>CM061112.1:1275000-6075000 GCA_030770545.1 Macropodus opercularis
TACTCACTGTTGTGGTTAAATCTGCTTTTATGATGATGATAAACCTTCATCAGCTGCTAATATTCTCACCTGGGTTGACAGTAAACACCTGGAAGTCGTCTCTCACTTCACACACGATCGTCCTGCAGCTTGATGAGCAGAGGGAAGACGAGACAGTGACGGTGGCGTTACAGGCCGACTGTGACGGCTTCACGTCCAGCCACGTCACAGTGAGTCGGCACCGCCCACGTGTCCACACGAAGCTGTTCAACGTCACCGCGTCAGCGGCCTCATGCTCAGTTACTGTGAAGACGAGAGAAGTCGCCGTAATCACTGCAACGTATCACAGTCGTAGAGAAGAGAAGCTGAGGATGCAGATACTCACTGGCAACAACAGACAGATCAGCCTCAGAGTCTCCACCTTGTTGTCGTCCTGATTTATCAAACTGTCTACAGGTGTAATGACCCACATCCTGACCTGTGACCTTCTCTATGACCAGAGAACAGTTCTCTGCTAAACTCAGTCTGTTGGATTGAGATGCAGCCTTTTCTCTAATCCGTCCATGTGTAACCAGCTCCACTGATGCTGATTTACTGTAGATCCAGGTGGTAGCATTACATTTACTCTGATCAGGGATCAGATTGTTACAAGGTAAAGAGACGTCGTCTCCAAGTCTGATGAACAGCGAAGCTCCTGAGAACATCACAGACAGATTCCATCATTATTCTAGTTCCACTAAAGCATCAACGTTCTTGTGCATCAGTTGTGCGACGTGTCTGTGGTCGTGTCCGTGTTGTTACCTGTGAACTGAAGCCCCGTCAGAATGAAGAGGCTTTGGATCCATCTGTGTCCAACCATGGTGCCTCTGAGCCTCTGCTGCTGTGAACTGCAGCTGCTTCAACGCTGATGTTGTTTCCTCTTTGGATCTGTAGCAACGTTTCTTCCAGAAACCGAAGGGGAAGTGTCTGGTGAGATCGTGCTTACAACAGCAGCAGAGCTCAAACTGTGATGAAATCTGCTTGCATCTCATAGTTGGTGGAGCGGAGGCTGCTGAGGTTGAGCAGCGTCACAGGTCCCTGCATGTGATGAGACAGACACCAAAACCCACGAGCTGACGGCCAAAGTGTTTGTTGGAGACACAACGTCTCCACCTCTTACTACAAACCAGAAGGTTTCACCTCTTCCTGCTGTAAGACAAATATGAAGATAATAAAGTTTCACGTCCTGTAGAGCCTCCAGGTTTCTGACCTGTTAAATGAAGCAGCACCAACAGGAACCACGTCATCATCATCCTCTACCAGACTCTGGCCTCTCACTTCCAGTGTCCCATGATCCAAAGTTTATTCGTGATGACAAATGTAGCTTCCTCTGTGCTACTTAAAGCCACTAAAAGAGGAAAGAGTGTCGCAAATGAAAATTACAGTGAAAACAATGGAAACTGTAGCTTCCAGTGGTTAGAGGAAGGTTCTTCACTGCAGCAACAGGAGAATAAAGACGCTGAGCTTCACAAACTGCCTCCAGTGGATCTGGGTGTGAATCATTCTGAGCATCACGTGAGGCGCTTGGTTTATTTCCAGTTATACCTTCACCTACAGACGCAGAAATCTATCACATTAAATCTCTATTTGATTTTATTGTTAGTTTGTGAGACCTCGTCAGTAGGAAACTTTCTCTGGTAGAAGTAACGTAAAACAGACAAGCAGCACATTAGGGGAAAACAACCTTTTAATATTTTTAATTTAGATATGAAAACATTTGTAAAATACATTTTGTTGTGACATAGGTTGAATGTTTTGCATATGAAATAGTTTTAAAACACTGCAATCGAACGGGCAGTTATCGCTACAGTCATACAACGTTTTTCCTTTTGAGTGACGTCACAGAGGTCAAGAAACAAGATCCAGCAGCTGCCTGCATCCATAGAAAACACAAACTCACACATGGTCACGACATCGTCTGTGACGTTTAACACATGATGAAGTTAAGTCCCCATTAAAGCAACACAACATATAGACCATCTTTAACGGCCGTCGCTGCTGCTCTGCAGTCTTTAAATCCAGCCTCATCACATGTGGCGGCTTTAAAACCTTCAAATAAAGGGTTAATGATCATTTCCTAGGTCTGAAAGTAACATAAGTCATCTGATTTTCTCTGACCAACTGGAAAGACTCCTCACTTTGAAGGCTGGACCCAGCAGATGTCATTATTACAAATGATAAAAAATGCTGCAGAATATTAGACAACTAAACTTCTGACAACATAACAGCAGCTTCACAAACGTTTAAAAACGGAGGAAATCTAAGGTTAAAGGTTTGTTTGCAGCTGCCAGAGTCGAGCGAGCGCTTCAAGATTCACATACCGTTTAGAAAAAGTTCCGACAAAACAACCTGCTGATTTCACACACGGCCGACTTAACATGGACGAACTGAAGGTCAGTGCAGTAACGTTAAAAAAGCAAAAAGGAGACTTTTCCCGTGTCACCTTCTCTTCCACTCAACTCGAGCAATCGGGCAGGAGAAGAACTTTTTCTGTTTCTTCTTAATGCAGCCTTGCTAACAGGCCCCCGGTCCGAGACATTCTGCACGGAACCCGGCCAGGATCATCTCTGTGGAAAAAAAAGTTCAGTTTCCATCCTTCCTGGTTTTCACTTTCAGTGCAGGCCTCACAAGGAAGGAGCTGAAACAAAGTGCCTCAGTTTGCAGGGGACTGTTTAAAAAACAACTCAGTAACAAAACTAGAATCTCAGTTAAAACAACAGCAAAATATACACAAATATACGTATACAATATAGGATATGAGTTTAGAGCAGTGAGCCGTCGTCACCGCGCGATGTAAACCTAGAAACTGATCTGTAGCTGCTGGAGACGACCTGAAACCACGTCTACGCTCAGTCCTTGTTCCTGTTCTCTGCCACACAGGCAGAAGCTATTCATCAAGCACCGGGCAAATCTCCAGCAACAACACGTGATCTCTAAACTGCCGGCAGCACGTTGGCTCATGGGAAACTCTAGCAGTTAGCAAAAACTCCCTTCGCTGTTTGCAGTGTGTTAAAGGCCAAATTTAACAGGTCGTCCAATTGTTGCCATTAATTATTAGCCGTACATCCAAGAGACCTGCTCCTTGATCCCAGACAGCGTTTACGATGCGTCTTGAACCTTCAGCAGCGACTTTAAGTGCACAGTCATTTGCTCGCGGCTGTGGTTGCGTTTCTGCAGCTCGTTCTTTCCGACCCAGTGACTGGGCGGTTTGGGTAAGACACTTGGTGAGGGCGGCTCGCTGAACTTCGCTCCAGCGTAGACCTTCTCGCCGTCTTTGAGGCATTCAGGAGACGTGCTAGCCAGCGGCGAGATCAGGGTGTTGGTGTTAGCGGGGCTGCGGCGGGGTTTGGTCTGCTCTCGGAGCGGAGGCTGGCGGTGAGGTGGGGACGTGTTTGGGCTGCCGCTGTCTTTCTTCTTGGGGGTGTGGGAAGCAGCAGGGCTGTGGATCTGCTTGGGCTTGTGGCTCCGGGTCTTTACATTCTGGCTGACATGATCGTATCTGGGCAGACCGCGGCCGGTTTGGCTCAGTGGCTGCACGGCCCCACGCTCCAACCTGCCGCCTTTAGACTTCAGCATCTACAAGACAGAAACAATTATATGCAACTAAAGCCTGAGTTTGATAACAGCATCGACTGCTAGTATATTATTATATCAGTCATAACTCTGCAATAATCAAGTATTTATTAAAATACTATTAGTTGATGCTGTAGTTGTCATGGAAACTGGAATCAGCAAAATCAGTCGCCTTCACCTCAAACCCTGAACAAACCTCATGTCCTCAGGTCACCATTAACTGTAGCTCCCCTAAAAACGTCCAGCTTTGTGAATTTAAAACCTGTTTTACATGTAAACGTCAATGTCTCATCGTCTGCCTTGTAATTCCTGCAAACTTTGACCCACGTCCATGAAGCAACACGTGATTCTTCACGCTGCTGTGAAACCAAATGCTTCCCGCCTTCACTTACTTTACTGATGAGTGTGTCAGCAATGAACAACCTGCTGTAACGTTTCCTTGTGAAGCTGCCGCAGGAAGAAAGACTTGTTGATCAAGTCAGTTCTAGAAACTGCGTCACCTCAACCTGCCCTAAAGCAAACTGAAGAGAAGAGAGACTGAAGGAGGTTTGTGTCAAGGATGAGCTACTGTCTTTGATGGGGTTAGTGCTATAAAGCAGAAAAACCTAATCAACCTAAGAAACCAGTAATAGAAAAACCAGTAATAGAAGACCAGTAAAAGAAAGACCAGTAATAGAAAGACCAGTAATAGAAAGACCAGTAATAGAAAGACCAGCAAAAGAAGGACCAGTAATAGAAAGACCAGCAAAAGAAAAACCAGTAATAGAAAAAACAGTAAAAGAAAAACCAGTAATAGAAAAACCAGTAAAAGAAAAACCAGTAATAGAAAAAACCAGTTCGACACTGGAAACATTTACTTTAACTGAGAAAAGCAGCAAATATTCACCACAGACGACCTGAGGCACTTAGTGGTTCCAGGCTTTGTTTGCTTGACTTGTTTTACTAAGTTTTGCGCCTGGTTTCATTTCTCAACCGTCTCTTTATTAACCCTCCGTGTAAACCACTTGGACCGCGGCTACTCATCCCCCTGGACCGGGCTCCTACCTGCTTCGGCTCGGTACCGGGCTGCGCTGCGGCCGGAGTGTTGTTGTTGTGGTCGGACAGGCAGAGGACGGGGCCGCTTCTCGGAGCCTTGTGCAGCAGCTTCCTGCCTCCCTTCTTCAGCAGCGCCTGCCGCGGCTTGTTGCCCGCGTTCAGCCCATCGCTGCCGGTTGTCACCGTCACCGTCACCGGCTTGTTGTTCTCCACGTTGCCGATGTTGGCTTCATCGCTGCGAACCGCGGACCCGTCCAACATGTCCGTCAAGTGGCGAAAACATAAACAGGCTGTGAAACGACGACTTTTAGCTGACGACGTAGCAAGCTAACAGTTAGCTACACGGATAATAAACTTTATTATCTGTGCCCGCGCGGGACCGATCGTTTAGCGAACGTGACGTTATATGTCCTGAGCGGAACCAGGCGGGATGTAAGTGGTTCTGATGCTAAAGGTCCATGAACGTCTGTCTGTCTCGCAGCGCTGCGTCTAAAAGTAGAAGTGGCGCCAAGCTAGTCGTAACCACGCTACTTCCGGTTATGTACTTCAAAATAAGATGGATCATCCACTGAACTTGTTGTATGAAAATCCCAAAACTGCGTCAGTTCACAACGTGGGCTTCTGATATAACTCTTATAGATAATTTATGTCATTTCTTTGCATATTTGACAGGCGACTGCAGAATAGTTTTGCATTTCCTGACACCTTTACTTTGTACGAATCTTCGTGTAGTCTCCTTTAATTTCGTCTAACTTTACAGATCTTCTGTCCCAGTTTCCAGTAAGAGACGCAGACGTTTGGAAACAGGAAGTCCGGTTGAGCAGAACCGAACCAGGCGGTTCGCAGAGCAAACAGCCCGTCACTGCTTTACCTGAGGCCCTGTAGTCCGGACCTGGACCGAGGATTAGTTATTGTTCACCCATTTATCATCCGAAATATGTCTCACTTCCTGTTCCTGTCAGTCACTGGATGTAAACACTTACAGTTTTGTTTCATATTAGTTGTGGCCTCTATGTTGTTTGTTGTTTATTAAATCACATACTCATTAAGTAATTATTTACTATACATACACACAAAGTAAGTGACCACAGTTTGGAATCACATTGTTTAATAGTAGAAAATGTGATGAACACACTCCAAACTCACGCGTGCGTTTCTTCACTACGTCTACACTTTAGTGGAACTAGTTCAAGAAACACTGACAGTAACTCGGTGGACTCACAAAAGTCTAAAAAACACGCTCTAGTCCACTACAGCAGGCTACAGAACGGGTCAGTGACTATTTGGCAAAGAGAACCAACTAAAAGGCAAATCTCACACTGACAAGTTAAAGGCTTGTTTTAGTACAAAAAATAGATATATAAACAATATACAAATACAACATAAAGGTCTAATTATCCGTAAAAGTACATATCTTCTGTCACCGTGATTTTGGAAGGCAAGTCAGAGAGAAGCTTAGGCTCCTGGAGGTGGGTCGACAGCAGCTGCTCTCAAGGCTGCGCTTCGCCTTCAGGGTCGTCGTAGATGTAGCTGCCGACGCCTCCGGTGTTCACACCTGGACAGAACACAGGCTTCAGAAAAAACAAGAAAAAGCAAAAACACAGACTCAACAGGACAAAACAATAATACAAAAACACACAGTCTCAACAGGAAAAAACAAGAAAAAGCAAAAACACAGACTCAACAGGACAAAACAACAATACAAAAACACAGACATAAAGAAAAAACAATAACATTGCTACTGAAACAATGGCTCAAAGGAAAATCACCTGGACTCATGGGTTCAAACATCTGTAGATCTACTGTGGAGACTCGTGTGTTTCTGGCTTCTTACCTTTGGGGCCGAACAGCACGGCGTAGCATGGCTTGTGGCAGTACGGCTGTCCGTCGTGCTGCAACAGAGAGGTAAGCGGTTACCATAGCGACGGATTCCTTTCCCTGCATCCTGGACTCGGCCTCCACTCACCTCTGCGTGGCTCCCGGGGGCCAGAGTCTTACTGCATCTCTCGCAGCGCAGGCAGGGCCGGTGCCAGTTCTTTCCGAGAGACGACACCTTCTCAGCTGCGGACACGCAGACACACGCAGACAGCAGCACCACGGTCACTATAGCAACCACAGTGGCTCGGACACATTCTAGCACTCAAAGATGCACAGAAAGAGACAAGGCCCTGAACTACTCACCAAAATATACAGTTTTGTTGCACCTGGGACAGATGTTGGGTCCTCCAGAGAAGGACGAGAAGCTTGCAGCTGAGGAAGCAATAATGGATGATCATCCTGTCTGCAGGATTATACTCACAACAAATCTCTCATCATATCTCGTTGTTTTCATCTTTGTCTCCATTAAACCGCTGCATTCACGTCAACTGAACATTTGAGCTCCTTTATCCCTGCAGGGGCAGTTCTGCGCGTTTCTTCTTAACATATAACAGTGTTTCTATTTTTGCTCCACGTTTCTCACCCTTCACTGGTCCCCGTGCAGGAGCTTTTCTCTGCTCCTCCGGTTTGGCATCTGTTTCCATGGAAACTGCCGGAGGAGCTTCGTTGGCAGGAGCGTCGTACACGTAGGAGCCAGCTCCGCCGATGTTCACACCTGAGAGGCGCAGACATTGCGTTTATGAGCCTGAAAGCTCCGGTGTGGAGTGACGCGTGTCGCTCAGAGTTACAAACGCACCTTTAGGCCCGAAGAGCGCGGCGTAGCACGGCTTGTGGCAGTAAGGTTTCCCATCGTGCTGCAAAACAGGAGAAGACAGAAGCAGAAGCAGCCAGTCCTCAAAAGCTGGACGATAAGACGTTCTAGTTTTTATTCTGTTTGGATTAACATGGTGCTAAATAACAAATCAACCAGGACTCATTCGGTTTATAGGACTCGTCGGCTCTACTTCACTTTTCACCGTTTCACTGTAATTTATAACATATGCTCTGCTTTACTGTTCTCTGGCCACAGAAACCGACCATTGATTGACTGAAGTCACACAAATAAAGAGTCAATTTCAATCAATAACATTAAAACATGGAACAAAACACTGGTGCGTGAGAACTGAAACATCTCAATGACATGCATGTTGTCCCGTTGCCTTGGCAGGTAGTATTTATTTAGCAGACATTCATTTATTTATTGTGTTGTTGTCCCGTCACTCTGCTCATCAGGTCTACACTCAACACATCTCCTTCTCTTCCTGGGTTTACATTGACACTGTGAAGATTAATGAAATGCTCCGTATGCACTGGATGCACATGGACCAGATCCTGTGTGACCCTTCATGAAACTACAACAGGGGCCACATGTGGTTTCGTTGTGGTCAACGACTGGTCAGGGACGTGACTTCTGTTTGCAGTGAGCTGTGGTAGGACCAGCTCCTCGTACCTCAGCGTGTCCTCCCGGATTCAGCGTCTTGCTGCAGCGCTCGCACTTCAGACAGAACTTGTGCCAGTCTTTGCCTAAAGACGACACCTTCTCCGCTGCGGAGGAAGAGACAAAGTCAAGTTAAGGTGATGATGTCGCATGAGTTTGTCACAGAGAGTCAACCGTCATTCAACCCCTGGAAGATCAAACTGGTGTCATCCTGTATTTCTGCACCAGTCGTCGTCTTCCTCACTGTGTTTGCTTTAAACCGTTGACCTCTGCCACACAGAGGCCGTCGTGGCGACGACACACACGTTTATCTGTCCGGCGACTTCCCAGAATATCCCAGCAGCCACAGAGGCCCTGATACGACGCAACACTTCCTGTTCAGACTCAGCGACTGGGCTGCCTGTCATCGTGATACGCGGCAGCCTCTCACCTTGGCACACAGCAGGAACTATGCATCGATGGAGGACGTGTGGGTGTAAAACTCAGAGCTGGAATCCACAGGGCGAATAACGATCGCTAAAAAACGTCCGAATGAATATTTTCTGCAGCGACGTCTCCATGAAAGCAACAACTCAAACTGAAATGTATTTTGAGACGCAGGCGACATTTGAGCCTCAGGGATTCAACAGCATGTTCAGTCGACTGAGGACAGAACAAAAGGAAAATCAATCACAGTCTGTGGAATCAATGAATTATTCACCGTTTGATGCGGCTTTGAAATGAGAAGCTGCTGAGCTGTTTCGATTATTAGCGGTTTACATGATAACAAGGCGTCAGAGAACTCGAGTTCAGGCCGACAGCCACGAGCGAGGAGGCCTGTGAACGGCTCTGGAATCTTTCCACTGATAGCGAACCCACTACATCCCGTCTGGGCGGCTTGGACTGAGCAGTTGCCGGACTCCTCACCCGACGTAGTCCTTTACTTCTTTTATCCTCTCTTCCCTCTCACATCCACTCGTTCAGTTACAGTGAGAGGGTTATTACGCTTGTCTGGGGAAAATGACTATTCAGACGTCTCTGGAGCTCAGGGAGATAACACGACATATTTTGAGAGAGTACAGTAATTATGGATTAACCTGCTGATGCTCAGTTGCTCAACCTCTAAAAGCAAAACACCAAACAGCCTAAACATCCGAGGCTACTGAGAAAAGAGGAGCGTCCGTCTCTCAGTTATGACTAATGTGCTGAATGAATGAAGATGAATCAGATCTCCCCACACCCAGCACCACCCTCCGCCTCCTCACACGCTGCGGCCTCTGCAGCGGCTGCACTTACCGAAATACACGGTCTTGTCGCACTTTGGACACTTTGACGCCATGTTCCGCCAGAACAGGGAGATGAGCGGGTTTCCAGCCGGTCCACGGTTCGACTGCAGCTGCAGCGGCGCACACGCACCTCAGAGGATGTCGGTGCCGGGGATGAGGAGGATGGCGACGAGAGCGCGCATTCTCCCTGCGCCCCGCCTACCCCATTTACATAACCCCGCCCCGTGGTTACGTCATTTCGTCGCCTTAAAAAGCATAATAATAATCAGTTTAATGTAACTGATAATATGTCATCACGTGGTTTGTGGTTATTGCAGATTGGTTGTTGTAAAATCACACTGGTCTCATTTATTAATTACTTAATGACATGTTTTTGTATTTTGGAAGTGAGGCCGGTTTGGCTGCTTCATCTGTGTGTTTCCTCTCTGGTCGTTAGGCAGCACAGCTCCTCCCTGGGAATGTTAAGTGATCTGCAGTTCACAGCAGCCTCGCTCTGTACATACTTGGCACTGAGATAATAGAGGCGCTGACATGTGATGGGCGTCTGTGTGGAACTAGAAATAAAAATACATTTAAAACATAATGTACCAAGCCAGCAGTTAGGTGTGTTTAATGTAGCATCAAGAGCTAAGGAGATATGAGGAAGAACCCGTCGGCAGGTTCCCATCGTTCTCTGGGTTAGACGCTGAGATGCCGGAGGGGTCGAAGGAACCTCTGAGCAGCAGATGTTGAAAGAGAAATGTTTGCTCGTGGGATGTTCCTTCAGTGCTGCAGACTGAATGAAATGAACCAGGTAAACAAGGGCAAAGATGGAAACATGGACACTTTCCCACCGTTAGTGCACTTAAAATAAACACCTCCACCAGTCGCCTGTGTCATATTTTTCTCAGTGACATCAACAATGAGTAGAAGTCAGGGGTTTAGGGGTTTAAGTGTGGCTTCAAATCAGCCTCCGTCTGCCTCACATCTGTCAGGAGCCTTATTGCAGTGAATCAGCATAAAACATAACATGCGCTGTAACAAGAAGACCTGTCGCTCGGTTTCCGCACTGTTAGTAATAAGTCAAAGTTTTTGCTGATATTACATTTAGTGTCTTTATATTAAAAGGCAGCAACACGGGGTGAAAGAAAAGATTCACCACCGCAATTGAAGGCGGAACAAAAAAACGGAGTCACTTTTACCATCGGACCTTCACAATGTGACGTACACCGGAAGTGAGTTGTAAAGGTTGAAGTTGCCTTAGCGCTGATTGACAGGTTTGATCCGAAACATCCAAAAAGCGCGTAAACACATAAACGCGCCAACAAAAGGGAGGCTTTTATTTTGTTAGAGGCGTGAAGCTGCTGCTGTAAAGAACAACGATGGCTTCGCTTCGGCTTCTGGGAAACGTCACCAGGCGACAAACACCTGCCGCCAAGAAAGATGTGGAGCTTTTCACACAGTTGTGGAGGAAGCGCCGCCCAGCTCTCCGCCTCCTGCCTCCGCCTCCTGCCGCCTCCTCCTGCCTCCGCCTCCTGCCTCCTCCTCCTGCCTCCGTCTCCTGCCTCGTCCCTCTGTTACTGCTGCAGCCTCCGTTTTCTAACGTCCCCGTCAGTTCTGCGGCAGCATCATCCTCAGTCGTGGCTGCTGGTAACACACTCAGCAGCCTCACAGGTTGTTCACCCGACTCACTAACAGGCATAAAAATACACGTGGAGAATGTTCCACTGTTTGGAGTCATTCATTAAAAGCTAATCACCTAAAATTTATATTCATTGTAATAATTAAAATTTCAATGAGGAAGCGACGCCTCACTGATCACAGGAAGGAAACTTTCTGTTCCTCTTTGAGAAGCCAGCTCACAGCCTCAGTCGCAGCAGAGCGTGACGAGCCGAGGCCGAGGTGATGGAGCTCAGATGGGTCCCGCTGGTTCTACTGGTGTCTGCTACAGGTACGGACGCGTCCAACCACCATAAACTATGAACGTCTCAGATGGTCAGTGATGAAACAGACGCTGGGAAAGGTTCAGGCTGAGTTGACAGAGTAAGATCTGCTCATTCTGCAGCGTGTGGAGGGCAGTAGCAGTCAGTCATGTAAAACAAAGCAGCCACAGAGAGACTATAGCTAACGAGAGACCACGAGGAGGATGAAAACCACTTCATTCAGTCTCAGATTAGTAGACTGTGATTTCTGATTGTGCAGATGTGTCTGTGGGCTTAGTAGTGTTCATAACATCTGCTGTACAGGAGCAACGACCGCTTCTAACATGACGACAACCACCAACAAGATGATGAAAACAACAGCTTCTAACGTGACGACAACCACAGCTTCTAACGCGGCGCCACACGGATGTGAGAATCCAGTAACTAATCGATGTTTTCTTTCCTGCTCTCAACACCAATGACGGTTTTCTCTTTGCAGTCATGCTGAGGTGCATAGTTGTGACTATAGTGACTCTCTTAGTCTATGTTGTGCTGTTTATCACCTGGAAGACGACTCGAGGTGAGAACATTCTCAGCTGCAGGTGTTGATGAATCCAGATTCCACTGGGGAAGCTTAACTTGACTCTTTTGTCTTTTCAGAGGATAAAAAACGCGTGAGTTCAAACCTGAGGCATGAATTAACCGTGAGGACCGAACTGATAATGACATTGTGGCTTTACGTCCTCTGTGAAGGCTGATCCTGAGGACGACGCCGCCTACGCCACCATCAGCTTCACCGACGTGGGCGACGGCGGAGCCAAGGTGAGCTGTGTGCGACAGCAAGTAGACGTGACCTACAGCACCGTCACCGCTGCAGCCTCCTCTGATCCCAGCGGCCTCTACGCTACCGTCAATAAGCCGAAACACGCGTAATGTTACTGTGATGTGTGTTTACATGAGGATAAAACTGTGAGTTTATAATCTCAATTTGTTTTCTTATAAAATACAGAAACAGAAACACGAACTGACTCTTGGTTTGTTTATTCTGGGGACAATGATGTTGTTGAAAGGATGAGAAACAGAAAAGAGGAAGTTCAGGACTGTCGTGTGTGCGTCACTGCGTCTGTTCTCACCTTCAGACTGCGTTTCTAAGAACACACCATATTTATGGCGGCAGGTTCTGCAGCCATTAGCTTTAACTCTTCTGGGCAGTGGAGGTTCAGCAGAGACCTGACGTCTTAGCTGATGACCGTGTGATTGAGTCTCTTCTTCGTCTCCTGAAGCTGTTTCCACCGTTGTTCTCTGTCGTCCTTCGTTCTGTCTGTTTCAATGCAAACACACGTTCCCACAGCATCAGTCTAGTTAGAGATCACAAAGTATGAGCTAAATAAAGGAGAGGAAACGAAGTCTGAAGTCATCACAAGGAAGCTCAAGGCTGCGTTGGCTTTTAATAACTTTATTTAACTGAAGCCGGATGACGAGACGCTGACAAAGAGGCAGAAGTGTGATGATTCAAATGTGTCCATTTCTGATTCTGATGCTTCCTCCTGCAGGTAACAACAAATCTAACTCACGTTTATTAAAGAAACTATGTAAATCTTACAAGAAATGCTTTACCAATTATTTGTAATTCCTTGAAGTCGTTTACAGGAAATGACGCCTGAGCTGGTCATTAGGAGGAAACGACTTCACTGATTCTGTCAGATGAGCACAAGCCGTTAAACGAGCAGCAGGATGGTTGAAGTCCGGTGGATTCAAGCGTCTTTATTTCTGCTTCTGATGCCTCACGTTACAGGTAAGAACTCACAGATCTCACCTCTAAGGCAGCAACAGGACATAGTTGAGTCTGTAGCACAGAGTGAACAGAACCGTCCCAACAGTCACAGTCGGACTTTACAGATGGTTTTCTTTTCTATCGACAGCAGCAGGTGGCGAGTCGCTCTACGTCACAGTCCGACGTGGAGACGACGTCACTTTACCCTGTGGAGACGCGATGGAACATCAGAACCGATGTGACAGAACTGACTGGATCTATTATGAACACACAACAGGAATACATCTGGTTAAATCTGGAGCGATTCACCAGGAAGACGGATCAGTCAGACTGAGTCTGACAGAGAAATGTTCTCTGGTCATAGAGAAGGTCACAGATCAGGACGTTGGTGTCTACGTCTGCAGGCAACAAGGTCAACATACGTCAGTTGATCTGTTTGTTGTTACCTGTGAGTATCTACATTTTATTGGTTTTAGTTTGTGTAGAATGAAACTGAGGTGGAATCAAACAGACTCAGATAAAACATTCACTGCGTTGAGTGAAGTTCCTCCTAAAAATGAAGTTGTTGCTTGAAGCTGAAACATCCGGAGCTTTAACAGTAAGTAAAACACTTCCCCTCAGTTTGAAGAAAACAACTTCAGAGAAAAACAACGTTCTCATGTACCAGCATCTAAAATGTCAGCATGTTACACTGGACAGTGCTGAACTAAAACCAGTGTCGTGACTGTCGTGTTGTATCCTCACATATTTCTCAACCACGGTTCAGAGCGTCTGGGTTCCAAAACAACAGCACCTTCATTAACTGACAACCTTGGAAAACTAAAAACTCCTCCAACATCAGATTTAGACTGAAGAAATAAAACAACAAGGCAAAACTAGGCTCAATAAATCAGGAAGTCAAAGTCACAGCAAGGCATCATGGGAACAAGCACCTGTGAGGTCACCGTGTTTTACACCTGGTATGACACTAGGTAATACTGTGGCTCCACTTCAACACAAGCACCAAGCAGCCTGATCAGACACAGCACAGAACCACTGTCACACGAGTGGAGCAGCAAAACATCAACCACCAAACAGGAGACTCAGACCACGGAGCCAGCGAGACCCACAAAGGGTCCAGTCTGGCCCCGGTACACACAAGACCAAAGCAAACGCTCACAGTGAAGTAGACTCTTTAGGTTTATCCTGTAGGTAGAACTGGTCACATTTATCTCAGACATTTTCTGTTTCTCATCAACAGTAACTGAACAGTATCTACGCGTCACAGTGAGACGTGGAGACGACGTCACTTTACCCTGTGGAGACGTGATGGAACATCAGGATCAATGTGACAGAACCACCTGGTTGTTCACTGGTTCAGGACGTTCATCAGTTCGACTGTTTAAACGTGGGAAGATTCATGAAGACAAATCAGCTCCAGTCAGACTGAGAGTTACAGAGAAATGTTCTCTGGTCATAGAGAAGGTCACAGATCAGAACGTTGGTCGTTACACCTGCAGACAGTTTGATGAATCAGAACGACAACAAGGTGGAGATGCTCAAGTTGATCTGTCTGTTGTTTCCAGTGAGTATTTCCATCAATCAACTGAACCATTATAATAATTATGAATCAGTGATGAAGTTCATTTTCCTCTTGTTGTGTTTCTGTCTCCATCATCTTCTCCAGACTCTGAACATCAGAACAATGATGAGGTGACGTTAAGCTGCTTTATGAGGACACATGGTCCATGCAGACACACAGTGAAGTGGCTGAATGAGCCTAACAGTGATGTAACACACAGACAGTCACAGAGTTACTGTTCTGCTACTGTGACATTTACCACATCTCAGCTTCAGACGCTTTCAGACTCACTGAAATGTGAAGCGACAGATGGAGACGGGAGGAAGCAGACGTTTCCCTACAGACGTCAGACTTCAGGTGAGAACACGACGAGCTGTTAAATGTTGGATGAAGCCGCACGTCTGCCTTCACACCAACGGTTCCCATCAAAGAGTTGGAGGTTTGATGTTTATGTTCTAATACAATATAAAGAAATTCAACAATGTACAATGTTCACTCATTTGTTCAGGTGAGAATGCAAAGACGCCAACAACAACAACAAACACATCTAAACCACAGAAAACAACAACAGAAGAGAAGAATGAAGACGCCTCCACCAGCAGCAGCTCCACCAAACCACAGGGTACTGACCATCTCACTGTTTGTCACATCAGCTGCAGGCGGCTGCTCGTCCAGCAACTTGTTTGTGTGAAGGACGAACAGCAGATTCAGACCTTTGACCTTTGAACGTGAAATGAAACCACAGGAGGCGTAAAGAGCAAACTGAGAGATTTAAAGCCAGACGTGTGACTGTCTTCAGGTTTCCCACATGTGCTGAGATCCGTCGTTGCGTCTGTGGGTTTAGCTGCTCTGATCATATCTGTCGTTGCCGTCAACGTGTGGACGAGAACTAAAGGTGAGAACGTCCACGGGAACATTCGCGCTGTTACAGGCTTCACCGACGCTGAACTCGACTTGATTTGTCTTTTCATTTGTCCTCAGGGAAAAACACGCAGATGGAAGAAAACTCTGTGAGTTTAACGCCTGCGACCAGTTGAAAAGTTCACGACCTGTTCTCAGCTCACATCCATAACTAATCACAGTAATAATGAAACCGTGGGGAAATGAAACGTCAGCTGTGCATCAGGCTGATCTGAGTTTGAAGCCTTCAGTCCAACAGCAGCCCGTGAATCTCAGCCTTTGTTTTCCACAGGTGTGTGATGACGGAGATGAAGTGAACTATGAAAACGCTGGATTCTCGTCCGCTTCAGTCTGACGCCACCGACCAACAGCTTCAGCATCGACTCCTCACAAAGCAGCCGCTGGTGTCAAACGTCATCTGGTGTTTGATGTGACTAGAAACCAGAACAGACTGATGTTAAAAGCCAACATGATGTAATGTTCACTTTACACCCACAGCTGAACGTTTCCTCCTAAAGCTTTTCATTAAGCAGCAGTTTAACAAAGTAAGGTTGTTGGTTGAAGTGACTATAAATATTCCCTTTGCTCTGTTTCTTTGCTGGGTCCTTATTCTGATCTACAGACGAGGTCCAGAACCACTGGGTCCGTTTGGAGCAGCTCTGTGTTTAGCAGCCTTTGATAGAGCGGAACCTCTCTAACCTCGTCTTGTTTGTATTCACGTGCATATTTGTTTATCGCTGGACGTTGACCTACGTGACCTTTAGGGGTCGTTTCCTGCTGTTGAATGTCTTCACCAGTGGGATCATGGGAATCTCCTGCTCCAGCAAACACCTTGTTCAGCTCATCAGCTCCACTAGTCGCTGCTGACTGGACTCACTGTGCTTCTGGGTTCACGTTCTCTCCCAGTCACAGCTTGTGCAGGTCTTTTAATATCACGGGCTTCAGGTGTCTGTTGACTCTTTTGTGGACTCGCGGCAGCAAACGAGACGCAGGAAGGTTTGAAAGCTGCCTGCGATGCGGCTCGTCGCTGAGCCGAGAGCTGTTCATCCTCTGAGTGCAGCTCGTGGTGAACCTCAGCGGCGTGTGGGCTCATGCTGCTGAGGAGGAAGAAGGAAGCGTCTCTGCTCTGTCTCTCGCGGGTCAGAACCTCGGCTCATTAGGTTTTAGCCTCGCAGTCATTCACACGCGTTTAAAAGTGGACTCGGTCTAGTTTCAGCGCGTTCCAGCGTCTGTGGCTACATCCTGCTGCTGTTGGCACATTCTCAGTCCAACACTTCCTCCCGTTCTCACAAGCATGAGCCGCAGCTGTAAAGAGGAACCAACAGATCCCAGACCAGTGACGGGTGAGTCGGTTTCTACGGCTGATCCCTGATCAGTATTAATGGACGAGTCTTACTGTTGTGACCTGTCAAACATCTTCAGTCTGTTCGGTTCGTAATTATCACTGAAGCTTAATCACAACCAGCAGCCTTCACACACTGAACGTCCTCTGTTCTGTTGCCTGCTGTCACTCAGTGAAACGTGAAGGAGAGAAATAGAGGAAAGCAGTAAGAGGAAGCAACGTCTGACCTGATCATTAAGAGGAAACGACTTCACTGATTCTGTCAGATGAGAACAAGCCGTTAAACGAGCAGCAGGATGGTTGAAGTCCGGTGGATTCAAGCGTCTTTATTTCTGCTTCTGATGCCTCACGTTACAGGTAAGAACTCACAGATCTCACCTCTAAGGCAGCAACAGGACATAGTTGAGTCTGTAGCACAGAGTGAACAGAACCGTCCCAACAGTCACAGTCGGACTTTACAGATGGTTTTCTTTTCTATCGACAGCAGCAGGTGGCGAGTCGCTCTACGTCACAGTCCGACGTGGAGACAACGTCACTTTACCCTGTGGAGACGCGATGGAACATCAGAACCGATGTGACAGAACTGACTGGATCTATTATGAACACACAACAGGAATACATCTGGTTAAATCTGGAGCGATTCACCAGGAAGACGGATCAGTCAGACTGAGTCTGACAGAGAAATGTTCTCTGGTCATAGAGAAGGTCACAGATCAGGACGTTGGTGTCTACGTCTGCAGGCAACAAGGTCAACATACGTCAGTTGATCTGTTTGTTGTTACCTGTGAGTATCTACATTTTATTGGTTTTAGTTTGTGTAGAATGAAACTGAGGTGGAATCAAACAGACTCAGATAAAACATTCACTGCGTTGAGTGAAGTTCCTCCTAAAAATGAAGTTGTTGCTTGAAGCTGAAACATCCGGAGCTTTAACAGTAAGTAAAACACTTCACACGTCAACAAGCTTCTTTGTGTAACGCACCTCAATGTTGTGCTGGTCAAACAGGACAAGTCTCTGCTGCTGTCAGACTCCAACGTTCTCGTTCCCTCTGGTCTAATCAACACCTGCCAGAGATAATTAGCTGCGTTGGTGTAACTTTGAATCGCTTGTTGCTCTTTATTATCTTTTACTGTGTTTCTCGTGAGCCTGTGTTGACCTCAGTGAGCAGCAAAACACACCCAGCGTCACAGAAACGAACTCAGTCTGTAACGTGGAGCTGAACTGTACAGTAGAAACCTCTGCTTGTCAATGAAGTAACGCCTCCCTGTCACTGAGGCTGCACTGACCTTCAGAGAGAAACCACAGACACGTTCATCTATGAATGAGAGCCACGTGTCTGGAATCAGGCAAATGTGCAAACAAATCACGTCAGAGCTAAGTTAATAGATTTATTGCACTTATTTCTCTGTTGCTTTTCAGTAACTGAACAGTTGCACCGTGTCACAGTGAGACGTGGAGATGACGTCACTTTACCCTGTGGA
This sequence comes from Macropodus opercularis, assembly GCA_030770545.1. Classification (NCBI taxonomy): domain Eukaryota; kingdom Metazoa; phylum Chordata; class Actinopteri; order Anabantiformes; family Osphronemidae; genus Macropodus; species Macropodus opercularis. The sequence continues at coordinate 1,293,206 of CM061112.1, forward strand.
GACGTGATGGAACATCAGGATCAATGTGACAGAACCACCTGGTTGTTCAGTTATTCAGGAGGTTCATCATTAGTTACATTGTTTGAACGTGGGAAGATTCATGAAGACGCCAAATCAGCTTCAGTCAGACTGAGAGTTACAGAGAAATGTTCTCTGGTCATAGAGAAGGTCACAGATCAGGACGATGGTTATTACACCTGCAGACAGTTTGATGAATCAGGACGACAACAAGGTGGAGAAGCTCAAGTTGATCTGTCTGTTGTTTCTAGTGAGTATTTCCATCAATCAACTGAACCATTATAATAATTATGAATCAGTGATGAAGTTCATTTTCCTCTTGTTGTGTTTCTGTCTCCATCATCTTCTCCAGACTCTGAACATCAGAACAACGATGAGGTGACGTTAAGCTGCTTTATGAGGACACATGGTCCATGCAGACACACAGTGAAGTGGCTGAATGAGCCTAACAGTGATGTAACACACAGACAGTCACAGAGTTACTGTTCTGCTACTGTGACATTTACCACATCTCAGCTTCAGACGCTTTCAGACTCACTGAAATGTGAAGCGACAGATGGAGACGGGAGGAAGCAGACGTTTCCCTACAGACGTCAGACTTCAGGTGAGAACACGACGAGCTGTTAAATGTTTGGAGCCTCTGGGCCGTTTAGCTCCCATGTGCTTTAAACTGTGTCGACTCTCTCTTTTCCAGATGCATTTCCAGTGTATTTTTGGTACGTTCTTGTAGCTGCAGCGTTAGCATCTCTGCTCATCATCGTCATCGTTCTCCTCAAATGGAAGAAAACTAAAGGTGAGAAGCAAAGAAGAGAGATTCTTCAAACGTACTTGTACTTGACTTTTTCTCATTCCAGAGAAGAAAAGACGAGCGGATGAAAACGTGGTGAGCTGTGGAAGCGTAAAGCTCCTTTACACTGAGGTGCAGGGACAGAAGCTGAACCCAGACACTCAGGTCACGGTGAGTTGACGCTTGGCTGCAGCTTCTCCGCTGCTTGTGTGTGTTTCCCTGAGTCTGTGTGGTCGTCTGTGCAGGCTGATCCTGGCGACGCCGTTTGCTACGCCTCCGTCAGCTACGCCACGAAGCCGGAGCGTAAAGCCTGCGTAAGAGTCCACAACACGCGAAGAGAAGCTCGACTGACGGAACCAGAGTTTTCTGTTGCCTTCACTTAAACCACGCGTTGTTACGTTTCAGGATCCACAAGCTGATGACGATGATGACGAAGGTGCCGCCGTGATCTACAGCACGGTGAAGGTCTGCTCTGACCCCAAGACTCACGATGTGTCCTGACCTTCAGCTGCAGCTTCTACAGTCTCACGGCTCAGAGCCCTCGTGTGAAGGAGCAGATATCTGTTGTAAACAGCTGTTGGTTGAGCAGATCCTTGTCAAATGTGCTGTTTATTTAAATACGTCGGATCGTTACGTCATTAATGACGAGTTGCTCGTAGTTTCATTAATGTTTGGCTCCGTGTTTAGTTTGTATAATAAAGACTTGTTGTTTCTTTGTACGTCATCTCTCTGTCTGTTGACTAAACTGCAGCTTTGGTTCATTGTTGTCCATGTTACAAACTCATGACTCAAACTTCAGGACTAAGACTAAACAAGGACTCAGACTGGACCCACACGACTCTGATAGACTGGGCCTTGGTTTGTAATGTTTAATAGAGAAAAGGAAAAACACGTCTTGACAAAGCAGCAGTTTCTTCTGCCAGAAGAGGAAGCGACTGAAGCCCAGCTCAGCTAAAACACACGGAAAAGAGAAAAAGCCAAAACATTCAGCGGCTGCATTTACCCAAAACATTCTTTTCATGCTCCTGATCTTAGTCGAGCGTCTCTCTGCTCCAGTATCGTGATTTGTGACTCACTAGTCTGCTCACATTTGCTTTTTAGTTACTTTCTGCCCTTGATTTTATGAGGAGACGTTGGTTTCGAGGCTGCAGTTCCAGATGCTGCCACGTGGGGCGACACGCGCGGAGGAGACTAGTGACGTCACCGGCACCAGCGAAGGCAGCGGTTTAAGTTTCTTACAGGACCGTGGCCAGAATGCTAATGCTAACTGCTAGCGTAGCTAGCGCCTGGTAAAAGCCTCTTTTATTTATGCTCCTGTTCGTGTTTTGTGTCGTTTCCAGCCGTTTGAAGCCGGAGGACGCGTTTAGCTCCGTTTGCGGAGACGCTTCACAAGCAGCGATTTATGCTGCAGGCAAACTGCTCTGGCGTCAGAATATTTCCACGCTGTTGGTGAACGTGATGAACACGTTGAGTCTGGACCAGAGCATCTTTACACACGGAGCAGAGGAAACGTGTTGTCGACCGTTGGCCTTGTAGCAGCACGTGGCTAACTGCTAATAAAGCTGCATTTGAATGAGCGTCGTCGCTGGTTCCGCTCTATCAAAGGCTGCTAAACACAGAGCTGCTCCAAACGGACCCAGTGGTTCTGGACCTCGTCTGTAGATCAGAATAAGGACCCAGCAAAGAAACAGAGCAAAGGGAATATTTATAGTCACTTCAACCAACAACCTTACTTTGTTAAACTGCTGCTTAATGAAAAGCTTTAGGAGGAAACGTTCAGCTGTGGGTGTAAAGTGAACATTACATCATGTTGGCTTTTAACATCAGTCTGTTCTGGTTTCTAGTCACATCAAACACCAGATGACGTTTGACACCAGCGGCTGCTTTGTGAGGAGTCGATGCTGAAGCTGTTGGTCGGTGGCGTCAGACTGAAGCGGACGAGAATCCAGCGTTTTCATAGTTCACTTCATCTCCGTCATCACACACCTGTGGAAAACAAAGGCTGAGATTCACGGGCTGCTGTTGGACTGAAGGCTTCAAACTCAGATCAGCCTGATGCACAGCTGACGTTTCATTTCCCCACGGTTTCATTATTACTGTGATTAGTTATGGATGTGAGCTGAGAACAGGTCGTGAACTTTTCAACTGGTCGCAGGCGTTAAACTCACAGAGTTTTCTTCCATCTGCGTGTTTTTCCCTGAGGACAAATGAAAAGACAAATCAAGTCGAGTTCAGCGTCGGTGAAGCCTGTAACAGCGCGAATGTTCCCGTGGACGTTCTCACCTTTAGTTCTCGTCCACACGTTGACGGCAACGACAGATATGATCAGAGAAGCTAAACCCACAGACACAACGACGGATCTCAGCACATGTGGGAAACCTGAAGACAGTCACACGTCTGGCTTTAAATCTCTCAGTTTGCTCTTTACGCCTCCTGTGGTTTCATTTCACGTTCAAAGGTCAAAGGTCTGAATCTGCTGTTCGTCCTTCACACAAACAAGTTGCTGGACGAGCAGCCGCCTGCAGCTGATGTGACAAACAGTGAGATGGTCAGTACCCTGTGGTTTGGTGGAGCTGCTGCTGGTGGAGGCGTCTTCATTCTTCTCTTCTGTTGTTGTTTTCTGTGGTTTAGATGTGTTTGTTGTTGTTGTTGGCGTCTTTGCATTCTCACCTGAACAAATGAGTGAACATTGTACATTGTTGAATTTCTTTATATTGTATTAGAACATAAACATCAAACCTCCAACTCTTTGATGGGAACCGTTGGTGTGAAGGCAGACGTGCGGCTTCATCCAACATTTAACAGCTCGTCGTGTTCTCACCTGAAGTCTGACGTCTGTAGGGAAACGTCTGCTTCCTCCCGTCTCCATCTGTCGCTTCACATTTCAGTGAGTCTGAAAGCGTCTGAAGCTGAGATGTGGTAAATGTCACAGTAGCAGAACAGTAACTCTGTGACTGTCTGTGTGTTACATCACTGTTAGGCTCATTCAGCCACTTCACTGTGTGTCTGCATGGACCATGTGTCCTCATAAAGCAGCTTAACGTCACCTCATCATTGTTCTGATGTTCAGAGTCTGGAGAAGATGATGGAGACAGAAACACAACAAGAGGAAAATGAACTTCATCACTGATTCATAATTATTATAATGGTTCAGTTGATTGATGGAAATACTCACTGGAAACAACAGACAGATCAACTTGAGCATCTCCACCTTGTTGTCGTTCTGATTCATCAAACTGTCTGCAGGTGTAACGACCAACGTTCTGATCTGTGACCTTCTCTATGACCAGAGAACATTTCTCTGTAACTCTCAGTCTGACTGGAGCTGATTTGTCTTCATGAATCTTCCCACGTTTAAACAGTCGAACTGATGAACGTCCTGAACCAGTGAACAACCAGGTGGTTCTGTCACATTGATCCTGATGTTCCATCACGTCTCCACAGGGTAAAGTGACGTCGTCTCCACGTCTCACTGTGACGCGTAGATACTGTTCAGTTACTGTTGATGAGAAACAGAAAATGTCTGAGATAAATGTGACCAGTTCTACCTACAGGATAAACCTAAAGAGTCTACTTCACTGTGAGCGTTTGCTTTGGTCTTGTGTGTACCGGGGCCAGACTGGACCCTTTGTGGGTCTCGCTGGCTCCGTGGTCTGAGTCTCCTGTTTGGTGGTTGATGTTTTGCTGCTCCACTCGTGTGACAGTGGTTCTGTGCTGTGTCTGATCAGGCTGCTTGGTGCTTGTGTTGAAGTGGAGCCACAGTATTACCTAGTGTCATACCAGGTGTAAAACACGGTGACCTCACAGGTGCTTGTTCCCATGATGCCTTGCTGTGACTTTGACTTCCTGATTTATTGAGCCTAGTTTTGCCTTGTTGTTTTATTTCTTCAGTCTAAATCTGATGTTGGAGGAGTTTTTAGTTTTCCAAGGTTGTCAGTTAATGAAGGTGCTGTTGTTTTGGAACCCAGACGCTCTGAACCGTGGTTGAGAAATATGTGAGGATACAACACGACAGTCACGACACTGGTTTTAGTTCAGCACTGTCCAGTGTAACATGCTGACATTTTAGATGCTGGTACATGAGAACGTTGTTTTTCTCTGAAGTTGTTTTCTTCAAACTGAGGGGAAGTGTTTTACTTACTGTTAAAGCTCCGGATGTTTCAGCTTCAAGCAACAACTTCATTTTTAGGAGGAACTTCACTCAACGCAGTGAATGTTTTATCTGAGTCTGTTTGATTCCACCTCAGTTTCATTCTACACAAACTAAAACCAATAAAATGTAGATACTCACAGGTAACAACAAACAGATCAACTGACGTATGTTGACCTTGTTGCCTGCAGACGTAGACACCAACGTCCTGATCTGTGACCTTCTCTATGACCAGAGAACATTTCTCTGTCAGACTCAGTCTGACTGATCCGTCTTCCTGGTGAATCGCTCCAGATTTAACCAGATGTATTCCTGTTGTGTGTTCATAATAGATCCAGTCAGTTCTGTCACATCGGTTCTGATGTTCCATCGCGTCTCCACAGGGTAAAGTGACGTCGTCTCCACGTCGGACTGTGACGTAGAGCGACTCGCCACCTGCTGCTGTCGATAGAAAAGAAAACCATCTGTAAAGTCCGACTGTGACTGTTGGGACGGTTCTGTTCACTCTGTGCTACAGACTCAACTATGTCCTGTTGCTGCCTTAGAGGTGAGATCTGTGAGTTCTTACCTGTAACGTGAGGCATCAGAAGCAGAAATAAAGACGCTTGAATCCACCGGACTTCAACCATCCTGCTGCTCGTTTAACGGCTTGTTCTCATCTGACAGAATCAGTGAAGTCGTTTCCTCTTAATGATCAGGTCAGACGTTGCTTCCTCTTACTGCTTTCCTCTATTTCTCTCCTTCACGTTTCACTGAGTGACAGCAGGCAACAGAACAGAGGACGTTCAGTGTGTGAAGGCTGCTGGTTGTGATTAAGCTTCAGTGATAATTACGAACCGAACAGACTGAAGATGTTTGACAGGTCACAACAGTAAGACTCGTCCATTAATACTGATCAGGGATCAGCCGTAGAAACCGACTCACCCGTCACTGGTCTGGGATCTGTTGGTTCCTCTTTACAGCTGCGGCTCATGCTTGTGAGAACGGGAGGAAGTGTTGGACTGAGAATGTGCCAACAGCAGCAGGATGTAGCCACAGACGCTGGAACGCGCTGAAACTAGACCGAGTCCACTTTTAAACGCGTGTGAATGACTGCGAGGCTAAAACCTAATGAGCCGAGGTTCTGACCCGCGAGAGACAGAGCAGAGACGCTTCCTTCTTCCTCCTCAGCAGCATGAGCCCACACGCCGCTGAGGTTCACCACGAGCTGCACTCAGAGGATGAACAGCTCTCGGCTCAGCGACGAGCCGCATCGCAGGCAGCTTTCAAACCTTCCTGCGTCTCGTTTGCTGCCGCGAGTCCACAAAAGAGTCAACAGACACCTGAAGCCCGTGATATTAAAAGACCTGCACAAGCTGTGACTGGGAGAGAACGTGAACCCAGAAGCACAGTGAGTCCAGTCAGCAGCGACTAGTGGAGCTGATGAGCTGAACAAGGTGTTTGCTGGAGCAGGAGATTCCCATGATCCCACTGGTGAAGACATTCAACAGCAGGAAACGACCCCTAAAGGTCACGTAGGTCAACGTCCAGCGATAAACAAATATGCACGTGAATACAAACAAGACGAGGTTAGAGAGGTTCCGCTCTATCAAAGGCTGCTAAACACAGAGCTGCTCCAAACGGACCCAGTGGTTCTGGACCTCGTCTGTAGATCAGAATAAGGACCCAGCAAAGAAACAGAGCAAAGGGAATATTTATAGTCACTTCAACCAACAACCTTACTTTGTTAAACTGCTGCTTAATGAAAAGCTTTAGGAGGAAACGTTCAGCTGTGGGTGTAAAGTGAACATTACATCATGTTGGCTTTTAACATCAGTCTGTTCTGGTTTCTAGTCACATCAAACACCAGATGACGTTTGACACCAGCGGCTGCTTTGTGAGGAGTCGATGCTGAAGCTGTTGGTCGGTGGCGTCAGACTGAAGCGGACGAGAATCCAGCGTTTTCATAGTTCACTTCATCTCCGTCATCACACACCTGTGGAAAACAAAGGCTGAGATTCACGGGCTGCTGTTGGACTGAAGGCTTCAAACTCAGATCAGCCTGATGCACAGCTGACGTTTCATTTCCCCACGGTTTCATTATTACTGTGATTAGTTATGGATGTGAGCTGAGAACAGGTCGTGAACTTTTCAACTGGTCGCAGGCGTTAAACTCACAGAGTTTTCTTCCATCTGCGTGTTTTTCCCTGAGGACAAATGAAAAGACAAATCAAGTCGAGTTCAGCGTCGGTGAAGCCTGTAACAGCGCGAATGTTCCCGTGGACGTTCTCACCTTTAGTTCTCGTCCACACGTTGACGGCAACGACAGATATGATCAGAGCAGCTAAACCCACAGACGCAACGACGGATCTCAGCACATGTGGGAAACCTGAAGACAGTCACACGTCTGGCTTTAAATCTCTCAGTTTGCTCTTTACGCCTCCTGTGGTTTAATTTCACGTTCAAAGGTCAAAGGTCTGAATCTGCTGTTCGTCCATCACACAAACAAGCTGCTGGATGAGCAGCCGCTGAACTACACTCACATCCACTGCAACACAAGCAGCCCACACACAACTAGATCTGCTCCAGGACAACAGGCAGTAGATACCTGGTCCAGCGTCTGCGTCAAAACATCAACATCAAACCTCCAACTCTTTGATGGGAACCGTTGGTGTGAAGGCAGACGTGCGGCTTCATCCAACATTTAACAGCTCGTCGTGTTCTCACCTGAAGTCTGACGTCTGTAGGGAAACGTCTGCTTCCTCCCGTCTCCACCTGTCGCTTCACATTTCAGTGAGTCTGAAAGCGTCTGAAGCTGAGATGTGGTAAATGTCACAGTAGCAGAACAGTAACTCTGTGACTGTCTGTGTGTTACATCACTGTTAGGCTCATTCAGCCACTTCACTGTGTGTCTGCATGGACCATGTGTCCTCATAAAGCAGCTTAACGTCACCTCATCATTGTTCTGATGTTCAGAGTCTGGAGAAGATGATGGAGACAGAAACACAACAAGAGGAAAATGAACTTCATCACTGATTCATAATTATTATAATGGTTCAGTTGATTGATGGAAATACTCACTGGAAACAACAGACAGATCAACTTGAGCATCTCCACCTTGTTGTCGTCCTGATTCATCAAACTGTCTGCAGGTGTAATGACCAACGTTCTGATCTGTGACCTTCTCTATGACCAGAGAACATTTCTCTGTAACTCTCAGTCTGACTGGAGCTGATTTGTCTTCATGAATCTTCCCATATTCAAACAATGTAACTAATGATGAACCTCCTGAACCAGTGAACAACCAGATGGTTCTGTTACATTGATCCTGATGTTCCATCACGTCTCCACAGGGTAAAGTGACGTCATCTCCACGTCTCACTGTGACGCGTAGATACTGTTCAGTTACTGTTGATGAGAGACACAGAGAAATGAACATGTCTGTTCCGTCTTCATTTGGATCCGTTCATGTGTTTGTATGTTTGAGCCCAGTTCAAACTGAGCAGCTCAGCTCCAAAGGGAGGATTCACTGCTGGAAGTGCAGCTTGTAGCAGGTCTGATGGACACAGCTGTGGAAACTACACAACACTCTACAAACATGTAGATATTAAACCTCATCGCCGTGCGAAACATCAGCTTTGACTTAGAGCCGAAGCTCGTTGACGCCACAGACGTGTTAACGCTGAGGCTAAATTCAGAGCAGTGAGCTCAGTTCCTCTGTTCAGTGTTCAGCTCCACACGAAGCTGAGAAACAGATGAGACGCTGCTGTTCACACGACGTTCACAAAAAACGACGACTGGCTTCAAGCCTCACAGACATAATAGTTCATAACATGATGGAAATACTCACTGGAAACAACAGACAGATCAACTTGAGCATCTCCACCTTGTTGTCGTTCTGATTCATCAAACTGTCTGCAGGTGTAGAGACCAACGTCCTGATCTGTGACCTTCTCTATGACCAGAGAACATTTCTCTGTAACTCTCAGTCTGACTGGAGCTGATTTGTCTTCATGAATCTTCCCACGTTCAACCAGTGGAACTGATGAACGTCCTGAACCAATGAACAACCAGGTGGTTCTGTCACATTGACCATCGATCACGTCTCCACAGGGTAAAGTGACGTCATCTCCACGTCTGACTGTGACGCGTAGATACTGTCCTGCTGCTGATGAAAACAACAACAACAAACACATCTAAACCACAGAAAACAACAACAACAAACACATCTAAACCACAGAAAACAACAACAACAAATACATCTAAACCACAGAAAACAACAAAAACAACAACAAACACATCTAAACCACAGAAAACAACAACAGAAGAGAAGAATGAAGACGCCTCCACCAAACCACAGGGTACTGACCATCTCACTGTTCACTGTTTGTTGCTTAGTCTCACTGTTTGCTTTGCTTCATGTTGTTGTTGTTGTTGTTGTTGTTGTTGTTGTTGTTGTTCAGGTGACGCTACAACAACTAAACCACCCGGAGACACAACCAGCTCTGACGCAGACGCTCATCCAGGTCTTTGTGGGTCTTTGTGTGTAGTTTGTGTGTTTAATGGAGCGTCAGCGTCAGGTGTTGGGTGTTTTTATTCCTCCATGTTACTCAGCAGAGTAAATTCTCTTCTCAGATCAGTTTCACTGGTTCGTTATTGCCGCTGTTGGTGTAGCAGCGCTTTCCATAACTGGCGTCGCCATCGTCGTGTGGAAGAAATGTAAAGGTGAGAAAGTGTGAAGGTTCAGTAAACCTGGATTTTAAACAGTAACATCGACTGTCTTTTGTTTTTTCAGGGAACAAAACTGGAGAAAACTTGGTGAGTTTTTAACAAAGACAGAATAAAACTTTCAGGACGTATTAGAATCTGAGTAAACTCCGCTTTGCTCGTCTTGGTCCATGTTTGTCTTCTGTGTGCAGGCTGATCCTGAGGATGGATTTCACTACGCCTCCATCCGCTACAGCAAGAAGACCACACGTAAAACCTGGGTAGGATGCCTGCTGTTAGAAAAGCCTCGTCAGCCCACCAACACGCTTCTGTCCGTAATAACTCCGTGTTTATCCCTGTCATGCTTCCCTCCAGGGTAAACGAGGAGGCGGTGATGAAGACGCGGTGACCTACAGCTGTGTGAACGCGTCCTCCTTTCCTTCTGGAGCCTCCACTGACCCCAGCGACCTCTACGCAGCCGTCAACAAACCCAGGCGATGAGACGCTCGTCGCTGTTAGGCCCCAGGTTGTTAGTTAGACGGTTCCCGTGTGTGAGCCTTGTTGCAGGTGTTTTGTTGGTAGTCGATCGTGCTGTTACCGGTTTTTAGTGCGGAGGTGTGAACAGGCCTGATGCCTCCATGATGTCAGCCTCATTTTGACAGTACATCGGTTCCATTTGTGAAAACTTCCTCTTTCTGAGGTAGAGCAAATAAAGCCTCCGTGAGAAGGCAGAGACTGTGTCGCCTCCGATTCTGTGTTTCTATAATGACTCTGTACGAAGGGTTTGACTCGTTTCTTGGTTTGTATATCAGCGCGTTTGCTTAGTGTTAAAGGCAGATTTGCTGTTGGCCTGAGTTCAGATGCTTCAGTTTCTCAGACCTGCAGGGCAGCGAAGCCTCCGAATGCACCAACTGGACTGACTGCTGGACGCGTCAACAGGCCTTATGTTGAGTTTGACATATGTACATTAAAATAAATGTGCCTCTGCTTGTGGTTCATCGCTATAAACGTCTAATAAAGCATCAGTGAGGACGAACAGACTGAGATGCGTCTGCGTTTTTACATTGAGCTCTAGATTCATTGTGATTCATTGTGTTTAGGAGTCACAGTGACACCAAGTATGACCAAATGGATGTGAAAGGTATGTTTCATTGAAGCTGAGCAAAGAGCAGAGCGTCCTCACAAACTCACTGGGCTGAACTGCAGTGCGTTCCGTCCTGTCACCACATGGTGGCGCCACAGCATCAGCACCGAGGTCCCTCCTGTCCGTGGACCAGACCACGGAGCTGATGCAGCATCACTGACTGCACCACAGGCGCTGGGGGTGAAAGACGCTTCTCACGCAACAGGTCACATTTAAAGTTTCCATAAACGTTTTGGGTTCAGTCCCAACGTCCTCAGCTTCTGGTTCTGTTTTTGTCGCGGTCTCATCAGAACAGGACCCGTCTCCACGTCCTCACATGGACGAGGAGCTGTAGTAATTAGTGTGTGTGCTGACCATGAGTAAATCATCTGGGGGGGCGTTAATGCAGCTCAGGACAAAGGGCTGTCAAACACGCTGATTCTGCTTCGCTGGCGCTGAGGACACCTTCACACAGAACGAGGTCCGTATGTGACGGGACACAGAACCTTAACACAGAACATGATGGGTCCGAAGCCACTGAAATCCTGTTACTAGAGTTTTATGAATATCAATAACTGTTAAACCTCCCATGAATGAGAGTAATTACATCATTGGACCTACACATGGGCTAAGTTCTGCATTATTTGTCCGTCAGACCGTGACCCAGTTCAAAGACCCAATCACCAGCCAGAGAGGATCTGCTGAGCCAACCGGAGGCCTGGCGCCACCCCCTGCTTGCATAGTAATAAGAGACGGAACGGCGACCCGGAGGAAAGCCGGAGGAGCAGCTCGCTGTGTGTCTGGACATTACTCTGCCTCCCTGCAAACCCTCACCATGGTCGACGCCTTCTGTGCCACTTGGAAGCTGGTGGAGAGCGAGAACTTCGACGAGTACATGAAAGCACTCGGTGAGTAACGTGAAAAACCTTCACAACAAGGTCCGTTACAGCTGAGCGAGCTGGAGCTGAACCGTTCTTCACCTGCGTCCTCAGGTGTGGGCTTCGCCACCCGGCAGGTTGGGAATGTGACCAAGCCGACTGTGATCATCAGCCAGGAGGGGGACAAGGTGGCGATCCGCACCCAGAGCACCTTCAAGAACACCGAGATCTCCTTCAAGCTGGGAGAGGAGTTCGACGAGAGCACTGCTGACGACAGGAACTGCAAAGTAAGAAACCAGGCCCAGAGCAGTTATTAACAGCAGGCGGGTGGAAAACACCCAAAATGAGGCTTGAAGCCTGATCCAGGGATCTGGGACTTTACTCGGTTCTCATTTTGATTCAGACACACGCGGCGACAGCTTGACAGCATCGTAACAGGTTAACGTTTCAGTCCACAGTGACTCTGGATGGAGACAAGCTGGTCCACGTCCAGAAGTGGGACGGCAAGGAGACCAAGTTCGTCAGAGAGATCAAGGACGGCAAGCTGATCATGGTGAGACAGACTCTGTAGAAATTCACTGAAGCTTTGGACCCGTTGTCATCGGTTTTGTCTCCCTGCTGCAGAATTTGATCTTTGAAGACGTCCATGCGGTTCGTACCTACGAGAAGGCGTGAGACCCCACGAAGCCTCCCACAGCGGCCAGCGCAGGAATATTACTGACGGACCGTTGTCACGTTTTCTAAGAGTTTTTATATGAATACATTTCTGTCTTTGCAAGCCTGTGTGAAACATGAAATAAAGAAACAGAGCAAACGTTCGTGTCTCATGTGTCTGATTCTGTCATAAAAGCTCCGTAATTCAGTGGATGAATAGAGGATAAAGGTCCGGGCCAGACGCTGACCTCTGACCTGTAGAGGAGGGAACAGAAAAGCTGTTGCTCAGTAGCTGCTCAGTAAAGGTTTTAAACTACAGGCTGCGTTTGTTATGTTATTCAGGGATTTTCCAGTCATCAGGAGTCACTTCATTACTTTCTGGCCCAAAGCGAAGCTACTGCGTTATTACCTCCTCACAGCAGAACGGGTTTATCTGACTGCTCCACAGTAAGACCTCGACTCAGACCCACCTACGGCACCACAGCAGTACAGGTACCAGAACACCAGCAAAGGTACCAGAACACCAGTACAGGTACCAGAACACCAGCAAAGACACCCGAACACCAGTACAGGTACCAGAACACCAGCAAAGGTACTAGAACACCAGCAAAGGTACCAGAACACCAGCAAAGACACCCGAACACCAGTACAGGTACCAGAACACCAGCAAAGGTACCAGAACACCAGCAAAGGTACCAGAACACCAGTACAGGTACCAGAACACCAGCAAAGACACCCGAACACCAGTACAGGTACCAGAACACCAGCAAAGGTACCAGAACACCAGCAAAGGTACCAGAACACCAGTACAGGTACCAGAACACCAGCAAAGGTACCAGAACACCAGCAAAGGTACCAGAACACCAGTACAGGTACCAGAACACCAGCAAAGGTACCAGAACACCAGTACAGGTACCAGAACACCAGCAAAGACACCCGAACACCAGTACAGGTACCAGAACACCAGCAAAGGTACCAGAACACCAGCAAAGGTACCAGAACACCAGTACAGGTACCAGAACACCAGCAAAGGTACCAGAACACCAGTACAGGTACCAGAACACCAGCAAAGACACCCGAACACCAGTACAGGTACCAGAACACCAGCAAAGGTACCAGAACACCAGCAAAGGTACCAGGACACCAGTACAGGTACCAGAACACCAGTACAGGTACCAGAACACCAGCAAAGGTACCAGAACACCAGTACAGGTACCAGAACACCAGCAAAGGTACCAGAACACCAGTACAGGTACCAGAACACCAGCAAAGACACCCGAACACCAGTACAGGTACCAGAACACCAGCAAAGGTACCAGAACACCAGTACAGGTACCAGAACACCAGCAAAGGTACCAGAACACCAGTACAGGTACCAGAACACCAGCAAAGACACCCGAACACCAGTACAGGTACCAGAACACCAGCAAAGGTACCAGAACACCAGCAAAGGTACCAGGACACCAGTACAGGTACCAGGACACAACGCTTGTCTACCAGGCTTGTCTAACATTCAGGGCTTAGGTTAACGTCAAGTCTCAGTTTGTTTTTACTTGTTATTGTTTACTTCTGTTGTTTGACGTAATAACTGACTACTCGCCTGCCAGGAACCGTCGGTCTCCGTAAGCCCCGCCCCCTGCGCGCCGACACACAGGAGTCAGGTGACCGAGCGGCTCCGCGGACTTCCTGTTTGGTTCTGAGGAGAGTGACCCGCCCGAACCAGCTCCTGCGCTTTTCCGTCAGGTTTTCTCTGAGCTTCACTCTGAAAATGCTGAGGCTTCGTGGTTTTGTGCTGCTGCTGAGCTGCGCGGTTCTGCTCTCGGCCGCGCCGACCGGAAGCCACCTGCCGCCGGGCACAGGTGAGTGGAAGCCCGCAGCTTAGAGCCTGGGCCTCCTGGTTCTGGTTCTGGTCCTGGTTCTGGTCCTGGTTCTGTGCAGAGCCCTGCTGAGACTTAAACGAACGGGACAAGTTGTTGCCGCAGCGGTTTCACTCATTGGGTGAATGTCATCTGTTTGTAGTTGTTCCGTGTCATGTTGGCAGATTTTTTCCTAAGACTCTGATTTAAACCAACAAATTGTTGCAGAAACCTGTTAATGGTGTTTCTCAGCGCAGCCTGTCGTGGCCTCCATTGCAGCAGACGCTGCTCAGGTTTGGATTGAACCCTGTCTCTCGCCGTCCAGCCAGGTTCTGGCACATCACCGACCTCCACCTGGACCCATCCTACCACTTGGCCCCAGATCCCACCAAGGTCTGCTTCTCCTCCAAAGGGGCTCCGGCCTCCCACGCCGGTGTGTTCGGGGACTTCCTGTGTGACTCGCCCTACAGCCTCATCCAGTCCGCCTTCGCTAACATGGCAGCGCTCACCGAGCCGCAGGACTTCATCATATGGACCGGGTCGGTAGAACCGCCGTAGAGGTTTCCGTAGATGGTAGCATGACACACCCGAACCGTCAGCAGGTGATGTGTGAGCAGGAAGAAACGCAGGTTCTGCCTGATCACTGGCCGGGCTTCGTTGGGTCTTATCCTACAGGACAGAGCTGCAGGTGCGTCAGCACAGAGAAGAATCACTTCCTGCCTGATCGCCCACAGTTCTGTGTTTTATCACTTCCCTGTGGTTTGTGGCTGAACAGCCAAAGGAGCCGCAGTCATTAAAGTTCTGTAATAACGTGACGTGATCCAAACCTGGACACGTGTGTGATTTGAGGGAACCTGTCGGTTTCAGGCCGCAGCTAATTACTGCGTCCTCTGTCTGGAAACGACGGCTCTGAACAGGCGCGATGACACCGAACGTAAACCCAGCATTAATCTGCTGCTAATCATCTAAACCAAGAATTCAGGGACTGATTAAAATGCTTCACAGTTCACTTAAAGCTGTGGAGGATTACGTTCAGCTCTACTCTGTTGTTGTTGGTTTAGTAGCAGGGGTTTGTCCTTGTGTGTCGAGGGGAAATCCGCTGCACAGCAGGAGTCACGTTACCTGAGTCCAGACGTTTCCAGCAGCTGTGTTTGCTTAAAATATGCTTGTGTGTGGCTCTTGCTTCACGGTGGCTCTTGTTTCTCTCGCAGCGACAGTCCACCTCACGTCCCCGTGGGCGAGCTCTCCACAGACGCAGTGATCCAGGTGATCGGAAACATGACGCACACCATCAGACAGCACTTCCCCAAGCTCACGGTCTATCCCGCGCTGGGGAACCACGACTACTGGCCCCAGGTAACGTACATCAGACGGAACCGAAGTGTTAGCGAAGGAGCATCAGACTTTGGAGGCTTGTGCTATTGCGGCGTCTGCGTGTTTGTTGCTAGGACCAGATGCCAGACTCCACCAACGCCGTCTACCAGGCTGCTGCTGCGCTGTGGAAACCCTGGCTGGAGCCTGAAGCGCTGCTCACGCTGTCACAAGGTAAAACCACCACTTTATTTAGTCACAATCAACGTAATGAAGCATATTGAAATGTAATTATAATGACATTTATAACAGTGGTGTGTTGACATTAATCTAAGACTTCAGATGATATGATAACAAACTAATTGAAACCTAGTAGAAAGTAGAACCGTAAACACTGTTTGAGCCTAATAAACTAGACAGGAGTCACACAGTCACCCACTTCCTGCTCTGGTTGCTACGTACACACGTGTTTTATTCCCCGTGACGTAGAAATGAAGCAGACGATGACCAGGAGACGCTCCCTAAGGTCACGCGTCTAGCGTCTGATTTCATTTTCTCCTCCTGCAGGCGGGTTCTACTCGCAGCTGGCCCAGCGTGGCCTACGCGTCGTCAGTCTCAACACTATCCTCTATTATGGTCCCAACCACGCCACCAGTAACGTAACGGATCCTGCTGGACAGTTCAAGTGGCTCGAGGAAACTCTGCAGAAAGCTGCTCAGAGCCAGGAGAAGGTTGAAGTCTCGTTTTTATGCCTTGAGCCTCATCCGTCCTTTATTTTAATGCTGGGTTCAAACGTTTGCTCTAGGTTTACATCATAGCTCACGTACCTGTGGGCTTCCTGCCGTTCGCCAGAAGCACCACAGCTATGAGAGCTAGCGAGAACGACAGGCTGGTCTCCATCTTCAGGCAGTACAGCCACGTGATCGCAGGACATTTCTACGGCCACACGCACCGCGACAGCATCATGGTGCTGCTGGACCAGCAAGGCGAGTCTCTAATGAGATGATCGTTAGCTACAGACAAATCCAAACCAAATGAAGCTACGCTAACGCGTGGTCTTTTATTTTGTAGGTAAACCAGTGAACTCTCTATTTGTGTCCCCGGCTGTTACGCCCATCAGGAACATTTTGGAGGCGTACTCCAACAACCCAGCCTTCCGTGTGTACTGGTACGACGCCGGCGACTACTCCATCGGGGTGAGCATGGTCATCATATGTTTCACATGGTTTCCAGTGAGTTAGACCAGCTCTGAATGAACTCTTAGATTTAATAAAGTGAAAACAGGAGCACAGTGTCCCCGTCGTCGCAGACCACGGAGAACAGTCTCTGAGTGATTAATTACGGTGTCAGTCAACAGACAAAACGGCTTCTGGCACTGAACAACAGTCAAAGACTTTCTCCCCCTCTCTCCCGTTTGGTGCTTTTCTCTTTTGAAGGATATCTGGCAGTACTATTTGAATCTGACGGAAGCCAACGAGAAACAAAGGTCGGACTGGAGGCTTGAATATGTCATGACCGAGGCTTTCGGCCTGAAGGACCTGCAGCCGCAGAGCCTGCTCCAGCTGGGCCTGAGCTTCACGCGGCCTCGGTCCAGGTCCTTCGACAGGTATTTCAACCACTACATGGTCAACTACGACAGCAGGATCACCTGCGACGGAGAGTGCAAGCTCCGCCAGGTGTGTGCCGTGCTCTACCTGGACCAGCCGTCCTACGCCAAATGTGTCGCCAAGGCGTGAGAGCGAGCGTGAAGGGATTCATCTCAGGTCCAATGTTTAGGCTTTGAATTTTAAATAATAGCTTTTTATTCTGCTGGAATCGGGAAAAGGGACAAACTCCTCCGAAGCATCAAACCTTTTACCTTCTAATGATGCTCACGCTCACTTTGTTCATTGGAACATGAATCGTTGTTATGTGTCATGTGTTACCGTGGTAATGAAACGAGCTGAAGCAGGTTCCAGCCGGTTGATGCAGGTGGACCCACCTGAGCCTGGTTTCGCTCTGCTTCCACCGGCTCTGCTCCTTGTTCTTGGAAGATTCTTTTGGGTTTTTCTCTAGACCTGTTTAATTTGTTACGTGTGTTAAATGCTTAAGATGATTTTTATTATGAAATTGCACTTTATACCTGGTTTGAGTCATGAAGTCCTGTTTCCACTTTAAGGGTTTTTTGGCAAATGAGCAACGTGAGCTGATTCCATTTGTCATAAACAAAATCACGATGTCTGTCTTCTGTCACTATTATGTGTGTTTTTAAAGTTCAATGTGCCTTAGACACAAATCAAAGCATAAATGCAGCCATTAAAACTCGTCACTGAAACTCAGGCTCGTTCGACTCGTTAGCTCTTCATACAGTTCAGTTACACGACTGGAGCCGTGGCATCAAACTCAACGTGACCGGGGATGTTCGCTGGTTCTTACTCCAGTGAAGGGACTGACCTGCTCCGACCCCTCCCACCCTCTTGAGAAACTCCCCTCGTTTCTCAGCCGCTCCCTCAAACATTTGCTCCCCTCCACCCCCACCTCTTTGTTCGTTTGTCTCCCCAAATGTTGGCTGCACTCATCCCAAAGCTTTTTTTTACGAATACATTATCCTAGGTCTTAAACCGCTGCAGTAGTAACGTATGTGTCCGATATTCTGTAACTAAAAATACCAAACTAAACTACAAAACTAAAAGTATCTGCTCTTGAGGACTGAGTCTGGACTTTGTTTCATTTTCCCTTTGTGCCCCCTTGGTCGTTATTATTCCCCTCAGGCTTGGCCTCAGCCGGTGCCTGACAGAATGTAACCGTGGCGACAGAGTTGGTGGCGAGCATGGTGATGCATCGCCACGGTAACTGCAGAAAAGCTCCCAGTCCTCTGAATCCACCTCTGAGATCACTCTTAGAGGCGATTGTTTAACCACTGACCTAACAATTAGACACAGCAAATGAAGGTCCGTGTGTGTTTGGGTCGGGCTGCTGAGGTTACGCAACGCTTTCAACTAAAAGCAGAGATAGTTTAATGTGCCTGGATTAACTTAACCTGGTTGTTCTCTGTATTTGACTGACCGGGTTCTGTCCGTCTGACTGACGTTGGACTGCCTGTCTGAGCGGCGGTGCACTGGGTTCTGACGGGCCGGGTTCTGCCAGTTGCTGGTGGCTGCTGTGGCTTCTCCTGGAGCCGACTGTTGGTTCCGATCACAGCTTCCCTCCAGGCTTCCAGAGCCTCTAAACCGTCTCCTGTTGAATTTGTTCCTGTCTTTTGTTGAGATGTTTAACCATGTTTGACCCTCTTCCAGTGTTTGCATATTAAATTCTAGTTCCTGAGGCCTCGGCAGAACCTTCCTGCCTCCTCTGATTGGAGCAGAGTGATCACATGGTGGCTCTGCTGCCTTACTGTACTACCTAATGCTCCTCTTCCTCACTGGGGGCTGGTCGCTGTGTGTGAACTCAGCCTAATGTGCCTCCGTTGCATTAGCGCAGCTGGAGCTCGTGGACGACCTCCCTCCTCCTCCTGGACCTTCACTAATCCTCTCGTCTGGACCAGGAGTGATTAGTGCTGTTTGGAATCAAACCCAACGAGTGAGATTCTAGTTTCTCAGCTGACTCGTCGCTGTTACGTGTTATATGTGCTACCAGCCGTCGGACCACTACGCATAAAGCTCCTTTCATTGCTCGCCGTGTGATATTCTTTCACACCCAAGTCCCACACAGTTGATAATGGGGGGGGGGGGTCTCTTTAGTCTCATGCTTCACTAGTAATTCGTCAGCGTGCATGAATGGAGTCCTTCATCAGAGAAGGAGATGCCAACAAGCTGTTCGAGGCTCCTGTGTGTGCGGGAGCTTGTCTGTGGTTACTGGACGTGACTTCAGCAGGTTTAACGTTGTGGGTTCAGGGTTCGGGTCGGGTTGGGATGCGGTGATGAGGAATGCGTTATGTGAGGGAGTGTCCTCAGAGACAGAAGCGCAGCGGGGGGGTCCGGGCTCAGACTGGAGTTCCCTTTAAGCCTCTTTGAGCCCGATGGCTCCTTTGTGTGGCCCCACCATAGGCAGCTCCCCCTCAGCCAATCAGGCTCCACGCTGCTCATTACTTCACTCTGTGCCGAGCTGGGCCAGCATCCACCCCAAAATATGCAAATGAGGCACAGCCAGACAAAAGGTTTATATCACCCAGAGACACAGTTAAAGATTAAACGAATGAAAAGAGTCACAAACAACGTAAATATCAGTGACATGAAGCTGCTCCGTCTTCCTGCGTCCGAGTCCAGGAAGCTGAAACTGTTGTGGGTCAGGGAGCTGGTTTTACTATGAGCTGGATCCAGGCCAGCGGCTGGAAACTCGGCCACACGCCTCAGCCTCCACGTCCAATTACAGCCTCAGCCAGTAACGTGAGCTGCGTTTCCCACCGGAGTGACGCTATTGTGTACGAGCACAAAGCTCTGATTATCGCACTGCTGAGGAATTTATGAATGGACAGAAGACGAACAAAGGCGAAGCAGAGCAGCGTGTGTGAAACTTCAACCAAACAGACACATATTGTTTACTCCTGACTTTGGGAATGAAAGGACGTCTGGGCTTCACAGGAGGAACCATCCCACGGGCAGAACGTACAGACAACAAACTAAAACCCAATATACTGCTCCTCTGAGGCTGCTAAGCTTTGGGCGGACTAGGCCAGTCAGGGTCAGTGCTTTGGCCTCAGGGAGCTTCAGGGGTTCGGCGCGTTGACTGGTGTCTTTGATCGCTGCAGAGGTCACGACCCTTTTGATTCCACCTGATCAACACCGACCTCAAAGTCTGAACCCAGGAGGAGAAACGTCGGCTCCTGGGGCTCAGAGAGGCGCCGGAGAAGCCACAACCTGGGTCCTTGAGTGCTTTGTGTTCACAGAGCCCCAGGATCCGTGACCCTGGTTTCTTTACATGCCTGTGAGTTGACTGCTTCATGGAAACAGTCAGAGCTGTGACACGGTGTAAATCTGCTGGACGGTGCTGCCACCTGCTGCTCCTCCACTCGTGCTGTCAGCCTCTGCTACGTCACAGCCTGAAGCGGCTGCTCCTCCACATCGTTGCTCCTGAGGGCCCTTACTTTGGCGGGACGTTCACTGAGCTCTTTCCTCCCTCAGTGGCTCCTCTGTAATCAACCTCTCACTGTGTATCTCTGCCTTTAACGCCTTTAGTAAAAGCTCCACTCAAACCCGTTTCCTGACGTTTAATCCCAGTTCACCCAGTTTCCTCTGCTCTGGACCAGTTTGGACTCTGGTGTAGATGCCTTCCTGCCTCCTGGTCCCTGACCTGAGCAGAGTTTCCTGGATTGTCCACCAACGTGAGTGAAGTCTGCCTGCTCTGGTTACTGGTAGACCTCAGTCACACACATACATATGGACGCACACGTGTCCAGAAGCTGCACCGACGGGCTCTGGCCAGCAGAGGGCGCCGCTGGGCCTCTGTGCGTGTTTCTGTTGGTGCTGATCATCGTTTGATGTTTTCCAGCTTCATGACTGTTTTAAAGCCTGGCTGTTGTTGTTGTTGTTGTTGTTGTGGTTGTGGTTGTGGTTGTTGTTGTTGTTGTTGTTGTTGTTGTTGTTGTTGTTGTTGTTGTTGTTGTTGTTGTTGTTGTTGTTGTTGTTGTTGTTTAGACTCTACTACGGTTTATGTCCAGTCTGTCACAACCAACCTGCCTTAAAGTCTGTTCAGTCCTCAGAGTCTGGAAACCAAACGGAAGATGCTCTTGAGAAAACAGCAGCTGTTCCATTGAGAGCTGGGGCTAATTCCCACTGCATGTTCACAATTCACCTACCTCGCTCGTACAGCGGCCCATCAGAGCTGAGGGCGCTTCTTGTTGCCCCCGCCTCCCCCGGGACGCTGCCACGTCCCCTCCTTTCAGGCGCCGGCCCTTCCCCAACCCCCACCGGCAGATTACCCACACTCCTCTATCCGCTGCCCCACGCGTTCAGCCCCAGCAGCAGTAATGTGACAACTGACCAGTAATGTGAGATCACAGCAGCCGTCACTAACTGAAGCTGGATCTTTATCCTGAGCTCGTTTAATTCAGCTCGAAATAAGTTCACAGAACCAACAGGCTGCTCATTTAAAAGCGCCGGTTTTGTTGTCAGAGAGTGAAAGTGATCTGTGCTTCAAACCCTGCAGAGATAAGAGACAATAGGTGAAGTCTGGGTGTTTAAGTGCAGCCCCCCCTCAGCAAGGGAGCAAAGGGAGCAGCTGCCTGGGGCCTCACGGCAGCCCCCCCAACAGAAGCAGTGCTCCAGGCATTAGGCCTCGTCCTCCAGCATCCATCCATCCTCCTCTTTGCTCTCACATCTTTGCCTTCTTCCACTGCTGCCACGTTGCCCTGTTCTCTCTCCTGCCCCTCAGTCTGTTTTCTTTTCATCTCGCCCCCCACCCCCACTCCCACCCCCACCCCCCGTGGCGTCCACACGTCCACCAGAAAAAAGCCTTCTCTCATGTCAGTCACTTTCACCAGCGAACAGACGGCATCAGCATCAGCATCAGCAGCAGCAGGAGGAGGAGGAGGAGGGAGACGGTAATCCCCTCACACCGCCCCACCCCTGTCCAGAACCAGAAACCGGAGGCAGGAGGGGCCACAACCTCGCGGGACACTTGCGCTTTTGGACACATGCTCTTCAAGGCGGTGTGAGGCGTCATCTCAGGTTCGGATGCTGATGGAGGCGCCGATGATTAAACAGCCTCCAAACTGAATCAGCCTCCACTGACGCTGACGCTGACGGAGCGGCGGCACCAGCAGCAACGTCCCTCGGTCGGCGGACGGAGATGCGTCGTGAAGGCGGAGGTTGGCTGATGGCGGTGCTGATGCTGGTGTAGCAGGTGCTGCAGGCTCGTGCCGCATTGCTTGGCCGCCGCGAGCGACGCCGGGGAGACTGTGATGCTGTCGTCGTCACTGGGCGAGAGCAAGCGAGAGAAAGCGGAGACGAGAGGCTCCGACATGGAGGGAAGCGTCCGGCTGTCGGCTCTGCGCTCAGGCCGCCGCGATCAGCAGGTTGGACGCACCGCCTGAAGCCCGAGACCCGATCCGTCCAATCTGCGCCGGAATTGGGATAAGTAGAATTTTTGGCTTCTGCCCCGCATTTTGACAATGCGTCGCATCTGTTCCCGTTCGGGGAGGATTACGTCTTCACAGCAGCGGGCCTCCGCCTGAAGTCGGCTACTGGAAACCACACGAACTCGTTTCTTCACCCTGTTGCTGCAGGTGACGCTTTGTTCCGTCGTTTCTCTGGAGGCTACTGCTCGGACGCACAGCTGCTGCGAAAGATGACTCACTTGCAGGCTGGCCTCTCTCCAGAGACCCTGGAGAAGGCCAAGGTGGAGCTGAAGGAGAACCCGGAGACTTTACACCAGGACATCCAGGAGGTCCGGGACATGATCATCACCCGGCCGGACATCGGGTTCCTCAGGACAGACGACGCGTTCATCCTCCGCTTCCTCCGCGCGAGGAAATTCAACCACTTCGAGGCGTTCCGGCTGCTGGCACAGTACTTTGAGTACCGCCAGCAGAACCTGGACATGTTCAAGAACCTGAAAGCCACAGACCCGGGAATCAAGCAGGCCCTGAAGGACGGGTTCCCCGGGGTGCTGTCCAATCTGGACCGGTACGGCAGGAAGATACTGGTGCTGTTCGCGGCCAACTGGGACCAGAGCAGGTAATAAAGAGCCTGGTGCTGACCTGTCACACACAGAACCAGAGGACGTAATGCCCCGGTGGAGTCTGGGTAATGGAGCTGTTCGTTCAGCACCGGGCTTTGTTTACCGAGTCCAGCTGGAACCTGCTGCGGAAGTAGGCCACGCAAACTAAACACGAAGTGAAACCTCAAAGCAGCTTCACACATTAGACCCGTCCTTCAGCAAACCTGGGTCCAAAGAGACCAGCGTCAAACGTTTAGTCTCTGTGTGGAAAACGCATCTTAATGTGAGAGTCAGTGAAGGTTCAGACCTACTTTAAGTGGATCTGATGTGATTCCTGCACATAAAAAACATAATTTATATGCATAAGACTGCGTTTGACAGAAACTCGTGTCCACGGTCACTGAACCATATGTGGCTTAAAGGGCCGTCGCCTTCCTCCTGCTCCTCCCTGTGTCTGAGCAGAGAACCGTCAGGTCAGTGCTGATGCTGTGGTGCTGTCTGCAGTGACAGTGGTTCTGTTCACATTGACTGAGGAGAAAAATGAACAAACTCCTCAACCAAAACCAAAGTCTGCGAGCGTCGCTTAAGTAGTTTATTCTCCCTGAACTTCAGTGAATCTGTTTCCCCTTCTTCCATTTAACTTCGTAGCAGCAGGAGACTCGATACAGAATCAGGCGACAGAAAGCCTGAAACAGCAGATTAAGCCTCGTTAGCTCAGCGAGGAAGGAGCTGAAGGTTATCAGGCTCTTCGGCGCCAAACGTTTCGTTATGTGAAACCCCCAAAGGTAACGTGGCCATAACCAAAGTTCCTTTTCCTCAGGTACACGTTTGTGGACATACTGAGGGCCATCCTGCTGTCGCTGGAATCCATGATCGAGGATCCGGAGCTGCAGGTCAACGGCTTCATCCTCATCATCGACTGGAGTAACTTCACCTTCAAGCAGGCGTCCAAGCTGACCCCCAGCATGCTGCGGCTGGCCATCGAGGGGCTGCAGGTAGGAGCCGACGCAATGTCACGGCATCAGTCTATGAACTGCTCCTTTAAAACACAGGCGCAAACTTTACTCTGGACAACCTGCCGTCGACTTGTTTGACTCTTAAGGAGTCGAGCAGCGCGTCAAGTTGTGGTTATTCAAAAAGCAACAGAAGGGAATGATGACGTTTCCATTTTGGTTACACGCTGCTGGGGCTTTGGTCGAAGCTCGTCTGGCAGGTAGACGACGCAAAGGGCTTTTCTCAGTCAGCTTGGCTTTGTTTAATTCTCTCGTTCTGTTAGGAGCAGCGCTTCCATCGTCGCTCTCCTCATGGCGGACGGTGCTCGTTGCGTTTGGGCTCCTGTCATCAGAGCTACAGCAGAAGAAGCTCAGCTCTGGTTGTCCTGGTTCCCCTGGTTCCCCTGGTTCCTCTGGTTCCCCTGGTTCCCCTGGTTCCTCTGGTTCCTTTGGTTCCCCTGGTTCCCCTGGTTCCTCTGGTTCCTCTGGTTCCTCTGGTTCCCCTGGTTCCTCTGGTTCTCCTGGTTCCTCTGGTTCCCCTGGTTCCTCTGGTTCCTCTGGTTCCCAGGCCAGCAGGAGCAGCTGCCTCTGGGTGTGAGCGTGTGACTGAAGGCCGTTCTCACTGCTTCATCTACATCCTCGTGACTCATCTGCCAGTTTGTGTTGTCCTCCATTAGTCGCAGTTTAATCTGTGGCGAAGAAGCAGCCTGGTCTGAAAAGATCATCAGATTTGATGGTGATGACAAACGTCTGTAGTTACATCACTCAGCTCACGTCTCATCATCTGGACTTAGAACATATGAAAAAATAGAATCTCGAGGGCAGACGTCATGTTTTTTGCATCTTCACATCCTGAGGGGAAACGTTGACGTAGCGTTAGCACATTTAAAGCTGCTTCTTTCTGCTTCGAAGCTGAGGCCGAACCGTCTCCCTCTGTCTGAGCACATGGAGCCATGACTCCACACGCAGCAACACGTTCCTGACGCTTCTCCAGGCTCAGATTAGAGCCTGAATTATTGATGGAGACTATTAGCTGAGCCCTGAGTCATCGTCCAGGGCTCACAGGACGGGACCGCAGCACAAATGGACTCATCACCGTCAGGATAAAAGACTAAAAGCATCAAATGAATCCAACTCGTTAAATAATGTTTCTAACAAACTAATGTCACAGATTTCACAGCTTAACCTAAAATCAACATCTGAAGCATGAAATGAACAAAGTCTCTGCATCACATCGTGTGAACAGAGTCGAATCACTTTTCGTTTTTCTCCCAAGTTGTTCTTGTTCCTGTTTTGTTTTATGCTCGGTGCTGGATTATCTGATGCTGATATGAGCCGACAGCAATTTGATGAACAACAGCAGCAGCAGAGTCGTAAACATCCCGACTCGTGTGCAGAACGTTCGATTATCTGCGTAGTCAGGACGATTTCCAAGCCACGAAGCGATCAGGCGTCCGACTGAAGCTAATCTGATCAGAGCGATGCCTCCGTTTTTACCCTGCACTGACTCACTGCTTGTTTCCACCTTAATCTGCCTCGGCTGTGATTAACTCCTCGTCATGGCAACCGAGGCCGTTTTCGTTTGGAGCGGAGACGAGCTGCATGTAGGCCACATGCCTTGGGATGGAAATTTGTAGCACAGCAAGCGAATCGGTTGGTGTGGATCCCTGCTGGCAGCTCCTGCAGGTTTGATGGTTTTTCCTCAAAAGTCCTTTCATTGAGTTAAGTGTTCATGAATGAGCAGAAGCAGGTTTTAACCAACGCGCTGCGGCCGCTTCTTCGCTTGGTTGGTTGTGTCTCTGCACCGTTTCTTTACGGAAACTCAGGACGTGAGACGTGTGATAATCCTGGATCACATGTCTGCACAACCTTTGACAGGTTGGAATCTTTTTAATTTATGAGGAAATACTCTGAGCTGCTGAAGTAGTTTTTAGTGAAGCTGCTCTATGTGGGACAACGGCAACAGTTCAAAGCCGAACCGTCTGGATCAAGACAGAGAAATGAATGAACGCGTGGTCTTTACCGCAGGAAAGCTTGTTTTCTGGCTTCCTGGACCAGAGCCTCTGTAGCTGCTGTTGCACCATCCGTCTGTGAGGTCAGAGATGGCCACCGCCTCATTAAGACCAGACACCACCTGACCTCAGATCAGCTACCTGCCACTCTCAGTAATGAATGACCTGTCCTGGATCTCCTGCAGTTAACGGGGCGTTCAGCCGACAAACGTGCGAGGGTTTATTCCTCTGCTGATGGGAACTAGAGCATCTGTCTGAGCAGGAGGTGGTGACGGATCAACTTGGACATCGGCTGATTAGCTTTTTGTGGTGATCTGCTTCTGGGGTTTTCATCCGTTCATGTTGTTATAATTGTAAGTGAATTTGACGGTAGTCAAACGGAGCATCGCCCTCATCGAGTCCTGGCGTCCTCTCTCCTCCTCCTCCGGCTCACCCACGCCTCACACCTTTGTCTTCTTGACCCTCCCCCTCTTTAACAACACCCCCACGTCTCCCTCCTGTGTGGTAGCGTCACGGACGCTACTCGCTAATTTAACTATGTACACGTTAATATTAAAGCATCCAAAATCTTTCATCCGTTCTCTTGAAGATGCCTCTTTTTTGCTACCAGTTAACACCGACTACTTCATCGCCCTCCTGCTCCTCCTCTTTGTTCCGCCTCCCTCCCGGACTCCCACCCAGGCTACGTTGCCACGGCAACACCTCGCTCTGCCCTCTCCTCCAGATGGGCTCCCTTTGTTGTGCGTCTGCGTGTGTTCGCAGAGAAACGCGCTTCTTCACGTCTCTCTCCAAGACTCTGGCAGGTGGTCGGTCGAGTGTCCGTGAACGGTAACGACTCTGGATGTTGACGTGACCCCACTTTATCTTCCCCAGTGGTGCAGTTCCAGTCTGTCTCTCGGTGGCTCTCTCTCATTAGCATAGTTACGTAACCCGCAGAACATTATTGATGCTGAGGCTCTGGAAGCAGCTCCTCTCTGAACGATGGCAGGGATCTTATTGGAGGTTTGCTCCTCTTCATCACGCGTCAGAGCCTCGTCCAGTCACTTTACCAGGAATGAAATCGTGTCTTTACGTACACGTGAGCAGCTGTTGACCAGATTTACCTGCATGACTGAAGCCGTGTTCTCCGACGCTGAGTTGTGGTTTGGAAGGTGGAGGCCACAGTTGTTCCTCTCAAAACGAGCTTTCAATCAGCTCGTTGCCTCCGGGCTCCTCCACTAGAGAGAATCTGAGTGTGAAGTGGCCTTTAACGCCGTCATGACGTCATGACGTCCTTGGTTAATGGATGACCTGCCGCTGGGGCCGAGGGCCAGGACGTCGGCAGCTTTTGACTGGGCCTCAGCATTTTAATAACCCGCTTTAGTTGCTGTGAATCTTCCTCTTGGTGTGAAGCTGCTTTTGGTGCCTGGGCTGTTGTGGCGTCTCTGCATATGACTGTTTTCTGCAGAGGGGAAGATGATTTCCAGCAGATGCTTTACTGGTAACACAGCTTCGTCTGTGTGATGCACATTATTCACATCAATGGGATCAGTCTGTGGAAACACTTGATGCAAAATAAACAGAAATGATCAGGAGTTAAGCTGCGTGTGACCTGGATGAATGGCCTGAATGGTTGGATTGGGTAAAAGGTTTGACTGGATATGAAGCAACAGCAGGAGATGTGAGCGTCGTGTCTTCTCTGACTCCAGAGGAATAAAAGACGGAAGCGTCCAGGGTTGGTCTGATGCCGCGTTTGTCCTTGTAGAGTAAAAGGTTTGAACCGAGAGAGAGACGCTTTTGTGGCCAGAAGGGCAGCAGGGCTGAGAGTTTCCTCCTCCTTGAGGCGACTGATGCCTTTTCTGCCCAAACCCAGTTTTTACCGCACATCTTCACCGAGCCAGCAGCAGAAGCATGTGGTCACTCCAGGCTACACTTTACATCCTGAAAAGAAAAAGCACTCCACTGGATGTCGCCTGTCTTTTCCTCTGAACTAGCTTTTCTCCACGTTTTCACTGGAGGACATGTTCACTCATCCCTGTGTGGATGGGAAGTGACAGGAGCAGCGGCGGGTAGAAAGGGAAGGGAGAGGGGAGATGTATGACCACAGCCCAGACTCGTACGGAGGAAGGCGACGCGTGTCACAAGCTGTAACATCAGACTCTGAACAAGGCAAAGTCCTACGAGAACCGCGTGGGCGGCCGTCTGCCTCGACCGTCTGCCTCGACCGTCTGCCTCGACCGTCTGCCTCGACCGTCTGCCTCGGCCGTCTGCCTCGACCGTCTGCCTCGGCCGTCTGCCTCGGCCGTCTGCCCCGGCCGTCTGCCTCGGCCGTCTGCCTCGGCCGTCTGCCTCGGCCGTCTGCAGTCTGCGCAGTTATGTTGGCGCTAAGCCTCAGTGAGGACGAGCTCGGACGCGTGCACCTCCAACCTGATTCCTTCCCGCCTCGCGCTGACGCCGTCACTTTTCCATTTGATAGTGTAAATAATAGATGAGCAGCTTTCTGCACGTTCTGCTTCTCAAAGGAAAACTTAACACACCACAGTCTGCTGATGTGAATTAAATTATTTAGTTATTTGTGCTCTATAGGCGTCGGACTAATTCACCGTCATATCAATTAAAAGTGAAATATTTAAAATGCACATCTGTTCTCTGACGAGCAGCCAATCAGTCAGTCTGCACAGGTCACGTAACGTGTCACGTCCGGCTACTTCCTCTCACTGACTGATTCTCAGAGCTTCGTCTCTACGTTAAACGTTTACCCAGGCCGACAGCTGAAACCCGCACCGAAGAGTCTGAACTGGAGCTGACGCTTTGCTTTTAGCTGGAGAAAACCCAACAGCCTCTGACAGGACTCAACGCAGGGTGAACAGGTAACGAGATGGAGCCGCAGACGCCGAGCATCACTCATAGGATCAAATAAATGAAGACCAATGGTGACGTGCTGAGAAACCTCCAGGCTCGTGTGGGTGCGTGTCTGTGTCGTCTGCTGCTGTCCTTCTGGATGCGTCAGGGTTTAGGCTATGAACTGAGACGCCTGCCAAACGTGCCAGTGCTCTAAATGTTCAATTAGCCTCGTGGTGGTGAGTGGAGCTGCCCAGATGACAAAGCGCTCAGTAAAGGCTAAACTAGAGACGAGCGTCTGCGCTGCGTTAGCTGAATATCACCGTCGTGGAAGCGCTGAGGGGAGGGAGGACATGGTCATGGAAGGAAGCTGCTTCCTCCGCTTCGCGTGTCGATGGACTTTTCTTTGTCCTCTGTCCCCTTGAATTTCCTTCAACCTTTGCTGTAACTGAAGCCCCTCAGCAGCAGCAGCAAGTCCAAAGATAAACCCACACAGTCGCTCATTTGTTTAGAATCGACGTTTCTGTCCCAGAAGCCAAAAGACGCTATTCACAGCTTATGTGCTGAAACTATGAGCTGTTGATTATAAACCATCACTGGGTAAGAAAGTGGAGAATAACTGAGCATTCACACCTGTACCAACGCTCTGAGGGAGGCAGAGGAGACGACTGAGGGAGGCAGAGGAGACGACTGAGGGAGGCAGGGGAGACGACTGAGGGAGGCAGGGGAGACGACTGAGGGAGGCAGAGGAGACGACTGAGGGAGGCAGGGGAGACGACTGAGGGAGGCAGGGGAGACGACTGAGGGAGGCAGAGGAGACGACTGAGGGAGGCAGAGGAGACGACTGAGGGAGGCAGAGGAGACGACTGAGGGAGGCAGAGGAGACGACTGAGGGAGGCAGAGGCAGAGGAGACGACTGAGGGAGGCAGAGGAGACGACTGAGGGAGGCAGAGGAGATGACTGAGGGAGGCAGAGGAGACGACTGGGGGAGGCAGGGGAGACGACTGGGGGAGGCAGGGGAGACGACTGAGGGAGGCAGGGGAGACGACTGAGGGAGGCAGGGGAGACGACTGAGGGAGGCAGAGGAGACGACTGAGGGAGGCAGGGGAGACGACTGAGGGAGGCAGAGGAGACGACTGAGGGAGGCAGAGGCAGAGGAGACGACTGAGGGAGGCAGAGGAGACGACTGAGGGAGGCAGAGGAGACGACTGAGGGAGGCAGAGGAGATGACTGAGGGAGGCAGAGGAGACGACTGGGGGAGGCAGGGGAGACGACTGGGGGAGGCAGGGGAGACGACTGGGGGAGGCAAAGGAGACGACTGAGGGAGGCAGGGGAGACGACTGAGGGAGGCAGGGGAGACGACTGAGGGAGGCAGGGGAGACGACTGAGGGAGGCAGAGGAGATGACTGAGGGAGGCAAAGGAGACGACTGAGGGAGGCAGGGGAGACGACTGAGGGAGGCAGGGGAGACGACTGAGGGAGGCAGAGGAGACGACTGAGGGAGGCAGAGGCAGAGGAGACGACTGAGGGAGGCAGAGGAGACGACTGAGGGAGGCAGAGGAGACGACTGAGGGAGGCAAAGGAGACGACTGAGGGAGGCAGGGGAGACGACTGAGGGAGGCAGAGGAGACGACTGAGGGAGGCAGAGGAGACGACTGAGGGAGGCAGAGGCAGAGGAGACGACTGAGGGAGGCAGAGGAGACGACTGAGGGAGGCAGAGGAGACGACTGAGGGAGGCAAAGGAGACGACTGAGGGAGGCAGAGGAGACGACTGGGGGAGGCAGGGGAGACGACTGAGGGAGGCAGGGGAGACGACTGAGGGAGGCAGGGGAGACGACTGAGGGAGGCAGAGGAGACGACTGAGGGAGGCAGAGGCAGAGGAGACGACTGAGGGAGGCAGAGGAGACGACTGAGGGAGGCAGAGGAGATGACTGGGGGAGGCAGGGGAGACGACTGAGGGAGGCAGGGGAGACGACTGAGGGAGGCAGAGGAGACGACTGAGGGAGGCAAAGGAGACGACTGAGGGAGGCAGGGGAGACGACTGAGGGAGGCAGGGGAGACGACTGAGGGAGGCAGAGGAGACGACTGAGGGAGGCAGAGGAGACGACTGAGGGAGGCAGGGGAGACGACTGAGGGAGGCAGAGGAGACGACTGAGGGAGGCAAAGGAGACGACTGAGGGAGGCAGAGGAGACGACTGAGGGAGGCAGAGGAGACGACTGAGGGAGGCAGAGGAGACGACTGGGGGAGGCAGAGGAGACGACTGAGGGAGGCAAAGGAGACGACTGAGGGAGGCAGAGGCAGAGGAGACGACTGAGGGAGGCAGAGGAGACGACTGAGGGAGGCAGAGGAGACGACTGAGGGAGGCAGAGGAGACGACTGAGGGAGGCAGAGGAGACGACTGAGGGAGGCAGAGGAGACGACTGAGGGAGGCAGAGGTGGCCAAGGCCTCTCACAAGTCATTTCTGGACAAATGATTTGGACAAATGCAGTTTAAACCCAAGGCTCCCTCCTCCCTCCTCCTCCTTCCTTCTCCCTCCTCCTCCTTCCTTCTCCCTCCCTCTACCCTCCTCCCTCCTCCCCCCGTCTCTCCCACATCTTTCCTTCACCTCGGTCTTTTCCTCGTCGTACTACACGGGGTCGAAGCATATCCGTCCTTCAGCTGCGTCGTTGGATCCATGCAGCTCGTTCTGTGTTCACGCGTTATGTGTTATGCAGCAGGTCCCTTCTTCAAAGTGGGAACGTCAGTGGGATCTGAGAGACGAGGCCTGAGGTTCAGAGTCTGGAGGGATCTGACCTCAGTCTGACCCAAAGACGTCTCAGACATGTTTGGCTGCTGCTTCAATCTTGATTCCGTGTTTATGGTTCATCATGAAGGTATTTGAATGCATTTGGGTTGGAGTTGATCATTTTGACTCGTTGAACCTTGTTATTACATTTAGTGGATCTGAGCTTTTACCAAAAACACAAAGACTCGAGTCAATAATCCTGGTTTATATGAGTTCATAGCGTTCGTGTTGTGGTGTTTAGGAATCGTTTCCTGCGTTTGAACGATCAGATCTCGTTGTTCTACACACTTTGCCCTTTTACGCCTCGTCAATAATTAAATAAATAAACGTGTCTGGATTCTCGTCTCAGACGCGTCCGACCGCGCTGCAGCTGCATAAATGTGTCGATCGCCTGAGAAGAACGTTCCTCTGCTACAGAAACGCGTCCGTCGTGGTGTCATCAACCTGTTACAGGATCTGGGTCGTTTCTGAGCGTTTGACAGCTCTGTTACGTCAGAGCATAATCTGTCCGTGCAGCCGGGCCTCAGCCAGACTCTGACTGACACGCGGTGCAGCGTAAACTGTGTCCTGCATTTTAGGAACCGCTGCTAAACTGCAGGACACAGATTTGTCTCCCTCGGGCCTGTGCTCTGCCGTCGGCCCAGAACAGACCAGGACATCTGAGGTTAGGGCCCATTTACAGACCTGACCTAATGAAAATGGGCAAGACTGACCACAACTCAGGGATAATTATTCTCCATAGGGACTAAAACCCTGTTTGCTGTGTGTGGTTTGTGACTAATTACTGAGACACAATTCAGTTACGTGCATTTAGTAAAACTGGATATTTTCATTCATTCTGTCTCCTATTTCACTTTTGCTTGTCTGTAACAGGACAGTTTTCCTGCCAGGTTTGGAGGAATCCACTTTGTGAACCAGCCCTGGTATATCCACGCTCTCTACACCGTCATCCGGCCGTTCCTCAAGGACAAGACCCGAAAGAGAGTAAGACCTGTTCAACGACGCGTAACGTTTTGCCAAGTGACTCCGGACTCTGCTGCCTCCTGTTTAGCTCTCGATCTTATCGTCTCCACGCAGATCTTCATGCACGGTAACAACCTGAACAGCCTCCACCAGCTGATCCACCCTGAGATCTTGCCGTCGGAGCTCGGTGGGATGATGCCCCCGTACGACATGGGAACGTGGGCGAGGACGCTGCTGGACCACGCCTACGACGAGGAAAGCGACTACTGCCCGGAGTCCTACACTCTGTCGGTCCAGGACCTGGAGCGAGACCTGGAGAAAAACATGTCCCCAAAGACCATGAAGAGGTGAGTCTGTCCTGCAGTAGGTCCATGGATGATGTTTGTGTGAGCGGGTTACAAATTCAACGCCTCGGATTAAATCTGGAGTCGTCTGAAACCAGATCAGAGAAAC
The DNA here is from genome assembly GCA_030770545.1 of Macropodus opercularis. Taxonomy (NCBI): domain Eukaryota; kingdom Metazoa; phylum Chordata; class Actinopteri; order Anabantiformes; family Osphronemidae; genus Macropodus; species Macropodus opercularis. Next base: position 1,326,330 of record CM061112.1, read on the forward strand.
TGAAATACGCGTCTGAGACCTGTGGCAGTTGAACGTCTCTAGTTCCACTAGAATTAAATTAGAACCTGGATGCACCAGAGTCCTACAGATAGCAAAGCTTATTATCTGCTGTCCCTGCAGGTCTCAGTCTGTGGTGGAGCCGGGCGTCCTGAAGCGACCCGACAAAGTCAAGAGCGAAGAAGACAACCTGCAGCCTCTACTGTCGCTGGACTGACGTAGCCGCTGCATCAGCTCAGTCGGATCCAAACACACACTCACACACACAAACACACCGATGGACTCGTGCTCATACTGTCAGCGAGCCGTGCACCTGCAAACCCTTCCTCCAGAAAACGCCGCTGCTGTGGTTGGACTCGTGTTTGTCCTGAAGTCCAGGAAATGGAAACGAGCTGATACGAACCAGACGCCGTCAGACACTATATATCTATTTATTTACTGATTTGTCAAGTGCCAATTCCACCTAATGTGTGTAAACAATCCAGAGCCGGTGGAGAAAGGAAACGACTGAACAACCGGATGAAAGCGTTTCCTGCAGGTGTCGGGCCTTGAAGCTCTGGGACGCGTCCGTCTGTGATTTTCTACTGTCTACAGTCATTTCAGGCCCAGTTTGGGAGAGAAGCTCGACACAGGATGAGCAGAAGCAACGTTTACGAGTCGGACAGGAGTCAACTGGGGCGAAAACAGTGACTAAACGGTTGCTGTTGCTTTAGATGCCCCCACAGAACCAACCATTAGACCAATGAAAGCTGCAGGCGCCTCTGAAACCGGGTCGTTCTGGCTGCAGAAACATTCACAGTTAACTTTTCTAAAAGCAGCTGCTGTGATTTAGAGACACGCTGGTTACTTTTATTTTGGCCAAACCTGATTGAAATCCATCAGTATTTTCATTAGTGTTATGTATTTTTTGCACGTTTTCAGTCCTGTCCGTCCTGATTCAACATTTATTAAGTCTAAGTGGGTTTCGGTTGTTTGTCGGGTCAAATGTTAAGTCGTTTTCAGAGGTTCAGGTCGATGCCAAGCGTTAAAGTATTGTCGTTTGAACAACGTAACTGAGTCCACAGCCTGTGGCAGCAGTTTAGACGCGTCACTTTTTGTCTGTAAAGCTTCTGACTGCGTCTTCTTCTACTTATTCGTATGTAAGCGTCACCATCTCCAGGCGTCTGACAGCCGAGTGCTGCAACGCCACACGGAGGCCCTGCTGAGCGGGCGGCTGGGAACCGGACAGCCCAGCGTGTCACGGCCGGCGGCCAGGACGCGTGAGGTGCAGCTGGAATGTAAAAGCCTCACAGCAGCCTGTCAGGCCGACCTACGGCCGCTCCGCGCTGAGCAGAGCCAGCTGTCCGGCGCCGGAGCTCGGGCTGAGAGGCCGTCACACGTCAGTGGAAGCAGGATCTGATTGTATTGTTTGCTCTCATTCCGACTTGCATGTACCTGGTTTCACATTAATTTATGTTGCCTTCACGCATTTGATATAATTTGTCAAGACATTTTTGAAACCTGCTTGTTTTCAGCCGACTCATCTAACAAACGTCAGTAATTGTCACCTTTTTTAAAAATCTAATCAGGAATGTATTTGTTATGAAACAATAATATTTCTGATTTAATTTTTTAATTTTAATTGTTATCATGACTCTGAACGTTCACGAACTTTGACCATAATCAGAAATATTTGTAGTTTTTCAACATTGGCATTGAATGTTTCAAGAATGTTGTCAGTGAACGTAATCAGCTGTTTTGTTGAACTTTTCATTTGAATATTGTTACATGATCAAGTTGTTTGGATGTTTATTGAATGACCCACCAATTTATTACCACTCAAACCAATCAACACTTGGGAGAACTGTAAACTGTCTGGTTCTGTGGGTCAAAGGTGAAAACACAAATCCAGGAACTTATAAAACATATTTATAACCGTAGGTCACGTTGCTTTTATAGAATATAAAGGTAAGCTGTGATGGAAAACACACACACACACACTGTAGATGCTTCCAGTTGTTAAATATAAGTTTACATGTAATTAATACAGCAAAAATAAGTTTATCTGTCACTCAGAACGTCCTGCGGGATTGTTTTCAAGGTGAAAGTATCTGAGAGCTATTTGTTTAACTGTAAACTCAATGTATGTAGAAACACAGTAAGACACGGGTGAAGGTTTTAATTTTATTACAGATATCGTTTATTGACGGAGGCTTCGTGCAGCTGTTTTGTCAGTATCTCTTGTTTCCAGCGCAGAGGATGAGTTAGTGCAGTACGTGTTGTGTGACCTGTAAACAGTCTGCTTTCTTTAACTTCTCCAGCATTTTGAATGTTATTTCTGTGTTGTTTTCACTTCTAACCTGCTGATGGGCTGAAAGTTTTCAGTCCCTGCTTCAACAAACCAGTGCAGATGAAACCGTCGTCCTTCTTTTCCTTTTCAACCCAAACTTCACTGGTTAGTGTTTGGTTTTATAGTGCAAGCAGTTCATGAATCAGTTTAATTAAATGTTCATTTACACAGTTTTGTTCCAACGTGGGTTGATTAATTAGACGCCAGGCTCGGAAATCATTTCTAGAGTACAAGGATTAAACGGCTCATCTTTGTCCAGTTCCCTTTGAAACGACGCCTCCTTTTGGAACTGATTCTTTTAATGTTGGTGATGTAGTAGATGACTATATGATTGAAATGATTCTTCTCAGCCAAAGTCAGCCATTCCAGTATCACGCTAATGTATTGTTTGTAATTATCAAATACTTGTGCTTTGGAGACTGAATGACACTTTTTATGACTCGTTTCTGAAATGGATGCGTTCCTTTCATTTGGTGATATATCTATTTCATTTCCATATCACTGTTCTTTGATTGTATAGTTACAGTAGGAGCTGTAGGGAGGCCGAACAAAGCTGAAGTGTGAACTCATGATGGGAAGCCACTGTATTGTAGGAGCAAAACACTGTTGAATTAGCAGGTGGTCGATGTATAAATGTCCTCCAAGACAATTTGCTGAAACGCATTATGTACAATGAGCAAAATAAATATGAACACACCTAGATTTTCTCACTGGTGACGTGTTTGTTTCTTGAGATCATAGTTATATTAAAGACCTGCTTAGAATTTAGAAGAAGCCGTTTCATTGCGAACGGGTAGTACCGGTAACTCACCAGCAGGTGGCGCCAGACACGCGCAGCAGCGGTGAACGTCAGCTACAAGGAAGTCTCGCGTGAGCATAATGAGATTTCCTGAACCTTCCTGTCCTGCTGTCTACGTAGCATTTGGCCACAAAACGCGGCGTTTTCATTCGTTACAGGTGAGCTGGTGTTTTTTTTCCGCTCTACTGTGTTAACTTGCATGTTCATACATTATTCTATGTGGCATAATTTAATTTTGTGGAGTATATGTTATGTTGGATGGATTCTGGTTGATGAAATGTAGCAGAAGAACTTTGTCAGCTTTGTGTTGTGGGCCGTGCTGCTAACAAGCTAACTGCTAGTCTGCTAACAGGAGGTAAGTTCACCAAGATGATTCTGAGCAGAAAATATTTGTAGGACCCGGAGAAATGGTTGTTGTTACAGTAGTGTCTCAGGTGAGACTCACCTGCAGGGAAGTGCTGGGCTGAGGAAGGTTCTCTAATAGGGAGGTTCTCTGAGAGGGAGGTTCTCTGAGGGGGAGGTTCTCTAATAGGGAGGTTCTCTAAGGGGGAGGTTCTCTGAGGGGGAGGTTCTCTAAGGGGGAGGTTCTCTGAGAGGAAGTTTCCCTGAGGGGGAGGTTCTCTAAGGGGGAGGTTCTCTGAGGGGGAGGTTCTCTGAGGGGGAGGTTCTCTGAGGGGGAGGTTCTCTTAGAGAAGGTTTCCCTGAGGGGGAGGTTCTCTGAGGGGGAGGTTCTCTGAGAGGGAGGTTCTCTGAGAGGGAGGTTCTCTGAGGGGGAGGTTCTCTTAGAGGGAGGTTCTCTAAGGGGGAGGTTCTCTGAGAGGAAGGTTCCCTGAGGGGGAGGTTCTCTGAGAGGAAGGTTCCCTGAGGGGGAGGTTCTCTGAGAGGAAGGTTCCCTGAGGGGGAAGTTCTCTAAGGGGGAGGTTCTCTTAGAGGGAAGTTCTCTAAGGGGGAGGTTCTCTTAGAGAGAGGTTCTCTTAGAGGGGGAGGTTCTCTTAGAGGGAAGTTCTCTAAGGGGAAGGTTCTCTTAGAGAGAGGTTCTCTTAGAGGGGGAGGTTCTCTAAGGGGGAGGTTCTTTGAGAGGAAGTTTCCCTGAGGGGGAGGTTCCCTGAGGGGGAGGTTCTCTGAGGGGGAGGTTCTCTTAGAGGGAGGCCTCAGTCAAATGTTCCTTAGAGCAGTTAACGTATGTATAGGACGTGAACATTTTAGCATCATTTCTAATTGGGTTTTAATTTTGTTCTGTTTCTCTCAAATGCGTTTTCTTTACGAATGACTCCAGCAGTAAAAATATATAGAAACACTAATGATTTTTCTGCAAATATTTATTCAATTCATTTGGTGATTTTTACATATTATACAGCAACTGCAGAGCTGTCCCTCAAATCCCTGCATCTCTGAGGCCAGAAATGTCCCTTCTGAGCTTTAGCTGCTTCTGAGATGCACCTGCCTTTTACCGCATGACATCGTACGCGTCGGCTTTATGAATACATGAAGTAATTAATGCAGTGAAGGCCAGATGAAGAGTCTGACTAAACCACACATACCACTTTATGAACCGGTCTCCAGAATACAACAAACTAAATAAATGACTGTATCTACAGTCTCTACGTAGCATCTGCAAAAAATACATTTTACTGCCAGGACAAAAAGTGTTTCTGATTTTGTTTCACTTGCATTGTCATGCATATAACACAAGTTAATTTAATAACAAATGCATTTAATAAGTGATCCTTATAACACAAAAGTAAGTTTAAGTGGACAATGAATCCACTCTTACAGTCATCATAGCCATTGAATTGAACTATTTCATAAAACAATCCCAGCATCACTACGGCACAAGAAGTAAACATCAGAAGTTGAACACTGTAACACACAAACGTGTATTTAGAGCCACAGTTAGTACCGAACTCAACTCTAGTTTCCTGCCCACCACAATACAGCATCCAGCACATACATGATGGATGCTAAACTGCTGGACAGGACAAAAAAAACAAAAAAAACCTCTACTTTCCTTTAAGTCATTTTCATGTTGTGGTGTCCTCAGTATCCATGTAGTGTGTAATAAAACACACAGGCCATCAACTGACACTCACTGTTTTATCAACCACTTTAAATTGCATGTTGCAGCCTGTCACTACTGTTGTGCTTTAAACTGACCCTCATGCTCAAAATGTCAGTAACAGAAATACCACAATTTATACGTGTTCATGTTCAAGTAAACGTAGAGTAAATGGAGTAATGTCGCAATGTAGACTTGTGAGAGTCATTACACACCTTGATGTATTAACATAGAGTTTGCATCAAGCCTCAGGTTGAAGTTGAAGATCAGAGCATGTGGTTTTCATGTTTACCATGTGAACAGAAAACGTACCACGCTTACCTAAGGGCAGTGGACTGTCAAGCTGCTGTGATGGGTTAAGGCTGGTGCGACGACCCATTTCAGCTCGTATTCATATCAGACTTTACTTCAGTAAGACAACAATGTCAAATTGTCTGTAATATTCAGCAACAGCCTGGCAGCATTGTTGCTAAGGTGCCAAACTGGAGCTGTGAACGAACGAGGTAACGCAAAGTATGACAATGTAAGAAACGGATGACGGTGACATTCATCCACTGGAGCAGACATCACAGCGTCTCATGATTGGTCACGTCAAAGTTGCCCCACATGCTCCCTGTGTCTGAACATGCTGGATGTTTCATAATATGAACATAAATATACATGTAATAGAACCCATATAATGCTTAGTTGGGTATTTAATGAGAATTCGTGCTGTACAGCATACGCGTTTTGTGCTAAATACAGGAAGGTGTCAATGAGACTGATGGATGCTTCCACCCATGGTCAGAGACAGGGAGGCTGCTGGCATCGACTGGGAGCCCTGGGGATGCCACCCTCCAACATTTGCATGGTAATCTGCACTAAATTAGGTTAAGCAGGAAAAACAATCAAGCCCTGTGGAAGCTGTGGCCACGGCTCGATGCAAACGGCTGAGAGTGAACTACCTGCCATCTATGCAGCAAAGTTGCTGTTTAGAATAGTGTAACTATAAGTGCTACACGATTAGTTATCAAACTAATAATAAAACAAGGTGCTACTTGTTTTATTTGAGATGTCTGTCTAAAATTAAATGAATCACTGCAGCTGTGAATTGTCGAAGCCAACTATAGCCAAGCGTTATTGGAGGGAACAAATAAACCCCAGTAGCTCAACCACAAAAAGAAATAAATACATAAAAAAGGTTAAAGACAATACTTCTGTCCACTTTGATCTGTGTTTGAGGCATCCTCAAAATTAAAAAGTGCCACTGAGTGAAACAGCTCCCCCTGCTGGACTGGGGAGGCAGCAACGCGAGAGGTCGAGGTTGTCCTACTGCCCTGATGTCCTGGCTGCTCTTTGCTGCTCCAACAGGGACCTGAGTGCAGGGGACATCATGGTGGGGGACATGACCGGGGTGAAGGGCCGTAGGGGGTACTGCGCATGCTTGCCTGGGACATAAACACACTGGAAGTATCTTTGGCCTGTGAAGACAAGAAGAAGTAATGTACTGTAAAGGACGATTGTCCTGGATGTAAAGTTAATCCTACTCATTTCAAGAGAAGATTGTCCTCATCACATGTTACAAATCCAGCAAAAGACTAAACAACTAATTTGTGTCTGTTTGTTTTAAGTCAAATTGTTTTAACATTTCTTACCTGGTTTCTTCTTCTCTGTAATATTGTCTTCAGTCTGAGACTCTTCTGAAAGAAATGGGATATTTTTAAATTTTGGCAACTTACGCATATATTGTGTGGCAGATATATAGGACGTGATGGCAGATGAGTGTTTACATGCATGTAAGAAGAAATAAAAGGCCTGAGAGGGAGAAGGAAAAGGGATAAACGTGTGTAACCTTCAGCCTCTATGGCGCCTGACAAAGCGCTGTGTTTGCATTGGTAGCGTCCTGAGTTGATGTTTTCCTGTGGTCCCAGATGTTAAAGTAACATGCAGGAGTCAATGCACAAGAAGCCTTGATGAGCTTCCAAATGGTCATTATTAAAATCCCATAAACTGATTCAATTGGAATTAATAGGTCAGTGGTTGGATAAACACTAAATTATGACGTCAGGAGGCGACTGTCACTGTGAGACGCACAGTTTAATATTCTAAACGGAGGAATTCTGACTGAAGTTCTCACTATGCTGATTAACACTGACTAAGGATTTCATGCATGAAATTTGTTTGATGTCGAAGGAAAGTTAAATCTCAAATAAATGACACACTTAAATGGATGTTTGTCTACCTCTGCTTCAAACATCCAAACCTCAAGGTAAATCCAAGTATGGTAGCAAAGTAAACCTTTACATCGAAATGTGCAGCGTGTAAGATTTGGTGCCATCCAGCTGTGATGTTGCAGACTACAACCAGCTGGATATTCCTTAAGCAGCGGAGAGTTTCGCTGCTTCAGGCGTCATGTCATCCTGTAGGAAGTGATGAGGTTAGTTCAGAACTCAACTGTAAGTTTGAATTTAGTTCCTGCTAATGGATCTCTGTTAATCTTATACGCTGCACCTCAAGGTTTAAGTCAGAGAAATCAGAACACAGTCGATCACATCCTAAGACAAGAGCTACTGTGTAAAGACTGGGAGAGTAAGAGTAGAGTCACGCGTGGCGGTGGGTGGTTGTGGACTCTCCACTGGATGACTCCGTAAGAACAGAACACCAATAAGCACCTGATGCGTGTTACAGCTAATCAGTTTCTACTGAATTCATCAAAGCCCCAAATCTCTTCCAATAACTTGAGGCAGCTCAAAGGAGCAGTAATCTCGTCTCCATCAGCATCTTACTGAAGTATCCTGATGTCTTTAAGAGAGAGCTTCTCTTCATACTGAGTTAACCAGTGGAAAGATGGTGAAAATTAACTGAGTACCTCAGGCTTTACTGGAACCTCTTTCCCAAATCTCTAAGAACAACAAAAATACGTCAGGAAGCGTTACTGTCAGCAAGTACAACCATTAATGGGACTATTGTGTCGGTGTTTTCATCAGACTACTGATCTACTCCATCCATTCAAGAGGCTTTGTCAGTACGTTGGTTTTTAGCCCTTTGAGATGCACCATGAGACTGAACCTCTCGGCCTGTCGGTAGGTGGAGGCTGTGTCGTTTCATCATGGTGCACAGGCGATAGATACCTTTCACGGGCTTATACTCACTGGGTTGTGCTGGTGGCTTCTCTTTATCTGTAATCAGAGAGAGAAGAAACGGATCAATCTCGTAAATCACACGTTAGTTGATTTCTTATTCGACTGCAGAGCCGTACCTTGAACCTCCTTCACAGATTTCTTTTCAGCCTTTTCAGCTTCGCCTGTAAGTGGAGAGACAGTCCTATTACAACCTGTCAAATAACTCGTCCTAATTGTGTTGTACCGTTAATATTCCTACAGCGTTGCTCCCGTCCGGTGTAATGCAGCTTGACATGTCCTAATTAGAGCTTTATCGTGCATTAAACGGCCTTTTTAATCACATAATATGCGACTGTTTCCAAGAGGCCTGATTGAGTGATGCCGGCAGAGACGCCACATTATCCCATCTCGTGTAGAACGTCCCGCTTTGCCTGCCAGTGACGGATGCATTAAGGTTGTCAACGGTTGCTGTGGCCAGAAAATGTACGTTTAGTACTAATAAATGAAATGAACATCTTTAATCTTCAAGTTCTTCTTCTTCTTTTATGCTGAACTAAGATAAATGTGTCCTGGCTACAGCTTTAGTCAGACTCATAATAGTATATATTGAGGATGCACATTTACAGTAATTATGCGTCTTTCTGTGTACTTACCTTTTATATCTGCCAGTGTTTTTGGTCTTATTCTGGCTGAAAATCAAAAGACAGTAAAATTAAGAACCGTCTGCCAGAATAGTTGGTTCCACGTTAGAGACGGTTAATGAAATGCGCCACCTGGTTCAGCCGTAGCTCTGGAAGGCTTCTCTTTTGCCTGGGACGTCACATTCAGCCTCTTAATTTCTAGTCTCGGCCTCAGTCTGATCGGCTGTGGATGTGGATCAGAGACCTTTTCTGTTTGACAGAAATTAATATCTATATTTGAGTGAATGTCTCGTAGAACAAGTCCTGTTAGGTTCAACATTTCATTAATGGCGTTGAGTGTTTCACCTTTCTTTGCTGTCGATGGCTTGGCTTTGCCTCTGACATGTGACGCCTCTGACAGGAGCAACAACAATTAGATTCCAATCATCTTTCGCGTCATGCAAATACTGATTGATTTTCGTGTGGAGTAATGAGCGTCTGTGTGTAGGTACCTTTCTTTTTCTGTCGCGCAGCTGCCGGCGCTAACGCGATGAGGAGAGAGTCACGGTTAGTGGCCTGAATCATTGCTTTTCTAGTGGAAGCAGAGTTTATTATGTCATGACGCCTGCAGCTTTCAACGTTTTACCTTTCTTCTCAGCTGCAGGAGGCCTGGGTTTCGCTCGTGTGGGTGCCTCTGTAAAAATAAAACTGCAATTGAATGAAAGCCATAAAATTCTGCAGCACAGTCTTGCAGCGCATCAAACTTATCGCATGATGTAGAAACAACTTGGACCTTTTTTAGCCACTGCAGAGCGTCTGCTTTTCTCTTTTTTTGTAGCTGGCTCTAAAGAGACAACGTAAATATGCGCTGAATAGATCTCATATTACCCCAGATGCATACATCCATTGTAATACTAGTATTAGTAAAGTTATTCACCTTTTGTAGCAGTGCCTGCTTTGGTTTTGCCCTTTGAAACAGCACCGTCTACAATTGAAGAATGTTTTCTTGTATTCACACAAGCTGAAGTATGTAAACATGTCTTTGTGTTTCCTGGCTGCATTGTTCATAATGACACTTGAGAGCACGGCGGTGGAAGCAGCACATTACTCAGCTGTAAACATAAATTACCTTTCTTTGTTTTCTCCTTGGCTGCTGCTGGCTCTGAGGGGATAATTGGAGGGAAAGGGCCATGCAGAGTTAATTTTCCATGATGAATGCGTTTGTACATTATACACTACATCACTGTTACCCTAAGTTCTCTGGTTAGCTGACAAAGACGGTACCTTTGTGTGAATCTTCAGCCTTGGTTCTGGTCTTTTCTGCTAACATTTACAAAAAATTGACTATTAGGCAGGTAATCATTAGCTCAGTGACTTTAACTAGTTAAGATTGTACCTTTCTTGGGGGAATCAGCCTTCACCTCCTTCTCATCCGTGTCTGGTCCTGAGAGAAAAGGGATTTAAGTCATGTCAGCACGTTGGTGCTTTTATTGTTCAAGAAACAAAACTATTACGCATGTGTCTGTTTAAAGTCTGAGGTTGTTCAGCTGTGCAGTTTTTCTCTACTTTTCAATTCATGCTTGACATGTTTTGCATTATCTCGCTGCATCATCTGGGATCTAGGATTCCGGTTCTAGGATTTGTGTCGGAATCTGGTAATTTTATCAGAAATGCACAAAACTCTCCCCCTTCGCTGTATAACAGAAATGCAAGTAAATAATAAGTTGTGCTCTGCCACATCCAGTAAACTCTCACTGCTTCCTGCTCTGTCTTCATACCCTGGTGCTGACTTTGATCCAGAGCTGCTGCCGCCTGGATCTCCGGCTGAGCCGGAGCCTCTTGTTCTGGGCTTTCGGGCTGTATAGGATGCACCGGTTCGACGGGCTGGGCTGGTTGCTGAGGTTCTGGCTGAGCCTGCGTAACGGGCTGTGCTGGCGGTGGATACGGTTGGTATTGTGAGTAGAGGGGCTGCATCGGTGGAGGCGCTGGCTGATAAAACGACTGCATGGGGGGAGCTCCAGGTTGGACTGGGTGGGCAGTCAGAACCGGAGCAGATGGAGCTGAGAGAACATTAGAGTTGTGCATTAAAGTACGTAAAAGAAAAAAAGTTACTGATATTGTGCAACGCCTAGCTGATAAATACCCGACATGGTTGGAGGTGGGTACGGATTGTCTGTGACAATGTGATGAACTGGAAGATAAGGAGTAAATGTCAGCCTATGACATCATGAAATCAGATAATCGTCTTCCCAGGATGATGTCTGTACTTACCGTACCATCCAGGAGGAGATGGGCAGTAGACGGGGGCAGGTCTGCAGGGGCCGACTGTAACAAGAGGAGAACATGTTGGATTGTGTCTGAAAATAATATTATTACACAGTAACATGTCGAGTATTAGACCTTCTTGTCCAGACTCTGGGGCCTCCTCTTGTTTTTTGGTCTTTGTTTCTATAATTAAAAACAGCAGTTATGTACGAACCGTGTTGACTAAAACTAGCTATGATGAGCTACGTACGTATAACGGGAGTGATGTGTGGATCGGTACCTTTTCTGGAGGTTTTGCTCTTCTCTTCCTTCTTGGTTTTTTCTTGTACTGTGAATGATATTGTTGCAATAATACGACACAACCTCAGTCCTCAGTGAGTAGGGTCGTTAATTGAGCTTACAACTATTTTATATTGCTGTACCTCTTAGAAAAGCAGGGAATCTTCTGACTCTCCTGGTTTTCGTGTCCAGTGCTGCTATCCTGGGAAGCGCTGGATGGAACATATGTGCATGCGTCAGTGAATTTACGAAACCACAGTAGGAACAAGCTTGATCCCGCACATTCAGTTGGCTGTTACCTTTCCTTTTCGGCTTCTCCTCTGTCTTCACAGCTTCTCGCTCTTAAAATGGATCAAATCGTTTAGGTATTTTAACACATAAACAGAACTTGACTCTGTGTCATCCTGCTCTATGAAAACTGATGTGTTACAATTAGACAAAAACCTTGAGGCGGGTCCCTGCAACTGTACCTTTTCTTCTTCTCACAGCTGAAACCTTCCTGGGACCATCTGAAAACACGTTAAAAATACCACAGGATCAAAGAGGGATTTCTTTCACAGTAACTTTATCTGCTGTGACAGGATGCAGTGTTTTTACAACAAGACAGTAAACTAACTGTCTAAATGTTTGGCAGTTAAGTCTCTCAAACCTCTTTTCTCTTCAGTCTTGGTCACAGAATCTTTGGCTTTTGCAGATTTCATACATGGACACACTGAAGTCACAAAGCATGAAGTTAATGGTGGAACATTAATGTGATTCATGTTGTTATTCTTGAGTCATTACCAGCTGGTTCAGGCTTTGGAGCTTCGTCCTCAGGTTCAGCCACAGGCTTCGTCACCTCCACTGTTGCCTTCGCCTCCTCATCCTCTTCGTCATACTCCTCTTTCTTATCTTCGGGCTCGTCTACTGACTTCTGGACTTCTGGTTTAGCTTTGGGCTCTTTGTGTGCTTCATCAACCAACCTACCAGCGTCTTCTGCGTCGGCCTCCTCAGTCTTGTCTTCATCACCAGCCTCGCTGAGCTCCTCGTCCTCATCATCTTCATGTTCCTCGGTCTCTACTGCCTCCTCCTGGACAGTGAACGCTGCTGCAGTGGCAGCTACACAGGGTTTATGAGCTTTCAGTTACCGCTATATATTTATATATGTACCAATCAGAGTTCACCACTTTCTGTGATTATTTATGTATTTATGCTTGACTCTACCTGCAAGCAAGAGATCAACACCATCATCATCGTCATCCTCCTCATCGTCATCTTCCTCATCGTCATCTTCCTCATCCTCACTTGCTAAAGAATCGGATGTGACTTCATCTTTAAGATCGTCTTCATCGTCACTAAACACAGTTTCTCCAGAGTCTTCGTCATCATCTTCATCACCTAAGGCTCCACTGTCTGTAGTCTCCAGGGGAGGGGCCTCTTCTTCTAACTCCTCCTCTTTGTCAGCCTCATCATCATCATTTTCATGGGTGTCCTCTTTAATGGCGTCTTCATGTTTCTTTTTGTCATCGTCTAACTCCGTGTGGATTTCTTCATCAAGGTCTTCATCTTCGTCATCATCTTCATCGTCTGCAAAGTGCTCAGAAGAGGCAACAGATATGTCCTCATCTGATGGGTCTAAATCGTCTTCATCAGTATCTTCATCAGCTTTAACATCTTTTTTCTTCTCAGCAAGTTTATGATCATCCTCACTGGGGGCACGAAGTAAAGGAAGCTCGACCTCTAGGTCGTCATCGCTCTCTTCCACGATGACATCATCGCTGTCAGATGTTGTGATGACCTCAGCTAATCTATCATCTTCATCATCCTCTTCATCATCTTCCTCCTCTTCACTGGACAGAAGCTGAGATTCACTGATGTCTGAGGTGTCGGTATACACACCATCACTGGATTCATCTTGTTTTACATCGTCGCCATCTTCTCCTGGTAGAATTACGTCTTCATCGCTATCTTTGATGCCAACGGGTGCGTCAGACTCAGAATCAGGAGTCACAACTGACTCTTCATCTTCAGAAGTGGAAACTGGTTCAGGAGAAACTTCATCCTCAGCATCTTCATCTTCCTCTTCTTCTGCTTTCTCCAGATGCTCCTCTTCTTCCTCCTCCTCCACAGCTTCCTCCTTCTCGTCGTCATCCTCCTTCACAGATTCTTCTTCCTCCTCCTCATCCCCCACAGCTTCTTCGTCCTCTTCATACTCTCCCTCCTCATACTCCTCTTCCTCCTCCTCTCCGTACTCTCCCTCCTCATACTCCTCTTCCTCCTCCTCTCCGTACTCGCCGTCCTCCTCCTCTCCATACTCTTCTTCCTCATACTCCTCTTCTTCCTCCTCTCCATACTCTTCTTGCTCATACTCCTCTTCCTCCTCCTCTCCGTACTCTTCTTCCTCATACTCCTCTTCCTCCTCCTCTCCATACTCTTCTTCCTCATACTCCTCTTCCTCCTCCTCTCCATACTCTTCCTCCTCATACTCCTCTTCCTCATCCTCCTCATATTTCTCCCCGTCTTCCACAATCTCGTCCTCCATCTCCCCAGTAGTCTCCACTTCATCTTCCTCCTCTTCCTCCTCCACAACTTCAATTGCTGGTAGTTTTTTGTTTACTTGCATCTCTATAACTGTAAGAAACAGTGGATGGGATGTATGAGCTGAACCACAGTAAACACAAGCAGTTATGAACAATAGCAGTAATGAAAACTTCAGTTTAAAACCGCCTGATACTAATAAAACATCTATAAAATGCAACCAAACGTACAGACCTTTACTTCGTGACGGTAGAAACTCTCCTAAAAACATAAACTGAGGTTAGAAAGCAGCAGAAAAGATGCAATAATACACATTGTTATATAATAGTGAAATGCAATAACTGAAAATCTACAGCTTTCTTAGTACAAACCCTTTTTCCTCACTGCGTAGAGATTTCCTAAAGAAGAAGAAAGAGAAAGGTGTCATATAAATGACTGTTGTTTAAAAGTTCAGGTTCTGTGGCTTCTCTGTCTATAAACACTCGACGTACCTTCATCTTCTGCAGGAGCGATGAGGTTGGCAGCATATTTTGCTATAACACTGAGTAGGTTTGCTGATTCCTCCGCAGCATCATTCATGGCCTTCATGGGATCTGAGCTGATCTTGCTGAGGCCTCCTGATGGAGCAGGAACATCAATATTAGTTCAAGTCGCTCAGTTGGACTGAGGTTATCGTCTAATTTCTGATTTTGTAACATTTGCATTTCCTCACTGCAGATAAAGCTCATTGCTCTATACTGAGGAAAAAACAGGCAGCAAAGCTCAGATTCACGTTGGAAGGAGCCTCAGTTGAACCACTGCAAAAGGCCTTTCTACAACGTAGCACATCACTGCATGTAGCAAGAATAACACTGACCCCCATCAAATCAAAAAATATCACCTCCCAAATTGAATTTTGCGATTGAAACGTGCTAATGTCATGTGTTAGCATGTTGCATGACAGAGGGCCAGTGTTCTCCATGCAAACTGAATTGTGGAAATGTGAAAAGTAAAATGTTTTAATCTTATTTTGTGATATCAATTATTAAGTCAGATGTGATCTCTTGGTTTTCATCGCCTTTAAATTACTAAATTTGCTAATTTGCAGTTTGCACAATCCACAATTGTCTTTGACTAAACGGGCAACCTCAACACCATGTGTCATCTTTAGACGAGGAGCTGTATGTAGAGATCGTGACAACAATCCAGTCGCTGCTCTGTACAGGTTACTACAGATACTAAAACGTCATAGTTCCAGAAATCTGAATACAGTCGTAAAGCATGAACATGGAACGAGACGAGGTCAGAAATAAAGCAGCACAAGGCGACTTTCTCAGTGTAATTTAGTAGTTTTGATCAGCAGACGAATAAGCTTCTGCCTGAGGGGTTAGTAGCAGGTGAGGTGTCTTGCCTCTACGCCCTGAATCCTTTAAAACCTTCCTGACGCCTGAAGGCGGGTGATCTGGTTGGATGAAAAACAAAGTGGCAATAAGCAGGAGAAATTACGCACAGTGAGGCCAAGGAAGGAAGAAGAGGTGGAGTAAGATGAAGTGTTTGTTCATGCCATGATGGTGATAAAGGTGTAAGATGCGGTTCTGCCTGTGATGGTAACAGAATATGGATTTGAAGTAAGATTTATTTATTCTTAATGTTGATGCACACAGTGATTTGTTCTTATATATCTTAAATAATAAAAAAAATAAAATCTTTCAGTTGTGGACTATAGCAAATGATAATAGTTACTGCAGTTAATGCAGGATGGTGTTTGTTAGGATTAGAAAGTCAACTAGAGCTGAAGACGACAGCAAATATGGATGTGAAAGCAGCGCCTTTAATCCGTGAAGTGAAACCAGCGATGTTACAGTTACTGAGACATAGGATCGAGTAGAATTAGCAGATTTTCTATGAGAACATTTCCCTGTAGTTTACTCTATACTAAAAATATGGCAAAGAAGTAGAAACACGAAATCGAAACTGAACCAATCTGGAGCCTCTCGTCACTACAGGAACTGAACCAAGCTCAACATGACGCTAGGGAACGATAACCCATTCATGGCTACTTCTTTGTAAGCTGAGCTCCTGACCTGAGATGGTCTTGTAGTCCGTCAGATCAAACATGATGACAAAAACGAAAGACCACGTAATGATCAGAGCCAGAACTAAGATCCAGGCCAGCGGGGAACTGAAGGTCGAGTAGAGGTCGTCTGTGAAGGTCTTCTTGGAGGACCGGACCGGCACTGACCCGGCGTCTCCGTTCTTGCTGTCGATGACCATGGTGGTGGTCAGTGACCGCACTGGTGAACAAGAAACAGATAAAAGATTTCATATGTTTTTCCACATCTGCTAATGAAGTTGCCTTAAATTGGTGGCTAATATTTTCATCAGAAGTAAGCAGCTGGTCCAGCAGCATCAACATCAGTTAGAATGTGAGTATATGTATAATAATGGGGCGTCATCTCACAGCTTTGCTTTTTTGATTGATTTATAAATGTCCAAGCATAATAAAAGGTTTAAACATTCTCACTAGACAAGGAAGTTGTTCCTGAAGGCAACACCTAAACTTTTATTGTCATGCTCTTCTCGTATTCTCCTGCAGATTTTACTAATAATCAGAAGATATTTGAATGAATCATCCCTCACAAATGAACCCCATGAACATCAGGGCTGATGCTGGGAGAGATGGATGCGAGCGTGGATCAAGGTGGTGCAGTTAAGGCAGTGGAGGACGTCAGCAGGAACAGCTGTGTGTCCAGGCACCTGTTTTCCATGCTGGCGCCTCTTTTATTTACGTTCTTAAAAGACTTTAAGTAGTTTAGCAGAAATGCTCATCTTTAATCAGGTACACAGCACAGGTTCAAAAGCTCAAAGGTTCTGAATGTGTTTGGAGCCACTCTCATGCCAGTCATCGCTCGTTTCAGGTTCCCAACAGAACCCATGTACAGTAGAAACTGGGTCAAGTACCATCTATGGTCTGAGGTTTAATCTCAACGCTCCAAAAAGACACTTTGTCCTGACAAGGCACAGCATGTCGACATTTTCCCTAATTAGGAAGTGTTGGTGTTTTTATGTGCCTTTATGACTGAGGCAGTTATCGCTGCGTTCTCTCTCTTTACTCTCTTACAAAGTCCAGTTTATTTTATATATTTATATATATATACATTCTCCTTATTGTGTATATGTCAACGTTGCTGTGTTACAGTTTGTGTGCTAGTAAAACACCTGTTAAGGTTCTTCGTCTCACCACTGTGGATGTCACCACCACACACAGACACACACCAGTGTCATCACTCAGGTTCCAACAGGCCAGTTCAGGACTGAAACTACACTGTGACTCAATGTCTTACATGCCAACATACAGTAGTTAAGCATTTCTTAACGTGATGTTTCCACAGCTGCTACAGGTGGCTCCTCTAAATAAACATTTATCGTCCATGTGTGGTGTAACCGGTTTAATTTGAAAAAAGCTGTGGTTCATGAAAAGCTTCAGAACATTTAGACGTGAGGACAAGCAAAACTAGATAAAGACATAACACTGGAGAAAACTACACAACTATTTTTAGTAAAAAATAAAAATTGAATTCAAATCATATAATAATAAGCATCGTGGAGTTCTGCACCTTTAATGGCTGCAGGTCAGAAACACTGGGCTGTTTGTTTTATTGAAGCCCCTGTTGTTCAAGTGTCATCACAGCTGTATCAGCTGATGTTTACATGCAGCAGGAGCTCGGTGTTGACTGAGCCTGTACAGCACTGTAGATGTCACAGGCATCTCAAAGCTGCATGACAAGTAGCAGATACATGATAGCAGTGTATTTATAGATACTCCCAATCATGAAACCCCCCACACAGCAGACAGAACAAACACCACACACAGGGTCACATCTCTGTCACTGGAGGCTCCTTTAGTCTGGGATTATAAAACAGTTACCTTCAGTTGTTTCTGTCATGCTTTTAAAATAAAAGTTCACTTCCCAAGATTAATTTTCCATGAAAGGAAGTGTTCACGTTAGATCCTCGTTTTCTCTGCACAACTTCATCCAGGTTTAACTCCGATCCAGCAGCATGTGTTGTAGACTAGTTTGGAGGAGGTGGAAAACCCAAATGTGCTTCTGTTTCTAGCACGACGCCTCTTTTTCTATTCTCATGACTTAATCCTGTGCTTCCCCTTCTTCTTCCAGGAGTCAGTGGGTCCAGACGATGCAACGTGGCTTCCTGTCCCAGTGAATGGCCCGGGAGACGGACAGAGACCACGTTTCGCTGGCCAGTGTCTTTGCCCTTTGGCTGCCTGGCGCTGGGGTTGCAGATAGAGCAGCCTGCCTGACCCCTCCTCCCTCCAACTGGCTCTGACAGAATTAGCTTCACCACGGGGACTAATGGACGGACGAAGGAACCGAGACTGGACAACAACGCAGCAAGGTAACTCTATCCCAACAGCCAATGGTGCTGCTGAAACCAGGTGTGTGTAACAAACATGACCTAACTCTAAATCATCTTACCACTCGAAGCATTAAATCCAATTAGCTGATTAGTTCATCTCAGTAGGCAGCTTTTAATTGAAAGTCTGAATCTGATCACATTCATGTTTCTGAGCTGTAAGCCCAGAGTTATTCTTAGAGCAGCTCGCTGCCACTGGAGTCCTGCTTCGCCTTTTTAGGCCAGAGGCGTGACCTTAACGCCCCATCCCCCCAGGCCTCCCGTGTTAAATAACCCCCCCAGCTCCACACAGGGCCGTCGTCAAGTACAGAGAGAGCTTTCTGACAGAAGACTCGAAATGGGAAGTAACTACCTGTGTTTCATGGCATTAACACCAGCAGGTTTCCAGTCACCGTGTGCTACAGTCAAAAGCTTTTTTAGACCTGTTCGCATGAAAGCTGGGCTCATTCCTCCCTCTGGCCGGTGCCGTCGTACGGGCTCTGAATGTCGTATTAACACCCAAACTAGATCAAGGTGATACATGCCCGTCTTCAGCTCGCCAGCAGCTTAGTTACGCAGGTAACAATTATTATTATTATTAGAGATAATAATATCAGAGCCAATATTGAGCAGATTTTCTTTTCATTATTTGGCATAATTTATCGCTTCGGCTCCTACTGACCCATTGGTTACTGTCATCAAAAGCATATTTATACAGTTATTCGACTGTTTTCACTGTAAGCATGTGTGATTGATAAGACATTAACACATACATGAAGGAAGTCAATTCATCATCTCAGTACCCTCAGTCCAGACCTGTTCCACACATGTTGAGACTCCCCTGAAACATGAGAAACGGTTCTCACCAGGTGCAATGTTCAGAGCCTCAGCGACGTCTGTTCCAACTCGAGAAGCAACAGGACAAAAAACCACAACATAATCACATCCTTGAGTAGAGAACACCTCAGTGTGACCAACACCTTTAAGCTTATTAACACAATCTGGATGAGCGTTGCTTGTTCTTCCCGCCAAATGGACAAAGAACTTTTTCTTTGAACCTGTAGATGAACAAAGTATAAAAAAAGTTGTGGTAATTATTCATCTGTAGCATAAAAAACGAGTGAAGGTTAAAGTGTAAAACGAGTAAAGATGTCGTATTTACACAAGATCTTTAGGAAAGTGACTTAAAAGTACCTCAGTACCTCAAAAATGCACGTGTGTGCAGTAGTTTAGTAAATGTACCTGGTTACAGGTTACTTACCTCCAGTGATTGGTATAAGGACCATCACAAATCCTTCATTCCCACCGTTAGACTGTACAACACAGATGAACCTTCTGACTGTTCTATGTGCATGTCTCCTTTTTATTCTTAAGTCTGCTTTGCATATTTTCATATTCCGTTTTTTAATTGTAAACCTACTGTAGATTTGTGATATGTGCCGACTTTCTCTGTTGCTGCACCGTATGCTGTCCTGCTTTTCTGAGATGGTTAAGAAGTGAATTTCCCTGATGTGGGACCAATAGACTTATCTTTGCAGCAAATATAAAACGTGTCAGGATATGTACACGAAAGCCGGTACTGCTGTTTCTGCCATATTCCACACGGCTGAGACAAACACGCTTCACTTTCACTTTGGCTTTTAGTCACATGATCCCCAGTTTATTAGAAACAAAACGTTCATATGTGACATTTGTGACAAAAGATATGACCACAGTAGCATCAAGACATGAAAGTTGCAGATAAGACGTTATAATTCACCTTTGGCTTATTTGACCTTGTTCCATCGCGTCTGTCTGAAGCATCAATCACTGTTATCTAAAATGATTTTTGTGCTTTATGCTCAAAAATGGCTCAGACAAACTGGGAACTTAAGATTGGGTCTTTATTATCACGCTTGAGCTCATGCTTAAAGTATGGCCATTATACTTACAACATTTCTCAATTTACTTACATGTTTACTAATCTGAAAACATTGGCATCACCTTGTGTGCGTTGAAATAGTTTCTACTCAAGTAAAAGAAAGGAAATCAGACACAGTCTCTCTATGGAAAGGCCCAGAAAAAGACGCAGGACACGCTGCAGGGGCTACGTCTGTCTCGATGCTTTGGAAGAGCTGGAGGAGGAGTCCAGGCATGTGGCTAAAGATGCATGAAATGATGGGGGATTCTGACATGTGCAACCACAGTTACACCAAAAGCATAAATAGCATATTTATCTTATCTTATACAACAGTCCAAAGACCAGCAGAGCACCAAGCCCCAGTCTGAAACGACGAGATGACCCTAAAACATAAAAAACCAGATCAGACTGGGGCAGAAGACTTTCGCTATATAACTTAAACGCAGCGTAACTGTTCTTATACAGTTCAATTAAGACCGAATGTATTTCATAACCTAAATATACTTCAAGTGTACAACAAAGGAATAGTTTAGAATTCTACAAAGTGAATTGATTCAAGTCACACTTACACAGCCAGATGAGAAAACGTGATGTTTTCCACAAACGGACCTGCAAAGAGCAAAGACACGAAATCAATCAGAATTTATTCCAAATGGAAAACCGTAATTCTGTGAAACAAGCCTTTACCCGGAGAGGTGAAACACCAAGGTGCCGCCGGACTTCATCCCAGGCAGCATCGTTGCGTTTGCAGCTCAGGAAGTGATTCTCGTAGAACAGACAGTCCACAGTGAGGACGTTGGGATTGTTCACTAGTCTCCTGCTTTCAGCTACTACATGTGTAGGATCGAAGGTGTGATGCATCACCACCAGAACTGTTGGTTTATCAGCTGTAGACACAACCACACTTCACTTAACACCTGCCTACTGCTTCTGCAGATACCATATCTGAGTTCATACAGCAAGTACAGTCATTAAAGAGCTGAATATGTAAGTAATTTATGCTAACTTTGAGGGGAATTCAACAAACTTCTCTCCAGCCTCTGATCCGTCGGTTCTTACCAGGTATTTTGTTCAGAGCCTCACTGACGTTTGTTCCAACTCGTGAAGCAACAGGACAAAAACACACGGTGTAGTCACATCCTTCAGAAGAGAACACCTCAGAGTGACCAACACCTTTAAGCTCTTTAGTAAAGTCATGATGAGCCCCGTTGGTTTCTCCAGCCAGTAAGATAAAGAAACGTGTCTCTAAAGCTGTGGATGAATAAATAAGAAACTTACTCATTAGGCAGTAAAGGTTTCTGTAATAGTAAAATAAAAGCACCACTAGTATTTATGTTGTAAATTTGTAGTATAGACCTTTATTTTATGATACTTAAGGGTGTATTTTAATTACACAGTACGTTTAGTACGTTACTACTGCACCTCTGATTTTCTGTAGGATCCAGTTCTTGGATTGTCGGACTCTGATCCACCTGGTTATCAAACACATGGATGACATTTAAATCTTGTCTGTAGCTTTAAGAGCAGCCTGTGTGTCTGTTGCCGTTTTGTAAAACAGGAAACCGTCTCTGAGTATTTAACAAAACCACGCTGTGCATGTGTCCAGGTCATTGGTCACAGTCACACAAGCTGAAGCTTTTACTGAGAGCAGGGATAAAAGCCTTAGACAGTGAAAATCTTTAAAATCCTGACTAATCCTTGCAAACATGCCGCGGTGTGTACTTACAGAGAGGGTTGCTCATTTCTTCCTACTGCCTCTGCCATATCTGAGACGGACTGAAGAGACGAAGCCGCAGCACTTTCACTTTCACTTTTGGTCACGTGACCCGTGTTAACGGAGGCAGAGCAGTGAGATACAGAGACCAGGCCTCTCTGGGTGAAATACTTGACTGTGGGAGAGTTTCTGCACTAAACGAGCTGGAGGGAACCTGTTTGTATTCATCACGTTGCTGAAAACATCAGAATCATTTCTGCTCCCACTTTTTAAGCAGCTGTTTGTGCAGCGCTCATAAATATCACCAGTGATCAAAGTCGCCTGTTCTTTGAACTGATAACAACCAGCCTTTAATGACTAATGACCCAAACTGTCATAAGGATTCACTTCAGAGTCTTTAGGACTAAGCCAGTTAATGTCACCTGGCTCCTGACTGATGCATCTGGAAGCTTCATGCTCAGGTTCGTTGGCTCCATTAGATTTAATGTAACGTTCTTTTAAATTCAGTTGAGGCCATTTACTAATTTATGTTCAAATTAGTCTTGTGCTATGTTTTTATTTTTCTGTTCATTGCTGAATTGTTTGGCATCCGAGTGACTGGCGGCAGTTTAAAGACCTTTATGTGACTTTATTGTCCATCTGACTGAAAAGCATTTCCAAACAACTTTATACCACTGTAGTTCAGTAGTGCAATCAGATTCTCTTAACTCCTGAATTAATGAAGACTCACATTTGCAGCGTTTGTGATATTATTACATGCTTACGAGTCTTAAACAGTGATGTCACCATGTGGTTTTACGTTCTACACAAATTCAGTCCTGGTTCTGCTGACAGTCCCAAATACCGCTGACTTAAGTTCAGGATTATCATCACTAAACTGCTGAATCTTTTACTGAAGCTCATAGTTTACTGCAAGTCAAGTCCTATTATATCAACTGAAAAGTGTTTCAGGTATCAGCCCGCTGATCATCACGACAAATACTGCTTGTATTTGGTTGTATGTACCCAAACAGAAGACGATTCAAGTCTAAGATAAAGAAGAACAGAGCAGTCATCAGGTATCAGACAACAAAATAACACCAATATCACAATATTGTCATTACTAATAGTACTAATAGCAGCAATACAATAATCTGATGTACAATTTGAATTTAAATAAATTAGTTACATTTACACTGGTGATTCAAAATCTTACCCCAAATCTTCCCCAAAACGATCTGCAACAATGAAAGAAGATGAAATGCACTGATGATGTCTGTCAGTGGAGAGTGTATCACTGATGTTTCTCATCATATGATCAGTAAATCAACTCTTTACCTGCCAAACTGAAACTCTGAGGCTCTTCTTGATTTCATCCCAGGCAGCATTGTTGCGTTTACATGTCAGCAGGTGACCGTCATAGAACAGACAGTCCACAGTGAGGTGGACGCTTGGGTTGGTCACTAGTCTCCTGCTTTCAGCTATAGCATGGTCAGGATCAAAGGTGTGATGCATCACCACCAGAATTATTGGCTTATCAGCTGTAAACGCAGAAACAACAACCAGATGATTCAGGAACAAAATCCATCAACGTTATTAGTCTGGTTTCAGTGAGAGGAGGAGCCTAATCTCAAGCTCCTGTTTGCTCCTTACTATATATCATCTATGCTTCCATCAGTGTCTGAAAAAATCTCTTTAATTGCTAAAAGTTCCTCTAGACGGTTTGGTTCAGTGCCTCCTTGACGTCTGTACCGACTCGTGAAGCGACAGGACAGAAGACCACAGTGTAGTCACATTCCTCAGGAGAATTCACCTCAGTGTGGCAAACGCCTTCAAGCTTCTTAACAAAGTCATGATGAGCCCCGTTAGTTATTCCAATCAAAGAGACAAAGAACCTTGAAACTGTTAATGGACAAACACAGGTTTGAGTCAATATTCAGCTGGAGCATAATTCCCCTCAGCCAGAGAAAGGAAACATGTGTAAAATAATTATCTGGAGCAAAACGCAGGATCAATAAAACTTTTAAAAAGTCGCCTGAAAACCACAGAAGTTGGTGAGTTTCATAAACGCTCACATAAACTTTGACTTTGGACACAATCATGTGTTTTAATAAATGCATTCAAAGAAAATAAGTCAAACAAAGCTTTAGGACTTGTGTGCAGTAGTTTAACGTAGTTGGTTACGTACCACCTAGAATCCTCTGTGTGAAGAGAAGGTAGGAAGGAAAGATAATAGTCCTGTACACCGCTGTAAGAGCAGCTCTTATGCATGTGTTTAGTTTCCTCCAGAGCATGTTTCTGACAGACAGAGAGAAGCTGTTAGTCCAAGTAGTTTATCGAGAACACAGCTAATAACACTGATTAACTCTGGTAGATGTTTAACGGAGAGACTGAACACGTCACAGCCTCACACGGATCAGATGAAATGTAGTTTCATGTATACTTACACAAAAACAGGATCATCTCTTGCTTCTGTTTCTGCCACATCCGTTTCAGTCTGTGGAGAAACACGGGTATCACTGCAGCACTTTCACTTTGAGGCTTCACATTTAACCCTCGATTCACCACTAGCTAGGAAGTGCTCAAATAAAATGTTTCCATTAGGGTAGTTTCAGCTTGTAATGAGTTATACGAGTAATTCTGTTTTTCAGTGATAGATAATTGATCATCTGGGACAAAGCAGCAGAAAACAACCATGTGCACCTTATTGTAAAGCTACAAAAACACAGCTCATTACAGTGAATGCAGCATTTTGACAAGTCGGCGCGTTCTCCACAGCAGCTCTGCCATCGGTATTGAGTGAGTTCATTGACTCCATTTAGCTTCAGTCCTGACTGAACCACCAGCGTCTGTGGTTTACAGGAGTTACAGACGTGATTGTGCCGCCAGTGTTCTTCACTGTAATGTTCAGCCTTTATTCACTTAAACAACAGACGCCTGAACCAAAACCGGGAACTAAAGACATAATTTAATCTCATACTTGAAAGTATACATCACATTAATTTACTGCTAAATTGATTAGATCTGCTCCAAACAGCAGCCGTCGTTATTTCAGAAAGATTTCACTTTATATTATTAGAATATGTGGTTGAAACACCAACCACACAGTTAAATGTGTAAAGCACAATTCTCAGAGTTGAAAACCCTGGGTTATAACACGGGAGTCTGCCGTCTCCGTAAATGATTTATTTTTGGACAAGCCTTTTGTCAAGAGAAGTGAGCTGCTGATGTAATAAAGTGAAAAACAACAATATGCTTAGTTCTGGCTCTATGTAAAAGAAACTTTATGAGGTTCATTAGTCCATTCAACAAACAGCAGTAAGTCATCTGGTGTGTTTTTAATGTCAAACACTCCAACATTGTTCCAATGTTCCAACATTACCATCAAGAAAAGCATCCAATGTTCAGCTTAGAAGCAGCTGAACTACTGCCTAAATAATTAGGCATAAATACTTCAATGCAAACACTTTTACCTAAACACTTCTTTAGGTAAAGAACTAAAACACTGCTTGTGTGAAACCTGTCAATCGTTATATGTACAACATACTCAGAAAAAGATACCAATAAATATAACACAAGACATAAGAATAAAACAAATGATTCATATTGCTAAAAATAAAATGCATATTTAAATGAGATGCTTTAACACTGCTACCTCGGTACTGGTTAAACAAATTAACACCGACCACTCCAGAACAAATATTTGGAAGAAATAGAGGAATATATAAACAAGAATGTCAAATTGCTCCATTTTATTCATATCAGGTGGAAAACATTTGACAGTGAAACGGGTGTCTGCACATGATTCATGACCTGACTCGATGGTCGTTAATTCTGTAGCAGAGCTGGAGTCTGATCTATAGGAGACTCTGGAGCTGGAGCCTGATCTATGGGAGACTCTGGAGCTGGAGCCTGATCTATAGGAGACTCTGGAGCTGGAGCCTGATCTATAGGAGACTCTGGAGCTGGAGCCTGATCTATAGGAGACTCTGGAGCTGGAGCCTGATCTGTAGGAGACTCCGGAGCTGGAGCCTGATCTATAGGAGACTCTGGAGCTGGAGCCTGATCTACGGGAGACTCTGGAGCTGGAGCCTGATCTACGGGAGACTCTGGAGCTGGAGCCTGATCTATAGGAGACTCTGGAGCTGGAGCCTGATCTGTAGGAGACTCCGGAGCTGGAGCCTGATCTATAGGAGACTCTGGAGCTGGAGCCTGATCTACGGGAGACTCTGGAGCTGGAGTCTGATCTATAGGAGACTCTGGAGCTGGAGCCTGATCTACGGGAGACTCTGGAGCTGGAGCCTGATCTATAGGAGACTCTGGAGCTGGAGCCTGATCTGTAGGAGACTCCGGAGCTGGAGCCTGATCTATAGGAGACTCTGGAGCTGGAGCCTGATCTACGGGAGACTCTGGAGCTGGAGCCTGATCTATAGGAGACTCTGGAGCTGGAGCCTGATCTATGGGAGACTCTGGAGCTGGAGCCTGATCTACGGGAGACTCTGGAGCTGGAGCCTGATCTATAGGAGACTCTGGAGCTGGAGCCTGATCTATAGGAGACTCTGGAGCTGGAGCCTGATCTACGGGAGACTCTGGAGCTGGAGCCTGATCTATAGGAGACTTTGGAGCTGGAGCCTGATCTACGGGAGACTCTGGAGCTGGAGTCTGATCTATGGGAGACTCTGGAGCTGGAGCCTGATCTACGGGAGACTCTGGAGCTGGAGCCTGATCTATAGGAGACTCTGGAGCTGGAGCCTGATCTATAGGAGACTCTGGAGCTGGAGCCTGATCTATAGGAGACTCTGGAGCTGGAGCCTGATCTACGGGAGACTTTGGAGCTGGAGCCTGATCTACGGGAGACTCTGGAGCTGGAGCCTGATCTATAGGAGACTCTGGAGCTGGAGCCTGATCTACGGGAGACTCTGGAGCTGGAGCCTCATCTACGGGAGACTCTGGAGCTGGAGCCTGATCTGTAGGAGACTCTGGAGCTGGAGCCTGATCTATAGGAGACTCTGGAGCTGGAGCCTGATCTATAGGAGACTTTGGAGCTGGAGCCTGATCTACGGGAGACTCTGGAGCTGGAGCCTGATCTATAGGAGACTCTGGAGCTGGAGCCTGATCTATAGGAGACTCTGGAGCTGGAGCCTGATCTACGGGAGACTCTGGAGCTGGAGCCTGATCTATAGGAGACTTTGGAGCTGGAGCCTGATCTACGGGAGACTCTGGAGCTGGAGTCTGATCTTTGGGAGACTCTGGAGCTGGAGCCTGATCTACGGGAGACTCTGGAGCTGGAGCCTGATCTATAGGAGACTCTGGAGCTGGAGCCTGATCTACGGGAGACTCTGGAGCTGGAGCCTGATCTATAGGAGACTTTGGAGCTGGAGCCTGATCTACGGGAGACTCTGGAGCTGGAGTCTGATCTTTGGGAGACTCTGGAGCTGGAGCCTGATCTACGGGAGACTCTGGAGCTGGAGCCTGATCTATAGGAGACTCTGGAGCTGGAGCCTGATCTATAGGAGACTCTGGAGCTGGAGCCTGATCTATAGGAGACTCTGGAGCTGGAGCCTGATCTACGGGAGACTTTGGAGCTGGAGCCTGATCTACGGGAGACTCTGGAGCTGGAGCCTGATCTATAGGAGACTCTGGAGCTGGAGCCTGATCTACGGGAGACTCTGGAGCTGGAGCCTCATCTACGGGAGACTCTGGAGCTGGAGCCTGATCTGTAGGAGACTCTGGAGCTGGAGCCTGATCTATAGGAGACTCTGGAGCTGGAGCCTGATCTATAGGAGACTCTGGAGCTGGAGCCTCATCTACGGGAGACTCTGGAGCTGGAGCCTGATCTGTAGGAGACTCTGGAGCTGGAGCCTGATCTATAGGAGACTCTGGAGCTGGATCCTGATCTATAGGAGACTCTGGAGCTGGAGCCTGATCTGTAGGAGACTCCGGAGCTGGAGCCTGATCTATAGGAGACTCTGGAGCTGGAGCCTGATCTATAGGAGACTTTGGAGCTGGAGCCTGATCTACAGGAGACTCTGGAGCTGGAGCCTGATCTATAGGAGACTCTGGAGCTGGAGCCTGATCTACGGGAGACTCTGGAGCTGGAGCCTGATCTATAGGAGACTCTGGAGCTGGAGCCTGATCTATAGGAGACTCTGGAGCTGGAGCCTGATCTATAGGAGACTCTGGAGCTGGAGCCTGATCTACGGGAGACTTTGGAGCTGGAGCCTGATCTACGGGAGACTCTGGAGCTGGAGCCTGATCTATAGGAGACTCTGGAGCTGGAGCCTGATCTACGGGAGACTCTGGAGCTGGAGCCTCATCTACGGGAGACTCTGGAGCTGGAGCCTGATCTGTAGGAGACTCTGGAGCTGGAGCCTGATCTATAGGAGACTCTGGAGCTGGAGCCTGATCTATAGGAGACTCTGGAGCTGGAGCCTCATCTACGGGAGACTCTGGAGCTGGAGCCTGATCTGTAGGAGACTCTGGAGCTGGAGCCTGATCTATAGGAGACTCTGGAGCTGGAGCCTGATCTATAGGAGACTCTGGAGCTGGAGCCTGATCTGTAGGAGACTCCGGAGCTGGAGCCTGATCTATAGGAGACTCTGGAGCTGGAGCCTGATCTATAGGAGACTTTGGAGCTGGAGCCTGATCTACAGGAGACTCTGGAGCTGGAGCCTGATCTATAGGAGACTCTGGAGCTGGAGCCTGATCTACGGGAGACTCTGGAGCTGGAGCCTGATCTGTAGGAGACTCCGGAGCTGGAGCCTGATCTATGGGACACTGTGGAGCTGGAGCCTGATCTATAGGAGACTGTGGAGCTGGAGCCTGATCTATAGGAGACTCTGGAGCTGGAGCCTGATCTATAGGAGACTCTGGAGCTGGAGCCTGATCTATAGGAGACTCTGGAGCTGGAGCCTGATCTACAGGAGACTCTGGAGCTGAAGTCTGATCTACAGGAGACTCTGGAGCTGGAGCCTGATCTATAGGAGACTCTGGAGCTGGAGCCTGATCTATGGGAGACTGTGGAGCTGGAGCCTGATCTATAGGAGACTCTGGAGCTGGAGCCTGATCTGTAGGAGACTCTGGAGCTGGAGCCTGATCTATAGGAGACTGTGGAGCTGGAGCCTGATCTATAGGAGACTCTGGAGCTGGAGCCTGATCTACAGGAGACTCTGGACCTGGAGGCACAAGAGAAACTGTTAATATAACTGCTGAAAAAGGAAAAACACAAAAATGAAACATGAAGAAATGAACATGTGACCCCAGAGAAAACCCACGCAGACACACAGAAAGGTCCCCGGGCGTCTCCAGGAATCGATCCCGGGACCTTCTCTGTGAGGCAACAGTGCTAACCACCACACCACTAAATATAAACTAAAGTGTCACCTGCAATAGTCTAAGTACTATATGGATAGATTCCAGAAAATGGTTTTGTGTTCTTGAGAAAATTCATTCATGAAGTGCATCTATGGCTGTTCTCAGCCTCTGTAAGATAAACCTCAGTCAAGTTACCAACTTCAGTAAATGCAGGTTGACCAGAGCAGCCTGGAAGTCTGACAAGAACAAGTCAAAAACAAGAAACGCCAAATTACTTAAAATCATACTTACAACTATCTTCATCTTCTCCATTTCTTGTATTGTTGGCTTTTAGTGTCATGGAGACCTAGAAGGAAAGAGAGAATGATGCAGGGAACACGGTGATGTGCAGAACCTTTATTTTACAGTAGATCAATATTGGTTATTGGTTATTGTGTGAAACATT
Source organism: Macropodus opercularis (assembly GCA_030770545.1). NCBI lineage: Eukaryota > Metazoa > Chordata > Actinopteri > Anabantiformes > Osphronemidae > Macropodus > Macropodus opercularis. The sequence continues at coordinate 1,356,037 of CM061112.1, forward strand.
GATGCATAAGTTCAGTAAATCCCGCCGTTACCTCTGAGTCAGACACACAGAGATACTTCTGGACTTCATCCCAGGCAGCATCGTTGCTGTCACATACATCCAGAACGTGATGCTCATTAACCAGACAGTCCACAGTGAGATGAACGGTTGGGTTGGTCACATGTGTTTTTCCTAAGGCTCCATGATGGTCAGAGGTTTGATGCAACACCACCAAAAGTACTGGTTTACCACAGACATCTGAGATAACACAGCCAAATTAGTCAAAAGAAAGACATTTTATTTGACGGAAAAGTTTTCTCTGGCACTGTTTTAGCAAGCTTTAGGGCCAGTAGTTAAAGTTCAGGGCTGTGGATCCCATTTAAACCTGAATAACAATGATTATGCAAAGTTTATTATCAATTTGTTTGGTTGGCGTTGGACTGGACAAGGTTTCAAAGGTACTGTAGTTCTTACCAGGCAGGGCTTCGTTGATGTTGAGTTCTTGCTCTGGGTCAAAATAAAACATCAGAACATAGTCACATTTTTCAGCTGAGTCCACCTCAGTTTGGCCAACACCTTTGAGCTTTTTCACAAAGTCACGATAAGCCTCAGTTTTTCCAAACTTGAAGACTAAGAATCTCTTCCCTGTGGATGAAGAATGTTTGAGTCAGCTGTTGTTTAATGTGGAGTCACACCACTGGAAGAAGATGAAGGAAAGACCTGTCCAGAACAAATCCCAACCAACATCTGACAATGATCTGAATGTGTAAGATGAAATATAAAGTTTCATTAACTGAAAAAAGTCGAACTTACATCTCTGGAACATTTTCTTGGATATTTGATGTATGGACACCAGCAAAAAAAGAAAATTTACATCAATCAATTCATCCACATCAGAAAAACCTCACATTTGATAGTGTGTTATTATTAGTTAACTGCACATTCATTTCTGTCTGTAAACCTGGAAACATGAACTTGGTAAATGAAGCTCATTACCTGGACTTCATCCCAGGCAGCATCGTTGCGTGTACTCTGCAGGAAGTGATTGTCATAGAACAGACAGTCCACAGTGAGGATGACATTTGGTTTGGTCACCTGTCTCCTGCTTTCAGCTACAACATGGTCAGGATTGAAGGTGTGATGCATCACCACCAGAATTATTGGTTTATCAGCTGTAAACACACAAAAACAAGCAAATCAGACACAAAGACCAAATCTGCATCACTACTAGTGAAGGATCTAAGCACCTGTTAAAGTCTTTCCTTAGTTGAAAGGTAATTGAACCCCTGCCGCCCAAACCAGATTAAACCAGAGTAGAATTAGAAATGTATACATTTAAAAAGTCAAATTCAATTAAAGCCTCTACAGAAATATTAATTATGTAAAGATTGATTCCATTGAGTCTTCAAACGTGTCAGTGTGAAACTGATCAGTCATTTCTTACCATTGATTTTGCTCAGAGCTTCACTGACGTCTGTTCCAACTCGTGAAGCCACAGGACAAAAACACACAACGTAGTCGCATCCCTCAGGAGAATTCACCTCAGTGTGACCAGCGGCTTTAAGCTTTTTAACAAAGTCCTGATGAGCGTCGTTAGATTTTCCAGCCACATCGACATAAAAGCTTTTCTTTGAAGCTGTGGGTGAATAAAGAAGAAAGTTTAATTAGTTCTTGCACATTTCTGTTTCCTGCAGCTGTTGACTGAATATAAATGACAAATAAATGTGTCCGACACGTTTCAACATCAGTTTACGTCGTGAACATGAATAAGACAACGACAGCACATTTACTTTAGTGTCGTTCTTTACACATTTTATTCAATATCTACCTGAAACCGGAAGGAAAATCAAGTTACATTCGTTTTTTTCTGTTTGGTGTAACATCAGAGAAACTAGTAAGTGGACGTGGAAATAAATATTTTTATAATGGATCCTTTGTTTAAAGGCTCCAATTACTAAACAGATTATCTACATTAGTCCTGGTACATTTGAAAGATGCAGTATTGAAAAAGCAAATGTTTGTATGAACAGAATCTTTTCTTACCAGTTGTTTGTCTGACAGGCTGAGACTTGTCTCTGGAAGTTGAAAAAGGATGCATAGAAATCTCTAGTGCAGGAAGTTTACTTTTCATCCAGCATAGATTTTTCTGAAGGCCTAGGTTTTTCCGACGGCCTAGATAGGAGCAACATAAACACTAAGTAAAACGAAGCATCTCTCCTGCGAAGGGAAGAAAACTACATGAAAGCTGTGACGAGGGGCTGATTCCAAACTGTGACTATAGAGAAGCCTGGAGCATCTGTGGACGCCTCTTTCACCCGTTGTGTCCAGATGCTGTAGGTGTTGTCAGATGAACCACAGACAGAGTCTGATCTTAAAAGTGTGTCTAACACGTTTCATGTGGAGATAAATCATGTGTCATGTTCGAGTTAATGCAGATATGACTTGGCTCTGGTTCCAACTGTGAATATCTTCAGACCCTGTGTGTGAACCATTAAACACACAGGACACGACCGTGAGAATCCAGATGTTCATCTCTGATCTGCCACAAACGCCACAAAAATGAATCCTCGCTCCAGCCCTGTCTCCCTATCGCCGCCTTCTACTCCAGCCTGAGCGCGAACCGTCCTCATCAGTCTCTCAGATCGCAGTATGTCTGACCAGCTACTCCTTCTGCCTGCTTCCTGGTTTGTAGACTGTTGAAGGGAAGTGATTGATTCACCTTATCCTCAGATTGGTAATAAACACCTTAGGATCAGTCTTGGTTCCGTCTGATCCTTATTCCTCTAGGTCAGTTCTCAGTTTGTGACACTTCTGCCTAAATGCAGCTTGAAAAACAAGTCTGTGACAGGAGGGACAAAGATGATGATGCTGAGACAGGAACCGATCTAAGAATATGGACCTGGAAATATAAAAATGGCTCCTTTAACTGTCGGATGCAGTTAGTAAATGTCGATTACCTACTTTAATAGTGAAATAGTTGGAAGATGCAGTATTGAAAGTGAAAAATGTCTGTTTATACAAACTTTCTTAACAATTGTTTGTTTGAAGCTGCCTCTGACTCTGGAGCCTGAGTTGGAGCTGATTCTGTAGCAGACCAGGAAATGAGGCTAAACTGTAACTGTAATACAGAAGCGTGGAGCATCTGTGGACACATGTCATTAACCTGTTCTCTCCAGATACTGAAGTCATGGTGAGAAGAACCAGAAACTGACTTGGATCTTAATAAAAGGTCTCCAATACTTTTCATGCTGAGATAAACCAGCTGTAGCTGAAGCAAATCTGAGAATATGAGACAAACCAAAGACCAAAGGTTTTCATATAAGTTTGATAAAGCAAAGAATGAAAGTTTACAAAATCTCCCATGAGTCCTATGAACGTAAAGGGAGCCTGAGTCTCAGTCCTGTAAAACCAACCTTGTGTTTATCAAATGACGAACCCTACGTTTGTCACATTAGGTTATGATGCTTAAACCAAACTGCTCTATTTGCTCCAGAAAAAGTAGTTACAACAAATCTTTGAAATTGAAGTGAAATTGATTGAAGTCACTTACTGTTCAAGGAACCTATTAGACTTGATCCCTACAGCAAAGAAAAAACATTCAATGGTTTCATCCATATCACAGAAACAGTGATGAAATCTGTCATCTGAAATAACATCGTCATGCTGATCAGTCACATTCGTTGTGACCTGTAAATCAACTCGTTACCTGACTATCAGAAACTCTGAGGTTCTTCTTGACTTCATTCAATGCAGCATCGTTGCGTTTACAGCTCAGGAAGTGATTCTCGTAGAACAGACAGTCCACAGTGAGGACGTTGGGATCGGTCACGTGTCTCCTGCTTTCAGCTATAACAAGGTCGGTATCGAAGGTGTGATGCATCACCACCAGAACTGTTGGTTTATCAGCTGTAGACACAGAGAGGACGCAACAAAACAAACATACAAATAGAACTTTTACAATTAAAAGAATTGTTACAGTGTGGACTTGATGTCACCCCAGCGTGTACCTTGTGTTTTATACTTCTAACCAACCAGTGTGAAACTGATCTGTTGGTTCTTACCAGGGACTTTATTCAGAGCCTCACTGACGTCTGTTCCAACACGTGAGGCAACGGGACAAAAACACACAACGTAGTTACATTCTTCTTTAGACGACACCTCAGACTGGTCAACAGCTTTCAGACGTTCAACAAAGTCACGATGAGCCTCATTCGTTTTTCCAGCCAGGAGCACAAAGAATCTGTTCCCTGAATCTGAGGATGAACAACAAACAATAGTTGAGTCTTTCCTGTGTCAGGTTTGTTTAATGACTAGTAGCTGCAGCGTCACATCATGTTGTCTGTGAGGAAGCTGAAGCTTTTTCTCTGGTTATTCTTACAGGGCTTTATAATCTCAAAACCATCATCTTCTTCAGCGGTTTCCTCAGCGACGTCACCTACTTTAGGCTTTTTAGCGCAGACAGAAATGTCCTCGTTAGGTCCAGAGCTGTTCTGTGACACTGTGGATAAATAAACAATATCTATATTATATATAGTCAACGCCACAATATTAACACTGCTCATATCAACCAACTAAATATTTGAATGTAAATACACTACAGTGGCGTTTACTGTCCACACTGTCCATAGTAACTTTTTTTAAACATTGTTTACAGTGTAGGATATTGTTATTTGTTGTTATACTGCTCCTAGATATGTCTCTGAACTTAGTTTAAATCCGCCAAACCCAGACCTGTTGACCAGCTCAGCGTCATGAACAGCCTGGACGAGTAAAGGTCAAACTAGTGACGCGTGTAAATACATAGAAGCTTTTAAAAATAGATCAAAATAAACGAGCTCAGACGTATTTAGCTCGGCTTCGGTTTCTGTTCTGAGGAAGGTACAACACAAGCTTTACTTTCACTTTCTGACCCACTGGCCACTGAACAGGACAGAGACCGGTGAACATTCACACCTATGGATTTAGAGACGCTGCTGGATTCATTCCTCAAGCTGCGTTTAACTTCTCACTCAGAACGTTGGACGTAGTTGTTACAGGACTGTTGTTGGCGTCACCTGCTGCTAGTTTCCCTGCTTTAGTAAACGCAGACAGATCAGCTGGTTTCTACAGTTTGTTGCTCCAAAAGCATCATTAAGCTGAGGGAACATTCAATATGGACACATTTGAGGCTGTTCTCTCACCAGCTGCTTGTTCCTTCTCCATGTTTCTGAGAACAGCTTTAAAAACAACAAGAATCACTAGAGAATAACGCAGCACGTGCTCTGTTAAGGATGAGGACGACTCAGCTTGAAGCCTGCAGTGTTTCCCATAAACACTGAATCCCAGCCACTAAACTGAAACCAGAGCCACTGATCTGCAGGAAGCATCAGCCTGAGACCCAGCAGCTTTACAGACAGACGCAGCTCAGGCCTGTTAGTTAGCAGACGGACCTCCCAGCGCCGCGATGCCCAAACCTCTGAGGCAAAGTAGTAGAGACTCTGAGCAGTTCAACACGTCAACATGATCAGCTGCTACTTACTGACAGGGAGGATTTCAGTTTGCTGCCGCGTCTGATCGTCTCACCAACGGGACACAGCAGCTTCGTCTGCTCCTGTGATGGTTTCACTTTCACTTTTCAGGAGCCCTCCCCCAACAGGAAGTCAACGTTCAGAGAGATGATACACGTTTATTACATTGACGCAAATATTTTTATTGACTTGCATTAATGTATACAAAATATAATTAATGATAAAGAAACTGAACTAATAACTGACATAGTTTTCCTCCATCCTTTAACCAAACTGTGTTTGTATTTAAGAAAAATGAATGGATGACTTGAAATAAATTTATTACATTTCCACTGGTAATTCAAAATTTTACCCAAAATAATCTGCAACAAAGAAAGGAGATGAAATATAGCGATGGTGTCTGTCCAGTGCTGCCAGATGGGAAATTAAGACATTGTGTTGTTGCTTTAAATTTATTGTATTCTCACCCAAACTGTCATATAATCTAAAACTACTTGAGAAATCACAGGACAGTGCATTTAAAAAAAAGCTATTTGCATTGAAGTACAGTAACATGCAGAACAACATTCAACTATCAGCAGCAGCAAAATGCTTCAGCCAACGTTGGTCTAACTCTGGTTCTGCATACAGCAAATGTCTTTTTTTAAATGTGATGTGTTTTAGAGGGTTAAAGGCTGGTTTCAGGTGTAAGGCAGCTTTATTTATATGGACTCCATACGCAAAGGTTACAGCAGAGAAATATTTAAAAAATGTAAAAGACATAAAGAACAGAACTAAAATATAGAGCAGTGCAGTCTATTAATTCTACTCTTACACGTCCATGTTTTCAGGGATCAGTCCAGTCTGAAACAGAGACGAAGAGACAAAGAGACAAAGACACCAGTAAGTCATCTGAAATGTTTCAATGTCACACTCTCCTAAAACAATGTCCCTAAATTAATGTGTCATTATTCACTTATTTATCTTTCAGTTTTTATACCAAATAGGTCCGGTTACTTGCTATAACTAAACCTCAAGAAAACCAGCGGAGCAGTCTGAGTGGAGGCCATTCAGCCTAAGACAATAAATAAGTACTTGGTAGAGTGAGTAATAAGTAAACAATAATAATAATGATCCATAACAGATCAGTATCAGTAGATTCCTCACTGAGTGTAAACATGGTTGTATTAAGTTAGTCGTTACCTGTGAAAGATGCTCCTCGATCTTAGACCACGCGGTAACATTGTGCTCACACTTCAAAAACTCAGTGTCATTGAACAGACAGTCCACTGTGAGGTGGGACACCAGCCTTCTGCTTTTGTCTTTAACTGGGTCATGATCCATGCTGTGATGCATCATCACCAGAATAACTGGTTTATAGTCTATAAGCGCAGAGATACACAACCTTATTAGTCAGGATGAAACAAAGAGAAGCTAGAAGAAGCTACTTTGGCTTTTACTGTTTCACATATTAAAATAGTTATATAACTCTTAATTTCTGAAAACAAAAATAGGAAACCATTCGTTTATTTTCTACCGCTTCTTCCCCACAGGGGTCGCTGTGCTGCAGCCTGTCCCAGCTGTCTATAGCAGAGGCAGTTTCACCCTGGACAGGCCACCAGTCTGTCACAGGGCCACACATATAGACGCGCAACCAGTCATGTGCACACTGACACCTAAGGGCAATTTAGAGTTTCCAATCAGCCTAACATGTCTTTGGACCTTGGAAGGAAGCCGGAGACCCCAGAGAGAAGCCACGCAGACACAGGGAGAACACACAGACTCCACCCAGCTGTGAGGCGACAGTGCTAGCCACCACACCACCGTGCCACCAACAGGAAACCAATTCAGCAAAATTACAAATTATTGTTATGTATATATGTTACTGAAAAAGTTTTCCCTGACCCTGATAGACAGCCCTTACCAGGGATCTCGTTCAGGGCCTTGTTGATGTCTGTTCCACCTTGTGAAGCAAACGGACAAAAAACCAGAAGATAGTCACATTCTACCGGAAAGTCCACCTCAGTGTGGCCAATACGTTTAAACTTTTTAAGCAAGGTACGATGAGCCTCGTTGTTTTTTTCCACCAAGACAACACAGAACTTCTTCCATGAAGCTGTGGAGAAGCAGAGAATACTTAAGTGAGCAGTAATATGAGTCTGAGGAGTTGCACCACATGAAAAAGAGGAAGAAGACGTAAAAGATATAGAAAGATATAACAATGTGAATGTTTAGTGTGACATTAGATGTGAAATAACTTGATAACACACAACACTTACCACTCCAGAACAAATTCTTGGAAGGAAGAGAAAAAAAGAGAAAATTGATTATGATTTTCTCCATATCAGATTCAGACATTTGGCAGTAGAGTGGTATCAGTGCACAGGACGTTCAGTCATCAATGTCAGTAAACAGGTTTGCATCAGATCAGTAAATCAAGTCATTACCTGGGTAACAGGAACTCTGAGGTTCTTCTGGACTTGATCTATAGGAGACTGTGTAACTGGAGCCTGATCTATAGGAGACTCTGGAGCTGGAGCCTGATCTATAGGAGACTCTGGAGCTGGAGCCTGATCTATAGGAGACTCTGGAGCTGGAGCCTGATCTATAGGAGACTCTGGAGCTGGAGCCTGATCTATAGGAGACTCTGGAGCTGGAGCCTGATCTATAGGAGACTCTGGAGCTGGAGCCTGATCTACAGGAGACTCTGGAGCTGGAGCCTGATCTACAGGAGACTCTGGAGCTGGAGCCTGATCTATGGGAGACTCTGGAGCTGGAGCCTGATCTACAGGAGACTCTGGAGCTGGAGCCTGATCTATAGGAGACTCTGGAGCTGGATTCTGATCTATAGGAGACTGTGGAGCTGGAGCCTGATCTATAGGAGACTCTGGAGCTGGAGCCTGATCTACAGGAGACTCTGGAGCTGGAGCCTGATCTACAGGAGACTCTGGAGCTGGAGCCTGATCTATAGGAGACTCTGGAGCTGGAGTCTGATCTATAGGAGACTCTGGAGCTGGAGCCTGATCTATAGGAGACTCTGGAGCTGGAGCCTGATCTATAGGAGACTCTGGAGCTGGAGCCTGATCTACAGGAGACTCTGGAGCTGGAGCCTGATCTATAGGAGACTCTGGAGCTGGAGCCTGATCTATAGGAGACTCTGGAGCTGGAGTCTGATCTATAGGAGACTCTGGAGCTGGAGCCTGACCTATAGGCGACTGTGGACCTGGAGGCACAAGAGAAACTGTTAATATAACTGCTGAAAAAGGAAAAACACAAAAATGAAACATGAAGAAATGAACATGTGACCCCAGAGAAAACCCACGCAGACACATAGAAAGGTCCCCGGGCGTCTCCAGGAATCGATCCCGGGACCTTCTCTGTGAGGCAACAGTGCTAACCACCACACCACTAAATATAAACTAAAGTGTCACCTGCAATAGTCTAAGTACTATATGGATAGATTCCAGAAAATGGTTTTGTGTTCTTGAGAAAATTCATTCATGAAGTGCATCTATGGCTGTTCTCAGCCTCTGTAGGATAAACCTCAGTCAAGTTACCAACTTCAGTAAATGCAGGTTGACCAGAGCAGCCTGGAAGTCTGACAAGAACAAGTCAAAAACAAGAAACGCCAAATTACTTAAAATTATACTTACAACTATCTTCATCTTCTCCATTTCTTGTATTGTTGGCTTTTAGTGTCATGGAGACCTAGAAGGAAAGAGAGAATGATGCAGGGAACACGGTGATGTGCAGAACCTTTATTTTACAGTAGATCAATATTGGTTATTGGTTATTGTGTGAAACATTGATGCATAAGTTCAGTAAATCCCGCCGTTACCTTTGAGTCAGACACACTGAGATACTTCTGGACTTCATCCCAGGCAGCATCGTTGCTGTCACATACATCCAGAACGTGATGCTCATTAACCAGACAGTCCACAGTGAGATGAACGGTTGAGTTGGTCACATGTGTTTTTCCTAAGGCTCCATGATGGTCAGAGGTTTGATGCAACACCACCAAAAGTACTGGTTTACCACAGACATCTGAGATAACACAGCCAAATTAGTCAAAAGAAAGACATTTTATTTGACGGAAAAGTTTTCTCTGGCACTGTTTTAGCAAGCTTTAGGGCCAGTAGTTAAAGTTCAGGGCTGTGGATCCCATTTAAACCTGAATAACAATGATTATGCAAAGTTTATTATCAATTTGTTTGGTTGGCGTTGGACTGGACAAGGTTTCAAAGGTACTGTAGTTCTTACCAGGCAGGGCTTCGTTGATGTTGAGTTCTTGCTCTGGGTCAAAATAAAACATCAGAACATAGTCACATTTTTCAGCTGAGTCCACCTCAGTTTGGCCAACACCTTTGAGCTTTTTCACAAAGTCACGATAAGCCTCAGTTTTTCCAAACTTGAAGACTAAGAATCTCTTCCCTGTGGATGAAGAATGTTTGAGTCAGCTGTTGTTTAATGTGGAGTCACACCACTGGAAGAAGATGAAGGAAAGACCTGTCCAGACCAAATCAAAACCAACATCTGACAATGATCTGAATGTGTAAGATGAAATATAAAGTTTCATTAACTGAAAAAAGTCGAACTTACATCTCTGGAACATTTTCTTGGATATTTGATGTATGGACACCAGCAAAAAAAGAAAATTTACATCAATCAATTCATCCACATCAGAAAAACCTCACATTTGATAGTGTGTTATTATTAGTTAACTGCACATTCATTTCTGTCTGTAAACCTGGAAACATGAACTTGGTAAATGAAGCTCATTACCTGGACTTCATCCCAGGCAGCATCGTTGCGTGTACTCTGCAGGAAGTGATTGTCATAGAACAGACAGTCCACAGTGAGGATGACATTTGGTTTGGTCACCTGTCTCCTGCTTTCAGCTACAACATGGTCAGGATTGAAGGTGTGATGCATCACCACCAGAATTATTGGTTTATCAGCTGTAAACACACAAAAACAAGCAAATCAGACACAAAGACCAAATCTGCATCACTACTAGTGAAGGATCTAAGCACCTGTTAAAGTCTTTCCTTAGTTGAAAGGTAATTGAACCCCTGCCGCCCAAACCAGATTAAACCAGAGTAGAATTAGAAATGTATACATTTAAAAAGTCAAATTCAATTAAAGCCTCTACAGAAATATTAATTATGTAAAGATTGATTCCATTGAGTCTTCAAACGTGTCAGTGTGAAACTGATCAGTCATTTCTTACCATTGATTTTGCTCAGAGCTTCACTGACGTCTGTTCCAACTCGTGAAGCCACAGGACAAAAACACACAACGTAGTCGCATCCTTCAGGAGAATTCACCTCAGTGTGACCAGCGGCTTTAAGCTTTTTAACAAAGTCCTGATGAGCGTCGTTAGATTTTCCAGCCACATCGACATAAAAGCTTTTCTTTGAAGCTGTGGGTGAATAAAGAAGAAAGTTTAGTTAGTTCTTGCACATTTCTGTTTCCTGCAGCTGTTGACTGAATATAAATGACAAATAAATGTGTCCGACACGTTTCAACATCAGTTTACGTCGTGAACATGAATAAGACAACGACAGAACATTTACTTTAGTGTCGTTCTTTACACATTTTATTCAATATCTACCTGAAACCGGAAGGAAAATCAAGTTACATTCGTTTTTTTCTGTTTGGTGTAACATCAGAGAAACTAGTAAGTGGACGTGGAAATAAATATTTTTATAATGGATCCTTTGTTTAAAGGCTCCAATTACTAAACAGATTATCTACATTAGTCCTGGTACATTTGAAAGATGCAGTATTGAAAAAGCAAATGTTTGTATGAACAGAATCTTTTCTTACCAGTTGTTTGTCTGACAGGCTGAGACTTGTCTCTGGAAGTTGTAGAAATCTCTGGAGCAGGAAGTTTACTTTTCATCCAGCATAGATTTTTCTGAAGGCCTAGGTTTTTCCGAAGGCCTAGATAGGAGCAACATAAACACTAAGTAAAACGAAGCATCTCTCCTGCGAAGGGAAGAAAACTACATGAAAGCTGTGACGAGGGGCTGATTCCAAACTGTGACTATAGAGAAGCCTGGAGCATCTGTGGACGCCTCTTTCACCCGTTGTGTCCAGATGCTGTAGGTGTTGTCAGATGAACCACAGACAGAGTCTGATCTTAAAAGTGTGTCTAACACGTTTCATGTGGAGATAAATCATGTGTCATGTTCGAGTTAATGCAGATATGACTTGGCTCTGGTTCCAACTGTGAATATCTTCAGACCCTGTGTGTGAACCATTAAACACACAGGACACGACCGTGAGAATCCAGATGTTCATCTCTGATCTGCCACAAACGCCACAAAAATGAATCCTCGCTCCAGCCCTGTCTCCCTATCGCCGCCTTCTACTCCAGCCTGAGCGCGAACCGTCCTCATCAGTCTCTCAGATCGCAGTATGTCTGACCAGCTACTCCTTCTGCCTGCTTCCTGGTTTGTAGACTGTTGAAGGGAAGTGAATGATTCACCTTATCCTCAGATTGGTAATAAACACCTTAGGATCAGTCTTGGTTCCGTCTGATCCTTATTCCTCTAGGTCAGTTCTCAGTTTGTGACACTTCTGCCTAAATGCAGCTTGAAAAACAAGTCTGTGACAGGAGGGACAAAGATGATGATGCTGAGACAGGAACCGATTTAAGAATATGGACCTGGAAATATAAAAATGGCTCCTTTAACTGTCGGATGCAGTTAGTAAATGTCGATTACCTACTTTAATAGTGAAATAGTTGGAAGATGCAGTATTGAAAGTGAAAAATGTCTGTTTATACAAACTTTCTTAACAATTGTTTGTTTGAAGCTGCCTCTGACTCTGGAGCCTGAGTTGGAGCTGATTCTGTAGCAGACCAGGAAATGAGGCTAAACTGTAACTGTAATACAGAAGCGTGGAGCATCTGTGGACACATGTCATTAACCTGTTCTCTCCAGATACTGAAGTCATGGTGAGAAGAACCAGAAACTGACTTGGATCTTAATAAAAGGTCTCCAATACTTTTCATGCTGAGATAAACCAGCTGTAGCTGAAGCAAATCTGAGAATATGAGACAAACCAAAGACCAAAGGTTTTCATATAAGTTTGATAAAGCAAAGAATGAAAGTTTACAAAATCTCCCATGAGTCCTATGAACGTAAAGGGAGCCTGAGTCTCAGTCCTGTAAAAGCAACCTTGTGTTTATCAAATGACGAACCCTACGTTTGTCACATTAGGTTATGATGCTTAAACCAAACTGCTCTATTTGCTCCAGAAAAAGTAGTTACAACAAATCTTTGAAATTGAAGTGAAATTGATTGAAGTCACTTACTGTTCAAGGAACCTATTAGACTTGATCCCTACAGCAAAGAAAAAACATTCAATGGTTTCATCCATATCACAGAAACAGTGATGAAATCTGTCATCTGAAATAACATCGTCATGCTGATCAGTCACATTCGTTGTGATCTGTAAATCACTCGTTACCTGACTATCAGAAACTCTGAGGTTCTTCTTGACTTCATTCAATGCAGCATCGTTGCGTTTACAGCTCAGGAAGTGATTCTCGTAGAACAGACAGTCCACAGTGAGGACGTTGGGATCGGTCACGTGTCTCCTGCTTTCAGCTATAACAAGGTCGGTATCGAAGGTGTGATGCATCACCACCAGAACTGTTGGTTTATCAGCTGTAGACACAGAGAGGACGCAACAAAACAAACATACAAATAGAACTTTTACAATTAAAAGAATTGTTACAGTGTGGACTTGATGTCACCCCAGCGTGTACCTTGTGTTTTATACTTCTAACCAACCAGTGTGAAACTGATCTGTTGGTTCTTACCAGGGACTTTTTTCAGAGCCTCACTGACGTCTGTTCCAACACGTGAGGCAACGGGACAAAAACACACAACGTAGTTACATTCTTCTTTAGACGACACCTCAGACTGGTCAACAGCTTTCAGACGTTCAACAAAGTCACGATGAGCCTCATTCGTTTTTCCAGCCAGGAGCACAAAGAATCTGTTCCCTGAATCTGAGGATGAACAACAAACAATAGTTGAGTCTTTCCTGTGTCAGGTTTGTTTAATGACTAGTAGCTGCAGCGTCACATCATGTTGTCTGTGAGGAAGCTGAAGCTTTTTCTCTGGTTATTCTTACAGGGCTTTATAATCTCAAAACCATCATCTTCTTCAGCGGTTTCCTCAGCGACGTCACCTACTTTAGGCTTTTTAGCGCAGACAGAAATGTCCTCGTTAGGTCCAGAGCTGTTCTGTGACACTGTGGATAAATAAACAATATCTATATTATATATAGTCAACGCCACAATATTAACACTGCTCATATCAACCAACTAAATATTTGAATGTAAATACACTACAGTGGCGTTTACTGTCCACACTGTCCATAGTAACTTTTTTTAAACATTGTTTACAGTGTAGGATATTGTTATTTGTTGTTATACTGCTCCTAGATATGTCTCTGAACTTAGTTTAAATCCGCCAAACCCAGACCTGTTGACCAGCTCAGCGTCATGAACAGCCTGGACGAGTAAAGGTCAAACTAGTGACGCGTGTAAATACATAGAAGCTTTTAAAAATAGATCAAAATAAACGAGCTCAGACGTATTTAGCTCGGCTTCGGTTTCTGTTCTGAGGAAGGTACAACACAAGCTTTACTTTCACTTTCTGACCCACTGGCCACTGAACAGGACAGAGACCGGTGAACATTCACACCTATGGATTTAGAGACGCTGCTGGATTCATTCCTCAAGCTGCGTTTAACTTCTCACTCAGAACGTTGGACGTAGTTGTTACAGGACTGTTGTTGGCGTCACCTGCTGCTAGTTTCCCTGCTTTAGTAAACGCAGACAGATCAGCTGGTTTCTACAGTTTGTTGCTCCAAAAGCATCATTAAGCTGAGGGAACATTCAATATGGACACATTTGAGGCTGTTCTCTCACCAGCTGCTTGTTCCTTCTCCATGTTTCTGAGAACAGCTTTAAAAACAACAAGAATCACTAGAGAATAACGCAGCACGTGCTCTGTTAAGGATGAGGACGACTCAGCTTGAAGCCTGCAGTGTTTCCCATAAACACTGAATCCCAGCCACTAAACTGAAACCAGAGCCACTGATCTGCAGGAAGCATCAGCCTGAGACCCAGCAGCTTTACAGACAGACGCAGCTCAGGCCTGTTAGTTAGCAGACGGACCTCCCAGCGCCGCGATGCCCAAACCTCTGAGGCAAAGTAGTAGAGACTCTGAGCAGTTCAACACGTCAACATGATCAGCTGCTACTTACTGACAGGGAGGATTTCAGTTTGCTGCCGCGTCTGATCGTCTCACCAACGGGACACAGCAGCTTCGTCTGCTCCTGTGATGGTTTCACTTTCACTTTTCAGGAGCCCTCCCCCAACAGGAAGTCAACGTTCAGAGAGATGATACACGTTTATTACATTGACGCAAATATTTTTATTGACTTGCATTAATGTATACAAAATATAATTAATGATAAAGAAACTGAACTAATAACTGACATAGTTTTCCTCCATCCTTTAACCAAACTGTGTTTGTATTTAAGAAAAATGAATGGATGACTTGAAATAAATTTATTACATTTCCACTGGTAATTCAAAATTTTACCCAAAATAATCTGCAACAAAGAAAGGAGATGAAATATAGCGATGGTGTCTGTCCAGTGCTGCCAGATGGGAAATTAAGACATTGTGTTGTTGCTTTAAATTTATTGTATTCTCACCCAAACTGTCATATAATCTAAAACTACTTGAGAAATCACAGGACAGTGCATTTAAAAAAAAGCTATTTGCATTGAAGTACAGTAACATGCAGAACAACATTCAACTATCAGCAGCAGCAAAATGCTTCAGCCAACGTTGGTCTAACTCTGGTTCTGCATACAGCAAATGTCTTTTTTTAAATGTGATGTGTTTTAGAGGGTTAAAGGCTGGTTTCAGGTGTAAGGCAGCTTTATTTATATGGACTCCATACGCAAAGGTTACAGCAGAGAAATATTTAAAAAATGTAAAAGACATAAAGAACAGAACTAAAATATAGAGCAGTGCAGTCTATTAATTCTACTCTTACACGTCCATGTTTTCAGGGATCAGTCCAGTCTGAAACAGAGACGAAGAGACAAAGAGACAAAGACACCAGTAAGTCATCTGAAATGTTTCAATGTCACACTCTCCTAAAACAATGTCCCTAAATTAATGTGTCATTATTCACTTATTTATCTTTCAGTTTTTATACCAAATAGGTCCGGTTACTTGCTATAACTAAACCTCAAGAAAACCAGCGGAGCAGTCTGAGTGGAGGCCATTCAGCCTAAGACAATAAATAAGTACTTGGTAGAGTGAGTAATAAGTAAACAATAATAATAATGATCCATAACAGATCAGTATCAGTAGATTCCTCACTGAGTGTAAACATGGTTGTATTAAGTTAGTCGTTACCTGTGAAAGATGCTCCTCGATCTTAGACCACGCGGTAACATTGTGCTCACACTTCAAAAACTCAGTGTCATTGAACAGACAGTCCACTGTGAGGTGGGACACCAGCCTTCTGCTTTCGTCTTTAACTGGGTCATGATCCATGCTGTGATGCATCATCACCAGAATAACTGGTTTATAGTCTATAAGCGCAGAGATACACAACCTTATTAGTCAGGATGAAACAAAGAGAAGCTAGAAGAAGCTACTTTGGCTTTTACTGTTTCACATATTAAAATAGTTATATAACTCTTAATTTCTGAAAACAAAAATAGGAAACCATTCGTTTATTTTCTACCGCTTCTTCCCCACAGGGGTCGCTGTGCTGCAGCCTGTCCCAGCTGTCTATAGCAGAGGCAGTTTCACCCTGGACAGGCCACCAGTCTGTCACAGGGCCACACATATAGACGCGCAACCAGTCATGTGCACACTGACACCTAAGGGCAATTTAGAGTTTCCAATCAGCCTAACATGTCTTTGGACCTTGGAAGGAAGCCGGAGACCCCAGAGAGAAGCCACGCAGACACAGGGAGAACACACAGACTCCACCCAGCTGTGAGGCGACAGTGCTAGCCACCACACCACCGTGCCACCAACAGGAAACCAATTCAGCAAAATTACAAATTATTGTTATGTATATATGTTACTGAAAAAGTTTTCCCTGACCCTGATAGACAGCCCTTACCAGGGATCTCGTTCAGGGCCTTGTTGATGTCTGTTCCACCTTGTGAAGCAAACGGACAAAAAACCAGAAGATAGTCACATTCTACCGGAAAGTCCACCTCAGTGTGGCCAATACGTTTAAACTTTTTAAGCAAGGTACGATGAGCCTCGTTGTTTTTTTCCACCAAGACAACACAGAACTTCTTCCATGAAGCTGTGGAGAAGCAGAGAATACTTAAGTGAGCAGTAATATGAGTCTGAGGAGTTGCACCACATGAAAAAGAGGAAGAAGACGTAAAAGATATAGAAAGATATAACAATGTGAATGTTTAGTGTGACATTAGATGTGAAATAACTTGATAACACACAACACTTACCACTCCAGAACAAATTCTTGGAAGGAAGAGAAAAAAAGAGAAAATTGATTATGATTTTCTCCATATCAGATTCAGACATTTGGCAGTAGAGTGGTATCAGTGCACAGGACGTTCAGTCATCAATGTCAGTAAACAGGTTTGCATCAGATCAGTAAATCAAGTCATTACCTGGGTAACAGGAACTCTGAGGTTCTTCTGGACTTGATCTATAGGAGACTGTGTAACTGGAGCCTGATCTATAGGAGACTCTGGAGCTGGAGCCTGATCTATAGGAGACTCTGGAGCTGGAGCCTGATCTATAGGAGACTCTGGAGCTGGAGCCTGATCTATAGGAGACTCTGGAGCTGGAGCCTGATCTATAGGAGACTCTGGAGCTGGAGCCTGATCTATAGGAGACTCTGGAGCTGGAGCCTGATCTACAGGAGACTCTGGAGCTGGAGCCTGATCTACAGGAGACTCTGGAGCTGGAGCCTGATCTATGGGAGACTCTGGAGCTGGAGCCTGATCTACAGGAGACTCTGGAGCTGGAGCCTGATCTACAGGAGACTCTGGAGCTGGAGCCTGATCTATAGGAGACTCTGGAGCTGGAGTCTGATCTATAGGAGACTCTGGAGCTGGAGCCTGATCTATAGGAGACTCTGGAGCTGGAGCCTGATCTATAGGAGACTCTGGAGCTGGAGCCTGATCTACAGGAGACTCTGGAGCTGGAGCCTGATCTATAGGAGACTCTGGAGCTGGAGCCTGATCTATAGGAGACTCTGGAGCTGGAGTCTGATCTATAGGAGACTCTGGAGCTGGAGCCTGACCTATAGGCGACTGTGGACCTGGAGGCACAAGAGAAACTGTTAATATAACTGCTGAAAAAGGAAAAACACAAAAATGAAACATGAAGAAATGAACATGTGACCCCAGAGAAAACCCACGCAGACACATAGAAAGGTCCCCGGGCGTCTCCAGGAATCGATCCCGGGACCTTCTCTGTGAGGCAACAGTGCTAACCACCACACCACTAAATATAAACTAAAGTGTCACCTGCAATAGTCTAAGTACTATATGGATAGATTCCAGAAAATGGTTTTGTGTTCTTGAGAAAATTCATTCATGAAGTGCATCTATGGCTGTTCTCAGCCTCTGTAGGATAAACCTCAGTCAAGTTACCAACTTCAGTAAATGCAGGTTGACCAGAGCAGCCTGGAAGTCTGACAAGAACAAGTCAAAAACAAGAAACGCCAAATTACTTAAAATTATACTTACAACTATCTTCATCTTCTCCATTTCTTGTATTGTTGGCTTTTAGTGTCATGGAGACCTAGAAGGAAAGAGAGAATGATGCAGGGAACACGGTGATGTGCAGAACCTTTATTTTACAGTAGATCAATATTGGTTATTGGTTATTGTGTGAAACATTGATGCATAAGTTCAGTAAATCCCGCCGTTACCTTTGAGTCAGACACACTGAGATACTTCTGGACTTCATCCCAGGCAGCATCGTTGCTGTCACATACATCCAGAACGTGATGCTCATTAACCAGACAGTCCACAGTGAGATGAACGGTTGGGTTGGTCACATGTGTTTTTCCTAAGGCTCCATGATGGTCAGAGGTTTGATGCAACACCACCAAAAGTACTGGTTTACCACAGACATCTGAGATAACACAGCCAAATTAGTCAAAAGAAAGACATTTTATTTGACGGAAAAGTTTTCTCTGGCACTGTTTTAGCAAGCTTTAGGGCCAGTAGTTAAAGTTCAGGGCTGTGGATCCCATTTAAACCTGAATAACAATGATTATGCAAAGTTTATTATCAATTTGTTTGGTTGGCGTTGGACTGGACAAGGTTTCAAAGGTACTGTAGTTCTTACCAGGCAGGGCTTCGTTGATGTTGAGTTCTTGCTCTGGGTCAAAATAAAACATCAGAACATAGTCACATTTTTCAGCTGAGTCCACCTCAGTTTGGCCAACACCTTTGAGCTTTTTCACAAAGTCACGATAAGCCTCAGTTTTTCCAAACTTGAAGACTAAGAATCTCTTCCCTGTGGATGAAGAATGTTTGAGTCAGCTGTTGTTTAATGTGGAGTCACACCACTGGAAGAAGATGAAGGAAAGACCTGTCCAGACCAAATCAAAACCAACATCTGACAATGATCTGAATGTGTAAGATGAAATATAAAGTTTCATTAACTGAAAAAAGTCGAACTTACATCTCTGGAACATTTTCTTGGATATTTGATGTATGGACACCAGCAAAAAAAGAAAATTTACATCAATCAATTCATCCACATCAGAAAAACCTCACATTTGATAGTGTGTTATTATTAGTTAACTGCACATTCATTTCTGTCTGTAAACCTGGAAACATGAACTTGGTAAATGAAGCTCATTACCTGGACTTCATCCCAGGCAGCATCGTTGCGTGTACTCTGCAGGAAGTGATTGTCATAGAACAGACAGTCCACAGTGAGGATGACATTTGGTTTGGTCACCTGTCTCCTGCTTTCAGCTACAACATGGTCAGGATTGAAGGTGTGATGCATCACCACCAGAATTATTGGTTTATCAGCTGTAAACACAGAAAAACAAGCAAATCAGACACAAAGACCTAATCTTCATCACTACTAGTGAAGGATCTAAGCACCTGTTAAAGTCTTTCCTTAGTTGAAAGGTAATTGAAACCCTGCCGCCCAAACCAGATTAAACCAGAGTAGAATTAGAAATGTATACATTTAAAAAGTCAAATTCAATTAAAGCCTCTACAGAAATATTAATTATGTAAAGATTGATTCCATTGAGTCTTCAAACGTGTCAGTGTGAAACTGATCAGTCATTTCTTACCATTGATTTTGCTCAGAGCTTCACTGACGTCTGTTCCAACTCGTGAAGCCACAGGACAAAAACACACAACGTAGTCGCATCCTTCAGGAGAATTCACCTCAGTGTGACCAGCGGCTTTAAGCTTTTTAACAAAGTCCTGATGAGCGTCGTTAGATTTTCCAGCCACATCGACATAAAAGCTTTTCTTTGAAGCTGTGGGTGAATAAAGAAGAAAGTTTAGTTAGTTCTTGCACATTTCTGTTTCCTGCAGCTGTTGACTGAATATAAATGACAAATAAATGTGTCCGACACGTTTCAACATCAGTTTACGTCGTGAACATGAATAAGACAACGACAGAACATTTACTTTAGTGTCGTTCTTTACACATTTTATTCAATATCTACCTGAAACCGGAAGGAAAATCAAGTTACATTCGTTTTTTTCTGTTTGGTGTAACATCAGAGAAACTAGTAAGTGGACGTGGAAATAAATATTTTTATAATGGATCCTTTGTTTAAAGGCTCCAATTACTAAACAGATTATCTACATTAGTCCTGGTACATTTGAAAGATGCAGTATTGAAAAAGCAAATGTTT
This sequence comes from Macropodus opercularis, assembly GCA_030770545.1. Classification (NCBI taxonomy): domain Eukaryota; kingdom Metazoa; phylum Chordata; class Actinopteri; order Anabantiformes; family Osphronemidae; genus Macropodus; species Macropodus opercularis. Next base: position 1,376,447 of record CM061112.1, read on the forward strand.
GTATGAACAGAATCTTTTCTTACCAGTTGTTTGTCTGACAGGCTGAGACTTGTCTCTGGAAGTTGTAGAAATCTCTGGAGCAGGAAGTTTACTTTTCATCCAGCATAGATTTTTCTGAAGGCCTAGGTTTTTCCGAAGGCCTAGATAGGAGCAACATAAACACTAAGTAAAACGAAGCATCTCTCCTGCGAAGGGAAGAAAACTACATGAAAGCTGTGACGAGGGGCTGATTCCAAACTGTGACTATAGAGAAGCCTGGAGCATCTGTGGACGCCTCTTTCACCCGTTGTGTCCAGATGCTGTAGGTGTTGTCAGATGAACCACAGACAGAGTCTGATCTTAAAAGTGTGTCTAACACGTTTCATGTGGAGATAAATCATGTGTCATGTTCGAGTTAATGCAGATATGACTTGGCTCTGGTTCCAACTGTGAATATCTTCAGACCCTGTGTGTGAACCATTAAACACACAGGACACGACCGTGAGAATCCAGATGTTCATCTCTGATCTGCCACAAACGCCACAAAAATGAATCCTCGCTCCAGCCCTGTCTCCCTATCGCCGCCTTCTACTCCAGCCTGAGCGCGAACCGTCCTCATCAGTCTCTCAGATCGCAGTATGTCTGACCAGCTACTCCTTCTGCCTGCTTCCTGGTTTGTAGACTGTTGAAGGGAAGTGAATGATTCACCTTATCCTCAGATTGGTAATAAACACCTTAGGATCAGTCTTGGTTCCGTCTGATCCTTATTCCTCTGGTTCAGTTCTCAGTTTGTGACACTTCTGCCTAAATGCAGCTTGAAAAACAAGTCTGTGACAGGAGGGACAAAGATGATGATGCTGAGACAGGAACCGATTTAAGAATATGGACCTGGAAATATAAAAATGGCTCCTTTAACTGTCGGATGCAGTTAGTAAATGTCGATTACCTACTTTAATAGTGAAATAGTTGGAAGATGCAGTATTGAAAGTGAAAAATGTCTGTTTATACAAACTTTCTTAACAATTGTTTGTTTGAAGCTGCCTCTGACTCTGGAGCCTGAGTTGGAGCTGATTCTGTAGCAGACCAGGAAATGAGGCTAAACTGTAACTGTAATACAGAAGCGTGGAGCATCTGTGGACGCATGTCATTAACCTGTTCTCTCCAGATACTGAAGTCATGGTGAGAAGAACCAGAAACTGACTTGGATCTTAATAAAAGGTCTCCAATACATTTCATGCTGAGATAAACCAGCTGTAGCTGAAGCAACTCTGAAAATATGAGACAAACCAAAGACCAAAGGTTTTCATATAAGTTTGATAAAGCAAAGAATGAAAGTTTACAAAATCTCCCATGAGTCCTGTGAACGTAAAGGGAGCCTGAGTCTCAGTCCTGTAAAAGCAACCTTGTGTTTATCAAATGACGAACCCTACGTTTGTCACATTAGGTTATGATGCTTAAACCAAACTGCTCTATTTGCTCCAGAAAAAGTAGTTACAACAAATCTTTGAAATTGAAGTGAAATTGTTTGAAGTCACTTACTGTTCCTGATACGTTTTAGACTTGATCCCTACAGCAAAGAAAAAACATTCAATGGTTTCATCCATATCACAGAAACAGTGATGAAATCTGTCATCTGAAATAACATCGTCATGCTGATCAGTCACATTCGTTGTGATCTGTAAATCACTCGTTACCTGACTATCAGAAACTCTGAGGTTCTTCTTGACTTCATTCAATGCAGCATCGTTGCGTTTACAGCTCAGGAAGTGATTCTCGTTGAACAGACAGTCCACAGTGAGGACGTTGGGAGCGGTCGCGTGTCTCCTGCTTTCAGCTATAACAAGGTCGGTATCGAAGGTGTGATGCATCACCACCAGAACTGTTGGTTTATCAGCTGTAGACACAGAGAGGACGCAACAAAACAAACATACAAATAGAACTTTTACAATTAAAAGAATTGTTACAGTGTGGACTTGATGTCACCCCAGCGTGTACCTTGTGTTTTATACTTCTAACCAACCAGTGTGAAACTGATCTGTTGGTTCTTACCAGGGACTTTATTCAGAGCCTCACTGACGTCTGTTCCAACACGTGAGGCAACGGGACAAAAACACACAACGTAGTTACATTCTTCTTTAGACGACACCTCAGACTGGTCAACAGCTTTCAGACGTTCAACAAAGTCACGATGAGCCTCATTCGTTTTTCCAGCCAGGAGCACAAAGAATCTGTTCCCTGAATCTGAGGATGAACAACAAACAATAGTTGAGTCTTTCCTGTGTCAGGTTTGTTTAATGACTAGTAGCTGCAGCGTCACATCATGTTGTCTGTGAGGAAGCTGAAGCTTTTTCTCTGGTTATTCTTACAGGGCTTTATAATCTCAAAACCATCATCTTCTTCAGCGGTTTCCTCAGCGACGTCACCTACTTTAGGCTTTTTAGCGCAGACAGAAATGTCCTCGTTAGGTCCAGAGCTGTTCTGTGACACTGTGGATAAATAAACAATATCTATATTATATATAGTCAACGCCACAATATTAACACTGCTCATATCAACCAACTAAATATTTGAATGTAAATACACCACAGTGGCGTTTACTGTCCACACTGTCCATAGTAACTTTTTTTAAACATTGTTTACAGTGTAGGATATTGTTATTTGTTGTTATACTGCTCCTAGATATGTCTCTGAACTTAGTTTAAATCTGCCAAACCCAGACCTGTTGACCAGCTCAGCGTCATGAACAGCCTGGACGAGTAAAGGTCAAACTAGTGACGCGTGTAAATACATAGAAGCTTTTAAAAATAGATCAAAATAAACGAGCTCAGACGTATTTAGCTCGGCTTCGGTTTCTGTTCTGAGGAAGGTACAACACAAGCTTTACTTTCACTTTCTGACCCACTGGCCACTGAACAGGACAGAGACCGGTGAACATTCACACCTATGGATTTAGAGACGCTGCTGGATTCATTCCTCAAGCTGCGTTTAACTGCTCACTCAGAACGTTGGACGTAGTTGTTACAGGACTGTTGTTGGCGTCACCTGCTGCTAGTTTCCCTGCTTTAGTAAACGCAGACAGATCAGCTGGTTTCTACAGTTTGTTGCTCCAAAAGCATCATTAAGCTGAGGGAACATTCAATATGGACACATTTGAGGCTGTTCTCTCACCAGCTGCTTGTTCCTTCTCCATGTTTCTGAGAACAGCTTTAAAAACAACAAGAATCACTAGAGAATAACGCAGCACGTGCTCTGTTAAGGATGAGGACGACTCAGCTTGAAGCCTGCAGTGTTTCCCATAAACACTGAATCCCAGCCACTAAACTGAAACCAGAGCCACTGATCTGCAGGAAGCATCAGCCTGAGACCCAGCAGCTTTACAGACAGACGCAGCTCAGGCCTGTTAGTTAGCAGACGGACCTCCCAGCGCCGCGATGCCCAAACCTCTGAGGCAAAGTAGTAGAGACTCTGAGCAGTTCAACACGTCAACATGATCAGCTGCTACTTACTGACAGGGAGGATTTCAGTTTGCTGCCACGTCTGATCGTCTCACCAACGGGACACAGCAGCTTCGTCTGCTCCTGTGATGGTTTCACTTTCACTTTTCAGGAGCCCTCCCCCAACAGGAAGTCAACGTTCAGAGAGATGATACACGTTTATTACATTGACGCAAATATTTTTATTGACTTGCATTAATGTATACAAAATATAATTAATGATAAAGAAACTTTCTTCCAGCCTTTAACTAAAATGGTCCCAGTTAGAGCTGGAGCCGACTTTGTCGTCTTTTCGCCTCCTTTTTCCTGCTTCAGTCATGAAGTGGTTTCTAACTTTCTCTGTACTTGCGCTGACGCCTGTGACAGGACGTTCCTGAGCTGAAAGGCCTCTGTTCATCATGAAGTCATCCAGACACACTCCTTCATACCTTCACAAAACCTCACAAAGAAATCTACCAGCAAAACAATAGTTAAACAGTAACACTGAAAGAAAAGGATTAAAGATTCACTTAATCTGGTGGTTGGGCAGCGTTAAGCCTTCAAACGCTGCTGTGACCAGATCTAGTGCAGGTTTAGTTTGAAACTGCATCATCACATTGAATTAAAATCAATTTGTCTTTTTAAATGTTTTTAAATGCTGTGAGACACCAGCTGGAATCCGTTAACATGTTTCCTGATTATGTGCCTTCACTTCCTTCCGTCACAGGTAAACAGAAGAACAGTCGTTGTCACTATGGTCGTGTTTTAAACTAATTATATCATTGTAATTAGATAGAAGTTACACGATGCATGTTTTTTAGTATGTAACATTTTGATCTGGTTCTTTTTCAGGCTTTGTGACTATATCGCATTAGTGCTTACTTGAAAACAATTATCAGTGCGATTATGACGCCTAAAATGACAATGACGCCACAAATTAGCAGCATTTTCTTAAGGCGGCGTGAAATGTGACAATCTGGAGCCGGTGAGGTCACGTCCAGATGCTGTTTGACCTTCGCCCAGGCCGCGTCGTTGCGCTGACAGTCCAGGAAGTGGTTCTCGTAGAACAGACAGTCCACAGCCAGCGTAACGTTGCAGTTGTCGGTCACCAGCCTCCTGCTGTCAGCTACCACATACTCATGGTTGAAGGTGTGATGCATCACCACCAGGATTATGGGTTTACCAGCTGAAACACAGAGGACACAGATGAGTCATGAATGTTCCTTTGTCGCAGGTTTGGCCTCTTCTGTGTCGTCTTCTCTGAGGCGAGGCCGCGGATCAAGTCAACATTTCTTATTTGACTTTGCTTTACGGGTGGAGTCAGTTCTCACCAGGCGCTTTGCTCAGGGCCTCACTCACGTCTGTTCCAACTCGGGAGACGACAGGACAGAAAACCAGAAAATAGTCACAGTCTTCATCAGTGTCCACCTCAGTCTGGCCACACGATGTAAACTTCTGAACAAAGTCACGATGGGCCCCACGAGTGTTTCCAGACGCAAAGACAAAGAACCTCTTCCACGAAGCTGTGGAAGAGAAGGACAACCTGTTCTGAACATGCTGCTCAACACACACCAGCAAGACAGCAGCTCCAGCATTCACCAGACATCACCAGACACATGTTACACGTATTTATAGATGCATCCTGTGTAGCTCTACTCACCAGGAGGCAACTCAGTGAGAAAGATGACGATTAAGGACAGAAGAGTTTGACTCCACATGATGAAATCCACACAAACCAAACGAGCGAAAGCGTAAATGTGGGAAAACGCTGGTTCCCTTCTCGTCCGCGTCGTACTGCGCCAAACCTGCAGCTTCGCCCGCTTTCACTTTCGTTGTGACGAACAGGAAACGAGCTTTGTCGAGGGCCGTACAAAATAAAATCACGTGTGAACCGGAAAGAAATGAAAAATGTGCTGGGGACGGAGGAAAAAGGAGAAGATGGTCGTTGCATTAGATTGAAATCGTTTAATGACACAGAATTAAAACCAACAAATGGTTCCGAGCAGCAACAGGAAAAGCTCACCATCAACTGCTCTGAGTGGTGGAGGTGAAACTGGGTCATGTAGCTTTCAGCCATTTGAGGCGCAGGAATAAAACAGAAAGATGGTCCCTAATAAAGTGGCCCCGGTGATGCTGACTGCTGCTGCCTTCACGGTCCGCTCGTAAACTTCTCCTTCTAAAATGCTGCACGTTTTGGAAAATGTAAATGACGTTTCAGTTTATGTATCTGGCTGAGATTAAATAGACGAAACGGACAGGAGCTCTGGTCCCTGAACGCATCTCAGTGATGGCTGTGAGTTTGGCGATGAATGACCAGACTCCCCTGGTCTCTCCATTAATGCTGTGCTGGCTTCTACTTTAATGAAGTTTGTGCAGGACAAAACGTTTTGTCAATAAAATACATGACAAACATCAAATTAAACCAAGGTGTAAAATGTAATCAGATGATTACTGAGGTGAAAATAGAAACCACCGCAAAGAATTACACCTGTATTCAAAGTGTTACTTGAATAAAACTGCACTGTACTTGGTAAAATTAAACATATTGAGTTTGACATTGGACTGAAAGCATCTCCGTCTCATTCACGGCCCTGGGATTCCCGGCGGCCCCTGAAGGCAGCAGCAGATGCGGCTCTTATTTGTTGCGCCCAGCAGGAGGGCGTTTCGCTGAAGGAGACGCGGCGCCGAGTTATGCCGGCGACCTGATCACAACCCGCGCGCCGCCCGAGCTGAGGAGTCGCTCATCGGCCGGATCGGGCCTCTGGATGCGCGGCGTCCTGGTGGGATCACTGCCGGGGGAAAGGCGACCGCGTCCGGGCTCGCAGACATGGAGACTCCCCGTCCTTGCGGAGGGAGCGAGCGGTAGGACGGTAGGTTCTCTGGCTCCCTCCGCTGAGAAACAATGAGCGGCGCACAGCTCGGCTCTGCGCCCTGCGCCTGGAGACCAGCGGCCATTTAGTTCCCAGCGCCGCTTGTTCTGCTCCGCTGCAGCCTCCGGCCGCGTTTCTGCACATTGTTGCTTTGTGATGGTGGTTTGACGTCCCGCCTCTGTCCGGCTCCGTTTGCTGGGTTTACTGGACGCACTGTGGCTTGAGCCCCTGCCCTCGGCGTCTGGTCGCCCGGTTCCGTTTCTCCTCCATTAAACCGACAGGCCTTCAGCGCGACATGCAGCCAAACCCGTTTAAACGTCGCACATGATGCGGACGCACAGTGTAAACAGACCCGCAGGAAGAAACGGGCCGAACGGGGCCTCAGGCGTCAAGTGTGCGCACGGATTCACGTTTCTCATGCAAACAGTTTAGCGGCACGAACGTTTCCACGTGGAAGAATAAAGTTTCCAGGGGCTCAGCAGCGTTTTTGCATTTATTATCATTGTTGCGCATCTTTGCACAAGACGTCCACGCAGTATTAATAGTGGGAGGAAGTTGGAAAAGTGCTTGCGTGTTTTTCTGTGCTCGCAGCTGTCTGCGGTGCTGGTGCTCTTAGAATGGACCCGGCCCACTCAGCAGGGGACATGTCACCTTTGTACGTGCCAAGAAAGAGAAGATCCCTGCAGGCACAAGCTAAGAGTGGCCTCTCGTGTCCAGGTGAGGCTTCATCTGGCGACGCTGCTGTTGTGGTAACTGTAAAAAAATCCCATAATTGTGTTTTTCTTCTTTCACACCTGTAAAAGTTGAAAGTTTCGAGCCTCCGGCAGCTGTTCAGCGAGTGTCAGAAAGCTCCTATCCCAAGGTGAGAACCAGCAAACACTGGCGCTGTGTCGGTTCCCTGCATGTTCTAACGCTCAGAACCATCTATGGATCTGCACTGAAATGTTTCAGAATGACGAGTCTCAAGCCCAAGATGCTCTAAAGATGAAAAGAACCTACGGCAGGAAGAGGTGAGAGAGAAACACCGGCTCGTATTAGCTTGATGTACCTCAGTCGTTTGTTGTGATCATTGCATGTCTTCATCCTGGCGCCGGGGCCACTGCCAGATCATCTCATTAGTTGTCATGACAACACGAAGTCAACAAAGTTGTTCATGATGCTAGATTTAAAAAATCCTGGTTCTGTCTTTCCAAGGGAAGATTAATGACGAGCTCACGTTAAATGTCACTGCTCATTACATACATGTATTGAAATCATTCTATTTTCGGTTAGATACGAGGACCTTCAGAGTGTTTCCATGGGAACAATAGATTACCCCACTGCCAGCTGTTCGGTGATGTCATCAGGCGTTCTGGCCAATGGGACGGACCCTTGTTCCATGGCTTCGCCGACGACGAGGCTTCCTCCAAGACTGGTGGCAAAGGATGCGTGGCCTCAAGGCCCAGAGGTCACCAGGGAGCAGCCTCAGGACCAGAGCTGGAACTCCAGCAGGGACCGAGGCGCCGACGTCTGGGCTCCAGGCAGAGACCGAGTCCAGGAGCAGGTGTGGAACAGCAGGGACCGACCGGGACACTCTGCTCAGGACCAGGCGTGGATACCGAGCAGAGAAAGGGCTCACGCCGGACCGGATCCGACCTGGATGACGGGAAGGGACCGAGCTCCTGAGCAGAACTGGGCGGCCGGCAGAGAGCGGACCCCAGATCAGGGCTGGAGCACAGACAGGGATCCAGGAAGAGAGCGAGCTGCCTCAGGGCCGGAGCAGGAGTGGAGCTCTGGGAGAAGCCAGGACCACGGCTGGAGCGACACGAGCAGGGACAGAGGACACGTGTGGAGGCCGGGTCCGTTAGAGCTAATTGCTGTCTTAGGTTTAACTAGTTCACCTGCTGGAATGTGTGGTTTGGTAGACTTTTTTGCTTTTTTACTGTTTTTCAGCTTGTGTCTCGTTTTCAGACTTGAACATGAAGAAAGTCCAGAGAGCGGAGATGGAGCGAAGCCCTGTGAATAACTTCCCTCCGTTGCAAGAGGGCAGAAACTCCTGTAAGGTCATCCAGTAGATCCACCCTTTAAACTGGAAACGCTCGTACACTGTTGTGTGCTGAAACGTGTGTGTGGTCCAACTGAGTCGTGTAAACACTTTAGGTGCCGGTGCGGCTTCGACGGCCGAGCCCAGCGAGGACCAGAAACCACCGGTCCCTCCGACCAAGAAGGAGCCTCCGGCCTACCCTCCAGGCGAGACTGCGCTTCTCCTTCTGAAGCGTCTCTGTTACAACTTCACACATCTGACGTCTTTGTGCATTAATTTCCTCCAGGAAGTCAAGAAGAGCGTTGGCAGCTCCAGATCGTGGCCAAAGGCAGAGTCACCTGCCCCAAATGTAAAAGTGTGAGCAGGAAGACTGTGGAGGGGCTGAAGAAACACATGGAGAACTGCCGACTGGTGAGAACCCGGCGCTTGACGTGCTGCAGGTCTGCCTGCTGTGGTGTAACTAAAACCTGTTGTGTGCAGCAACCGTTCACCTGCCAACACTGTGGGAAGCAGCTCAAGTCCTCGACGGGGATGAAGTACCACATCATGGCCGACCACAGCCACCTGGTGAGACCGTCCTTCCTCAGAGTTAACGCGTGTCGGTTTCGCTCTGATGACTCTTTCCTCTGCGCAGCCTTCAGCAGATGAGGCCAAGGACCTCGACGATCGCGCCATTAAAGACAAACTGCGCAAAATTCTGAAGAGGCTCGGCAAATTAAAATGCTCCAAAGAGGTAAAGTCACAAACGCATTGGTGATCGGTGATCGGGGACGAGACTGATCTGAGCGTTGTGCTCGCAGGGCTGTAACGCCGCCTTCACCAGCATCATGGGCTACGTCTACCACATGAAGAAGTGCGGGAAGGAGGAGTCAGAGCTGGAGAAGATGCTGCTGAACTGCTCCCACTGTGGGAAAACGTACAAATCTAAGGCTGGTCTGGAATACCACCTGAAGTCAGAGCACGCGCCTGTGAGTCAGCGCCAGACCCTCAGAGTCGCACCTGTTCTGAGTTCGCTCCCCGTCATCCTCTCTCCCTGTCACCCAGACGCCCCAGAGGCCCGAGGAAGACGAGGGGCTGAAGGCTCAGAGGGAAGCCAACCCCGAGAGGACGGCCAGCGGCAGGGTGCAGCGCGCCTCGGCCCAGGTGGCAAACTTCCACCTGGCTGAGATCGCCAACAACGAGCTGCCCAAAGACTGGCCCAAGAGGAAGTTTCAGTCCGACCTGGTGCCCGACGACAAGAAGGCAAGACGAGGCGATAGAAGGAGGCTTTGTCAAACACGGGTAACGCATCTCATCTGATCTTTCTCTCTGTCCCTCCCAGCTGAAATACGCTCGGCCGGGTCTCCCTGCCTTCAGCCAAGAGGTGCTGAGGAAGTGGAAGAATGAGGTGAAGCTGCAGAGGAAGGTCCAGTGTCCCAACCAGGTACAAGCTGCACTTCCCTGCTCCAGGATCAGCACACGTTGCATGTTTCATCTTTAGCCTCCGTTGTCCGGTATTTGACTGCAGCATGTCGTGGTCTCGTCCTCAGGGCTGTGGCTGCACCTACACCAGTGTGTCTGGGCTGAAGGCTCATCTGGGCCTCTGCACCAGGGTTGGTCTGCTTTGCTTTTCCTTAGGTAAATGGTTGATAAACAGGATGTTCTGGGTTCTGATGATCGTATTATGTCTGAATCAGGGCGACTTTGAGGCTGGGAAATACAGATGTCTGATCTGCAACAAGGAGTTCAACTCTGAGAGCGGAGTGAAATACCACATCAATTCTGTCCATTCACAGGTAAAGACCTTGACCTGAATGTTCGGGATCCGAGCTCTTCTCCCAGTGACTCGTCTTTCCTCCTTTTCTCTGTACCAGGACTGGTTTGTCACAAACAAAAAAGCCTCCAAGAAGTTCGAGAAATTCCTCAAGAACCAGTCCAAGGAGTTGGTCCATAATGCAGACAAGCAGATTCTGGATGAGTATCATCATCGCCACCTCCAGCATCATCAGCAGCAGCAGCAGCCGCCGCTCCGTCGTCTGCACCACCACCACCCACAGCAGCTCCAGCCCCTGCAGCATCCTCTGCAGCCGCTGCATCACCTCCAGCAACACACACTCCTGCTCCCAGAGCACCAGAGCCTCCCCCTGCAGCCGGACACGCAACTCCAGCAGCCCGTGCTCCACTACACGCCCCTGGAGCCGCCCGCGGGGCCGCTGTGGGTGGAAGTGGACCGCAGAGGGGCCGCGCCGGCGTCGGAGCAGGCGCCCATCGAGATGGAAATGGAGGATGTGGACAGCAGCGGGATGGCGGAGGTCGAACAGAGAGCGAAGGGGGACGGAGGGAAGGCCGACGGGAAGCGTCAGGATTTTGCTTTTGGTGGCGGCAGCAGCAGCAGCAGTAACACCGGCAGCTCGTGCAGCGAATCCGACGCGGAGCAGCAGGACAGACAGAGACCGATGGACCAGTGGAATCTGAAAAGGCCGGAACCCGTGGAGGCCCAAGAGGCAGGAAAACGACAGAGACACAACTAAACTGTCTGCTCGCTCACGTGTCCCAACTCAGGAAGGACTGATCCTGACACACAGGGAAGGAAACTGTGGGCATGAACACACACTTTGTCTCGTCATTGTTTAGTCCAGAGAAACGTAGTAATGCTGTTTATCGTGTGTTTATCGTGACTATACGGACGTTTGATAAACACTTCCCGTCCTTCATCTTTAAAAGTTACTCTAACCTGAAGGGAGGAAGCTACACTGCTGTGTTTTGTTAGACTTGTCTAGTTGTTCTCTCGCGAACGTTTTGTGCCTCTTCAGTACGACCATAGAACGTCACACTATTCATCTTTCCTCTTCCTCCTGCTTCCAGCTTCTGATCTGATCATCTTAATAGTAGACTCAGACACGAGTGGTGTCGGCCGTCGCTCCAAATCCACCGACACGTGTCGTTGTTGTTATTATTAGAATATCTATTAATATAAATATTAGAGAAGTCAAACTAACTTGTTCATGTTGCAAATCAACTGTTAATCGTCGTCATTCTTTTCAAACATTTCACTAAACCCAAATTTCAGTTCAGAGAATAAATAAGCACATAATCGTTCTAATAATTAGAACCAGAGCTTCGTCCAGTTCATTAAGCGACTTATTAGTCACTGAGGGTTTTCACTTCTAACGCGGAGGACGTTTCCCTTTTCTGTAGCCAGATGTTCGTGTGTCGGGCTTAGACCATGGCTGAAGGTCTGTTATGTGACGTCTCAACACTTTTTGATACTTATCGTTCATGTAAGTTCAGTTCTGCTTCACCTTCCACTGCCTTTTCGAAGAGAACGGACTTTATGATCTAACAGCTCATTAAGGCAGAGAAGGAACAGATCAGCGGTTCGAACCGAGCCGGGCCTGGTTCTGAGTCCGTTCTCCTGGCTTCAGTTTGGGCCCCATTCACCAGCTTCTCCGTCCAAGCTGTTCTCATTTCTGTTCCTTTTGTGTTTGGTGCCAGCTTTGTAGCATCGTTTCCCTCGACTGGTGCTTTTTTCTTTCTTTAGCAGCAGGTTTGTTGAGTCTGTTTTCATGAAACACCCCTCGATACATCGCACCGTTACTGAGAAGACTGAAGAGCAGAGGACTGTACGCTTCCTAATAAAGTGGCCACTCAAGCCCGTCGACTGTGCCTTTAGATGCCTGACGCAGGTTAGAGGAACGCTCGATTATTTTCACGTCTGGATTCAACGCTCCGGCTGAAATACTTCCCATGAACACTTGCACTTGAGACCAAATCTTTTTTTAACCCTTCATGCACTTTGAACTGATCCCAGAATAGGTTTGAGTTTGGATTTAACGGCTGAGTTAGTGTTGACATCTGTAGTGATTTACTGGATAAACCTGCCAGACTCTCGCTCGGACAGTTGAAGGGTGATTTGCATGTTGTCTTCCTGCCGTGTTGTTATTTACAGTAGTTTAACTTGATGCTGGAGCTCAGTTCTGTCAACGGTTTGGCTCAAACACATCGGCTTTGTTGTAATGTTTGTATTTCACTGCCAGCTGACTAGTGACTCATAGTAAATCATTGAAATGTCTTATTTTGGGTCAGATTTAGTTTTTTAAACACCAACCTCTGCAGAATGAACATTAATGTTGGTTCGAATATTAATTTGCTTCTAATCTGAAATGACGTGATTGTATTAAATGTCTTGTGTCCATCATCTCTAAGAAAATATACTAAACTGATCTGGGTGGGACTTTAACACGGGCTCAGTCAGTAGCACTTAATCTTTTTTATTATTAGTTTGTGAGGCATAACTTTGTTTGAAGTGTCTATTGTCTCAGCCAACATTTCATCAAAACCTGTAAATGTACTTTGCTATTACTTCTTTTCTAGATGTAATGTGCTGCTAGAACCAGCAGTGATAACAGATCATTAAAGGTTTAATGCATTGTCCTTTGGGCTCCGTGTTTTCTCTTCATTCTTTATTAGACTGTGAATGATGCAGGAACATCTGGATGTTAACGTCGCTGAACATCTGGAAGCTAAACGTCAACGCTCGTGCTCGCTGGCGGCCGGCAGGGGGCGCTGCGCGCCGCCAGGCTGCTCCGGGAACATGGCGGGATGATTGGACCAGACGGCGGCTCTCAGCTGCAAACGGCGCGGCAGCGTGTTTCTATTGACCACGTGTGGGAAATGATGATGAAAGCACCGATGCCGGGTTCGTCGGCGCCGCTTCGCTGACTCCTGACGCGTGTGAAACCCGGTGGCAGAGTTTGGGATTCGATCCTGGGCGGCCAGGTTCCGGCTCCTCCGGGTTCTGCTCGTCGCTTTACCGCCTCCGCCACCTGACAGGAGCCCCGGCCGGACGCAGGGTGAGCTTTTATCGGTGGGGTCCGTCCCGCGTGTGGCTCCTCGGCCGGTCTGGCGAAGGCTGAACGTGTTTGCTGGCGGCCGGAGAAGCGCAGCAACTTAAGCTAGCTAGCTAGCGTTAGCCGAGGGCGCTAGCGCCACGGGAAGCGCCGATGCTACATTTATTACACATGAACCCGGCACGACTCATACATGTAACATGCGCCGAACTGACGCCCGAGTCTCACGTAGCAAACGTGTTAAGTACGAGTTAATCTAGAATCTATACAAACATGACACAACAGCAGACGCCGCAGAATTGTGACATTACTGTACGAGGTTTGGTTCCACGGTCAGAAAACGTGACCGGGCGGGTTTAAAACAACCCAAACGTTAATGACGTCACGCAGTGTAATTTCTGAAGTTCTTCATCTATGACGTTCACTGTTGCAGGACATCGATCTGGCGTCGCGTCTTTTCCTGTGTCCGTCTGTGAACGAGCAAATGAAAACCACCGACTCAACCTGATGCTTTCTTGCTTCCTCTGCCACCTGCTCTGACGCCGACCCAGGACCCAGAACCCAGAACCCGGAGCCTATGGAGCCTGTCGACTCTGGACCAGGTCTGTCATAGCAACGCTTACGTTAAAGGCACACGTTTGAAAATGGCATCAAAAATTAGTGTCAATATACAAAATGAAACGTCTTCTCACCTTTAATAGACTGGTTTGTTTCATTTTTTCATGGTTTTATATCTGGAATAACAACGTGGTCCTGTTCCCAGGGAAGGAGAGTTTGGATTCATCAACCAGCTCTAAAGGACGCCAGCGGAAGAAGAATTCCAAATATCTCGACTATGAAACTGATTTTGAATTGGCTGCGGAAGGTTTGTCACGAAAACGCCGTAGAGAGAGCTCAGGAGGAGAAAGAGCGTCTCCTAAAAAGACTCCAGCGAGATCTCAGAAAACCAAAAAAGCCTCTCAGCAAACTGCAAGTGAGGAAAAAGATGCATCAGACAAAACGACTCAAGTGTCTGATGTTAAAACGTCAGAGGAAACTCCCAAGAAGACGCCGAGAGCCAGGAAGACTCCCTCGAAGAAGACTCCCGCCAGGAAAACGCCTGCTGCTACCGTGGTAGCGACGGCTGCAGGCGGAGCTGTAGGTGTCCAGCAGGAAAACGGGACATCACAGCCTAAGACGAAGCAGCTGAACCAGGACGCGGCGGCGATGTCTGAACCGCCGTGTGAGGATGCTCTGGGGCAGCCTCCCGTCCTGGCTGAGGAGGAAGCCGAGGGCGGCGGGCGGCCCAGGCGCGGGGCTGCTAAAGCGTAGGTCAACATGCAGCGTTCACACAATCCCGCCGTTTAGTGCCGAAAGTTAAGTGTGATAATCTGTCCAGGGCTCTGAAGTACCTCCACATCCTGGCAAAAGAGATGCTGGACCATAAAAGCGACGAGTCCAGCTCTCAGCCCGCGTCCAACAGCGAGGTCGGCGGTTCGCAGCAGAAAAGTGCAAGACGCAAAGGTGCTGTTTACAAACCGCTGAACATTTCCCACATCCTAAACCGACACACAGTAAATATGGAATTTAGAGCAGTGAGGCATTCAAGGACAGCACAGCGTGTAGGCCATCTGTGATCTTACCTGTTGTAATAGGTTAGTGCTACAGCTCACATTTATCATTATCATTTATTATTATTGTTTTCGTCCTAGAAGCGACGAGGGGCCAAAAGAGAAAATGTCCTGATTTCGACAGTGATGCTCCAGAAGATGATGACTTTGTGCCTGCTGTTGAAGAAGAGGAAGAGGAAGAGGAGGAGGAACTTGACCAGACGGAAGATGAGGACGCTGCAGAGAGCTCAGACTTGGACTCAGACTTCGGAAGAAGTCCGGCAGCTTTCCGTGTCCAGAAGAACAGCGTTAGTAGTTCATCACTCATCCTTTAAAGTGGGGACTGGAACGTAGTGAGATAGTTGGAAAACATGTTTTTTTTTCTTGCAGTCATTAAACAACTGCAAGGAGAAGAACGGCCTCGCCGTGAATGTCATGAAGGTGGTTTGGGAGTTCATCGAGACTACAAAGAAGTTGTAAGTAGCTTCAGTCTGCTGGTCGTTCCTGCTTCCTTCATCAGAAACAAACCACGCTTTAAATAATAAAACATGAGATGAATTCACACACGTAGCACGAACGAAACGGACTGAAGAAAGCAGTGACTACCCGCTGAACAGGTTGTGTTGTGCTGTGCTTCCAGCCGAGAGGAGCACTTCAGCAGCTGGGTGTTTGCAGACTGGGTCCCCTCCACCAGTGCCTGGCACCGCGTTGCACAGAGGTAAACAGTTCATCCGTCCAGTTTTATAAGCCCAACATTAAATTAACTGTTGCACAGAAGCTTCTCGGTCCAGAACGTTAGACTTAAAATAATTGTGTGTGATGCAGCGATTTGGACAAATACCTGCCGGAGGAGCTGCATTCGGCTTCTTTCAAAGTTACCAGAGAAGGACTCGGCAAGGAGGAGACGCCTCTGCAAAGACTCGACAGGTTCATCGCGAGTTCATCGTCATTTGGTCGAATGTTTGGTTCACGCGTGTGAAAGCTTTGTTTCCTTTGAAGGTTTGGCTCGGTGCCTTTCCACCCCGAGCGCTGGGACGCGTTGCTGTTTGCAGGCGGGCCGGTCTGGGCCATGGAGTGGTGTCCGACACCCGACGGCGTCCCAGCGACACAGTACGTAGCTTTGTCCTGCCACCGAGGGATGGACGACTGGCACTACGTGAACAGGACGTACACCGGGCCGGGGCTCGTCCAGCTGTGGGACGTGGGCCAACTGGAGTACGGCACTAGGTGCAGATGGAGGAGGGACACGTGGAGCCAGTTATCTAGTTGGTTTGCGTCTCGTCTGTTTTCTGAAACCGCGTCTCTTCTGTCTCGTCTACCTCCGTCTGTAGACCACACTCCCAACCGTCCCTGGCTTACGCTTTGGCCCAGGACAGAGGCTTCATCTGGCAGCTGAAGTGGTGTCCTGCTGGAGGCTGGGAGCCGCCCAGTTGTGGAAGAAAGGTTGGTTTCCCCTGTTTTTTTACCCACCACTGATAATTAGTGTATTTAAAATGATTTTTCTCTGCCTCTAAAGGCTCCGTTCTTACCCAGACTGGGTCTGCTGGCAGTCGCCACCTCCAACGGTGTGGTCACCATTTACAGCCTCCCTCACCCTGACGCTCTTCACTCCAGCAACCAGCTCTCAGACTCTGGTGAGACTGTTCGTGTCACCTCAACGTCTTCTGTTTGCAGCAAGTAATAGGCCAAATTGCTAATAAGTGCAGGACTAGACTCAGACGCCGGTGATTGTGGTGCCCAGCAGATGGCAGGGTTGCTTCTAAAGTCTCTCATTCCCTCATGAGGAGGAACCTGAAAGAATCCGTACGCTTGATGCACGTCAATGCGTGAGCCGTGGTTAAACTCTCACACCGGCGCGTAGCAGCGGGCTTGTGCTGGCTGGCGGCGAGTCCAGTCTGTCAGATCAGTGCGTCGGCTGCTTCTGGGCCTCTGCTGATAAAAGACCACACGAATGAGATTAATGAGCAGCTTATCTGCCACATCCATCATACGCGTGTACTCCGGTCCAGATCGTGGTTTCATCAGACATACGCACATGACGTCACGCATTCAATCGCAGCCGCCTCCTTCGTCTCCTAGCGGTCGGCTGACAGTTGCTCATAACGGCACTTGGTGAGGAAAACTGTGACTCAGTCTGCCACACCTTTGCGTCTTACACTTGGCCTGGTTTCACTATTAAGAGGGAATTCCTGCTCCGCTTCGGACATAAAACCTCATATCAAGCCTGGCATTTCCATCTTTTCTACCTTTTTCCTCGTTGCTTCACTGCCTCCGCTTTCCATTTTATTTTGTAGCGATGGGTCATTGGGCCCGGTTTCCACGGAGCTGCTCCATCAGCCCCCTGCTTCCAACCATAGGTTACAGTTACTGGAGGGAAAGGTTGTGTTTGAAGACAATAACTGAGGTTGGAACAAGGTTACAGCCAAACCTTTAATGGACTTTTAATGAAGTGTGGATCGGGTATAGGCTGAACAGTGTGTGTGTTAGTTCACCAGCCCTTTGCTGTTTGCAACAGATAATTATAAATGGCTTTTGTGTGACCAGTCACCAGAATGAATGAGGAGGAGAAAGAGACGGGGGGAGGTGGCGACAACGTGAGGAGGAAAAACCGAGCCGCTCTCCATCAGACAAGGATCTGTAATTGAAATGACAAAGAAGATGCATCACTGAGCCGGTTGTTAGTGTAAGCCATGAATTCAGGGCTGGTAGCCGACAGCTCCTGCATCACTGCCCTGTCAGTCATCACGGACTGGAGGGAGGCGGGCGGGGTCGCGGCGAGGTCAAGTGTGAGCGTCTGGGGTTGAAGATCATGTTCTGATTAGAATATGCAGCTTACGGGGACACAATCTGACTAAACCACCAGACTGTTGGTTCACATAGTACTAGTCATCACGTTCAGCAGCAGAAGTCGTTACCCGCCGGAGGAGTCGAGTCTGTAGAGGCTGTTTAAGTGCGTGTGTGTTTCTGAGCGGAGTTGATGGAGAGTGTGAGGCTTGAGGAGGACGTTATTGATCTGAACCCGTAATCTAAACTGAAGAAGGGAAAATTAATGATGGGTAACAGGCTGATGCTTTTGGTTGTGTTACTGGATTGTTTTATTTCCAAAGTGCCACTTAATGTTGAGTGTTTAACTCCAGAGACAGGCTGAGGTCTAGAGACGCTAAAACCTGCAGATGTGATGTAAAGTGCTTTTCCTCCACAGGAATCAGCAGCCAGCCGCTGCCGGTGTTCAAGGTAGGCTCCTGCTCCTGATCTGCACCGGTTGTGAAGGTGGCAGTGGCGTCCTCTGAACTTCCTGTTTCTCCCTCTCGTTCCCTGAAGGCCGCAGGAGTTGTGACGCTGAAGCTCGGCGCCTTCAAAGCCCCTCGACTCGAACGGAGCGGACAAGTGTTGTCTATGGACTGGCTGCCGGAAAAGCCTCACAATATAATGGCCATCGGCTTCTATGATGGTATGAGCTGATGTCTTGGAGCTGGTTGGTCCTTTAGTGTTTGAAAGGATCGCTGAGCACCCTCACGTTAAGTCTTTCTGTCCAGGTACAGTAGGTCTGTGGAATCTGTCCTCAACGTCCTCGCTCTTGCGAATCCGGGAGTCGGATGCGTCGCTGAGCCTGCTGCCTTATCGATGCCTCCTTGCTCACGACCACGCTGTGCGGGCTCTGGCCTTCTGTCCTGCCTCCAGGTACGCATCTCCACCCTAATCACAGCTGTTTGCTGCATGACCGGTGTCTCGGGTCTCTAATAATAAGAAGCACTTCCTTAAACCCCCAACGTTAGCTGAGTAAAGTGCATGTGTTGGTGGGTTTGCCTTCAGTTTCCTATTTCCTCCACATACTGATGCAGACGTTGCATAGTACTGTACCTCATCTGTGTTAAAGTCAAAGAACTTTATTAATGTCACAGAAGAAAGTCTACAAATCCAAGTGGTAGAAATAAAACAAAATGCTGAGTCACACTTTAATCCCGATATATTCTCCACAAAGCCTCAGAGACGAGCACTGACGGTGCAGAGTCTGATTTTAAAAGGCAGTCACAGGTTAAGACGCTCTGCTCCCTCTGCTCCATTACTCAGCCGAAGTAGGAGTCGCTTCATCACCGTGGCTGCCACCAGGCTTCGCTCACAGCACGGACGCGCTAAAGTACAGTCCAAGGCCAAAGTGGGTTTTTATTATTCTCGTACCGGCCGGTCAGTCAGCCGTGCTCTAAAAAACGCTTTAACACACTAATTATTTAAAAGGAACGTTGATCTGGGCTGTTTAGTTACAGAGGAAGCTGTTGCTGACAACTGGCTTCTGTTCTCCACGTTCATACAGATGCGTTTTTGTCACAGAATCCTGCTTGTATGGATCGACTGACTGCTTTTCTCTATCTGGCAGGCATCTGTTGGTGACCGCAGGAGAAGACCGCTACATGAAGACGTGGGATCTGAGGAGGCCCTACGATCCCATCACCGTTCAGAAACGATATCTGACCAGTGAAGTCGCCTGGCCCCTGAACGGGCCGGGCGTCCTCATGGCCCAGGACTGCGCTTATGCACCGTAAGCTGGACATTTATCTGATGATTTCCATGGTCACCCTGCTAATAGGCCACATCTGGAGATGAATTCAGTTTACGCAGGGTGAGGGCTCTCTGGGGGGCTTCTGTTAATATAAATGCAAATCAGACCTGGGGAGAAAAATGCAGCAGACGTATCTAAAGAGACATAAATGGACTCGGACTAGATCAGAGTAGACATTTTGAATCTTTACTTTTTATTACTCAAATGCTGCCATTTATCGGACAATTAGATTTATTGTGTGATAAATGCTTTTTGTAGGAGAGGATCACATGGCGTCCATTACCTCAACCATCGCTTCAACTCCTACTTCGCGATTCCTCGGACGGGGACCACGTGGGTGAGTGTGACCTGCTGTCGGAACAGGAAACCAGTTGATGTCTCGGTGCTGATTGGTCTCTGTCTTATTTTAGTCCTTGTCTTACACTGACTGGATGAACAGTGTGGTCGTGTGCGACAGCTTTGGGGAAGTGATCGTTGCTTTGTTGCCCCAGATAAACTGCTTTCCTCTGTACGTCAAGCGCACCATAGAGAGACGCTTTGTAAGTCCACAGACGTCTCTCATTGAACCCCTCTGTGTCCTGGGAGCAGCCGTTCTTTAACTTTTACCTCTGGTGCCGTTTCTTCAGCCCGTCTACCTCACATCTGTGCTGCCTTACGACACACCCGAAGACGGTCAAACGTCAGGAGCAGTGGATGAGGATGCGGAAGCACAGGGAGGAGGAGCGATGGACGATTCACACGCTCAGTCTGATGAAGGCAATAAAAATGTTAATGGCAATGAGACGGAAGGAGAACAAGGTGGAGAGAGAGAACAGCCCAGTCATCAGTTTGAAACATACAAAGAGGCTGTGAAGAGATGGTGCCTCCACCAGACAGACTTTGACATAGTGGGTTCACACACAAACACAACTCTCAGCATTGTTCAGTTATTTTATCATTTATATTTACCACTTAATCATCATCGCTGCTTTCCAGCGTTCCTTTGTCAAGCTGGAGAAGCGAGCTCTGTGGCAACGCATGAAAAACTCCGAAATTAAGAGAAAGCTGAACCCGGATGAAATGCCTATAGCTGGACTGCACAAGGTAGGTCTCAGGTTCTTAGAGGGAGGAATGAAACGCGCTAACAGAGGTGAGGGATGTAAGCGGCGCCGCCGCCTCCTCCGCTGAGGAGCCGCTATAAAGACAGGCTAAATGTAATGATGTGTAAAATGAGAAAAACGCCGCTGCCAGTGGTAGGAGGGGGCAGAGGCTAGATGGAAAGCATGTGATGTGTTAAATGTTAAGAGAGGAAGAGGCGAGTGTGTCCTCTGGGACGAGATGATGGATTGGTGCTTCATTAGACAAAGAAGCCACCACTCGTTGGTCTGAAGGGCAGGAACAGATGAAAGATGGAAGAAAGCTGTGACGGACAGCAGGAGGATTATAGTGAAGAGGAGCATAGATGAGTAATGGAAGACACAGAGGTGTGAATTGGGGAGAGTCCCTAATGTCCGATCATTAGGACCACGTTTTATTAGTCCAGCAGGGAAGATGTGGCCAGCATCTGGAGTTCCACAGGCAATAAGACTCCACTGCGTCTTCTCTTTCAACCTCAGGTACGTTTCAACCCAAACTTGAACTGCCACGTCTGGGTGGTGTCCGGAGGCCAAACCGGGCTGGTGAGGCTTAACTGTCTGAGGGGTATGATCAGCCCTCAGTCCAAGAAGATCGTAAGTGACAGCCAGACGCAGTCCAAGGCTCCGGACGCGAGCAGCGAGCCGCCACCCACACTGTGACGGGTCAGCTATAGCAGGAGTCCATGTACGGAACCAGAAGGTGCATCGCATTTTAACACTTTACGTACACAGACAATGAAGCCAGAGAACGTGTCACAAGCTCTTACAGAAATGGGTGATTAGGTGATTATGTTAATGAAAAAGCTAACAGCCAAACAGCGACGACAGCTACTTTAAATCCAGAACGGAGCAGTTTTGTCTCCACATGTGATCGTGAGGTTTGTTTTGGACCCATTCACAGAACTGATGACCCCAACAAACGAATGAATATGTTCAGAAAACCACAGCATGGAACTAAAATGCTGAACGTTTAAAGACACTCAAGCTTCCTTCTAGACCTAAACACAGAGGAATTTAAAATGTGCATAAACCCTAAAACCCAGATTGTTCTGCAGCTCCTGTGGTTGCGCTGTTGGGTCTGCAGCCGCCGCGATGTCAGCACCGCTGACTGCTCTGCTGAAATGCTGGCAGCACTTAAAACGGGCTCGTCGCTGCTCCGTCTTAGTAACTAGCTACTCAGGTTTTACAGTAACTGAGGAAATACTTGAAGACTTTTGGTACAAATCTGCTGGATGTTTATAAACGACAACATTGTTTTCACCTGTCACATATTCTTCAGCTGATTATGATTCAAAGGTTTTTATTCATTTTTTAAAATGGCTGCAATATTGTCACATAATTTAATTAGTTTTGAAGTGTCTACAGAAAATTTGAATATTTAACAATGACATTTTTCTCTAAATCCAGTGAGAGATTTGAAAGATTTTCTCATATTCACAAAATTATGTTTGAGTTTCACTAAACGCGACGACGTTGTCAGTCACGATTTACTACGAATGTTGTCTCCTACTTCTTCATAACAGCAAACTGTAGCTTGTGCTTTTTTTTGCTCTGACATTTTTTTAAATGCTGTGTGTAATATTTTTATAAGTATTTGAGTAAATCTTGAATAAAAACTGAGTTGATTTTTAAAGCTCGTCGTTGACGTTGGTAACATAATTAGTAGCTGGTCTGAAAATGATAGAGACACAAGAATGAAATTGAAACATCACAAATGTGAGAAGTGGGTTTATGCAAATCACTAGAACACGGGTTGTACAAGGAAAGTCAGTGTATTTACACATGTACACCTACACACAATCCACAGTATTTGACATATTTACAACAGTCACACAAACGGTAATCGTCACAGACGGCAACAGCACAATACACAGCATTCTCAACGTAGGACTTCCATGGTGAACGAACTGTTTTCTGGAATGAGATGAGCGTAATCAGACTGTGGCGACGACTTT
This sequence comes from Macropodus opercularis, assembly GCA_030770545.1. Taxonomy (NCBI): domain Eukaryota; kingdom Metazoa; phylum Chordata; class Actinopteri; order Anabantiformes; family Osphronemidae; genus Macropodus; species Macropodus opercularis. Next base: position 1,398,838 of record CM061112.1, read on the forward strand.
GGTTCTCGTTTAACAACCTGCAGCAGAACTCGTCAATACAAAACTACAACCGTTAAATGTATTGGTCAACGCTACGTTCAGCTTAGTCTTTGTAGCTGCTGGGTCCACACACGTCGATATATAGATCCTCAAATTCTATTAAGACAAAATCTCTTTAAATATACAGAATTTCTTTAAAAATTGGTGAAAATATAGAACCTGCTCGTCTCTTCTGTTAATGCTCAGCGCGGCGTCACCGGGTTCTGATTGGCAGTCGAACAACAAATGTCTTTACTGTACGTGACATTTAGTAACAGCTAACAACCATGCAAGCGTTTACACACGTCTGTTCTTTAAAAGCAACTATCAACAACAAAGAGCAGCCAAACGTCACTCGCTCGCTGGGTGGAAGGACACAACTCCACCGTTCCGTTACACATAAAATGACAACACTTGCCTAAACAAAAAGCTGAGAACTGTGGGTTTTAGCCCCTAAATGCCACATCAGCGTGGATGGGAACAGACAGACACGGCGATGGCTACAGGATGGATGGGAGCTACTCGACATGGGTCACAGCTCGAAGCTGAAATGAATCGTCCGACAGCTGAGCTAAATAATTTTCACCCCAGACTTTAATGCCTGCTCTGGCTCGACAGTGGAACGAGCTCGATGCCTCTTCAGCCTGACACTTAATCATTTTCTCTCTGCGTGATCCATATGAAGACTTGTGAATTAAAATGTGCTCTTAGATGATCAGTCGTCCCATTTGAGGTCCCGTTTTTTTGCGAGCGCAGAGGCTGAGAGGTGAGGACGGTGCAGACGCCAGTCATCCACGCTGCTGGTGTGGGTCGTTGCAGCTGGTGCTCCATGCCAACATGCAGCAGAAGTGAGAGCATCACCCCCGAAGTAGAAAACATAGAAGTACACACGTACGTCTATGTGTGGCAGTTGTTTTCAGTTTAGAGGCAGTGCTTTCAACCAGCAGCTTATGTCCTATAACACCGGACCAAATGGGTCGACATATAAAGGTTGTTATCTCATCGTTACGTTTCGTGATGGATCCCTGCTTCTCCCTTTGGCCCCTTTTTATGGCAGCATGTTACCAAGAGCTTCCCTTTGAGGCTCCATGAGAGCGACACAGCTTGCATGTGAGCACGGAGCACCAGCATCACCACTCCACTACCAACACATGGATGAGTTCACGGTCTGCTGGCAAACACAGCGTCTCAGCTCCACTCTAGCAGGTGCGTTAATGCAGCTCTCTCTCCGTCCCACCCACAGAAAATGAAAATGTGCCTGAGCCGTTCCACGTCCTGTCTGGTCCCGTCCGGTTCGGTCCAGTGCGGCCATCAGTCACTGGGGTCCTGGCACTGGGAGCAGTGGCTCATGTCGTCGGCGTAGAGCTCCACCTGGATGGTGACGCTGTAGAAGCCGAACTTGGTGTGGAGCAGATCCGTGGCCTCCTGGAGCACGGACTGAGGGTCGGCACCCTCCTCTGGAAAACAGAAGCCCAGGGTGAGCGTGTTCTGCTGGCTGCTGTTCTGACGTCTCTTTGCCGTGATGTACATGCATTTGACGCGAAAGCAGGAGAACCGAGCGCCGCACAAATGCGCAACGCAACTGGCGTGAAATTAATGCTCAGGCTCCAGAACAGAGAGGATGAAGATGGAAGTGATGTGGCTGATTGTTGGCGTTTTACCGCTGTCTGCTGAAGTCTGAATGTAAAGAGGCGACTGTGGTTCGTTACCTATGGCCAGGTGAACGGAGACGAGGGCCTGGCCCAGAGTCAGAGCCCACAGGTGCAGGCAGTGCATGGACTTCACCGCTTTCACAGACAGCAGCACCTCCTTCACAGAGTTGAACTCTATTCCTTTAGGAGACCCTGAAAAACAACAGTGCAGTGAATGCAGCACGGGTCCTAATTTAAATGTGTCAGATAAATGATGAAAGCTTCACACTGTGCAGTTCCTAATAAAGTGACCAGTAACAGCTTTTACTGATAACTTTTGTAACACAAAGCTGTTTCTATTATTTTGTTGGTTGCTGCCAGCCCTCGGTTTCATCTTGTCGTCTTATGGAAAATGAGCTGCATCTGTGGCTCTTCTCTACTGGACCGTGTTGCTTCACACCACAGGCCTTGTTCTGCTGTTACTAAATGTTTTTATCGGACGGTCGTCGTGAGGAAGTTCAGTGATGTGGAAGTAAAATTTCACAATGTGACGAAACTCTCCGAGCGTCCTGAGGATGTGACCATCTGTGCTGTCTGTGTGTAAGAAAGTAGAACCTGAGGTTTCTCCAGTCTGGTCTTGGACCAAGTGCTGATTTGTGTGAAGGTTCTGAAACGTTACTGCTTCTCCCCGTCAGCATCGAACCCAGAAGCGTTAGAATGGGGCTTGTGTGTCTGTACCTTCCATCAGGATCCTGAACACATCTCTGAGGATGGTGACGGTGGTGCAGAGGACGAAGACGGAAAACAGGAACGTGCAGATGGGATCCGCGACTTTGTACTCGGGCTGAAAGGAGAAAAGAGGTTGAGGACACTGACATCAGATGGTGCTTCCACAGCCCGGAGGCCTAGAAGCGCTGAAGGCAGGAAAGGGAACATCTTGCGTGATGAGAAATGTTTTAACCCTTTCATCCATAACCAACAGGAAATGAAAGCGTTCGAGCTTCCTTCTCGCACGTTGGCGCACATTAAAGCCTTTGATGAGACTCGTAATAAAAATATCTCAGCAGTTTGACATTTATACGAAGATGTTTTATGTCTTGACTGAATCTTTTTTATTTCTTCAAAGGGCCAAACTGACATTTTGCTCTCACCCTAACATGAATGTGATCTATATCTGACCCGAAAGTAGATGATGGTTGCCGCCACCATGACGCCGACGCTCTGCAGCAGGTCTCCCAGCACGTGGATGAAGGCGGCGCGGACGCTGGTGTTGCCGTGGCCGCTGAGCAGCGCGTGGCCGTGGCCGTGGCTCACGGGGCTCTGGCCGTCCTCGTCGATATGGTGATAACCGCTGCCGTGAGCGTGGAAGGTGGTGGAGTGATGGAGGATGTACGCCATGCTGCAGACGGACAGAGGAGCTGATTATGAGGTTGGTCATTTTAAAACTGAGGCCTTTATCCTGTTGTTTGAAGAGAAAGATGCCGTAACTAAAACGGCTCTTTGCTTTCAAGGTGACTCAGCAAATGTGGGTTTTGGAATCACCAGCTTTCTGTGCTTTGCAGTCGGACATTTCAAAAGGTACTGTGGTCGCTGTTATTCCCTAGATGGATGCACCACATAGTTTCACTTTCACGGAAGCTGAGATGAAGTTTTAAAACAAGATCTAATGCGCTTGCACAAAGCCATTAACTCCCATTAGCTCCAAGCTACTCACACGATATTCACGATGACGGCACAGCCGGAGGTCACCAGCATTACATGCCCATCAATCTCATAGTCATTGCGCACAATCCTCTCGATGGCTAAGTAGACCAGAGCCCCCGTAACGATCCAGATGGACATGACAGAGATGAACGCCCCCAGGATCTCTGGAGAGAAGAGAGGAGGCCGACATTTAGCCACGCGGTTCTGACATCGCTCATCTGGTGGAGCGGGATCTCCGGCGCTAACCTGATCGGTGCCAGCCGAAGTTCATGGTTTTGGTGGGAGGCCTGGAGGAGATCCACAGCGAGAACAGACTCACCATCATGCTGCCGAAATCTGTGAGGAGGTGGGCGGCGTCCGTCATGATGGCCAGGCTGTGGGCCAGGTAGCCGCCTGGAGGAGACAGTGGACGTTTACCGGTTCTGTTCTGTTTGGTCAAGTCAGAAACTCAGATGCTTTTACCTATGACCTCGCCGATCATGAAGACGAGGCAGACGACCGAGGCGATGAACAGCTTCTTCTTGGCCAGCAGCTTGGCGGCACTTTCCTCGCAGGCCGAGGCCTTGGCGCCGTGGCAGTGGGCGCCGACGGGGCGCTTCAGCTCGATGGCACCGGCCATGTCCCCGTTCTTAAAAGGCAGGTCCGGATACTGCTCCTTGTCTGGAAATGCGCTGCAGAGTAGAATAAGAAAATACAACAACATCACATCACTCAGACCCTGCCAGTTAGAGCGGAGCCCAGTTTTTACTGGGATATGGAGACGGGTGCTTGTCTGTTATAAATCTCATTTGCGCAGGACACAGTGGAGAAGAAAAACTCCCTTCAATAGAAAGAAACCTCCAGCAGAACCGGGCCATCAGCCTCAGTCGGTTGGGGTGAGAGGATACAGGAGGGAGAAAAGAACACGGGTGGGATTTCACGCCTCAGCTGGTCCTGTGCCTACTGACGCTACCTCCTACCGGACTATTAAACAGGACTTTGACCCACAAGAAATGTGTTGCTGAGACGGATGTTGTGCGTGAAGGCTGCAGCAGAGCAGGCTTTCGGTTCGGTTCTCTACAGTAGCGTCTTGCAGAGTAAGAGGAAGACGGGTCGGCTGAGAGGACAGAACAGGGTCTGACCCACAGCGTTCACATCACCCGTCAGTCAGGGTGGAAGCAGTGTTATAGAACCGGGTCCCTGGTACCAGGACGTGTAAGGACGTCGTCCATTTAGTTTTGTCGTTTTACCGTCTCTCACTGCGTTGGCTGCACCACATGCTTCACCTTTGACCCGACCTGTGATTTCCATCATGGGACTAACCAACGCTGACTCGTCCACACGCACCCAGGTGGCCGTCGCCGCCGTGTGTGGTGAGGGGGGAGCAGCCACGCTGAGACTAATGAGGTGGAAGGAGACTCATTTAGGACACACTCCTAATGTCAGACGCTTCCTACTGGAGAATGCCACAGTCTAACACACATCAGGCGACGTCCAAGCTGAAAAGAACCGGTCGAGTGGAAAACGGATTCCGTTCAATTAACCGCTGGGCCTATGAGCAAACACGCAGGCAGCAGAGCTCTGGCACCTTGAGGCGACGTTACACCATCACATTACGATCGTGTGGTTTGATTCGCTGATAGCGCAGACAGTCAAACACGGTGCAGGCACAACCACAAACTCCCTGATTACTTGCATCATTGTACCTCAGATGATGCTGCGACTACCTTAAAGAAATTTGATCCAAAATGGCCGCCAAGGCGAGCGTGTGTGCGCAGAGCTGCTGCTGATATCGATACCAGTGATGTTATTACTGCTCGTCTTTGTTGACAGCCTCTCGTACATGGGAGTGAAATCGTTAAGTGCTCCTAAATGCTCTGACTGTCATTTCATTTTGGAGCAGAGCATCTTTCAGTCAACAGCCCGCGGGGCAGGTTGCAGCGCCGACACCTGGGGCAAAACCCAGCGACTTGTGAAATGACACGATGAGAGAGCGTTTAATTGCTGCTGCTGGACAGAACCTCGCCGCAGAGGAGGAGGAAGCTGTTGCAGTGACGCTGATTTGTCTTTTCAGGCATTTTTCTTGCTCTAAACGCGTCGAAGGTGTTTATGTTGGTCGCAGACTTATTAGTTTTAGTCGTCGGCTTAAATCCTCTTTATTTCCTGTGTTTGAGTGAGCAAACGTGTCTGTCAGAGGCTCAGGTCAGGCAGGTTGTGTCTGTACCTGCAGCTGTACCTTCCTGGTACGTTTACGGATCCAGGTCAAATCTGACCAAGGAATCTCACTTTGAGGTGTGTAAGATTTGTGGCCTTTTTAAAATCTGAAGCTGTCTGCAGAGCCCTGGTCCAGACAGACGTCCAGAAGGTCTGACACGGTTCCTGGAGATCAAACCTCCAGGTTAGAGTCAAATGTTTCAGCGGTTTGGATACATAACGTGTTTAAATGGACCATTTGGAAATATTGAGGTTCACTTCTCTTCAGGACATCAGTGCAGATTGAAGAGCCACCAGAGGCCGTTTATTATCGGGGGAATGTGTGGAAGCTGCAGCCAGACTCCCATTAAACCTCAGCCAGTTACGCTGCCAGAGATCCCACAATTACCAGGCAGGAACTCGTCCAAACGCTTAGATACAGGGTGACATCACCAGAGGATGAAGGCGGCGAGGAGGAGTTTCTGTTTGTCTTGGTATCGTTAGTCTCGTTCTGGTGTCCCTTCAAACCGCAGCTCAAATGGTTTGTCTGTGAAAATTAACCTTTAGGTTTTTAAATGTCCATCTTCATAAATGAGGTTTTCTGTGGTTTTACTCAAAACTGATTCTGTTCAGATTTTAGAGGGTGATCAAACAAAACAAGCAACATCACGGTGATGACATCTAGTGGGTTCTGAAGCTCTTCTGCAAGGTTTTTGGTTTTAGCTCCGCAGGAATAAAAATGTGCCGCAACCCTTCGAGTCTCCAAATCCAACTGCACATTAACAAGGTCAAATTGATCCACTAACACTGACGCTTACTGTGCCAGTGAACAGTGGTGTGAAAGAGTCAGTGAATCAAAAGAAATTCATTTAAAAATCAACAAATCCTTAAAAAGTGGAATTTTTATTTAGGCTTTGAACAAATCCAACAAATGCTTAAAATGTTAATTAATTGCCGTTGTGCGTTATTATTCCTTTATAAATGCTGAATTATAGCAGTTAAGCACCGAACTAATTATTTAATGTGAGCATTGTCGCCTGCATCCAAACTAATATTAGGCAAAAAAATATCAAATTAAAAGTGCACATGACGTGAAACGGCTCATGAACAGAACCGCATCCTCCGACTTAAAGCAGTAGATTATAAAGATTATAATAACATAGTAACAGCAAATGTAAATATTCCAATGAAGCGGATTTACCTCCAAATTGTATTTTTTATTACCGGGCATATGTTTAATTTGTTTATTGCATGTTAAATCGTATATTTATGTTTCTGTAATTATTTATGTAACACTAGGCCTATTTTACTGTTTTACTGGATCGATGTCTCTTCTTTGTAAAACACTTTTCTCCAGTTGGGAGCAAATGATAGAAACGACACAGTAAACACACAAAGCGTGCAAATGGTGCATGAAATCCCAAACGTCGCGCCATATGGACTCTCCCTCCCTCAGCTTTCCTTTAATTAGCGGAAGGATTTTGTTATGTCCGCTGCAGTCGGATCATTTTTATAAATCGTAACATAAGTCATCACCTGTGACGGAGCCGAGGCCTTGCGTAGAACCAGTGATTCGCCTCTGATGGTAAAACCCACCTGTAGTGTTCACGGGTTGTTTCTGGGCTGTTTTTGTTCCACTAAGCTGAAGAGCCTGAAACGTTCCAGGTTCCAGGTGTTTGACTGGCAGACGATCCGCGTCGAGGCCTTCACGCCTCGCACTTCTTATTTTATTTGCACAGCTCGATATTAATGCGGCTCCTTTTCAGGCGCAGGAAACTCGAATCCGAATTCGACGCGTATTCATTTAAGTTAAATTTGATCAACGTCTTTGTCCGGTAAAGAATAAGCAGGTGTTTGTGCAGAGCAGCGCAGTGACGTTTGCTGCGCTAAAGGCGCATCGTCCTCCATCACAGCCCAGTTTGTCTTTTTGCCTCTTAGGCTGAAGCCTGTGATAAACAGGCTAAATGAGAGCCGGCGCCTGTTGTTCGGCCCCATGCGGGCTGGACGTGCAGCTGACTTTTCAGCGTTGCTCAGTGAACTGGCCCCGGGGCCATTTGTCACAGCCTGTCCAGGAGCAAGTCAAGCATGGAAATGAATTTGTTCATTCGCATAAAACAGCCCGTGAGAGCGGCTGCCTGCTCATCATGCACCACAGCCGCTCACCTCACGCAACACCGTCAGCACATCATGGGAATTTTCCCGCAGATGTGCGTCTGCGGACTTCTCTGATAAAACAATCACCAAAAACACCGAGTCCACGCTTTCAGCCACTTTCTGTAAACAGCTGTTCCCTCGTCCGTTTAACACCTTCAGCAGGTCTGGGCCAAATGTAACATGTGCAGCAAGTGGCCACATGCGCAATTCTTCATGCGTCTGCGGTTGTACAGCGCGAAACAACGTTTCCTCACCTCTGTAGTTTCAGTGAATACATCTTCGCATTCTTCTCGTGTATCAGGTGAGATTTCTCAGAATTTGCCGCGTTATTATCCATTTATCCAGGTCGCAGTCAGTGTCTCTGTCCAGTCGTGGAAATTAAAGAAACAAAGTGTTTTTTATTTCGGAGCCTGGTGCAGGAGTCGCCGGTGAGAAACCACAGGTCGTGAGTCCTGATCTTCACTGGGCGCGCGTAAAAGTGAGCTGACTCCTCATTTCCGCGAGCTGCGAGACTTCAGAGCAGGCGAGTACATCCCTTCATTGCGGCGCTGAGAGGCAGGAGGAGGAAACCACACGAGGGAGGTTTTCATTAGGCTGCGAGTTGGAGCCTCGGACGCGGAGCTGCAGCAGCACAGAGCTCAACGCTGCAGCTGCTGCCACGGGCCGATCACCTGCAGGACTGCGATGGGACGACCGGCCGCGTCCACGCCCACGGCGTCAGATGAGAACATGTCAACAGTTCTTTTAACCGCGTCCGTTTAGCTCATGTTCATATGAACAGCGAAGTGGACATTTCTTATCAGTGCAAAGCAGCGTGTTATTGTAGATTTATACATATTTATGAAATCATAAAAACGAAATTCATGTTTTAAATTAAATGCAGGCCCATTTTAACTGAACGCTTCCAAATGTCCTTCTAGTAGATCTGACATTAAATCAAGGCTCCGTGTTCAGGTAAATACATTTATTAGCTGTCTTTGGGTGTAAATATGTACATTTATGTTTTAATTTGACGCAAAAAAATGAACAATAACCCAATGACTGAATAAATTAGTGGTATATTTGGAGAATGGCTGGGGTTAAGTTTAGTTTATCTGTCAGCTGTGTCAACTCGCCTGTAATCCTTCAGTGATTCAGAAACTTCTGTTGCTGTTTTATCTTTTGCAGGAATTTGCAGAGCTGCATGTTTTTTCCGACGCTCGCGCATCATCTCCTATCACGTCCAGCCAATGTGGCGTTCGCGTCCCATGGGACAAACGAGACGTTGGCCTTCTGCTCAGCCAGTTTTAGTCCAGGTACTTTTCATCCGTAAATAATATTTCTGTTTACACCCACAGGCCTAAACACACAGTGAGATTAGATTACTAATGGCATTACACCGTGGGCTGCCAGACATCTGATGATTTGTTTTGCTGTCTGATTGATTACAGTCTTCTATTAATCCTGCACTAGAAGGACCAACGTGGCTCCACCTGCTGAGACTGACTCCTCTGCAGTGAGCAGCCTCCGTGAGGACACTGTGACTCTGTGACTCTGTGGCCTCTGCTCTCACTACGCTGTGTCTGCTGGGGAGCAGGCAGCAGGACACAAAGAGACTCAACCAGCTGCTCAGGAGGTTCTGTCCTGGCTCCACCGGACTCTGGAGGAGGACGTGGCCAAGCTGACGTGTATCATGGACGATGCTTCTCACTGCATCAGACAGTGGAGGCTCTGAGCAGCTCCCTGGTGGAGACTGATCCAGAGTCAGTGCAGGAAGCAGCGATACCACAGACCCTTCATTCCCACTGTCAAACTGAACAACCAATCAGTCCAACAGCCAAAACCTGAACACGTTATATGTTGCACTCGATTTATAAAAATTGTAAATATAAGAATCGTGCTCTCTTGTTCACATTTCTGCCTTTTTGCACTGCCTGTCATGTGTAGCTGCTGTAATAATTGAATTTCCCCAACGTGGGATGAATAAAGGATGATCTTATCTGATTTTATCTGATTTTATCTTATTTTATCTTATTTTATCTTATCTTATCTGATTTTATCTTATTTTATCTTATCTTATCTGATTTTATCTTATTTTATCTTATCTTATCTGATTTTATCTTATCTTATCTTATTTGATTTTATCTTATTTTATCTTATCTTATCTGATTTTATCTTATTTTATCTTATCTTATCTGATTATATCTTATTTTATCTTATCTTATTTTATTTTATTATCTTATTTTATCTTATTTTATCTTATCTTATCTGATTATATCTTATTTTATCTTATCTTATTTTATTTTATTATCTTATTTTATCTTTATCTTATTTTATCTTATCTTATTTTATTTTATTATCTTATTTTATCTTTATCTTATTTTATTTTATCTTATTTTATCTTATTTTATTTTATCTTATTTTATCTTATTTTATTTTATTATCTTATTATCTTATCTTATCTTATCTTATCTTATCTTATCTTATCTTATCTTATTTTATTTTATTTTATTATCTTATCTTATTTTATCTTATCTTATCTTATTTTATTTTATTATCTTATTTTATCTTATCTTATCTTATTTTATTTTATTATCTTATTTTATCTTATCTTATCTTATCTTATCTTATTTTATTTTGTTATCTTATTTTATCTTATCTTATCTTATCTTATTTTATTTTATTATCTTATTTTATCTTATCTTATCTTATCTTATCTTATTTTATTTTATTATCTTATTTTATCTTATTTTATTTTATCTTATCTTATTTTATCTTATCTTATTTTATTTTATTATCTTATTTTATCTTATCTGATTTTATCTTATTTTATCTTATTTTATCTTATTTTATCTTATCTTATTTTATTTTATCTTATCTTATCTTACAGACCAGGCTGGATGGTAGAGACTCCGTTAGTTCATATATTCTTTCAGTAAACCGTGACACAGGCTTTATCACTTGACTTTGTAGTTTCCCGATCCCCTTAAATGCAGCATCAGTGTACGTGTCCTGACGTCATGACGCTCCCGGTGTTCGGTTTCCGCGCCGAGCCGACATGGAAGCGACGAGCAGCGATGGAAACGCGGGCTCGCAGAGCGCGGACACGGGGATGGAGGCGGACAGCTCCGTGTCCAGGTCCGACAGGTAAACCGAACAGAGGGTGGGCTCTGCGGCGCGGGCCTGGACCTCTGCTGCCCGAACGGGCCGCGAGCTAACGGCCGCTGCTAACGCTAGCTGCCAACTAGCTACCTAGTAACTAGCGGCGCCGAACGGAAGACAAAGAAAAACCCAAATCACACCAGAACTACCGGTGACGACGCATTCGCGGACTGTGGGTTTATTTAACTCGCCACAGTTACGTCGATGCTTCGGCTCAGATAAAAGACATTCATTAAAACGAACGGTGCTTAATTGTAGCGTCATGTGAGCCAGGATGTCCTGCAGCTGGGCGTGACAGCGAACGCCCCGTTATTCCTGCGTCACCTTTACTGAGCACCTGAGGCCAAGTGATGACAGCCTTACTCATGTGAGGCCCCAGCTGTGCTGTCCAGGCAGCGGTGTGGTTTCCTGGGGAGTGTTGGCCAGTTCCCCGCCTCCCCCTCAAACACACCGACAGCAGGGAGTCCACTGTAGAGAGACTTGCTGAGGAGGATGCTGGAGTTCACGGACTCCCCTCGTCTCTCTGCTGGACAACAGGAGCGTCTGCAGGCTCTCACATGTTGGAAACCTTGAATCGCCAAATCTGGGCGAGCTTTTTAAAATGTTCACCTCTTAGTGAAGCTTTTCTGTCCATCCATACACTCACAACTTGTTATGAGCGCTGTCTGGTCAGAAAGGCCTTCTACTACTGTGTGGAACCTGCAGAAACCGTGTAGGGACTAAACTGCCTGTGTTGGAGCAGCGTGGGGTCAGCTATGAACCATGGAGGCATCTCTGATGGCAGGAAACCAATAAGTCACAGGAACCGAATGACGGCTCTGCTGTCCTCCAATGCTCATCTTCTCATCGCTCCTTCTCTTGTCTTTAACTCCACTGGTAGCGAACAGGATTCCCTGGACGGCCTCACAGAGCACGTGCCCCGCTGCCCTTTGACCCCTTCCATGTCGCCACGGAAACGCACCACTAGCCAGTCTAAGACGGAGCCCCCGCTGCTGAGGACTAGCAAGCGGACCATCTACACTGCTGGAAGGCCGCCTTGGTACAACGTCACCGGGACCACTTTCAAAGAGGCCTTCGTCATCGGTGAGACATCAGCACAAAACCTCTTTGTGAATAAAATAAGGATAATAATAAAAGTGATTAAATCCATACGACACTGACCTCAGACCAGCCCGAGAGAGAATAGAGAGGAATGTAATGGTTTAAGGAGACGCTGGAGGGAGTGAAAGCAGAGGTGAGACGATCGCTGTGAAGCATCCTTCCCCTCGTATCTGTTCAGTGGGGTTTTATTGCTAATTGAAAGGAGCTTTATCTGCTGTAACAGATCGTTGCGCTGGCCAGACACACACCAATCTGCAAATCACGCGGAGTATTTGTCCAACCAAAGCTGAATCATATAGAAATGAGGAGCACTGTGAATGCTCTGCCTGCCAGTCAGCAGTTTTGACCTTGATGGAGCAGCGCTTGAGTAGTTTATGCCACGGAGGTCTGGAGCTCCTCCGGCTGTATCCACACACACACACTCTCACACACACACACACACACACACACGACTGCTGGCAGTGTTTCAGCCCGTTGCCAGCGTGCACTTCTGGCTGCGCTCCCAGGGTTGTTGTCCTGAAGGATTGCTGTTGTGGTCTTTACCCAGGAGGTCGAGTGGAGGGAAACCGATCTCTAGACGGATCCTTCCCTTTATTTATTTATTTACTCCTCGTGGCTCTGGTGCTGGTGGGTTTTTGTACTGTTAAACTCCTGTTTTCCTTTCATTGCTCATTATTTACTCAAAGCACAGATAAATAAATTATATTTGAATAAATGTTTTAATTAATTGATATTGTGCTAAATAAACAACCTGATTCCAGTTAATGTGACTAAACTGACCATAAAACTCGTAACTGATCCCTTTTAAAAACCTGCTGCATCTAAGGTTTAAAATGAATGAACACAAGTAGCTTCACATCAAAATTTAGTTTCAAATGTAATTAATTCTGTAAATCGTGTTCTTGGGTTGGACACTAAAGCGCGGTTAGAGTCCGTCTGTCCATCAGCTCAGCTGTGTGGTTTCCCTCCTGCAGGCCTGTGTGGGGGGAGTGCGTCCGGTAAAACCACGGTAGCCAATAAGATCATAGAAGCTCTGGACGTTCCCTGGGTGGTTCTGCTCTCCATGGACTCGTTCTACAAGGTAGGAGAGCTTCACTTGAAAACACACGTCAGCAGCTCGTTTAAATCCGTTCAGAAAGGAAACCTCACATCAGTTAGCGTGCACCAGCTTATACTGGCCGTGTGTTTTAGGTGTTGAACAAAGAAGAGCAGCAGCTGGCGGCCACCAACGAGTATAACTTTGACCACCCAGACGCTTTTGACTTTGAGCTCTTGGTCACCGTCCTCAGGAAGCTGAAGAAAGGAAAAAGCGTCAAAGTGCCCGTGTACGACTTCACGACTCACTCCAGACGCAAAGAATGGGTGAGACCTTCAGTTTGAGTTAGACAGGCCTCGTTGTTTGAGCCGGTTGAGACGTCTGTTCCTAATTGTTGAGGACTAAGTGAACAGGACATTAACCCATGCGAAGAGCACAAATACCAAAAAGAATCAATCTGACAGTGTCGCACTCTGACGCCTCCTCTGTTTTGTCACAAAGTAATTTCATGGCTGAAAGGCCCACCATCAGGCGGGGAATCGCCCATCGTGACTCTCGTGACTCCACGTCATTTCATGGGGCTTTTGCACTGCGCTGGCTGTAGTTGAGCCTCGGGGGCTGTGAGGTCCAACTAGGTTCAGGCCGGTTAAACGAGGGAACCAGGACTGGCTTGTTTCTTCTCTTGTAAAACTGGAGGTCGTCGTCTTTTCCTCCTTCTTCTCTTACTTTGTTACTTAAACACATTAAAGACCCACTAAATCATCTCTCAGCAAAGAAACGGGGAAATGAACGAATCGATAAACACTCATCTGTTTCATTAGAAATCACTTTCTCCTCTTCGCACACAACCTTCTCCGCTCTCCTTCCTAAAATCAATACCGATGTGTCCAGACCATTGGCTTCAGCACGGAGCCGCTCACAGGAAGGTAATAGGGTTGTGACATACTCCATTCCCCATTTTGTCTTTGATTGAGGCAGCAATTAATCTTTCTGGCCCCGTCCCTCCCCAAACACACCCCCTCAGTCTCCTGGGTGAAAACAGGTTTATCAGATCATAGAGGAACATGAGCGGAACCGGTCGATGCTATTGTTTGTGTGTGCGCAAAATCTCCTGATCGTTGAAAGACAATTATAATTTGTCCTATTCTCTAATATTTTGCATACGTTAGCTTTGTGGGAAACTGCACTGAAGACATTTTGTCACTAGGTGCTCGTTTATTTCCTGTTGGGCTGCAGAGAAGTATTTGTGTTTCTAGTATCTACGGATGCACGTGAATTTGAGCAGGGGCTTCTCTAAGAACGGGATCAGTGAAGCATGAACACACAGCTGCATAGAGTTGAAGGGCTGTATTCCTCTGTAGACTCAAAGCCTCTATTTCATCGCTACGTTTGTTCTTGACTTCAGAAACCGGTGTATGGGGCCAACGTCGTCATCTTTGAGGGCATCCTGGCCTTCGCCAACAAGGAGCTTCTGAAGGTAAGAGCAGCTTAACCTTTCTCTCTCTTCGGTCCTGGTCCCTTAGTCGGTGAATGCAGCGCTGGCGTCGACCAGTCTTCATCCCGCTGCCTTTAAATGAGCAGACGTCCTGATGGAGCCCACAATTTTGAAACTCTTTATGTGCAATTAGGTTTTAGTCCTTTTGTTCATTGCTTCTGAGCTGTCAAAGCTGATTAATGGCTCCGTTGACTCAGACGAACGACAGGCTGATTAATTCTGAACTGAGCCGGCAAATCAAGTGAGCGAACCACTAATTCATCTGTTTTATCAGCCCTTTGGTTAAAGTTCCCCTCTCTGACCATAACTATGCAAATAATCAGGCGTTAAAAAACCAACGCGATGAAAATTTAGAATTGTTGAAAGCATTTAACCATATTCAAAGAATTCAAATTCAGCCCCGCTGGTATTTACGCCCATGTTTCATGCGGAGGGACCTCGTTCTGCTGCCTTTATAACGACGCTGTCAGCAGTCAGATGGAATCCATATGAATTAAAGCAGACTGTTCTTTATGGCCGAGCTGTGCCGCTGCTCCCTCCAGCCTCTTTTAAACCGGGCTGTTTGTGTGGGAGCTGGAGCGCGGCGATAAGGCGGGAGCCTCCCCTGAGACCCAGCCGTGGGGTTGATTACCTTCTGATTCAGTTAATAACAGCCATTGTTCGCGGTGATTAATTATGTTTTGTGTCCATTGTTGTAATTGAAGTCAATTATAGCTGCAGATCAGATACGGTGAAGCAGAGGATGCAGATAATGTGCACACACACTTCCTGTTCAGGTGGAAACGTAAGAGCAGAAACCGGCTGTGATCTTTCCCTTCAACGTGCTGTTTTCATGTCAAACGTAAGCGGCACAGCTTTCGTTTTAGTTGTCAAGTAGCCAGAAAATCTAGTCTTGTTGTTTCCTGAGTTTCCTGTGACACTAATATAACATTTATTTATTTATTGTGATTTTCGGGTCAGAACCACGCGTGTGTGTGTTCGCGCTGCTGCTGATCTACAGCTGCAGCTTTGCTGTCTGACCTCTGGGATCAAGCTCCTCATTCACCTCGTTGGGCCTGACAGTCGTGCCGACGCAGCAACGTGCCATCTTTGGGTCGGTCAGATTTACAGTCCCTGGCTTGTTGTGCAGCTGAGTTATGTCCGTCCCCTCACTCATCCTCGCCTAAATCACCCAGGCTGTACTAGTCATCAGTAGTTCCTTCTTCGTTGTTCCACCTCTGTTGTGAAGAGGCTTCATTGATTTTTCCTGGTTTTGCTGAGTTGAAGTTCAGTTTAATGGCTTCCTGGACGGATCGGTGGCTAGCGTTCTCTTTAGCGACAGCCACAACTGATGATCTGTCGTGTTAAAGGTTTCTGCCCTTTCCTTTCCTGTCTCCCAGCTTCTGGACATGAAGGTGTTCGTGGACACGGATTCGGACATCCGTCTGATACGGAGGCTGAAGAGGGACATTTCACAGCGGGGGCGGGACATCGGCGGCATCATCAAACAGTACAACAAATTCGTAAAGCCGGCATTCGAGCAGTACATCGAGCCTACGGTGCAGGTGGCTGACATCGTGGTGCCCAGAGGTAACGGGAAGAGCAGCAGCTTCATAGTAGGCTGCTGCGTTGGCAAACCAATGCTGAGCTGACAAAGCAGATGCTCCAGACGTTTCACTGGGACATTTACTCTTTAAGAACAATTGTGTTTACAGGTGGACTTTGTATTTGCAGGTGGAGAGAACTTCGTAGCCCTGGATCTGATCGTTCAGCACGTTCACAGTCAACTCGAGAAGGTACTGATTCCTTTTTACAGTCTCAGAATCATAGTAATTTATACCAAAGGGCTTCAGTCGATTTAAAACATTACTGCTGCAGGTTTTACACTGGTAAGATCCTAAAAAGCACAAAACTTTTGTTTGCTTTGCTTCTTAAGTAACTGAAGGCGGCTCAGCTCTACATGCTGCTGTCTGCTTCAGGAGCTACACGATTTCAGCCTGTTCCTGGCGTTGAGTCAGATGTTAGTCGCCTCTACTGTACTAGTTGTGCCCTCGTGTTGTATTTGACCGTTTCCGCCCTCTGCTGGTTTTTCCTGGCTGGTGTTGGATTAAATTGAGCTTTAGTCAGCAAAGTAGCTGCCTGAAGATTTGTGAATGTCGTTACCCTCTTCTTTCCCTCCACACCTCATTGACGGGGGTGTGAGACGGCTGCAGTAGGTGCCTGAGTTAATGACCCTGTGCGGAGCAGCGCGTCCTTCGTCTTCCCTCCCGCCCTGCGGTGCCGTCCAGACGCTTTATGACCTGCACCGAGCCGCTGCAGCTACTAACAGAACCGACCTGTTCTGACACGAAGCAGTTCCCTTTGTTCTCTTATTAATGTTCTGTGTGATTAATCCTCCATTTTAACAAACATTTGTTTGAAATGTTTGAATTGTTTGGGGGTTTGTGTTGTGGATTACTGGCTTGATCTCACGTTGTGTTTTTGTTTTCTCACTCTTTGCACACACTGGTGCGTCTGTGCGTCTGTGTGTGTGTGTCTCCTTGTGCACGACCCTCCTTGCCTGGCTGAATGCTGTGTAACCATTCCAGCGTGAGATCACTGTGAGGTATGACTGTTACCGTTATGTTCTTAGCACATCTTCTGCCTGTAGTTGAAGAATAGCTTTGATCTCCAACACACGGGGCCCAACAGGCAGTAAGGAGGGAAGACTTGAAGTTAGATGGATTCATTGTGTTGTAGTAAAAAGGGAAAGTTCCTAAAGCTGCACTTCATACTTATAATTACTGCTTAGATTTGTCCGCCTTGGTTCCGCAGTGTGAACCGTACCACCGTCTTTAGCTGGAACAAGGCTTCTCTCTAAAATCTCAGATCAATCGAGGCTGCTCTCAGTGGTCAGGGCTCCTACCAGTCGTCCTACCAGTGTTTTTGATTGAACGGTTTTCATTGACCGGAGCTGCTTCACTTCTCTTAAACTTCTTTCTCTTCCTTTCTCCTTTGCTGTCGTTCCTTTTTTCTTTATTTCCTTCCCTTACTTTAATCGCTTTGTTTCATCGAATCTGTCCCGTTCTTCAGAGGAAGCTTCGCTGGGATATGTGAGGCTCAACTTGTGCATCCTCGTTTTTTATTTTGCTGCTGCTAGCTGACTGTGCTTGCTACTGGTCAATCGCGCCACAATTAGACGACAGCTAACGTTGTTATGACTGAGAAGCTTCACGCTTTGCAGACGCTGGTGTTAAAGCACAAGCATGTTCACTTCTGTGCGGTGCCGAGTGGAGCATGCAGCGCCGAACACGCGGGTCCTCATTTGGCAGCAAAAGCTCACTTTCAGCTTGTTTCATTGCTTTTTGCACTTTGTAGTCTGTGGCGCACACACGTTGGTTTTTAACTGGAACCATTAGAAATCAGACTAAGAACCGTCCGGTGTAGAACGTTTGCAGTTTCTAGTAGTAGCTTATGTGGAATCACTGTAGTCAGCAAGTGAAGTACTTTTGATAGTTAAAATGATCGTCAACATCAAACAAACAAATGTTTCGTTTATTGAAGGAATTGATCTTATTTGGGATTAATGAAGTTCTGCTTGTTGGTCACAGATCGGCTCTGGCCTCGGCTCATCAGGGTCAACCTTTACCCAAAACCCTCAGCGTGATGGAGAGCACGCCGCAGGTCCGCGGCATGCACACCATCATCAGGTCAGCGGGTGGACCAGCAGGACTTCACTCACGCTCTCTCCACTCGCCTTCCTCATCCTGTTGTCTGTGTGCGTTTGTGTAGGAACAAAGAGACGAACCGAGATGAGTTTATTTTCTACTCCAAAAGATTAATGAGGCTTCTGATAGAACATGCTCTGTCCTTCCTGCCGCTCAAGGTGAGTGTAGGTGGTATTGGTACTAGTAATAGGAACTTATAGCAACCGTAGCTTTTGGTGCCTTGTAAAATATCAGCAGAACTGTGAAAATCTAAACATGGGGTTTCACCCTTCGTGTCTCTCCAGCCAGTGTCGGTGGAGACGCCTCAGGGTGGCGTCTATGAGGGCAAGCGGCTGAGCGGCAAACGAGTAAGTCTGCGCTGTTCAACGGCTCTGAATGGCCTTGCCTGCCTGCAGGACGGCCTTTACTGGACTGAGCTGCGCAGAGACTGTTCACAGCAGGTGTTTGATCTTTGTTCATGTAGATTACGGGCGTTTCCATCCTGAGAGCAGGAGAGACCATGGAGCAGGCTCTGATGGCCGTGTGTAAAGACATCAGACTGGGAAAGATCCTCATCCAGACCAACCACGACACCGGAGAACCCGAGGTTTGTTACCTTCCAGCCTCGCAGTGCGTTTTATGAAGGCTTATATCTGCCTGACTCTTTAATTCCTTTAACCGCTAACGTTCAGGTTTCAGTAATAAGAAGCGACTCGTTCTGTTTCCAGCTTCACTACCTCCGCCTGCCCAAAGACATCAGCGAGGACTACGTCATCCTGATGGACAGCACCGTGTCCACAGGAGCTGCTGCGCTCATGGCTGTCAGGGTGCTGCTGGTACGGCTACGCGGCTCTACGTTGCCCAGCTCGTGCTAGTTCAGAGCAAGATACCAGCTTCATTAGGCGTCACTGGTTTCACGTGCGTTAACATGGACGCAACACTCTCCCTTCCAGGACCACGATGTAGCAGAAGACAAGATCTTCCTGTTGTCCCTGCTCATGGCAGAGATGGGCGTGCACTCCGTGGCCTACGCCTTCCCGAAGGTCCGCATCATCACCACGGCCGTGGACAAGGAGGTCAATGACCAGTTCCACATCATCCCAGGCATCGGTGAGTTGGTTCCTGTCCTAACGCAGCCCTAAGGAACGTTAGTGTCAGTTCATCTAATCTGACATACGAGGGCAGGTGTTTGTGTCTTATACGGCTGCGTCTCATCTGTGAGTCCTAAGCAGGACCTAACTGACCTTTCTGTGTCTGTATGACTCAGCCAGGCTCTACAAGCTTTATGAGTTATCTGTAACCTTTAGCAGCAGCCAGTGGAGCCTGTAAGAAAAGCTGATGAATGGCTCTGCTCAGTGGTTAAAGGCTGGAACGGCGCTGAATCACAGTGGGCAGGAATCTGCTGCCCGGTGGTACCCTGTGTCTCATTTAATTCTCTTTGTCCTAAGGTAACTTTGGGGATCGTTACTTTGGCACCGATGCTCCGTCAGACTGGTGTGAAAGTGATGAAGGCATGGACTTTTGACAAGACGACCAGTCGGCGCCGTAAAAGCACTTAACCTTGAAAACAGTCATCCCTCGCTGCTTGGATCAACATCCTCCTGATGGCTGAGCTGAGTGGTAGCAGACTGGAGAGGTGCAGGATCTGGATTAGCTTCCAGAAGACATTTTTCATGACACTGAGCTGTAATTACACATCTGCCTAGAGGCAGTAATGTGCGTTTGTTGCTCAGTCTGCAGCTCTGAAGCTTCACAGTTGACAGTAGGAGCCTTAAAGCTGAAGGTTGCGTCAGGATTTTGCACAGTTGGTCTCTGGTCCAGATGTAGAACAAGCAGGAAGCCTTTAGTTAGAGCAAAGCTCAGTGTAGATCGAACAGAGACGTCATCTTCCGTGTTTAGTTTAGTGCTGCTGCAGACGTGTTTAGCTTAAAGCCTGATGTTTGGCTCTGCTGCTGAGGCTGCAGGCATCCGTACTGTAACATTACATTTAGTAACACTCAGGCAACTTTGACTGAAGGGGACAAACATGCTCCGTACTTGAATTGAGTAGAGGAAGGATCATTGAGCGAATCGGATATTTTAGTTACGTTTAGTGTTTTCTGTTACTATTTTCTTTGCTTTTTCTCTGACTTTCACTTCAGCAGGTTACCACAGCAACAACAGAGCTCTGAGTATAATGAAAGGTTGTGTTATCGCAGGTGGCGCATGTTGAAAATAATAGAGCTGTTTTTCGGTTTAACGCTCAGACTCTGGTGGGTCACGTACTTATAATTGTTTTTTAAATGCCTCTATTTATTACGAAGTTTGCAGCGATTTTATGGCGTCACATTTCTTCTATGTGCATCTTGTGCATCTTTAAAAATCAGTGTTGCACAGATGTTAAGCCTGAACCTTTACTGTCCAGCTCGTATCAGTCTGTCTCCTGGTTTCCTTCCTATTTATTTACTGCACAGTTTGACTTCATTTCACAGCTGCAGATCTACTGTCTCATGTCACTGGTAAACGTGTGTAGTGACACTTTACACACTGCAGCACAGCAGATAATCAGTTATTGGTGCTTTTATTGTGTATCTGTACGGAATGACACGTTCATGCAGTGAATCCACTTACCTCAGATCAGTGATTTTTACCTTCAACACTGCTCCTGATATAAACCTCTGCGAACGTGTCGTAGTTGGGAACCTGTGGCTGTGAATAGAGCTGCACCGATGAGTTTATTGGTTAATCAGCAAAACCATTTTAGCTCCTTTATCAAGTGTGCCAAATAAAGACAATGTGACGATTTTGTTTCCTGATTTATTTAACGTTGTTCAACTCTAATATGTTAAGTGCATTTAGTTGTGGGCTGAAACAGGACATTTGAAAGCGTCCGTTGCTCAAACTCAAACCTGGCACCACTAGCATCACACCTGAAAGCGATGCTGTTGATAAAGCCTCCGTGAGAAACATCTGCTCCTTTTTGTTTTGTTTGTTTTTTGCGTTCCGTCGTTTGATGCCGCCTTTCGCCGCTGGGGGGCAGCAGATCCCAGTTTCCGTGTTTACAGCGGATGTGGCGCACAGTGCGGGGCTCATGCTGCGTTTCATGGTTGTGGGAAATATTGGTTTTACTCTGTGCCGTTCACCTACAACTGAATAGGTGGGTGCGTGTTATTCAACTTAAACAAAGCCGCGTAGTTTGATTACGCAGAAAAGCTTCCTCTAAATGACTATTTAGCGGAATAGTCCATCCAAGCAGGAACTGACGTATCTCGTTAAAGGAGATTTTGTCCTTTAATTTGATTACGTCCAGTTTTCTTCCACTTGTACTGAACGCTCGTCCGTGTGTCTGCCCCTAAGGAAATAGCGGCGTTGCAGAGGGGCCGTGAACGCAGCAGCTCGCGCCGCACCGGGACCAGAAGCAGGCACGTTGTCGTCTCCGTTTCGCGTTTTAATGCGTTAATGTTTGTAAACAGCTGCTTTGTCGAGTTGAATATGTTGGTGACGCTGGAGCAGAAACGACCGGAAGCTTCTGCTGACATCGCTTTAAATTAACACGTCTCGCGCTCCCGACTTTAACTTCACGAGTTGCTTAATGAATTGATAAGTTTCTGCTTCAATTAAAGGTGAAATCGCTGCTTTTCCTTCTCGCGTCCAGTGGACGGACTAGCTAGTGAAGCTAATGTTAGCTTGATAACGGTAGTACTAAAAAGCCACGTTTTCCGTAACTGCTGACTGTAGGAAACACCTTCAACTCTCCGGTGGCGCTTTCAGAACCTTAACGGAACCACGTACCCGCCTGGATAAGATAAGAAAGTTCAGCGATGTTTTCCAAGTTGAGATTGAGTTGACTGGCGGCCGCCATCTTTGTTTTACTTGGGGAAACAAACTCGCAGCTTGACAAACCGAGTCGAAGCCTCATTTCTCCTGCGGCCAGTCCGTCGCTGCGGTTTAAGGAGCTTTGGGGGATTAAAGAAACTTCGTCAGGACGTTGCGTTGTTTAGCGAACACCACCGTTTAATTAACCGTTTGAAGGGGACTCGTTACTTTGACTGAACTAGATGTCATCACTTCGTCAGGCCGCGGACCGGACGCACTGAGCCGTGATGGGCAGCGTGACGCGGCTGTTTAGCTCGGTCACGTTCCTGTAATCACCGGTTTCCTCTTCCCGCAGCAGGAGGCATGTCCGGCCTGTGGAGATCCTACCAGGCCCTGATGGCCAGATACCCCTGGACCCTGCAGATCGTGACCGCTGGTAAACAAGGTTCAGCTCAGGTCTCTGCCCCGGTGGCCTCTCACACCGAGGACTAAGTCAAACAAGGGGGAGGACTTTGGACAATGTGTTGGATGAATGGCCTGCAAAAAACAAAACCATATATACAAACACAGTTTTTGACGTACGCTATAATTAGAGCAATGTTTTTAAACATGACATGTTTTATTATACAATAAATCAAGTAGAGGTTGTTCTTCATCCCTGCGGTGTAGTAGCGTCTAATCTCCACTAGAGGGCGGTGCACGTCAGGTTGTGACGCTGGGGAAGTTGGAGGCTTTAGTGTCAGTTGGACAACCTTTGCATTGTGACGCCTTTATGGGCGCATCACTGGTGACGACGAGTAAAGTTAGACTTTCATATCAATATGTAATGGAACAATTCCAGCTAAATGACGCTGTCGGTTAAAACCTTTCACTCTGTCCGTCTCCTCCAGGGTCTTTAGTTGGAGTCGGTGACGTCGTCTCCCAACAGCTGATTGAAAGGCGCGGGTTGGCTCAGCACAACGTGCTGCGGACGGCCAAGATGATGAGCATTGGTTTCTGCTTCGTGGTAAGTGTTTAATGACAACGATGTAAATCTCTAGGAAGAGTGAAATCAGTCGAATATGCTGCGATGCCTTTATGTAATCTGAATATGTGCACGATTCCAAGCGTCTGACGCGTCTTTATGTGCATGATGCAAAGAATGTTCTTGTCTCCATGTGGATTTTTATCCATGTTACCGGATGTTGGCGCTTTTAGCTGTTTGTTAATTCAGCACGAATGAAAGCAAAGTTTATTTCTGTTTCCATAATCCTCCCATGACCCACAATCAGCTGCTTCGTCATTTTAGATTCTCAAAAGGAGACAAATCTTCATTTGTCATAGAAATGGCTCCAAGGCATCGTAACGGCATCAGCACCTCACTTCATCCGCCTCAAACATGTTGAATTGTTCTATTTATATATTGTTATTAATGTGGAAAAAAGTTGGTCGCTGCAGCCAAAATGTTACTTTTGCTGGAAATGATGCCCAAGAGCCAACGTGTTGATGTTTGAGGGAGAGCTTGAGTTTTTATAGGACGTTTTGATGCATCCAAGTCCAGTTTACATGTCTAACATTTGTTGGAATGGAAAATCACAGTTGTTTGTTTTTGCAACCAAGGGTCCAGTAATCGGCAGCTGGTACAAAGTTCTGGACCGACTGGTGGTCGGAGCGAGTAAAAGTGCTGCCATGAAGAAAATGCTGGTCGACCAGGTGAGAGACTGGCGCCAAAAGGAGACAGAGAACAGCCGCATGGTCGCATTTAAACGAGAAATGAGCTGAACGGCTGCGTTTTTGGGTTTTGCTTTGCAGCTGTGTTTCGCGCCGTGCTTCCTCGGATCCTTCCTCTGCATCTCTGGTGCTCTGAACGGACTGACGGTGGACCAGAACGTCTCCAAGCTGAAGCGCGTGAGTTTTCTTTGAGTGTGAGGTCCCGTCACCAGGTGGGCTCTAAATACATTTCTAATTGTCTACCGAGGCAGAGGCTCGGCTCTGAAAGGCCAAGAATCGCAGCAAGGCCTGGCTTGTATTCAAGAAGCTTTGGAACAAACGGCTTCTTTTCTTTGCCCAAGGTCTTGCTGATCATTTCTACCATCTGCAGTTTGTTTACATTGTTTCTGTTTTTCAGTTCTTGTCACTTTTCTCATGGTAATGTAATCATTAAAGTATATTGATGTTTGGTAAAACTAACATCAAGCAGCCTAGACGGGAAGGAGGCCCCATCATCTCTACCCAGGTGGTGGAGAAGCTCGTTTGGCCGTAATTACACCTGAAAAAGCAGGAACCGATCGTAACGGGAACATTGTGGTTTTTATGAGACGAGACTGGTTGAGGTGACCTTCAAATTTATGACACAGGTTTATTTTTTGGTGTGAAAATGTCTGCGGGTGCGTTTGTCAAGGATTTTTATTGAGTTTGGAATTAAACTCGCCACCAACTGGGTTTGAGTGAATCACTGTTTCTCTTCATCCTCTGCTGGAGGTTTGAAAAGTTCAGATGGAAAAATTAACATTAGCAAAGGCTTGGACCCAGAAAAACAGATGTTGGTCAAAACTGAAGCAGCTCTGTTGTGTGTAGACAGTCGCCGAGTTAAAGTGAAGTGAACTAATGTTTGTGTCTTCACAGGACTACACAGATGCACTGATCTCAAACTACTACGTACGTTTACCAGCATGTTACTGTGACGCTTCTGTTGGGTGTCAGAGACCGGATTAGTTGAAAGTTGTGATTTTGTGCTTTGTGCTTCAGCTGTGGCCTCCGGTGCAGATAGCAAACTTCTACTTCATCCCACTGCACCACAGGTGAAGACAAAGCAGGAATTAAACTTGTCTTTCGAACCTGAAGAAGTGTGTGTGACTGTTGCGAGGATCGTTCTTTTATAATCATGCAAAACAGCTCTTCACAGTTGCTTGAGTCATTTTCCCTTTTTAAATGTCATGACAACAATTCATTTGGCTCTTCTGAAGAACTTTCCTTTGTTGTTTGTAGGCTGGCCGTCGTCCAGATTGTTGCTGTTGCTTGGAACTCCTACCTGACGTGGAAGGCCAATAAGATGTGAAGGCTGATCACAAGTCTGGCCTGTGCTGCTGCTGCTGATTTTACACTCATTCCTAGTGTGTATGAGTCGGGACGTTCTGCTCCAACTTCCCAATGTGTAAAACTGTGACTGAGTCAGTGAAGGTCAGGAGAAAGTGCTCGTCTCTCCGATGACACATTCACACTTGAAAGTCAAACTTTCGTTTGGAAATACGTCTGTGAAAGTTTATTAATGGGATTTGGCTGCGGAGGAAACCTTTGTAATCAAATGGATTTGTAGTCACTTACATTTGTTGCATCCTGTGGTTTTGCAATAAACTATCACTGTTTGTATATTGTTTTTTCTTAATTCCTTCAGGAATTCAAGCTATTTTTGGCTTCTGTTATAAATGTTCGTGGAGAGAATGTTGACCAAACATCTTGGTCATAGAGGAAAGCAGAAATATTCCTTCAGTTAATCTTAGCTCATAACTAAAAGTTTTACATGTGGAGATGTTGTGTTGTGACCTTGCTAACTTCTGTGATCAAGTCTTGGACAGGTGGGTTTGTTTGGAGGGAGATGTAGAGGCTGCTGCGAATCTGCCAAATGGCCTCTCCCCAGAAACCTGGAATACGTTTTGGACCCAGCACCAGAACTCGCGGTGCTTTAAGTGGAAGCCAAGCTAATTTTAATGATGATGCACAGTCCTGTTGGCCCTGAGGCCTGACGGAGACGTCACCTGTGTGATGAGTGTTCGGGTTGGAGTCATCGCTGGCAGAGACTCGGTCGTCACCTACAGACTGATTAAACGTCACCAGGTAGTTAAAACCAACTGAGATCAGCTTCTGAGCTGTTAACACACAATGCACAGCAGCTTCAGCACCACGGACAGCTCCCACGCCCCCATCTGATGCTGTTGTTGCTTCAGTAGAAGTTTAAGACATAAAGTTGTGGGTTGTTGGTGTGAATTTAAGATTTATCCACATCTTGAATCAGACGTGGAATAAAACCTTCCAACCCGCCGTTTCTGACGACCACAGCTTCCACACTGTGCCTGTGGTGTCTCCCAGTAACCACCAGTAACCACCAGTAACCACCAGTGTCCACCAGTGTCCACCAGTGTCTCCCAGTAACCATCAGTAACCACCAGTGTCCATCAGTGTCCACCAGTGTCTCCCAGTAACCATCAGTAACCACCAGTGTCCACCAGTGTCCATCAGTATCCACCAGTGCACCCGTGTCGCCTGTCGGTGCTCGCATTGACGTCAAAGCATCAGAGCGCATGTATAAAAACTCCAGCCGCTCACAGGGACGTTTCAGACTCGGCTCCGACGTGACGCCTCCTCCTTAGACCACAAGGATCCGCTGCAGCATCTGGAGAGAATCTAGTGAGTCCGGCAGCTTTTACTCGTTCTCACACTTTAACTTTTTTCGTTGTACAGGCAAAGTGGAGCAAACAGAGCGTCTAACTTTGTTAATGTGATCTAAACGCGCTGTTCTGGTTGCAGGTCATGAAACCAGTCCCTCTGCTCCTTCTCCTCATCTCCTTGCACTTCCGTCCTGCCGCCGGCAGACCGCGCGTCCTCCCCGGCTGGTTGGATGGCAGCGGACCCCTCCGGGCGGAGCGGCTGGACGACGCGCTGCTCCGAGCGGCCGGGGACGCCGCTGCCTCAGACCTCCTGAGTGGCACCATCCTCAGGTTTCTACAGAGGAGCAGCCCGGAGCGTCTCCACCTGCTTCCACCAGGAGACGAGAGCGAGGATGAGGCCGTGCGGGCGGCGGTGCAGCTGCTGAAGCGCAGCGAGGAGCCGCCGCTGTCCATCGACCTGACCTTCCATCTGCTGAGGAATATGATCCAAATGGCCAAAATGGAGAGTCAGAGAGAGCAGGCTCAACTCAACCGCAAAGTCCTCGACGAGATCGGGAAATAAAGCTCTAGTTTGTAACCTGTCGTAGTATCCAAGACTTTTAACCTAAGTTTGTATCCTGCGTGGTTTTACGCACTGGAGACGGTTCTGTGCCCCTGGCGTCACCTCTTCTCTCACCGTCTGGACTGTTACACCTGGAAATCACTAAGTCTGTACAGTGTGTGTTAGATTAAGGAGTTTTACTAGTTCATGTGAATGTTTCTGTTTTAGAAGGAGTGAAAGCGTGTTTACCGACACACCGCTAATAAATGGCTTATTTGACTAACCCGTGTTTTGGGCGCTCGGTCTGAATCAGATGTTATTCTTTTAAACCATTTAAAACCCACCAACTTTTAACTAAATGACCAATTTAAATGTAGAAACAGGAGCAGCTGGAATCATCGCAGTGACAACTAATGTAGTGGAGGCATTTTATATATAATGATACATTAACTGAGCAGGGATCATATTTAATGTCTCCAAAAATCAGTGTTTAATTTAAATTACATTCCAACTCACATCCTGTGGATATCACACAAAAACAATAGACTTTAATTATTGATATCTGAATCTGATAACTCAAGGATGTTTGAGTAGAGACGAGCTCTTCTGACGGAAACTACTCAAGTTTCTGCACTTTTCCATCACAATTGTTCTGTTTACAGCCGGTAGAAAACAACAGAACTAGTTGTTATTCTAAGCACAAAACAGCATCACTGCACAAAATGACTTTGTTTGACTTCAAACCCGTTTCTCTCACTAAAAAGCAGCGGGATGCACTTCAAGCATCACTGTAGATAAAAAGCACAACAACACGAGTCACAGCTTTCGAGGATCCTGCTCATTGGACGTGGACGTGTCGTCTACAAACCACTTCTCACGTCCGCGCAGGCCGCATGAAAACACTCACTTTAGTTTCTCACGTCAACTTGTGCATAAATATGAAGGATCAACAACTTTCCTCAGCCTCATCTACAATTCAGATGAGTGAATCAGAGGCGGGTGAGAGATGCAGAGAACCGGTGCCGAAATGTCAACACAGCCACATGCTCAGCGTCGAGCCGGACGCTGGTGGTTGGTCGCTACGCCCGCTTCTGGTGTTTTGATGTGGGTGTAACTAAGCTTCGTGTCTGGCTTATAGTAGATGTGGACGTTTCCAGACCCGGAGGAGACTCCGGCTTGTTTCCGTCTCTTTATACTTGATAAGTCAGAGCATTGAGCCTAATTTCAGAGCTGCTGTAAGTTTCAAACTCAAAGGAAAAGGTTGGATGTGCACTGGCACCGTTTGACTAACGGCTGCTGACGAGGCTTGAACGAAGCTAATTTGCCTCCTTTGTCCTCTGACGTAAGTGTCTCTGACAGAAGAGATGATTAAGTCGTGAGAAGCTGTAAGTTCCCAACGCCTGCGAACAGTCGCGTCTATTTTAGCCCCCACAGAAACCGGGGGACTCCCGTCCTGCTGCTGCCGTGGATGCCAGCGTCTCCTCTTCACTGACTCACGGAGCTATTCTGCAAACAGGGCGACACCACGAGCCAGAGTCAGGAGCAGTTAGAGCTGACTCAGACACTGCAGCGACGCAGAAGGTTCAAGTGAGCATCGCAGCTCCTGGTGGAACCATGTCATCCGTGGTTCAATGCTGTCTTCCCTGTTTCAGGTTCCACAGCTGTAAGGACCGGACTCGTCAGGCGTCCAGGGCTGAGAGCAGCGAGCAGGTGTGACTCCTCCTCCACGTCACGGAGTGAATCCAGCCCCACCCAAATCAGCCCAGAACGAGAAGCAGAGAAGAACAGAACCACACTGGACCAGACTCCTGCAGCCTGGACTGAAGTGACACAGCAGCGCCCTCTGTCGGTCAGCTCGCGTCACAACAACAGGCCAGTTCCTACCTCAGGTCCACTGCAAACACTTTGCTAAAGAATATAAAAAATGTGACGTGAACACGTGCAACGGCTGTAAAGTTTACTTTATTGAACTAATTATGCAGCTTGTGTTTGACCCTCCGCGCTGTTTGAAGCTGCCTCCATGTGTGACCTATGATGTTAGGCTGGGTTGTTGGGCCTGTTGATGGCAGCGTAGACGATGCCGGGGGCAGCGGAGGCTGCAGCAGTGTTCACCGTGCTGTAGGTCACAGCATCATCATCAGCTTCACCTTTAACCTGCACCTGCAGGGAAACAAGTGTGACGTGTTGCTCTGAAGGTGGCGCTAGAGGAACGTTCCAGGCGTCGGTTTACCTGAGCTTTACTGCTGCTCTTCTTCTTGAAGCCGACGGAGGCGTAGGAGACTCCGTCCTCAGGATCGGCCTGCAGAGAAGACGACGCCGTGACTGACGGGGTTTGAATTTTATCTCTAACGCTACAACTCTGTGTTGACTTTTAAACTCACATTATTCTCTTCTGTTTTCTTTCCTGGAACGAGAAGAGAGCGATAACTGCAGCTTTACAGTCCAGGCCCCGGGTCAGTAAAGCGTCTTTGTTCATTGAGAAAACCTCACCTTTTCTTGCTTTATGTCTTCTGACCACGATGACAACAGCTGTTACCAGAAGTGCGACTAAACCCCCAGCGATGAGCCACCACGCTGGAAAATCAGTGACAGGAGTTCAGTGCTTTTATAGGACGGTCTCATAATATTTTAGCTCATTTACTGGATCCGATTAGATCTTGGTCATAGGTCAACATGACCCCTGACCTCTGAAACGCCAGCAGGAAACAAACTTCCACCTAAACAATATAAAACTGGTTCACTGTAACTGATCATCATGGTCTCACCTGTTTTTCTATCAGAGGCCTGAGGCCTGAAGGGAAAGTTCAGCTTTTCTTCACCAGGTTGAGTCACTTCACACGTCAGTGAGTTCAGCGTTGTGTTGAATTCAGACTCCAGGAAGGAGACGCTGGCGGAGCAGCTGATCTTCTCCACGTTCTCTGGGTTCACATCTTTATCCTGAAGCAGCCACTTCACTTTGTGTTCACACTGACCGAACCCCAACACGGAGCAGGTAACTATCACTTTATCAGTAGCTTTCTGCTCAGTCACTGGTAGAGGAAGACGAGAACATCACCAGATCGTTATCATGTCGTCGGCTTGAGCTGATGTGTTAGAGAATGTAAATACTCACTGGTGACGACAGACAAATAAACAAGTCCATTTGAACTTTGACCTTGTTGTTGACAGGTGTAGAGACCAACATCCGTCACGGTGACGTTCTGTATGACCAGAGAACATCTCTCTGTCAGACTCAGTCTGTCTGATGTAGCTGTGTTCATCTGATTCTGTCCATATTTAACCAGCTCGACTGTTTTATTCTGTTTATCCTTGAAGGTCCAGTTGGTTTTTTCACATGTATCCTGATTTATCACATCATAACAAGGCAAAGTGACGTTAGCTCCAGGTCTGACAGTGGTGTAGGAATATTGTCCAGATGTTGCTGTGGAGATGAATCAGGAAGTGAGAACATCAGACACGATGATCTTTCTTAACCTCCAGGTTAGTGGATAAAACATCGTTAACAGCATTAATGAAGCCAAAGTGAGTCACCGCGTGTAACTAGACGTTACACGTTTACTCACCTTCCACCTGAAGCTTCAGGATCATAAATAAAACCAGATGAATCCACAAAACGTCAGCCATCGCTCGTCTGTCTCGTCGAGTCTCTGAGCTGTTGCTTCCCACAGATGATGAATATCTACTTCCTGTTTTAAGAAAAATGTAACTTCCTGAATTGACTTCTTTATCTTTTCTATCTTTTATTCATTTTGACATGTTCTTTGTGTTTCATTAGTTTTGTCACAATGTAAATGACTTTGACACGGTTACTTTAGATATTATTGAAAACAAAGCGGGAGGCAGCGGCTCTGTTCATGATGAGCTGAAGGACAGATGCTGCTGCTCTGTCGGGACTGATGACGAGAATAAACCAACAACTAGAGAATAAACCTACTGCTCAACAGGCTGAAAGGACACAGACGACCCAGCTCAGTCCGTGCGAGTCAGTTAGGATCCATCCACCATCATGAGACGTTTCCCCAAACGCCAAACACCTCGAACTGTCCCGAGTCTCAGCGTGTTGAATCAAACTAAAAAAAGCAGAGGAAGTAGAGGAAGTAGAGAACTGAGGAAGCTGTGACAGTCATTGGTCAGGATCATTTCTGTGCACACCCTGTTTCCTGTGTCTGACTAATGACGTTGTCAGTGTTTCTTTGATCCGTTTTATTTTTCACTGAATGATACTTTGTTAGAGGACGTTGGTTCTGTCGGGCCAGCGAGGACGGACCCGACATCACTGACTCCTGATGTGAAGCAACGTGGAGACTCTGAAACCAAAGTGAGAAAACTGACACCGGCTGCCTTCTGCTGAAAACTCGGTTTTTACTCCAAATGATGCAACATCAGATGAGCTGAACATGAGAAACCCGTTGAAACGTCTTGAGTACATTCAACGTTTTCAGTCTTACTTGCGTCTGTTCTCTTTATCTGTGGTTTAAATGTTTCTTAAGAGGCTTTGAGGTAAACTGGTCTTGTGTGGTTTCATCTCTCTTGCTGTGAACATCTGTGACATCAGGAGCCTCGTCGAGCTTCTGATCACATCACTGACTGCTGATGTGCGGCTTGATGCCAGTAATAATGTGACCGGTTGCTCCGACTGGAAGTTTGAATGGGAGGTAAACGTTGTTATCTCAGTGGCTCGGCGAGGAATCAGAGACGCTGGACTCAGCAGCCCTACGGACGCTCCTCCCTCCCTCCTCCGCCATCTTGAACAGAACAGCAGCGTGTGAGGGCTCGATGCTGAAGAGACGCCTGTGATGAACAGTTTGGGCTCAGGACTGGTTCCAGTGTGTGGGTGATCTATAGAAATCCTCCTTAAATAACTAGTTCACTGTGTTTACAGGATGGTGAATTACATTCTTCTCGTTACTTAATTCAAACATTTATGTAGAAAAGTGTCGTTTGTTGCCTGAACCTGGTTCACAGCAGCACAGTCACGTGTTATATCTCTCGTGATTTATTCACCCTGCAGAGACATTTATATTAATTTAACTGTGACACATCACAGTGTTAACGTAGAACCAAACAGCCTGAGTTCAAAGTGTAGGCGTCTCGTCTTGTGTCATGCTCGCTATCAAACCCAGTGAGTGTGTGATGATGACGTCTTGTCCCACATCAGCAAAACAAACACTTTAAAAACACACAAAACCTTTATTTTTTGATGGCTTTTTAATAACCAAATTAAACAATACATATAATGTTAATATTAAAGAACCTTCAAGCTTTAAGATTAGATATTGAAAAATATGTTGCTCAGAATATGAATCTGTAACAATATTTAAAAAACATCTGACATATAGTTTTTCGTCCACGTCTGGACTAACAGTCGCCATCAGCTCAGACCTAAAACACGAAGAACGATCTCATACACTTCACATTTTAAACGGCTCTGAACGTGTTGTCTAATGTCTGTTTTGAGTTTTCGACTGTAGTTTTATGACTCAAATGGCAGATCAATAAAACCTTTTATTAAAGGCTCAGAAAACCTTCTCACCTCATCCTGTTTTATGTCTGAACACGACGACAGTAACTGTTACAATGACTGTAACTAAACCCACGATGACAAACCGCCACCAAGCTGGAAAGTAAACAAACAGATTAAAATGTTTTTATGAGACGTTTTCACTTTATTTCTACTTCATTTACTGGATCTGTTCGTTTGGCTCAAAGGTCCTTGTGGACTCGTACATTGTTCTCCTTAAATTCATGCCAGTGTTTAGATAAAATGTCGTCTTTGAACACAGCAACACTGTCTGCTTGGTTTAAATCGATTGGATTATATGTCAACGCCTTTGTGACCTCAAGTAAACTCAGAAACGCCTGCAGGAAACAAACTTCCACCTAAACAATATAAAACTGGTTCACTGTAACTGATCATCATGGTCTCACCTGTTTTTCTATCAGAGGCCTGAGGCCTGAAGGGAAAGTTCAGCTTTTCTTCATCAGGTTGAGTCACTTCACACGTCAGTGAGTTCAGCGTTGTGTTGAATTCAGACTCCAGGAAGGAGACGCTGGTGGAGCAGCTGATCTTCTCCACGTTCTCTGGGTTCACATCTTTATCCTGAAGCAGCCACTTCACTTTGTATTCACACTGACCGAACCCCAACACGGAGCAGGTAACTATCACTTTATCAGCAGCTTTCTGCTCAGTCACTGGTAGAGGAAGACGAGAACATCACCAGATCGTTATCATGTCGTCGGCTTGAGCTGATGAGTTAGAGAATGTAAATACTCACTGGTGACGACAAACAAATAAACAAGTCCGTTTGAACTTTGACCTTGTTGTTGACAGGTGTAGACACCAACATCCGTCACGGTGACGTTCTGTATGACCAGAGAACATCTCTCTGTCAGACTCAGTCTGTCTGATGTAGCTGTGTTCATCTGATTCTGTCCATATTTAACCAGCTCGACTGTTTTACTTGGTTTATCCTTGAAGGTCCAGTTGGTTTTCTCACAATTACCCTGATTTATCACATCATAACAAGGCAAAGTGACGTTAGCTCCAGGTCTGACAGTGGTGTAGGAATATTGTCCAGATGTTGCTGTGGAGATGAATCAGGAAGTGAGAACATCAGACACGTTTATCTTTCTTAACCTCCAGGTTAGTGGATAAAGCATCGTTAACAGCATTAATGAAGCCAAAGTGAGTCACAGCGTGTAACTAGACATTACACATTTACTCACCTTCCACCTGAAGCTTCAGGATCATAAATAAAACCAGATGAATCCACAAAACTTCAGCCATCGCTCGTCTGTCTTGTTGAGTCTCTGAGCTGTTGCTTCCCACAGATGATGAATATCTACTTCCTGTTTTAAGAAAAATGTAACTTCCTGAATTGACTTCTTTATCTTTTCTATCTTTTATTCATTTTGACATTTTCTTTGTTTTATTCATTTTGTCACAATGTAAATGACTTTGACACGGTTACTTTAGATATTAGTGAAAACAAAGCGGGAGGCAGCAGCTCTGTTCATGATGAGCTGAAGGACAGATGCTGCTGCTCTGTCGGGACTGATGACGAGAATAAACCAACAACTAGAGAATAAACCTACTGCTCAACAGGCTGAAAGGACGCAGACGACCCAGCTCAGTCCGTGCGAGTCATTTTTATTATGCTTCATTAGTTTGTTTTGTCACAATGTAAATGAGTTTGTCACGGTTACGTTTAGAGTCAGTCAGTGTTTCTTTGATCCGTTTTATTTTTCACTGAATGATACTTTGTTAGAGGACGTTGGTTCTGTCAGGCCAGCGAGGACGGACCCGACATCACTGACTCCTGATGTGAAGCAACGTGGAGACTCTGAAACCAAAGTGAGAAAACATTGCAATTGCATTGATGCAAACTTCTCTTTATCTGTGGTTTAAATGTTTCTTAAGATGCTTTGAGGTAAACTGGTTTTGTGTGGTTTCATCTTTCTTGCTGTGCACATCTGCGACATCAGGAGCCTCGTCGAGCTTCCGATTACTCAGCTGCCTGGATTTATTATCTCCTGTCCCTTCACAACACAGAAGAAGCAAAACATAGAATTTCCCACCAGGAATCTGTCCTGTGGGGATAAGTGTGTGTGGAATCAGAGTTTAGTTCATCTGTAGGGACTCAGTAAACTCAGACTCAACACTGAACACGTCCTGCAGGATATTTAAGTGTCTGACAAAAACAGATGAGGAAGCTCAGAAGATTGTTGAAGATTAATATTAGCAGACAGAGGAAGTCACGATCAGAATTAGACGTGTGAGAACAGCAGCAGAAAAGGTTGAAAGTTTGTTCTTTGGTCTCAAATTTCTCTAAACAGCAGAAAAATCAGTCTGAGATGATGAGTTTTGATCCACAGCTGTCACCGCTCTGCAGGTGCAGTTACATTACATCTAACTTCAGGTGTTGTTATTTGTTGTTAATCTAACTTCAGGTGTTGTTATTTGTTGCTCATCTTATTTCAGGTGTTGTTATTTGTTGTTAATCTAACTTCAGGTGTTGTTATTTGTTGCTCGTCTTATTTCAGGTGTTGTTATTTGTTGTTAATCTAACTTCAGGTGTTGTTATTTGTTGCTCATCTTATTTCAGGTGTTGTTATTTGTTGCTCATCTTATTTCAGGTGTTGTCATTTGTTGTACATCTAATTTCAGGTGTTGCAGCCACAGCATCATATCAGCGGGCTTTTATTTTGTAAACCTGGTTTACAACCCCGGAAGTGCGCAGTGTTTTGCGCCAACGCTTCCGGTCCACGCGGCGCCTGTGGGACACGTTACCTGCGTCGTCCCGTCCGACTTAGCGGCGGTTTATCCAGCAGAACTCACTTTTTGTTCCACAGTCGCTTCGCCGACACCGGACGTTCTGACGGGTTCCCGCTCGGCGCCTGGTTCCGTTGCTAGTCGCTCGTTTTGGCTTAATTTCGCCGCATCCTGCGCTTCTTGGCGCGGCGTGAGTTTCACGTGGAGTCCGGGGCTCGTCGTCTCTCCGCAGCATCCATCGCTTGTCCGGCACCGGTCGTTAGCTTTAGCTCTGTGGGACAAAATGTCGAAGACGGCGGCGTTGGTGCTGGAGGACGGGACGACGTTTGAAGGGATCCCGTTCGGGGCCAGCGTGTCGGTGTCGGGAGAAGTTGGTAAGTTCTGGCGAATGAAGAAGTTCGCGGAACCCACCTGCCCGAACACTCGGGCTGTGGGTTGTGTGTTTGTGTCTCTCTTGTCCGAACTCCGTCCAAACCTCCCTCGGTTTGAGTGGATCGTGACCACAGCGTCCAGTTCTCAGCCTCATCCAGCGGCTTTAAACCCACGAACATGTTTCCAGCTGAACCAGTAGGTTCGGTTCGGTGGCGCTCACACGAGGAAACGGATTCATTTATCACAAAGACGTTCGCCGCAGGCTTGACTGTCCGCTGCTGTAACGCGTTGCCTTCAGTGTTTCAGACGGGCATGGTGGGCTACCCCGAGGCGCTGACGGACCCGTCCTACCACTGCCAGCTGCTGACCCTCACCTACCCTCTGGTTGGAAACTACGGGGTACCGAAGGACGAGGACGGGGAGTTTGGCCTGAGCAGGGTGAGAGCTGCCCTTCCTTACTCCACCGAGCACAGCCGCTGTTTGCCATGTGCTTTATTCCTCATGTTTGCTTTGCTCAGTGGTTCGAGTCGTCCAAGATCCACGCGGCAGCTCTGATTATCGGAGAACTGTCGGAGGAGCCCAGTCACTGGAGCTCTGTCAAGTCCCTGGACCGGTGGCTTAAAGAGCAAGGCGTCCCTGGATTACAAGGTCAGAAGATGCACAATATAATCAGATCAAAACCCAACAGCAGCTGCTACATAGAGCTTGATTCTCCTCCAGGCGTCGACACCCGCTGCCTGACCAAAAAGATCCGGGAGAAGGGCACCATGCTGGGGAAGCTGGTGCTGGATGGGGCGTCTGAGGACAGTGTTGCCTTTACTGACCCCGACAAGAGAAACCTGGTCCAGGAGGTGTCCGTGAAGGTGACCACATGGATGCTTGTTTCAAAACACGGTCAACCTGTTAAGTCTCTGTTCGCTGCCGTGTGTCAGCTTTTTAGAAACGTGCAGTACGTCGGCTGTTTTTCTCCAGGAGCCCACGGTGTTCAACCCCAGCGGGAGCCTGAGGATCACGGCGGTGGACTGTGGCATCAAGTACAACCAGATCCGCTGCCTGGCTCAGAGAGGGGCCAGGGTGACCGTGGTGCCCTGGGACCACCCGCTGAACGGCGCAGGTGAAGACTGGTCAGACTCTGGCTGCAGGGCTTGAGCGTATCAGCAGCCTGTCTGTGCTGACTCCACGTTTCCTTGTCTTTTCCAGACTTTGACGGCTTGTTCATCAGCAACGGCCCTGGCGACCCGCAGCTCTGTCAGGCCACCATCAACAACGTCAGGAAGGTCGTGTGCGTGGATCGCCCGAAGCCGCTTTTCGGTATCTGCCTCGGGCACCAGCTGCTGTCTTTGGTCATTGGAGCGAAGACCTACAAGATGAAGTCAGTACCTCAACGCGTCACATGTTCAGCCCAGTCTACAGGTGGTTTAGTGGTGATTAACTCATCTGTCGTTCACATTCTACTGCTGCAATCTATTGGCAAACCTCTGCAACAGACCGGCAGCAATCAATACCTTGATTGGCCTATTGACGGGAAAACCTTGCAGCGTCCCGTTCGGTTTGGAGTCGGCTGCTGCCATGTGCTCGTGTGGAGCTCTGTCGGTTTCCTGCCAAATCTCTGTGGAAACACAGACGCTTTGTTTGGAAGAGCTGCGATGTGAAATGCAGAGTTGTGCTGTTCTCAGCTGTCTGGGCCTCTACTGTAAGAGCTG
The DNA here is from genome assembly GCA_030770545.1 of Macropodus opercularis. NCBI lineage: Eukaryota > Metazoa > Chordata > Actinopteri > Anabantiformes > Osphronemidae > Macropodus > Macropodus opercularis. The sequence goes on from CM061112.1 coordinate 1,436,002, forward strand.
TGGAGCGTTGGCCTTGTTGTAAAGAGACTAAACAAACAGGCCAACATGTGAGACTGGTGTCCGGCTCCGCGCTGTGCAAGCCTGCATCTGTGCAGCGTTATCAGCCTCTGTGAAGGTCAGGGAGTGTTCACATCACGCTGCTGGATGTTGTTGCCATCTAATCAGGCAGCGGTGAAGTTTAGCTTAGTTCGTTGTTGACGGGCATCTGTTGAACGTGTTTACTTCTCAGCCTTTAGTAAGTTATGTGCTTGTATCAAGAAAAACCATGAAAGGTTGTATGAACTCATTTCTCAGCTTGGTGGTAGAATCAGGTTCTTAAGATGAAGACGGTGGCTTTTTCGTCTTTAAACTGGTTTAATTCTTTGTTGCAGGTACGGTAACCGTGGTCACAACCAGCCGTGCATCCATAAAGGAACGGGTCGCTGCTTCATCACCAGTCAGAACCACGGGTTTGCCGTCGACCCCGAGGCCCTGCCGCAGGACTGGGACGTGCTCTTCACCAACGCCAACGATCGGACCAGCGAAGGCATCGTGCACAACACGCAGCCGCTCTTCAGGTAACGCGATTAGCGCTGGAGCATGTCTGGCCAGATGCCTCCTCTGAATGAATGTGATTAAGTCTCTTGATGCTTTTCCTGCAGTGTTCAGTTCCACCCGGAGCACATGGCCGGTCCCACGGACCTGGTCGGCCTGTTTGACGTCTTCCTTGACACGGTGAAAGAACACAAAGAAGGCAGCGTCACTAAATCTGGTAACAGTTCCTAGACTTTATTCTGTTGCTTTAGCTTTTATGTGAGGCGTTAGTATTGTTGGTGTAATTTAATCATTCAATTTAAGTTGTGACACTGCTGTAACTTTATTTACATTAAATCTGTGAGATCTGTTGAAATGTGCTGCTGTTTATTTTTCTATTTTTCTCAGTGAAGCAGCGTCTGATGGATCATCTCACCTTCTCCGGTTCCCTGAAACCGGAAGAAGTCGTCCGACCCAGGAAGGTTCTCATCCTGGGTTCTGGAGGACTGTCCATTGGCCAGGCTGGAGAGTTCGACTACTCAGGCTCTCAGGTCGGTAAAGGATGCGTTGGAGTAGGGCACCTACTGTTTTCTGACAACAGCACAGTGATGGAGCGTGTTTTTACACACCAGGCAACATCGACTTCCTTCTCTAGGAATTCTGCACTTTCTTATCTTTTGTTTGCTTTTCAGGCTATTAAGGCTTTAAAGGAGGAGAATATCCAGACGGTGCTGATCAACCCAAACATCGCCACGGTGCAGACATCCAAAGGCCTGGCAGACAAAGTTTACTTCCTGCCGATCACGCCGGAGTATGTCACCCAGGTACAGGTTCACTGCAGCTGACATGATGCTCGCTGATAAATCTGGCGAGAGTATGTGGAAATAGCTCTTAGAAGTCCTGGACGGACCCGTGGGCCGTAAAGTGGGTTCAAACACTGCACGTCTTCCCCCTTCGCTGACAGGTGATCAAAAACGAGCGTCCGGACGGCGTGTTGCTGACGTTCGGGGGGCAGACGGCTCTGAATTGCGGCGTGGAGCTGACCAAGCAGGGCGTCCTGGAGAAGTATAGCGTGAAGGTCCTGGGGACGCCGGTGGCCTCCATCGAGATGACTGAGGACAGGAAGATCTTTGTGGAGAAAATGGAAGAGATCAATGAGCATGTGGCTCCCAGTGAAGCGGCGCTGTCTGTGGAGCAGGTGAGGCATCGTTGATATGTCAGAATGAGCAGCCCAGGCTCAAACCCTGTCTCCTAGTCTGTTTGTGGCGTCTACATCTCTGCGCTGACCTTCTCTAGGCTGTGAGCGCTGCAGAGCGACTGGGCTACCCCGTTCTGGTTCGCTCGGCGTTCGCTCTCGGTGGCCTGGGCTCCGGCTTCGCCAACAACCGAGAGGAGCTGATCTCTCTGGTGACGTCGGCCTTCGCACACACCTCCCAGGTTCTGGTGGACAAATCCCTGAAAGGCTGGAAGGAGATCGAGTACGAGGTGGTTCGGGATGCCTACGATAACTGCGTCACTGTAAGCAGAGACCTGAAGCTATGAAGAGTAGTCGGAGTTATGTTTAAGCTGTGGCAGCCGTTACTGGTTTGCTCTCATTTAGGTGTGTAATATGGAGAACATCGACCCTCTGGGCATCCATACTGGAGAATCCATCGTGGTGGCTCCCAGTCAAACCCTTAACGACCGCGAGTACAACATGCTGAGGAACACGGCCATCAAAGTCATCAGACACCTTGGCATCGTGGGAGAGTGCAACATCCAGTACGCGCTAAACCCCGAGTCTGAGCAGGTAAACATCTGCAAACACTGTGAAAGTCCTAAGGAAGCGACGCAGCAGCTGTTGCTGTAACCTTTGCATGAACTGTTGCAGTATTACATCATCGAGGTGAATGCCCGTCTCTCGCGGAGCTCGGCCCTGGCCAGTAAGGCGACGGGTTATCCTCTGGCCTACGTAGCAGCTAAGCTCGGTCTCGGGATCCCGCTGCCGCAACTCAAGTACGTCTCCCTGCTCAGACACATGTCACTGATGTCAGACTCGACCGTTAAGCTTTGATGTCGATTCACTTTCTGTAGGAATTCAGTTACCAACTCAACAACGGCTAACTTTGAGCCGAGTTTGGATTATTGCGTGGTGAAGGTGCCTCGCTGGGATCTCAGCAAGTTCCTCAGGGTTTCCACCAAGATCGGCAGCTCCATGAAAAGCGTTGGTAAGAAGCAGTAAACAAAAGTTTTGACTGATGAAGTCTAACCCTCAGTGTGATCTAACCAGCTGAGAATCTGTGCAGGTGAGGTGATGGCTATTGGTCGTAGCTTTGAGGAAGCGTTCCAGAAAGCTCTGAGGATGGTGGATGAGAACTGTGTTGGCTTTGACCACACCATCAAACCCGTTTCTGACAAGGTAGAAGCCAAGAAGCAGTTTGTACTTAGTTTTTTAATAGTCATACATCGCTTCACCCTGTTCTTCGCGTCTCTGCTCTCTAGGAGCTGCAGACTCCGACAGACAAGCGGATCTTTGTGTTGGCTTCAGCGTTCAGAGCCGGATACACGGTGGACGAGCTGTACGAGCTCACAAAGATCGACCGCTGGTTCCTGCACAAGATGAAGAACATAGCCGACCACGAGAGACTGATGGAGACGTACAGCCAGGTCAGGACTACAACCAGCAACCAGGAGTGAAATAAGCGTCAGGGTTTCCTCCTGTCTCATCTTCTCAACCTTTCCTTCAGGATGAGAGCGCTATGCCTCCAGAGGTGATGCGGAAAGCCAAACAGCTGGGATTCTCCGACAAGCAGATTGCACTGGCTGTGCAGAGGTGGGTGAAACAGGAAGACTTTAAATCAGGATCATTGCAAGCGATCAGCTGTGGTTTCGTGTCGCTGCTTAAAGCTTAGTGGTGTCATGTTTCCCTCACAGCACTGAACTGGCAGTGAGGAAGCTGCGTCACGATTGGTCCATCCTCCCCGTGGTGAAGCAGATCGACACGGTGGCGGCCGAGTGGCCCGCCCACACAAACTACCTGTACCTGACCTACCACGGCACAGAGAACGACCTGAGCTTCGAGGAGCCACACGTCATGGTGATCGGCTCCGGCGTCTACCGCATCGGCAGCAGCGTGGAGTTTGACTGGTGTGCAGTGGGATGCATCACAGAACTCAGGGAGGTGAGTCCTAGAGGGTAGAGGCTTAAGTGTCGATTGTTTGCGCCTGTTTGACTCGAGTCGTCACGTGTCTTTGTTTTTTTCAGATGGGTTTTAAAACCATCATGGTGAACTACAACCCTGAGACGGTCAGTACGGACTACGACATGTGCGACCGCCTCTACTTTGATGAGATCTCCTTTGAGGTGAGGCCTTTCCTCTTTACTGGACTTTTGAACTTCTGCTCTAGAGGCAGCAGTTAATGGTCTTAATGGGCGCGTGTGTGTTATGGTTCAGGTGGTGATGGACGTCTATGAAAAGGAGAATCCTGAAGGAGTGATTCTGTCGATGGGAGGACAGCTGCCCAACAACATTGCCATGTCGCTGCACCGTCAGCAGTGCCGCATCTTGGGAACTTCCCCCGAGTTCATCGACTCTGCAGAAAACAGGTTCAAGTTCTCAAGAATGCTGGACACCATCGGCATCAGCCAGCCACAGTGGAAGGAGCTGTCTGACATCGAGGTGAAACGAACTGAGTTCACACCAAGGTTTTGCTTTAGACTGTGCTAAATGAAACTCTGCTCACGTTACAGTCCGGGTCTGGATACGACTGCTTCAGACATCAGACAAATGTCTTTCCTGTTTTGTTTTTCGTTTCAGTCCGCTGTGAAGTTTTGTGAGACTGTGGGCTATCCCTGCCTTGTTCGTCCTTCCTATGTCCTCAGCGGCGCAGCCATGAACGTCGCCTACAGCGATCGCGATCTGGAGAAATTCCTGAGCAGCGCTGTAGCTGTGTCCAAGGAACACCCTGTAGTGATCTCCAAGTTCATTCAGGAAGCAAAGGTTAAAAACGAGGCCCAGCAGAGTCTTATGCGTGAAACACTCAGAGTCTGACGATCATCTTCGTGTTTGCCAGGAAATAGACGTGGATGCTGTGGCGTGTGACGGAGTAGTGATCGCCATCGCGGTGTCGGAACACGTGGAGAACGCCGGCGTTCACTCTGGCGACGCCACCTTGGTGACGCCGCCCCAGGATCTCAACCAGAAGACGATGGAGAGGATCAAGATGATCGTTCATGCCATCGGCCAGGAGCTGCAGGTCACTGGACCCTTCAACCTGCAGCTGATTGCCAAGGTGGGAACGGTTCTTCAAAGCAAACGAATATAAAGCTTTGACACCGTTTTTGTGAAGTTGTTGAGGTGAAAGCCAGTTGAAGCTTGTGTTCTAAGGTGGACCACAGTCATGGTTGTCGTGTTTTCAGGACGACCAACTGAAGGTGATCGAGTGCAACGTTCGAGTTTCCCGTTCATTCCCGTTCGTATCCAAGACTCTGGGTGTGGACCTTGTGGCCCTGGCAACGCAGGCCATTATGGGGGAGGAAGTGGAGCCTGTGGGCCTGATGAGAGGAAAGGGGATTGTGGGAGTTAAGGTAACCAAGCCAGTCAGTGAATCAGGACGTTTAACAGCTGTTCAGAAAACCAATCTCAAGGTACCGCGCTGTGCTTCAGGTTCCCCAGTTCTCGTTCTCCCGGCTGGCTGGAGCTGATGTGGTGCTGGGGGTGGAGATGACCAGCACCGGGGAGGTGGCCTGTTTCGGGGAGAACAGATACGAGGCGTACCTCAAAGCCATGCTGTCAACGGGCTTCAAGATCCCTAAGAAGAACATTCTGCTCTCCATCGGCAGCTACAAGGTAAACGCGCCCAGGATTTAAATCTTCCAATCTGTCAGATAAAATAGGTTTGTGAGAATATTGGATCATTCTTTGTTTTACAGAACAAGAGTGAGCTGCTGCCCACAGTTCAGGCACTGGAGTCTCTGGGCTATGATCTCTATGCCAGCATGGGTACAGCTGATTTCTACACCGAGCATGGAGTCAAGGTCGTCCTCCTTCTATCTGCTGATGTGTTTTATAACGCCAGTTATTGTTCTCAACTTGTTTTGACTCGTGTGATCCCACCGCAGGTGAGAGCGGTTGACTGGCCGTTTGAGGAGGATGACGACAGCGAGTGTCCCACTAAGGAGAAGCAGAGAAGCATCATGAACTACCTGGAGGAAAACCACTTCGACCTGGTCATCAACCTCTCCATGAGGAACAGCGGAGGTCGCAGGCTCTCCTCCTTTGTCACCAAGGGCTACAGGACGAGACGCATGGCCATCGACTACTCTGTCCCGCTCATCATAGACATCAAATGCACCAAGCTCTTCGTTCAGGTACATTATGTCTTTGTGATTAAAAAGACTTTTAGATTTAGGCAAACAGAAACAAAAGAGGACTGATTGTAACATGTACTGATGTGTTGCAGGCCCTTCGTCAGATTGGCAGGACTCCACCGGTGAAAACTCACATTGACAGCATGACATCCCAGACGCTGGTCCGTCTGCCCGGTGAGTCACTCTTTACTAATGTGTTGCTTCTTTCTGGCACATTGTAGATGATGTAACAACCTCTGATCATTTGTCTGCAGCTACAAACTAAAGATGAACGGACTTATTTGTTATATGTGCTTTGCTGCATTTCTGAGCCCTGATGAAAACCAGTAGGATGCTCATTAACTGGACACTTCTCAGGTCTGATTGACGTCCACGTTCACCTGCGGGAGCCTGGTGCCGTCCATAAGGAGGACTTCTCCTCTGGTACGGCCGCTGCTCTGGCTGGAGGCGTGACGATGGTGTGTGCGATGCCCAACACTTCCCCTGCCATCACTGATGCTGCTACTCTGGCTCTGGTGCAGAAGGTGCCCTGTTCAACTTTATGTTCAGTAATTTCACCAGGTTCTGTCTGAGGTGGTTTAATACAAACTCAATGACTGTGTCTCCAGCTGGCGAAAGCAGGCTGCCGCTGTGACTACGCGCTGTACGTGGGTGCTGCTTCAGACAATGCTGCCGTCCTGCCGTCCATCGCTGGGCAGGCCGCCGGCCTCAAGATGTATCTGAACGACACTTACTCCAACCTCAAGATGGACAACGTCTCTCTCTGGATGGAGGTAGGCGGCAGCGTCCGACACAGTAAAAACAGATGATGGATTCAATCGTACAAATGGTCAAGAAAAGAGAAAACCGGCTGCTTCTGTTTATAGCACTTTGAAAAATGGCCCAAGAACGCGCCCATTGTGGCGCACGCTGAGAAGCAGACGGTGGCTGCCATCCTGATGGTGGCTCAGCTGTACCAGCGGCCGGTCCACATCTGCCACGTGGCCAAGAAGGAGGAGGTGAATTCCTGCTCACATTTTAATTAGATGCAGCATTAAAGGGGAAACAAACTTGCTAAAAGAGCTCGTCTCGCTTCTGCTTTCAGATCCTGATCATCCGTGCCGCCAAGCAGAAGGGAATCCAGGTGACGTGCGAGGTGGCACCTCATCACCTCTTTCTGTGTGAAGACAACGTGGCGGGTATTGGCAGCGGGCGGGCGCAGGTCCGGCCCATGCTGGGGACTCGCGAGGACATGGAGGCTCTCTGGGAAAACCTAGACATCGTGGACTGCTTCGCCACAGACCACGGTCAGTACCTACGCGTGTTCTGAGCACAAACACCGGTGGTGAGCTGTGAACTGAATGTGTATTTTTTGTTGGTGTTTGTAGCTCCTCACTCTGTAGAGGAGAAGAACAGCGAGCGTCCTCCTCCAGGATACCCCGGCCTGGAAACGATGCTGCCACTGCTGCTGACTGCGGTCAGCGATGGACGACTGACTCTGGACGATATTATCAGACGGCTTTATGACAACCCGCGTAAGATCTTCAACCTGCCAGTCCAGGAGAACACCTATGTGGAGGTACACGCCAGTAAAGTTAAACTCATCATGGAGCCAGCCCTCCTACGCAGAGTCAGCAGATAGTTTCTTTTTCAGGTGGACTTGGAGCAAGAGTGGGTTATTCCTCAGGCCTTGCAGTTCACCAAGTCCAAGTGGACGCCTTTCCAAGGTGTGAAGGTGAAGGGTAAAGTCCGTCGAGTGGTCCTGCGCGGAGAGGTGGCCTACATCGATGGCCAGGTCAGAAGTCACACACTTACATTCTGATGGATGCGGCGTTTGCTTCGACATAAACGCAACAGGTCACAACTCGTTGGGTCTCATACGCTGGTGTCCTTTGTGTGTCTCAGGTGTTGGTTCCTCCAGGTTATGGTGAAGATGTGAAGACAAGGACCAACCCTCCCACACAACCTGCTGAGCCTGTCAAAGAAAGCCCTGTGGTATACAAACATGTTACTAGTATTTATCATAGGTCTGACAGACTGCAGATCCTATTTTTAGGATCCTATGTGTGTTAATGTTGACATTGTGTGTCAGACTCCAGAACACCCTCGTTTCACTCCTCCCCGCGAAGGCCTGATCCGGACGCGGGCATCAAGCCCTCGTCGTGCTGCAGGGGAGGCCCGCTTCCTGCTGCCGCCTCGGGTCCACCGCTCCTCTGATCCTGGACTTCCACTAGGTACCACGTCTCTTTCATCATCAGGTTTGATTGTTGAGGACTGTCGAAACACTACTTGGTGTTTTGGAGCATGGAGGCTTGTTTAGAAACACTCAAATGAAGCGATTGGTGTGTTGTGTCCTTGTTAGAGATGGTCATGCTGCCCCCGGCTGGAGCGGGTGACGGTTACAGCCACCCTCCTCCTCTGTCCAGGATCCTGTCTCCTCAGTCTGGGGCAGGTCCGGTTCTTGCTGGACAGTTGTCCCACTTCCAGGTGTCTCCTTTCCTACACGCGCTTCTGGGCCAGCACATCCTGTCTGTCAGGCAGTTCAGCAAAGAGCAGGTACGTACGGGGCATGTATGAGACGGATCCAGTGTGTGGGATGGATTTCTGTTTGTAGTTGACCGATTTCCACTTCTTTTCAGATCTCACACCTTTTCAATGTTGCCCACACTTTGCGTCTGATGGTTCAGAAGGAACGAAGCCTGGACATCCTAAAGGTAGGTGAACTTAAAAAGGGTTGTTTATTTTATGGTGTGAGGTTTCAATCAAACTGTCTGTTAATCTGTTGCTGCTCCTGCAGAAGCACCTCAGTAGCTCGTTTGTGATTTGTTGTCGCTGTTCAGGGGAAGGTGATGGCGTCCATGTTCTACGAGGTCAGCACTCGCACCAGCAGCTCCTTTGCAGCAGCTATGCAGCGTTTGGGTGGATCCGTTGTCCACTTCAGCGAATCCACATCCTCTTCTCAAAAAGGAGAATCGCTGGCCGACTCTGTCCAGACCATGAGCTGCTACGCTGACGTTCTGGTGCTGCGGCACCCAACACCTGGAGCTGTAGAGGTGCACGTCCTTTAGTTTTAGATTTCTACACAACCCACTACTCTAATCAAAGAAGCTGAATCATGTCACACTGCTTTTGATGTTTTTAGGTCCTGTTGCTTTTCCTCCATTGCTAAATTCTCTCGTGCTGCTCTCCGTCTGCTTCAGACTGCATCTCGTCACTGCCGTAAGCCGGTGATCAATGCTGGAGACGGTGTCGGTGAACATCCAACCCAGGCGCTGCTGGACGTCTTCACCATCCGAGAGGAGCTGGGGACGGTCAACGGCATGACGGTGAGGCACAGCCTCCACATGAGCTAAGCTTACAAAACACTGGGTTTAAAGAAATGCGGCTCATGTTTTTGTGTTTTCTGTCAGATCACAATGGTTGGAGATCTGAAACACGGTCGCACAGTTCACTCTCTTGCCAAACTGCTGACTCAGTACCGCATCACTCTGCGTTACGTGGCTCCAAAGAACCTCCACATGCCTGCAGAGATTATCAGCTACGTGGCCTCAAAGGGCATCAAGCAGGTGGGGACAAACCACAAATATGCTGCGTGAAAGCAAACCAAATGTTCCACACAAATGAAACCAACGTATTTCACTAAAGCACAGAGTTTAAAAGTTTGGTTACCTGTTGCTGCAGGAGGAGTTTGAGAGTATTGAGGAAGCTTTACCTGAGACGGACGTGCTCTACATGACGAGGATCCAGAAAGAGAGGTTTGCATCAGAGGAGGACTACAAGTCTGTAAGTAATGTTTTCTCATCACTTCATCACTAAGATCCTAAGATGACCATTAAAAGGATCTGGAGGTTTTTACAAAGCTGTCGGGCTCTTTCAGTGTTTTGGTCAGTTCATCTTGACACCTCACACCATGACTGTAGCCAAAAAGAAGATGGTTGTGATGCATCCGCTGCCCAGAGTCAATGAGATCAGGTAAGATATGACAAGGAAGCTTGTCCCCCCCCCCCCCTCACATGCTCAGCACTGCTTCCACTTCTACTCTACTTTACTATCAGCACTCTAACACAGTGGAAATAAGACTTTATTTGTGCTTCACCTTCACCTCATGCATTTCTCTTTCCCTTCAGTGTGGAGGTTGACACAGACCCGAGAGCAGCGTATTTCCGTCAGGCAGAGAACGGCATGTACATCCGTATGGCCCTGCTGGCCACCGTGCTGGGCAGATAAACGCCTGACCTGCACAGTCGTACCAAAAATTGTGCAGGGAAACAAGTGCAAGAGTAAATGTTTATGTTCTTGCCTGACAAAGCACAATCTGCATTCCACTTCCTGGTGTTGGAGGACGTTCAAACTTTAGTTTCACACTACTTGTGTATTCTGCTAAATGTCCCCTTCAAGATTATCGTATTCCATTAAAGAAAATCTGTCGTCATAACACAATTAAGATTTTCCATTGCATAGTGTCAGTGTTTCTGCATTAGTGAGCCAACTGGAGGATGGAAGGCTTCCTGCAGTCCTTCATTCTGATTCTGGTATTATGGGATTTTAATAAAATGAATCTTTTTTGCTGGGCGAAAGTTGAAGCTGCTAAAACTAGTGTGTGAATCTGATGCATAGTTACTGTTTTGTCACTTCATGTCACAGGAGAACTAAGAACAACTTATTAAAAATAGCGCCTGAATAAAAAAAAAAATCTAGAATTTGTTTGTGTTGGTGGTACTGTTTCGACCACTGCCGTAGTGTTTGTGAAAAACCTGTCTTAATGCTTTTTTTAATGTGTGTAACTTTTGAGAAAGCAAACGCACAAGCTTGTTCTTGGTTCTGTTATATGTATTTCATGTAATGTAGCAGATTTTTAATGGAAACTTGGATTTGTCTCTGTTGAATTTTGGTAAATGACTATTAGGTAGAGAAATTAATAATAAATAAAAATGTCAACAAGACAAGACTTATGTCCCGTGTGAATACAGGAGGGTCATCGCTGACTTTGTGACCTTTAAATACCTCAGCTGAACAGAAAACTGGGCTGGACTGACAAAAAAAAATGCCCTGTACAGGACGGGCCAAAGTGGCCTCCACCTGCTGAGGAGGCTGAGGTGAGGACCTCGGCTGTTGTGTGCTGGGTGGGAGGCAACGTGGACAGAGACAGGACGAGACTTAAGCTGGTTAAGACAACTGGTTCTGTCCTGGGCTGCACACTGGACACTATCGAGGAGGTAGCAGACAGAAGGATGCTGGTACAACCATGCTCCATCATGGATGATCTCCCCCTGCACCAGGCTGTAGAGGCTCTGAGCAGCACCTTCAGCAGACTCTTACCCCCCCAGTGTAGGAAAGGACGCTATTTCACTAAATATTCCATTCCTCCCCACAGCCATCGCACTGTACAACAACACTGCAGGGATGTATACATGCAGTGTACACTACATCTGCTGTTCCTCTATTGGTGCAATATACAATATATAGTATTTAATATTGTCTCAGAGCCAGTGCAATATATCAAATGTTTTCTATTGTACACACATAAATACAGATTTGTCTTTCTTTATGATGTTCGGACTGTTTTTACAGCTATTATATTTTGATCGTGTACATCGGAAGTGTATCTACTGTCTGCTGCTGTAAACACTGTGGGATTAATAAAGTCCTATCTTCTCTTATCTTCTCTTATCTTCTCTTATGACCATTACGTGTCGTTGATCCAGGTCCAAGACGTGGCCTTACTGACATCTAGCGGCCAAACGGTGCATAGCAACTAGGGTAATAGGTTTAGAGTTGTTGTCTCACTGTTTGTCACCTCTTTACGCCTGATCAGATTCTTCTTATGGCTACATCGTTATTTTTTATTATTTATTTATTAGCTTTTTGTATTTGAAAAGTGGGTTTTTGGAGGAAACCTTGAAAGCATAAGCCCGTCCAACTTCATTTCCTGGAAGGAGGAGCCGCCAGCCAATGACCTGAGCGGAAAGACGCATGCGCAGAGGAGACCCGGTGTGGCGGCGGCGGGCTAGCAGCCGTCTGTGACCGGTCAAATATTACCGTGTTTCCATCCTTTAACCGGGAGTCAGGACGTAAAACCGGATGCCTCTATGAGCCAAATAGCCTCCCAGCGTGACACACAGCGACCAGTTAACGCAAGGTAAGCTAGTTCACCAGCGTTAAAGCGCTAGCACAGCGTTAGCCTGAAAGCATAGCTGTCATGGTCCAGTCTGCCAGACTCCGTTCGGAGATCGGACCGTTTAAGGTTGACTCGTCTCTGCAAACGCAGCATCATTCGTGCAGCTTCACGCCCATAATACGAGTCTAACAAGCGCAAGTAGCGTCAGCAGTTCGGAAAAGCCAGAACTGATGTTATAATAACTGCTTTATCTAACGCGGATGGTTGTGGACGTGCAGGGCGCTGGCAACTAGTCTTTCTAAACAATGCTGGCGAGTAATTGTCCGGTAATTAGCTAAATGTTGAGGCTTGTAAACGCTGAACTCATCACCGGACTCGCACACACGCGTAGCTTTAAATGTGCGGTTCGTGTTACAGCACAGAAACCTCCCCAAAGCTGAAATTCCCACAGTTAGCTGCGTTTTCACGCTTCAGCGGTGCTGGAGCTGCGTGTGGCTAAGCGTTAGCATAATGCAGCTGGTCACGCGCGCAACCTGGCGTTTTGGAACGTTTATTCATTAATAGATTAAACGTGTCAACATGTCACACGCAGCTAACAGCTACCTGCTAACTACTAACTGCAACACAGGGGCCGCAGCAGATTGTGAAAGACGGGAAGAAGCAACCAGCCGCACAACAAAGCAGCGAGGCTCATTAGGTGAAATGGTTAAATGAAGCCTTGTGGCATTTATTTATCAATGGCGGGGTGTAGAATAGAAAGTAGTTCTCCGTGTGCAGGGGGATTAGCAAAGGATTAGGGTTGCACAAGGACAAACACACGACTGTCACGCAGCGGCGGTTCTCCTTCATTGTGCGACTCACCCACAGCAACTTCATCAGCTGGACAGAGCAGCGGCCACCTGACAGGTCACACCCTGCTGTGCGCATGTTTGTGTTCACCTCACACCTGTTGGTCTGCAGTGTGTTAACTTCATTAATCATCCCAGCATGTGCTGGTATCTGAGGCTGTAGATGTAGGTCAGAGGTCATATTTAGATCTTTTTCTCATGACCTGACATAAGGTCACGTGAGAGCTATCAACTGTGATACATTAATCACCGTATATGGTTTAGTAACCCCACTAATAAACTTCAATGACGTGCACTATGTATTAAGTCAAGTCCAGTTTCAAATTCACACATTACAGTATATGTTACTCCTGTACAGTCAGGTGCAGCCAATTCCGTCTATACTGTTCTTATTCCCACAGTTTAACTGAATTTGTGCACATGGATAAGTTCATGTGTCGCATTCGACTTTGTTCCGTTCACCGTAAAGATTTCGGCTTATGATCCATTCACACATGTAAATAAGACGTAGTAGATGGCGGTAACTGACCTTCCACTAATCTGTAAGGGGAGAGTCAGGTTGAACAAGCGTTTGCATAATCTTGCAATTTTGCATGAGTTTCATTTGTTTCTGCCACTTCAGGACAGACCAACAACAGCCAGTTGTGCTTTACACCAGCATTTATAGTGATGTAGAATTTTCTCAACGCTTTTGCTCTGTAGTAAATTAAAACTGTAACTTGTCATTAAAGCCACTGTTATTTTTAACAATAAAGTGGAGTATTTTTGTCCGGATAAGTGAATAATCATGGGAGTTGTTGCCCTCAGTTGTCACGTGGTTATTTGTTCTTTCTGTCAAGATCCATTATGGCAAGAAATAAAAAAACAAAACAAAAAAACCTTTGAACACAGGATGCAGACGTCCTCAGACTTGGCTTTTATGTTCGTCACTAATAATAGCTTTTAAAAAACGATACTTTCATTTCTTCTAAATTTAAACTTCAGTAGTTTTCTACTCACTAAAACGTGTGTGTGTGTGTGTGTGTGTGTGTATATATATATACAAGTTGTGTATATACATTTTCTTAATGTTAATATGCTTTTATGGGTTAAAACGTTTGCTATCTTTTTTTCATTTCAATTAGTTGATTTTTGTTCAGTTTTTAAATTTTCATTGTTTTCCCACTCTTGGTAAATTGACCTGTTTTGAGTTTTGCCGTGTTTCACTTCATTTAACATCATTGGTTTTGCGTCTCTTCTGAGGGGAGCAGCGTACGTCACACGCTTTCAGCTCAGAATCAAGGCAGTCAACCCTGTGTCTTTCTTTCTCTGGTATTGTGTTGTAGTAAATTGTCGTGCTGCCAGTTTTAAAGGCTGCACCACTACAACTGCAGTTTGCTAATTAAGCTAATGGACCAGGCTCGGTGCTGCTCGGTCAGTGGCTCTGTGTGAGCTACAGTGGGGCAGTTGGATCAGCGCAGACGTCTCTTGGCAGCAGCTCCTGGTCTTTATGTTAGGGGACCAAACCTAATGCTTCCTCCATGCCCTGCACAGCTCAGATAGTCTTGGCTCCAGCAGAAGCACCATCTGGGCCTGAAACATGTTTGCTGTTGAGAAAATAATGTCCCGCTTTGATCCGCTCTGTCCTCTGTTAATATCGGTGAAGAGCCCGAATGAATGTTTGCCTTGTTTGTACTTTCCCTGCAGGGAAATGATGCTGTTCAGCGCTAATGCCTGTGAAAGGTTGCATTTATTGTATTTTTTTATTTAGAGTGGCGTCTACTTCCATGGCAGTGCAGCTGTTTATCGAACTACTGTACCAGGGTGATTAGAGCAGCTGCTTCATTTTACCACCTGTAACATAGTGGATTATGATCCGTTTAGTCACAGCAAGGCATTAATCGCTGATTACGTTAGCTCCACACGTCTGTTCCTGACATACGTACCGTACTTCACCTCCTTTACGCCAAACAGTTATTCAATTTATTCAAATCAGGTTCTCCTCCTCAGGCGGACAATGGTGGCCGATGACGACTGTGTGTTTCTAAAGAGAGGAAAGCTCCTAAAGCAAAGTCTGTCTCCCGCTGCACCAGTGCAAGTACAAGCAGCTTTACCAGTGTTGTCATTCGATTAGTTAAAAGCCTCCTGCAGCGCAAACCAAAAGTGAAGCCCCTGACACATTTGTAATCATCGTCTTGTTCAGTTAACAGCGTCACTAGTGTCACATTGGGGTCATTCAGTCAGTACTTTACTAAAGATGTCTCATCACAGCTTCCTTTGGCTGCCAACATGATCATTAATTCGCTCTTCCCATATCAGTTGATGTGACCACGTTCTCTCTGTTTGAGCAGAGGTGAGCCATGGCTGAACCAAACTCCTCCCGTCCTCAGAGGAAGATGTCCACGGCTGGGGAGAGTGTGTACAAGGTGCTAGGGTTGGAGAAGGGAGCCTCAGCGGAGGACATCAAGAAAGCATACAGGTAGGCGATGCACATCCATGAGCCGTTGCTCAGTTTATTACGGCTTAGAACAGGGTAACTAATTGGCTAAATTAGCATTTAGTGTTTAGTTGTGTTTTCCATCCTGGCAAACCGTCAAAGTTCTGTTCATTAACATTCCTCCACCAGTCATTCACCATGTTAATGGTGAAGGACGCAGATCATGCAGTTCCTCATTTAGATGTTAATCTGCTGGATTGATGTTTAGTTTAGTTCAGGTTTTTTAGAGGGAACCATCCAAAGTTAATCTGTAATGTATTTGACTTTGCTTTGTGCTTCATCTCCTGTCAGAAAACTAGCACTGAAGTATCACCCAGATAAGAATCCAGACAACCCAGAGGCAGCGGAGAAGTTTAAGGAGATAAACAACGCCAACTCCATTTTAAACGATGAGACCAAGAGGAAGATCTATGACGAGTACGGCTCCATGGGCCTCTACGTGTCCGAACAGTTCGGAGAGGAAAGCGTCAAATACTACTTCCTCATGTCCAAATGGTGGTTTAAGGTTCGTGTTCGTGTGTGGACTGTGAGAGACGGCTGCAAGTAAATTAGCTTTTTTTTCAAGGTTTTGAGCTTAACGTGAATTTAATTTAAAGGGTGACGAGCTTCTAGTTGTTTTATTTCAGCATCAGCCTTTTAAAGATGGTCTTCTCTGCTTGTTTTGTGGCGCAGGGTCTGGTTCTCTGCTGCACATTGTTCACCTGCTGCTGCTGTTGCTGCTGTTGCTGTTTCTGCTGTGGGAAGTGTAAACCACCTGAAGACGATGACTCATACCAGTACGTGGACCCTGAGGACCTGGAGGCTCAAATCAAAGCTGAGCAGGATGGAGGTGAGAGGTTGCCTCAAGTCTGTTTACTCTGTTGATATTGTATTTTCTCTTCCAGCTGATAAGGGAGTTTTATAGGATTTGTCCCTAGATTAGTTTGTAGTTATCGTACCTCTAGAGACAGTAAATTCTTCCACAAGGCATCTTATTGATGATAATATATAAGATATATTCTAGCATTTCACGTTTCAACTTGTGTTTGGATCAGATGTAAGAATCATCTGGTGGATTTAAAACGCTCTCACACTGCTGGACCTTTGTTTTCATGCTCCAACCTAACAGGAAGCACAGTAATCATAATCCAGCCCACATCTAATCTGGGCCCAGAAACCCCAGAGGGCCAGAGTCAGCCTATCCCGTTGCCTATGCCCATGTCTCCATCTGAGCCACAGTCGCTGACATCAGCCAGTCCGCCAGAGGAAGTAAACCCAGGGGAGAGCGCACCAGAGTCGAAATGACTCGTAAGAACCACGTCGTCTAATTTCTGTCGCTCACTGTCGTTCTCTCCGTGTTCATCCTCGTCAGCTGCGTCTGGCTGCTCATCGCTCATGTTTAGCGTTTTCACTCACCCATAGCTCAGCACGTTTTGCGCTTAATTGCTGTCCCTTTCGTTGTGTTGTTCAGGTTGTCTTGTACCAGCACGTGTCTTCATGTTGTCACCGTTTGCTTGAAATCCTCATCAGGACATGAGCATGGCTTCAGTCATTATGTTGTTGGCAGGACACAAATACAGCTGTTGATTAGATGACATTCACCAGGCAGGAATGTCATCAAATGAGCCATGATCACAATATGTTAGTGCTGTTATTGACGATAGTGTTTCCCTCCTCCTACAGGACATTGACAGGTTGGAGGAGCCTCATCTAGCAGGAGGTAAGGACAGATGTCAGACGTCGTCTTACCAACTATTCTGCAGTAGCCGTAGACCGTTTGAGGAATCTGAAGTTTTTTATGGAGACGTCAACAAAATATAGAGTCGGTGTCTTTTCTCCCTCTTCAGCCTGTAACGTTCCTGTTATGATTGAGCCACGTTTGACTGCTGCCAGCAACTCGGAGATCAACCGGCTTGAAGCCACCAGCCCAGGCTCCCAGCGTATTCCTGACCGTCGCCTCCTTCCTTCTACCCGCTGCTCCACATCTGTAAGGTGGGCACTTAAAGGCTCCGGCCCCCCTCCATGAACCTGACGTCATGGAGGACTAGTCCTGCAGTTTAACCTTCTAGCTGGGCTCTGACAAGGCGGAGACCCTTTCAGAAAAGACCAGCTAGTAGGTACAAGTCAAATCTAAATCCGTGTGCAAATGTCTTTTTTTCTTATTCCTGCTGACAACATACTCCAGTTTGGGCCGGATGGTTTTGCCAGCAGTTCACTTATGCAGAGCCTGATCTGCCAACATGCCTGAACTGGATGCTAATCTGTTCCCATCATCCCATTTCAACCAGTAAGAGAGAGACACTGGACAAGGACATTTCAAAAAACGGGGAGTGTAATGGGAGATAAAACATAACCGGAAGGACAACCTCATGAGTTCCCTCTGCCCAGACCTGGACTGGAACTACTTTCTCTGTAGCCCTTCCTCCATGTCGACGACCATCTGAGTAGTTTTTTTTTACATTTTTCCTCCTCTGACATGTTCTGGATTTCCCTGTTAATCTTTATGGACTGGATGCCATGTGGTGGCAGATGTTTGTCCACCTTCTTCTACCCAGACTCTCCTCTAGGTTTATCTTGTCAACCTAGTTATTGATGCCAAGTGTAAAAATATTCTCCTGTCAGAGGAGACGGGAGGACTGACAGTTGCTTTACATTCGGGTCATTGAAACATTTTAAATGAATACACAATCTGAGAGACTGCAGCAGTGACGAACACGCATTGGATGTCGTTCGAAGCGGAAGACGTCTTCCTTCCCCAGCGTGCATGCATTGTTGTTCAAACGCATGTCCCTACTGTACAGCACTAATGCATACTCCCTCTAACCGCTTGGCTTAACCTTAGACATGCAGACGGGGTAAACACATCCTTTGTACATGTGCGTGTTTGAACGCTGCCCTCGCCCAAACACCGTATTCGATGCCATACCTCTAAAACAAACCAACCACTAAAGTTCCAGCTGGAGAAACGACTCTTCTCCACCAAAGACCAAAGCCACCAGCTTCATGTAGCCTGCAGGTTTAGACTGAGCCTCCATCGATTGCAGGTTGTATAAGGTACCGTTGGCTTGTCATGACCCAAGGTGACGTCATTAAATGCTCAGTTTTGTGTGAGAAACTCAAAAGTTTACTTAAGTAATTTGCATTGTTGGTAATTGAAACTAATAATTTATTGATCCATCTGGACTCAACCATTTGCTTGTCAGCTTGTGCTGGATTTGGTGCTTGCTGGTCTGTTTTTAGGGTCATTGAGAGAGTGGTTGCATTTCATGTGAGTCTTCCTCTACACACAGCTTGAATTCAGTCTAGTTGTTTGGCTGCTGTGATTCAGGAGATTCAGGAGAGAGTAATGTAAAGTCTGCGTATTCCTGTTCAGTTTCCTACCACGCAGGTGCTTTGATCATTTTAACACACTAGTGTTGTTTTTAAGCGTTTGTGCCACCGTAGTACACGACATTATACTGCGTTAACCTTTCTGTTGTGTTTTGAATGAAAATAAAAAGAAAAACACAACAGACTATGAAGCCAATTAACACTAATTTAGGTGGAAAAGCTTTGGGAGACGTATTTATTCACTTTGTTTCTGGGAGGGACTGCCATCAAGAAACAGTTTCTTAAGGGAGGAATCAAACTGAGGCTCCACATTTCAACATTTCTTTGAGTGAACTACGTTTTGACTTTGATCCTGTTTAATGTTTAGCTCATGTGAGTCTAGAAAGGTGAGCGTTGTGTCCAGTGCAGATAACTTGTTACTGTGTACATTTCAAGGGTGTGTTCTTTACTAAATGTACAGTTAAACAGCCTGGACACACGACGGCTAAAACACTTTAATACTGCCTGGAAAACTGCAATAAACCAACACAATCGAATCGTGTCGGACCAGCAACCAAGCTCCGTGTTTCATTTTCTGGCTTGTTCTCGTCGGCGGAATAAACCCGTGAAAACATGAAAATCATGATTACGTCTTAAAGACTTTACAATCAATTGCCAAAACTTACCCATAATTTTAGAAGGCCCAACATTTCAGAAATGTCTTTTTCATCAGCCCATCTCAAATAACTCTTTGTTAAAGAAGCAACAAGGCTGTGGAGCCTGGAAAGGAAACATATTTATTATTTTTTTAATTCTTGTAAATAACTAATTGAACAGCAAAATAATTGTCTGACTGTGAATTTATGCCTGTTTAACAACTGTACATACATTTATTTATATTTCATAGAAATACCATAAAACAAAGCAACAGCTCAGAGTAGTAGGAGGTCACTTAAAAGCACCAGTGTTGACCTTAAAGCTGCACCTGGATTTGGATTGAGTCCTGGTTTGAAGGCTAATGCTAAGCTAATGCTTGTAGCACGTTTTACGTGAAGCAGACTTCATGCTGAAAACCGGCAGCGTGGACAGTCTTCGTTCTTGAGGTGACCAGTGTCAGAGACAATCTCCAAAAGTAGTTGTTTGGGTTTTTCCCCAAGAGTCACGAGTAAATATTCAAGTTTCCATCAGAGAATGTTTTGGTTTTTTTGTCACTTGTTTCCTGTGGATGGTCTGTAAATCTGACTTACTATGAAATAAAGGAAAAGGTTTACTGATTTATATTTTACTTTCATTAGTGCTGGTTTATAATAACGTGTCCATTGATGAGCTGAAGTTATAAACCTGCTAGTGGCAGAGGCGCCTGAACAGCTTATCCTGCAGCCTATAAATAGAGCCGTAAACCCATTAAAAGCTTTGTCTGTGTCACAAACTCTGTTCTGGTGATTAGCAGTTACGCTGTGTGGGTGTGATTATAAATAGTTATAAGGCCCCAGTTTAAAGCATAAGATACATGATGGAGCCCTAAAGGGTCACATGTTTGACCTTTTGCTGCAGGAGTGATGGTTGCTCGGGTCATGTGCAGCCATTAACCTAAACCCAGTAGAAGCCGAGCGTTGTCATCTGTAGAAGCAACTTGTACTAGTACGACCGTAATCCTTTAATTATGAATACAGTCCCCTTTGCTACAGCGGTGCCTCAGCACCAGTTTTACCATGTGACACAAAAGCAGTGAGCGCGGACGCTGTGGGTGACAGTCGTCCGTTTATCGCCGTGAGGTTTCCTGTAAACGTCTAAATCTACTCTGCAATCAGTTGCTATGGTAACTGCACAGTCCACGAGCAACCAGTCGTTGGTTGTTTGAATTTGTTGTTGTAGTGTGTTTGTAATTGGTAAATACTCAAATTCTCAATTCTCTTTGATAAATGTCACTGGCCCTAGTTTGTCATGAGTCGTTTAGTTTAAAGGGCAAATAAAGCTAATATAGTATTTACACACACTTCACACGTGCTCAGATGTAAATGCAGAACTTTGGTGTAGTAGCTTTTTTTTTTTGTAGTAACAAATTTCAGAGAAGCTGTGAGGCCATCGTTCCTGAGAAATACGCTCGTCCTCAATTCTCAGAAATGCACCAGATTTCATGTAAGTATGTGTTTCTAAAAATATTAAAGATGCATTTATCTGAACTGACCATCTTCACACCTCATTCTCAGAAACCCCCAAAATAATGTGTAGTAGCTCAGCATCTCTGACAGAGACAACGATGACTAAACCTACAGTATTAATACTATAACCGTCAGAAAATAAGGTAAACAGCAACGAGACACTGAACTCATGTTAAATGTAGGTCAAATATTTCTCTGTTTCAACAGTAACTGAACAACTTTCTTCCTCCGTCGCTGTCAGAGCTGGAGACGACGTCACTTTGACCAATATTTACATCATTATGTTTTCGAGGTAAAATATCTTAATAAAACAAAAAAAATGTAATAAAACAATTTAATCCTGTTTGTTATAACATTTTCTCTTCACCAGTGACTGAATCAAAGCTTGAGAACTGTCATGTGTCAACACAAACTCTGTAAACCATCAGGGTGACGTGTTAACAGACCGTGAAGAGGTGAGGACACCTGCTGAACCCTCCTCCTACGCGTCAGGTTATTAGCTCGTTAACGTGTGAAGTGACTGATTGTTACAGTAACGATCGTCTGTTTTCCTTCAGACCTCAGGCGAGAAGATGATGAATTAAAACCATGTATTGGTTTTAAAATATATATTTTTAATTTTTACAATTTTACATTTTATTTATTTGCATTTTTCAGATGACACCAGTTTTCTGTACTTCTTGAAGGAAAGAGCAGGATAAGTGTTTATAGGTGAAGATGAAACGACACCAGCAACGGTTTCTCAGGTTGGTGGAGGATCGTTCTGGTCTCTGTGGGTTTAACAACTCTCATCATCATAGTGGTTACAGTCGACATATGGATCAGAACCAAAGGTGAGAACGTTCAGTGATGACGTGAGAAGGTTCAATGTTAAGTCTTCACTGGTTAATCACAACAGACATAGACTTTAAAATCAGAAAAGTTATTTACTTCAGAGATATTTTAGTTTGCTGTAAACTGCAAAGCAACACAGAGTCATGTGGCATCACTGACATCATGACTCTTCCTTCAGAATATTTAATAAACATGTGTCGGCTCTGACCTCTGTTTACCTTTCAGTAATTACTAGTTTAATTATTTAGTCACATAAATTCCACAGAGACACTCGGCTTCAAATCTGCCTTTTTGAGCTGAAACTCTTGGTTCTTTGGGATGAAGAGGTGAATGTGGTTTAATTATGCAAATCAATACAAAAATTTAAATGAGGAAGTTATTGTGAGGAAGGAACTTCAAAAATTACATCTTAAAAGATAATCTACAGGAAGCAGCAGCTCAGAGACAGTTGAGAGAGAAGAACGATGTGGATCAAAATGTTTTTATTCATGATCCTGATGCTTCAGTTTACAGGTGAGTAAATATCACAAAGCCTGAAGTTACTGGTGTTTTATTCTCTGTTAGTTTACACTATCAGAGGTTCGTTGGCAGTTTTATCTGAAATGATCTTTAATATTCTGGTTCGTTTCTCATCAACAGTAACTGAACAACTTTCTTCCTCCGTCGCTGTCAGAGCTGGAGACGACGTCACTTTGACCTGTGAACATGTGAAAGATGATAAATGTCTAAACACACAATGGATCTACAATGATCCAGATCATACCAGAACTGATGCTCTGGTTAGAGGTGGACAGACTGAAAGATCCACATCAGACAGACTGAGTGTTGGAGAGAAATGTTCTCTGGTCATAGAGAAGGTCACAGGTCAGGACGCTGGTCTCTACACCTGCAGACAAGATGGAGACTCTGAGGTTTATCTGTCTGTTGTTACCTGTGAGTGTTTACATCATTTTCAGCTCCAACTGTTTTGTTATTGAATGAAACTATTATAATTTTAGAGTGAAGTTCATTTTAATTCTGTCTGTTTTAATATTGTCTCTTTCTCCTCCAGTGACTGAACATAAACTCATGAATGCGGTCGGCTTCTACTGTTATGTTTCAACACATAAACGCTGTAAACCATCAGTGAAGTGGCTGCATCAGGGTGAAGACGTGTATGGAGATCATAAAAACCTGAACGCATCAGAGATCTACTACTACGCCCTCGTGACCTTTGAGGATTCTCAGGTTATTTACGCATCAGTGTTGACGTCGTTAACGTGTGAAGTGATCGACTGCAGGACTAACGTTCATCAGTTTCCCTTCAGGCCTCAGGCCTCAGGTGAGAAGATGATGAACTGTTCACAACTAAACCCACCTGCCGTTTAACTGATGCTTTCAATTTACAAGATTGTTCTTTAATTATTATTCAGATAAAGATGGATCTGAATCAGCAGGATCTGTTGAAAACTCTCTCACAACATTGAGGATCGTTCTCGTCTCTGTGGGTTTAACAACTCTCATCATCATAGTGGTTACAGTCGACATATGGATCAGAACCAAAGGTGAGAACGTTCAGTGATGACGTTTAGAACGAGAAGGTTCACTGTTAAGTCTTCACTGGTTCAATGTTTCATCTTTTCAGGGAACAAAACACAAATGAATCAAAACACAGTGAGTATAAAACTAATGTTTATTGAAGTTTTCATTTTCCACGTTGGATCAGAATCTCAGTGATGTTGGTTCCACAGGTTGATGATGATGATGGTGATGAAGGTACAGCGACGTATGAAAATGCTGGAGCCTCTTCTGCTTCGGTCTGAATCCGCTGATCAACAACTTGAGCCTCAGCTCAGTTGTAGAGGGAGGAAGCAGCTGTGACCACTAGGACGGAGGCAGTGAGGAGCACGGTCACACTGAGATCTGCTGTTTGGTTTTGTCAGTGATGTAACTTTTATGATCTTTTGTAATGTTTGTTGTTACTACAGTAAAGTTCACACTCGATGTCCATCGTGACCGTAGTTTATTTGACACGTGGCTCCTGATGCTCAGACTGAACCAGGTGAGGTTGGTCCTCCCTCTCGCCAGGTGGCGCTTGTGTCTGAGGCGAGACGGTGGTGTTGTCTTGGTTACCGTAGCTTGGTGAGGTCATCAGGAGGAAGGATGTGAGCTGTGGGAACAACTTGGTGGGATTTACTCCTGGAACACAGTCCAGTCCTGTGACTCGACTGAGAAACCGATTAGATCCTTGACGTTAACGTCACTCGGACTCTGTCTTCTCACTCTGCACTTTCATCCTTAACCGTCTGTCGTCACAGATGCTGCTTCCTTATTCTATTTTTATTTTTGTGGTTTCATCATGTGACAAAAAGGCACAAAGTGAAGCAACACTGTGCATCAGGTCATTTTCTTGGTCCAGTCTTCAGTAGCGACGGTCACAACAGGCTCAGACGGAGTCTGAAACATCGGGTTTAGGCCAGAATGTGTCACATGAAAGTCACATGTTGACGTCTCAACGTGTGACATTTAAATCTGAGTTGATGGATCTTATGTTGAACAGATAGAACCAGCACTAAACAAGGTAGGAGTGAGGAAGTTACACTGCTCTAAGTACAGGAAGTTACATTTCACCTTTAATCAGCAGCAGCTCAGAGACTCAGACGGATCAAAATGTTTTTATTCATGATCCTGATGCTGCAGTTTACAGGTGAGTAAATATCACAAAGCCTGAAGTTACTGGTGTTTTATTCTCTGTTAGTTTACACTATCAGAGGTTCGTTGGCAGTTTTATCTGATGATCTTTAATATTCTGGTTCGTTTCTCATCAACAGTAACTGAACAACTTTCTTCCTCCGTCGCTGTCAGAGCTGGAGACGACGTCACTTTGACCTGTGAACATGTGAAAGATGATAAATGTCTAAACACACAATGGATGTACAATGATCCAGATCATACCAGAACTGATGCTCTGGTTAGAGGTGGACAGACTGAAAGATCCACATCAGACAGACTGAGTGTTGGAGAGAAATGTTCTCTGGTCATAGAGAAGGTCACAGGTCAGGACGCTGGTCTCTACACCTGCAGACAAGATGGAGACTCTGAGGTTTATCTGTCTGTTGTTACCTGTGAGTGTTTACATCATTTTCAGCTCCAACTGTTTTGTTATTGAATGAAACAATTATATTTTAGTGTGAAGTTCATTTTAATCCTGTTTGTTTTAATATTGTCTCTTTCTCCTCCAGTGATTGAATCAAAGGTTCAGCATCTGGTCGGCTTCTACTGTGATGTGTCAACATATAAACTCTGTAAACCATCAGTGAAGTGGCTGCATCAGGATCAAAGCGTGTATGTAGGTTATAAAGACCTGAAGGCATCAGAGATCACCTACTACGCCGTTGTGACCTTTAAGGATTCTCAGGTTATTAACTCATCAGTGTTGACGTCGTTAACGTGTGAAGTGATCGACTGCAGGACTAACGTTCATCAGTTTCCCTTCAGGCCTCAGGCCTCAGGTGAGAAGATGATGAACTGTTCACAACTAAACCCACCTGCCGTTTAACTGATGCCTTCAATTTACAAGATTGTTCTTTGATTATTATTCAGATAAAGATGGAAAACCAGCAACAACTGAATCAACAGGATCTGTTGAAAACTCTCTCACAACATTGATCCCTGAAGCTTCTCCACAAACACAAGGTGACGTTTGTATTTAGCTTTAATTCATAGACTTTCGCGTAGTTGAAGGTGGAGGATGAGTAAAATATGTTTCCTGTTGGTCCAGGTTGGCGGAGGATCGTTCTGGTCTCTGTGGGTTTAACAACTCTCATCATCATAGTGGTTACAGTCGACATATGGATCAGAACCAAAGGTGAGAACGTTCAGTGATGACGTTTAGGACGAGAAGGTTCACTGTTAAGTCTTCACTGGTTCAATGTTTCATCTTTTCAGGGAACAAAACACAAATGAATCAAAACACAGTCAGTATAAAACTAATGTTTATTAGTTTTCATTTTCTACTTTGGATCAGAATCTCAGTGATGTTGGTTCCACAGGTTGATGATGATGATGGTGATGAAGGTACAGCGACGTATGAAAATGCTGGAGCCTCTTCTGCTTCGGTCTGAATCCGCTGATCAACAACTTCATCAGCTCACCACAGAAACCATCACTGCTGTTGTATTGGCTTCATCTCATGTTTTATCTTTTATTAAATAATTTAACGGCTGTGAGCTCTGTTGATTCTTTTTTTACTGCTCATCCCTTATTAAGTTATATTTATGTAGATAAATGGACACTATCAGCTACAATCTGCCTTAAGCCGTGAAACTCTGTTTGTGGAGATGAAGAAGCTGGTGTGCGTCACCTTGTTTGCTTGGCTCCACACCCTACCTTCAGATCATACAATAGCCTGACTCCTGATGTGGCCTCGCCCGTGTTCTCACCTGCACGTTTTCCCACGAACCCTGTTGGAGCGACACCAGGACCGAGCCTTAGTCGGTTCTTGAGTTAAGGGAAGCTTTATTGAAGTATTTTGCTCCTGCTCTCCAGTCAGTGGGTTTAAGTCTTTACCATCGTGGGGTTTTCCTGATTTTAAGTGAGTTGTTGAGTTTTAGCTCAAGAGGCTTCAGGGTTTAGTCCAGAGTCAGGAAGTGCTTTGCTGAGGACCGTTGGGCTGAGTGACGCCTTTTTGTGTGTAGTGCGTCCTCCAGCTGTTTGTGTTGTCTACGTCTGTGTTTCCTGTTCCCTTAGTTCGTGCGGATCCTGATGCTTCAGTTCACAGGTGAGTAAAATACACTAGTTTTATTATCAGTCTCATGTTTTCTCATCTAATTATACAGCTTCACATTCTTTAAGTTTAACATCTGATATAAACTCGGTGTTGAAGCTGTTTTAATGTTTTCATAGTTGAGTATCGCTCAAGGTGGTTTCTCGTTGTAGACGTCTGCTGCACTTTAGTCTGTAGAAGCTGATTTCACACGTTGAGTCTCTCGCCATCATGTGTTGCTCACGTTTCCTCTGCTGATGTCAAAGAAAAGTCAGAAAAAGCTGATGATTCGGTGAAGTAGTGACATCACAGTCAACATGTCCATTTATAAGATGCGCTTTGGTTAATAAGTAAAGCAACACATTGTTTAGCAGTTTGCTCACTATTCAGTTTCAGGCGTTAACACACTCACACGCTGTAGTAGGTTAAACAGCTTCCAGATGCAAATGTAACCTCAGGTTCTGCTGCTGTTTCTGTAAATGGCTTTAAAATCGAAGTTATTTACTTCAGAGGTAAAAACAGAAACTAACAAAGGTCGGAGTCATGTTGCAGCATCGACATCAAGACTTCTGTATATTTTTGGAACCAAATTACTGGGAAACTGACAAAGAAGCCAGAAATTCCCTTCAAGTTGTCTTTTATTCTTGCAAGAAGAGACGTAGGCAGACATGCTGATGAGTAGTTCCTCTGGGGGGGCGGCTGCTAAACAACGCTGGGGAGTAGAGGGCGAATCTGCAGGATGAGGTAAACGTGAGAAGTGAGCAGATACAGGGCGACACGATTAATTACATGTATATGTGTCTGGGTCCTGTGAAACATCCCTGTAGATTCTGTAGCAATGTTTGATTATCGCGTCTGCTTTGACCTCTGTTGATTGATTCTCTGTTTTATTTGACCTTTCAGTAAGTCAGAGACACTCGGCTTCAAATCTGCCTTAAGACGTGAAACTCTTGGTTCTTTGGGGAGATGCAGAAGTGGATGGTGTTCAAATATGCAAATCAACTTAAAAAAACTTAAATATGAGGAAGTTATTGTAAGGAAGCGACTTAAAACATCTTAGAAGATAACCTACAGGAAGCAGCAGCTCAGACAGTTGAGAGAGAAGAACGATGTGGATTAAAATGCTTTTATTCGTGATCCTGATGTTTCAGTTTACAGGTGAGTGAACATCTGGATATTGAAGTTGTACCATGTGTTTTATTGGTGATTTGTTCAACCAAGTGAGTCACAGAAACCGTCGATACGTATGTTTATGAATGAGAGCGTTCTCTTCATATCCTGATAGACTCATCTCGCGCCTTCCAAACAAACGCGGGACATCACATCTACCTCACCGTCAGAGACGGAGACGACGTGACGCTGGCTTGTAGAAACGTGAGCGATGCCGAGGAAACGTGCACCACAACCACGTGGCTCTTCAACTCGTCCAGTAGAACAGCGGCGCAGGGGGACGGAGCTCAGATGTCCAGGTCCAGACCAGATGGATGGAGAGTCACACAGAACTGTTCTCTGGTTCTAGACCAGGTCACACATGAAGATGTTGGTGTCTACTCCTGCAGACGAGCAGGCGGAGACTCTGTGGTTGATCTGTCAATGGTTTTCAGTCAGTATTTACATCATCAGGCCACTAGAAAACTGAAACTTTACTCTAATGATGTGTTCACGGTCCATTTCTCACCCGTTGTCTCCGTCTTCACCAGTGTC
This sequence comes from Macropodus opercularis, assembly GCA_030770545.1. Lineage (NCBI taxonomy): Eukaryota > Metazoa > Chordata > Actinopteri > Anabantiformes > Osphronemidae > Macropodus > Macropodus opercularis. Next base: position 1,464,017 of record CM061112.1, read on the forward strand.
TGAAAGTAGGGACCACGGCCGTGTGATGTTTTACTGCTCTGTGTGGAGCGAAGGAGAATGTAGACACTCCGTAACGTGGCTGCTTCAGGAGGACGCGGAGACGTCGCAGAGCTACTGCTACACCTCGCTGGCTCTCCTGGAGTCTCGCTCATCGCGTTTGACGTCGCTCACGTGCGAAGTGACTCATCCTGACGGAAACAAGCAGCAGTTTTCCATCAGGCCTCGGTCCTCAGGTGAGAAAACACGCGCTTGGCTGAAGCACCTATATCAGGTATTAAAGGTCTCATGGTGCGTTCGGTGACGGATTCTTTTTCCAGGCGAAAACGCGACATCTTCACCAACCACGGCAAACACAACACTGGTCAAAGACAGTCCATCAAACCAACACGGTGACGTTTCTACTCTATTGATCAGATAATGGTTCATTTTAACGGACGTAAATTCCTAAATTCCTCTGTTGTTCTCCAGGCTGGTGGTGGTTTGTTATCGTGTCTGTGCTTTTAATAACCGTCACAATTAGTTTTATTGTGATCAACAAATGCAGAAGAACTGAAGGTGAGAACATTCAGTCGTAAACATTTCATATTGACACGTTTAACTACTTTGGATTTTCAGAAGTAAAAGTAAAGTTGTTTTATATTTTAGGGAACAAAAGGCAGACGGATACAAAAACGGTGAGTTTTAAACGGAGTTGGTACAAGAACCTTTAACTCGGGCTGCATGGGATCATTTGAGATTTCTCTGCCGCTGCTCTGTGTGTCGATGTGGATTCTCACAGGCTGATGATGAAGATGATGATGACGGTCCAGTAATGTATGAAAATGTTGGAGAGCCTTCAGCTTCAGAAAGACTCCACTGATCCGCAGCCTCAGCATCAACTCGCCTCAAACCATCACTGCTGTTGTATCGGCTCCGTCTTTAGCTGTGGACACGGATGAGCTGAGATTAGACCAAGCAGAGGAGCGAGATGATGGAGCTGCAGGTTTGATGGACGTCATCATGCTTTGAGCAGAAGTTTAACCTCACTTTAATGAACTTTTGTGCTGCGTCACATTTTTCCTTAACGTTTAATGTATTTGATCAGGTTCGTGCTCATTTCTGTTTGCTAATGTTTGACGTTTGATCCTCCAACCTTTGAGCCACGTCTCCACCGTGGATGGTTTCTGTTCCCCACTTTATTAATAACAGCCCGAAACCACCAACACTGCAACAGGTGCTTGACTGGTCCAGTCCTGGTTCTGAAGTGGAAGAGGCTCAGAAAACATGTCTCTGTTTGTCACATTGACTTTTCAGATTAAAAGCAGCTTTATTCTTTTACTTTCTCAAGTAGCGATCGTTCTGAAATAAACTTCTACAGTACATGGTGAAAATGGGAGGGTCTGAGGAAGTTGGACCTTACTCAATTCAGGAAGCTGAATTTCATGGTTTTTATGAAGCAGCAGTTGAAAAGGTCACAGCAGCGAGAAGAGCGATGGCTGAACGCAGACGCAGCCGAGTGTTAGTTATGATCCTGATGCTTCTGTTAACAGGTGAGTAAACAGCTAAATGATACAGAGCTGCTGCCTCTGTTTCATCCAACCCCGGTTTGTACAAGCGTTAACAAGGTTTTAACGGTTTATGTTGAGTTTGGTGCATTTAAAATGATTAAAATCCTCCGTTTAATGTAGAATGATCTTTAATATTCTGCTTTATTTCTCATCTTTTCAGTCACTGGACAACTTTCCTCCTTCCCTGTCCGTGTCGGAGATGACGTCACTTTGACATGTGCAGATGTGTACGTGAGTCAGGCTGAATGTCAAACCGCTGCCTGGCTCTTCAAGGATCCAGAAAACAACGGGACAGAAGCTCTGGTTGAACGTGGACAGACGCGAACATCCAGATCACACAGGCTGAGTCTGACACAGAAATGTTCTCTGGGTATAAACAAGGTCACGGTTCAGGACGTTGGTCTCTACACCTGCAGACACCGATATGGAAGCTCTCAGGTTTATCTGTCTGTCGCTTACAGTGAGTCTTTGCCTTTTGAAACCAAAGACCTGAAACGTTACAGTAAACGTGAAACAGTGAGTTTTAACTAGTTTATTTTCACCAGTGGATGAGTATAAGCTTGAGGATAAGATCTATTTCTACTGCTACGTGTCAACACATAAACACTGTAAACCGTCGGTGAAGTGGCTGCATCAGGGCGAAGACGTGTTCACAGACCACAGAGACGTGAAGGCGTCGGAGACGCTCTACTACGCCACCGCGTCTCCTCTGGATTCTCAAAGTGTTAACTCGTCAGTGTTACGGTGTGAAGTGACTGATTGTTACAGTGACGTTTGGCAGTTTCCCTTCATACCTCAGGCCTCAGATGAGAAGACAGATGAGAAGGTTAACTATGAAATGTTTGTTTCCATGTGACATCCAAGCACAATGATGACTTTTACAGGTAAAGACACAAAACCAGCAACAACTGGATCTGTTGAAAACTCTCCCACAACATTGATCCCTGAAGCTTCTCCACAAACACAAGGTGACGTTTGTATTTAGCTTTAATTCATAGACTTTCTGGTAGTTGAAGGTGGAGGATGAGTAAAATATGTTTCCTGTTGGTCCAGGTTGGCGGAGGATCGTTCTGGTCTCTGTGGGTTTAACAACTCTCATCATCATAGTGGTTACAGTCGACATATGGATCAGAACCAAAGGTGAGAACGTTCAGTGATGACGTTTAGAACGAGAAGGTTCAATGTTAAGTCTTCACTGGTTCAATGTTTCATCTTTTCAGGGAACAAAACACAAATGAATCAAAACACAGTGAGTATAAAACTAATGTTTATTGAAGTTTTCATTTTCTACTTTAGATCAGAATCTCAGTGATGTTGGTTCCACAGGTTGATGATGATGATGGTGATGAAGGTACAGCGACGTATGAAAATGCTGGAGCCTCTTCTGCTTCGGTCTGAATCCGCTGATCAACAACTGAGCCGAGGCTCAAGTTGTTGATGATGTGATGTAACTTTTATGATCTTTTGTAATGTTTGTTGTTACTACAGTAAAGTTCACACTCGATGTCCATCGTGACCGTAGTTTATTTGACACGTGGCTCCTGATGCTCAGACTGAACCAGGTGAGGTTGGTCCTCCCTCTCGCCAGGTGGCGCTTGTGTCTGAGGCGAGACGGTGGCGTTGTCTTGGTTACCGTAGCTTGGTGAGGTCATCAGGAGGAAGGATGTGAGCTGTGGGAACAACTTGGTGGGATTTACTCCTGGAACACAGTCCAGTCCTGTGACTCGACTGAGAAACCGATTAGATCCTTGACGTTAACGTCACTTGGACTCTGTCTTCTCACTCTGCACTTTCATCCAGTCACAGATGCTGCTTCCTTATTCTATTTTTATTTTTGTGGTTTCATCACGTGACAAAAAGGCACAAAGTGAAGCAACGCTGTGCATCAGGTCGTTTTTTTGGTCCAGTCTTCAGTAGCGACGGTCACAACAGGCTCAGACGGAGTCTGAAACATCGGGTTTAGGCCAGAATGTGTCGCAGGAAATTCACATGTTGACGTCTCAACGTGTGACATTTAAATCTGAGTTGATGGATCTTATGTTGAACAGAGAGAACCAGCACTAAACAAGGTAGGAGTGAGGAAGTTACACTGCTCTAAGTACAGGAAGTTACATTTCACCTTTAATCAGCAGCAGCTCAGAGACTCAGACGGATCAAAATGTTTTTATTCATGATCCTGATGCTTCAGTTTACAGGTGAGTAAATATCACAAAGCCTGAAGTTACTGGTGTTTTATTCTCTGTTAGTTTACACTATCAGAGGTTTGTTGATCTTTAATATTCTGGTTCGTTTCTCATCAACAGTAACTGAACAACTTTCTTCCTCCGTCGCTGTCAGAGCTGGAGACAACGTCACTTTGACCTGTGAACATGTGAAAGATGATAAATGTCTAAACACACAATGGATGTACAATAATCCAGATCATACCAGAATTGATGCTCTGGTTAGAGGTGGACAGACTGAAAGATCCACATCAGACAGACTGAGTGTTGGAGAGAAATGTTCTCTGGTCATAGAGAAGGTCACAGGTCAGGACGCTGGTCTCTACACCTGCAGACAAGATGGAGACTCTGAGGTTCATCTGTCTGTTGTTACCTGTAAGTATTTACATCGTTTTCAGCTCCAACTGTTTTGTTATTGAATGAAACTATTATAATTTTAGAGTGAAGTTCACTTTAATCCTGTTTGTTTTAATATTGTCTCTTTCTCCTCCAGTGAGTGAATCAATGGTTGAGGACAAGGTCGGCTTCTACTGTGATGTGTCAACACATAAACGCTGTAAACCATCAGTGAAGTGGCTGCATCAGGGTCAAAGCGTGTATGGAGATCATAAAGATGTGAAGGCATCAGAGATCTACTACTACGCCGTTGTGACCTTTGAGAATTCTCAGGTTATTAACGCATCAGTGTTGACGTCGTTAACGTGTGAAGTGATCGACTGCAGGACTAACGTTCATCAGTTTCCCTTCAGGCCTCAGGCCTCAGGTGAGAAGATGATGAACTGTTCACAACTAAACCCACCTGCCGTTTAACTGATGCCTTCAATTTACAAGATTGTTCTTTGATTATTATTCAGATAAAGATGGAAAACCAGCAACAACTGGATCAACCACAGTAACAACTGAATCAACCACAGCAACAACTGAATCAACCACAGTAACAACTGAATCAACCACAGCAACAACTGAATCAACCACAGTAACAACTGGATCAACCACAGTAACAACTGGATCAACCACAGTAACAAGTGGATCAACATTGATCCCTGAAGCTTCTCCACAAACACAAGGTGACGTTTGTATTTAGCTTTAATTCATAGACTTTCTCGTAGTTGAAGGTGGAGGATGAGTAAAATATGTTTCCTGTTGGTCCAGGTTGGCGGAGGATCGTTCTGGTCTCTGTGGGTTTAACAACTCTCATCATCATAGTGGTTACAGTCGACATATGGATCAGAACCAAAGGTGAGAACGTTCAGTGATGATTTTTTAGAACGAGAAGGTTCAATGTTAAGTCTTCACTGGTTCAATGTTTCATCTTTTCAGGGAACAAAACACAAATGAATCAAAACACAGTGAGTATAAAACTAATGTTTATTGAAGTTTTCATTTTCTACTTTGTATCAGAATCTCAGTGATGTTGGTTCCACAGGTTGATGATGATGATGGTGATGAAGGTACAGCGACGTATGAAAATGCTGGAGCCTCTTCTGCTTCGGTCTGAATCCGCTGATCAACAACTTCATCGACTCACCACAGAAACCATCACTGCTGTTGTATTGGCTTCATCTCATGTTTTATCTTTTATTAAATAATTTAACGGCTGTGAGCTCTGTTGATTCTTTTTTTACTGCTCATCCCTTATTAAGTTATATTTATGTAGATAAATGGACACTATCAGCTACAATCTGCCTTAAGCCGTGAAACTCTGTTTGTGGAGATGAAGAAGCTGGTGTGCGTCACCTTGTTTGCTTGGCTCCACACCCTACCTTCAGATCATACAATAGCCTGACTCCTGATGTGGCCTCGCCCGTGTTCTCACCTGCACGTTTTCCCACGAACCCTGTTGGAGCGACACCAGGACCGAGCCTTAGTCGGTTCTTGAGTTAAGGGAAGCTTTATTGAAGTATTTTGCTCCTGCTCTCCAGTCAGTGGGTTTAAGTCTTTACCATTGTGGGGTTTTCCTGATTTTAAGTGAGTTGTTGAGTTTTAGCTCAAGAGGCTTCAGGGTTTAGTCCAGAGTCAGGAAGTGCTTTGCTGAGGACCGTTGGGCTGAGTGACGCCTTTTTGTGTGTAGTGCGTCCTCCAGCTGTTTGTGTTGTCTACGTCTGTGTTTCCTGTTCCCTTAGTTCGTGCGGATCCTGATGCTTCAGTTCACAGGTGAGTAAAATACACTAGTTTTATTATCAGTCTCATGTTTTCTCATCTAATTATACAGCTTCACATTCTTTAAGTTTAACATCTGATATAAACTCGGTGTTGAAGCTGTTTTAATGTTTTCATAGTATCGCTCAAGGTGGTTTCTCGTTGTAGACGTCTGCTGCACTTTAGTCTGTAGAAGCTGATTTCACACGTTGAGTCTCTCGCCATCATGTGTTGCTCACGTTTCCTCTGCTGATGTCAAAGAAAAGTCAGAAAAAGCTGATGATTCGGTGAAGTAGTGACATCACAGTCAACATGTCCATTTATAAGATGCGCTTTGGTTAATAAGTAAAGCAACACATTGTTTAGCAGTTTGCTCACTATTCAGTTTCAGGCGTTAACACACTCACACGCTGTAGTAGGTTAAACAGCTTCCAGATGCAAATGTAACCTCAGGTTCTGCTGCTGTTTCTGTAAATGGCTTTAAAATCGAAGTTATTTACTTCAGAGGTAAAAACAGAAACTAACAAAGGTCGGAGTCATGTTGCAGCATCGACATCAAGACTTCTGTATATTTTTGGAACCAAATTACTGGGAAACTGACAAAGAAGCCAGAAATTCCCTTCAAGTTGTCTTTTATTCTTGCAAGAAGAGACGTAGGCAGACATGCTGATGAGTAGTTCCTCTGGGGGGGCGGCTGCTAAACAACGCTGGGGAGTAGAGGGCGAATCTGCAGGATGAGGTAAACGTGAGAAGTGAGCAGATACAGGGCGACACGATTAATTACATGTATATGTGTCTGGGTCCTGTGAAACATCCCTGTAGATTCTGTAGCAATGTTTGATTATCGCGTCTGCTTTGACCTCTGTTGATTGATTCTCTGTTTTATTTGACCTTTCAGTAAGTCAGAGACACTCGGCTTCAAATCTGCCTTAAGACGTGAAACTCTTGGTTCTTTGGGGAGATGCAGAAGTGGATGGTGTTCAAATATGCAAATCAACTTAAAAAAACTTAAATATGAGGAAGTTATTGTAAGGAAGCGACTTAAAACATCTTAGAAGATAACCTACAGGAAGCAGCAGCTCAGACAGTTGAGAGAGAAGAACGATGTGGATTAAAATGCTTTTATTCGTGATCCTGATGTTTCAGTTTACAGGTGAGTGAACATCTGGATATTGAAGTTGTACCATGTGTTTTATTGGTGATTTGTTCAACCAAGTGAGTCACAGAAACCGTCGATACGTATGTTTATGAATGAGAGCGTTCTCTTCATATCCTGATAGACTCATCTCGCGCCTTCCAATCAAACGCGGGACATCACATCTACCTCACCGTCAGAGACGGAGACGACGTGACGCTGGCTTGTAGAAACGTGAGCGATGCCGAGGAAACGTGCACCACAACCACGTGGCTCTTCAACTCGTCCAGTAGAACAGCGGCGCAGGGGGACGGAGCTCAGATGTCCAGGTCCAGACCAGACGGATGGAGAGTCACACAGAACTGTTCTCTGGTTCTAGACCAGGTCACACATGAAGATGTTGGTGTCTACTCCTGCAGACGAGCAGGCGGAGACTCTGTGGTTGATCTGTCAATGGTTTTCAGTCAGTATTTACATCATCAGGCCACTAGAAAACTGAAACTTTACTCTAATGATGTGTTCACGGTCCATTTCTCACCCGTTGTCTCCGTCTTCACCAGTGTCTGAAAGTAGGGACCACGGCCGTGTGATGTTTTACTGCTCTGTGTGGAGCGAAGGAGAATGTAGACACTCTGTAACGTGGCTGCTTCAGGAGGACGCGGAGACGTCGCAGAGCTACTGCTACACCTCGCTGGCTCTCCTGGAGTCTCGCTCATCGCGTTTGACGTCGCTCACGTGCGAAGTGACTCATCCTGACGGAAACAAGCAGCAGTTTTCCATCAGGCCTCGGTCCTCAGGTGAGAAAACACGCGCTTGGCTGAAGCACCTATATCAGGTATTAAAGGTCTCATGGTGCGTTCGGTGACGGATTCTTTTTCCAGGCGAAAACGCGACATCTTCACCAACCACGGCAAACACAACACTGGTCAAAGACAGTCCATCAAACCAACACGGTGACGTTTCTACTCTATTGATCAGATAATGGTTCATTTTAACGGACGTAAATTCCTAAATTCCTCTGTTGTTCTCCAGGCTGGTGGTGGTTTGTTATCGTGTCTGTGCTTTTAATAACCGTCACAATTAGTTTTATTGTGATCAACAAATGCAGAAGAACTGAAGGTGAGAACATTCAGTCGTAAACATTTCATATTGACACGTTTAACTACTTTGGATTTTCAGAAGTAAAAGTAAAGTTGTTTTATATTTTAGGGAACAAAAGGCAGACGGATACAAAAACGGTGAGTTTTAAACGGAGTTGGTACAAGAACCTTTAACTCGGGCTGCATGGGATCATTTGAGATTTCTCTGCCGCTGCTCTGTGTGTCGATGTGGATTCTCACAGGCTGATGATGAAGATGATGATGACGGTCCAGTAATGTATGAAAATGTTGGAGAGCCTTCAGCTTCAGAAAGACTCCACTGATCCGCAGCCTCAGCATCAACTCGCCTCAAACCATCACTGCTGTTGTATCGGCTCCGTCTTTAGCTGTGGACACGGATGAGCTGAGATTAGACCAAGCAGAGGAGCGAGATGATGGAGCTGCAGGTTTGATGGACGTCATCATGCTTTGAGCAGAAGTTTAACCTCACTTTAATGAACTTTTGTGCTGCGTCACATTTTTCCTTAACGTTTAATGTATTTGATCAGGTTCGTGCTCATTTCTGTTTGCTAATGTTTGACGTTTGATCCTCCAACCTTTGAGCCACGTCTCCACCGTGGATGGTTTCTGTTCCCCACTTTATTAATAACAGCCCGAAACCACCAACACTGCAACAGGTGCTTGACTGGTCCAGTCCTGGTTCTGAAGTGGAAGAGGCTCAGAAAACATGTCTCTGTTTGTCACATTGACTTTTCAGATTAAAAGCAGCTTTATTCTTTTACTTTCTCAAGTAGCGATCGTTCTGAAATAAACTTCTACAGTACATGGTGAAAATGGGAGGGTCTGAGGAAGTTGGACCTTACTCAATTCAGGAAGCTGAATTTCATGGTTTTTATGAAGCAGCAGTTGAAAAGGTCACAGCAGCGAGAAGAGCGATGGCTGAACGCAGACGCAGCCGAGTGTTAGTTATGATCCTGATGCTTCTGTTAACAGGTGAGTAAACAGCTAAATGATACAGAGCTGCTGCCTCTGTTTCATCCAACCCCGGTTTGTACAAACGTTAACAAGGTTTTAATTGTTTATGTTGAGTTTGGTGCATTTAAAATAATTAAAATCCTCCGTTTAATGTAGAATGATCTTTAATATTCTGCTTTATTTCTCATCTTTTCAGTCACTGGACAACTTTCCTCCTTCCCTGTCCGTGTCGGAGATGACGTCACTTTGACATGTGCAGATGTGTACGTGAGTCAGGCTGAATGTCAAACCACTGCCTGGCTCTTCAAGGATCCAGAAAACAACGGGACAGAAGCTCTGGTTGAACGTGGACAGACGCGAACATCCAGATCACACAGGCTGAGTCTGACACAGAAATGTTCTCTGGGTATAAACAAGGTCACGGTTCAGGACGTTGGTCTCTACACCTGCAGACACCGATATGGAAGCTCTCAGGTTTATCTGTCTGTCGCTTACAGTGAGTCTTTGCCTTTTGAAACCAAAGACCTGAAACGTTACAGTAAACGTGAAACAGTGAGTTTTAACTAGTTTATTTTCACCAGTGGATGAGTATAAGCTTGAGGATAAGATCTATTTCTACTGCTACGTGTCAACACATAAACACTGTAAACCGTCGGTGAAGTGGCTGCATCAGGGCGAAGACGTGTTCACAGACCACAGAGACGTGAAGGCGTCGGAGACGCTCTACTACGCCACCGCGTCTCCTCTGGATTCTCAAAGTGTTAACTCGTCAGTGTTACGGTGTGAAGTGACTGATTGTTACAGTGACGTTTGGCAGTTTCCCTTCATACCTCAGGCCTCAGATGAGAAGACAGATGAGAAGGTTAACTATGAAATGTTTGTTTCCATGTGACATCCAAGCACAATGATGACTTTTACAGGTAAAGACACAAAATCAGCAACAACTGGATCAACCACAGTAACAAGTGGATCAACATTGATCCCTGAAGCTTCTCCACAAACACAAGGTGACGTTTGTATTTAGCTTTAATTCATAGACTTTCGCGTAGTTGAAGGTGGAGGATGAGTAAAATATGTTTCCTGTTGGTCCAGGTTGGCGGAGGATCGTTCTGGTCTCTGTGGGTTTAACAACTCTCATCATCATAGTGGTTACAGTCGACATATGGATCAGAACCAAAGGTGAGAACGTTCAGTGATGACGTTTAGGACGAGAAGGTTCACTGTTAAGTCTTCACTGGTTCAATGTTTCATCTTTTCAGGGAACAAAACACAAATGAATCAAAACACAGTGAGTATAAAACTAATGTTTATTGAAGTTTTCATTTTCTACTTTAGATCAGAATCTCAGTGATGTTGGTTCCACAGGTTGATGATGATGATGGTGATGAAGGTACAGCGACGTATGAAAATGCTGGAGCCTCTTCTGCTTCGGTCTGAATCCGCTGATCAACAACTGAGCCGAGGCTCAAGTTGTTGATGATGTGATGTAACTTTTATGATCTTTTGTAATGTTTGTTGTTACTACAGTAAAGTTCACACTCGATGTCCATCGTGACCGTAGTTTATTTGACACGTGGCTCCTGATGCTCAGACTGAACCAGGTGAGGTTGGTCCTCCCTCTCGCCAGGTGGCGCTTGTGTCTGAGGCGAGACGGTGGCGTTGTCTTGGTTACCGTAGCTTGGTGAGGTCATCAGGAGGAAGGATGTGAGCTGTGGGAACAACTTGGTGGGATTTACTCCTGGAACACAGTCCAGTCCTGTGACTCGACTGAGAAACCGATTAGATCCGTTAACGTCACTTGGACTCTGTCTTCTCACTCTGCACTTTCATCCAGTCACAGATGCTGCTTCCTTATTCCTATTTTTATTTGTTGTGGTTTCGCCACGTGACAAAAAGGCACAAAGTGAAGCAACGCTGTGCATCAGGTCGTTTTCTTGGTCCAGTCTTCAGTAGCGACGGTCACAACAGGCTCAGACGGAGTCTGAAACATCGGGTTTAGGCCAGAATGTGTCGCAGGAAATTCACATGTTGACGTCTCAACGTGTGACATTTAAATCTGAGTTGATGGATCTTATGTTGAACAGATAGAACCAGCACTAAACAAGGTAGGAGTGAGGAAGTTACACTGCTCTAAGTACAGGAAGTTACATTTCACCTTTAATCAGCAGCAGCTCAGAGACTCAGACGGATCAAAATGTTTTTATTCATGATCCTGATGCTTCAGTTTACAGGTGAGTAAATATCACAAAGCCTGAAGTTACTGGTGTTTTATTCTCTGTTAGTTTACACTATCAGAGGTTCGTTGGCAGTTTTATCTGAAATGATCTTTAATATTCTGGTTCGTTTCTCATCAACAGTAACTGAACAACTTTCTTCCTCCGTCGCTGTCAGAGCTGGAGACGACGTCACTTTGACCTGTGAACATGTGAAAGATGATAAATGTCTAAACACACAATGGATGTACAATAATCCAGATCATACCAGAACTGATGCTCTGGTTAGAGGTGGACAGACTGAAAGATCCACATCAGACAGACTGAGTGTTGGAGAGAAATGTTCTCTGGTCATAGAGAAGGTCACAGGTCAGGACGCTGGTCTCTACACCTGCAGACAAGATGGAGACTCTGAGGTTTATCTGTCTGTTGTTACCTGTGAGTGTTTACATCATTTTCAGCTTCAACTGTTTTGTTATTGAATGAAACAATTATAATTTTAGTGTGAAGTTCATTTTAATCCTGTTTGTTTTAATATTGTCTCTTTCTCCTCCAGGGACTGAGATACAGCTTCAGCATCAGGTCGTCTTCTACTGCTTGGTGTCAACACATAAACGCTGTAAACCATCAGTGAAGTGGCTGCAACAGGGTCAAAGTGTGTATGGAGATTATAAAGATATGAAGGCACCTGGTAAACACACCTACTACGCCGTTGTGACCTTTGAAGAATCTCAGGTTATTAACTCATCAGTGTTGACGTCGTTAACGTGTGAAGTGATCGACTGCAGGACTAACGTTCATCAGTTTCCCTTCAGGCCTCAGGCCTCAGGTGAGAAGATGATGAACTGTTCACAACTAAACCCACCTGCCGTTTAACTGATGCCTTCAATTTACAAGATTGTTCTTTGATTATTATTCAGATAAAGATGGATCTGAATCAGCAGGATCTGTTGAAAACTCTCTCACAACATTGATCCCTGAAGCTTCTCCACAAACACAAGGTGACGTTTGTATTTAGCTTTAATTCATAGACTTTCGCGTAGTTGAAGGTGGAGGATGAGTAAAATATGTTTCCTGTTGGTCCAGGTTGGCGGAGGATCGTTCTGGTCTCTGTGGGTTTAACAACTCTCATCATCATAGTGGTTACAGTCGACATATGGATCAGAACCAAAGGTGAGAACGTTCAGTGATGACGTTTAGGACGAGAAGGTTCAATGTTAAGTCTTCACTGGTTCAATGTTTCATCTTTTCAGGGAACAAAACACAAATGAATCAAAACACAGTGAGTATAAAACTAATGTTTATTGAAGTTTTCATTTTCTACTTTAGATCAGAATCTCAGTGATGTTGGTTCCACAGGTTGATGATGATGATGGTGATGAAGGTACAGCGACGTATGAAAATGCTGGAGCCTCTTCTGCTTCGGTCTGAATCCGCTGATCAACAACTTGAGCCTCAGCTCAGTTGTAGAGGGAGGAAGCAGCTGTGACCACTAGGACGGAGGCAGTGAGGAGCACGGTCACACGTTAACGTCACTCGGACTCTGTCTTCTCTCTCTGCACTTTCATGCGTCCTCGTGTGTTTCTGCTACCATCTGTTGTGTTAATGGGTCGATTTTGATCCGTGTCTTAATTTAGCTGTAAAATACACCAAAGACAGTTATTTATCGTCCAGTGTGTTTCTCATCTTTGACCTTGTTGGGCTTTTATCCATAAAGTATTGGTTTTAATGTTTTGGTGGGTGTCTATGAGCCTTTTTTGTCAGCAAACCCCTCAGTTTCAATTAAAATAAAAAAGTAAAATGAACCTCAAGAGACAATAAATAAACGGTTGTTGTGTTACCTCACTATTACTGAGGAACATTAGAACACAGCTCTTTAAAAATGCTGTTAAATGAGTTTTTAATGTATTTATTTTTGAATGTTATTGACAGTAGTAACGTCTGTGGTGTCTCGGGTCCGTTTTGACTCGTCCTCGTTTGCTTCTCTGCCCCACATCGTGACGGGGAAGCCTGTCAGCTCCTGCTCTAGTGTCTCTGCTAAATCTGATGACTCTTTATCGTTTGGAAGGTCTGAGGCGACGTCGTTGGCCAAAATAATCTTCCTTCCTTTCCGTACCATCAGCGGCCTCACTGCAGGATCTGTACGCTAAGAAGACGAACACCAGTAAAAGCATCGGTGTTGTTCATCAGTGTCTCTGAAGGAGGAACTTCTCCACCTGTGGGCTGCTCCTCAGACTGATCAGCTGTGTCCGTGTCTTCTGAATTAAACTCCACATCGTCCTCCTCCTCAGAAACCTGCTCATCGATACCGTTTTGTTTCTGCCTCTTTTTCACCAAAAATAGTTTCCAGAACTTGAACTGAAAATCCTTTTCTCATTGTTGCATGCTGCAAAGTGGAAACATAATTTCAATAAGAGCATTTAATAAATTAGTGAGAATTTTTTCCTAGATAGAATTTACTGACAAAGTCAAAAAGCCTTGATGCCATAAACAAAATTATAAGGTTTTACTATGCATTTACAAATGAAAATGGGTTTGTGGCGACACAAGAGGAAGGATGATAAACCATCTGTCGTCACAGCTGCTGCTTCCTTATTTCCTTCTATTTTTTTATTTTTATTTTTGTGGTTTCATCATGTGACATAAAGGCACAAAGTGAAGCAACACTGTGCATCAGGTCGTTTTCTTGGTCCAGTCTTCAGTAGCGACGGTCACAACAGGCTCAGACGGAGTCTGAAACATCGGGTTTAGGCCAGAATGTGTCGCATGAAAGTCACATGTTGACGTCTCAACGTGTGACATTTAAATCTGAGTTGATGGATCTTATGTTGAACAGATAGAACCAGCACTAAACAAGGTAGGAGTGAGGAAGTTACACTGCTCTAAGTACAGGAAGTTACATTTCACCTTTAATCAGCAGCAGCTCAGAGACTCAGACGGATCAAAATGTTTTTATTCATGATCCTGATGCTTCAGTTTACAGGTGAGTAAATATCACAAAGCCTGAAGTTACTGGTGTTTTATTCTCTGTTAGTTTACACTATCAGAGGTTCGTTGGCAGTTTTATCTGAAATGATCTTTAATATTCTGGTTCGTTTCTCATCAACAGTAACTGAACAACTTTCTTCCTCCGTCGCTGTCAGAGCTGGAGACGACGTCACTTTGACCTGTGAACATGTGAAAGATGATAAATGTCTAAACACACAATGGATGTACAATGATCCAGATCATACCAGAACTGATGCTCTGGTTAGAGGTGGACAGACTGAAAGATCCACATCAGACAGACTGAGTGTTGGAGAGAAATGTTCTCTGGTCATAGAGAAGGTCACAGGTCAGGACGCTGGTCTCTACACCTGCAAACAAGATGGAGACTCTGAGGTTTATCTGTCTGTTGTTACCTGTGAGTGTTTACATCATTTTCAGCTCCAACTGTTTTGTTATTGAATGAAACTATTATAATTTTAGAGTGAAGTTCACTTTAATCCTGTTTGTTTTAATATTGTCTCTTTCTCCTCCAGTGAGTGAATCAATGGTTGAGGACAAGGTCGGCTTCTACTGTTATGTGTCAACACATAAACGCTGTAAACCATCAGTGAAGTGGCTGCATCAGGGTCAAAGTGTGTATGGAGATCATAAAGATGTGAAGGCATCAGAGATCTACTACTACGCCGTTGTGACCTTTGAGGATTCTCAGGTTATTGACTCATCAGTGTTGACGTCGTTAACGTGTGAAGTGATCGACTGCAGGACTAACGTTCATCAGTTTCCCTTCAGGCCTCAGGCCTCAGGTGAGAAGATGATGAACTGTTCACAACTAAACCCACCTGCCGTTTAACTGATGCCTTCAATTTACAAGATTGTTCTTTGATTATTATTCAGATAAAGATGGAAAACCAGCAACAACTGGATCAACCACAGTAACAACTGAATCAACCACAGCAACAACTGAATCAACCACAGTAACAACTGTCAGAATCTCATCAACTTCAGACTCTTCACTAAACGGGGAACTGAAAGGTGACGAACACATCAACAGTAAATAACACGAGTTCAACCAAACTGCTTCTGTAGCGAAGCTTAACTACGAAGTGGAGAAGCTGGATGGACACAGACTTGAAGTGTTTCCTCCTCCCGTCCAGGTTGGTGGTGGTGGCTGATCGCTGGGGCTGTGAGCGTCGCTGCAGTCGTCATCGTGGTCATCGCAGTTAAACGATGTCAGAGAGGAAACGGTCAGTGTTCACAGACTGAACAAACGTCTTCGGTTACACGTGGCTCATTTTTATTTAGACTCGGTCTTTGTGTTTTCAGGAAGAAACACACACGTGGATGAAAAGGTGAGTTCAGTGTTCAGGTATTTAAAACTTACATACTATTAGAAGGATGCTTCTCCAACAACATGAAATGAAGCTGGAGACAAAGCTGTGAGCAAACTACAGTTAATTAATTGTCAGAGTTGTAACGAGCTGACGTCCGTTTAGCTACGACCCGTCACGCCGCCGTCTTCTCTGCAGGCTGATCCAGAGGAAGGAGTTTCCTACGCCTCCATCAGCTTCAGGAAGAAGAGCAGCAGTGAAGCCAAGGTAAACCTCGGGTCCGTCCTCCGCCACCTTCACACCAACGCGTCTCCTCGTCTCAGCGTGTGATGTACGTGCTGCTGTTTCCCTCCAGGTCAAAGGTCAAGCTGATGACGGGGGTGAGGTGACCTACAGCTGTGTGAAAGCCGCTGACGCCGGCAGCCTCTACGCTACCATCAGCAAATGAGTAGATCAGGTTCAACACAAGTACAAGGCAACAAAATGCAGTTTAGGTCTAACCACAAGCAATAAGCAGCAAGAGCAGGTTATAGGTAGAAGATATGTGAGAGAGTATGGATAAAATTTACAGATGGACAAACTATACAGGTTGTATTATAATCAGGGCTCAGCCACGTGTCTGGTTAAGTCCTAACTGAATTATACACATCACATTTTATTTATTGTGTCCGTTTCACCTGAAATCAGACACAACCACGTTTTCAATATTTAATATGCTTTAACTCAGTGGTCGGATCATTCGATCCTTTAGTTTACTGCTTTTCAAACGGATGTGTCTTAATAATTTATTGAAATTTAAGTAACTGGTGAGCCTGCACCCAGCAGAGAGTAGGTTTTAGTTCTGTTTTTATTTCATATCATAACTTCTGGGCTTTAAATGTTTATAGATGATTAGTGAGCAGCCTCCTGTGTCTGGGACTCAATAAAGCAGATTGGAGGCAACCGACTGTTGATCCAGTGTTTTGATTTCATGTTTTCATCTGTGTTATTAACAGAATATTGAGACAGACAATTAAATCTGCGCGTGACGTGGTTTCACAGATTGAGTCACTGTGACTGTGTAGGACATGTAGTGAGCTGCGTCACAACGAAGCAGCGAGTGGGTCGACTGGAAACCAGCAGCTGAATTAACTCATGAGAGAGAAGCATCCGTCATCTGTGCTTTTTGTGGTTTTATGGTCACAAATCCATTGAGAACAGACTGAATGTGGTAAAGAAGCAGAGGTTACAGTGAAGAAGACGCATCTCACTCATCACAGGTAGCGAATGTTCGTCTTTAAGCAGCAGCTCAGAGACTCAGACAGAGAACAACCACGACTGGACTCAGACGGACTCAAATGTTTCTATGTGTGATGGTGATCAGTCCACAGGCAAGTAAACGTCTAAATGATACACTTATAAAAATGTATTAACAGAACAGAAATTAAGATAAACAACAATTTGGATTTAACACGATTGACTTAATTGATATGACAGAAACAAAACATATATTTATTGGCTATTGTTTCCTGTTTCTCACCTTTCAAACAACGATTTTCCTACGTCACCGTCATAAACAGAGACGACGTCACTTTGTCTTGTGACAATAAAATAGATGATGATGGTAAATGTCACACAACACGGTGACTGTTCACTGACTCGCTGACTCCAACAGTAGATCTGGTTCAGTCTGGACAGGTTGATAAAACTCCAGATCCAGATTACAGAGAAACGTTCTCTGGTCGTAAAGACCTTCACAGGACGTCGGTCGTTGCGGCTGCAGACAACGATGCTGTGACCTGTGAGTATTTACGTCATCATCAATATTTAACCTCGTTAGAACAACTTACTGAGACAGAGGTTCATTCAGTTTTATCTCGCTTCTCTTCCTCCAGTGACGGTCAGCTGCTCTGTGTCGGTCCCTGAAGTCTGCGTACACACAGTGAGTGGTTGTCTCAGGGTAAAGCCGTGGACACATTTCAATGTCCTGACGTCTGAGGGCTCCTGCTTCGCTGCAGTGTCATTTCAGGATTTTCACATTATTCACTCGTCCAGATTTACGGCTTTTCGATGTGCAGTGACTGATCCTGACAGAGTGCAGCCGTTTTCATTCACACCTCAAACCTCAGGTGAGAAAACTGCAGGTAGTTACTGCAGATATTTGAAGGTTTTGTTTCCTTGTGTTTTGTGTTTGTTTCATTTGTCCAGATGAAGACACGACAACTGCAACAATTCAAGGCACAACATCAAACACAACATTTGTCAAAGATGATTCATATGGTGATTCTTCCTATTCCTTTGTACAACGTGTTTTCACGTTCTTCCAGGTTGGAGGAGGATCGTTATCGTCTCTGTGGCCTTAGCAGCACTGATACTTATTGTTGTTGTGGTCAACGTTCGGACCAGAACCAAAGGTGAGAACATTTAATAATCAACGTTTTTAATGGGACGTTTTCACAGTTTTCCCATTTTCACCAAAGTCGACAAAACACAGTGTGGGTGAAACATTACATCTGTACTTTACACAAGATGAGATTGTTTAGGATTTTGTGTCTCTGCCGTTTGGATGAAGATGAAGACGAAGGTGCAGTGACATATGAAAATGTTTGAGACTCGTCAGCTTCAGTCTGATCAACAATTGCATCACATTCAGTCTGTAATAATCTTGTGTCTGATGTAATAATAATCTGTATTTGTCATGTTCCTTAACCTTAACACGCACATCTATGTCTGAGTTTCAGATTCTCTCGTCATCTGTGCTTCTTGTTTTTCTGTCCACATCGAGATGAAACAGAATAAATGTAGAAGTAAAGCAGAAGTTACAACGAGGAAGTGGAATCTCACTCATCACAGGAAGTGAATGTTCTCCGTCTCCACGAAGCAGCAGCTCAGAGACTCAGAGAGAGAACGATGGCTGAACTCAGGCGGGTTCACACGTTTCTGTTCATGATCCTGACGCTTCGCTTCTCAGGTCAGTAAACATTTAACATCTGAGTCTAACAGTTAAACACAACTTAAGTCACAGAAACTAATTTGAAAGATAAATGTGTCGTTTGTCTGTGAGTTCAGTAAAACCCTGAAACAGAAATAACAGAAACCAAACATTTACTGTAATAACTGTTGTTTCTCAGTCTAATGGATTTTTCTTATTTTTCACCATATAACAGCAGCTCAAATACTTTTGGACATCAGCGTCAGAGAGGGAGACGACGTCACATTGTCTTGTGGGAATGAAATAGGTGATGATGGTAAATGTCTCCTGACCCACTGGCTGTTCAGAGATTCGAAACAAGCACCAGCAATAGCTCTGGTTCAGTCTGGGCAGGTTGATAAAACTAGGATTTCCAGATCCAGGTCAGACAGACTGAGAGTTACAGAGAAATGTTCTCTGGCCATAAACAAGGTCACAGATGAAGACGTTGGCATCTACGGCTGCAGACAACGAGACCGAAACTGTGTAGTTGATGTGTCTGTTGTTACCAGTGAGTATTTACATCATCATCAATATTTAACCTTGTTAGAAACGTCATAATGTTTATGTTTCCAGAACTTCATTCATGTTTGTTGTGTTTCTCGCCATCTTCACCAGTAACTGAACAGACGACGCATCACACAGTGACATTAAGCTGCTTCGTACGGACAAATGAAATCTGTAGACGCACAGTGAAATGGTTGCTTCAGGGTCAAGAAGTGGACAAAGATAACAACGATGTAACGACGTCACAGTCTTCCTGCTTCACCACTGTGTCGTTTCCAGATACTCACTTTATTTACTCATCAAGATTTTCAGCTGTTAAATGTGAAGTGACTCAACTTGATGGAAACAAGCAGCAGTTTTCATTCAGACCTCAGTTCTCAGGTCAGAAATTAAGTTGCAGTAAGTTACATTAGAATGTTTTGTTTTCTAACTGATCATTTTCTTGTTTGTTGTGTGTGTTTCATTTGACCAGACGACGACGCGACGACTGCGACGACTGCGACAGTTCAAGACACAACACGTGTCAAAGTCGATTCATCAGAGGAATTTGGAGGTTCTTCCTGTTGGTTTTCTATTTTTATCTCAAAACAACTAATTGTACTAATTGTACTAATTGTATGTCTTCACGTTCTTCCAGGTTGGAGGAGGATCGTTATCGTCTCTGTGGCCTTAGCAGCACTGATACTTATTGTTGTTGTGGTCAACGTTCGGACCAGAACCAAAGGTGAGAACATTTAATAATCAACGTTTTTAATGGGACGTTTTCACAGTTTTCCTTTTTCACTGAAGTCGACTGTTTCATCCTGTTAGGGATTAAAAACGAGACGGAGCAAAACACAGTGAGTATGAAACTGAGTCATCACATATTGATCCTGGTTGATCTAAGGAAACTTTGAGCTTTAACTGTTGATCCTGTTACTGTCAGATTATTTGGGGCTTCCTGCCGTCGCCTGGTTCGTTGCAGCTGAAAGTCTGAAGCTTGTGGTTGTGAAGTTGCCGGTTTAAATCCCTGTAGTGTGTCTGAGAGTGCGTTGGGGACGTGGATCCCAGAGGATCTCGTCAGTGCCGTTGAGCCAGGCACTGAGCTCCAGCTGTTCCCCGGCAGCTGCTCCGTGTTCATCGCTGGTCTGTTTGAATCCCAGCATCTCAGTGTTGTTGTTTCCACAGGTTGGTGAAGGTGAAGGTGCAGTGATGTATGAAAACGTTGGAGACTCGTCTGCTTGACTTCCCGCTTGCAGTTTTCCATTGTGCAGAGGTCAAAGGTCGCGTCCTGTGGTGTCATGGAGACCGGACCAGGGACGACGCAGTGAACATCAGAATCATTGCGTCTTCTTTGCTCTGGACCGAGATCTGTGCCCAGGATGGCGGGCGAAGCTCTCTGCCTTCGTTCCCTGTGTTTGTTTGACTCTCTGCCTCCTCGTCGCTGGCTGCAGACATTTGGCCTCCAACACGTGGGATAAGTGTTAAAACCTCCTCAGCATCGGGTGGAAAATGAACTTTCCATTCAAACACAGCGTCCTGTGATCCCAGCAGCGGCTACGCTACCATCAACCACCCAAAGAACACGTCACTGCCGTCACTGCACACGACTTCATTTTCCTCTCCAGACACGTTACGCTGTGGAGACCTAACTGAATGACTTCCACAGGCTGTAGACACTGTGTTCAACCCTCGTGTTCAGATCGTTATGTTAGTACCACAACAATGAAAAGATGGTTTCATCACTTTACTGAGCAGAATAAACGCTTCACCTTAATTACGTCCCTGTACCCGACTGCGTTGTGCTTTACCAAACGTGTCCCTGTTTGCAGGACTGAATAAAGCAAATTCAAGTCAACTGACTATTGAGAAAATGCTTTTGTTGCTGTGATAATAATTTATTTATTAAGAAAGGTGGCAAAACATTAGAACCGTCTTCTGATACAACTGACTCCAGTCTGACTCCATCACCCACTGTCACCTCCACAATGAACTATATTAATATATTAGAGTGATCAGCTGAAAACCGAGCCTGTGTTACAGTATGTATAACACACACATCCAGGTCTTACAGCGGATCCTGTTCATCTCTGACTCAAGGACGAGTTTCCAGATTCTCTCGTCATCTGTGCTTCTTGTTTTTCTGTCCACATCAAGATGAAACAGAATAAATGTGAAAGTAAAGCAGAAGTTACAACGAGGAAGTGGAATCTCACTCATCACAGGAAGTGAATGTTCTCCGTCTCCACGAAGCAGCAGCTCAGAGACTCAGACGGAGAGAGAACGATGGCTGAACTCAGGCGGGTTCACACGTTTCTGTTCATGATCCTGACGCTTCGCTTCTCAGGTCAGTAAACATTTAACATCTGAGTCTAACAGTTAAACACAACTTAAGTCACAGAAACTAAGTTAAAAGACAAATGTGTCGTTTGTCTGTGAGTTCAGTAAAACCCTGAAACAGAAATAACAGAAACCAAACATTTACTGTAATAACTGTTGTTTCTCAGTCTAATGGATTTTTCTTATTTTTCACCATTTTAACAACAGCAGCTGAAAAACATTTGTACATCAGCGTCAGAGAGGGAGACGACGTCACATTGTCTTGTGAGAATGAAATAGATGATGATGGTAAATGTCTCCTGACCGACTGGATGTTCAGAGATGCGCAAGCACCAGTAATAGATCTGGTTAAGTCTGGGCAGGTTGATAAAACTATGATTTCCAGATCCAGGTCAGACAGACTGAGAGTTACAGAGAAATGTTCTCTGGCCATAAACAAGGTCACAGATGAAGACGTTGGTTATTACGGCTGCAGACAACAAGACCGAGACTCTGTGGTTGATGTGTCTGTTGTTACCAGTGAGTATTTACATCATCATCAATATTTAACCTTGTTAGAAACGTCATAATGTTTATGTTTCCAGAACTTCATTCATGTTTGTTGTGTTTCTCTCCATCTTCACCAGTAACTGAACAGACGACGCATCACACAGTGACATTAAGCTGCTTCGTACGGACAAATGAAATCTGTAGACACACAGTGAAATGGTTGCTTCAGGGTCAAGAAGTGGACAAAGATAACAGAGATGTAACGACGTCACAGTCTTCCTGCTTCACCACTGTGTCGTTTCCAGATACTCACTTTATTTACTCATCAAGATTTTCAGCTTTTAAATGTAAAGTGACTCAACTTGATGGAAACAAGCAGCAGTTTTCATTCAGACCTCAGTCCTCAGGTGAGAACTTCATTAATTATTAAAGATGAAAATGAACCTAAATGTCAAATCATTTCAGCGTCTGTTTATCAGTCAGCTCTGAAGCCATAGGTCATAGTTTGTCATTTTATTCACAGCACATGTTCAAATTATTTCCTGTCCAGGTGATGACACTGAAACAGCAACAACTAAACCAACAACAACCATGGAACTAACTGATTCAGACAAACTTAAAGGTAAAATCTCGTTTAGCGTTTTTGTTTGGTGCTTTCTTGTTAGTAGTAAATGTCGTAATGCAGTGTAACGTGTGTCTGGACCTTTTCTCTCCGTCTTGATGCTGTCAGAAATGGTTTACGTGTCATTTTCAGGTTGGCAGTGGGGGCTCGTCGCTGTGATCGTGATTTTGGTTGTGATCATAACAACTGTTGTCCTGATGAAACTGAGAAAACGTGAGAACGTTTAATTATTAAACCAAACGTCTCCGTGAACCTGGATGTGTCCAATGACGCTTCAGTCAAATGTGTTGTGTTTGTTTCAGGGAAGAGACCCCAGAGAAATGAAAACATGGTGAGTTTAATGATGAACCGACTGTGTCAGACTCGCTATGACTTCGGTCTGAACAGAACCACAGGTCACTGATCCGTCACGGTGTCTGTGTCTTCCCAGGTTCATCCTGAGGAAGGTCTGTCCTACGCCTCCGTCAGCTTCACCAAGACAAGCAGCAGCACAGCCAAGGTGGGAAGCTTGAAACTCTCCAACTCCTCTCCAGCCGCTCCGTCAGAACCTACCGAACTCCCTTCGGGTTCTGTTGGGCTTCCTTTCTCATGTTTCTGTGCTGCTGCTTCCGTCCAGGTTCAGAATAATAATAAAGGAGACGTGACCTACAGCGCGGTGAAAGCTTCCTCTGCTGCCGGAGCCTCCTCTGACCCCAGCGACCCCAGTAACCTCTACGCCACCATCCGGGAATGAACCCAGACCAGGATGCCCGGGCTCCTCAGAACCACCACTGTCTCCGCCTTCCACTGCTGTAGAGGAACTATAGGTGGAACCACGGTGGCTTCGTGGCTGACCCTCAGACTCTAGCAGGCCTGATAGTCACACTGAAAACATCTAGATTTAAAGAGCTGTACTATAACGCGCTGACTGATTATGTGAAAAGCCTTTTAATTAGTTATTTATTTTCGCATGTTGAGCAAATGCGTTTTGTAACGTTGCTGCTATGTCACAACCTCCAGATTTCTGCTGCTGTCATTCTGCAACGCACACGACCGCTTCTCAAGAATCATTTCCACAGAGGAGCCAAAAAACCCACAGCCTCAGAAACAGGAAGCGGCAAAATTACAAATCACAGTGATCAACAGTTCGTCTCATATTCTGACCATTACATTTCAGTATAAAGATAATATTACTTAGAAATATAGTTTAGCTCTGTGACACAAACTTCATTTTGACAACTATTAAAATGTGCTTCAAGTGTGAACTGTCAACTTAAATTAAAAGAGTTTGCTTGAATTGATTCAGTGACTTTCATATATTAATAAATATATGTTTGTATATAACTACAGTCAGGTCCATAAATATTGGGACATCGACACAATTCTAATCTTTTTGGCTCTATACACCACCACAATGGATTTAAAATGAAACGAACAAGATGTGCTTTAACTGCAGACTTTTAGCTTTAATTTGATGGTATTTACATCCAAATCAGGTGAACGGTGTAGGAATTACAACAGTTTTTATATGTGCCTCCCACTTTTTAAGGGACCAAAAGTAATGGGACAATTGGCTGCTCAGCTATTCCATGGCCAAGTGTGTGTTATTCCCTCATTATCCCATTTATAAGGAGCAGATAAAAGGTTCAGAGTTTATTTCAAGTGTGCTATTTGCATTCGGAAGCTGCTGCTGTCAACTCTCAATATGAGATCCAAAGAGCTGTCACTATCAGTGAAGCAAGCCATCATTAGGCTGAAAAAACAAAACAAACCCGTCAGAGAGATAGCAAAAACTTTAGGTGTGGCCAAATCAACTGTTTGGAACATCCTTAAAAAGAAACAACGCACCGGTAAGCTCAGCAACACCAAAAGACCTGGAAGACCACGGAAAACAACTGTGGTGGATGACAGAAGAATTCTTTCCCTGGTGAAGAAAACACCCTTCACAACAGTTGGCCAGATCAAGAACACTCTCCAGGAGGTAGGTGTATATGTGTCAAAGTCAACAATCAAGAGAAGACTTCACCAGAGTGAATACAGACGGTTCACCACAAGATGTAAACCATTGGTGAGCCTCAAAAACTGGAAGGTCAGGTTAGAGTTTGCCAAACAACATCTAAAAAAGCCTTCAGAGTTCTGGAACAACATCCTATGGACTGATGAGACCAAGATCAACTTATACCAGAGTGATGGGAAGAGAAGAGTATGGAGAAGGAAAGGAACTGCTCATGATTCAAAGCACACCACCTCATCAGTGAAGCATGGTGGTGGCAGTGTCATGGCGTGGGCATGTATGGCTGCCAGTGGAATTGGTTCTCTTGTATTTATTGATGATGTGACTGCGGACAAAAGCAGCAGGATGAATTCTGAAGTGTTTCGGGCAATATTATCTGCTCATATTCAGCCAAATGCTTCAGAACTCATTGGACGGCGCTTCACAGTGCAGATGGACAATGACCCAAAGCATACTGTGACAGCAACCAAAGAGTTTTTTAAGGGAAAGAAGTGGAATGTTATGCAATGACCAAGTCAATCACCTGACCTGAATCCGATTGAGCATGCATTTCACTTGCTAAAGACAAGACTGAAGGGAAAATGCCCCAAGAACAAGCAGGAACTGAAGACAGTTGCAGTAGAGGCCTGGCAGAGCATCACCAGGGATGAAACCCAGCGTCTGGTGATGTCTATGCGTCCAGACTTCAGGCTGTAATTGACTGCAAAGGATTTGCAACCAAGTATTAAAAAGTGAAAGTTTGATTTATGATTATTAATCTGTCCCATTACTTTTGGTCCCTTAAAAAGTGGGAGGCACATATGCAAAATGTTCTAATTCCTACACCGTTTACCTGATTTGGATGTAAATACCCTCAAATTAAAGCTAAAAGTCTGCAGTTAAAGCACATCTTGTTCGTTTCATTTTAAATCCTTTGTTGTGGTGTATAGAGCCAAAAAGATTAGAATTGTGTCGATATCCCAATATTTATGGACCTGACTGTATTTAAAGCATACATTTTAAAAAGCTATTTAGTATAAAAGCATATCTCTGATTTGTGTTTTTATAGTTTCTATTTTTAGACACTCTCTGAAGTTCATAGATACGATCACAGACCAAAGTTGTATATTCAGTGCGGTTTAAAGACGTTAAACACATCAGCGCTATGTAGTCAACATCCAGCCACGTGTTCTCTTCCACCTCTATAAATATCCCCACGGTGTTCCCACTCTGTGCGAGTGGGGATGTAGCTCAGTGGTAGAGCGCATGCTTTGCATGTATGAGGCCCCGGGTTCAATCCCCGGCATCTCCACGCGACTTTTACCCAATGAAGTGAAACAACTTGTTTTTTGCTCTTCCACAGTTGTATCAATATTTCTTTGTAGTTTCGATGAATAAATAAACATGTAGACGCAGACGACGTTATACGATTGTGCTGGTTTTGGTTTATTTGCCACGTATGATGGAAGCGAAATTACTTTGGACAATGAAGCCAACACTCTCCAACTTTGTACACATTACATAGCACACGCATAGAAAAGCACGTTATAATTATAGATTCGTAATTTTTTTTATTTTTTAATAAACAAAACAAAACAAAACAAAACAACAAGAAACAGTGTGAGAGCTGCTTTTTCCTACCGTTTTAAATGCACCGCACGTCTCTGGTAACTAAGGAGATCGCGGTTATGTTTACTACAAAGACGTCCTCCTTGCTAGCGGCTGGCTAACGGCGGCTAGCTGAGATGACTTGAACCTACACAGTCCACCGCGAATCAACGCTGCTCGTATTCCTCCACCTACGAGCTTCCCACACGCTTTAGAAAATGCAACTGAAGCACCTGAAGACGCTGTTGACTCCGCAGGTGAGTTGGGCTAACGCTAGCTAAGGCTGGAGCACAACGTCAGCGCGACCATTTAGCGGTAATAGCAGAACACGACTCGACAGAACATCTAACTTCCTCTGGTCAGACTGATGTTTAACCTTTGGTATTAAATACAGTTATTACAGTTACAGCGCGGAGCTTGCTTGGAAGAAAGTACAGCTAATGCTCCTCAGCTCAGCTACTTGAACCCGCTGTGTTTATAATTAGCATCTGGTCAGACGTCCCGTTCAGTCGTTGTTTCTGGACCGAGGGCTTCACACAAGAAGTTAAAACGGTTACATTATAAACAGAAACTAACGGGATGTGTCTGCTGCAAGTGGCCAAAGAGATGCTCGACCAAAGGTGTTTGCATATGAACCTATCAGGGCACAAGGTTGTAAAAAGTCCTAAAACCTTTTCCAAATAAATCCGACACTCGACAGTTTTCGTGTTGATCATAGCTTGTTGTAGTTTCGCGTTGTTTTATTAGAAGCAGAGGCTCTGACTCTGGCTCCAGACCAGGTCCTCTGTTCTGACGTCGCTGCTTATTGTCTCTGTTCCCAGGAGGGCGCTGCCAAAGTGACGTGCATGGCCTGGGCCCCTAACAACACCAAGTTCGCTGTTTGCACGGTTGACAGGGTGGTGCTGCTCTACGACGAGCAGGGAGAGAGGAGAGACAAGTTCTCCACCAAGCCCCTAGATTCCAAGGTGAGGAATAGAAGGATGAGGAGAGGTCCCTGAGATGTAGCAGCTTATTATAAAGGGGGTCCTGAAGTTTTCATGTGGTAATAACAATCCAATCTTTTCCATCTTTTGTCAGTATGGAAAACAGAGCTACGTCGTGAATGACATGGTCTTCTCGCCTGATTCCACCAAAATCGCAATCGGCCAGTCAGACAACATCATCTTTGTCTACAGGATTGGAGAGGACTGGTAACGTTTTGTCTGATTTTCTTATTCGTATAAAATTCCACCTTGAAGCATTAAAAGGGGTTTTAGTGGTTTTGCTTTCTCTTGCAGGGGGGACAAAAAGGCCATCTGCAACAAATTTGTTCAGACAGTAAGTGAACAATCTTTAAATTTGTGCCTATCTCACTTCAACAAATCACTTTATGCCACAGGTGTTTTTGTCTTTGAGGCTGTAAACACTGGTTAAACATCTGTTAGGATATTCACTGCAATCTGTGAATTGCAGCTCTGTCATGTCCGTCTGATTGTGTTGTTTTATTTACTGTACAGACTTCTGTGACCTGCCTGATTTGGCCTGCAGACCAGGCCATCGTTTACGGATTAGTTGATGGCAAGGTAAGTTAGTAATATAATATAAATAGCAAAATAATCTGTAGAAGTACCTGTTATGATGGGAAGTGTAATAGTTGTGTCAGAGGGGTTTTAGCTCATAGTAACACGTCGTGTTGGATTGAAATCTGCGACCACTAGGTGTCACTGTTGTACAAATCACTACAATATAATGAGACTGTTTCCCTATAACCTTTCCCACAATATCATAACTTATCACATTAAATTGAATCCTAACTTTTACATATCATTTTGTCAGATTCTTGCCATGACACCGTTCTAATTAATATTGTTTACTAAGGGTTTAAACTTGTCTTATAGGTTCGTCTTGCCAACACTCAGACAAACAAGTCCTCGACAATCTACGGCACTGACTCCTGTGTTGTTTCACTGGCATCCAAGTAAATACCTCATGATCTGACCAAAGCTTAATTTAGAGTGTAACATAATTGTTTCTGGTGTGTGAAACCTTGTGTTCTGTGCCAGTGTTTCCAGTAAAGGCGTCCTGTCCGGCCACGCCGACGGGACAGTCGTTCGTTACTTCTTTGACGATGAAGGATCGGGGGAAACTCAGGTAGCCACAGCATCTGTTCTGTCTATTCTGAAGATACAAATTCATTACGCAATGTTTTGCTATGTGAATGTGGTTTTTGATTTTGTCTTCTGGCGTGTGCCATGAAATTCACGCCCACTCACACTCCGACACAGGGTAAGCTGTTGATGCACCCGTGCCCACCCTACGCCCTGGCTTGGGGTACAAATAGCATTATGGTGGGCGGCTGTGACAAGAAGGTGGTGGCTTATAGCAGAGAGGGTCGTGTCCTGCAGACCTTCGACTACAGCCGTGACCTAACAGAGAGGGAGTTCACTGTAGCTGTCACCAGCCCCAGTGGGCAGTCTGTTGTATTCGGCAGCTATGACCGGTCAGTATCCGCTGTCTTAGATTAAATTCAACACTTGACTACCTGTTAGTCTGAAATCTCAGGGACCTGACATTGCTAAGAGAGATGTTTTTCCTCCGGGTGTTTGTCCAGGTTGCGCGTGTTTAACTGGGCTCCTAGAAGAGGTGTGTGGGATGAATCCAAGCCTAAAGAGATTCTTAACCTCTACACCATCACCAGCTTAGCCTGGAAGAAAGATGGATCCCGCCTCTGTGCTGTAAATACTTTCTCTATCACATTTTTCTGATCCACTGTCGGATGATGGTTTTAGACTGATGTTACTACTGGTAAAAAGAAGAAACAAGCCCCAAACACAGGTTTATTTTGTGTCTGTGTCAACAGGGAACACTGTGTGGAGGAGTGGAGCTGTTTGACTGCTGCCTGCGAAGGGTCATCTATAAGAACAAGTTTGAGATGACCTATGTTGGGCTGAGCCAGGTAAAACCAGTCAACCAAGAAAAAACACTGGCTTCTGGTTTTATCGTATATGACTTGTTTCTGTTTCTACAGATTTCTCATCCACTTCGTTTTCCATTTTCTGTGCTCTTCTTGTAGGTGATAGTCAGGAACCTCTCTACAGGAACGCGAGTGGTCCTAAAGTCCTACTACAGTTATGAGATAGAAGAAGTCAAGATCATGGGGAAGGATCGCTTCTTGGTGGCTCACACCTCTGATACTCTGCTGCTGGGAGACCTGCTGACAAATAAACTGAGTGAGGTACAGTACGTCTCCCTGATCACTGATGTGGGCCCGTTATATGTGGAGATTTATATGATTTCAGATGTTGGATTGAAATGTAATCTCTGTTTCCCATTCCTTTCAGGTGCCATGGCCCGGGTCTGGGGGAAATGAAAAGTTCTTCTTTGAAAATGAAGCCGTAAGTCCAGACAGTGTACACACAGATTTCAGAGTACAGTGTTCACTGCACACGGGGTAATAACCTCTTCATGTTTATTATCTAATGTGCAGCAGGACAGTATTTGCTTGTGTTTTAACTTCGCTACCTGACACTACCCCATTTTTTATACCACTGTTTGATAAAACATTTAATATTTTCAGGTGTGTATGATTTTTAATGCTGGAGAGCTGAGCCTGGTCGAGTACAGTAACAATGAAATCTTAGGATCAGTCAGAACAGAATTTATGAACCCTCACCTCATCAGGTAGGTCCACTTACTCAAAACTACACAAACGCCACAATTAACAGTTTGTCTGGTTCCAATTAACAGCCATTCATTGGTTAATCAGACCAACGATGAAGTTATTTTCAGTAATGTCTATTCAATAATGCTTTTCATGTATAGTCTGTAATGATTCCTAATCACAGGTGTTTCCTGCTCTGTCCGCTAGATGGCAGCACAGAGCTGAGCACAAATCACAGGTGTTATTATAGTAGGGCTGCAGAAACAGTCAGTGAGTCTGTTAGTCACTACACGTCCATGTTAATGGATTCAGACCTGTCAAATGTGTCAAGGCTAACAGTCCCTTGGCGGCTGACTAATGGCGGACTGCTGTTGAGGCGAGGAGGTTTGAGGAAACTGACTGCTCCTCGCCTCTGGCTGAACACTGCATCATGACAGCATCATGATCAGATGTATCCTGAGAGTTTAAGTATGATGAACAGCTGAAGCCAATTATGCAAAGATGAAGCTGCAGTTATTTCTTATGTGTTTAATCATTGTTGAGTGGTTTAATAAAGGTGTGTGTGTCTGCAGCGTCCGACTAAATGAGAGGAAGCAGAGGGGAGCTGAAGACAACAAGAAGCTTGCGTATCTGATTGACATGAAGACCATTGCTGTTGGTAAGAAAGGCTGCGACGGCTCTCAGCTTCATGACACTTAGCGCTGATCCCTCCGGTTCCTTCTACAGCTGTAATCCACACAAATAAATCTCATGAAGCTTTTCGTGGCTTACGAATGTCAGGTGTGGTTGGAAAGAGCAGTGAGCTGCATCACGATTTGGATGCTCATTAGCAGGAACATCTCTTTGTTGATCATGTTCTTTGTTGGTTCTTCTGACAAACACAAAAATAATTTGTCATCAGTGCAGTTATTTAATTTGTGCTGAGAGGGTTTTTGTTGCAAGTCAAGAACAGCTTGGTGACTGGATTTCCAGTACAAGAACTCTCAGTACTTACACAAGCGCCATCTCTTTTCACAGTCCTGTCTCTCTGGGAAATCTTGGAGATTAACAGGCTCAGTTTGCACTGTGGGGTTATCGATGCCTTAAATTGAGGAAAAGCTCCAGTCTGCAGCTTTTGTTCTTACAGAACATCTGAACATCT
This sequence comes from Macropodus opercularis, assembly GCA_030770545.1. NCBI lineage: Eukaryota > Metazoa > Chordata > Actinopteri > Anabantiformes > Osphronemidae > Macropodus > Macropodus opercularis. The sequence continues at coordinate 1,494,912 of CM061112.1, forward strand.
TCTGTTGATGTTCCCATGATCTTGTTTTCTAGCCCTTATCTGCGCTGGATTTGAGACAGACAGATGCTGTATTCGAGCCTTCTGCTGTCGGTGTTTAACATCTTATTAAACACCTAAACTGCTGCAACTGCAATACTTGCAGCATACAATCAATTAAACAGTATCATTTCCATCCAAGTGCATCACACTGAGTGGAACATATCCCCTTTTAATTAAAAACACACTCATATCTGCAGACTAATATTAACTTGATCCCCATGCAGCAAAGTTTTTAAAGTGGAGAAACTGCCCACTCTGCCCGATACAATCACGGTTAATTAAAAAATGACTGGCTGATAACTGATCTTGAATAAAAGACCAAATTTAGGCAGATAGATGGTTTCACACTGACAGTCTGACGGCTGCTCGGTTAACTCAACCCTTCTTTTCTCTTCACAGTGGACTTGGCTGCAGGCTACAATCTGGGAACCATCAGCCACGACTCCAAGATTGACTGGCTGGAGCTCAATGAAACTGGACGCAAACTGCTGTTCAGGGACAAGAAACTGCGGGTAAGAATGAAACCTCAGCACCCTGCGGGCCTGAAACAGGGGAAACTGGCCTTCAGGCAGTGAGAGGAAATGATAGACGAGACGATGATTAGTGCAGCAGTAAATAAAGGAGAAAAATGAAAACACCGTAGCCGGGTAATCTGTCCTGCTATTGACTCGTCTGTTGCCACTGAGAGGTTCTGTGGTGGTGATTGTCCTTTTCCATGATTGTGCAAATTGGACCTCTGCAAAACAACTACAGTTGGTTATAGTATAACCTTTCGTGCCTTTTTATGATTTCATCTTATTTTACAGTATTTGTGAAGTATAGCGTGTTCTATGTAAGCGTTCAGTGGTTCACATTCTATAGACGCACATCTTCAAGCTATACATGTGGTGTGGTGGTAGTATGAGGAAAGTGAGCTTTGCAGAGGCCTCGTGTGCAGGTTACGAGTGACAGGAGCTGCTGTAGGATGTTGCCCCGAGGTAATAAAACATCTGATGTTTGAGCCTTGGGGCAGAAACATGGAGAACGCTGGTAATTGGGACACGCTGGCGTCACCTGCGCTTGTGTGGCACATAATGATCTTTAAGCATTTGTATTTCAAATGATATTATTTTTAGTATAATTTTCTGTGTGTAGTAAAAGAACCAGTTGAGAGACAGTTTCTTGCTCTGCTTCTTCCTCAGCTCCATCTGTACGACATAGAGACGACCGTGAAGACCACTCTGCTGAGTTTCTGCTCCTATGTGCAGTGGGTGCCTGGCAGTGATGTGGTGGTTGCCCAGAACAGGGGAAACCTCTGCATCTGGTACAGTATCGACAGTCCAGAGAGCATCACGATGTTCCCCATCAAGGTGGGACTTGTTCTGTTTGTGGAAGAATAGGAAACTTCCCTTTAGCTGTCAGTTTACACGTATACTCTGGGCTCTCCCTCCAGCTTGTACTGAGCTCTGGTGTGTGTATATTTCCTTCCGGTTCTCATAGCCAGCCCACATGCTGTGTTTTATTCCCCCTGTGGTTTTGTCTGTGTGCTCCTTGTAAAGCTGACTGAGCAAGTGTTAACGTGCGTCAGTCCTGGAGCAGTTCGTCGCCTCAGGGAGACACAAGCTTTTGCAAACTCAGTAACGCTCTCATTAAAAATGAAAAACGGGCTGGTGTGGTGCAGCTGAGCGAAATTCACCACGTACCATGTTGTTTGCCATAATATAGAAACACCTGCTTTTCCAATGTGACTAGCATAAGACTCACCTTGCGCAACGCTTTTGTCAGGGAGACATCGTGGATCTAGAAAGAGCTGATGGAAAGACCGAGGTGATCGTGACCGAGGGCGTCAACACGGTGACGTACACGCTGGACGAAGGCCTCATTGAGTTTGGTACTGCCATTGATGATGGAGACTACGACAGGTAACTTCAAACCCAGAATCTTTACTAGATATCACAGCTTTGTAGAAAGAACCGATTTGACCAGTCACAAAGTGGTGGATTTTGAACATCCACTTATTTCTGGGTGCTACTCGCTGTGACAGCAGAGCAGGCAGAACAGGCCAGATGTTCTTTTATTCAGCTCCTTCATCCGGCTCTTCTTAAGGGTTTCCTCAGCACAGCGAGCCCAGCTGGGAGACATAATGCCTCCCTTCAGTGTGTTTTGATTTCAACGCCTCCAAGATGACGCTGTAGTGGAGCTTATTAGGTGCTTAAAAGTGACCTCTGTCATTTAGGAGGAGCAGCAGCTGAACTCTTGACTGCAGCTCTGAACACTGCAGGGGGGGCAGCAGCATTTAAAGTCGTTCAGAGAGCTCAAACTTTTATCTGGTTGTGATTGACCACAGGTGAGACGGGACGTAGCTTGACCCCGGGTCTGTTTCTGCTGCTGCTGTTCTGTGTTTGCGTTGAGGCTTCTCTCGTGCTGCTTGTCACACCTCACACCACATCTGTGACGTTACGACGCTGCTTGACTCAGCTGCCGTTTGTGCGTGTGTGTGCACACAGAGCCACAGCATTCCTTGAGACTCTGGAGATGTCGCCAGAGACTGAAGCCATGTGGAAGACGCTCAGCAAGCTGGCTCTAGAGGCACAGCAGCTGCACATCGCAGAAAGGTCAGCAGGAAACACACACACCTGCACGCACACAAAGCCTTTCCAACGAATGCCCGTGTCTCTGCACTAATTACACTTTGCATCAGTCTTATCTTTGCGACAGCAGAAAGAAACAAGGGCACCTTCGTCACCCGGAATGAAAAGGCACACGTATAAGTGCGCACACACACACACACACCAGATGGCTGCGTCCCTGCCCGACCTCCTCTTCTAACTTCATTAATCATCAAAGACGTTTTTTTTTTTAAGTTAGAATTTTTTTTCTGTTTTGCCTTAATTTTTTCTCTCTGTTTCTAAAAACTTTGAATTTGGATTCAGTCATTAATAATGCATATGCTGTTCGTTAGGCACCAGCTTGATTTGCATAAATCATGAAGTCTGGGAAAGAAACGGTTTTGTCTGGAGCTGGTAATGTTAATGAGGGATGGAAGAGATGTTAATGAGGGCGGGAAACGAGGAAGAGTCGGCCTGAGAACTTCTTTCCTTTATGACTTGTTCATTAATCTGATGCAACTGCTGAGAGAGAGCTGGTAATAAAGTGGCCAAACGCTAAGATCTGCCTTTTTGTTCCTCACACTGCACAACCCTAAAGGCTAATTAGACAAATGCTACACTTTGACTCAGTTCACTAAGAGGAGAGTTTTCAGATCGACACCCAGGCGGTGTCTCTTTGTTTCACCTTTCTCCGCCACTTACCTTCATTCTTGTTTACCTGGTTACTCTCTGTTTTTGTTTCCCTTATCTTCTCCAGGTGTTTTGCTGCACTGGGCGACATCTCAACAGTTCGTTTCCTTCATCAGACGAACCAGGTTGCAGACAAAGTTTCGCAGGAAATGGTGCGTTTCAGTCCAGCATGCACATTAGACACAGCAGTACAAATACAACAGATGACGGTGCTGTCATTTAATAGCTTTAGTTAACACGAACAGTTCAACATTTGCTTTAACGATTTATGATGTAAGGAGGAAACCGTCACTTAGAGCAGGAGACCAAAACACTGACCAGAATCAATATGAGTGAGAGTCCTATCAGTCAAATATCATTGAGTTGTACAGAAAGAAATTCATCATCTGTATAAAATAAATGCTCAATGTGTTCATACGTACAGTATGAGGCGCTTGTATCATTTGTAGACATGGTCTCCCACGTTGTTTTGTGTGTTTTAATGTGTCTGCCTCTTGTCATCAGGGAGGACATGGGTCAGCGTTTTACCAAGTCCAAGCCCGTGTGGCGATGCTGGATAAAAACTTCAAACTGGCTGAGATGCACTACATGGAGCAGGTAGGTAATGTGGCGTCTGTGCTGAATGTTGTAGTTACCAAATGTTGTTTATCAGTGTCATAGTTAAAATACAGTTAGAATTACAGATTTTCAACAATCTGTTACTTGCATCGTTACTCAGATTATTATGTAACAACATCAGCTGTTTGAGAAACAGAAAATCAAACGTTTGACATCTGGTTTTGAATTTCTTTGCAGCATGCGATTGATGAAGCCATAGAGATGTACCAAGAACTCCACATGTGGGACGACTGCATCGCTGTGGCTGAAGCCAAGGTAACGAAGGGCTGAGATTTACTGGACACCTCATTTTACTTGAGGTGTCGTCGTTGCACCTTGTTGTGAAAAGACTTTGAGCAGTGACCTAAGGATCACGTCAACATGAGGCTGCGTGTTGACCATGAGTTGTGTTTCTGGATCGAGAGCACAACTGATTATATCAGGCTTTGTACATTCATCTGTTTCTTCTTCCGGCAATCAAAACATTAATTATTGACTTGATTATACCTTCATCGTGTTGATGTTTCATTAAAACCTCATTGTGAAATTTAAATGTGTTACCAGCTCGGCATTAATGAATTAATGAATGTCTGTTTGACATTCACAAAGTTGCAGCGTGTAACAGTGACTAATTTCATTAGAGGTGGATCTGATTGTTTTCATTATGCATCAATCTGTTCTGCATTATTTTATCAAACAATTGTCAAAATCAAAATGCACAAGCTTCGCAGAGCTCAAGGTGACACAACTCTAATGTTTGAGAGACTGGAGCCAACACACTGTGTTTACCAATGTCACATGCAAACATCAGGGCCACCCAGAGCTGGACACCCTCCGTGGGAACTACTACCACTGGCTAACAGACACGGGTCAGGATGAGAAGGCCGGGGAGGTGAAGGAGAGGGAGGGAGACTTCCAGGGCGCCATCAACCTGTACCTGAAGGCCGGGCTCCCGGCTAAAGCTGCCCGCCTCGCCATCAGCCGGCCGGAGGTCACCGGCAACAGCGACACTGTCAGTCGCATCGCTGCCAGTCTCATCAAGGGGGAGTTTTATGAGAGGGTGAGTGGACTCATTTGTTCATATGACCACAATAATGTTCCCACTTGTCTTCACCTTCATTTGAGCCACTTCCCTCGTTGCCTCACTGTCCCTCCTCCTAACGGATGCCAGGAGTGGAGAGTTATCAATAGAGGGAACAGTTTTGTTTTCTCTTTTTTCAGTTTTACACCCTTGTCTCCTGCCATCTGTCTGTTATTTCTCTGTGTGTTTTTCTGTAGCTGTTTATACTGTATGAGTTATTTTTTATAGCCATCTGTGTTTATGTAACAGGTGAGAACAAGGCTTGGAAGGAGAGAACAAAACTTCACCGCAAAATCTGTTGTGGCGTCCTGATGGCGTGTGGTTTGATGAATTTCAGTGTTTGAAGGCTGATAAATACTAGTTCTGCCTCAGTTTAACTTGGGGGAAATTGAGATATCCTGTTGAATTCATTATAATCTCTTGACAGTGGATCCCGAGAAAGTAAACCTCGACCAAAGAACTTGATTTCCTCAATATGTAAGAAACCTAGATAAAAACATCTGTGTCTTCCGAACAGGCAGGAGATTTGTATGAGAAGATCCGAAACAACCAGAGAGCTCTGGAGTGCTACTGCAAAGGAGGCGCCTTCAGGAAAGGTAGTTTAGCAGTTATGTGTCATGTCTGTTTGTAAGGTTGTAATCTTGGGTACTCACGCATCAACTCAGTGCATCTGTTGAGAAAGCTTCCGCTTCCTGTTTGGTGTAGCCGTGGAGCTGGCTCGTCTCGCCTTCCCTGCCGAGGTAGTGAAACTGGAGGAGGCATGGGGGGACTACCTCGTCCAGCAGAAACAGATGGACGCCGCCATCAACCACTTCATTGAAGCAGGGTATGTAGCAGAGAGCAGAGATGGGAAGGGAGGAGTGACAATACAAAGATATGGGCAGATGGAGAGGAGGATGGATGACACATAAAAAACACAGTCCAACAGAGAGCCAACAGTTTTTAAAATCCTCACCAAAACCTTAACAGAGAAGAGAAGACGTATCTGTAAATATGGTTATATTAATGCCCAGAAATACCAAAAAACAGGTGATCAGTGCCCAAATCGTTATTCTTTCCTAGTGGAAAAGTTCTCTGAAACCGAGTTTGGATGGTGAGAAGGTTTTGAAAGTACCACTTCTGTTTATGATGGTACTGCCAGTAAAGTTATTGTCCTACAATCTTAACGAAATTATTAACCTTTGCACCTAAATGAATGTAAACTTAATCACACACATTTTATATCGTCTTCCTTACAGGTGCTCTCTTAAAGCTATCGAGGCGGCCATCGCAGCTCGACAGTGGAAGAAAGCCGTCCACATCCTGGAGCTACAAGAGGATTCGTCAGCAGGGAAATACTACGTGAAGATAGCTCAGTACTATGCCTCCGTGCAGGACTATGAGGTAATAGGACACAAGGTGGCGAAGCATCCGAGACGTGTGCTGGTGGTTATCTCAGCCACACAGGACGTAGGCAGAGGGACATGTAGTGAACCTCGCCGCTCAGACAAACACACCAACCCTGAAAACATTCGAGCAGAAAGTCAGAGCTCAGAATCAACTTTCGCGTCTCTGTGGAGCAGTTCAGGCGCTTTGATCCACAATGATTTGGCAACAATGACAAGTTTGATGGTTGCAACAATAGTTTTAAAAGCCTAAAACTAGAATTACTGTTACAATCGAGAACAAAAAAGGGAGAAATCTGGTATAGATACAAAGAAAATGGCAAAGGAGAAGAGACGATGGCGGGGAAGCGCCGTGTGCTGTGCGTATTCTGATGAGCTCAGCTGAGCCAACAGCCTCCACAGACTGCCAGCCTGAAAATAGCAGGCTATTTCAGTCTGTTTGCTCTATGGGCATATTCACAGAAAGTAATTAAGATAACAAGCTCTTTGCTCTCCAACTTGTGGAAGTTGTGGGGAAAGTGAAATTCAGTTCAAACTAAAACAATGAAGGAAGCAAACACCTGTGTTTTCTATAGAAAACGTACTAAGCAGAAACAATGAGTGAAGGCTTTTTAATCAGAGCCAATGAGACGCCAGCTAATGCGTCTGTGCGATGCCAGTGTCGATACAGATTCAGTAAGTTTAGCCTTCATGTCGCTATCTGCTCTGATCTGCTCATACTGAGGTGGTGGACGTGTTCTTTCTCCTTCCCACAGCTGTTACAAAATAGCAGCACGTCACCCTCCCCTCACGTCTCTCACTGCTTTATAAGGTGCAAGGTTTTTATTAGCAGGCCGTTTGGGGGTTTTATCCATCGTTCTGGGTTTTCTGAGTCTTTGTCTTCGTTGGTTGTGTGGCCTGTAGGTGGCAGAGCAGCTGTTTGTGAAAGGAGGCCACATTAAAGACGCCATAGACATGTACACGGCAGCAGGTCGCTGGGAGGAGGCTCATAAGGTCAGTGTGTACACAAACACCTACTGCATATGCATTAGTTTGACTTCATGAACGTTCTCAGTACAGAAGATGTATCCGATCTAATTATTATGTAGATGATAAATATCTGGAGTTGTTTGATGCTTTGTGTCTGTAGTTGGCAGTGAGGTGTATGACAGAGGAGGAAGTTATGGCTCTGTACCTCAGCAGAGCTCAGGAGCTGGAGAGAGATGGCAAGTTCAAAGAGGCTGAGAGGTAAATGCAGATGGCTTTATTTATAGCAGCCTCTTTCATCACTGGCTGCTGGAAGCATGAAAATGAAGCGAGGCAAACTAACATAACTATGTTTGAAGTTATCTCTAAACCTCAGCAACAGCGAGAGGATTAATAAAACAGCGTCTGACTGTTAATTTAAGGCTGCTTTTTTATTTTTTATTATTTATTATCCCCAGACTGATTTACTAATGCAGCGCCTTCACACACCAGATCTTCTTTAAACGTTTTCTCGTCTCACTGACTGTGCCCGTGTGTCAACACAGGCTGTTTGCCACCGTGAAGCAGCCTGACCTCGCCATCACCATGTACAAGAAGAACCGCATGTTCGGCGATGTCATTCGCCTGGTGGCCAAACATCACCCCGACCTGCTGACCGAGACCCACCACCACCTGGGCAAGGTGGGACACGCGGTGGCCCTGTCTACGTGGTGAAGTGGTGAAGCAGCTTCAGTGCTCATGTGCATGGGATGGTGTGTTTCCTGTAGGAGCTGCAGGCTGAATCCAGGTTCTCAGAGGCCGAGTACCACTTCATGGAGGCTAAAGACTTGAAGGCTGCTGTCCAGATGTACAGCGTCAATGATATGTGGGAGGACGCGTACAGGGTACCCTCACTCACACATCGTTGGTTTGTCAGTTACTGTCTGTGTTATAGTAACGCGTTGACATGTGCTAGGTGGCTAAGACGCATGGAGGTGCTGGGGTCCAGCAGCAGGTGGCCTACCTGTGGGCCCGGAGTCTGGGAGGAGAGGCTGCTGTCAAGCTTCTCAACAAGTTCAGCCTCCTGGAATATGCCATTGAGTTTGCTTCTGAAAACCTGTGAGCTTCAGCAGTCTGATATATAAATATGTAAAGATAGCTGAGTCCTTCTAGTTCTGGTGTTTCACTAAGCTAGTTCCTTTGCTCTGAAGATGTTCATTTAAACAATGTCTGTAAAATATGTCATTGAGTCAAACCGGTTTTCATGCCCTTTGTCTTGTCTCCAGCTCATTCGACTTTGCCTTTGACTTGGCTCGTCTTTCATGCAAAGAGAAGATACCTGACATCCATCTCAAATATGCCATTTACCTGGAAGATGAGGTAACTGTCTGCTCCCTGCACCTCTGTGAAATGTGCACTAGGGTCATTTATCGAGTCTTCATCAACCTCATCATTCTACAGGGAAAGTTTCCTGAGGCAGAGGTTGAGTTCATCAAAGCAGGAAAACCTAAAGAAGCTGTTTTCATGTGAGTACAAGGGACGACAGCAACATTAAAAGCAGGTATTTTATTAAATAACAATGACAAAGGACCTAACCTGCAACACCCACCACCAGAAATAAATGGGGAAATGGGAGACACTCAAGTTTGAGGCTGTTATGTATGTAGGTTTGAAGAAAGCACTTAGGTTGTGAGTCCCATTTATAGATTATTAACATTGTCTCAGACATAAACACTGTATTTCACGGTTTCCACTAAAAGGAAGACCTGGTTTGCTTGAGGCTCTGCTTAAGGCTTTTTTTCCTACAGTTATCTTTTGCTTGCTGTATTTTACACTCATTCCTGGGATTTGATGATCTGAACTACTCCTGAAAAGTAAACGTTTCTGTGTGTGTGAACCGTTCCAGGTACGTCCACAACAAGGACTGGGCCAGTGCACAGCGGGTGGCTGAGGGCTACGATCCAGAGAGCGTGTCTGAGGTTCTGGTCAACCAGGCAAAGTTCTGCTTTGAGCAGAAAGACTTCCAGAAGGCTGAAGCCTTCCTGCTCCGAGCCCAGAGACCCGAACTGGCTGTTAAATACTACAAGGTAGCGGCAAAAAGAAAGGAGTTTACCGTAGAATCTCTCTTTGACTTAAACGTCACCAAATCTGTTTGTATGAAATCAGGATGGCGACATGTGGAGCGACGCCATGCGTATCTGTAAGGAGTATCTCCCCAATAAGCTGTCCCTGCTTCAAGAGGAGTACGAGAGGGAGACCTCCAAGAAGGGGAACCGGTGAGATAAAACACCAGCTCTGCCCGTCCTGTGACGCTTACTTTACTTTTAGTAGACTTGTGCTCTCGCAGACGGAAAGCACAAAACGCTCTAAACATTTCACCAGCTCCTCACTCAGCCACCAGTTTAATTTATGCACAGAGTCAGTTTGATGCTTTATTAAAACGCCTCTCGTTCTCCAAAACTGAAACTCCTAAAAGGAATAGCTTGTTAGCTGGCAAACCAGCAGCATGCGGCTTTTCTCGCCGTCCCATCGCTTCTTCTTCTTTAATGACTCGTGGGACAAAACATCAAAAGTTACCAATGGAAACGGCCGAGGACGAGGATTAAAGTGAGACAACTCAGATTTATTCCTGCAGAGTTTACAGCTCAGGAAACTGTTGGTTTGATTAAAGCAACATGACTCTTGATCCAGTCGTGAGTCTATTGTTAAGGAGGTTTATATTGTGTCAAATTCATCCGTTTGTGATTCTTCATGTGCAACTGTGTGAGCTGGTTTGGTGTTTCAGAGGCGTGGAGGGTCTGCTGGAACAGGCCCGGGAGTGGGAACAGTCGGGAGAATATTCCCGAGCCGTGGAGAGTTACCTGAAGGTGAAGGATGACTCCAACACTGCCCTGATGGAGAAGTGCTGGATGAAGGTAAAGATCCTTGCTTAGATTTTATTCTAATGGCTGGTTTTCAGGTAGAGTCTGACCTCATCTGCGTTCACAGGCAGCAGAGTTGTCCATCAAGTTCCTGAGTGGAGACCGAGCTGTGGAGGTGGTCCAAGTGGTGGGGCCGCGCCTCTCGCACCTGAGGAAGTACAACGCTGTGGGTGAACACAGAACCATCCTTTCACCTGCTTTTTATAGTTATTATCTAAGGTTGTTCTTGTTGTGGTTGCACGTTGAAGGCTGCTGAGCTCTACCTGAACATGGACCTGATCAAGGAGGCAATCGATGTGTTTATTGAGGGCGAGGAGTGGAACAAAGCCAAGAGAGTCGCTAAGGAGCTGGATCCAAGGTTTCAAAACACACTGACATCTAGCATAGCAGGACAAGACACTTTCTGTGTAATTTAAAAAGATTGGGAGAGACTTCATCTCATCCTGAGCAGGTATGAGGCCTATGTGGACCAGAAGTATAAAGAGCATCTGAAGAATCAAGGCAAAGTGGACTCTGTAAGTACAGTTACACTCTCACATGAGGTATCGGCATCATTTTAGTCTGGTACTGTAGCGTTGAGCTCCACGTCTAGCACCACTATTAGCAAAGCCCTCTATGGGTCGGATCAACATGAGAGCTTTTCCAAAGTCCTTCTCCATAATCAGTCTAAGAAAACAAAAGTAAACAGTAAATTAATTATTTTATATTTTATAAATGTGACTGTGTGTAGCTGGTGGGTGTGGACGTCATGGCGGCTCTGGACATGTACGCAGAAAGAGGCCAGTGGGAGAAATGTCTGGAAACAGCATCTAAACAGGTACAGAGCGCACCATAAACCCACCACATGTTGAGTTTAATGTGGCGTTCAGGTGAGGAATTGACCCTTTATTATCTTGTTGTTGTTCCTTTCAGAACTTTAAGATTCTCCAAAAGTATGTGGCTCTGTACGCTACACATCTCATCAAAGAGGAGGATGTTCTGAAGGCTCTGCAGCTCTACGTCCAGCACGGAGCACCACCCAACCCTCAGGTACACGGACCATTCAGACGCCATACGTTCTTCTGCGTACACGAACCGTCCAAATGCCACATGAACATTAGCTTAGCTAAAGTTACTTATTCAGTCCATCAACACCACGTCAGCTGGTGAAATGAACGCCTGTTGTATTTGTTATTACAGGCCCGACACTTAACATATGTTCTCTGTTGTCCCTTCAGTCGAGCTGACGCTCTTGAAGCTGCTACTCAACAAACTGTGTTTCACTCTGATATAGAAACTCTGGCACAAAACCAGTCGTGTTTGGGTTTTTGGAAGCAGATCTGTCCCTTCAGAGCTGCAACCACTCCATCAACGGTTAGATGCATCTTCCTCACTGGCCTGCAGGGTTTAACCAACTGTGTTTGACCTAAATTCTCAGAACTTCAACATCTACAAACGCCTGTTCCTGGATGTGATAAACCTCCCCCACACCGACGGACCGGACTCTTACCGCATGTGGGCCGACCTCCGCAGCTTCCTGCTGCAGCTGGTAACAAAGAGACTGTTTGCTTACTTGCAGTCCTGCTGGTTTGGTTGGTCACAGACACCTGATGTATGTTTGTTTTCAGTGTGAGAACTTGTCCAAGTCAGCCGAGGCCAACTCACCTGCTCATGAAGACTTTGAACAGATGCTCCTGATCGCTCACTACTACGCCACAAGATCAGCGGCTCAAGGAGTCGAGCAGCTGGTACGTGAAAGGTTTCGATCCTGACCAGACAAACCAACGTTTCTGACTCTTTAGAAACTAGGGTCCTTCTCTCTGCTGTTCTCAGGCCACCATAGCCACCAAGCTGTCCGTGTCTCTGCTGCGTCACACTGAGCTCATTCCAGTAGACAAGGCTTTCTACGAGGCAGGTCTGGCCTGTAAGGTGGGTCCGGTCAGAGAGAGGAACCTACAGTGCTTTCACTTTGAAGTCTGTGCTCAGTCATTGCTTTCCCAGCAAACATTTGCTCTGTCAAACATCAAATATCCTGAAAAACGCTTACAGACGTTCTAACATGTCCGTGTCCTGGTAGGCGGTCGGCTGGGAGAACATGGCCTTCATCTTCCTCAATCACTTCCTGGATCTGTGTGATGTGAGTCTGTTTTTTGTACATGTCTTTATTGTCTAACTTGTTATCAGCTGCAAATGAAACCCTGTGGAACACTTCGTTTGTACCTGGTGGTTCTGTGTCTCCAGGCTGTTGATGAGGGGACCCTGAACGCTCTGGACCACTCAGACTTCATAGACACAGACATTCCCTTTGAGGTTCCCATTCCCACCAAACTCTGTGTCACTGTAAGTCGACTGCTTGTCAACATGGTGCAACCCACATCAGCTGATCATCAGCTGATGTCTTACGTAACAGAGTGGGTCTGTAACAGTAACTGGACCCTTACAGGACAGTCAGAGAGAGAAGATCCGTGACTGGGTTCTGATGGTGTCCATGGACCAGCGGCTGGAGCAGGTTCTCCCACGAGACGAGAGGAACTCGTACGAAGCCTCGTTAGTGGCCACAAACAGCGGCCTGCGGTCACTGCCCTGTGTCCTCACCGGTAACACACACACTTTTGTTTAATCGGTTTATTAATGCTGTGAAGGCCTCGGTTAAGACAAATCAGCGTGTGACTGTACAGCTGTTTCCCTGCGTCCAGGCTACCCTGTGCTGAGGAGTAAGGTCGAGTTTTCCTCTGCGGGCAAGGTGGCGAACAAGGACGATTGGAACAAATTCCTCATGGCCACAAAAGTGAGAACAGATTCGGCGACATCAGAAGAATAGTTAATATTTTACCGCCAATAGTCTCAAATCTTATAATGTTTGGCATCTTTTTTTTAAATTCTTAAAACAATGATTATCTTTTCAGAATAGTGATGACATGCTGCTGTTTGTGTTTATCCTGCAGACGAGTCATAGTCCAGAGTGTCAGGATGTCCTTAAGTTCATCGGCCAGTGGTGCGGTGGTCCAGCATCAGGATTCTCCTTCTACTAACGCAGACCTGTAACTTGTTTTATTTCTCACTCTGGCATATAAATATTGCATCTAAGGCTACAGGAACCAAACATCTTGATGAATATAAATCAGATGGTAACTGGAGAGGCTGTAAAGTGCGTTTGGTCACAGCAGCTGTTGTCTGTTTCCAGGTTTTATGCTGAGCTGCTGCTGCTGCTTGTTGATCTTATGAACCGTATAAAAAGTTCTAAAGGTTTCATACAAATCTGCTTCAAATATTTTGAAATAATAATAAATACTGAAATATCAATTTAGACTAAAAATTAAATCTGACAGAAGGGACAAATGTGTTAATGCACAGGGAGAGATGACGGACGGTCCAGGCTCCGTGGGGTGTCCTGCTTAAATAAAGATAAAAATAAAAAAGATCAAATAAATGAACTTCAATGCACATGAATTTCATATATTAAACATCAACAGCCTCTGAATGTTTACCTTATAAAATCCTAAACAACATGAAGCAGAAATCTAAAATTGAATCTAAATTTGCTCTACACAGAATCAACAAGAAATTTATTATTCATCGCGTTTGAAGCCTGTATTTCAACAAGTCTCATGAAAAAGACCCAGAGCAGCTGCGCTTGGTGCCTCCAGCCTCCAGCCTCCATGCAGTGCGACGGCCTTGGAGGTTCTCAGGAGGAGGAAGCGGTGCCTTGACTGGGAACCTCACCGGACGTTTGGTCTTTATGGTTTTAAATAGTTATGTAATGACACAAGTTATTGTTCCCTGAAATTATTCATCGGTTGTTGAAAACGCAGAACTGATACAATATGAGGTTTAAGCGCTATCACAGTAAATAATGTCAGAGCATCATATTCACATTGGTTTAATAGTTTTTCACTCGTGGCTGCGAACATAAACAACTTCTTGGTGTATGTGTGTGTGTGTGTGTGTGTGTGTGTGTGTGTGTGGGTGTGTGTGGGTGTGTGTGGGTGTGTGTGTGTGTGTGTGTGTGTGTGTGTGTGTGTGTGTGTGTGAGCTTTGTAGAAACACGACCTTGGTGTATGTGTGTGGGTGTGTGGGTGTGTGTGGGTGTGTGTGTGTGTGTGTGTGTGTGTGTGTGTGTGTGTGTGTGTGAGCTTTGTAGAAACCCGACCTTCTTCCCTGACATTTCAGATGAACTTGGATCACACAGAGCTTCTTCTTTGACAGGGAGAGTGCTGTGTTTTCACAGACAAATCTCATTTAGTTTGAATTGTTGCTGTCTGGACTCGCATTTAGTGGCTGGAGTTTTTAATCGGTTTCATTCACTGTGTTGTCGAGGGTCCTGCTGACACCCTGCCACACGGATCCTGAACCTATTTGAGTCAGAGTCAGAAACTCTAAAATCGCCAGTGCTTGAACGTAATGGATTCAAATCAAGCGGATAGATTTAAACATCAAAGTCTGTCTGGAGTTGTGGAGGAAGCGAAGGCGTTGTGTGAGGGGCCTTTTGCCTGCAGCAGAAATCCACATTCATATCATCTTGAATTTCCATGTTTTCACGTTGTGGAGCCCTGGGTTGGGAGTCCATCTACACGTGAACCACAGCTCAATGCATTTTAATCACGTGGCAGAATCTGAGCAGGTAATTCAGAAAACGTGTCTTACTGGCAGCCCACAACATAACACCCCCTCCACCGGGCTCCAGAGGACCCGTAAAGTGTTGTGCTACGTCATTTTATGAAACCAGTATATATTTTGAAGTGCGTCTTATAAACTGAGTTTTTTCATGATTAAACACTCAGCCTTTCAGTAGTTTTAAATAAATTCTTAGAATATCTATTATTGAACAATTAAATAAGACAAGAGACACAATAACAATTTGGCAGAGTTTATTTAGTTAAGATTGTCACACCATACGAAAAAGCACTCACAGAAAATTAATAAACATACATCCACAACCAGTTCACAACTTAGATCCTTTAACTGCTAGTTAAATTCAGTTCAATGACTCTTTTAATTCATGATCTCAGCAGCAACAAGTGAAACAAATCTAGACTATAAAAGCTAAAACATTATATTCAAACATACGTAATCAAACACAGTTTCTAGCACCACTGTAAGAAGGCGCAGTGACCAGGGTGTACTGCACCTCCACCGTCAGTACTAAGGCATCAGGAAGTGATATGTCAGGAGATTTCCTGCTCTAAAGGCGCAGTGTCTCACGTTATAGATAGATACCGTTATTTCACGGGAACGCTTGAATCACAGAGTCTGATATCTGGACAGAATAATGTCTATGTGTAAATTCATCGTTTTTTGTTCAGCGTTAGAAATAAGCATTTGTTCAAAATGAGATCCCTCGTTATTTGCTGTTTCAGTCCTGTTATGAGGAAATGGAACCTCAGGCAGACGTGTTGTCAGCAGTTTGATTGTTTCTGTTTGTAGTCGTCATCTCTGTTTTGTAGCAGTTGTCATTTTGTCTCTTTTGTCAACCTTTTGCTGCATTTCACAGCTTTTCAGCATCACTGTGAAGCTGTTGCGTCTCTTTGTGGTTGTTCTGTGTCTTTGTAGTCATTTTCTGTTTTTCAGAGCATCTTAAGCTTGTTTGCATCTCTTTATGTTCATTTCGTGTCCCTTTGTTGTCCCTCTGTGTCCTTGTGGCACATTTGCATCTCTGTGGTGACTGAATGTATTTTAATCCTTCTTTGTGGTTCTTTTGTTTCGTTTTCAGCTCTCTGGTCACATTAGTCTGATACGAAAGTGGTTAAATCATCGTTATAGTGAAGCAGGCAAAGGAAATTAGAACAAAGAAGAAACTTGGCCTTTCTCATAATGTGTTATTCTACATGTGTGAGGCTGAAACGTTGACGTGTGAAACATCATTGTTTGTTTCCAATCTAACGGCCACAGTCATTGAAGGTGATTGTATCAAGTACCTGTGTTGCTAAATGATTATTGTGGGAAAATTTAAAGTTCGTGGATGTTCTTATGTGTTTTTACTTGTTAGTTTATCCATGTGAGTTCATGCAGTAGCCAGTCAAGAAAAGCTTCCACTCAAATTTTATTGCAATGTTTCCAGTTTACATCATCTGTTTGGATCGTTCTGCAGAAAAACACAAACATATTTTCCCGGACGACGTGTCTGACGTTCGAGTGCTGGTTCGGTTCGATTGTCTGCTTTACGTTCACTTTACCGGAAGACTCGACTGGGCTGAGACCCCTGTCGTTCTCTGTCGTATCGTTTTTATACCAGGTTAGTTTTTGTGTGGCCACCTAGTGGTTAGTGGCGATGCTGCAAGATGCTCTTCTGCAGCTGCAGCTTTAAAACAGACGACCACCTAAATAGACGCCGGTCATATTAGATGAACACAGTCAGAGTCTTGTTTTTGTCTCGTTCTGTCGGGTCAGAGCTGATGCTGAGTTGCTCTCTTGGCATTCACCGCGTGCCTTAATTGTATGGACATTTAAATCAAGGTCCGCTGTGAACACGAGGAGACACAACCCTTCGTTTCCACGTTTTCATTCCATGCGTTTATTTCAGGCCTGTTCTGTCCCCACTCTCCTGCTCTTTGTCTGAGTCACTTTCACTTTTTCATCCATCACTGTTTCCTCTAAAATTGATTTCTTCATCTTGACATGGCTCCAGGATGAAAACTTCTAGTGCTGTTTTCTTTTCTGTGTCAAAGGGACATTGACCATAAAAACAAACATCATTTCATATTGATGAGTGAATTCTGCTATATTGACCCTAGATGAAATCATCCCACCTGTGATTTGTGTGTCACCACTTACTTTAGTGTCGCTGCTTGTGCTAAGATTAATCTGATTACGTCTTAGTGCATAGTTGCCAGGACAATCTGCTGACTATCGCCTCACAATGATGGTGATGCTGTGTGTTATCGTCCGTGTCGATGCAGATCAGAGGTTCAGCATCGTCACGTCACAACAACGCTGTTGGGTCTCAGCTCTGTTGTCTTTCTGCAGTGCTCTGTCTCCTCCTGCAGACCAGAGATGGAGCCGCAGCTCAGGACGATTC
The DNA here is from genome assembly GCA_030770545.1 of Macropodus opercularis. Taxonomy (NCBI): domain Eukaryota; kingdom Metazoa; phylum Chordata; class Actinopteri; order Anabantiformes; family Osphronemidae; genus Macropodus; species Macropodus opercularis. Next base: position 1,512,152 of record CM061112.1, read on the forward strand.
AGAGGCTCGTGCTGATTTGTGTGTGTGTGTCTTCAAAAATGTCCCCCTGACCTCAACATATAGGAGGAGAAGCCTGCAGAGAACGCTGACACTATACTGTTTCTAACAAGCAGGCCAGCGAGGACACAACCGCAGATATTCTTAACCAACAAATTTGACTGTTTTTTTCCATTTTGGTGTAAAATTGCATTAGCAGAGACTTAAAACTGGACCTTTGTCTTCTTAAACAACGTAATATCAGTGCGCAGCCTTCTTTTAAACGCTAGTGTGAATGCATTTGCAGAACTAGATGATCTCTCTGTGAACTGCTGCATTTTAAATAACAACGGAGATGTTTTTAAGCAGTGTGGCTTATTTCAGGATCGCCTTGCTGCTGTTCTCATCCCAAACACTCCTCGCTGCATATCATGCAAGGATAATGCTGCATAAACTACATTAAAGGCAGATGTGATGCTCACTGAGATGGATGGTCTGGCTGAGGCAAGTGTAAAGTCTCTGCAGATTGATTTTCATACCCTGGTAAACGGAGTGGAAACCAATAATGGCTTCCTGGAAGATTAGACAAACAGGCAGTTAGAAGAACAAAATACTGCTGCATGCACAGAGAAATGATTAAAGGCCTGACGGTGTGGAGGTTTTAATCATGCATTAAGTCTCCGTGAGCAGCACTGCGGTGAACTAAGCCTCATCCAGCAGCAGCAGCTCTCACACCACTGCATTAATGACTCGGCTGCAGGGGAGGAAGCTGCTGCGCCTCCACTTCTCATCCCACATGAGTGTGGTCCCTCAGCTCCAAAACCACACTGTGACACGCGACACTTTCATTTATTCGTCGATGCTGCTCAATGGCTCTCCGGCAGAGGAGATGGTCCCATCTGCAGCCTCATTAGGCGCTGAAATGCTAATGACCCAGATAGCTCATGGGCTACAATGCAGAGGGAGGGCGGCCGCCTTTGTGGGGGTCGGGCGTCAGCGTTGAAGCCTATACCAAAAAATCTTTAAACGCAGGCACCTACAGAAATGATTCAGCTACGTCACAATGATCCTAGAATCCAGGACATAACCAACAGGGATGTTTTCAGGTTGGCGGCCGCGTATCTGCGTTGTTATTAGAGCAAAGTAGAGAGATGCGCTTTCTGTTCGTGTGCGCAGCCTTTCGCTGCTTTTCTGCTTAAGAAGTTCCGCAGAGCGCGACAACACACTGCGGCTTTTCTGCTGCGGGTTCAGCGCAGATGAAAGGAGCTGGAGGAGTCTAAAAATAAAGACAAGCCAAACGCGAGGCCTTTAAAGGCTCTCGATTCAGGTCGGCAACGAGGTGCAGGGAGTGAAAACCGAGCAACAATACCTTTGAGCCGCAGGACGAATGGCGCAGATTTAAATTCTGAAGCATCTACTTATGGTTTGATGCCTTCAAAAGCAGCGCGGGTCTCTATAAGCGCACCGCTATCGGAAGGGCTGTTTGTCCGCTGGGGGGAGGCTTTAACCCGGCTTGATTTGCGTGCGCCGTCCGGTCCGCGACGCTCTCCTCCGGAGGTCCATGCAGGGATGCGGAGGATGCTGCGGAGATGCGGAGGTCGGACTGCCCTTCTTCTGCAGCTCAACGGACAAACGCACTGTTTCTGTCTCTCCAGAAAACATTTCAAAGCACAAATAGTCCAACGCCAGACACGAGCACGATCCCAAACTCACAAATGTCAGGTTTTGTGCGAGCTGGGTGCAGTCAGGAGGTGGATACAGTAGCTGTATGACAGGATGGAGGAGAGCGAAGTTGGGCGCAGTCAGATGGGGAAGGGAGGGGGTGGTCCTCTGAAAGAGAGGGAGTCGGATGAAGCCAGCTCTACGTCCTCAGCTTCCAGCTCTGTCCTCCCTCTGCTTTTCATCCCTGTTCTCCTCTGAGGAGGGATGAGAGCACCTGCCTCACCAAAACGGAGCCGTTCCATCTGACACTAACCCAGACGGATGTTAATGCGCTGTTCGAGTCCAAGAAGCAGCATATTCTGAAACGACAAATAGCAACTGGCAAACAGCCTGCGCGGTGTGGCCCACGCCGCGCAGGTGCGACTGCTCATCTCAGCTCATTCCCAAGTGAAAGTAAACCTTCGAAGCCTCCTCTGTCCAGATTTGAGACTGAACATTACTGGTTCTGGTCTCGCTGAGAGTCGAGGTCCACGTTGGAGCTGCTGATCCAAACCTTTGCAGCTCAGACTGAATGAAAGCCTTGGCCTCCAGCAGCCTGGGCTATGTGGGCCGGCAGAGGTCAGGCAGGGCCTCCAGCCCGACTCTGTTACAGGCCGGATTAAATGTGACCGACTTTGAGGTTGAGGGTTTAAAATCTCAGTAAATGCTATTTAATTGTATTGGATTAAAAACATTTGTGAGTAAAACATAACAGGACATGGTTGTATTTCACTCACTGAATCGACCTTGAGAATATCTGGGAGGACGGACATGACTTTAACTGGATTATTAATGATTCTCACCGTCATACAGGCACAACCAGACACTGAAATTAATATTTTTCCAACATGAGCGACGTTCCTCCTGGGTTCTTCCATATGGCTCGTCATCTGTGCCCCATCGCTCCCTTCCCCCACTCAGCGTACTGGGAACCAGTAGACTGATGGGGGCTGCTGCTTCGCTCATTACAGCCACAGACCATAAAGAACCAGTGGTTTCCTTTTTATGGAGCTTGATTTAACTCATCCCACCACCGACAACAGAGCAGGACAAATTCACATCATTTCTGAAATACAGTCACCAATAGACAAACTTTTAATATTTGTCAGTCTTCAGTAAAATGCTGCATATCCTTCTTAGTCGTTGTTAAACGTGTGCATGAGGCTCAACACGAGGAAGGAGAAGGAAACCGAAGCAACGTCTTGCATGAAGCATGTTGACACGTCTCTTTGTATTTGGGCTACTTTGCGTATTTAGTTTTTGTTCCCTGTTCAAGACAAGACGTGTTGTGCTTTTCAGTGATGTGTGTGATATGATTGATCGTGAGCCTAATTATGTTTAAATTAAAAGAATAAATGCTTTTGTGTTGGCTGGGAGAGAGCCTCCATTTAATTATGAGGGCGAAGAGAAATAATCATTATAATTACAAAACAACTAAGATAATTAGAACTGAAAACCCGCAGTGAGTTTGTGTGGTTTCATCAGTCACTGGTTGACATTCAGTTGAAACCATTTCGTGTCATTTTGCTCATTGGTGACTTGTCAAATTTCGAGGCGACATATAAACATTAAATCATTATTATTAAACGTAACAGCCCGCGTTGGGACGTGTTGAAGTGAAGGCTGTGGAGGGTTTCAGGAGACCGGGCTCGGTTCGGGCTCGGGCTGTGAGACACGTGGGCATCGAGGCATTACACAAGCTGTGAACTTTGTTAGGTAACGCCACCGTTGTTATGTAGCCGCTGAGCTAACGGAGCTAGCTCTCAGCAGGACTGAGTTCAATGGTCACAGGCTCCGCGCTCCGTCTGGTGTGGCGTCATTTTGTCCGCGGGATGGGAGAGATGGCCTCCAAAGCCCAGATGCCGACCCCAGAGACAGCGCTTCCCGGCCGGAACGAGAGCATCAAAGTCTCCGGTAAGACCGAGCCCGGCTGGGTAGCTAGCATGCTAGCTTCCGCAGCAGAATGCTACAACTTTATGGCTGTTTCAATGGGGGCAGCGAACCGGAACAAACGGGTTTCTGTTCCGGGTTTTCTTCTGATTAACACCGATTCGCGTTCTCTCCGCCGCCTTCCTTATGCAACAAATAGTGAAATAAGACAAAACTAACTTAAATGACTAATTAACTTAGCAGTTAGCAACACCTGCTACTATCAACATCGTCGTGGCTGAAACAGCGCATGCGCAGCTAAGTTCATGCTGAAGCGCTCTAGGCGATAAAAAAGTTTATTTATTTAACATTTTAATGCGTGAAGCACCGTATTGTTCAGATTAACTAATTAAATTTCATCTTTTCCAGAGGAATTAAATGAATCTCGGTTTGAAGTACCGCTGCTTTAGTCATTTTTGCTGTAGTCAAACCTTAAACCCAGCAAATGAATCACTGATTAACTTGACCCAGAATTAAAAGGCTGTGAAGCTGGATGGCTCTGTCAATTTACATCATGCTCAGCCATAAAGTCTCTGCTACCTAATAAAAAAATAAAACGGGCCGAATACAAAGGCAATCAGAGCGTCACTGACATCACGGCTCACCTTGACCAGCCGCGTTGATCTAGTTCAGTTCAGTTCCATTAGTTCTGTTTTAATCAAAGACTTCAGGAACATGCTCTCACACAGTCGTCTCCTTTCCTACTAATGGTGCATTTTGGTTTGAAGTGTTCCTTCACAGTTAACGTCGTCTAACATACGGGATGTTGGAGCCTTTCAGAGTTTCAGGCTGCGTTTATTATAGCTTTTAAATGCTTTGCAGCCGTATGACTTCGTTCATCCTGACAGTCAGTGCTGTGTTGTGCTGTAGGTGGTGAAAGACTGGCTGGTGTAGAGAAGCATCCTTTAACAAATCTCTTGTGAGGTTTGGCAGCATTGACCCAGTTTCTTCATCAACGTTTTCACTTTTGCTTTGCAAAACTCATAAATATTAGTGCTAGTTAGTAATGAGTTGGTTTAGTTATTAACTATAAATGCATTTGCCTCTTTAACCTGCTCAGAAGCCTATTTATCTGTGCTTGAGTTTTCTGTGTGATGAGCAGGGTAACGGCAGCACTAAGTTGGCAGTCGGGGCAGTTGGCACCGATTTGCCCCCTCTTCACTACAAGTGGGGGCACTGAATCTTGGCTCCTGATGAATAGATCTGCGCTGGCACTGAACAAAAGATCGAGCACACATGTATACAGAGTCAAGCACAAATCTCACTGCGCCTTCACACTATAAAGTGGAAGATGTCTGGAACAAGTAGTGAGTGTGTTGAGGTTGTGTGTGGAAGAAAGTGCGGAGGATAGTGACTGTGTTGTTCAGAGACAAAGGGATGCTAATAGGAAGAGAAGATAGATTCGAGCGTTTGAGTCGTTTTAAAGTGGGTTTGGATGGATTTGTCCAAAGTGTGTTGGATGTTTTGGCTGGACTGGAAGGGGTTGGACTGGAGAAGGAGGACGTGGGCTTGGAGGGGTTAGCAGGGCGGGGGTCCTCCGCACTGGGGTTATCGGGCTGGATGGATGGATGCGTGGAAGGGCTCAGACGGCATGGCAGACACGCTGGAGCATCGCCAAATCTTTTTGGGAATGCTGCCACAATCGAGGGCGATGAAGAAAGAGCGAGTGAGGGTGGAAAGGAAAAAGCCATGCCTGCAGGAGAGAGACTTGGCAGGGGTTCCCCTCCTTTGTCTGCCTGGCTCAGGGCAGCAGCGCCAGAGGAAATCAAGAAATGTCCAGGCTCGGTGGTGGACGGGGACAAGCTTTGCTTCAGAACCGAAAAGACGAGAGACCAAAGTCTGCCAAGGCTGAAAACTTCTGAGGAAGCAATGGAATCGCAAACAAAACAAGCTGCTTCCCCTTTAAATGAGGTTCCGCATCGGCGCGACTGGACCTGGTCAGGTTTCAGAAACACACGATAACCTGACCACAGCTTCCGGTAAGTTCAGTCATTTTAAAGGCTTTGTCTTAATGGCGAGCCGAACATTTGTCCTTATCCATGGGGATTGTCATTATGCCAGACGGAGGCCAACCCTGCACCACGGCTGAGGTCGTCTATGATGCTACACACAGTATTGTGTGTATATATACACACACACAGAATGTTTATAGTAGCACTTAAATGCTAAATGTGTCGGGTCGTTTCTCATGTAGAGCTGAAGATCGACTTGAATGTCTGCGTCTGACTCGCATCTGGAAAGGTGAGGGGGCGTCACCTGCGCTAGGAAGGCTGCCAACACACACTTCCTGTGAGGTCCTGGCCACATGTCTACGAAAGTTACATCTGATATGACTTTGATTCGCTTTCTGCTTTAAGGTTAATTGATAGTTTAGCAACAGCCCAAAAGTCACCTGTTTTAACATACAACCCAAATAACTAGTTATTGTTTATCCTCCCAAACCTTATTACCTGTCAGGACTAAGTGGCTTCTTGCTCTTTTATGGCCAGATCTCCAGCGGTTCCCAGGCCACACGAGCTGATTAAGCTCCCATGAGTCTGACCTCGCTACTGGAAAACCTCTCATGGAAGCTGTGTAGGTGCCTGAATCTGCTGTTGTGGAGGAGCAGCAGCTTAATACCAAGCTCCCCTCACATGTCCTGACTCCTGCTCTCTATCCTTAGCTGATCCCTGAGCTTGAGGCCAGCTGCAGATTATCCAGCTGCACTCACACCTCCAGCCTTTGAGTCATAGTTAGAACATCCAGGTAAAGTGAGTTGTGCCTTGTGCCTCAGCGCTGGTGTAGCGCCACTAGACATCACCTTTAAAAGTCAACCTCCCCTTTAACATCTAGGCAGAAGTTAAAGGCTCCTCATCGCGGCGGGATGCAGGTGTGAGCAGACATCTAGCAGCTGCTGTGGGTGAATCTGTTAATTAGCAGCTGCACTTCTGGGTGCGAATCATTAATATTACAGCTTGTTGTTATGGAAACACTTAATTGTCACAGCAAATATTTTCAGAGATGCTTACAGGTTGACATAAATATCAGAGGTGGTGTAATGCTAATGAGTTGATGATTTCAAGATGGGGCGTTCGTGTTGAAATGGAGAGTTCTGACCTGAAGCAGGAAGCCCAGTCGGTGTCAGGACCAGCTGTTGACCAGCTGTTTGACTCTGGCTGCTGAAGATGGAGTCGTTACCTGACGTTCAGCGGAGCACGTCTGCCCTGTTGCAGAGTTTTTGCGGTTCCACGTCTAAATATTGTCAGACATGTTCAGACGTAGCAGGAACAGGACCGAACTTAGCAGCTGGTCTTTGTTCCAGTGCTCACGAAGGGGCCTGAGCGCAGCAGTAGGAGTACATGGGCGTACTGTGACAGTATTTGTGGGCCGTGCAGCGCATCGCACAAACGCATCAGGTGTAGCCAGCCTCGTTAAACTTGTATCAACGTGCCCATCGCGCCTCTTGTACATGTTAATTGACTGTTATCAGGTTCGAGCCGGCTCCTTTGTCCATCCAGCTTTTGTCACAGCCGTTACCACGACAACGCAGAGGGATTCCAGCGAACGAGCGACTGAGTGAACGCGAGTCCGTGCGGCTCCATCAGCGGAGCTCTTTGTTGTTTACGCAGCCGCCTGATAACCTTGGTGGTTAATGGCAGGTGCTCAGGGCTGAACGTGAGAGGTTTACAGATGAAGATGGAGCAGAGGGAGGACGCTCGACCCTAATGATGTTCCATCTGATCAGAAAACTGATATTATAGAGGAGGCGCTCGATTTGATTGTGAACGCCTTGAACCTGGACGTAGTAAATAACTACTGCTGCATAAAAGTTGGATTTTAGACCCTTTTCTTTTCAGGACGGTGAAGCATGAGCATCTGTACTTAGACACAGGAGGCAGTGAGCTGTCACACAAGGCTGCTTTTGGTTAATAGAGCTGTGACAAATGTCAACGAGGTCATGAATGAGGCCTGTGGTTTCATTTCAGCCCCGTTGCTTTGTTCAGTTCAGCCTCGTTTTCAGCAGGCAGCTGGTTTCATCGAACCGAGGTTCAGTAAGTCTCGTCTCGCTCCGCAGCTGGAGCAGCGTTAAACTGTGGCAGAGGTAACGTTGTGTTCACAGCATGATAACGAGCTCTCTGCTCAACATATCATGAATGTATTAATGTTAATAAAAGCCTGTGTACGTCTCACATAAAACAATATCTGGCCTTATGCATTAAACATGGTCTACGGCCTGGTCTTGCATCACAGCTCTGCCCAGCAGTCGACGTTTTCCATAAGCACTTTCAGAGCCGTACAGAGTGTGTGATTGCTGAAAGCCATTACAACCTATAGATGCGTACGTCCAGCGGTTTCACAGATTCCAGTCTGAAAGGCTCTAATCAGACCCGTCTTTCCCAGTGTAAAGTGCATTAAGTACTATTTCCTGCCTCTGTTCACCACACACTGTCTCACTAATAATGGCTGTGTGCGATCGATGGAGTCAAACCCACAGGGACACACACACACACACACACACACACACACACACACACACACACACCCTGCGGTGCCTTATTAACCCACCACTCTAACTACACACAGCTGTCAGTCAGCGTTACAGTATTTCAGCCAACATTCTGTTGATTTTCTGCATGAACACGTTTGCAGACGTGAATGGACGTAAAACACTCGACTCCAACAGCTCAATGAATTATTAAAGGAAAAAAAACACGCTTTCACTTTCATTGCTCCTTGTGACGGTTTCCATTAAATAAACAGAATAAAGCCCAAAGTTGACATTTTAACAGTTTAACTCCACCTTTCAGCTCGTTTTTTCTCCACAAATGTGCATATTTGTTTAATAAAATCACGTGAATCAGATGAAATTAGATGAATTACGCTGCACAGATTCTTTAACCTTTTTACTTTGAAGCTAACAGTTTGATAAAGTCCAGGTGGAGACTCGTTTCTTACTAAACACCTGGTGACAGTTCAGCTGGAAACCAAAGATTAGTATAGTTTAATAATAGTTTAATTGTTTAACTGTTTAATTTGTTAAACCGCTCTACAGTCTGTAGCTTACGCTGGTCTGCACTTTGGTTTTCCAGGACTTTCCAGGACTCCCAACACTAATAAGTTGTGCTAACAACCTGGCTCTTCCTCATCCTGTGTGTTGTGCAACAGCAGAGAGATGATGATAAGGCTGATGGTTGTAATGATGGGCAGTAATAAAAGTGACGAAGGCAATCAGAGCAGCTGATAGAGAGAGAGACGTAACCAGGCAATCAGAGGGAGAGACGGGGGAGGTGGGTTTCTAGATTTAATTGCAGTGCGGTTGAGGTTGTGGGTGAGCGTGGACTCGCCGTTGCTCTCTTGGCCAGACATTAGCTGCAGCGTTTCATTTGTCACTGTCGGGTCTGGAAGAGGTGAGGAGGAGAAGGAGGAGGAGGAGAAGGAGGAGGAGGTGGGGAAGAGGTGGGGAGGAGAAGGAGGAGGAGGAGGAGGAGGAGGAGTAGGAGAAGGAGGAGGGGGTGGGGAAGAGGTGGGGAGGAGAAGGAGGAGGAGGAGAGGAGGAGGTGGGTTTGCACCCGGGACGTTCAGGTCACAGACGCCTGGCTCCTCTCTGGGCAGACGCTGCTCGGCTCAGCTCGGTTCTGTCGGACTCCAGCGTTCAGCGAAGACGTACGCACAGAATATGTATTTACAAGGATGTGGCATCAGCCGCTTTGCTGTTCTGTTATACTTCACTGAGATTCACTGGTGGATCAGGTATTAGTCAAATTACAGGCCAATTAATGACCAAATCAAGTCATTCTCAGTCATAATCTGCTTTGTGAAATCTCCAATCTGGGACTTTCTGCTGCTTGTGAAAGACAAACAGAAAGTGAAACAGATGAAACGACTAAAAGCCCGGAGGCTGTGAGGCAGGAGGCTGACTCAGCGTTTTGGTCAGAGGCTCTGGAGGCAGGATGACGCAAAGATGCTTTATCCTCCCGTTTCATTCCTTGTCTTCATGTCATGTCAGGTCTTTTATGCTGATACTATCGCGAACTACATGTCAAATACATCATACTATATATGATGTATTTGACATTTATATATGTATCGTATTTGTTATTTGTTTTGAACATTAAAAAAGAAATCAAGGGAGCACTAGGGAAAAAAAAAGAAAACGGAAACTGCTGTCGTGCCTGCGCTCACACACGTGGCCAGAGCTGAAATAGAGCAGCACTAATGCAGTGTGTGTGTGTGTGTGTGTGTGTGTGTGTGTGTGTGATGCCACCATGGATAAAGGCTGCTCTGTGATCAGGCTTATTATTGTGACAGAACTTAGGGAGCTGGAGAAGCGACTGGGAGGCAGGCGGTTAGTCACCAGACTCACTCTTACGCTCGTGTGTTTTCACTGTCATGATTAATTTTTTAGCAGAACTCGAGCATCTCGGATAAATCCTCAAACCTATTGTTGAAGTTGTGTCTCTTCCAGTGAATCAGACGTTTCTTTTCAAATAGCAGAAAAACGCCTCTGTATTTACACAAGGTGTGTGTGTGTCAAGAAAAAGATAACTGAATGTTAATGAAGCTTTGGAAAAGGTTTTCATTTATTTATCCTTCATTTCTCTCCTTTTATTGCACTGTTCTTCTGCTTTATTTAATCTTTCTGCTGTGGACAGTGTGAGACAAACCTGTATGAAGGCAAAGGTTGCATCAGTGGAAGAAAGTATCAGCCACCACCTCAGGTCTGGTAGTGGTTCCTGAAGGCACGGAGGAGGAGGTTGTGTTCTCTCCTCCTGGTGTAGATGAACGACGAGAGACAAAAGAAGCAGCTTGATAACCAGTGGACTTTAGGTTCTTTGGGTCCAGCTGGTTCCAGCCTCGATTCTGAGCTAAGATAAGCACCTTCTGGATCCAGCTCCATCCTTAGTCCAAGCAAAATGGAGAAAATCACAGCGTCTTGTTTTTTTATTTTGAGTCTTATTGAGACTACCTTTCTCTTTAAGTGTTAACCGCTGTGTGATTGCTGGGGAGAGCGTCTCTGACTGTGTGGAGTCGCTAATAAACGGGCCTCTGCTGATCCCTGAAGGCAGCCGCTGCCAACACGCGAAGGATGATGTAGGAGGAGGAGGCAGAGGACGCGTGATGCTGGATCATGAAAGCGCAGAGATGTAGTGGAAGGCTGCTGCTGTTGGGAGTGAAGCGTCAAGCATCTTAATGGAAAGACAACATATTATATACAATGAGTTCATAATTAATGCAGAGGAATTAAAATGTGGATTAAACAGTGTCTCCTGGTTGTCCGTGTGGTTCACCGGAGCTAAAGCAGCCATGTCACACTCACAGGGCTGTAAAGGGACTCGAGGTGAGGAGCTGCAGTCGTTTCTACCTCGGCACCTAATCAAGATGAGAAATTGCTGCAGCACCCGGAGCCTTCCTCCCTTTAGATACAGAGGAAGACGAGGCTGCTGGCGCGATCAGACAAACGGGGGCGACTCGGAGGGACTGACGCGTGTTTGTTTTGCAGAGATGAAGAATAGCTTCTCATCTTCATGCATGTGTGGAGTTGTGCTAATTGGTTGTAAGGGTCCATCTGGCTGCTTCAGTCTATAGGCATCCTGACGATTACGCTGCCATGCATGAAGACGGGCCCGAGCCACATGTTGAGTTCGCTCTCATTCTCCTCCACCTCATCCCATTTATTTTAATCCGTCTCCCTACCCCCAGCTGGCCATCTGCACACACACACACACACACACACACACTCTGCCTCCAGCGCCGACGCCATCGCGTGTTCGTCCGGCCAGGTGGCCGCGTGGCCCCAAACGGGTCCTCCTGCACCTCCGGCTGATTGGAGTGAATGCAGCTGCTGTGAAATGATGCGGCTCCGCTCGGCGCCGTTTAAGTGGGTCACTCTGTGTGTTGGAGTGTTTTTGGCGCTGCTGGCGGAGCAAACATGCTGCGTTTGTTTAAAGACACAAGCTGCAGCCTGCAATGAGACCGAATGTCCTCCCTGATGGTCGCTAATCACTAGGATTTATCAGCTGTTTGGAAACCTTCCACTGGCATGTGAGGGACTGATGTGTCCGCTTTACGGCGCTGATTGAAGACAGTTCAAATGCTTCCAGTGCTGCATTAATACAAGCTGGACAAACGTGAGATGTGGTTGTTCTTGGTCTAATCATTGAGCCTCACTCTCTCTTTCTGGGTCCCCTTCTCCTACAGCCAAGCATCATGTAAGCGGCAGCAGGACGGTTCCTCCTTTCCCGGACGGCACAGACGTGGTTGTATTTGGTGAGTGCGTCAGGGTTAAATGCTTCACCGCTGCTGCTTTGACCTCACTGTTCTTACTCTGTTTTTAAGGGATGGGTTGTTTCTGGGGAGCTGAGAGAAAGTTCTGGAGACAAAAAGGCGTCTATTCCACCCAAGTGGGCTACTGTGGAGGCTACACGCCCAACCCCAGCTACCGCGAGGTGTGCACAGGTACGGCCTCCTCTGCCTGGACGCATCCAGGCCTGAAGAAAATGTTGACGCTATGAAACTGCTTCACAGTTTTCTTTACATTTGAACTTTGCGGGTAAAAAGTTTTGACATTTCTCTGTCAGCAGCTCAAACCTGCTGTGAACTGCCGGGTATGTGTTGGCGGTTTTATTAGCACAGCGTGTTGGCAGAGCGTTGAGAGGCTCCTGGCTCAGCGAAGAGCTCCTCACACCTGCCGTCTTCAGGAAACGCATCAAACATATCGCTGGTCTGAACATTCATAGTTAGCCAAACATTTACACTCAGGCCAGAGTGGGTTCAACTGTGGTGACTGATTTGTTGGAGTAACACACTGTACATGCTTTTTCTCTGGTGTGAATCCTCTTCTTGTTCTCTTCTTTTCATATGTTGTGTATACACAGTGTTTTTCACTGTTCATGTTTTGAGAAAACGACGTTTATGGTGACGTGAGATACGAAGCAACCAGGATAGTTCGACTACAGCAGGGAGACATTTGCTTTCTTTGAGTGAAGGGGAAATCAGACTCATTAAAATTCAACAGAAATCCAAATAATAATGGTGAATTACTTTGACACTCAATCAATAAGACAAGATGCTTGTACATTAAATGTGAGCTGTATTTAGGATAAGTTGTGCTTTAGTTCGAAAATATAAACGAAGACTTAACATTTGTTAATTTTAATATTTGCGAGCAAACGGTGTCATGAAAGCAAAGTTTCATGGAAATGAAGTAGAACAGCAGGGAGACAACGCTTCTCGTCTGAGTTTCCATTAAATTCCTTCGATGATGTCTAATATTTAATGTCTCTGCATGTTGTGATGTGATGTAATGAGTAAATGTTTGTCTACATAACGTGTGTTAACTATGAAGAAACACAGCAGCTGTTCACATTAAAACGGCTGCTGTCAAACGTCCACGCACATTTAGTTTATCTTCTAATTCTCACGCGGCCTGAGATTAATTTATTCCTCTGAGACTGGCCTGGCCGGGCGCTAATTTAATATCGGCCGCTGCTTTGTCTCTGCTCGCCAATATCTAGCGCAGAAATCCATAGCTCCTGATATTGAAAAAGTAATAAGATAGAGAGAGATAGGAGAGGAATTCGAATGAGGGATGGGGGAAGACGAGGTGAAGCTCGCGGGTCACGCTCATTACCAGCAGCTGCCGTCTGCCTGTCACGCAGTAGGTTCAGGCTGTAGGACACTGAAAGGACAGAAACTGTGGCGCAAGTTTGTGCTTTTCAGCATGTTCCAAAATATTATTTAGTCTTGACCTTGAGAGGAATATTCAACAAAAGGTTGTCATCAGCCTGTTAATTACTCAAAGGTCTGTGAAAATAATGTCTCACGCAGGAAGGACGGGCCACGCCGAGGTGGTGAGAGTTGTCTTCTACCCAGAGCAGGTCAGCTTCGCCAGCCTGCTCAAAGTGTTCTGGGAAAACCATGACCCAACCCAAGGTACAGACACATCAGCGCCTTCATTCACGCGTCATTCGTTTTTAAATGTACAATCCTCATTTATTCAAATCAATGTTTAAAATGTGCCTCGTGAAGAAACAAACGATCGAAGTGTATCCTGTTGCTGTGTTTAGGCTGCGTGTAACGAAGACTAAAAGGCACAAGGTCACCTGATTTGTGTCACTTTAGGCCCCAGTGTGACGCCGGCTTGACAGGCTGGCACCGCCGCCGGGGCAGGATATGTCGTGAAACGCTCCGAAGCAACGAGCCTCTGCCAGCAGAGCAGCCATGTTCCCCGAGACGCTGTCAGCTGGTGTTTTGAAATAATACGACGCTCTCTCTGCCAAGACGTGAGCAGAGAGAAGGATCAGCTGGAGTCCTTAAATTGTGATATTCACATTTTGTTTGTTTGTGTGTGCAGGGATGCGACAGGGGAACGATATTGGGACAACATACCGCTCGGCCATTTACACCTACACGAAGCAGCAGCTCGAGGAAGCTATGGCCTCCAAACATCAGTACCAGCAGGTATCCGTCTACCAACCCCTCATCTTTCATCCTTCCATTGCTCTGTGTAATTGTCCCTCCGCCCTTTCGCCACCTTCATGTGTCTTGACTGCATTTCCCAGCATCCCCTTCTGCTGCAGGTCTTTATCTGAAACTCTTTGACGCCTCTGGCTGCAGCAGATGAACACGCGGGCACGCTAACAGTCATCATATACAGTATGTCTATGCTTTTCAAGTCTTCGCACGCTCCCTCTGTCAAACGCGCTCCTGCTGAGACTCCTGCGCAACCATCCCACCAACAGGGCTTGTTGCCATGGAAACTGAGGAGGAAGCTGTTACTCTATACTTTTCCATTCTGTTGTAGCGTAGTGTGCCGTTCGCTCGTCTGTTTCTGTTATTCTTCTCTTTGTTCGTCCCTCTTTCTTTCGGAGACCTATTACCTACACGTTGTAGGCGTCGGGGATCAGGGCGATGGAAGACGATAACGTTACGTCTGCAGACACGGGCCCAGGTTATGTGGGTCAGTGCTGCGACTATTGATCTGAATCTGAAAGGAGTATATGGGGATATGAACTGTTTGCCCTGATTGGGGAAAAAACAGTTTACACAAAAGATGTCACGAAATGATGTGTGGAATCGATTCCTCCTGGCTTCTCCTGTCCTGCTTGGTCTTTGCTGATAGCTTGATAACCTAGTTAATAATCTGGACGTTATTCGCTGTGAAACATAGAGACGTAGCACAAAACAGAAATACTGGCGCCCAAATGGCTGCAGAAGGAGAATGTGATTGGGAAGCTGGCAGCAGAAGAGCGGTGTTTGGTGGTTTAATGCAGAGAGAGCGTTGTATGGAGTGTGTGTGTCCTGGAGTAACCAGCTTTTATCTGTAATGGCCATGGATGGACGGTTGCACACAATTTCTGCCGCTCGTTAAACTGTGGCTTTCATTCTATATACAGGCGAGTAGGATTCATCGAACCACCACATGGATGGATTTTGTTTCCTCTGTCATTTCTTTTTCTCACCAGATTGCCTCCCCCTCCATCTCCCATCTGTGTGTGTGTGTGTGTGTGTGTGTGTGTGTGTGTGTGTGTGTGTGTGTGTGCGTGTGTGCGTGTGTGCGTGCGTGTGTGTGTGTGTGTGTGTGCGTGTGTGTGTGTGTGTGTGCGTGCGCCATCACTTGGCCTATAGCAAACGCACTCCGTGCCAAACCATCTGGGCCTTAAATCTGTCCTCCACAAAAATTGCTTTAGTTGCAAACACAACACACACACACAGGCTCTGGGTTTGTTCAGATTACGTTTTGACGATATATCTGCTCTGTCGTCGTCTGAGGCTGATGTTTTACTCACAGTCTCAGCGTCTTCAAATCGGAGCATTTTTTGTGCAAAAATATTTGGAAGTAAATATGAATAATTCACAGTTTTCCTGTAAGTAGATGCAGATTCTGCCTTCAACCGCATACACTGATTTCACACGCTTTTGCACAGTGCCATCCTTAAAATATTAATGAGTTTACGCTCCCAAAAATCTTGGGTGGAGTCTTGTCAGTGGATGAAGCCTTTGTACGCGGCTTTCTTGTCTTTGTCTCTGCGTCCGCTGTGGCTGCGGCCTCTCGTGGTAACTACCCACTTCTCCTTCATCTCAAACAAGCTGAAGATGTAAAATGCATCACAGCGCTGAGGATTTTCCCAGGACACACCCACCAGACACGGCCTGCATTTTTATTAAGGTTCGCTCGGTTTCAGACGCAGCCTTCTCTCTCTCTGAGCCACACTTCACATATGCAGACATGAAACGCGTAGATGGCAGAGAGGGAAGGTGGACCTGGAGGCGATACAGTCGTGTCATGGAATTGGCTGTTTGCTTTGCAGTCCGGCTTGATTGTATTGTCACACACGGGGTAATTGTAGAATTTGGTGTGTGTACAGTATATATATACTTAAACATATGCGTGTGTGAGGAACATCAGCACTGCAGAAAATTACCTTGCAGGCCGGCTGTCGTCTGCGGCATGAAAGGAGCCTCCCTTTTCTTCTGCTGCCTCTCAGCCATCATTAGGGTGTGCGCTGCGTCTGTAAAGGCAGTTGGATGTGGAAGCTCGGGGTGTGTGTGTGTGTGTGTGTGTGTGTGTGTGTGTGTGTGTGCTTTATGTAACGCGTGCTCGCCCCGTGGGTGCAAGCTTGGGTGCTAACGCAGTGTCTCCTCATTGTTCTGGCATCTCCTCCTCTCTGGCTGCATTTAGTTTTCATGAGCATCCACATATCTACTGAACCACGAACCGATGCCCTTTTCCTTCTTCCCCTTTTAGGATTTTTATTTCTTGCTTGGTGTTTTCTCATCCGTCTGTCGACCTTGCGCGTGCTTATCAGTGTTGTTCACGTTTCCTGCCGTACCACAGTTGTCGAGGCATTTGCATACCAAATGAGCATCTACATCTCTGACATGCTAATTAGTGGATGTGAATTATGCGTTTATAGCAGCTAGAGGAGCAGCACAGCCAGTCCAGCAATTACAACAGCAAGACGGCTGAGAAAACCACAGACCAGGCAGCGTTGGATTCATCTTAGCATCCCTAACAGCCGTCCGCCGCGAATTTCCCAAAGCTAATAATTGAGGCTTCATTCATACATTTATAGAATCTGCGTCTTTCTCCGGAGACGATTCAACCAATCGAACCACCAGTCCTGGAAGAGACACTAACTACATGCAGGCTGGCACCTTTAAATCTCTTTTATCCCAGTGAGGTGCAGCTGCTGTAGGTCCCACTAACCGTGAGCCTGTGTGTGACTGACTCATTATTCTCACGTTTTGTTTGCATTTAAACATTTTAAAGTGCAGCGGCAACAGTCCCATCTTGTTCCATCCACTGCTGTGTCAAACCTTCACGGTACTTACTCAAAGTAAGCGGCGGCGGCAGCTCAGTCGTGGAGGGACGTTATCACAGGAAGTGAGAACTGGAGCAGCAGGGAGCGAACTCTCGTTAGATCTTTTCTGTCTCTCATCTCGTTGGCTTTTTCTGCTGTAAAGGCTTCGCAGACCCTCTGGCTTTGTTTGCTGACATCTCCTTTAACGACTTCCTCTGACGTCAATAAAGTTAAAATGCTTCTCCAACAATTAACTCTCACAAACTATTAGACGCACCAGCGTGTGAAATTACCAACACAGTGAGTCTGATTGTTTTTGTACTAAATATAAACCGGTTCGTGTTTCCCCCAGGAGTTGACTCCAAATGCAAGTTTGTGCTACTTTACATCAAAACTCTGTGATGTTGTTCTTTGACCGAGAGGCGTTTTGAGCTTTGGCAACTTCACTGTGTTTCAGAAAATGACATGACCAACATGAGAATGCGCAACGAGCGGTGGTGGCTCCCTGAAGCCTCCTCAAACCCCGGTTCTTCAGCCGAGACCAGAACCTTTCACTAACCGTAACCAAGCTCAGATTCCACTGTAAAGGCTCACTGAGCAGTCCACCCGGTGAAAGCAGACTAAAGGGACGTCCGTGCACGTCACAAGCTGTGAATTAGTATTTCTCCCAGTTCAGGGAGCTTTGTGGTAGCTGTCGCGTCAGGAGGGAAAGAACAGCAGCTTTGCACATAAAAGGCTAAACATGTGAACGTCAGATGGCATTAAGCTCCACAGCCGTTCCTGAAAGCATCGAGTCAGGCGCTGTGTTGTAAATATGCATGTGCACATGCTAAGAAACGGCAAGTTTCATACGTGTGTCTTCTCTCACGCTCCCGTTTCTCTTTGTCCTATAATTTACCCACACGCCATCTGGCTGAGTAATTTTTATCACAAGGAGGAGAAGGTGTCATCACCAAATGATTCTGCTGTGAGGCTGCACACGCTTCGCATCACGCACGACGCGTTTCTTCTTTTTTCTAGGCGCTAATAGGTGCTTCTTGATGAGATCAGTTAACTTGTGTTTGTTTAATGCCGCAGCAAATAAAGGTATTAAAGCAAAAGTAGTACATTTGCTTTAATGCAAAATCTAAAGGGGAAATTTCAGGGTTTTTTATCGTCATACACAGTAATTGCTCTGTCTCACTATGTCCTTGTGAGCCTGTGTTTCTGCTTGTTTCAGGTACTAACGGATGAAGGTTTTGGTCCAATCACCACAGAAATAAGTCAGGCCAAGCCGTTCTACTACGCTGAAGACTACCATCAGCAGTACCTGAGTAAAAACCCTGACGGGTACTGTGGCCTGGGAGGGACGGGGGTGTCCTGTCCAATAGGACTCAGGAAGAAGGACGCGCAGTGACAGCAGAACCAATGAACCAGTTTAAGTGATTTTTGGCTCTTATATATATGTTGTTTTGATTTGAAATCAAATTCCATCAGATTGTTGTAAATTGATGCTATTAACAAACAAATGTATAATTAATCTTGCGGCAGGAAACGATGGCATGAAAGCAGAATTTTCCATAGTGTCCTGACTTGATTATTTTTAAATCTGCATGGGCAGAATAAAGATTCCACAGGAGAGGTTATATCTGAGCCTCGAGACGGCTCCGTGCTTAACCAGTGCCTGTGAATGTTTTCATATTAATTTTACTATAAAATGATTGTTCTTTGCAGATGAAGTGCAACATAACATAACATTTAATTTGCTAGACGTATGAGACCTGATGCCCAGCTGTGAGACATTGCTTAGATCTGTCGGTGAGCTGCAAACCACAGCTCACTGGTATTTACCTGAAAGCTGCTTGGAATTTTAAAATAACTTCTCAATATAACGTTTCATGAATGACAAATGTTTTACATGCACAGATTGTTTCACAAAACAAGGAATAAAGCTCGAAATCAGGAGTTACAGCGTTTTCTTGTGTGTGTTGTGTTTTAGGGCAGGGTTTTTGGATGACCCCCTTCCTCTGATCTTTGCCTGCAGCGATGTTCCAGTCCATGACTCATCTGTCATCGCTGTTAATCTGCACGCATGTGTGTTTGTACAGTGTATGTGTGTTTTGATGGTACAGCATGCAAACACGCACACACACCAGCAGGAGCAGAGAGCGGCCGGTGCCAGGCCCTCCAAAGCTTGGCATCGCCATCACACAGTGGAGAGAGGAAGAGAGGGAAGAGATGTGTCTCTGGACGTGGCAGAGCGCCGCCTTGGCTGCGTTGGATCCCCTCCCTGGTGCAGGCTGCACAACCACGGCTCAACCAGGAGGCAACTCCGACCGCTATTTTATTCAAATGTAACTAAGATTCAACAATGTCTTCATGTTTAAAAAGTTAGTGTGAGTTTTTAAAAACCAGTTCATTAATTCTGAATAATTATACTCGCACAAACGCACCTTTAAGCATCCATCATATCAGATGACTCCATCTGGACTGGATTCATATTAATGTGATAACGCACGTCTTCCAGAAAAACAGTAAGTCAAAGAGTCGTGTGAGTGGTTTGAATAAAATTCTCAACATCTGCTGCCGGTATAAGAATTTAATAATTCTTATTAAACTGTATGACATGCACATTGATTTATTTTGAAACAGGTGGTATTTAATCTTTTCTCATAACTGAGAGAAATTATTTTGCATATAAAATTTGACAACGTTTAGATAATGATCTGTAGGGATATGATGAATGATAATGGGACAGAGATAATGATGTGTTTGTTAAGATGAATTTATTGGACGGTTTACCACAATTAAGATAGAATGTGACTGAAGCCATACTGACCTTGGCTGCTCACTTTTTTCAGGATTCTTAATGACGCATTCAAAAACAATCATCGATTCCTTTGTATTGTAACAGTTCAGTGTCCAGCTGATTCGTTTATTTACTCATTTTATGATCCAGTTTCAGAGGATTTTGTTTACATGCAGTTATTATATGTTGACATCCAGAGAGGGATGTTTGACAGTAATTTTTTGAAAAATGTGTGTTTTATTAGCATGTTGGGAAAATGGAAACAACATGCAGGTATTTTAATAAGATATTATTTAGAAATGCATCAGATTTAATTAGGCAAAGTGTTAATGACCTGCTACGTGTCCTGAATGGTCCAGACTTTTGGCATCTCTAAATAGTCTAAATATGAATCCAATGGCTTAGCTGATAAAATATATCATTTCTTTAGCTTTCGTCTATTTACCAGGAGATTAGAACCAACTCTGTCCCTGGCTCTGGCTCAGAGAACACGACTATGCTGCCACCTACAGGAATGAGACCAGCGACCTGGCTTTTTAGTCAAACAACTAGTTTGCTTGACTAAACTTTGGAAAGTTGGAAATGATTGTGATTGTGACACACACACACACACACACATTGTTTCACGTATAAATTATGGTATTGTTTTTATTATAATAAATGTCATATTTCACATCAGTTTTTATTATCTGTTTTCAGTTTTTATTTTAATCTCGTTTTATTGTGTTATTAATATTTATTTACATGTTGTAATTTTTACTTAACTTCGTTTAATTCTGTAATTATGCTGAATGTTTTATTTTGAAGGGACTAAGCGGAAGTCTGCCGTGTCGTCGCTAACACGCGTGACTGTGGCTCTTGAAAGCGTTTCTTCTACAGACTAAGGTCAAACGCTCGTGTTCAGGTGCGTCTGCGTTTCCTGTGGGTTCGTGGAAGCGTCGCTGCTGTAACTGTAGCAACAGTAAACGTCCTGTTGCGTGAAGCAGGACTAACCGGTAACTACGCGGCTAAGATCTAAACGAATTAGCTGCACGGAGACTTGACTTTGGTCACTTCTACCACCCGGCGTTAGTTCCAGCAGCTGAGTTGGAAGCTGGTAATTACGTACTTGTTCAGGTCCAGGTCGCTTAATTGAATGATGTTTATTGTGTTTTTATTTTTGTCAGGTGATTATTAATTGCTAGTCGTAGTTTAACAGTAACTTCATTGAATAAAGTCCTTTCTGATTTAGCTCAGGCTAACAGCTAACAGCTAACAGAGTCCTACCCACAAATGACTGTTTGATTAACGCTGTTTTCATTTTACTCAGTATGTGCTGCCACATGTTTAACAAGCTCTCACACTCATCCGGCTAGTTATGCTAGCTACCGTAGCATAGAGCAGCTGATTGGCCCCCTGCTGCCCGGTTTGTCTGGTTTAAGGAGTATTGTCAGAGAAAACAGACCCGTCAGCATGTTGAACCTTCTTCTCAGTGAACCCCTCAGCGTTTCTTTCTTTTCTGTTATTATCTTAGCAGACATACTGAAGACTAGAGAGCTGCCTCCAAGCTGACCTGCACTGACGTCTGATGAGATTCCCTTGGAGAAAATGTCCCACGGTCCACATAAAGATCCGAACCGCTCGGCTCCCTCCTCTGCATTTAGCTCGCCCACCTTCAGAATCGGTGGCGTGGAGCTGGAGGGCGACAGACTGGGCCCGTCAGCTTCTCAAGCTGAACCGGAAGTGGACAAGAATCACACTTGTGTCTCTAGTCTGCAGCTGGAGGATT
The DNA here is from genome assembly GCA_030770545.1 of Macropodus opercularis. NCBI lineage: Eukaryota > Metazoa > Chordata > Actinopteri > Anabantiformes > Osphronemidae > Macropodus > Macropodus opercularis. The sequence goes on from CM061112.1 coordinate 1,533,597, forward strand.
CTTTGCCTATTGACAAATTCCAGCCAAGATCAGCTGATGCCTCGCAAGCCATAAATCAAACTGTGCAGCAAGTATGTTTGTTTGTACTTAAATGGTGCTCCTACATCATTACAGTTGCCTTTGTTCCTTGCACTTACTGCCCTGAGATTCAGTGTTTGGTTCAAACTATGTTGTTCCAAATCATACTGTGTGTACAGGACGACGTGTTGCCACTAGACAGCAGTACAACATCAGATTGCACCATGTCCTCATAAGCATCTCAAACATTGTTGACAGGCGCGAGATCATCCACCTGAGACTGTTCAGCAGCAAATCGAGCAAATCCACAGGGTTCTACGGGAGCAGAGTAAAGCGCTGTCCCTCTTAGGAGCAGGTCAGTGTTAAGCAGTCATTACATGCACAGTGAAAGTCTGATTCATTTCTTAGAAGTTGCTGCTGTTAAATCTGAAACGCGATGTTTAAAGCATATTGGAAGTAGGCGAATACAAAACTAGTGTCATTTATTGCACAGCACATTCATTCAAAGAATGAAATAATGTCAAACCAAATAATTTATTATAAGGTCAGGATCATGTGGCCTCATCAACTTTGTTTAGATGTGAAGGTTTATATAAACTTTTTAAAAGCATCAGATATAAGCTCAAGGAACGTTGTATTTTGCTCGGTACGGTAAGGTGCTCTAGTAGACGGGCCGTGTATTTGCCACTATGGTCTCCTGTCTCTTTTTGACTCTGTCGCTCTTGAAGGTCAGCGGTTTCCTGCCTGTGTGTCCCCGTATTGGATTGGTCTGTCACCTGTGCTGGCAGTGATGAACTCTGACAAGGTGAGCACTGTAATTATGATTGGTGTGAATCCTGCTACAATCACGACCTCTGTTGTCGCTTTCTTCTCATCTTTGTCTCCTCTTTCTTTTTCTTTTTGTTGTTTCCTTTAGCTCCCGGTTATACAAGTGTTATCTCACCTATCAGATCAGAGGCCTGGCAATGATCCTGTCTCCACATATGCCAGCCAGCGTAAGCACCAGCCACAGCTTCCAAAACCATATACAGCATATGTTTAGTTTTTTACCTGTAAACTCATTTCATACTTCAGGTCAGGCTACAACATTAGACCATGTAGTTCAATCTTTACTCAGTAAATATTTGCACTGTTCACATACAATTAGCCACTGTCAGTTGTACAAAGGTGATATTTATGTAGCAGAAACGCGTTCATCGCCACAAAGCCGCGGAGCTCGGAACCCTCACGCTCAATGATGAGTTTCCTCAGCTGTATTAGTACTTTTATGCATTAATTAGGTTTTAGGATAATTTATTATTGACAAGACAAAAGTTGCATAATGTTTCAGAGCTGAAGTGCCTGTTGTCCAATTCTGCACCTTTAACAATGAGTAAAGCTGTGCGATCATAAAAAAAGCGAAATTACATAATTCACAGTCTAAGTCAAACACAATGATAGTTTTTTATTCATGTTTTATCTTGTTAATCAATCGATATTTTATTTCTAATAGGACGTGCACAGAGCATAAACAGCAAACTATGGAAAATTGTAACATATCTGGAATATGAATTAAATAGAAACTGAATGCTGTGACTTTCAGACCTTTAGGATCCCTTCATTAGAGGAAGCCCTGTAGATCTCTAGGTTTCTCCGATAATAGTCCTCCAAAAAACATCAGTAAAACATGATTTGGTAAAGATTTATTTGAAGTCCCTTCTAGCCTGGCAGCCCATGTTTCATCAGCTTGTAAACGACCAGAAAAACACGGGTCAGCACAATCGCAGACAAAATATAAAAACTATCCATGAACTTCAGATGACGTGGTTGCATTTGGGATGGATCGCTTTCCCTGCACATCTAACGGTGTCTTTTCACTAAGAATGGGAAATAATTGGAGAAATATAGAGTTTTAAACTTGGTGCTACAGAAGCAGTAGACCAGTGGGTCCAGCAGACAGTCCATGAAGGAGAGGACCATGAGGCCATCAAAGGCTACCACGGCTTTCTCCTGGTGTGATTCACTCAGCTCCTGCACGCTGACTATCAGAAGGACCATCCTGCCTATGGTGCAGGGAAGGAAGCAGAAGGAGAAGACCACCATCACAGACATCACTAGGAAGACGGCTCTTCTCAGCTTGGCCTTATCCCCAACAGTGGTTTTCCTGAGCCGGTTGATGATATGCACTGTGCAGTAAATCAGGATGACAAAGGGAACAAGGATCTGCGTAAAGAAGACGACCTCTCTCATACTGTCCACCACGTCCTGCAACAATCGATTACAGCAAACATTAGTACAAGCCTCAGAGTTGAGGACGAGTAACTAATCTACTAATAACAGACGTGATAGTGACAATAGTGTGTGTAAGATCACCTTAATCAGAGTGTCCGCCTTCTCATGCTTGTGACTGTTGCAGCAATCAAAGTTCTTGACCATGGTGGGAATAGTGAGAGGCAGAAGTAAGAGCCAGATGAGGACTGAGATCTCAGGAGATTTCTTGAGAGCTTTCAGGAGATTCTTCCTCCCAGGGTGCACCACACTGAAATATCGATCGATGGAAGTCACTGTAAGGAAGGCGATGCTGGCGCCACGGTTTAAAAACAACATGAAGAGCATAGCTTTGCAAACTGTCTCATTATGGCTCTTTCTATATCCTTGGGTGAAGTTATACGCCTTTATCGGTAAACAGAAGAGCAGGAGGACATCAGCCAGTACCAGGTTGAAAAGGAAGATGTTGTTGGTGTGTAATTTCCAAAACCTGAGCTTGAATATGAAGAGGTGGAGGACAGACGCATTCAGAGGCAAAGCCAGGATGAAGATAACGACCACGATAGTTGTATAGAAGCGATAGAGGGCCGTGTTTGTGGATCTGCAGTCTTCAGTGGGCTGGTAGGAAGACGCGCTGATGTTTTCCATTTTAATTTTCGAATAAAAGTTGATCAAAGCTAGAAAAAAATCTACAGACAAATATGGAGCAAGAAAGAAAATCACTTCATGGCTAATCCTGCCCAATCATTTCCTTATTGCCTGAAGTTTTAATCCTCCTTCTTCGAATCCTCATATGTTTCTGGTTTTCAAATCAATCGGCTTCATATCCTGTTGGTGGGTGTCGGCAGTTGAGTCTGGAAGCAAATGTCTGCGTGCTGTGCAAATGTTAGACGGCTCCTTTGCTTGTACCTTTTTGTTCAGCCTTGCGCTGGTAGCTCCTCCTCGTTGCGTGAGGAGGTCCGTCTGCTGCTTTTCCACCGTGGGGCCGTTGGGGCTTACTAAGGCCAAACCAGTAGCATTTTCAAGCACAAATAATCCAGGCTGTTTTTCTTAAGTGGAAGCTATAGTACATGATGAAATTAGATTGAAATTTGCATGTCCCCTGTGTGAACTAAGTCAACACACGGATGCTATAAAACTATTCTGAGGCTTCAGTAAATTCCAGAAGCCTACAGTTCTCAGGAATGACATTTTCCTACACTGTCGCTCCTCACTCTCAGGCTCAGCACAACCTTCTCCACCAATGCTACAAAGGTATATACTGTATAAAACAACCTAATAGAAGTAGATTCTACCTCCGGAACAAACTGTGACGTACTGAACAGATGTAAATATGTGCTGTTACTGATGGCACTGAGAAAATAACCTTCAGTGGATTTTTACAGTTGTCATCCCGTCATCCCTGACGGCTCAGATTCAGTTAATTAGAGACCCTTACTTCCTGTTACAGGGACTGTCCAGGCCGTACTCGGTGTAGGAAACCAGGATCCCGTCGGTTCTCTGGAAGCAGAGAACAGTCTGCTGGACGACAGGTAGCTCTAAGGAGCTTCTTGTAAACCGGTTGCACATTTGACACTCACACAGTGTGGCACCACATATGATGATATGTGTTGTATATAATATGTTTTATTTTTTCAGAGCGCCTGTGTTAAACAGACCTGCTTTGAGGACAAGACAGAGCTCAGAGGAGTGTCCAGAGGAGCATGCAGCGCAAGAAGACGAGCTGAGAGTATGTGACTCATCACAACCAACGCATTTGCAAGTATGTAACACAAGAGGATAATTGTCTTTACTGTGGCATGGTGTCCTGTACTACAGTGTGATGCAGTGTAGTGACGCTCAGGCTTTTCTTTTGGAGGCTATTTCCAGGACAGACAGGAATGAATTGAAGGCCGATGAGCAACAGGACCTCTGTAGGAGAGCTCTTCTCAGCCAGCAGCAGCCCAGGAGGGAGGTGACCGCTGTCACCCACAGGAGTGTTCATAAAGATGAAGTGCTCGGTGCTGAAACCTCCCAGTCTCCGACCTCTCACTCTGAGAGCCAAGGGTTTGGGACTTGCTTTGGCTTACTGCATCCACAGACGCCCCAGAACAGTGCTGAAAAGACCCAGACTGAGTCTGAGTTTTCCCAGACCTACAAACAAAAACAATCTTACATCCACAGTCCAAACCTGCCCCAACATGATGCTACATCTTTGTCACAAGTCCAAAGACAATATACCAGTAACACAACTGAGCAGTTTCCGCCAGAATCCAAACCGACAGCCTCCGGTAGCACATCCTTCAGAGGAAAAGGGGAAGAGGAAGATATGAGTGAAATAAGAAAATCTGTGGATGAGGACGCAGTGAAAGGTCAGATCAAACTAACAGCTTTAAACTGCTCTTGTCGTGCTACCTCAGTGGATCAGTGCAACGTTTCCCCCCGTTGCAGGGTCAGCAGTGATTTCCCAAGGGTCTGGAGAAACCAGGAAGTTATTGTTAGTTTAAAAGCATTAAACGACCACATAGAAGAAGTCTCTGGCTTAAACATGGAAACTCGATCCACAGGCTGTGCTGAAACAAAAACACTGTTTCATCTTTGCCGCTGCTGCAATTCAAGAGCTGGAAGCAGCGTCTATTTAACTGGTGTCAAAGGTCATAAACAAGCTACGACAACATCGTGTTGTGAAGCTCCAATACCACTGAACAACAGCACAGTTCCTATCCAGTCTATTACAAGAAGCAGTGGGAGTAGTTGGGAGGATGGACAAAGGCCATCCGCCCAGTGTCACCAGTTTCCCAAACTCTCATTACTCATTCTCAAACTAATGGTCTTTTCAAATGTAAAAGTTTTGGTAATTTTAATACGTATTTGGCACAATGAATGTCATTTGTCTATTTGTTCATGTTTAGGGGTAAATTTACTAAAGCAAGACGGAGCAGATGAAACACAACCATCTCAGGGATTTCAAAGGTAGTAAATGATGAAATTCATTTGAATGCTATAGTTGGACTGTAACACCAGTTGTTACGAGCAGTTAGCATTTAGCTGAAGGGTCCCTGTGCCTGAATACAGCCTCACAAAACCGCTTGCACACTGTAGATTGAGCTTTTGCCTTGCAGAGAAAATGTAAAGAGAAGCATCACAGGAGAGAACATCAACAGAAAGGGTCAGACCGTGGTCTATCAGGACAGGCTGCACAAACTGCGACTTAGTAAAGTCCAGGTAAATTCTCTCAGTAACAATCATCTTGACATTATTTATTCAGTGTCCAGCTCAGTAACTGAAACATGTGACCGTTGTGCGTTTCTGTGTGTGAGTGTGCAGGCCCTCAGGGAGCAGATGGAGGCCCTTCAGCAGCAGTTTAAGCAGAGACAGAGGGAGTGGTCTGCAGTTCAGTTCCATCTGGGGGAGCTGATGAGAGAAAACGCTGAGCTAAGACAGAAACTCAAAGTTATACCAGAGAGCTGCTGGTGTGTCAGGCCAAGTGCTGCACAGACCCAGGCTGTGCAGCACGAGCACCAGACGCAGGTATTATAACGCAGGTGGTTAAAGTAAAGTGAACTTTTGTTTGTGGTTTCTATTTACCTTCCTGTCTGCAGTTTAAATCTTGTTGGTATCAAATGATTCAAGTATACAATAGATTGATAAGTGGTCTTTAAGCACTCTGGCAATAATTTATGAAGATGGACAAAGGCTGGTGTCAAAGCGCTGACGAGGCTCATTACACGTTTATGGACTGCAAGTTGATCGGCTCCGTTTGTCACCGGTGTCACTGCCCAGATCTGATTTTACTTGACCTGTACTCAGATCATCAGACTTCATCTGTTGACGTGATTATGCAGTAAGCGACAGCACAGTGGACAGTTTTGTCCTGATGGTCCTTTTTTCTGCACAGACAGGTCAAGTGCTATGCGACTGCACTAGACAAGTCATGTCTGCAGAACAGAAGACAAGAACAGTCACTTTCCTTAATGGAGACATCAAACACATTTTGGAAGATGGGAAAGTGGTGAGCAAGCTTCTGAACGTCCTGTACAGTGCGCTTACGGTGTATTAATACTGAAGTCGTCGTTTAATTTGACTCACAAAGACGTTTATCTACATATAAGATGTAAGATGTTTGTTGCAGGTTTACTACTATGCTGCATCACAGACCACACAAACAACCTACCCAAGTGGTCTGGAGGTCCTTTGTTTCCCCAACAAGCAGATTGGTAAGATACAAGTGCACGTTGTTGTTGTTGTTGTTGTTGTTGTTGTTGTTGTTGCTGCTCTTATTCTTCTTATTATTATAATATAAGAGAAGAGACACCCTGGGGGGAAGAGAGAGATCCTGTTTCCAGACCAGACCATCAAGTATGTGCAGCTTGATGGCAGCGAGGAGACGATCTTCCCTGATGGCACCATCGTTCACCTTTCAGCGTAAGACACTGTTTATTTCAGGATAAGCTCAAGGAGGCAGTGTAACCTAGGAAGACTACCTGTGATCATGGTGGCGGTGAACAGCCATCCTTATGAATAAATCAGCAGTAATAGTCTCATGGCGTATCCAGTGAGATAACGACGATGACATAATCATGCTTCGATATCAACCCTTTAACATTCTGTATGATCTGGTTAAGGGTTGAAATCTTGTGGTAAAATTTGGGTCAAATATTTAAACCCATTCACAGTAAGTCTGCCCTTTTATGGCCTTTCCACTGAACTTTTCTCTTGGTATTTGCTTGGTATGTTTGTAAACTTTGGACTCTACCTGTGGGTTTAAACTACTCATAATATAGGTGACGTTATCATTTATCTTGAACGTGGGATAAGACAAAGCGATTTAAACAACACGTGACGCCTTTCATGTTGTGGCACTGAAGGGAAAAAAATGAAGAATTTGTTCTCTGTCACCGTGTCTTTAAGGTGTGGGGAGAAGACGATTGACTTCCCCAACGGTCAAAGAGAAATCCACACTTGCCAGTACAAGAGGAGAGAGTATCCAGATGGGACCGTGAAAAGCGTTTATCCCAGCGGACGACAGGAAACCAAGTACGCGTCAGGCAGAATACACGTCAGGGAAAAGAGTGGAGTCACTGTGTCACAGTCTAAATGAACAAGTGACGCAGGAAAGGTTTTTAACAACGGTTTCAGTAGGAATCACACGATTAGGGTTCAACACCCACACATTAGAAGAAATCAACAGGGTGCTGGAGCCAGTCGAGATGTGGTGTAAGTAAGAAAGGCAGTAAATGCAGACAGCAGTACCAGCAGTACCACTCTACGTGGTTCTGAAGCACTGACTGATGAGTGGAGGATCCCTTGGCCCCCAGAACAGAGACTCCAAGTCCGCTTCCCCCTCCAGCTCCTTACGGATCTCCTCCTCTTCTGTTCTGAACCCTGTCTTGTCTGACCGGCCGGAGGCCAACTCGGCAGTCAGCTTGTGAAGCTCCTGTGTGACCGTCTTAACATCCAGGTCATGCTGTGAGGCCTTCAGGGTGGCCGTGTTAAATGGGAATGTTCGTATGAAGCCTCCGACTCTCAGTGGAGCAACAGGTCGTCCATTCACCAGCCTTTTATTCCCACTGTTAATTATTCAAAACATTTTGCTTTTATTTCAAGCCTTATGATACTGTTGATACATACATTGATTAATCACTGCAATACTGAACGTACCTGTAGATGTTTGGCAGCTTCCAGGATGCAGCAGGTCTGATTCCCAGCCGCCTGTGTGGAATCTCTAGAATCAAAGAGGAAACCTCTGTCTCTGCTGTGAGCTCCATCTCAGCTTCTGTTTCAGTTATGTCATGGCGCCTGACCTCCGACACATGAAGACTCCTGCGATCCGTCAGCCACGGGGCAGTAGCTGCAGGTGTCCGTTTGTTCACACCTGACACGTTTCTCCTTGAATCTGTGCCGAGTATCAGGTTTAGAGTCTTGTTTGTGTGGTTCCTGGTACCTGTGGTGTTAATTATCCTGCCTTCAGCTGTATGCATCTCATTCAAGCCAACGGCGGGAAGATGTCTTTGGTAGCTGGTTACAGAGGGTTGTCTGGACTTTCTTCGGTTGATCTTTTCAGACTGATGGCTTTTTTTTAGCAGAGGCAGTGTGTGAACGTGTGACGCCTGGACCCCACTTGCCTTCCTGTTTGGGAGCACAGGTACAGGAGCACGTGAGGGTTTGTTGGCATGGCAACAAGGCTGCTTGCGCCTCTGTTCCTGATACGCTCTTTCTCTTAATCTGTCAGTAGATGTGTAATTCATCAAATCAATCAGGTCACTAATCAGGCTTTTCTTCACAGTAATATCTGCCTGGCAGTCCAGAGTCAGCGCAGGGCTGTAGTTGACCTCCAGCAGCCAGGGTTTATACTTGACATCAATAAGGATATCGAAGCCAAACAGCTCCACGCAGTTCGGACAGTAGGGAACAGTGGGAGCGATGCTGAGGAGGGTCAACGTGACAATGTTGTTGATCCTCTGCCACAAAAGCAGCTCGTTGATGTCTTGGCCGTAGAGGAAGTGTCTGAACTGGCTCAGGGTCCACTTGCATCCTCGGCCCACTCTCCCTTTTTTGGTTTTGTAGAAAGGACCAAACTTATTGATGCTGGTGTTGGTCAGATGAGCGAACACGTTGTGCAGAGATGACAGGTTGTACTTCTCAGTGGCGAAACGCACCAGACCTTCATGATGAATGTAAACTGTGAGCGGATGGAAACTCTTCACACACACATAAATCCTCAGGTCAAACTTGTAGCCGGAGATCAGCAGAGGGTTGCTGATGTACCTCTGTACGATCACAGAGCAGTCGTAGACCAAGTCCTTAACATCCTCGAAGAGGAAGATGCCCCTGCCTCTGGAGAGGTCCACGGGTTTACATATCCAGTACACCGACGGACCTCTAGTGGGGCGGAGTCTGTTGTACTCAGTCAGGAAGCGTGTGTAGTCAGTGGGCAGGATGAAGGCAGTGGGACTGAAGTCGTACAGAGCTGAGCCCGTTGTGGCTCTCATTCTCCTCAGGTTGCGTGCCAGGAAATCCTTTCAACGAATAAGCGACAGCTGATTTTGTCTGCTGAGGCTTTTATCAGGAACAATACTTAATTGATTCTGGTGTCCAGCAACTCGAGAAACACTGCATCGATTACTGTAACAGCCTTCACACGGACACTCACCTTCCGTGTGATGCCGGCCGTTTTGGGATGATGGTTGAGGCGTTGCCATGGCAGCAGGTTGTGATATTCAGAGTTGCGAAAAGCAGAGCCGCGCCAGTAGAGGTTCCAGTCCTCCTCCTGTTGTTGCCCTTCGTCATATTCCTCCCATCCTCTCTCCAGAAGCACCTCCCTCACCAGCTCTGGACCTCTGTCATGTAGCTTGAACACCAGGGATGCAGCCATGCAGCATCGTGAACTGTCAGTTCTGCAGACCATGCGTCGGTAACAGAAACCTGGAAAGTAGCAACTGAAATTGATAAATATTTTACCTTTATCTGGGAGATAATGTCTGAAACCTTTCTAGATATGACATTGATTTTATATTATCAAACAAACCTGCACTAAAGCTTCTGTGTAGTGATACATCACAGTGAGAAGTGGGGAATGAATTATTCATTGTGCTCCTCGGTCAAGCATTATCACCCGTGGTAAATTAAGATGCCGACTGTAAAAGACGTTCATTCAGCAAGACTGGAGCAAATACCCCCCAGGGTTTGTGGGGAGGTGAAGGTGTAACACCGCCTTTTTCAGTAAAAGCTTACTCCTCTAAACACTGACCAAAAATTAGATTAATAATAAACTGGTTGTTATTTTAATGGTTATCAAATAAAATTGTTCTGAACCCGTTTGATTCATTCATCACATTTTTACGATTTCTCAGCTGTTTGTGTTTTAAAAAAAAAAAAAAGTAAAATAAATCACACAATGTATAGAAAAGAATCTGAGTTGGAAAGACCCGATCAGTGTGTGTTAAAACGTTACTGAGCTGTGTTCACACCTCACTCGCCTCAGCTCGTTGTTTGTGTGAGCCAACGCGTTAAATCTGCTTAAATCTGAGAAGCCCAAACAAACCTGACACTTGGTCCGCTCATCAATACTTCACTTTCAGTGTCTCGAAGGAATATCGGTAAACGGCTTTCTGACCTTAGATGCTTGAAAAGTTGTGATTTGTCTCACCTCTGACTGTTGAGGCCACATGAACCAATCACTGTCCTCTTCTTTCTGCCAGGCCGCTGAAGTGTAGTCGCTCGTAGCCTTCCCTTCCAGCTCCCGTTGCATCCAGCAGTGCTGACAGGTGTTCTGTCCCCGAGCTCCTCCTACGAGCAAACCCGAACTCACGCAGACCGATACATGCAGGTAGTGTGTCACACAGCTTATTGTATTGACACCATCATACCAAACAATGGTTGTTAGACAAAGGAATGTGTATTGTAAGATGTGTTGTCAGAGTGATCGTAAGCCCTTGTAGTTAATGAATGAACTGATTAATGCTTTTTAATGCAGCCGTTGCCACAGTATTATCCACATTTCACTTATTACCCGCTTGGGATAGATACGCTCAGTAGGACGCTTCTAACGGCTCTTATCTCAGACACAGATGTGTGGAGTTGACTCGCTTTCATCTACAACCGTCGAATGTCACCACAAAACACCTGCCGCAGCTTCTTTAGTGCAGTTTAGTTTCACTGCTTTTCAGACAGGAGCCAACCAACACACATGACAGCGCCCTCATTGTTTCTCAGCTCGGTTTTTCCGGTATGAATTCTGGACATTAGATTTGTAAATGAAGGTAAAGTAGCACCTGGTCCTGCTCAAGTGATCAGCAGACCGTCACTTCCGCTCCTCGCCCACTAGGGGTCGCAGAAGGACAAGTGAAGGGGCTTCAGTGTTGTCTTTTTAAAACGTGTTTGGCGTTTTGCTGCAATAGACGCTAGATTCACTGACCAGGAGACAAACAGGACTACACTTAGCGTCGAATTCTATGGACTCCCTGCTGTGTCGACTGTCTGTTTTCCTGCAGCCCGTGAAGGCAGCGCCAGGCTCGTCGTAAGAGTCATGTGATGTCCTGTCATGTGACGCAGTCACTTCCTATTGACGGGTCCGCGGCGGAGAGTCTGCTGCATCATGTCGTCGTAGTCCGGCTGCTCCAAGCGTCCAACTCTCAGCATGTTACCGCAGCGCGGACTTCGTCGCTGTTCGCGTCTGACGCGGCTGCTTTGTTTCGTGGCGGGTTTGGCCTGTGTCGCGGTTCGGTCCCAGTCAACGCAGGACAGCGGCAGCCCGTGGTACCAGGACCTCTGCAGGTACCGAACGCCACCGGCACCAACGCGAAACATTAGCCGAAGCTCGCAGTTCACCGCATACAACCCGTGACATTCATGTATCGCTGTATTTAGCTTCTCGGCTGCTCGTTGACAAACACCCGGCCCCGCTAATAACATGCGGGCTTTGGTGAAGTAGGCTGTAAACAGTCGGGTCTGGGTTGATCCACCGGCCAACTTTTAGTGACGCTACCTGCGGACTGGCTAACTCCGCTAGCATCTCAGTGGAGGCAGCTTCCTGCTCTGACGAGTTTTGAAAGGTGAACAAGTTTGGAGGCAACCGCGTCTGTAGTTGAGTTTTATTGCCGCTACCAGGCTAAGGTGTAGCTTAGCTGCCTGCTAACACTAGTGTAACACCTCATGCTAACTGTTAGCAATGACAGCGCGCAGGTACCGGACGTGATGCTAGTTTCAGCTGCACTTGCTTTTAATGCTTCACTTTGAGTTTGTTCTAAATGCACATGAACCGTAATGGTCGCTGTGACTACATGGTTAAACCGGTCTATTCAGATCATGTGACACCCGCCTCCGCCCTCATCGAGGCGTAGGGACGTATCTGATGCCAGAGTTTAATCCTCGGCCGCGTTCAGCGTAGTGTTGTCCTCCTTCAGCGAAGCTACGCCCGAGCAGCTGCTGTGTCAATAAATGAAAACCAGGTACTAAGGCCTCATTTGGAGACACCTGAGCACGTTGGGCTTCCGCAGCCAGGTGCTCAAAGGATCTCACATAAAGAGCAAATGAGGAACGTTTCATAATTGAAACAGTTTAACAAAACATAAACATTTAATTATTAATGGTATAAAAATAATTACAATGTAAATAGTCATAGGGCGAACTCTGACAGAGAATCAAAATGTCCATGTGAAATTCATCAGATTCTGCTGCAGAGGTTTAATGTTGGTATATGACACATTTTCTAAGTGTTTTCATTAATATCTCCCTCATTTACTTCTTTGCCATTGCAGCTATAAGTGGGAGGCCATAGACCAGGACCGTCAAGTGAGCTACACGTTCAAGCTCTGTGACTCTTCACCTTCAACCAACTGTAGCAGCAGCACCGCCGTCTGCGCTGAGAACCTCAGCAACAAGACAAAGCAGTCTGTCGGTGAGTTTACGTCACATTGTGTTTTTGTTTAGGTCTAGTAATGATCCCACTAAAAATAGTAAGAAGGGAAGTTAATAGCCTGTGATGATGGTTTCGTGGCAACGATGTTTTCTCACCTCACCATAAATAACGTGTGGGATGTATGTTTTCATGACCGTTATGGCTCCAAGGACTGTGGTCTCAAGTTGCTGTGACACTATAGAGCTAGTAGTGAGACACTACAGCTCTAACTCCACAGGAAACAACCCGTCTTGTCCTCGGCAGAGAAATTCGGTGTAATAGCCTTGTATCTGGCGGAGCTGCTGTTCAGTGTAAATGATTTTACTGGGCCAGAATCACCGTCTGCACAGTGATCGGGCGCCCAGCTCATTATGCTGCCCTGCTGCAGTCTAGGTTTGAGTAGCCAGGTGCACTGGAGCTGCTCTGCTGTGCTCTGCTGACTGTGATAGGTGATAGTTATTCTTGCAGCATGACCTTTAAACTGAAGCGCTGTAGTTTAACCAGACCGGTAGTTGGGGTTTTCCTGTCTACCTTGAAATTCTCTGAAATTTTTTTCTGGCTAAATTTATCAAAGTTTTTTAATTCATTGGCCATGTATGGAGAAAATAGAGCAGCATAGAGATTATTGTTGATGGTTATGCGCACTGCTGAGCATAACAGACATGTGTGTTGTGTTTTTAGTTGGAATATTTTCATTTTTATGGTATCGCAACAGTCACAATATTACTGTTGTCCATATAGTTGATGATCCTCCAGGAGGAGTTGTCTGCTGAGCTGAACTTCCAGATATGATTAGTCTGACTTTTTACATTTGACATTTTCACTGAATGTTTTCTAGTAAATGCTACAGTGGGTACATTCTCAGTCCTGATGTGTTTGTGCTGATGATGCCAAAAATCCTGCTGCTCTACATCAGCAAGACTCAGTGGGTTAGACGGTGGTCAGAGTTGGTGCTTGCTGTCATCTTGATATATTTAATGTCGTTCCTGTCATTGTTGTGCTCCGGTCATTGATTCTTGTCTATACCCTTTCAAGGGAAGAAACACTGTCGCAGCTTATTCAGTCCCACATCAAGTTGTTGATAGCTGCTGTCTGAGACTTTGACCTCTGAGCTCAGTGTGTGATCTAACTTCGATTTCAGATTAAAGACGGCAGGTTCATGTGGTCAGGGTTTATTTTCAGCTTATTTTGTTAGTGTAAACTGTCTCCATTAGATTTAAGTGGTTGTGCAGGAGGAACCTCATATATCGAAAGTGAAAGATACAGGAGATGGCAAAAAAGAAACACTGGTCAGTGAGTTTGGTCATCTTAGCCGACTTTCACATGACCCGGGAACACGTCATCAAGCGCAAAAAATTTCACGTGCCCTTATTTTAGTCTGCACTTCTTGCGCAAGACGTTATTAAAGCTGTCTGTTCAGAGAGCAGCAGTAGATTCTCACCCTGTTGGATATAAAAGTAGCTGTAAATGTTTGGATAACTTTGGTTGACACATTTTTCAAAAAGAATCATAATCAGGGACAGGTTAAAATTACTCGTCACTTAAAATTAATCTTTTTTTTTTTTTTTAATGAAATGTCAGAACATTTTCTTTTGAGGCAGTGCTGCAGATGATGAGCTTTAACAGCTCAAGCTCAGCTACATTATTGGTGTTAGTGGGTCACGCTGTCATTCAGTTACAGTTCCTTGGATTGTTTCCCAGTGATAAGAGTCCTGCCTTATCAGAGGTTGAGCAGCACACATTAAAACACACTGGTGAGAACACGAGTAGTAGTTAAACCCATAATATCTGGATTTCCACCATATCTGATCTGAAAAATAGAACTCAATGCCCAAATATCAATAAAACATGAGGGTTTATTTACTAAAAGACGTGTAAATTAGTTATTGTATATTAAAAACATCATTTGTTTGGTTAGGCACAGATTAGTACTACACGTTGTGATGTCTTACGGACGTTGGACGCTCTGCTCTGTTCTGTCTGCCCAGCTGCAAGTTTATCTAACTGCCTGAGTTATAAATCTGTCAGTGCTGAGCATTTCCCACATGTGTCTGATTCTGTTTACATGAGAAATGACGTCTCAGTACAAACAGCAGCAGACACTTTGTGAATTTATAGGCTCAGTGGAGGTTGGTGGGTTAAGATGTTACTCTGCCTGTCTGCGGATCGTGTTCTGTTAATGCCCCGTGTCTGACTCTTTCTCTCTTGAATGCACAGGAGAGCTGTCCCTGCTGAAACAGTCTGTCTCAGTGCTGGAATACAACAGCACAGAGAAATGTGCAGCAGAAGGCAACAACGTTCAGACCAGTATCAGCTTCCAGTGTGGGACCACCATGGTAAGACTCACAAGCAGCTGCATTTATGGGAATACGTTCAAATAATGGATAGTTTTGTTCCTCTGTGCCACATCCCACCGGGTCCATCCATCCAGTATATATGTGGTGTAAAGTCTTG
Source organism: Macropodus opercularis (assembly GCA_030770545.1). Classification (NCBI taxonomy): domain Eukaryota; kingdom Metazoa; phylum Chordata; class Actinopteri; order Anabantiformes; family Osphronemidae; genus Macropodus; species Macropodus opercularis. Next base: position 1,548,694 of record CM061112.1, read on the forward strand.
CTGTTCTCTTGTATTGATGCAATTAACTGAATATGCTAGAAGGTGCTGTAAAATAATAATAAATGAACACTAGACGCTGAATACGACTGTGTGCTTTGCTGTTTGCATTCGTATCTGGATATCTGCTCTCGGCTGCAGTGAAAGGACAGAAGTCGTAAAAGGAAACAGTGTAGGACTGTGTGTACCTGCTCATTTGAGTCAGTAGCGTGTGTCTGCAGGTTTTAGGGGGGTTGAGTGGTGGGTTAATGCAGACCTGTCATTTCCTGCTAAGGGTTTCATTTCCACAGAAGATGATCAGCATTACAGTTTTAGCGAACATTAACTTTCCTTGCTCGTCTACTTGGTTCTTTGCTGCAGGGAACCCCAGAGTTTGTCACCTTGTCTCAGTGCGTGCATTACTTTGAGTGGAGGACCTACGCTGCCTGCAAGAAAGACACGTTCAAACCACACAAAGAGGTATGTGGTGGAATCTGATGGGCAGGGTGACTCACAGATGATGTTTAAAGATCGTGAAAGAAGATGTGACTGTGTCTGACAATGAGTCATGAGGTGTTGAAGAGTAAATGAAAAGTCATCTCCCCAACCTAGTTTGCTGCAGAATATTGGCTATAATATGCATGTTTTGGGAATCAGCCAAGCTGCACTATGAAACCCATGTGTCAAATATTCCTGCATCTTTGTCCAAACCACTGGGGTCTCGTAGATACACAGAGGTTCTCCTCCCCTTTCTCATCAGTGTGCAGCACAATAATCAATCAGTGAATCATGAAGCTTCCTCCTCTGTGCAGGTGCCCTGCTACGCGTTCGACTCGGACTGGAAGAAGCACGACCTCAACCCTCTGATCAAACTGAAGGATGGCTATCTGGTGGATGATGGCGACAACAACATCGACTTCTACATCAACATCTGCCGCAGTCTCAGTGAGTTCCTCAATGAGTAAACGCTGAGTTTAGATAGACTTTCTAACAAAGACCAAGCTTTTACCTGCTTAACAACACATCCTACAGCTTTTTGGTATTTTAAGGAAATGCTTCACACAAATCCTAAGTTGCCGGATGTGTTGCTGCCGCGCTATAACGTTAATGCATTTAACAACTTGATTGATGGATCTATTGGCAACTAACTTGTTGTTCCTTATTTTCTTGTAGATGGTCCAGACAAATCCTGCCCAGAAGGCTCTGCAGCTTGTCTCATTACCAGTGGCACCTCCTACAGTATGGGCTCTCCTTCCAAGCCGCTGGAGCTGCTGTCCAGCGATCGGTACTGCAGCCTTTCTCACATCTTTCTGCTTAGGATTGTTTTTGCATTCAGTGTCTGGAGGCCTGTTCTTTTATCAAAAACAATGGAGAATTGACTTTTGTCTTATGCCTCCTAAAGGCTACGGTTACAGTATGAAGTCAGTGGGGATTCATCTCCTCCGGACATGTGTAACGGGCACAATCCTGCCGTCACCATAACTTTCTTGTGTCCCTCAAGCCGACATTTGGTACGTTTTCTATCTGCAAGTAATATATCTGAATCTTCCACTAAGATGAATCTTGGGTGACTGGCACACAAGTGGACAAGCAACTCTTTTAATGTTTCACAGGCCAGTGCTCCCAGGATGACGGCGAAGCCCAACTGTCGCTACGAGGTGGAGTGGGTGACTGAATACGCTTGTCACAGAGACTATCTGGAGAGCAACAGCTGCAAACTGACCAGCGAGCAACACGACATCTCCATAGACCTGACACCTCTCACCTTGAGCTGTGAGTAAACTAACATCTCAAAGCGGTTTAGATCTCTTCCCCAGTGAAGGGTCAGAATCGGGTCCAAACCATGAAATCATGGGGCTGGCGTTTACGGTGTGAGGCGTTCAGGGCAGTGTAGGACGTCTGTGTTCCAAAAAGAAAACAACAACCAGGTCAGCCGTGTGCTGCACACTGACACCAACAAACTACGATCAAACTTTAGTTTAGTGTTGCCACTTCTGTATTTTCCATGTTTATACATTTCACACTTAATTGTTGCTCACAGTTCTGCTTATTTTAATCTCCTTTAAAGGAAGTAACAACATGAGCAAACTAAGCTGCTCTTCCTTGGTTTGTCAGCTGATTGTTGGTAATAAAAATAGCTGTTTCCATTCAGACGGTCCATGCACCATGTGTGTTTACTGTCTTCTACTGTGACTTTAAAATTCTGTAAGGGAATATTTGCATATATTGTAAAGTCTTCTTAATCAGTTGTAGATGTCGACAGTGCTATCGATTATATTTATAAAATAAGCTACAGTAAAATTATGACGACGATTATGGATGAATCTGGCAGCTGAAACTTTTCATTTTGTGCTTGTGTGTAGCGACAGACAGTCCGTACTTTGCAGAAGATAAGACCGGTGACGTAGCTGACCGCTACATCTACTACCTGAACGTGTGCGGGCGGCTCACCACAAACGAATGTGGCGACCAACCATTTACATCGTCCTGCCAGATGAAAAAAGGTCTGAAGAAAGTGGCTGGAAGATATCAGAACCAGACATTACGGTAAAATATCGACACACGGGTGTATGTTTGTATGTTTAACACTTCACTGATTTCTTAATTCCCTTTTTTCTGCGTTCTTCTCATTACAGCTATTCAGATGGAGATTTGACTCTGATTTATCCTGATGGCGAAAAATGCTCCAGCGGTTTCCACAGGATGACCATCATTCAGTTTGTGTGCAACAAAACTGCTAGTAAGTCCTATAACATCATCATGTACCAGATTTCTTTAAAAAGATATTTGGTGAAATCGTGTCAAAACTCTGTTTAATTCTAAGCGAATGGCGGAAGAGGGAATCCGGATTTTAAAAGCGAGACGGACTGCACTTACAACTTTGTCTGGGAGACGGCTTTCGCCTGCGTCAAGGAGAAGGAGGACGTACTGTGTCGCACCAGAGCTGGCAACAAACACTTTGACCTTTCACCTCTCACTAGATATCCTGGTGAGTTCAGCAGCGCGATTTATCACAACTGGATATAATCCTAGCCTAAAACAGTAGTTTGGGCTGGACAGAATAAAGCCTCCCTACGGCCGTATATGAGAGCTGTTAATGTCCGTCTCTGACAGTTTAGTTAAGTAATTCATGGTGTTAAACCTTTGTTGCTGAAAACTCGCCCTCCTCTCTGTACGTTGCTGCAGGGTCGGATGTCAGTGGGAACTGGGCGGTGGTGGACACCAGCTCTCCACAGCCAAGCTCACGTTTCTATCTGAACGTGTGTCACAAAGTCATTCAGAGCGGAGACGCTGCTGGCTGCCCGGTGAACGCCTCCATCTGTGCCGTGGGTAAGTTTTCATATGATGACTAGTTTATTTGTTGGGAGAGTTTGGATCAGGCACAGATTCAGCTCTAGTTCTCTTGGTTCCAGAGAAGAACAATCGGTCTATCAGCCTTGGAAGCTTCCTTTCGGCTCCCCAGACGACGGGAAACGACGTCAGGCTGGTGTACAGTGATGGAAGTTATTGTGGCGATAAAAAGACGCGAATCCAAACCATCCTGACCCTCAAGTGCAAACCAGGTGTGTTGAACAGAAAGAACAGCAGTCACACAGATTTCTGTAAAGTATTTTCTCAGTGAAGTTGAGACATTTGACAAGATTTTCTCTGTCCCTCCTCTTCCAGGAGATCTTGACAGTCCTCCTGTGCTTCGTAGCATCTTGTCTGATGGGTGTGTATATGAGTTGGAGTGGTACACTTCCGCTGCGTGTGTCCTGTCTAAGACGCAGGGAGACGACTGTAAGGTGGACGACCCTCAAGCTGGTACGACCCACATACCCGACAGCTTTTCTGACTGTAGAGTGACACCTTTGACAGAGTAAATGGGGAAGCGTTCAGAGTGTTAAGGACATAAAAACTGTAGCTCGTTTAATATGGCAAATCTAACTTGCTCTGTATTATTTTTGTGTTTATGTTTGTGAAAAATATTAACCCTTATTTTTGGGCAGTATAGAATGTGACCTATGAGGGACTTGCTCAACTCTGCTACACCTTTGTCACATGAGAGTCATGGGTTTACATGAATCATCAATGAGGCTGCGTCTGCTGCCATCTAGCTGTCGCGGCATCAGTCCCGTTGCATTTTCACTCCTGCACATTTGAACAGTCATCGTCACACCAGACCAACCGGTTTCTCTGACTTTATCTGGACTTACTCTCTCATCCTCTGTTGCTCCGCAGGCTTTTCTTTTGATTTGTCACCGCTCTCCAAAGCCGACGGTGGCTTCTACAACCTGACCAGTGGAAAGTACAAGTATTACATAAACGTCTGTGGTGCTGTCAAAGTAGCCAAGTGTCCTGAAAAGGCCGGTGCCTGCCAGGTTGAAGACAGGTAGGCAGCATTGGACATGTGTATAAAGCCATACCTACACAATTCTGGCAGTAAGCACAACCACATGGTGTACTTGTACCTTGTAACGTTGGACATTAACTGTATGGTGAATGACATGGCTGTTTCCATTTGCATTTACTTAGCGCCTGGAGCCTCGGGGAGGCGAACTCACGTTTGTCCTACTACGACGGCCTCATCCAGCTCACTTACAGTAATGGCTCCCAGTACCAAAACAAGGAACACATCCTCAGATCAACTGTCATCTCCTTCCTCTGTGATCCAGAAGCTGGTGCTGGACAGCCTGAATTCCAGGTGAACTCCTCCGTCTTCCTGACTTTAGTGTGTTTCTGCACGTCCTGGGTCATAGGAAGGAAGAAGTGCACAAAAAATATCAACACAAAACATTTTTCTTTGTTTGCCTTTTTTTGTAAGCGCTAAATAAATATGTGAATCATTGACGTGTACTGTAAATATTGCTTTATTTTATTAATACTAGGTTGAAGACCAGTACACGTATAACTTCCATTGGTACACATCCTACGCGTGTCCTGAAAGGCCTCATGAGTGTGTAGTGACAGATCCCGTCACTCTCGAACAGTATGACTTATCCAGGTAATGCTACAGGATGTTTAAAGTGGTGTAGAGGCTTTTAAGCAATCCTAAGACATACGCATACAGATTCAGTCCAGTCCAGAACGTTGTCATAACCTACCTGTTGTCCTTCCACTTTTTCCCAGCTTATCTCGCTCTGGCTCAAGTAGAAACTGGCAAGTCATGGATCTGTCTGACCCCGATAACCGGAAGAAGTACTACATCAACGTTTGTCGTCCCATCAACCCTGTGTCTGGCTGCGATCGGCATGCGTCCGTCTGCGAGATGAAGTACATTAACGATCAGGTCCGTAACAATGCAAAAAGTAGCACAGTGCTAACAAACATTTGACTTGTTTGCAGATTTCGTTTTATAATCGTCATTAATAAAATTGCAGCAGATACAATTCCAAAACCTACAGGAAAGACAGTTATCTTAATGCTAAATGGTTTTAGCAGATGATGTCTTGGATTTTAGAGCTTTTGTATGACTGCTCACCTTGCTGCGGCTTCTATGCTACGTTGTTTAGCCCTTGTTTATAAATAGATCATATTGATAAACAAATAACAATCATTTACCTCTGATCTTCATCACCTGACTCCTCCCTCTGTCCTCAGGGCTCTCCAAAGGAAGCTGTGTCAGTCAGTAACATGGGTCTGTCCAAGCGAGGGCCCATCATCGAACAACGGGAGCGGTTGTTGCTGGAGTTCACCGACGGCTCGGTCTGCATGTCAGAAGGCCGAAAGCTGTCCTACACTACTCACATCCACCTGGTCTGCTCCAGAGGGACTGTGGTAAATGAAGAGTTAAAGACGAAGTGCACTGTCTGTATGCTGAACACTTTGCATGTGTTTAGGTCTAACTGCTTGTGTCCCTTACTGCAGTCTACCAGCCCACAGTTCCTCTTGATGAAGAACTGCACTGCGAGCTTCCTGTGGAATACCAGGGCAGCTTGTGCCATCAGCACAACCAACACCAACGTGAGTTCATCAGTGTGAATGCTTTCAAATGCTTGGACATATGTAAAACCGGGTAACTGTCTCACAGAGCTGTACTGTGGTGGACCCCAATACTGGCGTGCAGTTAAACCTTCAGGTCTTGGCTTCAAAGAGTGGATACAGGACAAACGGAAACGGCAAAGACTTCCTGGTAGGACTGACAAATTGCTGTTTTTATAAATGTACATATAATTCAATTCAATTCAACTTAATGAATGAAAACATGAAATACCTGCAAAACCAACTACTTATAGGTTAATATGTATTGTTTTCTTCTTTAATATGTTTTCATAGCATGTTATGTTGGGGGCTCAGTGGTTAGATGTAGGAGACCTGGGTTCATGTCTGGTCACCAGATGTCCTTGAGCAAACATCTGCACTGACTTAGTTGTTCTTGCTGCTCTGTTATTTTTAAAAATGATTCCTGATAATGATGATTAAAATAGTTCCTGGTTACCCGTTTTGATTAGGAAAGGATCGACTCTGAACTAACTGTCTTGCAGGTGAATATCTGCTCAAATGTGTCCGAATGCGGGTCCGGCATGGCTGGCTGTGAGCTGGAAGACGGGAGTCCCATCAGTCCAGTGGGCGTGGAGAAGAGCCTCCAGTACTCCTCCAACGGCCTGCTTCAGCTAACGTACAAGGGAGACCTGGACACGCACACAGGTAGCGCGGATGCTAACTATTCTTTACAGTGAAGTTAAAGTAGTTACGTTTTACCAACCGACGTTTCTGTTCTTAGCGTCACGGGACACCTTCATCATTAATTTTGCGTGTGATCCAAACTCTCACCCTGGCTCGTTAAAATTCCTGCGAGAGGACATTAGCACGCTACCCACTCATGTGATGCACAAGGTCTTCTTCGAGTTCTCCACTGCTCTGGTTTGCCAGCCTGCTCCAGTCGACTGCGAGTTCAGTGGTACGGACGCACAAAGCTTAGATTAATAGTGAAGTTCGTGTTTTCTGCTCTGCTCGTTCCTCTGGCTTAAGCGTTTATTTGTTACCTTTAGATTCCCACGGTAACGAGTATGACCTGACTCATCTGATCCGGAGTGAAGATGACAGCCCCTGGGTTGCAATAGATACGGACGCCAGCAAATCACGCAGCTTTTACATCAATGTCTGCAAACCGCTCCCCGGTGGGACAAAGTGTCCAGGTCAGTATGGTCAGACATTTAAATAATTGGATACAAGTCAATATCAAACAAAGAACGTGAGATTTGGTAAAAAATGCCTAGCACTGAATTTTTCTAATCCTGACCCCCATTTCCCACAATTTACATCAATTAGTTTAATATTATTGTATAGAAACAAAGTTAATCTTCTATTTGAACTAAACTGTTTCAGTAGTCAAATAAGCATTTAGTTCAAAATTTACAGGATGAAAATGCCAAACATTTTGGTTTCTACTTCTCAAATACCAGGATGTGCTTGTGTTCAGGCTCTAGCTTCTTTTTTTCACTGCAGCGGGTCCACTGGGAGCTTGTGCTGACTTTGATGGAAAAAAGTACAACCTGGGATACATCCAGTCCACCCCACAGGTAGCAGAGGATGGCACCATCAGCATCGTGTACCAGAACGGAGACCAATGCAGAACATCCCGCTACTCAACACGCATCATCTTCCAGTGTGATGAAAACCCAGTGAGTAGTAACTATAGTAACTATAACTTCATAACGACTGCAGTAAGTAAAAATTGTGAGTTGTACACAGTCCATACAATCATTCTCCTGTACCTCAGCTATATGGAGGGATCCGTTAATGTTGACCTTCAATGTTTCGTGTACTATTTCCAGGGTTCCCCTATGTTTGACCGTGAGGATGGATGTGAGTATGTCTTCATCTGGAGGACATCTGAAGCCTGTCCTATCAGCAAGTCCCAAGGTAAAAATGTGTTTGTGACATAGAACGGAAATGTTTTGCTGCATATTTATATAAAAAAAAAAAAGCCTGGTCATAACACTGTGTCCTTGCAGGTAGTGACTGTCGGGTTCGTGACCCCAGGACCGGCTATGAGTTTGACCTGAGCTCCTTGAAGGGAAAGGACTACCCTGTCACGAATAACAAGTACGTCTACCACCTGTCTGTCTGTGGGGGGCTCCAGAGAGACGTCTGCCCCCACAATGGCACCGAGTCCGTCGCTTCCTGCCAGGTGGACGGAAAGAACCAGAAAATTGCAGGTACTAATGTTTAGCGTGACATCCGTGTAACTATTCTGTTATTGCCCATCTTATGTATCTGTCACCGCACGTGCATCTGCATCCATATAGGAAAGGCAAACCAGAACCTGATTCATGTGGGAGACCAGCTCATCCTGAACTACACTGATGGAGCGACCTGCCATAAGATATACCAACGATCCACAGAGATTTACTTCACCTGCCACCCTGAACGGCATCCTGTGAGTTACACACACAACAGCTTAAGTAAGGAGATGTGGTATCAGAACAGCAGACAAAGGATGTTCAACAAACATTTAACCTTTTTCTTTACCACGCATGCTTTATGGCTCTAGTGGGTGAATTACTGTGTGTTTTGTGTTGCTTCCCTTGTTAAGGGAACACCTGAGTTCATCAAGGAGACTCCAGACTGCACCTACCTGTTCAGCTGGCCCACCGCGCTGGCTTGCATCCCAGTCAAAACCACAAGTTGCTCCTACAAGTAACCGCCCTCCCCCAATCGCGTCTCGCTGTCCTTTTGCGTTTTTCTCAACGCGTGACCGATTTTCATCCTGTGTTTGTCAGTGATGGTCACGGCAACTCGTACGACCTCTCCTCGCTGGCTGCGGACTCTCGAAACTGGGTAGCTGAGCTTCCTACCAACGACACAATGGAAACGTTCTACATCAATGTCTGCAGATCGCTGGTGCAGCAGAGAGGTCAGTGCATATATGTTAAGACTGTTATGGTGTGTTTCCATTTTGGACTCAGCTTTACTGTTTACTCTTTCCCTGAAAAACCCATGTTAATACCATTTTAAATGCACGGAAATTCATTCCTGCCCTGCTTATTTTGCAACAGGTTCGTGGAAGTGTCCGTCCACAGCAGCGTCCTGCGTGAAGGTTGGAGAGGAGTACGTGAGCCTGGGGCAGGTGAAGTCTGGCCCTACATGGGATGGAAATGTCCTCAAGCTGCAGTACACCAGTGGCCAGGCCTGTCCCGATGGAAATCGCAACAGGAGCAGCATCATCCGCTTTAAGTGTGACAAAGACAAAGTGGTGAGAGACGCAACTAATAGCACAGTCAAGTTCATGGCGACTGTCTGTTTAGGCCACAGCTACATTTCAAGTGAAACGCTTTGACTCAAGAGCTTTACTCAGTCCACTTGTTTATATATAGTCCCCTGTATTTGGTGGGAGGTGCTTTGAATGCGTTTCTGTCCTACATCCAGGACTCCCGGCCTGCATTCATCTCGTCCATCGAAGAGTGCATGTACACATTTCTGTGGTTCACGGCTGCCGCCTGCCCTCTGAACAGCACTCAGCATGACGACTGCCGGGTCACCAACCCCGCTACAGGTCAGACCGTACACGTCACCCGTTGTGCATAGGGAGACCTGCCATAGTGGCTCTTTGTCATTTGACTGGTGGTGGCTGGGTCCATGCCTTAGTGGGGCCGTGTTAGTATTTATGTTGATGTTGTCTCTTCCAGGCCATTTGTTTGACCTCAACTCTCTGACGAAGGAAGGCGGCTACACGGTGTACTCCCAGAAAAAAGACCGGAAAATGTTCCGCCTGAACATCTGTGGAAGTATGAACAACGCTGGATGCAGCCCTGAAACCGGTAAGAACGTCCACCTGTTGACCGGGTTTTTGTCACCTTCCTGGTCGTCTCCTGTTTTGAACCACTCTGCCTCCATCCGTGTGTTGTAGCTCTGTGTATTAAGGACGCCACCTCGGCGACGAGCGGCGGGCAGGTAAGCAGAAAACTCTCCTATAAGGACCATGTTGTGGAGCTGACGTATGAAGGAGGAAGCCCCTGCGCAGCAAACCCTGACCTCAAACACAGCACCGTCATCCACTTTATCTGCAGGTAAATTCCTTCTGATCTAACTATGCAGCTTTTGTGCTGCTGCTATGACATGTTAGCATTTGTAGCTGTGGTGAATATCTAAATTGTTTTCCTATAGGCCGCCTAACATGCCTTCAGCAGCCGTAGAGCCAGTCTTCATTGACTCAAACGCTGTCACCTGCACACACACCTTCTCTGTCCACACAGCCCTGGTCTGTGAACAGCCTGTAAGTACATGACCATGACAAGACATGAACTTAACTGTGCCAGGAAGGAGCACGTTGATGTAAAGGTTATAAACAGGCCTTTGTTGTGGATGTATTGGTGTTTGGAAATAAGAGGAGCTTCACTTATTTTGACATGATTTTGGTGGTTTTGTGTCTTATTCCTTTACATATTTGCCCCATAATATGGTCTCAACACGAAAGGGATGAGGCGTAACGTTCAAACTGAAGGGGCATTGTGTGATTGTCTCCGATTGACTTGTTCCAATGTAATTTCTAAAACTTAAAGTGCATTTAGACTAAATGTTGAATGAAAACCCAGTTTAAAAGTGTGAATTACTTTACTTTGAGTCTGACTCTGACACGGTCTGGTTTCCTTCTTTACCTTATTCTTACAGATGAAGTGTTCAGTCCAGAAAGGCTCTTCACTTATCGACCTGACTCCTCTGGTTCATGTCAACGGATACTACATTGCAACAGGTCGGTGTGTTTAGGTGTTGCGTATAATTTATAGGTACAGATACTAAATTTGGTTTTCTGAACTCTGAATCATCAACTAAAATATTGTTTCCCTATGTTTGTTTAGATGAGGCAGTGGACCAAAGTGATGACTCTCCAGACTTCTACATCAATATCTGCCTGCCTCTGAACCCCATCCCTGGGGTCACCTGCCCCCCTGGAGCAGCTGTCTGTATGGATCCTGTTACAGGACCCCCAGTGGTGAGAGACGCTGGCTCGCGTTTAGGGATTTGCCATATTTTTATAACCTCATGGTCATTGTCTTACCTTTGTAAAAATCTCTCTCGTTGTTTAAAGGAAATTGGGCGGACGACCAGTGGCCCTGAGCTCAACAATGCAACAGGAGCGGTGTCCATCACCTACAGCAGCTCCACCAAGTGTGCAGCTGATCCTTCTCAGAACTACACTTCAACTATTGTGTTCACCTGCCAGACAGGCCTCGAGCTGGTCAGTGTGCACTTTATCATTTTAGGACAACCGTAATCCTTTTTTTCACCATGTTCTGGTTTGGAACAAAGCACCAACCTTTATATCATTATCCAGGGCTCCCCACAAATGCTAAGGCAGCAGGAATGTGTCTATTTGTTTGAATGGGCCACACCTTTAGTCTGTTCAGATACTACCATCACCAAAGGCTGCAAGCTCAACGACTCCCAACTCCAGTTCACCTTTGACTTGTCAGGCCTCGCTAGTGAAGTCCAGGTGAGTCTTAGTCAATACGGCATCTGCTCACTGGGGTGTTTTTCTCTGTGGAATAAATTATTCACACATGCAGTGATGATGTCTTGTATGTTAGGTACCAGGGTCTTCCAGCACCTACCACATCAACGTCTGCCACTCGGTGTCAGAGCCGCTGTGTAAGAACAGTGCAGTTTGCCAGGTGTCTGGTTCAGGTCCAGAGAAGAAAGCATATTCATTTGGCCTCCCCGCAGCCATGACAATGGACTTTAAGCATGACGAGCAGGGCATCCTGATGCAGTACGGTGGGGGAGACCCCTGCCCACCAGGTCAGTCTTTGGTCAGATGATGATTGGCTGTTGTGCTTTTTTTAAAGCGGCTGAACAGAACCGTTTGTTTGTTTTAGTGACAGCTGAGGGTGACGCGTGCGTGTTCCCCTTCACTACCATGAACAGGACTTACACAGAGTGCACAGCTGAGGCAAGCACAGACGGCAGGAAGTGGTGCGCCACCACGGCTAATTATGACACAGACAGGAAGTGGGGCTTGTGCATTCCAGGTAAAACGAGAGGAATGACTGCCATGATTGGACTGTAGTTACATCTACAGTACCTGTGTGTTGGTCTGACCGAGTCTCACCTCGGCTCACTTTTGTTCTTGACCAATTTACCCATGTTCCAGTCCACAGAAGAGTTAATTAAATGTAAAGTAGTTAATAATCAGCCACTTAAGCACATCCTGCTAAAGCACTGATTAGTCGCAGGCCTAAGTGGTTGTGCTTTGATTAATTGACCGCATCGTTGCTCTGGTTATGTTTACACAGTATTGGAAGTGAAATGCAAATTCAATCGATTTTTATTAGTCATTAGAGACGGAGTCAGAGTTATCCTGTAACGTCTTGTCTGTGGATTATGTCACAGAGTAAACAGTTGTGCTTCAAAATGTTGCACGTTTAAAATAATCCCCAAAACAGTCTGAATGTGACAATAAGGTGTTTTATGCATAAATGAATCTTTCCACAGTCTGGTCAAACCTCAGATGAGTAAAGGTTGAACCAGCCATCATTTAGAAAAATGAAAGACCTGTTAATGACCGATTATCCAAAGAGGTGACAAAGGCTGTAGCGGTTTAATTTTCCCTGTTCCCATCTCTTTCAGTCTCTGGGAAACGTCAGTCCTCCATTTTGTTCACCTGCGACCACGCTGCAGGTCAGGGCTTGCCTCAGCTGGTTGCAGAGACCGAACGTTGCTCTGCCACTTTCCAGTGGAAGACCAGCGCGGTTTGTCCCCCGAGGAAGATGGAGTGTAAGCTGGTCAGCCAGCACAAGACCTTTGACCTTCGCGCCCTCTCCTCTATCACGGAGCCACGGAAGTTTAAACACAGAGGAGATTCGTAGGTTTCAGATAGATGATACGATTCATTATTATATCTGCCCATTCTGTAAAATACTAACTATTTAGTAGATGTAATTTGGGTTTTGCACAATTAAGTGTTGCTAAAATATGAATTACTTAAATTTGTTACTTTCAAAACCAAACCAATGCATCTGCGGCTTCATCTGCTGAGAGAACTGAAATCTGATCAGCCTTCCTGTGTGAATGTCTTCAGATATTACATCAACCTGTGTCAGGGCGTCCACAGACACAGCTGTCCAGAAGAAGCGGCCGTGTGTCGACGCACAGCAGTGGGACAGACCCAGACCCTGGGTCAGGTCTACACTCAGAACATGGAATACGCTGGTAGGTAATCGAGTCAAAGTACAAGAGATTGTCATTAGGGGCTTGAAGGGAATGATGCTAATATCAATCAAACAAGCCTTTACACTGTGGAGCAAATAGTTTTGTTTGATTCAAAGGTGTTATCGTGTCAAATAATTTTCCTTTTCCTAAAGATGGGAAGATCTTTGTCAATTATTCGATGGGAGATGTCGTCTGTGGAAACGCCCTGAAGGCAAAGACTGTGATCCAGCTGAGCTGCAGCACCATGTTTGGAAAGCCAACACTGCTCCGGTAACGGAAGCGTTTATTTTTTACCTCGCTAGCAAAACAAATGAAAAGTGAGGATGTGGAAACGTAAGGAGGAGAGAAGAAGATACATAACGTAAGTGGTGACAGGAAGAACTAAAGGAGAACCAGCAACAGCGTCGAGTTTCAGGCTGGGTCCGAATCACTGTCAGCACATTTCACGTCTATTTCAAGTTAATGTTCAGACAGTGTGTTAAAAGTTAAACCGGCTCTTGTTAAATCATCATTGGGCTGCATTACATAACAATTCTCATTATTCATCCACAGTAATGACTGACTCATAATGTTTCATGTATAAATTTCTTAAAGATGCCAAAGAGATGAATCTTCTTGTTGTTGCAGTTAGCAATAGATACATTATATTGTATGTGCATTGGGAAGTATTGTCTACATTGTTAATTGAATGTGTACAGATAGTGTCTGATTTACTGAGTCCTGATCTCTGTATGAGCAGGGTTGATGAGGCCGCATGTGAGTTTTGGATCAGCTGGGAGACTTGGGCTGCGTGTGCGGTGAAGCCGCGAGAGGTGGAGGTGGTGAATGGGACGATACGTGTTCCTGACACTGGAGCCAGCCTCAGCCTGGGAGACCTGTACTTCAGGTACGAGTTCTCCGGTAATGGAGGTGTTTGAGGTGTTGCCGTCTACCGACACTTTTTTCTTTTTTCCCCTCGTTTTCCTCGTAGTCACCATCAGGCGTCTGGAGACATCCGCTCCAACGGCGACCAATACATCTACCACATCCAGTTGTCCGGCATCACAAATGGCTCCATTACCACATGTCTTGGTGCCAACATCTGCCAGGTGAAGCTGAATGGACCCCAGAGACGCAGGATCGGCTCGTCCAGCAAAGCCAAGTACTACATCAAAGGTCAAGCCAAGTTCTAAATATGTTTTAAAGATTGTTTGTGTGAAATATATATTTTTTCTTGTTAAAATTCAAAATCTGTTCTCACCAACAGGGGGAGACCTGGAGGTGACGGTGCCGTCTGAGTCCAAGTGCGGACGGGAGAAAAACAAAACGGTGTCGTCCACAATCAGCTTCCACTGTAACCCAACAGCTGGAATCGGCATCCCTGAGTTTATGATGGAGACGGACCAATGCCAGTATCTGTTTGTGTGGCACACGCAGGCCGTGTGTCCTCTGATGTGAGTGAGCGCTCGCCTGTTGTAATCCTTGGTGGAAGCCGCCATGTAAACCTGCTTTCTGAACTGCCTTGCAGAGCTGTCAACAGGCCGTCAGACGATGACGGAGACAACCCTCTGGCTCTGTCTAAGGGAAGCCATGCGATGGGGGTGCTGCTGTTCCTCCTGTTGGGAGCGATCGCCTGTCTCCTGGGGCTTTTACTCCACAAGAGAGAGAGGAGGTGAGGCTGCCAACGTCCTTTGGCTGTTTTTAATTGTCTGTTGAAGTTTTTAACGCCGGTCTCTTCTTTCAGGGAGTTAGTCCTGCAGAAAGTTGCTGGTTGTTGTAGGAGAGGAAATCAAGTCTCCTATAAATATTCTAAGGTAGGTTAATCAAACGAATCTATGAAACCCAGAGATGCTGCAGACTGCTGCTGACTGTGTGTCACGTCCAGGTCAACATGGATGAAGATGGGGGAGAAGAGGAGATGGAGTGGTTGATGGAGGAGCTCGAACCACCTCCTGCATCCTCGTCCTCCCACGGCAGCAAGAGCAACATTAGCAACGGTCACATCACGACCAAACCGGTGAATACAGACGGCCTGCGCACCTTCTCGTTGGACGAGCAGGACGACGACAGCGAGGACGAGGTGCTGAGCGTCCCGGGGGTGCAGGTGGTCAAGTCGTCGGCCGCCCAGCGCAGTGCCTTCCTTCAGGTGAGAGCTGACGCGGGATCAATAGGTAGTAAAATTTTGTGCAGATTTGGAAAAGAGCAGTAATTGAAACATAACGTCCTGACAAATAGTTTATCTGTGACAAGGATGCATTTGTATAAGCAATTAAACAACCTCGTTTCCACTGCAACATAAACAATAATGTTCTGTTGGACAGAATAACATGTTGTGACCTATTTATTTTGTGCATCGCATGACAGCGTGTTATTGTAGGCCGTTCATTTCCCGAGGCTCAGCTTGAATGTCCGCGTCAGAACAAAGCCCTTTTGAGCCGTGAACTTCAGTTCGTTCTGAGCGTTCGGGTTCATCTGTATCTACTCTACAGTTTCAACCCAAACTCGAGTCTAACTGCGCCTCAGTAGTTGCTCCACACCTCACAGGACTGTTTGATTTCAGGAGGAGAGCGACGAGGACCTGGTCGGCCTCCTGGACGAGTCAGAGCGGAAGAAGAGGAGCAAACGCTCTTCAGGCCTTAACCACGGCAACAGTACGACAGCCAACAGGAAACGGGACGAGGACGACAGCGACGAGGACCTGCTCCGAGTGTGATCCCATCCAGCCTGAACTCTCCTTTCTCAGTGAATGTCTCAAACAGCACCTGCAGAAACCTTTCCCGTTCTTACTTGGCCTACGCTGACTCTGTCCGGCGTCCTTATTTATTGATAATTGATTCTTTAAAAAACTTCTTTTCTCTAAACTTCTGGCTACTTTACTCCTGCCACATTTATCTAATATCGACCTAACAGGCCTGTTGAGACTCCAGAAATCAGCCAAAGCAGCACACGAAGCCTCTTCCTCAGTGTGTTTGAGGGACGAGATGAAACTCCGATGATGTGAAATCTGTTTCTTTTGAAATGAAGCTGTGCCATTATAGTAGCACTTTATTTCAGTGTTAACTGTTTCTTTGCAGACTGACTAAAAACTACTTGAGGTTGATTTGTGGCTTCGTTCTAACGTCCATCGGCCTTTTGGAACTGTATTTGATAACTGTGGTGAAATGTGCAGTGGCTCACTAGTGAAACTCATGATTCCTGTCCAGAAGGTAACTGGCAGCGGGTTCAGCTCTTGCTATGAGGCAGTGAAGGTGTTTGCTTTTGTTTCTAAAGGGAATGAAGACACTGATTTGTGTTTCGTTGCTGTTTACAGTTGCTATAATAGCAGCTTTTCTTTCTTTCTCCTCAAAGAAAGTGTGATGCCTTTCTCGTGATGAATTGACTTAGCGTTTCCACCCATGAATCACGTTGGAGCGGTTTGTCTTGTTTTAATATATGATGATGTTCTGTAACATGAACGTTTGGTCCTTTCCACCGGTGAACTTTGATGCTTTGTTTTCATGATTGTTTAATGTCTGTACGCGCGTTGACTGTGGAGATGGCCTTAAAAGTGAACGTCCCCGTTCACAGACTTTGAAAGTGAGACTTGAGACGCTAGTTTAGGCTGCATTGGTTTTGAAGTCCCCTCCTTCCACCAAAGCCATATGGCTCCAGCCACCGGTACCAATGTGTGGAAGTTTCCCTCGTTCGGTTTTGTTTTCAGGTCTGACTGTGGATGTTGCTGTGTAGAAAGTGTGATTATTATTATTTAATTGTTCTTAAACGTCCAGCTGAGTCAGTGCTCACATACACAACCTGTTTTCGGCTTCAGTGTTTTCACCAAGCATGACAGTAATGAGGCAAGAGCTGTAATGGAGACGTCTGACTCCAGTGTTCGCACATGAGCGTAAGAGTGACACGGTCTGAACGTGTGTTGGTGCCGCCATTATGAATGAACATGTTCAGGTTGAGACAAAGACAAGCAGCTCATTGTCTTGGTTGAAGATGAAAATGAAGAAACTTAACAGTAGAATGATTTCTCTCAATGAGCTTAGAATTATTTGGTAAAAACCAGCAGTGAACGTACCAACATGCTTCGTCCTGCATCACTTTTCAACAACAGCCAAACGTTCTTGTGCTTCAGCTAAAATGTTGTGATTCAGATTCCAGGAAAGGTCTGAGTTTGCAATGTAGACGTGGAGAAACGAGCAGATCAGACTCATGGTGGATTAATCAGTCCCAGCTGTCATCTAACTCCTTGTTCCAGCAAAGTTGGTTTGGTTCACGTCGTCTCTCTGAACTGAAATGAGCAACCCAGTGATTCATTAAGCCACTTCAGTCTGAGGGTGAATGAACAACCTCGTACAACGTTGGCCGGAGCAGTGCACTTACGTAACGACGCTCGTGTCTACCAACGTGGATTCACTTTGTACAATTTGAAGATGAAGCAACTCCAAAAGTTTCTGCCAGATGCCGTTTGTCCAAAATGGTCAAAGTAATTAAAAATATCAGCAACATCAGTATTTTTTCCAGCTGAGTTTGGTTTGTGCCATAAAATGCAGACGTCTAAAGGGAAAGAGCAAACGTCGTTCTCCTGGTCACAGCTGCAGCTTGCTTGAAATTGTTAAAAATAATAGGACGTTTTTCTGATTTGCACTAAAGTCTCTCATTGTTAATTTCAGATTTTTCATTTTATTTATTTACTTAAATGTTTCAGAACAACCATATTATTTTAAAGGAAAAAAAGTGTTTAACTATATTTTGGTGTTGATGTCGATCGTTGCTTCCAAAGAACCGTATTAGATCACAGTCCCGCAGAAGCTGAAATGATTCTGGGCTTTGGTTTGAAGTTGTCGTTTAATCAGTGTGATGTCATTTTTTTTTTTCCTTCTGTGTTTGCGGGCGTTGGAGGTGGAATGAAGGCGTCTGTCTGTCACGGTGAAGCGTATCTGAAGACACGTGTAGCACATCTGTAGCTTTCCTCATAAGACCGAGCCTGGTACCGATTCAGTTCCTTTCCAACTTCGCATCCAGTGTGATTCTGCTGATTTGGCACCAGAGTGTGTGTGTGTGGCTCATCTGCATGGTTCTGAGCCTCACCTGGACGAGGAACACGCTTGTGTAAAGCGAGCACAAGAACCTGAGGTTGGGACGAGGGCAGGTTATGTTTAGTTGGTGTATGTTCTGTTGTCTGATGTTTTCAGCTCTTTGCCTGTTTTTTATTTAAAATGACATTGATGTAAAAAAAAAAGATTGCATTATTTGAATAAATAAGAGATTCACGATTTATTACTGTTGTGGTTTAATTACATGTTGTGGACAATTTTCTTGAACACGTCAGGTGGATTCTGGTGCTGAGGCTAAACTCTCTGGGGGTAGAAAACACTCGACCATCGCACTTTGGATACATCAGCTGTTCTCCAGCGTTGGTTGTGCTAAAAAGAAATCCCACTTCCATGGGTTGGAAAGTAGGTCCCTGAACGCTGGACCCTGAGTTAAGAGTGCAGACGTCCGGGCTGACCCAACACTGGCCATGAAAGGTGGGTCTATGCTTAGACTTGACCTAAATACTCAGCCCCTAAAGATCTGATATTGTCCAATCCAACAAATGAAACCATTCATGTTCTCCTGTAAAAAACATCCCAGAGGTTCAAGAGGTTCAGTGTCCTTGTGTTTTAGTGGGATTATTCATTTTCTGACATCTCCTCTTGTCCTTGTCGGCATCATCTGTTCCTTTCAGACGTCGAACAGCTTGTTCCCGTGCTGTGAACTTATGACCCCGTTGCTGCAGGGATTCCCCGTAGGCCACGGTTTCCTGGAGACCCTAACCTCCTGCACGGTGTCCACGACGTGCTGAGCATCCAGAGTAGTGGAGCGTCAACAAGTCTATTTGGCTCCTGCGTCTCAATCACACGCTGCTGACGTAGCAGGACAGGAGACGGCGTGTTGCTCGTGTTTCCATTAGATCTTCACGTCTTACACAATCCCACACACCACGTGGACTTGTTAACTGATTGACCGTGAGCACGAGCTACTGTACAGATGGGCTGCACGGTGCGTTCAAGTCCTGTGGAGGCTTCGGGTCCCTCCTCATCCTGCTCAAAACAAGCACGTGAAGCACCTGATTGGTCACATGTGGTAGAGGGAGTCCCCTCACGCTGGGGAGGCTTCATAAAGTCAGTCGGTCCAACTCCAGTGTCCAACTGCAGCCATGACCACGTTTGATGACGCCTTGGAGGA
This sequence comes from Macropodus opercularis, assembly GCA_030770545.1. Lineage (NCBI taxonomy): Eukaryota > Metazoa > Chordata > Actinopteri > Anabantiformes > Osphronemidae > Macropodus > Macropodus opercularis. Next base: position 1,567,996 of record CM061112.1, read on the forward strand.
AGCTGGGAAGTTCGGCCGCTGCCAGAAGCGGATCTTCGCCCTGTTCTGCCTGCTGTCTGTTCCTTTCGCAGGTGTGTACGTGGGCATCGTGTTCCAGGGTTTCACCCCGGATCACTGGTGCCGGGACTCGGAGGTGATGGACTGGAGGCAGACGTGTGGCTGGAGCCTGGCCGAGGGCCGCAGGGCGATGCTGCCTTACGTCAACAGCTCTGGGGTCGTGCAGCAGAGCAGCTGTGAGCAGTATGAGGTGGACTGGAACAACACCGCGCTCACGTGTGACACCGAGCAACTGGACTTCAGCAAGTCTCCCACAGCTGCGTGCAAAAGCGGTTGGGAGTACGACTACGAGGGACGGCAGTCGTTTGTGACCGAGGTCAGTGATGAGATGTGTGGAGCACGTGAAGTAAACACCTGGACTGCTGCTGACGTCACCCTGTGTTTGTCTGGCACCAGTTTGACCTGGTGTGTTCAAACGGCTGGTTGGTGGACATGTACCAGGCCACACTCAACGTGGGCTTCCTGGTCGGGAGCATTGCCATCGGTTACCTGGCCGACAGGTAAGTTGGATAAGAACGCAGTGAACTTTCTTCAGGCTGTTTGTAAGACGTTGAACTTGTCGAAAGGCCTTAAAACTCCAGAGTTTGGGCCACACTTCTGTTTATGTTTGATGGGAACACAGATGGCCTACAGTATGTACAGCACCTGAACACATCACAACACTTGAACCTGTGCCGGGTCCTCGATCAGGATCAGGTCAAAGGCCTGAGCCCGTCTGTGTTTGTGCCTCCAGGCTTGGCAGGAAAATGACCTTCCTCATCTCCAACCTGCTGAACGGCATCGCAGGGATCCTGGTGGCTCTGGCTCCAGACTACGTGTCTCTGCTCGTCTTCCGAACGCTCTACGGGTTCGGCGTGAAGGGAGGCTGGGTGGTGGGATACGTGCTCCGTAAGCACCTTGAACGTCTCCGCTGGTTCCACGCGTCGCTTGTCCTGCTAACACAGCTTTCCTCTCAGTCACGGAGATCGTAGGCGTGGAGTACAGGCGTACGGTGGGGGTGTTGTACCAGATGTTCTTCAGCATTGGCCTGCTCCTCCTCCCTCTACTGGCCTACTTCATCACGGACTGGCGCTGGCTGCAGGCCGTCATCACCGCCCCCTACATCCTCATGCTGTCCTACTACTGGTGAGAAGCTCTGCGCTGTGTTTGTAGCGATGGACCGGCTGAAGCTCCAGTAAGCTGGCGGTGCCATCTCGTGGCGAGGTCGCAGATTACGACCGTCTCACTTTTGAGTGTGTCCAGGTCAGTGCTTCAAAATCTAAGAATCCGTTTCTGCAGGTTCATCCCTGAATCTCCAAGATGGCTCCTGTCTCAGAACAAAAAATCCAGAGCAGTGAAGATCACAGAGGACATGGCCAAAGAAAACAAGAGGTCTCTGTCCAAAAACATCGAGGTAGCTGAACACAAATTAGCCTTAAGAGTCTGAGGAGGTGGGAGACGTTGTGATGCATGTTCTCTGCTTCTGCAGTCGATGACGGATGATAACGCCGCCGCCTCCACCGCCGCCTCCTTCATGGACCTGGTCAGGACTCCGAAGATGAGAAAACACACGTTCATCCTCAGCTACAACTGGTGAGTCTGTCCGGCCTGAGCGCGAGGCGTCCGGCGCCACCGGCGTCACGTCTCGCTTTGCCTCCTCCAGGTTCACCAGCGCGGTCGTCTACCAGGGCTTGATCATGAGGCTGGGGATTCTGGGAGGAAACGTCTTCATCGACTTCCTGATCTCGGGGCTGGTGGAGTTCCCCGCTGCCTTCCTCATCCTCTTCACCATCGAGCGCATCGGCCGGCGTCTTCCCTTCGCCTCTGCCAACTTTGTAGCCGGAGCCTCCTGCTTCGTCACTGCCTTCATCCCTGACAGTGAGTGGCGCCGCTCAGATGACGTCACCCTGGTTAACGGCTGCAGCTCATTGCTGTTTGCGTTTGCAGGTATGTTCTGGTTTAAGACCGTGGTGGCCTGCGTCGGCCGCCTGGGCATCACCATGGCCTTTGAGATGGTGGTGTTCGTGAACACGGAGCTCTACCCCACATTTGTCAGGTAAAAGAATCTGTGTTCAGGGCGTTGGTGCATTTTCTACACGTGCGCCTGCTGTTACTGAGCTGAGTCCTGACCTGTCGCTGGCCCCGGGTCAAAGGGTCGAGCGTCGGTACTGAGCCTGTGCTTCCTGTAGGAACCTGGGCGTGTCCGTGTGCTCCACGCTGTGTGACGTGGGAGGCATCGTGGCTCCCTTCCTGCTCTACAGGCTGGCTGTGGTCTGGCTGGAGCTGCCGCTCATCATCTTTGGTGCGTATGTTACTCGTAGTGTTCCAGGGAAATAAAACTCTGAGCTAAAGCTGGGCGTGTGAAACGTGTGCTGCAGGCGGCCTGGCCTTCCTGGCCGGCGGTTTGGTTCTGCTGCTCCCTGAGACCCGAGGCGCGTCGCTGCCCGACACCATCGACGACATCGAGTTCCCCGACAGGTGAGCGTCCACTGATGCGTGAACACAACCTCTGGATCAACTGTTCGATGTTGAACAGTTTAAACCATCTCATGTTCATTGTTGTTTAGAGCACAGGACAAAGCTGCGCAGAAGAACCAGCAGTTGACCAACCTGTTGCCCAGCAACGACATATTCACCCAGAAGCCCGTGGAGGCGTCCTGTGAGCTCAGCGTGTGACGTCACCGCAGCGGCCTGTGCTGGGACCTGCAGGAACAACCCGCCTGCTCCGTGTAGCCGACGCGCTAGTAGCTGCTAACGTGATTGGTTCTTACCATCACGTGTGAGAGCGAAGCCGTGTCCAGAACCTTCACTTGGTCAGTTTGCTTTTATGTGTGTGAATACGTTTCATGTAGAGACACAAATTAACGGCGTCTGTCCTGCACAAGCGAGAGGATGTTTAGTGTTTATACAGGAAACGGCTCAAAGGTGTCAGGATGCCTGAAACATCACCTTCAACTATCAGTGCACGCGAAGAGAAAGTAGAATTTATTCTGTAATAAATTCACACACACTCTGAAAATATAATGTAAACAACTGTTCTAAACATGTTGCTGAACCAATCAGCAGTTGGATCGTTTCCCATCATGCCCTGCAGTTGGTGGAGAGATCTGTTCATACTGAATAAAAACGTCTCAGATGTTAAACTGTATATGGTAATAGTTCACTGAGGTAAACAGATGTTTTCCCATATGTTTGTTTTGTATAATCTTCAAGCACCTGTTTGTGTTAATAGTGTTTCTGTGATCATATTGTTGTTGTGGAGTTTGTTTATTAAAGTGATGTCTAGAGGAGCCTGCACGTGCGCTGAACTCTGCCCCTAGTGGCCGAAGCGCGTAATGCTCTGCGCAGGTGCGCGGTGTGACGCGTGATTGGTTGGTTTCATGTGCGACGTTATTCATTAAGCAGCTTTAGTTTCCAGGAGTCGCGCCGTAAGTAAGTGATTCGTGTTCTGACCCGGTGTCGGTTCTGGTGTTTTTTGTGGCAACAGGAACAAACAAACCGAGCTCAGTCTGAGGCTTTAACTATTATACGTTGACTTATTCTCTTCTAAGACGTGGCGGTGTTGGTAATGTGAGGTTTTGGACCAGTTCAGTACCAGGACGTTTGAGAAAGATCAGCCAACTGTTTTTAATGCAATGAAGCAACCAGCTGTTTTAATAGAACACACGTGTAAACATGGAGGTAGTGGCCACGTGGCAGCAGTAAGCGGAACCGGACCTGGACCCGGACCAGGTCGTTGTCAGTCGGACCCGTGTCGTGATGTTTGCATGTCCTGTAGTTGATGTGATCGTGGGAGCGAGCGACGCTGCGTTTTCCCAGCGTGATGGTCACACTCGCTGCATGTGATGCTGCAGCTGGCGGAGCCTCACAGAACCGGCGGGTTCGCAGAACCATATGACCGCCGCGCACTCAAACGCGTCATTGTGCTTCGACAACGTGTGAGGCGTCGGTGTGTATATAAGCCGGCGGCAGGTTCGGTCCTGCTCCAGAGAGACGCCCGCTCCGCTGCGGGTTAAACATTCCCTGAGCTCAAAGGTCCTGCGGCAGCCCGCGGTCCAGTCCACGGCTCAGTGCGCAGGTAACCAGCCGACGAGGAGCCTGCTGTGGCGGCGATGACGACCTTCGACGACCTCCTGGAGGAGGCCGGGCCGTTCGGCCGCTGCCAGAGACGCGTCTTCGGCCTCTTCTGCCTGCTGTCCCTCACTTTCGCGGGTATGTATCTGGGCGTCGTGTTCCAGGGTTTCACGCCGGACCACTGGTGCCGGGATCCCGCGGTGATGGAGAAGCGGGAGTCGTGTGGCTGGAGCCTGGAGGACGTGCGCAGGCTGACGGTCCCGTTGGGCAACAGCTCCGGGTCGCTGCAGCAGAGCAGCTGTGAGCGGTACCAGGTGGACTGGAACAGCACGACCCTCAGCTGCGACATCCAGAACCTGGACCTCCGTGGATTCCCAGTCACTGCCTGCGAGGTGAGGTTGTCCGGTTGTGGTGAAATGTTTGTGTGAGCAGCTGAGAAGAGAAACAGACTCAAACTCAGCAAGACGGCGTTTGGTGACATGGATCAGAAAAAAGCAGATGCACAGTCGAAGGAAAACGCTTTTTGAGTAGTTGTCAGGTGTTTGTGTTTGACCAGACCTGTTGAACCTGTGACCTCTTCTGTGGCGACGTCGCTTGTTGGCACTGAGCAGATTCACGTTCTGTGTCGTGTGTTTGTCAGGACGGCTGGACGTTCGACTACGGCGGCAGGAGGTCGTTCGTCACAGAGGTGAGAGGACTCGTGGTGTTTGTGCACATGTGCAGTGCTGACGTAGTTGACGTCTGCCGTCTTCCTCAGTTTGAGCTGGTGTGCTCCGAGTCCTGGTTGGTGGACATGTTCCAGTCCACCTTCAGCCTGGGGAACCTGGTCGGCAGCTTCGTTTTTGGCTACTTCGCTGACAGGTGACGCCTTCGGTTGTTGTTCTGTGTGTAAATCCCAACGTTTGTTGTTAGAGACGCAGGGGGAGAAAAGCAAAGAGGGGTTTGTTGAGCTTCTGGTCACGTGTCTGCAGGTTTGGCAGGAAGCTGTGTTTCCTGGTGGCCAACGTCACCAACGCCGTCTCTGGGCTTGTCCTGGCTGTGGTTCCCAACTACGCGTCCGTCCTGGTGCTGAGGACCGTCTTTGGCTTCGCAGTCAAAGGCAGCTGGATGTCCACCTACGTGCTGAGTACTGACCCGCCCCACGTGTTGTTGTTGTTGTTGTTGTTTCTTCACTGACTCCTGAGGTTCATGGTTTTCCTGTGACGTCCTCTCAGTGACGGAGATCGTCGGCGTCCAGTACAGACGCACGGTTTGCATCTTGTACCAGATGGCGTTCAGTGTGGGCGTCCTCCTCCTCCCGCTGCTCGCCTACTTCATCGTGGACTGGCGCTGGCTGCAGGTGGTCCTCTCCGCGCCCTGCGTCGTCTTCCTGGCCTATTACTGGTGAGGGTCTTGAACACTGTGTCCAGTTTTGGCCCAACGAGGCTTAGTACCGTGTGTTTGTGCTGCAGGTTTTTGCCGGAGTCTCCCCGGTGGCTCATCTCTCAGAATAATTCCTCCAAAGCTCTGGAGGTCACTGAAGCTATGGCCAAGGAGAACAAGAGGACGATCAAAGAGCACGAGGTAGGTGGACGATCAAAGAGGTGGAGGTAGGTGGACGATCATAGAGCAGGAGGTAGGTGGACGATCATAGAGCAGGAGGTAGGTGGACGATCATAGAGCAGGAGGTAGGTGGACGATCATAGAGCAGGAGGTAGGTGGAGGTAGGTGGACGGTCATGGAGCAGGAGGTAGGTGGAGGTAGGTGGACGGTCATGGAGCAGGAGGTAGGTGGACGGTCATGGAGCAGGAGGTAGGTGGACGATCATAGAGCAGGAGGTAGGTGGACGATCATAGAGCAGGAGGTAGGTGGACGATCATAGAGCAGGAGGTAGGTGGAGGTAGGTGGACGATCATAGAGCAGGAGGTAGGTGGAGGTAGGTGGACGGTCATGGAGCAGGAGGTAGGTGGAGGTAGGTGGACGGTCATGGAGCAGGAGGTAGGTGGAGGTAGGTGGACGGTCATGGAGCAGGAGGTAGGTGGACGGTCATGGAGCAGGAGGTAGGTGGACGGTCATGGAGCAGGAGGTAGGTGGACGGTCATGGAGCAGGAGGCGGCTGACAGTGAGGAGGTTTAATGAGCTTTGTGGTGTCATGTGCTGCTCGTTCCAGGAACTGACCGACGCTGAAGGCGACTCACCCTCCGCCGCTTTGCTGGATCTGGTCAGAACGACCAACATGAGGAAGCACACGTTGATCCTCATGTACAACTGGTGAGTGGTGGTGTGAGGTGGGCTGGGCTCTGGCTGTGGCGGGTGTTGAGTGTGGCCTGTGTCCTGCAGGTTCACCTGTACTGTGGTCTACCAGGGCCTCATCCTGCGGGTGGGCATAGCGGGAGGAAACGTCTTCCTCGACTTCTTCCTCTCGGGCCTGGTGGAGTTCCCCGCTGCCTTCCTCATCCTCTTCACCATCGAGCGCATCGGCCGGCGTCTTCCCTTCGCCTCTGCCAACTTTGTAGCTGGAGCCTCCTGCTTCGTCGCTGCCTTCATCCCTGACAGTGAGTTGTAGTGTGGTCCCCGATGTTGGACACGGCCCACGGACTGATTGTGTGTCCGTGTCAGGCTGGCACTGGCTGAAGACCGTGGTGGCCTGCGTCGGCCGCCTGGGCATCACCATGGCCTTTGAGATGGTGCTGTTTGTGAACACGGAGCTCTACCCCACATTTGTCAGGTCAGGTCCTGTCTGTCAGCATGAAGCTGTAGACGAGCAGACAGACTCACCTTCTCCCCCTCGACTCAGGAACCTGGGCGTGTCCGTGTGCTCCACCCTGAGCGACATCGGCGGCGTCGTAGCTCCCTTCCTGCTCTACAGACTGGCCTCCGTCTGGCTGGAGCTGCCGCTCATCGTCTTTGGTGAGTGTGAAATGAGCGGCAGGCGAAGGAGAAGCGATGTGTTTGCTGCCGGTTGGTCCCATGGACAGTGTTGGTGTTGAGCTGCTTGGTCCAATTGAATTGAATTCCAGCTGCAGCTCAGCCTCTACGTTCCGTGTTGTTGCAGGTGCCCTGGCGTTCGTTGCTGGAGGGCTGGTGTTGTTGCTGCCAGAGACCAGAGGAGTTCCTCTACCCGAGACCATTGAGGAGGTGGAGTTTCCTGAGCGGTGAGTGGCTGTAGGAGCAGTAATGTCATGTGTGAACCACGTGTGTCCGAGCCTTGTGTGTGGTTTGTCTGAAGTGTTGCTGTTAGTGGATGTGAATTTTTGTCCCTTTGGGCAGGTTCTGTATGTGAACTATAAACTGACAGTAATAAACGTGGTTAAGTCCTTGTTTGTGTTCTGTCTAACATGATTCAGTGTTGCTTGAAGTGGTGTCTTTGTGAACTGACTGCTGTGTGATGGTTTGTGTCAAAGGAGAAGTTAGTTGTTCCTAATAAGAAATGACACCTAAGCGGTGTGTGGACCACTGATGCCTGGAAGAGAGTTGTAGGGCTCGTACTTGTGTGTAAGTGCTCTGTGTGAACATGCTGAGGAAAGTGTTGGTTTCCAGTCCCAGAAAAAGTAACGTTAAGCTGCACATGTCACTTATTGAGGTAACATGAGAAAGAAGTGACCTGAGCTCATTCTCTGCAGCTTTAGTGGCTGGAGGCTGTGATGTCTGTCAGTAGGAGAAGCAAATGTTTTGGGGTGAAGTGACTGTATGTGTGTGTCAACTGTGTTTTCAGACATGGACAAGTGGAAACCGCCCTGTGACCCAGTGTGATGCCGCTACTGTCTGTGGGTGAGACTTTATTCACTGATGGGAGCTGCTCCACCCATGATGGCAGTTTGTAATGCAGCACTTGTGTTTGTACAGATTACGGTTAACATCAACAACATCATCACACTCATCAGATACTAGCAGCATATTGCCTGTAAATACATGTACAGCGGTTGTGCTGGAGCACAGCTATACTGGAGCGTCTTCCCCAGCAGAAGGTGGATGTTTAATTGGTTTTGATGGTTCTGTCGATCCAGTCCACGAACTTGGAGACGCGGGCGTAGACACCGGGCTTCATGGCATTGGCACATCCTAAACCCCAGGAGGTGACGCCCTGCAGGACGTATCGGTTCTGGGCGAAACACACCAGAGGGCCGCCGCTGTCACCCTGGAGGGAGGGAAGGGACATTTGGGTTAATGTGTGGTGCTGTCAAGTAGTGAATGCTGCAGGAATCACCCTGTGGATGTGAGGATCTTGGTAGCAACCACCCTGTGGGCAGTCTTCAGGCAGAGAACTCTGCGGATGAATGGGACGGCCCCAGCGAGCGGATGGCTGCAGATTGGGTGTGCTTGGCCTCGAGTGCAAGAGAAATTAGAAATAATAAATTTATTATTTCTAATTTCTCTTGCACTCGAGGCCGGTCGGACCGCGGGCGCCAAGGGGGGGTGCCGGCGACCACGTACGGCGACCGTCATAACGCCCCCCCACCGTATCATAAGGCGCAGTCGGCCCCACCGTCCACGCCAGGGCCCACCGGACCCGGGAGGGCGGGGACCCGGCCCAGCTCTCGGCCAAGCACACCCAATCTGGAGCCATCCGCTCGCTGGGGCCGTCCCATTCGTCCAGGGCCAAAAGCACAGGCGTGACCCAGCACATTCAACCTAAGGCAGGCTCAGACACACCAGGAACCACAGCTGCAAGATCTCTGGCCGATTCCAACTACTCCACCCACCTCACGACAGAGAAGCGACACCTGGAACCGATCACTCACACACATATGGTGGCACCTCCACATGAACCACAGGCACAGACTTGCATGTTGCATTTGGACAAATCACATCTGTCCAACCTCTGTTTGATGATTACACGACTTTAAACATTTGCCTGTTGTGTAGCGTTTCATCTACTGCATCAGTTCCACTCACACCAACCCCCCCATGAGCCACATTCCCCCATCACTACGCCGACATACTTGGCACACTGCAGAGAAATGAGTTACTACAGTGTAACACATTACACACCTCCAGCCTTGGTAACACACACAAGAACAACAGTGTGCAAGCGGCACATACAACCAAACACACCGTTGACTTTCAGAGCCACACAATCACTCACACGCACATCAGGATTCATAGCTGCGACTCCACAACCTGACCACTGCACCAAACGGAACAAATACAACATTTCCACTTCATTCTCATGCTGACTGGTTTGTTGTACCTGGCAACTGTCGGTTCCTCCCTCGATGTTTCCAGCGCACATCTCGTGTTCTCTGACTCTGCCGTTCAGGTAGGCTGGACGGTTACACACCTTGTTCTCGATCACAGGAAACCCAGCTTCCTTTAGGATGCCGTCGCCTCCAGTACCTATTACACAGCACCTCTAGTTACAGAGCCCTGCAGTCACCACAGCAGCATCCTTCCCTGACAGAGCAGACACATACCCTGCGTTTCGCCCCATCCAGTCACGTAACACTCAGTGCCACTAGGAACAACATAATCTTTATCCGGCAGACAGGCTGGATGGACTTTGTCATTTAAAATCGCAGGGCTGTAAAACACAGACACAAACATATTGACTCATTATTCTGAACTCGTTGAAAGGGACCAACTCTTTCATTTTGATTACACAACTCATGACATGAGCCACAGGACCCAGCAGAGTCCTTGTCAACTGACAAACTGCTTATCGCCTCTGTCATCATTTACAGACTTCAGTGTAAGACACTACACATTAACCACTGTCCCAGTGAACGTACAAACTGCCGTCCTCCCATCTGAGCAGTCCACACTCACCTCTCCAGCTTGAGCAGAGCAATGTCAGCTCCGTTGGGCCCCAGCACCAGCTTCTCCAGCCTCTTCTCCTGCTTCGACGGCTCGTTGGCTCGCTCCGTGTAAACACCCAGCAGCACCTTGTAGGCTGAAGGCCTCTTGGACCTACAATCCACACACCTGTCAACCAGCAGCCATGTCTAAGCACAAGTTAGCATGGACAGATTAAACAGGCTCTGACCTCTCCAAGCAGTGTGCAGCAGTCAGCACCCACTGAGGATGGATCAGAGTTCCTCCACAGAAATGGATTCCTGTACTGGAACAAAAACACGAGGAGGACACAATAAAAACCCTCCGGTCACACTGTGGCAAACCCAGCCTGTGCTGTTGTACTCACTCGGTCCGGAGGCTGATTTGCCAGGGCCACGAATACGGCTTTGACACGCAGCCTCCCACAATACGACCGAAACAACGCTTCGGCTTGTTGGCTGGTGTCCCACAATCCAACTGAGCTGAGACATATAGTTTGGGTTTCAACACTTTAACATTTCTTGGCATAGTCACATACATGTTAATCTACAACACTCAAACCACAGCTGCTACTGAAAACAGCCACATACCACAGTCTGGGATCTCGCAGTGCTCCCACTTCTTGGTTCTGTCTGTGGTGTAGCACCACGGCCCGTTCACATCGCTGTCCGGGTTCCTGCAGTTCTGACGCAGAAAACAAACACACAAACCATCAGAACATCTCCAGCTGCAGATGGTTCCTGCTGAGAGTCAAGGCACTTACGTTGCCCTCCAGACCCTTGTCAGGGTGACTCGTTGGGGTGAAGCTGTTGTGCTGGTGAGGAGTCTGAGATCTCCAGGCCTGGCACGTCACCCCTGAGGCCGTGATTGACGTTGGGCCTCTGTATGTGTCTCCAATTCCAACCTTACAGTCTGACAAAGCAGGACACAGAGAGAGAAAAATGAGTGAATACAGAATAAAACTCACAGTCTGGATGGTCGCAGCGGCTTCACCTGGCTCTGCTGGAGCCTGCGTGTTGGTGGAAGGTTCCTGGTTCACAGGAGACCCGGTGGCTGGTGCTGCCACCGGGTCTCTGGAGTTGCACTTTGCCACGTTGCAGTACTCCCAGCGCACAGAGGGATCTGTCGTGTAACACCAAGGAGCCCGGTCTCCATCTGGGTTCCTGCACAGATTCAACCTGAGGTCCCTGTTCAGACATGAAACCATATCAGTTTCCTTACTTAGGTGCAGACTTTAGCCTTTGACAAATCCAATTCTAATCTCATCTTAAGTGTACTTGTACCATGCAGAGTGAAAACACAACTACACAAAACACTTCCCCATGTGCTCAAGTTACTACCTGTACTCTGCCTGTCCACACCAAGCTCTACTCACGCTTTGGGGAACTGCGCCTGAGTTTTTTGATGGCTGTGTGGAGACATGGAGTTCCAGAACTGACATTTCTTTCCACTGATGGTCTCCGATGTGATCCCACGGTAACTCGACCCGTTCCCCTCGTAACAGTCTTCCTCCTCGGGGGGGATCACTGGGTCGCCTGCAGTCAGACAGAAGGACAATGTGTCTGTGTGTAACAGGGATTAGTCTACAAACTGATGCTCCTGTTTGCTTCTCTTCGACTGTTGCTTTGCCTCCTACATTTCCTGACTCTAATTCAGAGGCATCATTAACCACAGTTTCACCTGGTCGGTCTGAATTCCCACAGCTCGGCACACTGCAGTACTCCCAGCGAGTGTTGGGGTCCGTGGTGTAACACCAGGGCCTTCTCTCGTTGTCTGGGTTACGGCAGTAGTTGCTGTCTAAGCCTCTGACAAATAAACAGACTGTGATTAAGGTGAACGCAGTCGAACCCTCTGTTTATTCTGTATTTCATTCTACTATGAGCGGTCACTGGCATTTCATCCGCCCTGGAGAACAGCTCTTACTTGCAGGGGTAGTTCTCTGGCGTGCGGTTGTGTTTGTTTGGTGTCTGAGACGACCAACTCTGGCAGGTTTTCCCAGATTCTGTCACAGCAACCGTGCCTCTGTATGCGCTGCCTTCTCCAGTGGCACAGGTCAGTTCTGGGACGATGGTGGGAGGCTCTGAAGCTGAGGACAGAGGAAAACATGGATGGTTATTTGTAGACAGGATGTCCTGGGTCTCCTTTGTAAAGACGATAAACATTTTAGTCCTTTCAGTCACAGTATAAAGGGCTCTGAGAACAAAGCAGCCTTCAGATACTGGCACTGGAGACTTACTGCAACGAGGAATGGAACAGAAGTCCCATCGCTTGGACGGGCTGGTGGTGAAGCACCACGGTCGGGGGTCCCCATCAGGGTTTCTGCAGTAATTCTGTTCAAGAAACTTCTCTGGAAGACTACACAGACCACAAGGAGAAGCTTGATAAATGAGTCCTATTTAAACTCCTACAACTTCAGTATCAGCCTCATTAAATCCTTCTGTGGGATAGATTCATGGCATCTCACGCGCTGGGGATGTATCCGTGGTTGTGAGGTTTCTGGGAGTCCCAGCGTTGGCAGGTAAAGCCGTTTTCTGTGGTGGAGGTTTTCCCTCTGTAGTCCTCACCGCTGCAGTGTATACACTCCTCTGTAAGGAGGGAGGTACATATGACACTGCTGACTCAATGTGCCAGTCACAACAACTACAAAGGCTACAATCTGAGGAACCCGTCTCACCGGTGCAGTCGGAAACGTTGCAGTGCTCCCATCGGGTGCTGGGGTCAGTGGTGTAACACCAAGGCCCTCCACTGTCTCCATCAGGGTTTCTGCAGAAGTTAGACTCGAGGTCTGCTAGTGGGTGGGTCTGTGGTGTGATGCTGCAGGCAGACAGGCAAGAATAATGACATGAACACAGAAAAACACATCACGTGATGCAACACAAGGACATGTGGGAACACATACTTTGGCCTATGTGGGAATTTGGATTCCCATGACTGACACGTCTTGCCTGTTTTCGTTTTGCTCTTTGTTCCTCTGTAGTCAGTTCCTATTCCACTGACACATTCCAGGAGGTAAACTGGAAACACAAAGAACAGCACTCACCAAAACACACATAATTACACATTTGAACAAATGAGGACCAAAGTGCACAGCTCACTGGGTGGCACAAGGCTGGGTTTCAGTTCATCTTCATGGAGAATGTGCTATAAATCATGGCGTCATTATCCCCAGAATGTGAATCTTTGATCAGATTACACTGAAATGTTAGTTCATGAGCAAATCCTGAGCATCACTAGTGTTTTACGTCACTTCTGTTTGCAGACACAGTTCAAACATCGCTGATCAAGCAACAGGAGCTAAACATTAACTGCAATAGAATAAAAAACAACCACACAGCATCAAACTATAAAGGAGACGTGTGAAGCTGTGCGTGTGGCGCAGCCTTCGCTTCGTTGCTGCCGCTGCCCTCACACAGACTCACCCTTTTTCTCATATAGGACTGTGCTGCTTCTGCGCAGGGTGGTCTCTGTTTTGGTGTTTGCTGCAGCCGTCCAACACTCTTGGTCCTTTTCAATATATATGAAAGACCTACAGAGACAACCATCAGCCAACGGGGATGCTGGGCTTTAAATGCGAATCTCAAACCACGATGTCACGGCGCATACGAACCTGCATGTGAAGGAGGTTTCACCATTACATTTGATGGCGCAGTCGGCCACCGTGTTCACTGAATACTGCCTTTTCTGCAGCGACAGGATCCACGCCCCTTCAGTTTTGACATAATCATCTACCTCTGCGCTGCTAACTGCAAAACAAACATAAACAAGGTTTTTAATGTCACAAGCATGTGGACTTCTTTTCAATTTGGGTTTGAGGACAGAATGTCTTCAGCACACGCTCAAGCTTCCTTCCAACAGTCTGCTCATTTAAGCACATTCTTTTCTCTCCGTCTACCATCACTGAACATTCACAAGCTGTTTGAATTAAGATGTCTGGCACAGAAGCGCTATCACATGTATGTCTGTGCTCCAAAGGGCATCAGCCTGAGGGTCGTGCACTTTGAATTGTGCTATTGTGCTGGTTGTTGACCAGCACAGAAGCAGGCAACAGTTACATTGGAAGCTATGTATGGAAGGAAACTTACAGAACAGTACAAAACAGGTCAAACAACACTACATTTGCCTCCATAAGGTACTTTGGCATGAAAAACAAATCAAACACATCAAGTATCCGCACACAACCATTAAGAAAGTCAGGATCCCTGAAGTCTTTATCTCAGTGCTAAATGAAAGCCTGATATATAAAACGGTTAAAACATCTACCAGCATCTTCAAACCTCAAACACGACCGGACTCATGGACGAACACATTACTTTCAGCCTGTATTCATAGTCTACTACAAACACTCAACCAATGACAGCATGAGCTGCTTTTGCACATTATTAACAGTCTCCATCAGTGGTATTGTTTTCATTGATTCATAACCATCATTCCACAATCATATTGGGTCTTACCAGTACAGAGCAGGGCTCCCAGGAGGACAGCTGCTTTGTACAGGTCCATGGTGAAGCCCAGCTTCCAGTCGACTAACCAACACAGGAACCTCCTGCTATGTTATTGGGATCCTTTCAGCAGATCAGCAAGACTAATAGGACAACTCGATCATTAGTCAATCATTGTCCTGACAAGGACAGCAATCAGTAACAGGTCAAAATCCTTGTTTATAGGAGATTTCAGAACATGATTTCTGTCTTCTGTGGTTTCCAGGCCTGGAGTGTTTACTATGAATAAATGCTTGCTCTTGGTCTTGGTCTTGGCTTTGACCTATACTCCATCTTCTGCAACTGCTTCTGATTTCATTTTTCCCCTTATTCACATAATGTGACCTTTTGTGTTTTCATCACAAGTAAACACTGTGTACATGAATCCTCAGCATGCCTCATGAGTAGGGTTGCACATTAGACTCTAGTAGATGGCTTCACAATGAGCAGCATCTTTAAAGGCAATGCTCATCTATGCGCAGTAACAGTCCTGGTTTTTGTTCCACTCAGTGAAACTATGTGATCTCCATCGAATTAGATCAATACAAAGAGTTAATCTTTAGCTGAAGGGACCAATGCCCTTAAGCACAAATATACGATTACACAATAGCCTACTTTAGAGTTTCTGGTGAGCCAAGAAACATCAATTTCATTCCTTTTAACCAAACTGCTCAAGGAAAATACATTTAACTTCTGGGTCGTTTTTGATGTAGTTGTAAACAGCAAAAGTGCATGTACTTTAAAAAAAAACACTACTACCCACCCACTACTGACCAGTAACAACATTAAGAAGACTAAGCACATTATCATTACTTATGGTCTCCATTGAACACCTGCATCGGACTGTGTGCATCACGCTTTGCCTTAAATAATGAAAGTGACTCTTCCGTCATTTTGCTCGTTTCAGTTTCATGTCATCTAATCATTAATCACCCTTGACCAATAAAGTGACACTTGTCACAATCAATTAATGAGACGATATGCACATAATACACACACACACAGGAAAGTTAGGTCACTTTTAGAAAACTCACTACTTACAGCTTAAAAACTAAAAGCAAACGCCAACAAAGAGACAACTACAAAGTTCTGAAAACTTCACTACTGGTTTTTAGTTTTGGTTTATTCCGTTCAGGGGAAGGATATTTTGCATTTTAGTAGAATTTCAGATTAACTAGAAATTTTAATCTAGTCAGTGTCTGCCTTTATATAAAGTAGCTATGATATTAAACTAGTATTACTAGTATTTCCAGAATATGCATTGTTGTTATTTAATGCTAAACACCAGTCGAGGACTAGTTTCTGGAGGATGAGGACTTTGTCCTGAGTTTGTCATAGCACAGTGTGTTTTCTCAGACACATAAACAAAGCCAACATCCCCTCAGCAGCTCACAGCGGAGCCGTCCAGGCTACATGAGCTACCACGTAGCTACAGCCTCTCTGGACGTGAACCAGCGGCCTGAGCGACACATGCAGCTGGACAGAAGGAAAAGATGCGCGTTTCACTTACTCCACAGGACACGAAGTCCCGTCTGTCATGACGGTGAAGCGCCGATCACCGGCTCAGAGTTTCCCACTGGCCTTCATTCCTTCCACGCCAGCAGCGTCCACGGGCCTTTTTTGCTGAGTTGACAGGTTTGTTCACACCTGTCCGTCAAATGCGTCTTGTTCTTCCTAGACGGAAGGATGAGCTCCGCTGCATGTTAGCAAACAGCCGCTAGCAGCTCTGCGCCAACAGTTTCCCCGTTAAAAGCCTCAAATGCCTCGTTTCCTCCGGTCTGTGCTGTTGGCCGTCGTCAGATTTAGGTTCAGCGTCTTTAAGTGTCATTGTAGTAAACAGCTTTTTCACTAGCAGCTTAAATCTCCGTGTTGAAGTTGCTAATGCTAACCACGATAACCCGCTAAACGTGACGTTGACCCATCCTCTGATATGATTAGTGCGAGGTCAAAGGGCGACTGGCTTCCGTTGACCTGGCCAATCACAGCGTGGCTGACATGACGTCTCCTCGCTTGATTGGTTAATATATTAGAGTTTCACACGTCCGCCAGGTAACGTTTATACGTTTATAGCTGTTTCGCTCTTTATAGGAGAGGAAATTACTTTAATGTCAATCAGGCAAAGAAAGAACGAGACGAGACGAAACGTCTTCATGGAACATCCCGCTATTCATTGACTCTATGAACATTCAATAATCAAGCATTTTGGTTTATTCAATATTTGTTCATTGTAGCAGCTTTAATAGTAAACTGTTTCCAGTAAGTCGTCTGCATTCAGGCGCAAATCATCATGAATCAAGGCGACGCGTGACTCCGGAAACGCCCCGAGCATCACAGGCACAGAGTCTGCAATAACAGGACAGAGATGGTTTCAGGTGAAAACAGCTAAGATGCTGTAACCACAACAAACAAAAGCACTGGAGATTTATTAAGACGCAGAAATAACCTCAACAGGTCAAATTCAATCCTAGGCAGCTGTGCATAGACTACGTAAGCCAACGCCACCACGATGTCAGATGGTGAGTCGAACATATGGTTTCAACTTATACAAGCTTATACAAGAGAACATGAAATAAACTGGAATACATGGTCCCTTTGGCTGTTGGTCATTTGCAAACCATCATTAACATCCATCATCCAAAGTACCAAACATTCTGACCAGTTGTCACTGTTCATTCAGAACATTGTATTTTACTCTACAAGCTACACCCAATGTTGTCTTTCCTACATTCTAGGAATTCGAGCTGAAATCATCATTAATGTCATGTTTCACCTGTTCCATGTCATTTCCCACAGCGGGTCAAACTGCAGTACTCCCAGCGAGTGTTGGGGTCCGTGGTGTAACACCAGACCCATTCCCCTCCATCAGCGTTACGACAGTAGTTGCTTTCAAGGTCGCTAAAAAATAAAGTTACTGTGATTCAGATGAACATGTTCATGGTTTCTCCTCCGTACTTTGACCAGAGCTCTTACTTGGTGGGGAAGTTCTGTGGCGTGATGGTGTGTTGGTGCGGCGTCTGAACCGACCACTGCTGGCATGTTTTCCCAGACCGAGTCACAGCAGTCTTGCCTCTGTAGTCTTGGCCATCACCAAAGGAACAGAGCATCTCTGGGAAGAAGGTGGGACTTGGAATCAACAGAAGATTCATAACATACATGTATTGTGTTTCATGTCAAGAGTAAAATTAGTAGATGGAGAGATGTGTGTTGGTGACGTGGTTTCATTTAAAGTAATCTACAAAAATCAGAACATGTCTGATAGTCAAAGCCTGTTTTCATCATAGTGTCAGTACAGTCAAACATTCTTTAAGTTTAACTCCAACAATAAAGAATCAGATCAGCCTCTTATTTGGGTTATTGTACATTTGAGTCCATATTCTCTTCATATCAGGCTCATGCACTGTAAACACTCTGTAAATCCACAATGAATCAGTCAACTGCTACTGGCTCATTACTTTGTCTAATGTCAGTATCAAATTATCAAGAATTAGAATCAGACATAGAAACGAAATAGTCATTAACCAAAGTTTCACCTCTTCCAATAGAAGTCTCACAGCTCGGCACACGGCAGTACTCCCAGCGAGTGTTGGGGTCAGTGGTGTAACACCAGGGACCATCTGAGTTGTCAGGGTTACGACAGTAGTTGCTTTCAAGGCCACTGAAAAATAAAGTTAATGTGATTAATATGAACACTCACTGACACAAAGATAAAGACAGGATATTGTCTGTTTGCATTCCTGTTCATTTCTCCTCTGTTGAACCAGTTCTCTCATCTGACTGATTCTTACTCTCACCTGCTGGTGTAGTTCTCGGGGGTGTATTTGTGGTATAGAGAATATTTTCTATGTTTTGATTCAGGTTCATTGGTTCCTCCTCTGTTCTCTGCTGAATCATGTTACATCTTGTTCATCCTACTTTGACTGAACCACAAGTATTTTTTATTCCTACAGATATTCTTACCTGCTGGGGTAGTCCTTCGGTGTCCGTTCATGAGAGTGTGGGCTCTGAGCCGACCACCTCTGACACGTTTTCCCAGACCAGGTCACAGCAGTTGTGCCTCTGTACGCTTGGCCATGACCGGTTGTGCAGGTCAGCTCTAACAAGATGATAGAAATTAGTAAAAAACTAGATTAAAAATAATTGTTCCCCATGGCAACTTTTCACCCTTTTTGACCTTAGAGCACAAACTTTGCAGAAGTGACAGGACTGAAGATGTTTACTTCAGCTGCTTTTCAGCCTTTTTATTTGGGTTACTGTACATTTGTGTTTATAATTAAATTAATATCTCTATATGGGGCATATGTACTCCACTAAAGTAGCAAAGAGAAAGAACACTATTGGCTCTTTACTTGACCATTTCAGTATCATACGGTTTATTAATTCTCAGAATTACACTTGACATTTTCATCATACAGATTTCACCTGGTCCAGGTAAAGTCCCACATCTCGGCACAATGCAGTACTCCCAGCGAGTTTGATGGTCCGTGGTGTAACACCATGGCCTTGGATCACCGTCAGGGTTACGACAGTAGTTGCTTTCAAGGTCACTGAAAAATGCAGGTACTGTGATTACACACACTGACACAAAGAAGAGAATATTTTCTATGTTTTGATTCAGGTTCATTGGTTCCCCCTCTGTTCTCTGCTGAATCATGCTACATCTTGTTCATCCTACTTTGACTGAACCACAAGTATTTTTTATTCCTACAGATATTCTTACCTGCTGGGGTAGTCCTGTGGTGTCCGTTCATGAGAGTGTGGGCTCTGAGCCGACCACCTCTGACATGTTCTCCCAGACCAGGTCTTAGCTATCGTGCCTCTGTACGCTTGGCCGTTACCGGTTGTGCAGGTCAGCTCTGGGGAGATGGTGAAGTCCTTTTTGTTAAAAAGATTCCTGGCTGTTCTGTTGTGTTTGCTTTATTAAAATTATTGCCACTGTAAATAACTTTCTATGAATACAACAATCTACAAAATGTTTCTTAGTTATCATACATTTGGTTTGCGTCAAGCAGGTCACTATGTCAGGTGATTTGATTTTAGACAAAGCACAAACTTAGCAGAGGTGACAGGACGTTTACTGCACCTCTATGTGCTGTGTAAGCAGCACTTTAATTAGACCCCTGCGACATATGTAGTATTATTATTTGTGTCCACATTAAAGACAATATTATTTCTATGTGGGGAACATGCACAGGAAACACTCCTCTGTAAAGCAACAAGGACAAACATCAAACTGCTACTGGCTCATTGCTTTGTCTTATGTCATTCTCAGAATTAGAGTTCAATCAGCATCATTAACCAAATGTTTCACCTGCTCCAGGTGAATTCTCACATTTCGGCACAATGCAGTACTCCCAGCGAGTGTCGGGGTCCGTGGTGTAACACCAGGGCCTCAGCCCACCGTCAGGGTTACGACAGTAGTTGCTTTCAAGGCCGCTGAAAAATAAAGTTACTGAGATTAAGATGAATAAAGAATATTAGAATATGTTTTGGATTCCTCATGTTGTTCATGGTTTGCTGCTCTGTTGAGAAACATTATATTATACTATCAGCTCACTTTAACATCTTGTCCATCCTACTTTGACTGACAATACACTCTAGTAGTCTTACCTGCTGGGGTAGTCCTGTGGGGTGAAGTTTGGTTTGTGTGGGCTCTGAGCCGACCACCTCTGACATGTTTTTCCAGACCAGGTCACGGCAATAGTGCCTCTGTACCCTCTGCCTTCACCAAAGGCACAGTTTGGCTCTGAGCCCATGGTGGAGCCTCCTGAAGAAGAGGATAATGGTAGATTCATCAAAAAACGGTTTGTAGCTGTTCAGACTCCAATGTTACCTTTCAGCCCTGAAACCTCCACCTGCAGGTGAGTCACAGATGGCAAATGCTCTTTCTCATGCTACATCAGTGACTGTACAGTAACTATACAACAATTCTACCAATTTTGTACACACTGTACATGAATGAACAAAACTGTTGGTGCCCTTCTGTTGGGCACTGAAAACACTGTAAACGTGTATTAACGAATTAAACTCAACCAAACCAATGAAACTGGCCTGGACAGAAATGATGGTAACTCTTGATGTGACTTCACACTCAAATGTGCCTTTTAACATTTCTTTAGAGCTGGGTATTTCTGGGGTCATTGTCATTTCAAGCTGCGTCTTACCGATGCAGATCACGGCTCCCAGGATGAAAACTGCTTTGTGCAGGTCCATGACGATGCTCCTTCACTGGCAGCTTCTAGTCAAATACTGTGTCTCAGAGGAACTTGGATCCTAATATACCAGACAAAGACATAGGACAACACCAGTTAATCATTGACGTGATCTCTTTCAACAGCTTAGTGTTCTGGAGTTTTAGACCCTGCACCCTCTTGCGACCCTTTCAGTTAACTTATCAACATGTTAGTTGCCAGAATCAATGTCTCGGTGCAGATAATACCGGAAGAAACTCCTGGTTTACAGGAACTGGGCGGTGAGAATAAACAGGCAAACAAAACTTGCTGCCAAAGAACTTCTGTCACCACCAACACATTCTAGTGGCCTGGACAACTGCAGACTGGTCGACCTGATTTTCATGCTTCAAATGCATCTGTCAATTGAATGATGCTGTTGCCTCATGAACTCAAAGATGGATACATAAACTACTCAATAAAAATGTTACGGAGTTATGTTGCATTATTAAATACACACTGACCCTGGAACTGTCGAAATAGCATCACCCTCCGAGAGCAACGAGCAGCGACAGAGGGAACACACCGGGCCGAGCCGGGTCCAGCTACAGAGATGAAATTAATGATGAGCTAACATATGAGTAAATAATATTTGTTCTTGACACTTTAATTGTTTTAACGAGTGCTTGTATTGTAAAGAACAATTACCGTATGTATGTGCATACAAAGAATTTCTCCTGTCAGTCATCAACCATTTGATTTTCTTTTCAGTGTGTTGCTTTTACAGTTTAACAGAAAATACCTTTACATCTTAAAACCAGGCGAAGACTCAGCTTGTTTCAGACGGTGGGGCCGTTAGACTAAAATCCTATTTGGCAGGTTTATATGAAATATTGTCCTTCATTCAATATTTAGTCCCTCGTGTTCCCCAGATGCGTTTTACTTTTCTTAGCTTGAGCTGGGCTGACAGTGGGCCTGGTTAGCCAACAGCTCTGTACAAATACATTTCATAGCATTAAAAGGGCCTAATGTCCTTCTGTCTGTAGTGTTGGCGGCCGTCGTCTGTTGTCCGACTTAAGTTTAACTTTTTCATGTAAGTTCAGTAAATAGTTAACTAAAACTAGTTTGTTAATCTGTTAAACGTGATGTTTAAGCCATACAGTGATTGGTGAGGTCACAGTTTGTTTTCCACAGGCTAATCAGCGTCACAGATATGACGTTGCCTCATTTCACTGGTTATTTGACCAATTACTACCTGCCCTCGCTGGTTCACGCTTTACAAGAGGGAAAGACCATAGTAAAAACTGAATATGTTCTGCTTTTGACAAATTTTTTTACTCTTTTCCTTATTTATACAGTAAACTATTCGCAGTAACCAAGAGGAATCATCTAAAATACCTGAACTAATTAGGTTTTAGATCAGGGAGCAACCAGGCACTTCCCAACACACCCTGAAACCTTGCAATCCAACGTCGTTTTATGTAATAATCTCTAATAAAACATTTTCTAATTTGACCAGAGGATCCTAGACTAGAGTTTGGATGAATATAAAAAAAACGCAAAGAATGCGATTTTGATATGTGCTTATCAATTAACCAACTTGATGTATAATTTATTAACATGTTGGTGGTTTCATTTTGAAGTGAAACGATAATAAGACAGATTCCATTCACTGATACAATGCACTGAACAATTATCAACATAGTTTCCTTTGCATAGTGTCACACTAACATCAATACACATTGGTTCTAGGAGCATTTCATTCAAAATCCCATTATAATCACATACTGTGATTTATTCAATA
The DNA here is from genome assembly GCA_030770545.1 of Macropodus opercularis. Lineage (NCBI taxonomy): Eukaryota > Metazoa > Chordata > Actinopteri > Anabantiformes > Osphronemidae > Macropodus > Macropodus opercularis. The sequence continues at coordinate 1,590,306 of CM061112.1, forward strand.
TTTGTAATTGTAGCAGCTTTTAAAAAACACGTTGTTTCCTGTGACATCACACGTCAAGACTAGAGATGTGTGGAGTCAGCACAGGTACAGTTTCTGCAATAACAACAGGACATAAATGTTTTAAAAATTTGAGGGCTCAGTAGAACCAGAACATGGAGCCTCATACATGGAGAGTATGACCAATGACCATTTCACCTGGTCCTTGTGAATTCCCACATCTCGGCACACGGCAGTACTCCCAGCGAGTGTCAGGGTCCGTGGTGTAACACCAGGGCCTCTCAGAGTTGTCAGGGTTACGACAGTAGTTGCTGTCTAGGCCTCTGACAAATAAATATAATACCATAAAGATGACGACAGAACAACACAAAGATAAAGGTAAGTAAGTTATGTTTCCATTGTTTGCTACTGAATAACATTGCAGCTCTTGCCAACATTATTTCCTGTATACTGTCAGATTACAAAGCAGAGCCCTTACTTGCAGGAGTAGTTCTCTGGCGTGCGGTTGTGTGTGTGGGGTGTCTGAGACGACCAACTCTGGCAGGTTCTCCCAGACTCTGTCACAGCAATCGTGCCTCTGTACGCATGGCCTTTACCAGTGGCACAGCTCAGCTCTGGGACGATGGTGGGAGGCTCAGAAGCTGAGGACAGAACGTGAAACGCATATTTGTCATACAAAGAACAGCTTCAGCAGAAATGTTAGATATTTAGACTATAAGACGGACACAAGTCTCTTTGTACGTGTGGACTTACGGCAGCGAGGTACAGGACAGTAGTCCCATCGCGTGGATGGGTCGGTGGTGTAGCACCAAGGCCGGAGGTCTCCACTGGGGTTTCTGCAGTAGTTCTCCTCAAGATGCTTCTCTGGAAAACTAGACAACCATAAGACGGACAGTTTTAGCTTCTAGAAACTGGAGCAATTATAAATTGATGGATTGTTCTCTGGATAACTAAACGATGCACAGAAGTGTTTGCTTTTAGTTTGACCCAGTGTTTATTGGCTCTCACATGCTGGATGTGTAGCCATGCTCATGAGGTGTCTGGGAGTCCCAGCGTTGGCAGGTATAGCTGTTATCAGTGGTGCGGATTTTCCCTCGGTAGTCGTCACCAATGCAGTGCATGCACTCCTCTGTACAGCAACACGCACAAACGTCTGTTAGTTGCTTTGCCTAAATGTATCCTGCCTTGGAATCGTCATTAACCAATACTTCACCTGGTCCTTGTGAATTCCCACATCTCGGTACACTGCAGTACTCCCAGCGAGTGTCAGGGTCCGTGGTGTAACACCAGGGCAACTCTGAGTTGTCAGGGTTACGACAGTAGTTGCTGTCTAGGCCTCTGATACATAAATACACTGTGATTAACCCTGGTGCAGCCTTCGAGGGGTCAAATTAAAAATAGGGGACACTAAGCAAAAACCACACAAGGGTTAAATAAAACAGCCACAGACAAACGATAAATCACAACACGCTTTAGCTGGATGAACGGTTGGATGAACTTGTTCATCATAGACCCACATGTGTTCATTGCTTGGATGTTACACCCACGAAGGCTGTTTGATCCAAACCCTTGCGTGTGTTTTTGAGCTTTGAGCGCCCCCTAGTTTACAGTGGGGTCGTTTTGACCCCTAGAAGGCTGCACGAGGGTTAAGACAAACACAGGCTAACGCAAAGGTAAAGCCCAAAAGACTGTAAGTGTTTATGCTTTCCCCTTTTTGTTTGCGACAGAATTAAGGTACTGGAGCTCTTACTTGTCAGGGTAGTTGCTTGTGGTGCGACTATGTTGATGTGGCGTTTGAGACGACCAACTCTGGCATTGTTTTCCAGACCACGTCCAGGCAATTGGGCCTCTGTATGCTTCACCGTTACCGTGGACACAGGTCAGGTCTGAAGCAACGGTGGGGTGTACTACAGCGCAATATAAACAGGAAAAAAATAAATAAATGAAAAAATTAGTTGGCTTGGGAAGAAAAAAAAACAAAAAACAAAAAATCGGCTGATCAAATGTAGAAGGAAGCATATTTTGAGGACTTACAGCAGTGAGGTACAGAACAGTAGTCCCATCGTTTGGATGGGTTGGTGGTGAAGCACCAAGGCCGTGGCTCTCCACCAAGGTTTCTGCAGTAGTTTTCTTCAAGTTGCTTCTCTGGATGACTGAAGCATAGACAGAACCGTTTAGCTTCTGCTTAATTGGTAAAAACCCTAGAAACTTCTCCATTTGCTTTATATTTCTTCAAGTGTTGCTCATATGGATCTCACGCGCTGGGGCTGTAATCATGCTTGTGAGGCGTCTGGGAGTCCCAACGTTGGCAGGTAAAGGTGTTTTGAGTGGTGTGGATTTTTCCTCTGTAGTTTTCACCATTGTAGAGTATACACTCCTCTGTAAAGCACAGAGGACACATCGGTTCGTTTGGCCTACAAATCCACCCTGTATGTTCTAAACTCTCAGTATTGGAGAGGAAAGTGTCATTGCTAACCACTGTTTTACCTGGTCCAGGTGTATTAAGACATCTCGGTACACTGCAGTACTCCCAGCGAGTTCCAGGGTCCGTGGTGTAACACCAGGGCAACTCTGAGTTGTCAGGGTTACGACAGTAGTTGCTGTCAAGGCCTCTGACAAATAAATACACTGTGATTAGGACAAGCACAAGCTAACACATAGATACAGCCAGAATATAATCTTTGTTTAGGTTCGTGTTCATGGTATAATTCAAGGGCACTCTTCTCAGTGAGATAAGATGCAGGGCTCTTACTTGTCAGGGTAGTTGCTTGTGGTGCGGCTATGTTGATGTGGTGTCTGAGACGCCCAACTCTGGCAGGATTTTCCAGACCACGTCCAGGCAATCCTGCCTCTGTACGTCTGGCCTTCACCAACAACACACACCACCTCTGAGATGGTGGTGGAACTTACTGCAGCGTAGTATAAATAGAAAACACTAAACCGGTTTGCTGAAAACAACGCAAAACTTAAACATTAAAGCTGCAGTGTGTTTGTGTATAGTCTATCATTTATTGTATGAAACCTAAACAATAAAGGCTGCATAATATGTTCTGTCTTTCCTACTTCTGGATCTATGAGAACAGAAGTATCACTTAAAGATCATATTGCGTCTTACCAGCGCCGACGATGGCTCCCAGGAGAAAAGCTGCTTTGTACAGGTCCATGGTGAAGCTTCTAGACCTGCAGCTTGTAGTTGACCAACTCTCAGAGGAACATCCAGGATACCAATATATCAGGAATAAAGTAGGACAAATCAATTATTAGTCAATACTTGTTATGACCAGGACTGAAAGTGCAGGTCAACCACCTTCATGTATTACGCAACACAAACTTTCTACTATATGTATATTCAGTATTTGCTCCATGTAGAGAGGAGCAGTAGACGTTGGACCTATGTTGAGATCCTCTGTTCAGCTGTAGTGATTTAAAAATCTACTCTTGGATTATATTTTGCCTATTTTCCATCATCTGACCTTTTCTGTTTTCTCAACATGCCCTTTGGAAGAACCGTGCACTGATCCAGGAAATATTTGATTGAACTGCTGGTTTACGGTAAGTGGAGGAGGAGAACAAACAACGTGCTGCCAACTCAAAGTGAACTGACCCTGACACCTGGCCTGAACTAGTCAACTCAGTTCTGCATATGTTTGCTTTTTTGTGGTGGGCATCTTCAAAACAACACTTAACTATTTTGTTGGGAGCTGAACGGCTTTATTCCAAACTCGGCTCTAACCTTGGATGGTTCTGAGGGCAGATGAGGACCCGTCTCTGTGCTGGTGTTCTCTGGTGTCACGAGGCATCACACATGATGTATTTTTAAACTTTTTGATGCAATTTTATCACCTGAATTTCCAACAACAAGCCTAATGTTGTGTATGAGCCCAACATGACGACATACCCAGTTACAAAACATAAGTGTGTAATGTATAGTTACCAAGGACAGAAATTCTCTGAAGTAAAAATGATCAGCTGGACAAGAGAACAGCCACTGGTCATGTTCAGCCCCGTCAGACAACCTGAGTCTGATTAATGCAGTTGGAGGCAGTGTAGACCAGCTTACGACATACTCACTGCATTACACTAAGTTTATTTCTTTATTCATTTACTGAGGTTGGACAACCAGATTTAATAAAAAGAAACATATTGTAACAATACAAGAGCTGACAATTACCTTAAAGTTATGAACTAAGTAAAAGCTATAAAAGCAGTTTGAATAAAGTGATTTGTATGCAGAATAATCATATGTTTAACATTATTGGAAACTTTGCACATTTAAAAGAAAGAAACACATACGGTGGTTTGAAGATCTTGTGTCTTACCAGTGCAGACCAAGGCGGCCAAAGTCCTCACACTGGCAGCCTAGAGAGGACTAATGCCAACGGGCCCCTCAGAATAAAACAGGGACTCAAATAAGACAACTCTCTCCGTCATGACTGTCCAGGTCAAAATCCTGGTTTACAGGAGGTTTTGTCACAGCTGGGACGATTTCCCAGACTGACAGAACAAATAGGTCTCTCATCTGTGGCAAAGGTCGACTCTGAAGCCTGAAGACAGTTTGGACAACATAGTTTTAATTGAGTGTCATAACTATAAAGTATTTGAATTTGGTTGAATCGACTTTGTTTAAAATCATTGTAAGTGACTAAATGGGCAACAACCAACGGGATAACTGCAGCTTCCTACTCTGAGTGCAAACGGTGCTATGAACACACACACATCAATCCTTATCCGCAACTATGTTCTCCTGTCCTCTCCGGCGCCATCTTCCTGTTCCTCGTGTCGTCTCATTGAGCTTTTACGGTTTAGTCGTGCATGTGTAAATGTAGATTTCGAGGGTTGCAGTTTTACGTCAGAGTGGCATCAGACCCACTAGATCAACATTTGGCAGCTTTTTGTAAAATAATGAAATATTGGACTTTATTCATAATATTGCGGTTTCCATAATAAAAACAGTTTCCAGGATGCTTTCTGCATTCAGGGGAAAAACGTCAGGGGCCAAGAGAAGAGGTGAATTAATGAATGTCCTGAGGGGTCACAGGCGCCGAGTCTGTAATAAAGGAGATGGTTTGAAAAAGGTAAAAACACAGCTAAAACCCTAACGACGAAGTCAGATGAGAACGCTGCAGAATTTTATAGAAAAAACATTTTACAAAACCATAAGTGCAGTAAATACTCATTTTGCCTTACGATTGTACTGCATGCAGGTTCCCCATTGACCAGTTTTGTTAACAGTAGGTCACATTCTATTAAAGTCTCACTAACGTTGTCAATATATTGGCAGTGCAATTCCAGGATACATTATTAATTGACATAAGTCAGTGTTTCCCCAACCTTATTGGGCTATGGCACATATTTAACATTAGGAAAATCACAGGGCACACCAGCAAACAAAAATGCCACTAAACTATTTATTACTATTACAATCTAGTGTCAGTTTATCTGACAGAGGGACTGTTTCTTTAACGGCGCCAGGGCCTTTTCAGATCATTTTGCAGGCAGACAGTATTAATGTCTCTGCTACGTTTGGATTTAACGATGAGTTCAGTTTTTCACTCATCTTTGTAGTAAGTAACGCTGCCTGTGTCTGTCTATAATAATAATAATAATAATAATAATAATAATAATAATAATAAGATATTCATTCCCCTGACTGGTTCTCTAAGTGAGCACACAGGTTGGGGATCACTGATACAATTCATGAATTGTAAGAATTAGACTAGAAACAATAATTAAACCATGTTTCACCTGAGAATCACCAGGCCTCAGCTATCATGCCTGTGTACCCTTCATCGGTACCAGATGTGCAGGTCAGCTCTGGGAAGATGGTGGAACTTAGTATTAATCACAACATTAGCTTCATTAGTTTCAACCCTGAACCATCCAATGATAAACAGCGTTTTGACTCCAATAATAGAGAATCAGTATCATATCATTTATAAATTCTCAGAATTAGACGGGAAACATCATTAAACCATGTTTCACCTGTTCCACAGCTCGGTACACTGCAGTACTCCCAGGGAGTGTCGGGGTCAGTGGTGTAACAAAAGGGCCACTTTGAGTTGTTAGGGTTACGACAGTAGTTGCTTTCAAGGCCACTGAAAAATAAAGTTACTGTGATTAGTATGAACACACGCTGACACAAAGATAAAGACAGGATATTGTCTTTGTTTAGATTGTTCATGGTTTCACCTCTGCCACAGTGACTCATAGTCTCACTTCGCTCAACATCAACAAAATTCTTACCCATTGGGGTAGTTCTGTCGGGTGACAGTGTGTGAATGTGGGCTCTGAACAGACCAACTCTGACACGTTTTCCCAGACCAGGTAACAGCAATTGTGCCTCTGTACCCTTTGCCGTTACCGATGGTGCATGTCAGCTCTGAATCAATTGGGGAACCTCCTGAAGAAAAGCATGATGGTAGAACATCACAATATTATCACAAGATTCCAGTGTGAATTTCAACCGTTAACCCTCCACCTTCAGGTTAGTCACAGAAGGCAAATTAAGAAATATGGCAAAAAAAAAATATGCTCCTGTTAAAGTAAGAAACATCTAAAATGGTCACTGAAATAGCTTGAAACTGACAAAGTAAAATAATTTCTTTTTCACAAAGAAGTAACTGAGTTTTTATATTTTGGGGTCATTATCATTTAAAGCTGTGTCCTACCGGTGCAGATAACGGCTCCCAGGATGAAAGCTGCTTTGTACAGGTCCATGGCGATGCTCCTTCATTAGCAGCTTCTAGTCGAACATGTCGCAGATGAACCTGGATCCTAATACAAAGCGAGATACAAAGGACAATGTCCATTAGTTAATCACTGTCCTCAGCAATTTCAACAGCTTCCATGAATGGTCTGTAGATTTTCTGCAGCCACCACAGGTTTAGAAAGTATTTTTCCCATCCCATGTGGTCCTTTCAGTTTCTGGTATCAACACGTCAGTTGCCAGTATGATCAGTAATATCTAATCTGAATGAACTCAGTCCTGCTTTACGAACAGGACAGCGAGAATAAACGGGCAAACAAAACCTGTGAAAACATGTTCCCATAATGCGAGCTCAGCAGATGTTGGTCAAGGTTAGCAAACAGCAGCTGAGGGTTAGCGCTAGCAGCTCTGTTCAAACATTATCAGATGCAGCCGCGCTGTTCGCGGGAATCTGTCGTCAGATTTAAGTTCAGCTTCTTTCAGTGTCCATCCGAGCATCTTCCTCTGCTTTTTACTTTACCACTTTTACTAAAAAGAAAAAAACTGTTGTCCTTGAACTTGCTAACGCTGTTCACATAATCCGGCTACTGTGACGTTGATACATACATATATGATTGGAGTGAGGTCAAAGGGCGCCTGGCCTCCGCTGGCCAATCACAGTGAGACTGTCGGACGTCGCTTTATTTCATTGGTTAATCAAATCACTCACGGCATTGACGTAGCCGAGGAGCGCAGGTAAATCTACGCATTATTAGACTAACTAGTGCAATACCGCGTTTGGCCACGCGGTCAGACCGTCACGTTCAGGGGGCGCTGTTTGCGCATTTATTTAAGTTGGTAGCGCAAACGGGGCTAATGTGCTCAGCCTTTATATTTACAATGGAGAAGTACTGTAACGGAAAACGACACAGATCAGCGTCTATGCAGCTCATTTATCGCTGACCTTCAGTCATATTACAATTAATTGCTTGTTCCTATTAAAATTCTTTTCTTTTTTTAAATAAGCACACAAAAAACAACAATTTTATTTATTTTATTTGAATTCTCACCACAGGTAAACATATACTTTTCACAACAGTATAGTCCAGAGTACACAGGTGATGATCCTCCATGCTGCATGTACTACACCCCAGACAATGAATAAATCTATAGTTATTACTTCATTTTTGATTTTTAATCATTACATTTTTATATATTGCTGTCAATTTCAGTTACAATTGTACAAATTGTGCCTATAAGACTTTTACACGTTAAACCTAATTTGTTGTTGGTCACTGGTGCAGTAGGTCGTTGTTCACCGAAATCAGTAGTAGAAATTAGGTTTGTTAAATTTCATGGCAATGTGTCCAATGCTACACATGCATAGATCCTCATTGCCTCTTGCTTCACCTGGTCTCGGTTATTTCCCACATCTCGGCACACGGCAGTACTCCCAGCGAGTGTCAGGGTCGGTGGTGTAACACCAGGGCCTCTTCAAGTGGTTAAGGTTACGACAGTAGTTGCTTTCTAGGCCTCTGACAAATAAACAGACTTTGACTGACATGAACGCAGGCTAATACTGAAAAGCAGCCTGAAAAAGTTGCTTGGTTCTCCACCCAGCTCTCAGTGAACACATTCAGGGGCTCTTACTTGCAGGGGTAGTTGCACGGGATGTGGTTGTGTTTGTGCGGCGTCTGAGCCGACCAACTCTGGCAGGTTTTCCCAGATTCTGTCACAGCAATCGTGCCTCTGTACGCCCCACCATCACCGGTGATACAGGTCAGCTCTGGGACGATGGGGGGAAGCTCTGATGCTGAGGAGAGAAGAAGAGATGGGTAATTATTCATAAAACTCCCCCTGTACCAAAAAATATGATTCAGATTTAGGATTTCACTAATTACATAGTGAGCCAGAAACGCAGCTGAGTTCTCTGGACTGAGATGGTGTAAAATGTAGACTTTAAGGTTGTTGGGTTCTCCAGCCCAGACAGGAAAAGAGCTTTCAGACACGTGTCATACGTACTGCAACGGAGAATGGAACAGTACTCCCATCGTTTAGATGGGTTGGTGGTGTAGCACCAAGGCCAGGGGCTCGCGCTGGGGTTTCTGCAGTAGTTCTCTTCAAGATGCTTCTCTGGATGACTGGAAGGTATAAACACAAGCTTGCTCTTAGCTTTTGATAAACGGGTTTAATTTAAAGGCTGTGAAATCCTCTCACGCGCTGGGGGTGTGGTTGTGCTGGTGAGGAGTCTGGGAGTCCCAGCGCTGGCAGGGAAAGCCACTCTCTGTGTTGGAGATGTTTCCTCTGTAGTTCTCACCATTGCATTGTATACATTCCTCTGTGAAGCAACAAGCACAGACAGCAAATCGCCACTGACTGATTGATTTGCCTAATGAACCGGAGGAGCACTCATCATCGCTGACTAGCGTTTTACCTGGTCCGGGTGCATTCCCACAGAATGGCAACCTGCAGTAGGCCGTGGGAGTTTTGGGATCAGTGGTGAAGCACCAGGGCATGAACTCATTATTAGGATTGCGGCAGTAGTTTTTATCTAGGCCTCTGAAATAAAGAAAAACACTGTGTTTAGATGAACACAGGCCTCACGACAAAGCCAGAGAGCAGAGTCAGTGAGAGCAGACACAGGAGCTCTTACTTGTCAGGGTGGTCACTGGGGTTGAGCGTGTGTTTGTGTGGCGTCTGAGACGACCAACTCTGGCAGGTTTGTCCAGTCCATGTCCAGGCTATCGTGCCTCGGTACGAACTGCCGTCACCGGTGACACAGTTCAGCTCTGACGCGATGGTGGGACTTACTGCAGTGTGGCAGAAATAACAGAAACACTGTGATGACTCTTACACCTGCTTCCACTTGAATTATTTGAAATTCACAAGTCGACTGACAGTGAAGCAAATCACTGTCTTCACAGATGATACTTGTATAACTACCGTTTGAAAATGATATTGTATCCTACCTGTGAACATCAGGGCTCCCAGGAGGAAGTTTACTTGGTGGAGGTCCATGGTGATGCCCCTGCACTGGCAGCTTAGGACTGACTAACAGGAACCTCCTGGCTCCTCTGAATATATCTTACTCACTGATTAGATAATTATTGTCCTGAAGATGACAGCAGAGAGCAACACATCCAACGTCCACGTGCATAATGCCAGTAAACTGAGTCTGTGTCATGGAGAGCAGGAGCAGCAGCAGGAGACTGTTGACCCTGAACTCTGTCACCAGATGATGAAAGAAAACAGAAAAAGGCAAACAAGAGCCTGCTGCCAACGCTCCCCTCTCCCTTCCCGGACATTGAACGTTGCCGTCCTCATCACTTCCAGTAACCAAAGTCACGTTTTAAAATAAGTTAAGGATAAACAAACAAAACCCAGTTACCCAGACCCGAGTTCCTCTAACTTCCAGTAAACGTGAGAGACCTACATGCAGCCTGCTCGGCCGGATGTCTCAGCTTAAATACACCTTAAAGTGTGGTTGTATTGTTATAATTATCAATATGTTACTAAACTATTTAGACCTACTGCATCTATTGCGCTTCTCCCCTTTTGAGGACGCTTTGACATGTGATTTTCCTCTTTGGAGCCAGTTGCACCTGTTTGGAGACGATCAGGAGAAAATGTTACAGTACTTTTACAAGTGAGCTATTGTAGTTGTTTACAGAGATTCCTCACCGAGAGGTTTCAGTGAAACACAGCACTGAGATTCAAAATAATACAAACGATCTATTTCTCATAAGTGGTGTAAAAATATACATAAGGCAGATATATAGGAAGTCACCTGATTCCTCCCTGTAGGGGTAAAGCTCGCTGGCGCGCGGGGAAGGACGGAGCCTGGCTGGGAGACACCAGCTGTGTCTCCCAGCCGACACAGCACATCTTCCCTTCTCATTCTAGGGAGATGGTTTTTAAACCCTCAACTTGCGTCAGTCGCAAGAAAGCTATTGCCCAAATTTGGTCTCCGAATCTGGATACTTTAGACTAATGACTCTGTTTACATGAAAGTTATCAACCGGTCACTTTGACCTGGCGTGTTCCCGGAGCAGCCACACACGCCAAGAGCTTTCCAGATGTGGGAGAGAACATCCTGTTATTGCCAGCACAAGGGTTCAAATCCTGGACAGAAACTCTGTAAACTCATGGTCTGACTATCTTACTTCATGCCTGCACTTATGAAAGTCTATTCCTATTAATACATACATAGAGAACAAATTCCATCCTATACATTCTGAGCATATATTCCATCCCAAGTACACACATTTTCCACTACGCAATAAACCTGCTCATCTGTGAAACCAAGCACTGACGCAATCCAAGGGAGTCTCATCCTCATCTCATTACATTCCACGGTTCGTGTGGAATCAAATCCAGATCCCAAAACAAACTGCAGAATGATTTGCCCATTAAACTTAATATTTGCGTATATTATTAGTTTTAGTTTAATATGATTGTTCTATGTTGAGTGGGCTGCGTTCTATTCAAGCTTTCAGATTCAATTGTGTCTTATCTCACGTCACGTTGATCGATTCAGCTCAATATAGAAAGTTAATCAGCTTAATCGGCCAGTGACCTGCGATTACAAAGCGATTTACTGTAGTAGGTGACTCTAGGTTACGGTGTAACAATAACAACAGCTTATTTAGTTGGTTTGTTTGATCTTTGCATTATAGTTAAAGAACGTCTGTGTTTTTAAAGCAATTTCATTTCACGTCTTTGTAAAATTTGCATTGCTTCCTTTGTATTTATTTCAAATGTGTTCAGGTCTATGAGACTTTCATTCAAAATCCTTTTAAGCACATACGGTAATAATGCCATTGATTCAATATGTGTGACGCTGGCAGCTTTTAAACAATCTGTTTCCTAAGCTCCAGATGCTGTGGGTTAATAATTTGGAATTCCACACTTGAGTCAAGGAAGCAAATGTAATGTGTCAGTAATAAGAAAGAAGATTTGACATCAGATGAGCATTTAGAATTTATTCAACAGAAGCTGTCATTTAATGATTTATGTCTCATTACTGCATGAACTAAACCATACACCTTTATTAAAAACATTACAATTTGTCAAGTTACTGTTTAGAAGCTTGTTTTGTTAGTTGCAGCTGGACTCAAATCTCAAGGAACACTTGATGTGTTTCACTGCTTTGAGCTGCAAATACTAATGGCAGGGAGCTGACACAGGCATAACACTGAGTATAAAACATTTCTGAATGATTAACTTCAATCTGAGGGTACAGTGAGCGTGAAGAACCATTTATTCTCAAGATAACTACATATTTCATGACATTACATCTAATACGATCTTGTCTGGGCTTCGTCCTAGGTTTGCTGGAGATTCAGAGTAGACGTCCTCGTTGATTTGTCTGGTTCTACTTCCCACAGCTCAGCACATCGCAGAACTCCCAGAGAGTGTCAGGGTCAGTGGTGTAACACCAGGGCCTCTTCTCATTGTTAGGGTTACGGCAGTAGTTGTTTTCAAGGCCGCTGAAAAATTAACATGCTGATTAAAATCAACGCCAGTTGATCACGTCTACGATTTCCACCCTTTGTTACCTACTAAGTACAACACATTGTGCTCTAACGTTTGCCACCCATCATTCAGCAGAAGATCCAGGAGGTTCTTACCCACAGGGATACTTGCACGGGGTGTGGTTGTGTCTGTGTGGCTTCTGATCCGACCAACTCTGGCAGGTTTTCCCAGATTCTGTCACAGCAATCGTGCCTCTGTACGCGCTGCCGTCACCGGTAGCGCAGGTCAGCTCTGGGACGATGGGGGAAGGCACCGACGCTGAGATCAAAAGAGGAGATGGAAAGGAACGCTACAAAGATCTTCAAATGTAGACCTAAAATGCAACAGCTATTTTAAATGCAGTCTACAAGGAAGCCATACTCTATGTACTCTGTTCTGAACGCCAGAGAAAAATGCTGTTAATGCTACAGGGATTTACTGTATAATTGTTGGGCCCTTCATCCTAAAAACAAAGCCACATTGTATTAGGAAATGATGAAAATGCAGCGTGACGCTTATTAAAGGCAAGTGGACTTACTGCAGTGGGGAACAGAACAGAAGTCCCATCGTTTGGATGGGTCGGTGGTGTAGCACCAAAGCCGGGAGTCTCCACTGGGGTTTCTGCAGTAGTTCTCCTCAAGATGCTTCTCTGGATGACTAGACAACCGTAAACCAAACAGTTTTAGCTTCTAGAAACTGGAGCAATTATTAATTGTATATTAATTACTTATTTTGTGTCTTGTTTGAGGAATCTCACGCGCTGGGAGTGTAGTCGTGCTTGTGAGGTGTCTGGGAGTCCCAGCGCTGGCAGGTAAAGCCGTTATCAGTGGTGGAGATCTTTCCTCTGTAGTTTTCCCCTCTGCAATGGATACACTCCCCTGTAAAGCAGCAAACTCAGTGTATTGTTATAGTTATTGACATTTGCTTTACCTAACAATTTATCTTTCACTTCCCAATTACACTGGAAGTCAACACTGATTACTGTTTAACCTGGCCCCGTTGTATTCACACAGAGTGGCACCCTGCAGTAGTCAGTGACAGTTTCTGGGTCCGTGGTGAAGCACCAGGGCATGAACAAGCCATTAGGATTACGGCAGAAGTTGCTGTCAAGGCCTCTGACAAGAAAAAAAGTCTGTTAGCCTGTGAGTGTGTTTCTTGTCCAGGCCTGGATTTATGTTCACAGAGCTAAGGTTTTGTCCTGACCACTTTCAGCGAGAACAGACACAGCAGCCCTTACTTGCCGGGATGGTTACTTGGGCTGAAGTTGTGTTTGTGAGGCGCCTGTGCTGACCAACTCTGGCACGTTTTCCCAGACCATGTCTGAGCAACCGTGCCTCGGTACGAAGTGCCGTCACTGATGAGACAACTCAGCTGTGAAGTGCTAACTGGACGTGCTACAGAAATACAAATAGAATCAAAACATGGGTTAGGCTTTTCATAGTTATGCTTCAGTGTATTGACTCATCTGTGTTAATTGCAACCTTGAACCACCTTTAGATATGTCACAGATAGCACGTGAAGAAATGGTAAAAGAAAAGAAAGAAAAGAAACCAATAAAGATTAATGCTTAATGCAACATTTCCTGTTATAAAGATGGAATTTGGACTCTTTATGTTTGGATTACACTATAAAACCTAAACCTAATGTTCCCAAACCAAAATTCTAGAAAATAGAATTGTATTCATTGTTAACCCATGTTTCACCTGGTTCAGGTGTAGTTCCACATTTCGGTACACTGCAGTACTCCCAGCGAGTGTTGGGGTCAGTGGTGTAACACCAGGGATGCTCTGAGTCGTTGGGGTTACGACAGTAGTTGCTTTCAAGGTCTCTGAAAAATGAAGTTTCTATGATTAGGATTAAATCACAAACTAACACAAAAGATAAAGATTATGTTTGGATTCCTGTTCATTGTTTCTCATCTGTTCTCTACTTATTATTGTTGCATTATACGATCAATTGTCTTTAACATCTTGTCCATCCTACTTTGACTGACAGTACACTCTGGTATTCTTACCCACTGGGGAACTTCTGTGGGGTGTAGCTGTGTTCATGTGGCTTCTGATCCGACCACCTCTGACATGTTTTTCCAGACCAGGTCTCAGCTATCGTGCCTCTGTACTCTTTGCCGTTACCAGATGTGCAGGTCAGCTCTGGGAAGATGGTGGAACTTAGTATTAATAGGTGACTCATCAAAGTAGAGTTGAGATATCAGCATTAATATCAATCCTCAACCATCCAGCTACAGGTGAGTCATAGATGGCAAATGATCAAAGATGTTAAAAGGATTCCTGACTGTTAAGAATTCTATTGGCTCACTGCTTTGCCTCAGTATTGTTCAATTTATACATTTTCAGAAATACCATTGCTTCACCTGCTCCAGGTGAATCCTCACATTTTGGCACAATGCAGAACTCCCACTGAGTTTTGGGGTCAGTGGTGTAACACCAGGGCCTCACTCCATTGTTAGGGTTACGACAGTAGTTGCTTTCAAGCCCACTGAGAAAACAATCATTACAATTGCTGTGATTAAGATGAACACACTGTAACACAAAGATAAACACCAAATATGGTCTTTGTTGTTTTGGTCTTTTCACCTGTTCTCTATTGATTGATGTAGCATTATTCTCTCAGCCCCCTTTAACATCCTGTTCATGCTACTTTGACTGACACAATAGACACAAATGCGCTTACCCTTTGGGGTAGTTCGCTGGGGTGATGCTGTGTTTGTGTGGCCACTGAGCCGACCACATCTGACATGTTCTCCCAGACCAGGTGACAGCAATCTTGCCTCTGTACTCTTTGCCTTCACCCAAGGCACATGTCAGCTCTGAGTCGGTGGAACCTACAGAAGAACAGCATATTGGTAAATTAATCAAAAAGCAATTCATACTGGTGTTCAGATTTCAGTGTACAATCCATCTACAGCAGCGGTCACTAACAGGCGGACCGCGGTCCGGATCCGGACCCAGAAGCTGTCCCATACGGACCTGGACCTACAGACCAAACGGAACGTTTTGATTCAGAATCTAGCGGAGCACTTTACTTTTAATCGGCGCGGCTATTGTGATCTTTACGGTAGTTATTTGGAGAAAGCCAATTGAATGTGCGTTAACCACGTGACTTCACTTAGCCAATCGATTCTGTGGATCACAGGCGCTAAATTTTGCGACTCAAGAGCACCTGCAGCTAAAAGAAAGTTCGAGGTTGCAAAGGAATTAACAAACACATACGGCGATAACAGTTGCGTGTAGCTAGCGACAACAAAGGGAGAGACAGACGATAGAAGCTACAAAAGCTCAAAAACAGACACAAGGGTTGGATCAAACGGCCGCAGACAGACGATACCTCCCAGCACTGAGTCCTGTACGTGGGTTAAATATATGAGGGGAAGAAGATGAGCCTCCAAAACTGTTCAGTTGTTCTGATATGTTCAGGTTTTTTACCAGTTAAATTGGTTGAGACTTTTGATTCAAATTGTAAAATATTTTTTTTATACCTTTCCTTTATTTCCTTTAAGTTAAGCTCTTATTTGAACATTTGTGTTCTTGCTTATTTAGAAAATCAGCCCTGCTTTTATTTCATGAATTAGATTACATTGTAAATATATGTTCAGTTGGAGTTTCAGTTTGTCAAAAGGTTTTTGAATTGTACTGAATTAATTTGATTTGACAGTGAAGTACTGATTACATGCAGGCTACTTAATATATCACAGTAAATAGTTAGACATTATAATCTTCTGGACCTTTGCTTCCAAAAAATGTGCATAACCGGACCTCTTTAAATTTTAGTTGAATACCCCTGATCTACAGCTAAGTCACGGATCGCAAATGAAGCTTTTGGATTCCTGGCACGCTTTCTGTTCTCATGGGCCATCATAACATTTCTTACCTATATCTTCTGCCCTCAGTTAAACGTGTTCACAACGGAGAAGACAGAATACTATACATGCAGAAGTGAACAGAATTGTTGGTGTCCTTCTGTTAAAGAAAGAAAATCTCACAACGCTCACTGAAATAACTTCAAATTAAAAAAGGTATTACTTAATTAACTAATGAAACACATTTGAATTGTGATTCAAATGAAATATTTTGAAAAACAAATAATTTAAACTGTAAAACAGAAATGATAGTGATTCTTGATGTAGTTTAACAAAAAATACAAAATCATTTACTACTACCAGAGTTTTTATATTTTGGGGTCATTATCGTTTAAAGATGCGTCTTACCGGTGCAGATCACGGCTCCCAAGATGAAAGCTGCTTTGTACAAGTCCATGACGATGCTCCTTCACTGGCAGCTTCTAGTCAAATATGTCTCAGGGTAACCTGGATCCTTACATACCAGACAAATGAAGTGGATGCACTAGTTAATCATTGTCGCTGAGCTCTTTTTTTAACATCAGGTTTAAAGTCTTTCCTTTCATGTTTGCATGTGACCTGGTCCAGTAAATACCTGAATGAACTCAGTCCTGGTTTACTGTAATAGACTGTTGTCTAAAAACCTCCACGGTATCACTACCAACAAAGTCAAATGACCTTGATAACTGCAGACTGGTCGACCTGATTTCTCAAAAAGTTTCATATCTAATTTATGTTAAATAAATACATACATACAACTACTAACTGGTGCATTATTACGCCACAGGACGCACGTCCTGCAACCACATGAATCAAGGAAGGTGTTGATCACTTGCTACCTGCTATTATCTAGTGATGTTCACGCAGCTTGGTTTTCCTTTTGGTTTTACATGCACATTAAAATGCTGGTTCCTGTCACACTGTTTACAGCCACTGTCTCTTCTCCTGCTCGTCCTCCGCAGACTCCACTATTACTTCACACCTTTGACTTCCTGGCCGTGAAGCTGGATGGTGACGTTGCCACATGAGCACTAAGCTACAAGCCTATAGTTTAGCTTTCCATTGAAGTGCATGCTCAGTCCAAACATTGGTTAAATGTGTTTACACTTGTGTCGGAGACGGTCTCGAACTGCTTAGCACAAAAGCTAACTAGCATCAACACAGCTAAAATGCGAAATACACGAAAGTTTCTTTTGAGCGTTCTCACGCAACGTCACGCCAACAAAACCAAGGGGGTAATTATTTATGGACACTTAAAGACGCCATTAACTTCAACACTTTACCCAGAGCTTTTCTTTCCTCTCCTGCCATCTTCTTTATCCTCATCTTCCCGCTCTCGCTCTCTCTATTGCCCGATCTTGACCCGCCCACTAAAACTGTCTCCAACGTCGCTAATTGGCCGACGCGAAAGATTGACACCTTACGCTGCAAACGACGAATGATGCGTTCAAGATCTATTTAATGACATCATTTGAGTAAAACAAGCGAAATATGAAGCAAATGTGTCTCAGCAACAAACACTATTCATTTTATTTTTTCAGGGGAAACAATATGGAAAAGCAGCCACAGACAAAACAGGAAACAGCTCTGTGAGCTGCGTTTACTGAATGTGCATTAGGGAGGTTTAATTCACTGAACAAAAGACATTTATCAACATTAAAGTTTCCTTTGTAGTGTTTTATTTTTCAGGTCTTATACAGCTGCATCCACAAACCAGGCGAAAGCTCCTCAAACAACAAAACATGTCATTTCAGCATCTTTACTAAACGTGGAGCTTTGATTAACGCTTTAAGATACAATTAGGCAGGTTTTTGTAAAATAACTGAATATTGTACAGCTTTTAAGTTTCCAGTGAGTCTTCTGCATACGGGGGCAAAACCTCACCAATCAAGAGAAGACGTGACCTCATGAGTGCGCTGAGGGTCTGTAATAAGACAGACAATAGGGACAAAGACAGTTTTAAAAGGGTGAAAACATAACAACTTAACAACTTAAATATGGCAACAAGAACCTTAGACGAGAGCACTGAACATGTAGACATAAGTCTGGTAACGTTTAAACTGTACGACCTATGTTTTATCTTTTCTAAATTCTAGGAATTGGAGGTGACATCATCAATAACCAAAGCTTCACCTGCTCCACATTTCGGTACACTGCAGTACTCCCAGCGTCTCCTAGGGTCCGTGGTGTAACACCAGGGCTGCTCCGCATTGTCGGGGTTACGACAGTAGTTGCTTTCAAGGCCGCTGAAAAACAGGTTTACTGTGGTTTAGGTGAACACATGATGAAAGATACAGACTATTGTATTGTATATTGTCTTTGTTTGGATTCTTGTTCATGGATTCTCCTCTGTTCTCTATTCAGTCATGTTACATTCAGCTCTGTCTTACCTGCTGGGGAACTTCTGTGGGGTGCGGCTGTGCTTGTGTGGCCACTGATCCGACCACCTCTGACATGTTTTCCCAGACCAGGTCTCAGCTATCGTGCCTCTGTACTCTTGGCCTTTACCAGATGTGCAGGTCAGCTCTGAGAAGATGGTGGAACTTAGTTATTATAGTAGGTTAATCAATTAATTGGCCACTTGTTACATTGCACTTCCTGGACATTTGTAGCTACAATAAAAACAATAATGTCTCAATATGGGGAGGTGACATCATCCATAACCAAGGCTTCACCTGCTCCACATTTCGGCACAATGCAGTACTCCCAGCGTCTCCTAGGGTCCGTGGTGTAACACCAGGGCTGCTTCACATTGTCAGGGTTACGGCAGTAGTTGCTTTCAAGGCCGCTGAAAAACAGGTTTACTGTGGTTTAGATGAACACATGATGAAAGATACAGACAGAATACTGTCTTTGTTTCGATTCTTGTCCGTGGTTTCTCCTCTGTTCTCTATTCAGTCATGTTACAGCTCTCTCCTACCTGCTGGGGAACCTCTGTTGGGTGCGGCTGTGCTTGTGTGGCCACTGATCCGACCACCTCTGACAGGTTCTCCCAGACCAGGTCTCAGCAATCGTGCCTCTGTACGCTTTGCCGTTACCTGATGTGCAGGTCTGCTCTGGGAAGGTGGTGAAACCTCCCGGAGTAGAGTCTAATAAGACGTTAATCAAATAAAAACAATGCGTTTACAGTCATGTTTGACTATAAAAAGGACATTTTGCACCTGTTCAATTTAAGGCCTCAGATTTGCAAACTGTCGCTACCACCACCATCATCATTTCTAACATTTTGAGGTAATTAGATGCTTCCCTGCTGTAAATATCAAAGAAGACACTTGGCCTCACCAGTGCAGGTCACAGCTACCAGGATAAAAGCTGCTTTGTACAGATCCATGATGCTCCTTCACAAGCAGCTTCGAGCTGAATATGTCTCAGAAGAAGCACAGAGATAAATAGCCTGATAGTTAATCATTGACATGATCTATTTCAACAGCTTCCATTAAAGTTCTTGAGTTTTCCCGTAACCACACCAGGTTTCAAAAGTCGTTTTCCTGCTTTGTGGCCGTGTCACTTTCTAAAACCACTGCCCTGTTCCAGGAAACACCTGAATGGACTCAATCCAAGCAAACACAACCTGCTGCTGAAGGACCTTGATAACTGCAGGCGGACCATCCAGGACAATGTTCATGAGTTGCTCCCTGTCCTGACGAGAAACGTAAAGATAATGTGCGTGTGTTTGGATCGATTGTTGCCTTTTACCAGACATCCATCAGCTTCCAGGCAGGAGGCGGCGACGCTTGTTCCAGCTTCGTTCGTTGGTGCTGTTGCTCTACAGTGACTGGAAAAATGCTTTTTCACGACCTGTGACCAGCCCGTTGGCTCTAAAATACACTCAAGCGTCTTATTTCCCTTTCATTAAAAGCTCTGCTAATTTCGTAGCTTCCTGGTCTTTTCAGCTACGCTAGCTTAACTTTCTGCTGTGGCTTCTCTGTCTCCTTCTCGCTCGGCGCCGTGTGTTTGGCTCGTCCTCGGCCTCCATTGGTGTTAACGGCATCTGTGATCAGTGTGAGGCGGCTGCAGCGCTGGAGGCGACGCGGGCTGATGCGGAATCTCGGCTTCGCGCTGTGGAAACCAGCCAGTTAGTCAGAGCCCGCTAGCTTAGCGCGGAGCCTCCTAGCTTAGCTGCTACGTGTAGCTGTAACATCCCATAGATTCATTCAGTCTCACTGAAACCTAAAGTGACTGTAGTGGGCGACTTCAACCTTCATGTAGATGTTGACAGTAACTGTCTCAACACTGTTTAACTCACTACTGGACTCAGCTGGTTTTAGTCAGCGTGTGAATGAACCCACTCACTGTCTCCATCATCCTCTGGGCCTGGTCCTGACTCATGGGTTGAGATGGATCATTTAACAGTTCTCCCCCAAAACCCTCTGTTATCTGACCATTTCTCACTAACTGCTGAATTGACCAGAACAGACCTGACAACAGTTGAAAGCAGTTCTACCACAGCAGATGTTGTCTGATGATGCTGTTGTTAGATTTAAGGATTGATTCATCATCTTTTGTCTCTTTCCCGTGTAGCTAGAAAGCAGAGCAGTCGTCTGATTCATCATCAGGTAGATTGTCTGGTTGGTTTTAGTTGGTTGGTAGTGAGTCAGTTTTAGACTCTGTTGGTTTTAGTTGGTTGGTAGTGAGTCAGTTTTAGACTCTGTTGGTTTTAGTTGGTTGGTAGTCAGTCAGTTTTAGACTCTGTCGGTTTTAGTTGGTTGGTAGTCAGTCAGTTTTAGACTCTGTTGGTTTTAGTTGGTTGGTAGTCAGTCAGTTTTAGACTCTGTCGGTTTTAGTTGGTTGGTAGTCAGTCAGTTTTAGACTCTGTTGGTTTTAGTTGGTTGATAGTGAGTCAGTTTTAGACTCTGTCGGTTTTAGTTGGTTGGTAGTCAGTCAGTTTTAGACTCTGTTGGTTTTAGTTGGTTGGTAGTCAGTCAGTTTTAGACTCTGTCGGTTTTAGTTGGTTGGTAGTCAGTCAGTTTTAGACTCTGTTGCTCCTCTGAAGAAGAAGCCAGTGAATCAGAGGACGTTGGTTCCATGGTCCAACTCAGATCCGCAGCCTTAAGCAGAGGACTCGAAAACTAGAAAGACAGTGGCTGACAAATAAGGCGAATCCTGCCCAGCATGGAAAGACACCTGAGGAATGTTGCTAAAATGAGGCGCATCCTGTCACAGAGTGATGCTGAAACATGAATCCCTGCATTAGTTCCTCCAGGCTGGACGACTGTGTCTCCCTGCTCATAGTTTGTCCCAATGACTCTTTAAAAAGCCTCCAGTTAATTCAAATGCTGCAGCCAGAGTCTGACTGGACTCAGGAAGAGACGTCACATTTCTCCTACATTAGCTTCTCTGTCCTGTCAAATCTAGGATAGGATTCAAATCCTTCTCCTCACTTCCAGAGCTCTTCATAATAAAGCTCCATCTCCAGGTATTGTCAGACTCAGAGCCGTGTGTCTCCAGTGTTCAGCTGCTGGTCCAACCATCCTGCCTGTGTCTGTTGCTGCGTGTTGTTGTTGTTGTTGTTGTTGTTGTGTTGTTTTCTCTCTTCTCTATCCCTTCATCCCAGCCGGTCAAGGCAGATGGCTGCCTATACTGAGCCTGGGCCTGGGGGAGTTTTTCCTCCACTGTTCATGGCCATTTTGTATTATGAACAAGAAAGATTGACACCTTACGCTGCAAACGACGAATGATGCGATCAGAAGCTATTTAATGACACCATTTGAGTAAAACAAGCGAAATATGAAGCAAATGTGTCTCAGCAACAAACACTATTCATTTTATTTTTTCAGGGGAAACAATATGGAAAAGCAGCCACAGACAAAACAGGAAACAGCTCTGTGAGCTGCGTTTACTGAATGTGCATTAGGGAGGTTTAATTCACTGAACAAAAGACATTTATCAACATTAAAGTTTCCTTTGTAGTGTTTTATTTTTCAGGTCTTATACAGCTGCATCCACAAACCAGGCGAAAGCTCCTCAAACAACAAAACATGTCATTTCAGCATCTTTACTAAACGTGGAGCTTTGATTAACGCTTTAAGATACAATTAGGCAGGTTTTTGTAAAATAACTGAATATTGTACAGCTTTTAAGTTTCCAGTGAGTCTTCTGCATACGGGGGCAAAACCTCACCAATCAAGAGAAGACGTGACCTCATGAGTGCGCTGAGGGTCTGTAATAAGACAGACAATAGGGACAAAGACAGTTTTAAAAGGGTGAAAACATAACAACTTAACAACTTAAATATGGCAACAAGAACCTTAGACGAGAGCACTGAACATGTAGACATAAGTCTGGTAACGTTTAAACTGTACGACCTATGTTTTATCTTTTCTAAATTCTAGGAATTGGAGGTGACATCATCAATAACCAAGGCTTCACCTGCTCCACATTTCGGTACACTGCAGTACTCCCAGCGTCTCCTAGGGTCCGTGGTGTAACACCAGGGCTGCTCCGCATTGTCGGGGTTACGACAGTAGTTGCTTTCAAGGCCGCTGAAAAACAGGTTTACTGTGGTTTAGGTGAACACATGATGAAAGATACAGACTATTGTATTGTATATTGTCTTTGTTTGGATTCTTGTTCATGGATTCTCCTCTGTTCTCTATTCAGTCATGTTACATTCAGCTCTGTCTTACCTGCTGGGGTAGTTCTGTACGGTGTGGCTGTGATCATGTGGCGTCTGAATCGACCACCTCTGACATGTTTTCCCAGACCAGGTCTCAGCTATCGTGCCTCTGTACTCTTGGCCTTTACCAGATGTGCAGTTCAGCTCTGAGAAGATGGTGGAACTTAGTTATTATAATAGGTTAATTAATTAATTGGCCACTTGTAACATTTGTAGCTACAATAAAAACAATAATGTCTCAATATGGGGAGGTGACATCATCATGAACCAAAGCTTCACCTGCTCCACATTTCGGCACACTGCAGTACTCCCAGCGAGTGTCAGGGTCCGTGGTGTAACACCAGGGCTGCACCTCACCGTCAGGGTTACGACAGTAGTTGCTTTCGAGGCCGCTGAAAAACAGGTTTACTGTGATTTAGGTGAACACATAATGAAAGATACAGACTATTCCAGACTAGTCCATGTAGGATACTTTTTTTCTTTCACTTTGCACTTTATGTTTAGATATGTAATTTTTTTTTTGTATATAATGCTCCTCTATTCTTACCTGCTGGGGAACTTCTGTGGTGTCTGTTTATGAGAGTGTGGCCTCTGATCCGACCACCTCTGACATGTTTTCCCAGACCAGGTCTCAGCTATCGTACCTCTGTACTCTTGGCTGTTATCAGATGTGCAGTTCAGCTCTGGGAAGATGGTGGAACTTAGTTATTATAGTAGGTTAATCAATTTATAGGCCACTTACTACATTGCACTTCCTGGACATTTGTATCTACAATAAAAACAATAATGTCATTAACCAAAGCTCCACCTGCTGCACAGCTCGGTACACTGCAGTACTCCCAGCGAGTGTCAGGGTCCGTGGTGTAACACCAGGGCTGCTTCACATTGTCAGGGTTACGACAGTAGTTGCTTTCAAGGCCGCTGAAAGATAAGTTTGATTAAGATGAACACATAAAAGATGAATATTGTCTTTGTTTGGATTCTTCCCTGACATCTTGTCCATCCTACTCTGATTCACAGTACACTCTGTATTCTTACCCACTGGGGTAGTTCTGTGGGGTGCGTTTATGAGAGTGTGGGCTCTGATCCAACCACCTCTGACATGTTTTCCCAGACCAGGTCACAGTTATCGTGCCTCTGTACGCTTTACCGTTATCAGATGTGCAGTTCAGCTCTGGGAAGATGGTGGAACTTAGTTATTATAGTAGGTTAATCAATTAATTGGCCACTTGTTACATTGCACTTCCTGGACATTTGTATCTACAATAAAAACAATAATGTCATTAACCAAAGCTCCACCTGCTGCACAGCTCGGCACACTGCAGTACTCCCAGCGAGTGTCAGGGTCCGTGGTGTA
Organism: Macropodus opercularis; assembly: GCA_030770545.1. Taxonomy (NCBI): domain Eukaryota; kingdom Metazoa; phylum Chordata; class Actinopteri; order Anabantiformes; family Osphronemidae; genus Macropodus; species Macropodus opercularis. The sequence goes on from CM061112.1 coordinate 1,614,331, forward strand.
ACACCAGGGCTGCACCTCACCGTCAGGGTTACGACAGTAGTTGCTTTCAAGGCCGCTGAAAGATAAGTTTGATTAAGATGAACACATAAAAGATGAATATTGTCTTTGTTTGGATTCTTCCCTGACATCTTGTCCATCCTACTCTGATTCACAGTACACTCTGTATTCTTACCCACTGGGGTAGTTCTGTGGTGTCCGTTTATGAGAGTGTGGGCTCTGATCCGACCACCTCTGACATGTTTTCCCAGACCAGGTCACAGTTATCGTGCCTCTGTACGCTTCGCCGTTACCAGATGTGCAGTTCAGCTCTGGGAAGATGGTGGAACTTGTATTAATCAAAACATCTGTTAGTATCAGCATTAGTTTCAGCCCTGAACCATCCACCTAGACCTGTCCAGGGTGAACCTCGCCTCTCGCCCATAGACAGCTGGCATAGGCTCCAGCACACCCGCAACACCAAAGATGACTGACTGACCATCCACATGCAGGTGATCATAGACGTTAAAAGAACAAACACTCAATAAAGCCATTTCTGTTTCTGTTCTCAGCTGTGACTGCAACTTCATCACATGCTCCACTTGTGTTAAAGCCACTTTAATTACTGTAACCTTGTACATGTTTCATATTAAATGTACACCTGTGCTCCTAAGTGCATCAGGTCAAGGCTCAAGGCTTTGAACTGACTTATTTCCAAGGTCTAGTTTAGCGTGAAACAACATGAAGCCTTAATGCAAAGACCTTAGAAGATTCATAACATACATGTATTGTGTTTCATGCCTAGAGTGAGGTTAGTAGACGCTGAGGTGTGTGTTGGTGATGTGGTTTCAGACATGACACCAAGTTAAATGTATCTACCAAAACCAGAACCCGTCTGATAGTCGAAGCCTGTTTACAGCATAGTCTCAGTATAGGCAAACATCCTTTACAACAAAGAATCAGATCAGCTGCTTTTCACTCTCCTGTTTGGGTCCATATTTCAAACAGTAACGTCTCTATATGAGTTGAAATGATCATTAACCACCGTTTCACCTGCGTCACATCTCGGCACACTGCAGTACTCCCAGCGTCTGTTAGCATCCGTGGTGTAACACCAGGGCTGCATCCCATCGTCAGGGGTACGACAATAGTTGCTTTCAAGGCCACTGACAAATAAAGTTGTTGTTATTGAGATAAACACACAAACCAACACAAAGATAAGATCCTACTTTGAGCAGTGCTCCTACCTGCTGGGGTAGTTCTGAGGCGTGCGATCATGTTTGTGTGGGCTCTGATCCGACCACCTCTGACAGGTTCTCCCAGACCGAGTCTCAGCTATCGTGCCTCTGTACGCTTGGCTGTTATTGTATGTGCAGTTCTGCTCTGGGAAGGTGGTGGAACCTCCTGAAGTAGAGTCTAATAATACGTGAATCAAATAAAAACAATGCGTTTACAGTCATGTTTGACTATAAAAAGGACATTTTGCACCTGTTCAATTTAAGGCCTCAGATTTGCAAACTGTCGCTACCACCACCATCATCATTTCTAACATTTTGAGGTAATTAGATGCTTCCCTGCTGCAAATATCAAAGAAGACACTTGGCCTCACCAGTGCAGGTCACAGCTACCAGGATAAAAGCTGCTTTGTACAGATCCATGATGCTCCTTCACAAGCAGCTTCGAGCTGAATATGTCTCAGAAGAAGCACAGAGATAAATAGCCTGATAGTTAATCATTGACATGATCTATTTCAGCAGCTTCCATTAAAGTTCCATACCAGGTTTAAAAAGTTGTTTTCCTGTGATGTGGCCGTGTCATTTTCTAAATAACAAATACTTGAATGAACTTAGTCCAAGCAAACAAAACCTGCTGCCAAAGGACCTTGATAACTGCAGACAAGGAAAGCAAAGATTATGTGCATGTGTTTGGACCATGTGCGCTTTGATTCTTGCCTTTTATCAGAAACCCATCAGCCAAACACAGCAAAGTTTGTTTTCATTAAATTATTACCACTTTAAGTTTTAATTCCAACAGTTTCTCAGTGATTCTTTTGTTGTTAGTATGGTTCACATGTTGATTTCCTGAACTTCGGCTGAGAGTAAGTGTAATAGCTACCGTCGGCCTGCAGAGGACGCCACGGCTCACCCAAGCCTCTCCAGCCTCCTCCTCTCCTCCTGGATGGAGCTGACGTGACTTATTGTTGCTGGCGTGAAAGGAAAGTGATACTACAGCGTGAACTCTTGGCTTCAATAGGCGTCAGGGACTCCAGGTTTAATGCAGCCATTGATGATCATACACAGAGCGAGACGCAGCTCAGTGCTGGAGGCGATTCACGCTCAGCTGGGCACAGCGATCAGGGCTGCCACGCAGCATGATAGCATTTGAGTGGCTCTGCTGGGGCTGGTGGTTCAAGGGACCCGGGAGGATACGTGCAGCATTTATTCATAGTCGTTAAAAGACCATCTGCTGATAATTTATCTATTCACACAGAGTCGTGATGTCGTTTTGGGAGAATAGAGAAAAGTGAAACAACGCTTTGTGTAGGAGTTTAGCATTGGCTGAGTGCGTTAATCTTCAGCAGTCCTTGGTCAGAGATGAAATAAAGGCCTGAAGGAATTATGGTAATTCAGAGGTGCTTGAAGTGCAGGCGTCAAAATCAGCTTTTCATCTTTTTAGTAAAGTGTATAAGAACACACACAAGCCCTTAATGTAAAGCAGTGGACACATCCTGTGTTTGGTTTTAGATACGTGGTGGTTTAGATGGTTTAGATGCACTGGACTGAACTAGAAGGTGTGGGAGTCCCTAATAAAGTGGCCACACCTGCAGCCACAGCCTCCGCACACTCCGTAGATGATAATGTTTTCATATTCACTTTGTATCTGTCGCCTAAATTTCAACCAAGAGTGAGGAAGTGCATCGGTTTGTCCCAGTTGAAGGTCAGTCTGCTTCACAACGTGGAGCCACAACAATAGGTGGCGAGCGAGAGGTGTGGGCTCTGTGGCGTCCAAGGTTCGCAGCTCAATCAATATCCCACTGACAGAGCTCAATTTAGAGGCGCCCCTCTGTCCTTTACAAGGAAAGAATGGCTGCTTTCTGAGGCTGCATCACCAAACAAATATCTTTCCCTGCACATACTACACAACGTTACAGCTGCAGTCTGTGATGTGCTCACGTGTCTTCGCTTCTCCTGCTGCAGTTACTGTCCCTCACCTCCATCTCAGTTTGTGTAAATATGCAGCACAACGCAGAATTTCCCTTTGAAAGCAGATTTCAATTAAATTTTCTGCAGAGAAAGGTCAAACAAAAACTAATCATCCACTCAGAGTAGTAATAGTTAGACAGCGTACACAGACAAGATTAACTGCTTAAATACTGTTTCGGCTGCGCTGAAAAGCCTGATTTCTGCATTTACTGTGGGTCCATGTGGCGACAGCCTGCAGGGAAACGCCAGAGCTGTGAGCCCCAGACTCGGTCCTGCAGCCACCCAGCGCGACGAGCCTCCAGAAGCTGAGTCTGCGTCGTCTAATGCTCAGGCCTCTGGGAGGGAGGCTGTCAACGAACACAGCGTTTCCACATTCAACACAAAACAAAATCAGCAGTAATTTATAGGCTCATTCCTGAAAACCCTTTACATGCTTGTTAAGCTTCACCAAGCAAATACTAATTAAACTAATCCTAATAATAATATTTATAGTTTTTCCCACCTGGCCATGTAATGAATTTGAGTTTTTCTTCAGATAAAACCAGAAATATATCATGGCCATTTTGTATTATGGACCAGAAAATCTCATTTGTTGCTCCTTCAAAATGTCATCTCTTTGTGCGTTTTCAATTACAGCCTCATTGGACAGAAGGTCCCGGCAGATGGACGCAGAATGATGGTGCATTGCAGCAGACTCTCGTAACTGTGCAGCACTTTTTCTTTAAACATTGTTCCTTAAATTGAGTGCATTTTTCCTTTGATTAAAGCATTGCTTAAGTGACTTGCCCTTGACTGGACCATTGTACGGCGCTGTGGTTTTGAAGGATGTGTGATTAAACCCACGGCTCTAAAACTGCACACAGTGCAGGTATTTATGCTCTGAGCGCCCACGGGTTCTACAGCCGCGGCACACGGGCGGGAAAATAGGGCGACAACAGGCGTTCGACCCTGCTCGTCCCACATCTGGCTCATGTCGCCGCTGCTTTGTCTGCGCGATAGGAAAGTGAAATGAATGGATAAAAATGCTAAACAGGTTTGCATCATTGTGTCCAACCCTTATTATCCGATAAGAGAGGCCTCAGGCCCCTCCAGTCCAGGTCGGGTGAGTGGTTGTTATAGAAACCTCTTTGTCTGAGTTGGAGGTTGTCCGTCTCAGCCGCCGAGCCGCAGAAGGGAGGTATTTAGTTGTACAGCTTCATTTAGGAAACACCTGCAAAGTGAGCAAGCAGCACAGATTCAGTAAAACTACAAACAACTGAAGCAACTGAAAACTGCTTCTCTTGTGGATCCTTTACAGGCCCAGAGATGAAACCAGGAGAAGCTACATGTAGCTGCTAGTTCAGCCGCTCAGCAACAGCTGCTGACAGGAATAGAGAGTCCTGTGTAGACCAGACCATCTCATTTTAGTTCAGTTCGGCCCGAGAAGATCGACAGGCAAGTTGAGCAGGCAAGTAGGATAAATCTCCATGGCAACTAGACTGGGTTTAGCTGATCCTGCTTTTTGTGCAGGAGCCTTTGTGTTGGTTTTGGCCGCTGGAAAACTGACTAAAGTTGAAGTTAAAGTTAAAAAAGTAAAAGACCAACGTTGTTGATTGCAGGTGAAATCATTTATGGATAATCATAAGAAAATCTGTTACAATGAAATATAAAAGCCTAAACCTGACTGATGAGCACATACACAGGACCGTGCAGCACCAACATGCTCCTCCACTCACTCACAGGGTCCAGCTGTCTCCATCGCTGCATTACTGTAAGCGAATACCCCGGCCAGCGCTCGGAGCCACTCCATCAATCTCCCGCTGCTTGACAGAAACTATGTCCACCTGTTCTCCCACAGTCCACACGCAGACACTCAGAGGCTTCAGGTTTGGCCCGAACGAGACGGAACCGGGTCGCTTCACGGTGGCTGGAGACACCAACAGAGGATTTGGGTTTTATTGTTTAACATTAATTATTAAACAGGCAGAGGCTCGTCCAGAAATGTTGTAATCGATCTGGTTCTGTCTCACCTTCAGTTGTTTTTCTTTATTTAAAACCAGGAGGGTGACTGTTAAATTCGACTCTGTCCAGACGTATGTTTGTAGGTTTGTAGGTTTGGTTGGACTTAATAAAACTGATCCTGAATGTTGGTTAGATGTTTAGGTTTAGATTCACTGGGATCCAACTGCAGCGTTTTAACACAGAAGGCATCAGGTTACTTTGCTCAGTCTCTCTCGTTGTTTCACGGCAGACGATCCCGCAGCGAGAGGGAGACACTTACCAAGCAGGTGAAATGTAAAGAGGGTGTAGAACGAAGAACATCATAAAAAGGCTCATGTTTGTCCCAGATGGGACCAATATCAGCCAAGACTCCATGTGCTCAGAGCTCTGCGTCATGAAAAATAGAAAAATAAGACCAGAGTTATTGTGTGTGCGTCTAGTCTTTTAATTCCTAAACGCTCCTTCCAGGCTGAGGAACCAATGATCCTCTAATCTCCAACCTTCAGGCGTCCAACTTTAAAAACACGCTTCACAGAGCCGATCCCAGGGTCTTTTCTTTTGCTATAGATCACCTGTCCGCGCGGATTTGCTCGTCTTCTCGCTAATCACTCCTCATCTCCTCGTCTTTCCCTCCTTTCGTCTCCTCCTATTCTCTACCTGCTGGGCCGTCAGCCCCATTAAGGACACGCACCCTGAGGCCCGGCAGCCTGTTAAAGCGGGTCGGACTCAGGCAGGAAATGGGTGGTGAGGGAGATGAAGGGTTACGGAGGATCTCCTCTCAGGTTACCTGTCCAGGTAAGTCTGTTTGTTTAGTGTTACCTCCCAGTAGCCGGAGACGTGGACGCCTCTCTGTGACAATCAGACTCTGACTCAGCCACGGAAAAGGACTAAATGATGAGCAGGTCAGATCAGAGGAGTCAGAAGTGAACAAGAAAGTAAACAAGACTGAACTAAAACCACAGAAACCTTAACAATCTGCAGCATCCGCAGACAATGGAGGGAATGGAAAGACGCAAACACAAAGAGGCGTTTTCACAGAGCACGTATAGATACAAACGCACAAGGCCTTGGGCATAACTTCATTAACGAGGTGATTTATGGGGCTTTCACAGTTCTGACATCGCAGCTCAGGCTCTTAAAGACTTTGACTCGTGCCCTGAAAAGAGGAGAAGAAGATAATTATCACTGCAAGTTTCATCCTTTACTGTGAGTTTGAAGATCGTGTCAAAGAAAGATATGGGGAATTTATGAGAGATTCAAAAACAGGAGGAGGTAAACAAGCCTCACTGGAAGTCGGATCCTGGTTCTGGATAACAAGAACCGCAGCTGCTTCCCACCCGGCTCCATCACAGATCAACAGTTTTAATGATTTGTTGTCAAGCTCCAACCCAGAGTGTCTAAAAACAGCAGAACCATCTGGGGTGAGGGGACCGACGGAGGCCGGGCCCCAGGGACAACTGGACTCCACTGTTGTGACTTGATGATGCCTTCACTGTCACTTCACGTCCCCTCCTTCTTTCACTTCCATCCTTCTTCTTGTGACTGCAACCGTAGCAGAAATGTCGGGAATGCGACAGAACAGAGCAGGAGGATTCACTCTGCATTGTTAAAGGACTGTTCCGCTCCGTCTGCCCTGTAAACGGCTGCAGAGGGAGGAGAAACCCGATAGCCTCACTTAGCCGTGATCTGCTTCATCGACACAGATCATAGACTGAGGTGGACGCTGGGGCCGAAAACGAGAAACGGACGCTTTCTTTTACCCCGAGGACATGTTTTAAGAAGCCTTAAGATGAAATGAGCGCACAGGCCCCAACGTGCCTCCAGGTCTGGTCCAGGTCTGGTCCAGGTCTGGTCCAGGTCTGGTCCAGGTCTGGTCCAGGTCTGGTCCAGGCCCACAGGTGCCTACTGCATCACATCAAAATATTAAGCTAAACTACGTCGTCGGGGGAAGGAAGTGACGTGTTGATATAATAAAGGTGAAACCATCCGTGAAAAACACTGGACAATAGTTGAGCAAACAAAGGTTGGTTGATAGAAAACCCCAACGATTGTGCATCACGCTTCCTAGAAACCTTTAAAAGAAAAACATAAAAGCAGATCAAATATGTGATTGAGGTAAAAGCGTAGAGAATTTAGTGGAATGAAGTGATGAATCAACGCTCCCTGCTCTGTGCGCTTTGATTAGAGAACAGCTCTCGTCCTTAACCTCAAGCTGAATTCACTTGCGCATCACATGGTCATTTTATTTTTCCACTCCAGAAAAGAGAAGAGAGGTTTAAACACAGCAGAGGCTGAGCTGAGGGTTGTGACAGAGGGGGCGACGCCTCCCCAGGCTGCTGGCGTCCGTCAGCGCTGCGGGCTGCAGCAGATGTGAATCTACAGCTGCTGCTCTCAGCTGAACCGAAGCCACAGAAACAGGACGGAGTCCGCTTTGGCTGGTTCCCATTAAGGTTCAAGACTTTGGGTCATACGACTGGAATCCTTTTACGTCTGAGACGCAAAAAGCTGCTCGTTTTAAACGTCTCCTGCCTGAAGCTCGAAACCGCGAGATGTGTATTTACCTGCAGGTAAATAAACAAAGCGCCACGACAGAGAAAACAACAACAAACAGAAATGTGACAAAGGAATGAAAACGTCGATCGCTGCTCACTGATCTCCGATCAGCGCCAGCGACGCTCACAGGTGTAGCAGCTGAGTCCCAGACCCACGACCCGGTTCGGCCCGCAGCTCAGCCGGTTCGACCCGCTCACACATTCACGCTTCCACAAAATGACACAGGGAGAAGAGCCCGACGGTGCCGGAGCTTTATATTTATGGCATAAAGCAAATGATGACGACTTTACACTGAACAGAAACAATGAACAATACTTTAGGCAATATATTAATATATTCACAGAGAACACGGCCTCGCGCTGCACAGAGCGAGAAAGGAAGAAACGCAATGACAAAACATTTCAGGTAGAGTTGCACACGCACCTAAAACAACCCGTCGGCTTGGTCACCAGGTACCGTGGCCTTAAAGCACAGAGCTGCCTCTTATAAGGTGGTGAGAAGTTTGATCTTTGTAACTATGGCAACAGTCACACGGCTGCACGCGCGTTCAGGCTTTAGTGTTCGCTGGAGTCACAGCAGTTGTCCCAGTTCGGCAGCGTCCAGCTCCCACTAAATGGGCCCTTTATTGAGCGGGTGCGTTCACGGCCTGAGCAGTTGTCGCTGACAGCTGCGTGGGAGCAGGGGAGCGCGCGCCACACGTTGCTCTCGCTACGAAACGTTTCACGCTCCAGGTGTCGGCGGCTGCTCTCGTCGCGTTATCCACCTGGTGACGTCACCTGCAGGACACGGTTCCACTCCCACTTAGTCCACAACTATGCGCCTGTCGTCCACAGGAAGCCGCTTGTGTCCGCAGCCGCCGTCACGGTTGTTTGTAGTGGACACAGATGATGGAGCAGCTGCGTGGATTTAGGTTTGTGTCGGTCTGAGACTCACGTCCACTGGTTTCATTTCATTTCATTGGTTCAGTTTGTTCACATGTCCGAACATTTAAACACTGATGATTTGGATCATTTTTAATTCTACTGCCATTAGCTCTGCATGGATCAACCTGCTCCTCCAGTTAATATTTAAACTTCGGTTTAGTGGTTGTGTGTAGAGCACAAACACCTTTGAATATTGTAATTTGAGGTCCAGCAAATTATGACATTGCAACATAAACTGTTTCCTGGAAAGTCTGTTGTTCGCGCAGCCTTTTCATTGTTAGCAGCCTCGGTGACTTAAAGCTGCAGCGTAGCATTAGCGCGACTCAAATCAACCTCCTGCTTCCTTCGCCTTGACCCGTGAACTAAACCGGATGATTACAAATGGAAATTGTCTCGTTCATTAGATTGAGCCTCACTTAAAAAAAGTTACATAATGCAGCTTTAATTTTTTAATTTCCCACCAGCTGCTTAGAAGCAGAAGTGAACAGAATTAGGACACATAAGGTTTGTAGTCGTTTACAGTAGCTGTTACTCTGCGTGAAACGAGTTGAAATCCACCTAAAATGGTGACTTTAAACTCCCACAGCTCCCGTGAACCGAAGTGAATCCTCCTGCTGCCGTCGGCCTCTCCTCCAGCCATAACACGCTCCCAGTGTCTGCAGCCCAGTTGTCCCAGTGAGGCAAGTCCTGCCAAGTCCTTCCAGCTCGACAACACGTGTGTCCGTCCGTCTGTCCCCAGACTTTTCCCAGATCAGGAATGTTGTCTCTCCATTACTGAAGCACAAAGACTCTCCTCTTTGTCCACGTCTGTGTTCCCTCTGCGACTCCGCTCGTTGGGTTCTCTTCTTTTTCCTACGTGTGCGCTGTCAGGGCTGCGCTGCCGCACAGTCCACCAGAACAAAGAGCTGCAAGTCGACCAGAAGATGTTACAGCACAACACCGACCCGGGTTTTCACGTCAGTCAACCCGGAAACGCAGCAGAACGAAAGAGTAGAGCAGGAGCGGAGGAAAGAGGCTACAGCTGAAGTGGAGAAGAGAGGGTGTCAGCAGTCTCTAAAACCAGTACAAGTCCTTGCTCTTATCCTGTGCCGGCAGACCTGAGAGGGAAGAGTCAAAGGAAAGGAAAGCAAGTGGAAGAAGCAGACAGCAAAAAGGAGATTAGAACGAGAAGCGCAAATGTCTTGTTGATAAAAGCAGAGGAAGCGCCCGAGGCGAACGCAGGGATGAAAGCAGGACGGCAACAGAAAAGGAAGCCGGCAGCTGGTGTGAAGCTGCTGATTGACAGTCAGCTTGTTGCTTCAAACCACTTGTGGTAAGTTGATCTGAGGCCGGAAAATCAAGCTCCGCTCAGTCCTGCTTTTCACAGCGAAGGTCCTATGTGCAATGAACAGCGCAGGTTTTCTTATGCAGCTCATTCATTAAAGACTCGCTGGTTTCTTAAGGCAGTGGCAACGTTCAGTGTCAAATATACGGAAAGAAGAGAATCTATTAAACCACTAACTTCACAATCATGACACGAATCACAAACGACACAAATCACCGTGTGGACAAATAAACTCAAAGCTCAAAGCGAGCTCTGTCTGATCAGTGTTTAACGTGTAACGCACACAATGTCCTGTATAGTAAAACATAACACAACAAATAAATATGTAAACAGCGTGAAATGAACGAACTGGTTCTGATCCAACTCCCAGAGAATTCCATGTATTGGATTGTATCAAGTGGACGTTCAGAAAATTCACTCATTTCAGGTTTTCAAGTAAAATTCACTGCACCTGAAAAACTGACAATACCTGTGTCCATATTGAGTCCAATCTCTGCTCCCGCTCCAGCAAACGTGCCGCTCCAGGCCGAGCCCGTCCCCGACTCGCCCTTACCCCCGAGGTCACAGGGCGAGGCGCTGGGCCCTGGGACCGAGCTGCCAGACGTCAGACGGTGATGAGACCTCACCGACGGCACCAGCAGAGACCCGTACCGTGGGTCAAACGCCGTGCCGTACATCTCGTGAACCCCTGGGCGCGGGTACGGCGAGCTCTGGGCGCCTATAGCGCCCCCTAGCGAGTAGGGGTGATGGTGGTGGTGGTGGTGGTGGTGGGATGGGTGCCAGGGATCCGGGCTGGGCTGGTGGAGGTGGCTGTGCAGGGAGGCGGAGGCGTACGGGTCCCCGGAGAAGGAGAGCTCTGCATGGGGAGCGGACAGGGCGCTGCCCAGCGCGGAGGACACCGACGGCTGGTAGGAGCTGTTCCAGAACGACGGAGGGAAGCTGCGCTGGCTCATCGGGAACGACGCGTCTGCAGACACACGAATCGAAAACAAAACTTGCCTGAAGTGCTTCATTATTGAGCTCAGTGGGAACAAAGGTTCAGATATGTGACACTCGAGGCTTCCTTTACTCCAGTTGTACGTTACATCCACAGCGCTTTGTTTCCTCTGCTCACATCCTAACGCACGTCAGCTGCAATAGCTTAAAAACAGTCACAAAATCCAAATATCTGCTGGTCACTGCTGCTTTAAGTTGTACTTTTTATTCTTTCTGTTGTGATCAACTTGTTTTATAAAAAACTAATAAAGAGAAGATCACATCGAAGAACAAGAAGCTTTTCAGCAATTAGTAAGCGAACATAACAGGGAATCTGATTTAGTGGAACGGTGAATTTTTAGTAGAATTAAAAATACTGTGTACATAGAATAGGTGCAGTTTGTTATTTGCACACAACTGGCTGTTCAGAAAAAACAGCTGGTTATTCTCAAACCTTTAGTTGCAGGCGTCATACAGCAGATACTCAATCTACGTAAAAGACACCGAAGATGGAAATAAGCTTGTTCACGTTTCCACAACTTTCAAACTAAAATAGAAAACCACAGCGAGGCGTCCAGTCCCGTTTCAGGGCTGCTTCAGACACACACCTCTCACAGGCTTGTGGCTGCTGGAGCCGGGGTAGGCGCTCGTCTGGCTCAGGGCTCGGCTGAAGTGCTCGTCCACCACGGCGCTGATGTCGCCCTGGAAGTAAGTGAAGAGGACGCAGCGGGAGCTCAGGTACTCGGCTCCCGGGGGCAGCTCCTTGTCCTCCTCTTTGATGGCCGGGGGCCCCGGGGGGCCGAGCCGACTCACACAGTCCTGGGGCTCTTGCATTTTGGAATACAGAGCCAGCTTCTAAGAGGAAACAAAGGAAAGACATTTGATTTGCTAACTTTAAATATTTTACTAAATGAAGCTCAACCGTTTTTAGGTTTTACTCATTTAAAAATTGAGGCACATGATAAAACGAAGGGTTCACACGCAATAAACAAGTTTTCCTCAGCGTGGTTGCTTCATTTCTTGATGGCTGTTCATGATGCTCGACCAACAGCAACCTGAACGGATATAAATTAAAATGAAATATATATGTTGTTCTGTAAGTGTGTATTTTCTGATTAAGACGTGGGCTACACCCTTGGCACCACAGAGGCCTCGCAGAAACCTGCTGCACATGAAAGGAAATAATTACTGAGCTACAATAAAACAGAACAACACGCGATGTGAACCACACGAGTTTGAAAGAGCGCGTCAATGAATATCTTTCCCTTCTCTGACAGACTAAAATTAGCCTGGAGACGCGGGACAAGCGACCTGTTTACGGGCGAAGGAGACTCTGGAGACATTCACTACCAGTGCAGGGACCAGTGACAGTCAAAGCTCTACACTCGCTTTGGGTGCGAACCTTCACGCGGGATAAATTAATCTCTGCTCAAACTCAACATGCGCATTGAGTTTCACTTTTCCCATTTCTGTACACGGAAAAGATTAAGAGAACTTCTTTGCAACATTTTATATGCGTATACAATTTAGTTTACGTGTCCAAGCAACCTTTAAAACTTCGTCTCGACTGCGCCACGAAATACTGAGCCGCGTAACAACCGCCCATGAAGAACATGTGCTCCGTACCTGGTGGTGATAGGGGCTGTAGGAGCTGAAGTAAGTCTGAGGACCAAACACTTGGTACATCACATCCAAGCGGCTCATGGCGAAGAAATCACGGCGAAGAGCCAAGCTTCATTTAGAGGGCAGCTCTGAACCAGTAATCCTGACCGTGGAGCACACGCACCGCGCCGCTCTGCGCTCTTTACGCACTGGACTGCCGCAGGGCGCACTGAAGGGAACCCCCTCCAGCCTCCACCCTCGTCCCTTCACCGCCACACACCCAGCCTGACGCCTGCAGCTCCCACCAATCACAGGCTGAGCTCCACCTCTGCCTTAATGGCCTTTTAAATTAACTGGAACCTTAATACCAGAAGCTTTGACATGAAGAATCTGCTTCATTGTGGTTCCATGACGCTACATGACGTTTACGGCTTCACATTTTACATTTCATGTCACTTGGTGAGTCCATTATTCCAACGTTATGCATCTTTTTAAGCATTTCGACCAAACGTCTAGATTTGACTGAAGGCTCTGAAAAGCTCCTGACAGCTCGCACCAAGCTTCCGGCTCTGTGTGCGGCGTCGTTGACCTTGCAGTAGAAGTGAAACCCTTCTGCCTTAAGGTCCACTTAAAGGTCCAGTCTGATGTTTGTCTTAAACACATGGATGGTTCATTTAAAAACATACAACAAATATAAATGACATTATTTTGCATTTGTGAGGACATTTAAATGTGATTTAGTTCATTAAGGCCCAGAAGCGGGGCCTTAAACCGCGCGGCCACCTGCTGCCAATCGATTAAAATAACAAACCCAACCGACCAATGAGTGGAATGCAATGCTATGCACTTCCATAACCCTTCAGAGGTCGAAGGTCAAATGGTTTGCAGCCTGTTTGATGCTGGAGGCCAGAGGTCGCTGGCAGCTCAACCAACATTTAGCAGGTTATAGTACAACAAGCTGAGTAACGGATTCAACATTAAAGTAGTCGTAGCTGAATGTCTTTTCGTAGTAGCGCAGGTTCATAACATTCATTATCGTCAGACGTGTACAGCAGGATGCTTTGCTGCTCCAGCTCAGGGGTGGGGGCCGTCCGGTGTCTCTCGGGCCTCACTTCCTCCAGTTCGCAGTCATCCTTCCTTTTATAACCCACACACAGCAGCAGCGTGCTCGGGTTTCCCGGCTCTAACCAAACGTTTGATTGCCTGCTGTGTGATATTTTTACTGAGCGCTGCTGGGGACGCTGCGGTTAGATCAGCTCCAGCAGTTTATGACACGGAGCTGTTTACACGAACCTCTGATCTCCAGCTGACAGCGGATCATTATAACGCTCGGCTGCGACAGAACCAAAGTAGCTTATTTACAAAATGCTCTCTTTAATCATCCGTGGGACATTTTAATCACATCAGGGCTATTATACGTTTCTGAAAAGCCAACATTCAGTCTTCAATGTCACGCTGATCCGTTTATTATAATCATCTCTTTTCAGGCGTATGAGCTCAAATATGAAACAGTTCTGGTGTTTGCCTGCACTGACCCAAACGTAGATGCTTCAGCTCTTAATGACTGATACAACCTGTGCTGTAAATACGGATAAACCCGTGGTAGAACTGTTACGCTGCCTCCCCCTGTACTAACAACCTGCTGTATGGATTTTTATAATTGTGCCACTTCACTGTCCTCTGGGCCGACCCTCCCAACAACCACAACACCTGTTCCCCTGCACAAGTGGCGCAGAGAAGCTATTAAAACCCAAAATATCCTCCGCTGAAGTGGAGCTCAGCTCATCTCACAAGCACTGCTCAACAATCGGACTGTGCGCCTTTTGCAAAAAAGGACCGCCAAGGTTCAGAGAGACATTTACGATCCGGAATGTTTGGCATCCTCTCCGCCGTCTCTCGCGGGTTTGATCGATTTGTGAGAAGGTTAAAATTAAAATGATTTTCCTGCAGCAGGAATAAAAACACTTGGGACGACACAGGCCCAGTCACTTGTCTTGAAAGCAAACTGCGAGTGTTTTAGGTGCATTGAAATCAACAGGAATTTAAACATCTGCTCTCGATGCCAAATTGATTCTATTTTACGCAGCTCGGCAGCAAACCGACCGCTGCGTGATGTGGCAGAGCAGGTGTGTGGCTCCTGTTCACCCCTTTCCCTTGGTGGCGGAGGACCTGGCCATGACCCTCCATTACCACCAGGCGACCAGGGCCCCACCAAGGACAGTGCTGACTGGATTAAAATGAAGAGCTTGCGTCTGCATGTGATGCATTTCGGCCTGTACGACGCACAGAACCAGTGTTTCATCACGGACTGTAGCGCACAGCGTCTCCACTCAGAGTTTTAAAGCATTGGCTGCAAACAAAGACATCTGCAATAAGAATAAGAGCTTCGCTTCAAACTGTTGTGTGATTTGGACGCTTGTACCTAAACGGTTGCTGTTCAGAGAAGGAAACGCCGTGATGTCAAACCTGCACCCGAACCAGCATTTTAACCGAGACGTCTGTCAAAGTGCTGGTTCATGTAGCTCAACGTTATGATTCATCATTGCACAGAAGCCTGATCATAAACAAAACTAAGATATTGAATTACACCAAACACCAGCCCACAGAAAAGCAA
Organism: Macropodus opercularis; assembly: GCA_030770545.1. Lineage (NCBI taxonomy): Eukaryota > Metazoa > Chordata > Actinopteri > Anabantiformes > Osphronemidae > Macropodus > Macropodus opercularis. Next base: position 1,629,481 of record CM061112.1, read on the forward strand.
TCTGCACATTTACTTAACAGCTTTATCATGTAGCTGTTCATTAAAGTGTAAAAACGGCCTTTTCTCTTATTTTAATATGTAGAGAGCGAGTCAGTTTTATCCCCATGACAGATTCACACAAGTCTGATCCTGCAGCTAACAGCCTCTGAACCTTCAAGGTTTCCTGCTGAAAGCCGTCACAGAAGTTATTCTTTCAAAACCACCTTATAATGAGGAAAAAATAAAATAAATGGATATTCAGAGACTCTTTGAAAACAGTGCCCTTGCTATACCTGGTCTAATAATACATTTAAATGTATTCAAAGTGAAATGCGGTGAATGCGGTGAAGTCTTCCCTGTTGATTCCTCCCAGTGTTTGTGTGCGTTCCTGAAACTCTTCACAGCGCGTTTAAAGTCAATGTTTGTGTGACGAGGAAGCAAATCAGACATTTTTATCTTGATTATATATCGATTTGTTTGAGTCGCTTGATTGTGAACATATGTAAGATTTGATGAAAATGGTTTTCAGGCTTTCACACGGTTCAGGCATAGGCTGCACAGCACAGGCTACAGAAGAAGGTTTAACACACAGGGAAGCTCGACATGTGGCAGAGAAACACAGTGATGCTCGTTCACTGGACCCCGTGCGACGCCCGGCCTTCCCTTCCCTGCCCTCCTGCCGAGCCTCCTCGCCTCCTCGTCCGGCTCCTGGGTGCTGCAGCTCCTGCCGCGGCTGCTGACAGGCCCAGCTGTCTCCTGTTTTTTGCCCTTGGCTGTCGCTCATTAATTTCCAGCAACGGCCCCTAAGCGACAGCTCTCCCTCATAGTGACCATACTTGGAAGAGAGGGGCTGAGCGAACGCACTCAAACACACACAGAAACTCAGCTCGGACAAGACACCAAAACAAAGCAAATTATTATTATTATTATTATTATTATTACCCTGGGGACCAACCAGCCAACAGTTGGATTAATGGAAATGAAGACAAGTTCATGAAGTCGTCCAGAGCGAAGCGCGAGCCTGAAGCGCGAGCGTGAGCCCGTGGGCTGGTGTTAATCACAGCCACGCTCCGTCATGTAAATTAGATCTGTTAATGAATGTTTTCTTTCATCACATACAAGCTCCCAGGAACTATGCCGTCTATGCCCACCTTGCCTCTCCGTTTACCGCCGCATGTGCCAGGCATTCAGCCTAAATGAAAATATACACGGGCTGAGCCATGCCTGGCATCCCCTCTTAACAAGCTGCAGAAACACTGCGAAGCGCGGCTGCTATGCTGCAGGGAATCTTGAGAATCTTCATGCTCAGACCCACGAGCTCTGCCGGCTTTCACTGCTATGAGACAGATCACAGGGTTAGAGAGCCGCGTTTTTATCCGGCAGCAATTTAGATAAAATGTCACCAAATCTGAAAGATATGACATCTATGTCCTACTCATCAGCTTCATAAACATGAAACGGCTGCGGTGAAGCGCAAACTACAGATAAACGCCTTCAACATTATGTCATTTGTGAATAAGGCAAATTTTCAGCTTCTGTTTGTCGTCCTCATTCCTGAGAACAGAGAATGTTGCTTAGACAAAAGCAACAGACTCAGACTCCACTGCTCCAGTCTGAGCAAAGCTGAGCATTACAGCAGTATTTAATCCTTAAGCTCCTACTGCTGCTAAAGCAGAGAAGCAAAACGTGTCTCTGACTATTAAAATTAAGATGGAGTTAAAATCGCATTGCACTGGACAGATGCTTATCGGCTGGGACAACGCAGGCGAGCGAGGAGACGTCTGGACTTTTACCCCAGAAACCTTAGCAGCGGCTCCCGTATGAGGTTACCGGTGTTAAAACGGTGCCACGTTCGTTGTATTGTGTCCTGCGTGGCACAGATTCCTGACACAAATCCTCCGTCGGGGTCTCAGTAAGGAGCGAAGGGGACTGTAGAGGCAGATGCCTGGTCTGGTAGCGAGAGCAGGAATTCACAGCTTGTCACAGTTCATTTCTGCGCGAGAACACGAGACGGCGACGATTCACTCGTTCCACGTCAGTTCGATTGTGCTGTGGAAATACGCTCACATCCTGCAGATACCACAGGCAGTAAATCAGCCAGGGAGGACTCGCACCACACATCAGCTTTAGCGTGTTCATCGTTTCATCTCACGCGTTAGCAGACCTGCGAGGCCAGGAGAAGGTCGAGGGGTCAGGCTGCTTCACCCTTTTTAGGTGTTGGGGGAACGTTGTGTCAGATGAGGCAACAGCAGCCAACAGCAGCGAAGCTCCATGTATCAAGAGGAGCCATAACTTGATCAGGTTTCACTTCACTATTTAGAGTTTGATGTGCGTGAGCTCAGGTCCTGTGACCGGCAACAAGTCTCCTCTTCCAGCCACCTTGCAGTGTTTGGGGATGAGGTCAGACTCCCGCTGTACGTGGAGTCTGACCTCATCATGTGTGTGTGAGCAGTGTGGGCGTCCTCGTGAAGTCCTGTCCCCTCATCTCGGCCCGGGACTCAGAGAACTTTCTTTTCCTGCGTATCTGTCACGTAAAGCCCTCGGTGGCTTTTAACTTGGCTAATTACGACGCTCTTTGGTGGATTTCTGATTCCAGCACGTCCTCGTAATTGTCCTCCTGCTCCACCGCTGTCGACTGGGTGTGAGGATGAAAGCACAAGGGGCAGCGGCGACATGCTTGTTACCAGGCGCCGGGATCTGGGGCTCGGCCTCAAGAATCAGCTGCACACTTGTTGGGGAAACACAACATCACCCGGGAGCTAAGAAGCCATCCGCACCATTCAGAGAAGACAAAGATGGTGATTAGGCAAAAGCAAAGCATTTGATGAACATTTCTTGCATTTCGTCTCTGTTCCTAAACTGACCGCGTCTTTGTTGGACATCCTTCGCGGGCCTCGCTTCCTGGCATCACCCCGTCACCTCGGAGGATGCTCTTAATTAGCACGGTCTCGTTAGCTACATCTTCCCCGCTCGTTAATTAAGAAGAATCATCTCCAGTCTTTTAATTGTCCAGGTCTGAAGAAGGAGCGTTGCCTTTTTTGTCCTTTGTTCCCTTTTTTCCTCTATGATAAGGTTTTTCTTTTGGTTCTCTGTTGAAGGTTTTCTTTGAATTAGCAGAAGGAGGGAAACGAGGGAGAGGCGGCGTAATGAAAGGACCCACGTTCACCAAGGCCCTAGAAGCCACCTGATAAATTGGCTTGTTAAGAGGAGAAGGATCCCTACGTGACATATTCCCATTCATTCCCAGCAACACAGGTGCAAAACCCAGACAAACGAGAGCCAATCAAACGAGCTGGTGCTTGGTACACGAACGCTGATCAACTTGCTTTTAGTTTTACAAACTCAATTTGAGCAGTTGCTTGAACGTAAACATGAAGGACAGACCGAGGGAAATCAAACGTTCTACAGAGGAAGGAGGGTTGAACACACGTCCGTCCCAAGGCCAGAGTCTCACAGCGTGTGAATGAAGAGCAGGGACAACAAAAAGCAGCGAATAAAGGGCGAGTGTGTGCGCGTGCACCCTATTACCCAGACACCACCGTCATTGTAAAGGAGCATGACTTGATGCTGGGAACACCAAGACAGCGAGAGAGTGTTTGATGTCTGAAGAGAGAAACAAAGATGCGCAGACGCCAGCGGGTAAAGGGGTTGAGGAAGACGCAAGGACGCACGGATGCAGGAGGAGGGAGGGGACGGACATAAAGGGTCGGACAGCGTTTCCATTCTGTCAGTCTCCAAGCAACTCACAAAAGAAGGTCAGAGACGGAGAGACGCGACAATACGGAAATACAGAACAGCCCTTTATTCAGCCACAGACAGACAGGTAGGCAGACACACACACACACACGGAGGCCAGAGCTGCAGGTTTAACAGTGTTTGGCCCAGAGCAAGAACAGAACGATGCAGATGCAGCACATCCGGTGTTCACAGTCCCTGTATTCATGGCTCAGTTTTTGGTTTCCTCAAGCAAACCGCGAAACGCCAGGAATTAAAACAACACTGTCCCTGGGAAGGATCCTGGCGGGACCTCAAACAGCAGCGGTGCAGCGTTACATGAGTTAGGCTGAAGCTGTGCCATCACGCAGCAGCAATCAGGAAGTCATTAGTCGCCTCGAGAGGAGTCGCTGTGGTAAGCTGTGATTTTTTCATTCATTACAGAAGAAAATCTAAAAACACCAAGAAGTTCAATTTGGAGAAATATTAAAGTGTGGAGATAAAGAAAACTTCACAATATGGCAGAAATCTGATATCGGTGGAATGATTGTAATGCAGTTGAAGTAAAGTTCAAACTTCAAACAAACATTTTTAAATAGGAAACCCTTAAAGCTGTGACTCACCCCGAGCCTGAACAAAGCCACGTCGACAAGCTGGTGCTTTTCAGATGGTCGAACGTCCTCCGTGCATCTGTGAGATGCAGAAGTCTCGCTTGCTTGTTCAAGGACGAGCGCTAATAATTCACTTTTGCCTGCTGAGAACAGAGGTTTGCCAACAGAAACCATTTCTATGGGGCGTAGAGCTGTGTCATTTCCCTACTGCTCTCGGTTCAGTGTCAATTTTCAGCGAAGGCTTTCTGATGCATTAAGCTGCATTAAGATATCAACACAACTTGCTGAAGGTTAAATGAAGAAGGCTTCATACAAAAAAGATCGTCTGCAATTCGTGTGAAAGCAGGTCAACGGGACAGTTTTGGCCTTGGACTGAAGATTCGAGTGAGTCCTGCTTTGTTCCCCGATTCGTAAATTACATGAAGCTTGGGCAGTTTGACAGAAATCAAGACGCTGATTATGAAAAGGGAACAAATCGTTGTTCATCAACAGCCTCATGTGTTTGATGATCGGGGTTCATTCAACCACGTCGCGCTTTACTAAACTGATCTTAAGGCACTTTTCACATGCAGCTCAGAGTAGCTGCAGCAGAACCAGACTCTGGGTCAAAGCTTGACTTCCAGGACAGACACTGAAGCCTCGATGCTGCTGTGAAGGCCTCTAAACGGTCGACACGCAGGAACCGGAGGACGCAGAGCTAAAGTGAACTAAAGAGACAAAAGCTGAAAGGCAGCGTGATCCACTAATGGAGAGCATTGTCTGACATTGCCAATAAATAAATAAATACTTAAACACTGACCTTTTATTTTGGAGTCCATCCCTTCCACTTCCTGTACTATCTAGGGTGGGTACTATCTAGACCCTGAGAGCTAATCAACAACTATTAGGAGTCAAACTTGTCCTGGAGGGAATCCAAATGAGAAACTCTAAGCTTGGGCTTCGCACAAATGAAGCTTAATTAAATGAAATATGTTATAAAAAACAAAGTATGCAGTGACTCGCGCTTCGAAGACGCCGTGTGCGTATGTGTAACATACCCGATTTTGCAGACGTCCGACTTTTGGCCTGTTGTTTGGTGGTTGAGTTTACAGCATTTCTGTTTCTCACTTCCTGACCAGTAACTTAACAAAGTTCTGACACGTATAAAAGACTTGACAATTTCATTCAGGCAACCAAATAAAAGATGCAATTAAGTCCACAAAGACTAGAGAGAATTTTACCTTGAGTGTGTTAATGGCCATACGTGCGGCGCGTGAATGCTACATTGAAGTAAACATATTGCTTCCTTTCCTGAGTCCTCTCTCGTTAACTCTCTCCTCTCAGATGGGCTTGTTTACCCCAAAGTGGCGTTCGTGTCCTTCCTGTTTGTGCTCGGAGACAATAAGTCATCTATTCACAAGAGAAGCTGCATTAAACGAGTGAAACAGCAGAATGACTCTATTTCTTCTGTTTTCCTTTGCTGCGTCTGACATGACGCCGACACCGTTTGAAGTTTGCACCAACACTAAATGCGAAACAAAGCAGCTCTCGTCGAGTCCTGGCGACTGTTCAAATGCACGGCTCCATCAGCAGCAGCTCAGGCCGACGTCTTAGAAAGCTTTCGTGCACACTTGAGAATGTGAAAGACTCTCGCTTTACAAACATGATTACAAGGTCACCAAACGTAAGAACACAGGAAGCAGAAAGCGGATTCAAGCCCAGGAATTAAACGCTCAGAAGCAGCTATTGAGGCGCAGCTAAAAACATAATTAGGAGGCTTATTAATGTGTCTTGATCCTGCCAAGGTGAGGCCAAGTCAGGAAGAGTCTGACTAGAGCTGAAGCGGAGTCTTTATACTCGCTGAGGGACAGGTTGAACTCTTTTGCTTTATGCTGTCAGAATGGGTTTCAGGATGAATGTGCTTTACTCTGTACAGGCAGCAGGATGAATACAGAAATGGAAATTAACATTACTGGAACATATGTATATATACAGTATATATTCACATACGTGTACGTGCATATACACAGCGTTAGCGGCTACGGTCTGTGCTGCAGCTTCATAAGGACCTTTACACAGTGTTGGTAGAAGTTTACTAAGCAAAAAAGTTCAGTCCGACGCGTTTTGATGTCAGCAGCACGAAGGACAAGTGTTTCCAGCTTCACATTTTCCAAATCATTTTTCAGCATATATTCAAATGAAGAGATTTTATTTTGTACTGCCTCTATAATTCAGTTCATTCTCAGCTTGTCGGTTTACAAGCTTCTCAGGATAAACTTTACCTGATCTTATATCAGATCATAAACAAATATTTCTATGTATCCTCTTCATGTTTATGTTATTGCCAGTGCTGAGAAGTGTGTAATGATAAACGTATTTTATTTGGAGCAGTAATGTCACTATTGTAAGTGGCTCATTCAAGCTTTCTAGTGCTCCCCATCATAAAACAATGACCAGAACAACAACAACAACAACAACAACAACAACAACAACAACAACAACAACAACAAAGCTCAACCACAGTTCAACCAAAGCTCAACCACAGCTCAGCTCTGGGAGGTGACGCCAAAGTGCAAACGTGAAAGCTTCATTCAGCGCAACGTTGTGCTGGGAAGTCGTCTCATCGGTTGCTGATCGATGGGCTCGTATTTTATTTCTCGTCCTATTTATGACATTTAAGGCTCCACTAAGCTACAGAACCGAACCGGATCGGATTCATGCGTCTGACACAGGAAGCAGCGCGGCCGTGAATTTCAGCGGCACCGACAGACGTTTTCAGAGACTTCTCTTCAAGCCAAACAATTTAAGCTTTGTCTAAATCTCTCTGCCTCCACACACATGCATCTACTGCGAGTCTGATGCCCTCTGATGGGCAGCCGCAGCACTGCCGGCCGCCAGGCCCAACTAAAACAGGCATTACAATGAATACGTAAAATGCTGAGCTCATGAATTGTTATTAAGTGTTATTTATATTATTTGTATTATTAAGAGGGTCGTTCTTACACAGGTCAGTTGAAAGGAATCTTGAATCTAGTTTTTTGTGTCTTTAAGAACCGTGACTTGGACTCAACAGGCTGCGTGAACGTTCACTAACAAAGGTCTGAAACACGTCTAACACGTGTTCAGGCCAAATCAAACATTTTCATTTTTACCTTTCATCACGTTATTTCCTGAGCCTTCCACTCCCACGGTGGCCGTTCTGGTTCTGGTTAAACATTGGCCCAAAGTTTGCCTTCGGCCTTCTGTTGTTGTTACACTAAAGCTCCAGCAATTGTTGCCGCTGTTATTGACTTAGTAATTAAAGTATTTTAACGTGGGGATTCTGTAATCATTACATACGCCACCATCTGTCCCTGCGCTGCTGCAGGTGCACCTGAAATGGATTTTTCCCCTGAGTAGACAGCATAAAAACCAATAAAGGCGGAGGAGGGGGCAGATCCACGTCACCACCATTCACCTACAGCAGACGGCGGCTTCGTCTCACTGCAGTTTTCACTGTAATATTCACTGCTGCTCAGCCACAACGTGATCCACCTAATGTGACAGGTACTGAGCTTGTTTCTCAGTCTGGCTCTCTGGTAAATGTCATTAGAATCTGCAGCATTAAAACTATTACATGTCTACATAATTTGTTCAGGTTTTAAGACATAGAAGGAAAATATTTAGTTCCGTTGTTTTGCCTTTGGACAAAGATTAGTCCTGTAAAAGACACTAGATTATTATTATTCACACTTTAGAAAATGAAAGACCAGTGAAATGGCATCTGTTTGTTAACTGTCCTGTGCTACGAAGGTCGTTAATTATCCCAGTTTTAAAATAAAGTAGGTGGAAGCTGAGCTTTGCGTTTGACGCGGTGACGTCATTGTGTGTTTGTTTACCCTTAAACTGCCGTTTCTGAACACGTTGTGTTGTCCTCATGTCGCTACGCCGTCCAGCCTCCTGCTCTGTTGGTTCTCGCTACATGTTGCTTAACTGGCTTATCTCCATCGTATCTCGCTCCATTGTGCCGCAAAGAAAACCAAATAATTCCAAATGAAAAAAACGTCCCAGATTTGATGTCCACGCATTAATTGCGCTTCCGCCCTGTAATCGTGAGCTGGGCCATTAAAGGCTCATGTGTTTGCCGGGGTGACGCGGGGCAGATAAGGAGTCTACTGGGTTCTGTTACTGGGTCAAAGTCAATGCAGATGGAGACAAAGGCAAAAACAAACTACACCAGCCTCCGCTGCACTTAATGCTCAGCGCGTATTAGACGATGGAAGCTAAATATAACACGACAAACAGCAGCAGGTAGTGCTGTCATTCACTAAGACTCATTTTTGGTTTGATTTTATTCTCTTTATTTATTGTTGTTTGTACAGCTACTTAATACTAACTGCAGAGAGCTGGAGTATCTGCAGCTGCAGCTTGTTGAGCTGCCAGTGAAAAGCACAAAGCTTATAGAATATAGAGAATTTCAACACAGCAGAAAGAAAAGTATTTAGGAACAAAAGAATTCTTTGTCTCCATAAATAAAATATAGTGGATTTGAAATAAATTATTAGTTATCAGAGTGACTGTATTTTTTAAATATTCCTCTTTTTTTTCTCAGTGTCCTGGAGCCTTAGCTTCAGCTCACATTGTACCTGGTGGTTTGGATTTTCCGTTTGACTCGTTCGATCCACTGCTTTCAACCCAAACTATCCAACGGGACTGATGCATACATACGTCCACAATCCCAGTTGTTCTGAAGCGAACCGGGCTACAAGCGTCGGGACCGGACGTCCCGCCGTCGAGGTCACTGTGCTCCTCCAGCGCCCATGAAGACGGTGTTGATGGGGGGCAGCGAGGACGATGACGTCACGCGCTGCTGAGGCAACAGCGTTTCCTGCCCGGCGAACGGAGGAGCAACTCCAAACATGCAGGGAGCGGATCCTGAGGACGGGAGGGAATGTTCTGAGGAAAAGGGAATCACAGAGCACGCAGACACGCTCTAGCGCTCCACTTGTGTTGTGTACGTATGCGGCGGAGGCGTCCTTTCACATTTTACTGACCTGCCCCAGCGTCGGCCTCTGTGAAATAGGCGCCGGTCGTCTTCCTTCCCGGATCGTCCAGGATGTTGAGCGGATCGTGGACTTCAGAGTAGGCGGAGGCGAAGGGGCGCAGGCTGCCCACGCTGCTGATGACGGAAACGTGCTGGTCGACCATGGACGTCATCCGCTGCCCGTCCAGGTAGCTGCCGTTTCCATAGTAACCTGGAACAGGAGGGGGGGTCATAATCAGTAGGAGAACTGCTGTCTCTACTGGTGATGGATCATTTCCACATTACTGCTTTGAGTCTTACTGGTGCTTCCTGTTGCGGAGTACGTCTGTCCCGGACACCCACCACTTGTAGTGTTCAGTCCGGTCCCCGCAAACCCAAACCCCTCTGCTGAGTCCAGAATCTGAGCATCCAGCCCCTGTTCAGTCTGAACTGGGTCTGAACTGGAGCTGAAGTGGGAGGCGGATCGAGCTGCGGAACCGTACAGCATCGGGGGGCAGTTGGTGGTTGATGAGTGGTGGGCAGAAGGAGGATGGTGACTGTAGAACACGTCTTTAGTCAGGTGCTGCTCGTTAAAGGGCGGGTACCGAGTGAGGTGGTAGGCCAACGATGACGCCTGGCACTGAAGCGGCGCCAGACACTGGCTCTGGGACTGAGGCCTGAAACGCAGAACCACATCCATCAGTTTAATTTCTTCAATTAAAAGACAACACGGGCAAAGACAAACCTGTGACAGTCAGCTGACCTGAGCGCAGGCTGGTAGTTCAGGCCGGAGTAGCTGGAGCTGGTCTGAGGTAAGCAGTGGTACAGCGTCTCTGGGTAGGAAGAGCAGGGGCCGGGCTGAGTCATCGCACTGAGAGACGAAAGGCAGGAGGAAGAGGAGGAGGAGCAGGTGGAGGACGAAGAGGCAGCCATCAGGGGTCTTCCTGCCATGGGTCCCTGATTGATGACGGAGCCTCTGTGCACTAATGTCGCTGGAGAGATAGGGGGCGTCATGAGGGGGGCGCTGACCTGAGAGAAGTCCATCTGACCCACTGCGAAGGAAGGGAGGGACTAACATTTAGTTAGGGTCAGGGTTCATGTGTGAGGACCAGAGGGGATTATAAGGTGACTTTACCTGAAACCGTGAACCCAGACGAATCGGTCGTTTCCAGGCTGTGCTGCTGATTGGTGGACAGAGACATGTAGGCGTGTTCCCCCAGAGACTCGTCCTTCACCGGCTGCTCGGCAGCGGCGCTGGCCTTGTTGCGATTGGCGAGGAAGCAGGAGCTGGGTGAGGCCGTGAACGTGGCTTTACTGGCGTCTGAAAGCGGCAGGATAACCAGAGATCAGTCAACAGACACGGAGTCTTTGGCAGCTGGACGTCGCTGTGGCTGCAGTTCAGCAGCTGCGTGTTTTGCTGCCTGATACCTGCGTTTGTCATGTATTTGTCCAGCAGGTTCTGCAGGTCTTGCTCCTTGTCGTTGTTGAACTGCGTCTCCAGAGCCAGCAGGATGTATTCGTCCAGCAGCATCCTGATCAGGTGGAAGGAACCTGCCCACGGCGAAGCAACAACTCAACTGTTTGACCTTTAGGATCAAGCTGCTCTTTGTTTGACCCGGGGTCACTGGTTTACACAAGGCTCGGTGGGACGCACCAAATGGCCGCTGTTTATTCACGTACGCGTGGCCTGTGTGCATTTGTTTGCACAGAGAGCACACGACCCACAGATAACGCTCTGTTTAATCAAGGCGAGCCTGGCCATTACAATTTATGGCGCTATCAGAACAAGCTGCTCTGAGCTGGCTTGTATTAGCGCTGTGTTCGTGTGTGTGGGAGGCACACGACGCACCTCATTACCGCCACAACCACAAAATACGTGCAGTCAGTGCAGCCTGAGAATCCTGCCAAAGCAATGTTACTTACATAGACAAACTAATGCATTGATCAGAGAGATGAGTGTAGTTTACTCGTGAAGCTTCTCCTACCAAAGCTGGAGGCGTTGTTCAGCGTGAGGTTGTGCATCACTCTGGCGCCGAAGAAGCTCCACCTGAGCAGGAAGTCCTGGGCTCGCTTCTTCAGCGAGCGGCCGCTCTGCTTGCCGGGCTTAGCAGAGACAAAGGCAGAAGCGAGAAGCGTTCAGCCCCACGTCTTCGCTTAGTTAAGACGATTCCCACAAGCACCTGCAGGCGAACGGCTGTTACCTTGATGACTTTATGCTCCACGACAGAGTCCAGCCACTCGATGAAGGACTCGACGGTGGCGTTCTTCCTGAGCAGCTCCTTCAGCTCCCGAAAGACCGTGATGGAGTCGTCTGAAAAGGGAAGAAAGGACCATGACTGCAGGTGACTATTGACTTTTTCTGAGCTACACGGGCCGCGGTCGTCTTACACTCTGAGTAGACGTCCGCGTCCTGATCTCCAGGTGCGTTTATGCTGAGCAGAGGTTGGGAGCTGATGCTGCTGAGATCCACGTTATCGATATCCAGCACCATGCTGGTCACTACCGCCTGGTCGAACAGAGCTGGGCGGGCGATCTACAGCCACGTGACAAGAAAACAAGGTTGAGCGAAGGGAATAAAGACTATTACGTCCATCTGTAGGGATCTGCTCCACTGTACCTGTGCCAGGTGCAAGAATGAAGTCTGTCTTTTCAGGGAGGAGACGAAACGGCGAGCGATGGGCAGTTTGTTGGCTGCAAGGCATCCTGGGAGGTTCTCCAAGGAGGAGGCTAACCAGTGCTCCCAGTGTTTGGCAAAGTTCCGTATGTCTGCCAACAGACTGGTGAAGCGACATGTCACACATAACCGAGCAGCGTGTTCGTGTCTCTACGGTGAAAAAACATCAACTAAACTTCCTTTAAGTGAATATGAAGGAACAAACCTCTCGGGCATCTCTTGCATCGTAGCGGGAATCAAAACGTCAGTGAGAACCTGAGGACACACAGAATTATGAAACATAAAACAGAAGCAAACTCTAAACATCGGAGGCTCAGACGTCGCAGCCACCTTATAGAGAACGGAGTCACAGACGCAGAAGATGTCGACGATGACGGGGATTTCCAGCAGCGGCAGCAGGTGGTCGGGCATCCCCTGCCAGAAGTGGAGCAGGAAATTCTGGATCTGAAACGAAACGTTGGAGGTAACTGCTCTTCTTCGTGTCGTCCTCGGTAACAACGATAAAACGCCCTGGTGCGGCGCTAATGATCACCTCCTGAAAGTTGACGTTGATGGCGTTGTCCAGGATGCACTGGCAGTGGGTTTTATACATCATGATCAGCGTGTCCACCTGCGAAGCCAAGATCTGCTCAGCAAACTAACAAAGGTCTGTTTTTGGCTCGTCGCTGTCGGGTAAAGTTACCTTTTCCCTGGAAACGTCCCCCTGCAGCAGAAGATGCTGAGCACTGGGGAAGTCTGGGAGTAAGGTTCCAGTTTTAGAGCTGAGGGAGTATTTTCTGGTGAAGCCTCCCTGTAGAAACAACACAAAAGCGTCTTTACATCTCTGCTGTTCAGCTGACGTTGACGCCACTGAAACATTCCCTTCACCTCATTCTTGAGCTTGCTTCCTGAAAATCTGAAAGGAAATCAAAACAGAGTTTATTTTAAATGTTATTTTAAACAATTGTTTGATTGAGTTTTCCAAAGAAGACAAAAAGAAGCGCAGTCAGAGAAGGTGACCTGTACCTTGTCAAGCCTTTCCCAGAATAAACAGAGTGATAGTAAGCGCTGCTCTCTTTGATGCCGATTCCATAGTAATGGTATCTGTTAAATATACCAAACCAACAATCACAACATTTTATCACCTGGAAGGGATAAGTCTGACAGAATAGGAGCGTTTCAGACTGTGCGTTTACTTGGAGTGTCCTCTGGTGCCCAGTCGCCGCGTTGTTAGAAGAGGAAACTTCTGTCGAATAGTCTGAAAACAGGAAGGTTCAAGTGAGCGGAAAATCCAAAGGTTCTGAGGCCTCAGACCGACGTGGGCGACACACACCTTCCCAAACGTAGCAGCGCAGGCCGGCTCCAGCTTCTCCTTCCTGCAGAAGTCCAGGTAGTGGGCGTAGAGGATGCAGCGAGGCAGACACACACCCTCGCACACGATGTAGTTCTCCTCAAGCCTTCGGAGACACACCAGTGAGCAAATCATGAGCAAAGTGACAACTCACTGACTAACAACAAGACTGACGGCTCCATTCTACAGGCTAAACCTACTGGATGCTCTGTGTTTTACTATTAGTTGTTGTTTTCTGGGATCTCTGTGACGCCTGCGTTTCATGGGAACCTTGCTTGACTATGTCAGAGGTCACGGGTCCAGATCTGTTTACACGCGGTGCCAGCTGTTAGCGCTGCTATCAGCGAAACCTCTCCTCTGTCCTAGCAGCAGGCCCTGAACGCACCAGGAGGAGGAGGCGTCTCGGCCTCATCGTTACGAGGAACGTTAGACCATTTAAATGGGCAACTTGCTGACCAGACACATTGGGCTTCAGATCGTTTAGGCTGTAGCGGCAGCTCGCTAACGGCCTGCTGTCACCTCACCACTGCAGAGTGAGCTGCGTCTGCTTCTTCTTGTCCTTGATGATCTGACTGATGGTTTTCCTGGAGGAGGAGACGCTCTGCTTGATCGGCAGGTCTGGGTTAAAGTCCACCAGGTCCTGGTCTTCGTCGGAGGACGGCGTCTCATTACTGTCCTCGGCTTCTAGGGAAACATACAGATCCAGTTAGTAGGAGGAGACGCTTTCTCCTTCTTGTATAGATATTTATGTCTCACATGCCTCAACCTATGCTTTTACTCTTTAAATCAGACATTTCTACTTTCAAGTCTTTGTTTTCTCCACTTGAAGACTGTTAAAAAAATAGTTGTTTTTGTGCTTTTGTGACCTTGAGAAGTGATTTTTGCTTTTACAACTCACTTCCCTTAAATTGCCACTGGTGTGGCTGCATGGTTAACAATGAATCGTGTGAGAAAAGTTCAAAAGAATCAAATAAAGACCATTATTCTGTGAAAAGTGCCAGAACAGCAATTCAATGCCGTGTAGTGTAACTCAATTTTGGCTTGTTATTGTGCTCAGTGAGAATGGTTTAATTGCTTTTTGGTCTCAAAGAGTTTGCATTTTTCTGCAGAATGTGTCTCTGTGCAACCAAGACGGCTTCATATAACCTCACTGTGCTGACGATAAAAAGGAAATAATATGGCAGCTCGCAAAACAGGGCGCGATGATCCAGTTAACATTCAAAACTTTCATTAGAATCATAGCATCAAAATCCATTTAGAAAAGCCACATCTGTGCAAATCATGTTTACTGTGTGAACAAGCTCTGTTAAATATATGACATTAAAATATGTATTTGTTAAAGGTTAAAAAGCAGCAAAGCTCAGTTCACTCAACAACTTTGTCAACATTTGACAACATTGAACAGAGAATCAAATGAGTTCAGCTCATTCTAAGCCTCCTTAATTATGAGGCGATACCTGCTCTGCCTGCTGTCTGGGGCGATCTCCTCGTCGCAGTCTTTGGTGGCTCTAAATAAAACCTGCAGCATATTTCCTGTGTCTTGTTGGAGAAGAATCTCGTTTTGAGCATGTCACTAAATAAACTGGGCTGTTGCTGTAGCGCCGCGCTGTGGCCGCGCTGTGGCCTCCATGGAAAAATACAGGCTTAAACATCTCAAATGAAGAATTGTACAGATGAAACACAGGTAAAGACAGAAGAGGGCGGATGGAAGAACAAAAGCATATTTACAGAGAGCAGGTGCTCCAGTACCTGATTTAACCCCAGAGTCGTCTTCTGGATGAAAACGTGTCTGTCCATTAAAGTCTGAGTCCATGTCCTCTGGTGAGCCGCACAGAGTCGTGGTTAAAGAGTGAATAAGAAACAGGCCGTGTCTGCCTGAGCCGTCACTGCCGCGTTTCATCGGCATAGTGAAAGCGAGTTGACTCGTAAGGACGCGGTTCAATGAAGACTGAATTCGGGCCCACTGCAGAGCATCTGCCCTAAAGCCTGTGAGCCAGACCTGCACACAAACGAAAGGTGAAGTCCTGCCCTCCAGTCCAGGACACAGCAGCAAACGCCTCGTCCCGCATTGTGCTCACACCGACCAGCCAAGTAAAAGATGCTGGTGCCCCAACTGTCACCTCAGATAATAAAGGTGCACTGGGAGGCAGAGCTAATGAAGCCGTGGATTTGTTCTTCATATTTACAGAGGACGGGGGCCAATCCAGGCCGGTAATGATTAACAGAGAAGCCCTCATCCATCTGTCCATCCATCCGTCCAGTCTGGGCCTGTATGCAAACTGATAGAAAGCAGAAACCTCCAGAGTGTTTCTTCCTAAACATCCCAGGCTTCATTCACGTCCTCGTCTCACAGTTTTGTCTTTCTACACATCCACCAGTAACGTAGTTTTATAGTACAAGCTCCGAGGACACATGTGCTTTAATCCATTAAACTGAGACACAGTTACTGTATCTTCTGACACAAATTCTCAATCACATAAACTATTATTTGGGATATTTGTGCAGCAAAAGCACATAAATTAAGGTTTGAAGGACTGTAGCAAAAATGGCCACATACATGAAACGAGCTCCTTAACTGATCATGTCGGTCGGTTCTGCTGTAGCATCGCAGGTTGAACGTTTCTCTCACACACACACACACACACACACACACACACACCTGGCGGGTTACGCAGCGGACACGTGCTGCAGGCGGCGGCTCCCACTGACGGTCATGACGCACGTGAGGCCCAACGCAAGGTAGGATGACGTCACCGAACCGAGGCTAACGTCAGTGTTGGCTAACGTTGCTAACACCGTCATGAGAGGCTCTGCAGAACCGCGTTTAATTAGCTCGTAGGTGAAGAGGCGACAGTTGGTCCAATGTGTGAATTATCGTTCAGCTAGCGCTTAGCCGAGCTAACGTTAGCGTAGCTGCTACAACAGCTCAACATTTCAGCTAATTCTGGTTTAACGCTTGCTCTGTGTTAAGTCGGGATTAGACAGAACCAGAACCCTCGTCCATTAAAACGTGTGTTTTTATGACGGACCTTGTGGAGACTCGAGGTTGGATGAGGAGCAGCCGGTAGCTTCATCCTGCTGCTAGCGCCGCCTCACAGCAGCTGAAACCAGGAAACCAGCTTTTCATCATGGTCGGACCTTCTGGCGGCTTCAGAGGAAACGCTGATGTGTCTCCTCGGTTCTGTTTGAGGCAGTGACACTGCTGCCATGTGCTCAGCGGTGAGCTCCGAGCAGCTGTAGGTGATGCTGACACGTTAGCATTCACCATGTTAAAACCTGACTGGACCCAGTTCCACGTATGCGGGAAGTGACGGACTCATTTTGGACAAAGCTTCAATCTCCGCACACAAACCCGTGAAAAGTGTCTCAATCTCATCCGAGAATATCCATTTAACGGTTAATTTAATAAGCTTTGCTTAATTTTGCAGGTCTCAGAGTTCAGCGCCATCAGCACCATGTGCCCTTTGGCCAGTGGACCTCAGGTTAACTCACTTGGACTGGAACCCAGAGGCAACGCTGGTGCACTTCCAGGGACAGTACCTCACCACACGTGAACTGGACTATAACAGCTTACAGGAAGACGTACAGAGCGAACCAAAGACACAAACTGCAGTGGATATCGGGCAGTTTTGCCTCGTGGAAGATTTAAGTTCAGGCCGTTGGTACAGAGGAAGAGTCCAGAACAGGAGCGAGGACTTGTTTGACGTGTTCCTCATAGATCATGGCAATGTCCTGAGTGTTGGCATCGCTCACATGTCTTCCTGTTCGAACAACGTGTTCAAGCTGCCTCCAAAAATAGTTTGTGGCTTTCTTGCAAACGTGCTGTTGCTCCAGGGTAGTCATTCTGTAGTGGAGGGTTACTTCTCAAGCCTGATCGGAAGGAACGTAACGGGTTACATTCAGGCCCTCCTCCCCGACCAAGTGCTCTTACTGGAAGCCCCCGACATCAACAGTGACCTTGTAAAACATGGCTTTGGGAGGTACGTGGACACGGACACCTTCCTCCTCCTGGTTGAGATGCTCACAGAGGTGCCACTTAAACAAAGCATAGAGCCAGCTCCCGACTTGCTCATTGAGAAGCCAAGGGGACGAGAGTTTTCCTTCAAACCACCTGGTCAGCGGGGCTACAAAGACATCCTGTCATTTTGTGGGCCTAGACTGAGTTCTGGCACGCGTGGTAAAGTGCGTGTTACTGCTGCTGTCAGTCCTGGACTGTTTTACTGTCAGATGGCCGGTGCACACACGGATCTTTGGGAAATGTCAAAGAAGCTGGCTGCACTGTGCGAGCACAGAGCCAAGCTACGCCATCAAACAACGGAAAGAGAAAACCTGGGTTTGCTCTGCGCCGTTAAAGCCAAAGATGGGAGATGGTACAGAGGCTGTGTGCAGGTTCTGCCTGTCAACTCTCAGGTTAGAGTTCTGTTCATTGATTATGGCTTCTTTGAGTCGGTCAAAGTGGAGAACGTCCACAGGTTGCCACCTGCCTTCCATTCGGCGCCCATCGAGGCGTTTCCGTGCTCCCTGTCCTCCCTCAACGGGCAGGATGAGGCTGCCAAAACTCAGCAGTTGAGTTTCTTGAAGGCCGGCTTGCTTGGAGGAGTGTTGGATGTGGAGATCAGTAGCTTTGATGAAGAACAGCACGTGTACTCCATCACAGTATTTGGTGCTGAAGATAATCATTTAAAAGAGTCGGAGCCTTTTCAGAACCACCCCAAAGAGAAGACTGGACCAGTGTTGGAGACGGAAGAAGCATCATCTCAGGGTGGAAATTCTGCGGGTGAAGCATCTGATAAAACCCTGGATGTAGAAGCGGTGCAGGTGGACTCTGCCTTTGTGGGGTATGTTGTGTATGCCCTGAATCCAAACCATTTCTGGATCAGTACACAAAAACGCAGGGATGAGTTTGAAGACATGATGACAAAACTAGCAGATCACTTCCATCAAGTAAAGTTGGATGAGGACGTTCTGGTGAATCCTGAGCGTGGGGCCCTGTGCTGTGCTCTGTATGAGAAAGACATGCATTTCTACAGGGCCGTAGTGACGGACATTCTCGATCACGGAGTTGAAGTTCTGTTTATTGATTATGGCAACACTGAGAAAGTGCCACAGATGTTGATCAAGAGGATACCAGAGGTATTTGCCAGCAAAGCAGCCTTTGCTTTCTGCTGTACTCTTGTCAATGTCTTTCCTGTGGATGAAGTCTGGTCCAGTGCCACCACTGACTTTTTCAGACGAGCTGTGTTGAATAAAGCCCTGCTGGTCCGCGTTGTGCACAAGAGGAAAAACAAATTTGTTGTTGATCTCTATAAGATGGGCAGTGACAACAGTTTGAGTATCTCGGGACTTCTCAACTCTTCCAAACAAGCAGAATACTGGAGCCTTCAACTCAAGTCTGTGGTGCACAGCACAAGACACGTGTCAGACGTCAATACGAATACAGACAAATGGGAGAAGGAAGGGAACACCTGCAGAAGTGAAGGCCAGACGGCCCAAACAGCCAGCTTCAAACCTTCACGCATCAAGCCTGGCTTGGAGTTGGCTGTGCGCTGCTCATGCATCAGTTCGCCGTCAGATTTTTGGTGCAAGCCTCTCGATGAACTTTCAGCTTTGGAGCAAATGATGAAAGACCTTCAGCAGTATTACTCCACTCACACGGTCCCCCACCAGCCAGGAGAGCCATGTTGCGTTGTCAAGTGTCCTGTAGATAGAAGATGGTATAGAGCCTTGGTAACGGACAGACAGAGAGGACGTGCCAGGGTGCTGCTGGTTGACTACGGCTTTACCGTCCAAACCGAGGAGCACGCTCTTCAGGGAATAATCCCAGAATATGTGGATTTGGAAGTACAAGCCTTCAGGTGCAGCCTTAATGGTCGAATTGAACCTACTGACCCAAAGAACTGTGGGAAGTGGAGTTTAACAGTGCACAACTCACTGAAGAATTTTGTCTTCAACAGCCCAGGTGGTCTAACATGTCAAGTGTTTTTGCAGTTGAATGTGAAAAACAAAGGATTGTGCAACATTGTTGACCTCTACAACACCCAAAGCCAGCAGAGCATAACAAATCTTCTTGTGAAAAGGGGCCTGGCAAGAGACGCAACCATCTCAACAAAGCAGCTGTCAACAGCCGACTGCTTTCCCGAGTCCTTTATCTACTGTTCATATGACCTAAGTCCTGGAAACGAAGAAGTCGTCTATGTCACCCATGTCGGCAGTCAGTGGGAGGTCTACTGCCACCTTGAGAGAAACTCTGGAATCATTGAAGAGCTTGAAAAGAAAATCTCAGAGGACAGTGAGAAAATGAAGCAAGCCAGTGGAGGAGCTGTAGTCAGCAAACTGTGCCTGGCTAAATATTTAGATGGCAAATGGTACAGAGGCCTGGCACAGCCGGTTCAGTCTCTGCTGCATCTGAGTGTGTTTTTTGTAGATTACGGCAACTCGGACATATGTGAGAAAACACATGTCACGTTCCTTCCCGCAGACTCTGAGCTGCTGTGCACACCTATGCAGGCTGTGAGACTGAGCCTCGCTTCAGTGTCCAAGGGAGAGCTTTATGCCGACGCCAAGGACTGGCTTGTTGAAGCCGTCCTCGACAAGCAAGTGAGAGCCGTCATAGTTGGAAAGAGGAAAGACGGTTCATTTGACGTGGAGCTGTTTGATGGAGATGTTAGCATCAACAAGAAGGTCAACGAGCTGGTCCTCAGCCTCTCACCTCAGCCCAGGACAGCTGTGACTCTTAAAGCAAGCAGCACAAAGTTAAAACGTGAAATCAGTTCAGTCAGAGAAAGGACAGAAAACACAAAAGCCAAATCTAAAACCATAGCAGAAATAAAGCTACAGAACCATGACAGGACAAACGTCTGTGTCTCCAAACAACCTCAGAGAACCTGTCACAGCGTGAAACCTGTAAAACAGCGACTAGACTTCACCAGCCTGAGTTCAGGAAGACCTCAACACACCACGGCAGCAGACGTCCCTCAGCTCTCCAGTCTACCTGTCAAGAAATTGAATGCAGGCTTCAAGGCGAAATGTTTCACCTCCCACATCGAGTCTGTCAACAGCTTTTTCCTTCAGCTGTCAGACGATGAACCTGCCATCCTGAAAATGGTTGAAGACCTCAACACGGATCTCTTGAAAGACAGCTTGAAGACGACCACATCTTTAGGAATTAATGACCTCGTTCTGGCTGAGTTCCAGGAGGACGGTGCTCTGTACCGTTCTGTCGTGAAGAAGTGTGAAAGGACTTCCTACCTAACCGTTGAGTTTATCGACTATGGAAACTCTGCGACGGTGGACAAGAACAGGGTCTACCCTATACCCAAGGCTTATCGGTCTCAGCCAAGACTCAGCGTATCATGCTCCCTGTTGGACACGGGCCCCTATGAAAATGCTGATTCTTTCAGGGCTGCTGTGATGGAGAAGCCTCTTATGGTGGAATTTGTTTGTCGATATGGAAGTCGGTGGAAAGTCAAGATTGAAATTTTGGATGTGCAACCTGTGACCTCGGCAGGAAGAGAAGAGAGAGTGAATCTCTATGATCAGCCGGGCAGCCACCAGGTAGTAGAGCCGCGTGAGCACGAAGCAGCTGGAAACATGCCTGCTGTCCAAACGCAAAGCAGCACATGGAAACCGCCACCTCTTACACTGCGAGTGAAAACCAGGTTCCAAAGGAAACCAAAGACGAGAACCAAGGGTTACTCAAAGAACGCTAGGAAAACTTCAAAGACTGCTAAAACAGAAAGAACAGATCGCACTGAGGCAATTGTACCGATGGCAATTCATGCGCAGGACTTGAGTAACGGCACCGTTCTGTCAGTCCAGAGCAAAGGCAGGTTTTATGTCAGACCTGCTGCGGCCGATGACCTGTTTGCTGCATTGCAGAGTTACATCGCTGACAACTTGCACAAGTGTGAGACAGTGGCTGAAGAGAACGTCAAAGCAGGCCTCTGCTGCTTAACTCAGGTCGAGGACAAGTGGCAAAGGGCTGTTGTTCAGCACACGGGCTCAGGCAGATGCCAGGTTCTTCTTGTGGATCTTGGGGTGACGGTGGAAGCAGCATGTGGTGACTTGCGACAACTGTGTAGCAGCATGAAAGAAATTCCCAGCCTTGCAGTGCTGTGCAAGGTGACGTTGAGTGAGGGAGAGGACGCTCAGGAGTCATGGGAACAAACGCTCACGCCGTTGATAGGCAAAGAAGTCAAACTGGTGTTTGTGCGTTACTCCGAAGCTCAAAAGCTTTGGATGGTTGAAATAGTCATGAATGGACTGTTCCTAGTTGGTCAAAGTGCAGCTTCAATGCATCAGAATAAAGTCACACTCCCTCCTCCAACCAAAACCCAAAATGAGGAACGAGAGCTCAGCAGGGAGGCGAGTCCTCCTCAGCACCTTGCCTTCGCTCCCGTTGACGGAGGCAAACCATATTTGGGCTTTGCTACTGCAGTGATGACTCCGTCTAAGTTCTGTGTCGTTCTTGAAGATTTGCTTCTCGTCATGAAGACGCTGTTGAACGAACCTCCTGGGCCGACGTGTCCTCTTCCTGAAGCCCACCTCGTCCCTGGAACCTGCTGTCTGTTCAAATCAGACTCCGAGAACAAGTGGTGCAGGGCGGAAATTCTAAGCGCTGACGCCGGTTTGGCTCTGAATTTAGTGGATTACGGCACCTGCGAACTCTTGCCATATAAAGACCTGTCCAAGCTGAAGAGGCTTCCAGAGGAGCTCGCAGACCTTCCAAAGGCGACGTACCCCTGCACCCTGAGAGGGGTGAAGCCCGTTGGAGTGGACGGACGGTGGACACACGAGGCTGCCTTTTTCTTCCAGCAGCGTTTGTATCAGAAGAGCCTGCAGATATTCTTCAGAGAGTTCGTGTTAGACACGCATTGGAAGGTGGACATCGTGGCAGATGGCGTCTACGTGGCCAAAGATCTGGTGGATGCTGGACATGCCAGTTATTTAGATCTCATGCTAGAACTGAGGTGCGCTCTGATCACTTACATGCTGAGGAAGTAGCTTGAGTCGGCGTTTGAACTTTATCTTCTAGACCTTTACCAGTGTAATCTGTAAACTTTGATAAAGTATTTGTGATATTAGAAAGAAGTCTTCCGTGATGGGGAACTGCTCAGGTGCACAGTGAGGGAAAGGAGTGAAATACTTTTTACTGTACATAAAAGCTGTTGTTTAATAAATGCATACAATCTTACCTATGATTAGGTTCCAGGAGCAAAGCCTCTGTAAGGCCCTTCCCCAAGACATGGACACTGAGAGAGAGTTTGCTGTGGACGACGACTCTGGTGAGAAATCAGACCTTCTCGTTCCGGCTGAAGGGGAGATGTTGCTCGGCGTCGGGTCTGGAACGAGTCAGTGTAAGAAAAGCCTGTTTTACATCCGTTTGTTCCAGTAGGACCAAACAGAACCGTGTTTGCAACAGTGAAGCGCTCAACTCGTAGACTGGTCTTTGAGCTGCTTGTTTCTGTCGCAGGTCTCCTGATGTGACGGCCGTCTGGTTGCTGAACAGCCTCTGGTTTCATCCAGCAGCACTGTGAAGGGAAAGCTGCTCCTCGTCAGCGTATTTAAGTAATATTTAGGTTCACCTCATTTGTTCAGAATGTTAATAGTAAATATTCCGATTTATATATTTAATTTCAGCTTTTTAGGGTTATTTAAATTTAAGTTAACGGTTCATTTGATATTTTTGGGGACATAGTGTGAACACGAAAGAACTTAATTGACCTGGTGAACTAGTTCTGTTGTAGCTTTGGTTAAAGTTATTCATATCAGTGAATGAGTTCTGAAAAAGGACGGAAATAAATAAATAAACGAGTTGCGTGTGCTCCTGACATTTTCCTGCTTTTTCATACTTAGTGTCTGGTCTTTACTGGGTTTAGAGTCGGATCTGAACTGTTAAGTTTAACTACCCCTGGTGCTGGACGATTGTTCGCCACCAGGTGACGCCATCGAGTCAGAAATAATTTCTAATACTTATTAATATGAACGATGATACAATAGGATGAACTGGAGGAGACTGGTGCAGCTGCTCTTACTGTGTACTTCAACACAGTGTTTTGAACCTCGACAGGTTTCTCTAGGTCTGAGCAACAAAAGTCTGTCAGAAGTGGGATTCGAACCCACGCCTCCAGGGGAGACTGCGACCTGAACGCAGCGCCTTAGACCGCTCGGCCATCCTGACTCACAGAAGTGAAGTTTCCATGAATCCTACACGTCACACAACGAGCTCATTTGTTGAATCGTCACATCTACGTCATGCAGTGACGGACGTGGAAAGAAACTGACAGCGCGTCGGTTCGTGTACGTCCAGACCAAGAATGACTCGGTTTAAACAACAATGGACAACCTACACATACGTGTTTTATGGAACGGGTTAAAACCATTTCACTGTCTGATGAGCAAACAGCGTTTGCATATTAAGCAGCTAACGGTTGACACAACACACTTCAGCCGAGGCTGCTGAAAAATCTGTTTATTAATGATTTACAAAAAGCTGAACATGAAACCGTCTCAACGACTCGGTTCGCTCTGAACCGAACAGGAGGGAGCAGTGGGGCGGAGGAGGCGACGTTCACGGGCCACCGAACAGCGTCTGGTCTCTGAAGCGCTTTTAGTGGAGAGAGGGAATAAATCCACACAAGCTGGAGTCACGCAAACGAACCGCAGGACAGGAAAACATGAAATACCACGATTCAGACTTTAGTACTGGGAGACACACTGGGGCTGGAAGTGCGTCCTTCCCTACGACAGCAGAGGCGGTGAAGGTGGTTGTGTAAATTGTGTGTATACATATATTTATATTTGTACAGTCACCTTAGCTTCAGTCCTTTAAACGACACCTGGTGCAAAAACCAAAATTCATTCTTCTCCCAGATATAATCCACTTCTTAAACAGCTTGGATAGATATTTAATATTAAAAACAAGGTTTTGTGCAAGTATGTTTTTTTTCCACAAGGTTTGAAATAAATATTCACCAAGCAAAGGAACAAGGATTTAAAGAAGTGTTACTTAGTGTTTAAATTCTGAAAACCAACAAACACACCAAGTTAAAGAACTGTTCAGGGATTGAATTTAGCTTCTAGTCACTCCGGTGAATTTCATATAACCAAGAAAAAGATTTAAAGACGTTAAAGTTAAAGTTGCCTCGGACTCGGGCCAAACATCAAAAAGAAATCAACCCACTGACTGAGGAGCAGCAGAGAAATCCAGCTTTGGCCGAAATTCTGTCACCAAAGTCCTGTTAAATCACATTAGTTTGCAGTTTGGAGAAGCCTGGCGTGTTTACAGTAGTAAATAAGTGAGACAGTTGTGGACCTGAATATTTACAGTAATGTTGTGCACTTAAAGATCCTTCTCTGGACTGTTCGACCTTCTCCAGAGAATCTTTAGTTATTCTAAAACATCACAAAAAACCAAAACAATAATCCCAGCTTCCTTGCTACAAAATGAAATAACAGTGTTTCCACTTACTGAGTCATTAAAAAAACAAGAAAATAAAAATAGAGAGATTGGTCTGGAGCCCAGCGTTGAGCATTTCAGCCAAGAACTGAAAAAAAAAAAACAAGATGAAGAAAGAGCATAAAACACCATAAAATCCACGTTTGTGTTTCTGCGAGCTATTTAAAAAAAATAAAGGTGAAAATAAACCTCTCTCCTTCCCTCGCCCCAGGAACCATTTTACAAACAAAAATATACCCCCTCTGTTGTGATTCTCAAATTGTCACTCGATATAATTAAACCTTTTTTACAGTGTGTTCTCATTACATATCTTTGACAACAAGGGAACAGATTTTCAAACAAACGCTTCTCCTGTTGCAACGATAGAGCTACGTCAAAACTGAACGGTCCAGTTAGTTGATGATTAAAATAAAAAAATAAAGAGGAAAAACCAACAATAACAGGAGGAGACAGTCAGTGGCAGGGAAGCGAGCGGCGGCTCTCTCTCGACCCGGTTTCTTTCCTGGAGCACCTTAACGTTACCGTGGCGAAGCCGAGCGTTAAGGTGGCGCCGGGAGGCGAGGGGCTCGGGTCTACTGCTTGGTGTTGAGCTCGTTCTCCAGCTCCATTAGTTTGCGAGAAGCTTTGAACTTGTTGGCAACCTCCTTCCCCTGAGAGAAGAGACGCTGGCGCTCCTTGAAGGTCAGGCTCTCTGGAGCGCCGCCGGGGATCGAGTTCTCCTGCTCCTGACTGCAAGACACAAGGCAAGAGATACAGCATCGTCCTGACCGAGAGGCCAGTCAGCTGGACACAACGAGCAAGAGAGGACTTACTTCTTTGTCCATTTGTCTCTCGGGTCCTTGTAGAGTTCTCCCGATCCTACAACTCCTGTCGAGTTTCCAGTGTACGAGTTAAATCCTGTTGGAGGTTCAGGGAACCACACAGCAGAGACAGAGCAGTAAAACAGTCAGCGTTGGAGACGCACTTTGAGATACATGAAAACATCTGAGACTGCAGCTGCTGGTTGATGGCGGACGAGGCCCCTGGTGCCTTAACGTTGACCTAATGGTGGGAGGCACCTTTAAGGGTTCCCCAGTAAACACAAACTACATTTAAATAACTATGTCAGCGAGTATCCAGAGGCCGCGATCACCAGCACGCAGCAGCTTCCAGTCACTTCGTCTCCACAGACCAGCCTGAGCAGAAGAAAGGAAGGAAAGGAACGAGTTCTGGAGAAGCGTTAGGCAGAAACTGGAACCGTTAATCTAGACCAGCGAGCCAAGAAAAGAGAGAGAGTTAAAGAAGCTGCTGAAGGCCATTCAGAAGCAGTAAAATGGTCTGTGGAAGTGTTTGTGGGACCCGAGGTCGAGTTCTTCATCAAGCCTGTTGGATCTTCACTGCTGAAGATGTGGAAGTGTTTACACTTTTGATACAGGTGGAATAAAGAGGGATTTGGTAGGAAGCCGGCTACAGCGGTGTGTCATCGATAAAGAAAACACACTGGGCTTAAAGTAGGCAGCGGCACCAACGTGAAGAGGGCGATCCCGACCTTTGACCCCAGAGATGTTAATCAGTGAGCTCACGTGTCTGTGTCTTTCCAAACCACAGCAACGTTAAGGTTTAAATGAAGTGTGGTCTGAGCCTGAACCAGATCAAAGTTTACAGCCAACTGGGCAAGAGTCTGCAGATTTCTATTCCAGTCACGGCTTCAAGAGCCATGTGTGAAGTCTCTGTCGGCAGCTCATCGATGACTACGACCACGAGTAAAAGACTTTACACATGTAACGTCTGTGTTCTCTTCTTCTTTGGGAAAATGTTGTCACTATTTAAAAGCATGAACATTGCGGTGGAGCTTTGGAGACAAATGCTCAGAGAGGAACGGATGCGTGTCATCAATTTAATGGGATTTGTTACCAGAATAATGTGAAGTAAGACCAAGTTTACTCCTTATGGTGGTTAGCGTGTTTATACTGAGTGAATAAAAGCCTGCAGACTCTCACGGTGATGAGCAGAAGCACTGGGTCTAAGCAGTGCAGTGCTTTTACCGTTCCAATGATTAAACAGTGGTTGAATTCTGCCGGACGACAGCAGGTTCTGATCCGGATCAACCCATGGACAATAAACATCGAGTCTCAACTCTACTTGGTTGCTTTTCAAAAGACACAACAGGAGTCCAAACGCATGTTGGTCTTTTGATTCAGTTCAGATGAAGACACACAGCGTGCGAGCCCAGGCGGGTTGATCCAGCTGGCAGCTCCGAGGCCTTCGCAGGGTCATTGAGTGAAAACAGAGACAGATCTGAAGTGTAGACTGGGACGGTATCAAGCTCTAAACCACAAACTGGCAGAGAACAAAGCAACCGCAGAGAAACAACAGCGTCAGGGCAAAGCTGTGGCAAAGCTTTTTACTCTGGTTCAGATGTCTTGGAGTCCAGAGCTTGTTTTTCTGCAGGGAAACGGTTTGTTCACCTTCTAGAGCCAAATGGAGCCTTCGCTGTCTTTTAGTGCTTGTGGAGCTGCCAGCTGGTCAAATCACTATTACAACACATTTGCACATCTGTAGCGTCAGGCGCCGTTTGGTCACCTGAACCTGACGCAAAGCCTTGTGGGAGCCGTAGTAAAGTTTTAGTGAAGCTGCAGCGTTAGACAGCGTCACAGCCACAGCAGACACACAGACAAACAGGGCGAGACGCCAGACAGGCAGAAGACAAAGTCAGGCAACTTGAGGAGAGATTAACAGAGCGGGGAAGGAAGCCAGAATGAGAGGAAAGGCAGCAGGGAGCAGCTACGCACAGGCAGCAAAAGCAATAGACATCAAGCCGGTTACTGTCAGCCACAGTGCAGCGTCTGTGAAACATGCTGATGTGATTTGTGGGGGAGGTGGGCGGGGGTGGGCTGGGCAGATGTTAGTGTGGTGGTGTTCTAGCGTGGAAATGTCCTCCACGAGGTCCCGCCGGCGTTTTACTGCGTCGTAAGCGGCGCGAGGTGGAGGGTGCAGCCGTTTCCTGGAGCTCGGGTAGCGTTTACATTCAGACTGCGTCGCACTCAGAGCCCCTTTGTCTGCGGATGTTCCAACGGCTCAAAAGAGCAGCGACAAACAGTCCGAGCACGAAATATATCTTTAGGGATTTCTTGTTTATCATTTTGCAGCCAAGCCTCATTTCCTTGAGAGAACAAGTACAGGAGCTCTCACATTGTTATTAGAGGAGGCTTTAGCCCAAGTTAGACAGATTAAATAAGAACAAGAAAATCTAGTGTTAAGAACCTACTTAACAAAACGCAGATCATTGGTTTGGCTTAAAAACCAGGCTGCCCTTAGGCATCTGAGACTGGGTTCGACTTTTCAACATACACAGACAGAAGGAAGCCTTTCAGTCACACGCTGCATGTTTGTGTTTATGAGATGGGAGCTGAGCCTTTTTAATCAAGCGACCGATGACGTGTGTGAAGCCAAATGTCTCCTTCCCTTTAAAGCCAACACCGCTAAGCAGAGCCACGGGCAGGAAGGGGGCAGGCGGGCAGACCGACGGCCGGCCTCACCCGCCCTGATCCCAAGCAGCAACCGACCAGACACAAAGGAGGCGGCGAGCGACAACACCAACAGTACTATGATTGGCTCTGATGCGTCTCAATCTGCAGCGAAAAGTGGTGGCGTGATTATCGATTGCTTTTTCTGTTCACTAGTGCTGATCGAGGAGGGGAGGGGGTGATTGGAGGAAGATGAGGAGGAGGAGGAGGGGAAAATAATTACTGAGGACAGGAGTGTCCAAACAAATCAACACGGAAAAAATACAGAACAAATACTGATTCACTTCAGAGGAGCCAGGGAAAAATTCACACACAAAATAACGAACGTGAAGGTGATGAGTGGAAGGACTGACTAAATCTGGACAAACGAGTAGAGGAGGAAAAAGTAGACGCTGGGAATGAAACGGCAGAACACGTCTCTACTGGAAAACAAGGTGATGAGAAACAGCAGCACTAAACCATGAAGGAGTAAATGAAAGGATGAGCGAGTGAGAGGGAGGACCGGGAGCTGTAGAGGGCGCTGCGAGCCTGACTCCTCTCTCCTCTCTCCGGGTCTACCTTTAAAGCCTCCTGGGGGCACGGAGCTGGGTTTGGCAGGAAGGGGGGGGCCTGTACTGTTGGAGTTGTTGACTGGCGGCTGGAACGAGCCAGACAGGAAGATGCCGTCAGAAAGAGGGCGGGGCTTGCGCGCAGTGGGCGGCGGCTGGCGCCTGTGGTCAGGCGAGGCGGAGGCCGGGAGGTCGCCGTACGACTTCCGGGTCGCCGACAGCTTCACCTGACCCGACCGGCCGCCGCTTCCTGCTTTGGTGGCTTCCTTGCCTTCCTCCTCGTCTTCCTCATCGCCTGCGTAGGAGACAAACTTGGCGGTGTAGAGCGTGTCGGGTGAGGCCACCTGGGTTTTGAGGTAGGAGGTGTTTCTCTGTGGTGGGGGCGGGGGGGTGTTAGTAGGGTTGTCTGGGGTGGGGGGTTGGTAATCCCTGGGCAGCGGGGGCCGATACAGACCGGCCGGCTCCTCAGGCGTCAGCAGCTTTCTCTCCGCCTCTTCGTGCTGCCGGCGCCGCTCGGCCTCCAGGCGAGCGTAGTACTCCTCCTCCTGTCTCCTCTGGTTGGAGGGAGGGGGATAACCCGTTAGTACACTCCACTCTCATTGGCTGACAACTCACTAACGGACACTAACTCACCAATCAGCTACACAAATAAGCCCCACCTGTGACGACACCCGTCTACGAGGCCGGTGACTCCACCGCGCCTGAATCGAAGCAGCTCACAGCAGCTACATCATTCAAACAAACGTCTAAAAATCGCATCTGATCGCAGGCAATGCTATAAAATAGAAATACTTCATAGGATGATTTTCAAATCGAGTGCGACATTTTCAGACACGTCCTAATTCTTTTAGCTGCAAACTGTCCACGTTTTAATTCAGCAAATATAAAAAATGAGCACAACTGAATGTACGTCGTTACGTTTTGACCTCAGTGCATCAGGATCCGTTTCATTAGAGTCTGACTCCCAGGTTGGGGCCCAGCAGCACAATTTTATAAACGACGTCCCTGAGTTTCCGCTTCCTCCCAAACTGAACTTGGTGACAAAACTAACAACAAATAATCTAAGCAGGTCACTGACATCCAGACGTTCTTCGCCGTCTGTCCAACTAGAGGAGCGTGTTCTTCCTTCAAGACCACTCTGTGTACCACCACGTCCCCTCCCCTCATGCATGTGTGCACAGCCTGCTGTACTGTATGTGTCCCTGCGGGTCTCAGTTTATACTATATGGTTTGCGGGCAGGGTTTCAAACTCGGCCCACCCTGTCTTCAGCGTCTGAGCTCTACTGGAGGCTCGTGTTTCGATTCTGGGTTTGGAGCTCGACCAGCTGCTCCGGGTCGCTTGTGGCCAGCGTCGACGCTTGTGCTGTCAGATTCTTGGTCCGTTTGAAGGTCCGCCGTGCGCCGATTGTGGTCACGGTCTCGCATGTCCTCACCCTGATCACCTCTAAGGTCACAAAGCTCTAGAGCCGAGGGTGTGTTGGAATCTGAAGAAACTGGGAGGGATTAGTGGGTGCGTGGGCTTGAATGGGTATGGATGAGTGGAAATGAGACGGTGGACGGGTGTACACGTCTGTCTGTGAAGTGAATATAAAGCATGTAGGTCTCGGGGAATGTGGGAGGGCGGGCGACATTCCCTAAACACAGCGTCTGAAGCGATGCTGGATGGAGATGATAACAAAAAACTATAGAATAAAACCAAAAGCCTTAGAAATCATAACTGCTTCCCCAAACAACTCAACGTCCTGACACAGCGACGACACGATGGAGTCCCATGCTTCAGGTGGGTGGGAGCACGTCACATGACACAGCAACACGTCACAGAGGTGGGGGTGCACAGGATGAGGACATGCAACTGGACAGTTTACAACAAACACGAGCACAACATCCTGGACACAACACGGCTTAAACACCGAATGTACGAGGCCCAACATTAAACCTCCCTCCACTATGCGAGACTGTCACTGAACACAAACCAACCACTGAGTTCACATTACACTTAGTCTTAAACAGTAGATTAGTGGTAACCAAAGCTAAACGTGACGACTTCCAGCTAACTGGACATATTTCTACTGTTTAAAATGCTTTGTCCTAAATACCTATAACCATTTAATAAAAGTTAAAGCATAGTGAATTATTTTAATGAACATGGGTCTAATCACATTCATTAGCTGTGAATTGTCCTCAGAGCTTTAGATTTGACTGACAGACCAACCGACCTTCTCCTCGGCCTCTCGTCGGACTCGCTCCTCTTCCCTCCATCTCCTCTCCTCCTCCTGCTTCGCTCGCTCCTCCGCCTCCCGCTTGCGAATCTCCTCCAGCTGCTGCTTACGGCGTCGCTCCTCATCCTGCAACTGATCTCACACACAGAGCAACAAGGAGGCACGTGCGGAAAGGAAGGGAGACGATTAGTTCCTCGCTAATCAGCGGTGATTCACACACAAGCCCTGAGAACACCTCCACATCATGGCTCTGCAACTGCTGCAACACTAGTGTGTAGAACGTGAGGGAGCTTGATTCGCCTCACAGGACTGCTCCAGAGGGGAGGAGCAGTGTGCACTGCAAACACACACACCCAGCTGAACATGCAACAACAACATGCGACAAACTACAGCAACCAGAACAACGCCCTTCCTTCAGCTACTTTAGGTGTACTTGATTTGGATTGGTTGGTAGATGTGCCACCGAGGAAGAGGCGCATAAATCAAGCGTACCTGAAGTAACTGCAAGCAGAACGGGCTGCAGCAAAACTACTCTGATAACAATCCCAACACAAAGCCCATGAAACATGGTGACACACAAAACAAACAGAGCCTCTCTCTGGTCTGGATGGCAGCTAAAGGGTCAGTTCAACCAAATCACAGTATTTTTTTTTACAGGACGTCCATACAAAGATTATGCAGATAATCATATCTCATCATATACTGGTTTTCAACGTCCACATCATTTTCTTCTTGGTACTAGTCCCAGTGTGATCCATGAATCATTGTCGTTTGTTTGTTTTTACAATATTTAGGTTATCATCTAAACTAAACACTAAAATTATTGTCTTGCAATTGTAGTTTAACAGACCCTTTGAAAATACGACATAAGGATGAGGCTGAGCCGGTCACGGATGGATGGACAGTAACATCACGGTGTCGGTGCTGGGGCCCAGCGTGCATGGATCTTGACCTGGATGCCCCCGTGATGCATTCAGCCATGCAGGCTCCACCTCAGTATTCACTCAAAACCTGGCTGCTGACCCGAATCGCATCAGTTGTGAGACTAAACCTTGGTTGGATCTTAAAGCTAGTGAGCAGCGGCTGAACGTGTCTCCCAGCAGTTGTTTTGAGCGGACAAAGAGATGGGCAACATCCCCAGCCAAAAGCATCCCAGCAAGCTTTCATGGCACAGCCCCGCCTCCAAGCCAAAGCCCCCCCGAATGACACGACAACAGCTGGCCAGGATAGGAAACGGAGAACAGAAAGTGATGTAAGGGCTGTGTGTGGGGAGGAGGGGGACTCGTCATTAACAGGAAGAACATACCAAGTCTAGAACAGAGATAGCTGGGACAGCAGTCTGCTGCTGAAGAAGAAGAAGAGAATAAAGAGTGAGAGGAGGAGGGGAGACAGGGGGCAGGGAGTGAAGAGGGGAAATACCCCAATACTGAGAAGGAAGGTGAGGAGGAGAGCAAATCAATTAGCAAAAAGGAGGGAAGGCAAGAGAAGGAAGTGACTGAGGAGTGAAGTAGGACTAAGGGAGAGGACAAACTGTAAAACACCACTGACCTGACCTCACCTTTACCTCACTAACATCATTTCCAAAAAAAGATGGCGTTACCTCAAATTAGACTAGAGGCAGCTACAGCATAATTTAAAATCACTGCAGCCTCATTTATACTTCACATCATTTGATTATTGAGCTTGATGTGCAGTTGCTCGTATTCTAAAGCCACCTGAGTAGGATATAAATAAAGTAGTTCCAGTCTTATTATTATTACGCATGAACAGAAACACTGAACATGGGTTTTTGTGTGACAGACTAATTTTCATCTCCTCTGTGATCACCTTGCTCACTTAAACCGTCAAACGACCACAGGAAACCTAACAAAGACGACTTTAATGCTCCTGGTCCCAGGTGAAATGTGTCTACAGAAACATCCTCCGGGTGTAAAGGCTTTAATCATCCCAACCAACCGCACCCTCACAGATTCAACAGCCTCCACATCCAGCCACACTCAGCTGCCTGTCGCACACAAGCCAGAACAGTGAAAGAACTAAGACGCATTTCTCTGGCTTCCAACGTCACTTCACTGGGAATATAAGCGAGTGGGTTTCCTTCTTATGCTGCATTAGCATCATACAGATCAGATGCTAGTTACACAGTCAATGCATTAGTGTTGTGGAAACTTGACGGGCTTCAGGGGAATCCGACCCATATGATGTGAATGCAGCATCAGCAGCATCGTCGCCTGCCTGACGGACCTGCTCCCTCCACCCCACCCCCCTAGCAGTCAGTCGGGCTGAAGCAGCTCAGCATGGCAAAGCGATGACAGAAGCATGTTGCAGGTGCACATTGCAGGACATAGTAGCGTCGCGGAGGAGTCCACATCCTCCTCCAGCATCCTCTGGTTGTGTTTCCCTCCACCAGGATGAGTTCCTGTGGCTCTGGACTGTGAGCTGATGGGGATTATCAATTAACTCAGCCTTTCTTCTGGTTTGCCTCTTATCACCTACTGTGCTTCTCCTCCTCCCGTCTCACTATACATTCCCCCCCCTCCCTCCACCACCAGCCACCGTCTCACCTTGGCTCTCCTCTCCGCTTCTAGCCTCTGCATCATTATCATGGTGTCCATATCCTCATCGTCCTCCTCCTCCTCATCGTCGTCGCTCTGCTTGGACTCCTGCAGTCGCTTCTGGAACTGCCACTCCAGCATCAGCTTCCTCAGGCGGTCGCTTTCCTCCGCCGTCCTCTCCGGCTTTGCCTGAAAAATAAACTCCACTCCTAAAACGCGCGTTTCTCTCTAGCAAACGTCTTGTTAAACTATTGAAACCAGTCAGATACAAACTGCAGAACTGCTCCAGTAAAATGAGCCTGAACGTTTTAATAGACTTGTACCCACCTGCAGCTCCTGTATCTCCTTGTCCAGCAGGTCGACGATGTGAAGCTGCTGCTGCTTCTCGGCCTTCTCGCGAGCGTCCCTCTTCCAGGGGTCCGGAGACAGACTGTCACTGGACGTCAGGTCGTCTTGCGTCATGGTGATGTACTGCAGGTCTCGCCTCTCGATGGTGCGCGGCTGCTGCTGTGGTAGGAGCTCCCTGATCACAGTGTCCATGCCTGTGATTACATCACACCTCATGTTTTAACAAAACGTCTCAGTTCCCTTCAGGTATGTTGAAGCGTGAGTGCTGCGTTACCGGCGGGGGTGGAGGCACTAGCTGGTGGAGGTCCCGCCGACCGTGGCAGGCTGGCCAGTTTCTCGGGTCTGGGCGGGGGCGGCTGGGGCTGTGGGGGGAGGTAGGACTGGGGTGTCATAGGGGGCTGGTGGTGAGGAGGAGGCATGACTCCTCCATTGTTGTGAGGTTGGACGGGCATGACGGGGTTGGCCCGGATTTGACCCAGCTTCCTCTCCTGCTCCCTCCTCTTCCTCTCCCTGGGAAAAATTAGCAATATAATAATTAATTATTGTGTTTTATTACCATCCAAGGAGAAACATTACACTTCTAGACAAGTGGTATATTTCACTCAGTATACACTGAATAGTATAGTACCCAGTATATTTGACTACTTCAAGTATATTTGCGCACCTCTCCTCCTCCAGCCGAGCTTTCTCCTTCTCATACCAGCGCTGCTGCTCCTCTCGTTTCTTGCGGTCGGCAGCCTGCTGCGCTGTGATGGGGGTCACAGCAGAGGGCGGTGGGGGCAGCGGCAGGTCAGGCTGTGGGTCGAAGGCGTCGGGGTAGGCAGCTGGTGGAGGAGGCGGTGGAGGAGGCAGGTCGGAGCGCGATGGCTGAGCTGAATGCGGAGGTACAGCATGCGGGGTGTTGGGAGTCTTCCATCGGCCCGGACCGGTCTTCTGGTTCTGGGCCTTGTTGGAGGAGGAGGAGGAGGCTGAGAAGTTGAGGTGCTCCTGGCTTGACGTGGACGACTCCAACGAGGACGACACATGTGGCTGAGGGGCCCAGTGGTCGAGTCCTCCTATGACTGCAGACACGGTCAGTATTAGTGCTTATTTATAATGTGTGTGTAAAACCCTCCAAAGGGCACAGAACTGAAAAAAATAAATCAAGTGGCCAACACAGGGCAGTAGAGAGCTACACCGCTTCAAATAAAAACACATGGCTCGCGTGACGCGTGTTCAAGACATGGCTGACGTGTTTTGTTTTGGACACATTGTTATTCTGTGATTGCCTCCAATTCAAACAAAGAATGACATTTCATCTGATACATTCCACATTGTTGGCCGTCTCACCTCCCGGTGGGCCTCGCTGGTAGTCCAGCTCCCTGGGCTGGTAGTCCATGTCCCGCGGCTGGTAGTCCTGCTGGTAGAGAGGCTGCATGCGCTCGTCCGGCCTCTTCAGACGAAGACAAGCAATTTGAAAATCGGGAAACGTGAGACCAATTATTATGGAGAAGGCGGTTTTCTGAAAAGCAGACGAGGAGAAAGAAATACATCATCACGTGTAGCGGGTACCTGCATGCTGTTGCTGTGGATGTTGTCCATCACGGGGAGGTGTTCTCTATCCTCCATGCCCTGCCAGTGCTGTGGAGGCCCCTGCCCCGGAGCCAGCACCCGATCCTGGCTCTTGGATACAGGAATAGTGAAGTACTCCCTGGGGTAGGTCTGGGTGGGGATTGGATAGGCTTCTGGGCGCGGTGGAGAGGGCTCATCCTAAAAATAAACCCACAAATCACCTAGTGCTACGTGAAAAGTTCATATAAAACATTCAGGAGGAGTTTAAGCGAAGGGCTAATGAAAGATGATTTCCCATCTGTGCTACAAATACTGTGTGTCCTAGCGGGTTCCTGTCACTCTAGTGTCATCCAGTCACCAACATTCCTCAGTCAGATGCAACTGGCTGCAGTTACTCACGTCTGCACACAGGTTTCCAGTGGACACGGAGGTGATCTTAGTTCCAGGTCCTCCAGGGTAGACTGCTTTGCCTGCAGGACTCTGGCCTTGATCTGAAGACGAGGAGCGTAGTTAAAAACCTTCATGCTAGATAAATAAAACTTGTTTCCATGTCAGGGTGGAGTTAAAAACCAACATTACTGTCTTGTTTGTCCAGATATATTTTTTATTTTATCTAAAGCAGGTTTGGTGAACGATGGGAAGCGGCGCGTTCGAACACATGACTCACTGGCTACGTTGGGACTGGAGCGATGGTCGGCTCGGTTCTTCAGGAGCCGATCTTCGCTCATCTTCTTTGGTTCAGGGTAGGAGTCCCACCCCGCCGGTGGAATCTCCGGAGAGCCGTTCTGCACAGAGTTGCTGTACAGCTCAAAGCCCTCACTCTTTGGTCGCATCTTCCCGTTCTTCTCACGGCCTCTGTCTGACGCTGCGATGTAGAGAAGAGAACGTATGAATGGAACATATGCAACATGGTATGTCCCCAAATGAACCATGGGACGTCTTGAGTTTTTATTTCTGCTTGTTGATTCCAAAGTTAAAATCCTTTTTTCACAAAAGCAGCCTCCTTCAGTCCCCGCTGAGTTAAGTTCACTCTCTGCTCCGGTAAAACCCACTGGGGTTGAGGGGATTTCAAAGAAAACACCCCTTAGCATCATCCTGGACCGCAGGCCCGGCTCGGCCAGGAGGCTTCCTTAATGAATCTGGGGTCACATTCCAGCAGACAAAGACCAGCACACAGCCAGACAGTAAACTCACACGCACAGAAACACACATGGAGCTCTGGCCACAAACACTCATTATATCCGTTGAGTCTGCAGGCTGGGTTTTACGACAACGGCCCACTGTCTGGACACGTCTGCTTCTCGTCCATCATCCACAACTCCAGGTTCTTGACATTAGCTAATAGTGAAGCTAACAATGAGTCCATTCATTACAGTCGATGCAAAATCTGTTTCTCTATGTGTGAACTATTTAAATGGTTTTTCACTTCTGGACGTTCAGTGATTCTTTAAACTGACAGATTTTTTTCTTGATTTATCAATTAACCAATCTGCATCTTGAATCTCAAAAACATATAAAGCTAGAAAGGCTGCATATACAAAACGATAATAACTGTACTTACACTATACTTAGTGCAACAATTTCTAAGTTTTATAAAAGCAAAGAGCAACAGACAGTTCATAGCTTCGGTTCGTCTGACTCTCGAGACCTTCTAGCTACACATAAATGAAGTTGTACTAACGCAGCCTTTGTGTGCGCTCACCTCTGGGCATCATGGGACTGGGCTGGTTGAGGAGCGTGGCCAGTCCGTGGTAAATGGCTCCCTGCTTGGCGACCTCCAGAGTCACGACTGAGCCCGTTCTCGTCATCAGCTCGGCTGCCCTGAACACGGAGAGAGAGGAGGGACGTCAGCAAACGCTTCCGCTTCTTTAAACGATCAGACTCAAAGCTTATACATCCATATTCCTCTGTACCTCTTAACATTGACACTTTGTCACTTGTAAATTAAAAAATATATATTTTCATCATATTACATTTCCCGTATAAACACGAGAAGTCACGTCAGCAGAGAGTGAAGAAAAGGCAACTTTAGTCACGAAACAGAACAGCTGCAGATGAATCTTACTACACCAGCAAACTGTGTCCACACGTCACAACAGGCACAAAAACACTACAAAACATTTATTATCAACCAGGAAATCCAGGGATTATATTTGCCGCTGCCAGGAAGTCACTTCGGTTTAATTTAGGTCCAATCCTACTGCAGCACACGGTAGCTGTGTTATTTTCTGTAATAGACACATGTGCACAGGCAAATCCTATAAATACGTGAAGGGCAGACTGGACTAATGAGGCGCGTTTGACAGGTTTCAGCTGTGGGAATGTCACATCCACTGCCTGACGACAAGCGAACCCCCATCTGGAAATATCACACATTTATACTGACACTCTTCCTTAACCCGCTCTGAAGCGGAGGAGACGACCGTGGCTGCAAAAAGTGGATGTGATGCTCCTGGTGCTGCGTGACAAACACCTTGTGCACAAAAGCAATTAAACAAATGTTTAAATCCAGTTCGACTGTGACGCACAGCAAGCAGCAACAAGCCCGTACACGCCGAGCGAGAGGAACAACTGGATGACTCTTCACTTCACCGCTCTCAAACTCTCTCTTTTTACGAGGACAACTGCAACCGCCGGCGCGAGGCGAGGCCCTCAACATGTCTTAACGCAGAGGCTTCCAAGATGTGGCCGACCCCACGTCACCATAATTTACTTTCCAAATGTTTGTCAGCGTCGCTCGCTGGGTGGTTGGCGGATTTTAACGTCCTGCATTTTCCAAAGGGAAACTAGCATAAATGGACTTTCACTGGGCGCATCTGAGGAGAAACCTGCAGAAACGATTGGCTGCCCTGACCTCTCCTGTGACAAGCCGACCAGACTGCGCCCGTCCACGCTCAGCAACTGGTCGCCTGCAGCCAGACGTCCGTCCTGTACGAACACACAGCAATGAATTAGTCTTATTTTACTTCACTGCTTTCAGCCAAGGTCCGAGTGTTGGCGTTTACACGAACCACGTCAGCTGCTCCTCCTTTGACAACTGACTTGATGTAAATGCCGAGTTTCTCCTGTCCAGCACCCTGCAGAGAGAAAGACCAAGACAATCAATCAACAGAGCCCGTGGACTGAAACAATGAAACCACATTTACATTTAGGTTCGAGAACATCACCCTCACACTGCAACACAAAAATACAGCTTTCTCTGTCCAGACGTGGGTTTGAGGACTAAAGCAGTGGCCTGCACCACCTGCTTAATGTTTCCAAGGTTGTATTTGCCTACAACAAGAGTCTTCACGCTCATCACTTCCTGGGGATGGAAGTCATTTGGTTTACACCTTTCTACCTAACAAGCAGGACATTTATGATTAAAGACATGTGTCATTTACATGTTGCCCGTTTCCTCGTGCTGTTTTAAGAGCAGATGGTCCTGATCCTAAACGTTTATTTGCTACAAACCTGACGTCAGTGTTTTACGAGACATTTGAATGTCATTTGCATTCGACTGTCCTGGACACAGGAGCTCTGTAGTACACACATCACGCTGCGACACGCAGCACGGCCATGACACACAGTGATTGCATGAACGCTGTGTGGTCTGGGCCCAGCTCGAGTCCGAGGGAGCAGCACCAGCACGTGAAGCAACAACAGTCCAAGAGGTCACACATGGGTTTAAAACGACTTTTTATGTCCCCCAGGTGAAAAACAACAGTAACAGATCTGCATGACGTATTTCAGTAACTACACACAACAAAATATTTCTTGAATTTATTTAAAAATATGTGAGCACAGGTGAGAAAAGGTATAAAATGAAATTTAATATAATAAAATGTGATATTAGT
This sequence comes from Macropodus opercularis, assembly GCA_030770545.1. Taxonomy (NCBI): domain Eukaryota; kingdom Metazoa; phylum Chordata; class Actinopteri; order Anabantiformes; family Osphronemidae; genus Macropodus; species Macropodus opercularis. Next base: position 1,668,791 of record CM061112.1, read on the forward strand.
GGCATTTGTGATGCGTTGACTACACTGCCAGCTCTCGTCTTTGCCAAAGGATGGAATTTGGACAATAACCTTCTTACTGTACTGAATAACATTCCTTAAGTCGGTTTCAAGTCACATCCAGCTCAAGATAACAGAATATTCTCTGGATTTTAATGAAACATCCTCAATCAGTCACAGATCTGCATTTCAGTTTCTCCAGTACAAAACCACAGCAGACAAGAGGCCTGGAAACTATTTGACCCACATTGTTTAAACTCTCTGGAGAACTGTGTGTATATATACAATGACGGGTCTGGACTCACGCAGACACAAATTTCCTGTGAGTGACATTAAGATGAGAGAAGACCAGTGAATCATCTCAACTGTTTCGAGTCTGTTGTACATTACAAAAGACATTAAAAGGGCCTCTGTTTAGGACGGAGCCGCAGCTCCTCAGACTTGTATAGACTGGGACCAGGGCGCCAAAACGGGCTCCAGAGACACTTGTGGGATTTCCCCAGATCCCCTAAGGATATTCAGATGGACTCAGAGCAACTTAAAGGGGTCAAACGGGGGGTTCAGAGAGGCCGTACCCTCTACAGACGAACAGCACGAGAACACGTCTGCTGATGGAAAGACTCGGCATAACAAGAACACAGATGATCAAACATCAGCTGAACCACACAGAGAGGGATCTATTACATTCAAACCCAGAGAACAGCTGGAGGATTTACTGTTTGAATGGACGGGTGTGCGTCTGAAAGCTGACGGGCTGCTTCCCACCCCGGTGTCGTAACGAAGCAGCCAGAAAAGCTGGCGCTCAGATGACATTTCCGTGATCAGGTTGAGCCGGTTGCTTTTGATGAGCACATTTCATTCCGGTTCTGAGGTAATCCTTTAAAAACCTGCCTCACAGCGAGTAGCGTGCTACGTGTTGGCACATGTGGGAAGAAGAACAGAGCATCGGCCATGAACGGCGAGTCACATTTACGTGAGGGACATTTTTCTTTTGAGCTACTCATCGACTGACTCGCCAGCATTAAAACTAAAGGGGTTAATGCAGCCTTTCTGAAACCGAGTATGAACTGAGACTGGAAGGACAGAACTGTTTGTAACCTTTGCAACCTTTGTTTGCTAATGTTTCAGAGACCTGAAAAAACTAAACCTGCATTAACTGGAAGGTGGATCTGAGCCTACAAACCTGGGTCAGATCCACCAGCCCAGACGGCAGGAACGGGCCAGTGAACGACGGCGAGAAGCTTGTGGAAGGAAACCACATCTGACCCAGGCCAACGCAGGCAAAGACAGGAAAAGTCAAATTTAATGTCAGACAGCGGCAGAAAAACAAGCTTGTGTGTCTATGTACGTCTCTACATGTTTGTACATACATTGATCAACGCACAGACGTCTGATAGACCGCATTCTCTAAAACAAGCGCCAAGACGGACAAAGACTCTCGCTCAGCTTCACAGGAAGCTAGCGAGTGTGTGTGCGGTATATCCTCCCATTGTTCCAGCCGTCACAGGGGGAACCCTGCGACACCATTGTTCCAGCTCCTCAGCAATTCTTCAGCATCAGCCAGCAAACAAACAAACACTTCAAATACGCTGGGAACAAGTTACGTCATTTTTGCAGCGATAGATTCCCCAGGTTCACCTTCATTACTTCACATTTGCCGAGTTTAAGAGTGTGGTTTGAAGATCTCTGTTGGCATCCAGAGCAAAGATTGCACCATTCTACAAACAAGCGGAGCAGTTTTAACTCTGTACACAGTGAATGTTCAGCTGCTAAATAAGTGGGAGGAGAGAGTTTCCTCAGCTCCAGCTGGGAGCTGTCCGGAGGAAAGACAAACACAATTGACTGATGCAGAGTATTTAACACACACACGGGCCTAAACACAGTTTGTTCCACAGAGACAAAGAGCGACACAAACGTGATGCACGGAGTCCGACGGGGACAGGAGCCAAAACAAGAGGTGCAGAGAGTCCGTGTGATGCAGCCCCTGTGACTTAGTTTAACCATTAACACTCTGAAAGTAAACAGTGATGAGCCAGAAGGCCATCACTGCGGCGGGTACACACTCTGTTAGGCAACGCAAGCAGGTGCTGTGAATAAAGCAGCAGGTGAGCTGAGACAAAGGCGATGACGCTGGGGAATCTCACCCGTCAAGAAATGAGTAATGTGCACCAGCGCACACACCCTTCAAGTCATGTTATTCGATTTCAGCACATTGGAGACTAGAACGAAAACCCAGAGCTCGTTACCTCGTCTCTCCTGCCCACCACAGAAAACCACATGTTGCAGCTGCTCGTCGGCGGCGTTCACAGCGGGACGTCCAGGCTGGGACTCGCACGCACACGCATGTACAAACTGAACACACTCACACACACTCCTTTTATCCCAGAGAGCGCCAACCTGCCGACAAGCCTCAAAAATAAAAATAAATCCTTGATGTCTGTTTAAAGTCAGCATTTACACGTCGCAACTCCTTGTTCAGTCCAGGACGTTTTAAACTTAGACAAGATACTAAAAAGCCCAGAGAAAACTCCTGAAATGTCCCCAGTTTGATGAGAGGCAGTGAATGCAGGCAGAGCTCCAGGTGGTGTGTGCTGGGACGGCGGCTGGTCAGACTGAGGCGGAGCTCTGCCGCAGCTCCACTAGGCAAATACCACACACACTTACATAAGAGGACAGAGCGCAGCCCAGATCCGTGTCACTCTACCTGGTCTTCCTGAGGTTTCCTCAGCGCGTCCGTCCCTCCAACACACACACTTCAGCAGGAAACACCCTCTACAGGGAGAGAGCCTCACTCAGGAAACATACTGGTCTCACTGCCTCAAGCTCATTTGGTCGCTTATTTGAAAAAATGCTAAGCAGCACACACACACGTATCTTTCCTCTCCTTGCACATTTGACACTACTTCTAAAACAGACTTGTTAGTGAAAGTGCACATCCAGCGTTAACATTAGGTCGAAGCTTCGGGACACGTCGGTGGCTCTGAGGTGAAACCGTGCATTTACTTCCTGTGAGTCACATTAAAGCTCCGATAACTAAGTGGAAGATTGTTGAGATTGTTGTCTTAGCTGTGATGCTTGTTTCTGCCTCCAGATGCCGCCACTGTGCAGAACTGACAGCTTTTTAAACAGCAATCACGTTTTAAGCTGCCAGTTTGTTATGAGTCTTAATTCAAGCAGTATGTTCGAGTCTCGTGAGTCGCAGCGATCGTAATCTAACCAAACAACGGGCTCATCTTTCCCAGGTCCTTCAGCTCATTCAGTTGCTTTGTTTTAGTCCAAACCGATTTGGCATTAGAAGATATAAAAATCTGGTTTGTTAACTTTGCGCCAGATGCGAGTCTGAATTTATTTGTCCTGAGGCACTGAAGACAAGGACGTGGTGAAATGTTTAGTTTATCCAAGGTTTTTCAATAAATCAGACGTGTGAACAAATATACACAGGAGCAGAAAGTGATCCACACTCAGTCACATCATCTCTGCACTCCACTACAACAGCAAAGCGTTTCTTTCCAGAACTGATCCAGAGGTTTCCCTGCAGAACTGCTGTTTAGTCTCTGCGCCGCTGTCAGATTCAACAGTGAAAGGAAGCTATTTAAAACAGCGCTATGTCATTCTGTCTCACACAGACACACACTCACAACACGCTCCGTCTCGACAGCCAGGATGAAAACATTCTGCTATTTTTGGACTTCCTGTCAAAAATATATGCCAACCCCTCAAAGTTCTGCTTTAGAAAAACGATACGACTTCTCCCTTAACAGACGAGTCCCCACAGAAAAAGTTTCTCAATAACAAATCCCAGACCTGCTGGATTTTGGGTGAACCTCTCACACACACGCACATTTCCAGCTGGTGTTTCCTACCTTGGCGGCCACGATGCTGAGGCCCATGCCGTTGTGCTTCTTCAGGGTCACCGTGACAACCTCCGGCTCTTTCCTCATTGGCTAAAAGAAGAGATGGACAGGAAAAGGGAAAGTGTGAGTGAGGATGAAGCCTCTTTGACAGGTCTACAGCAGTCCAAGGGAAACGATGCAGCGACCGTCCGCTAGCGCGTTGCCTCGGTCTGCTTCTCAAACGTTACGAGGGAAAGAAGACCAAGGAGTAAAAAAGAGGGAGGGATGAGAAAATCGAGGGAAGGAATGAAGGAGGGATAGAGGGGAAAAAGGGAAGACCACAAAGGAACCTGTGGTCGCTGGAATGAAATCAAGAATGAAAACCACATTGTGGATACCCATACAAAGTCATACACACATCAGGGCTGAGCAGGGCTGGATGACTGGGTGGGGAGGCAGGCAGAAACAAAGAAAGAGAGAGAGCTACCAAGGTTTCCCACATCACAAATACAGACTCTGACAAAAGGATATTCCAAAGTCAATAGAGTCATGCCAGGCCTTTACAACAGCCTGTCTGCACTGCACCGTCTATTTCTGTGTCCTGGCATCTTGAGTGAGTCAACACCCTGATACTGCTCCAGTACAACTACAACCGCATCCACACTGACAGATTGACCTCGACAGTGAACATCGAAATCGAAAATAAGCAACAAACTGTCATTACTACTGAGGCAGAGCCGTCCAAGTGATGCACGAGAGCCACAGATAAGCCAGGCCACACCCTCTCCTGTCTAGCTGCACACACACCGCTAATCAAGAGTGTGTGGACGGGAGAGACGCCTGCATTATGTCGAGACAACAGTCATGTAATAGTAGAGCAGGGATAAACAGAGCAATTACAGAGGAAGTGGATGTGTGTGTGTTTGTGTGTGTCTGTGTAAGTTGTTCCAAAGAGAAGACGTCTGTCATTTACTGCTCTGGGCTCGCTAACTAACAGCGGCATCGGTGTTGATTAAACAGCGCTGTTCTAAAAACTAAGTCACTAATCACTGCTTTCCAACGTGGAGACCACACACATACAAACCTCTGGATGCGAATCAAAGCAACTTCTAGGTTTAAGCCTTCTCTAAAAATAGTCAAATACGTCCGTCGTGCTGCTAAATTGTCCACAGCACAGCTTCTGTTCAGGAATCTGACCTTTTTTAGTCTGAATTTCACCTGAAAACAAATCCCTCATGTCTGCTAAAGGAATTCCTGCATAATCTTTCCTAACTCCGGTAAATCCAGCAGAATTTAACACAACAGTCTGACAGCAACACTGGTTATGTCTCTATTTAGGCTCCTGATGCTGTTTGTGCTCTGATTTAGCTAAACTTGGCCTATAGCATGAACCGTCTGTGGGTAGAACGGCGAGGCTAATTCCAGGCTAGGAAAGACAGAATAATCTGCAAAAGCAATTACAAGCCTGGCATCTTCTAGGACTTTAAGGTAATTTTTCTCTGTTTTCTCACTGATTCCAACCAAAGAAACCTAAGTGTCCTGAAGTTTCTCTGATGAGACCTGCTGGTCTTCACGCAGCTGTCACATCTACCGTAGACTTCACTCAGCAACAGTCAACCCCCTCTGAGGCACAGACTCTACCTGGGAAGCCCCCGAAGACACCAAGACAGAGAGCGGCAGCGTGTTAGCATCCTACCATCTCAACGTTGTCAGCAGCAGAGAAGTGGCTGTCGCAGTCGGCTCCTTCAAAGTGGACAGTCCAGGTACCAGGCGAGCGAGGATGTGGGACTAATCGACAGAAACCTGGTTCCAAAATATTGTTAGACATTATTTTACATTTCAAAAAAATTTGAAAACAGAAAAAGGTGCAGAACAACTAAGAACTGTTTTTGATTAAAATGTGACTACATACCCCTCTGCAGCAGCGGCTCCAGGAAGTCATGCAGGCCATTAGGGAGGCTTCGCACCACATCACAGGAGTAGCCGTCTTCAGGAAGGAGGAAGGGCAGCTGGAGGTCTGGGTCCTCCTCCAGCTGAACCTCTCTCCCGTCGCTCCTCGCCAGCTCGTCAGCTGTGTTTTCCGCCACGGCCACCACGTGGTCTATGAGCTCCTACGCACAAAACACACGACAGGATCCTAATCGGACTCGCTACAGCAAAGACGACGTCTACGCCACAACGCCAAGGGTTGTTACAGTTGAATGTGCGCTTTGGGTGAGCTCGTCTTACAGGTGGGATGGGAGGCTCTTCTGGAGCACAGTGATAGTTGGTCATGAGGGCGTTTAGCTGCAGGGAGTTAAGCTTGAAGCAGGTGTTATGGATGTTCTGCACATCCTGCATGGAGTATTTGTCCATGGTCAGGAGGGTGGTGGCCTGGAAACAAGCAGGAAAACACGTCTGTATATCGTCTGTCTTTATAGCACAGAAGAGTTTTCGTATTTCCACTTCCTATAGTCCTACCTGTACAATTCGACTGAGGTGGCAGTCAGCAGCCAGCTCCAGACCCTGTTTCTCAGCCCAGGCCTCGATGTGGCTGAGCTGCTGCCGGAGGATGGCCCCCCAGTAGTGACAACACAGCCCCGACTCGGTGTCCGTCACCAGCTTGTTGAACAGCCACATGTTGATGAAGTGGAAGAGCTGCGAGAAGAGCTGGATGGTCAATGCGGCGTTGACCCGACACCGCCGCAGCAAAGACATGGCTCCTGTCAGGGTGTGCAGGACGTCCTCTGAGCGAGACGCACAGGAGAGAAGGAGGTGAGCGGTTTTCAAGGCAGTGTGTAGGAAATGGGCCGCCACACACAGCTTGGGTCACACTGTCCAAATCGTCCCCGGCTCGTGCGTCTTACCGATCTTGGGCCTCTGTGGATTTTGTTCCTCTGGGTCATCCAGGAAGGCAGGCATGTAGTTGTTCAGATCAGCCTGGAGACAGTGGACCAGGTACCTGAACCAAAATATTACACCTCATTACAAACAAAACCTCAAACAACTAACCTTAAATGATCTTGAAGTGAACGATTATGAAGAAAATACAGACATTCCCTCTGTTCATATTTGCGTCCCCTGAGACAGCCTGAAATGAATCTATAAAAACCATCCACGTCACATTCACACTGAGACTGACTTGAAAGCCATCTGGACCAGGTGTGCGAGGATGTCCTGGGCGTCCAGCGTGATGCGGCTCAGGTCTCGGTCCTGCTTGATGAAGTTCAGCAGCTCGGAGGCGTTGGCCATCCAGAAAGCCAGAGCTCCCGCAATGTTTTTCTGCTTCTGTAACGTACAATACAGCCACAAACGAAAAAACACAAACATGGAGGAGGTTAGAGCAGCAGGAAGCAGTTGAGAATGAAACGTTAGAGAAGGTCGAAGGAGTTTCTGTTTGAGTAGCAGCCAGAAGGAGCAGTTACTTCAGGGATAGACTCACGCCCTGCCCACCCCGATGCAGAAGAAGAGTGGTCATCCCTGTCAGATGAACATCTTTCACATTTCTGAGGGAGCAGAGACACGAGTGACCACTCTTTTTCACTCCCAGACAACTTCCTTTACCAGGTCACCAGACACTTGTCTCCTCCACTAAAGCAGCTTTTACTTTCATGATCAAGCTAGTCGGCGTTTAGACTGTAGACTCATGGGCCACGTGCATTTATACTGCAATCAATCAGTATTTCCAAAAGCCAATAAACTTCATCTTCAGTTTACCTGAAAACAATAAAACTCAATTTATGCGTCTGCAGCCAAAGACCATTTTAAAGATCAACCGGAAGGACGGAGCTCAGTGTCTGATGAGCTGATTGGTTCATGTTCCCACCACTCACAGAGGGAGGAATGTGCGTAGCTGGCTCCCCTGCACTCATCTATCCCCGCTTTGGAGAAAACACAAAACAAATCAAACAAAAAGACCCTTCATTCAGAACAGCCAGAGAATGAGAGATGGAGCCAAGTGCATCCAAAATGAAACGGGGCGTTAAAACGTTTACACACAGACGCATGGTGGCACACATGAAACGAACGTCCAAACAGACAAATGAAGCAGAGGAGGTGGAGGAGGGCTGAGGGATGCGCCTGGTCTCTCAACCACACTGCTGAGTAGGAGAAGCAGGATGTGATGTCACACTACGGATGCCAGAAGTAAAGATGGAGCAACGATGGAAAAGAGTGGCTGCTTTGGTTTCGCTCTGCAGTTTTTGTTTGTTCGTTTGTTTGCTTTTAGTACCAGGCAGGTCCAGGAAGCTGAATGGAATTAGTTGGGCTGATGATGCTGTTGTTGCTTAGTTTTCCAGCTGTGGGTAGGACAGATTATCATGGCTCTGTTTAACACTTCTGTTAGAATGGAGGAAAAGAAGCAGCAGCAACACTGAAGGGCTGGTAAAAGAAGCAGAGAGAAAGAGAGAGAGGTAGAGGCAAAAGGCAGAGAGTCAAAGAAGACGCCGAGAGGCTCGGTCAGGCTGGGCGACATGATGGGACATTTTCAGCTGCTTTAGTGTCTGTGTGCATTTCAAGCACAACAAAGTACTTATTTCAAGGTGTTTACTTTTTCTAAGATGTCCCCTTTATTTCCAGCACAAAGAATAAACGTGTCAGCAACTTATAGCTCCAATAATAATAATCTAATACCCACCATGTAATGTGTTACTTAAGAAATAAGTGCGTTTATTTATTCTAATAGCTTTAGCTGCTTTGGGATGTTCAGGGACACTACATAGAGCCAGTTATTTAATATTCTTGAATGCTGTGTCAGTGTTCTAGGACAATATTTCTGTTCTATTATTTGTACCTAAACAAGCATTAGATAGATCTCTGCATGTAATGTGCATATTGTTTTTTATCCATATCGCCCCAACCAAGAAATAAAGATAGAAATTAAGAAAGAGTGAGTAAGTGAGAGGTAGAGGTCTGTAGCAGCCGTATCATGGTGTGCTAATGTGCTATCCTACCTGATCCCCTTCAGGAATCTCCTGGATGGAAAGAAGGAGGAAGAGGAGGAAGAGGACACATTCACAGGACAGAAAGAAAACACGTCAACAGCTACAGTATGGATACGGCCACGTAACACGCTCACACACACACACACACACACAACGCTTTGGCACACACATGGCCGTGGTTCAGTGTAAAGCCTTAACTGATGGAGCTCAGCTGAAACCACATCTGATAAGGAAAACGTTGCATCGCGAGAACGTAAAGCTGTTACACGTCACCTAGACAAGCAACAACAGCTTGTACATTAACTACGCTGTTGAAGAATTATAATCAGGATTCAGCCTCAATCACATACTTTAAATTTTAAACTACTATCAGACAACCAGCATCAGAGCACTGTTGTCTACATGTTGTCTCATAGCAGGCTTACACCGTTTTAGACGAACACAAGACAAACTGGTACAAGTGACATAACTGTGGAGAGAACACTGCAAAAAAACAAATATGCAAAATTAAACACCTTACAACTACAAGGATGTAATTTGTAAGAACTCAGTTGGGTGGGGATTAAGCAAGACATCACACAATACCCACAATTCAACAGTATCATGACGTAACAGCAGGATCCAGTGATCAGTGAGAGCATGTTCAAAAGAGCAGAAAAGCAGGACTACTAACCTGGATGACTCCCTCCATCATGCTCACCATCTTGTTAATGATGGCGATGACCTTGTGCGTCCTCTCCGACGGCGACATGTCGGGCCGGTACGAAGGAGACAGGATGTAGCGACAGGCCATGTAAAGGACGTAAGTGGGCGAGAGTTTGAAGTGAACCGTGGAGCTGTTGGTGTAGTTGATGATGGCGGACAAGAAGGTGTCTTCAGCTGGTTGGACACAAGGATTCGTGCAGTTAGACACAGCTGCACATGCTTTAGGGGATATGCCAGTAAAACCACGCTAAGCCCAGCTGTGGGACCAGTTTAGCCTTTGCTGAGCTGCCTATGAAAACCTGCAGAGCTGTGCCATCGTCTCCACGGACTCTTGGTCCCAGTGATTTGTGACTATGGGACACTTTCATCAGTGGATCATAAAAACTTACTGCTGCTTTGGCCAGAAAAACAGATGATCTCATTTGATGCTGAACGTATAAGATCGAGACAGAGGAGAAACGCACACGCTGATACTTACAGTTGTCTCTGAACTCAATGCTGGCTGGCAAAGTCAATTCACTTCTCTCTGCTGAAAGATCCTGAGACCTGATGAGACAAAGCAACCACCATGAGGGAGGAAGTTCCAACCGGATGCGCAGTAAAAAGATGGAAATGAAGAAGCGTGCGTCCGACCTGATGTCCTGCTGCTCTCCTCTGACCATGGGTTTGACCATCCCTCGCTCCATTTCCAGCTTTCCTGAGCTCTGCACAGAAAAGTCAACAGCTTCAACAAAATTGCCTTCTACTAAAGCAGTTACGACACGTTTGCCAACATACATACATACATAAGTAGTGAGTCCTTTGTTACATGGATCCATTCTAACTTCGGTACCGGCAGGTGGATGCCAACAGACATTTAGTGTCTAAATTCTGGCACCTGTATTCACGAAGCAAACATTTCTTCACCTTTAAATGTCATCTCTCTGAAGCGACCGGAATGTTGCTTGTTTCCCTCATTCATAAGCTGCTTGGAATAAACGCAGCAGCCACACGACGAAATGCAAATCTGCCCTAATCATAAACAGCAGGACAGAACAGGAGCGTCGTCAATGTGCTCCTGCTCCTTCTCTCGCCGGTTTTAAGTCGACAGTCGATCAGACTGCATCGGAAAATGAAGTGGTGTAAAAATGTACAGGCTCTGTCTGTAAATGCTCTTTTACCTTGCTGGTAGGCAGCGCAGACCCACTGTGGACGTCTCCGTGAAGGTCGAAGGTGGTTTCAGGTACACTGCTGCAGCAGAGACACACATGCAGAGGCTTAGAAGAGGAACAGTGCACCCCTCCGCTGACTTTTCATCACTGATAAGAGCTTGGACTTAATCCACCATCGCTCACACACACATACAAACTAACTTCCCCCTCCTCACACTCGATCTATCTCGTCGTCAGGGAGGAGAGAGCTGGATCAGAGATGACTCACTAACGCTTTGTACACATGCACGCTGTTACGTAACGCTTTAATTAGATGTAGGGACGCTCACAGGACTCTGAACGGCGGAGCCTGAACGCCGAGTGTGCGTTTGAGTGACAGTAATAGAGTGCGACAGCGGTCGGCTCTAAAAGGCAGGCTCCAGCTTTCCACGCCCCACATGATAGAGGGGCATCAATGTCAAATAGACAGTGCAACACGTACACGTCACAGACACAATAAAACGAAGGTGCAACCGCCGGGCTGAGCAACGCTACGTACTGCTGACAGATTAAAGTTGTGAGCATTCACACAAACGCATTTGCCAAAACCTGCAGCTCCAACCTTGAATCATCTGTGGCTCTAATGAGCCTAAACATCCCGATGTGTCTCCAGCTTGACTGGAGGTATCCTGGAAGGTTTGTGCAGGGAAATGCTGGAAAGCAGCCCAGGTCCACATCATCAGACTCATTTTCCAAACTGAGGTGATGCTGAGCGACAGCTGGTGATAATGTAACTCACCAGATGATGCAAAGACGATTTGGGAGCTTTCCAGAAAAAAATACAGGCACACAGCTCGTTTGGGACATTTTTCAAGTGGGAAATGAAAGATACAAGATACTGTTTAGTATGTTTGAACTGATGAAAGGCAGAAGGAAAATCCATGACTGCAGACATACAACAGTAAACATTGCAGTATATGGCAACGCTCACTGTTTCGACACCACCCACACTCACCAGATGATTCATAATTACTTATAATTGAAAATATGTCTGACGTGAAGTTGTAAAATACACTGGGGTCTGTTTTCTCTCCATGTACAGTGATTTGCTTGCTGTGTAGTCAAAGTGGTTTCCCTCCAACGCCCTTTAATAAAAGATGAAGCTGTTGCTCTTGGCGATCGCAGACCAGAGTTACACCCGGTGTTGTCAGGAGGAAAAAACAAACAGATCCCCGTTTTCAAAAGTTAATGTTTCAACTTTCAACTCTAGATATGTATTTGGTTGGGATCCTGGTATTTCAGCTACCGTCGTGTTACTTTCCCAGGACAAGGTGCATGCAGATTACTTGCTAGAAGTAGGTGCCACCAGCCTCAAAGTCTTCTCAGCGAACACATTTGTGCAGAAACGCATGCAGCTGTAAGTTGCAGAGTTGGGTTACTTACACCTTTTTTCCGTTACTCATCCACTGAGCCACCTGAGAGCTGCTCAAGCCCTGCTTTATCGTCCACTCATCCTTAACTCTGTCACACGCTCCTTTCTCTTCTCGTGTCGTGTGCTTTCGCTCTCTCAGAGCTGTTGGTGTGAGACGACAGTGAGCCTGACGCCACACCCAGCACCACGCTGATTAGATTAGAGGGCAAGCTGCCTGCCATAACCTAGCCCTCCACTCGTTCTCTCCTCTCATTTCCTAATTCAGTCCATGCGTCCAACCACACTCCTCCCTCCTCCCCCTTCTCTTCATCTCTTGCTGTGCCTGCCAAGTCCAAACCTCAACCTTCCCTCCATTCATCTGCGATAACGCCCTCTTCTTGAATTCTGTTGGCATGCCAGCAAAAAGGAGGACGAAAGCAGAGAAAGGCAGACAGAAGGTGAAGGCTTTTCATTCTCAAACTTCTCTCACCCAGACTTGTGCCGGGTCCTCATCATGGCTGTCGGTTCCCTCTTGCCTCCCTGGTCAAACATGGGGTCCACAAATTTGAAGACGTGCGCAGAACCAAACTGGAGCGTGGAGCCCGGACGCAGCACCGTGGTCTCATTGATGCGCTGTCCGTCAACGAAGGTGTCGGCGTCTGGGCCGTGCGGCGTCACGGTCACCATGCCTTCACTGTGCATGAGGTTGCAGTGGTGGGGAAGAATCCCAGGGCCGAGCAGCTGGAGACAAACAGCAGGTGCATGAGAACAACTAAACTATGCACGCGTTGAAAAGTAGATCACTGCCAAAAAAGAGAGTTTAACCGTTACCTGAATTGCTCCGTCCTCTGTGCAGTCTGAGCCGACCTCAGTGATGCTGTGTTGAAGCCGGTACAGCTTTGGTTTGTCCCGAGAGTCAGACCCGTCTGGACAAACACACAGACAGACAGAGACTAGATCCAAACCAGTAGCACACGCACTACACTCTCTTACTGAGCGCCCACTCACGGCTGACTGAACAGAATCAATGCACCGATATAAACTGATGTACACAGAGAGACGCGCTGTTAATGTGGCAAAAAAGGAACGCAGCCGGGAACAAACGTCGATTATTGAGCAATTATTAGTAAAAGCAAAGCGGTGCATTAGTTTGCTGAAGGGAAAATATTTAAATAACAAGCCTAAGGTGTCTTTACGCTTTTGTCTTCTGAGCTGCCACCACGGTTACATTTCAACATGGGGAATGTGTTTTGAGTATCACCAGCCAAAATGTGAGTCAGGGGTCAGTGCACCTCCCCTGTGATCCCCTCAGCAACAGACAGAGGAAGTGTGGTGGCGTTTTACCTTCATGGTGCCGATAGGCGTAGTAGGCATAGTGATTCCCTCGCCCTAGGCAGACAGGCAGGCGGGTGCAGAGGTAGGAGGACACATGCACAAGGCCACACACCCACAAACACACCATGCCAAAAAAAGGTGGGAAAGAAAACAGACAAAGCAGAGGGTGAGAATGCAGCAAGGAGGAAGAACGCAGCAAAACCGTGTTAACCTTTTATAGGCACTTCACCGAGGTTCCCTTAAACCACCACCTCAAACAGGGCTCTTACGCTACTGTACGTCCATCACATTGCCCTGGACTGTATTTTTACTTAACACACTTCTCAGTTTGCCCAGTTAATCATACCTCGATAACATCTCCTGTTTATGGAGAAGCAATGTAGTCAAATAGTAGTAATGTGTAATTTGAGCAACTCTGTGAGCAAAAGCAAAAAAAATGGGCTGAACAAATTAACGTCATCCCACTTGAGAGTGTGCAGAGCCCAGCCTCAAGCATCAACTTCTCAGAGTTCTTACCTAAATTGGTTATCAAAGATAACCATCTCACACACACAGACCCAGCAACCGATGTTAAGAGAAGAAACCAAGACCATTTTCCCTTCTGGCTGCTTTCCACAGACAGAGACCGATCGACCTGCCAGGAAGCTGATGTGTTAGTAGTACATTCCTGATTTGCCAGCAGATACGTTAACGCCATGAGGGGAAACAGACTGAGGTGGAGATAAAGTGAGAGGGATCAGTAGCAAGAAACAAGCTGTTAGGGCTGAGTAATGACAAGACTCAGGTCTCCAAAGGCTGTTATTGTGTACAGTAGCGTCTACTGCATTCCAGGAGCGGGTTCGCTATAGACTTACCTTTCCAGCCTTCTCACGCGCCCCCTTGTCTCTTTCCATTAACATGTTGTATAGGTGCCATTTGTTTGGTTATGTGCATTTTAAGAGGCCATGTTGGGATCACGGAGCAACTTTCAGCTCTTTAAATGGAACCGATGTCGTGTCATAAATGAACTATAAGCTTTTTACAAACATTTAATAAGCCTTGAGCTTTTGTTAGTGGCTTTAATAATTTAGTCACCAATGTTAAAGCCTAAGTGTTTCTCGCTGCTACACTGCAACCTGCTGGCCGCGAGCAGTCATTACAACCACCGCTTTAAACACTACCATCAAACTGCAGGACCAGTGATGCACGACGGAGATTAACTATAAACACCTCCTGCAGTATGCGAGGTCCTACCTGGACTCAGCTCCACCAGATAAGGCAGTTTCTCAGGAGGCAGGGAGCTGCCGCCGTCTTTCCCTCTGAAGCCCTTGTCGTCCATTTTCCTCCCCTTCCTCGCCTGGTAGTCAGGGGGTCTCTTCTTCAGCTGGAACACTAGCGTTTCTGAAAGGTCAAACACAAAACTGTTCGCATCTTCACTTACACTCATGTTAATGACTAGAAGGATTCATAACCATCACGTTCTTGTGCCTTTTATCTTGGTCTAATCTTAAAACTTATTGTAATATGTGTAACACAGCAAAAGGGGGCAGTGTCTACCAAGAAAAGAGGAACGATGTGTAAAAGGCTTCAGTTTTACAGTAAGTGTGTTCACCTCTGTCGTTGGGCCAGTCCCTGAAGATCTGCAGCGGACAGTCATTATCATCCAGAATCACCTCTTTGCTTGACTTATCATCCTGCTGCAGAGAAAGAAAGACAAAAGCTACACCTCTCCATCCTGATCCATCTCGTCTCTGTTAACGTCCCCTCCCCCAAACGGACGTAGCTGCTCGCTGGTGTACGCATGTCTCATGCTCACTAACCTAATGGATTGTGCTTTAGTCTCATCATCAAATTGCAGATGACTGTGAGCACCATGTGAATGAGTGTGTCTGTGTGTGTCTGTGTCTGTGTGTGTGTGTGTGTGTGTGGCACTGGGGGATATTCAAATGTACCGGCTGTGAGAGCAACAGTTATTTCCCATGATTGGTCATAGCCAGGGTCCATTTGAGAGGACAGCAGCTATGGCAGAAGCTGTGGGGAGGTCAGCCAAGTTCACCGTCCACATGCATGCATGTGGACAGACGCAGAGCATCTGCTGCTATAGCACTCAGTCTGAAAGCAATTCAATTGTGCCAAGCCGTCGCTCTTTCAATCTGCCGGTCCAGTGAGGAGCGCACGCATGTATGTGTACATGTGCATGTGAGCATGACCTTGGCTGTCGTCTCCAGAGCCTCTCAGAAGGACGTTTAATGATCACGAAGGGAGATCAAGGTGGTGGAGGGATGGGAGCTTGTGGGGCAACGGCCGAGAAAAACACAACTGGCTGATTTTGAACACAGTGAAGTAAAACAGACGTTGCGATCTAGTGAAAGCGCATTTAATCACAACTTGTGTCTCTGGAGACAACTGGACGTATCATAACCTCAAGTTCCTCAGAACAAGATGCACAAGAACTGTCAGGCTAAAGAGGACAGACGGTTGTATTCTAGCTATGACAAAAGGGGCTGCGATCCCCCGATACCATACCCGAGCGATGCAGTATTCTCTGGGGTTCTCCTTTTCCAGTCCGTACTTCTCCAGCGCCTCCGCCACAGCAAAGTCGGCCGTGTCTCTTGTGGAGAGCAGGATGGTCTTATAGGGGATGTTGGGCTTCAGACTGTCAGCATATATCCGCAAAGTACCTCCTGTAGGGTGGGATAAACACACAACTTAGACAAACGCTGATGTGCTCATGAAATGTATATAACTTTGCAGCAGGCTTTCATCTGTGATGTGTCAACTGGAAATGATCACCTCAGTAAATCCCACAAGGGAGTCGTCTGCAGAGCAAACAGGATTTTTAGAAGCATTACCTAAAATGAGCTTTTTAAAGTGGCATTGTCTGCTGGTAGAGCGTCAGCGTCTGACCACAAGCCATCCGGCCTCGCCGTGCATGCGCACAGCGGTTAACGCTGTTTTTAGAGTTGGTTCCCGGTCCATCTGCTTGCCTGTCTGACAGAGTGATTAGGTAACGCCTGAGTCACACACCGGGCAGGTCGGTGCCCCGTTCGTCCAACATGGACACTCTGGCTTTCTGTCTGTGTACACATGCCAGCGTGAGGCTTTCTCTAAGGACCAGCTGATGAAAGTGCAAAAACTACATGTCACACATTTTAATATATAGTATAAAAGCGAACCACTGGAAGCGATTATAGCTGCAGATCAGCTCTACCTACGACTTCCTCCGCCTTGCAGATTTCTCAGCTGCTGTCACACCGGATGAGGAGCAGTGGACTGTGATTTTAAGTGAAGTCTGGGGTTCGTGTCAGGTTTGCCTGAACCCAGTGAAGGACATTCAGACTTTTCCAGACGCCTTTAATGACCATGTTGGATGTGCCAGATGTTACACAAACATAATAAACTATGTTTAGCTCTATGCGTCATTCTGCCCCTTTTTCATCTCAAGCTGATGTGAAGCATCTCTATAGCGTCATGTCTTTAACACTATGATGCTCTCTGATGTGTAGGAATCTGAGCAGCAAGGTGATGACCGCTGCATATTTTAGCTCACATCAGCACGTTGCCATCAGAAATAAAGTACCTTGACAGTCAACTGATTTCATTAGACGACATTATGCTGTCAGGGATGTTCTGTGTGGTTTTTACCCTGCCAGCTTATCTGTCTGGTTGTTGAAAGCAGCATCTACCTTAACATTTTTCTCATCGGTCAAATCACTTTAGGAGACTTTATTCAGGTGGACAGGTTGGCTGTTTATCAAACGCCTCCAACTATATTTGTAGATATGACTAAAAGATCGAGTAGGTAGAGAAAGTGGATGCAAATTTAGGGCGATTTGAATTTCTGCTCAAATCTAAGGTGTGTGGAAGCCAGAGGTCTGTAATCTGTTGGTCTCTGTAGCTTTTAACCTGTTCCTCATTGCTTCCTAGACTAGAGGGCTGTTCACATACAGACTCCAAAGGCTGGGCCAGGAATAGTTGCCATTCATTGTCAGTGGGAGATGGCTTTGGAGCCCTGTGCCCCCCGCAGAGCACAACAGATTCAGCAGGAGCCCAGATGAACTCCTGGAAAGTTGAAAAAGGCTAAACTCTATATCATCGGCGTGATAGACAGAAGAACCAGCAGGTTCATCCTGATACCAAGGAGCCAACCATTAACACGTTAAACAACACAAGTTACAATCACTTCAATTCGTTTATCTCGTGCAGAGGAAACAGCAAAGACTTGTGAAGACAGACTGCAGCCGCCGTTAGTGCGTCTGCCGATGGCGGATGCGTCAAGCAGCAACCCTCCAGGAGCCGAGGATATAAATAACACGCTCGGCGCCCTCAGCTTCTCCAGGGCCCGGCTACTGATAACTGTACGTGCGTGGACTCTAGGGCCCTTCGTGCACTAATACCACATCTGTACAAACAGGCTGCTGTAGGAACGTCCAGCTACCTTTCTCATATATCAAAATGATTAATCTTCTTAAGCTGCTGGAATATGTTCAATTTCTCTTCTAGAGTTCCTTCATATATTTATCTGGAACACAGAGATTATCCCGCGACATTGAAGCAGTAAAGTTGAACCGCTGAACTATGCGTGACGGAATGATCACAGGTCAAGGTCAGAAAACATAAGTGAACCAAATATCAGTGTGCTGACAGATTGAGGACCTGAGTCTGGCCTCCCGTCGCTGCTCATGAACTCCTGCATGCGTTTCTCCAGCTTCTGCTGGCGTCTCCTCTTCATCACCACCTCTGGGTTGGAGATTGTCCTGGTGAAGCTGGTCTCCGGCATGTCCTTGTAGACTTCTGCTGCCAGTCGGCTGTTTTCTCTGAAGCCCAAAAGAAAGGACAACGAATGAGAGGGGAGAAACACACAATACATGAGGGAAATAAGACAAACGGGGAACTAGGAGGGTCAACGTTGAAATCACTGTTCTTGAAATTTTCTGTGCTTTTCTTAAAAACACACGATCCTTTCCAAGGACAGACAGACAGTACAGTCAAAGCAGGACAGTAAGACAGATGGCTCCAAGCCTGTGCACGTTACCCGTCCTCCCGGCTCAGCATCTGCTCATCTCCATCAGGAATTCGGGCAAATTCCTTCTCCCTCTTCTTTTCCTTCTTCTTTTCCTTCTTGGACAAAGTCCTCTTGAAGTTCTGAATCACTCCATCCTTTTCCTTCTCTGGCCCATTACTCTGACTCTTCTAGCAGAGAAACAAGAGGGAGTGGCACTTTAATTAGGCTTCGTGAAGAAGCTTTCTACCTCGCGCTTCTGAATGACTGAATAAACGTAAACAAACATGAGGCTTCCTCAATTATCATGAAACGTTACACCAGACAAAGTAAAGAGCATCTATGCAGATATGAAAGGTAGCTGCCAGCAGCTCTAAGTGGACTGACTGGATGAGTCGGCTTATTTATTTATTTATCTCAGAGCCAGCTGGTTTGATGCCAGGCAGGTTAATCAGCTGACCTTTGGCAGGATGTCGTTTTCATTCTTCAGGACAAATCGTCCCTCTCTGTCATCTTTGTTCCAGTTTAGCTGAACAACAAGCGGCTTCTCGTCCAGATCCAGCTGACGCTCTTCTAACACACAGAGACACAATTTTACCTGCCAGCCAACATTTGTAACATTATAACGAGAATAAGTCATCCTCAAGTCATTAAGGATAGTTCAGTCCATCTCCTCTTCGTGGGGGACTCACCACCGCTGACGTGGACCTCGTAGAGGGAGTATTTGGGCGAGGAGAGCATCCTCATATCTGGTCTGAACTTCTCGGCCAGCGTCTCTATGACATCCTGCGTTGTCGCTGTGCTGGACACTCTGATGCACTTGGTGGCAAAGTTACCAGCGACCCGGTCCTGGAAGTAGAACCGCATGACGCCATGGAACTCCAAGTCCTGTTCAGGAGACATAGCGGAACAGAGTCTATCATCTATTCAGGAAGAATGCAGAGAATAAAACTTCAGCAGCACTGGTTTGCAGGCCACCGTGTGCACATGTGCATAGTTAAGGATCAGCAGTGAAACTGGTTTCGCTTCTCTTTGTAATAGCCGTGTTTCTTCCGTAGTGCACGGTTTGTGCTACGTTTAACTAAAGTCATTCTGGATATTTGCACCTACAGCTATGACGACATCTTAGGGCTTCTTCCTGCTCCTCTCGCTCACTCGCCCCACACACAGTGGAAACACTGAGCATAGTTTCGATCGGCAAGGGTGGAGCAGAGAATGCGCGTGTTGTGATTTACTGCTGGAATGTGGGTCATCGAGGGTTGCTGTTGTCGAGCTTGTGTAACCGTTGGCAACCGTTACCGTGGAGACACTGGTCCACTTGGGTTCAAACAAAGCCCAGCTCGGAGCCAGCAGCGGATAACACTTTCATTTGTGCATACATTCAGGCCGCCTCTAATCAGCAGCTGCTCTCGTGCGATGCCTTCAGGGACAGTACGGAGTTAAGGCTACACACACCTGGTTCGATACTGGGCACTGAACTGTGTCAGCTAAAGCCTAAATGAGTTTACGTTTCCAAACAAATCTGACCAAAGGGTTCTTTGCAAAATAAGCTGTTGGGGATGATTGGAACGAAAGCTGCAAACCAACTGGTGCAGAACGCTACAGCAGCAGCACGTCACAAACAACAGCCGGGGTAAGACCGGAAACACGCCTCTGTTCAAACAAAGAGTCAGCTGACGTTAGGACAATATTTGAGGTTGGACAACTTTCTATGAGCTAAGGCTAATTACCCTAATTGTCGCGTACATGCGTGTGCGTTTATTCCACCAACGTATTCTCGTCTGCCTGTGAGAGCAAGTTAATCCTCCTCCATTCCTGTGCCAGGCAGAGACATGAGCAAAGGAATTCACACACACACACAGAGTAAAGATGTGTGTGTGTGTGTGTGTGTGTGTGTGTGTGTGTGATACCTGTGACTAAATGTCTGAGACAGGGGAGGATATTTATGACACACACACACACACACACTGCAGATAACTGTTGTCAGATAAAACCTGAAGGGAGAAAGCATGTGTGTGCACTCAGACAAGCAGATGATGCAACGGAGGCATTAACAGCCAGCGTGATATTAAAAGCAACAAACTAAATGTCAATAAAATGTGCTGATATAAACTAAGGTAAAAATCGTATCCGTTCGAGCTTTATTGTGTGTCTGCTGTGCTGCCGTTTATGGCCTTAACAAGCCTTTCATGTAGCCCGTGCTATTCTCCATTACACACAACTGCTCACATCCTCCCACGCACACACTCGTCTCTTCTGTGTCTCATTCATATCACTCAGCTCAAGGAATGTTTAGTGTGCATCCTTTTATAATACTACACACACACAGAGCTTATCCGTGTGTGTGTGTGTGTGTGTGTGTGTGTGTGTGTGTGTGTGGCTGCATGTTGATAACCCTGGTTCTAAACCCACCCATCAGGCTCTCTGACTAACACCTCAGGGTCAAAGGAGACGAGGTCAGAGGTTACGCAAGTGTTCATACAAAAAAGCGACTTAACGTCACTCGTTGGCTGTTAAAAACGTGTCCACCTCATGCCTGTTGCGTTGTTCTGTGTGTTTCAGTAGGATGGAAACAACAAATGAAGGTTTGAGCAGACAGTGGTTGAAGTAAATACAATAACAATAACTATCCCTCAATCTGTAGACAACTTTACAGTATGTGTATCAACTGGTCTGGAGGCTGAGAGACCCTGCTTGAAACAAAGCTGTCTCAAACCAATCTGAGACACAAACACACACAGAGCTGTGAGAAAGCTGGGCGACGGTGGATAGGGGGTTATCAGGTGTTAAGGAAACTAAGCAGAGCTCTGTTTCCAAGCGCATGAACTAGCGTTGGCGTTACATTGCTGCAGTTCTGAGATCGGCACCGACTCCGATCTCCTGGACAGAAGTGAATTCTTTAAATACAGAAATGTAGAGAACTGGTTAACGATGAGGCCCTGGTTCCGAACTGGCCTGGTTGAAACAGGTTTGACCATCCACAAACGCTCAAATCTGAAGAGGCATCAGTAGCAAACGTTACTTGTGAATCTAAACTCTTTTACTTAAAAGTAAAGGTTCATGGGCTCCAGGTTGAAATGCTGTGACACTAACACTTCACGTCCACAGTAGAAATCCCTTAAATTCTGGATTAAAAAGATGAGTGTGTGCCACAAAGCTGGACCAATTAATACTTCTGCTGCAATAGCTAATTCAGGATTTGAGCTTTGCTCGCAGTTTAGTTGGAACAATGCTTTAACTGCATTCCCAGGGAGCCACTAAATACTTTGAGTATGAACATCTCTTGCATTACGAAGATGGATTTAAAGAGAAGGGAGGACAGGACCTTTCTGGATGATAACTATTTGAAAATGAGAATAGATTCCAGATGCTGTGCGTCATATTGAGTCTCCAAACACACGAACCTGAACCTAATAAAATGAACCGAGTTCCTGAGTCAATATTGTTCCAGCCCCACCTGTAGTAACTTGGGGGGATTCCTCCCTAACCCAGTGTCTAAGGTCGGCTGGACTGAAGTTTAAACTCACCCAACACCAGAGACACACAGACGGGAAGAGCAGGAGGAGGACAAAGACTCTCCTTCCACGGAGCAGGAGAATAGCAAACAGGACACTAACTTTGCCTCGTTCACTCTACTTTTACTATTGACTGACTGTCATAAACACCAGAGGCCAGCACCACCGTTCGATCATAGTCAAGGAAGACACAGAGGAAACCTTGAGCTGCTGCTGATTTATTACTGACCTTCCAACTGGCTGACGTAATGTACAGTGTAAATGAAAGCTACTATCATGCTACAGTCTCGCTCAGCTCACAAACATCCCAACCCAACAGGATAGAGAAGCCAAACAATAAAACATTACAAACTACTGTTGTTCAGTGCTTCCAAACGGTTGTAGGACAAAGTCCAAATTCCAGTGTGGTGACACCACTAATGTGGAATGACTCCCTGAATTTCCTGCAGGGCAAAAACAACCTGAACCACTGGGAAACAAACGCAGACAGCAAAGGCCAGTTTTCACGAATGAATGAAAAGACTAAATCTACTCATTTCCTCTGTGGCTGCAAAGAAAAGCCTCTTTGTTTCAGGTGAGTTTCTGCTTCGGTATCGAGCCGAGCAGCCTCCACCCCCCACATCCATGCAGCTCCGCCTGTCATCCTGACAGTGTGATGCATTGTGTTAAGATAGGTTATAAATCACCAGGGCCTGGCGCTGATGCATGGTCACAAATCAGACCTGTACACTGATGCCACAAGGATCAAGGCTGGAAACTGTGCTCGGGGTAATTTCCCACTACAAGGCCGTGAAGGGCCGATGAGCTCGTCTTAGTTTCTCCTTCATGTTTACACAAACAGACCGTAAATCCCAGAGGTGGAGAGGGATGACGTACTGCTGACACATGTCGGCTTAACGCGATTTAAGATGTTTACCTGACTACAGTGAAAACCTGCAAATTCAGAAAGTGGGGGAAAAACATGAATCCTAGCTACAAGCACGTTTTGCAGCGGTCGAACTCGCCTGCCTCCGTCTGCGCTGCTTATAGAGCAAGTTTAGGAACTTTCAGTCAGTTTGATCACAGTAATTAAGTGCTGGGCTCCTAGCACTTACTAAACCGAGGTGCAGCCGAGCTGTGCTGTGGATGATGTTCATCCTGTTCAGCAGGGGTGTAGCGAGTCTGAAACCATAACTGCGTCACTTGGATCCCACCTCCTGCGTTTTAATTTAAGCTCCCTGACGCCTGCAAATTCAATATTATAAACTGGAAATCTGATTTGTGTTTACAAAAAAAAATCCCCACGGCTCGCTTTGCCTGTGGCCTTAAGAGAGTAAAACTGCTTTGTAGCGTTTCCTCATCTAATTTGTGAGGAGGATGATTTTAAACTAGCGGCTCCACTGAACGCAATTACTTCTACACAGACTGTTAACAAGTAGAGGCCTGGGCTGGCAGCTATCACAGAGCAGCTTTTGTTCCAGTCAACATGGAACAAGACACGAAAACAATGCAGCACAGGTCTGCCACTTCAAGCTGGATCTGAAAAAATGTGAATATGAATTATACTGGTCTATATTTCATTCAAACAGCATTTTTATTTTTTTGTTTGACAACGAAAGTATGAGGAGTGTTGGCCATTAGCAGACGCCACTACAACATCAGCCTGGGTATTTGAATCAGCTGTGAAAACCTCTGTAACTCTAGAGGAAGCCTTCGCAGCCAGAGTCAGAAACTAACTGCATAATGAGAGGAAGCATTCACTTCTGCTCCATTTGCTGATATTTTCGCCCTCATTCTCTGCAACTATAAAAGAAGAGAGACAGAAACCGGCAGAAAGGTCACAGACGTCTGGGAGTGTGTACAAGTACAAGAAAGATCAATGACGGTCTGCAGTGTTATACAGGAAGTGGTCAAACACAGCAGCTTGTAATCAGGGCTGAGTTACACACACACACACGTGCACGAGTGTGACCTTAACAGGTGTTTCTGAAGGTCCCATGTGCACAGAATTGAAAAGCTCGGTTACAGCACAAGCGAGTTTTGCAGGTCTGCCTCTCCAGCTACCAGACTGACCGGCAGACCACGCAGTCCGTCTACACAGCCTCCGTTAAACAGTAAACCCACCTGATCAGCCAGCGGAGGCGAAATGAAACCAGCTGACTGATCAAGTGTCTGGGGTCCAGAGGAAGGCCGTGACCGTAATTAAGCGCCGTTTAATGTCGTCTGTGAAAGCCCTACTCAGACGGGCCCGAATAAGATGGGCTTCAGTCATGGAACTAGTAACCACCGACATCACTGAGTCACTGGTCAAGACAGTAGTTGCAGATTTAGTTCATCCAAGCGTTCGTCTTATTACCTGTTAAGCATGATGTTAAATGATGCACTGACTTCCTGAGTTAATTCTCCTGACTCAAAGACTCTCAACCAAACCCAGTCCTCCTCAGACCCACTAAACATCAGCCATGCAAGTCACAGGACATGGGGTAACAAAGCCTTCTGTACTCCCATTGCCACTCCACTCATCTTTCTATGGTTAAAAAAAATGTATACAAGTTGCTTTATTATTTTCATTATTATTCACCTTGTCCACCTCCACCTCCAAACACAAACAGCTGACGCTTCTGTGAACACTTGCTGCCAATGTTACCCAACACCGACAAGCTGCTGGATGCTGCTATGGCAACCACCTCAGCTGGGTGTCAGGTTGCCATGGCGCCGGTAGACAGGCCGTGCCGGCTGCTCAGGTGTCAGGTGGACAAACGAAGAAAGGCGGGCGTTAAAAAATGCTGCTAAAGCAGAACGAGTCCACGTGTAACAAATACCAAGGACTTCATCATTCTCGCTTGGTGCACAGCGATGTTTATCGGTTGTTCCAAAAGACGATCAAAGGAAAAGTGCGGTTAACGTTACCGTAACAGTGCCTCAGGGATAAAACACAAAGCGAGACGCAGCCTATTATTCCTCCTTTCTCCCTCCACTCTCACCTGATCCTCCTTACTTATAAAACATGTACAGCCTGTGGATTGGAATAACTTAGATGCAATGATCCATATGTCAAGTCAACAAACGCTGCAGACAGTCAGACACCAGGAACTAAACTCAACATAGTTCCCCAAATAGGCCTAAACTGCTACAGTAACATTTACCTGGTCAACACAATGCAGAATCAAAATCTCCACACTGCAAGATGACGTCTCGCTAATGTCTGGCATCATCAGCTGATCTGGTCTTAGCTCAGACTAAGCCAATAACGATGATGTAAGTCATGTCAATATTGGAATTAGACAGTAGCGGTTCGTCAGCTGAATAAACATCACTCACGCATGTAGTTCTTTGACAGCAAGAGTTTGTGCATCCACAGAATCTTTTGTAACAGATTCTGGACGTTTGACTCAGAACGCTCCAACAACGGTTCCGTCCCAACCTGCCGTAAACTTGTTTGTCTGTCAGAGTCAAATATGCCCAGTGCACACGCTTCACATTTCAATCTGTCTTTAAAAAGCCACGAAAGTCTTGATGAAACTTGCCACAGGAATCCAAATTAGCACATGACATCATCTGGGCCTTCGCCAAAAACCCAGTTCAAAAGAACTGGATCTCTGGTGTGAGCTTTGTATTTACAGAACTGAAAGCATCAAATACTTTCCTCTGGTGTCAGCAGCATTATGTGGCAAAACCGGCTGCTGATGGCTAATGTACAACGTTTACATCAAGCGCTGCCTCCTTAGACAAATAGCGAGCACTGTGGCTGCAGCCTCTCTCTGTCTAAACACACAAATTCATGTTCATGAATTACAGGCAAAACCACGGGTTTAAGTCAGCGATGTTAGCCCCAGTCGCACATCACTACTGTCCTAGCGCACTGTTGTGTGTTGGTGAGTTTAACGTGTGCGTTACTGTCAAATCCACACCAACTCCAACAGCTCAGATCAACAAATGACTGGGTGGAGCAGTGAGGAGGGAAGTCCCCAGAACACAGAGCGCACCCACATGGTTTTATTATTGTGTTCTTTGGTTCGAATTCTCCACACGGCCCTACCAGGCGGGTGGGGCTGGGACAGGGTGCAGCTCCGACGGGGGGGCCCAGTAACAAGCAGCAGATGAGAGGAGTGGACGTAGGAGCGTCTGGCCCGTCCGACACCAACACAGCCTCATCGTGATGCGAGATCATTGCTCGTCACAAGGCAGAGGTGGACAGTTCAGTTCCACCACATTCCCTTTTCCAAGAAATCACAAATAATGGAGTCCATCTGCTCTTCTGCTGTTAAAAGTTAGAGGCCAACACAACCAAACCAGCAGCCATTTCAACACACAGAGACGGTGCCAAATATGCTGCGGTCGCTGTTCTGCGTCGCAGAGCGACCCTTGTGTTTTGTGTCGTTCACGACAGCAAAGCGCGTGTGTATTTGCAGAAGGCTTGTTATGTTGGCAATTAAGTTTGAGTTATGCAAAAAAACAAACCAAAATAAATCCATTTTAAAAACATCACACCCTAAACCAGTTTCTCCAGCCAGACCTCTGAATCGTCTGATCTCCCACGCTGCCTTCGACCCTCACACCTGCCTTGGGTTGCAGTTCCTCTGTTAAAAACACATCTCACAAATGAACTGCTTATTTAAATAAACAAAAACGGTAAAGATTCCACCAAGCACCAGTTTAGTGAAGTCAAGGCAAATATACCTCACAACTTATAAATTAAAGTTAAAGCACAAAGTCAAACTTTTTATTTCACTACTGTTCTGTCATCTTAGCAGGACAAACGTCACGCGTTTAGTCCGTATATCACCAGATCAGTTTCCTGTATCCGACTATCCAGAAGGAATAGAACGCTGCTCGATTCCAGTGGCCCTTTCTTAAAACCAAACATATCTTGGGGCTTCACTTAATCTCCTGCCGGTGCTGAAATTAATCCCTGAGCATCTTCTTCTGCTGATCTGAGTGTTGCACATGCTGCAGGATGTCTGGAAAGTGGCCCATACTGGAACTCACAAAGAAAACCTCACAGTCTGCTCTTGTTATTTCAGATTTAGGAAACCGAAATGGGCCAAGATGTGCAAACCAGACCAAGATCTGCTTTTAATAAACATGTGAATTTTTATTTACTAAGCAGTCGCATGCATTAGTTTGTGGCTGCAGCCACACTGACCACATATAAACTGTCAGCATGTGGCAAACAATAGGTTTACTCCCAGTCATTACACAGGTTGCTCCTCCTCGTGGACGACGACTTAGCCATTGATCTGTTGCAAAGCACCATGGGAGATTGTGGCAAGCGTTTCTAAACACTCCTAGTCATTGGTCCCTAATTGCTGTCTGATCCTGCAAGGTCAACAGGGGGGTTACCTCCCACGTGATTGGGCCAGAGGGAGGCGAGCAGGTCATGACGGACAGGTGGGAGAGCAAATCAGCTGCCAGAGACGGCAACACAAACCAGTACAGGCAAAAAAAGGGGGCGAGCTGGGGAGGAGGCGAGTCTCTGAGGGGATTAACACAGTCTGACAAGCTGGTTGGGACAAACACACACATACATGCAGCTTTGCGGGCGGGCTGCTCTGCTGAGCACGCACAATACACTGCTTGTTTTAGGACAAGAGGCAAGAGAGAAACGATAAGAGAGGCCAAATCACAGAGAAGGAATGTGTGTGGAGAACGGGAAAGAGGGCGAGATTATGAACTGCAGGTGCCTCCACCGAGAGAGAAACTCCCACTGTGGCCTCAATAGAAACTCCATGACTTTCCCAAACGTCCACTTCTGGTTTATTAAGCAGTGAAACATCTGTTCTCCACCCAGGTTTTTACTGAAGGGTGTCTACTGCAATAAACATCTAAAACGAGCAGCTACCACTCAAAAGCACATTTACTTCACTTTGTAAAACATTCCCCAGTTTCCACAGAGGCTTCATCGGGTTACCTGACCTTCTCTGTCTGGAGCAAACGTCTCATTCCAGGAATTCCAGGATCAGTATGACCCCAGCAAACTATGTTGTGTTACCCAAGTGGGTGCTCAGACACCACGCCGCGGTGCAGCTCTGCCGCCCAGCGTTTTACATAAATTGATCCAATGTAGAGCCAGGTTTCTGCAAGACTGACCACGCTGAAGAATCAATTATCTGATGCATTTTGCAACCTAAACGACTGTGTAAATAAAAAGTATGCAGCTCAGATGACTTCTCCCTGGAAGCTCTGCGCTGAGAAACCACAGGTCTTTCAAGAATGTCCCTTTTTTTCCCCAGACTTAAACCTCAATCATTTTTGCTGGATGTCTTTTGTAGACTCTGGATTGACTTTGGTTGCTGTTATGCTGGACCTCGTGCCTGTGATAGCGTGGTTTTCTTTGTTCTCTGTATCTAAAGCCGAGTAGATAAGGTTGACGGGCTTGATAGCACAGACTTAAAAATTAAACCTGTCAGCTCTTGTGCTAAAGTTAGCTTTTACCTAGATTTAGCACAATATCTTAACTGATTTTATCATCTTTAACTCAGACACGACAGCTTGTCAACTTAAATTGTGGTGAATCTTAGTTACATTTCTCCAAGACTGCTAGACGTGAAACATGCTGGAAATAAGTAGTGGTGATAAACATCCTTGCCGTCCAGTTTCACCACGTCTCTCTCTTTAACAAGCAGCTGCCAATACATCTGCATTAATGACAGCAAATACAAAGACAGGCGTGGCTGGAAAAACATTAGCTTCTGCCAAAATGCTGTTTTATATGTTGTAAAAATGTTTTTCAGCTTTAGTACATTCTTCAACACCACTGCACCACCAGCTTCCACGGAGTGAGAAGCTCCTCCTGTGGCTCGAATGTAAATTCCAGGACTCGTCTGAATGAAGAAATAAACAACAGCATTACTCCGATCCACACCACCCCCCTGGAACAACCCAGCCTCAGAACCAAGTCCAGACTAAGATCATACCATGTTTGAGCCTGATGGATATATGTGGAGACGGGCCATAACTCTGCTGGCCAGGCGGGGGTCGGGCTTCCTGATGAACCGCTGTACAGCGATTACTCCTGCACAGACACACCTACTGTTTGACATGCAGCACACTCACAGCTTCATCTGCTCGGGCTGACAGACAGACGTGTACAGCAACATAGGTGGAGCTCAGATTATGTCGGGTTGAGCGCACAGCCAAATTACATGGATACGCCTATATTTAGAACAAATTAGAATAAATTCAACCAAGACAACACTCCGATGCAGAGCTGTTCTGTCCAGCAGCTTTATGAAGACTGAGATGTTTTAGCTTGGGGAAAACGTACTCAGCCAGTCATGATTTACACCCGGTGTGATGTTTTCAATCAGCTGGTCCACAGATTCTGCTCCATGCAGCTGTGGACGCGGAGTCTGCCCCAGACCTTACAGACTGGCTGACATGGACACGGAGACAGAATGAACTGACCGCATGGTGACGCATCCAGCTACTGGCTGCATGACATGATGGATGGCAGATAGGAAGAGGGAGGGCACGGCGAGCACAGAGAAGGACAGTGAAAGCTGAGTAAACGCACAAAGCAGTCGGCTGAGCTCATGGCTGAGGCCAGCAGCTCTGCTACACACAGCTCCACTGTGCTGCTGCCATCACCAGCTGGTGAAACAGGTACGCACCAGGTCGACACTGACCTTTCAGTTCCAGTCCGATATAAACGAGTCGACAGCCTTTTCCCCTCTGTACCGATTCACGTCCAGTGTCGTCAGGCATCCACTGTACCTTCTCTAACCCTTAGAAATGCAAACTACAAAAGTAAACATCCGCTTACGGCAACACAAGAGTTGACAATATCCAGCCAGTCTGTTTGGTTAGCGTGGCGATTAGCATCTGTCACACAGCAATCGTGTTCAAGTGCTGATTATTATCTCACAGGTCATTCAATTACAACTTTATCGTTCAGTGGAAAAGATGACAAACTAATGGGAGACGCAAACGCAGAGTGAAGAGTCAGTTCACAACAGAAAACCCACAGATATTAACACTTCACACCAACCGATACAGTAAACTCTAACTTCAGAGCGACTGGTGGTGGCTGTGTCAACATTCAAGTCTGAATCAACGCTTCTCCATCTGAGCAGAGCATCACTGCCTTCATCAGCGGAGGCTTTGCTGCAGGGCGGCACTGGTTTAGATCGGTGGAGCCAGTAATCTGCTAACTGAGTGTAGCTTACAGAACAGAGATAGAGCCTGAAGAACTAGAACCAGGAAAAGTGTCTGAAATAAAAGAAAATCTGCCCAAACATCAGTCTGAAAACCGCAGTCTCTCCACGCCGACCACAGGAAACCCACTATCTCTACACAACACATACGTCCTGTCTGGCTTCCTGCTTCCTGTGCAAAAGGGGAAACGAGGGAGTGGCAGCTGATGTCACGGCGAAGCTACTTACATGTTGCATTTGAGCCCCATGGGAATGACAGCAAATATGAGATTCCTGTGGCTAAATACCTTTCACCTCACCTCTAACAAACGCTACTAGAACAATGAACTGTTTTCAAAAGGGCCCTTTTAAACCAAGCCCTGCTCTGAGCTGAGTGAAAATCCTAATCAGGAGTAAAGAAAGTGTATAATAAAGTTCAAGTGAGGCATGATGCTAAATAAATAAATAAATAAATAAATATGTTGACAGCAAAAGCCACAATACTGGTACTGTGAATGCTTTTTACTTCAGCTGTGAAGAAATGTCTGACCAGATGTGGTCAGTGCTATGAAGCTCTTAGTCCGCTATGAATGTTATTAAC
Source organism: Macropodus opercularis (assembly GCA_030770545.1). Lineage (NCBI taxonomy): Eukaryota > Metazoa > Chordata > Actinopteri > Anabantiformes > Osphronemidae > Macropodus > Macropodus opercularis. Next base: position 1,699,335 of record CM061112.1, read on the forward strand.
CACTCCCGTCTTTTCATTTCTCTCCAGGGCCACAGTAGGAATGTGCTACATTTTCCCCATTTTCTGTTGTCCTGTGCTAAAAGCGCCACATTTTGTCAAATGTAGGCGTTATCAAAAAAAACTGAGGGCAGAGGTGAGTGGACACACCCATTGTCTGGAGGTCATCCTCCACCTTTAGACGTGACTCATACCGTTGTGCCTCAGCCGACTGCAAATGCAGGCAAAGCAAGGTGGCGTTGTGACGAGTTGCTATGTCATCAGCTGGTTTCAGAAAACCATAAGTCAGCTTCTGGAAATTAAAGCAAGTCCACCGACCAGCGCAAAAACTGAAATGAGCATGTGCTCATCAAGTATAGAAGCGATGGAACTTGTGGTCATTTCCAGCTCGACAATATTAAAGCTCGACTGTGTTTCCTTTCAAATTCAAAGTCTCAAACTTGCATTTGTCACCACTTCTGTCTGTTAAATCCTCCAAATCAGACTGACGCAGCATTAAGCCACGGTTTGGATGCCAGCAATGTTACAAACTTTAAGTGTGACGTTTGCTGGCTCCACAAGGACGACGAGCATTTCAGCGACGGTATTCACAGCCTGCAGATATCTGGGAAGGTCACTGTGTGGTGGAGTCGACCTGGCGAGGCAGAAAGCATTGTTCCAGGCAGAATCAATCGAGAACTGGACGAACATAAAAGCTGCTGTTTCCATTCCAAATCAGAAGAAAAACATGCGCAACCAGATTTAGAACGCGTCACAGGAAAATCACACTTCACCAAACTGGTCTCAGTTCTGTTCTCACCCTCTGAAGCTTTACATATATTAGACTCGTTTCTTAATTCCAAGTAATTTATTTCAACAGTATCAACCTCTCCCTTAGCTGAGCCTTGAATCATAAGCTACAGTTGGACTTCAGCTGTAGTTACTGGACTGCTATGACTAATATTATTTTCAACATTCACTCACAACTTGACAGTGTGAACCTAAGTAAAGCAAACATTTGCACAACCTTCAATCCAAGCAAAACACCTGTTAGCAAGAACCTGCATCCAGATTCGAGTGCATCTACTGTGCTGCATCATTCAAACAGTGTTCATCGAATTCTGCAAAATGAGACGCCCATCTCCGCCTGCTGCCAGTCCCACGTGACACCAGTACTGGTTATGTTATAATGAGCCCCAACGTAAGTCCCACAGCAGGACTTAGTTTGGGTCGCAAGATTAAAAAGTTTGAGAACCTTTGGTCCAGACTAATCAGCCATCCATGGCTAATCTAATCATACGAATGATCTCACTGCTCTCAGCGGAGCTTTAGCCGCAAATTAAGCCTTTTTTCAGATATAATGACTATGATGAATCAAATCTAAACTCAGCATCAATCTCAGACCATATTGTACAGTTTCGTACGCAGCACATTTGGTGCCCTGCTACAGTACAGTAAGAAGCGGGCTAGAGGGTGTGAAGGACACTTGTGCAGCTTGGGGGCCCGACCAGCTGACATATGGGGAGGGTGTGGCGCGAAGGCCATGCATCTGCTTACATTTAATCATGTGCTGCTGGACTAAACACTGAGCAGTCTCCTGCTCCTAGTGCAGAGGGGGAATTAAAGCCTAAAGAACTTCTGTGCTGGGTTAATCATTCCTCGCAGAATGCGGAGGCTGTGTGAGCAGCTCGCAACCCTGGCCAACGGCTGGCCAGCTTCAATCCTGATCATTTAATCAGCTCAGGGAGAGGAGAGGGGCCCTTGTGGCCTCCGGCACCCTAACCCAAGCAGAGGTGGGGGTGGGCGCCCGACCAGCACTGCTGGAGCCGACACCATCCAAATCACAGCACTAAAGCCAACCTACTTAGTCAGAGGGCAAGGTCTGATGAGGACTGGCTGACCTGTTGAGGAGCAGGACTCTCTGGTCGCCTGCCAGCTGAAGCCTGCAGACAGCACTTACTCGTGTTGTGATGTTAACTGAACAACCACAAGCCTGTGATTTAATGACAGGGCTGCTCCTCGGTCTGTTGCAGGGTCACATTATTGCTGGTGGAAGGGCAGCGCAGGACGTGACGCCTCTGACAGGCGCGTAGGCCGGTAGCTTCCCCGCGTTTCCTACCAGCCTTTGTCCGTTTACCCAGCATTCCAGAGAAGCTCACCTTTCCCGGGTACCACAGCAGGCAACGCTGCGACCCGCTAGCCAGCACTCAGCTAGCATAACAAGGACAAGCCACGCGCATGACAGCCTCGGTTCCTCGTTAAAACGTCAATCACGTCTGACACCACGACCCCGGGTTGGCTCACGGTAACACGACGGTGTGGGTTGCTCGCCAGGTGACGTGCTAGCCGGCCAGCTAGCCGTCCATCCAGCCAGCCATCCATCCGGCTAGCCACGTCCTGGAGACAACGCACCGAACTCCATTCAAAATGTGGCTAATCAGTGCCGCCACGCTGCTCGCGCGCGCGCGCACCAACGGGGGACGTTTGTGAGAGATTTAACGGAAATCTGCGCCAGTCGCGTCTCATTCGGCGGATCTGCTGCACGCAAACGCACATTTGTTGTGTAACCGGAGAGACTGAATCGTCCCCCGCAGCAGTGGGTGGCAGCTAAACCCAGTAGCTAGCGGAGTCCACAGGCAAGTTGCGCTGAAAGCCAACCCGCCGAGCGGGGAAGTCGCGTTTCAGGCCAGTCGTCACAACTGAAAGGAGTCGTGTTGTATAATGGGCGAGTAACACGACGTGGTGGCCGCCGGCTTTTCTGGCGGAGCGTGGTCACTGGCTGCGTGCACGGACTACTCCACGCTGCCCGCAGCGCTTCTTCCAGCGCGCCCGACCCGAGTGTCAGCTTTGCGGTCAGTCCCCCAGGAGAGGCCCCGCGGGACCGCGGCCTGTCCTGCCGCCACCGGCTGGTGTCCTACCTCTGTGGGCCGGCTGATCTCGAACAGGTCGAGCCGGTTGGCGTTCCAGTGGTTGATGATGTCGGCCAGTTTCCTCCTCTCCTCCTCCCTGCTCCCCGTCATGGTGGACACCGTTTCTGACCCTCTCCGTCCGTCGGTCCGGTTCAATCACACTTCCCGTAAATGTTAGTCCACAGGAGGCGACGACGCCGCCGACACCAAAGCTTCGGGGGTTTTATCGCCTGCACTTCACGCGGTCCGCGTCTCTGCGCTCACCGCCCGACCTGCTGCTCGCTGCCTGCTCGGTCTCTGCGTCGCGCTCCCGGTGCAACTGCGCGCGATCCCGACGCACGTCTGTGAACGAGCAAAATTCTTTAACCTCTTCAGCGCCAACAAACGCGATTCTTTGTAATTAGTCGTGAGTGATTTCACGTCTGATAAATAGGGTCATAATTTATTAATTAGAAGAATTATATTTTAGTTGTATTTGGACAGAAGTGCATACATTTAAAATAACAATAAAAAATGAAAAGGTAGGGTCATGTGCGATTTCAGTTTTGTCATGCAGAAAGAAAACATCAACAGAAATTTAAATTTTTCAGGAGCACTGTTTGCTTATTTGTCTTCAGAAGGGGCTGGATGCCACAAAGCTCTGCATCCTCTTGTGTAAGATAAGCTGCAGATACAGATAACTGCTGTAGTGCAGAACTAAATCAAGAGCATTTCTTCCTGATGAACACATAAACACATCCATTGTCCAAACTGATAAGACCCTGCCCTCGCTGCAGGATCTCGTCTTTCCTGTGAAAACACACTTTTCATAGCACAATCAGCGAACTCTGGTTTTCTGTGTTTTAATGAGGCCGTGACAGTTAATATCATAGTAATGTGGCTGGAGAAAGTGTCCACGCAAGCAAGCAGCAGGTCTTCGTTAGCACCCGACTGTCGCCGGCTCCTGGATGTCTCCAAACATCAAGCAGACGTGTAAAATGTGTGGAATGGTTAGTCATGTGGCCGCCCAGACGGGCTGAGGAGCAGTAGCCCCAGCTTCTTGTAAACATTAGTCACAGAGCCTGAATTTGTGGGTGTTTAATAGATGAGTGCTGCACTGACATCATGTGTGAGTAAGGACTGAAAATAGGCTTTAATCAGAGCAGCTGATCTGGCAGCACAGCAGTGGAACCAGGACTTATTCTAAGTATATCCTGGTATTTATTTTCTATTATAGATTATTTTAACAGTACAGTTATTTAAAGAAAAACCGACGTGCTGTTCGGTTCTGTCCACTTACTACGTTGTGCTCTTCCACCCCCGCGAGGCCACAGTTTACCTGTTAGTCTTCATTCAGTGCAAACTATGTCCCTTCAGTCATGGTTAAACTCTTTTTTTGCTTCTTCGCTGATGTGATCATCATCATCCACAGCAGAAGTGAGAAACCACAACAGGAAACCAGCTTCACCAGAAAACTCTGCCACTTCCTGTATCTGCGATGTTATCACCACACACACACACACACACACACACACACACACACACACACACACACAGATCACAGACAGAAGCCACTGACTGTCAAGATGTAAACTCATACTTATAGCCTCCTACTCTCACCACAACATTCCCCTGTTACCTGTCATTAGTTAAAATTATCCATGACAACATTTGGTTGCATAACAAATGTTCCTTTTTAACCGTTTTCAGGATATTATCTTTCTTTTGGGCTGTTGAAAGCGCAGATGTTTCATCAGTCAATGAAGTCACCAGTGCACGCAGACGTGTGATGATGGCTCCTAAAGAGGCGATTCAGCTCACTCAGCACTTAATGAAACCACAATACGGCTCGTGCTGCTAATATTAAATATAATATTAAAAAAAACAACAACACAGTGTGAAAAGAGGAAGCAAACACATCAAAGGGGGAAGTGGCAAGTTGAACCTCAGCACTTCAGAAATGATTTGTTCTCAAGACGTCAACAAGGCGTCAGGACGCACTTACCTGAAACTTCTCTCGTCTCTGTAGTGAATGATTTCATTGACTGTTTAGTCATTGACTGTTTAGTCATCATAAAACTAAATGAGAAATCTTCACGCTAGAATTTGATAATGTTTCAGACAATGGATTCCAGCGCAACAACCGTTTTCCTGTTTCAGTAGAACAATGGCTCCGTGAACTAAACCCGAGTCTGGTCCTGACCTCGACCCCATGCATCACCTGTGGAATGAACTCACGCCAACTCACCAAGAACCGGTGGCTGATGGGAGAAAACGTCGGCACCACAAGTTCCCCTTATCGGACCTTTGTTTTAATACTAATCGCTGGAGCTAACGGCGGCGGCGGAGCTAATGTTTGGGTGGGTGGAGTGTGGATTTAGCTCAGCTGATTTTAATTCTTACAGAGATAAGAAAGGAAAGATTAAACTTTAGTGCTCAGACAGCAGCTGCAGGAGAAACACAGAACCTATGAACCGAGCAAGTGGGTCTTTAGAGAACGATGTCCAGCTCGTCAGCAGTTTCTCAAGTGACTATTTTTCTGCTGCAGTTAATTAAACGGATGAAAAAATGAAGCTGGAACATTTCAGCGTGAGAGACAGTAGCTGTGTCAAGAGAAAATCCTGCTCATTCTGTGTGTGGCCACATTTAGTGTCATTTTTGTGTGGTTCTCCTCATATTTGCCCACTGTTTATCTCTGTCTGCTCACATTTTGTTAATTGTTTCCCCTGGTTTTTGTGTACAACTCATGATTTTGTTTGCCAGTGAATTTAGTTCAGCAGTGAACCTCATGGAAAATGTAGAAATGTCAACCTGCGCTTTACTTCTCATGCTCGATACGCTCACACTTCATAGGCGTCGCGCCAAAGCTGTAGAATGCGATTGGACAGGCAGCTGTTGGCAGGATTCAGCGTTGTTGTCGTTGTTTCTTATATTCCGGTTCTGTTCTCACAGTCTGTTGGTCAGATTCCTACAGAAACATTTATTTCTCCCGCAGAGCGCAACAGGAAACATCTGCTGCAGCCTGAAATGTGACCGTGCAGGAAACGCAGAGGTGGAGGGAGAGCGATGAATTCAGAGGTGTGAACAAGTGAGTAGAGCAGAAGCACACGGCGTCGGAGAGAGAGCCATGGAAACGTCATCTATGCAGGAGCCGCCGGCTGATCTCAGGGATCAATGCAAAGCTAATGGCTCCAGTGTCTGACTAAGAAACTCAAACTGTTGATGTGTGACCTACATTTCAAGCTGCAGGGATTAGCCTAAAAGGATTAACATTACAGAAAAAAGGACTGACAATCACAAACAGGGCGTTAGTACGTGAACATGTGTTCATTTGGACGTGTGTTAGTCCTGAATCCTGTGATGTGTAGTTTCAGGTTATTCCTGTGGAGATTAAACGCGTTGCCTCTCCGTTACTCCAAAGCACGGAGCTGTGTTCCTGCTCGCTTTTAGACTTTCTCACAGGCAACGCACACGGGAGACTAAGAACATCACGGGGCTGCTCACACCAGCGCTTAACACTGAGCAAGAGCAGGCGACGTCCTCCCAGAGACCTCAGCAAAACAGAAACAAAACAGCTGCAGAAGCTCATGGATGCACAGCGACGTCAGTTCCTTCTGTCGCGCTTGAGGTGCCAACAAATCGATAAACAAAGCACAACAACACAATCACACTGACAACGTGATGCGTTCTCTGTGAGCTAACAGGCCCCACCGTCATGTTCCTCCCTTTGGGCGATGTGTCATTAGTTCCCAGTTGCATTGTTGGAGGATGTTTTCTTCTTTTTTAGAGCTGAAAGGGTTGAAGCCCTTATTTAAGAGCCTTATTGGAGGCAACGAGCGAGAGCGGGACAAACTGGCCACATTCACTGTGGATGCAGCCATTTGTTTGCTGGTGCCACAAACCACCAACAGAGCAGCTGTCGCTTCAGTTTCACTCCATCCTGCGTCGTCGTGGATGTTTAACGGTGCTGCCTGACAAACAGACCCTTCAGCTCCCAGCAACTCAACGTCTATGGGCTCAGCGACCATCCGCAGTCCACCGAGACAAAGCAGAGGGAACATGCTGAAACGTGCAGGTGGCAGCAACTGAGAGGAAACAGAGGAGGTGACAAACCCGCAGAGAGGAGCTGAGCTCCACAGATGTTCAACGAGCTGGTGTCGGGCAGAGCGGCAGCTGACAAACATCTTGGAAAGGCATCAGTAGCTGTGGTCACGGAGAATTCCTCCCTGACTGTGGTTCCTTAAAGCAGCTGCAGGCCTGTTTCAGCCTGATGCTTGTCAACATGGTAGCTGGGCTGAACTAATGTGGTTCTGCAGGCAGACTCAGGCAGTTAGATCTGATTAAAAAAAGGTGGAGAAGCGTGGCGAGCTAAACCAGGAGCAGACAGACACAAAGTCCTTCTTCCTGACGGGCTCAAGCTCCTCAAAGGCAGGAACACAAGACATTTGGTTTGTTGCGCTTCCTTCTGTAATAATGTTTGACTAGGAAACCTTGGACCTGATTTCCATATGTTAGTCAAATGCAGCAGATAGCACGTGGCTCCCACAGCAGCTGACTGAGCCTCCTTTATGACGTACAGCAGCTGTGAGAAGCGCACGATGAATAGAAGTCAGATTAGTGTTTGTGAAGCAGCAGAGCTGATGAATATTAAAGAGGAGAAACGAGGATTCCACAGGTCACATCACTCAGCGGCACCACGGCAACGGAGGCACGGACAGACGACAGCCTAGTTATAGAGCAATTATTTCTAGTTTAATGCATTTATGTCTAGAAATTGGACATTGACAAGACTGTACGAAGCCGACGTGCAGCCATCGCATCTTTGTGTCTTTGTTCTGTGAAAGCTGCGCAGACACAGTCGTGTCGGTGTGTGAGCGTCTGGCTTTAGTCATATTCAGACGCTGAGAACCGGCTCCACCACTCAGCACCATCCATTACGTCAGAGTGTGACGGAAGCAGAGGGAACACAAAGACCCTGCAGAGTTAACTGTCTGGAAGCTCCACATCATCCAGCTGATGAAGTCAACCGGCTCGTTGTGCGTTAGACGAACCCGGCGACACACAGCGCTGCCAGTCAGACCGGTTTGAAATCGCTCCCGTACAAGCTCTGACTGCACGCATGAGTGTGAGCCATCAGCAGAAACCGGTTTGTGCAGGATCAGCTGGCTGGGATGGGTGATCCCACGTCCCTTTGTCGAGCCGATCAACAGCTTCCGAATCACAACGCAACGAGGCGGCACGAGTGAGAAACCGATTGGCTTCATGCAACTTCCTGTTTCAGCCAGCAGCTTTAATTTCCCGTAAATGTGGCAGGACATGAAGGAAGCGAGGCTTTGTTCCTGGTACAGGTCTAGCAGGCAGAGGTCAAGGGTCACGTTTAGTCCTGGTTCATTCAGACTCCTGAGCCATTTAGCACTAATCTGATTCTAGAATTTAAAGACTAAACTGTTGTTTTCCTCAGATTGTCCCAGGTTGTTGCCGTTTTTCCTTCGTCCTTAACTTGCCCCTCTTCTCGTACATCCTCAGCCTCCTTCTGTTCTCTCGCCTTTGTCTCCCTTAGATTCCAGCGCTCTCACCCATAATCACTCTCACCCCGTCTTTCTGCTCCTCCTCGGCCTTCGGAGGTCTGAAAACTCTCCTGGTCGTCTGCCACGTCTTTAATAAAGGGAAACACTTAAGCTGCCTACGTTTCCCACAGTCCTCGGCTGCAGGCAGGCAGGCAGGCTGTAATTTGACTGTCTAATTAGCAGGCTATTTCAAGTGTTGTGAGCGTGCATGTGGGTGGACACACAGCACTGTTGCACTACTGTGCACACACACAGGCCTTGAGCGTCACACTCTCACACACAGACTCATTGAGTTGCTCCCAGCAGCTACAATAAAGCCGTCAGAGTCTGTACAGCTCAGGGAAGAGCGGAGAAAAGGGAGGATTGGGAGATAAATGGAGAGCAGACAAAGGGAGAGCTGAATAATTCATGGAGGGTTTTTGTTCTGGCGGCGCCTCTGCGTTATTGTGCACATCTCCATCTCGACCTTGTGCGAGTGAACCTGATAACAGCTACGGCGCGTGAACACAAGTGTGATAAGAAGCTGTTAGTGCTGCGTCCGGTGAGCTCACGTGACCTGTCGGCGTGATGGGGGCTTCTTCAGCGTCTACACGACACGTTACACATCAGCTGAATAAAACTAAACACACATGGCCCACACGCCGCACACAGGCCAGTGGGGTCCGGCCTCTAGAGTGACAGACGGACTAATCATGCTTGGAGCTTACGTCATTAATCCTAACGATGTTATTTCTCATTTCGGAGTCGTTTGTTGTTTCAGGCAGTTTTTTTCTGCTGTTACAAGTTGCACGTTAAACTGTGAAAACCCTCATCTCACACCCACACACACATTTTCCATGCGTGTGTCATTCTGCTACACAGAACTGTGGCGTGTTGAGCTCAGCATCTCTGCGCTGCCTGTTCATTGTGCTGCAACAGTAGCAGCCTCGTGGACGATGCACCACGTCAGCAAACGCGGAACAATGGACGGTCCGGTGTCTCTCTCGCTCACATACGCACACAAACGCACAAAACAAAGGATGTTTCAGAAGTGACTCCCAGCAGAAGCTGAGCCGTAGTGAAGCCCGGCACAAACACACACCTGCACAAAGAGAAACAAATACTACACATCGCTCTGCGGCGGAATCTGGTTTTCCCGGATTTTAAAAACAGTTTTCCTGGAATTCACCTGAGATCGTTTCAGAAAAACATCAAAACATGTGCGTTTGGAATCAGTCCCTGATAGTGTAGTAGTGCTGTTATTAGGGCAGTGCAGTGGAGTCGAGAGGCAGCGTGTGTCTGCTGTGAAAACTCCACAATCAGTGTGCTCAGCAGGCCACTGATGCTAAAAACAGACCTCGCCGAGTCTGCGTCTGGAAGATAACCTGCTCTCATCTCAGCAGAGGCGTCAGAGAAACAGGCCTGAGGAACCGAAAGTGAGACAGTGGAGACATCTGGAGGAGACCACAGGAAGTGTGTGTGTGTGTGTGTAGCTTAGGAGGCTGTGCTGCCAAACCTCATTTAACTCACCTGCAAAGGTGCCTTCAGGAAGGAACAACAACATGGGTTACATGACCTCGCTACTAATGGTTTACTGTTGTCTGTGAGCTGACAGAAACAAATGTGATCAGAATGACGGACCAGCAAGACACAAAATGCTTCAGAAGACAGAACCACAGCGAACTGAGTGTTTCCAGGTCTGCTCAGCGTCTTTCGTTTCCCAGCTGAGGACTCACATTCCAAGCAGAGTCCTTCAAAGGCCCCCGCTGTGTGAGTGACAGGACACCTCGCCCCCTCCACCCTGATCTGGCCTCATCTGGCTCCTCGGGTCCGGCCTTCCTTCCCTCCCAGCCCTGCTCCAGAAGGGAGTATCTGGCAGTCTGAACAAATCACATTACACACACAATGTATAACCTCTGACCTTTGACCTCACCCCAGTTTCTCTCCCTTTGTGAGGCTTTAACTAAGGAACACGTGACTATAAATGAAAATAAAGGAGCCGTCATTTCCTCTTGAAGAGCTGCAGCATCACTCCAAACTGCGTTTGTCTGGTTGATCTCGTTAGTGACACAGCTGCAGCCCGAGGGCGACGCTGTTCTCTGAGCTCGGTTGGATCGTTTTGGCCTCTGAATGCAACAGTAAGATGTGTTTGACAAAGCTGAACATATCCCAGATATCTGCGAATAGTTTCAGTGACACTGTCATGACGCCGCCTCAGGTCTTGTTTCTGACATTCAGAAAGGATTTGGGCAAGAGGCTGGGTGAGGACTGGGTGAGGACTGGGTGAGGACTGGGTGAGGACCGGGTGAGGAAGGTTTCCCACGGATGGGGAGCAGACACACAGGTGGAGGCTTAGTGAGACCCTGCTCCTCTTTACATCTGCCACCGCTTCACCTCAACACGTAACCAGCGATTTACTAGGATCTATGAACTACTGCGCTTAAGCAACAACTCATCCAACTGTAGACTGTAATAGACTCTTATTCGAGTGAGGTGAAAATTGCTCCTATCAACTCTGCTGCATAGTAACAGTCAGATATTTATTTTTCACTTGTTTGCAGAGAAAAAATACACAAACCGGAAAAACTGTGTGGCAGCAACGAGGAGTGGCTGGACGGGAAAAACCGAACAGAGGAGCAAGCGTGACTCACACTGTGGCTCCCTCTGCTGAGCAAATGAGTAAATTACACAAAGGCAGCACTAAACCTTAATTAGTGAAGTTGGCTCATTACGCCACTGAGAACACGGTTTAACACGTGGTTTATGTCGCTGAATCCAGGTGTGGGCCGCTCATCAGGCTCACCCTGCTGCTGGACGTCTGTGGAGCCCACCGGCCTGTTTGCATCACGCTGCTCATATCAGAGGAGGAAGAGCAGCTACAGTATCTCTGCAGCTCAGTTTATAACCAGAAGGCTGATAAAACAGGGCGGAGGAGTCTACGTGCGTCCACGTGCGTTAATTCACATAAAACGTTTACTGTGACCGAGAGTGAAACGACCCCCAGAAAGGCGGTCAGACACGGAGCCGACCCGTCGCCTCTCTGAACCCTGAATCCTACTCGTTCAGCCCATCCAGGACAGCTGGGTGGGACACTGTGTCTCTGGGCTTCCTCCAGAAGTGGACGGAGGTTTCTGCTCCGTTGACATTCAGAACGGGAGAAAACTGCTCCCGCTCTCGTTACCACGCTGATAGTTCCTCAGATCTAGGCGTTAACTGAAACAGAGGAAAACCTCAGACTCAACCTTTGGTTTTAGTGCGTAGCGCGTCCGTCCTGGTCTTAGTGAGCCGTTTATCAGCGGACACTGTGCTGATATGCAGAACTGATGTCCATAACTGTGCCAAGACCTAATTTCATGACCTGTTATAATCCGTCTTCCACTGTGATAAACACGTGTGTTGCACAAAATTCAGCTGCACTTGACTAAACACCAGCAGACAGAACTCGACTCGGCTTTAACACAGACAGAAGACATTTTATCTGCTCTGAGCGTTAAGCGGAGATGTTTGCTTCTTTAGGAACCACTGTCAGTCTCTCATCCGCTGGTTAAAGCAGAACCAGAGGCGGTGAAGCGGCTGCAGTACGTAGTTTACTTTAAGTTCTCAGAGGAGGCGCAGAAACCCATGGAGCTCAACACCCAGCTCGCTGTCCCATGTCTGCCCCACAGATGCGTCAGCCCAGCAGGAAAGACGCGTTTCAGTGTTCAGTGGGTAACTTGGTCTTCATGCAGTCTTTTATCGGACAGAAACAGAAAAGGTCCAGATTAAGCCCTAAACAGTGTTTAGTGTTAAACGTCTAAGCAAACTGGGCTGTTTCTCATTTCAGGTGGTTTACAGATTCTAAAACAAAAAAATATTACATATGCATTACTCCAAAAACAATATTTAGTTCACTGGCAGACAGAAAAGATTAGACCTAGCTTTGCAGCTGTTAATGCTCAAGAGACATGATCTCATGCACAACACAACACAAACACAATCAGTCCTAAACCCCACTGAGCAGATCTGGTTATGACCCAGAGGTTGTCAGGCAGCGTGTTCAGGCCTGTTCCTCCAACAACATCCACAATAAACCTGCGGCGCCTGTGCACGACACCAGCAAATCTTCATGAGAACAACCTGAAAAAGAATAAAGAGGAACGAGGAAGCCACGTGTGGGAAGGTTGTCAGCTGGGCGTGGGGAGGGGGTCGGCCTCCTGCTCCGTATGACTCAGACGTGGAGGCCCAGCGATGTGGAAATGCTCTGCACCCGTTCACTGTGTGTCACTGACAGCTGGACTTTGCTCACAACTATTTCCAGCAACGCCTTTATCACAGCTGTAATCATTTGAAGTAAAGGAATCCTCCAGCCGCTCGGCTCTTGAAGCTGCTACTCTTCACTTCAGTATTTTAAGGTAGCGGACCTGAGGAGGTTCACGCTGACAGACAACAATGATCAGCCGTAACTTCAAGAACGTGCTGGTGGTCTCCGTCGGGTTTCTCTCTCTGTTCACGGCTTATGGAGGCCTGCAAAGTTTACAGGTGGGTGCAAAAGTCTCATAGTAAAGTAGAAAAACCCTGTTTTATGTGCAGACAAACGCAGCAAAGGTGGCTCCTCACCGTGACAGTGTTAGAAATGGATGCATGAGCAGATTCAGGTCAAATTCATGACCATTAAAATAAAACACGTTTGAATTTATTTATCAAAGGTACCACAACACATAACCACTAACAATGAGGTAATATTAACTTAACACAGAATAATGTGTGCAGCAGAAGTGCAACCATTTAGGAAATGTAAAACCTTTGTGGTGCGGTGCGGTGCGGTGCGGTGCGGTGCGGTGCGGTTGGTGTGGTGTGGCGTGGCGTGGCGTGGCGTGGCGTGGCATGGTTGGCGTGGCATGGTTGGCGTGGCGTGGTTGGTGTGGCGTGGTTGGTGTGGCGTGGCGTGGTTGGCGTGGCATGGTTGGCGTGGCGTGGTTGGTGTGGCGTGGTTGGTGTGGCGTGGCGTGGTTGGCGTGGCGTGGCGTGGTTGGCGTGGCATGGTTGGCGTGGCGTGGTTGGCGTGGCGTGGCATGGTTGGCGTGGCGTGGTTGGTGTGGCGTGGCGTGGTTGGCGTGGCATGGTTGGCGTGGCGTGGTTGGCGTGGCGTGGTTGGCGTGGCGTGGCGTGGCGTGGCATGGTTGGCGTGGCGTGGCGTGGCGTGGCGTGGCGTGGCGTGGCGTGGCGTGGCGTGGCGTGGCGTGGCGTGGTGGTTAGCACTGTCGCTTCACAGCAAGAAGACCCCGGGTTCGATTGCCTTCCTGTGTGGAGTTTGCATGTTCTCCCTGTGTCTGGGTGGGTTTTCTCCGGGTTCTCCTCCCACAGTCCAAAGACATGCAGTTAGGTCAATCGGTAAAGATGCGTAAATTGCCCGGAGGTGTGAGTGTGTGTATGACTGTGACTTGTGTGTCTATATGTGTGGCCCTGCGATGGACTGGTGATCTGTCCAGGGTGGACCCTGCCTCCCGCCCACAGACAGCTGGGACAGGCTGCTGTATGAGGAATTGCTTTATCAAGAAAGATGCAACTGACATTCAACTTATTTGATCCTTGTAGCTGAACTACCAGAATTTAAAAACATTTAGTATAAATCATCGTAGAAACGTTGCCTGTGTTTAAATGCTTCGTCTGAGCAGAGCAGCCTGAATGCGGCGGAGGGGATGGGCGTGGCCTCGCTCAGCGTCATCTACGCCTCCATCATCGTCTCCTCCATGTTCCTGCCTCCCATCATGATCAAAAACCTGGGCTGTAAATGGACCATTGTCGTGGGCATGGCCTGCTACGTCTCCTACTCCATCGGGAACTTCTTCCCAGGATGGTGAGCGCCTGCTTCTCTAGAATGTGTTTGCCGACAGAATGACATCATCACGACGCCTCCCCCCTCAGGTACACCCTCATCCCTACCTCGGTGATCCTGGGGTTAGGGGGCTCTCCCCTGTGGTCAGCCAAGTGCACGTACCTGACCATTGTTGGCAACACGCAGGCCGCCAAGGACGGCAAGAAGGGCTCCGACGTTATCAACCAGTACTTTGGCATCTTCTTCTTCATCTTTCAGTCGTCAGCCGTGTGGGGAAACCTCATGTCGTCGCTCATCTTCGGACAGGACACCAAAATAGGTAGGAAGGCAGAGACAGAGGATCTGTCAGCAGACGAGCTGATCATTAGGAATTCAATGTGTTGACAAAAGAAGGAGACATTGAACACCTGAACTGATGTAAAACTCCTCACTTCATCATCGTGTGCTGAGTCTCCATCTCACAGCCGCCAGTGGCCAAGGTCTAACCCGTATCTCATGAACTAACCAGCTCAGCTTCAGGCTGAACCAGGAAGGACGTGTCCTGGATGTCACTGCCAAATATGCACTATATGACTTTACTGTGTCTTATCAGATCATTTCATGACAGATGCATTTCTTGGAAGATGATAACAAAGCTGATTAAATCACCTCCAACAAGGAAACCAATGGAGCTGACTTTGTCATACGTGAGTTTGTTTTCTGATGTGATGTTTGTCACAGCTGACATCCCAGACGAGCAGCTGAAGACGTGTGGAGCAGCAGACTGTGGCCTCAACATCACCTCCAACGCCACGACCACCAGACCTGAGCAGCAGCTGGTGTGGACGCTCGTCGGCAGCTACATTGGTAACGGCAGCGTGCAGGCGTCCTGCCAGTCCAGCCTCAGAGCTCGGTTCACTTTCACAACTGCGTAAAGCCTTTAGGCTCCACTCTGGGTCCGGAGCGATGAGTCTCTGCATCCAGAGGGGTTTATTATGGGACATTCTCTTTATTGTCCTCATTGCTCTATTATTGTTCTTCCTTGCTCCCACTGGATCATTAAATCTTATCTTATGTCATGAAATAAACAGTGCAACAGTGCAATGACATTTGGAGGATTGCTTTATATATATGCAGAGGATTACAGATATGGTTATCGCGGGAGGTAGTTAAACGCATAATCTGAGCAGCTATAAAGTATGAAGTAAAAAACAAACCAGCGCTGTTTGTGTGTGGCAGGTGTGGGCGTGCTCGCCATGCTCATCGTGGCGGTGTTTCTGGACAACATCGACCGGGAGCAGACCAGTCGCTTCCGTGGCAACAGGGAGCCGTTCTGCCACACGTTCCTGGCCACGTTCAGGCTGCTGAAGGACTGGAGGCTGGTGACCCTCATCCCTCTCACCATGTACAGCGGCTTTGAACAGAGCTTCCTGGCTGGAGAGTACACCAAGGTGAGGGGGTGCCCGACCTGCGAGGCCCCTGGTCTGACTGGCCACCAGGGGGCAGCCGTTGCATACGGTGTTCGTCCCTTTAGATCTGTACAGTAATTGATTCCCTTGCAGAACTATGTGACGTGTGCTTTGGGCATCCACTTCGTTGGATTTGTGATGATGTGCTTCGGCGCATCCAACTCACTTTGCTCGTTCATCTTCGGGAGACTTGCTCGGTACACCGGCAGAGCTGCGCTCTTCTTCTTTGGTACGATGTCTTTTGTAGTCACACAGACCGACTGCACA
This sequence comes from Macropodus opercularis, assembly GCA_030770545.1. NCBI lineage: Eukaryota > Metazoa > Chordata > Actinopteri > Anabantiformes > Osphronemidae > Macropodus > Macropodus opercularis. The sequence continues at coordinate 1,715,275 of CM061112.1, forward strand.
CCCTGATAGAAGGGCTGACCCTCTGATTTCCCCTCACGCCTTCAGCTGCACTGATCAACTTCTCCTGCATCATCGCGCTGCTGTTCTGGAGGCCTCATCCGGACCAGCTGCCCGTCTTCTTCGTGTTCCCTGCTCTGTGGGGTATGGCCGACGCTATCTGGCAAACTCAGACCAACGGTAAGAAAATCCCACGAGGGTGGAAATAGATCTTCCTCGTTGTAGCATCCAGGGTCAGTTTACACATATTTGCAGCATTTGGTTACGAAAAGTGAGAAACTGCGTTTGTGTTTGCCTGCACCAGCTCTTTACGGCGTCCTTTTCCCCCGGGCCAAAGAGGCAGCCTTTGCCAACTATCGCATGTGGGAGTCCCTTGGTTTCGTCATCGCCTTCGCCTACAGCACCTTCCTGTGCCTGGAGTACAAGCTGTACATCGTCCTGGCTGTTCTCCTGCTGAGCGCCGTCACCTATCCCATCGTGGAGTACCACGAACACAAGAACCCCACACCGCCTGTCGAGGAGGGGACCTACCTGGCTCACAAGGAAGCCGTGGAGGCAGATGGGAAAGTGATCATCAACCAGACACAAATGTAGACTGATGAAGACTTGATTGTGTTCAAGACACATTAAGGAATTTGTGATGAGAATGACGCAGAACTGTAAGAGGATCAACGCAGACGTGATCCTTTACTGGCCACAAACACCACGTCTCCAACTGCTGCATTCTGGGACTTTTATGAATTAAATGTTTTATATCGTACACAAACAAAGTCTGTAAATGAAGCCATGAATTGTTAAGGAGGTGTCTGCGGGTTTGAGATAGTCTGGCCTGATAGAATAAGTGCAGGATAAACAAAACCCACAGGCTGAAGTGTTAATCAAGAGCATGAGTCCATTTGTATCTTTTCTATTGATTTTGGGCAAATGTATCTGCCTCAAACATGTTTCCTTAAATTGTGGTTACAGTAAAAGAACAAAGTCAGAATAAAGGTATAGAAACTGTAAACTGTCTACTGTAGAGCTCGTGTCACATGATCAGGGCTGTGGTGAGCGTTGAAACACTCATTGATTGATTTGGATTCTGGTTCTGCACTTGGCTGTGGTACCCGTTTCACGCCACTAGGCGGTTCCCTTTCCTTTTGGTCCGGATTCCCCCGATCCTCATTCATCAGCGTTTGTAACTGCTCCCTGTGCGGCTCCAGTGAATAAACTGGAAGCAGGGCCCTGCTTTTCCACTTCCCATGCAGGTTTTAATTTAGATGGTCTGACAACCGTCACCAAGTGAACTGTCCCTTCAACAGAGGTGAAATGTGAAGTTCAGTTCTTCACTGCAGCCTCGACATGGTTATAACTTTGAGTTATTACAGTTCAAAGGTCAGCAGCGCACGGAGAGTCCCCTTAGCCAGGTCGAGCCTCACTGCTGGGACAAGGCTCCGCTGTCTGATCTCCCCTCGCCCAACACAGAAACAGAGAGTCAAGCAGAGATCAACATGACCTTCCGCTTAGCTCGGGATTAGAAATGATACCAACTGCATCTAAGCACGTTTCCATTCCGTCCTCTCACTCAGTGGATTTGGACTCGACGAGTCATTAATGTCACAGTGAGCGTATCGACAAGTTGTAACAGTTAGCTTTCAGCAGACTTGTTTTGTGCCTTGGGCTCCGGGAAAATAATTCACATAATGAGTTTTCAGTGTCAAGTTGGATCATGTGAAACGTCTGTTGGATGAACGATGAGCAGCCCGTAACTGTTTTCCACTGATTGTTTGTGGTAATGTATTTGGCTGAGCAGGGCTCACGTGAGGAGAATCGCTCTTTGAAGCCATGAAAGTGACCTCAGGGGAACTTTTCTCGTCTTATAACACTGCTATCCTGTGTTTCTGGACAGGGCGGGTAAACAAACTAAGGGTTTCCCACGTGAAGGACCCCTACGTCCAATCAGAGAGACTTAGTTAGCGCTGGCAAAGCAGAGCTGAGACCTTCACCCTTGGGTACGTAAAAGCTTCTGTGAGAGCAGTTCAGGGTCAAGTGTACCACAGGGCTCCTCCATCAAATCCTCCAGCAGTCGATCCAGAAGCTGGAATCTAGAGATGATGTAAGACCCACAAGGCAACACAAAGACTCATTTGTGTCACTGTGCCACGCAGCGGCCTCCGTGTGCCTTAGGCCTGCAGCCGGGTTAGCTTTCCACAGCGTAGAAACTGCTTCTGAACCACTCTCACAGCACGGGTTTGGACTGATGCAGGACAGGTAGCGCTGGACCACGACGAGGCAACGTCACGAGTTTGTCTGGTTCTGATACACACGGCAAATGAACGGTTGCCACGATGTTGCCCGTAGAAAAACCAAATAAATTCACCACAAGGAGCATTTATCCCTTTCTTTCCATGGTGCTCATCACGTGGCCAACCCTCAAAACTGAAAACGTCTTACAGATCGCACTTTTTCACGTCCCTCTCTTTTATTGCTTTTCCAGTCATTTGCAGGTATGCTGTTAATTTTGTGATTTTTATGCGTCACTCACATTCTTCTGCAGATTGGTAAAGGCCAGTGGATTTCACGCTGGAAGCAGGCAGTGATGGGTTTTTCCACAGCACGTGCAGGACGTCCAGGAAATGTCTGACTGCAGCTGCAGTAACAACACGGAGCGACTCGTGGCTTCTTCGCTCTGCGGGATCTCGTCCAGGGCCGTGACCGTTTTCAAACCTTCTCCGCAGGTACGGGCTGCGCTGTGTAACCGATCCCCTGCAAAAACACATCTAGAGGAAATGGGGGCATAAGTGTGAGCTGTCTTTAGAGAGTAATATACGATGTGCGTGTGTCAGCAGGGTAAATGCACTGCACAGAATTTCTTTGCAGAGGTTTGGGGGTATTTCAAATCACTGAAATACAGAGCGTGTCTCCTACTGAGATCCTCACAGGTGACATTTCAGGAGATGTTGTCCCGGGAGCATCGTCCACAGCGGCCCTTTCATCTCCACGGGTAGGTAGCCAGCAGACATGTATTATTAGGCAGCCTGCAGAGTGACCCCAGGCTGCCATTCATCAGTTACTGATTAGACATGTGCACTGACGAGTTGTCGTCTCCTTGCAGATAATCTGTGACCTTTGACATCTTAAGACGAACGGGAGTTGATCCAGTCCAACGTCACCGAGCCTGCAAGAAATTCTTTAATCTGTCCGGAGATAATTTGTGGCTGTGTGCACATAATTTCCCAAACATTGACATTCAGCATAATCAGGATTTCTTTCAGAGCAGAAGCCAGAAGCTGTTAGCATTTTTTCAGATGTGTATGTCAGTAAATTTCTTTCTCTGAGGGACTTGGAACAGAGGTTAACGGGAGGATTCCTGGTCATATGCCAGTGGCGACAGAGAAAGACATGTAAGTTATGATGCTTCAAACCAGTGAAACCACATCTGTTACTCCAGAGCCACCATTCATTCACAATCACATCGTTGCCTGAGTCCAGTTTGCATTACTCCTGGGATACGACGTTGGCCTTAATACCATTTTAAGAACGAAAACTAAAACCAGTTGTAACGTTTTTATGCTTTTATACTGGAAGGCCACAGTTGAGATGATTGGTGGCTGTTGTCTGGCTCCAGAGATATCGTTACTGCAGCTGAAAGCCACATGTCCTACAAACCATCCGCTCTCAATACCACCAACAAATATGATGTCAGGAGGAGACACGGTCCCCAGTGGCACCGCTCTCGTTTCAGGAGCCACATCAAGCCAGAGGACAAAATCTGTCAAATGTGGGAAAAGACGCTAAGACGACGGTCTGGCTGCTGGTTTTGGGTGGCGCGCTGCTGCATTTACGCTTCTATTTCGGAAAGCGTGCCTGTGTCCAGATGAGAACTTCTCCGGCAAGGAAATGGGCAGAGAAATGTAAATGAGGAATAATCATACATGGTCTCTTCAGTCTGTTTAGTTATCGTGCGTCATCGCGCATTAAAGTCTTTCTGATTGTTTATGTGATGGGTCTGTGATGCACAGACAGTAGAAGCAGCACCAACCTTATTGAGCATATTTGGTTTTTGTTCTTTCTTCATTGTGGCAGCCTGCGACCATGACTGATGGGATACAGCAGCGGGGAAGGGATGCTCTCGGTTTTCTGCAGTGCAGGTTTACGAATCTGGCTGATTCTTAAGGGCCTGTTTTGATATAAACTCCTGTCAAGAGGAACTAAACGCTATAACCACCGAGTTTTATGTTATAGGAGGGAAAAAGTCACGTGTCATAAACAGAACCCGGCGGGTGATGTGAGTCACAGCATATTAAACAGCATCATGACAAGCACAAGCTTTTGGAAATTCTGTTTAAATAATTACGTGTTTATGTACAAAGCTTGTAGATGTTTTCTTTGTGCCAGCTCCATTTATACATGTGGCTATGAAGTCACAGCCGGTAGCCTATGGGTTGTGTGTCTGTCTGACCAACATGACGAGTCGGAATCTTGAGCGGCCAGAGAAACTGAACAAAAAACACGCAAAGACAATGTGCTATTTGAGATACACTGACTTTTAAAACGTCAACAGCTGGACTTCATTGTTAGTTGTTCACCTGTTTACCATTAAATTTGGAACGATGTGAATACTGTTGAGTTTTTGACTGAAGATGATTCAATCAGTCCACGAGTCTATTTTTCCAACTTATTACTACACTGAAGCTCAAGTAATAACATGTGGGTTTGACAGGACTATAAAGACGGTGGAAAACTGAAATCAGTGAAATGTCTTAAACCTTACCTGCATTCACATCACGGCCAGTCCGTCAGGAGCAGAAATGCAATATGTGAGCTGTGGGGGACGAAGGACTACATTCCTGGTCAAGTGCAAATTGAATTGGCGTTGAAAGGACAGTTTGACTCCAGCCAGCCTGGCGAAAACGAATTCATTTTCTCTGTCAGATTCTTGGAGGAGCTTGTTGACGCGTCTGCTCAGAATCACCCTCCTTTCTCTGAAACCTGCCTCTAAAGGTACTAGATGGACCAGGAATGAAAGAATAGTTGCTGAGGTATTAAATGAAGGCACTTTACAGGTCAAGGCTTCGCTTGTCTTTATGAAATTACAATAAATAAGAATCGGACGCCCTCGCGTTAGCTTGTCGTGCTGAACCTGACAGGTGTGCTAACCAATGATGGAACGCTCCAGTGACGTTTCAGCGCTGGGGGCGGGGCTTAGCGGCCGCCAATTGCCTTCAACTTCACAGATTCGGCTGTTCTCTACATTTTATTCTATTTTAATGAAGGCTCTGATTAACTGTTGAGCTGAAAGTCGTTTTTCACTCTTTCTGAAGGACTGACTGACCTGTTTTCACCTGCGCTCGCTAACTAGCTAGCTAGCTTTAAAGCCAGCCAACACTGCTAGCGTGTGTTGCTGTGACTCCATCATCCAGGTGAGGAGCCAACTGTATTTTTACTTTAAGTTGCCAAAAGGTCCAAATTGACTTGACTTCCAGGTTTTGAGTCTCTCTAACCTGCTTAAGTTAGCTGTTAGCTACCTGCTTAATGAATTTCTTTGCTGATGCTAACGTACCAGCACAGTGATATGGGGTCAGCAACTTGTTGTTGAATGTTGATACTGGTAATGCAGTAAATGCTTCTCTAAATCTTCCTTCTAGCTGTTGCTGTGGTTTTGTGGAGTTTTCTTGCATCGCCAGACTTCAGTTGTGTTGCCTGGTAGGTTCCACAGCACGTTGACGTGATGATGCACAAAGTTCTGTCACACACTGAATGGCTTCCCCGTTACAGCCTCACACATGCGTCTTGCAGAAGTGGAGCGAACGCCATCGGACCAGGCCTGTGTGGCCTGTGGGGAACCAACTCGCTGGTGAGTGGCTCATGTTCCCCTGCAATAACCGCACAACCCAGGAGGACGAGCAGCTAAGACAGTGGATCGTTATGTGTTCTGTTAATAGCTGTAGAAAGCAGGTTTCAGCTTAGTTGTAGTTCTGCTTTGGTACATAGATTAGATACAGCTAAGATTTGATGAAGTGACTTGATTAGGCTCAATAAGCAACAGCTCATCTTGTTTGGAATAGAACAGCTTTCATTCCACGCCAGCGTCAGCCTACAATTGTTCTCTTTTATACTAGTTTACGAGAAACTATTATCTAAGTGAACACAATTTCTCCCCACATACGAAGATGAAAATGTCCTATTTTTTATTTTGAACACATTAACGTATTAGGTTCAAGTTGTATCCATGGATCTTCTGGTCTTGAGGTCCAATGTGATTTAAGGAGGAGTAACGACGCACACTTACTCACTCAAGGTTGCATCATTCTCATCAATGAATAATGTTCCAACAAACGCGAGCACTGGTTAAAATGATTTAGTAGCCCAGTGTGAATGCCTTCAGTTTTGAGCTCTTGCGTGTCTTCATTGTGACATTCATGCTTAAAACGATTCCAGTGTGTTCAGTTTCTTCACACCAATGGGATCCACATCCCTACCCCAGATCCTGGCCTCTAATCTAGACACTTGTAATCTGGCCAGCTGTGGTTTGGCTGAGGGAGCGACAGGCAGTCCTCCATTTCTGCTGTACATTCAGTCTCTGCCGTGACCCATATAGACAAGCAAGCCCTGTGATTCTCAGCCCTGCTATTATGCTCGTACAACAAGTGTCGGTCATGATGTTTAATCGGCGGCTTGTTTGGATCAGCTGTGTTTAGAACCATCTGAGAATTTACTTAGCTAAGGCTAAGTCAACTTTAGAAACATTCACACAAATTTACTTTAGCATCTGGCAACTTTCTTACACAGCATGGCTTAAAATCTCAGTAGGAAAAGATACAAATCAGTGACTACTACTGATTTATTATTTTATTAAGTAAAACTGACAATGATGTTATTGCTGTGTGGATAAACTGCCTATATAATAGTAATATTATAATAATAAGTGTCTGTCAAATTTCAGCAGCAAATCCTTTGGGTTATAATTCTATTTTTAATACTGAAGGAAAATGTTTTGATATGTCTGTCGGCACCTTGGTTAGTCACTAGTCTTGCACTAAAACAACACAACAACAAAAAGCCATCATGTCTGAGTGTGACTGGGAAAAACTTGTTCATTGTTCATGAGGTGATGCTGTAATTGTTTTCAAATTACAGCACTATCCATCTGCTTTCACTTGGAATTTGGCATCTCCTCGCAGATTTAAATGGATCCCGCGCTGTTTGTGTTTGTGTGGTCTTATATGAACATAGTTTGTCTTCGTCACTGGCAGCCATGACAGCAGGGACCATCGTGGAGCCTTATTGAGCCACTTTCGTTTGCAAATGTGACCCATGTGGTTGTGATGTGTATAAAGAGGTATAATTCCCGCCTGACCCACACGAGGAATCTGAGCAGATATGATTTTGTGGAGACGTCTGATTGGCTGGCTGGAATGAGTACTGGATGACAGCATCCGCTCCTCGTCTTTCCCAGAAACTTGGTGGCTTGGACAGTTGTCTCTTTGCGAGGGGTCACAGTTTTTTCATGACCTGAGGTCAGTTGGAGATTGTCCGTTGTACACAGCTAAAAACATATGCTAACATGTATGTGGCTACTACCAGTAGTACATTTCAATTTAAACATTGAAATTTAAGTGACTCGATGTGAAAGAACCAAAACTGATTTCAGGTGAGGCTGTACTACACAACACTGTGTGCATGAGCTCCCCGACTGCCACAGGAAGCCATTCTCACCCCACAGAATAAGCTTTTGTTAAGTGTAAAGTTGTCGTCTGCAGACCCTCTCCAAGCAGGACTGGATGCCAGGGGTTGTACCGCTTGTTTCTTTACGTCGTAGCGGTTAGAAAAACCAATGGATTAACACATAATGTCTTTCATAGTTTCTGCAAAATTATATGTAGATAATCTTGATATTTTTGCTTTATGTTGAGATATTTTCTCAACTGATGTTTTTAGTTTATTAACCAGATGTGCTTGAGCAATCACTCCGTTCTCTTCTTCTACCCGCTAATAATTTATTTTTGCCTTGGCCTGCTTCAGCGGTGACAGCATAATACAGCTGCCGCCAACTTTTCAAATATGGGACAGTTTTGATAGTCAAATGTGTGTTTGTGCATGGAAGCCATTGATCGTATGGCATTAATAGAGTGTGACCCAAAAGCTTTGAACAAACATGAGAAAAGCTAGTTTAGAAGAATTCTTTTTCAGAGCCAGTGTTTGTCACTCGCTGGCAGATTAGTCGATTCATTTAGATTCAAGGGAACATCAGAATAGCAGAAGTATCAGTTTACAGCATTTGCTTTATGGAGTATTGTATTTATTTATTAATTTCTGTATTTATCCCGCAAATGTTTTAGTGTCTTTTGCACATTGTTGTTAAACACTGCTGTCAGAAGAATAACAGCATGAATGTAGTTGGTGGAGTATTTGATTTAGTGAACTGCTTACCCAGAGGCGATAATGTGACTCAAACTGGAATCAATCACTCTCTTAGAGCTGAACATGTAGCTCTGAAAGTGTTGAGTGTAAGTGGGATAAGTTTTAGTATCTAGGCCACCCAATATTCAGCTCAGATCAGGGATTTAATGTTCTTTATGTATTACTGCACACACAGTTTTTACAAATATTCTGGAAGTGTAACGTCAGCATGGGGTGTGGTCAAGGTGCGTATCTTAGGTGAAAAGATGACAAGGACAGTGTATTCATCAACATTAAACGCAGTCAAGGAGCATTCAACAGATCAAAAATATGAACATACACGTCCTTTCAAATGTACTGAATGTGTGGGTCAGAACGTCTTTCCAAGCAAACTGAATGATCAGGTAACTTCAGTGCTCAACATCTGACAGGACCATAAATGCTAACCGACAAGCCCAGTACTGCCCTGATGTGGCGGTTAACGTGGCGCAGCCTCTGCTGAGCATCCCTTTCCCGTCTGCCCCGCTTCCTGCATGCGTACCGTTCCCTCCGAAGCTGGCTGGCTGAATGGGCTCCCTTGCTGCACGTGTTTCCTCGTCTCGGTTTCCAGCCCTGAGGTGAGCTCGCGGAGCGTACAAGGACAGGCCCATCTGGAAAGTCTAAGCTGACTGCACTTGCCAGTTAGCGAGCGGGTGCTAATGAGAAGCAGGAGTCTGCCTACTGCTCACATTGCCTGGTTAGCATTAGTGAAGCCAATCATCTGCTCTCCGTAACGTGCTTCCATCGTCTCCCAGTCTGCGCATTATGTCGTATTTTTAACATGGCGTTGTAATAACTTTATCAGGAGAATGGGAATCCAACGCTTCGAGGTAATAATGTTGAGACATCAGGAGAATTATATGCTTGATTGATTTTATGGAAGCTATATATTTATATCATTATGTCGTTACTGTAGACGTGCTACAGTGGTGCTAATCTTAGCATCTCTTCATACATTTAGTTGCACAGCAGTGCTTTCAAGAACGAGCATGTACACATTTCCTTTCACTTCTTCAGAATAAATGACATCTCAGTCACATGGCAGTGAATTAACGAAGGCACCTTGCAAGGCTGCTTAAGACTATCCCCTGTTTGTTTAAGTCCTTGGCTTTCTGTTCAGAGTGTGTTGACATTCACTGCTCTGAAATCCACCGCTCATGAATCTTTCCTAAGCACGTGACCATGATCTCGCACATGCCCGAACACCACAACCAGCAGCTCAGAGCCAGAGGCGTTACGGTGACGTCTTGGAGTTTGCAGGGTCATCGCCGTCCTCCAGGTTGTCCAGGTTTCCCCACTTCCCCTCATTTCTGCCTCAGCTCGCCTCATGCTGCCATGTGCTAACGCTGGGAAAGGCTAATAGGTGTGAGCGAAGCACGGAGCCCGACTGATTATGATATATTTACCAGGACAGTGATGAGCAATGGTCAATTCAGTGAAAGAATGAACTAAAATTTGCACCCATTCACAACTTCTCTTCCCTGTGACCCTTTGCTCCGTCAGCGCAGTGAGGCTGCTGTGAAAGACCGTTTATTTTTCAGCTGTGGGATGGACTCAGCCAACAGCACAGCACACATATCCCCTTTACCATGCAGCGGGTCGAGAAGACTGTCGGACTCAAGAATCAAGGCCTAAACAAAGGATCTTGGAAATTAGTGCTTGTGTCATTTGTTTAGTACTTGAAGAAAGCAACATGGCCTCGTCTCAAGTTTCTGAAAGCTGTGTTTATTCTCTGGGTTTCTGTGTTTGTGTGACGTCTAACAAAGACTAAATATATTTTACCAGGGAACTCTTTGGTTTGCATTTTTTCAGGATGGACTAGCTCTGCGTTCGTTTGTTTTGTTCATCTTCTGTTTGCCCACGTGCATGAAGGAATTTCAACATTTCAACGTTCATCAATTCTGGGCTTTCCCTGTAATCTAATGATTACCTTTGTGCAAACACAAATACACGTTTGTAGGGAGTGTTATTGCTACCAGATTGCTCTGTCTTTGACCATAGTGACACTTTGTTGACAGCTAAATGGAAATGCTTTAATACAGACCGTATTTGAATCTTTAGTAGAATATATGCTTTTGTGATTACAGTGCTATTTAACTTTCTGCTTGACTCTAGGTTCTTGGTTAATGTTTGGAAAAGAACGACTGTGGCCTGCAAAATACAGTAAAATATAAAATTCACATTAGCCAAAGTGGTTTTGTGGCCTAAACTCAACTGCACCAGCCCTGAGGATTAGACACCCCAGCTAATCGGCTTTTGGTAATTAATTACACTGGCTACATAAACATAATTGTGTGTTTGTAGTTATTTGTATAGAAATAGAAATTACATCGTTAGGAGGCAGGTGTTAATGTTTTGTAAGCTTATATTTTATTTTGACTAAACCAAATGTGTGAAAACTTGAATTTAAGTGGCGTCTCCTAGGAAATCACATCACAGCAGTTTGGAATTATCAGCTACGTCAGGCTTTTGAACCGTCAACATGTTGCAAACAGAGAGAAATACAGAGATTTTTTTCCACATGTGTTTGTGGTTGTGATCAGATTGTTTTTCAAAAAACAAAACGCGTTGTTTGAATTCAGTGCTTTTCTAATCATCCAGCTCTAATCCAGTTAAACGAGCTTCTCTTTGAATGAAAACCTCAGAGGTTTGGTTTCTGTGTCTGTCATTAATCGTAACAATCAGTAATCAGGAATGACAAGGAATTGCAGCACTTGATGTCCCAACATCTGCATACCTTTAGATGAATCATTGCAAATGATATAGGTTGACTGCTCGTCACTTGGACCAGCAGTAGATGTTCTAGTTTCTGGACAAGCTGAGGAAATAAGATATTGCTATTTTTCTCCAACGGACACATTAAGAACCAAGTCTTACTGTTCTCATCCTGTTCGGAGCTGCATCATATTAGAAGCCTCATGTGCCCTTTGCTCTTGCGCTTCGGGTTTCATTTGAAAACCTGTTGTTGAGCATCGTCCAAATTCGAAATTGTCTTCTGTTTTCTAAAGCTATAATGATAAGCAGGCCAAAGTCCAAACAGCCATTTTTCTGATATAGTTAAAATATACTGTGATGATTCTTGATTTTCATTAAGGAGGAGGACCAAAAAATAGGACTCAGTGGTGCCATAAAGACTGGGAAACTTGTAAAAACCCAGGGCCAGCAGTGTATAGGAAAGTATGCAGTAAAAGAGACTTTCTAACAGCCAGGAGGTGGATTGAATGAAGGCCAAGCTGATGCACGGACGACGTAGAGCCAGACACGAGGAGACTACATGCAAATCAGGCTGGGCTTTCTCAGAGGAAAAATAGCCTCAGAAGGCACAGTCCGAGCGTCTCAGGCCCATTGACTCACTGTTTGAGAACCAAGGTGTAAACCTTTTGGTGTAAATACATTTTCTCAACCAATGAAGGGAAAGAGTGAAACAGAGAGTCGCTGAAACAATAGCACCGACCTTCTCCTCTAGTGCTTCAGGCAAGAAGACGAGTAGAAGTATCCCGGCCTCTAGATGGAAGGCAGTCACATGAAACTGTGCTGTGATACGCTAGTGGCAGCGCACCGCTTGGCTGAGCTTAGCTAATGACCACTACACACGTCATTCCAGTGCAGTCGCAGAGTGATGTTGGTGAAATGACTTGATTATTGCAGTTATAAAATCTACATGTGAAGCTTTGTGTTTGGAACCTGTCTAGACTGGTAATGGTAGGGAGTCATTTTATAAATAGCTTTGTTTCCCTCATGCATGGACTCATACAGCTTGAATGTAAAACAAAGGGAAAAGAAGTTTCCAGCACATTAGCAAAGGTTTCATGTTTTTTATGCATTTACACGGCAGAAGAGACTATTTGTGGATTTGATCAGTTACCGTGAATTATTGCAATGAGACTTCTCCTCATAAGCAGTTTCAGGATTTAAATTCCTTTAAAAGCCAGTGTTATCTTGTAATCATCAGTGATGAATTTAGTTACTACACGGCGTCAAATGAAGACATGTTTCTGTCTCTCATGAAAAGCAAAGTTCAGGCTCCGCTCAGCTCCCTGCAGTGAACAGATCCACAACCAGGCCACAGCAGACGTCGGCAGGTCTGCAGCTCCAGAGATGTTGGACTTTGTGGCCAACATCCTTTCTGTGTTGCCTCCACGATAAGCTGACAGAGTCAACCTGACATAACAAGTTGTCTCGCTTTGTTTGGGTTGTGAATTGCTGCTGTGGCGTAAATTAGCACGGAGCTGGCAGCCAATGAGACAGCTAGACGCCACATTAAAGAAGAGGGGCCAGCGGCCGCGGTCACATATACGGCTTGAAGTTAGAACTGCAGAAGAACATTTATACACGATCTCACACACAAACTATACATGTACCATAAAGAAGCTGCTTGACTCTTAAAATGAGGCTACAGATGGGAGTCAGGCTGTCTGAATAGAGGGAAAGTTTCGGCACGTGCAGAAACATTTCACCTTACATGTCAACAAGCCCGAGAGAGGAAAGTTGTTGGAAACATGCAAAACAGAAACGGGGAGGAGAAGCAGAGGTTGTCAGGACGGCCCTCCCTCCCAGCGGAGATATTTATACGACACTCCCAAGGCTATAATCGCGGTCTCTTAACTATGTCTTTGGGATTGTGGAATGGAAGTGTTTATCTGAACCCCGTGGAGAAGTGGCAGGAATAGCCGGTGGCAGTATAACATGAAACAGCCCTCTGCTGGCCAGAGTGGAGCTAGAGTTAGACTTGGCTATTTTGGGGCAGGAACCTCTGTTCTGATTTTAGAGCATTTCCAACTGGCTCTGTCTCTAATCAAAGGCTCAAAACCACTTCATTCTGAAAATGGGAAATTACAGCACCAACTACACAAAAATGGCTCTAAGGACTTCTGCTGGAGTTTTTGCTGACTTGTTGAGACAATGTGATTTTCAGCACAGCTGCAGAGCTTTTTCTGACATGCTGACGGGCCATTTTTCATATTTAGCCTTGAAACAAGAGTTAGTGGTGGCGAGGTCCTGTTTCTGGTCTTATACCTCACATGTATTTATAACAATTGACTTAACTTAAGTGTTGTTTTCAGTTTTCAGCCTGAAAAGTCCACTCTCATGATTTGACTAAGGAAATTAGAAAGAAAACCTGAAACCTTTACTATTGGATGGTAATATTCAACATGTAGTGCTTTGAAATTTGAAAATACTCTTCTCCATGATACCGGCTTGGCTTCACGAATTTGCCTGGACGGTACCTTGTGCTTGTTTTGGTGTCTCCTTCGCTGAGGTTTCATGCCAGCGGAGAACACACCAAAGGCCATGTTAGAGAAAAGCGTTACTCTCCCAACCACAGTCTCCACATGTTTCTGCAGCAGAAACAACTGCTTTCTTCTCATAACATTCATTGTTTCATACATCGTCCATACAACGTCAAGTCCATACTATGCTGTCAAAAAACGCAAAACGCTCAAATTGAATCTAAAAGTGAAAGAAGCTATTGTATAAGTGAAGAGTGTGTCACTGCCGCGTTAACGTGTCTTTCAGCTGCCTGTCTATGCGCGGCCGCGTCATAAATTAAATTTGCTACCTTGTTTTGAAATCGTGTGGGATCCCCATTTTTGCTGGATCGCATTGTGTGGAGCTATTTTCCATCCCTCCTCACTGAAGCGTACGCCACAGGGGTCTCATGTGAGAGGCGGCCAGCCCCGCCCGGAGGAGCACTAAGCTCAGTGACACGGCTGTCAAACAAAGTCTCGCTGTGTCCATAAGTCCTTGTTGCCAGGGGCGAACATCTGGAATGTCGCATGGTGACAATGCACGATTAGAGGCCTGATTTCTCCGTATACTGACATTTGTTGGTTTTCATGTGCAGGAATTGAGGCATTGAGTCTGGAGTCGTGAAAGTTTTCACAAAAGATGTGAACAATCTGACAAACTAGAGAGTCTGAACAAAAGTATCTGTTCCCCGTTTTCTTTAAAGGCAGGTGTTTACAACTTCTCAGTGTTTAGCTCTTAAGCTGTCACCTAAATAACAGTAACGAGTTAATATACTGTGTCTCTTGTTAGGTGGGAAAACGCTTTGGGCTGTTGAGGTGTAAGTCACACTGGGCCTGTGGCTGGACCGTCTGTGTCTCCAACTGTGTTTTATTCAGCATTGCTCCATCATATTCAACGCTTTGAGGAGCTTGCTGAAAATGTGGAAGTTCATTATAATTTCTGCTTTATGTAATTGTACTCCTCCGTTAAATTAGTGGATGTCAAGATCTAAATAGCTGATGATCACTTTATGTAACAACTGATATTGTGAATCTGTCCCCAGAGCTAATCCTGTTCCTTCCCTTTAAGCGCTTTGTTTGCTGAATGAACACTTGTGTTTTTCCAAACAAGGCTTTGTTTGGAATAAGGGCTGTGTGCATGCTCCCAATCTGATTTACTTGAGGTACCACAGTAGCTAAGTGTGTTGATCCTGTAGTTAATCTCCACTGGACTTCTGCTGGTGAGCCTGGGTGTTTGGGGACTTCCTGGAACAGCGGCGCAGTCTGGGATCACCTGACTGAATTCAAAGCCTGTAAAATACTGGCTGATAAATTGTCCAAGTGGCTCAAATGAGACGTGTGTTCAGCCTGAAACCAGTTTATCTCTATGTATCATAAACATACATGAAAGCAAACCGGATCAGCTGACTACTAGCTGAAAAAGCTCAGACTCTTGGTGACTGACCTAAATTCCCTTTTGAGACCTTGAGGTCAAAGTTCAACTTTTCCCATCTGATGCTGACACTTCAGGTGGCAGTGACAGCTTATTAGACAGGACGCACCTTTAGAAGACACTTAACTCCTCCAAGGACCTCTTGGATTTAGTTGCTCTGGGCTACAGGCAAACGTTTTTGTTTATGTTTGTGTTCAGCCCGAGCTTTGTGTGTGTTGTTTTTTGCCTAGACGGGAATATGTTTTCTGTTATTATCCATTTGCCACCTGGAGCACGGTGGCTTGTGCCAGACTCACGATCACATCTGGTCTACGCAGCCCCAGACTGGTTATACTGGGCACGTCTTGCAGGCCTGCCGCACGCTCTCGCTCGCGTTGGACTTTAATTGCATCCAGGCCGTCCGGTAACCGGTGCAGAGGGGTTTCCTCAGACACATCCAGAGAGTCGGTCCAGCAGCAGCAGCTCCATTTAACTCCAGCTCATGCGAAAGGCAGAGGGAAAAACTCAGATGTTGTTTTGCACACACACACACACACACTGTGACCAACACACTCTCACTTTCATCGATTTTACAGTTCCCAGTAAAAATGGAATATTTCTCACTGCATGACCCTGACACCGGGTGAAGGAGGAGGCCTCTGGGAACTTTCATTATGAAAGTGAACATGTTGAATTTATCAGTAGCTTTGTTTACTCTATGAGCAAATGAATTTATCCCAGTACAGTGATGGAATATTTATGCAGTGTAGGATCCAGTTGGTGACATTTTAACAGAAATATGCTACTAGACTGCACATATGTAATAAAATCATAAGAACGCTGTTTATATTTGTTAAGCCTTTGGAAGATGGCCCTTCCTGTGTTTAGTGCTCTGGACAGACCCTGGCCTCATACCAATAAACCTGCTACAGGTTTAAGTGGATCATTTGCGCACCGATAAGCACAAACCAGCATCACTGCGGTAGACTGGACCTACCTCACTGGCCTCGTAAAGACTCAGTCAGTTACACCGTCAGTGTGCTTTACACGGCTTTATTAGCAGGGAGGCTGACTCGCCATGATGTGGTGTTTAGGCACATGCTCTGAGGTGATGGAAAACAGAGAGCAATTCTCTGCCTTTTTGTGGTTGTCCTTCTAAAACTTGAATCCCCAAATTGCCATGTAGATAACACTGTAAGTACATGGCTGCCAAGTGAGCCACGCTTGAGCGCTCAAAATGGTAAACGATGTAATTACAGAACCTTTACAAATAAAAATAGCAGTTTTGGTGCATTCCTTGTAATGATTGACAGATAATATGCAAAAGACTCTGTTGCTTTAGTGGAAGCCGTTTTCTTTCCTGGGTATGTAACGTCTGTGGAGTCCGAAATCTGCAAAATCACATTCAGACCTGAGCAGACGCTGGTGAACTGGGTCACTGGATCTGCTGTGCTGCTTTAGAACAATATTCCGGATGTACAATAGTACCGCAGACTTGGATCTCATAACCTAAATTGCACAATGCATTGGTCCTATTCAAGGAGATAATGAGATAATGTGTTTACAGCGGTTGCGTTTTTCTGTCATAATATTATTGTATCGTCATCAGTGACTTGGCTCATTTCAGTAATCTGTGATCAACTGAAGCACAGAAATCCCACAAGTTGATTGGACTTCTGTAAACCTTTGGGAAGCTCTTATCAAGATCAGTCCATTTCCGTGGAATTGAGACACACAACCAACACAAGCTGTAGTTGTCATTTTTTCTGTCTCAATGCTATAATCATTGAGGTTAAAACTATTTTACCAGCATTAGGATTATTTGTCATGTACATTTCAAGACTCTTAATAAGATTATTCCTTGATCCTTGATTGACCTGGAAGTTGTGCGATCCTGCATGTTGAAGGTGGATCAGATTGTAGAATGCAGAGCGACGAGGACAGATAGAAGAGGCCTCAGGCTGTGACGTAGGTCGGGCAGATGGGTTTTATATTTAGGTTAATAATGAGAGATTGAGTGTTGTTTTTTCAAATAATATACAGACGTTCATTAAATGTAAGAACGCAGTGTACATATGTCTGGCAACAGTATTGCATAAGGAGCCCTCTGTTCTCATAAGCGGCCACATTCTAAGCAGTCGCCTGTAAGTTCTCCAAGGAATGTTAGTAATTACCTCAGCAAACACAAGCGTTAAGGAAATCTAAAGGAAACGGCTTCATCACTGTGTGAGCGTTTCCTGTCTGTTCTACTTTAGCTTTCTCAAAGGCTGTTTTTGTCACGATGGCACAGCGCGCAACAGATTACAGAACGAACGGCTTAGAACGTGCTCCAGCACAAAAGATTAGCGTATGACTGTTTGGTAAGTAGTGTTCAGCAGACTATGCAGCCCCGCACACGACCTCTTTCCAGACAGTAAGGACTGCAACTGGTAATCAGCATATTAATGTGTGCAAAGGTAAAGCAGCCGGAAATGTCTGTCAGCTTCTAGACAACTCAAGGGATTCGGCTTCACGTGGATAAACTGCCTTGATGCACTTTCTCACTTTAGATTTGACTGATTTGTGGTACATGTTTCTTTGATGCAGGGCCCATTGTCTAGAGCATCTCCGTTTGGATCTGAGTACAATACATGTGCCAGTTCCCGACTCTGACTTTATTGAATGTGTGCTGTGAACAGCTTCATCCACTGAGGCTGCTCTATTGGTTTCAGGACTCACATTCATTAGATAAACAACAACACGGTGATGAACAGCCTGTGTTTTCTCAAAGGTGTGTGTCAGATGAGACGAGGACAGTGCTTTTCTCACTTCGGCTGTGTGTGCTCCACCACACAAAGGTGACAGTAGTGACACCAGCTCAAAGTGCCTCAACCCTCCCTTGTCTTTCTATGGCAGACTCTGGCAGGCAGAGAGGGGTGCAGAGCGTGTTCGTGTGTGTCCGTTATCAAGGCAAGCCATCTCCTGTCTGTGCTGAGTGCTTCTCCAAGGTGTACAGTACAGCTCGCCAGGACGGACAGAGAAAGGATCCCTTTCTTCCAGCCCTCCTGACTCACAGCAAAAGTGCAGCGCTGCCTCAGGCTCTGGTTTCTGTGGTTCTTTTGTCTCTCGCTACAGATCGAGGACACCAAATGGGTCTAGAGGGAACCCAATACTGTGCCCTCACGTTTCTCATTCCCTTCTGTCAAAGCTACAGGCACAGGAATGGAAAAAGACGAACAACGCATACACATCAACACATAGAAATGTTACGTGTTTTCAGCCTCAGTGTTTTTAGAATGCAAACACAAAAAGTACACCAGCGTTGATCATCATCATTAAACAGATTGTAGATGTCGTAGCGTCTGTCCGTGACCTTTAGGAAGGTATTTCCCGCTCAGACTTGAAACCATCCCAGGTGGGCTGGCCAGTAAAGCAATGCCACTGACCCAGTAATGTGAGTGGTTACTGTGCTCTGCAGGCTCTTGAGCACAATATTACAGAGGCCGATTGCAGCGGAGGCTCGTAACTGGAGCTTCTCTGTGAAGGAATGTGGCTGATAAACACAGATTGACCATTAGATATGTGCGGCACCAAATCTGGCCTTCACTATCCAAGGGATACAGAACCTGTCTGCCAGAAAATACTGTGGGTTCTAGCAAGTGTAATAAATCTGAACGCTCAGAAACTAGATTAAGGTAAGGTCATGTCAGGAAGGTCAACGGTCTGTCTGAGCCATGTGTTGTAGAGGCTCATATGTTCTAAACACACTCACAGGGTTTCTCCCGCTGACGTGAGAGTGGAAACCTGGGGTCTGTCCCTTCTCTGTGGCCCACATTAGTTAAACCTCGTCACGCCGTCAGTCTCTGCCCGTCTCCGCTTCCTCCTGACTTGGAGCTGGAGGACCGTCTGCTCTGAGAGGCCCAGCAACGCGCACATACTCAAGCCAAACTGTCAAATGTTTTCAGCAGGGGTCACTGTGTACGTGATGATGTTTTTGTATATAAATACATTTTAGTGGAAAGTATTAAGCTTCATCGGTTATCGTAAAAGGGTTAAAAACAGAAAATTAAAAGCTCATTCAAGCCATAAAATGACGTATGATGACGTAGCCATATCACTCTCTTACAAACGCAAACCGACAAACGCAGGTGGCCCCATCTCATGCAGTGCTGGACTGTAGGGAAGTGTGGACATGTGGAAATCTGTCTGCCACAGTTATCTCTAACATTTCACACACCTGTGTGGAGAGTGGGGGGCGGTAGGTGGTCAAAAACACACGGTGAAGTTCTGGACTTCCTCCGAGTTGTCCCGGCTGCGAGCGCTCGTCATGTATGGATGCGATTCTAGAGCCTGGTTGCCCTACTGTAGGTTGGAGTAGTAGCAGGCAGCACTGACTAACTCCTTGTTATTGATATTTAAACATAAAGACAAGTGTCACTGGCTAAGTTTTCTTTACCAGTGAAGGCATACATTCCTGTATGGGCACACTAGTCCGTGTGTTTGGAGCAGAGACTGTATCCCAACGAAAAGGCCGGACCAGGAGGAATTACAGACCTTTGGATAAACAGGAGCTGTAGAGCGGTGGCAGGGCGTGCTCCCTTCAGGAAATTAAAAGCCATCGGCTCTTCCTTCAGTCTCGGGATCCTCTCATCTCATCTGCTGCCAGTTCAGTTAATGAATAGCACGCTAATAGTGTCTGGGCTCTGTCTGTCCTGGAGGACATTTACCTTCACACACAAAATGCAGAGTGTGTGAAAGATTGCTGAGCGGACTCATCGAACCGGCTGCTCCCTGCACACATGTAACCACTGAGTCATGTTGAAATGATAAATCAATACTGATGAAGATGGTGAAGATTGAAGAAGCTCGAACTCCATTTAGTGCAGGATGTTCTAAATAGACGTATTTGTAAAAACAAGCTC
Source organism: Macropodus opercularis (assembly GCA_030770545.1). Classification (NCBI taxonomy): domain Eukaryota; kingdom Metazoa; phylum Chordata; class Actinopteri; order Anabantiformes; family Osphronemidae; genus Macropodus; species Macropodus opercularis. The sequence continues at coordinate 1,735,254 of CM061112.1, forward strand.
CACATGGAAAACACATCTCTGCCTGGATCATAGAGGACTTGTAAAGTAACGGATGTGAAAGCATGTGCTTGGTGTTTCCAGACGGCAGAGAAAAATCAGGTATTTAATAGGAACAGCAGTAAAAGACGCACTTGCCGCAGTTGTGTCCAGAAGAGGACAAAAACAAATATTAATGAGCATAGCAAACCAAATGTGACAGGAACCACCAGCCAAACAAAGTTGTTTACCACTATTTGGACACCATGTAGTTTAAATTTCATGCCTATTAGTCATCAATTTTCAGCTTGGTATTAAACGAGGTACTCGCCTGTCATTGTGCCAAGGCAACGCGAGACACAGCTTCACAGACGTCACATTTTCCATCAAAATAGTTGCTGCGTGTGTGATTTGACTCAGAGGTCGTAACCTCATCATCATCATCCTAGACAGGAATCACAACTGCCAACAATCACAGGAACCATATTGTTCTCTATGGGGAATGAAGGCCTACAGGGGGAATTACAATGTTTATGTCACTTTGAGGCCTTGAACCACACGCATGATGATCATGATTGGTTAATTCATGGCTTCCCCCTATGTAGCGTTTTATAATTCATCCATTAGTTATTCAGCATAGTTTGTCTCAGCCTGGCATGTGTAAAAAGATCTACCTCTTCTAGCTGTGTTTTGATTTCCATCCTACTCACCTAACTCATAATATCCAAACCACATCCCAGACATTTACACCAGGAAATGTTTTCTTCTTATTTGAGTTGTAAAAGCTGTATACACAGGTGGTGCCCTGCAGCTGCTGTAGCTATAGTGGTCGATGGTGGGTAAATGCTGCAGTACTGAACGTAACCTCAATACACAGCAGCACGGAGCTCAAAGGTGTCGAATGGCAGATTACAGGAGGAGGGAGGCCACATCAGAAATGTAGGTTTGGAGTTTGGTGGCTTGAGACAAATTCAGGAGGTGGGTTCTGCAAGCGGTGCACTGTCTGCACTTCCCTGGGTGGATTACAGGAGCTAAATAAAGCCGTTGGCACTCCAGGGTGAATGGCCTTTGTTCTGTACGCAAAGCTTCAAGGCTGATGTATATATCCTTTTACTGTAAAAGGTGCTTTTTACAGGCCTATTAAAGGTGATGGAGGTAATTGTGTGGGCGCCTTTTAGCTTCGGCCTGTCATTATTTGAGGAGTGTTTGCTAGTGAGCTGCGACCGGAAGCCTTCCAGTTTTAGGTTTGGTCTCTGTGGGTAAACAAAGGCTGTGCTGCGCGATGCAACGCAAGGAAAAAAAAATCTTCCATTCAAGTGCACAAGAATGCGTCCGAAAATGAAATTGAAGGGATTTATGAGTGGTGCAACCCTGACATCCTGACTCAAACGGGTGTGAGAGTAAATGTGGGTGTTTGCAGACAGTGTGAGAACGGCTTCTGCTATTAGGACGTCTAGGCCTCAGTGTTTCTACATTGCAATAATCCATAATAACCGGCCTGTCATCGTTAATAAGAGACTTCGTAATTGACTTCCTGGATTAAAAAGGATCACATTTCATGGTGAGCTCAAAAATGTCTATTTGTTCTTCAGCATTTGCTCCAAAATAACAGTGAGTCACTCTGTAGCCAGTTCATGCAAAGCTTTCTCTGGGGGTGTGGAGGCGAATGGTTTGATGGCTTTAACACATTACTTGGAACTATTTACACCTTTGCGACACAAGAGAAAAGGTTTAAACATATTCTGCTGCTCATCGGTGGCTCATCAGGCCTGTTTAATCTAATTATCCTCCGCACAGCGTGTTCGCTGTCAGAGTGGTATTATATGATTAGAAGAGGGTTATTTCAGGGCCTATGTCAAGTTTTGTGCCGGCCTCGTATTTGCTGCCTGTGTTGTTTGAGCTGTTGCACAGGTCAGTGCCGATCAGAGAGGTCAGGCAGATCAAGCTGAGCAGCAGACGTTTGTGTCACATTCCTCACGTGGCCTTCACAGACGACGTGTGTCTGCACAGAGAAAGGCCTGAATGTACAACTGTGTGTGCCTCAGGAGAACTGGGCCACTTTCGCTGTGTTCATGTGTTTTGAGGTTGAACTGCTCACAGTCTTTTGTTGTGATTGTGCACTGTGAGTCTTGTGTGAGCCAGTTAATATGTCTGTAATTCCACATCATCTAAAGAGGTTATGGAGAAATGGTCAAAGAATTTTTACAACTATTTATTGTCTTGAAGTACTTAACAAAATATTTGCTGTAATTTAAAACAGTATTTTTGCTTTGTACAGCTACGGAAATGTTTACACACAAGCAAAACTAATTGTACAAAAATAATGGTAACGATGATACACAATAACAAAAAGGTAAAAACGATAAAGAACAGAACATCCTCACGTCAGTGTGCAAACCGTTTATACAGATGGACACGTGCCCTGTTATGAGGCAACAAATCCTGATAAATTATTTAAATAGCATTTACCTACACACGCACTCACACACATACAGAGCAACCTCTCACAAACAGCTAAATCAGAATAGAACAATAATTTATCTGCCAAGAACAGCACTGAACATACTTGATGAAGCAAAAGAAAAAAGCAGGCTCCCATTTAACTCATTTTCGTGGAATCGGGAGCTCAGTTGTGTTTATGGATATGAAATATATTATTTACAGCTCATGTTACAGTAGCACTAATATATGAAAGGAATGAAAAAGTACTTAGGTTGTGTTTTTCTGATCGAAATTATACAACAGTAATGAGGTAATATTTGTATATTAAAATGTTTGTCATCTCTCTGTGGAATAGGTGCAAAAATATGCTTCATGCTAAATGACTTATGTGAAGAAAAGCGAACTGGGTTTGTACAGTGGCAGCTCATAGACAATCTGGCAGTTTTTTCAGTTTGGGGATCATTGTGCTAGTGGGTAATTTTCTTTTTCAAAGCATTTAGAATTTTGTGTTGCCTAAATTGTACATTTACATATTTTCAAACGCAGAGGGAGTACATTTACGTAAAATATAAAATATATCTTTTCTTACTGCTTTGAAATTGTCACTTCGGTCAGACCCTGAGTTGTTTTTGTTTATCAGACAAATTCGACAAAGTATCAAAGTACCATAATATTTGTATGTTTAAAAAAATTGTTAACGTAACTGCAATTTTTCTGTTTGTCTTATCTCCACAGTACAGAGATGCTTAGGTAGATAAAAGTACTTTGTTTTCCATTCATGACCAGTCTTTCACATACAGTACATTTATGAACAACGGCTTCCAACAACAACTGTCCCCATTTTTCTAATTCTCTTCACCTCCAACAGTTTTCTCATATTTCATATTTCCTTTGAGGAAATCAAAATCTACATCCTGGCAGATCTGGTAAAGCAAAGGGAATATTTGATATGTTGTTTCTTTGGGATGTCCATAAGGCAAGACAGAAAGGCACACTGGCTGAAGAGGTGCAATACAAAGAAAAGACAGATACATAAAAAGTTGGAAGTGCATAGTTGTCTACGTGGAACCGTTCCTGGATAGAAATTGAAAGGTCTTTCAGAGAGCGAGTAATCAGGCGGAGGTGGGGAGAAAACTGTTGGTCTCCTGTTGGCAAAGCTGGAGGACTCTAGCTTTTCCTGATTCTGGGGAGTCTAAGGAAGGACAAGGGACTCTCTGATCCTCAACTGGCAGTCAGCTGATCGGCGCGCCTTCCAAACCGGCGTCCAGCATGTGCCACGTGCCCTTCACCCTGTCCGAGTGTGCGTGCCACAGAAGGTGTCGCATGATAAATCGGTCCCTGGACTTGGCATCAGAATACATAAGTTCATGTTTTATACAAAAAGGTGCATCCCCCAGAGCTTCCTGCGCCGCGCATTTATGCATCTGTCAAAAGAAAGCACGATGTAAGACAAGACATGCAAACACGTCAAAGCGGCTTCACTGTCCCATTTACAGGAATCCTCACCTCTGCATTCATACTTGAGGTCTGAGAAGTATACCATCTCCTGTGAAAAGACAAACAGTCCTAGCCTGCCACCAGCGTACGTCTTGTCATAGATGCTTCCAGAATCTGCCATGATCTTCTTGCCTTCATACATCACAACTCTGTGGGAACAAAGGAAAATTGAAGTTGGAATTTCATTGTCAACTCTCTGTGAAGAATGAACTTGTTTATGGACTTGTTCATTAAACATGCTTACCTAATATGTCCTGTTCTCGGTCTGTGGATCAGATGCCATCTGTAGGCGGTAAAGTCTTTCCATCCAACATTTTTGGGGTCATGCCAGAGCGTGCGGACCTAAAGGGATAAAAAAACACCCAAGAATATATATCATAACTTTAATGGCACAGCGAGTAACCCGCTGCATCATAAAGTCCACAAAAGGCCTCACCTGTCCTGGGGTGTTCCCAGTGTGCCAAAGGGCATTTCTGAGGTGCTCTCCCGGGCCAGTGGTGGAGTTAACTACTTTAATGGACAGGCCAGAGTATCCCTGAGCCTTGGTGGGTTTATTTGACCAGTATGTTTGGGTAATTTGCTTCCACATTACGACATAGAACCTGGAACTGGACTGGTAACCGAACACAAACCCTGCGTAATCATCATCTCTTTCTGTGTTGATGAAGAAAGTCCCACTAAAGTCCACAGAGTTGAACTCGTGGTACCCTGACAAAGGAGCAAATTCAATTAGAAGATGTTTCTTAATTATTGACAGAAGCCTCAGAACAATGTTGTTTAAAATGTTGACTGTTAAAAAACACATCACACTTACCAACAGCAATGCCAGGGTCACAGTTGACAGTCTGGACCAGCTCCTTGCCTTGATGGCGGACCACCCAGTTAGGATCAATCTGGGAGGTGCCTTTAGGGTCCAAAGGAACCATCTGGAATTTGCGGAAGTCCGTCTCACTAATGTCAAAGTTTTCTGGACAGACGTCATAGATGTCAGGCACATTGTCTTGGTCAAAGTCGTCCTTGCAGGCATCTCCACGGCCATCACCTGAAAAAATATGCATCATTGATAATGATTCGCGGTGTTTGGAGGGACTGCAGCCAGTGTCCATTACAACTGAAATGTGACCCATTTTGCTAACCATCAGAGTCCACTTGGTCAGGGTTGAAGGCCAGTCTGCAGTTGTCTTTTTCATCAGGAATGCCATCATTGTCATCATCATGGTCACAGGCATCTCCCTTTCCGTCCTTGTCATGGTCCGCCTGGTTGGCGTTGGGGATGTACGGACAGTTGTCCAGGTTATTCTGGTGTCCGTCCTCGTCTATGTCCTGATTGCTGTCACACTTGTCTCCCACACGGTCGTCGTCTGAATCCACCTGCAGTGTTCCATTGTTTTGGGTTTAGAGTTTTGACTTTGACTATGGTTAATGCCTTTAGGACACAGCGTGTTTTGAGTGTGGGTTGCTTATGTTTTTCCAGACAAGGGGAAGTGACTTTTTTTTAATGAATAATATAACATTTGAGGACAGAAGATGCAGCAAATAACATATCTATCTCCATGTCTGGATGTGTAGCTTAAATGTAGAGGTGTAAATTTTGATTCCCCCTCCCTCCCTCATTCTCTCCTCGGGCCCATTGTTCAACGCATTCCTATTTCTCAGTGTAGCATGGCACAGGTGGAGTGAGCAGGCCTGTGGTGCACCAACAGGGCCTGCACATAGCCTAGGGCAGCATGTTTCTCAATAGTATGCAGCCTAGGGCCTCACGTCAGAGGTTCATTCACATCATCATCACGCCTTATTGAACTGATGTGCCCCTGAGCTGCAGACAGGATTTACCCTATTTTTACACGGCGCGTTGAAGCTTAGACAGCTACACAGGGCTAATCACTGTTGGCTTTCTCTCAATTGAATGAGCGATATATGCTGAGCTATTGAGAAAGGCAGAGAGATGAATGTGGATTATTCTCGGTAGGTGAGGTGGAAGGAAATGGGAAAAGGCGTATGTGTGAGTGTGTGCACACACCTGGTCAGGATTATGTTCCAAAGGACAGTTATCGCACATGTCCCCCACTCCGTCCAGGTCTGTGTCTCTCTGGTCAACATTGTAAACGTAGGGACAGTTGTCTTTCTCGTTCAGTATACCTGGGGAAGGAGAGGCATCGTATGATTTGACTGGTTCAGGGATGGGGATGTGATGTCTCAAAAGAACATTTATATTCAAAATTCTAGTTCACACCATCTCCATCAATGTCCACAGCACATGCGTCTCCCTCTCCATTGTTATCTGTGTCCGTCTGGTCTGGATTACTGTTGTAGGGGCAGTTGTCGCATCGGTCACCCACTTCATCACGGTCATAGTCGTACTGCCTGGGGTTGTAAATAAATGGGCAGTTGTCCTGTGCAGAATGAAAAGGTGCTTTTTAGGTCCACGCTGTAATTCCTTCACTGTAACTCGCCGTTCTCCTCTTGTCCCACTTCACCAAAACCAACCACCAATATCTGGAGAATTTCACTTACTCTATCATCAGGAATGCCGTCGTTGTCGTCATCGTTGTCACAAGCATCTCCGATGCCGTCCTTATCGTAATCTTCCTGCCCAGAGTTAGGGAGGTTGGGGCAGTTGTCCTGAACAACAGAGACAGACAGGAATTATAGCAACGTAAGTCATTTAACTTGTAAAAGGCAGGACAGTGTGTGCCTCCCGTGACAGTCTACCTTCTTGCAGTGGTAAGTGGCGTTCTCCACACAAATCAAGTCCGCATTTGGCCATCCGTCCAAATCTGTGTCCTCCCCACAAATATGTCCGTTTCCAGCATAACCAGGCCTGCACTCACAACGGTACATAGGATCTGCAAAGTGTCCGAGGTAGTTGCAGCGAGCATTTTTGTTGCAGTCGTGGCTTCCATCTAGACAGGGATTACGGGGTGTGCATACCTGGTAGAGTGAAGAAGGCATTAGAACAGAGCGAGATCCTTCCCTTAAGACACGATGCGCTTATCTTGTTCCTGTTATCGTTCCCGCTATGAGCTTCTGTCCCATCACTTCACATTTATGTCAGGGCATTTGCTTTTTGCTGTTCTTTTGTTGACTGCCTGACATAATTCAAGACCGTACTTGCCTGTTTATTTGCGGCAGCCTGCTCCACACTTTTGCCAAATGGCTGGGATCCTGAGTAGCGGGGAGGGCAGGGCAGACAGTTGTAGCCAGGATCTGTGTTCTCGCAGCGGTGCACACCATTAAACTCAAAACAAGCATCTGGAACCTCCTTGCACTGTTTTTCAAATAAAAGTAAGAGTTGCGGTTATTAAGAAAAGGTAGATGCTCAGATAACAACAAGCATGATGCAAAGCCTAGGAAGCTTTTACCTCGTCGATGTCGTTACATGTAATACCATTGCCACTGTAGCCAGCTGGACACTTTCCACACTTCCAGGAACCATCGGGGAAACTGGTGCACTTGGCTCCAACAAAGCAAGGGTTAGACAGGCACCCATCTGAAACCAGCGGTGCTGACTCATTATCAAGGCATCAGCTAAAATAAACATTATCTGCAAATCCTATTCCAGTTAGATTTCACTTTAAAATAACTTGAGGAAACACAAAACAACTGCCACAGAAAATGATGCATAACGCACAACAGTAATGCCGTCAATTAAAACCTGTGGAAGCACTGTCAGGGATTCGAATGCCTCACCAACAGGGCAGGCTTTCTTGTTACATATCTGCGTGTCCTTGGCGTCACCAACACACTCTTTGCCACCATAGTTTGGTGCAGGGTCGTTGCATAGACGTGTGCGGGTCTGGACACCACCTCCACAGGTGAGAGTGCATGTGTTCCATGGTGACCACGGCCCCCAGTTGCCGTTGACTTGAAGACAAGAAAAACAAAAGGTTTCTACTGGCTCTATGCAACACATGAAAGCAGTGACTGCTAGTCAGTGGCTCTTACTGGGGCAAGGAGCCTTTTGACACTTCTCTGTTTCACGGCCCTCTCCTTTGCAGTCCTTGCCTCCGAACTGTGGGGTGGGCGAGTTGCAGAGGCGGATACGGGTGATTACACCAGAACCACAGGTGACAGAGCAGGAAGACCAGGGGGACCAATGGCTCCACTTGCCATCCTGCTTGACTAGAGGCCACAAAGAAAGGTCAGAGGTCAGGTAGTATAAAGCAAAAACGCTGGAGCACTATGGAACTTTATAAAAACATTATGTCAGACAGACGATGACAGGCCCCAAAACAAGATAAGTTAGACAAATTAGTTTGTTTTTGCCTGATGGGTTAGTGTATGTTGTGTTAACTCACAGCGCTTGTCACACTCCTGGAGGTAGCAGTCACGGGTCTGCACAGAGGTTCCCTCACAGTTGTTATTGATACGGTCGCAAGAGCGTCCACGCTGCTGGATGCCCCGCCCACATGACGACGAACAATGGGTCCATTCAGACCACGGCGACCAGCCATCCTCTGCATAGTCGCTCGCTGAGTAGGAGGGAGTATGAGAGAGAGACAATAAAAGAGCTATTCCAGTGAGGCAGCACCCCCCACAAAACACTCCCAGACAGAAATGATGAGGCAAAGCTCTTAAAGCAGAAGAGCGATGGTGTGGATTTAGCTGGTATGGAGAGAAGGCCCTCTGTGGAGTGGGAGGGCAGAGCTAACACACTTAGAGCCACTGTCTGCAGGATACATGGTGATGCCCCACTCGCAGATGTTTTTCTAAAGAGGAAACCGGTTCTGCAAACATGAGCCTGTGTGTAGTGACTTCAACAAGTGGCTACGGTTGGGATGACCGTGGCGCTGCTGGTTTATTTAGGCAGCCAAGCCTGCGTAGGGATGAAGATCATGCCACTACTCCTCATGCAGAAGGAGATTTCAGCCGTTTTCCGTCCCGCTGTAACCAATTTGGCAAATTACAGTTGTGAAGATTCAAAGCTGTTTGGGAGCACAAAGCACCAATGTTCCAAACATACTATAAGCACCCTTTCATTTACTTGGATGTTATTGCAGTTAAGTCATCTCTAAAATTAACCGGTGCATAGAAACCTTTACATCTGGGTAAATGTGGCTTTTTGTGTCACACTGGCACATAATGTAGGAAGGACTTTCTTTTAGTGTTGCAGTATTTGAATGAGCCATCTGTTTGCAGCTTATAGGGGACATTCATATTCGTCCTTGCAGTACTAATTGTAAATGTAGTGCATTTTTCTACAGTGCTTACGTGTTCCACAGCGCGGGCAGCACTCTCCATCCGGAACAGTGGCGTTTGCACAAGGGATCAGGGGGCATGAGATCTTGCGGCACACGGTAGCAGAGCTCTGCACAGAGATCAAATTCATTCCTAAACATAAGCTCGAAAATATGGTCATCCCCAAAACACATGAAACACAAACCTACTCACCGATAACTAAACTGCTGATGCTGTTAAGGGTGCTGTTAATGCAGGGTTTAGGCTCTATGTCCACTGTAAACTGAGACATCACAGATCTGTCACTAGAGGTAGAGCGTATACACATATTGTAGAGGTAATTGTTGACTAAATCTGTTTGCTTCTCTGAGTTTGCACAGATTTGTTATGGCAGAAAAACTAAAAAGCAGAGATCTGTCGGGGGAACAGAAACCTCTGCAGACAACCACATGCCCACGGAGGAAAGTGGAGGGAACGAGGCCAAAATCCTGATAATGGAAGTCGCATTTAATGGGCACAGTGAGTCCCAGACCAGTAAAGCTACAGTGCAGTGTGTGAATGTTCTCCCCCCTGACTCGGATCGATGACAGTGAAGAAAAGGGGAAGAGCATCCCACCCTATCCTTCTGCCAAGCGGTGTCCTTGAACCCTTTCCTCCTTTGCAGTTGTCAGGGCCAAGTTCTTGCTGTTAACAATTGGCAGTGCATCACTTAAGGTCTGGCCAAACCCTTATAAATCACACTTAGGGTAAACTTCTGACAAGAGACCTCTCATTACAGACGTAAAAGCCGACACTAACACCCACACTTCACAGTACGAATTACTGACCAGATCAGTTGAGTGGTGGTGTTTGTGTACCTGCGCAGACAAGTCTCAGCTGCAGGGAGCATCCCCCCAGACGTGTGTTTAACTTCTGAAGGCCTCACCTGACAAGTGCACTCTGTGCAGTCATCAACGGTCCACTGGTCCTTGTTCTTATGAACGATGCCGTTGTGGATGCAGACGCCCGCGTGAATGCCAATGTGGTTTTTAATGAGTTTGTTCTCGTCCGTCTGGCAGGAGGCGTAGCAGAAACCAACAGAGGGTGAATATCTGGATCATTAGAGACACTCACAAATCACCAGTATCTGTGTAAATCGCCAGTATCAGCATCAAAGTTATGCATTTACAGTGCAAAAGCTACGGTAACAACTACCAGCTGGCGGAGTTCGGTGGACAGCTCTTTCACCACAACACCAAGGCTCCTCAGCTCCTTGAACATGCTGACCAGATCCTCACAGGAGAAGCCACAGACCATCTGCAGGTCTTAACGCAGACGCAGACAGAAGAGGCCCGTTATTTGGACGTTCGTTTATCAGCAGCTTGCAGCCAGTGCAGCGGGCGGTGACTGTAGCAGGCAGCACCGTTTACCTTTAGTCTTGTGTCCAGTGTACTCGGTTCTGATGGCTGAGGACCCGTTGAGGTTCTGCAGGTTCTGGGTGTCAAGCGCTAGGAGAGAAACCGTAACCGTAAATCACACACGCTCATCTTTATGGCTGATGTATTAATAAAGAAGGGCATTTGCACGTTGTGTCACACATCCCACATCTCTATAAATTGTTCTGAAAACTAATTAGATACTGTAATGCTAGTAATGCTAATACACCCTAGAGAACATACTTCTATACCGCAGCACCCTGAGATATTTGCAGACTTGCATTCCTCCGTGACAAGTGGTAAACAGCGGCAGTGGGGAGCGTTTTGTGAAAATGATGTGTAAACGCATTTCTCCGGAGTTTCTTTTAACTTGGCAGAACATGGAGCAGATGAGGGTGAGAAACTCTGGAGCCTACTCACAGCTCTGGCATCCTTTGTTGCGGAGGATGGCGTCCAGTGTTGTTCCAAACACAAACCGCACGTTTTGCAGGACCCCCTGAAAGTACGGATGTTTGGGTTTAAGTTCAGTTATGGTCATTCTCCAACACAAAGCCTTGCGCGTAATACAACCACCACGTTCGTGTCCAAAACGAAAGTCTGCTGCAGAAAGGCTTCGGTGAAATGAAGTGTAAATGTTAAAACGTGCGCCCTCACCATGAACCTGTCCTTCACGGCCCCCTTGCCAACCCTGAGCTGCGCGCTGCCTGGAGTCTCCTGCGTCAGGATGCTCTGGATGGGCGCGTCCAGCTCGGCGGTGTTCACCTCCTCGCATCCCACGTACAGCTGCGCACGGTCCTCCTGCACGAACAAGGTGATATTCTTCCAGTGGCCCGTAGCCAGGTCGACTTCTTCGATGGAGACCACCTGCTGCTTGTTCTCGGTGGAGAAAACTATGTCCAGGGTGTTCGCCTTGCCGTTGGAGACGATTTCAAACACGGGTCCGGAGCCGTCCAGCTTCTCCACGGTCAGGAGGCTCCCCCGGGTGCGCTTGAACTGCTTAAAGTTGAGCAGCAGGAGGAAGCCCCTCTCGGCATGGATGGTCTCGATCAGGTCCCTAAAGGTGCTCTCGGGAACCGGGGGGATCAGGTCCGGGTTGAGGACCTTGTAGGCGGGGCTGTACGGGTCGTCTCCCTTCACCAGGGTGACCCCGCTGTTCTTCCTGGGGACCTGGATGCTCTCAAACAGGTCATACACGCTGTCGTCCTCCCGGCTCTCTGCGGGTGCGGAACAATGGGCGGTGAGGCTTTGTCTGGCATTGCGCTGCGTCTGATTCTTGTTATTGTTAGAGTAATAAAGGGACCATCCTTCACAATCCACCTGCAAGAAGTAACGCTCTGAGCAAGTACGTTCAACTTTAACGGCTTGGAAAACTCACCTGCGACTCTCGCGCCCTCGCAGCACCAAAGCATCAACAGCAAAAATATTCCAGTCAGCTTCATTGTGATCCTCCAACCTGCAGACAAACACAGCGTTAATGAAATGGAAACAGAAATATACGTTTCCGTGGGATACTCGTGACTCACCTGAACTAAAACACCCAAAGGTAATAAAATCCCAAAGAAAGACGTAGAAATCCAATAATTATTCCCTGGAATGTGCGCAAAGGAAAACGTTCCACGGTCAAAGGAAGAGGGACAATTAAAAAGCCACTAGTTTTGTGTGTCTGTGTTGAAAACGCGTCCTTGCTGCTGTCACAGCTAAAGCATCTCCTTTAAGCGGAGGGGAGGGGGGCAAAGTGCTATTTAAACAGTTTGGTGCCAATCCCAACGACCGGCCTCGTCCAATCAGGAGGAAAAGGGGCGAGTTTATCCTCTTAACGGCGAGAGAGAGAGAAGTGTTGTTTCCAAAGGTCCAAGGATCAGCTTCAGCTCTCAGACTTTCATGGAGCGGTGTTTCCTTTCCCATCAGTCAGACACATTCCCATCACTGTGCTAATGCAGCAGTGGCTCTGCTCAGTCTGCAAAATGAAACATTACTGCTTTCTCTTTACTGACAGCTGAAACCTTTCTAAAAACAGGGAGCGTTGTGCGTTTTTCTCAGATTTTCAGAATTGCTCTGCGCTGGTTGCAGCTCCGCCTGCCGCCGCTAGGAGCCGACGTGAGTTCACTAGAGAGGCCTGGGGCAGTTCAAGGGGCTGCAGCGCACCTGAAGTGGCTCCCAGATGTATGTTTAGCCATAACTAAGGCAGCATCCCGTGTCCAGATGATGAAAAATGACGACTCCAGCAAACAAGGTCCACTTACAAAGAATTACAAAATGATTAATGGTGTAGAAACAGTTTAGAAGTGAAGCAGAGATGATTAAAATTCCTGACGCTTTCTTCCACTTCACTCACCCATAAACACTTCAACGATCACTCTGTCCACGTAGACCTGCTGATTTATCTCCCAACCCCAGAAACAAAGCAGTTTGTTAGAAGAGACTCGCTTTAGTTCTGCTGCTTTATTTTCGCCCTGCGTTGTGCGACTGGCTCTGCTATGCTTCATTTTGGTGGACTTGTGTTTGTCTAGCGGGTTCAGAGCATTTTCCTTTTTAATGCTGTGAAGCTGTGCCCTGAGGTCAGAGCTGAGCCGACTCCTGTGGTGCCTTCGAGTCTCGGTCTCAGATCAGGACCCCTGATGAAGGCTACAGGTAACTAGTGCCTCAGGTGCCTGGACCTGAATCTGCAGAATCTGAATCAAATTAAACTGATAAAACAAAAGATCTGTCAGTTTGTCAAGGCACAAGGTGCTGAGTGGAGTGACTCGTGTTTGAGTGACGCACAAAGTGGGAGTTTGTTCAAGCCCGAGTTGTTAGTTTGCAAAACTCAACCGCTGAAGAAGGAGAGACGTGCAGAAAATAATGTGTTGCTGTCTTTGGCAGAGGAGAATGTAAATACACTGAAAGCATGAGAGGAAAGAAGAAAAAAGGAAGCAACAAGGGGAGGAAAGAATGTAATGACGAGCGGAGAGTCCATACACGAGGCGTTGTTGTTTTTCTCAGCGGGCACATCCATCGCTTTAACGTTTGTCACTTCCTCAGTCTGACTCCACTCCCTTCCAAAGCGACTCCCACGTCCCTCTTGCCATTACTGCTAAGAGATGACAGGGATTCTTTCCCATTCAGCAGCTCGTATTTACAATACAGCCAGCTCCAATCATGGTGAGGTAGGGGAACATGGCTATTTGAGTTGTGAGCTGCATGTTAGTGCCAGCCAAAAATAACAGCCAGACAGACACACACCTCTGCTTCTCTACAGCCATCACCCAGCACAAAGCCCACAGACGCTCGCAGTCGATTGTTAGCAGTGTCGCGTTTACAAAACCGAGGTAACGTCACATTCACGGTTTGTGTTGGTTCATATGGGACCAGTGCGAGTGGATGTGAGCCGTTCCTGACCTCAGCATCCATTTTCCAACAGACGAGCACCTGTGCGTCTGCCACTGGCCCCATGTCTGCTCCTAATAGCTTCTAATAAACTACTCATTGGAGTGTTCACCCATGACATTACTGTGCCAGAGCCAGGACCATTAGCCGGCTCCCGATGGGAGAAGTCGCTGGTCGCCACAGGCCGAGCCGCTCGGTGATCTCTAAATATCAAATAGTGTCTAGGAATGTAGTCTTGATCCCGTTCCATCTTCGGCCTATTAGGAGGTCACGGTGTGCCGGCTTCTTTTCACGGGCTTCCATGGACATTGTAATTTGCATTCCAGAGCTCAGTGGGTCAGGGAGAAAAGACGTTGAGTGTTCTGAATCATCTGATATAATTGCTGCTGAGAGCGTAACTGCCGAACCTATTTAATTCTAATGGGGCCTCCAGTGACATGTTCCTCCCCAGATCTGCTGAATTAATATAGGTCTGTTTTGGCCGTTAGCGATGTTGCAGCTGTAAACCAGCTGTTTACACGGGCAGCGCTGTAGGAATTACCAGCTCTTTACTCGTTTTCTGGTGTCTTGGCTTCGAACTTCACCAGATTCTTAAATATAGGGGACATATGCTGTTTTCATCAAGTGCAGTGTCACTGTTGATACAAGGAGTGATTGATGTCGCTCTGTGTTAAGGCATTTCCTGTATTAAATGTCCCTAAGGAGAAGACGTCGTTAAACAGTAGCGGGCAGTTTCTAAACAGTTTGAAGCTTTCACACAACTTGTGGGACCAGAGGTGGTTGTTCTGGCTCAGGTGAGGTTCTCGTTATTTATTTTAATAAGACGCCAGCCTGTGTTGTTGCTGCCTCCTCACCCCAACCGATCGAGGCACATGGCCGCCCAGCATTCAAGGCTAATTAGCGCTTGCTAATACCCACACAGTCTCATGTTCAGCCGATGTTTTGTCACTTTTAGCATATTTTTGGGGGGGGGGGGGCAGTTCTCATATTTTACGGGTCCACACACATTCTCCTGGTAAGCAAATACGCACTGTGGAGACCTGGCAAAAGCAGCAATAAACAACTGTCAGCCGGCCTTATTTGGAGATATAGAGGTCACCTGCCATGTCCACATTCCTGACATACCTC
This sequence comes from Macropodus opercularis, assembly GCA_030770545.1. Lineage (NCBI taxonomy): Eukaryota > Metazoa > Chordata > Actinopteri > Anabantiformes > Osphronemidae > Macropodus > Macropodus opercularis. The sequence continues at coordinate 1,750,256 of CM061112.1, forward strand.
TGTAGCGTACATAAATATCCTGGGAGGGTTGTTCCATACCAGTCTGTTTTCCTGAGAGCGGGACAGAAATCAGCCCGACTCTCACTCAACACGACAATACACTGCCTGTCCTCCGCCGTCAGACAAAGTCAGTCTGCGACGATTTACTAAATGAAAAGCGGCAGCGCAGTGAGTAAATGTTGCTGCTACACGATGGAGGATTGGTCCAGACCTGCCAAGCAAAAATAAAGCAACACACAATTAGATGAGTCTCTCAAATACCAGCAGTTACAGTGATGGGTGTGCACCTGGTAGTGACATGCGAGGACAAAGCCTGCGACTGCGTCTTCACATGCTGCTGGGCTGCTGACGGACACTGATCCGAAGCCAGCGTCCCTGGACTGATGGTGTGTGTGCGTGTCACAGTCACAACTGTCCTTGTAACTAGAAGGTAGTTAATGCATTCAGGACCTTTTTTCCGTATTTTATTTTAATCTCTGCTCAGGGCAGGTGAAGATCCTCTGGGGTCCTCTAGAGGTTAAATCTGAATTCTCCAACATTGTTACGCATATTCATGACAAAGTAAAAGTCTTCTTCGTAGCCCAAGCTGTAAATCTGCTGCACCACAGAGCAGGGCGTGATGTGATCTTTGTCAGCATCCATTGGTTTGCTAGCTGTAGGCAACGTCCTGACAGTCGTGTTACTTCATGTCAGCAGTGGGATTGGAGATTCAGCGAGACATTAAAGGTTATGTGTACATGGCTTTGAGTTTAATGTCTCCACAAAGGCTCCAACAAAGCAGGTTTTACATGCTGAGGCCTCCTTAGTGTGTTTAGTTTCTGAGGGAAAAATCTTTTGTCGCCTAAATGCATGTGACAAAGCGCACGTCAACGAGTCTGTCACGCAGACGTTGATTCCAGTGTTTGTTGAAAGCTTCCGTATTTGTGCTTTAAACCGCTCTCGGTATAGGCTGCCTTCTCCCAAAGTTGTTGTTTTTGTCTCGACTAGACTCATTCAGGTACAAAAAGGAAAACCTGGATTCTGTAAAGTCAGTTTTATACATTAGACACTGAAAGCACCTGTTCTTTTTCACTTCTGCGAACATTGAAAACCAAACAAAAAATCCAGGCTTAAGGGGAAAGAATCTAAATGAGGTCTCCCATAACATTTAAAGCGAGCAGCTTATGTATTGGCTTGTAAGCTTATTATATTGGCCAAACTGCCTATGGATGATGGCCGCGGGGTGGAACGCTGTAAACATGCTACGAAAACCAGGCGGATTTAAAGGTTCTCCATAAATCATGGTGCACTTGCTGGGGTGCTTGTGTCAGAGCTAAGTGATTCGAGCTTGATGATCACTTTCTTTCACACACCGTATTCTTGATTTGACGCACGCATGTAAAAAGCTCAGCAGCCATTCATTCGCTGCAGCCTTGGCTTTGTGTGTCCAAACCCATCAGTCAAACGGTTGCTCACAAGCTATTTTTATGTCTGATCCATCTGGCACAAATGTCCACTTGGAAACAAACTGATAACTGATTAAAGTTTGGAGCCTAAAGGTCAAAGGTCGAATGCTGCTCTTAACGCGACATCATCAATGTCTTCAGAGTAACAATATTCACTGAGACGTGATCAACTCATTAGATTTAGTTCCGAGGTCGCATGTTTATGTGTTTCCCGTCGCTGAGGTCCATCCCCTCCTCCTGAATCTCATGTACCGTCAGTGCATTTTTCTTTAAATCTGCCTTTCAGCTTAAACTGGGTGTGAAAGGATTAGACTTCAAAGATCAAAGACTCACGCGTGAACGTATTAGATTATGAGAACAAACCTGCCCTGTGTAAGCAGCATGAAGATGCAGACGTACACACTTGACAGAAACCAAAGTACAATAATAACAGCGTCACGTTAACTTGGGTTTACAGGCCTTATGGGAACGTGTTTAGATACAGGACAGGAAACACTAAGATGCTTTTCTGTCTGATTAGTCATCAGCGAAGGAATGCTGTTATTGTTATTGTAACAGCTCTTGAAACTGTTTATACCAATAATCAGTTGCTTATTTTGGCAAAGCTTAACTTTTTTCCTGCTCAGTGGCCAAAATATTCTTAAGAAACCTTAAGTGATTCCCCAAATACCAAATTTTCTTCCTGCACTCGAGTCGCAGAGGAGCTGACACAAACCAGGCTTGTATCAGCAGCTCTGTTGATGCGGTTACTGAGCAACAGTGAGATACAGGGAGGAAGGAGGTGGACACATTGATTCAGGGCCGTGACCCCAGAGAAAAGGCCACAGACTCTGAGAGGCTGACATTTTGACGTAGACCACTCGTCTCAGCTTGAAGACTAATAACATAGACATAGATTTTGAACTTGAACTCATTGAAGTCTACTCCAACTTGTGATGGCATCGGTTCAAACTAATTGCTATCTTGCTGACCTGACCGCTGTTCTCGCCTGGTATGTTTCTGTTTTTACTGTTGTAGGAGATTTGATAATGTCCCGTGACCTGATAAAACAAAGCCAAGCGAAAGCACTCATGTTAAAAAATGGAGTTGATTAATTGATGTCTCGCTGACAACAGTTTGTGTTTTCTCTCAGCCAAATAGAAGACAAACGGCTGAGAAGAGTCTCTGCTCAGTCCTGCACCTTGACACTTGACATGATGGTTTTCTGTGAGCGTGTGACTGAACTATGTAGTTGTCACAGCTGTCAGTCATCCAGCGTTAAGCTCCTTAACAGGGTCACTAAGAACGTGTCAGGCAACTTGACTTTTTACTTTCATCTGCTGCAACCTCTCCTGGGGCTGTAAAACCAAATGGTTTCTGGCTGTAAACAGGCCTTACTCCCCTGAGCCGGGCTCTGGCTGAAGCGCCCCTGTCTCCAGCGCTGGTGTCGCGTTGGGACCACTACACAGACACTTTGGTTCGGTCCAATTATGTTTAGAACCCACTGATTTGCAGCAATTGTTTTTTCTCACTTAGCAGCAGCCAGTTGGTGATTCACCCAAAATTTCCATAAAGGTTGTTTGTTGTTGCTGTTGGACAAGAGTTGATGTTTGAAACTATAGGGTTGGGTTCAGTAAAAGGCTGTGGCTTGGGTTAAATTAAGTCCTCAAACATCAGGCTTCTGTGGGAAAGTCCTGGACTCCATGGAGCCACGCAGACCTCCTCCAAACTCCGCTCTCTGTGAAAAAGTGCAGTCAGAGCACCTGATGGATGAACTAAACCCAGTGGGGCTACAGATACAGATGATGAGTGGGGCCTTCACACAGTTAAATTTTCTAGCTTGATGGCCCAAACACCGTATAGACCAGCTAGAACCCTACAAGCTGCATTTGACCCTAATAAGACTGTGGTTTTATTGTTGAAGAGACACACATTAGGCTATAAAAACATCTTTGTCTTTTGTCATTAAGTTGTCAACACGTTGTTCTTTTTCCCTTGATGAGTTCCTCTGTGTGATTATTACATTCCTGAAGAAAGCCATTAGCAAACACAGCTGGGTGGAGCGGCTGCAATACGGCTTTGAACTTTAGCATGGAAACAAATAAAAGCAATCAGAAAGACATGAATTGTTGCTGGCATTGATGTGATTATGTGCAACACATTTTACAGCCTTTGGAACCCAGCACGTCTTTCCCTCACATGATGTTTATCCAGTCGTTCCTCCAGTTTTCCTGTGGCGGATGCTAATAGCTGCCATCATTTCTGAAGAGCCGCTATCTCCCTGTATTAACCGTGCGGTTCAAGCTTCGTCGTGCATGGAAGGCAACAGCGAGGCAACGTGTCGTGGTTATGCGCCGTTCTCAGCAGCCCCACGTTCACCTCCTGCAACGGGGAATCCTGAAAAATAGCTGCAAAATAACCACTGTTGATGGTACTCTGGCGTGGCCCCAACAGCAACAGAAAGCTGAATGGAAAGTTTATGGCCCAGAGGTCATGTTTGTGTGGGTATCAACAGGATTTACGGCACAATACCAGTCAACTCCTAGTCTTCGGTCCAGAATGTGAGACACAATACAAGTTTGATTTATTTCTCCCTGTTCTCGTCTCCCCAACAGTGCAGGACGTTATTTTTAGCAATGGTGTGATTGAAAAGGTAATTTAGTGCTTTTCATTTTGCGGAGCCATCTGTCAAGGGTAGAAGCCGTGTTTGGGAAGGAGACCAGGCTGCTGGGTCCTCTGTCGGTGCTTCCTTGCCCTCCCTGGTCGCAGTCTTCATATGTGGATGTAAAGGGAGATCCACTGGATGGATGTTTCCCGTCTGTCGCTTCTCCTGTGGCTTCCTCCATTTTTTGTCATGCAGACTGTAAAGTGCACTGAGTCGCCATCAATTCATGCGTTTTTTTCCTTACGATGAGCATTTTTTAATCAGGGTTGTTTTGTTCATACTTTTTGTCTTGATTAGGAATAATGAAAACAGTGGACGAGAGAATGTCTTGAGCCCAGTCAGTCCCTGACTCTGGGCACAGTTGACGTATTTGAACTGAAGGCTGAATGTTTGAATTGTTCCTCGAATCGGTGTCAGTTCTGTGTTTTTCCGTGGAAATATCAAAATAAATAAACCATAATCGAGCCCTGTGAAGTAGAGTTGAACTAGCGTGTCCTTGCACTTAGAATAAATAGTGATGATAGTCTGAGCTGGCTGTACAGAAAACACTTCATGTATGATGGCGTGAAGTCAGTTAAAAGCATTTTGTTGTTTTCTCCAAGGCTTTGTTCAGATTACTGTCAAGTATGTCGTGAAATTCTAATTTGCCTCTAATTTCTGTGGCTAAAGTTTAAAACCATTTATTCCCTCAAGTCTTGTTTTCAAACTCTATTTCACACAAAGCTATAAATAGTCCAATTTAACTTTACAAGCTGGGTTTTACAGGGGAGCAGCAGCACAGTGAGCTTCACGAGCTTTCTGTGAGGTGTGACGTTGTCGCTCGACGTCTCCTGACATTTGTCTTGTCAGAATCTTATCATGTACATTTGATAACATGTTCCAGGATGTGGCAGCTCAGAACTAGTGTGATATGCAGTGGCCCAGTTCAGACGCGGTATAATGCTTTGCTGCAGCTCGCAGGTGAACCCGACGAGTGACATTTGCCTTAAGACGCAATATAATGATTATTATATGAGGACTGTTAAGGTTTAATGTGACTTTGATTGGACAGAGGTCGGCTTGTTTTCACCACGGAGCTGAAGGCTTGTGAGAGGAGAACGTATCATACTGATGCTGTCAGTAAAGCAGACATGGTAAAAAAACTCGTCTTCCGCCTCCACCTGCTTTATAAAGCTGTGGAAATTCCAATTTTCTGCCGGTAATTCGGATGTTTTGATCCTCCTCGGATAAGGTCCTTATCGCGTCCGATCCTCCCTCCTGCATCAGTCGAAGCTATCGTTTGTTTGGCCCTGGGAGCCCTGATCTCTGTTAAAGCCTGTCATGGTCACGGCACAGAAAAACCCGCGGAGAAACGATGATCAGCTCAGTCCTTGGTGTTATATCAGGTTACGCTGGCCCTGATGCAAACACAGCACATCTTAACACCTAAAAGTCGCTTGTTTTTCAGCCGTATCTGTAGCAGGACGTAGCTTCACGTACGGAATGGATAAATGGATGGAGACAGGAATCTGACCTGAGCTTTAAATTCCATTTTGTGGGTTTTTTCACAGATGTGTTATTAGGTTTTGGTGGTGCCTTAGGAAAACATATCCCAACACTTAATGTAAGACCCATGTCTGATGCATTAAGCAGTGAGGCCATTTAAAAACAGTGTTTTCTCTTCTCTGGTTGGTTTAGAGACACTGTTTATAACATAGGCTTGGACGGGTTCGCGTGAAGGGCGGAGACTTTTGTGCTTGCATGTCCATCTGCATTAGCAACTTGTGTTTGGCTCCTGTATCTGATGAACACAGAGGCAGACCTGCACACACGATGTGAACAGCTTCGAATGGTGGAATGACGTTTTCATCCGTCGTCCTTCCTTTGTGTTTTCTCGTCTTCTCGACATTTTTCTGCCTTCGATACCACGAGGCCTGTAGTTCGTCTGCATTCTGGTATGAATGGCAGTTTGGAGCAGCGGGTGGTTGACGGCTGTGGATTGCGCCTTATGCTGTTTACAAGAACTGTTTGCACAAATATGCTCATAAAACCTTATCCTGCCATAAACTATTTCTCACATGGAAATTATTCCAAAAGTCAAGCAATTGGGCACTAAATCCAGATGAACTGACTGAAGATGCACAGTTCAAAGAATCCTAATGCAGTTGAATCTGTTCAGCATCAAGTAGCATCAAAGGAAGAATCTGCCCCAGAATGTGACTAATACCCACAACAGTCCTGAGCTGTTGCTCATGCAATTTTACCAGAATCACTTGGTTTGTAAAGATTCTGAGTCTGAGGCTTCAGTGGTGTTTTGACCTGTGAGACCCAGCAGGAAATTGATACAATGCGAAGAGCGTTGAAGTATTTGACCTTTGTCTGCTTCTAGCGGTGGGCAGTGGTAAAAGCACGCTGACAACGTCCCCGCTTGACTGAAGTGCCCTAATAATTCAGGACCCTGACACTAGTAGCTAAACAGAACCCAGCCATCATTCATTTCATGCTTATAACATTTACAGCTGTCACATGTCAAAGTCACTGGAATCACTCGTTATGACTCTGACCACAGTCACATAGTTAATATTTAAATCGCTGCCTGCATGTAGTGAGAGCAGGAGTGTGATTGTATGCAGGCCTCAGTTTACTCATATCAAATGTGTCTGTGCATAAGAATAAGCAAAGAAGGGAAAATAAAAACGAATCATATTCAACTCAGAAAACTACTTCAGCGATTTTAATGTCAAGCATGGCTGCATACAGATTAAAACGTCTGGGACCTAAACTCCTACAGTGCGTCAGTAGGTGTGTGAACGTATAATTCATAGCGCTGCTTGTCAGTAAACACCACACGCAGCAGGAGCTGGTTGTTAGTGGGATTTGGTCGTCGCTGCGAAGAAGGAAGTCGCGCAAAGCTCAGTGGTTTTCTACAAAGCCCTCGGCCTGTGACTGTGCGTGCAGGTAATCCCGTTTCTCCCCTGTCTGCCGTGTGCGCCACGGGAAGATAATCTCCACATGTATGTAGGGTATTTGTCACATTGATGGAGCATGTAAAGGCTCAGTTGTGAGGCATGTGCAGTCTTATGTTGGACGGCCAGGCTCCGTAGGAATCTTTATACGGACCAGTGCCAGACATCTCTACACAATGACAAGCAAATATTAGGGAAACTCCAGTGGTTTCTCATTAGAGAGTGATAACAGCACACGGTCAGAAAACAAGAGAGCTAACCAGCAGGAAGGAACACGTGGCTGGGTCCTCCTGCTCCGGCCTCCTCTGGTGTGGATTTACATACAGAGCCGCGCATGAAAGACGACTCGTTAGACGCGTGAGGCTGCTGTCAGAGGAGAAATCAAACACGTTGCTGCTGTTTACTAGAAGGGAGCAGGAATGCAAAGAATGTCTGCTGTCTGACTTCCTGCCTGAATGAAGAGTGCTCATAAAAACGCGTCGAAGGAAACCATTGAAACAGCCTTGACTTCAGGGTGGAGGGTGGATGTGAGGAAATCCCCATCTTTACTTATCTCCTTACGGAATAAATGAAATGAAATATCCTTTATATGAATGAAATGGAACCAAGCAGCCACAAGGCAGGTACCCAAACTATGCAGATGTTAGCAGGTCGCTGCATCTGGACAGAATTCACTGAATTCACCAAGTAAAAGTAAGGACATACAGTATAACGATGCCTAAAGCGGCTCTGCAGTCCTCGCCTCTGAAGTAAAGTCAGCCTCACTCACAACAATCCATCACTTCACAGATGCTGATGTCAGCAAAGCATAAACGTAAATGAATCTCTAAATGCGGCCTGGCTTAGTTCCCCCATTGTTTCTCAAGTGCAATGTCTTATTTTACAATTAGGAGTCACTTAAGCACTTGAAGCAATAAGATTTCTGTGTAAACATGTCGTCATGGCTTTCATGGACTTTTGTCAAATGCTTTTATGTTAATGTTCCCAAAAGCAGCAGTAAAACCAGAGCAACTATGAACCACTATGAACAGTGGATGGAACAATGCTCATATTTATAAATGTTTGCCTAGAAGGAGATGGAGCAGTATGTGGGCATTGACAGGAGATAAAGGATGTCAGGATTTGAGTTTTTTTTATTTTAAAATGAGTGAAGTTGCTTTAAGTGTTTTGTGTTTTGCTTTAGCTGCTGTTATAAACTTGCAGCCCCCGTAAGCTCACAGTCTGAAGGCAGGTTCAGGTTCATGTGCCCGTACAAACAGCGCTCACGTTGTTGGCCTGGTGCTAAAGCATGTTGCTCCACAACGATGTATATTTTGCACAGTTCATTTGGCAGGAGAGGTTTGAATGACTCATTTTGGTTCTCAGGCTTGTCATAAGTTGCAACTGAGTCCCTGAGAAAGTGGTCTGAGGATGCCCTCGCAGTTACTAAACCAATTACTGTGCTCATTAATACAAGCAGGGCTTTAGAAATGAAAAGAGACAGGAATGGGAATGGAAAAGCGAAACATATACGCTTAAAAGGAAACTTCTGTGACGAGGCCTGTGTGGGCTGTAGAAAAGCTTCACGTTGCATGCCATGCTTCGGTTTGTAGACGTGTGCAGGTGTTGGTGCAGCGCTCGACTTAAACCTGCAGATGAATCGCTGCTTTGCATGATCACATCTGTTATCGTTGATGCACCACACACTGAGCAGATGTTAGCGTGTGCAGATACGCCGCGTGGCGTGTTTCCAACTGGTCCTGAAGCTGGACTTACAACAGACAACCGTTCAGCCGCTCGTGGGCTCTCGACATGCTGCTCAGCGCTGCGGCCACTGCTGACTCTCACCACTAATAATAGTGAAGAATCCCACGTTTATCTTTGTGTTAGCTTTCAAATTACAGCTTGTGTGCCGCGAACAGCCTCAGATAACTAGTTGGAACTTGCTCCAGGGAGCAATGGAAAACCGCAAGTCCTGAGGAAATGTTACATGCAAACGCATCAATTTGGAAATTAAACGTAAATATTTGGATGAAGCTTTTCATTAAACTTTTCACCTAATGTTTGTGTGGGTTGAAAACGTTTCCATGTAAGCCTTTAGTCACAGCATGAGGTGTTTGTGATGTAAGGTCGAGTAAAACGTCCCGTTTGTGTTGTGAGCTGTAATACTGTCGGTTCATCTTGGTTATGTCCCTGTGCTTCCTCAACAATGATCAGATCTGTAGTGACCTGGTTTTGTATCACTGTTCTGTCACAGGTGCACATTGTGATTTAAGATAAGGTCCCTGCATGGAACGAAACCTCCAACTTAGCTCAGCTCAGCCACAGGCCACACACAGTCAGCAGTTGCCTTGTTATTGGTGAGTTTGTCGTTCGGCTTCTCCTGGACTTCTGCTCGTGTTTTGTCTACACATCTCATTTCTCTCTCTAACTCCTGCAGATGTGGCCGTGAGTGTGACTTTCTCTCAGCAGATCAAAGCCGCCGGCGTCCACGCGGAGGAAACGTTGTTAATGTTGCTGATACCGTGCCATCAGCCGATTTGCAACGTGTTCTCAATTACAGGAAGCCAGGAGAAATGAGGTCTCCCATAATTACGTCGGCCTTGTTTTCTGTTCCTGTCCATATAGATTTGTGGGGGTAAACTGGTGCCGAGATCAAAGGCTGGAATGCTGAATCTTGATCTGGTATCAGAGGGGGCTTCCAGGGCTCTGCAGCACTCGCTTAATAAACCCTAATACCGCTTCATAAAGGGGCTCTTTCACTTAATGTACATACAGAGCAGGAATCTCATGGACCGGACGGAGACTGGACAAGAGTGGCCAGTGTAGTTAGTAATGGCTGTGGGACACGCAACCATTTTACCGCCTGTCGCTGATGGTCATGGCAGCAAACCAGGGGAAACTTCTAGCGAGCGAGGACTCTGAGAAGCGGTGATACATGACCTTTACACGTCTGGAAGGGAACGAACGGCATTATCCATGTGCTGGGCGGGTGGAAGCATAAACAGACTTAACCTGCTGATATTGTTGGAATGTTGGACTGTAAACGGGGACACAGCAGAAGTAAGAGCACATATTCATAACGGCGCAAACTGCAGGGGTTGGGACCTTTGACCTGACCTCCACCGGTGTCTATTAGGCCTTTTAACGCCAGGTGCTCAAATGGCAGCTGGTGTAACTTCCATCCTAAATCAAACGACTGGATGTCAGAGACGTCAAAGCATCTTGATGGTGAGAAGGAAGCTTTCGTGCTTCTTCTTCTTCTTGTGTCTGATTAGCTGGTGAAGAGGTCTGTTGTTAAATGGACATGGATTGCGTTGGAAGATAGAAAGATGCTGCACTTTTGAAATATATATATATATATATATATGTTAGACAAAGACTGTCTGCAGAGCACATGCACAGACACACACTGCACCATCGGCCTCATGTCCAGAGTTGCTGCCTGTGGTTGTGGCTGCTTGTTGTCTGTTCTCCATTTGAGTCCTTATACGCTGATTACATAACATAAAAACAGCGTCCGTCTCATTAGGACCGTGATTACCAGTGTTGGAACAGGCATCTGTGCTGCCATGCAGAGCCGAGCAGGAAATTGGCTGCAGACAGAGAAGCTGCTGTGGCAGAAAGGCCGTTGTTCTTTCACGGTAGTGAGCTAATAGAGAACAAACAGAGCAGATTTCAGTATTTATCAGGCCCACGTTACCACTTAGTGTCCTTCCACCACAGCCATACTGCGTCCATGTATCGTGATGCCTGTCTGTGCATGGACGTGTTTAAGTGTCCAGCTGAGGGCAGGACCATTAACAGGTGCCACGAGCTCGACAAGCGCTACGTCTGTCTCAAGGGTGCACTTGGTTTGTTGAGCCTTGGAGGAGAGGTGGGAGCTGACAGGCTAATCAGTCCCTCCTGACCTCTTGACCTCAGAGTCTGAGAGGCTCCGCTGTTAACTGCGGCTGTAAATGGTTGCACTTGTCCTTGAAGTACTGTATAAAGAGCAGGTACATCCAGAACCTCCACAAGGTCAATGCTAAGTAGTAAACTGAATATAGGTCATACTTAGAGTGGAACATCTTTAGAATAACACACAGCTAAAGCGCGTTTGTGTGTGTGGATCTAAACTTAGCGACGACAGCTGATAAGAAACAACACAGACAGTCGTCAGCCAAGGGAGACTTATCACCAGGAAGCACCGCAGACTTCCTGTCTGATGCGTTTACTGTACAGCCCTCATGCAATAGAAGACTGGTTGTTTACGCTAAGTAAGTGAACCTGTTGCGTCAGAGCGCAGCAGTAACGGAGAAACGTTCTGTGAGAATTGTTTCCATGTCTTACAGAGTTGTAACCTGAAATGAGATTAGAGTTTGGTGACATATTTACTTTTAATCCCATGGCCGCACACTTTTGAACCCACTAAGACTTTTATGTAAGAACACAGTTTACCTTTGATTCAACCTTAATATTGCCGTCAGAGGGATTTTAATACCTTAAATCTGTGATTAAACACATTCACGAGTCTCGAAGGTGACATTGGTTCTCTTTGAAATCATTCACGCCTCTGTGCATCATTAAAGCACTTAATGGCCTATCCAAGCATTTAACTGGGAGAGGGACAGTGGGAGAATGGGGCTGTTGTGTGGCTGACGGGCATGGGAGAGAGAACAGACGGAAGTAACAGAGTGAGGAGAAGCGAGCGGACTGAAGATCAACTGAGCTCTCATTCTCTCAAATATGAGAACGGGGATTAGGGAGTGAATGGCGCTTACCTCCACGCTGACCTGCCAACTACTGTAATCAAGGACAGTGCGAGTGATGCCATGATTGGCCAAAAGGAAGAAGCCGGTGACAGTAATCTCTGGGAAAATGTGGACCACAATGACAGCTGGTGCTTAGAGACGACAGCAGTGGCTCCATCACGTTTCAGAGGAACGTCTGAGAGGACGAGCGATGCAGAGCAGATTCCTCTTATGGTGTCTCTATGCACACTTCAAACCGTTTGGGCTGTTTAGATTCATCACAAAAACGTCATTGCTGACTTGGTGACATCATGCAGTTTATTCTCTCTATAACTGAATCAGGCCACGCTGCTGCTAATTCCTCTGACCACCCACATGACGACTAACAACCTGCCTTTCTGCTCCCTCTTAACCTTCTCTGCAGGAGGTGGAGATGAAATTAATCTCACACGTTACTGAGTATCTAGACAGGAATGTCATTCAACAGAGTTGCGTATTGTCTATTTCTTGCAGGCTGCTCTCAACCCATCATCTGCTGCATTAGCGTCAGAAGCTTGAGTTCATCGGTTGCAGACGGTGAGAACCGGCTTTAAAAACTCAGGTTCGCTGTGACTCTGGTCTCTCACACTGTGTATTATTGTTCCATTACACAGCTCATGGCCTCGACAGGCAGGCGAACCTTGTTACCAAACGTGGCAGCGGTGGCACTGTTGCATAACCTTAAGCACTTAGAGGCTTTGTGGGGGGTCAAGATATCATTTAACGAACCCACACAGATGCTCAGCCAGTTGCTCCGTCAGCAAAGCAGGTCCGCTGGCTTTGACAGGGAGATTATAAAGGAGCAGCTTTCATGCTTGATGCTACACCAAGAACATGGGTTTATCCATCTGAACAGAGTAAGGAGGGACATTGTTCCCATGTAATGCAAATTGAAGATAAAAATCTTAATCAGTGAGAGTGAGAATATCTTGGGGCCAGCATACAACTGTTGTTCTTCTCAGGATGACTGTGGTTGTTCAGCTTTAATCTCAGATCTCGAATCTGGACGAGATGAATAAGAGAAACAAGGACAAACACAATACAACAGAACCATGTTTTCCTCAGCCAGTTTCTTCTCTGCTATAACAGGCCACAGTGAAATGATGCTGCAGTTTACGACAGACAAACGTTTCAGGAGAGTCTGAGCTTTATCGCCATCTTAAAATAAAACAAGCAAAGCTTCTCCTTTTTGAGTGAATAAAAACAAATCATTTGTTTCTTTATTATATATATTCTGCACAGCATTTTTGACGGTATATAGACAGCAGTGCTGCCTCCAGGATGACCTCATGACCTAAAACGTTGAAGTCAGTCAGCTTCAGGATCTGCTGAGTCCAGACTAACCTGAGCTTGCTTTGTCATGCAGGCAGCAGTGAGGCGGTGCCCCTCACAGTGCATTTCTTGCATGCTTCAAGGATCCCAGGTGCTCGCTTACATAAGAAAAGCCCCCGACGTGGCCTGTTCGCCAATCCCAGGTATGCCTGGAATGGGTTTTAATTAACTTCTCCTGGCTCTGTCACTGTCTGTAATGTGCAGTAAATCCAGACACTGATCACTTGGTTTTGCATTATTTGCAAACTTTGAACTCTGTTCTGTGAGCTTTAAAGCGCTGCAGAGATTCTCCCTTTTAACGTGACGGTGCATCAGGTCCGTGTTTCTTTGCAGCTACAGTACCAGTAACTGGGTCTTACTGTGTTTGACGGCCTGGGTCACGTCTTAGTGAGACAGTTTATCGCCTCCCTTCCTTGACCTCCTCTCTCTGCTGTCTCTTCGGTTTCAAGTACATACGACTCTGTGGTGGGTCCTGCAGGGAAGCTTCACTCAGTCATTCCGGCTCTAATCTGTTTGCCAGTTCAGTGCTGTATCAAATATAACTTGTGAAACCAGGACCACTTGTCTCTTGTGGGCAGTGATCTTAGCTCAAAGAGACGCATCATTGGCAGTTTAGGCAGTTCTCATCTGTTTTCCCCAGCTGACAGGTTGAATTACATAATATCCAAAACAGTAGAGGACCCATGACCCTGCTGGCATAAGGAGCTGTTTGGCTTCCCTGAGCTATGTTGAATCCAGTGGAAACATCCACACATCAAAGCAAACGCGAATGTAGATTGACTCTTCCAGAGAGGACTGCGATGCACAATGGTGGGTTTTGTGTGACGAAAATGGTCCATAAAGGCCCATTGAGAAGCCCGGGAGAAAAATAAATGTGAGCTGATTGAAGAAGGCGTGTTGTGACGGGACGGAGGATGTGTTTGGAACAGGAGCTCAGCAGAGAGATGGCAACGTTAAAGAGTCTGCCTTCCCCAAGAGGCCTGTGACAGGAGCAACAGGTCCAGGTTTGCGTGAGGTGATGGAGGATGTGGTAGAAACGTGTACACAGGCCAAACGGCTCAGGTAGAACAAGCATCCTGGTGTTTTAACTGAAATCATCTTAGGGAACATGAAACAGTTGCTGTGGTGATTGTTGTTCATAATGTTTATCACTATTACAGCCACGCTATGCTGTGTTTCGGCCTCTTGTCCTTCATGTGGACTCACCAGGCCATATTTCATTGTCTCTCCCCACAACGCAGCTCCTCCAACACTGGCAGGAAGTGAACACAAGAAAGAGAAATGAGGATGCGGCTCGTTGAATCATCCCTGCGTGTCACCAGCCGCCAAATGTGGAAATAAGAGAAGGAGCAGAGGGAAACCAACACTTACTGAAGTTGAGGTTTACAATCAGATTCCTGGAGGAATAGAGAGAATACGAGCCTACAAGGAAAATAGTTCCATGACTCGTTGTTTTATAATGAATTTGTCACTGCACAGAAAAATAATCTTGATGGGAGGTTATGGGATGTGAGAAGGTGCAAACCTGAACGTGTTAGCTCAGTTTTCACGTCCGGTGAAGAGGCCAGGATCTGCAGCAGACAGAGCACGACCTTCTTGGTGGGAAGAGAAAACACCTGACAGGAGGGTGATGATGATGGATTACACCGGGAATAGCACGGAGTCTTAAATACATGAACGATGTACAACAGAACTGTGTTACATTTTTGCACATTTGCACGTCCCCCGTGGTCGACAACCTGAGCTTCTTCATCCCAGCAGCTGGTAGCTGCCCAGGGAGGTACTGAAATGGTTTGTGTGTCAAAATCTTCCTGACAGATCTGTTACGCACTTAATGGATCAGAGTAGAAAACCAGGATGTTTGGGATCAGCTGCTGGTTAAAATACTACTAAAAACCAACAACACACAACAAGAGGAAACTGTTTACACTTCAGCACTGATATGTTATGTATATATAATTACTCTTAACTAAACAGGCTGTAAAACCACTCTCTCCTCAGGCAGCACTACATCGTTTCCAGTAGCAAACACAAAGCGGTCCTGTGATAAAAATCTATTGCCTTTTGTGCTGCTAAGGAATCTGACTGATTCCAGGTTGTTCTGCTTTACTCCCGTTTGTCCCTAGGGAGCGTTGTGGTGGAAAACACCCTGAGCCACTTGGCAGAACGGAGACCGGGGCTCAGCTCAGACACAAAGGTACGTCTTTTAACTCACTCTGCCTACACTGAGCAACGCACCCAACCGAACAAACGGCTGCAGAGGTGATACTTAGGACGGAAACAGCCTGTTAGGCGGCTGTCTTTCAGCCCAGCTGCTCATTCGCTGCTTTGCTGCCCAAACCTAATAAATTCTCGTGACTTTTCTCTGAATTCTTTAAACTAAAGAAAACTGTCCACCAGGCAAATATTTTATTGCCTCTCGTAGCAGAATATGACTCATCATTTAGTTGAGTTATTACTCATCACAGTAATGAAACACCAACGAACAGCAGTCGATTCTTGTGGCGTCTGCTCTAATGTGGTCCAAAAGTTCGAATGAAATGAATCCAACCTGCCCGTGGATCTGCTGCGCCGGTCGAGGTTCTAGTCTTCTGTCTTACGTAAGTACACAGACTTCAAGCTCATGCTACCTGCCTGGCTTCTCATTTGCTGTAATTGAAGTCTCCCACTGCAGCTGCTACAACCTCCCACGAGTCTCCGGCGGTCGCACCGACCCAGACAACAGGTTTTAAAAGCACACAGTGGCACACTTTCATCTTCCTAACAGCGCTTCATCAAAAGTAGGACACGCTGTACTGCCAAGGTCTGGAGATGGTGTGATCCACGGTGTACGTCTGTCAGCCACAAACGTTTCGGAAGCACCGCTTAGTCCAAACCGAAGTAGCCTGATTATCTGGGTTGTGAGGTCAAAGTGCTGCTGAAGGTTTATGGTGCAACAGCTTCTTTGGCCTAAATGCTCCTTCAGTGGCTTTATTCCTTTTCTGGATCCTTGAACTGAGGCTGAAGAGAAGTTCGTTAGTTTATTTGACTATAACTGTATTCATAGTACTTCACTTCAAACCACTGTGTTCTTGACTGAATGACTCGTCTTGGCTACTGTAGAATCAGCCCATGGCACCTTATAAAAGCCTTTATTGCAGCCAGTCTGCCCTAATTGTCCAGCAGTGATCTGCAGCAGCCACGTAACAGCCTCAGATGCCCTGTTGTTTGGAGACTCAAGGTTAAGTTAGTCTAGATCATATCAAATTAAGGCTCTGAAGCACAGAGGAGCTGCATTTTTCAGTGGCAGGCGTGGTGCAGATAATAACACTAATAACACCAGGCATGGCGCAAATCACAGCAGCCAGATTAGGCTGCAGACCAGGAGATGTAACGGAATGTGAGCTTTTCAACACTGGCAGTGTGATTCCATCAAAACCCAAACAGCCACTGGTGTTGGAGAAGGAGCCGTGTTCATGTTCCCTCCTGTTTTTTTTCCATCCTAGCACAATTAAAACGCTGATTAATTTAAATCTCAGACAGAAAACAAAGTTTGATGTGATTTTCTCAGCCGTTATGGCATGAATTCTAAAAAAGTTTCTTTAAAAGCAGAGCGTGAAGCTTTGAATTGGCTGCTCACAATCCTGAGGGGTTTACACTCAGTGGCAAAAGAATTTTTACTGTCGGGCCAAGTTCCAGATTTTTTTATGTATTTGAGCAATACTGATAAATGTAACGTAAAACCACTCAAAGACAGATACTGACTTCATGATATATTTGGTCAAATCATAAAACGAGTCAAGGCAATTTGAGCCTGCTCCAGTTTCAGGTGTGTGAAAGTATTTAGTCAAATTTCTTTTAGTAAGGTATCAAATTTAAACATGGGCCCAGAGATTTGTATACAAACGAGATCCTCAGTTTAGTCTCAGTTTAGTCTCAGTTTAGTCTCAGTCTCAGTTTAGCTCGCTACCAGGCAGGCTTCTCGCTCTCGCACAGTGGCTCTAGGTCCAGGAAAATGAAGAGTCGTGACTATTAGGGAAGAACCAAAATCCCTTTGTGTCTTTAATAGGCGGAGAACCAACATTCCCATCCACTCATTTGTAATTAAACAGGCTTTAAAAGCTCTGTGATCAGGACTAATTAGTTCAGCATCTGTAAGATCCAGTGGTTTGATGCTCTGCCCAACGTGTTGCATTAATTAGGTCATTCAAACAGAAGTATCCACACGCTACCACGTGTGTACAGCTCTCAGCACACGCACCATCAGTCCAAATCCAATCATCGGCCCTAACAAGGTGATTGTTATGTAATCAGCGTGAGTGTAAATATTATGTAACGAGGAACGGGTCCGCTCGGAGAGGAACCAGATGGCGACTCCTTCAGTTTATGAACACACTGGATTCATTGAGAACCCGGGACGCTCCACATATTCCGGCCGCATGGGTTCAGTGTGTGGTTTCATTTTGTAGCTCTACCCACTGGGTGCAAATTATTGTGTGACTTTCTGTGATTATCTCGTCGCAGTGTGTTTTGGAAAATCTTTGTAGTTCAACACCGTGTCTTGTATATTTATGGCATGAAAGTCCTCAAATGTGGGAAAGAGCCGCTTGCTTTTGCAGGTGATTCTGGATGATGGTGACATGAGTGACCACTGGAAGAACAGCATGAATATTAGCACAAAGTGTTTCTTGTGACACTTGATGAACATTGATTTCGTTATTGTTTCCGTATCGGCTCAAACCGTTTCCTGCTTCTTGCTGAAGTGGTGACTTACAGGTCATTGACGGCAGGTGATGGATGTGGCTGCAGCTCTGAGCTTCAGTTTCCCACCGGCCTGTGGTGCATGTGTTGGCCAGGGAGCCCATGAGGAGACAGTCAGCTGGTAGTGACGGCTGCCACATGGCTGCTCACGACTAGCAAGACATGGCTGCGTGTGTTCAATCATTTCGTGACTTGCTGATATTACATTTATGGAAGATACTGTATCTCTATTTATTGCATTTTCTGTGAAGCATATTTAGACTTACTGTCACTATTTCACGCCCAAGTGGTCAGTCAGCCCTGTGAGAAGCACCTTCAGGAGCTTTAGCTCCAGCAGCTCTCCAAATATTTATGTCAGTGTGTTTTTCAGTCTTCCAGATTAGATTCACTCAGACCTGCTGCTCATCTGCCCAGGTTTCCTGCCTCATCTGCCAAAATGTTACGCAACTCGCTGCCTGCAGAGACACTTTAAGGCTTAAAAACAGCAAGCGATCGTCACATGCACCTGCTGTTACAACGAGTGTGTTTAAATTTTAAAAGCAGTCGTACGCACGTCTTTCTTCATGATTTTAACTTTCTTTGTTTTCCACTGTCTGCTGTAATAAGCCACTGGGGCCTATGTGACTGTGTGATCTGGACTCAGCTAAGAGCAGTCAGAGCGTTAATATCCAAAGGCTTAATTCATTCTCCATCCAACATCCTGACATGTCCGTCAATCCAGATCGTATCTAAAGCAAAGCAGGGGGACAGTCTGAGGTCACGTCCTTTGTGTTTTTAAAGTTAAACTTGCTTTTTGTGTGATTTATGCAACTCTGTGATGGAGTCTTGCGCTTTTCTTCAGATTCAAAGTGCAGCTGTTTTAGGAGTATGGAGCAAGACTTAAGTGTTATACAACCCAAGCTCATTAGCATGAACTAAATAAAAGATATGTGAAATAAAGGGTGATGATCGCTCTAGAAACCTGTGCTTCCCAAACTTATTGTATTGAACTTTTTGCATCTGTGCACATTAATCAGCAGAAACCTCTGACATGCTGTGAATTTGGGCTGTGACTATTAAAAATAACCCAGAAGTGGAAAAGCACCTGAAACTGTTGAAGCAGCACAGATTCAAATGTTTGAACATTATTCAAATGTTTACTCAGCTACAGCACTCGAGTCTTATCCTGTCTGACCTCAGGTTAGGTAACTGAACTGACGTGAACCTGGAGCCAAAGCGGTTTATCTGCTCAAACCTTCATAATTATGAGCTTCAGAGGTCAGAGGTCAGATGGATTCTATGCTCCTGTTGATCTGTTGTTGGTTTTCCAGTCTAAATGATTCCGCTTCCTCTGCTCCACTGGTCATAACTGTGTGAAGTCGCCAGTGTTCTCGCGTCGCGTGTTATGACGCTGGTGTTGAGCAGCGCTTGACAGCTCGATGGCGGCTGCAGCGAGTCAGGGCGGTGGGATGCTGGGTGGCCCACGCCCTCCCCGTCCCGTGGTAGCTCATTAGATGCTCTGCAGTGGCCGCGTGCAGCGCGTTCGATAGTATACCTGAAACAAAGCTCCCAGCCATCGAGTGACACGATAGAAGGACTTTCTCACTCGGGCGGCTGTAAACCAGATGAATGAGGCTCAATAGCACAGTTTGCCCTCTGTCTGTCGTCACACATACTGATCCATCAGCGACATATTTTACTGTGGGAAAGCATTCAGTTAGTTTGTTTCCGTGGGAACGGCTGCTTACGTTGAGCTTTAGGTTAGTGCTTTCTGTAAGAGTTCACTGTGTTGCGTGTGACGCAGCCTTCGGCCTTTGACAAACGTGTGGGCCTGATATTGACGATTGTTACGTCAGACAAAACCCTGGTGCTCCTTTAAAATCTCCCAAAATAGCCCGCGGCTGCCTTCCAGTCTCACTGGAGACGCACACACCAGACCAAACAGTGTTTGTGTGGTTGAAGGAGCCGCAATCACAGTCCATCGGGTATTCGGTTACTGAGGTCTCATATTGTGATAGAACATTTTACCTAATGGGAAATCCCATTCTGTGTACGCCAGTAGTGCAATGATACACTTATGATGATACGCTGCCTTTGTTCTTCAAAATCCCCTCAACAGCTACAGGACACATGAAGCAGGGGCAAACTCTGAGCGTCGCACCGCATCCAAACGTTCCTCTTATCCTGGTGACTGTGTTAGCTTGGTTTCCAAAATAAAGAGTCATCGTGGCCGTCGGCACGTCATCGCCCTGAACTCATCACAACGCTGCTACAAAGCATCAACAAGTAGCAGCAGAAAATCATTAGTCTGGAGGATGAAAAGATCTTGGTGGTGTCTGACAGATCCAAGCATGTGCTCAGTCATTCCCACGACAGAGGCTCGGGCTTGTCGGATCACGTCCCCTCACAGCTTCGCTCTCAGATCAAGTACAACATAACAAACATGTTTTCATACAAACATCATTACGGACTTTCTCTGCCTTTGCTGTCTCGGGTTTCCTCTTGATTTGGCTCGTTTGTGAAGCTCATGCCATGTCAACGGTTGTTCCTCCTCGTGCCTGTGCCTTCAGGCTTAACGTGCTTCTCAAATTTAATATCTTCTGCAGCATCTGCAAGATAAAGGCTCTAGTGGCGGATGGAGCAGCTGGGAAACATCTCTTTTCATGCTCTTCATTAGGGCGGCACGTCCTGTACATGTTAAAACTCCCCTGTGTGCAGGTATTCACACATCACGACGTCTACGCCAGTACGTTGTATCACTACAACAACCTTGGCAGGCGTCTCGTTGCAGAGGTCCGTGAGTGAGCAGCTTTGAAACCCTTTGTTTATCATCGAACCTTATTTCATACGGATTCATACCTCAGTTTGGCTTCTCTGCGTCCTCTAGGCCTCATTTACACAACACTAAAACCTGAGACCTCCCTGTTTAGTCAGTGGACTGTCCTGTGTGATATTTGTGTCTATGGAGATTCTCTGAGCTCTTTGGATCATTCGAAGGGTTATTTGTCTTTGGGTACGCTTGAATTTCTGCTTTATTCCCCGTGGGACTGATACTCATGGGAATAACTGGAGAATGTCTCTGAGATGAAAAGCGCCCGGTGATGATGCTCCGGCTGTCTCTGTCTTTGTCCCTCTGACTCACTGTCATCACAGTCATTGAGCTTTTCCCTGAGCCGCTGTCCCTCTCCAAGCTTCTGTCTGGAGCCTTGGTTAAGCCTTACTTGTGTTTGACTGCAGCTGAGTTGTCGCCTCTCGCCAAAGTAAAACTTAATGGAATCCAAACGCCGACTTCCAGTGAAAGTTAAAGCTTTCCCACTGCTGGAGCCAATGAGCAAACAAAAACACAGTCGAAGGTTTTGCTTGTGAAGCCAAAATATTTCTTT
This sequence comes from Macropodus opercularis, assembly GCA_030770545.1. Classification (NCBI taxonomy): domain Eukaryota; kingdom Metazoa; phylum Chordata; class Actinopteri; order Anabantiformes; family Osphronemidae; genus Macropodus; species Macropodus opercularis. Next base: position 1,771,475 of record CM061112.1, read on the forward strand.
GAACTGTAACATGATGCCGAATAATCTGGTGATTTTCTTGATTGAACGTGTCACTGGAAACGTGTCAACAGTGTATAATCTGAGAAATCTGACTGAGTCTTTTGACTTTGATGCAGTCCATCATCTTGCCGTCTCTGTTTCGAAGTCGAACTAACTGCCGGAGGCCGGAGCTGCAGTGGAAAAGCAGTGAGGCTGCTGCACGACTGTCTCCTTTCTGGTTACAATTAAGTGATTTACAATCTGGCAGCGGCTCTGCTGGGTGTCTGGGTATCGTCTTCCCTTTCTCTTCTGCTGTGCTTCTCTCCTCCACCAAACACAGTCAAATGTGTGGCCGCTGCCAGCTCACACACCAGCTCATTGTTAGGCTAATGTTTGTACACTGGACCAGTGAACGCAGACGCCAGGTCCTCAAGCCACGAACTCTGTCAGAAGACGGGAGGAAAGCAGAACATTCGGTATCTGCTCATCCTCCAGCTGAAGAATTTCCATTTCTCTTCAGTCCAGCGAAGTGATTAAATGACACACATACATCTCCCCTGGCAAAATCAAAAGCAACTGGAGCACAATAATTCAATAATTAAAACTCAATGCAGCTTTTTAAGCAGTCAAATCTGATGCAGTTTGCTTTGCTGCACCGCACACATTCATATCCAGGTTCAAGTTTGTCTCAGGAATTACGCCTAACCAACAAAGCAATTAGGTTTAGTGGAGAAAAGTAGCTTCGTCTGGACGAGCTTTTCGATATTCATAGGAAGGATGTGTTTTCTTGAGGAAATGAAATTTGCTGTAAATGAAACTGGAGCCATTAAAGAGTTTAATGTGATTATAATGTACTGTATTTAAATTTCCCTGATGGCTTTGGGTTTTAGTGTGGAAAAATAAAACAATCTGGATGAAAACTGATGGAGTCGATTCGTTTGGGTGCAACATTTTGTGTCTGGCAACACTGTTTCATATATTATGTTTCTGGAGGAATCACTGGATGGGTTATGTTCACAGGCAACATCATTTGGTGGTCGCTGGGCAGCCACAGGCTCGAGTTTGGCTTTAGAATCCGCTCTGTATTTAGGACTAACAGCTTCCTCAGCGGATGCAACTACTGGACGACCCATGGTTTTCATGAGAAACTCACCTGAAAAGCTGTAAACTGGGACCTGGTGAAAACCTTTGGACTGGTTTCTCGTGAGCAGGTTCGTATGCTTACATCAACTAGTCTACGGCTGTTTGTCGAAGGAACGTCATCATTTCACTCATTAGATCTGGCAGCATGGAACCTGGCAGCCGCTGCTTTCTCCCCTTCGCTAGTAGAGAGAGGGATGGGAGACAAACAGCATCAGCTGGCTCCTGGTGGCTCCTGGTGGCTCCTGGTGGCTCCTGGTGGTTCCTAGTGGCTCCTGGTGGCTCCTGGTGGCTCCTGGTGGCTCCTGCTGGCTCCTGGTGGCTCCTGGGGGCTCCTGGTGGCTCCTGGTGGCTCTTGGTGGCTCCTGGTGGCTCCTGGTGGCTCCTGGTGGCTCCTGGTGGCTCCTGGTGGTTCCTAGTGGCTCCTGGTGGCTCCTGGTGGCTCCTGCTGGCTCCTGGTGGCTCCTGGGGGCTCCTGGTGGCTCCTGGTGGCTCTTGGTGGCTCCTGGTGGCTCTTGGTGGCTCCTGGTGGCTCCTGGTGGCTCCTGCTGGCTCCTGCTGGCTCCTGCTGGCTCCTGGTGGCTCTTGGTGGCTCCTGGTGGTTCCTAGTGGCTCCTGGTGGCTCCTGGTGGCTCCTGGTGGCTCCTGGTGGCTCCTGGTGGCTCTTGGTGGCTCCTGGTGGCTCTTGGTGGCTCCTGGTGGCTCCTGGTGGCTCCTGCTGGCTCCTGCTGGCTCCTGCTGGCTCCTGGTGGCTCTTGGTGGCTCCTGGTGGCTCCTGGTGGCTCCTGGTGGCTCCTGGTGGCTCCTGGTGGCTCGCTGTCTCTGCAGCGTCTGCTTCCACTAGATGTGTTTTGGCTTATCGTAGCAAAGCGACTCACAGCTTGTTGTTGTCCTCCCTGTTCTTTCTGCACAGAACAGAAAGAAGGAAGCAGTGAACTGGATGCAGCTGCTCAAGGATCGTTATGTAGAATATATCATTCAATGCAAAGCATTTTCCTCCAATATTTAAAAATCATCAACTTCATTATGCAAATCAGCACAGGTCTGTTTACATGATCCTGTCTACAACCACATGGATCCAAAATGTCATGGTCACCTTCGTTTTTCTAGACGGGAAACCAAGGTGTTTTTCATCCTGGGCTCTTTCTTATGTTTTATGTCTTCAGTCTCAGCCAGGTCACATCTCCCACCTCTACTGCCTGTTGAAGAGATGTGCAGGTCCTCCAGCAACACTTCCCTCCTGTTTTCACTTATAGGCGTAATAGAAAAAAGAGAGAGGGCGACATGTTACATCATTTTTTTCCTGTGTGGAAACTTATTTCTGGCAAATTTACAGATCATCAGCTTTAAAAGAAATTCCACTTCCCAGCGCGTCCAAAGGTTTGAAGCTGTAATGTGGTTTCCTTTGTGAGGTTCTGGACCATTTGCTGGTTATTTATTGGTTTCTAGCACCTCCTGTTTCTCCGCTCTGTGCTCTTCGTGTTGTTTATGATGCGTAGTAAAAGGCAATTTCACTGTGCATCGCTTGAGAAAAACCTGGAAAGAAGCCGTGGCGTGATTGGTCGAATGCATAAAATTGCTTGTTTAAGTCTCACTATGCAAAAGCAAACTGCCAAAGCTTCAGTTAGATGAAGGTCCGAAAGAAGTTTTGTCAAACAGAGTTGCGTTAAAATAGATTTATGTGTTTATTATTTCCCCATCATTGGTGTAACTAACCCAAACCTGACTCACACGTTATTACCTCCATTATTAAATGATAAAATGTTTTCGTTCTGGATTTTACGTACATAGTTTGTTTAATACAGCCGTTGTGCGATGTTTACAGATGTGGCGCGGTCTTGTTTTGGTCGGAGGCTCACATGGCATCTGTTACTTAGTCTTTGTCTTATGAATGTTTTTGTCATTGGAGCACGTCCCACGCGATGTGCCGGCACATCTGGCTCTTACATGCCACTGTTCTGCTGCCTGTTGGCGATGGTTGCATGCCTGCAGATCTTTGTAGTTCTGCCAGCGGTGTCTTATCAAGTGAAAACAACATGGTTAAATATTTAAAGATAGCTGAACTTAGACTCTTCACAATTAGCCGGACAGACTTTGTAATGGTTGCGGCCAGTGGTTTATGGGACTGAGGGTTGAGTGGACATACCGTGGTTCCTGCTGGTTTCTGCTTGTCTAACTGGTTAGATAGTTTATGGTGAGCGCAGTGAAACCTTGTCATGTTCAGATCTGGTTTGTCGGTGGCATCCCTTCTGGGGGGTTGTGTCTTCTGGAAACAGCCTCAGGTTGAATAGCTCATAGCGAGCAGCGTGTACCAGACAAACATGCCTTGAATGTCAGACAGCTGAACCGAGCTGAAGGACGGAGGAGGAAAACAAAGGACATAAATTGACACGGCTCCTCTTTTGTAATAATCATTTTTGACCAGACTCCAAACACTGCAGGTCTTCAGCCGAGTCCGTCCCTCGTCCTGCTGCGTCGTTCACAGTCTTCGGGCAAACGCGTCTGTTGGCCCGCTGAGATAATTGCCCGTGGCCTTGCTGCAGTCAGCTCAAACCAGGGAGCTGCCACGCTGCTACCCACATCTGACAGAGTCTGGATTGTTTGGTCTGTGAGTGGCACAGCGTGTGGACGAGAGCCCTGCCAAGCTACACGGGCAGGAGATAAGGGTGTGAGCGTGAAGTCTGGTATGAACTCGGCTTCTTTGCTCGTGTTCTCTTACATATATAACATTGCTATAATAAGCTTTCCACCAGTTTGTCCAGATTGTCCTTCAGCGTAAAACTCACTGCATGAGAACGCAAACGATTGGTTTCCGTTTTTGCAAATGTCCACGGAGACCGTGCGTTCGCTGCCAGGTCTTGGCCGCCCCTCACTGACAAGGGGATGGAAAGGTCTACGAGGACAAGCGCTTGAGATTGTCAGCGACTGTCAGAGAGAAAGGAAAGCGCAGCATGAGCACTGTTTTATTCGCCTCCGGCCTGAACGTGGCTCCACTTACTGTCAGGAAAATTTCCTCACTGCGTGTGATGAATGCAAGCAGGGTTGGTCATCTGGCTCGTAGGGCTGGAGGAGGCCGTCTGACTGCTGCTACCAGCCAGATCAAAGGCAGGAGGAGAAAGGAGGAGCAGACTTTCCTCCTGCTTTCTGAGTAAATGTAGGGAGCGCTATCAGTCTGGAGACATGATTAGATTGAGCTGGACTGCGTCATCTGAGTAAACATGCAGTGACCTGTGTGGGATCTTCACACAGACTTTCACGTGGGCTGCATATGGAGGTTGTGTCGCTGTGGCAGGTTGCTAAAGATGCTCCTCCAGTCAATCGTCTGAGAGACGGAAGGTTTTCTCCCCTTGAATCACATGGATGCGCAAGCGCTGACAAGCAATGGCACAACTACTCTGGAAGCCACGCACTCAAATATGCACATTTAACATTTGATACAATATAAGGATTCATTAAAAACAATAAAGACGAGAAAGGCAGAAAGCTTCGCTTGGCTCAAAACATGTTGCTGTTCGTTGACCGGAGGAAAACAATGGCTGAACTTGTCTTGGTCCAGCTTTGTGGCTTTGTTTTGTTCGTGTGTTGTCATCATAAGATGCGAGACCATGATTCAGACCAGTTATGTATCATTAATTCTATTCCTCTGTGATGCTTTTGTGGAACCCTCGTTATTCCATCTTCTGACAGCTCAGTGTGAAGTTTGACATGTGTGCGTCTGTTTGTGGCACGATTGGATGTAAAACAGCATAAACAGGAAATGTCGGTTTCCTGCCAAATGGAGAAGATTGGTCGAGGAAGTTATCCTTCACAAGCTGACAGTGGCTGCTAACTGTTTGCAGATATGCAGACTCAATGGTGAGTTGAAAGGGTCAGACACTTAAGCTGCAGTTAAACAGAACAAAATGGCATGAATATTTCCATCCCTACTCCATAACATAACATAATAACATTTCATTTCGTTTGTTCGCTCTTTAACTGACTTTACCTGGAGAACTACTAGGCTTTATTTAACAAGGGCAACCGCGAAGCAAGTACTTGTTTCTATGCTAATTAATGCTAGTAAATGATGGTTATGAAGCACAAAGCGCATAGACGCCTTTTTACATTTTTACTTTACATGTATGTGTTTGCTTTCTTTGAATGTCAGGTGACACACGTGGACTCTTGACCATAATAACCACAGTAAATCACTGACACTACACTAACGGGTGAGTTGTGAGACAGACAAATTAAAGGCCGCTGGGCCGTCCTGCAGGCAGTTGGAGTGAGACGCAAAACAACGTTTAGTGTATTAAAGGCAGGTGAACTTGAACTCGCAACAACAGTGGTTCTGTCATTTGTTGTCATTTGTTGTGGCTGGCGTCTGTTTGCGTTTGGGTGGAAGCATCCTGGTCCACTGTGCTCGTTCCCTCTCCTGAGACGGCTTCTCCCCTAATAAGGTTCATTGGTGGCACAGAATCGTTGTCGTTGCAGTAAAGCGTGTGTGATTAATTGTTCAACTATGTGCAAATGTGAAGAGCGGTGGAGCCATCGCACCGATCCCAGTAATCCCACGGCCACACATGAAAGGATAACAATAACAGTAATTCATTTGTGTGAGTGCAGGCTGGTTAAGCCTGCGGCCAAGCCCAGGTTCCCCTGAAACACCTGTGCTGAGCGTCTCAGACAGCTGGTTTAGTGGCAGCGTTCGTTTGATGCTGGTTTTGATGCCGTTCAGCAGAGCTGCAGCCGAGCTACAGACCACACCGACAACCCCAGACATTGCTTCCATTCACTGGGCCCTGGTGTATTTCCTGCTATGTGTGACTGGCCCAGCTCAAAGCTGCCAACATCCCCCAGACAGAATGATGTCACTGATTAGTCTGCTAATCAGAGATCAGGCTTTGATCCTCCTGGTAGTTTTGTATTTCCATCATACAGGCATTTAATGGACTCCGATAAGAAAACAGGGGGACTGTGCCTCCTGGGTTCCCTGTTATTATAACCAGTTAATCTAGCAAATGTTTTTCCAACTAATCAGGTTATTTTGTTCAACCAGCGGTTCTAGCTTAACATCACAGGATTACGAAGGCCAGCAAATGTTGAAGAAGAGGCGTTTATGAAAGCTGAACTATTGCTAACTCAGCACAGGACACCTTAAATAATGTTAAAAAGAGTAACCAACTGCTGCTCTGAGATCAGACTAGACGCTGCAACAACTACCTGTCAGTGGCTGCGTCATATTGTGTCTCAGCAGAAAACGTAAAGAAGCATAAAGCCCAGGCTTAAACCAGCTGTCTTCATTTCCTGTCACAGACAACGTCTCAGCCACGGTGGATGTGTTTGTCCGGTCTTGGTGTGAAATAAATCATCTGTTTTAGGGTGAATTTGTGAACTGTCACAATAAGGAGGATAAAAAAGTGTTTCATCGTCTGTTTGATTTGACAAACAAACGATGTTTTGACTTCATTAATCTTGAACGTTAATCCTGTGTCTCTTTGGAGTCTGTCAGAGTCACTTTGATCGATTACAGGGGAGGGAAGTGTGGCAAGCAGCTGATTATGACAAAGGCAAATTGTCTGGTTCTGCATGGTCATATTTTAAACGTCCTGCTGTTTTATCTGTTAGTGTTGACATGATAATTATTAATAATTGGGATCGTCAGGCAGGACGCTCTCCACTTCAAAACAAAAACAGCCTGTTCCAAAACAACACGGAGAGGATGGAAGGCAGCAGCTCGCGTCGCTGCAGAAGTAAAACAATGGTGACTTTGTGTTTGAGGCTTGGCCTCGCTGTCCGTCTGTGATCACTGCAGCTCCAGTCTGCGGCATTCCTGGCATTCTGTACGCGTCACCCTAGAACACGACAGCTTGGTCACACGCTGCGTTTATTTAACGACACAAAGTTCTCGCAGGAACCTCGGGTATAATTGAAACCCAAGCCGGATGTGGGACGCCACCAAATCCACACGAATGCAGCCTCAAATCGGTCCCCAGCCTTCAAACGAACAGAGGCTGCAGGTGTGAGGACGACGGTGATGTGAGGGTGATGTGAGGGTGATGTGGGGGTGATGTGAGGGTGATGTGGGGGTGATGTGAGGGTGATGTGGGGGTGATGTGAGGGTGATGTGGGGGTGATGTGAGGGTGATGTGAGGGTGATGTGGGGGTGATGTGGGGGTGATGTGAGGGTGATGTGAGGGTGATGTGGGGGTGATGTGAGGGTGATGTGAGGGTGATGTGGGGGTGATGTGGGGGTGATGTGAGGGTGATGTGGGGGTGATGTGGGGGTGATGTGAGGGTGATGTGAGGGTGATGTGAGGGTGATGTGAGGGTGATGTGAGGGTGATGTGAGGGTGATGTGGGGGTGATGTGGGGGTGATGTGAGGGTGATGTGAGGGTGATGTGAGGGTGATGTGAGGGTGATGTGAGGGTGATGTGAGGGTGATGTGAGGGTGATGTGGGGGTGATGTGGGGGTGATGTGGGGGTGATGTGAGGGTGATGTGAGGGTGATGTGGGGGTGATGTGAGGGTGATGTGGGGGTGATGTGGGGGTGATGTGAGGGTGATGTGGGGGTGATGTGGGGGTGATGTGGGGGTGATGTGAGGGTGATGTGGGGGTGATGTGAGGGTGATGTGAGGGTGATGTGGGGGTGATGTGGGGGTGATGTGGGGGTGATGTGAGGGTGATGTGGGGGTGATGTGAGGGTGATGTGGGGGTGATGTGAGGGTGATGTGGGGGTGATGTGGGGGTGATGTGAGGGTGATGTGGGGGTGATGTGAGGGTGATGTGAGGGTGATGTGGGGGTGATGTGAGGGTGATGTGGGGGTGATGTCAGGGTGATGTGGGGGTGATGTGGGGGTGATGTCAGGGTGATGTGGGGGTGATGTGGGGGTGATGTCAGGGTGATGTGAGGCTCTCTCTCCCTCCGTCTGTTTTGATGACTCGGCCTTCATTCCTCGGCTCAGTTACACTAACTGCTTGCTGGTTAAAATGTCCATGTGAGGACAGAACGAGCTGCTGATAAGGAGACGTCACGTAGACACTTTGTTGACAGCGTTTTATAACAGTGGGGACGTCTGTTCAGGAAGAACTGAGTGACACCACAGCTAGAAACCAGAAAGCGAGTGTTCAGCTTATGTTCCTTTCACTGTTACTATTAACTATTTATCAGCATCCTACAGAGTCCTGTATCACTAACGTTGTTCATTTATGGCTTCATTATTTATAAATTATGGCTCAGTAGAAGTGAGAAACGAGTGAGGCAGCCACGAGCTCCAAACGTTCAGCACCTTCTCTCCCTGCTATGACTGGGAGGAGCTGATTTCTGTGTAACACGTCCAAGCTGCCAAATATACGTACAGCGAGCAGAGCAGCGGCTTCACCAAAGGGAAGCGTCCAGTCTAGCGTCACCGTCCAGTTCAGCTGAGGCTTCCAGGTCACCGGGTTCCTAGTTAGCGTATGAGCCGAAGCGCAACCGAGATAAAGTTTAACAGAAGCAGCAGCCCCACGCGGCGTTTCTCCGCCACGTCGCGTTCCTGCAGCAGCAGGGGTCACATTCCCATCAGCTGAGTCACGCGCAGAAACTGATACTCGGCAACTTATTTGTACGCTGGCACGCAACGCGGCATATTTGGCGGCAGCCGTGTTTCCCTGTGAGACAGCAGTCAGGCAGCGCTACCTCAGGCACGTACCCGCCCAACCCCTGGGAAATGATTACACTGAAAGACTCTTGACTGTTTACACTGAATAATAGTTTAGATTTAGAGAAGTGTAAAACAAACGATTCATTCAGGTTAAAATCTGGTTGAAGAGACACAGTCGACATTCATCCTAATCCAGGATAAATCTATCAAACCTTGGCTTTCAAGTCCAGACAGTGGCCTTAATCATCTCGTTTAGAGTGAAAGCCTAGTTAAGCACAGACGACCTCACTGTTCACTTTCCTGGAATAAAATATTAATAGATTTCTGAGAAGAACAAACACGTCGGATTCAGGTGCTGCATGATTTACAGCCTCCCTGTGGCTGACACAAGCCTTGTCTCGCATCAGTCTACCGCCGGTGAATTCCTGGACTCCTGGAGTTCCATGCTGGCGTTTCAGTCCACTCCATGCGAATGAAATGACGTGTGGCTCAGGGATGGACTGGAGCTAAGGTCATCTTCCATCCAGCGAGCGATTGGATCAAGTTTAAACAAGGCCTAGTTGTGTTGTTTGCTCCGTGTGAGAAAACGTGAGAGCGTTTCATTTGACATCGAGCCACCAACCTAATGACTTAATGGGGACGCTGGAGAACATTTCTGAAGCCAGTTTCAGATTTTCATAGCTCATGGCTTCCTGGCAGTGGGAGCTCTGCAGAGACGTGCGCCTCACCCTTGCTAACTCATCCATCGTCTCGTTTATAAGTCAAAGTCGGTATTCCTGCTCATAAAGAGGCGCTCTGTGTGGTTTCGAGTTGCCCGCTCTGTGACAGGCTTTTTCCTCTTTACCAGGGCAGAGTCACCGGCAGGGTTTTCCATGTTCTCTGCCCTGAAGCACAGTTTCGGCTGAAGCGGCGTTTTCCATGTGCTAAACGCCGAAGCGGCGTGTTTGTTGCACCGTCTCTCCTACGACGCTTCTTCCTCCCTGGTTCTAGCGGCTGCAGCCTGATCCAACATTGATGAGACGGTGGTGATGACAGCTACTCGCCCTGCTGCTGTCTTTTGATAATAAAGTCAGGGCTTTCCTGAGGAATCCGACCAGGCAGGGCCTGCTGTCCTCGTCTTTGAACACGCAGCAGGTTTCCATTAGGACAACCTGAGGGTGGGGGGCGACTGGCGGGAGGATGAGCCTCTAAGTTTATGAGCTCCACTCCTCTTCCTATTGTTTTATGATGAAGGCATAATTTAGGAGATGCGGAGACAGAGCAGACGCATGGAAATCCTTGTGCCTTAAGATGTTTGAACCCTGACGTGCGCGAAAGGGAAGCGATGGGAAGATTTTATCACATCTGTGTTTGGCCGTTACAGCTGTGGAGGATGTGCACACTTCATACGTTTTCAGTGGAGAACTGGACCTTGAACCGAGCATTTATCTCAATCTAAGTGTCCAAAGTATAACTTTCTATGTTGAAATATGTGCAAGCTTCACTGTAGCGGCACCTATAAATAAATGTAATAAGTATTTAGGAGCTTATTTAGAGATTTATACTTAAAACCTCTGGGCTATAAGTTACGATCTGACTCAGGAGGTGTAGCCGTGTTTAAAAACGAGAGAAATACGTAGAACTTCACACGTGTTGTTTGCAAGCATCAGGAAACGACCGGAGCTTGTAGAGGATGTGTGTAACAGTGAAGCCGGGCCTCAAAAGCTCATTAACACTTCACACAAAGCTCGTTTGTTGAAGTGTCGCCGGGGCTTGTGTCTTGGTTGCTGGTTGGTTCCTTCATTTGTGTTATTTTATCCTGACGTGGGATTGTGTTAGTTTACAGGTGACTGTAATAACAATAATTATAATTATATATTATAATTATTATTATATATAATAATACTAAGGTATAATAATAATAAAAAATTCACGGACATGACACAAAACAACGTAGAAAACCTTTCGCGCTTAGTTCATCTGGACAAAATGTACCAGCAGATGAGACAAATTAGGAAGGACGAGCAAAGCCTTTAAGAACAAATCAGCGTCTCCTCACACAAAACCACTCTGCAAGCGGGAAAACAACTGGTATAAGGAGGCTCCGTTTGTCAGGCTGATGACAGACATATGATCGAGGTTATCCACCATCCCCCACAGCAATAATTACCATCAATGAGAAACTGAAGAACAGACTCCAGATGTTGAATTCAACATTCCCAGCCTGCTCTGTTTGATTCATGCAGCATTTGCCATTTTGCAACCACTCATTGTCTCTACCATTCGCCGCCTCCTCCCCTCAGGGACGTGTGCTGGTGTTGTCAGTCATAAGAGCAGACGATGCTGCGTGGACGGGACAGTAACACATGGAATCGGACATTTAGAGGGATTAGGCGCTGACGTCGGTCTCATTCCTCTAATCTGTGTTGTTGTCTCTGACAGTGGAGTCCTCGCGTGTCAACCGGATGTAGCTGGTAAAAAGCACGTTGTGATGTCTGTTGCGTGAAAACTACCACCTGTGAACCTCAAGGTGGTGAAATCAGAGCTTCCCAAGCTGCAGATCAGAGTCACCGTGAGGCTGCGAGTTGGAGGACACGCTTTTCTATTAAATGTAGGTTTAACTTATCATAATATTTATCTCTCATATATACTCTTCATAGAGATCAGATTGTCCTCACCCTTAGGTGAATTTATTTATTATTGAAATGGAATCAAAGACAAATGAGTTCCTCTGATTTGCTGTGAATGACTTACTTGAAGAGCCCTCACTGGCGTCTTTATTAGGTGCACCTGTATGTTTCCATAAAGCCTTAATGAATTCTCTGTGCTGACTCACCCGCCCACTGTGTCGCGACCCAGGCAGCCTATGTACACTGGATACTGAGGTTAGCATCCTGTTGATAAAGACAGAATGGTCGCTGTGAAATGTGAAAACCCACTTGATCTCGCCTGGAAAGAGTTGTTTACTTAAAACAGTTGCTCAAGGTTAACAAAATAGTTTCCATAAGAAGCAAAAAGGGGAGGCTGTGCATGTGACCGGGAACTGAGAGCTGCCTGACATTTAGCCTGAGCAGGACACAGATGATAGTGTTTGGATGAAAAACGTCTTCGTGTCTCAGATCTTGCAGAATAAAGAGACATTTCTTTACGCACCTGTGATGATTAATAAACACCGGATAACTGGCTAAACATGGTTTTTAATTTCAGATTCCGTGAGTGAAATAAAAACCTGCAGAAATGAATGAACCAGACCTTTAATCTGGCCCCGGGGGGATGCACGGATTGTCCTCTTGCATGTATGTAAGGGATAATCCATCACCAGTCAAGTTATTGAAACCTAATGCATGACATGGACGACCTGCCAACAATCCAAACATACAGTGATGTACTGTGTTATTATTTCTTGGAGCAGGATCTTCTTTGTATTAAAACACTGTCAAACACAGAACGCGTCTCTCTTACGCCAAAGCCTTGTGAGAGCAGAAATGAGGCGGCCTACAGCTGTGAGTATCGCTTTCCAGCATCAGTCTAGAAACCATGAATATGCCCCATGCAGCCAGAATGAAGCAGCATCCACCGAGCGCATGACGATCGATATCGGCCTGGAAGGATCTCAGTTCCTTCCTAATGCTTAGTTCTACGGTGTAAAAAAACTGAAAGTGTGAGGCTGTTCTGTCGGGGGGGTGCGTTGGCATCACCTCCAGGCCCAAATGTGGACCTGGCCTGCGCTGTTCCCTGGGGGAGGTCTTCCTGGGTGTTTGGCAAGCAGAAGGCAAATTGCATTTCCATATGGATATGTGAGGTTTGACCTGCTTCCTTTAACTGCCCCCACACAAGCTCTCATTCACCAGATCTGAAATCCATGTGTGGTTGAGCTGTGGCACAAGTCACAAGCAAGACTCCTCCTGCCTGCCGCCGTTATCATCATCTGAGCAGCTTCACTTCGTACATCTTTGTACTTTCCGTTCTGACAGAGACTGCGGCCACATTTTCTCTCCACCATTCTGTCTTCATTTCCTGCCTCCCGTAGAGGATACCACCACTTTCTTTGGCTGTGTTTCCCGTTCATGTGGCCAGAGATGTGGTCTGTGCTCACAGCCTGTTGAACCCATTGAGTATTTTTCCTGTCGGGAAAATCGCTAATCGATTTCATCCCGTGGCCTGGAAAGGATCGAGTCACGTGTTGAGACATGTTTGATGCAATGTCTGTGTGTTTTCTGAGCAAATCGCCCGGGACGGTTGCTGTCGGACGTTTCAGACTGAGTTTAGTGGCCGCGCTCGACTCAGCCGGGCCTTCAACGGCGTAGTCCTCTGCAGGAGGCACATGATTAACCAGCTTCTGACAGACGCGTCATATGCCTTATTGTGTCTTAATTCTCCACACTTTTACTACAACAACCGTGTTTGTCAGCGTGTCAGTCAAGACTGGAATATGCAGGATTAGTGCTTTTCACTTGCTCGGGACTGTTTTAAGATTAACCAGATTAATACCCGCGTATTAGACCAGGAAGGGGATGTAGGATTAACCCAAAATAAACCATGTGTTGAAGAAGAAGGAAGGAATCTGTCAACAGTGCAACAATAAAGCAAAACAAAAAAGTGTAAAGTCTTATTTAGAGTCAACATATAGACATTTTCACATTTCAGGTTAGTTTAAATCATTTTGAATCCAGTCAGTATAGTCACACTGGAAGGACACTTTGAGTACATGTGTGTTTTTAGCATTTAATTCTATTACTCTACAAAGAGAACGATTCAGAGCCAAGAGCCGACATCTGAAAATGACTTCAGGCCAGTGAGGCGCTGCTCCACCGGATAAATCACAAGCGTTTTATAGCTGATTTCCAAGCTGCTCTGATAAGATGCACTGATCTCTGGAGGAGAGGTGCACGACTCCTCTCTGGCCAGAGGACGGTTCTTCCTGCCTTCCTGCGAGGAGGACGCTGGACTTTACCTGGTGTCCGTCACTGAACGACACCTGGGCCTTCAAATACAGTAGCGGCCCCTGTGTCCTGCACCGCGGCCCCTGACGGACAGTATTTATGTCTGCAGGTGTGCATCAGCCACATAAAGAGAGTCTGTGTGTGTCCTGTTTCCCCGTCTGCCCGTTTCATCATTAAGGTATGGAGATGAGAAAATAAGCGGCGTGGGGGAAAGCTGGGAGCCTTCTAGGTTTACCGGTTTATGAAGCAGCCTTCATGAGCGAAGGGGCCCAGCCGAAGCGCCGTCGAACACACGGCTGTCTGTTTAGAGGGAGCGCTTCTGGTCTGCCCCTCCTGGCTGGTGCCGTTTGAAACCTCTTATGCATACCACTAACGGCACATTTGCCTTTTTTGTCTGTCACGCCTCCCCACATCTTTACAATCCCTTTAATTCTCCCTCGCTCCCAATCTTTTGCCCGCCTTCACCCTCGCCTGGAATGTTTTGGCATAGAGGGAAAATAAACCGCGGCGCTCACATCACCTCACATCGCCTCCTTTTAAAGTGCAGCTCAGGGTGTTAGGGATGAAGAGGAGAGGTGAGGAAGAGTACACTGCAGCCTACATGCAGCTCCAAGCTTAGCTGCCTTGCAGATGTTTACCTGGACACCCAGTGTCATACTTTCCTTGGGTGTTGCTGTTCCTCTCTCTGCGCCCACAGAATGGGGCCTTTGTGAGTGAGAGTTCAGCGTGTCGTGCTCCCTCCAGGCCCCTCAGCTAGTCTTTCAAGCAAGTGCTTCATCACGTCCCAGCACAGGAACGAGGATTCTTACCTGGGGCCCCAAAAAGCCACATGATGACCATCAGTTCAGATGTATTTGGTCTAAACACATGGGAAATGTATTTTTAAGTTGTACTAATCTACCTTGTTCTAATTTGATATGTTTTCATTTCTTAAACTGTGGGGAAGTGAATTTTAACTGCCTTTACCTGCTCAGGTTTGCTTTGGCAAACCTTTGAAGACTCTTTCATGAAATAACACATGAAGGAGTGAGAGCATAGACTGAAATGGAAAAAGGATGCGTCCGCGCCAAACGCATTCCAGCCCCACCTTCAAAGAGTTGAAGGGTCCAGAGGTTTAGTGTTTTTGTCATAAGCCTTTGCTGCTGTCGCTGTAGCTGTGTTTGGACGTATTCTTATTTCGGTTCAGCTTCCAGTTCTCGACATGTTTACATGTAAGCTGTCATTTCCCATCTATCTAATCGAAGTTAGACTCGAGGTTTCTGTGAAGATGCCCTGAGCCTTGGTGTCTTGGGCACAGAAGGACTAGTAGGACAAGTGTGCAAGGAAAACAGAAAGTGCAGGGTTTTCAAGGAAAAGTGGCAACTGAGCACACAACCTGTTTTATGTTGCGCATGTTGAAAACTTGACAGGCTTTAATTGAGACTAAAATAATTTACAGCCCAGACCGTACAGACAGAGAAAGAAAAAGATACGCAACGAGAAGACCCAACTTACAGGAGCCACCTCTGCAGATGGGAATTTTCTGTGCGAGCTGCTAAACTTGTCAGATAGTTATCACACTGACTGGGACCAGGGGCCGCGAAGTCTGATAAGTCCTCAGGTCTTCAGAGGCGCAAAGCGTCCCCGAGGCCAAGGCCAACTCAGGTTAGTCAACTATGCACAATCACGGCAGACCCAGGGCCCATCAGATAAGATGTCCCAGGACATTCCTGAGTGCCGAGGATCGGTCCGACGGCTTCCTCTGGAATGCCGAGCTCTGATTGATCCATCAGAGGATCAGGCTAAACCTGTGGAGGCTGATCTGGACTCTGACCTCGTCAGCCGTAATCTCTAGACACATAGAAAACCACGTTACGATAGACTCACTGTTCGGTATCGGCTTTCCAGCGATGGAAATCTGTTGGAACCTGCTCATGTAGTGTTGGTTTCTTTATTATTGCTTGTACATGTTGTTTTTGCTCCACTTTCAGACAGCGCTGGTCAGACCGTTCACTGATGTTTGGTAGTTTATTCCAGACAGTCTGTGCTGGAGCTGGAATTATGAAAACACACATACAGGTGCTGTGTTGGAAATAATTACCATTGTGTAGCGTGAGCTATTACTACTCCAAGCAGGATCAGTCGCTGTTTGTTTGCCTGGTCACTGCACCAAAGCAGCATCCCCCAACCGTCCTGGTATAAAATGCCCCTAAGTGTTACAATCCCAACAGGCTCTTGCTGTTTTCTGTCTGTTACACAACGCTTCAGATAGATCACAGTGACGTTTGTGGCAGAGGTTCCTGGCAACGAGACGCCGACTGGCCGAGTCTGTGTCTGTGTCATGTAGTGGTAATTAGCTTCAGATCCACATGTTGATCAGACGATAATTCTTTCATTTCTTTTCGCTTGTGAATATTAAATATACAATGTAATAATGATAAACACGATCATGCTTATGATATTGTTTGTATGTTGTAAACATTTTCCAATAAGGCTGGTTTTTATTCAGACTAAAAGTAAACTTGTCCCTGCTGCATACAGAGGAAAACTGCAGCCTCCGTGAAGACCAGGAGCTTTCAGCGCCTCAAAAACAGGCTGCTTTGCTGCACTTTTCACAAAGTTCAGCAAAGTTCAGGATATTTGAAGGCAGATTTTTTGGCTCCAGCTGGTAGAAATCCTTTAATACGGGACATAAGGCTTGGTCAAAACCTGTCGGAGGTGGTTTATTTGCTTTGCTCACCAATAAGCCCAAATCAGAAATGTCATTGGTTGTGTTTAAGGATTATCATACTTGCATAACACCGGTTTTCGTCCAGTGGGAGTTTATCCTGTAGTAGCATTGTTCTTTAAAGCAAAGCAGCGTCTGCAGATGTTTGTGTTATTTCTACAAAGCTTCACACTAAGCTGAATCATTTAAAACGTAACATTTCTGTCAGCATTTTGTTTGCGTGTTCATCTTTTCCACATTTATGCTACAGATACAGACTAGATGGTGTAATAAGAAAAGCGAGGCCTTATTAATAAAGCTGCAACGTGTCTTTGTGGATGACATAAGGAGGGGCAGGATATTAAGTCCAGCATCTGGACTCCCCAGTGTAAAACACAATGTAGACATTAAACAGTTTATATGAGGGCAGAGCTCAGCTTACACTTCGAGACAAACATCCGTCCCTGCCAGCGGCGTCTGGCCCTCACGCGTCAGAATTGGCCCTTTTATTTGGACTGCCTCGTGTGCAGCGGTCTGCGCACTGCAGGTGGTTCTGCCCGCGCTCAGCGTGTGGTGAAGCGCGACCTCACTGCTATCTGTGAAAGGTCAAAGTGCCTGTGAACAAGCTCCGCGACTGTCAAACAGCAGCAGCTGCTTGCCGAGCGACACATCGGCCTCAGCTGAGGCCAAGTCTCACAGGGGAACTCAGGAAGGAGAAGCAGGGTCGTTAGGCGTCGAATGCAAGCCAAGCGAAATCCGCTTGGTTTGATGATCCGCAGGCCACAGAGCTGCTATAAACCGTGAGTCACTCTCTTCCCCAGTGAAATAGTCAGCTGACGTTAGCCAGGGGTGGGTGGTGTACACACCACTACACCAGTTTAACCAGGTACCGCGTGAGAAACTTTGACAGGTCACGCATTTAGCATTTAAGGTTATATGTTTGATGCTGATGTCCACAGTATAAACACACACCCTCTGACTGCTTCCATTATTTTCTCACACTGTGGTATAGAAGGATTTTTCATCATACTCTCGCTGATTGGCCTGAGCCCACAAAGGCTATTAAAGATCGATATTGGCCAGGATTTTGACAAAGCGCTACATCAGTCTGACCCGTGGAGGCATTATTTCTATTGCAATCAGTGAAACGCAGGCAGCGTTTTACCTCCACGGTCACAGTGAAGAGACGCTTTTCTCTTGATTTGGGTCTGGTCGGAGCAGACGATCACGTCCTCGCCGTGTGGCACCGACCCAGTCCCTCATATCCTCTCCTCCTCCTCCCGGGTGTGTTGACTTTACCCACTTCGTTTGGAAGGAAGGAAAAGGGAGCAGTGGGCCAGAAGGCCTCCAGAGGGAGAGACACAACCCAGCCAGATGCCACAGCGAGGCCTCTGTTCCCTGAGCCCTCACACGGACAGTGGACAAAAGAGATGGAAGTTAACAGAAAAATGTGCGTGAGTGTGTTTGGACATCACAGAGCTAACACGGTACAGGTTGAACAAGCTCCCCACTGTGATTAAATGTACTGACAAGCAATTTTAGTAGGTCTGAGCTGGGTGAAACATCAGCTAAAACACAAAGCTAATGGATAAGGGCATTGAAGTCAGAGGACAGAAACGGACAGTGCCAGATGTGTTGCCGTGCATCAGCTGTCAAGTACAGTAGAGCTAGCAGAGCAGCAAAGGTAGATTTAATCACAAGGTCATTTTTTCCCGAAGAGTTCAGCTCAGAAAGACAAATATGCAGCGGTCTGGGCCGTGTTTGTGCAGCCCCGGAGCTGTGTGGGAGTATCAGAGCATCGCTGGCGGAGGAGTCCAGACAGAGAGGGGCATTGTGAGAGCAGACTCACACAAACCCACACGATAAGCACCCACACACTGCTCACACTGCAGCTCAGCGCCTGCTTCTACGTTACACATGGTAGCGTCCACTGCACCAACCTCCTGTTCTGTCCTTAACTTACTCCACCACGAGTCTGTATCGCTTTACGCTCCCCTGTTGAAACAAACAGCCGCTGACTTCGGTTGGTGACACTATCTGTTACCCATTGTTGAATGGAACACCCGAGGGATGGGAGAGCAGTCCACAGTTCACTTCATTTCCACCAGGGAGACACTTCAACTCTGGTCCTTGGAAACTGCTGAGAATTTACGCAGCCTCTTTGCCTGCTGCCATTTGCCTTTTTATGTACGGGCGCTCCGCTGCCAGATGATGCAAGATGGCGACCTCAAGCCAGGGACAAATCTGTCTGGCTGGTCCCGAGCAGATTATCTCATGTTGCCTGGCGACATGCGGACGACCTCGTGATGCTGAGGGAATCAGAGAGCAGCGATTTCACATCTCACTGCAAAACTGCGAGCCATGACTTTGGCTGTCCTGGTATTAGTGACTTCATTTGAGCAATTGTAGGATTATCATGAGCACTGAGGCCTGCTCTCCACGAGACAGCTGATAGCCCAATGCACTCGGCACACGAATAACAAAGAGCTTCTACAGGAACCGTACAAGTTTGTATGAAGTTCTGTCCTACCTGCCAACTCTGCTGAGCTTCTCCCTGATAGTAATTGATTAGAAATGAGTCGTTTATTGCGTAACGGCAAACAAATGCCTGGTATTGGTATTAGGAAACAATCTGACCTTTCATTCTAATCACTTCACTTTTTCCCTCTTACACATGTGAGACACACGTTGCTTTTATTTTGCTCTGTTGCTTTTCCTCGTCTGCCAAAAAGATCTCTGTTAAAGCTAAGCTGATGAAAACCACATTCGATCTTCAAGGCGTTTTGGAGACGTTTGTCTGATTTAAGTGTGGTGCAGTGATACAAAGTGAGAAAGATATTTACCACGGTTAGGTTTTAAAAATTGTGAAAAACTCCCTCTAAGCTCCAGTCATTTTACCCCACATCTGAAATTACTGTGCAAACAGCAAAGGTTTTCCAGTTTTAATAATTCCAATATAACATCGCGTGAAACATGAATGCTCAGACTATTCCTAGCTCCTCTGATCTTTGTTTGTTGGTGTAAACTCTGTGCCCTGACCACCACGACTCAGCCTGGACAGTCCGTGCTCACAAATCCGACTGTGAGCGTCCTCTGGACTCTGGAGGCGATGGGAGGAAGGATTCCAGCTTTTCCATGATATTCCCTACCACAGCCTTTACATTTAGGCATAAAAACTGTTGTAATGAATTCGTTTTAGTAGAGTTATGTAATGTGTGGCCACGAGAGGTGGTGAAGAAAAACAGCTGCAGGTGTGGAAACGGTTCGAAAGCAACGAGGAACAAACTGAAATGAAGCAGAAAGAACTTGATGAATGATGGTTAAATCTAAACAGTCACGTTTTATCGTGTCCCATCATTTTCACTGACCCAGATCCTCTTAATTGAAAGAAATGAATCATATTAATGCAGAGAGGAGGGTGGATTTGCTATGATAATAATATAAATGTGCTTCTTCCTACCTGGAGCTGTATCCAGTCTCTGGAAAGTTGGTTTGGAAAGAATGTTTACACAGGAAAGCATCACGTTCTTGTGATCATCAGGGAGTTTAAGTGAGTCTTTGATGAGCAGCCTTTGCCAACACAGGTTGAATCTCTGATGGAAGGTGAACAACAGAGGCTGCAAATAATCAAAGCTCCCAGTTGATTAAAGCAGAGACAGAGGAGATTAGAGCTGGTTTTCCTCAGCCCTCCATCCGTTTGGCTCAGAGGGCAACACGCTACAAATCAGCCACAGTCTGCATCGGCACCAAGAACATGTTCGGCGTCACGTGTTGGCTGCAGGTACATCATGTGTAATGTTGGGAGAAGGTCGACCTTTCGTCGGCTCCTGGTCAGGGGTTGATAAGACGTAAAGTATGGGCCTTACCTGGGTAACGTGATCTATAGAACCGGGCTCTGTGAATGACTGATGCGGTGGAACAAGACAGAAATGTCCAGGAAACCACAAATGGCAGAGTCCAGGCTAATGAATTCCCAGATGAACAAGCCGAAAGGATTCCCCCAGGCTGCAGGAACGTCAGGCAGACTCTAAGGTGTTGCAGGATGAACCGGCGTTGCTACGGGTGTTTGTTGTTCTGACACTGTGTCTGAGTCCACTGATGCTCAGCTCGGCTCTTTAAAATCAGATTCCGTTTGTTACGTCTGGCTTCATTCTTGTGACACTGCTTTCACAGTCTCGGTTGTTTCTCAGCTGACGGTTCCAGGAGGTGGCTCCTCGCATCTGCTCAGCATGTCGCAGTGACAGGTTGTGTCACGAGACGTGATCTGGTGGTTCTCAGTCCAAAAGCTCCAGTCCGTCCAGTAACGAGTCATCTAATCTACAAGCCTCTTCATTAATCATGTTGAACAGCTAGGCCTGCACAGGAAGTTAGTGGATCTCTGGGTCAGCTTACATATCAAACTACTCTGATGATTTTCCACAGCACCTTTCTCTGACTCCCTCAAACAGCATAGTTTATGTTCACATGTGTTTTTGTTGTGTTGTGGGGGATTTTCCGTCCTGCAGAGGAGACACAATGCTTGCTTGCTCACGGGGCCGTATATCAGCCCTCACCTGGCTCTAGTTTGGACGCTGTTTGACATCCCTGTGCAGTTTCATCCCGCGCTGAGCCAAAGCGATTACCACCTGAACATGAGAAGCTCATGTCAGAGGAGGCACGTACCACCAGAGGAGACCATCCGACAAGGTTCGCACTAACACCGAGTGAAATACGCACGTAGTCTGTTAGGCCACATGTGCAGGAGTGTTGTGTTTCATGGAGGTGAGAAGTGTGATGGCACGAGGCGCAGCTTTAAGTGTCTTAACCCTCTCGAGCATGAATCTTCTTTATAGCTTTTACATGCCTGGCCCTCATGGAAAGTGCATAGCTGCCATGTCAAGCATGAACACTTCCGCGTGTTCTGCTTTCATGGAGAAACACGTAAAGGTAGGTAGAAAACATCTATTTCCTGTCCACTTCACGCCTCGGGCTATGAACGATCAACAGACTAACGGCCAAGACATGCATCCTAAAAACTCTAGATGTAAAGAGCATCCATGTGTTCAGTAAATGCACAGAGTGAGACCGGTCATCACCGTTGGCCTGTGCACGAGGTCGACGAGCGTATTTCCATAGGCCGGGCTTCAGCTTCGTGACTAATGTTGGTGGCGGATGTTGTTTTGCTCCCCGGTAGCTCAGAAATGAGCCGACGTGAACTCGAAGTGACGACGTGACGTGTAGAACAGCTTTGAATGACAAAAGCTGCTGTGGAAGATGAACTCGCTGCAAAGCGTTAGTGTTTCTGCAGGTCGTACCTTCCTCTGAGCAGATTTCCTCGGCTCCGTGTCTACCTGGCTTGTGCCACATACCAGCGTGCCCACATGACATTCCTTGCATACTGCAGATGCCTAGAACAACAGCAGGAGTCACATTGTGATGCAGAACGGATTGTGTGTGTTTCTAATAAATGAACGTTTTCCGTCTGCTCTGGCACACGTTGACTGAAGTGTCTTGTAAAGTCAGGTTCCTCTTTCGCTCTGTACACTCTGTGACTTTCTTTGTAAAAGTCTCTTCTTCGTGATAAAGACTTTATTGAGTAAAAAAACTTTGTGCAACCATCCAATGGAATGATGGACTGAGTCCAGCAGCCGGTGTGGACGCGGAGCCACGTGTCCAGCGGCTGCAGATGCACACTGCCATCTAGTGCTGGACCGCGGCTGGAGAAAACACAGCACCAACGTGTACATTCAGCATCTGCTTGGCGTGAAGGGCCACCTACATGGAAATCTGAACGTCCCGACTCACATCTGATCCTGTCAGATTACAAACAAACTCAAACTGTGAAAATGTGCGTCAGCTACATGTCACCGCTTCAGTGAAATAACTGAATAATTCATGAATTGGTGTCCTGCTGGTTCTGTGCTGCATGAGAACAGGACCCACACTGATGCAGTGGACGTGTTGCATGGTCAGATGTTTCCGCGCGATCTTCAACACGGAGTCTGAACACTAGCTGTTTCATCCTGCCTCCTCCTTTGATTTGAATTTGTGGGCGAGGACCCAGGGTTCTCCATCATCTGGCAGAGAGCTGCCCTGCGAACAGAGCTGCTGTGTGTGAAGCACCTCTCCAGCCGCTCTTGCATAACGTCTGCACAATTACCGGCATTAAGCTCCAGCAGCTGCGAGTCAACTCCAGGGCTGCGTGCCAGGCTTTCTTCTCTCCCTCGTGTGAGGGCTTATGAAGCACTTGGGAGGGAGACAGCAAAATGCAAATTAGAGAAGAGAGCTGATTAGTTTTAGCAGGTCAAGCAGCGTGTCCGCTCCTCTGCTGATACAGACAGTAGCCGACCCCCAGGGAAGGAAGTCTGGCGAGTTCTGCTTACGCACAGATTCATCGGTTTCCACAACCTGATTTGTGTGATTATTCAATTTGATGTATATGTCGGATGTAAATATCGATGGGAACCATATGTTTTATCAGTTTGAAAAACAAAAGCTGTGAACTAAAAGCTGGACAAATATCAACATAGCTGTGTTTGCTGTTTCACATCGTTGACCCTCTCGCGGAGCAGAAAGCAGAACAAGCAGGTGCTGCAGGCCGAGAACAGGCTTGTTTTACTGAGGACAATCTTTGCAAAAAGCACATCCTGCTGCGAGAGCCAGAGCCTTGTCCTCAGACATTCCAGCTTAAAATGCTTAAGGCTCACAAACTTGTCATCTATATCCATTCTCAGATGTAAATCTCCAAATGTGCTTCTGAGTGTGTGGGTGGTTGCTTTTGTCTGGGAAAATCTGATTTATCGTGCTGCGTTTATCTCCAGTTTGTTTACAGAAGAGATCAGGAGACTGGAAAGAACACAATGTGTGGTTCAGTCAAACACTGCGCACGCTGTAAACGTTATATTTAAATGAATAGTTATCACAAAGAAACAAATCACCCAGTTATGCACATGTTGTTGACAACAGCTCTGGAATCGGCTCTGAAGCCTCTGCAACCAGGACAGATGTGTAAATAATCTGTTTCTAATGGACCATGAAGGAGAAGTAATATTGTAAAAGCACATCGAGCTTATTCTGTAAAGTACAGAACTTATGAATCTGTCTCTAACTATGGAGGGTCAGGCCCAGTTTGCTTAATTATGTTTTTCTTTTATTTATTTATTGAACTTTGTTCTTGGGCCTTTTGCTTTGCGCCTGTATGAGAGTTATTAACTGAATATCCACAGTAACTGATGCTGGTCAACACAGTTTAAATTCTTTACACTGTCACCGTACAACAACAGATGTACCAAGGTTTTGCCAAAATCTAATTATGATTATTATGATGAGATGACTCGTTTGGTTCGGGTGGTGTCGATAGCACAGCGCAGTGATTCTGGTTTGTTTGTGTCTGAGTCCAGCTGCGCTTGATTCCTGGACGTGATTAACAAAAAACATCTGTCCGACTAGTCTGAGGAAAGAAGCAGCCACAGCTGTAGGGCGGGCTCCACAGCTCTCCCTAACAAATTAACAGTTTTCACCACGTGCTGGAGGAAATCTGTGCAAAAGAAATAGGTTTTGTACCAGAAATAATGATGTAGTAACGACTCCCGGACACAAGGTGGCGCAGCAGGGTTTGTTCTGCGAACGTCCAGCAGGCGTCGCTGCAGGCGCTGCTTTCCAACATCAATCCCACAATCCCCCACAGCGGCGGTGTATTCATTTGAATGGTGGAAGTCTGAGACGCTAGCGAACCTGTGCGGAGCCAAGTTGCGATCAGTTTGTCACTTTTTGGATTTATTCACCCGAATAGAGCCCCACACACGACCCACGATGACTCGGTTGGTATTTGAGTCCGCTTATCACGCAGTAAAACGCGTGTTGACGTGTCTTTAGTGGAACCATATGTCTTGATGTGGAAGGCTAACTAGCAATTAGCGGCCCAGCTACAGGCTAATAGTGGAAGCTAGCAGAAGTGCAGCTGCCGTCGGGAAACACGCTAACTCTGACTTAAGACACAATTATAGGCAACGCGGCGCTTTCCCAACCGCCTGCTCTTGTGTAACGAGCCTCCGCTTGGCTTCAGTCCACACTTCGGAGACTTATCGCAGCTCTGCCAACTCATTTTATTGTCTGCACCGCAGCAGCCGACGCCTTCGTAACCAACATAACGTTAGCAAACGTTTTGCGTTTTATCTCATTTGGATGTTTTATTCTTCCTCGTTTACTTTTCAGGCCTCTGGCTTGTTGCTCCTGTTGAAACTGAGTCGTATTCCTGTGATTGTTTGCTCAACAGTGGCCCTTATTATGGCAGCTGGTAGGCATGTCTGGCAACGGGAAGTCTGTCAGGTCAACCAGAAAAACCCCAATGGCTTTGTACGACCCCGTCGGCCTCTGTCTGCTGAGAAGAACATGAAGCAGGTATGAGTCGTCCGACTTAACGTGTGACTTGTTGTCTGTCAGGCCTGGTCGCTGTGAAGTTCAGTTGTAGAGATTGTAGCGGTGGCCTCATCCCCTATCCTTGTGTTTTAGGTGGATATTATAAATAAGGAAGATTTAGATAAAGAAAGGTGAGTCTGTGATCCACATTTTGGGATTCATCAAGTTGTCATCACTCACTCGCTATGTGTCCCACAGGTTGTGTCTCAGTCACTAGGTCATTTAAGCATCTTTCAACTGTTATCACCATTTCTGTGCTTTTTAATTTAATGGTTTTATAACTAAGACGCTTTGCGTGGTTCACCTCACCTCTCGGCAGATTTCAAGTGCATTACGGCGTACACAGTCCCGGCAAAGCGAAGCGGCTGTCATCGTGCAAGAGGAAGGGTTGTCGATTGGAGGAGGTGGGCTCAAAGCTGCACCGCAGAGCATCAGATGTAGGCCGTGTCCGCAACCCCGGCATGGCCAACAAAGAGAATGAGCTGACGTGCTCCGATGATGTGCGGGGCGCTTATCACAATGACAACTGCGGGCTCCCTCTGAACTCTGCAGAGGCCTCGAAGATGGCAGGAGCCAGCTCCAAGTACAGCGACTTAAACGAGGCGAGGCAGTTACGATTGCTTGGGTTACGAGCAATTACATCCAAGTGTTGACTTGTGAGATTTATTACACTGAATTCCCTCTGTGCATTGTTTTCTTTTTGTACAGCTGTCGAAGGACCATGAAGCCATGACTCACGTCCTTTTTGGGAGGAATCTCCGTCTAAAAGTAGCATTATCACTGTGGCGAAGAAACGCCAGTGAATTAGTGGCCTACCTTGTAAGGTAAATTGATGGCTAAAGCTGTATTTTGGTAATTGTTGACCTCTAAATTTCATCGACATGTTTAATTAAGTTTGTGGAGGGCTGCTGCTTCTTTTTTTCTGATACAGAATTCAAGACATGGGCGTACTGCTTGACTGTTTGCCTGTCTTAACGAAAAAGTGAGTCTACTCCGGGTGTTTTTTTTAAGGGCATGTTCTATGACACAGCTGCTCGTTTAACCATTGAGTGACTTATTCTGTCTTTTGTGTCTCAGTCTGCAAACTGAGGCATCATGTTTGTCACTCGGCTGCTGCAATGACCTCATGCTCCAAGTGAAAGTGATTCTTGCCAGTAAATATGAAGAGTAAGTGACTCTCTGGAATTACAAGCATTTAAGTTGTATTTTTGATTAACGCAGTAAGAAGCTGTTACGTTTCTGTTTTAGTCTTTAAGGTGACATAACTGCATAAAGTTTCCAGCTTTTCTGTTGAACCATCCAAAGTGAGAACTTGTGATAAGTGGTGAAAAGAATACATGATAAAATTAAAACTAGACACTTGCTAAATGTTATTTCACAATGTGCGACATCATTTTGCTGCACCTGCTCTTTACAGACACATACTGGTGGGGTTACACTGGGTTCAAGCTGTCGTTAGGAAATGGTGGCTGGAACTTTCAACGAATGAGAAACAACTGCGGGACAGTTGTTCAGAAGACAGGTGAGCTCTGCATGGTTGAAAACAGTCCATCAGAACGAGTATGTTTCCCTTTTCAACTGGCCTGACGCACACAGTAACTCAGGGTCTTTTGTGCACTGTCCTAAAGTTCTGATTGGGATGTTTGTATGTTTACTGCAGGAACCTTGAAATCATGAAGCAGCGACTGAAGGACCTGTGGAAGGAAGGAACACGGTTATGTTCAGTTCCAGGATCTACAGGAGAACTGGCAAAGGTGGGAACGATGCTGCTGTTTCACTATGAGAGGTTCCAACAGTCCTGAAAAACAGTCTATCAGGCCATAGTAAAGGATCTATTATTAGAATATTGCATATTTAGTTTTATTACCTAAATAATTTTTTTTGTCCCTTATGGATAAAAAAAAATAAACTCAACTTGTAGTCCTCCACGATAAAGCCATGAAGAGGATCCCACCGATGTTTGTCCTGCAAGTGTTTTAGCAGACAGACAGCAACTGCTCCTGCTGTTTTTCTCCCCCTCTGCCATCTGTTGATTTTGTGTGGACACAGGCAACCACTCCCATCCTAAAAATAACCCCCAGGTCCAGCATAAGCTTACTAGCATTAGCATTTGTGACAGGAGTTGTAGCGTCTGTGGTCGTGCTTCATTTTCTCTCCACATCCTGTTTCATCCTGAAATACACAAAACGACATTATGACCTCAGACAAAGACATGAGACGCTTTGACCCAGTTTACTTACTTTACTTACTATGTGTTTAAACCGTGATTTATTCATTGTTTTTGTGTCAATTGTTTTTGAAAGCTTTATTATGACATGTTTGTGTGGCCACAGTTGAAGTGTTATCTCCTGTTCATGTTGCAGCTCATTGAGGCTTATCTGTCACAGCTGCCCTGACAGTTGTCAGTGTAACACTCTGAGGATGTGACCACTACTGTCAGACCATGGCTGTGTTTGGAACTGATAACGACACCAGAGAAACGGGCCGGTTCGTTCTGCTGCCGAAACTCAAACCTGTTAACTGGGACTGAACCTGACAGTTCAGACGACCCCAGTGGGTCGAGCTGGAGACCCACACAGCAAATGACTGCTTCACATTGAAGTGGACCATCTTGTGAAGGGGTGGATTTAGTGGACCTCTATGAGAGTGGCTCTACCGTAGCTCCATGAAGTGCCAAGCTCTTTGTCTGTCACTACACCACTCTGCCATGGAATGCAAATGCACTAATGGATGTAATGAATGCGCCGCTGTTTTGATGTTTTGCACCTGACTTCTCTGGAATCAGGAACTTGAATCAGTCTTAAGTTATTAGAGCTTGTTTTCATTTTGCCTCTTCATGTGACATTTTACATTATACAGTCAAAACAAATGATTCTTTTAATCTTCTTTTAAATAAATTTGATTAAACTTGAGTCTTTCCCATCTTTATTGTACTTTTAAAAAGTGCAGTAAGCAGGAGAAAGAAAATGAATGTGCTATACAGAAGAGTTAAACAGCAAAGGCTGACAAGTACAGGTCTAGTAAAGGAGTTGCAGTTATGTAATAACTAAGTAAACTTGTATAATTGCTTTTTCCTGGTTATTGTACTTCAACAGGATGTGCCCAAGCAAGTTTTTTCACTTTTCTTGCTCCTAATTGGTCCCTTTTTGTTTGTTTTTTGCAGGAAACTATATTTAAAAGAGGTTTCTTCTCTTTGTTAGTCATACGGGAAACTAAAAATTGACTGATTAAACAGCATGTGGTATAAATTACAACAGTGAATCGTTTACCTATAGTGCTTTGGTGTGTTTGTTCATTACACTGAGTCGATTATAACAGGACAGAATACTGCAATGGAGCTCGTTGCTGCTGGTTCTCAGTGTTTGACTGCTATAAAAGTTTAAGTAAGATGAAATCAAAACTCAAAGAACAAGAACATTAGCGACTGAAATAATTTCTTTAAAAGTCATAAAAAAATGCAACACATATAAAAGTGACCACGTTTTTTCAAGTTAATCTGCACAAAGCCACAGCTGAAGACAAATGTCTGTTTTCGGCTACAAAAAGTACAAATATTAAAATGTCCATACGAAGACAGGAAGAATCATAATATGACCAGATAATGTACAATGTATTACAGCAGCAGAAAACGTTTCAACGTCCACCTCACGCCGGTTTTAGAGGAGAGTGAGCCTCCCTCCTGGGAAAAGGTTTCGAACGGGAGCAATAAAGTTCGGAGTTTTGAATGTGACGTCACTGCCCGCAGACGGCTGGTGTGACGAGCTTCCAGCTGCTGCTGAAATCAGCCACATATTGACGCGCGTGGAGTCGGCGGCGGTTTAATCTTCGCACACGGACAGGATGGCGCGCGGGCAGAGGACACCGCTGCTGTGGATGTTCGTGCAGGCTGCGGTCGTCGTGGCGTCGTGTTTCACCGACATGGAAACGGGGCCTAGCGCAGGTGTGTCGACGCAGCCCAACGGAGAGCGGTTTAAAATCGAGGGCAGAGCGATCGTCCCCGGCGTCAAAACACAGGACTGGGTGTCGTCGG
The DNA here is from genome assembly GCA_030770545.1 of Macropodus opercularis. Taxonomy (NCBI): domain Eukaryota; kingdom Metazoa; phylum Chordata; class Actinopteri; order Anabantiformes; family Osphronemidae; genus Macropodus; species Macropodus opercularis. Next base: position 1,800,252 of record CM061112.1, read on the forward strand.
CCAGAGTCTTGGTGGAAGGCGAAGAATATGTGGGATTCTTGAGGTGAGACGCTCTACACCGCTGCTTGCTAGTCTGTTAGCCTGTTAGCACAGTCAGGCAGCATTAGCATAGCCGGATGGACGCTCTACACTGCTGCTAGTCTGTTAGCACAGTCCGGCAGCATTAGCATAGCCAGCTAGCCGCTGCTAGGCGCACGGCAGATGGCCGATTCCTACTGTCTTAACCAGGGAGCAGCTTAGTAACCGCGCACGTAGCTCGGTCAGGTGTTTTCCGTCTTCATTACTCACGTGTCAGTGAGTTTTGCGTTTAAGTTCACGACGAGCCTCGTCACGATGCTAGTGTAACCAAAACAAAGCTCCGTCACACGGGACCTCAAAGCTGTGACACATTCGCTACAGAAAAGGCTTCGACTGTGAACAAGGCAAACGAGCTGTAAAATAAAAGACCTGAGACGGTTTAACAGTCTGCTTTGATGACGCCGTGGTTTCTTTGTATTTGTACTTCAGTTCAGTCGGTTCAGTTGCTTGACTGATGCTCAGGACGCGGCGCAGTAAATGTTGAGGTCGGTGATGAGATCAATGTGTGAATAATCTAAACGCCTTGTTGTTGCAGAACTGATGGCAGTTTCTCCGTGAACGACATCCCTTCAGGATCCTACGTTGTGGAGATTGTCACCCCGTCCTTTAAATTTGAACCCGTGCGTGTCGATATCACATCCAAGGGTAAAATGAGGTAAGATTGAAATCTCGGGACCCAAAAGATTCACGTTGCAGCTCCAACCCACCAAGGTAACGTGTGTTTCCACAGGGCGCGTGTCGTGAACTACATCAAGACTTCAGAAGTTATTCGCCTGCCATATCCTTTACAAATCCGGTCTAGCGGCTCACACGTCTACTTCATGAAGAGGGAAACCTGGGGCTGGACAGACTTTCTAATGAACCCAATGGTAAAAATGGACACACACTCACCCCCAACATTAATGGGTTTACCTGAAGGAGCGATTACCACACAGCTTTGCCTGAATCCCACTTTTACCACGTTACAGAGTCTTAGTGTTTAGGTTGAAGCGTCAGAAATTCTGCTATATGATCATTAGGTCACAGTGGGTGTGCAGCATCACCCTGAGCTTTTAAAAGTGTTGTGGTGTGAGACATGTTTCTTGATCAAGAAGGTGAGAGGCAGAAAGTGAAATTGTCTTCTACACAAGCTCATATTTTAATAATTGTAAGGTTTTCATGAGCTGTTAGACGTATGCAGGTGATCACGTGATGGGTCCTGTGAGAGATGAATTATCTGCTTTTTAAGCTCACGTTTGCTGCTCCTGTAGGTTATGATGATGGTTCTGCCGCTTCTCATCATTGTCCTGCTGCCTAAAGTGGTCAACACCAATGATCCAGAGATGAGAAAGGTAAGAGCCTGTCAGATGGGGACTTTATCATTCACGGACTCTGACTTATGATGATCGTTATTGGGAAACATTTATGGCCTGGCCCTGAGTAATGTGAGGGTCTGGAGTCTGCTTTAGTCTCGGTTTCTCCATCAACAGCTGTTTTCATTCTTCACAGGAAATGGAGCAGTCTATGAACATGCTGAACCCCAACCCTGAGCTTCCAGATGTGTCTGAGCTCATGACCAAACTCTTCTCTGGCTCCAAGGGCTCCAGCAAGGCAGGCAGCAGCAGCAAGGGCACCAGGCCAGCTGCTAAAAGGAGGTAGTACCACGCTGAGCCTCCTCGGTCTGACTAAAGAAGCACCATTCATGTCATTTTTCCTCTAGGTCTGCTGCGCAGTTTCTTTATTAACAGGTGTTTTAGCACATCTTAACTCGTAAAGACTTTGAGAAACTGAGCACAAGTCGGACTTTCATGCACTGAAATTTCTTTAACTGTAAAACTATTGCTCTTCATTTGCTCTGTAGTCTCTACGTGTGACTCTCCTCCCTCCTGTGCTAACCATCTGATTTGCATTTTCCACTGCTGCTAATTCCTCTACCTGAAAGAAAACATATATACATATTCAGAGATTCTCTTCTTTCTTCGATTTCAGTAAAACTGTGAATGAAGATGAATTGAATTTTAAGATTGAGAAATTCTTATTTAATAACCGAGATAAATAAATTTCAGTGGTTCTATAATAAATGTTTTTATTTCAGACCATCCTCTTTGTGAGAGTGGGCACATGGCCTGTTTTATTGAATTATGGCGTACTGCATGGCCGAATCCATTCCGTATATTTGTGCCTAAGGTGTAGAAATTTCGATGATACATAGAGGATGTTGAAAGGATGATAGAGCTGTGTGGTTGTCACTGGCTTTACTTTAATAAAGCAGACAATAAAGCCTGTTGCTCTCATTAATTGTGTTTGTCATAAATTTTCTCTAGCATGAATACTATCCCATTAAAGGCGAGGTCGTTATTTGGCATTCTTGTCTTTTTCCACTTTAGCACCGTCCATTGAGGACATCAGGAATATTTGTTGGAATGTTTATGACCCCAAACTACTTTGCTCATGTTCATCATTTCATTGTTGTTGGTTCTGTTGTACGTTTACCTTTTTGGGGATTTGTTGACAAGCAAAATATTGGACATCACCAACTTTATCGGTCTAATTAAAGTTTAATCAGTGTGAAGAGACTGTTGATTGCAAAATGTTTTCACTAACATGTTTTCTTAAGAACAAGACGTCTAATTAACTGAGAATTCTGTTCCACGCTTAGCAACAGTCATTGTGCCATCTATGTGATTTTCTTTATTCCTCTCCTCTGACCGCTGCCTCGGCTGGAGGCCTCATATCCATTCATCTCATTTTCATATGGCAGTTTCTCCAAATTTGGCACAAATGTCCCTTTGAACTGAAGAAGAAAAGAAAAAAAACCAAGCGCTAATAAAGTCAGATCACATTCAACATGTTGCTGTTCATGCTGAGCAAAGTGTGTTTCTGCCTTTGAGTCCTCATACCAGCGCACAGACTCGCTTTCACAACACGGCACAGACAGCGAGCGCAGGTTCACTCACAAAGCACTTCTGCAGAACAACAAGGCACAGAACATTCGACGTTACGTCAGAAATGACATGAAAGTGCAGTAATTTACAGCAGCAGAGCGACCGTGTGATGGTCCTCCATCCCCAGGAGTCCTTTCTGTACAGCAAGAATATTGGCATCAACAGAGGGATGAGCCTCGAATCGCATGTTCTACAACCACTAATGCAGCAAGTGCACAAACATCTACAGATTAGCCCTTGAACACATGATCAAATACAGATTGTAAAGTAGAAAACAAAGTGTGATACATTAATGAATTTACATTTTCCATTTGGGAGGTTTAAAGCTCACCAGCTTCAGTGAGTCCTGTGCTTTACGTCCTGTATTTACAGAGCGGGAAGATGACGCGTCCTGCTGAGCGCACGTGGTCTCTTAACTGTCATCGTTCCTCCTGGTCCTGAGGTGATTCCTTCGTAGCAGGACTCCATGAGTGATAACAGAGAGACGTAGTCAGATCTTCAGATGAACTCAGTCCTTTACCAGATGCCGTTCATGAATACAAAACAACTCTATCGTACAGATAAAACTAATTAATACTCAATATTTGTTGTATCCCTAATGTGAACTAACAAAAAAAAACAGTGTGAACACAACCCAACCAACCATATGTGTTGTATTTGTTGTGTGTCAAAATCTGATGCTTACGTTACCCACAGTGCAACTCGCCCGCCAACATTTTTTATTTCATGTATTTCAGTCCTCAGATCCAGATGGTTTCTGATCATTTGTTAAATTGTCATTGTGAAGCTACGCAGACTTTTTAGTTACGACACTTCTCCAAAACAACCTGTAAACAGACTTTGATGTGTAAAATTCTAATAATAAATTTCTAAGATGATATAAAAGAGAATGTGTTTCTGTTCTGTAATAATCAGACTCAGCTCATTTTCCACCAACAGTCTGCTCGAGGCCTGCAGCGCCGCATCACGTCGGTGGACTGTTATCTGGTTTTGTCCACACCAGCGCTGATCGCCCTCATCTCCTCCTCCTCCTCCACTGGCAGAGCAGCAGCATGCGGAAGGTCTTCTGGAAAGTCTTGTTGCAGAGGGCGTAGCACATGGGGTTGACGGTGCTGTTGACGTAGCAGAGCCAGTAGCCCAGGTGCCACAGAGACAGAGGGATGCAGTCTACGCAGAAGGTGGAGATGAGCACCATGATGTTGTACGGCGTCCATGTGAGGATGAAAGCCAGGAGGATGGCGCTCAGAGTCTGGGCGGCCTTCTTCTCCTTCACCAGCACCATCCTCTTCCTCGTGGTGATCTGGTTCTTCAGGGCAGGGTCCATGGATTTGGAGGTGGTGGAGGAGGAGGGGGAGTCATTCTTGTCAGGCGGCGCTGCCTCGGCTCGGCAGGGTGTTCCCGGTGCTGAGTTGCCATTTTTACCCTTCGAGCCAGGTGTCAACTTATAGGAGATGCACTTTTTATAGTTTTTCTTTGGAGGAGTGGGGAAATACTTATTTTCTGTGTAATCCGTCGCCTGCCCATTCTTACTGCTCCGTCCTCGGCCTTGCTCTTTGAAGGATCCCTCTGGCGTTTCTATGGAAACATGGTGCTCCTCCTCTTCAGATGAGGTGTAGCTGTTGAAGGAAGTGACCTGCTCTGCTTTGGCCCACGCCTCGTCCGTCTGAGTGGTCGTCTTTGTGACGTTGCTTTGGTTAGATGACGACCAGGAGGCCTGACTCCGGTCTCGCTTCTCTCTGGTGAAGTGAAAGCAGGAGTTAATTACGGTTTTCTGTGGCTTGGTTCCGCGTGGAGTCTCTTCTGTTGCCAGCCCTTGCAGCTCTGCCAGATCTTTTGTCCGTTTCTGTGTCTCCTTGTAGATCCTGCAGTACAGGATAGTCATGACAGAGACAGGGATGTAGAAGGCAGCGATGGCCGTCCCAAACGTGATCACAGGCTCCGTCAAAAACTGGATCTGGCACTGGCACATAGGCACCGTCCTCTCTCCGACAAAGTACTGCCAGCACAAAATGGGTGGCGCCCAGAGGACGAACGACACCAGCCACGCGAGGCCTATCATGGTGGCAGCTCTCTTTGGGGTCCTCTTAGCTCTGTACGTCAGCGGCCTTGTGATGGAGAAGTACCTGTCAAAGCTGATGGCAAGTAGGTTCATGACTGAGGCGTTACTGGCTACATAATCCACTGCGAGCCAGAGATCACATGCAAGGTTCCCCAAGGACCAGTAGCCCATCAGTATATATGTAGTGTACAGGTTCATGGACAACACTCCTATGATGAGGTCAGCGAAGGCCAAACTCAGCAGGTAATAGTTGTTTACAGTCTTCAGCTGACTGTTCACTTTGAAGGACAGCACGACCAACACGTTACCGACAACAGTAATTAAGCTGACAATGGCCGACACTGTAGCGATGGTTATGGCCTCCCAGACCCCGTGAGGAGCCGGCTGGACACACGATGCGTTTCCAGAAGTGCTGTTAGCGAGATCCATGGTGCAGCTGGTGGCAGGGTCAAAGTTCTCCTGGAATCAAAAGCAAAATAAGAGTCAGCTGCACACAGTCATGAATATGTTTTAACCCAGTGTCTGAGCACTTTGAGTTTGAACTTGTATTTGAATTTGTGTTGTGCTCTATTATTTATAGTTATATTTGCTTTGCAGTAAAACTTCTAAAAGAAAATGTCGACATTGAAATTTGATTCGTAAAACTGATCATTCTCGTGCTGTCGGACCCGGAACCATTGGCCTATGTTCTATCGGAGGACACGACTCTCTGTAACACTCGTTGTGCCACGCGCTAATCCGCTCGGCCGCAGAGACAGCGATGGAGGGAAGACCGAGCAGAGGCAGAGGAGGCGGCTGGAAACGAGGCGGCCGCGCCGCACACGACAGCGACAGCTCCGGCGGCGAGCACCGAGGCCGCGGAGGACACCAGCGAGGCCGGGGCAGGAGAGACCAGCACCGGGGGCGTGGACGCGGCGGAGGCGGCCACGCAGCTCACTTCCATCAGCGGGTGAGAGCTTGTCACACACACGGACGTCGGCTCAACACTAAGCGGCTCCTTCGGTCGAATTCGGCCTAATTCACTCAGTGTCAACAGGTGCGTCTCCAGGTGTGTTGCACCAAAACACGCTCGTCCTGTGTTTGAGTCAGTGATGCTGCGCAGTCGCGTGTTTTCCCGCATGTTTTCCTTATGTTTATGAAATATGAACTAATTACTGTGGAAAACGCATCAGAGAACCCGGAGCAGCAACAGGATCTAAACCTGGACGTTCGTCATGCACAGAATGATTCATTCATGTCATTATACAGAGAGCAGCGCGTGCTCGTGCGCGTGCCCTCCTTCCTGTGACTGAATGAGTTCAGCGCCTGTTTTTCGTCATGTACCTGAACGCACCACTTGCCTTTGTTGGCCTTAGCTATGGATAAAAGTGTTAATGTTAATTCACAAAATGCTCATTGGTGAAGTGCTCACATTAGTCAAAGCCTGAATTCATTCTCCAGCTTGAAATGAACGAACGAATGAATGAAACTTAATTGGTCTCGTGGAAGTTACTGAGCGATGGATGATAACAAAGCAGGTGCTGACATGTTGCTGGTTGTGGATTCTTCTAGGATGAAGGTGCAGGAGGCAGCTGTGAGGAGGAAGACGACAGGAGAGAAGTTTTCTCCAGGAGGAAACTGGAGTCGAACTGGGATCGTTACGAGGAGTCGGAGAAGCAGGAGGCCGAGGACGACGCGCCTGCTCAGAGAGGAACAGATTACCACGTTCTGCTGGAGTCGGCAGGTCAGTCCAAGCGGTTCTCTGTGTGAACAGGGCCGTTTTGTCTTAGCTCCACTGAGTCGACGAGCTCGTCTCTGTTTCCTAATTAAAGGATGTCTGTTGAGGGGCTGTAATTGCTCTGTGTGGACTCTGCTGTCACATGGTTGCGTAGAAGAATAATTTCAGCCCCAGTGGTCAGTGTTTGCCCCCCCTGAGGTTTCTACAGCCCCACTCTGCCTGGTGTTCGCATTTCTTCTCCCAGAGAAGGAGCAAGAGAGCTTCTGTTGGAGCATAACTGAAAATAGGCCTGAGACAAGCACACATTTAGACAGAGCAGCAGGAGGAGATGACGGGAGAAACCGAAACTCGCTTGATTACGATAGAGACAAATCTAAGCTCATAGCTTACAGCCGCCGATTTCCTCCAAATCTGAAATAAACTTGTAAATAAAGCAAAGACCAAAATTCCAAATCCACTGGATGCAGGTCCTCCATATTTTAGAGCTTCTGGCTTATGGACTTTAAGACGGGAGCAGGCTGCAGATTAGCAACATGAACTTTTAGGTACTGAATCAGTCATTAGAGTTAGTGATGACTGCGTTACCTGTGTGTTGCACATCAGGATTAATTCTCCATATCTACAGTTTGGTTCTTCTACATTTAGGCAGTTCAGAATAAACAAGGCCATTGTTTCCCTGCAGCCTATTTATAGTTCTCGCGCTCTGGTTTGACGGCGACCTCATTATCCAAGTGTTCGCACGTGTCGCCGTAACGGACTCAGTAACGTGGTAATTAAGGCGTCGCTTTGGGTGGAAAAGTTCCACTGGCTGCTGGTGTTTGGCCGGTTCCCCCAGGTTTCACACGCTGCGCCGCTTGGTGTCGGAATCTAAAGAGCCAAACGAGCGTCGGATCATTTGACTTTCATGAAGCACTGCGGCAGGATATGGGCATTAAGATGCCATTATTCAGATGAGGGTTATGACAACACATTGACCCTGCATTAATTAACCGAAGCCAGACAGTCACGCTGGGATGGTTTTGTTTCTCTTTGTGGCAACAATGACATTTAAATGAAGCAGAGAGCATTTTAATGAGGCCTGTTTTTAGTGTCTTTGTGCGTTTAATATTTGTTTTTAATGACTCTTTCTTTTGATGAATTAGTTCTTTTAATGCTTATTGTACCAGTTCAGTGGTTTGTGGCAGGTTGAAAAATAGATTTGTTTAAAATTAGTTTTATTTCACAATGGTTTAAAGACCAACTTTGTATGAATGACGGCGAACAGTGAACTGTTTGCTGCTGCTGGGTGACACGCAACCGCGCTGATGAGCGGCGTCGACGTTAAGCATTTAGTTGGTCCCTGAATGCATCAGGCGCAGATAAATGAATGCAGCAGCTGATCGCTCTGTGACGGCTGCTGTCACAGCTGGAAACATCAGCTTTTCAGGGTGAGTCAGAAAGATGCGAGACTGCGCGTCCTGAAAACGCAGGCAGCGAGTCGAAGGCCTTTCGCATGTTTGTGCTCAAGCTGAAAGTGTTTGTGAGATGCTCATTCTCATGCCGGTGGAGCTGGAGGGTGTTGCAGCTCTGTGCTGTCGCTCTCATTCACCTGTAGTGCGAGAGCCAAAGGTGCTGCTGTGAGTTGTTTGACTCCTCTCTCTCGTCTCTGTGTTTTGCCCACATTGTCAGATTAGTCATGGCGAACAGCAAGAGGCTGCCGCTCTTTACAGGACACTTAATTGTACGTGGGTGGTGATGCTTTCAATAGTGTTTTTTTTAGGCCAATTAAGGTGTCCATGAAATCAGGAATCTGCCTCAGAAGCCTCCCGTCAGCTGCGCTTCATGCTGCGGAGCTTTTTGTCTCCAAGGTGCCTCCAAGAATTTTTGCTCCATTGCAGATTCTAAAGATGTTCAGCCGCTGATTTTACTGCGTCGTAATCAAGTGGTTTACTCTTTACTGCTTCTCATAGCAGGACGCTTCATCTGCTAATGTTGTCGACCAGTGGTTTTACAGCGTCGACAACCCAGAACAAAGCTGTGTAAATACAAGTGTGAGTGGGTGGAGGTGGTTTTTGTCTGATGTTTCTTACAGCTTTCTAGCAGCTGTGTGTCCAGAGTCACCGGGATAACGGCAGAAGGCTGGTGTGTGACCCAGAGCAGATTTCCCTCAACCCAAAAAGTCCCTCCCTGCTTCATGGCTGCTTCAGTTCCCAAGGCTTGATCAGTTTACTGAGTGAATATCGCTTCGTGTGGCTGCTTGAAGTAGCAGATGGAGAGATGCAGCCACGGTGGCTCAGCAGTCGACCGGTTTACTGAGGTTTTAGCTGCCAGTTTTATAAATATAGTCTCACATGAGTCACAACCATCAACTGTCACACAATGTAATGTTGTAATATGAAAGCAGAAAGTAAGTGTGGTCCATCTCAAAAGCACATTCCTCCACATGGGAGTGGGTCAAAACTGAATAAACGTTGTGTAATTATTTATTTAGGATCTATTCTTCATAGTTGACGCTACTTTATGTTTTAATGGATCACTGATTAGAATAATCATAATAATCCAGTAATAATAATAATATGACTTCTAAACAAATATTTTTTTACTGCCGAACCACCTTCCTACCAATCCTACCATGACATTTTAAAGCCAGTGGAGAAGTTTGACGTCGGAGGCTTTTGTGTTTGGGGCGAGTTGATGCGGTTTCTATTTAGGGCCTGCTGTGCAGCGGCCGACCTTCTGTTTGCCAACGCTGCATCGAGGGCTCTACAGCGATTAAGAAAAATGGAGCCTGAAATTATGTAAACAGACTGATTTCAATCGAAGGTCACTTGTTGTTCTGTGGCTGCTGCTTGTTCAAACATCTCGAGTGCTTTTAGCTTTAATGTGCTCTTGATTGGCTGCGATCGCATTTTCTATTACATTCACGTCTGAGATTCCACGTGTCAGGAGGCGAGGACGCTGCAAATCTTTCACAGCGGTGGCTTCCAGGCAGAGGTTGCATCTCAAGGATGAAGCCTTGGTGCTTTCAGTACTTGAAACATTTCAGAATCTGCTTTTGGAAACTGGCTTTTGTGCTGAACGCCTTTCGTAGCCTTGAGAGCGTCAGCAGTCGTAGAGCAGGGAAGGAATTTCTGAGAACAGTGCGTCAGGTTGCCTTTGAAGGCGATTTTCTTCTGTCTGGTGTCAGTCCTTGCGTTGTTGGAGGTTGATTTTTCTGTTGCTAGGGGTGATGCTCATCCTGTGCGTGTGTGAGTGGGGCAGTAGTTTACATGGTAACGCGAGCATCTATCTGTGCACATTAACACGAGGATCAATCCTCCTCCCCCGCAGCCGTAGTTTACCAACGCCGCTAATGGGCACCTATCAAGGCTCAATCCTAATGAGACCAAAGGAAATCGCATTCGGCTAAACAGACGTCTCCCTAACTGAGAGAAATGGTCCCAGTCGTGCCATTAATTTCTATGTTGTGTCATTCTGGACGCTCGATTGGCCTCAGGCCGGAGGCGCCGGCGTCAACGCTGCGGAACGAGGCTCAAAACTGCAAAGTTAGAAGAGCTCACACGTGAAATACAGCATTAAAGCCCGTTTGTGCTTGTTTAGTTTGATTTGACCAGTTGATTGTAGCGATGCAGAGGCTGTTCAGTTAATTAGTGAAGGAAATTAAAGGTCTGTCGTTGAGGTAATTGATTAAATGTCAGAATTTGAGGGGTTTTGAACAAAACAAGATTAACGGTAGATTTTCTTCATGGGTGTCTGATGATTTTGGACCAAATTATTCATTGAGTAAATAACATCCATTTTAATAACACTGCATAGTGTTGCATTGCTTTTAACACGTTGAGAACATGTTATTTTGTTGACTGATGTTTTAAAGATAAGCTGAAGGTTCTCGTCATGTGACTTTGCAGCCTTAAACCAAATCATCTCCGGACCTCCCACCACTTCTTGCCACGCTGGTGGTTAATTAAACACATGTACGACTCAGGATCAATGGAATCATCCTTCTGTGGGTGTCAAACGCTACTATGAGACGTGAACGAAGTCAGCGGCGCAGAGTGTGAACTATCAAAGCTCTGGTGACAGCTGATGCAGCCCAGCACTTTCCATGCTGCATTATTCTCGTAGCCGGGGCTGCATTTACTGTTCACTAATAAAAAGTAAGTGATGGTAGAATTTCTGACCTGAATTGTGGACCTGCCGGTGGACAGCTGCTGCTTTGAACTGCTTAATTTCCTGCCATTAGATCATCAAACGTCGTGCTCACCCCGCGTGGCTCTGGCGGTAAACAGGCGCCGAGCCAGATTCTCACTCCTTCACTTAGTTCTCTCCGTTTCCTCACTTCGTCCTCACTCCCTCCTTCCCTCGCTGGCTCTCTCGTCTCTCTCTTCTCTCCCCTCTCTCCCCCCTTCTGTGCTCGTCTCTCCAACGAGGTGTAAAACACACAGGTAGGTCATCACCGCGTCACTCATCCTCGTCTGTTGCTAAGTACGAGGCGCTTTGATGTAAACAAGTTTTGGAGCATTGTCGTGACGCGCCGCCTTCGATCTCCTGTACCGCGGCTTCTTGTCTTGCAACTCGATGGCAAATGCAACAGCTGTTCAGTGTCAGTGTCCATGTGACAGAGCAGCTTAGGTGCCTCGATGCTGCTGTTCACAGAAGAGCGAATTACTGGAAACGGCTCCTCGTTCTCCGATGTAACGATCGAGCTGAGGCTCCTCGTCCACAGGTGGCCGCCGTGAGCTCGGTGTTTTCTGAGGTCCTGGAAAAAGCGTTTTCTCTGAGACACCCAGAACTTTTTGTGGGTACGGGGTAAAGCTTCCTTTGATCGTCGAGGCAGCACAGATTGGCTGACTTTGTCTTCTAGCAACCTCCTGCTGCCTGTCGGAGAAAAGGCTGCAGCGCCAGCATCTTCGCCAGCACAGATTCAAGCGTGAGCCACTGTTAGGAGAAATTCCCACATGGCCGAAAGGCTCGCGCTGTATCGGAGCAGTGTGCAACATGTAAGAGGAGGGAGGTGGAGGTGAGGAGGTGGAGGAGTAGGCTGAGGCAGAGGAGGGAGGAGCTGGAGGAGGAGCCGCTGTGGGCGTCAGCAGCAGCTGACAGTTTGCCGTCCTTACAGGAAACGCGTCCGCGCTGCTCCTCCAGCAGCTTCATGTCCCGCTTGGTGTGTCCTGCTGGGTAGAGTCCCAGCGTCGTTGACCCCGTCCTGCTCGGTCGCTGGCTGGCAGCGTTTTTCTTTTGCTCTGACCTTCCCTGTGCAGATAAGCTGTAAACGAACCTCTAGGGAGCAAACAAAATGCTTTTCCCTTGACGAGGAGCTGAGGTGAGAAATGTAGATGGGCCCAGTGAAATCTGCTGAGAAAGTTTATTTTCTCTTATCGAGATGGATCCTGAATTGGAAATGCACAATTCTTTAGGATGTCAAAGCACACGAGGCTGCAGCTGGTGTTTCAGTATTATCAGCAGACGTATAAATATTGTTCTCATCTGCCAGTAGGAGCGAACGGCGCTTGACAGCTAAGGAACCTTATATCTACATGAAACTAGACTAGAGATCCCACTCAAACAAAGCGTCTTAAATATGTGTGTGTGGCCAAAAGGTGGGTACGGTTCTCAGCCGCTCGCTCGTCGCTTCCATGTCAAAGAGCCTGACGCTGCTGCAGGATTTGGTTTTGTGCACCGATGAGACCAGTCTGACTTTTTGGGCTTAAAGGCTCAGCGTTGTTTAAAGAGCCTCCTCGTCCCTGTGAGACACGGCTTGGTTCTGATCCAGAACAGGTTGCCTCCGTCGTTGGTAGTTGGGTGGTTAATGATTCTTTTCTTTGTCTGGTGACGGCTTTGATTTTCCTTTAACTAGTGTTTTGGACGTACTGATCATATTTATGCAGAAGCAGAGGAAACGTGTTTATGACAGGTTGTTGTATGTATGAGATGTCGAGGCCTTTTCAGGAGTTGTTGAACCGGCGCCTGCGTCCTTCAGCTTCCTCCAGGGACGGAGCCGCAGGTGCTTCGTGCCTCGGTCTGTGATGAGCTGAGTGGACCGGGTGCACTTCCAGGTTGGCTTCCATGCGTCCGGCTTCTTCCTGTGGACCAGTAAGCGACAGGCTGCCTATCGATTATGTGAACAGGCTGAATCATCCGCGTGACGCAGCGTCACCTGTTCACCCACAGAGGCCCGATATCGGCACCGAGCGACGGCCGTCTTCAAACATAAGAGCGTCTTCGCCGATCTGTGGAAATCCAAATACATTTTCAAGCTGACGAGGATCCGAGAACAAACACTGACCTGAGGATAATTAGACCTGATGCCACACGCGCTCAATCCAAACGGCCCAAACAAAGCGAGCGCGTTGATGCTGTTGTCAGACGGCGACTTATCAATTAATTAGATCAGATATCGAACGGAAAAGAGCAGCTGCACAAGATTATTAATAATAGTAATTGTTTCTATAAATAACTGAAAGTCTCTTTACTACCTGCAATCACTGAAAGCATCATGTAGGAGCTTCTGAGCGGCTGAGTCTATAGATGATGGATACCCGTCAGAGCCAAGGCCACAGCAGCCATTTAACGCTGGGCTAAGCTGCTTCTCACCTCCCACACAGCGTCGTTATCAGGCGTGAGGCGTCCAGATGCTCCGCGCTGAGCCACCGATGCAGTAACGGCAAAATCCCAAAAGCCACATTCATGTGACACACGACACAGTGTCTGTCTGTTGTTTACGTCTGGCCGACCTGCTTGTGCTGTGCTGGCGTAAGTGTTGCCTCCCTGTGTGTGATGCCGTCTCTTTAAAGGGCCAAGAAACTAGTCACCGCAACAGGTTCTGGACAATTCGAGAGGAGACCGTAACTTACCGTGGAGTTTGAAAGCCTCGGTGGAGCAGCGCTCACTCGTCTGCCTTGGCCGCGAGCGTGACTGATCCGTTGCGCTGTATTTGTCCTCTAAGTCCGTCTTTACGGAGTGCAGGTGTGTTCTGCGTCTGCATCCTGATTCAGGAGTGTCTTCTGATTAATCAGCCCCAGGAACAGAGGAACCTGTGGAGTGATCGGCTCTGGATGTGTGGGTTTCTATTTCAATCCTGTGTCTGTCAAATTTCAAGAAGGTTGAGCCACTCGTGCTTTCTGGCAGTTTGGAGCTTATTTAAGGCTCCAACCGTTCGTTCTTTATTTAGCAGCCGGTGGGTGCGTTGTTCTTCCTGTGACCTGCGAGAAACAATCTTCACCAGAGAAATTCAACAGTTGCCGCGGATGCAGTCGTTCCATGGATCCTTCCGTGAGCCGTGCAGGGTCACATTAGTGGGTTGTAGGTAGATAAGCCTGATGTGGTGGAATCCAGCGGAAGGAGACGCTTCGCTTCTGTCGGTTGAACTGAGATTAATTTGGAGCGATGCATGGATGACATTCAGATAAATAGACACATTCCTCGTGTCCTAAATCCCTTTACTTTTGTTAGTGTATTTTATTCTGAATTAAGTGCATCATCGTTTATTGAATATGCGAATATGACGTACTAGAATATAATATAATAGAAAGGTGATTTGGTACAACTGCATAATGCTGTTGACTATTATTGATCACAGCAGCTGTGAATAATAAAACGTGACATCACCTCCGTTATCTGATAACGTCTCTCAAAGTCTCTAATGGCCCAATTAGCAGCACGTGATGTTTGGCTGTAACTGATTAGATCCTTGGTAGGAAGCGTCTGAGCTGCAGCCTCTCACCAGACGAGCCCACCAATTAAACTCTGGCCTAATCAGAACCGAGCCTCGGGAGAACCGCAGCTCCTCCGATATGACTCCGACATAAACAGCCTGGTCCAGGCGCCATTAAAAGTTCAGAGTAAATAGCTTCGGCCCTCGTTATTGTCTCGCCTGGTTTGCTCGGGATTTTAATTGCAATTAGTGCAGACAGTGATTTATTGATGCGTAGTGGGTTGCGGCGCCGTGTCGTGTCTGGCTAATTGGTTTGGTTAAAAGGCGTGACAAAGAGCATGCAGCTCTCTGGAAGAGGATCCACTTCACACAGTGCAACAGTCTCAACAGCAGCTTTTATCTTCCACGGTTCTTTCCATTCTCCACACAAACCCTCTCTCGGCTGATAAATACGCATCAGATGGGATTTGTCATGACGAGCTGCTGCACTAAGTCTGAGCTCTTATCAAGGAGGATCTGCTGAGACAGCTGGTTTAAAGAAGGAACCATCTCACTGATCACTCACCGTTACTCTACTGGCAAATGGAGGAAGAGCAGAGAAGGGGAATGTGTGTTTCCCCGTCCAGTCACATGAAATGTCAACATTTCAGTGCAGGTGTTAGCGGAGGCTGAGCAGCGTCGCTGCTGCTCCTCACGTCCGTCCGGTTCCTGTTCAACTGGTCGCTGCTCCATGAAAGAGGCCAATAAGTCTTCGCTTCAGGCCTGTGCTACGACTGGATTAGCTCCGTGCGGCGAGGTGTGTGCTGAAGGTGTGGTCCAGCCAACAAAGGCGTGCATGGGAACACAGGACAACAGGATGGGAGCCGCACATAGCAACACGCAAATCGACAGGATGCTCCGGAGCTTATTCCTATAGAAACCTGCACCAAGTGCTACTCACAGAGGAGAGTTGTGGTAGATGCTGAACAGATTTTCATGGATGGAAGCTCCTAAACCGAGAACAGAAGGACCGGCCTCAGAGAGCAGCCAAAGAGTGGGCTCCTCCGTCCTGGCACGCTTGGTTCTTACTATATTTAATTGCTTTAAATAAAAAGAAACATTATTCTGTTTGCTAGGCGATATTTCCTGTAGGACACGTGAGTAGTTTTTTTTTTTTAATCCAAAACCCAACAACATTCATTTTTCGTTTCTAACTGGAATAGTTGAACTAATCGACTTATAGAATCAGAATCGAAGGCTTGATTATTAGTATTACTAGGAGCATCGTTCGTGGCAGAGCTACGTGGCAACATACAGCGTATGTGCATCCTCACCCTGACTCACCGCTCCTGCTCCGTCTCGCAGAGGGGTGAAGATGAGCGGCGGTGGAGAGACGGGAGAGTGGCGTCGAGTGGAGCAGGAAGAGAGCAGAGCGGAACAGAAAGGCAGGAGCGAGGCCAGCGAGAGTGCACAACGCATCCCAAATATAAAAGCTGAGAGCGGGGCTCTGCATTAGCTGCGCCAGAGATAGCTCAGCCAAGCAAAGAGCCACATTTGTTAAAGCGGGCTTCAGCCAGCGAGGTGTCAAGAGACGGGATAGCACATTATACAGAAGTTACACAAGGGCCCACAGCAGGAGCAGCTGTTGATTCACGCTCTGCCGTCAGCTGTGGTCAGCGCGGCCGCTTGTAGGCTCATGATGTTGGGTTCACCTTCAGGCGTTTGCTGGTGGAGCTGAGGCCTCGTCTCTGTTGGCTAAACTGGGCTCGGGTCTCGGGTCTCGGGGGGAATCTTCACTTTTCCCTCCCGTCTTGTTCTCAGGGTTTTTCTCTGGGTTAGTTGTGGTGTTTGGCCGCCGCATCAGGCCGTTGTGTGCGTCCTGGTCGTCACTGTATCGTCTTTCTCACGTCGTGGTAAATATCTGGTTATTTACCAGTAGCCCACTTGGTTAAACCTCTGAGAGCAGAGGGGATTGAAGTCTCAGGCCTGTTTGGATGAGCAGGACTGAAGACTCTTACAAAGGTTGGGACAGAAGTTTCTCTCATCCCCGCTGGCAGCGGTTGCCATGGTTGTGTCAGCGCCTCCGATCTACCTGAGATGAAATTTCCATGGCCGCGGTTCAGGATGACACCAGGCTGCGCGGTGTAGGAGGGAGGCGGTGTCAGCGGTTCTGTGTCGAGACCAGCTGAAGGAGACGGAGGATTAGAGGAGATGTTGAACAGAGAGCAGCAGGAGCACGAGTGTGACGGGCTGGAGTGTTTTCTGCTGCCGCTGTTTAAACATGAACGTCACCTCGTGGCGATTTCGCTTTTAACGCGCAGACGCTCAGCTTTAGCTGCGACGACGCAGTGAGAGGAACGAGCCGAGGCCACTCCAGGGAAGTCGGCCTGACTCCCGGAGCTCTTCCATTAACACTGAAGAGGACTGAGTAACTTTCGCGTGACATGATTACACAGGTTTTCCTGCTCTTCGTGATGGATCACAAATTATGAGAGAGAGTCTTTCATGCATCACTCTCTGTTTGCAGACGAGGCCAGAGAGAAGTGGAGCTTTTAGGCAGATACTGAGATTGATATTTGAGAATAAATCATCCTGAAACCTTAAATATTAATACAGAATAGACTCAAATAAAAGATACAGTTATATCAAAAGACAACAAATCAACACTTATTGCTGCATGTCGCCGGTCGGCTCAGTGTCCTGAATGCAGCACTAAACATCACGATGTTACTGGTTCCAGCGTCACACTGAGCCTGGTGCTTCCTCTAAAGCGTCACCTGTGTGTTTGTGTTGGTTCTTACAGCAGGGTTTGTTGTTGTGTGGTCACAGAGCAGCTCCTGTCTCTGGGTTTCATCGCTCACGCTCCTCATCAGATAAGCTTTAGATACCAGCAGCCGTGAATCACGTTAGTTGGTTTTCGATTTCGCGTCTCACAAATCCAGGTTTTATTTGCCCAGATCTTCCCGCAGGGGGTGGAAATGACTTGATTCTGTGATAAAGGCGTCACATAAAGCTGACGTCCTGCAGCTCTTCCCTTCTTGACCTCCTTCACTTTCTGTGCAGCCAAGCGGTCGAGGACAAGCGCAGATGTCTGGAATAATGCAGCGAGAGGCCGATGTCCCGCTGATCGTCCATCTGCGTGTGGCAGACTCAGCAGTGTCGCAAAGTTATCGGCATCCGCGCGTGTTGCGCTTTAACAGTTTAAAATGAGACGTCTGTGGCTTTTAAATTGTTCTAAACAACTGAGACACGACGCGTCTTGTTTCACTTAATTTCTTGTTTGTTGCAGCTTAAAGCGAATCTCAGGCCAGTTTTTATCTGCTACTTCAACAGTTGTATCTCTATCTGTTCTAATCTCAACTCTTCAATAAGACAGAAAAGCTGAGATGAGGGAAGGTTTAAATTAAATTTCCGTGTCTTTCGTGTCGTTTGTTATGGAAGTGAAGTAAAATCGGAGGCAGCAGTGTTTTCATGGCTGATGGCTTTTGTGAGAGCTACTTCACACACACTGAGCAGTTGTTCCTGATGATGTGTGTTGACCCGTCGCTCTTCACGTCGCTTCGAACCCGAATGACAAAATGTGAGTCTGGCGCCGTCGAGCTCGTCAGCGTTCCGACCTCGGCCAGGTGATGATTGGGAAGCTCCAGTAGCCAGCAACGCTTCACCGCGTTCTCCGCTCCAGACGATGAATACACCACAGATGATGATGCTTTGATTTTAGAGGTGACTGCACGCTGACGGCTGTGTCTGTTTCAGGTGATTCGTTCACGCAGTTCCGGTTTTCGGAGGAGAAGGACTGGGAGTTGGACTCATTCACAGCCACGCAGGTAAATCCACAACCTGAATGAAAACCTCTCTGTTGAGGCATGAAGGTGCAGCTAGGAAGCAGAAACAGCCTTGTATGAATACTTTGGTTGTCATGGCGACCCTGGGAATAGACAGTACGGGCTCACACAGCCCGTTAGCACAGCGAGGATGTTATGTTAATGATGACCAGAGTCGGTGCCACTGCTGTGATTTCCATAGTTCAAGGAACACAAACGCTTCATGCTGATCTTCAGACCACATCAACTTTTTAGCCTTATCTAGCAGTTAATGTAACTTTATTTCTTACAATAATTTGCCTCCATCTCAGTCTGGACCAGTGGTAAATATTAAATGTTATTGTTGTGAACATGTTAACATAAATAATTTTGTTTGTATTTAGTAAATATTTTGGTCCAAATTATGAAATGAATCATTTACAGCATTTCTGAAATGTATATATTTAAAAGAACACAATACAAGAATATTTTATCTTCACAATAACAACCAGCCAGAAACGGTGTTAGTTTCCTGATCTCAACTGATTTGTGACTTAGCACCAGTCTGTGGCTCACAACAAGCAGATTATGTAAAGGCTCGTGAACTGGTTCTGCTCCTTGTGCACACACTCGAGTCCAGATGAGCACTGACCTGCTTTGAATGATTACCAAACACTCAGCGCTTTGCTTATGCCTGCTGTTAGATACTTAAATCTAGTTTTGACTTGATGTAAATGTTTTCACAGCTTTTACGCTCTGTTCTCCTGTTTACTGTCTAGAAGTCGGCCGTGTTCCTGGACCTGCCGGCACTCGCCCAGAGCCTTCAGCAAGTGCCTCTTCACCAGAGGCTGAACCTGGAGGCCGAGCTGGTTCAGGTAGGCAGCATGTAGGAGAAACATGCCCAGAATAGAAGTTTCGCTCAGAGAAAAATGTTTTGTGTTGAGACACTAAATAAAGATCTCACAGACTGACGGACGATTTTCCCCCCAAGCCTAATCCCAGTCTGAGACCAAAGACAAATCAATGCAGAGACTAGTGGAAGCAAATGCTTAGTGAAGGATTCAGCTTAATCCTCCTCTAGGAAACCAAGTCTTTGGATTCCAACTGAAAATCTGTTTCTCCTTTTTTTTCTGTCCTCAGATTTCACTGTAGTTTCTGCCCTAAGAGAAAAGATGAACTGACACCAGCACATTTAGCGCTAGATGATTTGTCCAGTGTCACTGACTAACTTTCACTCTCGTTTCTCAGGTGTCAACACCAGTGGAGCTGCCGACTGTGACCATCGCACCCAAACAGGAGATCCTGAAAACGTTCACTGTTCCTTCTGCAGCACTAAAAGGCCTCGGCACCAACCGGGCAAACCCAGCACCAGGCTCCCAGGAGCAGGTTTCCTCCGAAGCCCTGGGAGACGACGGCGACGAGGAGCTGGACCAGCTGCTCAGCTTGCAGAAGCCAGCCGCCGATTCTTTGGACAACCAGCCTGCAGCCGAGGCCGCTGCAGAGAAAGGCGAGTTATTCTGCTTGTTGTAACTGAGCTGTCATCCTGCGTGTTGGCCACAAATCTCTGCTACATACCGATCGTTGCAGTAAAGCTCTGGAAGGTCGCTGCAAGTTTAACTGGACCGACACTAATCAAAATGTCATAAAGATGTTTCCGAACAGCTAACTGGAGCAGTTTTACTGCCACACAGTAGCTGCTCCGTTGCTGCTGTGCAGTATGGACTTGTGACATCTTGAGTTTTAGTTTGGCAGAAAGTGAAGCACATTTCCTACAATTACACAGTTCAGTGCGAAGATTGTGTGCGTGCATGTTGTGTCCACTAGTTACCACAGTAAATATTAATAAAGACAACTTGCTGTTTTATGGTAAGTTGAGTTTCCAGGTGACTCTGCTGGTAGAAGTGTTGCCTTTACATGCAGCCGCTTGTGCCTGTAGTTTAAAATCTGGCCACTTTAAGTTTGTTTGATCTCTTTCTCCCTCAAAGATGAAACATTGGCTGATTGTTATGTTTGTACTTTGCAGCATGTGATGAAACGGAGGAGGTGAAAGGCGACGATGTCCCACCTACAAAGTCTGCTTCCGTCAGGCAGGAAATGACAGAAGACGACCTGGAGGACTGGCTCGACAGCATGATCTCCTGACTGGAAGGCTTTGGGTAAGTCTACAGCCAAAAGAAGCTACACTTGCTACAGCGTTGTAGAGGTGGAGACGGGACAGCGGGCGTCAGCTTGTGACCTCTTTGGTCCTGCAGGAGTCCTGCCTCCGAAGGGACAGAGATAATGAAACAAGTCACGGATGACGCGTTTGGTTTATTGCATCGATTACTTTATTCATTTCCTCCCTCTGAAAAGAAATGTGGTTTATCGTACACACAGTAGCAGTCGTTAAATCCTTGATCAGAGTTTTGTCTCTTAAATTTTTCCCTTTGTTGTGGTTCTTTTACTGTGGAGAGAAGTGCAGGCGAGCAGGATGCCACAGCTTAGAAACAAAACCAAACGAAGCAACATTTACACGAGGATCTAGATTTTATACAACAAATTATTATTTTAGTTTAAAAGCCACAAAACTAGCTTAAGCTAAATGAGTGTAACTAACCCAGACCTAGAGCACTGCTTGTGTCAACAGGGACATAAAATAAGAGACGCACGTTTGCATAGTTTCTCATAAGGCACGTCGGTGCTTCATAGTGAGTCTTCGCTGGTCCTGGAAGAACCATCTTAATGTCAAATAGAGTTCAACAAGCACTGAAAGGCAGATCAGGTCTCACTCGTTTCTCACATTAACTGGATCAACAGTGATCGATAGCAGCACAAACTATTCAGTGGATTTGGTAACAAGTGTGGCATCAATTAAGAACTTGTGCATATGGAGACATTCAGTGGTCACGCTGTAACCTCCACGCGTATCAAATGTCTACACAACCAACTGTGCAACGGGTCGAGGTTTGGCAGGTGAAAAGGCAACGTGAACCAGAATCAAAAGAAAGATCTGATAAAAGGTGTCGTGGCTAGAGACTACTTTAGGTTCCAACTAAAACTAAAACAAACCCCAAACGTCCAATCAATCAAACCATATCCATATATTGAATAATGTGTGTGTTTAGAATTTGACACCATGGCAGCAGTCAGTCCAGGAAGTGTTGAAGTTCAGTGTCTGTCTCAGGTAGAAGGAAAGTAGAGGGGGCGCCGCCTCTCTAACCCAGCTGGTCCTCATACTGCTTACGGAAGCAGTCTCCAGTAGGGAAGAAGTCCCAGCATCTCTCCTGGTACATCTTCCACACGTACGACTCCTGTAGAGGGGAGGAGGAAAAACTACGATTTAGTTAGAGCTGACGGTCTCTGCCTCTTGTCCTGCACACG
Organism: Macropodus opercularis; assembly: GCA_030770545.1. NCBI lineage: Eukaryota > Metazoa > Chordata > Actinopteri > Anabantiformes > Osphronemidae > Macropodus > Macropodus opercularis. Next base: position 1,821,805 of record CM061112.1, read on the forward strand.
TCCTCTTACAAACCTAGTTTCATGTACGAATGGAAGAAAAACGTTTGTTTATTTTCTTCTGATTACAGAAACCGGCATCCTTGTTTACCTGACGTTCCAACACCAGCCGACTTCAGACTGGTACCGTGTTTGCACGAAGGCAATGCATGAGTGACGACTGCTACACACCCATGTAGGTAAACCTTGTCTACAAATAACATTAATCTTTGTAGTGGAACAGAAACCGAACTTGTTACCTGCTCTCTACATGGATGGATACAACTGAAACCTCAGAACTAAGACAGAGTCCAAATGACTTCAATGCTGAATATACACGTTCAAAGAAATCCTGTAAATATTAAAAACATTCTTTCTCTGTAATGTCCATATTGCTTTTAATATTTTGTGCAGGAACATTAAACAACATCTAAGAGGAGAAGATCTGTGGCTGAGTGTTTGTGGACAGTTTTCCTTTCGCTAAATTTGACACAAGAAACAGCTAATCTCAGGTGCAGGACAGAAACAAGTCAATATCACAAAAGTCTAAGTAAACCCACGCATCGCTTCTTCTAAGCTGTTCTTGTGCAACATTTCAACCCACTTGATTTGTTGCATAAGTAAATCCTACTGATGTTCCAGTCAATGTGCAGCTCGTTGCTTTGCTTCTTCCAACTACAGAAGCTACCGGACGTTCCAGCGCCACGTACCTGACCCGTGTGTTCAGTCTCATCCTTGTTAATCAGGTACATCAAGAAGAACCTGCACAGGAAACAGAGTGTTGGAAATAATGCTCCTGCAGTAAATTTAAAGAAACATAATCATATCATTTGTGGTGATGCACTCACAGGTAGTTCGCCAGGTTGTGCTCTTGTAAGGTGTGGGTTTCAAACCCGTGAGGTGTCCGGTCAAAGTAGTCGTTCCCAATGCCACAGATGAAGCATTTGGTCTGAAAACACAAGTCTCCGTAGCATCAGTACGTTTCTATACATCACCTGGAACTTTTTAGACCTAGCTAATCCTCCCTTCACAAAGATGCTCAGGTTTTGTTGAAACTGTTTGAGGAAGGCGTTTCACTGAGGTATTCTTTATTCAGCTTGGCCGCATTCATTAATAAAGTCTTTGTATGAGGTGCAGTTGATCAGTAGTGACCGCTGTGGTCTTACCTCCATGTCCTCCTTCACCTGCTCCTGCTGGTCCCTCAGCTCACCGAAGGCATCAATGATCAAACCTGACGAGCAGCGCAACAGTACGTCAACAAACCTCACTCCCATTACTTTGCAGCGTTGAACGACACGAACACGTGGAGGTCTGTGTACCCTGAATGATGGCCAGCAGGATGACGATGACGAAGAAGAAGAAGGTGATGTCGAACAGGATGCGGTAGAGCTCGTAGGGGTCTCCAGCTGGGTCCTCCAACTCGTCTCCAATGCCACCTCCAGCTCTCACGCCCACGTACATGTGGAACAGGTAGCACTGAAAAAGGAACATAAAGCACCGACGACAGCTGCACCTTAGTGCCAACTAGGAACGAGTGTTTGGTTTAGACTAACTGTAGTACACTACGTCGCCTATGACTCAGTGTGTGAATCAAGCTGCAGCTGTAAATTTGCTTTCAACAAAAACAAAGGACGTGTTCTAAAGAGAAATAGGACTATTTACAAACCCTGTGAAGACGGTGTGGGCTGCTCCTTCCCTCAGTGAATTACATTTAACAGTAGTTACATTCTACTAATCTTCTATTCAGAGCCAGTAAACCGACTGAAGGGGAGGATTTTTTATATAACAGCTCACTAATTAAAAATACTTCCATCATAACGTCAAGAGAGGAGGCGACTACCAGAAATAAAGAGACTCTGGAATCTCCTACACGTAAAAGGAAGTCGCTTTTTAATTTCGCCTTTCTTCATTGAGTAACTAATGGTCGGACGTACAGTCATCATGTCGTCACACTTCATGTCGGGCTCGTCTTCATCCTCGCTCTTATTGTAGAACTTCCTGAAGAAGTTGAAGGCCACCACAGCGTAGAGATAGACGACGACGGCCAGCAGACCCACAGTCAGCACAAGCTGGGGGAGAAGAGGCTTAAAATTACAAATGCAAGCACTGAAAATTGTATTTAACCTTAATTCATTATGACATTTGAGCTGAAAGTTCAGGAGGCTGCTGTCGCGCCTATTAAGGTTAAGAAATCTGGACAGATTACACGATGGTGCTGTTCAGTCATGATGAGAGCATCATATATTGACTTAGATTAATTGTGTCATTGGTAGAACTAGGGCGTAGTGGCTGTGCTGAACCCGGCTTTTCATAGTTGTACTCTGGCTCCATCTGCTGGTTTACTTGCCTGCTTGCCGTTGTGAGTGACAGAAGACAGGATGGTACGAAGCGTCTTAAAGCCCATAGCAATGTCCAGGAGATGGGCGGCAAAGAAGAAGTTGTTGAAGTGTCCAAAAATGGACATGGTGGTGTACCAGATCAGATACAGGAAGGACTGCAGGGAAAGAAAAGTAGGCACATGGTGACTGAAAGGCTACAACGCATTCAACCATATTCACCAAACCCAGATGATACGCAAACATTTGTATACGTTTCTTCCTTCAGTGGTGATTAACTTACGTTGTCAGTCAGAACCACGCCTAATTTCCAGATGTGGTACTTTGTGTCAATGGAGCTCAGCCTGTCGATGAGGAAACAAAATGTTGTAGTACATGTTAAATATACTTGGAATAAGGAATTCATCAATACGAAAGCTTTAACAGTTACACAGGTTAAAGCTCTGCCATAAACCTGACTCACCAGGAGAGCAGAGAGGCTTCCTTCTCCACCGTCTCCACCGTGGGGTCAAAGTCGAGGGCGCTCTTGTCCAGGCCCAACAGCTCAGCGATGCGTTCGGCTCCATACATGTCCTCATATTTGTTGATCACCTACAGAGGCAGCAGAGATTCTGTCACGTCACAAACTGGGAGCAAGACATTTCCACAAAAACGCCATCACACATATAAACATGCTGACGTCCAGCAGAGCTAGTTATGCCAACGCTGACTCACAGCTTCTCACACACTCACCTTGCGCTTGATGAACTTGTCCCAGTAGTTGTTGGGGAATGACCTGCAATGAAAAATTGCCTTAGACTTAGACAATAAAATTATTTCCTTCCAGATCCTGAGTTTTATCTACATGCAAGTGTAAATGTTTTAAGTAACTCAGGGGATTGTGTTTAATGCAACAGGACTCGTCTGTCATTTCTGTGCATAACACGAAAGAAGAAATTTTTATCTTTTCTAGTAATTATTTAAAACAATTAAATCCCGTTCATTGATATTCTCCTGAACATTCCTGCTGAACTCTGTGATTGTTCCCATACTTATCAGTAAATTCAACCATGGTCCAACAAGCAGCAAAATGTTTGACAGTTTCACACGAGGAAGCGAATATTAATGTGACCAAACACTGTCCCGGTGACTCACGGGGTGTTGATAACAAGTCGATCCCACTGGCCCTTGATGTCGTCATCAGACGGCTGCTCAGTGATGTAAAGACCATCAAATTCAAGTTTCCTGGCGATCTCCTTCTCCCTCTTAAACACCACCAGAGGAACCTTCAAGCAAAATGATCAAATTGGCATTGGCATATTTTGATACAGTCAGAGGAAGCATTTTATCAGCTGTAGTGTCATAAATACTCTCACCTTCAGACAGTAGTATCCCACCAAGCAGAGGAGTGAGATGACTGTGTGGAAGATCGCCAAGAAGCGCAGCGTTGGTAACATGTAGCCGGTGCTCTCCTGAAGCACGAACTCATCCATGTCGAAGAGCGTGTTCTCATCATCCGCCTCCTCCTCCTCCCCACCCCAGCTGTTCTCCTCGTCATCTTCCTCAGTTTCACCAGTGACCTAAGAAGGAAAATCAAGTAATCATTTCAGCTCTTAGCAGGTTTAGACTGATATTATATTGGTAATAACCCTTGACTGACATAGTACAATCAGCACAGTACTGAAAGATGTGAGTGATTCTAAAATGCAGACGACCCATTAAATGGTTGACGCGTGTCGGTGTTGGTTACCGTTACCTTGTAGAAAAGCAGGATGAAGTTGATCGCAAAACACACGAACAGAGCGAGGAAACGCAGGTTGTAGAAGTTACGAGCCAGGTAATTCTGGAAGGAAGAGTGCAGCACTAAGTTAGACTGAAGAGGTCTCCAGCCACAAACAAAGAAACCGAGTGTGAGGGCTCACCAGCAACTTGGTCAGGTAGACGTCCAGAACAACAAAGACATTGGACATGAGCCCCGGCGCCATCTCCTTAGTCTTACTCGATCTGGCCTTGGGCTTCTCCTCAGTCACTGCTTCCTGGGCCTCCTCCTCTTTGGGCTTATCCTCCTTCTCCTGGTTCTCTGTGCTGTATTAAACACAGTTTGTTATTTGTACAGGTTTAATTCTCTGATATTTATTTAAGTCCCAAATCACTTACTCTGCTTTCTCTGGTTCATTTTCCGTGGTTTCAACAGGCTTGGCAGCAGATTTCTGCAGGGGAGTGATTCATACTGATTAGCTGAGAGATTGACATGATGATAATAAAAAGAGGTTCCGTTCCTGGACTTTCGCTGCACGCTCTACCTTCTTGTGATCGGCAGTGGAGGTCTCAGCACTCAGCTCAGATACATCACCCAGCCCGGGCTCCACGTGTTTTCCTCCTTCTTTTTTAGGCACCGCCAGCATATCCAGCATCATGTCCATCTCTGTTGCGTCTCCTGCTGGTGCCATGGCGATGTCCAGGCTTCCTGATGACTCTATAGCATCCACTTTCTCTCCTTCCATCACATCTCCATGAATACCAAACTGTGTTGGGTCAGGCATGTTTCCAAGAATGTCTGTTACCTTCATGTTCTTGGCGCCCTCCACCAGCCCACCGCCAAACATGGAGGACCAGATGACATGGAAGAAACCAAAGATGAGGCCGTAGATGCCCTTAAAGAAGCCAATGAAGAGCATCCAGAAGAAGGAGAAGAAGCCCGTGATCATCTCTTTAATGCTCAGTTTCTTGACTTTCTTGAACTGTTTTTTTATGTTTTTAAGGGAGAACTTCTGGCGGACGTGTGCAATCTTCTTCTTGACTGAGTGACATGCTGTGGTGAAGGCAGAGGCCGACTCTAGGGCGCCCTCTTCCTCTCCAGCCAACTCTTCCAGGAGGCTGTGTACCTCCTCCTCTTCCTCCTCCTCAGGTTGTTCAACCACATCTGGCTCCGAGATCTGTGAGGCCAGCTGCATCTCAAAGATCGTATCCTCGCAGAAGTTCACAAACATTTCCATCTTCTCGCTCTCTCCGCCCTCGTTGACCACATCGAAGATAAACTGACGCTTTGACTCTTTGACCTGCGGCTTCTCCCACTGTTCGCGGCTCGACTCGCTGATCTCAAAGTAAACCCTCTCAATGCGCTTTGCGCTGCCCATGATTTCAATGCGACCCAAGTAGGGTTCAAAGTAGCTGAGCACACTCTCTGCCAGATCCAGGAACGAGACCAGTCGAGAGTCGTGCGGCATGTGTTCGGACAGGTTGGTCAGCAGCACCGCCACGTTGAAGCCGATATCTTTGGCCGGTTCGTGGAATCGCTCCACAAACTCTTTGTAATTAAACATGTCGTTCTCATCGGCCTCTGTACATGAGAGCAGGAACTCGATCTCAGACTGGGTGTACTGCTTCTGACTCTCCATAGATTTCTGGAAGTCCTTCTTTGAAATAATGCCTTTGCACTCAGGGTCGTACTCCCTGAAGTTGTCTGAGGTTGTAAGATCCTTTAATTTAAGGAACATATCGAAGAACTTCAGAATCATTTCCACGTTACTTGAAGACTCCACCAGGGTGTCAACCATCTGCTTTCCAATTGTTCCATTTACCACGTTACCTGAACAGGGAACAGCAGTAATTACAGGACAAATATACTAATAAAAACAACATTACGGACTTCAAAACAAACAAAGGACTCCTACCCTCCAGCAGAGACAGTAGCATGACCACCATGTCCTTCTGCAAATCCATCAGCTCTTTCAACAGCTCAATCTGACTGGCGTCCTATAAGGGCATGTGAGACACAGCATCTCTATTATTTCTGTAAACACTTTGTGTATTTACAAGTTACTGCAGTATAGTTTTGGTGAAACTTTGATTGATTGTTACATGTGCAGTCTAGCTACACTCTCACACATGGGGTTATGAACTATATTCAATCAAGCGTACCTGAGAGAGCTTCATCTGCATATTGGCAAACACGTGCAAAAAGCCCACTACTGCATCCCACAGTCTGCTGTGGGCCAGGCTCTGTTGGTTTCCAATACACGGGCCCTGAACGAGGAAAATGGGACGAATATTAATAATTAGTCACTACAGACGAAGTGAAACTCAAATCTGTACTTACCTGAATATACTCAGTGAGTGAGTTGAATATCTGCTTGGCTACATATAATGCTTGGGAGAAGTTACGCTTTCCAGTCTCATCCATGACATCTTTGCCAGAGTAGTACCAGTAGAAGTCACTGATTGATTCCTAGAGGAGGAGAATCGTCATTTAGTCCAGACTAACAGCATGAGTGGTTACAGTACTTAATAGATAAGACTTTGCACACCTGAAGACGGAGCAGATAGTCAACTGTGCTGATAATGATATTAACTGTGGTTGTGTTTCCAGTTTGTGTTCTCAGGAAGTTCTGGAAATCTGAGAGAAACAATTATTGTTTTATCCTTACTGACGCCAGTAGTTTTCATCATAAAACAATGCATATCCACAGAATTACACACCTCCACAATAAACTACACACAAATGTAGACTCACCTCCATTGTGACCCTCGCACAGAAGTTGCAAAAACCGGAACAGATCTTTGGTGAACTCATCATTTTGTAGCACCTTGGAGCCTTGAGAAAACACGAGTGGGTAAGTGCAGATGAAACCACACACAGAGCAAATCAATGTCTAATTACGCTACATGAAAAGGTCTTAATGTGTGAAACTCCCATTAAAAGCAATCAGGCAAGCAGGAAAGGTCTCATATTCAAAACACTGTTGAAGTCCAGGGGCTTTAGACTCTGAATCCAAAGTGCCTTTTGTAAAAATGCTCTGACATTCAACTTTGAAACAGTAAGACATGTAACATGAGCTGGAGGAGGCCTGATAACTTTCACATGCAGGCCAGTCTTGGGCCTGATGAACAGCGTCATTTCAGAAATAGAAGCAGACACAATTCCCAGATATTCCAGTCAACAGAGCTACAAAATAAGCTTCTATGAGCAGATAGAGCCATGTGAAAGTTAGACATCTGAATGGAAACCAGCTTTGTGAAATAGGCCCGAAGCAAGACAAAGCTTTGAAGAGTTGTGGACTCTTCCACAGCCTTGGCAGTCAAACCCTTGGGAAATGGCACTGAGAGCCTTAGAACAACAGATTTCGGCATCAGTACTAGGATTTGCATTAGTAAATGTTAACATGTAGGGTATGGGGACAAGAATCACACAAAAGACAGGCAATGGATTGTGAACATTCATGTCTTTGTGTACACTCTAACAGTCAGCATGCACAGTGTGTCCCTACAGACATCTGGGCATGGAGGGGCAAGGACTAGGTCCTAAATGAAGCAGGAGGTATGGATCACAAATGTGGAGGAGACATTCAGGGTGGAAGCATAGCCATAGTCACGATTATCTTAACATTGCTATTTACCCCGATCACTGTGGACTGCCATCGATGGGTTTTTATAATGACAAGTAGGAGACAAACGATTCACGAAGACATAAGCAAAAAGAGAGGACATCGAGTTACAATACGAAGAGAATGAAAAATCGTCTAAGAGTGAAAAACGTGCAGTTAAATAAAACCGTTTTAGGACGGGGGAAGTCATAGGCCTGTCTATGCTGCATCTAACAAGATGAGTATCATAAGATTTAAGTCATGGTGAAACTTTTATAACAGTAACGAGACAAGAGTAGTAACCATGAATTATTAAACACAGAACCCAGTTGAAATGTTTAGCAGAAGGCTGAATGATGGAAAGACCAACATAGTTTGACGTGAAAGGTGAGGTGAGTGTGAGTTAGAGAGACGAGGTCTGACATTAATGCTGCCCTGGATCGTACCTGCGTCTGATAAATACACAGCTCTCTGCAGATCATGGTAACACCTCACACATCCAGCATCGCACGTTTTCCTTTGCTACAGGTTTTATAGTAGTGTACTATGATATATTACACTCATACCTGCTCTGACACCACACAGGCTCCAAGACTGTAGCACAAGCAGCAGACTCAATTCACAATGATTGAAGTCATTTGAATGTTTAATGAGGGACATTATAAAAGACTAGAGAAGTCCTGGATCAGCCTCAGCTCACTAGACTTATTGACTGATTATTATTTTATACTACAGTAAAATCAGATGCTTTAGCACAAATAATGATCTTCAAGAAAATTACGTGAGTGGTGTAAAAACGTGAGAAGACTTAAAAACTAAAAGGTAGAAATTAATTCCTTCACTTACTTGAACCTTCGTCCGTCACCATGCCAAGTCCTTCTGCTTTGTTCTGCCTCTCAAATGCATTCAAGTCCAGGACACTAGGGAAAGAAGCAAAGTCAGATGCAAACACTTTATGTATGGGAAGAAATTACAGTTGCAGTATATTAAAGTACCTGCAAGACTGCATGAGTCCTGAGAGACTCTTGAAAAAGCCTGCGTCTCTTTTTTCTTTCAGATAATCGAGCATTTTCTGCAAAGGAGAAGCATTAAGATTCAGACCGTACACTGACAAACAGCGTGAAGCTACAGAAGCAGTAAACACGGTGGATGAATACCTGCAAACAGTGGACAATCCAGGGACAAGCAGTGCTATGAAAGTAATTCAATATATACGTGTGTAAACTGACCTGCTGGACCTGCACGTTGCCTCCGTTTAGGATGGAGATTCCCAGTTTGAGTGTGCAGGTCACCATGGGACCCAGACGACCTGAGAATCAAACGCACATGAACAGATGTGTCTATTTGGAAAAGGACAGATGTTCTGAATGAAGGGCAAATGTGCTGGTTAGAGACAAATAAACGGTAAAACAATTTGTTTACTTTCCCAAAAAAAAAAGGTCAATTTCTTTAAAAGCCACTGAAATGTTCAGCAGTGAACGTTCCTGTCCATGGGTTTACACCAGAGGTGTGCTGAACTGAGACAGAACAATCAGACTCCACCTACCTTTACTGGCACTGATCATCTGTAGCACCATCTCTGCAGCCCCTCGAGCGTGGAGCCTTGCCTGCTGATACAAGATCTTCTGTTTTTCCATCTCCTTTTCCTGAAAGCCAACACACAAACGCAGTATTTAACAAAAGTAAAAATTTTAACAGTTCGACAGACACTTCCACAACAGCCTGTTCAGTACCTCGAATGTCTTCTCCTTCCCTTCCTCCTCTTCCTCCTCCTCATCCTCTGCACAGCTCTGAGAACACAAAGGTCAACACTCAACACTCCACACAAACAAAATAGTGTTTTGCCAGAAATAATGAAACGTGCACTACCTTTGCCATCATGTCTGCATATGCAATATACAAAGGATCTTCTTCCAGGTAGCTGGTAAAACAAATGATCTGTACTTATTACGCTGTCTGTGCTCACAGAAAGAATAAACCAACGTGGGGACCGACCCTCAGGCTCTTACCTTCTCTCTGTCAGAGCGTTATGGCTGAAGTGGAGGATGAGCTGGTGCAGAGGGTCCGGCTGGATCTCAGCCACCTCCTCTTCCTCTTCTTCAACAATTTTCATGGGGGTTTTCTGCAGAAGTCCACATGTACAAACTGTTAGCCCTGAAATCTATGTGCTCACTACTCATCAACACATTCGACTTTTTCAAAAACCAACAACTGGGCCATTTACACATATTTTACACACACCTAATTCACTCAGTACTATTCAAATAGAACCAGCATGCAAATGGGTTTTTGTCATGTCCTTGTGATCTGTGAAGAGGATGGGATGAAGCAAAGTGAATGAACAGTGTTGCAGCTAGTTCTCAAATACACATGCATGTTACAGCAAACAGATGCAAGCAGTAAGCTGTTTGGTGGTATGACTGAACGTGAAAGGTGAGCCTGACAGTAAAGAGGCCTGGCCAAGGTAGCACTACACCTCACAACGCTCCAAGAGTCCTAGCTACGTGTAACAGGTTCAACAAGTGTGATCTTCCAAACAAAGGAAATCTGATTGCTGAGCTCTACTTTAATCAGAACCACTGGCACATTTTTACTGTCTTGATGAAGTTGTTGCACATCTGCATACAGGAATCGAATATGCAATGTCGATACTCAAGCATGCCACTGACGTCACGACCACATAACTGTAACTTCACCTTCACACTTACACTACAGGCTTGCAGAGTACAGCAAAAGGACAACTGATGGGTTGGATCCAGATCTGACAGCCAAACAGCTAGTGACAGTCTCTCTCCTTACCACTGCTTTCAGAAAGGCATAGCCTGCTTTTCTAGAGCTGTGAGCACCGGAGCTGGCCCTGAGTCTCCTGAGTTGGTCATGCAGCCTCTGACCTCTGACGGATCTCTGTCTGAAGGACTTTGCGTGCCTAAAGCAGGGCCCATTATGTGCTTTGGGCAATGTCTCCACCCGGGCGTGCTCCCAAGGCTCGACGGGCACGGAGCTAAAGAAGCATTCGGCAGACAGGACTGGCAGAGACGTGCCAACGCAGGGCACAAGGGGCGAGGGCAAGGCGAGCCCAGTACTTACTGCCAGATCCTGAACTAGCTTCTCCTCAAAAGAGTACTCCTCTGCCTCTATCCAAAGTCTCTGATAGACCGGCATGAAGAAGTTGATAGCGCGATGCCTGGGGAGGGGGGAGGTGAGGGAAGGTAGGGAGGAATGGAGGGAGGTACAGTGGCATTAGGGCAGGTTCTGGTGAGTTATTGGAAACAGGAAGGAGAGATGTAGGGGGAGGAAGGGGTTACAGTTCAGGCAAGGTGGTGATTGGTCAATGTGGGACCCACTGGCTCTTCTGACTGGTCACGTTTGGTCTAACTGCTGCAACTTCCATCAAATTGTGAATTGTTTCAGAGGAGCATGCACATTTTAGCGCAGATATGCAGTTTTGTTTTGTTTTTGTATATTTACTTCAACAAGGATGCACATACAGCATGTGTTGCAAAACAGCACAACCTTTGGCAGTGTCAGATTAAAGTTACCCTTAAATTATAACAGGAAGAAGCAAAAATGCATGAAATACATTTTAATAATCATACTGTAACTCAGCATAATGTTGGAAACCAGCTACTCCACTTATCATCGATTGTATATAATGGTTTTCTGTGTTTCCTTCCTTCCTTCTTTCATGGATTACCTGAAATCATAAAAAGCAGCTGCGGTGCACAGTGTAACTTAGTTTTAGTCAATTCTTTGGCTTGTTTTTAGCTGACCAATCAGAATCAACAGTGCAGAAACATTTGGTTGCTAGGCAGAGATTGCTCCACGGCCTGGTGGATGAAGTGGGGGTTGAATACATGAGGCGTTAGACCTGTAAGTTCACTTTACCGTCAGCAGGGAGAAGAGGCGATCAAAGCTGGAGGCTTTGAACGCCCTTTCCAGCCAAACCTCCCGATAGCCATTCAGGAAGTAATTATTATTTTTGTATCTGAGGTAGGATGAAGTAGTGTTATGCAAGAAAACAACACAGAGGAGAGAATGTCATTAGGAAGGTGATGAGGGGTTTACATGGACACAAAATCAAGGAACACTGCCCCACTCATTCGGCTACGTTGTGATTGTTATCTACTGTTAGAGCTTTTATTTTTGCTGTTCATGTCAATATGTAGTTATTGACATTACATTTCAGTTATTGTGACTGAGAGTGTGACGTAACAAACAGACAGTCGTACCTGGGTAGGTTGTAGAGTGGAGCCATGCGGAAACAAGCCACCACGGCACGTTTACGCTGTTTGGACAACAGCTTCTGCCACACACACTTCTTATTTCTCAAGGGCTGCTCCACCTGAGGGACACGGAAGTGATAACGCCGAAATTAAGATACTAACATTCGTCAAATTAAGTGAGAAAGTGCTTCTATACACATTTATGGATTCACACAGGTTTAGTTTTCACCTGCTCCAGGTGGAAGACTGCAGCAGAGATGCTCTGCACGCGATCAACCGTTTGTTCTGAGTTTGCTGGTTCCTCGCTCTTCACCACATCCTTGTACAAGTTCAGCTGCCACTGAACTGCTGGATCATCAGACTAAAATCAAACAAAGCAATAAAGAAAATAGTAGGATGACACAAAACAAATATCTCAGCATTTTACTTGTTATTAAAATGATCTCTGTAAAGATCATCCTGTTACCTTGTCTTGGAGATGAAGATTCTGACGCAGGTGCTCCTTCACCTCATCGTCTGTGTCTTTCTATAAAGGGTAATAGTATTTTAACATTTATTTCACGTACAGTACTGTATGAACCATTACTAGAGTTGCAGAAGGCATCTTAAGTGCATTAAAGGTTTATAGGCATAATTAATCTGCTGCAGAATTATTTTGTTGGTATCATACAGTTTCTGTATCAGTCATAGAAGATTAACAACGTTCCATTCTTGTTTAATTAACTTCATTAAAGCTTCCAACTTCATTAAATGATCTATCAGGCAACTCGTAGTTAGAGTAAAATTACACCATATAGGAAAAGCTCACCAGACTGTATCTCATCTTAGCCAGAGAGATGAGCTCCTGGTCTCCTGGGGTGCACATGTTGAGTCCAACGGGCAGCATCTTCTTCAGCGCAGCGACAATCAGAGAGGTTTGGATGGAGTAATACTCGCCTCTACGGCGCTTGTGTTTCCTCTCCTGGTCCCCACCTGACTACAGATATATGATCCCACTTTGATATGACAAAGGTCCAAAGTGCAACATAAGAATTATACATTTTTAAAAGGCATGTCTGAACTCAGGTACAGATGGTTTGATCTGTAAAACATGTCACATTTGTTGCTATTAAAACAGGAAACTGCTTATGAGGACTTATTACCAAAGCCTGGACCCTGTCACTCAAGCTTGTGCTTTTCCAAAGTGCTGACATCGTGAAGAAGAGCACAAGAGAGAAGTGAGATAGGTCTAAATTAAACCCAGAGAGGACTAGGATGTACTCTGCTCCACGTCTTGTGTTATTACTGTAGAACAGATGTTATCTACAATGAAATGATCCCAAGAGAAAATCTATTCCTGGAAGACCTTTTTGTTACCTTGCCTTCATTTAGTAAAGTTTTCACTTATGGGACGTTTTTAAACCATTTCTTTATACTAAAGAGCTGGACATGTGACAGTCAGGCTTCTGGAAAATGTCCTGCAATTTATGGAACTTAACCAAAGGTTTATTTTAGCTGGTTACTGTAATTTTGAAAACTGGTGCTATAGTGAGTATTCACCTTGATGCAGGATCATGATAATAACTGATATAATAAAAAATAAAACTAGGCTAGTTACCTGTACAATTAATTGTAAATGACGCACAGTCTACATTCCCAAAACATTACCTTAGACATTTTAGTCTGTCCTTCACCAGTCAGGAATCCCAAATTATTGATTTCATTCTGAACCACAAAGTTCTGCTCTTCTCGCTTAAAGTTCTGCAAACAGAAGGCAAAATAAATACTGAAGACAGACATCCTGCTGTCAAACGTCCTTCTGAAACAAAAGAAATGTTGACTCTTACATGTGACTTGCACCAGAGGATAAATATCTCAGCCACCATCCTGAAGAGTTCTGTGGAGTCAGCATGAGGCTCCTTCAGCCACCTAGACCTGGAGTGGACAGACATGAACCATGAGTCATATCTGTGCATGACAGGACAACAATAAACCTAAAAAGTATCTATTTTCAAATACAATTTCAAAACCAGAGCAGTAAAAGAGACTGGAGAGTGAAACTCCTTGTAGCTACAAAGTAATGCACTGCACCTGTTGTTGTCCACGTAACGGATGAGCATGGGGTAGAAAGCATAGAGATCCCTGCAGAGAACAGCAAACTCATTCAGGATGAGCAGCTCTGCCTCCTGGGTGTCGCCTTTACTGTCGGCCTTCAGCAGCTCCTCTTCAGCCACAACCTACGTTAGAAACACACCAACAAATTATCTTTGGCCATTGATTTGCTAAATAAAGTAGTAAATTCTTAGACCAGTTCCTCTGACTGTTGTCAGCTTTATATACTACCATATAAGTACACATAATAAAGTCAGGGGGAAAAATATTTTACCCACAAGTACCACTGAGCACTTTGTGCAATGTGCTGCAGTGATATGTCCCATATATCTTAGGTTTCTCACCTTCACTGTCTTCTTCCTCAGTTTGTCCAGTGTGGGGAGGAAGTGGGTTCTCAGAAGATCTGCTCCAGCTTTGCAGATGATTGGCTGAGAGTAAACTGGACACAGAGATTTGAAAGTATATCCTGGACTGAGACACATTTAGTAAAGAATCCTGAATCTGGAAGGATTTGCCCTACATGCTTAAAGAGCAGACAGCTCTACCAGAACATTACTGGCTCTAGTTGGTAAAAAGTCTACCAACAGCTTTGAGCTTTTGTGGCCCTAGGTTACCTGCAATCCTCTTCATCCAGGGAGCGTCTTCAATGCCAAGATTGTTATTGAGGATCCTGAGGATGTTTCCCAGGATGATGCTGAGATGCTCAGAGGTGATCATGGTACAGCACTGGGCATCTAGAGGTGAGTTCTCTGGACCTTTCTCCCACCAATAGGATAAATAGTTACACAGCATGGGTAGGATCACCTCAATGACCTGGATGATAAAAGAACAAATGTATTTTGGACCAAATGCTCCAGGTGGTTGGATGGTTTCACTATCCCACCACCCCTTCAGACCTGTGGCATGTCACTGTAGCGAGCACCGGACTCCGAGACATCACAGACGTCTTTCAGCAGTCTCTCAAGTTCAGGCATCTCTGGACACATCTCCTCCACTGTGTCTGGCATACTGAGGACTAGAAGATACTAAGAACAGTCACTGCTGGGAAACAGAAGCTAACTCTAAATAAAAGATGATACTGACAAATTATAGGGGATAAAAGGTGGACACTCACTGGCTCTCTCTCGGGGAGTCTTTGTGTTGAACACAGAGAGCGGGTTGTGGGCATTTAGGTGGGGCTCCAGGAACGCCACAGGCATGGCTCCCACCAGGGTCGCCAGACTCTCCCCAATAGCTGGCAGATGTCTAAATAACAACATGTAAATTCATTAACTAGGAGGGAAAAAAGACATGACCACAAACATCGGGTCTGTTGAACCAGTGCGTTTCAAGTGATTCTTAAACTTGGATCCTGCTCATGTGCAGTCAGAGGCCATTTTACATCAAGCTGCTAAGTTTAAGAGCTGGTTTGTCTCATACTTCTCAACAAAGACATTTTTTCCTGTTCCCAGAGAGTAGAAAGACGTCAGGATTCGGTAGCAGGACAGCTGCACATCGTCCACTGAAAGAACAAAAAACAAAACAACTAAAATATCTTTCATTCCATTTGCAGTAAAGTGTTATTTTTGCTCAATTGACATTTAAAATGTGGATTTGTCTCTGCTGTATGTTTATATCGTCTGCATGAAGGGTGTTTTACAAGTACTGTCCAAATAGTGCAAAAGGAATTGTTCACTGTCATCATACACACCATTAGTTCCAGTGTGTAGACCCAGGCAGTTCATTATATTCAGATTATATACGGTTACTCGATACAGGATGAATCAGTGCCAGCGCCCATTCCTTCTAGAGGCCATTTGGCACAAGTTTGTTTGCAATGTCCTTGTTCTTCCTATATAATGAGTTTGGCAGAAGGTCCTGCTGTGTCTGTTTTGTTGCTGCGGTCATGGGAATTAAGTGTTAATCAAAATGCATATTGCGTATGGAAATGCACACTCACACAACAGATCCGCTCCAAACTCGTATGTCCTAATGTGCTCAAAAATGGCAGTGAGGACAGGCAGCAGGGCCACGGTCACATAGTTGATGCTCTGGCTGACGCTCTTCATCTGGGCACGGGACTGCAAGAACTTCCCCAGTTTCAGCATCTCATGCAACTTCTCTAAGTCTTCAGCTGCATTCTCAAAGAAAGTCTTGAAACCTGCTTTCACCAGCTCAGAGCCAGACTTCATCACTGTTCTGAGAAGAAAAAACAATGGCTAATGTCCACGGAGACTCGCTATAATGTGTACAGGCAATAAAAGCCAGTTCTTACTCACTACTGAGGATATTTTCTTACCTGGTGTCAAGCGAGTGAGTGAGGATGAGCAGACAGCTCACCATCATTGCTGAGTCACTTCCTGCAAGAGAGACGTTTACAGTAGCTATGAAGAGATCAAAGCAAGAAGAGCTAACAAATTCCAAACACAGGCATGTCAGCCTTACCAAAAAGAGAAATCCTGTGTCTGACAAGAGCTGCCAGCTTACAGAACAGGCTGAGAAAGACAGAATGGAACAAACCGTTTCAGATTCAAAAAAGGAGGAAAAAGAAAAGTAGGAAAATGGAAACAAATGTGTAGCTTTAAAATCTCTTTACACTCATAGAAAGGAAAGTCCTTCCTACAGACAGACACCACACTGACAGTGGTGTGGTGCATAGTACCTTGTGACCATCTCCTTCTCTTTGTTGGAGGCGCAGCCACAGCTGCTCAGGTTCTTGCTGGGCGTGGACAGGAAGTAGAGGCAGTGATTCTTAAAGGTTTGATCAATGAGGGGAAGCAACACCTGGGAAAGAAATGCAGCAATTAAATTAAAACTTCAATTTAGGTCAAATCGTCAATAATCTAGTGATTAACACTAGAAGTCCCAGAGATGGGCCATTTGGCCTTTCTACCTATAAAACCCGCCGGCGGGCCGATCGGCCCGAAGGCTTTAGGCTAATACCCTTAATCAGCTGTGAACGATTGCTTTTGTTATGTAAACAATGTGGGGCCACGCTGAGCCACCTCAAGGAAACTTGTGTTTCACTTTGCATCTTAGGGAGAAATCACCACATGTTTGATATAAATAGTACAAAATGAATTAAAGAAACCAACCATTTGTACACATATTTACAAATAATATTAAAAAGTGAGTGAGTACATTCCAGCAATCACTCACAATCCTGGCACTGCCATTGTATCTCCCGTCTGCATGTACCACATGTGTATCTGTAGCAGTGAACACATCGCACAGTGGCATGATTGTTCTTGCAGCGGTGTTTGACCTGACACGTGGCTCTTTTTCCAGGGCTTGGTGTGGAGGGTTGGGTCCAAAGCAATTGTTCTTTTCTTGCCTTCTTCGCACACATATGAGAGTTAGTCAACTCTCTTGAAGGCTCCACCAGGAAGTCCACCCGTCTTTCCTGCCTTCCGGTGCCTGCTTGATACAGCACATGTGCATTCAGTGCTGCCATGTCAATCATGTTATAGAACACGGCAACTGGCCAGCGCCGTGTCCCTGTGCGGACAGTGTACTCCCGCACCATCTGGTCCATCACACTTTGTGGTGTTGTAAAGGGTGACAGTGTTTGGCTTCCTTTTGGTGGTATTCTCAGTCTGAATCACGCTGTGCATGCTGCTAAGAATGTAGACGGTCTTCTTCCGTTTGGGCGCATACGCCGTCAGCGTACTACGTAGTTTTCCGGCTAAGAAGTTTATGCGCAAGTGACAGCGATGTGAAGAAATTGTCCGTGGTAACATTTCTGCCCTTGAATGGTTCCATCAGCCTCATCACTACATTTTCAGACAGTCTCTCTCCACTGGGACGACTAGGATCCTTGCCAAGATATGGGAGGACGTTACAAATGTACTTGGATTTTAGGTCGCAAGCCACCCAAAACTTGATCCCAAACTTGTCAGGTTTAGTTGCAATATACTGCAGGAAACAGCAGCGAGTCTTTGACGGGAAAAGCCGTTCATCAACGGTGATATGTAGACCAGGGTTGTAGGACGTGATGTAATTCGTGATGAATGATTTATGTCACTCCACTCTGCTTTTTTGGTGTTTTCCACTTACTGGTTTCAAATGAAATAGGAAATAATATGAAATGAAACCTAACCTGAAGACAGATCAGACTCTGAGTCTGAATCCGGCTGAAGTTCTATGTCTTCTCCATCTGAGTCGCAAGGGTTTACTTCACTCAGGTTCATTTCCAAGGCCTGCTGTGTGGTGAGTCTTCTCTGCATTTTCTTTTCTTGGAGAGGAGGTTCGTACACCACAGAATTCTTGAGGGCACTGAAGTAGTAGGCTATGTGCAGTGAGATTTTATCCACCTGGGTACAAAAGGAATTACCTCTCATCTGAGAGCTAGCTGTGTGCAATTAGATGTGTTAATTCATATCTTTTTATACCTGGGCAAGACCCTACATTCCAATGTGAGAATGAATTGAATTCATGAATGAAGAATTGAATGGTAAATCAAGTCTGTGAAGATTCTCAATCATCCAGGAGACTCAAGTTCTCTGCTTTTAGCAGCTCTCCCTCCCCCACACATACAAACAAGCCACCAGCAACCATTACCAAGGTACTACGTGATGGAACCTTGGTAATCACCCGCAAGATGACAATTGCAATAAATGCCATTAGTTCAGGGAGGACCATGAACATCTTCCTGTGCATGTTTTTATAGTCTATTCTTGAATGCTATAAAGCATGTCAATGAACATGATGATGATGAAACACAGGAAGCTCTGAAGGCGACTCGAGATACTTTTCCTGGCCTTAGCCGTTGGCTCTCCATCTGCAGCCTACGCTTTGATTGGGGTGAAAGGGAGACACGTCCCCACCTGTTCTTCATGCCACACTGTGCCATCTTTCACTGTCTCTGTCAGGTCAGTCCACAAACAGGCTCTTTTTTGGTTGAGGAGCAGCAAAGCGGGGGAAATCTGGTCAAACAAGTTCTTTTAGCAGCCATCCCTCCCCCACACATACAAACAAGCCACCAGCAACCATTCACACACACCCCCCCAAACCCCTTGCAGATTGCTCAGGTAATGACCTTATTTACACATGAATTGATGCTAATGATAGCCAAAAGACTAGCCAGTTAGCATCCACTTGGCCAAAGGAGGGTTAGAAATCTCTGGGACTTCTAGTGTTAACTAGCAATAAAACTTTCATACCTTAGCAAAAAACTTGATTTCCTGGTCATGAGGAGATTTGTCTGTCTTCCCACTAGTGGCCATAGCCTCTGGAGTTGAGCAGCAAAGGTTGTGTCATGGAAGGATTTAAAGCGTACAGGACATTTCTGGTGTTTAAATTGTGACTTACCAAGGTGAGCAATGAACTCCTGGGCAGAGTCAACATATTTTAGCAGCCTCCTGAGGAACTTGTAGGAAAAACGTTTCTCCATAGATGACGAGTCCTGCTCCAAGTCCTTCAAACCTCTGTGAGAAAACAGACCAGAGCGGACTCCTTCACCAAACTACTAAAGGTAAAGTCAAATACAAGGGTGTGTATC
Organism: Macropodus opercularis; assembly: GCA_030770545.1. Classification (NCBI taxonomy): domain Eukaryota; kingdom Metazoa; phylum Chordata; class Actinopteri; order Anabantiformes; family Osphronemidae; genus Macropodus; species Macropodus opercularis. The sequence continues at coordinate 1,841,252 of CM061112.1, forward strand.
ACAGTAGAGTTAAAATGAAAGTAGACCTTGTGATAGCATAGCCACTGATCTGCAGAAACTTGAAGAGCTCCTGGGCCTTCTCTCGGTCTCTGTGTTTCTCTTTAGCGGTCAGGGTGTCATAGGGAACCAGCAGCGGGTGGGTCCCTCCTCCTTGTCGTAACATTAAAATAAGAACAAAGAGGGTATTGAGAAATGCAGCTGCTGAAATTAGCCAATCTCCCAGAATGACGCAACAGGCACACCTTTGCTAAGAAGTTCGCTTTTCTTCTTCTTGGCCCAGATATTGTGATAATTCTCGGCAACCACCTCCACCATGCCCTGCAGAGACAACAGGGTACTGATCACATGCGAATATGAAGATGTATTTCTCCATTTTAGTCCTGACATTTCTCCCAAAATGAGAGCATTTATTACTGAAAGGAGAACCAACCTGCAACTCTCTAGACAAAGTCACATTGTGCAAGTCCATCGGAGCAGGACTAAATCCATTGGTCTACGAAGTCAGAAAAAAGCAGCTTATAATAAAATATTACAGTAAGAATTACAAAACAAAACCATTGTTACAGTAAGTGCTGACAAATCATACATTAGGATGTTACCTGAGACTCAGAGATCTTTCGCTGCTTTTCGTTCTCTCTTTGTTGGAACATGGCTTCTCCCTCCTTGGTTCTCTCAATGTTCCAGCCCATAGACAACATGCTCTTCAGTGACTCCCTCACTGGCCAGCGGTACGTTTCTCTCTCCTACATATTCAACAGTCTGTCACTCTCTGACTTCACGTCTGTTTGGTTTCAGTCGTTTCTTGCTTCATTTGTCATACTGTAACAGTGTGACGTACCTTCTCACTTAGATTTTTGTAAGGCTTCAGCAAAGGATGGCTTTTAGATTGCTCATCCAGACTTTCTCCATGCTTCCAACCAGCTGACACCTGCAACAGCAGCTTATTAAACTCGCAAGTCCCAAAGCACGATGGTACGGCAGAGTACAGAGCCAGGCGTGCAGCAGCTGTATCACTAAGGCAATTCTTTATTAAACCATGCGCAATGTACAAAGGTCAGCATGAGCAAACACTGACACCACACTAACCTTGTCTGAGGACCATTTGTCATGGGAATGCTCTGCATATTTGTTGGCAATGTACTCAAGTTTTTCAGGAAGAGAGATGCTGGAAGTAGAGAACAGTTATGTGTTTTTGAGCAGGTAAAACATCATGTACAGTATCAACTCAAATGAACTGGCTTCAAGCACAAAGTTAACGCTTATCACTTTCAGCACGACGCTCTTCAAGTGAATTTTCACATCACTCACTTGGCAGTGTTGATGGGTTTGGGGTCAAAGTTGCCCTGTGCATCCACAGAGGCCTGTTTTTCTAGTGTTGCTCCAGGACTGGCATCTACAAAGTCAGGAGGAAGGGCCCCAGCAACGGCACACAGACATGTCTTGGCCATTTTAAAGAGTTCGGCATCATACTTCTACAGAAGACACACTTGGGTTACAAACCAAGTCTCTTGTCATTTTCTTGATCCTTTAATTTCTCATAAGTAGAGTGAGTGTGAAAAACAGAAAGCCTGAAAAATCTGCACCAAGCGACAGCATGTCACAGACTGATAAATGATTCATCTGTTTAGGCTTCGCCTCAGCTGCACTGTTCACAAGCATTTTAGTGAGCTTTCACTTTACTGCCTCTGACTAATGGCGTTTCTCTCAGGAGAGCCACACTTGAGAGTTGAATTCTTAGAAAATATAATTTCAGAAAATAGCAGCTAAGGAAAACAACTTCACAAGATGAAACACCGACACCAATGTTACACCACACAGATCTGTGGGCAGGTGTATATATACCTGCTCTAAAAAGGAATCTACCTTTTGAGAAAGGGAGTCAAAGATTCCCCAGAAGAGTTTCTTAGTGAGGAGGAGTTCTTCTTCAGAAGCTATACCAAAGCTGCCCATACCGGACGGCAGACAATAGTACTTCCAGTTCTGCTCGTAGTGGTTGATCAGCAGCTACAGAGCCGATACAAAAGAGAAGGTAAAGGGTTAGTTACTGTTCGTATGGGTTATGATTATTATAAATGCTCTATAACCAGTCCCTATAACCATATTAAAGCTGTGCCTCACCCACAGAGGTATCTTGCAGTATTCTGTTAACATGGGAACATCAAACACCAACCGTCTGAGCAGTTGCTGCATCATGGAGGGACGCAGATGCCTGAGAAACAATTTTATTTTATGTATTAAACATAAAGCACAGAGACAAATAAACCAAGACAGATCCAGCTCCTCTTCGACTTCCTCTCCTTTTTTGTCTTACTTGCAGATGGCCAGCAGGCAGTCTTCAATTGCATCCCTTTGAGCTTTTGTAAGTGAGCGACCTTTAGACAGCCTGTAGATGGTCTGGAGCGTGGAATCAATCAGCTGTGCATGATGCTCTGTGCTGGCAAAGAGAGCGGCACAGCGGGTCAGCAGAGGCAGCAACGCCGAGCCGATGTACCTGTTCATGGCTAATGCGGTCTCTGTGGTGCTCAACACCTCCTGTGGGACAGAGAACATCACACGTCAGCAGGAGGATCGAGAAGCAATGCGAAGTCTCTATATACTAATGTTTATACATGTAGGATGCTGGAGTGGTAGATTCCTGGCTCCCGCAAAAAGAAGAGAATTCACGTAACTACTGGAAGTTTGAAAAGGGCACTGCCTGGACAGAAATAGACCTGACTAGCTGAAACACTACTCAAGACATGACTGATACTTCACGATTACCAGACGTTTGTTTGGACAAGTGAGGATGAGGAATTCAGCCCCAAGGACGAGGAGGAGACAAAATGAAAAGAACAATACAGAAGTATGGCTTTAGAATAATCTCAAACCAACTAGATAACTGAAAGACAGCCAGCATCTAGACACAGACAAACTCAGGTATTTGAGACAATGAGTCAAATTACACATCAAAGATGAACGTAAAATTTATTAAGCATGAATGAATTAAACTTTTGAAAGCCACTGAAAAATGTGTGTACTAGACAGTAAAAGTCAGGGCTCCTAGAAAACACAAATTCAGCTGGTCTTAACCAATTCTTAAAGGAGGAGGGGGGGTCAAACATCCAGCTAGAATTATGCCTGAAGTGCAAGAAATGCAAGGATTGTAGGGAAGGACTCACTGTGTCCAGAGACGCTGAAGCGCGAAGGTCAGGCAGAAAGCCAACCTCCAACAACTGGAGCAGAAAGCTCTGGTCCTCAATGCCATACACACGGTCAAGGAAGAGCACCATGGGGGCCTTGTGGTCCGGACAGAAACAGGCCGACATGTCGGGTTCTGTCACCGTACCGTCTGAAGGTGGAAAACGTTTCAGAGGAAAAGCTATTTAGGTTAAAGCATGCTAAGCAGAACAGAGAATTGGCATCCCAATAGGAAAAGGTCATTTAAGGGATGATAAGCACTGAAAACCACATTACAACAATGTTAGCAGAAATTACATTTGCAGTTCACCTTCTGCTGGGAATGCTGGCAAGGAACAAGTATCTAACATTACCTTCATACAATTTAGAAGAAAAGAAAGAGGCAGTCAAAATGAAACACTGCCTGCTCGTAGTCAACGTGATACAGAATAACCTCCAGCTGTTAGACAGCGTCAGTGTAATGACTGAGAAGAGACTGTTATAAGTGTCTTCAACCAGTCTAAACGGTTTCTAAATAATCCCACTAGTTTCTCCTATTCTTTGTTTATTTTCAAATGTCCAAGGTACCTTTATTGACCACGGGCATTTTGAGCGGGATGCTGATGATGCCTACGAGATCTGTAGTGGGAACCAGAGATCGCAGGATGGCTCTGATGCGCAGCGCTTCCCCTTTACCAGCATTGATAAGCTGTGAAATACAAATCCATACTGTAACATTGGACTGCATGCACATTCTTGTTCCTTATGAGTTCGGGCTGTGGTTAAAAGCCTCACATGCATCTCAGGGGCACAGCGTCCCAGCAGGTCAATGAGGGCGGAGTAGAAGGACATTATGGCATTGCCCATGTGAATAACTTCTCCTTCTTCCTCACCAGACCTAAGACACAGACACAAACATTTTGTCACACAATTCGTCACTGCCATCAATGTGCTTCTAGAAGATGGGAGATATTTTAAGATACTGAAAATTATATGCAATATTGTGAGTGGTTATGACAAAGTTTGGCAGAATATACACACCTAGGGCATTGTGTTATACATATTGATTTTCACCCAGTCCCCAAATCGCTCTACTCACTTCAGGCAGTAATAACCTTCCTCATTAAAATGCAGCCAGTGTATTATTGCCTTTGAATACTGATGTATGCAGGCAGGCACCACTTTCAATCAATACTAAATTGTTTTCTCTTGAACCTGTGTATGATTTCTAAGTTAAGTTGTGTCTTCAAATGGAATTAAAATGTTTCAATTTCAATAACCAATACTTGTTTCAGTGACTGTATAATTTACCTCATTCTTCTCATTTTCTAAAAAACAAGCATGAGCAAATTCATTCGTTCATGAGCAAATTCGAGGGTAAGGTAACAGGGTAATGCAGATCACAGACGTGAATTTCTGACTGTAATCTCTTACTTGGTAGTGACAATAAAACATTTTAACCAACTCCTTAATCAAAATGAGTATTCTTTGTAGTGACTGATAATTACATCATTCAGGTCTGAAGACATTTTTAAATTGTTATCTCCTACCTAATGAAGACTAGGATGATTAAAATAGTGAATTAATTACTAACGGCCATTTAGAAACTACAAAGTCAAAAGACCAAACGTGATCCATACCCCGTACTGACTACAGCAGAGTTCGTGGGCAGGTCCAGAGCAGGATCCTCTGCGATCTTAATAGCCTCCTTCATGGCAGCCAGCAGACCCTGGCCTCCCTCTCCCCTCAGTGCAGGGCCAAAACACTCTGGACGTCGAATCAGCAGCTTCACCACCACGTTGGCATTTTCCTCCACACTCTCACCTGGAAAGACAAATGAAGACAAATGGAGGAGAATTCTCGAAGGCTGCAGCTGAGCAGCTCCACAGATGCTGGTTAAAAAGAAATGAAACTCAGCGTCAGCTCAACGTACCATTGCAGAAGACGACAAACCTCAGGAAGGACAGGTAACGCTCTCCCTCTATGGGGTTCCAGCCCAAGTCTGGGTAACCCTTAGCAACCAGCATGGCACAGCTCTGCAAACCACAACCTGCCAGATATGTCACCACCTACAAAAACAAACACAAACATCCGAAGGCTGGAATAAGTGGCAGGGAATAATCCAACAGTGACTATTTTCATCTCACTGATTGATTTAATTTTACAAACCTTCTCCAAGTCAGGCTCCTCCAGAGCCAGAGCCAGGCCGTTGTTGTCCATCACAGAGGACGCTGCCACATCCAGTGGAGTAGAGCCCCGCATAGCTTCAGAAGCTAAACACACCCATAACACATAGTACAGTGGTCAGCAAAACCCACAGCCGTCATCTAAACAACAGGGGGCAGTCTAGCTACATGTGGCATCCTGATCTTTCAATGTGTATCATGAATATTCAAACACACCAATAAGCAAGTAATTCAGACCTTTCATAAAGAAAATGCTTGAATAAGTATCAGGCAACAAATATCTTTACTAACAAAACTACATTTCTTTCAAATTTACAAATGATACAGTAGAAATATTTAATTCTGCCAAACACTAGTGTGATTTCTAATATGGTAAATCAAATCTAAATCGAATCATCCGAGCCACAGATATGCTGTGATGTTGTGCAGACATTTTTATGAGTAACCCTTTGGTGCTGTACATATTTTAGCATTTACTGACAGAAGACAGAGAAGCTTCACACTGACAAGTGATAGATGAGTAAGCAAATATCAAATGTTTCATACAAGTGGTGTTTGCATTCATTTGTCCCGTGTGGACCATGTGAACCTCTCCTCTTTCACTGTCAGATGCTTTAGTTTCTGGCAGCAGCAGCCAAAGCTCAGTGACTCATCAGTCCTGCCCTGCATGACTAAATAACCTCTGCACCTTATTTCCCCCACTCCTCTCTCTCATCAGCTGCCTCTTCTCATCTTTAAACAGATACTGAATCACAGCCAGTTTCATTTTTCCCCAACCACTTGTCATAATGTGGGTAATAAATTTACTGAAAAGTGCTTGCAGCAATTCTTTAGCAGTTTTAAGTACTTCCCTCATTATTCTTCTCCGAGAGTAACTTTTTCTCAGGATCCATACGTCCCTTGTGGAAAAAGCATGATCTTTTTTTTTCTTGTCATATTTACATTTCCTCACACACTTTTAGACGTCTCTGGATGAAACTTTACTGTCTGAAGAATTCAGGGGAGCCTTATTCTAAGAATTTGCCGCTTACCCAGTCCGACGCTGCTGTTCTCCAACAGGTAGCTCAGGTGGTCAAACATGGCCTTCTGGTTCTGGCGGCTAATACGACAGAAGTAGCACAAGAAACGACAACAGCTGGCCACCATCTTTGGGAAAGCAATCTCCTATGGATAAACAAATGATATAGACATGTGGGAAACAATCACCATGAAAAAATAAATCTGCTAGGAGAGATAAAACCAACAAAATAAAATTGATATCTGGCCATTGTGGAGAAGCAGCGTTCTATTGAGCTGAGGTAGATTTTAATATTAGGATGCCTGGAAGACATCTACATCTAACGCCATTACCTCTGAGTAAGGCTCATTAGTCTAGCTACAGATCAGTCCAATGTTTACTCTGAGCATCTAGAGTAATTTCAGTCAGTGCCAGAGATAAAAGTAAACTTCAAGATACCAGTGGGAGAGAAATCCTCCTACATTTGGGAAATTATGTCTGCAAATATGCACAGCAAAAAAGAATCAAACCGTCTGTCACAATGTTTTAGAAATGGTTACCAGTGCTTCGGTATTATACTATGCCCATTATTAGCCAACATCAGAGATAATTTAAAAAGTAAACCAGTTGAAAACCCAGTATACATTTATGCTGGGTATTGCCACTTTATACGGTCACAGTAAGTGAACCACACGTATCAAGTGGCAGTGAACTGATCTGGAATTAATGCCTGAGGCTGCGTGATCAGACAGCTAGAGTCAGATGTGAAGGCCTGAATGTGTCCCTGAGGTCTGCCTGTCTGGGGCTCAATTCATGCTTGGCACTAGCCCTGGCATTAAACCACAAGCACCTCTTCAAGTTTCTGTCAGCACGTCTCAAAAAGGACTGGCCTGAGAGACCTCCCGTTCAGTCCACTCGTGTCGTCCTATGCTCAGTTTATTCCTCTGCCCCCTGTATTACCTTTGTGGTCTTTCCTGGGTATTAGGTTGTTGCGTTTGAGTTGCCCTCTCCCCTAGGAGAGTTTGTTTAACTGAGGTCAGTATACGACCTGCTAAGCATAAAAACATTTGCCTCTGTCTTGCTGTGCAGTTAGATACTCTAAAAACTACATTAATGGGTAGAAATGAGGAGCATTAACATAATTTAACCAATTAGTTTTAACTACACAACGTTAGAAGCAAATATTTTCAAATTACTTGCTGCTTTGCTTAGTTTTATTTTACTGTAAAATGAAAGTTCTACAGCTCTTCTATACACAAAAGCACCTACTGTGTTGTACGGTGCTGTAAGGAACTGCTGCTGAAATACTGTGTCACCTACCTGTGACTTGTCTCCTCCCAGCACATTGACCATGACCTCCATGACGGTCTCATGCATGCCCAGCACTCGCATCAGGTTGGGATGCTGGTAGAAAATCTTGTTGTTCATGATGTCGCTGGTAACACAAAAAGCGATGCATGTTCACAAGGTCACATTTTATTTTGTACATTCCGATATTCTGGAAATTCAACTGCACACAGGAAATGAGGCCTGACTGTGGAAATCAATATGTGATGAGGAAGATCTTTGACTCAAACACAGACGTTTTCTTACCCAAGTCCATCAATCATGAGTTTTTCCTCTTCTTTGCCCATACGTACAGACAGCAGAGACCTGATTTGACCCAAAGATGCCAATAAGTTAATAGCATCCTGCACAGATGCAGCACTGATAGTGTAGGACTTCTTCATGGCCCGCAGCAGCTCCCCGATGCCGTCATACTGCCTCCTCAGCAGGCTGAACATTACTCTGACCAGCTCTGGGTCCTGAATGTGCGACTCCTGGGCCCAGCTGGTTATGGTCTGTGAGATCAACTCCTTCAGGTTGGCTGGGAAAGTGAGGATTCGGTATAAATACAGATGTCCTGTACTTTCTTAATTAAAATCTCAGAGATATATTATCTAATACATGTACTACAGATAACATTGCTTTGCCTCCAGTACTATTGTGCAGACATTTGGCACGAACTGGCCTGGAGTCAGTAAAGTAGTATCCAGGACTAAAGCACTCTGATGCATCTCTTACTTATGCTGCTATCGACTCAGACTGACAGGGAACCTTTCACGCTGCGATCTCCTCTTTCTTTCCCCTGTGGTTTTCCTTCCCCTTATTTTCCTTCATGACAAAACCAAGAGCAGGTTTACTTTAAGTCTCTGGGGTAGATGATGCCTCTGCTTTTCTAATCTGACCTGGGATTTACGAATGTTGCATGAACGTTAAGGATTACTTTCCACAGTCGATATTTTTCTCTAAATGTGACTACTTGCAATTTCCCTCGTTCCCTCTCTTTATTATAAGAGTGCAATTAAAATCATTATTCAGCAAACCTTGAGATTAACATATAATGATGCAGTTAGTACAATCGCTATATCTGTTCAAACGTATCCTACCCTCTGTAATCTGACTGTGACTTATTAAAGGTTAGGGGGGAAAATTGATTTTTGCTTGTCCTTTGTGATTCCTAATCTCAAGGGAGGAAACAGTCTGCAAGGACCCGAAAAAGCAGTGGACAACATTTCCAAGGCACCTCCAAGGTTTTTCATTTAAAATAAGAATAACCTCCCCTGAACCTTTCGTATTTGAGCCATGTTTATACCAATACAAGACAGATATATAGAGGAGAAATCTAAGCCATAACCCATCAGGGACATTCTTTAGGTGGTAAAGTTTGGGCGATTCCATTTTAAGATGTCAAACATTAATCTTACAGATGACAAGAAACAATAAAACACAAAAACTTGCAACCCTGAGCTAGCTAAAAGCTGCATCTCTCCCAACAATAACATTATTATTCCAAAGTCATCGCTGAACTTTGAGTGTTTATATCAAACAGTGCAACATCTGTGGCAAACAAAGTGTCGGAGTTGGGCAGAATCCTAATGAGAAAAAAGAAAGACGAAGTGAGAGGGAGCTGCCCTGAAGGTGAACGTGTCACAGATTCACATCTGCTCTGCATCGTCCTGAACAGCAGCTCACACGGGAGCCTTCACAAACACAATAACAACGCTGTCTGAACACCAACCTGCACATAACCGCAGTCAGTAAAGAGTCATTTAGCTGCTCTACACTAGGGCTGGTCAACCCGGGATGTTTAGTGCCATCTAACAATCTCTGGCCCTTACAGATCTATTATTCAATGACGAGTTATACACTGTCATGTTTCCTCCGCCCATCATTTACTATGGCTACTTTAAAATGATCTTCCTACGATGCAGAAAGTGTATCAGAGTAATCTTGAGTTACATCAACTGTCCAAGTGTTTTAATAATGCAGGACAGGTGTAGCAGGCTGCAGTAAGGCATTAAAATTTATAGCAAGGTCCTGCAGAAGCTTTCCATTAGTCGTCTATTATTTGCCACAGAACAACTGTGTTTTCCGCAAAGGGCAGCAAAAAAAAGAAATCACAAAAAACAGGTTTTACTGTGATTTGTATGTTAAAGATGACTAAATGTGAAATCTTTTCCTGTGACTGTAGCCTGGAATCTCACCTTGTGTCCAGTATTTATCAGTTTCTAGTACAACAGGCCATTTTACTCCAGCTTTTGCGTGTACTTACTGGGAGCAGCCTCTTCAGTCTCTGCGGGTTCCTCCTCTGGCTTTTGAGGAGGACCCTTGATCTTGTAGAGCAGAGCGAGGAGACGACCTTTTATTGAGGTGTCCTGCTCCTCCTCTTCTTCCTCCACTGGAATTCCTGCAAATGCAAACTCACTCAGTATTTAAACATTTTGAGTCTGAGTGCCTCAAGTACATAAATAGCTACAGAATATGATACAAATATACAGGTTTGTATAATATAATGAAGAAGCGGGTACCTACCACAATGCAAGCGCAATTCTTCATGGAATGAGTTGAGTTCATCTTGGATTTCCTCAGGACAGGGGCAGTCCTCCCCTGCACTGAAACTCAACAGGATGTTTATCTGCAGGAGACAAACAGAACAACAAGGTTAGAGGAGCTCAAAGCAGGAAAGGAAATACAGCACAGCTATCAGACACAAGAGGAGGATGATACAGCAAATGAACATGGAAAGGGGGAAGTAAAATTATTATTCTGAGTCACACTCCACAGCAGTAGTACTGCTGAAGATACTCTTCTGCACATGGCCTGTTCAGTAATGATCTGTTCACTCAGTGTAAACAGATGTGTAAAGCATTTGAAATTAAAACTACTGATGAGTGAAAGTTAAAACCATTAAATTTTTCCTGATCACATCATGCAGAAGTAAACTTGAACATTAAATGAATCTACCCAGCTGTGAATCTGCTGTGTGTTGCAGACAGACTAAATATAAATGAGATGCTTCCTCAACCCAAGCCAATGCAGTGTCCAATTTAGGTAATTCTATTTAGCCTATTTCTGGCAGCGCTTTTTAATAAACCACAGTAATTTTAGTTCACACATGCTCCTATGTTCTAGCAGCATAAACTGGACCACAGAGGTCCAGAACAACATATTTCCCTGTATTACCCTCACTGCAGGTACTGTACCGTGTACATAAGTTAACTGTGGGTAACGCTAAATTTGAACTGTGGTAATTTAATTCTTTTACCCTAGCACTGCTACATAGTAAAATAATAAACAATGTGTCCACAAGACACACGTGGCCTGGTGAGATTTCCAGAATCTCGCAGTCACACGTTGAAGTGTCCTTGGACACAGGTAGTAGTAAATTGATTGGCAGCTGTCCAGCACAACCCATGAGATCAATAAAGTATGAAAGAAAGTCCAGTACCCTTAGGGCTACACTGTAGATAGTAATACAATGTTTCAGCATAGTTGAAACAGTCATTTAATTTGTGACGATAAATTCTCAATTATAGAAGCTTTTCTGATGACATGGCACAACAAACCCAGAGTCTAACCTCATAAACGTAAAGAGTGCTTTAATATCTATTGTGAATGCAGCTACTCTCCAGGCTGATTTTTAGCTGTGAACTGCTCTGCAGACAAAACTAAATTTGTGGACTTTAGGTACTTCCTCAATGCATCCTGGCCAGTAAACTTGCTTCAGATTAATAGAATGAGATTATTACAGCATACTGTAAATATTTCCTTTAGGATTTATGACATTTACGTACTACTTAAACTCTTACTGCTCAGTGAAGTCATTTCAAGTTAGCCTTACATGTGGCCCTGGGAACATAGACGCACTCAGAACTGCAAACCCAACGTTCCGGTCTCTGCCTCTGACTCTATTGCTGTCAAGGTCACCGACATTGCTCCCACCCAAAGGCCCACATGTTTATTCTTTTTTTTCCCCAGTATAATACCTCAAACAACTGTGAACATAAATCACATCTCAGACAGCATGTAAACAGTTCATCATGCACCTTCTACTCCACATCAAGACTGTACCTGCTCCTGTGGGGGTGAACGAAACTCTTTGGTTTTCTTGGCAGTGACAGCAGCGGACATGTTGAGTGCCAGCATCAGCTCATTGTAGCGGAACTTCTGGTTGAACTGGAGCTTGGACACGAAGTTGTCAGAGAAAGACACAATGGACTCAATCCTATGCTTCAGCTCACAGTCACAGAAGTAATGGAGCAGCTCACACATCTGAAAGAACAGAAACATTTCAAGGGATGAATTCAACACAATAACATATTTTTATACAAACTACTTTATTCTGACTTCGGATAGGATCAACACGTAACAGCCATTTAATAAATATTAGCAGATTACTGTGACTCAACCATGAACAAAAATGTAAATACTGCATGTGAATTGATCACCTTCATTTTATTAAATGATTTCTCATCTCGCATTTAGAAACAACAGTGTTTCAATGAAAATGTTTTCAGTTACCTGCCGTTTGACGGACTCCGGCAGTGACTTTTCCAACAGGCCTTTAACGGGCTGTTTACTGGTCTCCTCCTCCCCGGCCTCCACGGCCTTCTCCTCATTCTTGCTCACTTCCTCCTTCTCCCTCGACACAGCTACCTCATCGCCTTTGACTTCTTCACCCTCTTTGACTTCTCCAAACACATTGGGGTCAATCAAAAGGAGAATCAGCTTCACCTCCTCGCTGGTTAGAACTCCCATGATTAACAGAGTGCCAATCAGCTTGAGGATGGGGACGAACTGGTACTCGACACTTCCACCTACTGGGTCTCGGATGTGTGTTCCTCCACCTTGCACGGCCTCAGTAAGCATGCTGATGGCCTTCTCTTTCAGGATCCCCAGAGGGATCTGGGGGCTGTAGAGGTACTGGTGGCGTTTGGTACTTATGATACTAACAGGGGAGAAGTTCACCAAAGGTTTCAAGGAAGTGCTACGGCCCACCCCAGGCAGCGAGTGTCGTTTGGACTCGTCAGGGAAAAGCTTGATGGAGCGTGTCTCCTCTGTAAGGGGGATGATGAACTCATTGTTCATCATTAGTCGAGCCTCCTTTGCCGTTTCAAGATGAATGCTGGAAGCGCAAAAAAAAGCAGCTCAGTAGCACGTCTCGTTCCCTTGTCATATTTCTTTGAAATAACTATTCATTATTGTGGAACTAGGTTTAACAATAACGTTCCCTGACTCATAAACATGTGCAATTAGTAGGAGTTCTGCAGCTCCAGGACACGAAATTACCATAGTATCTTTAGTAGGTGACAGGGTTATTGATCTACAGCCTTGACTCAGCATGTACCCTACTCTAAGCTGCTGAGCTGCAAACTCTGTGGCTCTTCCATCCACAGAGAAGGTAACACTCTTAAGTTAAAATTACATTTTCAGTAGACATTCATTATGTGCGTTTTAACTTCTGCGTATGATTTATTGATGAAATGTGAAGGAAAGTGACTTTCAATTACTCTGAATGTCTGCCGGCTATAAAATACATCACAGTGACATTGTTAAGATTTATACGACACATTTATATTGTGGTTTTGTGTGTCGCTCTGTCACTGTTAATCACAATCCCAAATCTATCCCAAATCAAAACTCCACTTTTCCACACACTGAAGATAATATTCTAAGGTATAAACAATAAGCACCTCATAAGAACATTGTAGAAACCCTCTCTCAGCATGCCAGAGAGATACTGGTTGTCAATGGTGTAAAGGAGCTGTGATTGGTCCAAGTGGCTGCAGAGGGCATGAGCGACTCGAGTATTCCCCAGGGCACAGAGGGCGCAGTACAGCTTCAGAGTGTGGTAGTGGAACTTCCTCAGGTCTTCATGCTCAGATAGCTCCAGGATGTCCAAACACCTGGAGAAATGAGAATAGCATAACCCTAAAACAGGCTGAGCTGATTTTCATTTAGGTCACAAGGGGGAATCTAGCACAAGTCTTGGGGTTAATCATTTGAATGCTGATGAAAAAATTATGGCTAACTAACAAGTCACGAATTAACCCCCAGGTAGGGGGGGTTCAACACAGCTCAGAATTCACAGAACAAACTGTGGTGGATGGATTAATGAAACGGAAAACAGCGTCTATCAAAATGATGAAGTGGAAAAATAGAAAAGGAAAAAAAAAAACAGTGCATGGCACAAAGCATCATCTGTCAAACATGGTGGTAGCTCTGTAATAGCTTTGTCTTGTATGGCTGTCAACAGAACCAGCATGTATTGATTTCACTGCTGACAGAGGCAACAGCATGAATGCAGATGAATACAAGAGCATTGTGTGTCCTCATATTCAGTCACATGCACCTGAACAGAAAGCATCTGGAGTTAAAAGTATTTTCGACTACAGGACACTGCATAGAATATCAAATTTGAATTAAATTTTTCTTGACGTGCGTCTTTGTTCGACTACATCCGAAGCCCCAAGCTTTGGCTATTTTAAGTTACTTACTGAAACCACAATGGCTCGACAGACTGCTACACTGTGTGTATGTAAATCCTAAAAGGTACGGTATGCACTGGGTATTTGTCAAATGCCTCCACTTTATGCTGGTAGCAGACCTGTTTTCCTCGGTGATGTGTACCGCCATCATCTGCAGCGGCTCCAAACACTGGACCACCCAACCGTGCCTTTCGCTAACCCGAGCTGTATCCACGTTAAGAAAAGTGTTTGGCATTCGGCTCCACAGTACAGACACAATCGTCTGTACATCCAGTCGTGGCGGGCACTGCGGCACTGGGTTCCTGTGCTCGCTTTTAAATACAGCTGAAGACAGCGGCATGGCATCCTGGAAACAGAGGAAGTCAAGGGAGAAAGGACAACCTTCATTCAAGCAAATTATAAAAGCTGGTGAATGTTGAATAAAAAGCACATTTTTAGGTGTAGACTTGGCATAAAAACACACCTTGATCTTGACAAACTCAAACTGGAAAAGGTTTGTACTGGTAGGCAGTACAAACACAGCTGGGAAGAGCTTGGTGTTTGGCTCCACCTGAAAGGAAGACATGAGATTATTGTCCTTAACACAGCTCTGGCATTCAGCGTGGTGCTCTGTTTAGACGCACGTCCAACGGCATTAAACTTCTAAGATTAGTTGGTCTTTTAATGCCAGCTCAATGAGTATTAGTGTATTGATTCCAACCATCAGCGAAAGAAGATAGATGCAAGGCGGACACAAAGCTTTCATCAGGGTAAAAGGTCCTTGATTACTTCAGACAGCTTTCCCCTTTGAAAAACACCAACTCACAAATTAATCAAAATGTGAAAACAAGGTAAAAACAGGACTAAAAGTGAGATAAAAAGAACAACAAGATCTGGATGATAGCAGGTTCTAAAGGCATCATTTCACTGTCTAGTCAGGTGTTCAACAACAGACCTGTGAGCTGGGATGAGGATTACTGAGCAGATGTATGGCTTTGTTCTTTCTCTGGTATTGAAAAAGAATTCAGCTGTGTGATTTCTAATGGCCTTTCTGCAGCTACAACAATACTGAAGCACACATTTGTTTAAATTAACTGCACAAAAGCTGCAGAGAAAGAGAATGTGATGGATGGTCTTTACTGAAACAAACAAAAAATAAAAACGTTCTCGGTCAGTACTCGGTCTTCAGGTTGATTGTAGCCTTATGAGTAAGACTACTCTTGTCCTTCAGTCCTCTGGGTCCTTATTCTTATTACCTGATATGAAGTAGGCAGCTCCTTGCCATTGGCAGTAAAGGAAACAAGGCCAGTGGCCAGGTCAATAAGGCAGCCAATCTCCAAGTCAGAGTTAGCGCGGTTGGAGGAAGACGGGCCTACTGCATCTGCGCCACACACCATGTAGCAGTTACTCCTCTGGACACTGCAGAAAATTAAACACAAAATAAGCTTGGCACAAATAAATCCAAGGGAATATCCTAAAGAAGCACATCCACTATACTGTGTTGAATTCTGAATATTCTTCCCATTCCTAGCGACGATATTGAAGATAGAAACAAGCTAAAACGAGGCCGTATTGCAATTTGTTTTATCTAGTAAGTCTGTGGCCCTTAAACAGGATTGTATGAGCTTTGCACATATCCCTGGTATTTCTTGATTTCATCACAGAAGTGCTGACAGTCTGTCTGTCTCAAACTCAGATTTTTAGGTATTAACGCTTGCCTCTCATGGACACGGCCCCTCTCATCTCCCAGGGTGACTGTGACTGTTTGCGTCTTGCTCAGGCTGAAGTTCTTGCTATAGTAATGATAGTCTGGAGTGACCCAGCCCACCCACACAGAGGCAGGATCCTGTCCAGCAAACACTCTCACTGAATGGTAGTACTGCCAAGAAAAAGCACACACAGCACAATAGGGAACCCTTTGTGAATTTTTAACAGTACTTTCATGTCAATTTGTGTTTTAGAAAATGTGGCTTGATTTACAGTCGTAATGCTTCCGTAGTCAACACTTCCGTCTTCTTTAGGAAAATGACTGCAGAAATCACAAAACAAACAAACCAACGAAAACTAAATGTTTTAATTTATTCTTCTTTTTGCATTTCAACAATGTGCAGAAACTATATCGGACCTGAGTTTCAAAGATTCGTCCAGTATCTTGTCTGCAGAATAAAACTCAACAGGCATGCTCAGTCTACAGTAGACCATGTCACTGTTGCTGTTCTGGGTACCAAATGTCTTGTGGGTGACCTTGAGGCACGGAGGGCTATCCACCGTTCCATCAATCCTCGTCACCTGAGAAATGAAGTTATTGGTAGGGAATCAACAGAACACAAAAGGTTGCTCACTATGTATGTAAGCACAAATTAGGCTCAACCTGACTGACGTTACCCACACTATTAACTTTAACTTCTTTTTAAAAACGGAACTATTTGTTCACCTCTATATCCGTGTGCTCTTCTGGTATGTTGACGAAGGTGGCCAGGCGTTTGCTGAACCACATGGCAATGTCTCTATTCATGTTGACAGCAAAGGGCTCAAAGCCCTCCTGGAGACCATACATGGTGTAATACTTGAAGGAACTGGCATCTTTGCCCAAGTTCATACGCCCAATTTGAGACATTCCCAGACTGCACACAGGGATGAAACCTGAGAACAGCACATTGTTCAGTTTAGTAATTATTAGAAAGCACAAGGAAAATAGAGATAATGCGTCTCCTCTGTCAATCAAAATTTAACAAGCAATACATTTAATAAAGTAAATACAGTACAAGTATACTCTATACGAAACTGTTCAATACTGGGAAATTATTTTCTTATGCCACTGAGTTCTGATACTATATTGTGAAACTCTCATCTCTGTTGGCCTTGGAGTAAGTTCATAAATGACCTCATTAACTTTAACATTTTGCAGTGTTTTTGTCTCCTGAAAACTGTCATAACTCAGAACAGGAAGAATAAATGAATACATTAGCACTAAAAGTCACTGGAGTATGGTGCTCTCACCGTCCTCCGTCTCAAAGTCAGCGAAGCAAAGCTCAGAGCCCTTATTGGTGATCAGGAGCTCTCCGTTCAGGGTGAAAGTCATGAATTTGTCCTCCATATTGATCATACAACCTACAACATCACCCTGTTTCCAAGGATGTCCAAAGTAGCGGCTGCCTGCGTGCATACGTCGACCCTTGGGAAAAACAACACAGTTTTGTAGCATTTACTTGGTCATCATGGTATCAGGTGGAATATTCAGCATGATCGTACTGTTCAAGCTATCAAATCCTAACATCAGGAAGTTATTTTAGAACAGCTCTACCCTATATCCATCAAAGACAAAGGCCTGGTCGTCTAGTCCCAGTTCCATATCAGGTCTGCATCCAGGTCTGGCCCAGCCAACTCTCATGTCACCTCCACTCAGAGCCTCAAACTCAAAGTACCATCTTCCACTCTTTACTGCGTATGTCTGCTCCACACGGAAGAAACGGATGGTCTCGATGCTCTGAGCATCCGGGACGTGAACAACTACACACAGGATAGCACATGAACAACATTAAAGTTGACAGTGACAACAACTGACCAACACTATAGAACCAAATATCATAGAGTTATTGATGCAGGCTCTCACCTTCCTGATCTGGGGGATCAATGTCATATCCATATCCAACCAAGGTCCTGATGGCCTCCCTCAGGCTGTCCCTGTTGGATTTCTTAGTGCGCTCATCAAGTAAAGCATATGGCACCAGGCGAGGATTACGCCTGCTCTTCAAATCCTGTCCCAAAGAAAGAAAAAAAAAAAAGCAGCACATATAGAGATTATAGATAATAATCTAAGGAAAATAACAGTTACATAAGCAATAAAAGTTAACCGTTTAAGTAACGACTTGATTGTTTGTCAGTCAGATGGTTTCTATTTATGAAACCAGAGTCTTTTACCTGCTGGATGCCATAGGTCCATCCTTGTTTAATTCTGTCTTTGGCCCACACGTTGTGTGCATTCTCGGCCAGTTTATCAACTAGAACCTCCTGACCTGCAGTTAATTTCACTTCAGAAAGGTCCAGTGGCGCAGGCTTATATCCATTAGACATCATGTAGCTGCAAATAATACATCACGTCAACAGAAGGCAATATATAAAATGCATGTGTCATTTATATATATATATAAAGATTTTTTTTTTCCAGCTGGTAAAATATTATTCAGTTAAAACATTAAAATGCCATCTTACTCTTTGGGTAGTTTAAGCTTCTTCAGATCGTCCTCAGCATGAACATTGACCTGGGCAACATGGCATCCCAGGGACAACAGGGTCCTGAAGACAAAAAAAAAAGAAGAAACCGTAAGAAAACTGGCATCAAGCCTTCGTGGATGCACACAATCGAACAGGAGAAACAACAGTTTGTAACTCACAAACTGCAGCATGATTGAAGTTTACTGAAACACTACGATGCCTTATTACAGCCAAGTCAAATGTAGTCAGATGAATCAGTAGTTGGCTCACATAAGCTTTGGAAGCAGGAGTTTTTATAAATCAATGACAGAATTCACCCAGGATTTGCACGTCATCAGAAGGGCTAATTAAATCTCATCCCAAATCTGTTCACACAGAGCATTCAGCAGGGAGTAGCTGCAGTACACCTCAATAGGTCACTGTTTTTTTTGACAAACGGCCTTACTTAAGTGTTTCGCTAGACATCTGCAGGTTGTAGTTCCTTTCAGTTTCTGGCAGCTTGACAAAATCCACAAGGCAAGGGTGCTGCCTCTTGTTGTCATCACGAATCTAGGGAGAAGAGTGGCTGGGCATTATGTGTGTTCTCTCACAAAAGCCAAGCTGGACGCATTCTTTCTACAGCTTGATTTATCTGCTGTGAGCAGGTGTGTTTGTTTTCAACTTCAGCGAACTTAATGAAACAAAGATAAGCCTGAATCTGTTTAGAGAAGCGCTTCTCAATAAAATGCTGTGAGGGACGATCTGATTTTGTCTGCAGTTGACATGCGAGACATAAGCACACAGAGAAAAGTCAAGCTCTTAAATATGAAACTAAGAAGCTATTGTATATCTTGCCAAGAAGTTGCATCTTTAATTTAGTGCATTGACTTAGCTAAGCTTATGGAGGCTTGTTCATCAAAATATAATATGAAGCGGCTGTGTGAACCCACATGTTGCATAATAACCTCCAAAGACCTGTGCTACTCTAGTGATGCTTTGTACTACTCTTAATTAATGTTGATGTCACATAATCTAAAAAGACAACACACCAAATTCTGCTCCAGGCAATTTGTTAAACGGCTGCAGTAATGAACTTCTGGTGGCCTCTGTTCTCTGATAACCACTATAGTACAACACAGTATGCGTGATCAGACTTCTAAGAGCCTGCCTGTTCTTCAGTGAACAGGAGTGACTGACAGTAAAATGATGAGGAGGAACAAAAAAATCTGTGACAGCAGGATTAAAATGGCCAAAATGTACTGCAATTTACCAGTCCTCCCTAAACCTGATGGGTGGGCAGGCCCAAGTAAAGAATGAAAATCAACCACGGTGGCAAAACTAAGGGCTCAGAAACTGGATAAAGAGCCTCTACACACATTAGTAAAAGCCTGGTACATCACTCCTGTTTCCAAACACCACCTTGATATCTTTTGTGCTGAAAGTGATGATGTATGGTAGGTTTACCTTGCCATAGGTCCAGCCCAGTTCAATCTTGTTCATCCCCCACAGTTCATGGATATTTTCTGCCAGCTTGTCCCGAATATTTTCTAGGTGCGGGGGAAGAACAATCTGCGAAGATAGAGAGAAATGGGAAAATAACTGAAGACCTAATAACCTTTGGCTGAGTAGCTAAAAAAATGCATGGATGGATGTGCTGTGCTCACCTGACTGGTGTCAACAGGAGTGGGGATGAAAGAGGCTTGAGAGAGGAACTGCGTCGTTCCCAGTAGATTACGAACTCCCTCAAGGTCCCTCTTGTATTCCTTCACGGGCTCTACATGCATCTTCTCCTTGGGTAGTAGTGCTTCATAACATGGAGAGTATCCAGCAGGCGGCAGGAACTTGAAATCTCCATGGCGCCCACCCAACAGGAAACGGACCCTTAACACGTGGCATAATATTTAATGTTACACAATTTCACACTAACTGCAGACTTTATTATTGATATTCAAGTAGTTTCTTTTTACTTTTTCAGCCACTACTTTCATTTCAATTCAAATAAGATTTTAGCAAACTACACTTTACACCCTATGAATACATAACACTAGAGCTGCAGTAAACCCAGCTGAAGGCAGGGATTAACTACCTCCCTTGTACTATTTAAATCTTTCTGCGACAGAATCGTTTTGTATTCTAATACGATATATATACAGGATGTGTGAATAACGTTATCCAAAGCTTTGTGGGACTTACAAAAAGACCAGTTTTCTTCAGAATATTTTTCCCTGTGGATGTTTTTTTAAAGCAATCACTGGATGTCAACTTCATCACTGCCTAATATCTAAAGCTTGCACTTCTCATTACAAATGCAGAGCCTTACTTGACACCTGCAGAGAAGCTGACGACAGGGAAGAAGAATCCGTCTGTGTTGAAGTTCTCGAACATGCCCTGAACAGGCTGCCCGTTGATCCTGAAGGACATGCTGGGAGTGCCCAAATCCAGACAGCAGCTGACCACGTCATCAGAGTTCAGCAGGTGCTGGTTAATAGAAGCCACAGCCCTTGGGATTCGGCCTAAACAACACCACCAGGCAGAGGAGGAAGGATGGTTGACAGATACAGCTGCAAAGTCATTGCTAATGTAGGGCAATATATTGGGCGAGGAAAAGAAAGAGGAAAGCAGGGAGGTGGAGAATGTGTGACGAGGGCTTATAAAAGGATGGCACGGAATCAATGAGGATAGGTGATGGGTGTTTAAGCTGATTTAGAAAGGTAGGTAAGTGAAATAGCTGTGTGTGTGTTTTAGAGGGAGAGCTAACGGAGCATGGCATTCAAGGAGACAAAGCACTTTGCCATGAGCCAACTATACAAAGGAAAGGAAGGAAAGAAAATATCTGAAACTATTAAAATTATTTGTGCAAGCTAAAAACGAGTTAAGAGGCGAACACCTGGTGGACAAAAGGCAGCATCGCTGTTATTGGAGCCACAAAACGGACAACAAAATGTCAACAGCAATGTAGTGAAATGTTAAGACAGGATGCCTACCTGACCACAGATGAAGTCCATCAAAGCTGTAGGAGTACAGGTCGTCCCCGACTCCATTACCACCCCATCCCTCTCCTCCACCAGGGTACGGGGCATAGCCTTTAGTATTTGCCCA
This sequence comes from Macropodus opercularis, assembly GCA_030770545.1. Lineage (NCBI taxonomy): Eukaryota > Metazoa > Chordata > Actinopteri > Anabantiformes > Osphronemidae > Macropodus > Macropodus opercularis. Next base: position 1,862,674 of record CM061112.1, read on the forward strand.
GCCCACCCTTAGGTGAGTTGGCTCGTTAGTGACAAAGTGGTCAACCTGGTCGATCACCAGCTCATAATACCACTTCTTATACTGAGCTGAACCTTCGGCCATGCCCAGGAAGATGTTAGGTCTCATGCTGAAGGAGATGACAAAAAGAAGCTTCAAAAAATATAGATTTCCTAGTCAGACCAAAGTAAATACTGTGGAAGCTAAAGGACTCATCAGATTTAAGTCCATCTAGCGGCCTCAAAATGTCATTATTTTGGGTAACCAGCATAACCAGCTACAATAATGACACTGAAAAAGGTTGAACATTTTAAATATTCAACATAACGTTACTCTTAACTAAACATAAAATATTCCCTTTAAGACACTTTACCTCTGAACGTGATTCACCAGTCGAGTCTGAAGCAGCAGGTCCCTCTTGGGAAGCAGGTTGTCACAGATCAGATTCTGATTGGCTCGCACTGCAACCCCATTACAAACACAGAGGGAACACAACACGTCGAGAATCTGAAAGAGAGTTAAGAATGCAGAAACACTTTAATAAACGTGTTGCAGTACACTACAAGCAAACACACAAGCCTAAAGCATCTTAGTTGTTAGCTACCCAATCAGATTTTCTGTAAATGTGCTTGTAGCATAGAGACCTCAGGCAGAGTCATAGATTTCCGCATGCCATTCATGATCAACAGCTGTTGTTTATGAGGATGCCCTTCGGTGCCTGGTGTAGTTTACAAGGCCAATGTTACACAGTAACATTTAAACACTGCGTGTAAAACACACAGCAAGAATGTCAAACACAAAATGGTAATCTGATCCTTAATCACAGCTACAACACAGATTTCAATATCAGAAATCTTAGTAGATCAGAATTACAGAGTAACACATCCCTGACGTTAATTGAGTCGACTTTTTGGAGGCATTAAAGCTGAATGCTTCCCACCTTGTGGTTGCGTCCGTGCTTGTAGAGTAACGAGATGATGGATTTTATGTGACCCTTCTGGATGATGTTCAGAGCCTCTGGGCTTTCAACCAAGATACAGTGGAGAACTTCCAGGATCCCTTAGAAGTCACACAAATAATGTTACCAACGGGACAAATACATAACAAACAGACTGCATTCTAACATTGGTTTGAAAATGTGAGCTACCAGATGAAGATTCCAGTCTCTCCAGCTTGCTGATCAACCAGTCCAACTTGCGAGAAAACTGGGTGCAGTTGTTCCTGTTTCCACGAATAAGCGCAGCTGAACAAAGGACAATGGAAAAAGACATAAACGATATAGTTAAAGCTGCAAAACTGTTCACTGATGAGTGTACGCTGCACATAGTACGATTAAAATAGGACAAAATCCACAATTTCCCTGTGCACATTAAGCCATTCTCTGACACCTCCAGCCCAGGGGTAGACATTAAAGTTGATTAATTCTGTGAAACCACCTGACACGAACAATTATGAGGTTTTTCTGATTCTGACTCCACAGTAAAGTCAGGAGCTCAATGCTCCATAAAAATGGAGGAGTGTTCCATTGTGCCTCGTCTCCGTCATTGTCTGGCAACATTAAGAACTTTCCTTATTACTTTACAGTCTCATTTGTCACCATTAGAATTCAGGGACACTGGACTGATAATGCATGTGAAACAATTTAACAGCGCTCTGTGCCAAAGGAATACTGATGGATGTCTAATCTCTTTTTATTCTGCCATTCCATGCAAGGTATTGTTAAATATGAACATGTGGATAGAGCCAGACCACAAGGCAAGGGCATGGGTGCTCAGCATGAAAGACATGTGAAATTAAACAAGAGACACAGACCTCATGGTTAATTCAAAATCATAAAAAATATCACAGCCGACGATCAAAATATTTGGATGCTTACAGTATTTTAAATAAACACTTTCATGTTCAGCATTAAACTTGGTGCTAGAGCAACTACAACCAACATTTTCCAGTAATGAATAAATCTGATGTTCGTGCTGTCAGCAATAAACAGACAAGCGGATTATCTGGTCAGTTAACTTAGTAGACATATGCCTTTAAGAACTACTGAGAGCTGAGACAGGACAAACTTTACAAAGACTTTAGCCTACACAGGTGTGTACTTGTGAGTTTTGATCTTGTGTATGTGCATGTCGGAGTACATCCTGGGGAGGTAATGATGAATACAAGGACAGGGTGGTGGTCAAGGTGAGCCGAGGGAAGCTGTTGATGGGAGAGTTCTAATGACAGCAACAAACAAACTACCCAAGAAAAGTCCTCTAAAATAAGACTTTCTAGGGTCAAAGCTTTAGTTTTCATGTTTTAACACAGGTGCGGAACTGAATAATGCCAGTGACTGTCACAGCTGGCAACTAAAGAAGATTTCTTCAAATACTGAAGTGAATAACACAAACATTTTGTCTTTGCTTTACCACCATCTTCCACTCCCTCTAGCAACTGCTTTGCTTGTACCCTAAATGTGGCACACAGAAAATGAAGGAGTTCATGGAAGAGGATGGAAGGAAGATTGGAGGTTGAATGTAAAACATGAGGTGTAATGGGGAGGGTTCAGTGAGGCCACTAAGAGGAGATTAATGCTGCATGTCTGCCCAGGGTCCACAGCTGACAGCACTGACAGAGGATGTAGATATTTCATGCATCATCCATTTGCTTAGGGCCACTTACCCAAGAGTTCATACAGAAGGTTAAGAATATCCTTCCAGGCCGCACCTGCCTCCTCCCCAGCCATCTCTCCAAAGTGGGCAGCACTATTGTACAGGTTCATCCGATCGATGCATTTGGACAGGAGGCTCAGCATACCCTACAAAAGCAAGGGTACAGAATGAGTGAAGAGTAACCTATACAATCTGCAAGACAAAGCTTATTCTTTTAGAAAGGATGTGACAGTTTTGTACTACATTGTAATTTTTGCTTGAACTACAAAAATGTATAATAATAATAATAATAATACCATAAACCTATAATCTAATGGCTCTGCAAATAAATGAAGGCAACTATGAGACAAAGTAGCATCCTTAACCACCAAAAACAACTGTAATTAGTGTTTGGGGGAATGACATTTATTTTATTGCCCCTCTGCTCACTTGCTGTAGGTCCTGCTCTCTCTCAAAATGTCTAATAAAAGCATCAGTGTGAATTTAAAATTTGTATCAAATTGTGAATTATTTCTAAGTGAACATAGAATCAACGGTGGTACATTTCCTTAGAAAAAGAAGTCAGAGAAGTGAGTGCTATCTTAATGTTTGCATAGCTAAACTCGAGCTACTATAGTGGATGCAAGTAGAAACCTTTAGTTTGCTGTACCAAGGAGCAGCTTCACAACCTATTCTCACCTCCTCTTTGAAGAGGTCTTGACGTTTGATGAGTGAACGAAGCAGACCCTGCTTCTCCTCGTGCTCCAGCTCTGAGTCAGGCTGCTTGAAGTACTCGATCAGGTCGTTTAACGTCTGGAGCACCTCTTCAACGAACCCACCCACTGCTGTGGAGTTGCCCTCTGCAGTGCTGTCCAAAGCCCTGTGGGGGACGAAAGGGAAAAGAGAAGATGAACATAAAACAGTACAAACTAAAAAGAAGAAAAGAGCACTTGAAGTGTTTTCTCATTCACAGACAGATAACCCTGTATCATTACTTGATAAAGTTTGTGAAGAGCAGTGTGGTGTTGCGAATGATGCGGGCAGCCCGGGACTCCTCGTGTTGACAGCGCTGGAGGGTCAGCCCATCATCCATGTGGCCCTCAGAGTGTAGGCAGGCCTACACCAGGAAGTGGAGAAACAAGCCGTACCATTACAGAATGAACTATGTATCTACACAACCGATCAAATTAACACAAACTAACTGTCTTTAAATCTAGTAGACCTGTACAAATAATACTAATAATTTCTGCGATGAGAGGATTTAAGTGTTGACTGTCAGTCACCTCCAACATGTCAGGTGCACTGGCATGGTGCCATGGCCGCAGGGACTGCCTGGCACCAGCACAAGGAGGTGTTTGAGGTTCCTGGATGTGTGCCCAGCAATGGGCAGCGTCTGTGCGCTGTCCTAATCCCCGTCTCACCCAAAACTAACTGTTACCCTCCATGTGGCCCATTATCACATTTAAATGGTTTGCATCATCATGTGCACATGACAGTTGGAGAAGACAGAGGTTGAGCAGTGTGTTTAAAAACAAAGACATACAAACATGATGTTATGTACAAAAGCTACAAATTGCCTAAAGTACAACTGGTTCTGTTTGATGAAAAATGTGTTATTTTACCCTCCTTTTCAGGGGTCCAAGGCGAGAAGATTTGGCATCAGGTGACAGATACGACAGCCACAATCCTGTTGCCACATGCATGACGAAGCAGACAGAATCCCCATACTTGATCTCTGGCACTCCCATGCCGTCAATATCTCTCTTTGGGCCCGAGTCGACCTTTTCCTGTGGCAGCGACATTGACAGGCACCTACATTAGCAAACACTCGAGAGGAAGCATGTACACAAGCACATTGCATGGAAATATGACAAATGAAGATATACTGGTGGTGGTCAGAGGAGAGCAAATAAATTTGCCTGCCAGGAGGTAGCTGCTGGCCTCATTAGGTCTTTCACATTTCTGGCTCAGCAGAGATGGAACGATGCAGCTGATTGCAGTCGACAGCAGGTAGCAGGGAACATATTAATGTCGCTGTTCAACATGGCAAGGCATTGACCTTTTTAGGACAGAAAATTAAAACCTCTCTGGTGGACAGAGCTGGGGAGAATGATCTGCGATGTCTCTGTAGCGATTCTATTGCTACAGTAAATTTGTCTTACTTTTCTAATAGAAAATGGTTAACACAGCTAAGTGGACATTGTTTGCGCTAACATTTATAGACCGTGTACTCAGCAGATTTGAAAAGGTCAATTTATTGTAATGAGCTAATTAAAAGCTTAGAAATCACATTCCCTGACTACGTAGTGAGAGGAAGATATTTTGAGTCTTTTAATGAGGTACCATTACCCTACCTGTCAGAAATTATGAATTGATTCTCCTTCAGTGTTCTTTTATTATTTTCAGCAGACTAGATTAGTACTGATGATAAAATTATGACAGAACAAATATGGAATTACATAGTCTACCAAAATGTCTTAACCAAGAATAGATTGTATATTTTTATTGTTTAAAGAAGCCACTTTTTTCTTAGATGACAGCTTTGCACATTCTTGGCATTCAGCCCAACAAGGTAGTCACCTCGACTGGTTTTCCAAAAATCTTGAAGGAGATCCAGAGGTGTTAAGGACCTGTTGGCTGCTTTTCCTTCACGCTACGGTCCAACTCACCCCATACCTTCTCACCTGGATACAGCCGAGGTGATTGTTTAGCGCCAGGTCAGGATGCCGCAATCCCTCTTGGACAAAGACCTACATTACACTACCTACAAATTTGTTGAAACAAATGGTGCCACTAAGAGTGTGCCAGACGGAATGAGTGCTGCAGAATGCTGTGCTGGCCATCCTGATTGAGTGCCCTGAGTCTTTCAACATGGAGCCCTGACTCAAGCAGTTTCTCCTGAATAGATATGTCTTCCATTTGAACTTCAAGTAGTATTTATGTATCCAAGGCACTGTACATAAGCAGTTTCTGAGGTGCTTGCTCAAATACATTAATATATAAATATATGTGGCACAGGGGCAATAAGCACTGACCTTGGAGGCCCTGAAGCAGAAGGCAGTAGATTTTGTGTCACACTTCTTCCTGTCCTGTAGGACCAGTCCACGGTCCTCAGTCAGAGCCAGATAATGGCCTGTAGAGAGGTGGCGAAGTCTGAAGGCCTGGCCCCATCGGATGTGGCTACCTGACCAGCTACAACACAGAATCGTCGGAATGACGGGTGAAGGATGAGAATGGTGACTCAAGACATTTTAGAATTTAATAAATAGAAAGGTTTATATTACACAGCCGACCTGATAAAATCCATCCCTAAAACATAAGTAGAATATAATTTAATAGATGCACCTGCCCCACGTCAAAGTGCACACACTGTGACAGCCAGTCCCACTAAGACTCGACAACAAATGTGACTGGGGAAAACCTGCGTGGGTGGCCCGTTAAGAGAAAGGAAAAAGGAGGAGGACAGACGGTGATACAGAGGAGCCAGTACAGCAGAATGCTAAAGAAAACAACCGCTTCTGGGGGACTCAAACAACTAATAGCAGGGTGGAGAGCAGAGAAAGATAATGTGTACATTTAATTATCAGTAGTGTCTATGCCATATAAATATTACTACGCAAGTCACCAGGCCTTTACTTCACATCTATTATTTCACCTGGTGTATTTTATTCAGGAGGTTCATGCAGTTCTGATCTCACCTGATCCTGAGAGGTTCCAGTCTCCACAGTGAGCGAGCCTTAGATGCTCCCTTACCCGCCTCATAGTTGACAATTCTGAGAGCATCAAAAGACACAGGAGGAAGCCTTCTGTTACTTCTGAGTAAACTGGGAAAGTCTGTCTGCCTGAATGCCTATTTAAATGAAAGTGAAATGCAACCTCTGCTCCTCCTCGGTCTTATCTGCTCCAGGGATGGTCAGGCTCTCATCATGTCCATGACAAAGACGCATCACATGCCCGCCAATCAAATACCCTAACAGAACAAAAACATTAGTGCTGGAATAACAAGACAGTTTCCTTTTGACTCGTAAGGAAAAGAGACCATCTTATTTGACGTTGCCTTGAACTTGCCTACAGCCATGTTGCTTGAAGAGCATGTTGGCTGGACATTCCACAGGGTTTGCATGAAGGAAGCATCCACTTGGATGTTACCATTGGACATAGAGAGGTGCTGGAAAGAGAAAAGTAGTTTGCATATTGTTTTAGACAGACCAGTGAAAACTGTGATTGAAGTACGTGACTAAAAGAAGACAAAAAGATTCAGAATGTCTGTGAATGTCTCATTGTAGGGATTTAAAATATAGACAGTGCCAATAAAACCATATGACCCTGTGGGCTAAAACCACCACTGCATCAGTATTTATCTATGCAACAGTGTTCAGGCAGCTTTCTGCAACAGAGACGTGATTCCCAGTCCCTACAGGCAGAATTCGGGGCCAAGTGGAACACTGATGATTGATCATTGACTGTATGAATTGAAGCATCTTGTGTCCCCGCTCTTACTTGGATATGCAGAGCAAAATAAATCTGCTGTCACACACAAAAAAAAATCACCGCTACATGTGCCATGATCTTGGTGGTTGTTCACAGTAATGGAACACGAATTGCTTTTGCTTGAATGTCTGATGTGTCTTGTTCTTCAGACCTGGGCTTCTGTCGGGCTAAATCAGGTAAAGATTTCCCATCGGAGGAGATGAAAGCCTGGCTCTTTGCCAGTTTTGTTTTAATTGCACATTTACCTCCCTTAAGGGCCAGAGCAGCCACTAGAAGCCAGGACTGCTCACTCTCCCATGCGTGGCACGTCTCCGTTCCTCCCTTTTGCCATTTCTCTCTCTGCCTTGTCCTCTCTCGTTCACTTTAAATTGTGAAATGCCCCTCCTCTGATTCTTCTCACACTGAGTTAATTGAGGTCAGGTGTACGGATTTGCATAAGGGAGACAGCACAAAGTCCAAGCTCCTCTAATGGATGCCTTTCCTAAAAATATTGCCAAAAACTAACAACACAAAAGGGTTTTGCAGGATACAAGATTTTAATTACAGATAGCAGTGGAAAGTGTTGAAGTCTTCCTCTTGAATTGCCTTGTCCATGATAGAGTGAGACATGTATCAGAGTTACAAGGCCACTATGTAACTTTCCAAAGTCCCTTTTGAAACAGTGAACCAAAGCAGGTAACTGCAGAGAGCAAAATCAGCAGCATCACATTGCACAGGCAGTCAGTCTTCTTAACTGGCATCTACATGTATATACTATGTACTTATATAAAGCTCTGCTCTTTGAGAAAGATACAAAGCCTGGTATCTGCTTCATTCAAGTCAAAAACAGACTATGAGGGTGGCTTGAGGGCCCGACGTCCTAGAGTATGACCTGTGATCACAGCCCAGCACCAAATAGATTGATTACCTGACGCTGCAAATCTGTCACTGGTGCTCATTCCCCCCTCAAAGACAATTCACACTGAGCACACATGACAGGTGGGAGAGATAGTGACGATGTTGTGATGGATGCTCCCTGTCCAGGTCCACAGGCAGCAAAGTCCCAAATCACAAAGCTATTCTTTTTTTCATGCACCTGTACTGTATGTTGTGGTGTGGTTACCAATTCCAGATATTAATTTACACATTATAACCTAGCTTCATGAGTGGATTTTTTCTAATGCCAATAAGACAAAAAATCCACAGGTGTAGGGGAAATTGTGAACCCAGTACAACTTACCAAGTATCTCTCAGTTGACACACTGACAAGAATCAAGTCATCTCCAATGCGAACCTTCTCTCCTTCAGATCTCTGCTTGGATGCAGGATGGATGGTCCACCAACAGGCCTCTCCTATTGACACAAATACATAAAAGTATTACACATTTTGTTTAACAGAATGCATATAGCAAATATAGTGGCAGTAAATTACTTTGTACCTATTGAATCCTCTTGTAGTCCCACATCGAAGGATAACTTGTCAGTCAGAGACCTGGACGTCTTCAAACAGGTCAGGTACTGTTGAAAGAAAAATAAGTGTTGCGTCAAAAGAAACGATACAAGATTTAGCTCGATTACAGTTCTTCTGTAGATACCTAGTGATAATAGAAAACTTTAATTATGTTGCTTTTGTTTTTATACAATACACCACGTCAAATTGTTGAGGCTCACCATTCCACTGAAGGAGTGGCGTAGGAGAATGGCATGACCGTAGAGCAGGGTCCGGTGTCCACCCCCCTGAGCCGCCTTCCATGAAAGAGAAGAAAGCAAACAGACAAATATCAAGCAGGTGCAAAATGTATCTTTACACATTTACATACATACAGATAGAATACTTAATAAAAACATATTTCAGGCCTCCATTCCAATTGCAAGCAGACAACAGACAATGAGGAAAGGGAAACAAAAACTACAAACACACAAACAAACATACTGTATATAATGGAACCACAGTTTCCCCATTCTTATGAAAACAAGAACAACTGTGATTTCAAATGTAAACGTTATGGAGGAAATGTGAGAAAGCTGAGCAAAAAAGAATGAAGCTTTCTTTGTGAAAAAAGAATTCTGTACTTACCTTTTTAATTAACCTCTGGCAGCAAAAGAAAGTAAAACACAAGATACCATGACACCAAGACAAACCAACCCCATACCAACAATTCTGATTTGCTTACCAAGTGTCTCCCAGAAAACTTGAATAAGACCAAACTGGACAGAGAGGATTTGATCAAAAGAAAAACTGGAAGAGAATCCAGCAACAGCTGGCAGTGAGAGGGCCAGACGGTGTTTCAGGCCTGCTGTTGAGCTGAGACATCACAGCCTGTAACTATGACCTTTGGGTCGTCCCGTCTCGGAGGCTACTGCACCTACAGTAAGCTAGCTAAACCGACACGTGGCTACTACAGCACGCTGGCTCAATGAACGGAATATGCCTGATGGTGGTCTACAGCATGTCCGTTATAATAAACCAACACATGCCAATGAGTTGGACATGGAGGGACATTAAACTAAATGGATAGATTCTGCAGACTTTTTATGAGCATTCAAACATGGAGGCCACCACCAACTAGCGGATGTACATTTTTTGTGCGCCATCTTGGAATGCACCGGTTGTACCCGTCATTCCTACTTCCCGCTTCATGAACGTCTTTTCAACTTCTTAACGTCGTCAGACTCCTTCTAACGAACTCTAGCAAATCACTGTATAACATGCTGCCTATTTATAACAGATTAGTATCAAGTGTCGTAACTACAGACCTCTGTGAGCTAGCCTTCAGGGTTAGCATTAGCCAGTGACATTAGTTGGCCAACCAACGGCTACTGTAACGCCTTATAGCTGCACTGTGCCCTTAGCATGTCATGCTACGATACTATAGTTACACTTACACAGATGTACGTTATACCTGTTCTGCAGCGTTTGCGATATTTCCATTAGCAAAACGCTACAGGTGCAGATTCATCACCTCGGTGCCGCTAAGTTTGAGTGAAACATGTGTGAACCAATCAGCGCAGAGAACCCGCCCACCGGCCTAAACTAGTCCAATGGTGTCTATGTGTATTGATTCTCTTGTACACGATCACGTCTTTAAAATAATTGGTCGGATTGTGATCAAATCGCTTCATACTTACTCCATAACCTTCCATCAAAATATGATGAGCGTCACGATGTTTGATCAACAGTGCTGCACGTGAACACACTGAAATCAACGATTTCAGGACATTTCCTCATGTCAGTACCCTTTAAATAAACTAATGTTAGAGACCAAACCCAGAGAAAACAGAGCATCACACCCAAACCTCAAAGTGAGTGATCTGCCAACGCGTGGGTCTTAAAATCCTAGCAATGATTTTATCTTTTGCTAACGAGTATATGCATATTGTGAGAACAGAAACATTTTAAAGTATATATTAAGGGTTTGATGTGTTGCATTGAGAGCAAAAATAAGGATTAAAGCGGTGAGATGCTGACACAGCCTTTCACTCTTGCACAAATTAGTTTTCAAAGAGACCAAGCAAAGCATTCGACCGACGTGTACAAGGGGACAGCACCGAATGATGCCTATTTCAAGATTGTGAAAGGGCAGAGACATGTGCGACAAGATAAATGAGTGGCTGAAGGAAGAAGAATATGTTGAGATAAAGGCAGAAGCTTAATTCACTATTCTGTGGGAATCCACTCTGAAATGAATGTCTTAATATCAGTTACAGCAGCTCAATAGATGGAGAAGTAGACAAATGTACACGTTCCATTAGGCTGATATCTCTTTATATATATATATGTCATCTACTTGTTGTACAAGCTATAAATTCAGCTTTAACGACAATCAAGAAATGGGCATGGCTCCGAGTGAGAGTGCTGGAAGTTAAACCCTTTTGTTCAGTATGTTGATCATGCACACTGACAACACGATGGATGGATGAACAGTGGTGGACCTACCCATTTTTCATGGTCAGCACTCTAGTAACACACAAATACAAATGAAAGAATGTGTTATTGGGATGCACGGCTGTCAATTAAACAAATCTGAGAGCAACAATAGACGAGCGGGCCCTTACTGCGGAAAGGAAGACGTGGCTGATTTATTAGCCTTGTTACCAGAGAGTTTGTGTTCTAGCCAACATTGTGTTGCATTGCCAAACAAAGCCAGCCAACAATGTTGAGCACAAAACTAATCTGCTACCCAGGCTAATAATGCAGGCCTAATTCTCCGGTGGAGGGGACCCAAGCTGTTGACAAAATATAAAGACCCATCTGTGCCAGGCAGCTATGTTGTGCATGTGATGTGTGCAGTACAGCGGTAGCCAACGCAGCCAGCCTGGCTCACCGCTGGGCTATCCTGCATCATTAATATGCGATTTAGAGGGAATTCATCTTCCAAATAGCACCATCAGTGCCCGGGTTCCTCTAACTACAGATGTACTGCACAATTATTCATGCTACCATAGCTTTGCCATCTCTGTTCTATGAATACCAGTGTTCTGTCATACTGTCAAGTGGCTTAGAATAGTAAGAATATTAGTAATATTCAAATAATCAAATATGATCCACAAACCACAGGAACACTGACCTTGTACATCCACAAGGAACAGAGATGGAAAAAAGAACGTCTCCACTGAAAAAGCAATTTCTTTGACCCACTGGCCACTATATGAACATCTGTACACTTTAATTCAACACAATACAGCAACTCTGACATTCATTCTACTTTAACAAGGCTGTAACACAAATTTACATATTACAAGGCCAGTTTAGAACTAGTCCGATTTGCCTCCAGCACCCAGTGTGGCAGTGATAACGATCCAATACTAAATCATAATCTTAGTTGCTGTGTTGGATTGGAGTAGATTGTGCAGGTGTAGCTAGTAAAGTGGAGTCTGGTGGCTTGTCTACCCACAGTTGATTATTTAAGAATTCAGCGCTGTTTTCCCTTTGTTTTTCCCCACAACGTATGAAGAGGGTTCACAACGACATGACACACTGACCTCTCCCTTTGGATAAGTGCTGGATGATGATGGGGAGATTGAACGACACTTGTAATGACTCTGTTAGGGTGCAGCACTGTAAATATGAGCATTACACAGGTTCACAGATGACACGTAACCCACGGTTGGCTTCACTGCCATCGATGATGCGTCGGTGGCACGGCATCCTCTGCCTGCACATAAATTACTTACCTGTTCTAATAAACATGCCAAGTGAGCTGGAGCGGGCTCACGCTGTTTACCATAAATCAAGAGTGCAAGGTGAGGCAGGAACAGACTTTGGATGCACCTGATGAATTTCCTTCTATGTCTGATTTTCATTATCATAAACCTTGGATTTCTTTTTAGAAAAGAGGAATGCAAAAGGAATTCAGACGTTTCTATTTCATCATCATCACAGAAATGAAAAAAAAAGTTTGAGATGTTTTTTCAAGTTCAGTCAATAAAACATCCCTAAGGCCAAATTTGAATAAAACTGATGGATACCACAGAAATATGAGACGAGTCAGACGTCTGAGGAAGCTGAACGACACTCACCCCTTCACTGTTCTGTCCAGCCTTCGCCAGCATCTCCTGCAGGGCCCGCACTGACAGGGACTGCTCCAACACAAAGTTACAGATACACATGTCTGGAGGAACATACTGCAAAGAGGAAGGACGTAAGACGGAGAAAGGAGAGAAGAGCAAAGACACAGACAGAGAGATATATAAGTTAAAGACACAATGACAAGCTGCTCCTCTCTGTGCTGATCCTTTTATCCATCCATTATCCTAAACACTTTTGGTGTCGATGCTTGTTGGTGGTGGAGCTTTTTGTCCTTGTAATTCTTTGATTTCTTTTTGTTTTGTTACCTTCAGAGAAAGCAGCTGCACCCAACTTTCCAAATCAGCAGGACACACTGTGTGAACCAGTAGAATAGAGAATAGTTCCTGAAATTCATTTCCTGTACATATGTTTTCAAGGATGCATCCAAACGGACTAACTGGCATCTTCCTTGCTAACGAGCTCCGGGGATTATGTGGAGTGCTGTCAAAACTTGACCGATAATTAGTCTGATGAACCCTTTAGCTATTCCTCGGCCTCGGAGGTGTTTGGCTGCGCTAATGGACTTCACATGGGTCGTCCACTCTGAAGCAGGTTTGTAAATCTTTAAACTTGTAGCAATTTAGTGAGGATAAAACAAAGAAAAATGATGAATGTTTGGAGTCGGACCTGTGAACAATGAATTCACTTTGCGATGTGCTAGATGGCACTGTTGATTAGCAGTTCGCTGCTGACATGACACGTGGACATCAACACATAAACAGCCCAATTACCACAGCCCAGCACCACCCACAGCTTCTTGTCCTCAAACGACCTTCACGCAGGCCTGATACCATTCAGCTCCGATTTCACAACAATAGCCAACTGCTCGCAACAACGCGCATCAATTTTCTTCTCTGCCCAACTTAGTGGAGGACAAGGAGTGATCAAAAGGTGTCGGGGCCTGCTTCAGTAACACAACCAGGCGACCTCTGACCTCGGAGCAGACTGAGAAACGTGAGCAGAGGTGAGGGCTGATCTGTGATAATGAGAATGGCGCTGCCCTGTAACCCAACAGCATGGGAACCTCTAACACCGCAGTGTGTGTGCAAACACTAAATTTGCCAGCCTGCACACAAACGTCCACTCAGATATTTATCATTTAATTGCATTTACACCCAGATAAGATGTTGCCCGAGGTAAGAATCTCAGAAACAAAATGTATATTATCATATATTAGATTAGCAGTTATCTTGTGGAAAATAGTTACTTTTGACCTACAGCGATAACTTGCAACCTGTTGCAGGGCAGTTTATGAAAGTTCATTAAAGGCAGTTTTTCTCTTATCAGACTGAATCCAGGACGACACACTGAACATTCTGCTTTTGTTTTTTGCAGCACAGTGTGTCAGGTATATCCAGCAGTAAAGGCTGGTTTCAGTGGAGCAAACAGTGAGCGTAAAGCTGAGCCTCAGAGCTGTTTCGCCTCAGCCTTACTCTGCTCCCCAGCAGCGGCAGGCGGCCGGGCTTCACTGGAGTCTGGGAAATGAGGTGTCAACACCTGCAATGAGACAGCAGAGGACAGCCCTCGCCCTCGTGCAAAAGCACAGCCGCTACTCTCACCCAAGGAGGCCTGAAGGTATCATACAGTAGCTAAGGTTAGAGGAACGTGATGGGCTCTGCAGGCACTGCCCTCCAACTCCGCAACAGTTCCAGGTGGATGAGCAAATGCTTTTCCGTCTCCAAATTCTATTAACATTTTACTGTTCAGTGAAGCAGTGAAATATGCATCATAAAAGCATCCATATCTGGCAGTGAAGCGCTTCGTAGCAGTGACCATGTGACCGGCATGTTACGACACGTTACTGTTGTAGCTGCCAGACTCCGGGACCAACCGCTGGGACGCAGCAGGGCACGAACTGCGAGTGACCCCATAAACAGTTGTGTTCGTTGGGATTGTGGCCAAGCTAGATGCTCTGCGGCTGGGAACTGAGATGGGGGGGTTGTTTTTCCTCGGCTTCCTCAGCAAGGCGCCCATTTTGAGATTGGTTTTTATCCAATTAACTTGCACCACAGTGCAGATTGTGCACTTTCTAACCCACTGCCATTATTTGACAGGGAACAGAGACTGCTGAGGAGGAAAAACGACATGACGGGTAATAAAGGGAACCAGAATTAACAGTGTCCTGCAGAAATGTTTCCTCGTCAAGTTTTCACAAAATTAAATGAGTGAATGTGGGCCAGTCTGAGGAAGATGAGTAAGCTGCACTCAGTTAATTACATTTCAGGAATGTGTCTGCTGGACGTGATAGCAGCTGCCGTCAATCCCCTTGTTCACGAACAGAACAAAGCTGTACATAGACTTAAATAACTAATAATCAAGTCGCATTAGCTAAACAGGACCAGTTGACATGAAGGGCTAACTATGTGAACAGAAAAATGAATGGTTTGGGTGTTGGTGGCTATAGCAGCTGTGTGCAATAGAAACCTAAACAGTCTGAGCTTGTTCAGAAATGACCCAGCTGAAAGGTCACACAAGGTCACAAAACAGCAGCCTAATGACTCCCAGGCGGCCGTGGGACTTCCTCACTTTCGCTTCAGATGTGGATTCCAGGTAACACAGGCGGTTTCCAAGTCCCTCAGCGGCCAGGCAGAACTTGCGATGCTCCTTCTGGATGGTGGCCGCACACTGGAGCACCACCTCGTCATCCTGCCAAAGGAGAGCGAAGCGTTAAAGCCAAAGATTTGTCAGGACGAGGAGGAACGAATGGATAGATAACCGTAAATGAATACATACAATCATCATCAAAACTGCACATTATGGCTAAAATATTCTTGCAGATAGACAAAGAATAAAGCAAAATGCAGCTGTGTGTAATATGCTTTCTGAACCTATAGCAGTGCAGCCAATAAGTGAACATCTGTAGCTGCCACGGTGAAGCTGGTCAGACAACGCACACATCGATTTCTTTGTGTATGTGCATGTGTGCTGTGTGTTGCCGCCTCCTGCCATCTCTCGTCCCACACTAATCCGAGCTGATGGTTGCCATGGTTCTAGCTCCGACCTTCTTCACAGCAGTATTAACTCAGTGGATTCAGATACTGGCTGTGCAGCACCCACAGACTCAGGAGGCGAGATAACAAACCCTGACACAATTTCAACACACGGCAAAATGTGCTGTGACGATAAAGTAAACGCTGGTGTGTGAGGACAATAACAGAGGTGGATACAGTCAGATGTCTTTGAGAAAAATGGTTCTCAGTTGCAATTTCAGTCTAGTGGATGAAAAGAATATTATGAAACGAACTGAACAGCAAAAATGGGTCTTTGGCAAATTCTCCTGAGATCCTACAGAGATCCTACAGAGATCCTACAGAGATCCTTCAGAGATCCTACAGAGATCCTACAGAGATCCTACAGAGATCCTACAGAGATCCTACAGAGATCCTTCAGAGATCCTACAGAGATCCTACAGAGATCCTACAGAGATCCTACAGAGATCCTACAGAGAGCAGCGGTTCCTTGATTATTTTTGCCAGTTTGACTTGTGGAGAAACAAAAACATCTACCTTGAAGCCCTTTCATGGATGAAGTGAAGAATAACTGGAGTTGAATGTCACACTGCAGTAAATAAGAGGCTGAGCTGGCACAAGCGTCCATAACAGGAGTGCTTTAAATACCCCATGACCCGACTCTGGGCTCCATGGAGGTGATTACTGAGAGCAGGAAGATAACAGTGTTAGCCCCAAGTCCCTGCAGCTCTGCTGGTAGTTTCCCAGCTTGTTGTTTCACGATGCAGAAGACCTGCCTTTCTAGAAACCGACAAAGCTCCAGAATGTTGTGGTGTGTGGGCTACTGTGCTATTAAAGTGAGCAACTGAGCAATCTGTGGATGCTGCAGCCGTGTAGGTTAAAGGCTTCGCAACCAAACGCACCACACCAAACTAGATCTTTCTGCTTTGGTTTGTTTTCAGTGGGATCATCACCAGAGCAGAGCGAAGCAGCAGGAGGAAGAGGAGAACGGATGATAATGCCAACCTTCATATAAATAAATACAGCCACAGGAGACGCTGTTTATTCTAGGGTTTCAAATCAAGAGCAGCTACAAAGTCGCTAGAAACTCAGTTGCTTGCTGCACCCCTGGCTTGATCCCAAGCCAGAGAATCTGGTGAGTCTGAGGCAAAGTGATCCTCACAGCAGCAGTGCAACCATCTGCTAAACAGCTAAAAAGCAGCATCAGGACTATGTATAGGGCCCGGGCCAGTAGCAGGAGGAGGTACGGGAGGGTTGGGTGGCTGCTTCACCCTGCTACCAAGCGTAGAGAGGGAACTTGACCCTGTCCTCTCCCAACCCGACCCCACCCGTCAATGTGCCTCTGGATTCCACGGGTCCACGCTTCTCCACTAGAACAAAACGCTTTCCCTCAACTTTGGGTTTTTCCTAAACACGCGGTGGCAGTTCCACTGCTCCTCAACCGTTTTCTCGAGCTTGATTTCCCTTCTTTCCGTCTACTTTGTTCACTATATCCTGTGTGAGTCTCAACAGACAGCAACAGGTGTGTTGGAGCGTATGTGGCTCGACGCATCCACCGGCCGAAACCCGAGACGCCCCGATGCTCCCGGGTGCCAAATAGACTCCCGCAGCTCACCCACCACTTCCACCAATGTGAACTTGAGAGAAGGTGAATCTGCTCAATCCCTCAGCGCTGCTATTTTCACACACATGCTTTGCACATGCTCAGTGCAGACCCACAGACGGGGTGAGGGCAGGAAAAGGGTGAAAAGCAGAATGGAGGAGATTCCTGCACGTTTGCCTCCTTGTTCACACTTCGCCAGTGCGTAGTCCGTCCGAATGGCTCCGGCTGCTCCAGAGTCGTGTTTCTCATAAATGTCAGTGTGGGTGCTAAGTGCAGGTTGAGCTTCGTGCTTCTAGTGAAGCTCAGCTACAGTAACAACATGATGAGGCTGCAGTGCAACCTGATAAACGGGATAAGCCGACTGTACTGATTCACATCTCAAAATGTTTGCATCTAAATTCCTGAGTTTACACCATCACGAGAATATGTTTGATGCAAACACAGATTGAATGAATCTTTGCATTCACTATAAATAACCTATTATTCTAGAGTTCCAGCCTTGTGTTACGTTTTTAAAGCCATGCAGAGCCTTGGGTAATGGGAGAAGTAGCGAGCGTGTGAAAATATGATTAAAGACAGCGGAGAACTCGACAAAGTGCGGTGACAGTGAAAAATAGAAGTTAAAGACCAAACAGAAAGTGATGAAGAGGCGAGAAACAGAAGGGGAGCGTGGCTTCTTAGCATTTTGACGTTTTACTGCTCCACAGGCATTTTTCACAACTCAAGTTACCATGAAGGTAGAAATAATCTCAGCAGTTGAATGAAAGCTAATGATCCGAATCAAGCAGCCACACGATTCCTGTCCGGTGGTAAGACTCTAAATCTGAAGTCATATAAAAATCCAGTTTCAGCAGGGGACCCCTGGGGACCCTGGTGATTGCCTGGACACACCTGATCCAGGTAATCAGCAGCGGCTGGGACAGAAATAGTTGAAAAACGAGCAGGGCAGGATCCATGAGGCACGAGATGTGCTTTGCTCTAAACCGAAGTAACAGTGCTGGGTCAAAGGCAGGACGCTCTTCATTAGCCCTGATTAGTCTGACACGTGACGTTTGGGCCGTGTCCCCTCACTCACGATGATTCAGTTTGACATCAACATGCAGCTCCAGCAAAACACGCTGCCTCAGCGAGAAACGCACTGATTTCAGTCCGCTTTAATGATTAATGTCAACACAGGAATATTTCACATTCCACAGCTTTATGGCTTTTACGATTTCAATTTAACACCGTTATTTCAAACATAAAACATCTTGCAAAGATTCACAGTGACACTTAATTTTTGTAATCACAGAATCTAAATCTTTAAACGTCAGACATCCTGTAACTGACCTCACGAGCTGCCTACAGGTTGCGATTAAAGATGCATTCAAGCTGTCGCCGTGCATGTGCACCGTGGGTCAGACTGAATAATGCACCTCACATCTGAGCTCTATCTATTTTTGAAATAAAACGAAATCAAATTCCACAGCCAAGCAAGTTTGGCCCTTCCATGAGCTGCCACGGATCACAGACTTTATGTGGTGTTCCAATACCAAATTGAATTTTCGTGCCTTAGTTTGTACTGTATGCATATTGCTTCAGAGCCCTTTCAAATAACAGAGGCCTCCATGCGTGCAAGGCTGAGGCGTCCACCTCAGCAGAGCACGGAGAAGCGGGGAGGCCTCCGGTCAGAGCTGAAGACAGAGCCTAAAGTCCATCATCCTGACTGATGACACAGAGCGGATGCCGGGAGGATGCAGTGCGTGTGAGGAGCTGGAGGATTGTGGGTGTGCAGGTGTCTGTGAGGTGAGACAGGGAGTGTAAAGAGTAGCAGTGACCTGAAGCTAACTTGTCTCCCCGCCGGCTCTCAGCTGACTCCCACCCAGCAACGGTTTTACCCTCCGCCCACTCTGTGCTGCTGTTTGGTGCCAACTTAAGCTGACTCCAAGTCTCACGCAAAAAATGCTCAGAAGACAACAATATGACAGGGTGAGCAGTTTTTCTTTAGAACTGAGGTCACAGAGGTCAAACTCTCCTCAGACAGACTCTGTGGCTGCGGGTCAATAGCGAATGTGACATGAGATGAATTCAGCCAGTGTTTTGCGATACATCAGTCCCGGCCTGTGACAAGGTAAAGCTCTCTCCCACCGATCCATCAAGCTACAAGACGTCATCGCCGCCCACAACGAACAGAAAACGTCGTAAAGAGAATGTCGGTCGGCTTCGTGAACACGTGAGTAAGTGAAAACGGAGAAAACAACCTGTGAAAAAAACAAAAATCCCCATTTGTAAAAACAACGTGTGGACGTAATCGACTGCTTCATCCTTTTATTATTGTGAGGTTCCCTTGAGCAAGGCACACTGCACCAGCAGAGCTCTGACAGTTTATTTCAGTTGTAATTAATATTTCCTATAAAACAGGCTTCAGGTTTCAATTCCCTCTCAACCCTCTGGAGTCATTTTCTGGTGCAATCACACAAACACTCAGCATGAACCAGACACAGTCAGTCTCTAGCTGGCAAACCCATCACTGTCCACCCGTCATTGGAAATCATGCTGAAGAGCTGGCAAACGCATGTTGGCGTTAAATGACCTGAGGGACACTCAAAACACCATCTGCAGCTCTTTTCCGTCCTCGGTTGATTAATGACGGTAATTCTTTGGGGTTGCGAGTCCTCTCACGCTGCTGCTCCCACTCGTTCTAGCTGCACAGTGTCCCCTGCTCAAACTGACACAGCCCATCAATACGTGTTACTTTTATTCCCATTTTTATTTACACAATAAAACTTCATAAACACAGTTTAAACCTGGAGGCTTCACAGGAAGACAAAGAGCTGCTTTCATGATTCAGTTCAAGGTTAATGCAAAGCCCCTAATTGTCTGCAGGCTTAAGCAAAGAGATGGATGAGTTTATGGTATTTATGTTACTTTCATATTGGTTATGTTTCCACATTTACCCAATAGATTAGAGAAACTCTAGAATCCCAAAGCTTCCAACCTTCATTCATTTCAGTGCATCAACAAAAGCAGTTTGACCTACATGAAATATTTAACAACCATGTCGGCTTAGATGATGAATTAGTCGATTATGTCTGACTGTGGCCACCTTTACGTCTGCGTAAATGATGGAGGCGACGTGGCCTCGCTGTCCTTCAGCAACAACAACAACGAACCGCTGCTCAATCAATAGAGAGGAAATCCTCCCGTTCAATCCACATCAAGCTGAGCGAGGTTCATGTGACGTTGTGTGTCACTCACTCTCCTGGAGGAACGGCTCCGCAGCTCAGAGGCGGGATAGGTTTCCATCTCAGGAAGAATCTACACACCTCTTAGTTCCTGTCAGCACAGTTTGACGTCTGAGCTCAATTCACAACAATCAGTTTTTGCTTCAGCTCAGATCTTTGAGCTCAGGCAAAAGGTCCGAAATGATCCCAAACAGAGAAGCAATGCAGCACTGAGCTCCTCTCTAAAGCCTAACAGCACCGTCCGTCACGTTTTATTTATTATTCCCATATTAAGCTTCGGAAAAAGCTGAATACTGCTGTGTGGTACCAAGCATCTCATTTCTGAATGTGACGTTGTGCCTGTAAACGTGGTGTGAAAGCGTCACCGGTCTTGACCTGCACCAGCTGAAGCATCGAGCCTGATGCGGTTTATTGCCAGGGAAGCAGAGACGTATGTGCTGCGGTGGCATCATCTTTAAACAGGCTAAATTTAAACCCCTGGTATGCAACAGGCTTCCAGAACCACGTAGAGTCCAAATAAGCGCAGAGAAGGTTGGTACTGGTTCTGTAAGGCACCTGGGATTTTAAAGGAGCTCACCTGGACAAGTCATACCCACAAAACAGATGCATTTAGAGACACATTATCGACCCCATTCTTATATGGACACTGGCACAGCACAGACTGCACCCAACTAAAAATGACTCCGATTCGCTGCTTCTTCCCTAAATGAAGCGTCTGACTCTGCGGCATCCTGTGGAGCGTGTGCGCGTCACAAAGGGAAAAGGTCTTTTGTTCTTGTTTCTACTGTGGAACGGCACCAACCAAGCCTGGACTTGGCCTGAAAGCTGAGCTGAGAGCAGAACATCCCTTCAGAGAAAACTCAGAAAAGAGTTTGTCCCACACGACTGATCAGATGCTGGTTGATTCAGTTTCAACTGGTGAAGGCAGACGTGTGGGGCTGCACGTTGACATCAATGCATTTTTGGAGGTGCCACTCGTGCTCAGGCTTATCCCACAACCAGCGACAGATTGTAATGCACCGTATTTCAATTAGCGCTCGTATTTTGGGGCTTTGCTCGGCACGGGCCGGCATGTTTCTCTCACCACTGAGGTTTGATAACAAGGCTCTGTGAACCTCAGGGGAAGCCCCGTCCCACCCGCCCCCCCGGTCAAATCGCTGTTGTCATCAGATAACCAGGATGCCATTATGACAGAAGCAGCTGAGAGCCATGGGTCAGCATCTCACTGGCACAAACAGGAGGAGCTGTTAAGTACAAGGTCCCCTCCGCCACTAACAACCAGGCAGGTCCTTGAGGGGCTTTTGTGTAGATCAACAATAAATCAACATCTCAAAGCCACGAGAAAGAGAAACGCTGTGTTCACTGTTAGATCTTGGCTGAGCCACAGCCAAACGAATAAGTCAACGGAAAGCAACAACTGTCAAGTAGGACCAGAACTGGACGGCAACAACCTGAAGCAGACGTAGTTTCCTTGGTAGCTCTCGTTCCAGTCTTTTGCAACTGGTGGCTTCCAGTATTAACACACTGGCACAAACCCAGTCGAGTTCTAATCAGTCACAGGTAACAGGTGTCTGTTGATGTTTTTGTCAGTGCTCCTTCGTTGTGTTAATGCAGCTGCGATCCATGACCTCGACAGTGATGGATGGCACAACTCAAGCCACGATGAAGCCAAAGGATCAGAGGTCTGTAGTAAAGAGGCTAAAACATAGAACTAATCTGCAGCAGTTCAATTTCACGAAGACGAGTTTCCATGAGATGTGAAATGATACACCAGCTTTAGTCCGGTTGAAATCTGCTGAAGCATGTGACACCTCGGGCATAAGTGAGTGACACAGGTCTCCACGCACCACCTGGGCCACGGAGCTCAGAGGGAATGAGATGGAATATTCCCACCACACCAACAGACAAGCTGTCATATCATTTACAGGCATAGCTGCTGCCACAGCCGCAGAGCGCAGACGCCGAGAGCCATCTGCGTCAAACCACTAAAATAGCGGCAGAGAGGCTTGTGTGCGCAACTTAGTGAAAGTCTTCACCGAAGAACGCGTCCATAAAAAGCAACAATAGCAGCGAAGGAGGAGATGTGAGGATATGACCTGATGTTACGAAGATGCGGACACATGCTGGGAAAACGGCAGGACAGCGGTTTTCGCGCTTGCACCTGCAGACCCCCCCCCCCCCCCACGACCTGAGCCCTGCCGACAGGTAACACCCCCCCCCCCTCCCCTCCCCCCAGGTGCGCCCTGGATTAGCGCAACATGCGGCCACTTCCACGTTCCACGACAGGATCGAAGTGAAGGCTGCATCTTTAATTTTCCAGAGAACTTCTACAATAACCCAACTTGGATTAGTTCGGCTAATTAACGAGCCGCCTGCGTCAAAGCGTTAATTGGAGCCAGGGGATCTTTACTTACTGTTCTCAGGAACTGGATCTCATCCTCCGCTTCTCCGCCCTCAGCCATGGCTGTGAAGGAGCCTGCTCAGACTCTGGAAGCCACCACTGACTGCCGGCAGAAACGCGATGCTGCTCCTCTCAAGCCGATATTAGCATAGAGCTCATCCAAAGCCATATAGGGCAACCCGGCCGAACCCCCTCCTCCCGCCTCCTCCCGCCTCCTCTCCGCTCCCTCCTACCCCCACATCCACCCTCCCCTCCTCCCTCAGCAGTGCGGAGGCATCAGAGGACAAGCTCCCGGCGGTGATGGCGATGATGATGATGCTGCTGCTGCCAAAACGCAGCTCGTTGAAATTGTTTGCGTTGAACCCCGTTCGCCGGCTGAGTCAGCAGTTCGGAGCAGACCCGGTGACGCGCGTGCAGGAGATGGAGTCAGCGTGAAAGTTCTGAAGGGCTGCGTGTCTGTCTGCAGCCACAGGCTCTGCGCGTCTGCACACACTCAACCGGTTGCAGATGAACTGCGTCTTTGCCTATTTGCATATTTATTTGCAATGTGTTGCGGCTTTTGATTTGATTAAAATCGTTTGAATTAATGGAAGAAAGTTGAAGGGGGATTTAAAGGGAGGCTGTACCTTCGTCATGCGTTGTGACGCTTGTTTGGGTCCAAACAGTGAAGCCTCTTTACAGACGCACCTAATAAAATGGTCATGAGACGAATCTGTAAAAAGGCAGGAACATGTTTCTAATGTTTGCTTTAGTGAGTGAAGGTTTCATCTATTCATGCAACTGCTCATTTGTGAAGTAAATGCCTTCAATCCCACTGGTCAGTGTCCGTAAAGACTCTGCTGACACCTAGTGGACACTCTCTGCTCCTTGAAGTAGTCCAACCAATAACCTCATCTCTTTGCTGTATTTAAAGATAAACTCTCGTGTTGGTGGCTTCAGCGACGTTAACGTCTGCTGGTTATCTACTAACATGTCTAATCCCTCCAAGGCAGCTGCTGCTCAGATTAGCTGTGAGCATCACAGAGCTCAGCGTGGTGCTACTGACCTAAATAGAGTCCAGTCAGCGTGTGGTGGTGATGTCAGATGCCACCAACACTTATAAGGAGAGACTCATTTCCTCATCAAGTGGTTTGGCTAACCGACACATTATGTTAGTTTACTGCATCTGCTGGTTTGCTGAGATGAAAATGATGGAGGAATGATGAAAGTGATGAAGATGAAGCCTTTGCTGTGGCCCAGTCACAGTGTCGCACCTCAATCCTTCCTGAGCCCAGCATCTGTGTCCAGGCTTCCCTCCGTACCTGTCAGATCCAGATTAGCTGCGCCGAGCATCAGTACACGAACCAATCGGAGTAGAGTAGGACTTGAGAGACGGCGCTGATTGGACGAGCCGCGTGTCAGTCGCTGCAACGGGCAGACAGCAGGAGTCTGTCACCCAGGAGTCTGTGCAGGTGGACAGAGCAGCGTCCGGCCGGTGCGCGGAGGACAGAGACTTCGTGAGTAATTTATAATAAACACATAATAATTAGACTTGTTACTTACAGAAGCGTTTTTGTCAGGATTCTCAAATATCATGGAGGACGCTGGCACTGAGCTGCGCCTTTGCCTGCCCCTCAGTGAGAGGAGCAGCCTTGCCCCCTGTGGAGCCTCCCTCTGCCTCCACCACTCACTAGCCCCTCAGCGTGAGGAGGAGGAGGGTCCAGCGCAATCAGAGGAGCTACAAGCCGACAGGTTGGTCCCCACAGACTTAAAGGAAACTCTCAAAGCGGTGGACGACTGCTCTGAGGTCCGCTGGCTGACGGAGCTGCTGCCCTTGTGTTTGGAGTGTCGAGCTTTCATGAGCATGGGCAACCAGCAGGGCGTAAAACCCAAGGCGGACTGTCACGGGCTCACAAGGAGCAGGGGCCCCTCACCCCGGAGCCAGATCCCCCGAAAAAGAAGGAGAACAGCAGAGGGCATACGCAGCCTTAAACTCCAGATGACACCCAAGACCCCGCGGAGGAAGCTTCAGGCCAACAGCCCGGTCATCTGCACCCCTGCAGCCTGGAGAACGAGAACTGTGGTCAAGCACAGAGGTAGTTCACTGCTGGAAGACAACGGAAGACGCTCGCAATCATTAAAGGCAGCACAGGGAGCAAACGATGCCTCGTCTGCAGATGTTTTATCCACGGAGGATCGATACAGCCTCGACTCAGACGCAGACTCTTCAGAGTACGACAACGACGCATGCTCAGCGTCCATGTCTCAGGCAGACGGTGCGGAGCAGAAGGCCTCTCATGAGATGAGGATGAGGGCAGCGGCTCAGCGAGTCATGGGGAAGATTGAGGAAGTGGAGGAGATCATCCGCCGGGTGAGTGTCACCAGCTCAGAGTGGATGAGAGGCAGCAAGCAGCCTCCGTTGATGTGGAGTGGACGTGGTCCACAGAGGAGCAGGGCTGGACGGAACCAGGACCGGCGGTCCAGTGAAGACCAGCTGGTCCAAGAGCTTCAGGCTCTGGTTGACGCCGTGAACCACAGCCTGCACTGGGTGCTGAGGGTGGAGGAAGGTGTCCGGCAACCAGATGATTCACGTGATTCACCCACCGTCAAGTCTGCTGCTCCTCCTCTATCAGCTGGAGCACGTACCTCCTCCGCTCCACCACCGTCTCCTCCTGCAGCTCTGAATGTCTCCCCTAGAACGTCCAGCAACTTCGAAAACATGACCCCCATCATTTCACCACTGATCCTGCCTCAGAACCCGACTGACCCGAATCAGCCAGACGCCTCTGAGGATCCCAGAGTGAGATCCGTAGACAGTGTGTTTCCCGGGGGGGCTGGACGCTGTGGACCTGCAGCAGCACAGACCGGCCAAGAGGATCTGCTCTCAGGTAACAAAGCTGGAGGACCCATGACTCCCCCCTTCAGCAGGGGGGAGTCATGGGTCCGGGCAGCATCGTGGCTCTTTGTGGTCGCTGGTTAGTGAAGTGAAGTGAATTCGCGGGATGTGTGTCAGTCTGGAAGTAACGGCCCCTCGCTGCTTTGGCAGACGTGCGTGGGTTCACTCCGGCGTGAAGAGCCAGTGAGCGCCTGACGTGGACCCCGGACCAGCGCTGACCCGAAAGCACAGGGCACAGATGGCGTTTCCTGCTTTGAGCGCACTGACCCAGAGGAAAGAGCTTAGAGAGCTGTGCCACGAGAATTAGCCATGATGGAGCTCTCACTGCTCACATGTTGCTATGAGCATAAACAGTCAGCTGATCAGTGGAAAAAAGCCACAACCCCGGTTCTGTGCTGAGACTTTGGGACAGTTTTAAAGTTCTGTTTCTGTTCTGTTTCTGCCTCATCTCCAGATGAAGCTCTGCAGCGGCAGGAGGAGATCTGGCAGCAGGAGGTGGAGGAGTCTCTGTCCTTCTGCACATCGCTTTCGCATCCCTCCAGACCGAAGCACATCGACTTCTTACGCATCACTGCTGCTGAAGATGACATCACAGACACGCCCGCCTCCACACCGCTTCCTCCAGAGTTTAGGGTGAGTGGACCATAGGGCTGTATAGGATAATCTGGATTCCTTCTGTGTAAACATAGTTCAGATAACTGGGTGGTATTAATAGGACGACCTGCAGACAGTTCAGGTCAGAAAAAGCTGCAGAGTAATGACACAGGTAACGGCAGAACGATAACGTATCATAAAATCAAACAAGGGTGTAACCTGAGGGCTGGGAGCAACACAAACACGAACCACGGAAGGAGGCTTAGAGTCTGTTT
This sequence comes from Macropodus opercularis, assembly GCA_030770545.1. Classification (NCBI taxonomy): domain Eukaryota; kingdom Metazoa; phylum Chordata; class Actinopteri; order Anabantiformes; family Osphronemidae; genus Macropodus; species Macropodus opercularis. Next base: position 1,889,281 of record CM061112.1, read on the forward strand.
GTGTCAGAAAAACATTTGGTGGCAGAGGCTTTAAAGCTGCCAGGAATGAAGCTGGACCCACTAAGAGGCTCAGACCAGCCAGGTGTTGCTCTACAGAGCAGAGGGTTCAGCGAGTGATCCCTGACAGGCCTGTTTGCCTTCACTCTGTGGCGTCTCTCCGTCTGCTCTGCGCGACAACCTGCAGGGCGACGTCTGAGGCGCTGCTGGGTAACTTACTACAGCCGAGGAAAAGGAGACGCAAGCTGGAAGCGAACTTCAACTCCAGCCGGGAGAGACATGGAGCTTGGAAGCTGTGACTTTTCCATTACTCAGCTTTGTTCCCTGCGTTTGGCTGCTCTGAGTCACTAACTGCTGCCGACAGTCTTAGGTTTGGAAAGTGAGACTGTGGTAAGACACGGGAAAGCTGCTGCTGCTGTAAAGGGACAAATCTTTATTTTCAGCATCCTGGAGCAGAAACAGGTCAGATATTTAGTGATGATAATGAACAAGACACTGCATGATCCTGGGTGTGCATGCCATCAATTCTCTGATGTATAGCACAAGAGCTTAAGTGCTAATACTGTGTCATGAAGAAAATGACCTCCAGAGATCCTGAGGAAGGAGTGAAAGAGATGCGTAGCTTTGACTTGGCCGTGAATGATGACGACGTCTCCAGGAACCCGAGCACACCAACAAATCAGGAAGTTACGGCAGACGAGCACGATGAGGATAAATGTGCTGCCGACGACTGTCTGCAGCCGACGTGTGACATTTCAACTGATCGAGAGGAAGCCGACAAGGATGTAAACACGGCTCATGAAGAGGAACATTTAGTAAAGCCTAAAACCAAACACGTAGTGATAACTGTGACTCGAATAGGGCCTGCTGTCGAAGAACAAGCTGAGTCCATAATGGAAAAAGCTGAGGAGCAAGATGGAGAGTCCTCTTCCATGAAGGCTGAAGGTGAAGATGAGGGGGGAGCTGGAGACGAGGACAGTAAAGAAGCACAGCAGAAAACAGATGCATTTCCAGGCGTCACCTCCCAGATCCACCCCAGTCATCTAGACGACCATCCTCCAGCTCCGGCCTCCGTCAGCAGAGCCACCTTCTCCCCGAGCTCCCCCACAGACAAGCAGCTCCAGCTCCCGGCCCTCTTCAGCAGCCTGAGAGTGGTGAGGGCGGGGGTGGCGGCGCCTGGGAATGACACGGTGGCCCAGACCAAACCAGGAGCGAGGAGGGCAGTTTTCAGCAACAAGCAGGACTCTAAGGCTCAAGGAAGTTTCCTGGAGCAAATCTCCCAGTTCCTGAATCGGGAAAAGAAAGGAGACGAGAAAGAGGAGAAGGAGATGGATGCTGAGGGAGCGCGCGACCACTCAGGTGAGAAAACCGAGACGGAGGACGCAAGGAAAGAAAGTCACGAGAGCCCTGAGACGAAAGAGCCTGAAAAGGATGGCGACAAAGAAGACTCAGGTGTGTCGACAAAGCCTCCGGCGTCCGGCGCAGAGGCGGCATTTGATGCCTTCAAGGCTTTTTTCACCCCGAAGCCTTTGAAGAAGGATTCAGCAGCAGACAGAGGGGACCTGGAGGCAGTGAGGAAGAAGATACGAACAGAAAAAGATGTGTTGAAAGCCCTTTTTGAGAGAACGTCCAATAAGACGCCCGAGAAGAAAAACTCTGACGGCAAAGTACGCGTCAGCAGAGAGCACCTCATTAATGAATGTGTTGTTTCTGCGAGAAATAATCTCTACACATACATACAAAAGTTAAAAGTGTCTGTTGTCTTTCCCTGCAGTCACCAACACCTGGGGAGGGAGAAGAACGAACTCCTGGGCGTCTTCACACCGTCTGGCCTCCACTCAAGGAAGAGAAAGTTGGGCTGAAGTACACGGAAGCAGGTACAGAAGTGAAGATGTGGCGACATCCTCTTTGCTGTGATGACCCGTGTTTCCTTAACTTTACTTCCTGCTACTCGCCGGAGTTTAGGTTTGTGCTGCGTTCTGAAAAAATGAGCCTTTAAAACCATGACTTCAGCTGTTGAGAATAAATAGTAGAATAAGAAAAACTTTATATCCCACAGTGGGACAGTTTAAGAGACAGCTTATTATTGCACGTTATAAATAAATATTGAGGGACTTTTAGAGAAAGAGTGGAAATAAGAGAAGTAAATTCAGTCGTAGGCGCTGTATCACAACCTAGAAGATAAACAAAGAGGCCGAGTCCGGAGGAGCAGTGTGTGTTCTGCGGTGTGACTTTAAGCTCTAATGCTAAAGTAAACATTGCTCCACCCAGTGTGTGTGTCCACAGTCTGCTCGGCTCCTCACCGTGACGTTCAACCGTTTGGACGTTTCCTTTAGAGCTGCTGTACCTGATAAGTCTAAGCTCCTGTTCTGTTCGGTCGCAGAGCACCAGGCTGCTCTCCTGCAGCTGAAGAGAGAATGCAACGAGGACCTGGAGAAGGTCAAGGTTGGTATGTAGGAGGAGGTTTGAAGGTTTGAAATTCTAAGACCCTGAGCTGAAGCCAGCCTGGTGTTACTTCAGGACGACTATGGCCAGGAGCTCTCCAGACTGAGGGTGGAGAACGAGGACCACGTGGCCCGTCTGGAGCTCAGACTGGCCGAGCTGCAGGTCCGACTCTCCCAGGCCGGGGCCCACCGACGCGGGGAACTCAGGGACGTCTCCGTGTCCACCGGTGACGACGTTCTACACAAATCTTTCCGCACCGTCTGCATCCAGACGGACAGAGAGACCTTCGTTAAGAGCTGTGTGGACGAGGAGGGAGCGAGTCCTCAGCAGCAGAAGCCGATCCCCAAAAAGCTGGACCTGGCTTCCATCAGCCTCGGTCTGGCTGGTCACAGGGATGACTCCTCACCTCCCGTCCCTCCATCCTCGCTCCCTGCTCCTGCAGCAGCTCCTCCTCAGACATTACCAGACCGTCCCGCACTTCCTCCACCGCCTCCGCCATCTTTTCCTCCACCTGTAAAACAGATGCCAATGACCAATGGCCCTCCTCTTCCTCCGCCTCCCCCCCCACCACCTGCTCCATCCGTGGCAGGCTTTTGTCCCCCACCTCCTCCTCCCCCAGATGGAAGCTTCATGCAGGATAAACCTCCTAGAAAACTGGCCGTGGAGCCGTCCCAACCCATGAAGCCTCTGTACTGGACCAGAATCCAGATCCAGGACAACAAGTAGGCTCACGTTCCTTCAGCCGCTCAGTAAATCATAGAACAGAAATACTAACATGTTTTCTCCTGGCTCTTAGTAACAACACGCTGTGGAACAACTTAGAGGAACCGAACATAATGAACACCGGCGAGTTCGAGGATCTATTTGCCAAAAGGACGACGCAGACCAAGAGGAAGCCGCTGTCACAGGCTTATGAGAAGAAAACCAAGCCCAGGAAGGTAATGAGATCTGGTGCCTGTCCACTAGAGGGGGCTGATGAGTTTACACAGAATAAAGTGTCAAACGGTATAATGATCCAATGTGTTCAGAGTTTTCGCTGTAAATCAGTTAAAGCATCTTTAAAGCAGCATTAAATGCTCGTCTGATGTTTGTTTGACTCCCCACTCACCGGTGGCCTCTCGTGGTGAGGTAGCCATGGTAACCGTGTGTACCTTTCAGATCATTAAGCTGTTGGACGGGAAGCGCTCTCAGGCCGTGGGCATCCTCATGTCGAGTCTCCACCTGGAGATGAAGGACATACAACAAGGTGAGTCAGTTACAGGAGCCACGGGGGTCAGACCTCATTGACCCGTGTTTATGCAGGGGATAAGATACATATAGAGCAGAATATGTGCTTTATTATTAATGGAATTTGTTAAAGTTGGCTTCTTTGGCTCTTTCGCTTTACTTTCCTGCTTGCAGCCGTCCTGGCAGTGGACCACTCTGCTGTGGACCTGGAGACCATTGAAGCGCTTTATGAAAATGTGGGTGTAACACTTTTACCGCGGCCCAGCAATGATTACGCATCACTCATTGGCACTTTATTGTTATTGTTGTGTCAGAGGGCACAGCCAGAGGAGCTGGAGAGGATCAGGAAACACTACGAGACGTCGGAGGAAGAGGACGTTAAACTCCTCGACAAGCCCGAGCAGTCAGTGTCAGCTTTTGGGTTTGCGTATGTGTGAGCTCCGTTTAGCCTCGGTTGGCGCCGCTCATGCTTGCGTTACGTTCTGCAGGTTCCTCTATGAGCTGTCTCAGATCCCAGACTTCGCAGGCAGAGCTCGCTGCATCACCTTCCAGTCAGCCTTCGAGGATGGGATCGCCTCCATCCAGCGCAAGATCAAAACAGTCTCCTCTGTTTGTAAGGTAGGAATAAAAAAGCTTCCTTTAGCTGCGGTGAACGGTGGGATACGAACCATCTCACTCAGCCTGCGTGTGTGTTCTGTTCTGAAGGCTCTGCTGCAGGGTGACGGTGTCAGGGAGGTGATGGGACTGGTGCTGGCTCTGGGGAACTACATGAACGGAGGCAGCAGGACCAGAGGGCAGGCGGACGGCTTTGGCCTGGATATACTGCCCAAACTCAAAGATGTCAAGAGCAGGGCAAGTCCTCAGTTAGTGCGGAACGAATGAAACTGAGCAGAGACGTAACGCAAACGTCAGCTCAGCTTTTAAACGGTGACACAGTAGATGTGTTTACGACTTCAGACTTTATTTTTCAGGACAATCGCATCAGCCTGGTGGACTATGTGGTGTCGTACTACCTGCACAATGTGGACCAGGTACACAGCAAATACACTCTGACGCTCATTCCAGAAAGAGAAGTATAATAAAATGATCCCAGGTCCTCAGTTTACCAGCAGGACCAGAAAAAGTTCCCCGTCTGGTTTAGCACATCTGCAGCTAGAGAGGACTTTTCTGAGATGTTGTGATTGGATTCCACCAGAACGCCGGCACAGACCAGAGCACGTTCCCCCTCCCCGAACCGCAGGACGTCTTCCTGGCAGCGCAGGTCAAGTTCGATGACCTAAACAGAGACCTGAGGGATCTGGGTCGAGACCTGACACGTACGTGCAGCCTTTTATTTGCAAACCCTCTACTCTGACCTGCTGAAGTCTTTTAATATCAAAACCGTTTGTACACATGCCTGAAAACCTCAAACGGAACCTCGGCCCAGCGGTTGTTTCCTCAGACACCCTCCACAAGCCGTCGTGCTGGTTTCCCATCGAGGCCCCTGCCGCTGAGTAACTGTTCCCACTTAGTGGTAAAGTTCGGCTCGTTGGATGAAACTCTTCTTGCCCAGATGATGCCAGTCACAGACTGTCTGTGCATATTTTAGGAGACTGTAGGAGTCTGATGCCGGCTTGGCGCCTTCCAGATCCAGCTCCCAGCTTCTAATCCTCCATCCATCAGATGTCTCATTGTTGTGCCTTTGTGCTGCCGTCGCCAGCGCAGGGAGACCATAAATTCCCACTTATGTAATCTCCAGACCTCGGTATCTGTAGCATCTGGGCATGAGCTTGTGTAGAGATGCACAGATCCTTAACATTAACTGTATCACCAGGGCTCCACTGTGGCCTCCAGATGTGCACCACTGATACCATTCTTCACCTCTCAACACGGCCTTGTGTTATCGTCGGCCCAAACCACCGTGCAATCTGAATCGGCCATCGCAGGTTCCCTTTGTTGGAGCCTGCTGAAGGGCCCCCATGCTTCCATTCTGCTGTTCTTCACTCTCATTGTTTCTGTTTGGTTGCTATGAAACATTAGTTCCTCCAGAGTCGTCCAAGTTGGCTGCGATAAAGAGCGTTTCGACTGGAGTAGCCAATATAAAATGTAAATAAATACACGTCTGGTGGCATCTAGCTAAGCAGATATGGTTTGGTCTGTCTGGACAAGCGCCATTTGATTACAGGGCCAATCCAAACCTTAAATTCTCAGCCAGGCCTCACTATGAGGCCAAATCACAGCTTTGGTGCCGTGTGTGTAATTCAGTCTTACTTGTGAGAGGCCCCAGACTCCTCAGCTGGCTCCGTTTATGTGAAGGTCTACAACCCTCCGCAGCCAGAAATCAAGCAAACGGTCGTCAGACAAAGGGAAGAAAGGCTCGCGACACAGCGCAGAGAGAGTTACCGTACCCGCCTGCACAGTTTACACAGTCCTGGATGAAAACAGTATTCTTTTGTAATCTTATCTGAGGGATGTGGATCAAGCGTCGGGCCGGGGGGGCGGGGGCTCGGCTCCCTCCGCAGCCTCTATTATGACTGACTCCACAGACTGGCTCCTCTGATTCACTGATTGGACACAGAGCAACGTGGAGCCTGGCAGAGCAGGACGGAGAGGGAGAGAGAGCGAGCAGGGTTAGCGGCCGCCGTCTCTGGTGTGAGTCTGGATAAGTGATGTCTAAATACAAACCTCCTGCCGAGAACAGGTGGAGCTCGTTTGACCTAGAAGTCGCTCTTCTCTGTCTTTGTTCAGTGCTTTGCTACATGACAGAGAGAAAACTCTGACTGTTCAAAGTGAGGATGCGTCTGTGTCCCGACGGGAATCACTTCACCACAAAATGAGAACAATTGTCCTTCTTGTGCTAACAGCAAATCAGACAAGTCAATGTTTAAAGCCTCGTGAACAGCTTTCACCTCCTCTCGCTTCTTTATTGAAGCCTTGGGTTGTTTCTCGTTTTGCAGGATGTGAGAAAGACGTACAGAAAGTTTGCTCCGACTCGCCTGAAGAACACCTGCAGCCGTTTAAGGACAAGATGGAGACGTTCGTTCTCTGTGGTGAGTGGTTACGGTGATGCAGTGACTTTAGGAAAACACACATTTGTCCTGCTTTTCATCTCTGGACTGGAGAAGGAGCAACTGTTCTGAGAAAGTGTCCAGATGTGGTAGCAACTGAGAAACTAGGGTCCAAACATACTCAGCATCATGAACTTCATAAAATGACCCCAGAAAATCTAGAGCTACAGAAGCTCCACTAGGGAAAGTCATCATCACGTGAAGCGTCCTGACTTCTCTAACATCTGACTCTATCCAACTTTATTGTCTGTGTCTTTGCAGCACGAAAAGACCAAGCTGAAACTTCCTGCCACTTACTGACCGCACAGCAACGGTGGGAGAATAACATCAATGAAATAAAATGTATGCTAATTGTTTTTTAATCATCTTTTTTATACATGTGACTCAGTTTTCAGGACCTGGTTCTGTACTTTGGACTGAAGCCTAAAGCAGGAGAGAAGGAGGTGGCTGCTGCCCACGTCTTTATGCTCTGGTTTGAGTTCTGTGCCGACTTCAAGACCAGGTGGAAGCGGGAGAACAAAAACATCTCTAAAGAGAGGTACAGCATCAGGGCACGTTAAACAGTCGGCTGCCAGGCCCCGTCCATTCAGGAAGCACATTTACCTCGAAGTTTCTTTCGATTTAGCAACTTCCGTCCACTTTAAACGGTCCAGTGAATAATGTGACTCATTCTTACAGACTGAAGGAGGCCCAGCTGTCAGTGAAGAGGATCACAGCAGAGAAGAAGGTGGAAACCAGAAAAACCAACCCGAACAGTCTGGTAAGATGAGAAGTCAGAAATGAGTCTCCTTGGGTAAAACACATCAGCAGACATTAAACCACAAGTCCAACACAATCAGTGTCTAAATGACCACAGTAGTATTAAAGGTACCAAGTGCCCGTCTCAGAACTTCATACAAACAGCACATGCTCCAAACCTTGTTCCACAGTTGACTGCAGCGATCTAGTTTCCATTCTCAGTACGGATCATATTCTGCTCCCAACAGAAAGAACGGCTGCGACAGAAAGAAGCCAGCATGTCTGCAACTTAAGAAACTTAAGAGGAGTAAGAATTTCAGTCACACAATCAACTTTTCCTGGCTCTCAGTTTGGATTAGACGAAGTCAGCTGCGATGCCAAACCAGGATTTCTTAGCCGAACACAAAAAACGTCTGTTTTTAAAGCATTTAGTCGCTTTACAGCTTTAAATAATCTTAGGAAAGAATTTCAATTGTAAAGTTTTTTAATTATTTGGGCAGGAATATAATGATGCTATGTTTATCCATCTAACATTGATGTGTATATTTTAATCTTTTACAATGTTTAAATAAACAGAAAACATGGATTTCATAGTTTGAAAACTTTATTTACATACACCAATGCCTGAATACACAGTCACACAATGACATTTAGCAGTGGAAAGCCTTTATATGATGAACGTCTCCAATCCCACACAGTGGAAACAATGCACCCAAGTCTTCGGATGCGTCGTCATGACACAAGGCTTGAACATCCATCGCCTGCATGTCTTGGTGAAACCCAAACAGATTGTCCATGAAACACATATTTGGCAAGTCCAATCATTTGTTACCACAAATAAAACTGCTTTCCTGTTATTAACGTACGCGATGACAAAAAAAAAAAAAAGCTTTTCACAGTTTGCCTCCATTGGACTCGACAAGGAAAACGGCTCGATTTGGATCAGCTGGTTCGCCACTAATCCGCATCTATCGTTGTGCATCGGCACTGCTTTACGCGCTGGACACGTTTCTTTCTAGTGTTGGGCGTTTGTCCCGGACAGGAGAGGGTGTACGTGACGGTGCTGAAGGTTTTGGGTTTGCAGGCTGAGCAGGACTGGAAGGCGTTTCCGTCCTGGTAAATGTGCCTCGGGATGAAGAAGGAGTTGCACTGCCCGTAGCAAAACCGGTTCAGGATGATGCGGTCCAGGCAGCCCTCCTCCTTCAAGGTCTGCTTGAGCGGCTGCGTCTTGCACCAGTCCAGCCGCAGGTACCGACGCTCCGTGACATGCAGCGCCTCCTGACTGGACTCCAGCACTTCATCGGTTGAGGCTACAGGCCCCGGACCGCGGGAAATTAATGCACCGATGGGAGGTTGCAAACATCTCTGCGACACATTTGGGCTTTCTTTGTTTAGATGCGACAAAGCGCTTTGAAAGGTCGCAGCATCTGTGGTCCTCAGCAGCACCAAAACTACAGCACAGAGCTGGAAAGATGTCTCTTTCATCCTCAAAGCTGAAAGTAAAATAAACCAGATTAAGAATTGGCGGAGAGGTTTTACGCGCAACCTTTACGCGCGCATTACGCACGGGTTTGTTCTGGCACACGACAATTTAGGAATTCAACTTAAAATGTTTTACCGTTTGTTGTTGGCGCTGCTCACGTAAAGGTTCTCAACCTGCGTGTGACTCGTCTTCTGCTGTTGCGTCCTCTGTGGCTTCGTCAGTGAACGGGTTTTCTTAAGTGTCCTGAGTTTCAACGCTTGGGCAGAACACGCCCCGCAGACGCCGAGCTCCACTTCATCTGCCTTCAAACTTGGTCAATGCAGACAAATAGTTTATTCGAACAAAACACAACCATATCTGGCGAGATGACAGATTCGCTGTATAGGTGAACAAATGCTACAGAGAAGCAGTTCACAGGCATGATTTACACAGCAACGACTGCACATAATGAACTTCTAGAAATATAAGCTTACGTGAAGGTTTGCTTCAAGACACGGAGGTGATTTACTTTTCATACCAAGATTTACAAAAACAGTGATGCTAATAGATCTCTGTACAGTCAACAGCTTCCAAGTCACATCTTTATACCGGTAACATCCTGGTACTGTACACTGCCAGTTAGTATTTAACACCTGCTCTACATGCCTTTGAGAGATAGGTGATACAAAAAGAGTATTTGAATCATGCACAGCAAACAGGGGCAGTGTACGACCTGCTGCTCAAAGACATTCTGACATGTTTGAGGATTTTTTTTTTTAAACTTCCAGGGTCTTTACTTTTAGAGGTTTATGACTCATCAGAAAACAAAATCCAACCCACTTACTGCTTTTCAGAACCACAGGTGTTGGAAATAAGTAACGTGGATTTTGTGCCGAGACCTTTTTGTTGCATTTTCTGCCTCTGCTTTTCTGAGAGCTAATTAGAAGGCGGAGAAGTCTTTTCATCAAGGCTTGAGGAGGAAGGTCATGAAAAAACTAGAATCCTGATGTTTTCATTTCACCTAATGCCCCACTGCTTGTCAGCCAGAATGTGAACTACGTAGCGTTAAAGACCTTAGACTGAGAGTATACAATATAACGACGAGTGCTGCAGGTGCAGGGGTTTAAGTAGTCGACTTGATGGATGCAGATGTAGTTGGCACCTCCTCCTCCTCCTCGTCCTCAAAGTAGTGAGGAACAGATTTCTTGGCGACCACATTGTCAAGCCTCTGGCCTGTTAAATATGGGTTGACGTTCTGCAGACAGGGAGACAAACGAGTTTACGCAAACGTGAGCATAACCTCTCATCAACTGAGCAAACTGAACTAAATGAACTATATTTGCAAGTGATATTACAGTTGCTTCAGGGCTAGATCTCAAAGCTGTTGTGGTTTCAGTAATACTGTACCCTTTTTCTTCTTTTGGGTCCTCCCTTCAGTTTTTGGTACAAAAGATCCTTATTCTGAGAGGAAACAGAGAAAAGCTTCAGACATAAAGTCATGTATCTATTGTTTTACTGTCAGTGCGTTTGTTCCTCAGTTACAGTCAACAAGAGGCCAGAGAGCATTTCATGGAATCAAACCACACAAAGGAGGCTGGACCTGCCACAGCACAAGCTGACAGATGAATTCACACCAATTACAAATACGTTTGGTTTGACTCTTTAAATGGCAAAATGTTGTTGCATTGCCTTCTTTCTAAAATACAGTAGTTGCAACCCGAGTAGTAATAAGCAGAGTTTTTAGAAGTTATGCAGTTAAACGGCAGTAGATAAATATGCTGCCAAATAAAGTCGTGGTAAGTGATTCCCTGGTTGTGGCATCGTTTGTGGTTCTGACTACTCACCCACTTCGCTGCAGCAGGGTAGTCATGCTCTGGGTCAAACAGATGCTGGTGCTTCTGATACTCTCTGCTGAACTCAGCTGTGTCCGGAGCGTTTTCCAAACACCCGTCAGCTGCTGGAAAGTGTGACATGACCGGAATTATTCAAGGACCACAAGCTGATCAAAGTGCAGTTAAATGTAAAGAGAAAAACCATCATTTCTCAGACTGCGTTTGCACCTGTCTTCCCCAGGGGACATGGGTTGGGGGGCTCGGGGTAGCCGTGGTCATCCCCGAAGTCTTTGGGAACGTTGTCGCCCGTCAGCTCAGCCACTATGTTGGGGATGTTTCCGTATGGACCGAGGTGCTGCAGCCCTTCATGCGCGCCACCTGGTGGAGAAAACATGATGTGCAGCCAAGCAAATAAACATTTCCAACAGAAAACAGAGGTCAGCAGGATCTGAAGGTCTTATTTGTAGTAACACAAAACATTAATCTTATTTTACACCAGCTTTTACCTGAGACGTAACATAATATAAACGGAGACTAATTCGTCTGTTGGTTATTTAGCACCAATATGAAATAAAGAATCTAAACTAAGACACAATCGTTGAATAAATCTACCCTGTATGCTCTGAGGCCCGACGATGTTGGTCGCCTGATGTGCAGGATACTCCACCCGGGGCCGAGCGATGCCCAGCTGCTCCATGACGCCGTGCAGGAGCCGCTGGATGTCAGCTTCAGACACCTGGTCCGCCGTGCGGGGGCTGCGGGCCGGAGCCAGGCCGAGCTGGAGACACAGGAGGAGGCCGAGCAAGGAGGAGCGACCCGCCGGAGCCATTTCTGCCACATGCGCGTAAAGACGGACAGGCGCGTTATCATGTGCAAACACAGCCGCTCTCCGGCGAGAGGACCAGCTAATTAAATAGGAAGGAGGCAGGGACCTCCAACATGGAAACGCTGTTTACAGGAGGCTGGGACGTTTTCAGAGAAACCTATGCGCCACACACTGCGTCAAAGAGCTCACGATTAACAATAATACGATTTAACTGAGGTCAAAATATTACATACGATACAAAAATACATTCTAGGTTCAGAATTGCTTACCGTGCTGATGGAGCGACTTCTGTTAAGCTAGCAGCAAAGAAACGCTCATTTCCGGCTTAAAAAAAAAGCTTCTTCAAAAACACCACAATAAAATGAATTAAATCAGATTTTACGAATTTCGTTTCAGCGTCGTCTGGCAAATATTCACATATACACGCGCCACATTTTTCTGTCTGATCGCCACAACCTTGTTGGCTTTTATTTTCGAAGGAAAACAAATGCTACTTCCGGTGTCATCGGTTGCTGGTTATGCAAAGTGATCCGTCCCGCGTCACGGCTCAGACGCAGTTGCTATGAAACCAAAGCGTGTTCTGATTGGTCACAGATATCAGCTTCCAGGAAAGAGCCACAAGTTAAACATATTTGGTGAAACCTCCTTCACAAATCATTCTTGTTGTTAAATAAATAATTAAATACACATTTATTAAGAGTATAAAACATATAAAAGTACAATTTACATTTAAATAACTTGACAACCAACAAAGTGGAAGTGCTTCTTAACTCTTTAACGTTACAGAGACGAGCGTCTTCTCCAGGGTGTGAAGTGCAGTTTCCCCACAGCAGTGAGCACAGGAGATCCGCTGGCGTCGCCGCCTCTGGCGAAGCGCGGCAACCGCAGATCTCTGCACACGCACGGACACAACATGGGGTCAACATTCTCACACTCCTTCAGGACTGTGAGCATGGTGCCGGGCTTCCATTTACCTCTTCGGCTTCTGCTGCGGTGTCTTACAGGCGTCTTTCCCAGTGGAACTGGAACCTTCCAATAAGTCTTCAGCCGGACTGACCTCTTCATCTAATAACGGCAGGATTCACTGAAACATTTCATGGAAGCTACTCGTCCATCGGAGCTCGGCTCCTTGTTCGCTCTGCGTACCTGCACAGGGCATGTAGGTCCTAAACAGCCGGATGTTGGGGAAGTTGTCCAGACCAAGGCTTCTCCTCAGGCTGGGTTTGTCTGACGTTGACTCCTGGCTCATTGCAGCTGTGACCTTGGACCTTCCTTGAATCCAAGACAGAGTCTTTACAGATCGTCCCACTAATGTATTTATAAAAAAGAAAACAGCAGTAGATCCACTTAAATGAGGTGTGTTAGGACGTTACTGCTTAATGAATTACTTTGCTTTTGAACGTTACCTTTGAAACTGTGTCTCTTTCTGTTACTGGATTTCTTTGAATGTGCATGTGTTGGAAAACTGTAATTCGTTAGAAAACTCACGCTGTCCATCACAGACTTGGGAATCACACCTGGTGAACACAGTACGCACAGCATTCAATTCCGCTCGATTACGGCTGGAGGTGTGCACACGGCGACTGGATCGTTACCAAAGAGATGAGGGTTCTCTATGAAGGTGCGCAGGACGAGGACCCGGAGTTCAAGCCGCCCTTCAGACATCTCAGTCTTGTTTGGAGGAGGTAGAAGACACGGAGCAAAGACTATCGCCAGATTGGAGCTGGTCATCAAATTTTCAGCACGTCTTAGAGCAGTGGAAAGGGCAAAGAGAAAAACGTGACTTAAAACCCCCATGGTGTCCCATAAGCCTGGGTCCAGGCCTCCAGCTGGACGCCTTTCCCCCACACTCATACCTCTGGGAGACCTTGAAGAGGAAGTCGAACAGGTAGTGCAGAGAGGAGCAGTTTTTGGCAGGCAGCAGACAAGAGAGCAGCTGTAGGGCTGACACCCGGTCCTGGTCCTTGGACAGCGCCTGGGCCTTGAGGAGAGCTTCGTGGACCTCCGAGGGGAACAGCGGCTCTGGTAGCTCTCTGCAAAACTGCTTGATGAGCGTGGCGACATCGTAGGGGAGAGCTGTGGAGAAGCACTCGTCCCCTCTGTTCAGCTTGGCCTGCAAACAGGACGCAACGGGGTTCAACCGGTCGGATGCAGAAAGGCCACACAGCTGCTCGAAACCTACCCTGAGGACCTTAATTCGAAGGAGGGAGCCAGGCTTCCGGAACAGCCCCACGGTCCCAGCTCGCTCCAGAAGGTACAAACACGCGTCCACCAAAAAGCTGAGACACAAGCACACGTTGGACTCCAGCACCTTGTCCAAGGTCAGCGGTTTCAAGTCGTGCAGTTTCCACTCACCACGGTACGAGGCCGAACTCAGGAACATATCGCCTGGTGACGCTTTCTAGAGGGACACCAAAGACCTTAGCACCACTGACGTACAGTCTGTCTCTTTTCTTCTCCAAGCTCTTCACAGTTATCCCATAGAGGATCTGCAGGTGAAAGCGAATCACGTTGCCGTCTGTAATCTTCATGGTTTAAATATCACTAGATGCAGCGGTTTCCTGTGTCACCATAATATCTGTAAACCACCTGGTGAAAGCACGAAGGAGCCAGGTTTGTTATCCTCATTCATATCACCTGGGACAGGAAGTGTGTGAGCCAATGGGAAAGTGGTGCATTTAGGGGGCATGGGAAAATGGAACATATTTGCTTTTGGCTCAAAAAGAGTATGTTTATCTTCAGAGTCCAGGCTGCAGCAGATTCAGACTCTAAATGAAGGCTTTATTTATGTACTTGTAGGTTTTGTCTGGTGTTTTGTCAGTTACTGGTGGAAGGGTTTCATGCATTAAGAAGGATGGAACTTTGGTGTTGACGCGTTTGTAGGCAGGTCAGCGTCTCATTCTGGTGTTTTGAATCAATTTGTATTATTTTATGTGACTAATTTTTTCTCCTTGACCCTTCAGGACGACTCCATGACTGGAGCTCGCACATGTTTTATTTTCATTTATTTAATTTTAAATAAATTTTAATTTATATTTATTATTATTCCCATTTACCCATTGTTGCCATCAGTGTCTCTCTGCCCTGCAATAGTAATAAGTGATGTTATGCATTGTCTGTGCTCCAACACTCCAGATTACTGTTAAAAGCAACTATTTTTATTACAACAGTACATGTATATACAGCAAAAGGCACAGTAGAAATACGATATGAATGGAAAGTTGTAGTTCGGTCTTTGGTGCTGGTTGGACGTTTAGAAGCACTTCCTGTGGACGATGGAGGGGCCAGCCTCATCGTACTCCTGCTTGCTGATCCACATCTGCTGGAAGGTGGACAGAGAGGCCAGAATGGAGCCACCGATCCAGACGGAGTATTTCCTCTCAGGGGGAGCGATGATCTGCAGGAAAGAGAGAGAAAGAGCAGAGGCGCAGGTTGGTACGAGAACATGTTGCAGTGGTGGATTTAAGGGGTTGTGCTGCGTAGAGGCCCACCTTGATCTTCATGGTGCTGGGGGCCAGGGCGGTGATCTCCTTCTGCATACGGTCAGCAATACCAGGGTACATGGTGGTACCACCGGACAGCACGTTGTTAGCGTACAGGTCCTTACGGATGTCGATGTCGCACTTCATGATGCTGTTGTAGGCGGTCTCATGGATGCCAGCAGACTCCATACCTGAGCAGGTACAAAGAGGAAACATGAGCACAACAGCAATAAGCAAACAATAAATAAACTATGATGCAAACAAAATAATGCGTTAAGGCTACAGTACATGTATGTGTTGAAGCAGATAAAAACATGATAGACTGACTCACCGATGAAGGAAGGCTGGAACAGGGTCTCAGGGCAGCGGAAGCGCTCGTTGCCGATGGTGATGACCTGACCGTCGGGCAGCTCGTAGCTCTTCTCCAGGGAGGAGGAGGAGGCGGCGGTCGCCATCTCGTTCTCAAAGTCCAAGGCAACATAGCACAGCTTCTCCTTAATGTCGCGCACAATCTCACGCTCAGCTGAAGGAAGGAAAAGTCCAACATTAGTCGAACAAGCTCCGGCGACAACAGAGAAGAGTTTACACCGCCGGTCAGGCTTCCTCACCGGTGGTGACGAAGGAGTAGCCACGCTCGGTCAGGATCTTCATCAGGTAGTCGGTCAGGTCACGGCCGGCCAGATCCAGACGCATGATGGCGTGGGGCAGAGCGTAGCCCTCATAGATCGGGACGTTGTGGGTCACACCGTCACCAGAGTCCAGAACAATACCTGTCCAGATAAAGCAGCCGACGGTCAGGTGATGGCTGGAAGCTGCAGGGAGCAGCCTTCGAGCGGGGCACAGACTCACCGGTGGTACGGCCTGAGGCGTACAGGGACAGCACGGCCTGGATGGCGACGTACATGGCAGGAACGTTAAAGGTCTCAAACATGATCTGGGTCATCTTCTCCCTGTTGGCTTTGGGGTTCAGTGGGGCCTCTGTCAGCAGAGTGGGGTGCTCCTCAGGGGCCACACGGAGCTCGTTGTAGAAGGTGTGGTGCCAGATCTGTGGGACAGGAACAGGGATGAGTCACTGCCGCACGTTATTAGAAATGAAGGCAGACATATTGATTAAAGCCTCACCTTCTCCATGTCGTCCCAGTTGGTGATGATGCCGTGCTCGATGGGGTACTTCAGGGTCAAGATACCCCTCTTGCTCTGGGCCTCGTCTCCCACGTAGCTGTCCTTCTGACCCATACCCACCATCACACCCTGACAGCCAAACAAACACACGTCAGACACTCAGGAAATACACGAGCTGGACACATCGGCTGTGAGTCTACTCTAATCTGACTTTTCATACCTGGTGACGGGGGCGTCCAACGATGGATGGGAAGACGGCGCGGGGAGCGTCATCACCGGCAAAGCCAGCCTTGACCAGGCCGGAGCCGTTGTCGCACACGAGGGCGGTGGTCTCATCGTCGTCACACATGTTTGCTTGGTTTTGGGCTGGCTTTCTGTTCAAGCACAGGCTCAGGTTAGGACGCTTTGACAGAAAACACTGATCATTGCTCAGTTAAAACCATGACAGTGTGCAGCATGACGACACCCACGAGTGCTTTACAGCTGCCTGAACAGCCAAAAGGGGACACGCCTGGACCCCCTCTCACACACTGACGGATCTATTTCCAGCTCCCACCCCCTCCCACAAACCCTCCTCTCTATCGCAGCCACTTAACAGCTGAGGCAGACTGTCTTTATAACAAGGGGCACTGGAGGCCTGGGTCCCTCCTCAGCTGTTGCCACATAAGGGACTCCTGTGTTTGGAGCTGGACCATGTGCTCAGATCCTTCAAGGATCTCTGTCCACAGTCTGCATCCCTAAGTACCAGCAGTCCTCCCTTCCAATCAGTCTGTGAAGCCAATAACACTGATAAAACCACCTGAAGTAATAAAATGCTGAGCAAAAGCATCATGGGAACTATAGTTTTTGGATTTGATCATCCCATAGGTTGAGTGTTGTGCTCCTGCAGTTGTAATCTGTCTCAGCCTGTCCAGTAAACTTTGGAGGCGACTCCACAGCAAGAGCAAGCAACACTCCATCATCCTAAACCGGCAGAGAATTTGTGAGTGTGGGTGACCCGTCCTTTACACTCCAACAGCCAGGTTTCTCCTCTGATCACAAAAACATCAACCTATAAAACACGCATCTGTGGTCACAGACTACGTCAGTCTGCTCACCCTTCACTACGCTCCGCAAACCAGCAGCACAAACACAGGCCGAGGTACTCACCAAGCTGTAACCGCAAGACTGGAGTTTCCACTGGGACAAGTACGAGGGCGAGACGGGGGTCCTTAAATATGTCCCAGCATCCTGAAGCTGGAGGCTGGTGGGCGGGAACAGGAGTTCACTCAAGTCCAAATTAAGTGCTGCTCAGCCAAATGGCCAAGTAGTGGATCCTGTGACAGGGACGCCACCAAATTGGAGAAAAGCAGAGATGAATGTTGACGAGCAGATGGAAGGAGGAGTCACATAATAAAGGACTGATACGCTTTTAGAGTTTGATAAGATTTTCAGTCTGATTAAGAACTTTTATGAAATGAAATACTTCATTAACTTACACTTACATTTACAATACTTTAGCAGCTAGCAGTGCTCTGATCATGTCAAAATGTTGACGTGTACTCTTTTAATTGATGGTTTATAAGATCAGGAAGCTGTAATATGCTCATGTCATCAACTTTCTGATCCGTACATAACAGCGTCTTACTCAGGATGTGTTAATATGACTAAGCTCACACAGAGGGTGATGGTAACACGAGATCTTGTCTGAGCAGCTAAGGAGCCGTGGGGGGAGACCTGCCTGTGACAGTGCGCCAGTGTCGTGGCATGTGTGAAGAGGGAGGAGGCCAAAAACATGCCAGGCAGCTGACAGGCGGTGTTGTAAGAGGGGGTGGACGAGAGACCTCCAGCAGACAACAGATCCTCGGGACGGCCTGCGGCAGCACCGGTCCCCAGCTCTGATTGGCTCCGGCGTCTCCTTTTAGGGAAGTAGAGTGTAACAGGTGGCGGCGGACGCGCGTCGCCATAGACCGAGAGTAGCTCAGGCTCCTTATTCGTCATCTCTCAGGCCTCTGTGAGGACAGTAAGAATGTAAATACCCCCCACACGCCACCGACACTCTGAAATATTCCATTTGTAGCCATAGGCTGCAATGCACCCTGCAGAGAGACTACTAACCTAAATGTCTATTTCCATCCCAGGCCTGCACGTAACACAGCTGCCTTCACATCCTGTGTGTCTCCTGATGTGATTCCCCTGTAATTGTTGTCTTCATTTGTTAATCTAGGTCATAGCTTGTAAAAAGTATTGGATTTATCAAGTTATTTATCATCTAATGCAGGGACAACATTTAAGACCCCTGGCATCACAGTTAATCAATCTGTGATGTACCTGAAAGAACTGAAGGAAAGCACAGACAATTCTATAAGTACACTGTGGCCACTTTATCAGCGACACCTGTAGAGTCTAGTTGAGAACAACACAGCAACTCTGACATTACAGTGGGTGATGGAGTCTTACATAAGGAGGTGGTTCTGATGTTTTGGCTGCCAGATTTAAAACGAATGAGGGGACAAAACATTAGAACCAGCTCTTTATTAGCGGCAGAATCGCTGAGGTAGTTTTGGATGAAACTATTGCTGTGTTTTGTCAACAGCTACCTTCAAGTCACAGACACATTTTTGGCACAGTCCTAACTTTATCACCAGGTCTTTATCAGGATAAGCCCAGTCGACCTAAATGGGTCACGGATTTGAGGGACATTCGTCCTTATATGGGAATGTGGGAAGCCCAGGTTTGTCGGTCCTGACAGCTGCCCCCTCTCGACCCCTCACCCGCTCCAACATGCCCACAGTTGAGCAGCTGCTGCTAACAATTGCTTCCTAACAGTCAGAGACGCTCAGACAGGGGCCTGTTTACAGTGCCTGCATGTGTAGGAACGCGAGCCGCTACGACGAGCTGACGCAGAGTAAGATGTGACGCTTGCACGACTGAGCGTTAATCAGACTATAAACCACATTAATTCCTGTCACGTTTGAAATATCCCCGACATCAAAGCTCTCTCACTTGCCGAGTGGTGAGTTATTGAAGACCGCCCCTGACTGTGAACAATATCCTGCCCTCTGCGCCACAGAACCAACAGCTGCTGTTGACACGCGTCTTCTCCAAACAGCTGACGGCTCTGCACGACAAGCTGCACATCAGTAGCTGTTTAAATCACAGTGAACACGCTTGGGAGGCGAGAGGATGTGACAGCAGAGATGATGTTGTGACCATCTAAAAACATCTCATGATATAACATCCTGTCACTGAGACTAATATGCAGGCTAATGTTTGAGAACGGAAGCCACCCGATGACTGTAGAAATGTTTAAAGGTTAAACGCGTCCTTGTATGATCTGAGACAGTGTTTGACATGTGCCATGCGGCCGCGCTGATAAGCTTTAGAGGTTTGCTATGCGTCTACTCCCTGAACGGCTCTGCTCAGCGTCACTATGCTCAGCAGGCAGCTCTAATCTCAGCCCTATAAATAAGTGGGTGCTGTGAGGAACCGTTGTTCTGCACCACCAACAGGTGTGTGTGTGTTTAGTGGGAGGCAGAACTGACACGGAAGGTGTGGAATGAGTAAAAACTATCAAATGTACCAACAGATTTATTAATAATGACAAAAGTCTGTATTATATGATGTGTAATGTTACGTTATGCAACTATCAGCATTATTACATCTAGCAGACAGATGTATTAGGGGTTTGACAAGAGGTCAACGTCATTTAACGGGGCCTTTCATTGGCTGAGCCATAGCAACCGCTATGAGTCCATGGCAACGGAGCGCTAGCAACAGCTTTTCCATGCTATACGGCTAGTTAGCTTAGCTAAATGTTTTATTTACTTGTTTCATAGTAAACTAAACGTAGCCACGGTAAAAATTGAAGCTTTAAGTTATATAACACGTTCGAAATGGGAGATAAAAGGCAGCGAACTCACCCCAAACGTGTTTTTATTAGCAACGTCGACAGATATTCCTCCAAGAACATCGCCGAGGTGAATCATGGTTTAGCTTAAACGGTTAGCCTCATAGAAGATGTCATTTACTGAGACGTTTCCGACCAAATCCAACAGTTTTTATCGGCATGTGCACCCGATGAGACCTCGGAGGACGAGGAGCCCGCAGCCTCACCTGAAGGCGGACCTGCTTTCCGGGTAGTAGCCACCGTGTCGTCATCCTCCAAAGAGGAGAAAAGGAGCTTTGTGCTGGAACAATACCCGGTGAGCAGCAGCTGTTGGACAATGCAAATGATATCACTACTGATACTGAGATATAAAGTGTACTTCACAGTCGCCCACCCGAGATGAGCTTCTTCAGCGCCTGCTGGAGTGTGACGTGGTGGTGTACAACGTGTCAGAGTCTGCTACACCACAGCAGCTGGAAGAGGCGACATGGGCCATCACAGGTAGGGCAGCGAGAAAGGTCATCACAGGTAGGGCAGCGAGAAAGGTCATCACAGGTAGGGCAGCGAGAAAGGTCATCACAGGTAGGGCAGCGAGAAAGGCCTGCACATCCTCCTTTGTGCTCTTATGTCTCTAAGGCTACGTTCAACTAGATGCAGATTCATCACGTGTCCTTTCTGTGTGGTTTATTTTAAACAGCCCTTCATGCTGAGGTGGAAAACTTCACGTCACGTAAGATGTTCATCTTAGTATCGACGGTGATGACCAGGGCTGTGGCCAAGCTTCAGAATCCAGTGAGCCTGGCGAAAACACCGGCAAAACACTTCCGCCTGTCCTTTGTAAACACAGCGTCATTTCTGTCCTCAGGTGGAAGAAGGCGTCCGGGTGACAGAGGAAGAATTCAGAAAACGAAGGCCACATCCCAGTTTCAAGCTCCACGACCAGCTGGAGAAGCTGGTGCTGAGGCTGGGCAGATCGGTAAAGTCTCCACAACACACGCACACATTGAGTTGGAGCAGTTCGGATTTGAAAGTTAACCATATGTAAATGTAGTGACTTCTCAGAAAAGAAAGGATTCAATCTGTTTCTAACAATTTTACAGAAAAAGACCAAACTCACCAGTTACGTCATAGCGAGTGGTCTCCAGTACGGAAGGGAAGAGAACCTCTTTCACTACTTTTTCAAGGTCAGCATTAACTGAATATTAATGTTCAACTGTACTGTATGTCTGTGTTTATACTGTTTGCATAATTTGGATGCTCATCATTTCCTAACAGGTGTCTTGGTTGATGCAAATTCCAAACGTGCCCATATTTGGACAAGGCACAAATCACATTCCCACCATCCACATATACGACCTTGCAGGGTGATTTGAACTTACTCCACTACTGTTGTTCTTTACTGAGACCATACGTGTGAAGCTGAACAGGCTATGTTCCCTTTTCAGAGTGATCCAGAACATAATTGAACTCAGACCAGCATCAAAGTACATACTAGCCGTTGATGACTCCAGGAACACTTTGGGCGATATTGTAAAGGTGACCTGTGCATAAATAAGCAGAATGGAAGACAGTAGATAGAGCTGCAGTGAAATCAGTATTGTAGGAAATAAGAAAGTATTTTAAGAAAAATATTGTTCACCGTTTAGGCAATAAGTGATAAACTTGGGACAGGGACTACTGTCACATTACCTGAAGAGGAAGCCATCGCCATGAAAGCCTTTCAGGTACAGTGTATGGTTTTATTCTGATATTAGGTAGGTTCAAACCTAACTGGAGCTTTTCTTCTGTTCTTTTTTAAGCCTATAATCGGGCAGTTGTTTGCTACAGTGACTCAGTGGTAATCGATATAGTATGAATGACATAAATACAGAAGCATAAAAGCTTTCTGAGAGGTGATTAGCTCTGATGTTTGCCTCTCATTTTAGCCTCATGAACTGGAATATCTTCGTATCAATCTTTGCCTGGATGCATTTATTATAAAGGACTCCTTTAATCTTCACTGGACATGTGAAGCCGGGATGGTTGAGCACATGGAGAACATTGTAGATGAGTACAAAAACACCAGACAGCTGCTTGTAAGTGTTAAGCATGCGTGATAAGCTTTGAGATCAGATGAGAGCTGCTCTGATTCTTTTTTCTGTTTGTAGCCAGTCAGAATCTGCCTTGTTGGACCTCCAGCTGTTGGCAAAACCACCGTGGCACAGAAGCTCTGCAGTCACTACCAGATACATCACATCAAGATCAGACAGCTCGTTGAGGAAAACATCACACAGCTGGTCAGTAAGATCAGTGGTTACACTCAGTTTTCTACTCCTGTCACAAAGGAAATACTTTCCCTAAAAACAAGACATGCAGTGAAAATGCTGGTTCCATATGTAGTACATCCCTTCCTGCTTGGTCATGTTTCTGTACGCTACAGAGGGAGATAGTGAGCGAAGCTGCCAGTAAAGATGCAACAGCTGCTGCACAGACTCGACTGGAAAATATGACCAAAAGCATGGACATGAATGCAGGTGAGCATCCACTACGGTGTTGGTGGATTTGAACCGTATAAACATAGATGCTCTGATCCCTCAGGTCGACTGGCTGACCATCTAGTCTTTGACATCTTGCAAGAAAAGCTGAATTCAAAGCCGTGTAGGAACCATGGATTTGTTCTAGACGGCTACCCGAAGTCCTATGAGCAAGCAAAGCTGATTTTTTTAGGTAAGTTTCATTCATTGTTTTACTGACTTTATATTTATGTGTATTGTCCTAAATATACTGGGCTTGTTCTGCACAGACGAGGACGCTGAGGACCAGGAATCAAAGGTTAAAACACCTGTGTACAACAAGAAGATCACTCCAGGTAGATAATTCACTACAGATGGATACAGGAAGTGAATGTCAGTTTCAGAACCAACTAAACATCCTTTAGCACTGGATCATCCTACGCCTCTTATGTTTTGCAGAACATGTTATTGTGCTTGAAGCATCTGATGATTTCCTGACAAAACGTGTACAAGGACTTCCAGAGAGTGTAGCAGAGGAGATGCGCTTCACACAGGAAGAGTTTGGTCCTCGTCTGATGAGATACAGGCAACGCACGGCTGCTGAGGAGACCCTGCTGGACTACTTTGATGAGCTTGAGATTCACCCAGAATATATTAGTAAATACATCTATGAAGCCACACGTTTCTTTCTTAAATTACCTTTAATTAATCCAGTCTTTTCTAACATAATGTCTTGCACCTCTCCAGAGGTTGCTACAGATGATCCAGACTACACCAACGTTATGGGGAAGATAACTGACGTTGTGGGGATGCCCAAGAACTATGGCAGGAGTCGGGAGGAGCAGGAAGCGGAGGACAACAAGAAAGAAGAAGAGAGGAAGCAGAAACTGGCTGCAGCAGCTGCTGAGAGGAGACGCAGGAATGAGGCCGCACTGGCTGAGATGACTGCTCAGTATGAGGAGTGGGTAAGTTCAGAGCAGTGATAAGCTCTGCATGTCATGCCACATTACAGATTGAATGTAGAATTATTTATCTGCTTTTAGCAGAAGAATTTGTCTGAGGTGAAGAGACAAGAATGTGAGCTGCTGGAAGCTCAGGCTCTTCCACTGAGGAACTACCTGATGAAGTATGTGATGCCTTCTCTGACCGAGGCCATGTTAGAGTGCTCCAAGATCAAACCAGAGGATCCTGTCGAATTCTTGGTACGTTTCGGGTCTTGGAATGGTTGGTCAAGCCCTTGATTGATTATGAGCAAGTGAATCCAGACTGCATTTTGTGTTTTGCTTCTGCAGGCTGAATATCTCTTACGGAAACAAGACTAGATCCAAAGCTACTGAGGAAGTGATTCGTCAGAAAGTCTGTCTGTGTCTCCCTGTCTTCAGTCACACAACCATATAAACTAAAAGCATGACGGGTGACTCTTTCAAAGACCTTTAAACTGTGCAAAGGACTAGTAATGCATCTATAAAAACAATGTCACAGTGTGGTTTGTTTTCTTTAGTCTACTGTTTCAACACTAGGTGGCACAAGCAGCATGTCATGATTTACCTTTCTGTGAGTCTGTATTATCTTCCACTACAACGTGTTTTCCTGGCTTTAATGAAAAGGACGATTTGTTTGTTTTGCAAAGTTTGTTGTAGATGCTAAGTAAAAGCTGTTGTGACAGAACTGTGGAAGCCAGCAGTGAATTAGAGATGGCGAGCTTCCTGTGTGGAAAACAAACCATAACTTCATTGAAGTTGTAGGGCGATAGAAATACTGCGTTTTATTACAACACGCGCCAGAGTGTTTGAAAGTAGCATTACTGTAATTTGGAAAACAGCTAAAGGTCACCACCATCAGCTGCTGAAGTGCTGCAGTGACTCTTCATTTCATTTTCAGGGGGGAGGTGACTCCTGTTCTGCCAGACACCCACGGTTCTCATAAGTCTTGTCTTAGTCATCGTCGTTTCTGTTTATAGGGACTTTTCATTCTTTCTGTCCCGTACCCCATCCACCACCAACAAAGAAGAGGCTGAGTCGTTCGTTCTGTTTACTGCTGTAAATGGCCTGTGCACAACGTGTGCAGTGAAGAGGCAGGTGGCCTGTGGTGGTCTCCCTCTACCACCCTCACACGGATTAGCAATGCACCGCCTACGTGGTGGTCGCCATCTGCCACAGGACCACACACACCTACAGGCCATAACCCAAAGTCCGTGACCCATCTCAGTGTTATTAGTAAAACAACACACGCTTGAATACTCTGTTTAGTTGTGCATGTTGTGTGTCCACGTTCCTCTGACCCCATGTGGTGGCTTGTACATGTAGGACAGTGGTTTATAAAGTGACCGCTAGGTGTCGCTGTTTTGTGGGTCTGGAGGTGCATTGTCCCTTACAGGACACCTTACTCCCAGACCCGTTGCATTCTGGGTGCCGCAATGTTTTTTTTATGTGTTTCGTTGCTTCTGTTGGAAGGTGAGCACCCGCTAAAGCACCCGACATTATCGGGCAACATCTTAAGTTCTGCCCTCCGTTGGGGGCACATATTTAGTTCCTCCATAATATAAGAGGTTAAGCTATGTTGTGGCATAAGTATGAAGTAAGGGAATTGGTCTATTTATGGTTTGCTGTAAGCTAATTAGATGTATAATTTAACTGGTTTCCACATGGAGTCACAGTAATTTTGCCTCAGTTGTTAAGAAACGTTTTGTTTAGTTTTCTTTCTGCATAAGTGTCCCATGATAGTTTCTATTTACTGATGGATATGATTTTCTTTTGTCTATATATGTTTTTTTTGATGTGTTTCGTTGCTTCTGTTGGAAGACGACACGTGACATCAATAAAGTGAAGCCAATAAGTCCCGGCCGCATCAGAACTCTCAGCGTCTGGTGTCTTCGTAACACACCCATTCCCCACCACAATAAGATCACACCTTCACACAACGCAGACAACCAGGGGAACGTGGACGAATGGCGACTCCAGCAAAGACGCGTTGCAGGACGAGAGGGGTTACATCTTTGGTGCCGTGACCCGGATGTGGCATTCAGGGACCGAAGCTGGAGATATCCTAACTGTGATTGGCTAATTTTTGTTAACTATTTTGACTCAATTTAGGATTAAGATAGAGAGTTACTGTCAAAATATTCGATGTAAATGTACTGTTTTGTTTTGTTTGGTATTTATGCACAGTAACCACACCGTGAGCTTATTGATATACAGATCTACTTAATGCATTAGTGCACATTAGTTTAGTTCAAAATGTTTAGGCCAGACACTTGTGTGGTATCGGGACTGAGACCAGATGAACCTCCACCCACAACGCCTAGCAGACAACTGCCAACTAAGCCTGCAGCAGACTTCTCCCCCCAATTGAGTGACACTCTCCACTACTCTGTGAAAGAGGGCGCTATGATGAGCCCAGAGCAAGCGGTGAGACCAAGACATAGCCGCTACACCGCCAGGTTGGCCGAAACCCCACAGCAATACCAGGCATCTGATTCTGGAGCGTATGCTCAGCCACAGAGGGGAGGACCGTGCCCGCAGGTTGGCCCAATACTACCAGTGCACTTACCCAATGCCGGCTACTCCCCTGCTGATCCCATCCCTCCCCTGCCGGCAGATGCCCACATCGCTACCGTCTCTCAACCACACCAGCTGGTTCAACTGGATGTGCAGAGTCCTCCACAGCCCTCCATAGGCTACCCAATCAGGTCTGCTCCTCTAGCTCAGTCCATGAACCCTAGCACACTACCTCATTTCACGAACTATTTACAGTCGACCCCAATAGTGGGGGCCCACCTGGAGAAGTTCCCAGCACAGGCCTCAGGAGGGGCTTTCAGGCCACCACTGCACAGTACCCAAGCACCTGATAATGACCCCCAGAGTACTGTAGGTGGCGTGGCACCCGCTGTGCCCATACCTACAAGAGACACACAGATTAATAACCCTAATGACTATAACCTGGGAAGGGCAGGGAATACCAACCCTGCTCATGACGTAACTCCACATGCGTCTCTGAACTATGTAGCTGGCCCTAAGCCCCAGGCTGCTTTATATGCTGAGGCCCACACTGCAGCTGTGTCCCTGCCCTCATCCAACCCCGTGCCAGTGCATATTCATTCTCCCGATGTACCTATGCAGACACCAGCCAGAGTAGGAGTAAACCCAGGTCTCTCACTTATGTCTCATAGTGGGCTCATGCAGACGCACCAGGTTAGGAACGTGCAGGTGTTTACTGGTAGTGGGGATAACAAGATACTCATTGAGGACTGGGTACGGGACATGCAGTATCTCCTGGACGCAATAGACCTTCCCACCCATCTTCGTTTTTCAACAGTAGTGAGGCACTTGAGTGGAGAGGCCAGAAAACTCGTCCTAAACCTGCCCCACTGTGAGCAAACTCCGGAGAATGCTTTTGCAGAGCTACGAGCAGAATATGGTGACACACGGGGCTCCCTGGATCCACTTGCTGACTTCTATGAGTGTAGCCAGCGAACCGGAGAGTCTGCTTGCTCATATGCGATCGCTCTAGAGGCAACACTGAGAGCAGTAGAGGAGAACCAGCGAGGGGGAAAGCCTTTTCCAGACCGGGATATTAAGCTCACCCGGCAGTTCTTAAGGGGCCTCAGCGATGAGGAGTTGTATGCCAGAATTGCACCAATGAAACCCAGGTTGCTAAGTTTTAGAGAACTGCAGGTTGAGCTCCGCAACTTGGCAAGGGAGGCTAAATCTTTCAAGCAGTCACTCAAGACGAAGAAAACGTATGAGAATGTACATGTTGCCTCGGCGGGTGGGAGCAATGCAAAGCCAGAGAAGACCAAGTACACAACAGAGCTATCTGAGTTAACAGAGGTTGTTAAAAGGCTGGCTCTGAGCCAAGAAGAACAGATAGCTAAGTTATCTCTCCTGGAGTCAAGGATTAATCCTACCTCTGCTGTCCCACAACCAAGGCCCCAGCTGGTTTCCACAAATGCTACACAACGCCCTACTGTTACGTGCTATCGCTGTGGTAAGTTGGGACATATAGCCAGAGTCTGCAGAGCGGCACTCCCTAATCCTAACAACAGCTGGACCCCACAAAACCAGGACCACACATCCACAACACAGGGGGACACCTCTCAACCAGCCCAGCCTTTAAACTGCTAAAGCCCATGGTAGCAGGGGTAACCATGGGCAGAGGGAGAGACCCCACGGTGAAGAAGCAACTTCAGCACAATCAAACGGAAGACGCTCTTTTAGTAGGCCCTCGAAATGAGGGAGAGGTGGAGGTCAATGGGATTCTGAGCAAGGCTCTCATTGACTCTGGTTCACAAATAACCAGTATTACTCACAAATACTGGCGTAGTCATCCCACCCTCTGCGAGCAGGTGTTAGAGTCTTCTAGGGTGTGTATTGAAGGGGCAGGGGGCCAGGATGTGCCTTACTATGGCGTACTGTGGATGGACCTGAAGTTGTTGGGGAATGAGTTCAAGAGTGTGCCGACATTCGTGGTTCCTGACTCCGAGTATCGGTCCTCCGTCCCAGTGTTAGTGGGGACTAATGTCATCCGAGCCTCCAGGGGCCATCTGCAAGCTGCATATGGTAAGCAATTTCTGCATCAAGTGCAAGAGAGCCATCCTGAATGGTATACAGCCTTGCTGGAAGTTGGAAGTGATGAGCAAAGTGCTATGGATGGCATCGTGGGCCCTGTTGTGTATGCTGGCCACAGCATTAAAATTCCTGGGGGGAAAGAATGGAATTTATGGTGTAAAATTAGAGCGGGCCCACAAAAAAGGACATACACGGCTCTGATTGAAGGGAACCCCTCCATACGACTACCTCCAAGTGTAATGGTTGCAAAAACCTTTGTTAACGTAGAGAGAGGCTCTGCCCCAATTAGAGTGTTGAACCTGTCCCAGCATACAGTCACAATCAAGCCACATACACACTTGGCATATGCCTTTCTAGTTGAGGGTGTTGTGGAGTTTGCGGAAAAAAAGCAAAAGGAGGATGATGCTGGAGGGGGCATCCAGGCATGCCTGAGTCTCGACCAAGTGGTGAAAGGTTGCGGAGTGGATCTGAGTGAGGCAGCAGTGGAAAATGAGCATCAGCGCTCCCTTCTCACAAAGCTGTTGGAAAGGAATGCAAGTGTGTTCTCGCAACATTCTATGGACTATGGCCACACAAAGACGGTGCAGCATGAGATCCCCCTGGTTGACACAAAGCCGTTCCGGCTCCCGTACCGCAAAATCCCCCCATCGCAGTGGCAAGATGTACGGAGGATGCTGGAGGATATGGAAGCTACAGGAGTTATACGACCAAGTAAGAGCCCATATGCATCACCAGTGGTGATAGTGACGAAGAAGGACGGATCCCTAAGGCTGTGCATAGACTACAGAAAGCTCAACTCCTGCAGCACAAGAGACGCCTTCCCCCTCCCAAGGATTGAGGAGGCTCTGGAGTCTTTGGGGCAAGCCAGGTACTTCTCCACCCTTGACCTTACGTCTGGCTATTGGCAGGTAGAAGTGGCAGAGCAGGATAAACACAAGACGGCTTTTAGTACCCCCATGGGACTTTATGAAGCAAACAGGATGCCGTTTGGCCTGCAGAATGCACCATCTACCTTCCAGAGACTTATGACCTGCTGTTTTGGTGACCTCAACTTCACACACCTCTTGATTTACTTGGATGACCTAATAATTTTCTCAGCCACGTTTGAAGAGCACCTGGAAAGGCTACAGCTGGTGCTAAACCGACTTAGAGAGCATGGGTTAAAGGTCAAGCCCTCAAAGTGTCAGCTAGTGAGAAAAGAGGTCCATTATCTGGGGCATCTGGTGTCTGCTAAAGGCATAAGGACTGATCCAGAAAAGATTGAAAGGGTCAAGGATTGGCCGAGGCCCACCAATCGGAAGGAAGTGTTGCAGTTCCTTGGCTTTGCAGGGTACTACAGGAGATATGTCAAGGGTTACTCCAACTTAGCTGCACCTCTGTATTGCCTAACAACTGGTGATCCGAGAAGAAAGAAGAGGGGGGGACAGAGGCGGGCAGGTCCTGAACCGCTATTCACGTGGACGGAAGAATGTGAAGAGGCCTTTAATTCTTTAAAAGAAAAACTGACTAGTGCCCCAGTGTTAGGCTACCCAGACTATAACCTACCTTTTGTCCTCCAGACTGATGCCTCTGGGAGCGGGCTTGGCGCTGTCTTGGCACAGGTGCAGGAGGGAGTTGAGAGGGTTATTGCCTATGCCAGCAGGGGCCTGAGTCCAGCAGAAACCAGGTATCCAGCACATAAATTGGAGTTCCTGGCACTGAAGTGGGCAGTAACAGATAAATTTTATGACCATCTCTATGGGCGCAGGTTCTCGGTGCTGACTGATAATAATCCTCTGAAGTATATAATGAGCTCTGCTAAGCTAGATGCCACAGGTCAGCGATGGGTTGCTATGCTGTCAGTGTTTGACTTTGACATCCGATACAGAAGGGGACGGAGTAATTCAAATGCTGATGCTCTTTCGCGGATGTCTCACCAGGAGGTCACACAGGCACTGCAATCTTGCCCACAGCTAGTGAAGGACAAAAAACTGAGTCAAGACAAGATGGAAGTTACCCCAAGTCCAGATATTGCTGTCCATGATGGCCAGGCATCCAGTCGGGCTCTGGAGGATGGCGATCCATATGCGGATGTGGGTACGGAGTCCCTCCCAGCCATGACGAAACAGGAAATTCGAGCAGAGCAGAAGGGAGACCCGGTAATTGGGCCAGTGTTACACTTCAGAAGCAGAAATTTCAAGCCTAGTCGGACAACAAGGTCGACTGGGGACGCACACCTACGCCACCTCTTAAAAGAGTGGAAGAAGTTGGTGGTAAAGGATGGAATTCTTTACCGCTGTGTCAGAGATGGCTCGAGAGGTGCAGTCGAGCAGCTTGTTCTGCCTGAGACGCTACGCACCTTAGTCAAGACTGCTCTTCATAATGACTCGGGGCACTTGGGAATAGAGAGAACATTGCAGATGATAAGAGAAAGGTTTTACTGGCCAAGAATGTTCCAAGATGTCAAATCCTGGTGCGAGAAGTGCCAGAGGTGCTGCCTCCGGAAGACACCTACATCAGGTCTTAAAGCACCTCTCGTAAGCATCCACAGCAGTGCCCCTATGGAGCTGGTATGTGTGGACTTTCTCACCCTGGAGAAGTCAAAGGGTGGTATAGAAAATGTGCTTGTTGTTACAGACCATTTCTCTCGCTTTGCACAGGCCTACCCCACTAGAGACCAGAAAGCACGCACGGTGGCCCGAGTGCTATGGAAGAACTTTTTTAGTCGATTTGGTTTTCCTGCAAAACTACATGCAGACCAAGGACGCAATTTTGAAAGTGCTATTGTGAGAGAGTTGTGTAGGTGTACCGGCATCGCAAAGACCCGCACCACCCCCTACCACCCTCAGGGTAATGGAACTACTGAAAGGTTTAATCGAACTCTATTAAATATGCTGGGGACCTTGGAGCCACACTTGAAGCCCAGCTGGCCTGAGTATGTAGATGCCATGACACATGCATACAACTGTACGCAGCACGATTCTACTGGCTATACGCCGCATTACCTAATGTTTGGTAGACACCCTAGGCTGCCGGTGGACCTGATCTTTGGGCTTTCCTCCAAAGGTGAGCAGCACGGTTACAGTGAGTATGTCCAGAATCTCCACAACTGTTTGGTACATGCCTATGCTAGAGCCGATGAGATGTCCCGGCAGGCAAAGAGAGAGCAGAAGAAGTACTATGACCAAAAGGTAAAGAACCAAGTCTTCACTCCAGGGGATAGGGTTATGGTCAAAATATGTCATGTGGAGGGGCGGCAGAAACTAGGTGATAGATGGGAATCTTGTCCATACATTGTGGTCAAGAAACAACCTCACATCCCCGTGTATGTGGTCCGTGCAGAGAACGGTGGGGCTGAGAGAGTGGTCCATCGCAACCTTCTTACACAATGCATGTTTCTCCCAGTGGAACAAGCCGGTGAAATAGCAGGGGAGGACAGTGAGCATGAGTTGGAAGAATGTGAGGTGGATGTGGCGTTGGATGGGGAGGACGTGGAGAGACAGCCAGAGGATACCGAGACTGCTGCATCCCACAATGGACACACAGCTTCAGAGAACGAAGAGGAGGAGGAAGGAGAAGTGGGAGTGGAGATTGAATCGGAGGAAGGTGCCAGTGTGGTCGCACCCACAGAGGGTCCGAGGAGGAACCCTGCCAGGAACCGGCGTCCCCCAGAGAAGCTATGTTTGGAGTCTCGTGTTGTGCAGCAGGAGAGTGAGGAACAGAGAATACAAAGAGGGTGGAGGTTGTGGCAAAGGGTCAAGGCAAGACGAGCAGCGCGTCTCAGCTGATGGCTCACCACACTCCATAAAGGTGTATTAGGTTTAGGTGGGACAGATGGCTGAGGCGCCATCAATTAAACAAGAGGTGAATGTAGGACAGTGGTTTATAAAGTGACCGCTAGGTGTCGCTGTTTTGTGGGTCTGGAGGTGCATTGTCCCTTACAGGACACCTTACTCCCAGACCCGTTGCATTCTGGGTGCCGCAATGTTTTTTTTATGTGTTTCGTTGCTTCTGTTGGAAGGTGAGCACCCGCTAAAGCACCCGACATTATCGGGCAACATCTTAAGTTCTGCCCTCCGTTGGGGGCACATATTTAGTTCCTCCATAATATAAGAGGTTAAGCTATGTTGTGGCATAAGTATGAAGTAAGGGAATTGGTCTATTTATGGTTTGCTGTAAGCTAATTAGATGTATAATTTAACTGGTTTCCACATGGAGTCACAGTAATTTTGCCTCAGTTGTTAAGAAACGTTTTGTTTAGTTTTCTTTCTGCATAAGTGTCCCATGATAGTTTCTATTTACTGATGGATATGATTTTCTTTTGTCTATATATGTTTTTTTTGATGTGTTTCGTTGCTTCTGTTGGAAGACGACACGTGACATCAATAAAGTGAAGCCAATAAGTCCCGGCCGCATCAGAACTCTCAGCGTCTGGTGTCTTCGTAACACACCCATTCCCCACCACAATAAGATCACACCTTCACACAACGCAGACAACCAGGGGAACGTGGACGAATGGCGACTCCAGCAAAGACGCGTTGCAGGACGAGAGGGGTTACATACACTAGACACACAGACACACACTTCACCAGCTTGTGTTTGCTTTTGTTGATATTGGACTGACAAAGTGAGAGTGTGTGTGTTCCTACAAATAGAAATGGTTTACCCGTCCCCCACGCGGGGGCAGAAGGTCGACCATCGACAACCAGCGTCGTCTCTGAATGTGACCGGTTCAAATGCGTTTTTTCCAAGTGATGCTCACATTACGTCGGATTAAAGACCTGCAACCAGGCAACAGTGGTGTTTACGGCCACGTATGGTGAACAACCCGACCGTCGTGAGTTACTCTAATTGCAAAACACAAACTCTGCTTTGTTTTTACCGTAGTAAACCTGCTTTGCTGAATTCATGTTTCCTCAGGACTAGTTTGAACCAAAATAACCATTGCCACCATCTGTTACAGTTAGAAGTTAATTAGTCGCATTTTCCATGTGCAGCCTTCGTTTTAATTCTTCGGCTCCCATTTTATGTTCAGATGACAGATTTGTCACGA
This sequence comes from Macropodus opercularis, assembly GCA_030770545.1. Taxonomy (NCBI): domain Eukaryota; kingdom Metazoa; phylum Chordata; class Actinopteri; order Anabantiformes; family Osphronemidae; genus Macropodus; species Macropodus opercularis. The sequence continues at coordinate 1,922,418 of CM061112.1, forward strand.
ACGTGGAGCTAACGCAGGCCAGATGATTTTTCCCCTTGTCAGCATGTGGACACGAGCTCTTCACGCTTGCTTGTGTTTGCTTGCGTGAGTCTTGCATAATGAGTTTATGACCAGAGCATGTGCATATTTACGGGAAGAGGGCCTGGGACGTTGTGTATGACACAGCTCTGCACCCACTTAGCAAAGCAAATGCAACCAGTGAGGAGATGCCAAGCCAGTCATGTAGCGGTGCGTGATGGATTATAGATCAGTGTTGCACATCACTTTCCTGAAATTTAGCCATTTCTAACTTCTGACATCTTCAGGGAAAACAGGCTCTGGATCGATCACAGATGCAAATATCAGAATAGTTGCTAACACTAATGGGAACCAGATTCCAGGAAGCCTGAAGCCAAGGAATGTTTGCAGAGCGAGAGGATGCAGCTCAAATATGAAGGAGAATGTGACGTGTGACGCGGCTCAGAAAGAATTAGCTGCAGGACAAGGTCCGGTTTGGATTCCACTGGCCTGTACGGTAGTTTGCTCTCGCTATCCATCACTGAGCCCAAGCTCTGCAGTAAGTATGAGCTCTTTAAGAACAGAGAGGGGTTTGACCTAATACCCCGAGCACCAGGGTCTGGCTGCATCCAGAGGAGACCTGCTGTGTTCACGTGAGTGTGCGCCGAGGAATGTGTTGTGTAGGTGGATGCTTCACTGCTCAGGCTTGTTTGTGACAGTTTAAAAGGCCCATAATTATCTCTCATTGCCTCAGAGACCCCGACTACAACAAAACCCAGCTGGGGAGCTGCTCGGCCATTATCTGCTCCCCATGGGGACAGACTTGCACAAAACGAATGGACGCTAAATATGCAGAGTCAGTATGATTGTGTAGTATTCGACAGTTTTCTGCTCGGTTTGTTTCATGTGTGCAAAGGAAGGAAACCCAGGACACCTTGTATATGTAGTAAAGACTTAGTGGACGACGCAGGTCTTTAAGTTTGTGATGACCAGCCACGTACTGAGCAGGGGAACGTCTCCACGGCGAACAGCTGGACCCGTGTTATTCTAAGCGTGGGAGGCAAAGGAAAAGCAGATTTTATTCTGCAGCTCCTCCCTGGATGAGGGTTCACCAAGGGTCTGCCTCAGGGTGTGAGACGGGTGCTGAGAGTACATTTAAAGGAAATCTCATGTTTGGGTAAGTTGGGCGGCTTATTCAGCAATTATGGAATAAAGTCTGGCAGCTGTTAGGTAGATTGCTGCCTCTTCCACTTGACGTTCTAGACACGGTAACTGCGTTTGAATCATTAATTAAAAGCAGTTTCACTAAACATGAGGGAATTAGATCCTAAACTATTGTTGGAATAGCTGGTCCAAAATGAAGCTTTCACCTGTTTGACTGTTTATGTTACTGTGGAAAAACACGCGATGAAAAATGAAACATACGAGATTGAACTGCATTTGGTGAATATTCTGTTTACTGTAGCACAGCTGTACCGTGCGTAGCAGCATACAGATGGACGCCCGTATTTCCGTGCACACAGTGAAGGCATCACCTGCGTCTTCCCGATCAACTGACAGATTAACTGACACTGGTTTAAAAACACTTAATCTTCTCTCTGTGTGTTCACAGGCTAATTGAAGTCTGACTCAGGGTGAAACACAAAAGCTACAGTTTGAGAGACATCAAGCGGCACCGTGGCTGAAACCATTACCCAAGCAGCCAGCGGTTTTCCTGGCAGCGCCACGGCGTTGACACGGCTCCAAGACTCGCCTGCGTCTACATCGCTGGAAGGACGATTCCCTGTAAGGCCACAAATGGTTATTTCTACCCACTGGTCTGTGTCACACTAACTACACACGACGTGTTGGTCGGTTTTTAATTGTTTCCATTTGCTTCACAGATATGATGTGATATGAATATTCTCATAATCAAAAACAAATGAAAATGACTGATCCGTTTGCTTGTTTGTAAAGGTGAGCAGGGGCTGGTTTGGATTATAAAACTGACTCGACCTTCACACCCACCACAGCAATCAGCTCGTGTCCTCGTTGGATTTCACCTAATGTGTATTTATTTTCACTTCCTCGCTGACTGCGCTTGTCGTTCTTCGTGTACTGTACCTTCAACAACGTCACCTGAGCCAGAGGCGAAGGCCGAGCTTGTTTTCGCAGCCGTCCTCGCAACAAGCTCTTTGGGGGACGGTGAGCTAACGTCTGTGTGTGTGTGTATGCAGGTGAGGTCATGTCTCTGATGACTGGAGTTACACAAGCTGACCTCAGACTGAAAGGGTGACGAGGGGAAGATGAGCAGAGATGTGAAGGTGTGAAGGAAGCTGGAATGAACCAAGCAGACAACAGGTTCAGGAGTATGATCAACAGCACGACTTTCTCTGAATGTGTCCCACTGTGTTGTCATGGACTCATCTCTTGGAAACTGTGATTGTCTGCTCAGGTCATGACTCCAGTTGCTGAGATGCTGAGGTATTTCAGTAAGTGGTCTGAACAGTCTGCACAAACCTTTGTGATGAAATGTGAAATATTAACTGTGAAGCTCTTCAGGACAAAGCTGACATTGAGTCTGGAGAAAGAACCGGACCCATGGGCCCCGTTATCCCCGAACCAGTTGCCCCCACAGCTGCTAAATCGCTTCACAGTCACTCAGCCATCAAGTGTTGATGTGGACACGGGGACGCAGGTGTCACATCCGGATCAGGAACAACTTCATTATGATGGTCGTGATTTCAGCCTGTTGCTGAAACTGAAAAATCAGAGCTGGCAGAGAGTTGCACAAAGCACATCTGGCCTGGAGTTTGTGCTGGCTTCATTCTGTGTTTTCAGCCACGTCCAGGGCTCAACAGTCCTCTCACACTTCTCCCTTCAGGTTCTGACACACAAAGTGCAGCTCTCTCTTCCCCTGCATCCGTCGCTGGAGATGTTCAAGCTCCAGCTGCTGGAGTTAATCGCAGTCAGGCCCAGTTCCACCAGTTGAACAGATAAACGCTCACCTCTGGTTTTTCTGGCAGCAGCCCGTGATGAACTTTGGTTGTGTTTTTGTGTTGAGGCAGCATGTTTACAGGAGTCTAGGATTAGAGATGCTGAGCCTCTGTAATCAGCAGAAAACTGTCATTAAACTCCTCCAAAAAGTCCCCTGGCAAACCAAAACTAACAAACTACCCCTGCCAACTGAAACACGCCTCGGCTCTCCCCAACATTTTACCGTGTTGCTCAACTGGATCGGGTTTGTTGCTAAAAGACGACGTTGTGGCTAAAGTTCAAGTCAGAAAAAGATCTGGTACGTATTCCTGCTGCATCATCTGTCTCATAATACACATCTGTGTCACCTATTAATCCATCATCATTTTTCTTCCATGTTCCACAGTGACTCTGGGTTTAAACAACAGTCTGTGTGAGTGGCTGACAGCAGACGTCAAAGCTGTAACGGGAGGAGTTGCGTGTTCCGGGTTAATGAGACGACCACAGGAGGACACGGACCAGGCCGACGCTGTTAAAAGAGATTTTATTGAGGTTGTGTGCAAGCCAGTTGCATTTCAAAACAAGACGCCGCTTTACAAAAATAGTACAATCCCCTTCTGCAAAACATAACAGATATAAGTGATTATTTATGTGCACATCATACGACTCATTCGAAACAGCCGGGTTCTACTTTTGAACCACTGATTTGAGCTGTTTGTCAGCTTGAAACTTACTGGAACACAGATCATAAAGTTTCAGGACAGGAAATGGGAAAGTGAGTTTCCAGAGGACCTGCTCTGAAACTGCAACGGTAAGTCTTTATGATCCAGTAAAGTGCCATCCAACGGGAACGGACGTCAGCGAGAACGCACGTTGCTTCTGGGCCCATGCGTCAGAGGATGGGAGCGGAGTTGATGAGAAAGCGGCCGTAAATCTGGGGTTAATGACCCCTAACTATGCCCCAGGAGCTTTTGGTTGCTAACTCGGGCTCTGAACTCTTCAGTGTTTGGCAGCCGTTGTGTCTTTGTGTCACGTGCTGCCTTCAGTCAGGTGATCGTCCTTCAGTTCATGTGTGAGTTCACGTTCCAGCAGCAGACGTCTCGGTCCGCTGCTGGGCCTTGAAAGAAAAATCTTTCCTCTATGGACATTGCTGAAATATAACAAGAAACTAGAAGAAGACTTCAGAGTAATGAACCATCTCAGTGTTTAATACATGCTGGACAGCATCTCAGTGTCTTCTGATGAGTGTTAGAACAAGAGCTTCTTACATACAGAGACAGAGTTTACCCACCATTCGCATGGCCTGACATTGATCAACACTAATAACACTCCCTTCTTCTCCTTAACTCCTTGTTTCTTCTTTCCTGTGAAACATCAAAGTCCTCTGTTATTAGCAAACACAAATGTTGGTTCCCATTTGTTACTTTTGTCTCCCACTGTGGGCGTAAGGCAAGCTGGAGGGTCCAGGGGGGCCTGGTGGCCCGGGCGGCCCTGCGGGACCAGGTTTTCCCTTCTGACCCATCGGCCCAACTATGCCAGGGAGGCCGGCCTGCCCCTGGATTCCGGGAGGCCCTGAGGGTCCTGGGACCCCATCTTTACCGGAGGGGCCCGTGTCACCTTTTTGGCCCTTCTCGCCGCGTGGTCCCGGCAAACCGAGTGACCCTTTTGCTCCTTTGAGCCCCACTGTCCCTTTACTGCCACTGGAACCTTGTTCACCTGCTTGGCCTTTGGGCCCAACAGAACCCTTCTCCCCTACAGAACCTTTAATTCCTATAGGTCCTTGGTCGCCTTTGGTCCCAGTCAGTCCCATTGGCCCTTTTGAACCAGTCTCACCTCGGTTCCCTTTGGGCCCTGGTGGTCCAGGAGCACCTGTCAGACAAGGAGAAGTTGAACTCATCAGACGTGGCCATGGTTTGTTTCATGCTGCTTATAAAACCCTACGGTACCTCTCAGTATAGTGAAGTTCTTGATGAGCTGGGTGTGGTGAACATCCACAAGCTTCATCTCCTCCATCACCATGGACAAGTTCCTGACGTCCACATCCAGTCGGACGTTCAGCAACATGTTCTGCTGCCTCAGTGTGTCAGCCAGGTGCAGGAGTAACAAGACTGTGTTGTTCAGGTTCTGCTCGAGGAGAAACAGCCATAAGTCACATCCTGGTGTGCTGCTGCACCTCTGTACCTGAAAACCAGATGTTACGTCCTCCAGACCTGCAGCTCCTCCGTGTGCCTGCCCAGGCGGCCCTGGCAGGACGAGCTCTCGATGCTGATGTATTTGTACATGCTCTGGACGTGGCTCACGGTGGCGTTGATGCTGGAGGCGACTGTGTCGATCTCCATCTCGATAGAGTTCAGGCGACCTTCCAGCGCGGAGAAACGCTCGCCAGTCCTGTTCTCGTAGTACCTAAACAGTGACGTCACCGTTTCAGTGTCGTACGCTGGGCAGTAGCTCACCGAACACTGGCCTCATCCAACGCACGTTACCAGCAAACGTTACCGTGAATGGTAGTGCAGGTCGTGCATGTTCTCCTCGTGGTCATCCTTGGAGGACGTCACATTGTCGAGTTGCATTTGCAGGTTCATAACCTGGGGAAGACACAGCTTAGTTCCATGAATCTGAACCCAATGTGTCTAAAGCCTCGGGCAGCTGAGCCGAACCTGGTGGGTCAGGTCGTAGTACACCTCGGTGGACATGGCGATTCTCTGGTGATCTGCCACAACGGTGTTCTGGACGGAGCGCAGGGTTTGCACGGTGCCGCTCGTGTTGGATTTGATTAAGCTCAGGACTCGGCTGTAGTTCTGCCAGTCGCTGGTCAGCTTCTGGAGGACCAGAGACTCCTCGTCGGCTTTCCGCTGCAGGGCATCTATCCACACTGTGCTGGAAAGAGCAGACGATCACACAAGATCATTCTGTGTTTCCTGTCAGCTTAAAGTATTAAACACACAGATCAGACCGTATCTTCCATCTCTATATTCACCTCAGAGCCACCGTCGTATTGACTTGCTGCGCCGTAGCTTTGATTTCATACTGGTCCTCCGTCAGAGTCGTCATCTTCTCTTCCGTTTCTTTTATCACGTCTTTCCAGCCCTCCACCTGATCCAGGTATCTCTCCAGTGACTGGTTGAGCAGTTTGATAGAAATGAGGTGGTTTTGCGTGTCGCGTGTCAGCTGGTTGCTGGTGGACTTCAGGGCGGTTTGCGTTTGTGTGGCCTGGTCCAGCACCTGGAAGAAGGCAGGGGTTTACATAGACGCTCAGTGAGGGAGGGTTGAATATTTCCAATATTCCACTTTACCTGTCTTTCACTCAATATGAGTCTCTGGATGTCCTCAAACTCTCTCTTCAGCCTGCCGAGCTCCTCGCTGCACCAACTCCGGCCATGGCAGCCCGAACAGTTAGAGGAGGAGCTCAGGTCTGAGAAAAAACAAGGATGGAGCACGAGAGGCGAAGATGTGATGTACAAAACCAAAAGCAGTGGACGTGTGGGTCTGACTTACCGTCTAGTCCCTCCTGAACCTCGGCGATCCTCTTGTGGTAGACGGTCTCCTCCTTCACCAGGTTGTCAACTTTCCTAAACACTGGAAGCACAGGGAAGCTGGTGAAGTGGGAATTTAAATGGACACAGGACGTACGTAAAGACGTGAAAGCAGGAAAAAGCAAGGTTTTCATTGGAGGTGTGAGCGGAGCAGGGAGCAGGTGGCCAGGTCTCGCTCCCACACGCTTCCCCAGAGAGAAACAGCTGTTCAGTGAAGCGTAATGTCGGTGAGCAGGGGTTGGACGCAGCGTGGGTGCACACGTAACATGCCACCTGCTCCACTGAGTTTTGTAAAGCCTTCATCCACGTACTTCTGCAAGATCATTTACGTGTAATATGTTGGTGATGATAGTGTTTCACGTGTTGTTTTGATGAACCCAGCTCATTTCATTGTGTATCTAGCAGCAGCAGTTTTCTTTTTCTCAGAGGCTGGATCCCGGCTGACAGCTGGGATTACAGTGATTACAGAAAAGCAAATGTAGTGTCTCAAATTCCTGCATGCTCATAAAAACTTTTGCTTTCCAGGAAGGGAAGCTTTACAAAGAGTGTCGCAGACCTAGAACAACACTCGCCGTGTTTCTGTAAAGTCCCTCAGTACAAACCTGTGTTTATAATAATGTGCTCTGGGACTCTACATCACTGAACCAAGCCTCGGTTTCTGCTCTGACAGAGCAGTGAACTGTGAAGATTTACGGTGTTTAAACTCAATGAACCGTGATGTTGGTGTAAAAAGCACCTGGTGGAGCAGCTGTCATGAAAAACACGGTGAACAGGACCCAGCAGCGCGTTTATTTGGACTTCACGAGTTACAAACCACTCCGTCGTTATTATTACAACTGAATCAAACTCACCAAGCGACGCCAGCACTGCCACAATAACAACGAGGAAGACGACAAACGCGTAGAGGACTTTAACGGCGAGCTGGAGGGAGCGGCTCTGCTGGCACCTCACACAGCCGCCTCTGGCCCGACCTGCAGGAGAGACACAAACGGCAAATCAGCGACGACGCCCTCGGCTTCTCGGCCCATCCTGTCTGGAAACCGCTGGAGGATTTTCACTGCAGATGTGCAAACACACGCTGACACACACGCTCGTGTTTGCTGTTGTTAGACTTTGTGTGTGTCCAGTGTGTGGCCTTCACCTCTGAAGGAAGGCATTTCCTCCTCTTCTCCAGCAAAATCCTCCTCTGAAAAACAACACAAGGAAGTTTGACCAAGTCTGAAATTGTGGAATAAGATTTATAGACAAGCGACACAATTAATAGAGACTAAACAAAAAAACATGAACTCTTCCATCATGTAGACTGAACCTGACTTTTACCTTTGAAAAGCTGGTTCTCGTATCCTCCATTGTTGTCTGTTTAACAGCAAAACACACAAAACAGACTTTTAGAAACATTGAACAAAATAAAACCAACACGTCTTATGATTAAGTAACAAACTGCTTTAGTGCCACAAACCACTGTGTGTTTTCTTCAGCTTGGTGTCCTGGTAAACCAACGAAATCCCCGTAACACAACCTCAGGCTACAAGCTGCGCGCCACACATCGTTAACTGTGACCACACACACCCGACCTGTGGGTCTGGACCTTTAGCTCTTACGCAGTGACTGGGTCTTCGAACTGTGTCGACCTGGAGAAACGCTGCAGTCCAACATAACGTCCGCAGCGTTTCTACTCGCACCTGAAGGCGACTGTCGACATGTGGACCCGCGTCGACTGATTCCACACACATGTGGTGCAATTTAGTGCAGTGTTGTTACAATGAAATCTTCCTCTGCAGGCTGGAAATGTGACTCTGATGTTGCAAGAAGAAGAAAATCCAAAGAAGCACAGATTTAAAAATTCTTCATGCAAACGTGTGACCAAGGTTTCCTTCAGCTCATTGTCTGTGAAATAACAGCGTTGGGTCAGTTGTGGTGACACAACAGCTTTAGCACCAAGATGTAATTACAGAGTATGAAGTTCGGTCTTTTGTTTGAATCGGATCAAACACCACAGGGAGGTGAATGTTTATGTCAGTGGTCAGGAGGAAGCTGAACTGTTTTAACATGTGGCAAACGAACGATGCTCCTCTGTCGTCGGTGCAGCAGAGGGCGTCTGACGTTTCTCCTCCTCGCGTCCGTCGAGCCGTCGGCAGCATTACCTGTGCAGTCCGGGCGGTGCGTTGACCAGCAACGGCGTCACACCCAGGATTTCCGTCCATGCGTCCTTCTAAAGGTCGAGGTCAAGCGGCTCGTGAACGCGCCTGGACCCCTACAGCCTCTGCTCTCGTGGCAGCTGCAGGCCCGTGTTGGACTCGCTCCACCGTCGTCTGTGGTGCCTCTCTGGTTTGATCTCTCAGGGCATGTTGGACTTCCCCATCCTCCTCTCGCTGCCCTCTTCAGCATCACGCCCTGAATGTCCCGTGACCTCACTCCACGGCGGGACATGTAAACAGAGATGGCCTGTCCACACAAAGAGCCACAGTTTCGCTCTCCTCCGCTGCCTTTTTTCCTTGTGTCAGCTCATTGAAGTCGTTTTGGCCTGGGAATCCCCCTCAAGGACCTCATCAAATCCCAGCCTTAAATCAAACCCTGCTCCTGATCAGAGCGGAGGTCTTGACCACAACCTCTCCTAAAGCCAAAGCAGCTCCTTTCCAGAGCCGTTTCGCTGCCCTCTGACTGGAATGTGCCGCCCCACAGAACTATAAACGCCTGGAATGTGTTGCTGGAGACAAGTCATTACCCGGCAATGTTCCTTTATTGTGGTTCGGCAGAGAAACGAGCGGCTTTTAAAGTCCCAAACCAATAAACCCATAATGTTTTCTCAGGACCGAACCACTTTGGACGTTTGGAGACACAGAGACGAGCCTGGTTGGGTTTACGGGGCCGTGTGCAGTGTCCTCTGATCCGTTAGCTCAGTCAGTATGTTCCCAGCTCCCTCTGACTGGACGTTCATGATGCTGCCACAGCACTAACCCAGCTCCCGAGTCTCTTTCCTCTCACTCTTTCCTTGTGCTCTGCCAACCACACACCTGTCTCCCGCCCCCTCCTCCCACCTCTCCCCCGCCTCCCCAGCCCCATCAGGAATGTATGAGGCAGCATGTTTTGTTCTGGTTGGACGCAGCTGGACTCACTCTCAGCAAGTCTGGAAACCGCATTAACAGACGTCCCGTGTTTGTTGGAGCTAATTTGCTGCGTCATCCCTCGGTCCTGCTGGGAGGTGGGCTTAGTTTTAGATTTACGTACAAGCCTGCCTGCGCTTCCTATTGTTTGTCATGTAGAAACTGTCAACGGATTCAGGTTAAAAAAAACTGAAGCAGGAACTAAACGTACAGCTCGCGTTTAGGAATCCAGCTGCTCCTTAACTCAGCTCAGTCCACTGACGATCACCTGGCTCAGGTGCGTTCAACCAGTCAGAAGATGCTTAGATGAAGACATCAACCCCACAGTCAAAGCTGATGTGATTTATCCCACAGGCCACTAATGTAACACTGGCTGAACTAAAACAAACTGACACGACATCGTCACAGATACAGTTCAACACGACGGAAACTTAAAGCTCGACGTCTCACAAGCAGCGACGGGGCTGGATCCCTGTGCAGGTGACTGGCTGCCACCGTGACAGCTAAGCGCATTCGGGCCTGTTACCTTTCATGGCTCCTCCTGGAGTGAACCTCTAACAACTTGTCGTCCTCAGCTCTGATTGTTGTGATGCTGCAGCCTCCTGGATGCATCTAACTCATCCGTGCAAAACGTTCCCCAGAAATCCTAAGATTCCACAGATGTGCAAACGAAGAAAACCTCCTGACTGAACCGCGTCAAAAGGCCCGTGTAGGGTACGTTAGCCGTCGCACGCAGCTCTCTGGCATCATCCCTCGCTTCCATCCAGAGCCTGCAAAACTAAAGCGCGTCGGAGGGAGACCATGTGCAGCGTAGAGAAAGGAGGGAGGAGGAGGAGAGAGGGTGGAGAACAAAGACACTGGAACTGGAAGGAGGGACTGGAAAAGGAGCAGAATGAAAATAAGATGGAGGGAGGGTCCATGTTTCTCTGGTTCAAAGTCGGGGGCTAATTGCTTGCAAATGTTTGAACGAGCACCTTGAATAACTGTGGCCACGGCCTGAGAGACGGGAAAAGCACACACACACACACACACACACACACATACACACACACACACACACACACGTCAGAGCCAACACCCTGGCACCGCTTCCCAGTCTTCCCAGCAGGCTCCTGTTAACATCCACTACCAGGGTTTAACTAACAGCAGGTGCACGGACACACAACCAAAACTCAACCAAACTCCACTGAGGGACAATCCTGCTCGTTCAGTGCGTCCAGGTTGTCAGATGGTGTCATCGCATTCATCGCTGCAGGAATCTTCCAGCTGTCTCGGTATATTCAGGCTCTGTCCAGTCCCTGTTCATCCGTCTGTCGTGTAGATGCTGAATCTCGTGCCACTTGGCTGCAGAGCTGCTTGGTTTCCGTTCAGTGGTTCCGTAATGAAACGCTGGAGCTGGTTGGTACGGAGGCGGAAAGCAGTGGGTCACGCAACTCGTAATTAGTTAGTCACAACATGTTGTTGTCAACACGCGTGGCCGGCTTAAAATCTGACTTTTAGAAATATTCTAAAACATGTTTACTGTAACTCACAACAGATTTGACCTGCAGTAATAGTTTGGCCCAGGAACAAGCTGTGTTTGGGTCGAGACGGTTCAGCTGCAGCAAAACAACTGTCACAGAAACCATTTTACTCTGAAAACAGTCAGAGAACGTTTTCTTTCCATTTGACTTGATTTAACCTGACTGTCCTGGCTTTTTTTGCATGAGGTGGTCATGAAATGATCACATCACACGTCACACGTTTGTTTAAACTAAATCAACATCTAAAACAGGACATTTGCTGTAAACACACTGTGCTGAACAGAGGGATTTTATACGAGTAAACACCAACTGGACTTGGGTCTTGGTCTCCTGGGGTCAATCCTGTTGGATTTTATTCTTGATTCGCCTGATTCATGCAACATCTCCAGTTACTGGTGTAAACAGACAGTTGACAGACTTTCCTTCAAGCAGCACAAACACAAAGAGAACAGCTCAATCAGTGTTTGGACCTGAAGCCGTAGGAGCTTTATAAGAATGAAGTGTCTGCCACCTAGTGTCACATTTGGCTTTTACACTGACGAAAAGAAAACAAACCAACACAACTCAACCAAGTCAGCAAAGATTTCATAGAGAAGCTAAGCGATTAAATCGAAATATAAACGATTGTTTAGTTTAATGAGGAGAGTTACGAGCTATGGAGTTCAGCTAATGAATGGTTTGGGGTAAAAGCACAGGTGTTTGCATAAGACCTGGAGCAAACCACAGCCATCGGTGGAGTAATTAATTACACCTGTAGGTGAGGACATGGAGCCGCTCACATCAGCTGCAGGGACACAAACACAGGAGGAAACATGAAGCACAGACTCCAAACAGCACCACACAGCGAGAGGGAGAACTGAGTCAGTGCTAGTAACACGGGGTGTCTTTAAACAAAGCAGGACTCTTCACGGCTGTGTCATCTGCTGGGACCAGCTTCCAGTAAACCACTGCACAACACGCCGGGTCACTGGTCTGACCTTGAGTCCGCGGGACGCTGCTGTTGGATGGACTGAGGACCCGCAGCCCGGCTGTGCTCAGTGGGCGTCATCGGGCGTCGGGCCAGCGTCGGATGGAGCCAATGTTTGTCTGCCAAGAAATGACAAAACGTCTGGAAAAGTCCTCAGCAGCGTCAACTCGGGGAAATTTAAACGTCCCATCAACAGGAAGATGCGTTTCAAAACAAAAGCCCTTGCCCGCCACATGATAATAATCTTTACAGGACCCTCCAATTCATTGCATTTAAACGCCTTTTATTAGAATGGCCTGTGATCAGCACAGTCACTGACCTCTACAACAGCATTTCCAGAGTTTAAGTAGTTATAAACAACATGTCAAGCTTCTTGTGTGAAGAAACGCTCCCTAAAACGGTTTATTGTGAAGGGCCTTACCGGAAACACGCTGCGTGACTCCCGCGGGTCATCTGCGGGTATAAAGCCCGGAGCAGCTTCAGCCGGACCGCAGCGTCTGGAGGCGAACGGAGGTGAGTCCCGGAGCTTTTCTCCCTGCGGCGGGTTCGTGTTGACAGCTGAGCTGCATTTCACAGGTTTGACTGGTGGACGTCATGCTGTCAACACTGGAGCGGGTCCGTTTGTGTCATGTTGTTGTTGTTGTTTATGCTTGTTCCGCTGACTGTGGCTCATGAAAACAGCTGGAAGGGGAGCATGACGTCACGTCCACCCTGTTTACACCCTGCAGTGGCTGCTTTGAGATTTGATGCTAATGTAGCAAAACCGCGTGAATGTGAATCCTCAGGGTCCAAAACCCTCCCAGTGCTCAACGTGACGGAAACGAGGTCAGGCCATTAGTTAATTGAAACGTGAAGCAGAACCAGCAAAGTTACGTAACAGTTCGAATAAGTGACGTCCAGCTATTTCTGCAGAGGCTTTAGTTCATGTAATCAATAAGCATAAATAATAAATAAATGTAAATACCAGATGCATAACATCTTAACGGTACATTGTGTGTTGAGCATTTTTATTGATTAACAAAGCAGTTTAATGACATCCAGAGCGTTTACAGCCTCTTCCAGTTGTGTAACCAGCCGGTTCTTGCTCTGACTTAGTTTTCTCTCCTCTCCAGCTTTAGTCGTTCCTTCCTTTGCACAGAAACGCTGTGATGAGCGGTTTACTGTCGCTCAGTTAGCGCTTCAGCTCACGGAGGCTCCTGGAGATGAGAAAGCAGGAAGCTGTTTTTAGATCCCAGGTGGGCGTCCGGTCTGCATCCGAAGCAGATGGTGGCAGTTTTCCTGCTCTTGGGGCAAATGAGGATTCACTGCAGGACTGTTGTTGCCAGCGCGGTGCCTCATAAACTGGCATCTGGGAAAGGTCACTGAAAAGTGTCTCTGACGCATCCGGTCAGTGATGCTGATGAAGCCCCCGTCAGGTTCCTGAAAGGAGGACAGGAGGTGGAAACGGGAGGACGACGGGATTAGCTGATGAATCTGCCGTTGCTGCCTATCCAGGGGTGAACAGAGAGAGGCCCTGCTTCTGCTTTTTACACTTCTAACACTGATCTGAGGGCACTTTGGTAACGTTCTTGATAACGGCTGACGGGTGAAACTGGAGGCGAGGACGAGCGTCCATTCAGCGGACGTGCCTTTGAATTATTTATGACTATTGACCAGGGCGGATATTTTTGTATTATGTGGGCAAAGCTGTAAATCTGCTGAGCCAAGCTGCTGATTTTCTACTGCGTAGCTCTCAGCTTGTATCGCCCCCTAGTGGAGATGGAGGGTGTTTACGTTGGCTCAGCTTAAACGATGATTGATTTTTTTCAGGTTTCTCTCATCATTGCCTGCTGGCCCCGTAGGAGTCAGAGAGGATGTTAATGATGATGATGATGATAAAGAGGAAAGGGTCGAAGTCTCTGGCTCTGGTGGCCGTGCTTCTGGCCTCGGCCAGCTGTGTCCTGCCTCCATCAAAAGAGGATCTGAAGGGTAAGTTTCCTCTCACCAGCAGCACAAAACTACCAGTTTGTTCTAGACAATAATAAAGAGAAACAACAACGTTATTCTGCAGAGATCTCCCTCCAGGGAGAGAAGTATTTGGATGCACAGATCGAAAACGCCATTAATGGCATAAAGGAGATGAAGAGCGTGATGCAGAAGTCTTCAGAGGATCACCAGAGGTTTCTGGACGTGCTCGAGAGATCCAAGGAGCAGAAAGAGGTACGGCATCGTTTGTGTCATTGTTCTGCTTAGTCGTATAACGTCTGGCGAATGATTCAGTTGTACTGTAGATCATTTTTCATTTGGAGCTTTCAAAGTATTTCCTTGGAGACGAAGCTGAGCAGAGAAATAATGACGCGATTCAAGATAATGACTGAATGACAGAATGTTTTTGTCTGATCTGCTCTGACAGCATTGGCTGCAAGTAGCTGTTAAGTGTGTTAACGTGTTATCTTCAACCAAGCGATGCCAAGTTTAAACCAGAACAAACCTCTGGTGCCAAACTAACAGAGCCTTTGTTTTGGCGTAGGAGGCGATGCACACAGCTCAGGTGACGGAGGCCAAGCTGGAGAAGCAGGAGGAGGTTTGTAACGAGACCATGAAGGCTCTGTGGGAGGAGTGCAAGCCCTGTCTGAAGAGCACCTGCGTCAAATATTACTCCAAGACCTGCAGCACTGGGTCTGGACTGGTCGGGCGCCAGGTCAGACTCTCGCCTGTCATCTGTCTCTGTCTCTCTCTCCCTCACGGACTTGGAAATCTCACTGTGGTTTTCACACATGTGCAGCTGGAGGAGGTGCTGAACAGAACGTCTCCCTTCTCCATCTTCATCAACGGGGAGAACATAGAAACGCTGGAACAGGAGGGGCGACGCCAGAATAAGGAGTTCAAGAACCTGGAGGAGAAGTACGTGGAGATGGCCGACGGCGTGGACAGCGTGTTTTCAGACAGTATGAAGGTATCGTTCATCTGCAGGCGCTGACTGTGGCGCTGTCGGGTCAAACCCGATCAGAACGACATCAGCTCGGTCCGTGTGTTCCTCTCGTTCCTCAGGTGGCGGCGCATGTCCACCACAACCCTCCAGCCTTCTTTCTCCCCAGTTTCCTGGAACTGTACTCTCGCCAGGCTAGAAGCATTCGCTCTCTCTTCCACAATCCTTTCCAAGGCTTCCAGGGTTTGTTCTCCCCCATGATGGGAATGAGCAGGAACGTCTTCTCCATGGACTTCGACACAGACTCTCCTCCTAACGAAGGTATGGAAACTTAAATGAACGTGTCAGATTTACGCCACGGACGCTAAGCTGCGACCTGCGTGTTTGCAGACGGCAGCGTGAACGAGGACGTGGTGATCACCAGACCCTTTGGCAACGGCAGGATGACGTGCAGGGAGATTCGCCGCAACTCAGCCGGCTGCCTCAGATTCCGTGACGAGTGTCAGAAGTGCAAAGAGATCCAGCATATTGGTAAGAGTCCTGTCTGCCCGCACGCTTGACCTTCTGTGTGCCGTCCCTCATGCTCGCCTTCCTTCCCAGACTGCTCTGGAAACAAACCCCTGGAGGGCCCGCTGAAGGAGGAGCTGGAGCGAGCGCTGGCGATGGCCGAGCGCTTCACGCAGCAGTACAACTCCCTCCTGAAGAGCTTCGAGGAGCAGGTGTTCAACACCTCCTCCATCCTGGATCTGTTCAACCGGCAGTACGGCTGGGTGTCGTCTCTGGCAAACAGCACCGAGAGCAAGGACGGCATCTTCCGCGTTCAGACGGTACGTAGGCGCTTCATCCAGACGCCGTGGGTTTATTACTCTGTCCTAATCAGGATTGTGATCCTCGTTTCCTGCGCTGTAGGTGATCTGCAAGGACCCTGCGGACAAGCAGCCTGGAGAAACCGACGTGTCTGTGCAGCTCTTCAACTCCTCTCCCATGAACTTCACCGTCCCAGGCAACGTCCCCTGGACCGACCCCAAGTTCTCTGAGGTGGTGGCGCAGGAGGCGCTCGACCGCTACAAGGCAGCCGCTGTGTGAGTGTGGAACAGAAAGAAATTACAGAAGAATACAGAACCAACAGCAGCAGTTCTGATGTGAAACTCTCTCTTTTCAGTGTGGTCAAATAAAAGAACGCAGTCTGCTGACGAGAGAAGGTTGTAGATTCACCTGCAGAAGAACCTGAAACCAAGCTGATGCGCATCCTGTTGTAAATCCTCTCAGCTTCCTGCTTTTGCAAACGCCTCAGTTTGAGCTCACAGGTTTTATTGTTGCGTAGGAGCTTGTTGTCCTGCTGTAAGACAGACTTAGACTCACATCTGTAGTTGCGCCTTTCTGTCATATGTGAGCCGGGCTTTTATTGTGTAAGACACAGACCCTGAGACTGTTCATTCTGGCCGATGCAGCTTTTCAACGCGGTTTTAACATCCGAGCCACCCTGCTACAGATCGCTACTGTGTGTGAGGAGTTGGCTGACGTGGTTGATTTGCCAGAGTTAAAATCACCGATTGCTGAGATGAGAAGTGGAGACTTGATGGAGCCCGTCTGTAAATGAGTAAAGACACAATACATAGACATAATAAAACCTGCTCACATGCCCGGACTCCTCATTATTGAGAACACATGATAATCCAGTCAGTAAAGACAGCGGTGTTTAAAATATTGTGCCGTTTTTATTTTTGTGTAAAAATCACACAGCTGCTAGTTGACTCTGCAGAGATACAGTACATCCATGCAGTTAAACATCTAGGATCCCACAGCCAAGAGAGAATGAATTAAATAGAATATTCTTCCGCTGTTAGTCAGCAATTAATGCAAATGTACATGAGTCAAAAAGTGTATCATTATACAATATACAACACAGATCTGGGTCAAACAGCATTCAAAATCCCATCAAAGACGTGGTTAAAGTCTGATTGCTTCTGCCTGCCTGGATTGCCTTTCAGGGGTCAGGGATGGGGAGGGAGCCGTTGTGCTAGCAAACATAAATCAATCCCACAGTTAAGTGTTTAATAGGGTTTTAAATAGTATTAGTTCCAGGTCTGGAAACAATACAATGCACACACGCAAGCACACACACAAACACACAACATCATTGTCCTCAACAGCAGAAAAATCAAGGCGAGTCTCGTCACAAGGAAGGAAGGTCAGTCAGCCGTGAAACCTGAACGCCAGTTGGGGGAGTAAGGCTTTTTAAGACGGGCTCTTCACCAACACACAGGAAGCTCCAGGGAAAAAAAAACTACACAAGAGTACTGACACTAAACAGTCTCCTGGTTGTGCTGCTGAAATAAACCTCAAAAGGGTCATGACTTTGTCCTATTAGGGTCTTTACATAGGCGCGAAAACGGGACCAACATGTAGTTAAAAAGAAAGTCAAAGGTCAGGAGGAGACGTATAAAAATATAAAACAAGACGAGAAGGGACGGGGTGAAGCAGTTCAAAGCTGGGCCATTCAGGTCTCCCATAAGGTCAGCTGCTCTCCATCCTTCATGTTCATGAAGAAACACTGACCTGGAGGCTGGAGAAGCTCACTGCTCATCGGTACTGAAGAAACGGGGCAAAATCAACCCAAACACACAGCAGGAGGTGTCCTGGAAGAGCTACGATGCAAAACACAGCGTAGCGTCCACAGCTGCTACTGTCACTGCACAGCTGCTAAGCATCACTGGCACTGGAGATGAATCGCCCATACTTGCATAGTGCTGACTGCCCGACTGGAAACAGATGAATTGTTAAGCCGTTCACTACCTGCACATGTTGCTGAACGAGGACGTCTCCCTGATCAACAACATAATTCTTCATGATCGCTGCCTTCTGCAGTCCAGCGAATAAAAAGGAAAAACCTTCAGTTGAAATGTGTTTTAACCAAATGCCTTCACACACACAAACTTAAAGACAGAACAGAGGAAAAGTCAAAGCGTCGTCAGGAACCTGAATGGGTACGAGTAAAAGTTAAAAAAAAAACTAAATGACAAGCTGCAAGTAGCATTTTCATTTTTAAATCCCATCCCACGTACAGGTGAGAGAGAAGAGTCGTAGTTCAGTCATTTAGCATTAAAGTTAACTCACATCAATCCCCAAACACTAACAAAGTGACAAAAAAAAAAGACAACGCCTTCAGTCATACGTCACATCATCACACAGACAAATATTCCAACATGTTGTACAGAAAGAGCGACCACACCAAACTCCAGTCAAAACATTTATTTGTCCAGAATCACAGCATAAGGAGCGTGTCTATGCCCATCAGCACCTACTCTGAGAGTTCTGACATTAACAGGAAATGGTTGATTACTGAATGTTAAAGGTGCTGTAAGTGCAGGTGTTGAGCTTTGGATGGAGCCAGGCTCACCACTTCCCCTGCTAACGGCCTGTATGCTAAGCGTATGCTAACCGCTCCACCTGTGCAGTTGATGACAGTAAATACACTGCAGATGCTCCCATCAGACTATTAGAAAGAAAATTAGTGAACCATTTCTTAAAATTGTTTTTAAAAGAAGCTTGGTGTGGTATCGTGGTTCTTATCCCAAGAGAAAAACATACTGGTGCTACCCTACAGCCTTCACTAAACAGGAATGCAAGCACACCCTCACACACCCGCCTTTCTTCATCAGTCCGTTGGAGAGTAATCAGACACCTGCAGCGGAGGCGTCCTGACCTCCTCTCCCAGCTTCGCTGTCTGCTGCCTTCACCTCTCAGAGAAAATTGCAAAGTGCCTGTTTTTAAAATCCCCCCACGCTCCCGTCGACTCCTCTTCTTAGCAAGACTGTGCTCTCAGGTCCTTCTGGCTTATGGCTGATAAGTGTGAGATTGAGCATGAGAGGGCGATTAACGGAGGACGCTGCGGCACGTCATGGCCTCCAGGGGAAAGTTGGGATGACGGAAGGCAGGAAGAAGGAACAGAGAGGGAGGAGTCACGTCACCGCAGCCTTGATTTGGATAAACAGCCGAGTTTTCAAGCTCGTGTTGGTTAAAGATGAGAGAAAGGTCTGAGCTGCTCCAGCTGGACTTCCAGAGATATCCTCTCTTCAAGCAGATCCTGTGAATGGACACAATATTGTTTTTTGCCAGTCCAGGTCAAAGTCAAAAACACAAGCAACGGGTAAGTGTCCTGTTTACCTTCAGCTGCTGCTGTAGTTCACTGTTAAGACGGGCCAACACTGTGTTTGTCTCCTTATTTCTTCTGATGGAAGCTTGAATGGCCTTTTTGTCCTTTCCTAATGACCTAAAAACACAAACACACATGATAGAGTGTGTCGCATGCAAACAACGTGCCTTCAAGCAGCCTCCTAAACTCTCGTCCTGCCGGGTTTCTCACCGGGGGATGGAGGGCTGGGTCGCCAGGACGGCAGCGATGACGTTGGATTTCTGCAAACCGTGCTGCTCGTCCTCCGGACGCAGCTCATCTTCTGATTTCAACCGTCGGCGTACAGGTTTGGGTGGAGGCGCTATTGGACCAGATGAACCTTTGACCTTTTAAAAATATTTGCAACAAAATTATTAGTTATTGCCAAGATCAATCTGATCATATAGATCAATACAAACCAGACAACGTTTTTTAGTGGATGTGGACGTACAGAGTTAACAGTGGTGGAGACTCTCTCATCTGCTTGGCCATCACTCTTCACTGTCCTCAGAGGCCCCGCTCCCTCCGGTGCCTTGTCAACCTATGGTCAAGACACAATGTGGCACGTCAGCGTGGGGTGTGGAAGGCATGCTTTACATTTGTTCTCCTACTGAAACCTCATCGTAACAGATCTGCAGGCATCAGTGTGTAAAACCAGCTTCAGGCAGAGAAAGCACAGGGCATTTAAAGGTATTCTACTTTGACTTTAAAGAATAAAACAGACACTTTCTTAACCAGCCCAAGTGAAACCCACCTGGCCCACCTCGCTGTGTTTGTCAACTTCTGGCAGGCTGGAAGGTTGCTCAGAAGCAGCAAAAGCTTGAAACTGACTGAAGTCTGCAAAATTTGGCTGCTGAGGAATCTGCTGCGGTGAGGTGGTGGTGAGCACTGCGCCACCTCCTGGTACAGCCTCTGCCTCTACTCGATGCCCAGTAAGTGGTACTGATGTCTAGAAAAAATTAAAATGAAGAGCTCACACCTATGGGTGAATTGCACATCAGGCGTGTTCTGCTGGGGTGAGTCGTACCTGTGTAGGTAGAGGTCGAGGGGGCACAGCGGGTGGGTAAGCTATTGCGGACTGTTGTGGTTGTCCTGTGGCAGACGTGGCAGCAAAGGTGCGATTCATGTCCAGTGAGGAGGAGCGAGAGTGAGATGGATGGGGGCGGGGTGGAGGAGGAGGAGGGGCGACCACCTTCAGTGCTTCTGGAGACGTACCCGACTGGGACCTGGGCAGGGACATGCATGTTTGTGCAGCATGGCTTGGATACGGGTTCCTAATGAGGAGACGCGAACCAGGAAATGACACTTACCTTTGTCTTGTTGTTGGCTCCTGGTCTGATGTGAAGGAGTCTGAACTGCTATAGCCGTCACCTTAAAAAGACCAGACTCAGGCTATGAATAAACCCTCAATGCCTAGAGTTCAAACTAATATTTTAATAAAGCAAGTGACGTGTACAAAGACCAAGAACCTCATAGCTGAAAGAATATCTCAGGATTATTAACATACTGCTTCCACTCGGCAGGCCTTCTGTTACACACCTACAGTATTAGCAGCTACAAACTTCATGGAGGCAGGCAGCTTGGCGTCTTCCGACAGTTCAGGAGGTTTGGTGAGCAGGGGGCTTGTGGGGTGGTTGTGGTCTGAAGGACAAAGACAGAACACGGAAAACGAGTCAGCTGTAAGAGACGTGATGAATCATCTGTGGCAGAAGCCGATGATAAACATTTCCAGTGCATGTTTGTGAAAAACAAAGCTGTTTGATTATGTTTGAAAGGCATCAGCCCAGTTTACTGCTCACAGATAGTGACCTCCAGCACTGACAGTGCTTTCCTCACCATCTAAACTCTGCAAGTGTTCTGACGTCCCAACCATACAGTCACATCTGGGTGTTTACATGCTGTCATGTTAATCACATGTCCACATTTCAGCTGGCTCCTAGCGAAGGTGTAAATTCTTGTACTGATTAGTTTGATTGTAAACCTCCAACCAGTACAATAAGATACAGAAGGCTCATATTGGAAAGTTGTGGCTGCACAGTCACATAATGATCATTTCATTTTAAACGATAATGTGACGTAACGCTTGAGGCCTGAGGGCGTCTCACCGCTGCCGGTCCTCTTCAGCTCCATCTCCTGCATGTGGATCTTGCTGGGCGTCATCCGGATGGGAACTGGGTGGACGATGGCCGTGTCCTGGAGCACAGAGAGCGACAAGGAGTTAGATAATGAGAGGAAGCCTCATGAAGGGGGAGAAACAAAGCCTGTGGAAACACATGGTGAGATGGTGGGCTACAGACTTTGCTTCCCAGCCCTGCCTGTCTTGACATGTTTGCCTTGGTGCTTCTGCCACACGATGTGTTACAGAGTGATACTTCACCAAACAAACAGCTGGTGGCCTCGTTAATGAAAGAACAAGCTCAATATTACTTTATACTTTGCTCAGTGGTTTGGAAAGATTCTTGAACTTCAGTTATTTCTCTCTACTTAACAGGAGTCAATAGAACCTTTGATGCCTTTACAAGCTAATTACTACTGTGAAGAGAAGAAATTCCACCAGATGGACACCATAACTTTTAAGTAGCGTCCGACAGTTCAGTAAAAAACAACAACCCATCAGTCTTAACAACATATGGAAAGGTTTGTCACGATCTTCAAGCGCTAATGACTGGTGGATGCCACTGGAGAAAACAGAAGTACCATCCAACAAAAAGCCAGCAAAATGATGACACTTTCCTCTGCTGATGCAGGGGCCTGCACTCTGAAGAGCGACATGCACAGAGAGAACGACAGACAGGAGGACAGCGCAGAGAGATCCAGAGGGTTAATGTTTGTCCATTAATGGTGAAACCATGCACACTAAGTGATCGACTTACAGGGTCAGCTGGTGCAATGTTAGAGTCAAATTGGGTCAGAGTTTGTGAGCTGGAGGAGCGCTCGCTAAACGTCTCCCACTGCTGCAGGAGACAGACAGACAGCGAGAAAAAACATGTCAGTCAGCCAGTGCAGTGACATCACACATTTACATCATCAGTCTGAGCTGCTGTTCGTAATGCGACACCGTCAGTCATCGCCAGATGACGTGGTGACGTTGCATCATGAGCGGCCATGGAAGTAAAACAGAACGTCACTGGCGTTTGTACAGTTCGAGAAGTGAGAAGAGAGGAGCAGAATTATCAGTAATTATGTTCAGTAATGAAGAGGATGAAGTAGCAATCAATTCATGATGAATCAAGAAAAGCAATGTCACCCAATTAACCCTGGAAATTATTTAAGATGAATCAAATGCAATCGCAGCAAAAGCAAATGCATAAAGAAAATGCAATAACTGATTGTGTGTGTGTGTGTGTGTGTGTGTGTGTGTGTGTTGGAACCTCATTGCTCTGGTTCATCTCGGGCCAGGCCTGGTTGAGTGAAGGCATAGAGGGAGATTTGTTGGGGGTGACCTCCACCGGGGAGGCAGAGTACACGGCGTCAGCAGTCGGCTCCGGGACTTCTGTGTACAAAAAGAGTAAACACATGTCAGATTAGAGGCAGGTGACGAACAATACGCAAAAGCAGGCAATGCCGAGCCAAACAAACAAACAAACAACAGAAATCTAATTAGGTTTAGTACGTATCAAACTGAATCAACGCCGTCTGGCAGCAGACACTTCACCCTGGCTCATCCACAGCTATGTCTCTCTAAACGTACCCAGGGCTTTTCAGATAATCAGCTCGGACTAACAGAGGCTAAGATATAGCTGCCTGAATAATTCATACTTAATAAATTCAGTTAGACAAGTGGTTGTCATTATATTGCAGCAGAAAACACAACAGCCCATGCAAAATTTATGAATGAACCACAAGCACCAACAGCACAGGTGTTTTCTCAGAGCTCTTATGAGACCTGAGGTTTGGAAATTAGCAAAGGGAGCAGAGATGGGCTCCATTTACCTGCTGAGTCATCCAGGTCAATCAGCTTTGGCATCAGGCTCTCAGGCAGCTTCTCAGGGAGGTCGTAGCCGTTCTTCCTGGCCACCACAAGGTGGAAGGCAGCGCAGAACTCATCCAGGGTCAGAGCTCCGTCTTTATCGAAGTCTGACAGTTCCCTTGAAACCCAAATTAGACATCAGTGAGTCTAGATGTAATGGACAGAAAACTGAGGTTTATGCAGTCGTTCACGTCTGCTTTTCCTCTTTGCTGTAATGGGCCCTGCCTGGGCAACAAACAAACAATGAGCTCCATGCGTCACTGAACAGTCAATAAGAACCTTTGGTGATTCACAAACAAAAATGTCCTGCATGAATCATGTTAACAGAACTGGAAAAAAACCTGAATATAGTGATTAACAGCTACATGTGTTGGTCAAAGGTGTGTGTTCAGATGTTAAACCATCTCTAAGCGCAGCAAATGCAGAAAGTGTTAGAACTCACCAAATGTGTGACAGCTCTAAAATTGGTAGTTTCGATTTGGTGAAGAACTCTTTTGCTGCGGAACCTGGAGAACAAACAAAGTGAAGAGCATGAAAACCATCTTTACAGACAGCTTTTGATTTGTGTGTGCGCGCATGCATTCTTCCTACCGGGTATAAAGCCGGTGAGGTCTGGCAGGATTGTTTTGAACTGGTGAATGTAATACTGTCTCTGTTCATCCGTGATCTTCCAAGGATCATCGTAGGCGCTGGACTGTCGCTGGATCTCGTTGGTCGTTGCTGCTGAGGCCACCGTTCGTATCGTTGTGCTTTCCTATGATTTGTACACAGAGTCATCTAAGGTGGTAGCAACAGAGAGTAAACCACCATCTGATCTGAAGCATCGGAACTGTGTGACTTTAATATGCTCATATAATAATCAAACCACCATTTAGTGTGTCTATGACTAGCCAGTGTGTAGAGAGCACTTCAGAGTTTCCTGTTTCGCCTGGCAGTGCCACAAGAGCTGCTTGAGTTTCATTTCAGCAGAATTGGTAGATAAAGACCTGACAGAGCTGTTGTGTCTGAGCTTGTTCTCTGATGATGTTTAGTCATGTCAATCTAAATTAATTTCTCTGGGTGTTGTCTCACCACTTGTAGTTGTGTCAGAAGCATAACGTGCTACCTGGACTGACGAGGGGTGCATCGCTGGGACCGTGCTAGATGGTGGGGTGTCCGCTGTGAAACTGACCCAACTTTCCTGACCTGAAGGAGGAGGTGAGTGGGAAGACCACATGCCGTCAGCAGGCACGGGACCTGGATGGAGACAAGGCAAAAAGGCTGGTGAGAAAATAAATGTGCCGTGTTGTTTTTTGAGACTTCGGTGCGTCCAAAGACTCTTCCAGAGGCTCAGCACCTCCTCACCTGTCTGCGTTTCTCTGAACTGCGTCCACACGGCTGAAGTTGCAGCCACCACCGGCTGTCTGTCTGCGTTTCCTCCGCTGTGTTGCCGCTTGTGTTTCCTCCAGGAGTGAGGGGAAGTGGGGGGGGACTGGTGAGGGGAGACCACCGGGGACGTCGGTTCAGGCTGGAAGCAGGTAGGAAAAAACAACACAAAACATCACATGAAACAGACTCAGTGGGAACTCTACTAGGGAAGAAGTTACAATCTATTGTAATTCAATACACAAAAAAATGTATATAAACACAAGTTTACTAGAGACTAAATGAATAAACCCTTAGATATCTTAATTAGACAAACAGTAACACTTTTCACTGCTGCTGTACTGTGGTTTCACATGTTATGGGCGAGAGTTTTCCGACCTCAAATACAAGATTGTGATCTAGAACGTCCCACATACAAGCCAACCAACACTATTTGAGAAGCTAAGCTGAGTAATCTAATCGGCACAGATGAAGGAAGCACTAATTAAATTCATTCAAGTTGACCGTATGTCAAAACTGTAGATTAGGTCGCCACAGCAGAGATACCCTGAAAGAAATATTAGCAGTAAAAAGGTTGCAGAGCACTATGAGCAACCCCACCACAGGAAATGAAACAGAACTCTAGTTCAATAGACGAAGAACAGAGTTCACTAACAGATAATAAGAGTTTAACGAGGACAAATTGTACAGGATTTGTACCAAGATAAAGTATAATCACCACTCTGTCTCATCAGCTTAGAACTACTGTGTATATGGATTTATTTCTATAGTATCAATAGCTGTGTCAGAAAACAGAACCATTATACTTTTTTATTTGCAGGTAAAGCACATGAATGAGCATCAAAGCGCAGCGAACGATGACACACCTGTGGCTCTATGCTTGGTGCCAGCGGTTGGATGGCCTCATGGGCAGGAAGTGAAGTGGATGATTTCTTGTTTTGGTGACTCCTGCCTGGTGGTCTGGGTATTACGGCAGTAGCAGAGGCTGGGTACAATCCCTGGCCGTCTGTGTCCTGGTACAGCGCTGCATGTCTCGCCTCTGCCTCGTTCTTCCCCACCACAAACCTGGGCAGTGGCAGGTCCTTCACTGGGGACACAAACATCCATTCATGGGATCAGGGGCAAAGAAAACCAATACTGACAGACACAATCACTGATGATTACAGCATCTCAGGAGTTAGGATTTTGCTGATGAGGTTACTTTTCAACTGCAGCCTTTTTCCGCTGTTTGCTCTCACTTTAGTTGTTTCCAGGAACATGAACTTGTTGTAATCAGCTGTTTGCAGAGTGCGACAGCTGCAACCCTGAGAGCAACAGCATGAGGGTATCTCTTTCAGCTTGGCTCCTTCCTCAGAAAGAAACATGCACTTTATGCTGTCGCAGTAGTAAATGGGGTGTTTATCTCTGTTGCAGATGATTTGCATGATGCTGAATGTCAGGAGTGAAACTGTAGAAATAGCACCAGTAGAATGAGAGGTATTGACCCGTACCTTTTGTTTAGTTTTCGTACAGTGTTTTACTTTTAGTTTTAGATCTGTCATCATAAAAATCATGCCTAGCCTAAAGTCCATGAAAATGTTCACAGCCTACAATCCTTTGTCTGATTCAAATGAGCTTGGAAAGAGTGACAGACCGGCAGCTATTTCTGGACCCTTCACAGAAAACAGCAAAACCTTCTTGACTGAATAGAAAAGGCCAGTGTGTGGTCTTTGGACTGAAGTGTGCTACAGACTGGCTTTTAGAAATCTCACAGCAACAAAATCAAAATTAAACTGAACATTTTCGTAATATTCATCCTTCAACTTTTCAGTTCCTGAAGTTTTATAGAATTATTTTAATTAATCTCTGCATGACCAGTGTTCTGAGGCTTTCTGGAAATTTCAGCTAAGTTAGATGCATAGTTTAACATTTTACCACTTTCAATCCAAACTACCACATTGTATTTCAGGTCCATTTGATTTAAGGAAGTTACCAATGGGCTTCCTTTTATTGAAAAAATGATGAAAACATTTCCGCAACTTTGTCTTGCAATTGTACTGAAAAAACACACAAGCAACTTCAAGCAGTGGCGCAGAGTATTTTGTGGGTTTTTTTAAGCCAGTAAAATCAATGTTATAGTCCAGCACCTAACCACATAAATATTGTGCTACAGCAACCAAACATTCAGAATAACTGGCATAGAATAATATTTATTCCCACAGACAGAATCAGCAATTTTGGGTGTTGTGTTCCAGCCAAAACCATTTTGACATGAATAATACGAAGCTGAAATCTGACCTTCCTATTCAAAGAGAGAAGTCAGAGAATCTCCACCTACTGATTACAATGATACATTTATAAAAGCAAATGATGCGTTCATGCACATATATGAGTTCTGCACAGTCAACACAAAAACAGAAGTAAAGAGCTAGTGTTGGGCTATGAACCAACCACACTATGGTCACCACCATGGGAAAAACAGCCATCAACCCTTGTAGAGTGAACCCTTTGATAGCAACCAGCTTTCTTACAAAACAGCTAAATTACACAATTGTATTTAATAGTTTATAGGTTTTTTTTTATTTGGACTAAACCGGATTCTTAAAAACATAACACCACCTGTATTTCCAGCTCTTTTGTTTATAACAAAAGAAGAGCTAAAATGCAACCTGTTAACTTTCCAATTAAAATTTATTAAGCAATCATTTACTTAAGGAAAGATAACAAGCCTAGAGCCACAATAACAGAAGAACATTGTGTCCCCAAAGCTTTTAGTGCAAGTCTGGAGGCAATTGTTGTGGATTCTAATGTGCTTTAATGTGATGGTATTGTTGGAGAATCAAGAAGTACTGAAGATGGTTCATTTCTTGACTGTGACCTTACCTGAGTTGAGGCTCTCCACCCTCAGGGGCAGCCCAGACTGCGCAATGGCAATGAGTTTGAGAGCGATGTAGAACTGGCTCCGGCCGAAGTGACCGAGCCGAGTGGCTCCACATAGCTCTGTGATCTAAACCCACACACAAGGACACAGAAGAACAGTTAACAACCTTGCATTCATCTGAAACTCTGATATAAACAATTACTTATTCACAGAAGAAAACAAGTGGTCTGTCCTTGAACTGCTCATACCTTAAAAATGTTGAATGCAAGAGTCAAAAAAATAACAGTTTACCAAGAGATTAAACAGTATTTTCATCTACATTGCACAACCAATTATTCAGCAGGTCCCACTATTAATAAGCCTGATTATCACATACTTTGTTGTGCTTGACGTCATATGGAGCAGCCTTTGTCCAACACAAATAAGGCGGACAGAACAGCAGGAAAAGAACTGTGTCAAAAAATTACCTACACAGCAGGTAATGTACATTCCAACAAGTGTAGGTACGCGATTCATTTTAGGACAGAAACCTGTTGAGAATTAATATTGCGTAAACTTCAACACACTCAGATGACTCCTCAAGCACAATATACTGAGATATATCACACTTGACAGCATGTCACAACTGACTGATCCCCTTCCTGCTGACGCAGGAGTTATTGTAAGTATGAGTAGACACATAGTACCAGTCACTTTTCTCAGCCTGTTACAACATGACTTTGTATCTGCATGTGTTCCACAGGCCACAGCAGTGTTCCATGCACATTTAGAAAGAGCTGGATTGCAACATTGCCCAATTCTTCCACTACACAGCTCCTCTTGTTGACCTTGAAAAGGATGCTGACTCACAAACTGCACATACTGGCCTGCTGAGAGACCTGGAGTCACAAGAATGGGCTGCTGCAGATTAGCTGGCGACTCATAACCCACGTTAAACAGGCAGAGGGGGAGGTCTGTGTGGGATTAGCAGGGATGAAACCACCGTGTGTGCAATTCGACAGAAGGCACGTGTTTTGGGGGGGAGTGTGTATGTCTACACCATGTCAGAGCTACAGCAGATGGTTTGATGAAACCCGGGCTCCAGTCTGAAGCAAAGCTCTGGTGAAGACATGCTGACATGTCGTCAAAACATAAAGTCCACATGAAGCCACTGTTTCGGGGCTGGTTTCCGGCTAACGTTGACTATGCGACTTAGCTGCCTGAGGCTAACCTTAGCCAGAGGAAGGTGTGTCCCCTCTGCTGCGTAGCGTTGCTAACCACGCAGGCCAACCACAGCTACACTGGCTGACAGATGAGCACCGATAAACGGGCCAGTTGGTAAAAACGAGCAGCTCTGCGTTTCGTGACACGGTTTAAGGTTATTTGTGACACTTTCCAAGCTGGCGCTGGCTATGGCTAGCTTACCTGCAGGACAACTTCGCTGGGTAGCTGGGCCGCCCGGAAAAGGTCAAGAACTCTCCCGTTGGAAGCCACTTTTTTGGTGTTGTCCGTGTCGCAGTAGACGAACAAATCCGAGTAATACTTCTGCTCGACATCAGTCAACGTTAGACTTTCCATCGTAGTACCAAGCGGACCTGAAAGCAGACTAGTTGGCTGTTGAGTGGCCCGGAGCCAATGGCCAGGGCAGGATCCGAAAATGGGCGAGACTTCAGGATCCCAACTTAGCTAGCGTTCGTGCACTAGCTAGCTGCGGTTAGCGGTACTAATGCTCCCAGCGCGCTGTGGCGACTTGCTGTCGTAGGATCCCGCTGTCTGGAAAAGTCTCTGGTTTTATCTGCTGACACACACAGCCAATCACCAGCCAAGAACTCAAACAAGAAACGCGCTCATAGCACTTTGTTAACTTGTTGTGCCAGCCAAGCCAACAGCTGGCTAGCAGAGCTGCGGGCTAACTGCTACCTTGAATCAAAGTCAGCGGCACTAACGGTAGCGACAAGCTAACTAGCGACTCGCAAAGTGCGTCCGCCTCCTCCACTCGGACATCGGCCTCGCTTGTCTCACGTCACAGCACCTCTTCTCCCCGCGATCCGTTGTTGGGTGACGTTTCTGGGTTTCGCTGGGGACTAAATCCTCCGCGGGGCCGCTACAAGTAAAGTTTCAGGGTCTTTGGGTTCCTTCCTCCAGTAATCATAGCCGCCATTCCTACCACCGCTATCAAGCCACTCAGGGTTCGGACAGTACTTCCCGTAGGGCTTTTCAAACTGAAATAACGGCCAACATCCTTTCAAATTTTGCCTGCTGCGTTAAAACTAGATTATCACCATGCAAAATCCTGACCACAGTTATGTTAACGAATATCACAGCATTGTCCGCATGTAAAACGCGACATACATTTATTAACAAGGACACGTGTGTATGACAGCGCTAGCGTCTAAAATAACCCGTTTTATTTTACAGTGAAAAGGAACATCCGGTTTTATCATGCGTGCACTAGATCAAACTTGATGCCTTGCTTCGTCACTGGGACACTGTCCGAGTCACCGCGATCTTACTGGGCCTGCAGAGACCCGGATGAGTAATTTCAAAATAAAACACACATTAGCACGTTTTGACATGTGCAGAAAACGTCGAGCGTTTGCTAAAAGTACAAAAGTACGTCGTGGTGTAGTCAGTTTGAGTCAGGGCGCTGCTAATTTACGAAAGCATCTTATCATGTTTTATCTTATGTTTGTAAAGTGTTGGAGGAGTTTGCCTTCTCGAGCTCACAGTGCGACAGTAAATATTACAAAATCCCCCACAATACACACTAAAAAACATCTAAAACCAATAATACCAGTGGTTTACTACTCAAGTCAAATAACCTAAGCAGGTGTGCTGCTTTTTGGCTGCTCTTATTTAAAGTCAGTTGCCTGTAACTCCTTCCACGGAGTTTCTGGCTCAGAAGCATCTAAAGATATTCAGGGCCCCCACGACAGTTATTCATTTGTCCAGCAGAGGAACAGAGGGAATCATTCCGTGCAGCAGCTCTGAACATCCCTGATGTTGCAGCCGCTCTGTGGGGTTGTTCCTAGATGAGCGTCTTCTCGCCTTATATGGGTCAGTGTCCGCGGAAGATTTACGTCGCATCACGATGGAGTCAGATGAGTTTTAATGGTGCCTTCGCGTGTAATAGAAAATTGGCCACCATCGGTGAAAGAAAAGTTTGTGACGCCCTATGACTAACCCTTGGACATAAATCTTAAATAATACTAATATTAATATCTGCCTTACAGCGAGTCATCAGGCTTTTCAAGTTCATGTCTGCATTAGTCAGGTCAACCACTGCTCAGTTGGATTTGTATTTGTGCTTTCATTTCATAATGTGAAGATTTATAATCTGTATGTGACAAAAACTGCTCAGACTTTGTACTAAACCACAATTATAAATTTAATTAGTGCTTAATATTAGTGCATTTTACAGAGAGCATAAGAAACACACACACACATATGTCGTTATTTATATTCTAAATCTTATTTATTTATATTCTAAATCCATGATTTATCTCCTTTATTCTTATAAAGAGGTAAACGAGCTTTGAGCCACAGCGTGGGTATTTCCGAGCCGTCCCTGAACTCAGCAGCATAATCCACCGGTAGGTGCAGATTGACGAGAAAGTCGCGCATCACCTAATTACAAGCCCGTCGAATTCGAAGAACCGGAGCAAATATGTATGTGTATACGCTATTTGAAATCTCCTTCATAGCGACGTTCGTTAAAACAGTTTCCGGCGTGTATGACACGTTTAACGGCGCCAGGAACTCGGTGCTCTCCCAGCGGACCAGTCGTCTAGAAGCTAACGCTACCGGCGAGTCCCTCTCTGTTGCTCAGCGCAATGTTTCTGTTGAACCTGAAGTCAGAAAAAACACACTTGAAGTGCAAACAGGATTCTCTACACGTGAAATAATCTTCTAAGCTAAATTCGTTAATTCTTACAAGCATTTGTGCCGGGCGGTGGCTAGCTCTGGATGCTAAGTCCTATTTCCGCATTGACAAAACGCCCTGTTCATGTTGCAGCTTGTTACGTTCAACGGAATCTGGCACTTTAGGATTTTTAATCGTTGGGGAATTTTGTATTAGCGCCGTTGCGTATGTGAAACCTATGGTTTATGTTGCATGGGTGTGAATAATGACATTCTTTAGGAGGAGGCCGTTCGCTGTTGTCACAGACCTGCATTTACCTGAAAATCAAAAGCCGTAAAATCGTAAAATCCCGCGTGGCCTTGATGGTCATTCACGTCTTGTGTCAACTCAAATCATTGGCGTTGATTCATTGCACATCAACGACGTTTGTCCAAACTGTCCACACATCAGTTAGATTTGATTGGGAAAAAAGGCGAAATGTTGGAATTATTTTCTGACCAATCGAACATGGTGTTAGAGTGAAAGTGTGCTGGAATGTGCAGTGTTTGCATTTACACGTCTCTTTATTTTGTTGTGTCTCCCAGCGACAATGAATGTTTCTCATGAAATCGATTTGCTGGTGGAGGAGATCCAACGGCTCGGAAGTAAAAGTGAGTCCAGGCTACATTTCTGTATTGAAGGAAGCTGTTACTTTAGCAAAGTTGAACCAGTCAATCACCTCAGTGGATTCTATTACACCAGCTCTGTTACGCTATTTTAGATGCTGACGGTCAGACCACTGTGAAGTTTGGGGTGTTGTTCAATGACGACCGCTGTGCCAACATCTTCGAGGCGTTGGTGGGCACTCTGAAGGCTGCCAAGAAGAAGAAGGTGATCAGCTTCCAGGGCGAGTTGCTTCTGCAGGGCGTCCACGACAACGTTGATATCGTCCTGCTCCAGTAATGAGCCTGGATGCGACTGACCTGACAGCATTTTAACCAGACCCAACTGGCTTTTCAGATGATTCCGTTTAATTTTGAACGTGCCAAACTTGACCATTTGTTCTGGTTTTCATGAGCTGAACTACAGCTACAGTTTCATATCCTCCTCAGGCATCACTGGTCTGAAATGTCATTTTGATACACTTTTAAGACTAAACGCACAAATCAGGAACGTGGCCTTTTTGTTTGTAACGCATTTTTTGCTAATTACAACTGTATTATCAGAAGCAAATGCCTCTTGTGATGGTGACTCTGCACAGATCTTGGGACGGTATTGTAGCCTATACTTGTTTTTAAGCTGCACTATGGATGCTCATCCCTTTACCAGCCTACGGTGGCAATTAAATCACATGTGTAATAAGTATGTTTACATGTAAATCTAGTGCAGCTTTAAGACAACAGATGTTGACTGGTCCATTTACTGTTTATATGAGCCACGTACAGAACCTCATGTAGACTTGATGAAATGATGTTACCAGACCAGTGCTGTTGGAAAATCTAACAGGTCCTTCAGAGAATTCACGATTGAAATAGTGCATTTTAAGAGTTTTACACGTTTATATTTTATACTCATTGCTCTGCTAGAGAAGATTTACTTCATCTTTTTACAGTTAATGTGTCGGACAGTGGGTTTTCTCTCAAACTGCCTTTTGTAAGAAATACTCTGAGCAAATGGCGAATGTATTTCTTGTGCAGTTTGTATTCATGAATCATTACAGGGTT
The DNA here is from genome assembly GCA_030770545.1 of Macropodus opercularis. Lineage (NCBI taxonomy): Eukaryota > Metazoa > Chordata > Actinopteri > Anabantiformes > Osphronemidae > Macropodus > Macropodus opercularis. The sequence goes on from CM061112.1 coordinate 1,955,318, forward strand.
AATTTATAATGATTCTCAGGACCAACATAAACCGTGTTAGGCAGTTGTCCAGTGGTAGACACAAATTGTGTACATTTATAGTTTCATAGTTTTTTTATGTTGGCACTCTTTTCTGTACTGTTGGTCAAATAATACTTTCAGCTTAGGTTTGATCAGGTTTCTTTGTTTCCTGCTATATGAGAAACTTAGCACTGGCAAAGGTGGGGGCAAAAATGTAAAGAAATAACATTTATTTCGCATTTAACAAGACATTTATGCAAAATTAACAAATAATTTTAAAGTCAGATAAACAACATAACACGAGGTTTTGTAATAATTTAAACTAATATGTTGTGGTACAAAGCAAGCACAAATTAATTTTTTTAAATAGAATTGTGTTTAGTTTTGACTACGGTGGGTCCAGACGTCTGCTGAGTTATGTAAGAGAGTAGACGTTTTTAAAATACACAGAAATTTAGCAACAATTTCAAACTTTTTGCTTAATGTAAACGTCCACTCGCCAGCTGCTGTTTGCTTCTCACAGTGATAAGAAGAAAGTTATCAGACCTTCTCTGCAAGTTTTATTAGACTCTGTTCACTGCTGTTTATTCACTGTAGCTCAGTGCTTTGTGTTCAGGTATTGTGTTTGACTTGAAATATTATTTTCTGAACAGTATAAAAGACCATTCAGTTGATGCAAACATTTGGAAAAGTCACTGTATTTATGAATGAAACTGATATGTGGTCCAATGCCAATACCTCGAGCCGTGTCTGAGAACGTGCGTGTTGGGTCTAAGTTTGTCATTACTGTCTTTTGTACATTTATAGACAACAGATTCTCGTTACCAAGGAATAAAATATCTACACTTGAAGCCTCAACCCTGGCTTGTATGTTTTTCAAATTATAATTTTATTAGTCACGGACAAGTGATATGCCTGGAAAATGCAAGAAGCATATACATGTGTGTGTTTTATGCTGGTCAGCGGACATTTGACAGTGTTTGACTGAGACAGCTTTTAAGCCGGTGCCAGGTTTCTTTCAAACACGTTGAGATATTTCTGATGCTGGTTCACTGGAATGCGTTTCTCAAGGAAACAACGTGAGCTCAAAGCACGAAACAAATGAGAAATTCAGCCTTGAGCCACCCAGGCCGATGTGATGTCTGCTGTCTCAGAGAGACGATGGATCCCCACAGCTATGACACCGATTACCTCCTGTACTGGACTTTCTAGAGTATCTGCTACTCTGTTTGGATCTGTTGCTGCTTTCAAGTACTGCAGGGATTCTGACGTGACCAGCTACCTGAAATCAGTAAAGATGTCACAGTTACACAAGTCAAACGATTTTTTGTTGTGTCTGTTTAATGTGTGTTCTATTATCTAAAACTACTAATGACCATGTTGTGTTTGTGTAGCGTTGTGTTGGTCGTGAACGCACCGTAAGTTGCTGACGGCCAATGGGGGGCGGTGTCCAGTGACGTCAGGGGGTGGAAGAAAACAGCAGAGCAGGAATCAAAACAAGAAACGGACACGCCTTCGCTCTTAAAGGTTATAGCAGCTTATTCCTTAAAACTGCTGCTGTGCGAGCTGCACAAAAAAACAACCTGTCGTCCACGAAGAGATCAAAAGCAACAACACAGAGAGAAATCACTGCAGAAACACCAAGAGTCCGCTGCAGAAATGGAGTCCACAGAAATGTCAGACCGCGCTGATAGCAGGCGCTGCTAGAGGTCGACAATCACAGCAACACGCCTGCTGTAAAATGCCCAACCAGAAGAACAACAAGGGAAAGAAAAGCAGACGCACGAACAGCAGCGGAGATGAGCAGGAAAATGGAGCCTGTGCGGCCGCAACAGGAGGCGCGGCCGCGGCGGCTGCGCCCAGGAGCGAGCGCTCGAGTGGTAAGAGAGGAAACGGACGCAGATGCAGACAAGTTTGGTGATGCTGCCTTTCCGTCGGGGGAAGCTCGGTCCTGGCTGCGGCGGTGACATACATGCACTGCGACGCCGCCTGTGCTTCGGTCCCCGCTGCGTCCCCTTCTGCGCGCAAACGTCACGGTGCCAAACTTTGTTGACAATTGGAGGCGTTTTAACGCAGGCTACGCTGCTCGATCACGACCGAAGGCCTTGTATGAATGGACGGGTTTGTTTTGGTCGTGGTGACCCAGCACGGAGCTGGTGCCGAGCTCTTATTTCTCTACAGTGGTTTTTGAAGACCACGGTACAAAAACAGCAGTAAAACAAGGCGAAATATAGCGAAAGCGGCGGCTTGTGGCGTTTAATAAGCAGCGATCGTTGCTTCTTATTTTGCGCCAGTCGTGTTGTTGCTTTATTAGCAGCTGATACGCAGGAGAAGCCAACACGTATACATGTAAATGACTTACTGTGTCGGAATGCCATCGCATCGACGGCCGTGAACTGCGCTGTGCAGGCCTCAGCTGCTTTACCTGACGCAAACCGTGTCCACGGTGTTTTTCTCGTGGCCTTTCTAGTAATACTGACACCTCACCGCTTGTCTGCGCGCTCAACTACAGCTTCATCCTATGCAAGACTTAAAATAGCTGCAAAGGTTCCCCGCTTGGCCTCCTGCTCCTACATGTGCACCAGTGTGGGTTAGCACTAAGTTGGGCTTGAATAAACCATCCCACACCATAGCACAGACCCAGTGAACACTGACAGGCATTTGCATCATATATCTATCCTTGTTAATTCCTGTTATCCTGTTATTCCTTATTCCATCAGTTTCATCCAGTGAAAGGACGATTAAGTCCTTAATTGCTGGTATGTTTTGCTGCTGTGTGGTGACCTAAAAGAGCGAGAGAGAGGCTCCAACCGTGTGCCGGAAAAGGAAGGAGGAAGCTCTCCCCCCACGTACAGCCACAGCGTTTTATCGTGAAATGCTCCTGGTGGAGAGTGTGCGCCCACAGTACTCTGACTCGCATCCAGACCTGACAATTGGCAGGGCTTGAATAGAGCCGCTCACAGACTCCCAAGGCCTAGTTGAATTTCATAATTGATGCAGACCAGGGAACGAGGATGCACAATTCACCCGTTTAACATTTTTGAACCTCCAGGAACTTTGGTGTCACTCTGGTCCGTTTGCATCTAAAGTCATGGTGACTCAATTAACTATGGCAGCAGTTTTGTTTGATGAACATTTTAGGCCTGCAACTGATTAAATATTTAAGTGATTAATATGCAGATTAGTTTCTCGCTAACCTCGAGCTGTGGGTGTTTTGCTTTCCTAGTGTGGTTCAACAAAGCCACACATCAATGCTAAATGTCTCTTCTGTGTTTACTCCTGCAGAGGTCCAGTGTGCCACCCCTCTCACCTGCAGCTTGAGCCGGGCCATCGATTTGGAGAAGGATGACTACCAGCGGGTGCTGTGCAACAACGAGCTCTGCCCTCACGGCAACTGGATGCATCTGCAGTGTTTCTACGAGTGGGAGAGCTCCATCCTCATCCAGTTCAACTGCATCGGCCGAGCGCGGTCATGGAACGAGAAGCAGTGCCGGCAGAACATGTGGACCAAGAAGGGATACGACCTGGCCTTCAGGTTCTGCTCCTGCCGCTGTGGCCAGGGCCACCTAAAGAAGGACACCGACTGGTACCAGGTGAAGCGCATGCAGGATGAGCGCAAGAAGAAGCCGTCTGAGAGGAGCACGGGCAGGACTGGGGCGACCGGAGCGGCTGCGGGGCCCGGGGACGGGGTTTTCGATGAGCCTAAGAAAAGTAAACCAGCAGGGGGGGCGTGTGGTGGAGGTAAACTTCCCCACAGAGCCTCTAGTCAGGAGTTACCTCGTAGGCAATCAATGGAGCGACACAACTCTATAGAGAGAGGAGCCACCGCAGCAGGAGGAGCACCTGCTCCAGGAGGGGCCTTTCCTCAGAAATCTCCATGCGGCTCCCCGGGACTGTCTCCTCCCTCTGGGTTCTCCTTCTCCCCAACTTCTGCTTTCGGAGCAGGAGTTGGAGGAGCAGCTCTGCGAGGTTCCCGTCAGCTGGGAGAGTTCCTCAAGTCAGCCGTCCACATGGACCCGCAGAGGAAGCACCTGCTGGTCGGGGGAGCTCTGGCCCGCGGTGCTGGCTGCTCAGTGGGAGCCTCTGTCGGAGCGGGTGGCGGGCCTCACCTGGATCCGGTGTCTGTTCTGCCGCTGTCCTTCGCCCTCCCGCTCCACCACCGGCTCGCCTCCGCCAGCGTGGGCGACGGCCACCCTCACCCGGTGCAGTTCCTGAGGAGGCTGGACCTCTCAGAGCTCCTCACACACATCCCTCGACATAAACTCAACACCTACCACGTCCGCATGGAGGACGATGCCCAGGCAGGGCAGGGGGAAGAGCTGCGCAGGTGGGTCCTGTGCCACCGTGATTTCAATATTTGGAAATAGCAATATAGGCAAAGAAATGTGGACCCTATTTGGTTTACAGTGCAAAGCTCATTTATTTTGGAGAAGCACAGGAATAATCCAGTTGTGTCCTGCAGGTTTATCCTTTCCGCCCTCAGCGCGAGCCAGAGGAACGTGGTCAACTGTGCTCTGTGCCACCGGACGCTGCCTGTGTTCGAGCAGTTTCCTCTGGTGGACGGGACTTTGTTCCTCAGCCCCTCGCGTCACGACGAGATCGAGTACGACGTCCCCTGTCACCTGCAAGGTCAGACCGCTGCACATGATGCAGGTCCAACAGGCGACGTCCCACCTGCTGCACGTTCACAGTGTTTCACATCTGCCCAGAGTTTAGTGACTGTAATTGTTGACTACTTTAATTTAGACACTGACACAAAAACAACATTAAAAACGAAAACCTGTGGCATGAACTGAACGGTGAATTTAGACGCGCTGATATATCCCAACCTTCCAAATTTCAGAAAAGGGCTGTTGCAGCTGCGTAGGCTCCGTCTCCTGAGGAAGGTGGTCTTACATAAGGATGTTTCCGCTCCGGCCCCCAGAGAGCTCACCGCACCATGAAGGACACTAAGCGATTCACCCACCTTAAATGATGTCACAGCGTCTCGTAGTTTGTAGTGCAGTGTTTGGGTGTTTCAGGGCCACAGCACAATCACAAACACGTGATGTGATTATGATGCACTTTGCTCTGTGGTTAGCAGCCAGAACCACTAATAAATAACTCACAATAATGGCATTTGAACCAGTTTTTGTCCACGGTGTTTGAACTGAGCTGGGCTTCGTTTCTGTAAAGACAGTTTAGAAGCGGTTCAACCATCTCTAGGCCCAGTCGTGTGCACAGTCCTCTGCAGAGATTTCCATCTGGCTTCTGAACAATCCAGCGTGAATGTGAATCAGGGCAGGGGCCGCGTGGAGCGTCTTTGATCTGCTGGCCGACCAGCTTTGATATGCATCACTGAGTGGATTATTTAGTCGGCAGGCTGAACGTGAACGGGAATGAAAAAGCGCCTGAATCGCCTGGCGCAGTAAAAAAGTTACGTCTCCATGTGGATGCTGTGAAAACATGATGTAGCAGTAAATGTTTCGGCTCCATAAGTAATCGGCTCATCATCGCCATGGGCAGGGTGGTGAGTCCAGCTAATGTCCACCACGTCTTCTAGGAAATGAAATCCAGTCATTTGTACTTAACTTCTTTACCAGCTCACCATATTTCACCATGTCTTCACAGGCAGGCTAATGCACCTTTATGCCATCTGCGTCGACTGTCTCGAAGGCGTCCACAAGATCGTCTGCATCAAGTGCAAGTCACGCTGGGACGGCAGCTGGCACCAGTTAGGCACCATGTACACTTACGATATACTGGCTGCCTCACCGTGTTGTCAGGTAGAAGCACAGAGGCCAGAAGTAAGATATGTCAGTTTGCTTCCTCTGACCACACACCTTTCTGTCCTCAGGCTCGTCTCAACTGTAAGCACTGCGGGAAGCCGGTGGTGGACGTCCGAGTGGGGATGCAGTATTTCTCAGAGTACAGCAACGTCCAGCAGTGCCCTCACTGCGGCAATCTGGACTATCACTTTGTTAAACCCTTCTCCTCCTACAAAGTCCTCGAGGCTTATTGACAAATGTTGTTCATGCGTACTAGTTAAGCTGCTTTTGTTCTCATGTTTTTCTAACTCAATCTAGGAAAGATTTTATTTTTTGGGCCTTAAGGAGATTTTATGTCTTTACGTTCTCTCTGCACCAGTTTCTTTTGTATGTACAGGGAAAAGTATGTCTCTAGGTAAAAAATTAAATATTCCAGGACAGTATCTCTGCAGTTACAGAACGGTGTTGATAAAGTGTGGACCTGACACACGTTTATCTGTGACAAGTGAATGTATCTGTTTGCCAAATTTGCTTTTATTTTTTACCAAAAACATAAAGACGAATGAATAAAGCAGAGAAACGCACACAGCTGTTTTATTTCTGAGACACTTGCTTGTGAAACCAGGTGCTGTGAAAAAGAAAAGACATAGAAAAAATTTGGGAAGTTTATTTTCAAGGCTCGTACGTGATCATCATCACAAGGACGATAGGACTAAAGGACCTGTTTCCATATTATTAACTCATAACCAAACCATGTTACGGTAAGAACACGTCAGGTTCAGAGTGATTACTGAAGTTAACATGAATGGCTGACCTTTGTAAATCCTCCTAAATGATGATATGCACCACATCTAATCAGAAAAAAACCAACAGTCAGTTTTTATTTCCACGTCATCAGGGCTGTGTGGACCCGTCTGTTGCGGCTTCTGCAGAGTTTGTTGCCGTCTTACTGCTCTCCTTTTGTGACAGCTCCTTTGCTGAAGGTGGTCTGAGGACGCACATGGCTGCTCGACCGTCACGTATGACTTTTGGTTTGGAAACAAATCCTACCACTACTTCCATCTGTTGCACTATCTGCTCCAGGATTGAGTCCTGTGGAAAGAAAACACTGTGTTAAGCATATGCACAACGTTTCGTTAGAAAAATAACTACATAAAAACACACAGACATTTAAAAACCACAAGACCCAAGGTAAACTGCAGGATGATGTCAAGCTTTGCTTGTATTTGACTTCCCTTTTCTGTGTCCTCTAGTTAAAATGTACCAACCAGTCTGTTCATCAGCGTTGCTTATGAAAAACACATTTCATGTTCTCATATTTAGGATTCCCTCACCAGGTTGACTGCAGCATCCGCTCGTCCTGATCGCAGAGTAATCCTGACGTGGTGCTTCTTCTCCAGCCAGCTCTCCACCTGCTTCAGCTTGGTGATGAGATCATGGGACGCGATGCCAGATGAAAAGGTGAGTTCCTTCACCTGCACTGGAGCTGTGGACAGAAAACACTGCAATTACTGTAACACGCTCATAGCGATACGCTTTGGATCAGCAGGATTTTGGAAGCAGAATGTTTTAAACGAACAGGCACAGTGATGCATCATCTTACATATGTTGACACCATCAGGCTTATAGGCTGGGATGTGAAGGCATGGTCCCTGCCAGGACATCACGTACCTGCTTTCGTCTTCTGCTTCTCCCGCAGTTTCAGCTGCTCTTCGTGGATTTGCTTGCCGCTCATCAGCCGGTAAAGTGGAGGGTCTTTGTTTTCACTGAGCAGCACCAGTTTTAGACCCTGCTCATCCATAATTCTGATCACATCTGCTCGATGCATAGTGCCCAGGTTGTCTCCTGTCTCACCGATCACCTCTATCTGGCGGTGTGGGATCTTACGGCCAACGCTGCTGATCGTGGCATGAGCTTGAGGATCCTGCTTCTTTTTCTTGGGGGCAGGAGTGTGTTCTGTGTCGTTCACCGCTGTGCAGAACGGAGACCGTCTCACTGAGCCGGGAATGATGCTGGAGCTTTCACGGTGTTTGAAAAACCTCCGTGCTGGTGTCCAACAGCCAGGAGAGCTGCCACAGACAGCTCGCAGCGTGTGGGCTAGCACCCACCTCACGCAGCCTGAAGACATGTTCTACATAGCAACAAATACAGATTACTACAATGCACAGCTTTGACGATGAAGGTGGACAATAAACACTTCGGAACAAACAGATGTTAATCAGTTGTTGAGTTCAGCACTGCCAGTGTCATTAGCAGCACTAGACCAGCCTCCGTGGAGAAATGTTTAGGATAAATGCAACCACAACACACAGCAAAACAACAGGTTTGATATCACTGCTCATCATAAACTCCGCTCACTTCATGATTTACTGCTGACTTCGCTGATTCGCTGTCATTTGTACAAGAACCCGGTGGAAACGGTAACATCTGAACGAACACACCTGGTTTATTTACCTGCCCCCTACTCACCGCAGGTCACTGTGGTGCGTTCATGCTGCTTCCGCATTGCGCTTCTTCTCTGACTCTGCCTCGGCGTAGCTGCATCAGAGCTGCAGTGCTGCCCCCTGGAGGACGGATTGAGTAGGTTCCACTAATACAAACCAGCACGGTGTTCATTTAGTTTTTATTTATTTAGTTTTATTACTAATTGTGTGGTTTGTGATTATTTGTGAGTATTTGTTAAGTGCTTTATGCTAAGCTAAGCTAACTGGCTGGGTCTTTGTATTTTTGCATTTAATACTTTTGTCCCACAGTACAACAACACCTGCTCCTTTATATTAAAAAGGAAAACGTTTAAAGGAAGTGGGTAGATTAGAAATTATGTTCGGTCAAAGACATAATATCCTGATTTCGTTAAATGTGTGGTTTGTGCTATGAACTGAAACGTTTGGTTTGACTGCTGAAATGAAGCATGTATTCAAATGTATGTACCTATAATCAATGCAAACCAGGCTGTTTGCTGCTGAGATGGAACATTTCACTGGAAACTACTTTCCTGCTCATCCCTCACACTCGATGTTATAAATACATCCTGTAGCTCTCAGTAGCTGACGGCATCGAAAAAGTGGAACTGCAGACATTTGCAGCCTTAGTTGCTGGAAATAACGCAGAGGTCAAATGTGCTGATACTCAGCACTGATAGTATCAGATGGGTCTGAAGTCTAGAGGCTTCATATTTATAGACCCGTTGTTCTAAAATAAAGTCATTTGATGTCTTGGAAAAACTAAGAAATAAACTCAATAATAAAATAAATCTACTGCATTTCGAATTTGTGGGTCTTCGAGTGCTGCTGACTCTAATGCAAATGTTAACCTTTTTATTTTTTTTTACAAACATGTGCTGGTACATGTGACGCTACGTATCCAAATTTGTGATGTGAGATTACAAGCTTTATAATGAAAACCTGTTACACTTTCATAGTTATATGAACATCATTCTCCGTTGCGTCTTGCTTTTAAATAAGCGATTCATTTTAATTGTGTCGGGATTGTTTGTTTTTTTGTTTTCATTTCTCCTGAACTGGTGAATCCCAACTTTAAGACCTGGTGTTTTTAGATTCTCTACGTCAACAAGGACGAAGAGACCAGCGGTGACACTGGGACACTTCATAATTCAATGCCTCTGCATCCCTCCATCCTTTTTTAACTCCCTTTACATTTATCTCTCAGTGGCACCCAGACAAACTGTACTGAAAACCTAAGAAGGGTTTTGACAGTTAGTCTGGGCTCATTTACTCCACCACCTGCAGGATTCTTCACTTTTCCTTCTAGGCCTTGGGTTAAGCCTGACCCAACATGCTGTATACAAGACCCACCACTTGTTCCTGGCATAGTGTTTCATTGGATGTTCATCCATGCACGGGCATATTGTAGTTGTTTTGCATAATTAGTATTTATTTGTTGTGCCATTTTCGGGAACTGGGAATTTGCAAGGCAAAATGTTGCTGTGGTAGCTATGCAAAGTTTTGACATCATAATCCTCATGGTCAAAAGGGTTAGTTTAGTGTAACTGTTCAGTGCTTGACTTTACTGCAGCCAAAGAAAGGTATGACTTGAAATGTTAAATATGCAAAATACTGCTTGTTTTTCTGTCGTTATTCTTTTCTTTGGAGCGTTTTGATTATTTATCTGGTGTAGCAGTGAATCAAACTTCGCTTTTTTAACCACATCAACAAAGAGCATGACACGAATAAGCTGCATCACTTGGGCTTTGGTGCTGGGGCTTCAGTGGATTTCTCCTGTTTGTAAGTAATAACCAATTCCCAGTGTTTGTGCCTGATGCCATTTTTGTAATGCTGTAATGCTTTATATTATTTTAGAGGTTATTTCTACTGTGGCTATGACAATGTTTGCTGCTACTGTACTGAAAATATTTTGTTTTTAATTTGACTTTTAGCTCCAGTTTGTGGCTCCTCGTTAAGTAAAAAACTTGACTCCTGTTTCTCCACAAATAAAACTGCTGTGGTTGTTGATAAGTTCTATGATGTCTATACAAATATCACAAGTAAGTTAAAACATCACAAGCTGCATGGAAAGACAAGTTTTGCTCTTTTATCCGGGCCACTGTTCCAGCACTCGTAAATGTTTAAGATGTCATGTGCTTTGGTGGCTTGTGGGAGAAACGGACATTTGATCTTTGTGACTGACGGCTCTGTCCTGTATGTCAGGTCATAACATGGCTAACCCCACTGTGTCCAACTGTTCAGGATTTCTGCTCTTTTTCTCTGCCTCACCTCATTTGCTGTAGTGTCAGCATTATAAGCCATGTTCGTCAGCTCACTTGTGACATCATGTCTTTATATTTGTAATAGGATACATGATAACCTAAACCTAAACCTTCCTTTCTGCAGCTAATTCATGTGTAGCATTTGTGGGGAACAGCACAACTTCTAACAGTGAGTACTACTCCTACATGAACTTACTCAAAAGATCTTTTTAAATAAAAACGTTAACACTTTGTCTGTTTTAATTAACCAGAAAGCCTGGACGATAATTGGCCTCAGTGGGATATGCATAATCTGTACATCTCAAAACATCTCATTAATCTGAATTTTAGTATGTATTTCCTATGGGGAAAGAGCTGCAATCAAACAATTTTCCTCAGTGGTAATATTACATATGATTATTATCATCATTTTCTGATGTTGAGAGCACAATAAAACTGAATACTGTGTCATCTTTTTTCTGAATAATGTAGATTCAAAATGTGACTACAATCTCAGTGACACGGGTAAGATTGTATCCTTTAGTTGGGTCTGGGGTTTAAATATGGAAGTAAAATACACATGAAGATGAACGTTAAACAATAATTGTTTACTGTTGTTGTTTACTCGTGACTTTCTTTGTGTCAGCAGGGCCGTGCCATGCTAGGTGTATCAGAACGGGCAGCACATGCAAAAGCAGCACCTATGATAAAAATAGCTGCAATAGCAGTGAGTTCTGTTTAGATTCTCATTTAGTGTCAGGCCGACTCTTCATTTCTACTATGCATAATAATGCTTGTGATTAAACTGGATGTTCCTTCCTTTTAGCTGAGCCACAGCCAAAAGACAGATACATCATCAACGTTACTAACACACAGTCAAACTGTATAAGCTGTAATAATCCTTCTAAAACACCTGACGTAACCATTCAGATGAATGTAAGTGTGAACATTATGGAAGGAGGACATGTCTCTGCTGCTAGCGCTGTGTAAGTTATCCTTCAGGGTCAGTGCTTCGACCTAGAAAGTAGATCTACAGTATAGGAGCACAATGAAGGGTCAGCTGTGAAAAATCTGGAACCTTTAAATAAATGTGTGTTTCCTATCTGTCCACAGTAACGTGATGAATGGTATGAAAAACCTTGTCTCCTCCATAAACGCGTCTTCAGCAGAAATATCTGTAGGAGAAGGAATCACTGGTGTCTTAGTGGCGCACAAAAAACCAGTGGACATAGAGGAGGTTTCCTTTGGTTATGGTTCTTCAAATGGCAGCATAAATGTTGGTGCCTTTGACTTTTATTAAAGCGTGTGTGTCAACAGAATAACAATAGCACAGTTTAAAGCTTTTTTTGTGGGTCTACTGTACAGGATGTGACAAACTGCAATGCTGTGCTTTTTCTGCAGATTTTAAATAGTGAAGGGAATTTGACTCAGTTTTCAAGATCTGTGTCTGTGTCCAAGCAAGCATTTGAAAAAGCTCTCAGCTTGAACGTTACAATAGCTTTCGCAGCTTTAATGAGATTCAACCAGATGCAAAGCGTAAGAAAAACATCATCTTGAACGATGGCTACACTTCACTGACAGGATGGTGTTAATGTTATTGTTCTTCCACCTCTTCAGGACGCGTTGAACAGCACTGTCTTAGGTAACGAGGTTTTAGCACTTGAAATGGGAGCCGCTGTCTCCAATCTCACCGACCCTATAAACATCACTTTTCGGAACATGAAATACGTAAGTTACAGTGTTAGGAGTGTTTCTGTGAGGATGTTTCTCATTCTGGAGCTTATTTGTGCTGTTTGTGTTCTTGTCCACAGGACTGGATCCCAACCTGTCACTCGTGGAATGGTCAAGGTCATTTTTTTTCTGATTTGCATTGATTTGAGACGTTCTGCAGACACGACACCTCAGTTTCTCAGTGAAATGTTCACCCGAAAGTCAACGAAAGACGTGATCTGTTTTTGTTTTAGGAGACCATCCAAACTGGACTGAAGATGGCTGTGAGACCATAACAGAAGGATCCACCATTACATGCCAGTGTTCACATTTGACGTTCTTTGCTATCTTAATGGTGGGTTTCACCTCCTTTACGATATTTGGCCTGAAAACGTTTAGACTTTCCCGCATGTCTGTCTTTTTTATATTTTCGTGCATCGGTACCATTGTCTGTGGTTATGTTGTTCATTTTTGCCTTTTTCCAGACTGCTCCAAATGTAACCATCTCTAGTACTGACCTGAACAACCTCACCATCATCACCCAAGTGGGTTGCGGCTTGTCCATTCTTTTCCTCAGCATAGTCCTGTTCATGCACTTCCTTATGAGGTAATGGTATTTTGTTGTCTTCTCGCCGTTTTAAGTAATAGATGTGATGCAATATCCTATAACAAAGTGCCATGTGTTGCGTCTTGCTATGCTTCCTCTACTGTCTTTGCTTTCAGCCCATTTAGTATCATACAGACATGCAGTCCTGTGCAAAAGCGTTAGGCAGGTGTGAAAAAATGCTGTAAACAAAGAAAGCTTTCAAACATGGACGTGTTAAACATTTATTTCCATAAATGAATTAAATTCGGTGAATGAACAGCAGAGAATCTAAATCCCATCAGTGTTTGCTGTGTCCACCCTTTGCCTTCAAACAGCAGCAGTTCTTCCACTTGCTCAGTGTTTGAAGGAACTGGGCTGTAGGTTGTTCCAACATCTAGAGAACTAACCACAGATCTTCTGTGGATGCAGGGTTTCTACATCCTTCTGTCTCTGCATCATCCCAGACACACTGTGATGCTGAGATCAGGGCTCTGTGGGGCCAAGCATCACTTCCAGCACTGACGCAGTAACCAAATATTGATTTGATTTATATTTTCCTTTTGTTCGCTCACTTTGCATTTTGTAGATTGACAAAAATACTTATTTATATTTCTGAAAGCATTTTGTTTTACAGCATTTTTTCACACCTGCCTAAAACCTTTGCACAGAACTGTACATCGGTGGGTTGGTCCATACTGCCTGTCATAGAAAGGCTTTCAGCTTCATGTAAATAAGATTTCTCACTCACAACACAACACTGTGCATCACAGAAGGAAGTTAGTTGGTTGAACAGACGCTTCACTGTTGGACATCTGTGGAACGCTTCATGCAAATCACATGTTACATGTGTCACATTGTTGATGGATGGTTACAACAGTTGTACAGTCCTCAAATACTGCAAAAGGCCAAATATGTAAACGTAAGACAGAAAAATACAATGTATATTAAAATATACATTCACAGGACCCTTATCAGGAACATCTGCTATCTATCAATCACACGCCTCTATGTTTCCATAAATATGACACAGTGTTGGAAACGGCTCTTAACACAGGAACATGACTTCACCACACGCACTGACACCAAAACTAACTCGCTCTGCCTCAACTCATCCATACACATCCATATTACACATGGTATGACGCCTGGTCATCTGTCCTTACAGAAAGACCAAGGCCAATAAATCTACAAAGATGCTGATCCACCTTGTGGCGGCCATGTTCCTGCTCAACCTCACCTTCCTCATCAACAACTTTGTGGCGCAGCTGAAGAGCTCTGTGAGTTGCGTGATTTTTGGAGCGCTCATGCACTACTTCATGCTGGCCACTTTCACTTGGTTTGCTGCACAAGCCTTCCATCTTTGCCTTCAGCTGTACACGGGAGGCAAAATCCAAATCCGTCGTTACATCCTGAAGGTTTCCATCACCAGCTGGGGTGAGTTCATGCCATTTACGTGCCCTCATGAATGTGACCTTAAATCTATCATTAGATATTTTTAATTTTCTCTTATGTCCAGCGTTACCTAGTGTGATTGGAGCTGCCTTGCTCATCAATTCCAAATACGGTAAACAACTTATCACCACTGACAACAATGCAAACACCGTGGCCATGTAAGTTTTCAGACTACATACAGCAGAAGCCTGTGGACCAAACCAGAAAGCTGCGGTTGATATGACATGTTGTTCTGTCCCAAGGTGCTGGATAACAGACCTTAATGTCCACTACATTGTCAACATTGGCTACTATGGATTGGTCTTCCTCTTCACCTTCACCACCTTCATCATCATCACGTCCTGGCTCGTTTGTCTCAGGAGACAAAAAGCTGAAACTAAAGTTAAAAGAAAGGGGACAAGTATAATGTCCATCATGGGACTGTGTTGCATGCTGGGTCTCACATGGGGATTTGCCTTCTTCGCCTACGGTGTGCTCCTGATCCCTGCCTACTACATTTTCACAGTCCTCAATTCTTTTCAAGGTGATCAACCTGGTACTAATCCAGCAGTTCTAAATATATTTAAGTTTAAGTTTTACCCTCCATATCATTTAATCTGTGACAAAATAGACACAAACCGCAGACTTATTGATCAGTGACCGTGTCTCTTTGCTGCAGGTTTCTTCCTGTTCATCTACTACTACAAGACCAGACAAAAGCCACCGGGGAACAGTGACTCGAGCAATTCCAAAAGCAGCACCTGCAGCACCTCGACTCTTCAAACCGGTATAGACGTCTTGATGAACCCCTACATAAACTCTGAAGAGAAAAAATAAAGTCTCACGAACCGAGAAAACCTTACAACTGAAGTAAAATCCAAGTGCAAATAATTGTCCTGTATAGCGTTTCATACAGTGGTGCAATGAGCAGGTAACTTACGCACTCAGAAGAGAATAGATTTTTTATTTTAGTAGCAAAACTTTAAACTTGGTTACATAATTTTAGACATAAACGTGAATTTAGTTCTCAATATTTATCATTTAAAGTTGCTGTGTGTAAAAGCTTATTTAGAGTGAAAGGTGAATAAATGAGAACCTAAAAGAAACAAGCCGTTATTTAGTTACACTACATACATTTCATCAATATGTACACGTTTTCTAAAAGACGTTCAGAGCAGGAGAGCTTCTGCTTCCTTCAGATCTTTTTCCAATTCGGCTGCTTCCAGAGAAAAGCTTTCCCGTTCTTGCATCATATGCTCCCGTGCTTTGCTGAGGTCTGTCACTGCTGCTTGGATTTCCTATACATTACAGGAGAAACTTCGTAAAATGAGCTGCCACAAGTATCACATTTACACCAGACAATTCAGACTTTTTTTTTGCTTCAGCTCACCTCCAGCCGAACACGTTGCTGTGATGCAGTACTGCTAAAGGTGATTAATTCATTAAGCAGGTCTGTGGAAACACTCTGAAACAGAGAAAAGCATCTATAATAGAGGTCGTGTGTGATGACACAGGACCACAACTGCAGACAGAATGTAGCTCCTGGGCTTATATCTGGGAAATGAACCATTCTATGGCTTATGGACAACTGTCCAACACATCAAAGCTCCCTCCTTTTTGATTGTATACATCTTAAATAACTTTATATGTGCTCTTAAATTATTTATATTTAGATAATAAGATAAAAAAAAAGGATTGAGAGGATATGAGGTATGGAACAAATCATAAGTGCTTGTTTTTTCACCCATGTTTTAGTTTGTAGATACTTGTGCAAGTCTGATTCTCACATGTTTTGACAAGGCTGATTTAGTGTATAACATTTAAAGCATGACTAAATATATAGCAACATGCATGTCAACTAAAATAAAATGCATTTACCACAACTTCTTTCCTTTGGTCTTCACTCTGTTGTGCAGCTTCTCCAACCCTTTCTCCTAAAACTAAGAATTAACAGAACACTAGTCATTTCTGACAAGTGAAACTGGACCTAACGTTTTACGAAAGCAACTATTTACCTGGGTCTATTTTTGCAGCAACAAGGAGAACGTGACAATCCTTCAAGTTTTTCTGTACTTCTGCATTCTCCTTTTCAAGGTCGCTAAATCGCAGCTCCAAGTCAGTTGCTCTTTTCTGCAAAGAAAGGCATTTATATAGAATAGGCTGAAAAATGTATATATGATGAGTCCACCTTAAGCAAAACAGCAGCAGTCCTTCAACTGCTTTCTGTACCTGTGTCTCTGTGAGGTTTTTCTGCAGCTCCTCGTTGACAGCCGTCAAGTGCTGATTTTGCTCCTTGAGGTCTGCCTGCTGCCCGTACCTCGTCGAGGCTCTGCGCAACAACAGTCTTGTGAGAAAAGACGGCCTCAGTCCCATTCTGTGTCACAACCACGCGGCGTAATGCCTGACTCACCCTTTAACAACCTTAGGCACGACTTGCTTTCTGTAGAGACAAAAGTAAAACCCGGCTCAACTTACAAAGGTACCAGTTCAGTCCAGCAACAGAATTACAACCCACCCGCATGCATGCATTTATATATCAGTTCATTAAATGTTAAGGCTTCTTACCTTGACACGTTCTCTTTTTTAGGTTTAAGGACAGCATCTGATTTTGTGGCCATATTTGCTGTTGCAGATACCGTTTCTGTGTCTTTGGGCTCAGGTTTATGAGTTTTCTTCATTTCTGGGGGTAAATGCAGACCTTGAACAGGGAAAAAATTTAAAAAACTAACTAAAATAATTCAACTACCAACAAAGTGCAAAAGCAGCCATTTCTGCTCACCTCTTGGGATTTTTGAAGACATTGCTCTATCCTGAACAAACACAACGTCAACGTCACTTCAATGGGAGAACAGTTAGATTAGTATTACAGAGAAGCAACTGCTATTTATTCTACAAATGTGATCGTGAATCTAATTTGCCAGCCACCAAATATTAGCTAGATCCTAAACACTGACAGCTGGTGCGGTTTCCTCAAATAAACTTGGAAAAAAAAACACAAACGGAAACGTTAGATCAGGTTTGGTGGCATCAAATGTTCAACAAGACTGAAACCTGCCACAACTTCCAATAATTATCGATAAACACCAACACGCACCTTCGTAACCAGCGACAAATGCGACATTTTACAACAAAACGGATCCGCACAATTTTTAAACTGACGTCCCGCCTTCTGTTGCCAGCTTCGCTCCGTTTACGTCATTTCCTGTACACGGCGAACTAATAATCGTGAATTGTGCCTGCCGGGTGTTTGTTTTTGTTGCATGTATTTTAATGTGTGCGATATTTAGTTCGGCTAATTTAACCAAAGCGACCAAAATTAGCTACCAGAGGAAAAGCAAGTCTCCAAGTTGCTGGACTCCACTGCGCCTGCGCGGAGGCGGCTAAATTCAAAACCGAAGACGTTAGCATAGCGGCTTTTTGACGTTAGCCTTAGCTCCTCTTCGCAAACAGACCCAACTACCAAAATAAACGAGAAGAGAAATGTTTTAAGTGAAGCAAAACACAACCGGACCTGTTGTAAACTCGGGGAGAGCGTAGGTGACCACTGAAAGGTATGCGATGCCAAATGTTTGCTGTTAGGACGTGAATGGTGGTAGGGTGTCGTTATGCCAGCGCGAACGTTAGCGTCACTGTTAGCTTGCTAGTTTCAGCTCGATGCCCTCTGTTTGTATGTAACGTTGCACAATAATGTTAATATTATATAGATAATAAAGTTCAACGGTTTAACAGTCGTCACACGTTTGTTTATTCGCTTCCATGAAATGTCCGCTGGCAGCGCACAGTCAAGCTAATGTTGCATATGCATGTGTGTACTTACACTTAAATTTAAAGAGATGTCACCTAATTTCATGCAAACTGAGGTAAATCCATTTGGCTTTAAAGCCAAGTCTTTTCTTGTCTGTGACTTTCTGAGTTTTGTCTCTTCAAATCCTACACGGCCGGATAAACTGGAGACCTCGTTCGTCTATATTGTCTTGTATTTATAACTTGGGAACAACCAAATGACTAGAATTCTGCACTACAGTAAACTCTTTTATTCACCACCTCCACTGAATTCTGCTGATTTCTTTAATGAATCTATGTTTTGCATTTTACAGTTTAAGATGGACCCACAGGAACCAGCAAAGAATGAGTGAGTGATGATTTTGTTTGAGAGTAAACACTGAATGAACAGGGCGTATAAGGTTGAAGTGTCCATATATTGATAGTAATAAACACCTGCTGTAAATGTAGAGCTGAACATTGTCTTTTATTACAGCGAGGGCAGTGGATTTTCCAAGCGACGCATTTCCTCGGTTGGTGCCACACTCATTGGCTTATTTCTGCAGTGTCTGTTTTTGTGACAAAACACATCAATATCTTTTCCCCATTTAATACGCCTTCGATTTCAAAATTTCAGATTTTGAAAATGCCACGGAAATCAGCCAGGTTCTCTGACTCAGAGCAACAGGAATATGCGGTAATGGTTTGTTTTTGGGTTGCTATATATGAATAATAGTAGCTATTATGTTAAGGAATTCTTCAATTAGACATCATAATAATGTCTAAGTGTTTTTTGCATAGGTGGAATGTTTGGAAAAGAGGACTTCAAGAAGAGTCAGTTTTGCCCCTGCCAATGATGTTCTCCTATTTTCAAAGTGAGTCACCTGGAGGTAAAAAAAATGTGAGGTTTTACTTTCCTCATGTGAACAATAATAAACCTGATGGTTTTTTGTCTTCATAGGGATGTAAAAAGTACCTCTCCTGTGCGGAGTCCTCTGCAAGATTTAATGACAGCAAGTATGTAATTTATGTCCATGTATAATGTATTTATGTATAAACAAGCAATGTTTTCAGTTTTAACCAACCTTTTAACATTTGTCCCGTTATTCCACAGCAGCCGCAACCACCAATAGGTGAGCTCACTTGGCCTTTCTGCTAATTCAGTTGTAGCCTTGTCTGTCAGTCACACGTGAACATTTTCTTTATTTCTACCAGGGTTCAGGTACCTTTCACTGAAGATGGGATTCAGCCAATAATGGGTATAAATACATTTCTTTCATCAAACAATCTTAATCTTTTCAGCAATGATTACATTATAAGACGACTATCACTAAATAGAGTCTCTGAATTTAGGAATTGACACCCTTTTGAATGCTCCTCTACACACCTCTCGACAAAGGGACAGGGTAAGTTTATAGACTTATAAACAGTCTATTGATGATTATATTATGAGTTTATTTTTAGATCAACACTCGCTGAACATTCATCATGTAATTTTCTGTCACCAGGTCAACTTTGATATTGGGGAAGATTCTGGAGAAAAAACAATGTTTTTTACAGATGATGTATTCATGGATATGACCCACAGTCACACAATAAACATTACCAATGGTGCAGAATTAACTGCAAATATTTCTCTTCAAGACTTTGATGCTTTAACAAGTAGCAGGGAGAGAGCAGCAATGAAAACTACAGTCAGTGACTCGGTGGATGTGAACCTATGTCCTATGGTTACCATGGCGAGTGGATCAGAATCACTACCAGGTGGCAGAAACGCGGGTTTCCGTAAAGAGAAGGAAACCCTGTCCTCGTCACTACCATGTTTGGATCAGGAATTTGAAAACTTTCTTGCAAGCCTCTCCTCTGGTCCCTTAGTTAATCCTGCAACCACCAAAATGACACCTGCCAGAGCATCATCTGAGGTTAAAGCCTGCCCCCAAATTAAAACACAAATGAGTGATGTGGACAAGGAAAATCAGGTCCCATCGTTCGCTTCAATTGTGGACAAACCATGTACAACCAGAAAGATTGGTGAATCATTTTATACAAGTGCCCTCTGCACAGAAGATGATGCAAGCAAAGACATTCCTGAAGCTCTTAAAGGCTGCATTCAGGCATCCTCAGCTGATGATTATGACTTTTTCCGATGTCTTTTACCAACACAAGAAACATTCTCCCAGTCGGAGATGACGTCCAAACATCATCAGAGCAAAGCGTTTGGCTCATCTGAACCTAAAGGTATGGTTGCTAAATAATAATACAGTATTATTATAAATATGGCTTATTTGAAATAATTTGAAATAGCTGATGACTCAAATAATCCGGAAATTCTTTTCTAGAAGTAATTTCTTTCTCTTTATTTGTTCCCCTCAGCAGTAACAACTACTCAGAAAAGGTGTGTATGTACGCTGTCATTTGAATTATTAATTTTAAGAAATGTTTGGTGCATTTGATTTAAAATGTAGTTTCAGTCAAGGTTTAAATGTAAAAGAGTGATCAAAGATTTCTCTCATTCTAAAGGGCTCAAATGATGGTCCCTGAAGAAGGGAGTCAGCCTGGTATGTTGAAAGTTGTGTTAATTAGTTGCCCTGAAAATATCAGATATTTGTAAAGATGCTTCCTCCTGTCTGAGATGCTTTTTTTAATTGAATTTTTTCATCATCAAAATAGTTTACAGATTTCTTTTTTCCACGTCTAATTGTGTGTTGTTTTATAGATATGATATCCTTGAAGAATTCTGTTCTACATGCTTCTCATCGAAAACA
The DNA here is from genome assembly GCA_030770545.1 of Macropodus opercularis. NCBI lineage: Eukaryota > Metazoa > Chordata > Actinopteri > Anabantiformes > Osphronemidae > Macropodus > Macropodus opercularis. The sequence continues at coordinate 1,976,024 of CM061112.1, forward strand.
CAAGGTGAGATAATAAAAGATTTACTTTGTGCTGTACAGACATGAACTCATATAACATGCTTTTAAAATCAGCAAAGTTGAAAGGTTGGATGCAAGTCATTATTTTCTAAGTAATGGAGCTAATTCATAATATTTCTTCTACCATGACTATCTCATTTAGATGTTTCAGGCTGGAGATGATTGCAGAGAGAGAACAGTCCAGTTCACTGCAGCTGATGCGGCCATGGATGTGACACAAAGCCACACGGTCAACATTGCCACTGCTTTTGACCCACAAAAACAACATATGAAGTTATTACCTACTTGTGGAGAGAAAACCATCCGGTTCAGTGCAATGGATGCAGCCATGGATGTGACACAGAGCCACACGGTCAACATTGCCACTGCTTTGGATGCACAGAAGCACCAAAATGTTCTCACTTTACCTGCTTGTGGAGAGAAAACCGTCCGGTTTACTGCAACGGACGCAACCATGGATGTGACACAGAGCCACACGGTCAACATTGCCACTGCTTTGGATGCACAGAAGCACCAAAATGTTCTCACTTTACCTACTTGTGGAGAGAAAACCGTCCGGTTCAGTGCAATGGATGCAGCCATGGATGTGACGCAGAGCCACACGGTTAACATTGCCACTGCTTTGGATGTTCAGAAACACCAAAATGTTCTCACTTTACCTACTTGTGGAGAGGAAACCGTCCGGTTCAGTGCAATGGATGCAGCCATGGATGTGACGCAGAGCCACACGGTTAACATTGCCACTGCTTTGGATGTTCAGAAACACCAAAATGTTCTCACTTTACCTACTTGTGGAGAGGAAACCGTCCGGTTCAGTGCAATGGATGCAGCCATGGATGTGACGCAGAGCCACACGGTTAACATTGCCACTGCTTTTGACCCACGAAAACAACATATGAAGTTATTACCTACTTGTGGAGAGAAAACCATCCGGTTCAGTGCAATGGATGCAGCCATGGATGTGACACAAAGCCACACGGTCAACATTGCCACTGCTTTGGATGCACAGAAGCACCAAAATGTTCTCACTTTACCTGCTTGTGGAGAGAAAACCGTCCGGTTTACTGCAACGGACGCAGCCATGGATGTGACGCAGAGCCACACGGTCAACATTGCCACTGCTTTTCAGCCTGAGTCATGCCAAAGTGCAGACTTATTGCCTATTAGTGGACAAAAAACAATGAGGTTTGTTGCCAACAACGCTGTGACAAGACGACACACCACTAACCTAGAAGCTACCCGGGAGCTTGCTTCACACCAACATTTAGGCCTTTTTCCTACTGGTGGAGAGAAAACGATGCGATTCACTGCAAGTGATGCAGCCATGGATGTGACACAAAGTCATACTGTCAATATTGCCACTGCTTTTGGTTCTCAGTCAGACCAAAACCTATTTCCTGCATGTGGAGAAAAAACAAGATTTAGTGCAAACGAGGCCTCTGGGGATGTAACAAAAAGTAAATTTATAAACATTACCGCGAACCTCAAACCAGTGTCACTCAAAAATGTAGACTCTGTGGCTGTTGATGGAGAGAAAACGCTGGGGTTCACTGCGAGCGATGCCGCCATGGATGTGACACAAAGTCACACTGTCAATATCTCTGTCGACACGTTGCCTGACTTTGTAGAGAAAACTGTGGCTTTTATTTCATCTGATTCAATGATGGATGTAACAGACACTCACACTGTTCACATTACAAACAATCCAGGGCTGGATTCAGTTAATCTACAACAAGATCCAAACAGCATTTCAACTCAGGGAGACATGGATTTACCGCTAACTGAGAACAAGTCTGACACTAAGACAAATGGCCTTGTGGTTAATGCTGTCATGACGAGTGCGACAGCTGCTGTCGCACCATCCTCTCAGGACGATGTCGGCACAAATGACAACATGGACCACCGTGAAAAACAGCAGTGTGGTGTGAACACTGAGAGCAAAGGCCCAGGTTTTGTTCAAGGTACCACAGAGAAACCAGAAAATAAGGCTTTAACAGACTGCCCAGATGGTGACGTAAGCACAGATGTGACGCTAGTTGAAACGCGCAGCATGTTGAGATGCACAGATGACCTCTCTCAACGTCTTCCTGCAACTGATCATTTAAGGAAGGAGGCTAGTTTGTTACAGGGTAATGAGGAACCATCCTCTGATGGTTTGGAAATCCTGAACCATCCAGGTTCTGTTGACACAAATGAAGCACCTAAGATAGCAAATGAAAGTAGTCCTGTGTGGGAGAAGACTGCTGGTTCACCCAGTACGTCTGACCAGGATACTGACAAGACACATTCACAGAATTCTAGACTCAAAAGTTTAGCCAGCCTGCAGTCAAAAATACGACGTTTGAGCCAAATGATAAATGCGTCTCCTGATACTGTTTCGGACAGTTGCACAGTCCCTCTCCCACAGCTGGACCATGATGTGGACGAAAACGCCAGATCCTTGCTTGTCGATCCCGAGCTGGAAATAGGCACAGTTAATGGTGAAGACAGAACACAGGCTCTGCGTCACACAGAGGGAGAACCACCCGCTGCTGTGACTCCTTTCAACCTGAAGACTAAACAACTCATGTCAAGTTTGTCCATTGGAGGATTTAAACCAAAACTCCCCCTAAGAAGCAAACCTGATGATCCACAGAAGGCAAGTTCTGCTGGAGAGCACACAAAGGCGATTACTGTCAACGTTACAAGTCAGCTGAGTGACTTTGACAATGATGCCAGTGATATTTATGATGAGGAGCTCGGCAGCTATGAAGACATGTCAGAAACGCTGGACACAAGGAGTCCCCAGAAAATCAGTGAAAGCGTGTTCAGCTCCCAGCAGTTTACCATGGATGAACCTGTAGAGGACTGTGGACTCGAAGTGGACTTGATTAGTGCTGCGCATGGGCAAAAGAGACCTTTGCTAGAAGATGAAAGTAACACAGAGCACGAGAAGAGAGTGAAAACATCCCCTGAGACGAGCTGTGACAACGCTGACACGGTACTTAGCCCCCTTTCAGTTACTTTGTAACAAATGAATGTAAAATGCACCCCCTACCTTTAACAGGTGGTCAATCTGGCTCTTGTAAGTTGTATATTAGTATGCTCATTTTAAATTTGTTGGTCATTTTGGCAGGAGGCACAGTCTCATGTTTCAGAGCATGATGGTCACATGACTACGGCACCAACCGTCACTACACAGACAACGGATTTCTCAAACAGCAGTCACACAGCCAGCGTCAGATGTGAAGCCACGTTTGAATCCAGTAAGTCCTGATGATTTCCCAAAGACGGGATTTTACGGGTCAGTCATACTTGATTTGATAAAGTTACCTGTAATATTTTTCCTTTTCTTTCAGCCTTTAAACATAGCATGTTTGAGTCCCAGCTTGAAGACTATGCCAGCGATGTACAGAAGGTAAACTGCTGGCATCCTGTAAATCATGAGTCACTTTTAATCCATGAGGCTCAACTCTTTTGTATTTGATCATAGAAATTTGATGATGGCACCGTTTCTGTTTCTGAGTTTTTCAAACTCTTCAACATAGACTTCGTCATCCATAATCCTCGACAAAGTGTCTTTCCTGCAACAGTAGGTTCAACCTCATCATTTATTATTTATACATATGTATGATGCTATGAACTAATGAGCATTTCATTTATTTATTTTTCAGTTTTTGTTAAATGCAGATCGGACACCTTTAGATTTATTGAAAGAGAGGCACATCAGCCGTCGCAAACAGCGGGTGTATGAGACCGATGTGTTGAACCTCACAGAACAGGTGGAGGGGTATGTATGGGTCAGATTGGTTATGTATGTTAGACAATAAAAGGACAATTGTGTAATCTTATAGTTTTACAAAGAAATTAGTCAAACAGCTTGAATGCAAGTTAAAACTATAGAAACTCTACAAATTAGACGATTTAATTGGACGTGGTATATGTAAACGACTGTCACAGCACTTTGTGTTGTCTGCAGGATGAAGATGCGAAAGCGTGACTTGGACAAACCTCTGAGGCTGGTTAACAGATCGTTATGGGAAGAGATGAGAAGACTGTCAGAGGAAGAGGTATTCACTGAAAAACATTCATGTTAATGACCTTCTTACGTCAGTTGTAGATGGATCTCATGCCGTTTTAATGTGTGTTTTTACTGCATTGTCTTACGCCCACTGTTTGCTTGAACCACAGCTCAAATCTTTTGGTGTAAAACTAAAAGAGAGAAACAACCTCTTCAGAAAGTCGAGCAAGACCCATTCTCATGAAATGAAGGAAGCCTTGTACTCGAATCTTGTGCTGGCAAATGCGGTAAGAGTCTGAAAAGCTAAATTACAGCATCAAATATGGCTTTAAGCAGAATTTAATTTAAGTTTTCTGTGTTTTTAGAAGGAGCAACAGACGTTGAGGGGAACGATTGAGAAAGCAGACGAAATGATAAAAAGTCTGGATGACTGCATTCATGACTTGGAAGCAGGTGATGACTGGGACCTGGTGTCACTTCAGCCAACCAGAGGACGGCGAGTTCAGTGTTGCTGCAGCTTACCTGTTGTCTGTTTGTTTTTAGAGCTGGCAGCAGTTGAAAACAAAGGCTCCGATGGCAGACCAGGGCTGAAATTTTATCAGGAAGGTAACATGCAGTTGATTATTTCATTCATCATCTTTTTTATTTTATGATGCACTTGAATTAAATGCACCGTTTTTAAACTGTTTAAACATTTTACAGAACTGAAGAAAGTCACTGAAGCTTTGACTGACAATGAAAGGTGAGATTTCTATCACTGCCTGTTTTAACTAGGTGGCTCAGCAGGAACATAGATGGTTTCTGTTTTCTCTCTTGGTGCCACAGACGAGGCTCCGAACTGGAGGCGCAAAAGAAGCAGAGTTCAAATGACCTCAACAGGCTGAAAGCTGAGACCAGAAACCTCGAGGACCACATCACGACGCTGCACACGTAGGTTTTTATAACAAGCTTCACATTCAGAATCCCTGTTTTTACTTTTGAAGTACACCTGTTGCCGCCTTCTTACTGTTTGCATATGATTTTTAGTTTCTGACTAGTTGTGGTTATGTGTGAAGCGTCTTTATTTTCAGTGGCTTTTTGTGTGTTTCTTATCTTAGGGTGAATGAATGGAAGTTAGGACAGAAGAGAGACAACTGCACAATCTACAAGTTTCTCTATGACACCATGAATCTGAAGGTGGTGTATGAACATTCTAATGGTAAGATTTGTCTCATATTCCATCCAGTAATGGAGTTGAACTATACACATGCTGACAAGGCCTTGTGAGAGTAAACGGGGCTCATTCTGTGTGATAGAGCAGGGGTAGTCATCTCAGTCATTCATTTACTGAAACTCCACTCTGTGTATTAGGTAGGTGTAGTTCTAAGTGCTTTGCTGAGGCTGGTCTATATTTTATTTTTCTAAATTTTGTGGTTTTTCTTGTTTCCCTTTCTGTTATTTTAAGGACAAAGTGCTGGTAATGAACCAGAGCAGAAAATATCAGACATCACCTTCGAGTTTCTACTAGATGGTAAGAAAAAATACAAATTTATTTCTGATCATCCACTCACCTGTGTTACTGGCACAAAGTATTAATTGTTAAGTTACTAAGTAACTTATCAAAATGTCCCACAACCTTTTGTACATTTTGTTTTCCATGTAGATGGGGAGGCAGAGTGCAACGCTCGGCTTGTCCACAATCTGCTCTCGAAGTATATTGAGGGAGAATCTACCTGGAAGAAGAATTATCCAACAAGTAGACATGTCCCAAAGGTTTGTACAAGTGAAGACGCAACAAAGTTCCAGTCTCAGATTTTGTTGATGTCGTATATTCACTCACTGACCACTTCATTAGGAACACCTGTACAGTATAATCGATCCAGTCCAGCAACTCTGCCGTCAAATTTCATTTCTTTGCAGTCCGAAACTTGACTGGTAATTCTGATAATTCTACTTCGATCATTTTTTTGGTTTCGTCATTTATTATACATATGGTGGCCAACACATTAGAACCATCTCCTACAGCGAGTGCATACTAGCCATTAATTGCTGTAACGGTACATCTCATCCATCCTCGGGCGTTTAGAAGTTCTGTTAGATTAACAGACGCCATCAGTCGACCTTTGTGAACGTGATGTTTGTTTGCATCGACCTCTCCCAGTGAGCTTTTCCCTCACCTGTTTTCTGCAGCTGCTCCATGACGTTAGCCTGGTGGTGAGCCGCTGTCGTCTGCTGGGAGAAGAGCTGCGTCTTCTGCGGCTGTGGGGAAGTCTGAAGCTCGATATCCTGGACATCAGCAGCGTGGATACCCAGTATGAAAAGAACAAATGAATATCATTCACTCATACAAACTAAATACATTAATTGGCTCTCATTGAATAATAGCACATCTAAATTGAGCTATAATTTCATATGTTGATCACTTTATTTGCTGTCTTCTTGCAGAGTGCATATTGCCTTCTGCAGTCTTAGGAAATGTGCCAAGTTTGAGGTGGTTTTCTCCGTCAGTTTGATCAATCAACTCTATGTGCTTCGGCTGCAGAGCTTTAAGAACAAGATTGGGAGTACAACGTAAGTGAACGTTCCATGCACTGAATGGTTTGGGCTCCATGTTCACCCTCAGTAGTATAGTACTGTTACGTTTGACTTTCATTGGACAAACATAATGACTTACCTGTTGTGTTTGATTTTGCAGGAAACAGCAGGTTGAAGATATTGTGTCATCATTCAGTCCAGGCAGGAAACTTCTGACCAAGGTTGTCAAAAAGATTCATGAGGACTTGCTCTGCTGAGGGCAGGAGCTTTGAGGTTTTATAATGAGATGTGTATAAATGTTGTACATACTAGGTCCATGTTTCTCTGTGACATGCTGGTTTCTTATGTTTGTCCTGTTGATAACAGTCACTGAACTTTATTAGTAATGATTAACATATAGATGTTGATATATAAAATGACTAAATAAATAAAACAAAGTTGTGCTTTTCCAATGCGCTAGTCTTACTTTACTTTTTCTTTCAGTGCAGTGATGAATTTGCAGTTTATACAGTGACCTCTAGATGGTGAACATGCACTGAGCCAGTGCTTTGCTGTCTTGTTTCTGTAAACAAGCCCAGATATATAAACCACATTCGCTGTGTGTTTGAGACCATGTACATATGTGACTGACAGTTGTAGCTTTGTTCAGTAAACTTCACATGTAAATATATCTAATATTATTTCATTAATTAAATCAGGTTTTCTTTTTTTATCTGCATTCATACTTTCAATAAATGCTTTGTCCTTTTTTGGTAGCACAAAACATAAAATAAATGTGTTCGTGTTTTGGATCATTGTTGTTTCATATTCCCCTGTAGTGCATTTACTTTAATGATTAATACATTAATGTCTTTTACTCTTCTAATCATCAAACTGCGTCTTGTGTCAGTGAAACCCTTTACGGCACCGTAAGCCTGTAAATAACAATTCTGTTTCCTATGTCTGAAGACTTTTGTCAAAGCAGTGACCATAGAGTTTCAGAATTAGTCCAAGAATATTTCTTTGTGTATTTTCTGTTAAGTCATGACAAACATGTTTGTCTTTGACGCTGTGGATCTTTCTGTGCGTTGGCTGCTCTTTGCAACAATAAAGACATGACTGACATGGACAGTGTCCGTGGGTCAAAGGTCATGGGTCAATTTATTTCAAGGTCAAACTGCTTTTGAGAGCGTGGGAGGCAGTGACCGTCCCCTCCTGAAGCACTGATGTCAAAGGTCACAGAGTCCCGTCCAAACCAGCACCCGCGAGTGAGCGATCGGTGAAGGTTCTTCGAGGTCACGCTCTCCCTTCCCCAGCGACCGCATCAGAGCTTTAGAGGACACAGCGTCCAGGCAGCCTTCAGGTCTCTTGACCTCGCACTGGACCTCAGCTCAGTTTTGTTTAAATCAATCCACTGAAAGATTTTTCATTATTTCCATGCACAACTGATTTGTTCATTACTTGATGCCGCAACACAGATATATTACGACGGTTCAATGAATTAAAAAGTGATTTTCTCACCTCCTGTCATTGATTTCCTATAATTTTCTTTCTTCACAAATGGCAGAATAGAAAGTCAATGTTTGTGTCCTTCTGAAATCCATTTCAATTCATCACACTGGACAAATATTGGTCCTATCGTGATTATGTGATACAGAAATTCATCTAAACCCAGTTTTATTAGTACCAGTACTCTTCAACACAAGAGCAGTTCTCTGCAGTTTTGTATGAAGAAGCTGTTTCCAACTGATCCTTTTTACGTAGCTGTGAGTCCTGTTAATCGACGGAAGCTTTGTATTTATATGTCTAATAAATGTAAAGCTCCTTTTCACTCTTTGTCATGTTTGTTTTTCTTCCAGAGAGACTAATGTCATCTTACCTTGATCCATATGACATTAGTTGGCAACATGTTGTCACTGCTCCCAAGGCCTAATTGTGTGAAATGGAACATTTGGCTTCAAGCAACCTTGTTCAGATGTGTTTATATCCAGGCCCAGAGGCAGTATTTCACCACGGTAACCACATCAGTGTCCTCCACAGGCTTCAGCGGAATAGAAAACTGAATTGGGGTCAGTTTGTATTAAAGTTGAAACACAGGAACATATGTGCACTTAACTCTGGTGACAAGAAAGATTTTCTAGGAATAAGGTTGGAAACATCTTAATGATTGTGATGAAGCATCAGCATTTTCAAATATGAAATATCAAAAAATAAAGCTGTAAAACATTTAAAGTGGAAACTTCTACGGATGCTAAACATCCATTAGGGACATTGAAGGGTTAAACTTGGACAATAAAGCAGCTTTTAATAATTAATAGAGATAAATAATAGCTTTAATACAGCCTCTACATTTGATCCACACATAAAGACTGTGCCCAAGAGTTTATTGTTTCTTAGGGTTAATCAACGTTTCTTTTATTTGTATGAAATTAAGACGACTGAGCAGAAACTCCAGGTCATGAGGTCTGGGAACTAACAGCCGTTACTGTACTTCTAACGACGTCGCACCCACCTCTGGCGTTGAACATGAGCCGTGTATGTCCTCAGGTCTCTGTGTTCTCCATTCTCCACCTGCCTCAGTCACCTGACGCCGGCGTCCACCTGTTCTGCTTCAGCGGAACAGACAGACTGTGAGAATCTGAGCCTCAGGGGCAGCAGGAACACGTTTGGGCATAAAGAGAAGCTATCACATGATTCTTCGTCGTTCTGTGTCAGTTTTTGGTCATTTCTCATCTCGTTGTTGGTCTCTGCCAAATACACAAAATATCACTTCCTGGAGAAGTCCTTGGGTCCAGATAAGCTGTGTATGCAGAGCAGAGACGCAGGCAGCCGCATGTCTGCGCAGCTGACTTCGGATGTCACTCGAGTCCATCACAGTCGCAGTCATCCTGCGCTGCTCCAGGCCGTTAACTTGTCAGAGGGCATCAGAGGCCTTCCAGGCAGGTAATTAGCTCCGCTGGCATGTGCTCCTATTGTGATGCAAATGACAGGAACACAGTCGTGTCCTTCACCCCCCTACTCCCAATCACCAACACACACACAAGTGAAGACTATGTGACCCAAGAGTTGCCACATTCTCTGGCCATTCTCAGGAAAAGACAATAGGTCTGGCTTGTTAAAATAGGCTCCCGCCCAGCAGGGGGCCAGATGAGCCACAGCAGCTGTGGCAGAGCATCAAGCCTCGGTGACGTCCACAGGTTTCTTTGAACCTCTGTGGGGTGCGTTACATCTCATTAGGAGGAGACACAAAGGAAGAATTATGCTTCTAACGTCACAGCCTCGATGAGTCTGAGTTACTTCAGAGAAATCTTTATGTCAGCAAGCTTAAGCCAACTTTATTCTGTGTCCTGCCAAGCGGAGACAACGTGTCTTCGTCCTGAACATCTACGTCTACATCTGCGAGTGTCAGTGCCACTGTCATATCTTCTCGCCTTCACCCCGGCTCCTCCATCAGCTCCTCCATCAGCTCCTCCATCAGCTCCTCCCCGCATGCTCGGTCCTCGGTCTCGAGTTATCGAGTGCCCTTTTGACACGTGACGCTTTTTGGCGCTTTAGCGTCTCCTAGACAAGGCGAGAGGCGGCTGAACGTCCAGACTGGGTGGTGAGTCCCGACCATCTTTGATCCACACCCTGAACGTGCTAACAGAGGCGCAGCAGCCACCTTGGTTAAGTGCATTCCCACAGGCTGTGGCCCAAATCCCTGCTTGACCCTGACTGATAAGCTATGATATGGAGAGGCCACGGGACTCGTTTTGCCTTTAAAAGAAGAGTAAATGTTTCTGTGCTTCTGTCTGTCCTGCTCATTTTGAAGGTCACAGTCAATTCCAATCGAACTCACTGACTGTACATTTAAAAACAGGTTTTGGGTTCATTTTAACGAACAACATTGTCGAGCTAAGCCCAAGGTCGTCTGCTCTGCATCAGCCGCCCGCACACTGTAATTGGTCGTGACTGTGAGAACCCTGCACGAGCACATTCATGGAAAAACAGGATCAACACGTTACGGGTGCCCCAGGACCCGAACGGGGAGCTGATAAGGCTTTGGACGAGGCCCTTTTTATGGGGGACGTACACGACGAGGCCCTGGAAAGACTCTAGAGCAAGTAAGGATCAGGATTTAGATAAAACACAGTTTCACAGGTCTCAGGTATTTGCAGGAAGTGCTGCATGTTATGTTGTCTTACTAACAGGATCAAGTTTCCATGACGTTCTCATTGAAGTTCAATGGGATGTCTGTAAGACTACACTTTCCCTTCTTCCCTGTATTTCTTGTTTATCCACTTTCTACCAGGAAGCATCTGAAGAAAACCTTCACACTACTTTCCTTTGTTTCTCTATCTGGGTTATGATGGAAGTGATGGCTGTGGTTTGTTCAGTGCATTAAGTGGATTAAGCTGATTCTCTTCCTATTCCTGTTTCAGTGAAGGGCCTTTAGGCTGACATTAAAATATAGATGTTATATTTCCAACCTTTCTCCAGTTAAGCCACGTTTGAGTCTTGAGTTGTCACATAGAATCTGCAAAAGGCCTAAGTTCACGCAAACAAAGGTTTTTCCAACAGAAACATCTTTCTTTCACGGTGTCACTTCGTCCCCTCCATCTCTCCATGGCCTCCGTTGCCCCCATACGTTCTTCATGTCCAGTTTTTCAAGCCAACCAGCAGGGACTGACTCCTGGGCAATTCTTCATCTCAGCAGTCCCTCCCGTCTTATCGTGCCCTGCAGCTTGGCCGGATCAAGCGATATAAATTGAACGTGCCCAGAGGAGAGACGCCGGTTCCTCTTTTGGGTCCACACATTGTTTCGTCTGGGCCTATATTTATTTAGATGTAAATCAGCTTGTAGAAGTGTTGCGTCCTGTCCTTGTGTAGTGGGCGGCGGACTGGGGCTCATTTGTTGGAGGAAGTCAGCGCCACTGAGATCGGAGCTCAGATTGTTTTCCATTATGAGGCTGTTATTGATGTGAGAGGGTGACATCATGCGGCCTCACCCTTCAAGGGTGGCTTGGTGAGAAAGCTCCCACACCCAGCCCGTGTTCATTACTCAGCACCATGAGGGTCCTGGACTTCTCGTCGACCTTCAACCAGTTCAAGGCTGCTGGGGACCAGTGCTTTGAGGCCCTTGATGGGGATAAGTTGTGGTGAAATCACTGAGCAAAACACAGCATCTAGCATCTATTTGACTTAATGAACATTAATATTGGTTCCATTAGTGCTGAAATGAAACACTGTGGTTTTGCAGGTGGTTTTGACCTGATCCCTCAGAACCAACCTTCTCCTCATATTTAATGTAGGCCTGAGTGGTGTGAGGCTCCCCTAACGCTGCTGGAAGCCTTCATTTCATTTCACGAGTCTATTTCTTTCAAATTACATTTTTTCAAATGACAAAAACTATACTAAAGTAATTTACAAAAAGACATAAAGTCATCGCTTTCCACACGAAGTGGGTCAGATCAGCTCCACTTTGGCTGGTGTTTATGTTTCAATACTTCACATTAAAACAAATGTGAAGTAGTTGTTTTATTAGTAGGGTCGTTTTCAGAGAAACTCGAATAAGAGACGAACCCGTTGAATGTAAAATCTTTTCTAATGAGGCTGTAGTTTAATAACAACTCGCAGCACGCGCCGTGTCCCGTCCCGGCTTCCGTAGACATTCCTGCACTGTCAGTGTGCGGTGACAGACAACCGTCGCGAGCCACGAACCCAGCTCCAGGTCCCGACTATGGAAGAGATCAACAACATTGACGTGGTCCCGTGCACAGAGTCCGACTACCTGAAACCGTTCAGGGTGCACTACAGCCAGGTGAGTCGCGTCTGGCGGCAGCGGCTCGTAGATGCTGCTGGAGGCTGGAGGCTAGCCCAACCCCCCATTCATTGCGAAGCTAGCAGGCTAGCAAAGCATGACGGTTCGCTGTCTGAGCCCAGACGCTGACGTTCGCAGCAACAATTGGCATCATCTAGTTATTAAGCCGGCGTGGTCGCTGCGTTTGCACGCGGAGGAGAGAAGCGGTCGCCACTGCGCTGGACGTGACAGCTCAGAGGCAGCTACATGCTAACGTGCTAACAGTAGCTTGATGCGGACTGTGGTCATTAGCACATGCTTTACTTTAGTGCGGGAGCAGGTGTGGATGCTGCGCGTCGGGGCCGAGGGGAGGTGTGTTCAGGTGACATTTTAAACGGAGCTGCTCGGTCCGTGCAGCAGGTGAGCGATGCTCTGCAGGATGAGACCACTGCTGAGCTTCACCTGGCAAAACCAGACCAGGCTCCGCTCAGTGAAGTTAACCCCATTAAACACAGCCACTCGGTCTTTATGGAAGAAACCAACTGTTACGCGATTGGCTTGAAAATGATTCCCAGCTGTTTTGATGATAAATAAAACAAATGAAACTGTGCCAAAATATTTGTTCCCTGTCTCTCAGATTTTCATCTTTGTGCAGCTTTAGACAGGTAAAGACCAGACCCTGGAAGACGCCACATTGAGTTCTGTGAGGTTATTTTAGGTACAATACAGTTCAATAGACACAACAATCAAAATGATCAAAGAATTAATAAAACAAAGTGTCAGTCACAGCAGCTTCGTTAATGTGATTCTAGTAGGTTCCAGGCGTGAGATAAAGAGAAAACCTAGAAAACCTGCCACTGGTTGTAGCCCGTTTGTAATTATGACACTATTTCTATACAGAGACCATAAATATACGATATTAGTTTCCTGCGTATTTGTGTAGTGGTTACTAATCACTGTTGGCTGCTGCATATTAGAAATAGAAAGGTGTAAAATTAAAACCTTTCAGCTTCATCACCCTGAAGCTGATCGTTTTATTTTTTTATTTTTTGATGTCCTCTGTGTGAAAGAAGGCAGAGTGTGACAACAGCGTGTCCTGATGGTCTCCAGCAAAGTGAGAAATGCCTCCTTACCCAAACACAGGCTTCAGTCCAAGTCGCATTTATTTTTAGGTTTCAAAATATTTGTGCAGTTTCTCTGTTCCTGTGTGAAGGAGATGGTTTCTGTTGTGTCAAATCTAAATGCAGAGGGAATATTTTCATAAAAGTCGCTTTTGTGACGAAGCCTCCTTCAAGTCATTAGCGCACTCTAAAAAAAGACTGTAGCTCAGAAACAAATAGGATTTAAGTTGTGAGTGATTTCCTTTAATTTAGTCTGAAAACTCACGTTGAGAGGAGCTCGGGTTCACACCTGTGACTGCAGGGTGCACGGTGGGGGTTAAGCTCGTCAGGAGGATAGCGGAACGGACTAAGACAGCAGATGGACAAAAGAGATGATAGTGGGCTCCCTCTTTATCCTGACTCCCTTTCAACCTCGTCATCTCTCGTCCGCAGCTCGAGAGCGACTGTGCAGAGACTCCCCACAAAGCGTCGTTTCTCCAAACCAACTCTGTCGAGCAGTACGTCTCCGCTCACTGAATGAAGTCTGCGCAAACGTTCTCTGGAAGTAGAGAATGCGGAACATAAGAGGCTCTTCATCATTAGTGTTATTGGTGCTTTTCTCTCCCTCGGCTCAGTCTAAATGCAGGCGCTTGTCCTCGTTGACTCGGGGAAACCCCTCTTACCTCTGCTGCCTTGTGCTGACATTGAAGCACAGGTTGCTCTTCAAAGCAGGATAATTACCCCTCATTTTTTTAGAACGATTTTAATTATTCATGTGGAAATATTTATCTTAGTTCTTCTTAAAAGGCACATTTTCTTTTTTGTAAGATGAGGATGAGGACGTCTGTGTGCTCTTATGTGATCGAAACAGTTTGTACCTACTGTTTCGCCCCCAATGTTAATCGCTGTATAAATCCATCCATTGTTTCTTTGTGCTTTTGCGATATTCCCTCTATTTGTTTTCTGCATCGAGCTGCAGAAAGCTGGACTTTCTGCTCTGTTGTGGTTGTGCAGGTTTGACTTTGGTTGTTTAGAGGAACCACCAACACGCTTTTGTCTTTGAGACTGTGAAGCTTTGTGTAAACGGACGATGGTGTCGTCTGACGTTGACGTAGTCGGCTGTTCCAGTAAGTAGCCTGCGTGTTCCATGTAAAAACATGCGGCGTCTGTATTCGCCATCATGAACTGATTGTATTGTGGGGTTTTTGCAGGTCGCTGGTTGTAATGCATACGTGAGTCGTGCTGCCTTTGTTAGACACCAAAGATAAGTCCTAAAAACCCAAACCGGACGGCACACGTTGAGGCAGAGTGAGAGCTTTTGTGTTTGACCAAGTGATTCCTTTCTTCCTGCTGCAGCTGCCTGCTTTGTGGTATTTTCAGCACAGGAGGTGTGTGAGTGATGGTTATTAGACTGTAAGCACCTAAAAGATGAAGCCCGTGCATCCCTCCCTACAATAGCCATTCACACAGGAGCCAGTCGCCTCTGATGCCCAAAGCCAGAGGGACCACATTAAATTCAAGGTCCTGTGTAGCCTGTTCCTGTTTTCCTTCCTCTCAGACCACCTCTCTCGCTCGCTCTCTTCCCCCATGGGCTAAATCTCTCTGTCGTAATCCATGTCGGCCATGATTCTCCGTCTCCCCGGGGCCGTTCAAGCTGTGCCTGCTCCCTCCCCACACCCCCCTCTCAGCAAGTGGCCTGAGTAATGAGGGGAACCCCACCATCTGTGAGTGGTGACAGGATACCGGGGAGGAAATGTGTGTGGTGACACATCCATGCTGAGTAGCTTTACCTCGTACAGTAGTGGCTGGCGCTGTTGTTGATGTTGAAACATCAATCGCTGCTAAATTATTAGCCACGTTTTGATATGGTGATGTATTCAAATTCCTTGTTGTGACAAACTAGCATCACATCCTTATGCGCATGTTTGGCATTTTGCCTAGATATCGACTGCTCTAAAACAGACCTATAGTAGTAGTGTTCGGATCTGGATCATTGGTTTTATCAGCTTACATGCGTGATTCAAAAGTAATCAATCAACTGATCAGTGAATGAATGGCTTTGAATGCCAGCCTCATGTTTCCTCCTGTAAGTGCAGCCCAGACATTTGCGTGTCCACTTCATTTATGTTGCCAACTGCCAGGCCTCAGAAGGCTGTTCATTAAACGATGGAATGAGTGGATGCTTAACTGGGTTCTTTTGCAGATGAGGGTCACCTACTGTTCAGAAATGCAAACATGCAAACATTTTTTTTATTTCCACAGTTTTTAGCACAGAGGAGTTATGATGGTATAGTATCCTCACGCTGTAATTTACCCATGAAAGGCTCATACATCATTCAGTAGACGTTCCTTATAGTAGTAAACACTGAGGAGCGCATCCTCACCTCCGCAGGTGATTGGTTACATGCGTGTTTTCATTCTTGTTTTGATTTTACAGAAGAAATGTAAGAAGAAGAAAAGACGACGCAAGCAGTTTGTATTTGCTTGAACAATGACTGGGTTCCGGACAATTACACCAAATCTAATGGTCGTTGGAAAGGAAACACAGATTTCACACATACAGCTTTAACTTAGAAACTGAGAATTAAGGTCAGAGCTGCTGTTGGGTGGACTGTGCAGCTGTTCCTAATAAAGTGTGTGTGGTTTGATATGGTGGTAAACATTAACTATGTGTCCCAGCACACAGCATGATGGCTGTTACAGTAAATGAAGACGATATCATAACTAAACCTACACAAACACGGCTTCGTGCTCGCGTCTCTCAATGGGACGGTTAATGATGCATGAACAGCTTTATGCTGGCTCGGCTTCACATCGAGGCCCCGTGGCCACGACATGCTGGGGTCATGCACCAGTCACTTCACCGTTTGATGGCGGATCAGCTGCCTCTCTGCTTTGGCCTCAATCTAATCTTGGGGTACAGCAAGATCTGTTTTGGAAGTGGGACCTATAAGTAGTTTATATGGAAGGACAAAGACAATGGTTGCAAAACTTAATGCATCAGTTTCCAGCACTTGGATTGGAAGCAACAACAAACGGTTCATTTCACCTGTCAGCGGTTTCACTGTTGTGGTGTTTATCGTGCTACCGTGATTAATTGGGAGGCGTTGTAAGGAGGTAGAGCTGTGGTAGAGTGTTGTGTGTTGAAATTGAATCGGCATGTTGAGTTTTCACCCTTCACAGGGATCTAACGTTTGATGTCCCCGCCGAAAGGTGGCACTTCCTAGCAAACCCTGTTGCTACAACACGAGCTGTATTGTTCTCGATCCTATCTGTGCCGTTGGCTTTCCGTCTCCCTCCCTCCCATTTCTTGGGTGGTGCTGAAGCTCCACCGACACACGACTGTGAAATAGGGCTGTTCTAGCGAAGCTCTCATCCCTGCGCCTGGAAGAGCCTGTGGGTGGAGGGGAGGTGAAGCCTGAACTTGAATCAAGGCCACATGTCCTCAGGCGTGGAAATATAGGCCGACTTCACCATATTTATACAGAGGAGGATTCTGAGGAGGTGTTTTACTTTGATTCACACATGTTTGCATGAAGCAGACAGCTTTACTATCATAATTACGTCAATCAAAGGAAAACAGGAATGAAGCCCGAGTCATCAAGGCTTCACATAGGGTAACGTGTCCGTGTCCATGCAGAGGTAATGATATTTCATCAGCTGAACGCGTCTCAGTCCACGCGACGGCTGTCTGAGTGAAAAGGTTTTTATTGTGTTTGCTTATTGTTTTGTTCTTTTTCAGAATGGCACAAAGAAATCCTGGGACTTCATGCGAACTCACGACAGGTAACATCCATCACTGCCGTTTGTTGGAAGCTCATCCTGTCTGTGTGGTAATGTGTTTATATTACGCTGGTTGACGCCGCCAGTGTGTTCCTGGTTACTGTAATGTCTGGATTTAGCAGATCAGGGATCAGATTTCTCTTAGACCCTGGGCTTATTTGGAAACACTCCCTGTGACTTATCTAGACCTGCACCACTTTGTGCTCGGCTATAACAACGCCGCCCAAACGCACACCTGTGGCTGTAATTAGCATCTCTCGAGGTATTTTTACACCTTGTGGATGGAGAATCTAGACGCACGTGTTTTAGGGAAGCGGTCGCTGCTGTAACGCTCTTTCACAGGGAGCACGTTTGTGTCAGAGCTCTCCCGTTCTGTGCCACAACGCCCTGAGCTAAGTCTCAGGTCATTTAAGCCCTCTTTCCTCCACCTCTGACCCCAAACAGAGGTTCCGGTGAAAAATAGTACCACTGAGACAAAAGCCCTAAACTTCAAACCCACGGAGAACGGGGCCGTAGCCCAGGGAACCTCCAGCCTTTTTAAGGCTTATTGAATGAAGCCAGGATTGTTTTGCATTTTTGTGCAAGTGTGCATAACATTTTTTCTCAGCAGGATTCATTTGGACCTGACATTCCTGTAACTTTGTCATTTAGCTGCAAACTGTGTTTGTACAAGAATGGGATGGCTCTCAGCTGACCCGAGCTCGTCCTGCTGAGCATCCAAGACGCTCACAGGGACGTGGATATGACTAAAACACGTGTAGACTCGCGCTTTGTTATTTTGCCACCTGTGTGTTTATGGGAGTGTTTGCATAACGGTGCCTTTTTATACCTGGATGTGTTTTTTGAATCCGTTTTTGTCAGTGCTCGAAGACCAAGCGCCACAGAAGCATCGAGCTGCATATGATGTGACTTTGTCTTTTTAAGGCAACGTGTTCAACCTGTAATCGTAGGGTAATAATGCTCAAATGATGACAAATTAAAAGCAAGTGACAAGAGCCAAGTTCACCACGTTTTCCCCTCGTACTCGAGGGACGTCAGTTTTCCTGTTGACCAACCAGAGGAAGCCTAACGGTGCATGAAAAGTCCTGAGCATGTGTTTAACCTGCTTCTTGGTTTAAGCATTACAACCAGCAGGAAGCTATAACAGCAGTAATGGTGTGGAACCGCGCTGCAGACCAGCCTCAGGGGGCGGCGGTCGTTCCTCGGGTCTTCGGGGCCAATGCGTCAGTTAAATCCAAAATACAATCTTGTCTAAACTCTAAATTAAATAAGACTGAACTAAACAAACGCCAGCGATGGCCTGTGGTCATTTTACGTGGGTAAAGCAGGCGAACTGGATTCAGACGGGTTGACGGGGCAGAGCTTCCTGCAGACGCATCCGCCTGCACTCGAACGCAGCAGCAAAGCACCTGTGTATCCACAGCATCAGTGTCTGTGGACTCACGTTGGGTCATATCTGACCTAAGTTAAACATGTTCCCCAGGTGACACCGTCTGACCTCCAGCTGCCTGACGGCTGGTTCGGCTGATGAATTACTGCTTATGTTATGCTACTGTTATTTAACGTTGCCTTGTCCTTCTTTCCCCAGTGTATCAGTGCTGATCTTCAACACCACCTCACACTGTTTTGTGCTCGTCAAGCAGTTCCGTCCAGGTAAGAGCGGCGGAGCAGCGCCGCTGGCCAGGAGCTTGTTCGTGTTCTCCTCGTCTCCACCCCAGATCTAGATTTTGTTTTCCTGTGGGCACTTTCACTAAAAAAGCAGCGCATTACAATCCCTGTTTATTCAACTGGGTTGGTAACAATGCAGACTCATAAATAGACCATAAGAGGCCTTGTTACAAAGCAGCCTGACCCCCTTTGTAAGACGTCACCAGGGACTGTTCTGCACCACACTGAGCTAAATTCAAGGAAGTCTGGGCATTGATACATTTCTTTTCCTCTTCTGTCTCATGGGGGTTGGAGGAAGACTTGTACCAGAGTTTGTCTATAGCCAAGAATGACATTCCTAAATGAATATTTTCAGCTCTGAGGTAAATTAAACAAGGCCTTCACATAATTCGCCATTTGTGAGCCTTTTAATTTGACCTTGTAGTGTGGAATTCAGTAGAAAGCAGGAGGTTCTTTTACCGTGTTGCTTTCCACCACCAGCCGTGTACATGTGCGAGTGGGAAAGGAACAAGAAGGAGTCGTCTCAGTCCGCTGAGAAAACCGAAGAGGCCTCGTCCGAAGCTGCGGCCTCGGAGCCTCGGGAGGGCCAGTCGGCGCCAGAGGGGGAGAGCTCTTCTCAGTGGCCTCCGGCCTCGGCGGGGGTCACCTACGAGCTCTGTGCTGGGCTGGTGGACAAACCCGACCTCTCCCTGGAGGAGATCGCCCGGCAGGAGGTGCTGGAGGAGTGTGGCTACGACGTGCCTGCTTCCAAACTGAAGAGGATTACGTCCTACAGGTTGGTCTACTGAGAGACTAGAGATAGACGGCCCTTAGAAATGAATTATTATCTATATGCTTCAGCTGAACATCTCTGGACAGTAGCTACATTTGTGCAAAACGATGAGAAACTCGCCTGGAGATGAAAGTGACACCTGTCAGGCTCTAAATGTTGTATATTTCAAATAAATGCTCAGAAACATGTCAGACACCTACATCCTTCTCTGCTGCTTGACAGAAGAACCGACACCTGTGTGTGATGAGAGGAGGTAATTTGTTCTGCGGTGTTTCAGCTAATGTTCAACAGGGTTTAAGATTAATTTGGTGCATGGTAATGAAAATTGGTAAATGATTCCTCATCTAATCAGAGGGAACAATATACTCACAACTGAAAACCGCTTAAGAGCAAACTGTACAAGTATTCACACCTCTGCCCTAGAGCCAACAACTGACAGCTCTTTGGCATAAGTTCCCAGCTAATAAAGTCGAAGTGTTGAGGCTATGTCAGAGCGCTATAGGAGAATCAGACGAGCCATCCGTCTTTGTCAGAGCGCTTTTAACAAGCTGCGGCGAGGCCGAGCAGCTGAAAGCGTCTGGACAGCACCTGAACAGCCGTGACTGACGGCTCTCGTCGCTGCGGCCTCGATTCCCTCCGGCGGCGGCGTCCGTTCGGGACGCGTGGGCCGCTTCCATTAAATAGGTGGGTATGACAACTGCTGGGTGAGCGGCAGGCGACGCAAGGTGACAAACAGCCGCAGCAGAGAAACTGTTCCACACCAGCATAGTGTGTGTGGCCTGGTATAAATTAAAGACGGAGCATGACAGATTTCATATGAGGCTGTCAAAACGATTCATACTGATAGAAGAATGTGGCCTCTGGCAGCTGTGCTCACGCAGATAGACTCATCTTTCATCTAACTTCAGTACTGACCAACAGCGTCCTTCCGTGTCCATCCCATCAGGTCGGGCGTCGGAGTCACCGGATCCAAGCAGACCATGTTTTACGCTGAGGTGTCGGATGACAACTGCGTCAGCTCAGGTGGAGGTGAGCCGCGGGAGGGAGAGCTCATCGAGGTGGTCAAAGTCCCGCTGCATGAGGCCATGACGTTCGCCTACGACGAGCGTATACCCAAAACCATGGGCGTCATCTTTAGCTTCATCTGGTTCCATAATAACATGTCTCCCAAGTACAAGATCTCCACTAATGTGTAACTGCTCTCCAGCCGTCGCTCTTTCTACAACGTTAATCCAAATTCACTCTGGCCCAGCACACCCACTGTTCCCCTCATGGCTCTTCGTCCTGTGTTGCCTTCTCCCCTGTTGGTACACGATGGAGGGTGGGCTCCTTGTCTTGTTGCCGATGGGTACGTTTGATTTTGTCCTGTTTAACTTCTCCTGAGCACTAACTTGCCATAGCTGGTTGTCACTGGCACTTTTCTGTGTTAACCGTGCCATTAGCTACCGGACGCTGCGTCTCACTGGCTCCGTTCGTGGTTAAAGGGGCGCTCCACTGATTTTTAGCAGGAATCCTGAACGTTACTTGCATGATGCGATTAGCAGGTTAAAAGGTTAGAGTCGAAATTCTAAGTCACATTCATCTAAGGATACAAAGCTTTGACTTTTGGCACAGTTCCACTAAAGACGGAGCTCATGTTAGGAATCAGTGGCGTGTGCCTTTAAGCTACGATCCAGATGCAAAAACTATGCCAGTCAGCGGCAGGGCCTTGTAGTGTCAGAGGTGTTGGGTGTGTTTCAGCCGCCACCTGTTCAGACATGCCTCACTTCATTTCTCTCATCCAAGCAACACTCCTCCCAGTTCCCCTGAGCCGAACAATCGCTCTGTCACTGAATTCAACTGTCGCTCTGCTGAGACATCATCACGAAGTTAAACCAGCCGACATGTTACGCGTCACCGCCATCGCGCACAAACGCGACGCGGCCTGCAAACGCTCAAATCCACTCGTCAGGCATCTTTGCTTTTAGCGGCTGCGGTTCACAGCCAGACACTCGTCAACAGATTTCCTTTACTTGTCCTGAGGAGCAAATCTCATATGGCCATAAACACGCAAACCTAATCACACAAAGTCGATCTCAAGCGCAGCCAAAATCTCAGGTGCAAATAATCAAACCTCAGCGTGGCTCTGAATATGACGATGACCAGCATGATATTAAACATTCAGAAGCACCTGATGGCTTCTAGACGTACGACCACACTAGTATTTAGCTTCATCCAGAAAGGGCTGCTACATCCATGATTCAAAGGAAGGACGTTCCACTCCTTGTAGTTTTGTTAGAAATATGCAAGCCTCGTGTTTTTGAGTCGTGCTGCTCACCTAAACCACATTTATTATTATGTGCGTTACAACAGAAACACACAGTCAGAGATGTTACACCAGCCGAGTCTGGAGTTAGAGCTGAAGTACAAATAATAAAGCTCACACGAGGCTTAAAGCCACTAACCTGTTGTATTAAACAACTAAATCCAGCCTGTGCTTCTCTTGGGTTCACATATGAACCAGTTTATAATTTATTTAGTACTTTTTGTTGCTTTCTGAGCCCAAGGAACAGCTGACAATCAAATGTCAAATTGTCTTTGTCGCAGTTTTGTGTGTATGTTTGTCTTTGTGTTTTCCTTCTGCTGCAGCAGTTCTCATACCAGAGGACTGAACGTCAGCGTCATTCATCTCAGTGCAGTTATTTCTCGTTGCCTGAGCTTCTGACCTGCGCAAACAAAATCAATCGTTTAAATCAACCAAACTGCAAACTCAGAAAAGTCTTTTCAGTCCTGAACAGTATATGCATACAACACTAAAGCCATATTTATCTTCCCGCGCATGTTTCTCAAACGATTTGTGGTGTACTCGAACGTTTCTTTAACTAAATTAGCTAATTTGATTATCTCCCTGTTAAAGGGGCGTTTGCCTGAATGATATTTTTGTTCAGAACTACATCTTTGCGTCGTTGCTGTCAGAAAGAAAAGACGAAAGCTCAGAGTGTCTCAGCTAGAAATGCCTCCCAGTCACATTGTGAGTGATCTGGTACAACGTTTAACAAACCTAGACGTAATAACTGAGCCACACGCTTTCATCTGATCATCAGGACTCTTTTGTAAAGTGTGGAAACCACCATTAAATGTTAATGTGTTTTAGTTCCTCGCCTTTACAGTGTCATTTATTTAAATTTGGGACTTTTTCTGTTTGCCGTCCTCCTTTCACTTTTCACCACGTGACAGACGTTTTGTTTAGTTTTCCTATGTGTGCGTTTGAGAAAGTGGTGCACATTGAGTGATTTCTGTGGTGCTTGCGTTTCCATTTTCTTGGTCTTATCTATACGTCTGAAATAATGGAAGCGAGTCATGAGGAAAATGTTTTTGTTGAAATGTGAACAACGGCTGCTGAGTTGGTTTGACGTCACGTGTCATGTTAGGGGCAGTCTGTACGTTTTTGTGTCTGTCAGAGGTGGAGAACAGAAACTCTCTGACATTTTTAAGGCCAAGGCTGTGTCGCCTTTTATGTAAGCTTATGGATGTGGGCCAACACAGATGCACGTTTCTTTAGACCTTCCCTCTATGATCTGAAACGCTCTTAGTGAAGATTACACAAGATGTAGGATGTGCAGGATTAATGACACAAAAGTAAACGGCAGCTCCTTGTAGAGGCGCAGAATTGCATCTGACAGAGGAAGAGAGGTGCTTAATGCAGGCAGCTAATACGGGATTTTATAGCTTTTACATGTAAGTGAAATACAGTCAAAGTTTGGTCACGTGTCTAATTCTGCCTAATGAAGGATTTAAATGGGAGGAAAAGGGACATCTTTGAAAATTGGTTTATTCGCGTTCTGCCCATGAGTTGGATAACAATGACCTAATAATACAAGAGACTGTTGCTCCCCCAGTGTCACTACGTCACACATTTCGTTCGTTGGAATAGAAAACGCCTCTTTGTTTGCTGTTCGCTGTGCCTTGCTTTTCTCTCCGTCGCTTCATAGTCACCTCCACAGATGTCCCATCGCGCCGTGTGCTACTGTCCCTGCTAAGCCATAAGCCCCTTCTGCTAAACATACTAATAGTGAAGGTACGTTTACAGCTGTGAGATTTACGCCTGTCGATGCTGGATTGGACATTTCTACCTCCATCACTCAGGCACACCGTGAAAATACTTAGCGGCCGTTCCTTCGCTTCACACCGTGAAAATACTTAGCGGCCGTTCCTTCGCTTCTGAAGCTCATATCAAACTTTCAACCAGAATTCAGCGAAGCCAAATCTCTGAAAACCTAATGAATTGGTACCAGATATTTCCGTGGACGTACCCCCCTGACTATGCTGTCGTCGTTCTTCAGCTGTTTTTTATTTTTATTCATGTCTGTGCACTTTTTGACTTTTTCATTCATCATCAGCTGCGGTTTATCAGAAAGCGTAAACGTTTAAAGGTGCTATGTGTAAGAATCTCTAATTGAAGATGGTGTCGCTGTTAAATTCCTCCCTGGGTGTCACTCGGTAAACAACAACCCTAACCCTCCTTTTAATTTCTCAATATTCAACTCATATTTCACTCTCAGTAAATCTTTGAAATGAACCCATTTGACCTTGTTGAGCCTGGTAAAGCACCTTTTGATTTGGATGAAGTTCACCCGTTTGGCTTCTTTACTTGCAGACTTTGCTGAATTTTACAAACTGCAGGGGGGAGATAATCAGATTTGTGGCTACGAATCAGCTCACAGAGAAAATATGTTGTAGCACACGTGTCACCCTGTTTGCTATTTAATATTTAGTCGAAATCCTACACGTAATACCTTTAAATGAAAGACACGGTCTCCTTTTTATAATGGTATTTGTCCAATTGTAATGTTTCTTTTTTCTTTTTAGCGTCTTTTTTAAAATATTTTTCTGGAAAAAACTGCTGTTTTTATGTATTTTATGCTTTATTATTTATGGTGTATTACCCATTGTGAGCTGTGTTTGAATTTTTTAATTTATGACCTAAATGTTGGAATATTTACCTTTTAAAACATGAAACTTGGTACAAACTATATATTTAAATATGATATCTTGCATGTGCACTAACTGTGATGGACTCAGTTGTATTAAATTAAAATAAAATGGGTTTGATGCCTGAAATATAAATTCTTTTTGTCTTAGATGCTTATGTTATCGTGACGATCGTTAGACGTCAGCGTTTTTAATGTGATGATCAAAAGTACTGTCTGTCTACCAAACACCCTGATAAGATGGAACCAGGTCCGGATCAGGAAATGAGACGACACTTGCAAAAAATCCCTCAGTGGAGATAAACCGAGCCACGTCCAGCCCAAGGCAGAATGGAAGCTGTTGTACTGTCAGGATGATTTAATCTCAGGTGATTGAGTTTGTGAGTTTGTGAATGTAGGGGAACGGCCAGAATCTGTTCTTTGTTGCTGTGAAGTGCAGGAAACACACAGAATGGCTTCAGTCTCTGCTCACGGGTTCAAAATGTCGACGATTTGCTCATTAGACAGTTGTTGAGAAGTCGAATGTGGGACAATGAGACTAACTTTATTATGTCTGCCAGCTGCGATGCTTCACCACTTTCACTGCTTCACAACAAAGTGCGTCACACTTTAGCTCTCGAGTGAAGGAACCCAACCGGAAGCTTGGAAGGCTCTACCGTCTGCTGACTGCTCAGTTTATCCCAACTTTACGCAGCAGTTGTCACTTTGAGAGTAGAAGATGGAAGAGCTCATTACTTTACTTATTTCCACCACTGGTCCATCTTCAGAAGGCTGGAGGGGTGGATGGTACCTCCAATGCTTTCATGTTGTAACTGGACACGTGGGATGTGTCTGTTCTCCAGAGACCATCTGGACGTGTGTGTTACCCCAGCAGATGGGCCGCCACCGCCACCGCCAGCCTCCTTTGTGAATGCAGCCCATTCACAGGTGGGAGCTCAAACCTGCCATTCGAAGACCAGGTCCACCAGGACACTAGACTGGGACAATACTACTACATACTCTCCATATGTCTGCCAACCAGAGCTCATAGTTTATGCACATGAAGGACGTGACTCGTCTTTAAAGCGCAGGTGTGGATAATGACCATAAACGGGAAGTACGGTCTGATCAAATAATGGCTTTGTAGAAAAACCTACGGTGACAGTTTGGGAACTTTATAATGAGATGATGAGCCTCACGGTGGCACCAGATGATAAGTCAGCCAGCGAAAACGCTTTGTTGGCTTTTTTGGGGAAGATCTAGTCGTAGAGATAAAGCATTTCACCGACAGAACCAAACTAACTGTGCTTCTTTACAACATGTGCTGTTCTACTGCCCTCAGATCTGAGATCAGTTAGGTCAGAGAGTGGATTAACGTGCTTTGAGGAAGCGCAGAGGAGGAACTGCTCCAAACTGATAAACCGTCCCAGATAGGAACCAGGTTGAAGCCGCTAATATCAATTCTCGTGACCTCGCGGCTCCCAACTGAGCTTTATCAGTGACACAAATTTACGAGGGTCTCGTCTGTGCATGCCAGGATAGATTGTGGGGTTTAGAGGGAGTCTTCCTGGAGGTATCTCCATATGTGGAAATGGGGAAATAGAAAGGTTTTATGTGCTAGCTTACAACAGAATAAAGATCCTCTTTAATCCGTGATTTACGGCGGGAGCCGCAGCATCAGCATCAGACGTAGCCCGTGGTGATAGAGGAAGCAAATGAAATGTCATAGGTATCCAGGCCATCACATGTAAGGAAAAGGTCAAATGGGAGCCCTCGCTACAAAGTCTGTTCCTGACTGAAAACAGGAAAAGCCAGAAATACTGCAAAGTGCCACTAACTTGTCCAACTGGATAACATTGTAACTGTAGTTTTGCTGTTTTTAAACCATTCACAAAAATGTGTGTGTGTGTGTGTGTGTGTGTGTGTTGCTGCGTGGGTTGAGGCGGCTTTCCCTGTTCGCCCTGTGTCGTAAAACCGAACGGTGCGTTTCCAGCCGGTTTGGAAGCGGCATGAAACCCGAACTCTGCTCACGAGAGAACACAAAAGCACAGCGCTGCTATCGGAGCGGAGCAGGGCCCGCGTGAGGTACAGGACGGTGTCGCTGGTGGCGGCTTGTTTCATCTTATCGCTGTGGAAATGACCTTTCCACACACTTGATAGCTCAGTGAACCACGGAAGAAAAAAAAGAGCAGAAACCCAAAGTGAACGTGGGTTTTATTCACCCAGAAGCAGGGCGAGCGTCAGCATTCATCACTGGGATGTGAGTCTGCAGCCACCGTCACCTCGTGTGTTGTTGCTTTTTGCACAGTGACCAGTGAATTGCTTCATTGTTCAGCCTTTAATAAGGTAGTTTATTCGTATTTAGGCTGGCCCATCATTTGCATAACCGTTGTTCACTGTTATGGTTTTCAGTTAACGTGCTGGAAAAGCCGCATTCCTCTGCCCATTGTTTCCTCGTCTACTGTGGATAAAGACAACTTTAACTGTGTCTTTAATAAATGGAAGTGAACGTCAACATACATTCTTCCTGTCTCTGGATTAATAGTCCCCATCAGGTCATTTCTCCCACAGCTTTGTGCTGGATAACACGTTTGGCTCAAGCACAGACGACATGTTGGAAGTGATGGGTCCGGTTCAAGCTGGTGGAGCTCAGGGGCAGAGATGGAGGCCAGGAAACAAGTTCAGTCAATGGTGCTGAACCCTAGAGGTCACCAGCTGAGGGTATTAATTATTCAAAGCTCCTTTTAAATAACATATGTGTTTGAATTAATCCACAAGGGAAATCCACTGCTTTTAAACTGTTCTGTTTATAAGTGTGCTGCTGTTCCTTTGAGGAAGAGCGAATAGAAAACAACCCGTTTGCTGAATATTACCATTCCATCTAGTGACTCCATACAAGACAGATGCTCTTAGAAATGCCTGCGTCTTATAAATGAACATCATTTTCAAGCTAGAACGGCGAGATAGTAATTAGCGCTTGATGAGAAACAGCAGGTCTCAGTCTTGACCCGCGCTACCACCATGAAAGACACTTTAAGCAGCGCCGGACACACACCGAGCCCCCGGAAGATAAAAGAGAACGGACCCATCAGGCGTATGTACAGACACCGGAGATCTGAAAGGAGAAAAGCCATGAAAAATGGATGAGAGAAGAAATCCACTTCACCTCCCCCCCTCAGAGGTTGGCAAACCCCCCACAGCGCTCACACTCATAATCCCTTCTCCTCCTGCACAGACACTCCTCTCCCTTGTGCATGTGGTGTCTGCAAACAGGGGGACGAGCTGGGAACACAGCAGCCAGGGCCCTTCGGTCGCTGTTAGTATTCACCTCCCATCACAGCTCGGCACTGTCGGAGGTTCCTCTTAGAGGTATAGGGGCACAGCTACGTAAGCAAAATCTAAAATTCCAAATGGTGCGTTGTATTTCTTAGTATTTTGGTTTTCTTGCGGGAGGGCGGTCGTCTGCCTCGACCGGCTGAGGTGAGGGCACAGAGGACGGGTCCAAGGGCTGGCGACACCCAGCTCTGCAGAACAGAAGGAGACAGAACAAGGAGCACAACTGAAAGAAGGAACAGCTAATGACATGCGAGGCTAATTGGCTTCACACCGTGTACAGGTCTTTGCTCAGTTCGCTCTGCGAGGCCCGACAGCCTCTGCTGTACATAAAGCCAGAAAAGCCCGACTCCTACGCCGCTGCTTCACTCCAGGCCCTTCACTAGGTGCGACCCATCTTAAGGGCCTCGCACGGACATGACAGCGTGTGAAATGTTCGGCCGCGGCTCAGGCTATCTGCCTCCTAACGGCCTATCAGACGGGTCAGCTGTCGCCTGAGCAGAGGGAGACAGAGACACGGGCAGATACGCGGCGATTGGCAGCGTCTGTCAGTCGCAGCCACTGTGGTGGTTGAGGTTTACTCCTCCAGCTGATGACGGAGGCCGAGGCTGTGGCACATGACACGCACCTCACCCTGGCTTCAGTAATTGTGGACTATTTCGCAGCTGTCTGTGCCTTTATGAGCGTGAAAAATGAGATGTGATGTCTACTCAACGAGTCTGTTTTACATGCTGCAGCCTGTTCAAGTCTTTCCGTTTGTAAAGGCCCTGCGTCACGGCTTTGATTGTTTCCCTCTAAGCAGCCTTCAACCATTTAAGTGTTTTTCCATGATACAGGTAAATGTTCAGCGAGCATAATTTCCTGTCACCGGGTTAGGAAAGGAAACAAGATTCTTAGGAAACCAATGGAAATGCTGTCGCACACTTTACACACACACTTGAGTCATTTGTGTTGTATAACATGAATCTGGTTGTTTTCATGTTTTGTATCTGACAGTTTGTGACAAGCAGGAGCAGCTGGTCTCCTCCGTTAGGCTCCTTTCAACATCTAAACCAACAACCTTTCTAATTTCACACACCGAACGCGCTAGGGACGAGGTGACGCATGCGCAGACAGCAGAGGGCGCTCTAAGCAACGCGTTGGCTGGAAGCGAGCAGAGCTGCTTGGTGGTTTGGTTCGACTGCTGAAAACTTCGGTACTGAGGCAGCTTTACTTTCAATATTTGCACACAAACACCAGTGTGTAAGAACACGTTCTGGCAAAATATTGAAGCCACTGCTCAGTTACTATTAAAAAGAGAAACGATTTATTAATAATACAGGAAACATTTGTGTTTCAAACGAAACATTTAAGGCAAATCAACACGTAATGCAAAATGTGAATGAAATGTTTATCATAACATTATTTATTTTCAAATGAAAGTGGAGCCCATTTACTTGGTCTGCTTGCAGTTTTTGTTTTGCTGATAAATTGTATTTAAATGCTGTGAATGAACCGACGCCTGAAACCAGAGAGAAAACGGTCATTAAAATAATGCTGCGCGTGTTAATTGGTGTAATTAAACGTATACTGCTCATTATAATATCTTGATGGCTGCGTTTAATTAAAGTCGACCCCTGCTTTGTGTGCGCGCTGTAATGCGGTTTGTCTAAATGAAGCTCAATAGCAGCCCAGTATAATTCAAGTTTTGGGAGGAGGACGAGGATGAGGAGGGCGAGAAGGAGGAGGAGGAGGAGGAGGTGGCGGCTGCTGGGGGGGTATTACACTATTTTCCGCCCCTTAATCCGGTTGGCTCAGAGACTGCCCGCAGGCCAATTTGTAAGTGGTTTGCTGAGCTGCCAATCAAAGCCGACGTCCTCTCCTCAGGCTGTGGCTACGGAACATCTCAGTTGCTGTGTGGAGAGATTTGACGGAGGGACGCTCCTGTACATGGACCATCACTGCGCTGCAGTCCGCCTCCTGCTCCCTCGCACACACGCGCGCGCGCACGCACGCTTGCATGGAACGCCTCGATGAAATGCGGACGGTGGAGAAAACGCGCATGTGAAGATTGTGATTTTTGCATGTCAGGAGAGGAGGAACTAGTCGCCGGGTTTCGCAGCGCTTCTCCCCCCGTGTGCCACTCTAATTAATCGGAGGCATGTGGAATCGCACCAGGATTAGGAATCGCTTCCCAACGGTGTGGCTGCTGTTGACGTTATGGACGGAGGTGAGGAGAGAGGCTCTTGTTTCTATTCACAAATATATATTACAAAAAAATTTAAATTTAAAAATGACCAATGTCAAAAGTTGGTGGGCGTGGGCAGCTTATTTTTCCGTCCAGCTCTGCGCATCGCGTTAATCGATAATTGAATTACGTAGCCGTCAGTTGTGGAGCATGTGATCATGTTACCATGACAAGATTGAAGTGAGGAATCGATCCAGGCTTTCTCTCCATTTTGGTTCCAGCGTTGAGCCGTAATTGCTTTATTCTCATGTCGGAATTAGGCCTGAGCCAAACAAGTTGGAAGTTGCGTCGGATCAATCGGCCGCTGCAGCGGTTAATTTGATCCCGTAACCTGATTGTCCACAAACCCTCGGGCTGCGAAGTGGACGCTGTTCACGTGCTCCGTTCATGATGCAACACATAATGTTGGCACGTCCAGCCCATCGCCCTCCATCAACTTAACGCTGGCTTTTAATCAAGCGTCACGCGCCGTTTTGCAACTTGTCCGTCTTTACGCACGCAAGTTAACGAGCCGCACATCGCGGCGTAGTCTGTTTATACGCGTCTATATTTACGTGGGGCTTTTTTGACGTGTTGTCTCTAGGTGTCCCAGTCCACCGGCTATTTCGAGCTGCAGCTGATCTCCGCGGAGAATGTAAACGGCGAGCTGGCGGACGGGGAGTGCTGCGACGGCTCCAGGAGCTCCCAGGACCTGCGCTGCACTCGAGACGAGTGCGACACTTACTTCAAAGTCTGCCTGAAGGAGTACCAGACGGTGGTCGCCACCGCCGGCCCCTGCACGTTTGGAGCTGGATCTACGCAAGTTCTCGGTGGAAATATGTTTTCTTTTAAGAGCGTGAAGAATAAGCCGAATAAAATCGACGAGGCTGGCACGATCAGGATCCCCTTCACGTTTGCGTGGCTGGTGAGTTGATTTTCAACACAGAACCTCTTACAATTGGGGCTGAATGTTCACTTTGTGTTGTGTGCGTCTTAAACGGTTTAAAAATGACTGGGAGGCAGAATAAGCATCTGCTAATGAAACGAACCTAACCCTGGAGCAGGAGATGGCGTTAGACGTCTCAATCGTTGCATCTCTAACCTCCATCATCCTGTGCAGAAACAATTCTGTAACTGAAGCCTCGCCAGAAACAAGCTGCTTAAAAGTTAAACCCGCTGCGGCTGAAAGGACCATAAAGAGCCAAATGTGCACCGAACCAGGAGGATTCTGTTCAGGTTTTGGCTCCTGTGCGTCGGAGCCTTTGCAGTGGAGCTAGAGCTCATTAAAGGGCTCTTGGCAGCATCTTCTCCTGTAGGAGAGTCGACACACGTCACAGTTACACCACCGCATGTTTCTCCAGGATCCGATTGCAGCTACAGCAGTTAGTGTCATCTGGGTCGTCTTTTAGAGCTGCCCTGATATACGAGGGCCTGGCTTTGTTCCAGTCCAGCAGCTTGCACCTGCCAGGGCCGTGATCGGATAATTAGACTGGGGGAAATGCTTTGATATGCAGAGAACCGAGAACCTACTTCTCATCATGTAGCCATTATGGTAAAGAGGAGACATTTTGCTGATTCATGAAGGCGGGTTTTTCATAATACAATCCATCAAGTGGAATTTGGGCTCGTTGGACCAGAGGGATGATGACGTTTGAGGGGTGATTGTGATAAATGTTTATTTAGATGGACGGCAGCGTAAGTGGCTTCTGCCTTGTATGAACTCAGAAAACACTCATCTGTCAGGAATTTAACTTTTGCTTTTATGCAGTGCAAAATTAAACCGTCAGCTTGTCTCAGCAGCCTGGTATGATGTACAAGAATGGCTGTGTTTGAAGGCGCAGCCTGCTTGTATGTGTTGGATGGATGCGCCAATTAATTCTGCACTATAGTGATGAATGAGTGACATTATGCCGATGCCTCCGGGGCACTGCTTCTGTGCATACTGCTGCCAGGTTTGACACCTTTCCCTCCACTGCCTCCTCTCCTGCTCTGGGTGCCAGGTGGCCCCTGGTGGCCCCTTAAGGGCAATTAAGCTTGTCTGGCTGCTTCTGAGTGATAGCTGTTGTACGGCGAATGCGTTGATGTGTCTTTAGTTTGCATGAGGGAGGTTGCAGATATTGTTTCAGTTCCGTTCAGAACGTGTGCATGGAAACAGGAAAGCGTTGTTTGCTGCACGCAACTTTCATTTTGTTTTGAAGAAAACCCTTAAGCTACCTTTTTAGAAAATGAGCCACAAACGCCAGTGAGCCATGACGATCACTAAAGGCCGCCTCTGTAATGGGCAGGTAGGTGCTCGTCCCCTTTTGTGTCGATGCATCGCATGTTTGATTCAGGTTTAACCTTTTAATTATCTCCAGCAGCTGTTTATAGTGGAGGCGGTGCGGCCTCGGTGAATCAACAGCCGCGGTTTTTAAGCTCCAGGCTGATTCACACAGAGGCTGTGTAGTTAATGAGGGAGCTGCTGTTGAGACGTCATGTGCGGAGGTGGATTAAACCTCACCTCATACAGTTTTTGTCTGACCCTGGAATTATCCAGAATCTGTCTCACCTGTAATGTTCACCATCTCGTTTCTCGTTGGCACCTTGAGGCAGAGGTGAAGTGGCCTTTTCTGATGGCTGATAACGCTGCACTAGCCCAGTGCCAGATGTCCCAACAAGCCAGATGTGACTGGCTGTGGCGTTGTCGCTCTCCTCGCTGAAGAAACAAAGATGCAGTGTGTTATTGGCTGTGTCATCTGGCCAGCTGCCCGTACGACGCTCGCTCTGCTACCGTCCCGAAGCCGCCTGAAAGCGAAACGTGTGGAGGACTTATTCTTTTACAGAGGTTGAGAGATGCTCATCAGCTGTTTGAAAGCCTCATCATGCACATTATGAGTGTATAGAATTGTTACTTGAACCATCCTAAGGGACTTTGGGAGTAATTGGCAGCCAGATATGATCCTTGACAGCTGGTAGGGACCAAAACAGAGCAAACACTATGAGTATTTGACGTCTATTGATCACGTGACCACAATAAAACTCCAGATGCATTATAATGGTGTCTTGTCAAGGCTGCGACGCAACAAGCCGACTTGGTAGACATGGAGTCGACTGTTCTGTCTCCTCGCGTCTCCTCAATCTGGGCCAAAGGTTGTCTTTATCCCAGCAGGTGGCATTTCTTCCTTTTAAGAAGCAACTTTCAGATTCAGTAGGGGACTAGGTGTGACGCTGACGTC
This sequence comes from Macropodus opercularis, assembly GCA_030770545.1. Lineage (NCBI taxonomy): Eukaryota > Metazoa > Chordata > Actinopteri > Anabantiformes > Osphronemidae > Macropodus > Macropodus opercularis. Next base: position 2,009,340 of record CM061112.1, read on the forward strand.
GGCCCTTAATCTTGATCCACTGGACTCATTTTCTTTGTCTGATTTAATTTCCATCACGTCAACTCGTGCTCATTGTGAGTCGGAGGGAGGAATAGACTCATCTCCATTTGCCCGCTAATGAAATTGCTGTGTACGAAAGGTCTTTTATTTTTAAGGGGAAAACAGGAAGCCTCCAGGGATGAAGCGTGCGTCCCTGCTTGGTTTGTGTGGTCGGCTGCTCGTGGAGTCCCCTGGTGTGGGAGGTGCTGCGTCGACGGATTCATTCACATTTGAACAACATGATCATCTGCACAGACCTGCTGAAGACTGTTTGCTCTGGAACAAACAAAGCTATTTGATTTGGTTGTTGCGGTGTTGCTGTCAGGACTTTTTGTTGGTTTTGTTTTCCTGCACAGGTGAGTCAAGGTCGGACATATTCCACCTGTACAAAAGTAATTTTTTTTTCTTCGGTGGATTTAACAATGCAGCGAACTGGACCTTCAGCATTTCTGTCGCTCCTGAACTGAATCACGTCTGCGGGTGAACATGCAGTGTAATGTGAATGCATGGTCTCGGGGGGTTGAGTTAAGGACAAGTGTTTATATGGTGCGTGCATTTAAGAACTTGCTCCTCTTACAACGACCCAGATGCTGAGACCTTCCCTCACACACGCTAGTTAGCTTCTTGTCTTTCTTCGCTCCCTCCCTCTCTTCTGCAGTTTAATAGGTATGTTTTGGTCGCACGCACTCTGCCGTGGTTAGCCACACCTGATACGCGCTTGTCACAGCTGTTGCTAGGAGACCACCACATAGACCTCTAGTAAACAATTATGTCCTTTCTGCTGCCTCCCCCTCCCCCCATTGTTGCTCTGCTGGTCCCAGGGCTGCGGCTTGGAGCCACTCAGCGAGTCTCACCTGTGATTCAGCCCGGCTCTGTATTGATTATGCAATTAGCCGACCAGGCTCAACCCCCGACGTGAAGCGGCAGCATTTTCTGAGAGCTCTTCTTCTCTGGAAGTGGTGCTCGGGTCTTATTTATGTGCTGTGAACAGGCTCGAACCAGACTTTATATATTATACATGGGTTACACTAGCAATTAGTGTGAACTCCATGCGATGCTGCTTACACGCTCTGTCGTCATGACAACGTCCTAAGTCATTTTACAGCATCCCTGCAACACATGCACACAACAAAACTTCACTTGCCTAAGTATGAACGGCACAAGCGGGTAAAGCGACAAGCTGATTGAACATTACAGCAGCTGATGTTTGATGTGTTTGAAGTGTTTTCCTGCTGCTCTCTGCTGCGTGAATCAGGTTTTCACTTGTGTTTGTCTGTCTGTTACAAATCTGACGGGCAGGTCTGATTTGCTCATCCGACGATGCTGCTGCCTGGTGGAAACCTCAGTTGACTGGGCCGCTCTGACGTTAACATTACATCTGTGTTGGGTGTGGGAGTGGCCTGGAGTTTTCCTATGAGAACGCCTTGTTTTGCTCGTTTGGTGATTTCACATTGGGTACTGTACAGCGTGTACAAGTGGCTACAGGCAAATGACAGCTTTTAGTGTCTATAATCGTTTAAAGGCTCTTCTCTGACTCAGCGCCTCAGGGGCCTGATGATCTTTTAGCCCTTTTGAACAACGCTCGGTCAAATTATCAGGTTAGGTCTGTTCATCCGCTACTTTGCTGGGAGCTGATCAGGACTTGCTGTGATTTGTCGCCTGTGATGCTGAATGTTTGCTGGTCCAGTGACTTTCTGTTAATTTGGGGCGTATTTCAGTCTGAGCCGAACTCGCTGGTCTCCCACTGGTGCTGTCCTCCTTACCCAGTTACCATCCAAAGGTGCAAGGCGCTACATCTCAAACGGCTTTAAGGACGTGTGTATAGACGATGGACTGAAGCCGCTGTGAGCTTCGACATTTTGAATGTGTAAATCAGCATTCAAATAGGTTATGGTTGCGGTGGTAGACGTGTGAGTGAGTTCTGGGCTCTGTGGACAACAGCCAGTCCTTCGGCATGAAGGCGTAGAGAGAACAACCACATCCCTGCGATGGCACATAATGAGGAGACGTCATGTTTTTTCCTGCACCACAGCTCTAAGCTAGTTTTGATGCGACAGGTACACGTGGATGCATCACAAGGCGCCTGCTCGGTCTGAACGTACTAGCACCGCTGCACGAGGTCTCGGCAGTATCGCCACAATGTGTGTTGGGAACATTTGGCACATTTCATACGAGGTTTTACATTCCTGCATTAATTAGGTGACAGATATTAGATATTGGGAAATGAGCAGGAGTCAACAGAAATGTGTCTAATTTGTTAGTTTTTGTTCACGTCTTCTGTCTCTTTCAAGCACATTGATTTGCATGAAGATGCCCAAATAGAATGCGAATGAATAACGATCCCTTATCCAGATGTGGAGGAAAAAAATGGAAAAAACGAAATCCGCCTGATTGATGAGTACCATAAAACCACATTTTAAGAGTTTAGTTTGAGTAGAAGAGACTCAACTAGATGTTTTAGTTTAGCGTCAGCTGGGACGATCCTTGTTTCCATTGTCACCGTGCTTTAGGTCCATTTCAATGCCTCGTTGTGCGCGTTGCATCCCGGGCTTCTTGGTAAATGGATGGTGTGCAGGTGCTAGCGGCTCCTCGTGGGGGTAATTAAAGCATGTCATTACATGGGCAGTTCAGTTGTCACTGTACTGTTGAACCTGTTTGAAATGATAATTGCACGCGGCTGGAGGCGGTGCAGTATTCCTCTCCAGTCAGGCGTTGGGTTGCGTTAGATCCGAAATTAGCCCGTTAATGTTTCTGAAGCATGTGTGCTGCTGTACATGTCCTTGGGCAAATTAACACCCGAGGAGGTCATTGATGAAAGTCCAAGAGGCCGTAGGAGCGGAAGTGTAGCCTCTGAATTGGTAATATGAAAGGAAGGAACGACGCAGCTATAATTCCTACATCCATAAGGACCGTGTCATTTGACCCGTCGTGACATTTGTGTAATTTTTTGACATCCACGTGCACGTGTTTGTTTGACACACAGTCTTGGATCCAGCTGGTTAATTAGCACCAGGAGGGGGAGGGGTTTGTTGTATTGGAAGTGCATTGGTAATGACCCTGTTGGCATAGCAGCGGCGTGCTCAATGGGCCGAGTGTGCGCGCACAGCCGGCACGCACCAGTCGGCCAAATGCCCTGCCTTCAGCACGACGTCGCTTAGCTCGCGGCTCTGGCAAGCAGAACGCGCAGCCCTCCGCTTCTCTGCCCAGCAGAGATGAGTGTCTGTCTGTGACCTGCGTCCTCCACCACAGCGCTGGGAATGAGCGTCTCCTGAGGTTAGTGGCGCTTCGTTCAGACTCCTGTTGTTTGCCTCTGCTTCCTCCCGTCGTGTGGGAGACGTAAAAATATCCCACTCTTGTATTTGCTGGTTTTACATGTAAGTGGTTGACAGGTCTGCTTGTCCTTGTGCTCTGCCTATTATCTGTAGCTGCTGTAATAATGGAATCCCCCCAACGTGGGATCAATAAAGGATTATCTTATCTTATCTTATCTTACCTGGAATCGTGATGAACAGATTGAGGAGCTAGACCAGGAAAGATTTAAATCTGAAGCCAAAGGGCCGGAAAGCTGGCTCAGCTCACACCTACCGTCCTACGTTATGCCTGAATGGCAGAACCTAGACTCCCGCCCCCTGCAGGCCCCTGAAAACCTCTGATTGTGCTCTCAGACAACGTCTAGACGGAGTGACATTTAACCTGTTCCGTCCCGTGTGTTAAAACAGCTCCGTAGCGAGTCGCGATATTGGATTATTTCAATTTCAGTTCGTGCCGATGGCCAATTAGGATAAAAGGTTTCTCAGACTTGGTTAACGTAATTTAGAGTTTCGCTGCTTCTTTGGGGTGTTAACCTTAAAGGATTAGCAGGTGCTGCCGTTCAACCCTTATCGGATCGTTGTCAGACAGTGGTGGAAGATTGATCACGTTCCATTGCACACTGGCGCTTTCTATTCAGCGGTGATGCTATAGCTCAGGGCCCTTTCTGGAATAGCACCCACTCAAATCTGGGATTGACATCACAGATTAATGAAGATCACACGCTGTGGTCGCTGGCCACGGGACGAGCTGCGACGACCTAATGCCCCATCAGAAGGCAATAAATCAAGGGATGTCAGAGGAGATCCCTGAGGAGGAGCTGGGAACAGGGAGGTGGACATCCAGGTCACCTCTCAAAGACATGGGAACAGAAATAGCTCAAGGTTAGAGAGGACTTGGCTGTGAATCCTGGTGATCGCGTAAAAGGCATTAGAACCGGCTGCCGGGGATAATATTAAAAGCTCAGTTTGAAATGAGTCAATCAAAGCTCAGGACTACAATGCAGACGCACCCGCCCATTGATACCGAATTGTTAGCAGACCGGGATCTTGCATGAGATTACACACCAGACCTGGATCTCACATTCTTCGTATTCTTCGAATGCAAACACACACATCACCCCACATGCAGAGGGCTGACCTCTCCTTTGAAAAAGAAGCGTGTAGATCCCATGCTTACTGACCCCGACCTGCCCCGGCTTCCACTTCCCACTGCCACCTCTCAGTGTTCCCTGTTCCTTCTCGATTCAATGGCCACCTCTCAGTCGCCCATCCACCCCCTTATCGGGCGTGGGAACCTACACCTGGGACTCTCCCCAGACATCACCACGATCATCCTGGGCCTTCACAAGAATGGCCTTTTTGTGATGACTGAAATTGGCTGATTAATTCAAGAGGGATGTTTGGCTCGTTAGCAGCATCCTATCAGTGAAATGCATATTTGCAGCATACGTGACGAATAAACCCCACATTTTAGTCAACGCGCCCCCCTTCTGGACTTGAAGTCTAGGATTTCTCAGAGTAAATCCTCTAATCCATGAAGGCCGGTTGGGGTTTGTAGATTTGACTGATGGACGATTCGTTGCTGCTTTGACTTGAAGAAAAAGACAAAGTAACGAATATCTTGAGTTGCATATAAATGCATTTCAGATTAAGTCCTGTACATGAACCAGCGGAAGCTTTTCCAACCGGCCCTGCCTAGTCTGAGCAGAATACATGCTGACACTAATTGTCCTCTTGCTGACTGTGTCTCTTCATGGACAATGGTTTTGATTGGGATGGGGGTGAGTTACGTGTTGGGACAGGGGTCTTTGTTCAGTAGCCTTTACCCCTTCCCTCCCCCTCTCCTCCTCTTTATCCCCCTGCCCATCCATCTATCTTGTTCCAACCATTTGGGCAGCTGTCACTTAATCCAGCTAATCACAGACTGGGATGGTCTGTGGGAAACCAGACTAGTCCGTGGCTTTGCTCATGCCCGGCACACAATGACTCAGGGGACTATTTAACCCAGCGTTTACAATACGTAGGCATGTGAGGAAGCCTGGCTTTTGGGTAAACACAGAGTATGACTCCCTGTCCTGTCCTGAACATTCGCTTGGACTCATAGGGAGGCATCAGCCTGCTTGCATTGGCACACACCCACCCAGATGCTCCGCCCGGGGCAGCCAGCCCACCCTGGTAGTGGGGAAGGACGACGGGTGGAAGCGGCCGAAGCCTGAGCTACGGGTTGTGGGAAGTAATTCCTTTTCGTGGCCGTATTTGTTGTTGGCTCTGCACCTGTGAACTGCCCCAGGCCCCCCTCTCCCTCCATTCTAGCTTTGCTTCTCAAACACCTACTCCGTCTTTGTTTTCTCTTCTCGCATCCTAGCAGCCGCGCTGTTCTCGTGCAGCTTCGCCCCGTCCCGTCGTCTTCCATCCCCTTCTCCTGTCACCCGTGGTCTTCCACAATAACACTCCCCTCCCCTTCCTCCCGCCAACACCCACAGCCAGACAAGCCTACTTAATCCCACGGCCCAGCAGAAACCAGCCTACCAGCTTGTTGGTCTCCTAGATCAACAACACCGGCTGACACACACATACACCCACGGTTTCTAATTCCACTCTCTGTAATTTCTCTGTCCTGCTTCACTCCTACAACCAAAAGCCCCTTAAACTCTCAACGCACCGATGCTGTGTCAAAATCATCGTATGAATGGCTTTACCATAGAGATCACATCAGCTCCACTGTGGCTACTACGACTGTCACTGGTGGTGACGTAATGACTGCTATTTAGGTCAGCTGGTTGCCTAGCAGTGTGCCCTGCAGCACACCAGCTAGATTACTCCTGTGATGCTGGTTAGCTTGGTTAGTTTCCATCCGTGTGTGTCCTTACTGAAATCAATGTCAGCTGTGCAGAATGCAAAGTTCTGCAACTTTGTGGAGACATTTAGGCTTTTTGTGAAATTGTGTGCAAATTAAATGAATGTAGTGGTAACACGTGATGATGATGATGATGATGCGGACCAACGCAAACACAAGCAAACAAAGCTGTATGAAAATATAAACGCATTTCCAGATTAAAAAAGAATTCTGTTGCTTCGGATAATCCCCTTAGCTCCTTCACAGTCTGACAACCCGGACAAAGCCAGGCAGAGTCCATCTCACACAGCTAATACTGGCAGAGCCACCTTCTTAAAGGCCACTGTTTAGAACTGTGATATGTCTCATAGGTGTTTCGGTGTTTAACTGATTTGCTTTAATATTTTGGTTCGTCAGTCCTGTTGGTGCTGCAGTTCCATGTCACACATAGGCCCGTAGTACATACATGCAGCCTGCAGCTTCCCTCGGCTTGTTATACCTCACTCTCCGAATCCATAGGTGTCTCTTTATGGAAATGGCCTGTTTTCATGCATGTGATTTGTGTCTGCAGACACCAAACGTCCTAGTTTTAAGCTGCTGTCTCTCTTTGTGTTTTTCAGCGGACGTTCACGTTGATCGTGGAGGCCTGGGACTGGGACAACACAACACACAGTAAGTGTAACTATGTATGTCTATGTGGGAGCAGCTTCGGTGCTTGGTCCCCAGCATTTTGATCTCTCCACACAAATCGAATGTTAAAGAGTCCTCAGATAGACGACATCTTCTCAGCTCGGTCGGCTGTGGCGGTGGGTTCGGACCAGCTGTATCCTGTTTTCTTTAGCTTGTGTCCACTGGGTGGACTCCGGCCCTTTTTCCCGTCTGAGCAGTAGCTCCGTCTGGGAGGAAGAAGACCCACCGAGGACCAGCGTCCATGCGAGGACAAAGCTTTGATCTGAAAAATGGTCGCTTGTTTTCATCGGGCCTTTACACTTTAGCTCGAGCTTATATGCTTTTATAGTAGAGTGCGTACTGTTGTCCAAAACCTCTTTATGAGGTAATTCCATCCTGTTTTGTCCATAACATCAAACGCACTTCCACTGGTGAATGCAGACAATGGGGAAGAAATAGATTTTGCCCACACTACGCTGTGATTAGACTGTTGCATGACTTGTGTGCTCCTCTGTTTCTGCACTAATTGTGTACATTTGCAGTAATTAGTTGTGATGTTTTTGGCTGATGTTGAACGACTACTTGTGGTTTTTCTGGAAGCTACTTGCTCTTTGGTGTCAAATGTTTGACCCTGACCTTTGGAGGCGGATGCGACTTTGGTTCGGCTCGTGGTCAGGCAGGTCGTTAGGTTAATTTCATTTCTTCCCACTGTTGACAGGTTTGTGTTACAGTCTACCAGCCAGTGTAATCTAGGATATCGCCCATGAATGCACGAACTCATCTGCATCAGACTTTGGTTGAGTTTAACCATAATCTGTGTTGGATTTGAAATATGACCCAGTGGTGCCACAGAGGTTTGGCGTGAACCACGGTGTGACTGAGTGAGAAGCTCTTTGCTTCTGCTTCTCCTCAGCCGCATTGTTTTCATTTCATTGTTTGAGACGTTCTCTAATGTGTTTGCTTAACTGTCCGGCAGAAACCGAACGTCCACCGGTTCCCTTCAGTTGAACGTGAGCAAAACAGGAACCTGAATGTTCAGGTCTCTGCCAGGTTGTGTTTTGTAACACTGAGCCTATTGTCACCAATGAGGCTCCTAAAGTGGAAGCACCTCATACTGCAGCTGTGTGGCCACACCGTACCTGAACAACCGGTGGGTGTCTGGTCTGGTCAGATATTGGACAACGTGATGGGACGTATCTGCGCCTGAGTCAGCACCAGCCTGGTGTCTTGTCCTACGTAAGAGCCCATTAGAGTGTGTCTCAGATTCCTCTCCTCCAGCGTCACATCCTCCGGTGTGCCTCTCTTCCCTTCCTCTTGTGTACTCAGGAAAGGCTGTTGGCTGTTTTCCTTGTGTTTATCGAACAGGAAGTGGACTGGACTGGGCGACCAGGCTCAGTGTTTAGACACCGATGTAGCAGAACCCGGGTTTGGCCCGGGGCTAATTGTTCTCTATCTGGCAACAGCCGGGGGTTATTTCTGTTATTGTTGCTTAATTTTGTCTGACATTGTGTTGGTCCCCAGCAGAGGAAGGTGCGTGTGCACGTGCACATGTGTGTTCCTGCTTGTTCACTTCAAAATGTCTATGGTGCTTTGCAGCCCAAAGCCATAGTTGCCAGAAAATCACAGACCCCCACTTCTAGAGATCCCACTGGGATAAAAATGGCCTTTTTTCTGGAAGCTGGTGCTGTGACGTGTCCTAAACAGGAAAAACCATGTTCAGTGCTAGTGTTTGGCGCATGAGAGGCTAAATGGTAACGACCACACGACATACACATACATGTACGGATGTGGGCAGGATGTGGATCCCTTTGCAGACAATGAATTTAAATCGCATACTTAAAATTCAGTGGGTTCTTTCCTCAGCTACACACACACAGAATGTGATATCAGTGTCCGCCTGCTGAAGGAGAAAGCAGATAAAATAATAGAGGATTTCATCACATTTGTCCAGTATTAACCCTCATTTAGCTCAGGCTTTGTCTGATGTGACAACCAGTTGCTAACATGTAGCTGAGGGGTCTGCAGACCCAGATGATGGTTCTGTCTTTAGGTCATTATTTTAAAGGAGGTGTAAATTGGTAACACACCTGCATCTGTCGGTTGTCATTTCAGGGTCAGTAACTAATCAGTCTTCCTCTAATTTTCTTAAGGCGGAGGGAACTGCGTCCAGAAATCCAAACCTGAGCAAAGCAGCTGCTCAGCTCAGTGACAGTGAAACTTTAATGTGCTTTCTCAACTCTTCCACCCAGATCCCATGAACTAAACAATTAGAAAGTAGCTTTTCCAGAATTTAAAGCTGATCCGGTTTATGTCACGCTTTAATTAGTTTGCATTGTGATTTGATAATAGATGACACAGGTTGATGTGGTGTATCCAGGCTTATTTAAACACACGTTGTCGCTGTTTCAGACGAGGACGAGCTGCTGATTGAACGCAGCGTTCACACTGGCATGATCAACCCCGGCGACCACTGGCAGACCATCCTGCACGACGGCCCCGTGGCTCGTCTCAACTATCGGATCCGGGTTCAGTGCCACGAGAACTACTACAGCAACAAGTGCAATAAGCTGTGCACCCCACGCGACGATTACCTGGGCCACTACCGCTGCGATGCCTCCGGCGACCGGCTCTGCCTCGACGGCTGGATGGGGCCAGACTGCAAAGCAGGTGGGCTGCATTTATTCGAATCGGGTCGTGGTGAAACGTTGGGTCGATTTTGATTTGCACCACAACGTCACATGAACCAGAGTTAAGTCTAGTTCGGAGAAGATGCAGCAGTGGTGGGGTCGTGCTTCTGGGTGGTGGTGTGGAGCGTGGGGGGCCTCAATAAATCACCCAGCTGACCTTTGAAGACCCAAGGGTGAGAGGAGCAGACGAGCGCAGGGGGCCTGGCTTGTTTTGACGAGGGGAGGCTGGCAGCGTCTTTCTCGCCACCCCCCTCGGAGTCAGTTTGCCATGAGATGAGTTGCGCTCGTTAGAAAGCCGCGGAGCAAGCGAGCGAGAATTTAAACTCAGAATGTTGACATTAATCATCTAGTATAGAATTTAAATGTCACCTAAATAGTTTGTCTGCTTTTTTCCACAGCAATTTGCAAGCAGGGCTGCGACCTGTTACATGGCGGCTGCTCTGTCCCAGGAGAATGCAAGTAAGATCTGAGGAGATTTGTCTTTCATGAGTAGAAATGGGGGCTTTGCAGGATATTTTTTGGTCTGTAAAGTTTGTATAAATGTCGTATGTTACTCTTAAAAAGCATCGGCGTTGTGTTTAAGGTATTTGGACCAGTAATCAACATAAACATGTCCCTCACTTGTCGGAGCCTGTTGTTTTCCGTGCGGCCTTTCCTTCCCTCGTGGGCATCTCCACCTCAGTTCAGAAGAAAAGGCGACGCCACGCCTGCCTTCTTGTATTTTTAGCCACATCAAATCCTCCACAGCATATCAAGCATCCCTTCAGCTCTCTGTGGCTCGGGCCGAAGAAAGGGAGTCGTCGAAGTGTGAATTTGACCAATGTAAACGTGCAGGGAATCGTCATATCCCCTCCCCATCCGCATTGCAGTCCTCCTTGAAGGGCAGGGGGCAGGAGAGGAAATGAATATCCCACTGTGTTATGTGCATTTCCCAAAGTGGAAACGACAGTTAGATAAAGTGATGTAGGATGGCACCGATTGGTCCACGTTTGCAGGATGTGGTGCATCCCGTTTGAACCCCCCCCCTTTCCCACCTGCCGGATGCAAAGACACACTTGCCTACCACTATTAGGAAACCGGTTTTAGCTCGGAGCCGAGGAATAGCGGGGGGAGACCTCTTTTAGGGAACTGCCTCACGTTTTTTTTTATGTCTGCGTCAGTCAGCTGCGTCCGTTTTTCAGTCAGCTGAGACGCAGCTTCTCACAAAATGTCAAGTTTCAGTCAACGGCAAAGTGAAAACTGTTCCTGCAGCGGCATGAATTCACAGAGGCCTCGGGTCACAGAAAGCTGGCGTTTCATCCCTTTCGTTTTCTTTATTTCATCGTTTTATGGGCTCTGCCGCGCTCGCCACGGGCTTTTGAGAAACACAAAAGCAGGTACTTGCCTGTTGCGCTGCTGCATTGAGGATTTTTGTTCGCACTCATCAGGCTTGTCTGGACATATTTGCCAGAGACTTCGCGTGTCCCAAGAATCACTCGGTGGGCAGCGTAGCACATTTTTCACCACTCTGATCACTTTGCAACCTTTGCCTTGTCAAAGTGCCAAGATGCCGAATCCAACATCAGGCCTATACCTGCAAGGGACTGATGATTGATTGTTATACCAATATGTTTATGAATTAAAGTGCAGAACCACTTTATAGGGAGCTTCAAGCGGTGAAAACCTGGTAACTCATGACTCCTTGCCAGAGCTCTTAGTGTTACTGCTGCGTGGCTGTCAGACCCTGAAGAGAGGAGGAGGCATGCCAAGTATTCCCCAGCGCCCCACCAGCCCCAGAGTGGCAGAGCTTTCCAAAGGCCTCGTCTCTCTCAGAGACAGCGGTGCCGTCTGCAGGAGACTCAAAATAGTCAATTGACAAGACAGCTGGCTCGACGACGACGCGGCCTCGGAATAGCCGAGCGCAGTCATGAAGCGTGTTCAAACACCGTATACTCAGCCGTCTGTGCCATCCTCACAGACCCTGCCCCCCCACCTCCAGACAAATCTGCCCTGTTATTGTTTGTCTTGGCAGCAGAAGCGAAACGGGAAATTATGCTTGATGCAAAAGACTCCATATCCATGCGTGTGTTACTATAAGCTTGGTGTAGGTTGGGTTCATTGCAGGGAAGTGATTGGTGCTTGTTTTCCAGGTGTAAATATGGCTGGCAGGGCCAGTTCTGCGACGAGTGCATGCTCTACCCCGGATGCGTCCACGGGACCTGCAGCCTCCCCTGGCAGTGCAAATGTGAGACAAACTGGGGCGGCATTCTGTGCGATAAAGGTATGGAAAAATCCTTTCTTAACCTCCCACACGCAACGTTGACTCAGTCCGCACCTCCACGCTGCGCGTCCCCTCCGGCTACAGTTTCCTACATTCGATGAGTCACAAGCAGGCGAACTATTCAGCGCAGATGCAGGAGGAACAACTTTTGAAAAGGCGACGTATCTCTGCTCAAAGCGCTGCAGTGGGACCCCACAGGCCTGCTGCTCCCCTGCTCCAGCATTTAAAAGCAATAGTTGTGTGCGAGCATTTCACCGTTAACTTTACCAAATCTACTAGTCTCTCTCTTGTTTTTATAGGTCAGAGACATATGTTCTACTGTCCTATGCATGATTTCTAAGAAACTAGCTGTACATAGGTACTGAGCCCTATTGTTCACTCTGGCTGGAGAGCAGCAGCAGGATAGTCTTACCGCCTGCGTGAACCGAGCCCACACAGGGACACTCGATCCCCCCGCATCCCTTCATCACCGAGGGATGAGAACAAGTCCTGCGATCCCCAGTGGAGATGGATCCCTGCTCATTTATTTACCAGCCTTTAGGGTGAAGGGATCCGTCAGGGTGTAGTTGTACAGTGGATCAAGGATGAAGAGTAAAGTGCAGGAAGATGAGATGTCAGTACTTTGTAACTGTATTTGTAGAAATAAAGCCTTCAGTTTGTTTTCAGGGACAGCTCTTGTCTGTAAATACAGTACAGCACCACGATGCAGTGCAGCAGAGTGGTTGAGAAAACACTGCGCTTCCTGTCATAGCTGACAGCTGGTGCTTCGCAACAAGCTTCCTGGGATCCAACTTCCCGGCACCAACTGGGTAAATGAACAGAGCTGAGGGCTGTCTCACAGGCTCGGTCCAATTAGCTGCCGATATTGATACTCTGCTCCATGAGAAACCTTTGTCTTCGTAACTTGTCAGGTATGCTGGCGGTTTTTCTAAAGCCCGCGTTTGTTGCTTTCAGCGTCTGCAGCTTGACCGTCTCGTGCCTGCGTGAGAGTCGGTGGAGCACGTTAACGAGATGAGACAAGTTTGCAGACATCACGCGATTTGATAATGGGCTGTGAAATTGGCACATTTCGAGCTGTAGTATGCTGCATAGACGTGGGGATGTGTTCTAGATGGATGGAGGGGCTGTGTGGCAGATTCAAACGTGTCGCGTGTGTTTTGTGTTGTCGTTGGGGTCGAGCGATTTGAATTCTGTCTAATTGTGCTGTCGAATGTGTGAAATCCCATCTAAACGTGTGCCGGCCTGCTTCCCTCCTTCAGATCTGAATTACTGCGGCCGCCATCATCCGTGTGTAAACGGAGGAACCTGCATGAACACCAAGCCAGATGAGTACCACTGTGCCTGCCCGCATGGCTACACCGGCAAGAACTGCGAGATAGGTGAGACCTTACAGAGACCTTACTTAACCTCTGTTTATCTACACGGTGCAACGTTTGACCCCTTGCCCCGCGTCCCTCCTCCCATCAGCCGAGCAGGCCTGCCTCTCCAACCCATGCACCAACGGTGGTACCTGCCATAAGGCTCTTGCAGGATTTGAGTGCAAGTGTCCGCCAGGTTGGGCGGGTCCAACCTGTGCCAACAGTGAGTCGCCGAACTGCGTCATCTCACGTCCCGTTTCTGCGTCACTGCCTCTAAAATGCTGCACATTGCTTAATTTTCCTCTCTTAGATCTGGACGAGTGCGCATCGAGCCCGTGCGCTCAGGGCGGAACCTGCATTGACCTGGAGAACGGCTTCGAGTGTCTGTGCCCCCCCCAGTGGGAAGGGACGACCTGTCAGATAGGTGAGTTTTCAACAAACGTGGGGTTTCTTTGGGTTTTTCGGTGTCGTCTTTTTCGTGTGTCTCACTGAATCGCCTCTGTGATGCAAACCACTCTGCTCAGTGTGACTATGACTGAATTGGAACTGGCAACGTCTGTTCTGAACCCTGAGTACAAGCTGTAATGTCCAGGGCGAGCTGGCAGAAACTACTGCCTCCTTCCTCAATGGCTTTACGTGCTACTAGAATCTATATCTGGCTGTGTGTTTGTCACCGGCTCTGGCATTTCTGTATTGGTCCCATCCAGATAAGCGGACGTGACCAAAGTGAAGCCAGGAAATGGATTAAGACTGGTAAACAAAGTGTGTGTCTCTGTGTGCGTTCGTGTGTGTGTGTGTGTGTGCGTGTGTGTGTGTGTGTGTGCGTGGCGGGGGACTGTAGGAAAGCGATCCCAAGAGTTCAGTGTCATCTCACGAGCTCCGATCTCAGCTTACAGGCAGCTAGTGGCCTTATGCCTTACCTGCAGATCGGTATCTGTGTGTGCGCGTGTGCTGAGTGTTGGATTTCAGAAAACAAGACAGGTTTGTGTGTGTGTGTTAGGACTCGGCAACACACCACCGACCTCCCCCTTCACTGCTGTGTAACACAAGCAGTTACATCGAAGTCATGTGACAGTTGTGCTTATTTTCGATGGAAACTTATTGATTAGACGTGATACAAGAAAAGACCTTAAACATGGGTCACAGCACTTGGTCCTGCAGGTGCAGTTCTTCTGTGGCTTTTGTCCTGGTGGGGCTTCCTTTCCTCCCTGTCCTGACCGTGGTTCATCTCCCTCCATCAACTCTCCTTCTGCCTCCTGCCTCCACAGATGCAAATGAGTGCACTGGGAAACCCTGTGTGAACGCTTACTCTTGCAAAAATCTGATCGGTGGATATCACTGCGACTGTTTTCTGGGATGGTCCGGACAAAACTGTGACATCAGTCAGTATCTCTTTGTCAAAGTCGCTTGTGTCCTGCTTCTTCTTCTGGCTGCCTCTAACTGCCTCCACCTCCTGGGACACGCTGCGTACGCTACGTGTAGCTTAGCACCACTCACTTCTCCACGTGCGGTGACCTCTTCCTTTCTCATCTTGGCAAACCCACCGCTCCGGCCGGTACCGCTCTGGATCCAGTGCATGCCCGGTTCCAGTCTACACTGGTCCGCGTGACGCGTTATTCGCTCCACTAGTTATTCCTTTTCCAAACTTTGAACTAATCTGTGCACGCTCCTCATCTAAGACTTGAACTGAACTACTCCTGTGTGAAACCTGCTGCTCTAATTAAATGTTGTCGTCTCTTCAGACATCAACCGGTGCCACGGTCAATGCCAGAATGGAGCAACATGCAAGGTATAAATAATGAACAGTTCGACTTCTGTGTATTTGGGTAAATTCACAAATGTCGGATGCACCATTTATTTTTCTTTGCACGTTTTTCAGGAGGGCACCAAGGGTCACCACTGCCTGTGTCCTCCAGGATTCGTGGGCACTCACTGTGAAATCCAGAGGAATAAATGCAACGGCAGTCCGTGCCAAAATGGCGGCCGCTGCCACACGGTGCTGGGCGGCTTCGTGTGCGAATGCCCACCGGAGTTTGTAGGACAGCTGTGTGAGGTGAGCGCTGGACAAAGGTCTGAGGTAGCACATCATTGTTTCGGATTCACCAACCTCTGAGCTGCACAAACGTCAACGCAGGCAGGACGCTGCCGTTCGATTTTTACCCAGTGATGTGGTGGTGATATCGTAAAGGCCGTATTAGACTGTGCTTTCGGTTTCTGTTGTAACTGAGTCTCAGCAGCAGCTTTTTATCTGAAGTCTGTGAAGCTAATGTAGGTTAGCAGTGAGGAAACCGACACTTGACTGCATCTCTTGGGCACTGAATGGGGACATTGCTGGTCAGGAGCCAATCCTGATTTAGCTTCACTACTATAAATATGAGCCTCTCTGAATGAGGTGACCCTGGCTCGCTGCCCGCATACTACAGAGCTCTGATACCTGCTATGGCACGGTGCGCATTCCTGCCCTGCAGAGCCAAATCTACCGTGCCTCCAGCTTCATATTTGTCTGATTAGTATCTCCTCTCTGCCATAAAAATTAGCTTGTGTAATGGAGTTTCTGCCTGCTCCTGATCAGAAGCACGTATTCAAAGGGCACTGGAGAGAAGCCTTGAAGGGCAGCTTCACGACAAGCCGGCCATCAGCTGATCTGTGCAAAGATTTGGTCCAAAAATGTTTCATTAATATTTCTCTAAGGACATTCAGGGAAGGTTTAATTAGGAATAACATGCTGTGAAGAGAGCTCTCACCTTAATGGAGGTTTACAGGCTCTGCCCTCGGGGCCGATCTGCTGACCACACACACGCAAAATGTAAAGAATAAAATGCATCTGGCTGTGGGTAAAATAAACGTTGTGACCACAGGCCTCGCCGCCCTGTCGCCCTAATCTGAAGTCTGCTGTTCAGCACCTTAAATGGCAAAAGGGTGCGACTCAGAGTTTATGCACCGCAGGCTTTCGTTTATGTAAACTTTGAGATTTTCACTCCAACCTCTGTATTGGAGCGAGAAGAAACGACAAAAGATGTCGCCTGTATTTCTAGCTGACGGATGATTTATCTTTATTACATCCACCGCGGCTCTGCATGATGTTTGACCGTAGCCAGTGTTTGCCCTCAATACGAGTAGTCTTTCTGTGGCCTGCTGTTTCTCATTGCTTGTCTCTCCTCTGACCGGCTGTCTCTGAATAATCTTTCAGGATTAAGCAGGGGAGAGATGTAAAGCCAAAAGCACAGATTCACTTGATGAGCTTAGAGAAGCTCTCTTTCTTTGCTCGTCCACCTACTTTCGATGTGGTGGCTGGAGCCAAACTGAGCAGTTACACAGCTTTTCTCTCTCATTGCTTTTCAACATGAACTTAAATGTCTTTCTATTGACCTTCGAACCTTTCCGAGTTCCCCTCGAAATCGCTCCTCTAAAGTGTTTGTCTTCGCTGCTGTAGAAGTTGTTGCTTTTAATTGTAGTTTTCCATGTCCGTGTTTTCCAGCTCCCCAGCTGGCCTCCCTCAGATGCTTGTGATCCAAACCCTTGTGAGAACGAGGCCAAGTGCCACAGCATGTACCAGGACTTCTACTGCGCATGCCCTGAAGGCTACGAGGGCAAAACCTGCGAACGGGTCAAAGTAGACTGCCACACCGCCCCTTGTCAAGGTGACTTGACGATGCCATGTGTAACCTAACTGCTGGAGTACGTGACCTAAAGGCCAATGAATTTCTACTGTTTTTACGTCCTCACAGTAATTGACAGCTGCACTGTTACTGTAGCAACCAACGATTCAACTGAAGTGCAGAACATCTCGTCCAACGTCTGCGGACCACGAGGACGCTGCATCAGCGAGCCGGCAGGCAACTTCAGCTGCGCCTGTGAGCCGGGGTTCAGCGGCATCTACTGTCACGAGAGTGCGTTCAGACTCGTACGGTTCCGTCTTATCCACGTCGCCGCTGTGTTTTTATCCACCTCATGTCTTCCTTTGTAATTTCAGATGTTAACGACTGCGTCAACGACCCCTGCAGGAACGGAGGAACCTGCATCGACGGCATCAACGCCTTTCAGTGCATCTGTCATGACGGCTGGGAGGGTCGGCTCTGTGACATCAGTGAGCCATTTGCTGCCAGTGTGATTCAGTGAACTGTTGAGCCTCTGTGTTCATTAGTACTGAATAAAAGTCTTTCGCCTTTAGATGTCAACGAGTGCAGACACAACCCCTGTAAGAACGGCGGACGCTGCGTCGACCTGGTGAACGACTTCTACTGCGAGTGCGCCGACAACTGGAAGGGCAAGACCTGTCATTCCCGTACGTTTTGACGACTCTGCGTCACTAGAAACACCTCGAGGACATTGTTTGACTTGTGACTAATGTGTATTTGATTCACGGGCTCAGGCGAGAGCCAGTGTGATGCCACCACGTGCAGTAATGGCGGCACCTGCTACGACCACGGAGACGCCTTCCGATGCGCCTGCCCGCCGGGGTGGGGAGGAAACGCCTGCAACACAGGTGAGGCCACAGGATGCTGCACGTGTGCATTAAAGACCAGTGGTGTGGCTTTTACCCCGCACAAGCACACACAGCCTAAATTTAAGTTCATCTAAGGACAGAGATCGCTAAACAGTTTTTTTCTTTGATTCTTCCTCTCACCTCACAGCCAAGAACAGCACGTGTGCCTCCAGCCCTTGTTCTAACGGGGGAACCTGTGTGGGAGGAGGAGACGCCTTCACCTGCATCTGCAAAGAGGGATGGGAGGGCCCCACCTGTGACCAGAGTCAGTATTTCCTGCCTACACTACACAACCGAGATTAAAACCATCGTTCTTTCAGATATAAGACACCGTAAAACGCGTCCGGTTGTTGCTGTGAACAAATGTGACAGCTAAATAAGAAACGCTTGTTTTGTTTTTTTCTGTTTACAGACGCAGACGACTGCAACCCTCATCCGTGGTATGTACCGTTTTCCCATTCACACACCCCCCGCCCTCATCGCCATCACCTGCACACTTCATTCAAAACTTGCACAGTGGAGGGGTGAAGGGAGTCTGGAGGGGCAGCCTCAAAGGGGCATCTCTGTGAGAAGGGAGGGTTGAGACAGTGAATAGGTCAGTGAAAGGTGGGGACAATGGTTTTGTTGAGGGAACAAGAGTTAAACCTACCCCGCGGTGAATGGAGTACGTGTCCATTCTTCCTGTGCAACCTGGGGGTGGGGGAGTGGAGGGGGGTTGGGCTTTGAGGTGCCATGATGAGAGGCGGGGAAGGGAGGGACTGGACACGCCTATTAGCATCTGAAAGGTGGAGGCTCGTATTGATGAGTTGAATTGAGGCTTGAGGCTTGACCCCCACCATCACCACACACAAAAACAATGCTTTGTTAAGGCTGAAAAGGATGTGGCTCCTATACGACCTAATCTATGTCTACTCTTTCCAGTTATAACGGTGGTATATGTGTGGACGGAGTCAACTGGTTTCGCTGTGAGTGTGCCCCCGGTTTCGCTGGACCAGACTGCAGAATTAGTAAGTACCTAAACCCAAGCAGGCTTTAAGATCAACATCCTGAGGCGATAACGCCATTGTTGATTGACAAGCGGCCACAGGTAGCCATGGCAACAAAGCATAATTAGGAGCATGCATAGATGGAGGGAGAGGAGAATGGAAGGAATGGGGGCACAAGGAGGAGATGGACACATTGACACCTAAATGCAAGACCAGAACGCTGCCCTCTTCATTTTTTTTCTTGGTCCTTTAACGCCTCAGGGGTCAGAGGTCATCCCTCCTCCATACTCGCACAATCACGCGAACACACATAGAAGACAAATTACCCAGTGACCCTGAAATTCTTCTTCTGTGCCCCTTTGTTTGGGCCGGATAGCGCTCACCTTTTCTGCCAGGCTTTAATTTGGAAGCCTTCGTCCCGACGGTTCCCAGTGATATATATATATATATATATTTTTTTTTTAAGAAGGGATCACGTGATCAGCTCTCGTATCTCCTCTTAAATGAAGACTTTTATAAATGTTACACAGGACCAATTTCTGACTGTGGTCCATGTTTTCTCTCTATGAAGTGCCAATAAAATATTGGGATCCATCGCCTGATTTCCAGCTTAGATTTGATGCTCTCTTCGTTCCTCAGACATTAACGAGTGCCAGTCTTCACCATGTGCCTACGGCGCCACCTGCGTGGACGAGATCAACGGTTTCCGGTGCATCTGTCCGCTCGGCAGAACAGGAGCGCGATGCCAAGAGTGTAAATGCGGCTCTCTTCGTCGTACTTACTCAAATCAATCTCGTTTTTATTATTGCTGCACGTGCTGCTGCAACCGCTCAAGCGTTCGTGTCGTTGTGTAGTCGTAGGTGTTGGGAAGACTTGCCACTACGCTGGACTGCAGTTTCCTCACGGCAGCCGCTGGGAGGAGGAGTGTAACAACTGCCACTGCATAAACGGCAGAGTGGACTGCACAAAGGTAGCGGAGCACTAGATACCACTAGTTAACATCTACTAACCCTCACAGAAAGGCGATACGGGAAGTACTGTTGACTTACAGCCCTGTTCTGACCCCGTGGCCCCAGGTGCTGTGTGGTCGTCGTCCCTGCCGGCTCAGTCCGTCAGGTCAGGACCAAAGGCAGCAGTCCTGTCCGGCTGGACGTCAGTGTCTGGAGCACATCTACTTCACGTGTTTCTCCCCACCTTGCCATCACTGGGGCGTCTGTTCCATAGCCGGACCCTCGCCTCCGCAAACAACCACCAAATGCCAGCCAAACAGCGGGCACCTGGACAACAGCTGTGCCCGCATAACTCTGGTTTTCAACCGAGACAAAGTACCACCAGTGAGTCCCCGCCTCACATGTGCCTGTTCTGGCTGCAGAACTAAGTACCAGGACGCGTCTTATGTGCTGTTGCTCGTCGGTTAACGTGTGTGAATGTGCAGGGAACAACAGTGGAGAACATCTGCTATGAGCTGAGGCATCTTCCTGACACCCGGAGCTTGGCAAAGGACCACGCGCTGCTCCTGCTCTGTGACCTCTCTCATTCAAACCCAGATGCCATCGAAGTGGCCATAGTAAGTGAAAGGTCCAAAGCGTCGTTAGAACGATGCGCATCACACACATTTAACCAAGACAAACGTTAAGAACGTGGTCGGCATAACTTCTGATTAACCAATCACCTTTCAGCTCTAGCGTACGCAGACGTCTTTCAGCTTTGTAAGGTGACTTCAGCTTCCACATATTGTTTGGGCTAATGTGACAAATTGGGACGAAGAGGATTTACTGTAAATGTTGTAGATGTTGTGACGCAACCTACCGTTTGTTCCTGACCATTTTCACATCACTTCCTGGTTTTGTTCTCCAGTCTTTCCAGCCAGAGGATCTACAAGACCACAAGCTGATCCAGGAGGCTGCCAGCTCCATAGTGGGCACCCTGTCGATACGACACAACAGCACCATGATGCTGGCAGTCATTGAGGTCAAAGTGGAAACGCAGATCACGCCCGAATCAGTGGGTGAGTAGTGGTTAACACAGGTGCTCCACAAGGCTTAGTTACAGGCCCCGGTGTGGCTCCCATCCATGTCTCTTATTCTTATTTATTTCTTACAGATTACTTGGTGCCTCTGCTTTGTGTGGTTATCTGCTTGTTCTGCCTCTTCTGCATCGTTGTATGCGTTTGGTGGAAACGGAAACGAAGAAAAGAGCGCGAGAGGAACGCCACCAACCCAGGCGACGTCAACAACCAGAGGGAGCCACTGTGGCTCCTCGTGGGACGGCAGCCGCAGCAGCAGCAGCTGAAAGAGAGCAACCGGGAGGCCGAGCAGGAGCGCAAAAAGCTCATGGGCCCCTCCTTTCGGACGTGTGACGGAGGGGAGGAGGAAGAGACGGAAAGCGAGCACGAGCTCGAGGTCGTGTGTGGTGGAGCAGGGCAGCCAGCTTATAAGTACTCGAACACTGCAGAGCAGCCCAGTGGGGGAGTGATCTGCACCCTGCACAGCTCCAAGGCGCCCCTCAAAGCGCCCCACCGGACCCCAGGACACAGCCCCAAAGACAACCGCTGGAAAAAGGTCGGGGCTGCCTTGACTGGTCAGAATGATCTCAGAGACCATTGTGTATCAGAAATTTAAAGACTCGCGATGTGGGAGCGAGACAAGCTGCGAGGCGGCAGCTCTTCTTGTTTTCAGATTATTTTTGGAAAAAAAGGCTTTTTAACAAGCCACTATTTGCTTTGTTTTCATGTTTTTGTCACTGTCGTCGCCTAAGAGGAGTTTTGATTCAGGAGGCTCCGCACAGTGAACATCCTTGTTTTTTCACTTTTATTTTGTTTTAATGATGTACAGAAGGAGCTGAAATGTTGACAGTTATTCAGGAGGCAAAAACAAGCTCTGCAATTTCTTTTGTT
Organism: Macropodus opercularis; assembly: GCA_030770545.1. Taxonomy (NCBI): domain Eukaryota; kingdom Metazoa; phylum Chordata; class Actinopteri; order Anabantiformes; family Osphronemidae; genus Macropodus; species Macropodus opercularis. The sequence continues at coordinate 2,030,868 of CM061112.1, forward strand.
TATGGAACTGTACCATTTAAGAAACAATGTATCATCAAAAAGGAGAAAACAACCTGTGTAAAGATGTTTTGTTTGTTTACAGGTGATTATGGTTTAGTTAAACTGTCAGCGGGAGCAGATGAGCATTAAAGGAAAAGCCTTACCAAAACACTTGGCCTGGAGAGGGGACAGAAACCCCAGTGCCTACTATGTGGCCTTCCATTTTTTCACCTGTGTCTCGGTTGTCTTGGCCGAAAGCGCTGTCTGAGGATTTTTTGCAGTATTTGAGTTGGTAGCAAGTGCCTTTGTAAGAGCCGCACCGAGGCTCCGAGTCGCGCTGCCCAGTTTCACCTCTTTTTTTCGAAAGGGACTGAAGTGTACATTTAGAGTTGAATTTCACAGCAACGCCATTCAAGGTATTTGATCAAAGCAGAAATGAACACTCTGTACATAACGTGTAAATACTAAAGGAGTCGCTGTGTATATTTGAAATAAGTAAATTAAAGACAAGTCACACATTTTTATTATTATTGTTATTATTATGATTAATATTATTTTTATTTTTTTTACAACGCCATTCCTTTTATTTATGCCAGTCAAATCAGGCAGGTTTTATAACACTTCATATCCAGAGTCCCACAGTTAAGGACCTTTACAGCGAGGTACCACCTATGAAGGAACTTCTGAAGGGTTTACAAATGGTTTGTCACCGGGAAGCAGTTGTAACTTGTGATGTCTGCATTTGTGACTTTTTGTTTAGTGCTTTTTTTGTTGTGCAAAGTAAACCAGTGATGCTTTTAAAATACCAAATCACAGCTGTGTGTTGCTCATGCAGGATACAAACACATTTTAGTTCTTTTGCATTTATTTTGTAAAACTGTACTCACACCATCGGGAAAACGTACAAATATTCATTAGAACGCCTGCAGCAGCTTTTCTAGCATTGGCAGCAAATGGAAAACGCTTCTTGTGACATACGTGCAACTTGTATTTGAGTTTTTGTCGTCTTCTGCGTGATCAGATCCTTTTACACTTTATTTTAAGTTGCTTTCTGTTAAAATGGTCACAGAGTTTTGTCGCCCAATCTGAATTTAAAATAAAATGTAAAAATCAGTGGCATCACAACAGCCTTAAAACCTTCTCAAACCGTTTCTAAACCCTTCACAAAGCCTTTGGTTTTAGGTGCCTTCATGTAACGTGTAAAGCATTATTTGTGTATTCAGTGATCGTCGTTTTATGTTGTTGGTTTGTTTTCACTATTAAGGAAAGTAACTCTTTAAAACAGCATTGTGTGGTGTATTGTGGCGTGTTTTATTCGCCTGAGTAAAGTGCTCTCCTTTGTCTCGGTTTGCTATTATGGAGATTTCTGGAGTAAAACACAGATGGGAGGATTTAAAAGAAGTCCAGCATGACTCTGTGAAGCGTCATGAAGTGAGGACGTCAGTAGGTCAGGTGTGGATCTCATGCTTTAGCTTCATGTTTGGTTTAAAGGCTTTAATGAAGGGAACAATACGTGCTGGTGCAGTGTTTTGCTACCATGCAGATGTGTGTTTTTGTTTTTTTTGTTTTTTAAGTTACCAACTCGGTTCAAAATGGCAAAGTTTCACCCTTTTTCATATCATGTCTTTGTCTCAAAACGCCATCGTATTTTCTGTAAATGGGACACAGCAAAATAAAGAATTAAAATCGCATCGCTGCTGGTGATGACGCTGAATATGCATGTTGTGTAGATTCTACGAGGGACACAGTTCATTTTGTACAAAACCACCTCAGTTATTTATTAAAGCAACTTTGACACTTCACGCTTGTAATAATTGCTTTGGTGAAGGCATCAAGCAACAGGAAGCTGAGATTGTGGACCACTCATTTTAATCTCTCTCTTCTTGGACTGGAAAAATATTTTAATACAGGGGCTTGTAATGTGAGTCATATATTTGTTCTTCACCATCTAGAACCATAGGAAGCACATTCCTAGTTGCTGAAGTTGCCCTTTAATCCCAAATGCGGCAATACAGGAAAGGAGACGCCTCGAGATCCCATCCTGTGGAGTGTGAATCTAGTTTTGGACGCTGAACGTTCTCTGAAGCATTAACTGCCAAAAAAACATACCGTCCCACTTTACAAATCTACTCCCACAGTCAACCGCTCGTAATTCATGTTGTTATTATTTTACTTTCCATCTTCCACAGGAAGAATGATCTTCAGAAGCCCTGCAGCACTTGCCCTTGCCCTCGTCTGTGTGGGCTGATCGATCGATCCAATAACCTCACCAGCCTCCTCGCCATCCTGCCATCGCTCTCACTCCCACCACGCCAATAGAACCTCATCTCCTGTTCTGGGTCGATCCAGCCTCCGCCAATCGGAGGCTGGCGCGATCGTCCGGGCCAAATAAAGATGTGAATGTTTCATGATGTCGGGCAGAGTGGAGGTGGGGTGGGACACTTTTCCTCCTGGCTCCCATGGGTGCCCCTGGCTGGCGCTAATGGGACCTTCCCTTGTCGGAAAAGGCCGGATCGACTTACACAGCTTTGTGGAAGTGGTGGAGTCAGGAGAGGGGAAGAGAGCTAACTGTAAAATCACTTAAAGAAGGCTCTGTCTGAGTTTATTTGATCCTTTAAAGACATTCAGAGGACATAAAATACTGAAGTAATGGGATTTGTTTCTGCAGAAATGCTTCATGTGCGAATCTTAATATGCTTAATATTATAGTGCTGTGTTACATCAGTAGCAATCTGGCAACTTTTTACACATGTCCACATGCACTGAGCCATTTAGTTATGGAACAGTGAGTTTTAAGAGGACATTTAATTAAAATGAACAACATGATCCTCACTTTGAGCACAAAAACCCCCAATATGGTCACGTTTAGGTTAAATATTTTGGTTTAACAGTTGTTCTACTACGCTTTATCGAGTAAAAGTGTGATGCCGAGATGCATTTGTCCCTGTCAGCATCAGACAGATCCCAGACTGCATCAGTCAACTGACACCAGATGCCAAAAGTGGCTCCTCACCACAGCCAAGGACACCGGTGCTCCACATTTCTAAACACGTAGTACTACTACAACTACGCTGAGCTTTAAGTCGCAAGCGGTAAAATGCAGCCGTTCACCGTGTTTTGATTCATTGCACTGTGTGAGAGCAGAGTGAGCTGCGTGCTCTACGTCCACATGCAGTGCGTCCACACAGACAGACTGCAGTAGTCTGTGCTCTGTACATCTGTTGATGTGGGTCTTTGGGACCATCTGACAGTGGAGGCAGCTGGGTGACGGGATTTTAGGCTAAGCCCTTGGTCCCTTTAAACACACACACACACACAGACATAAAGTCTACGCATTCACACACACACCAAATGTGGGACGTGAAGCTGGCACGTGCTGCTGGCATGGTGGCAGGGAAACGAGCCACAGCGTACCGACTGTGCGTGTCTGTGCGCCGTTGGCTGGTACTGCAGGTCTGCTTTGCCACTGCAGTAACCCCCACACGTATCCTCTGCACCAGGAGCAGGGGGTGGAGGGAAGGGAATAGCTGAGGTGGGGGGAGTGCAGCACGGAGCAGCGGCGGAGAAGCTTTTCTGGGACAACTGCTCAGTGTGTGTGTGTCTAAATAAACAATGTGTGCATTAAATTTAAATGATTTGTGTGGGTAAACATGGCTGCTACACCGAGAAGTAAGTGATTACAGAGACATGTAATTGAACCGAGTTTACACTAAATAATCCCAATTATCCTGACAGTGATGTCTCGGTTTCAAATTCTTGCACAAACGTCACATTTCAACGGGCTAAACTTTACCCCCTCGGCTGTAACCTGGCGATCTGAGACACGGGAGCTATTCAAAACACACGTGGTGGCTTTTGCAGGGCACAGAAAAAAGGTCAAGAGGCAAAGGGGAGGGTAAACAAACTGTGAATTTGCATCCATTTACCTACATTTGCTGGTCGTCCGTGTTCACACGGCGGCATGAAGCCTATGCATGAGCATTTGCTGGCTGTTTTGCTATTTCTGGTGAGAATCTGACATTTAGCAGCTGCTCACGGACAACAATCAACAATATATATATCCTGCGTGAACTGTGTACGGCTTGTGCCTGCATGAACGGACAGATGGAAAGATGCTGTTCTTTTTTGAGATGTCATCATGTAGATTTCCTTCCTATGTTTACCCCCACATATTCCATGCGTGTCTGTTTGTACATGCTCAAATGACTGCACAGCGATATGCAAGGTCAATTTACACCTCTCCCAGCCCGAGGGACCCCGGAGAGTAAAACGCCCCCAGGGATACTGTGAAGCAACTTCCAGTAAGTGGAGTAGAGCAAGGCTGAAAGCTACTGGATAAGTGCAGCGAGACAGGTGTTGCGTGTGATTCTGTGGTATCTGAGGACGGAGCAGGTACCGACGTGTGTTTCCGGGAGGCATATGCTGTCAGTGGCCACTTTATTAGGGACATCTGCACAGTCTGATGTGCTCCAAAGCAACAGTTCAGCCATAAATTCCACTTCTACAAAGGTCAGTTTTGACATGTGAGGGAAGAATGTTTGAAAAATATTTGCAGTATTTACCGCTCAGCAACTTTGTTCGCTGCTACATGCCAGAAAGCTTCTTTTCAAATCCTACTTTTAAATGAAACAAAATATTGAATATATAATAGTAAATGTGTTTGGATACTTCAAGCTTTAATTGAAGTCAGACCTTCAGTTTTTTATCAGAGCAACCCCGGTCCTACAAATTGCCTCTTAACATTAATTAACAAGTTGCTGATAGGTCAACTCTGGTATTTAGCCTAAATAATTAAGATTTTAGCAAATTAAATATATGTATGTTAGTAAATGTGAATGTATTCGTAGTAAATCAACATTTGCATTCATTCACCCATTTCCTACCCTCTTGCCCTCGTGAGGGTCCGCGCGTGCTAGAGCCAACCCCACCCATCCTCGCTGTCCACCATGTACTGTAAATCCAACGCACCCTCTTAAATATGGCGGATTAACGCGCCAGGTGTTGGAGGCCACCCGCTAATTACGCAACAAGACCAAGAACCAATATGGCGGCGTCGTTAAACTCGGGTCAACGCTCATTCAAAGTTCACTCAAGCTTTACCATAACGTACCTGTTAAACGAGCCGCACTGCTCTTACGTGTTGTATTACAACTCCAAGTGTCCAGCCAGTGCTGTAAGTCCAGGCGTGTTTCTTCAGAGAAGCTCGGTGGATGTATTTGTTCCGTGCTAGCAGCTAGCCGCTAGCTAGCTAACAAGCTTCCAGCCTGGTGCCGTCCTGCCGCTTTGGGATGCGGAGGCCGCCGCTGACTTCATCCAGGGTGAGTACACATGCTTCCGAACAGCAGTCGGTGTTTTGCCTCTGTCCACTCGAGTGTGTAGCTTTTGATAAAGTCAGCGAGCTGACGTTTACACTTCATCGCAACTTCAACTTTGTTGGTTGTTTAATATTGACGTTATCCGTGTTTTTAAATTGACAATACTTACAATGACATCAAAGTAGTATCTTGTGATGTGGTGGGATTCTGTAAGTTTTTCTGCTAAAGCTTTCTGTGTCTGGTAATGATGATGGATGAGCCTTATACTGATGTGGGTTTCCTTATGTGATGGATAACGATAATTAATACTTTGTATGGCAGCAAACTTCAGGGTTCAGTGTGGAGCCTGACATCATGTTCACTTCAGGCTGAATAACATACTGGGTGTTGACGTAGATTAATGGCTGTAACAAGTTTTATCTGCGTTCTCTTCAGCAATTTCTCACCTATTTTGACTTTAAAAGCCTAAAGGTCAAAGGCCAAACAAGCAGTTCCTCTGCCCTTAAAGATCTCGATAAGTATTGTGAGGTTTCTTTCTCCGAGGTGAAAAACACCGAGCAGAGAAAAGTTGTCGCTGGTGTGGAGGTGATTAGTGTTGGCAAACTGCTGTGTTGTTGGTGAGGTGAACCTTGTGCGGCGAGGGCTTTGCTGGCATTTACACCAGGATGCATGTGTGGGTTCGGTTTTGCTAACAGAAAAGCGAAGATGTTCTTTAACAAAGACGGTCGATTTTCAGTTTACAGTAGATTTAAGCCATTTAGCCGATCTTCTTTATAGCGGCACTCCTTCAGTGTGACTCAGCCTTGACTCACCTGGTTCATAATGGATAGCCAAATAATGAATGAGTGATTTTGTAATATCACACATTCCTGGGTTGGTCCGGGCATGTCACAGAAAAATGTTGCCTTGAGCCATGTCAAGTATAGTTGAGCCAGATTGTGTATCTGACGGAGAAAGTCGAATTCACTGCTGGATAATATTTACAATAACTAAGGATGTCAGGGAATGGATAAAATTGATAATTATTATAATTATTTTCACAGTAGCACCTTTTATCTTTCACATTTACCCTCTAAAACAGTTAACGGTCAATTAATATTTTAGTTTTTGGTGTGATTTACAATATGCTTATTACCCTTTTTCTGGTATCCTTAAATATTGACTTTGTTCCTGATGTCACATTAAACTCTAACAGGCAGGGGGAGTCAGCACAATCACTCAATCTATATATAAAACCATTAACTTCTTTCTATTGATTCTAAAATCTACGATGGGGAACAGATAATCTTACTGACAGATGTTTGACTGGATCAACAGTTTAAATGCTCCACGTTGTCACGTCTCACCTATAATGTGGATTTCCAGTAATTTGCCCTAAATTCTTGTTTTATTAGGTGGGGAGCATTAGTGCTGCTTGTAGGGGCTTGGTCCCTTGCATAAGGCCTTTTTTATGGTAGAGGAAATTCTTGAACTTCCTGCATTCCTTCTGCTCAGCCTTAGTGTTTGATGTTATGGTGTTGAGCTGGAAAATACAGCAGCTCTGCCAAGTCTCAAATCAATATATCAGAAACAACCTTTCATCAATTCTTTTACTTGACACTTGCCAGCCTGACACTCGATAGCTGTTTGGAGGTCAGTTCACTCAATCAATTACAGCGACTAACTGAAAGAATAATGGAAACTGGGGGGGTCTATGTAAAGATTATTGATTCATCATCATTTTTTGGTTGCAACTATTGTCATTTATTTATTCATTTGATGACTCACTAGTCAAGCACTATTGCTCGATATGTTTTGCTCTTGTTAATCTGAGGTTTTAGTTGCACATTGTCTACTAAGGGGCGGTTTGAACACCTACGTTATTAGTGTGAGTGGAAAAAAGAGTTTGTGATTAAGGTTGTGTAAGGACATGCTTTATTGTCGTCATAGACTAGTAAGGGCAGATTTGTGGATGAATGGGCCGCTTGGTGAAATACTGCATGCAACAGATGTGAAATGATAAATCAGGAAATCTTTGTAACCACTGATTCTTCAGTGTTTTCTGTCATACATCGACTCGTTACTGTGCTATTATAGGACCTTAAATTGACATGATGCTCTCTGTGACTTCAGAGATGATTTTTATTAATTGACATTAACCTACCAACCCTCCAACACACACGTAAACATTCACCAGAGCCAATTCAGTTATCTACTTACCCACTGCTCCCCCTTCCTCCCTGTCTAAGTTCCCGCTACCGTCTACCTAGAGAACTCGCTCACTGGAGAAGCTGAAGTAAACAACGTACTTTATTTTAGCCGACATTAAAGGCAAGCAGCCATGTCACATTGCAAGCTGTACGTGCTACCTTGTGTGATCGGGAAATCGGATCTAGACTTGAGAGGGGAGTGTAATGCGGTTAAAGGCATCATGAAAAGCTAGCCGTAACAGGATTTCATCCTCTGTGGAGCTCAACTGACTGCTGCCGTGAGGCAAGTCATTAGGGAAAATCCATGTGTGGGTGTGTGTTTGTGCGTATGTTTGGCTTCCTCTTCACCATTACTGTATGTCGGTTGGCATATGTTTCCGATGGCTGGCGAATGTGTCACGCGTGTACGTGGCAGAGGGTCAGGCATGTTACAACAAAATGGAGAGTACAACGGTTGTAATGTTACAATGTACCAAGCTTTAAACTGACCTGTTATGTTGTGTAGTTGCTGTTGTACCAGATTCAGCTGTTGCTGTGCAATGGGATGGAGTTACGTTTATATTTGCTGCTTTCCAGGTGCGCAGAATATGAATCCAACTCACCTTTGTATGAGTGTGTCTCTGTGCTCTCTGTAGACGAAGAGGCAGTAGTTGCCTCAGAAGGACACATACAGGAAGTAGAAAATGTACCTCTCCAGTAATTTGTTTTTCCGTCATTAAGCCATTATTAAAACATGTTTTGTTGCATACAAGAGCGTTCCTTTGTGTGCCAAGGTGACTGTACACAAGCATGTTTGTTGGGGAACATTTTTAACAGCTCCTTGCCAAGGTCAGCCCTTTCGCCGCGCTATGCGTGGAATGACCGAAGGCCTTCGTTTGCAGTGCCTTCAGCTGACTCCAGAGAGTCGCAGTCATTGTGTGGCAGCCGTGGGGGAACAAAGACATTTCCACTGGAGGAACTTTGGGTTCCTGTCGATAAGGAGGGCAGCGTTGCGGGCCTGGGCTGTGTTTATATGCTTGTGTACAGTGGGGATCTACGCAGCCGCAGAGGCTCGCACTTTCCAGACAACAAGTGGTGGCTGTAAAAATAGTCACGCTTAGAGAAACATCAAAGCGAGGGTGAGAATTCCACCAGATGATCAGGACCCCAGCCTGAAGTTGGTAATTAAGACTCAAACATATTTGTCAACGGATTTGTTCCGTTTACGCACTTAATTGAAAGACAATCCTTAACATTTATTTTATTCCCTCTACTGCGTTATTTCAGTTTTTATTACTTTATACTAATGGCACAAGTACTTGCGTGGGTCACATTAGCATTTGACTGCCCAGGAAGTGATCTGCTGATTATTCACACATTTATGGCGTTCCTGTTTACCTGCATTCGGCCACATGCCAGAGTCTGACGAAAACCTGAAGTTTGAACCTGAGGCCTTGTGAGCTCTGTTGCCCTCCACAGGTGGTTTTCTGTGCAGAGCAGTCCGAGCCCCTCTTTCATCCAAATTTCAAACGCATTTTAATGCTGACGGATGTACATGTATGTAGTTTTGAAATTGACATTGATGGCATGTGCTCTTTTTGACAGTTGCTTTAACACATGGAAAGACAGTTTGTTTTGGGTGTTTCTAAGCAATGTGTGGTGTTTGGGAAGAAAAGCATTAGACTCCTAATCCTGTAAAAGAAAGCTACAGATTCATTGTGCTCCGTGAAGGAAGACGGGATTTACAGTGAATGTCGTCTTCTTTGGACTGGTGGTTCATTTCCTTTTTGTTTTACAATGTTTGCTGAAAATATCAGTATTTAGTTTTCACTCCATTGAGACCACTATATTGTACCCGAGCTCTCTGATGACATTCACACACCGTCTGCTGCGTTTCCTGCCCACTTATCAGCAGATAATTGCCAGTAATGTAGTGGAGACAATGCTGTATCTAAACTGTTCATTCACTTATCCTGGGCCCATGGCTTTCATGTCCCACATTCCCACGGTTGACTAAGGGACTTTCCAAACTCTGCAGACTGCAATGTGACAGTTTTGGCCAAACTAGTCTAGTGTTGGTGGCAAAAATAAAACATTTCAGCTACAACACCTCAGTTATTTTTAATTTCCTTTATATTTAAAAATTTTACACACCACAACATCATCATTAAGTTTCTTACTGTTGTATCACAACTTAAACAAACCAAATGACCACTTCTCGCACAGTTGGGGTACAATCGTATATTTGAGTAATAGATAGGTATATAAAGTATATGTGCTTAGAATTAGTTTTTGTTGCTGCTGTTGTCATGTCTGGCCCTTCAGATCATAACAGATGCTGCAGTTTCCCGTCCCATGCGCTAAAAAAGGGGATGAGTGCCAAGCTTTTGTTTTGTTACTTGAGTGGTGTAATAAAGCACAAAAAGCCGCGGGTGTGACAAGAAATGGACAGGGCTTTAGTGACACCAAACCCCGCCACCTGACACCTGATAAGGGCATGGACACCCAACAGGCGTGGAGCCAAAGATACTCACTGGCAGCACACTGCCGATGAGTGCTGAGAGGTGAGAGGCATTTGTGGAAACGATAAAGGCAGATATCTTTACATTAGGCCTATTGGAGATTTCCTGTCCAAGTCTTTTTGCAGCTTTTGTTTAATCCGTTTTTTTAAAAATACTTTGTAATCTGATTATTATTTCAATGTTTGCTTAGCCTACAAAGACGAGCTGCATCTTCTAAACACGGCTAAATTCACACCAAGCTTAATATCTTCTAGACCACGGTTGTGTCCTCAGTAAATCCTCTGCTGATGGTTTTATAGTGCTACCAATGACCCGGGCTCATTGATTTTTCTCTCCAGAAGGAGTCAATGCAGTGATGAGCACTACTGCTGCAACCAAGGGTCAGTAAGTTTACTGCCAGAGGTGGGAGCGAAGGGTTTCTACTACACACACAAACAAAGGGGGTTGATCTCTCACAGGGATTCAACTGATTTTTAAATTATGGCTAGGATAACATTTCAAAATATAATAACAGTCTTACTGATAAAAAAGAATGAAAGAAACACTTGCAGGTCAAGTTTGGTAACCAGAGCATCTCCCATTTCCTACATAAAGCCGGTTAATGAAGTTTGATATGTGCACTAGGAAGAGCAGCTACGAGGTCGTATGAGGCTAGAAGTGTTATGCTGCATGTAAAGTAGATGTTTGTTTTCTTTATGTGCTTCTTATCACATCTGGTTGAGGCCAGTGCACCTCAGGGTAAATGGAGTGAGGTCTGCATGCAGGTGGGGTAGAGTGTGTTGAGATGTTGGATTGACTTTGCTGTGCCTGTGCCTGGCTCTGTGCTTGTAGTAGGCTTACACTGCCCCCTACGGTTAAGCTACAGCTCATACAGCCTACAAGATCACTTTATTGCCTAGAGTAGTCAGGAGGTGCTCTAATGTTCAGGCTTGGCAGAAAAGTCAAGGAAGGGAACAACTGAAGGTCGATTTAAACAGAAATGTGTAAAGAAAGACAATATTTTAATAACCTAATGAAAAACATTTCACAAGCTCCGTGAGAAAGGACTAAAACATGTAATACACATTAATTTGGTTTTACTCCTCTAAGACATTAAGTAGCCGTTAGTATTTTATACGTTGACTAATGTTAACGTCACGATCATCACATTTTCCATCATTAATCTGCCCTGACCCGTGACAGGCGCCAACTTTTTTTAAACTTCTTACATATTTTCATGCACTCGGTAAAATGACAAAGATCCAGCAGTTCTGTCCCTGACTGCACTTTAAACCACAGTGAGGCTTAAACCGCAGGTGCAAACAATAGAGAAAACACAATTACACGTCTACATTTGATCCAATTTGAATGTAACAAATTAGCAAGTTTTTAAAGTGTTTAAAATCTCCACAGAGGTTTTCTGTCCAGACACTGCTGCATCCATTCTTTATTAGATGAAGTGATCATTTGAAAAGTCTCGGTTGCTGCTGGTTAACAGTTAACCCCTTTTCATGAGCGTTTAAGAGGAGGTCAGAAATGTGTGATGCTGCTCATCCCTGTTGTGCTGAAGTGTCACTGACTCACTGAGGCTGCTGATTTATTGCTAAGCCACAAAAACGCTTTCTTTGTGTCGCAGAATAAAAGCCAGGAATGTTGAACGCTCCATTAATTTGTCACGCTTCTACAAGGGGTCACTGGTAATGATTAAGCCACCTTTTAAACAGGTGTCAGCATGTAAAACAACAAATATTTTAATAGGTATAAGTAAAGGAAAACATTCAAGCATTGGAGGATGCTTGTAATTTTTTTTTTTTGACATAAATTTAATTATTTGAGTTTAGATGGACACAATTAGGCAACTTCAGGAACTGCTGGTAGATGCAATAGGAAGTAATTAAAGCAATTTTAATTATATGTTTTAGATACAGGAGCTTGGACATAATAATTCAGAATAAGAGAGAACATATTGTGCATGAGAGGGTTGTTGAGGCAGAAAGTGGCAGCAGCTGTGAGCATAGAGCATCCAGAGGGGGAGGAGGATCGTTGGAGGAGGGGGACAGAGCTGTCATTTCCATCAGCCTCATTAGTTAATTATATAGTGGATCCCATTAGCGCTTTTACGGTTCACTTATGTCCGTCCTTCAGTATCTAGTTTGTGTTCAGTGTAAAGAACCAGGGTTTGTTCTGCTGCACACACACAAAAGCAACTGATGGACTTCTGAAACGTCAGCTTGCTTAAGCTTTTTGGGGACTTTGCGCAGCCCTGAACTGTAAACCACAGGTCCCAAGTACGTTCCTCTGGAAAAAGGTTAAGCAAAGACTTAAATGATCCTCAAGGGAAACTCACTTTGGTAAAGTAGAACAATGTCAAGCGAGGAGAGGAACAGCCATCTGAGCAATAATCTAACCAAGGTCATACGTAATATCAATATCTGGACCGAAAATTGATGGAATTAGTGTAACAAGAAGATTCAGGTTACAGTTAAACAGGCAAAGATTTTATCATAAAGGAAAGAGAAATGGTACAAATATAATGTAAGTAGGGGAACAAACCACTAGAGGGCGCTGTTATTCTACATCTAAACTATTGGACTGTGCAGCAGGTTACGTACATGGGTTTAAGCACTAACCTGAAGATGTAGAGAAAATGACACACGCAGGGACAGAGACGTAATTAAACATTTTGTTTCAGAAAGTCTTTAGGTTGGAAATGCTGGAGTATATTCTGAGTTAACATCTACAAGCTATTGTCAAGGAAATCAAGGAAATCACTTGTCACAGGAAGTACAATTCATTTAGTACTGACCAACTAGAGCAGCTCTGAGTGTGGGGGGGTCTTAACCAACATTTTACCACACAGAAATCAACAGAGCTATTCAGTCAGTCACCCTGAAAGGCTACACACTCACAAAACACAGGTACACTTTACCACTGAGAGCTTATGAAAGGAGCTTGTCAATAGTGCATATGTGCAGCGGATGGAATAAAAGGCGTCATTGATGTAAAACTTCTCGGTGCTTAGTTGTTGGGGGGGTTTTGCCATTTTTTTGAAGGCTTTTTATTTTTGCAGGGCTGCTTTTATTCCGCTTCTCTTATTTCCCATGTTGGAAATAACAGATAAAACCGTAATTGCTAGAAAACACCCTAGACACCGTAAAGCTGTATTACCTTAACACAGGGAAAGGATCCTTTACCATAAAGTTGTGAAACATACACTCAAAATCATCGTCCGCTGGAGAATATGACATCAGCAATATGTTGTCCCTGACACACGTTTATTATTCTCTGTGCTGCTTCCCACCATCTCTTGAGGACAACAAATGGCTCTGTTGACCAGCTGTTGTAACTTCGTGTGTGCAGGGCAGATAACAAACAGTGGGCGTTTAGAGCTTTTTTATATTTATTTATTTATTTGGGGGTTTAAAAAGCGGTTCCCGGCTGCAGCTGGAAACAATGTTGATAAGAGCAGTGGCTCTGAACCAAATTGTTAAGGTTGAGGGCCATAAAACCGGAACATTACAAACAATGCAAATTTATTGCGCAGGGACTGAGAGCATTCACAGTTTTTAATAATCCGTTTGGCGCGGAAACACCTCGGCACAAAACAGAGCATGGCCTGGACGAATGCTGCTCACCATAGTCCAGGGGCTAGCACCTCTGCCATCACACGTAATGTAGAAGCCTGAAGGCGATTAGAGCCAGTGAGGTTTTCCTGGAGCACACACTCACAACCTTTAGGTCCCAGATCACAGAGGAGCTATTTTTGTTGCTGTCACTGCCTACACAGACACTTAGTTGACATTCCTGTGTGTTACTGTGAGGTTTGTGGGGTTTTTTCCTGTTGACCTTGAATAAATGCAAGTTTAAACTACGCTTTCAATCTGAGCAACAACAAACGATAAAACCAAATAAAATCGCATAAACCAGTCCCACAGGCCTGCTCAGTAGTCGACATCGACTCTAGCTTTAAAAGCTTTAAAGCTTTTAACTTTGCTTTGATGAAAACAGTCGCTTGAATTTATGCATCCTGTAATGGAGAGGAAAATAAATCCAGTTGGCTTGAATCAGATCTGAACCATGATGAGTTTGTGGGTTAAGTAACAGGAGTGTGTGATGAGATTTAATGAGAAATTCTTGTTGAAATCTATTACTGGACATGATTGGAAAACCCAGAGGAGGAGATGGGCACATGTGGCTCTGCTGGAGGAGAGAGGACCTGGTTAGTTTTGTGTGGCTTCACGTCGGAGCTGAACGGTGCAGGCTGTGAGGCTGCCTGTTGGTGTTTCGGATGGTTTTTAATTACTTTTCGGAAGAGCGGCGCTACTCCCACATCACGATGTGTACTGCAAGAGAATGTGAAGTACAGCGCTTGCCAGTAATAAATAACCTCTGCAACATGTTACAGGAAACCAGCAGCAAAATATCCACACACACACCTGCAACATCTCACACTGTCTTTATTCTCTTACTTTTTTCCTCTGTATCACTGTCTAATGTAATAAAATTAAAAATGTATATCAGTATATTGATTTATCGTATATTATTTATCATTGACAGAACCTCGTTAAAAGCTTCAGTTTGCTCATCAGCTGATTACGACAGTATTGACAAGGAGGCCAGAAAAACTCCTAACAATGGAAAACCTCCAACCTTCAGGTGAAGGCAGTATGATTAAAATGAATGAAATTATCCACTTATTGGGTTCGTAGTTTATTTTCTCACAGAGTGAATTTATTTTCCAGCCTAAAGCCTGGCACACGCTATAAAGGCTTCTCCTCTCTGCTTGCTCAGAGGAAACATTAGCCACTTGGCATCTCTTGCCCCTTCTGACGTCTGCGTTATTAATTCTGCTCTTTTATCTCTTCTAAAAAAGATCCTTGGGTTGTTGATTTATCTTTGCACCTGGATGAAGAAGATACAAATAATCCTCAGACATGAACTATTGGTGAGTGTAAAGTAATAAATCTTTAGATTGTTGTGTTGTCTGACCTCGACTTGTCTGATCAAAGACATTCTTCCTGCCTCTTCCTTCCTCTGTTATTTGCTCCCCAACATTTGATCCTTTATTGTCCTCTTGGCTCATAGTGATTGTACCACTACCAACACAAATAATTATTCAAAACTTTCCTTTGTAATTGCTTTGCAGGATTTTGCCTCTTTCACATTGTGTGTGATATTTGCTTTACCACTACCTGATTCTTAACTGTAGTCAGTGGTTGGTAATCAATCAGTTGTAATTGCCTTGGCATGGACTCACCGCAGCACAAAAGCTTTTAAAAGCTCCACAAACTCTGGTTTAAAGGGCAGTAAAAACCATTTTTTAACGAAAGAGGAGAACTCAGTTATGCTGCAAGTATAAATTCTCTTTGGTAAAGGAAGGAAATCAGCCATTTGTGATGACTTCAGTGAATTAAAAACCTTTTGTTGTGACGTGCGAACAAGGCGTCTCCATGTGACAGATGCATCTAATTTGAGATCTTTCAATTGTTGTTGTTGATCTCTGCTGCTGTTCTTTGGTTTTGGCCTGTAAGGTGCTGAAAGTGAATAATAACAAATCAGTATGCACATGTGCAGAGAGGCGAGTTTTCATCCGAGAGCGGACCAGATTTAAGATGTGAAATCGAATGTGCTTTGTTTACACTTCTGTGCAATGAATTTTTACGCCACTGGCTTATCACCACAACAATTAAACCATCGGACATTAATATTTCCCACATTAGTCAGTGTGTATAAACAAGTTACCCAAAATGCAAAGCAGTGCCCTCTGTGACACCTCATGTGCCAGGTTGCCACAGTAAGAGAAACAACTTCCCACTCTCACTTCTACAAAGCGTCTGGCACGTGATCCTTGACCTGTCCTGTGCCTTTAGAGGTCACCATAACCCCCTGACCTTGGCAGGACCCAGTCACTCTGCTTGTCAGGTAGTTTTTATTCCGTGTTTTGATGCCCACTGCTTGGGAAGCGATGGTTTGTGTAGAGGTCCGGTTAGATTTCTGCATGCAATGGGGTTAAAGGGGTTTTGGGGCATATATTTAATTCTTTTAGTTTGATCAGGTGACTTGATGCACTATAGCGGGTCTGTCACCAAGATTTATGGAAGCGTTTGCTTCATGTAAAAGCTGGAACACAGATTTTCTAACATCTTATCCATAAAAAATATATCTGGCAGTATAAAATAGGGCAACTCTGTGGGGTTGAGTTTTGATGGGGACATTCTGTAACCTTCTGTCTTCCTCTTACTGATGGATCTATCTCTCCAGGGCCCAGGGAACTTCTCCTTTCATTGTACCAGCTGTTTCCGGAATAAAACACTCTCCTAAAAATGTTTATTATACAGTCCCTAGAATCATGATTGTGTCTGTTGTACTATAGTGCTCCATACTTTAATTGGCACTAAATGAAGGCTAAATATGGGTTGATGGGTAACTGGATACACACTTCTAATCATTTAACCGATGGGAACTTTAGTTCATGGCCAGTAAACAAACATTGGCCTGAGATCTTGATGATCTACATACTTGATGACGAGGAAAATATACAGCTTGGGTAGGAAAGTGCAAAGCACAATTGCTCCTGACAGGCAACAGCAGAGAAGCAGTGAGTTTATGGAGCCTCAGTAATGCTCATTAGTTATGTGCCTTTCTAACTACTGAGGGTGAAAAGTTCAATTTTGAGGACAAATTGCTCCTTCAGTCCCTCGTCAACCTGGCGACCGTCAGGAGAGACCTCAGTCACATCTTCTGGCACAATTTGCACCTTGTAACCCACAGTGCACTCGTAGGTTTGGTCGCATTGTAAAGATTGTAGTCCATTACCTGGTAATGTCAAATGAGCTTCTGAAGCACGGGTAGACAGCACAGCTGCAAAATGTAATCACTGAAATTGGATTTTGAGAGCTAAGAAATAAGCGCATCGTAATTCTGAATGATTATCTCGGCAGGTGTGATGGTCGGCCATGACAGGAAAAGGATTATGTTTTTTCTTCAAAGAAAATTGCAAGGGTGAAAATGCTCTATTAGACACACACATACTCTTTCCCCGCGACGCTGCGAGAGCGGCTGTAAAGGAGGAGCTGAAGAGAAAGTATGCCAGCTCCTAGAGCCGCTGCATGGGGCGTTCTGATCTGTAGTATGTATTTATTTGCAGCAGCAAAGAGCATTCTTGATTTTCTGACATTGTTTTTCTTTAGGGAGGCTAATGTGCAGAACTGATTTACCTCCCGTGTGTGTGTGTCGTGAGGTAATTGCACCTTGACGGGACCAAGCAGAAACTAGAAGTCGAACAGTTGGCACAGAGCTGATCAACAGTTACATCTGGATGCACTTGTGACGAGTGTCAGTGTGTTTGAGAAATGCAGGTTTTAAATAAATGTTTATATATAAAAATACACAATAGTACATTTACTAAATACCGTGTAGTAAGATGCAGATACAGTCGTGATCCAGCTTTCAACAGCTTTTTAATCTGGTGTCGTGGCTGCCAGACATTTCTTAAACGAAGCTATAATGTGACCTGCTGCCATTGCCTTAGCATCGCTGCTCTTCACGTGCATGTGTGGCATTGTTGTACCAACATCTTTGTAGCCTGCATTGCTGCCTTGGCTGCAGAGTCTCAAATAGTTTCCTGCCTGGACTTTTAACTAATGAGCTTAGAGGAACATAGAGGTCAGACATCCGCTGGTGCAGATAAGAGGCGATACGTGCTACGATGCATGAAAATCATAAAGGGGATGTTTTCAGTCATACAGTTTTAAAATGATCCACTGGTGAACCGTACTTCAGTGCAACTAGAGTCACCAGAGTGACTGACCAGAATGTGCTGAATAATTTTCTGCTAAATTAAGTGGAATCTGATGAAAACCTGGAACCAGCTTCTCAGTTTGTTGTTCAATACCTTTGTGGTTTTTTTGATGTTACATACATACATAGTGATTTCTTAAAAGGAAAACAAATGAGTTTGATTTAAAATTAGCAGATGCTTTTCTCTAGTGTTACATTTGCTGTTTTCACCTTCTCCGTGTTAAAGACATTTTCACAGTAAACTTCGTGTCTTTAGGTTATGGAGGCAAAATAGCTGTGATTGGGATTAGACACGCACCAACAGGGAAGGTGTGGTTTATTCAGGGGACTTTGGGTTCTTTTCTGAGCAGCGTCAGGTTCACGTTAGGGTAAAGCACAGAAACCGAGGACTTCCTTCACAATAAAAGCTTGTTCACTAGATGAAAAGAAAATGCAGAGCGGTGACTAGATATTCTGATCATTTGACATAAACCTTCACTGTTTATCATTAAAGTTGAGTCGACAAAATGTCCATGGAAAGCAACGATCGCTTTTACTCATCACAACGTACGGAAGATAACAATTAACCAAAGAATTAGGAATTGGCCAAACAGAACTTTTGCATCTAACCAGACCAAACAAAAGGTTGTTTTTAGTCACATTATGAGGTTTGTTGGATATATAACAAAATCACTAAATCAAGAAAACAAACATACATAAAAGAAAATCTACATATTCACTCTTTTGTGCTTATGCTCTTGATGTTGGAGTGAAGCCCAACTGGGAGCTTTTATTTTGAAGGTATCGACCGGATTCTGTGCACCTCATTAGTTTCTGCTTGACAGTTTCCTTAAACACAGCTGTTGGTTCAGCTCCGGGCTGAGAGCTGCAGCAAAAAGCCTGTTGGTGAACTTCCTCAGCGCTCGGCCTTGTCGCAGCTCACTACAGCTCTGCTCGCACTTTACTTACAGACCTCCTGGTGTCCGGCTAACTTTCTCTGCACCTGGAGCTCCTGGAAGAGCAGGTAAGACCATTCCCATGTAAATGCAACTTATTCAAAGATGTCAAATGAGACGTTGTGTGTCCTGCAGAGAGGAGCCACAGGCTGATTACTGCTACAGGTCAAAGCAACAAGTGCAGGGCCTGTAACTGAGAGCATCAGAAACCCGATGAGGATTAAAATGACGTGTGACACCACGAGCTATAGCAAGAAGTCGTTACCAGACTGATGAGCCTCAGGAGCATTATCACGTGGCAGTTTCTGAATATGACAGACCCTGTGATTGTTTGTCTCACCTGCACAGCTGTTCTGGTTTCTACTTCACATCCTACAATGTGTGACTACATACATACAAGGCTTTTGTGTGTCTGTGTTGTGTATTTCGGAGGTTGAGTCGCGCCGTTTGAAATTTAAACAAACCCAATGTGAGCATGAATCTACTCGAAGCGCCTCACAGCGTAAACAGGCGGCTGCCCTCAGCCAGCTGCTGTGAGACTTCCAGTCTATTACTGCAACAATCCCCTGCTCAATTATTGATTTGGTTATTTGCAGAGGAATCTGTCCAAACAACGGCTTTACCTGGCTCTGCTATATAAAACGGCACATGGTTCACATGCCGCCGGAGATTCAGTTCAGGGAAATGTTCACTGCTCATAATGATGATCTTGCAGTTATTTGATTTACACTTCAGGCTGAGTAGATTTGTGATGCTCTTGTCTTCACATCTGAGAGATCAGTTCCCACAGGTGTTTGTAGTAAACTGTTGCCCACTGTTGATTGATCGCCTTAAAGCAACTGCACACGTGTTGGACGGAATAAAGGTCAGATTGTTCAGGTAATAAGACGTGTTTTTACCGAGCGGTGACTTACATCGTTTGTGTTAAAACATGCTTTAATGTGTTGAGAGTTTTTATTTGTGGTCACGGAGTTACCTCAGCTCTCACTTAAACTGAGCAAATGGCAGAGAAAGAAGTCAGTAAAACACGGACAAAGCACACCTGCAATTGAATCCAAACAAAAAGCAGTTGCACTATTACCATAATAAAGTCCTTCTCAAATTCAGACATCCAAAGTACACTTTAATATCATACAACGAATTCCTCAATGCACAAAAACGGACGGATGGACTTAATCTACTCAGTCAGTTGAGGTTTTGTTAAAATGCTCTAAATATCATATGAATAATTTCTTTTTAAAGGCAAATGACAGGATCTAAGGAGGAACACGCTGACACCAGCAGGTCTGGGTCCACACGCTGCCTCCCTGGCTGTTTATAGTAGGGGACAGCGTCGCAGGCTGTCTCGTATCCGTTTCCTCCTGGTTTTCGCAGAGGGAGTGGGATTGTTAGGATGGGAACGCGACGTGGCCTTGAGCTTTTTGAAAACGGCACGCACTGCTGGCTTCTCGCCGGGAACCCAAGATTCTGTGCATAATTTTGGGGGAGTTCCTGTTTTGTGTGTGTGTGTGTGTCCAATTTTGCCAAAACATTATAGCTGCAAATCTGGTCAAATTGATATTTCACAAGATGATAAACGTCACATGTCCTTTTGGACAAAAACCAACTCTAAGCCTCAGAATGTTTTCAGATCAAACTACTTCATGCCCCAGCATCTTAAGTCAGTTAAATGTCCTAATCCCAACATGAATACCCTAATCTCATTCATTCTGAGAGAGCTCACAACTTTTCCACTGTTACATTCCTTACTAAAGTTAATGCGGATGTAATTTCTGCCTCCTGTCAGTACATGAATCCAGCTGGAAGCGCAGAGAAAGGGATCGTAAGCTGATGTGCAGTCAGCGTACTGCTCTGAATGTTGATGTAGCGTACTGAGGCAGTATTGGGAGAAAAGGATGTGATGACCGAGACGCTCCAGGAACATCTCCAAAATGCAAAGCCTTAAAATAACAGTTCCTAAGTGAAATGTTTGTGGCGACAGGATGAGCAGCAAGGAGGTTTTCTCCCAGCCGTTGGCGAATGTGGCACTGAAGCCGTGGCCTTGCAGGGAAACCTCCTCAAAGGAAGGTGAAGCCTTTACCTCAGATTGGTTAGTTGAGAAGAAGAAAGTCACTGCTGTCTCGTTTTCATTCTCTTAATGGGAATCACTTGTTTTAGTTTAGGTTGTAACTAGTTTCCTTGGCTCAGTGTGTTTATTATCTCTTATTATCAGTCAGTCTCTGAACCTGAAACTGTTGTTAAGTCAAGGACTTGAACACAACTCTTTGATTTCCTGCCATTTCATCAGTTTGTATGCCAGGTAAGAATAAACACAAATGAAGATGAAATATTCTCAAGACCTTGCCTTGGAGTTGTGTAACAGAGGAGGGTGATGAAGTGCATCACCAAGCTGTTGAGGGTTTATGGAGGTCGACTTGGCAAGAAACGGTGGCAGGTAGGATAAATGGTGGAATGGCCTGGTTTCATTTTGTGGCCAACTCATGAGATGTGCAACAAAAATGGAAATTCAACTATGACTTTGGGGAACAAAAGCAGAAATTTGTCTGTGTTGAGAAATGTTGTGTAAAGAACAAGTCTGCTGTCTCCACACATTTCACTGGAGCCAAACATGCAAAACATCAACAGAGGCGACTTTTGTAAATTTAAGGCACAAATGAATGTGTTTAACTATTTCTGGAAAATATTGACACAAGACATCGGTTGTTGCAGATTTTAGTTTTGAAACATCTTCTTGGCTTTTTAGTACAATGATTGTTGTTGCCAAAGTCGTGTTCATGGAAGGACTCAGTTTTCCAGATGTTTTCACATATTTAAATTTGCTATAATTCTGTCCACAACATCCAGACTAATTTAGAACCACTAATGGTTGCAGCACCGACAACTAATTACTGCCAGATTTCAGCTGTGCTCACTTAAGCGTATAGCTCTACAAGATTCATCAATCAAATCAACAGATTACCGAGTTTTTGCTTGCTGGCCAAACCGAACGTCTTCAGTATTTGGTTACTTTGTTTTTGAAAGCTGGGGCTTCAAGAAGTATAGGGATAGTAATACAAAGAAACATCAGTGCTGCTCTAACAGTAGTGGAACATAAACTAGGTCTTAACTTGGGTTCAGACAAAAAAAATGCAGGTAATTGACTCGTGAGTTTTTAAGCATTGTTGGCATGAAAGTGTCTTACTTTGCGATGACATTTCTTCTAAAACGAAAAGGTGACGATTATCTGGCCAGAGAGCAACGTGATCAGCTTGTCGTTTGTTTCTTTGTGTTCTAGGTGGAACGCTCTGCCACACATCTCTGCCTGGATCCATTTGACCGGACAGGGGCTCAACACTGACCACCTCGCACAATTGGTGGGATTACTTAATGAGGCTGAGCGCTGGTTCCGTCAGGACGCAGGTGTCTGTAGGTTTGGTTTGGACTTCAGCATGTGAACTCCTGAGTAACAGTGTGACCAGTGAATTTGACACCAGGGGAAGAATGACTGCATCCCACTTATTTTGTCTGTCAGTGATGTAGAAGACCTAGTTTTTCTGAAACGGGCTTTACTTGCGATGGCCTGTAGCTCTCCAGAGAAAGATCAAACCCTCCTGCAGCTCCAGGAGGTGGACTCCAGTCGAGGGGGCAGCCGTGTCCTACCCCCCATCCTCTGCTCCTCCTCTCCCGGTCTATCACTCGAAACCAACCAACCCATCTGCATCCCGTCTCCTTACACCGACCTGGGTCACGACTTCTCAACCTTACCCTTCTACAGTCCTGGTATCTTCAGTTATGCTGGTCCCAGCTTTTCAGACTGTCCCTCCGTCCATCAGTCATTAAGCCCCTCGATATTCTGGCCAAGCCACGGACATGTGGGACCTCCTGTGCCACTGCACTGCTCCCAGGGCCGACCCCAGCACAGTCAACAAATCCCGAGTCCGTGGGTGGAGCTGACGTCACAGAACACTGTCCTAACAGCCAGGTAGGACGCAGGTCTCTGGAATAGCTGTAACTGGAAAGTTGTTGCTGGATAATCCGTCTGTTTAGTGTTTTGATCGTTTTATTTATTTGCATCCGTCGGGCAGTGGGATTGCAGGCGATGAAACAAAACCAATGGCATACCCCAAGGTTCTGCACTCGGCCCACTTTTGTTCATAGCGATGAACTCCTACTGATGAGCTTAAGCTTGTACTGAATGCAGTGAAAACCAAGTTAATGCTCAATGAAATGTTCATTTAGGACACTAGTAAAAATGGTTCCTGAAACTTTCTTCCTGTTTAGGGTGAAATGCACCAATGCAGTGTCTCCGTAAGCGTCTCTGGATCCTCCCACAGTGTCTTTATAAATCCTCGGTTGGATTCCCCAGAGAGGACAGAGATGGGAAAGAATGTGTTCTGTGTTCCAGACACTCGAAACAGAGGGAAGTTGAACGAAGTAATTTGGAAACTCGGTCTAAATTCAAGGCCGTGTAAACTGTTTGAGTAGTTCTTTGTCTCTGCACAGCATCTGGATCAACAAAAAATTGTTGTTCAATTAATTGCTTAACCACTTATGCGTCACACCGAGTAGTCATGACTGAGGCAATGAGTGTCTTGGCTGGTTAGAGCTTTATATGTCACTGAATAGGGTTGAATCATGGTTCCATTGTTTTGATCTCTCCAGGTTTTGTCTGCTTCTCTCTGTCCCTCGTTAAGTTCAGATAATGTGAACTCGCTGCTCTACGCGGTAATGATTTATTCACGTGGAACATGCTGTACACTTAACCTGCTTTCTATTTTTTATTCCACGTGTTTTCTTGGTAAAAAATTAAGACTCTGCTTATCCGTTAGCAAGAGCGCAAGGAGACGTTCCCATGAGAGCGAGGAGTGTGTGGCATCGTCCGGCACGAAGGCGGATCTCCACTTCTGTGCTGTGTGCCAAGACTACGCCTCAGGTTACCACTATGGAGTCTGGTCGTGTGAAGGGTGTAAGGCCTTCTTCAAGAGGAGCATACAAGGTAAAATAAAACGTGTGGACAGCAAGGCCATGTTCATTAGTGGGGATTTTAATACCCGTCATTTCCATCCATATGTAATTAATTACAACAAGGCTCCTTCAGTTTTCATGATGATGCCTCCTGCTCCTTTCTTTGTAAATTAGACCAAATGTTGGTGTCCACCTCTGAATTGATTCTGCCGCTACCATCATGAGTTCTAGTTAGATGAAGAAGCCGCCATGACTCCACCCTGCGTCACACATCAGCTATGGTCCGACCTTTTCGTGCTTAATTAAAGGTTAATCTTGGCTCATTCCTGCTGCTGACGCGGTGTTTGACCTGTTTCTCATTAACTCTTGGTGAAGTGGTGGATGTCAGTACCTTTACTCCAGCTCTGTGTCAAGTCGCAACACAAATGAACAGGCAGGTGATGTCACACGAGTAACCAGAGTGAAAGTATTTGAGAGTTTATTCAGCTTATTTTAAGGACGCACAAAGTGTCCTGCCACTCAGTGACCCTTTAACTTTTCACCTGGCGCAATGGTGAGGTTAAAATCTGTCAAACTAGATTGTAACGCATTTAGCTGAATACAGCTTCATGGAGCTGTTAGTGCAACTGTATGTGGAATGATAATCCATATTGAGGAACTTCTGCGTTCTTCGCTTTACTGTACAGTAAGAACCGTAGTTTCAGGTTGGTGGTGATGGAGGAAGCAGTGGCAGTTGATCTTTGTTTCCTCTTCTCTCAGGACACAATGACTACATCTGCCCAGCCACGAATCAGTGCACTATAGACAAGAACCGCCGTAAGAGCTGCCAGGCCTGTCGCCTTCGCAAGTGCTACGAAGTGGGCATGAACAAATGTGGTTAGTTTGTCTTGGTTTTTCTGGGCTTGGTGCTGTTGGTATTGTGCAATGGCTGAGGTTTTCTCTGTGTCAGGTATGCGTAAGGAGCGTGGGAACTACAGGAACCCTCAGATGAGGCGACTGACCCGTCTGGCGTCACAGAGCAAGACTAACGGCCCAAAGCCTTTAGCGGCCCCGGCAGACGCTTTGTTAAAGCAGCCACACTCGCCTGCGATGAGCCCAGAGCAGCTGATCGAGCGAATCATGGAGGCCGAGCCGCCGGAGATCTACCTCATGAAGGACATGAGGAAGCCGCTGACGGAAGCAAACGTCATGATGTCGCTCACTAACCTGGCTGACAAAGAACTGGTTCACATGATCAGCTGGGCCAAGAAGATTCCAGGTCTGAGCGGTTACGCTGTAAAATAAAGTAGCATTGGAAAAAAGTTAATGATGAAACTAGTTTAGAAATGAATACACTGTAAATATTTATTGGAATTTTCATTTTACAACATACCCAATAACCGGCAGCTGTCGTGACAGGATTAAGTGCATGATGCGTGGAAACGCTGACGGGCCCAGCAGGACTTTGTTTCATGTTTGATAGAAGTGTTTACACAGCTAATTTAATCCCTTCACCCTCTGTACTTTGAGATTAGTGGATGTGTTTTTGTGTTGCTGCTGCTGTTTTCTAATGCAGTGGCCTAATTGTCCGGTTGGGTTTAATAGTAACCAAACTTATTGCCTCTAATCGAGTTACTGAGACGTGAAATGCTTGTTCGTGGTCGTATTTACAGGTTGTGTAATGTTGCTGTTCTTTCTGCAGGCTTTGTGGAGCTCAGTCTCCTGGACCAGGTGCACCTGTTGGAGTGCTGCTGGCTGGAGGTGCTGATGATCGGACTGATGTGGAGGTCTGTGAACCATCCAGGGAAACTCATCTTCTCCCCAGACCTCAGCCTCAGCAGGTGATTGGAGTATTTCATGGCTTCAGCCATTGTTCCTGTTATTGAAAGTCGAGGATCATCCGAGGGTTAAATTGAAATGAGGTGCAGTTAAACTGATTATTAATCAGTGATGTTTCTACTCAGGACTGGTGCTGATGACTAAATGCATCCTCACACCTTCTTACATCAAACAACAAACCCCCCCCCCCCCCCCCCCCTCATTCTGAGGCTGCAGTTGCACCAATTCTGTTGTGAACAGAGTGCAACAGAAAATGCTCTAAATGTCATGACCTTTTGTTTAAAACACACAGAGCATCATTTCCTTTGTGGTGGCGTTTAGCATGAGCTCATATCTTTAAAATAATGCAGTGGATGACTCACTGGAGGAGTTGGAGAAAGTGTATGCAGAGAATTAACTGACGTAGCAATAGCCCCTGTCAACACACGCCTGTAACCCTCAGTTTACGAGTCAGTCCCATGAGCTTTGTTTAAAAACCTCTTCCACAAAAGTAAATATTGGGTTGTGTTGAATTATTTCTTTGCAAGAAGACAAATGCCATATTTGCATGTTCAGCTGACACTGATTTAAACTTACGGCTGCTTCATTTTATTCTCCTCTTGTTATTAAAATTCTTTCCAGGAAACATCCTTCACAATCATTTGGAAACTAAGTAAAATACAACCCTCACTTACCAAAACTATGTCTGAGGGACATTATCAGGTCGTCATTATTGACGCATTAATATCAGTTTGTGTCTTGGTTTGGTAGAGAAGAGGGGAGCTGTGTCCAGGGCTTCGTGGAGATCTTCGATATGCTGATAGCGGCCACGTCCAGAGTGCGAGAGCTCAAGCTTCAGAGGGAGGAGTACGTCTGCCTCAAGGCCATGATCCTTCTCAACTCCAGTAAGTCTGTGTGGGGGGCACAGACTCGGCCTGTGTCCTTCCCACGCGTCTTCTACTGTGTGGAGTAACAGGCAGTACCTGGTCGTAGGTCACCACTCATGTTATCTTTTTTTTGCCTCCAACAATTCTCATGACAATGAACAGAACTCAACGTGAATGTGAGGTGCAGTCAAAACTGAGTAATTATGAGAGTATAAACACTTCATATTAATAGTTTCATAAGAAGCAAATCCAGATGCAGGGTTAGTCACTGCTGTAAACAAAGACTGCTTTGACAAAGTGTTAAACATTAATTTTCATAAATTAACAAAATGCATTGAATGAACAGCAGAGAGATCAAACATCTAGAGAAGTAACCACAGATCTCCTGTGCATGCAGGGTTTCTACATCCTTCTGTCTCTTCATCTGATCCCAGACACACTCTGTGATGTCAGATCAGGGCTCTGTGGGGCCAAGCATCACTTCCAGTACTGACGTAGTAACCAAATTGATTTGATTTTCGTTTTCCTTTTGTTCGCTCACTTTGCATTTTGTAGATTGACAAAAATGAACTAACTAATCTTTGTTTGCAGCATTTCTTTCACACCAGAACTGTCTATGTAATAAACTTGTGTCTAGACATGTGCCTGGGCTCCACTGAGGGCAGCGAGGAGCTGCAGAGTCGCTCCAAGTTGCTGCATCTTCTGGATGCTGTAACGGACGCTCTGGTCTGGGCCATCGCCAAAACCGGCCTCACCTTCCGCCAGCAGTACACCCGCCTCGCCCACCTGCTCATGCTGCTCTCACACATCCGCCATCTCAGGTAAAAACTACAACCACACCAATGTCCATTCAGGCACTAAAGCTATTGATGGGTGATTAGTTGAGCAGTCATTTTACTGTGGTGCCTGTGTGACCTTTTGTCTTTTCAAATGCACAGTAACAAAGGCATGGACCACCTGCACTGCATGAAAATGAAGAACATTGTGCCTTTGTACGACTTGTTGCTGGAGATGTTGGACGCCCACATCATGCACAGCTCCCGTTTGCCTCACAGAGGCCCACAGCAGGACGTGCCCGACCCGTCCCCCAGCTCGGGAAGCGGCCCCTCAAACACCTGGACTCCCAGCAGCACCGGAAGCACAGGTGAACCCCAGTAGTCAGAGCAGGTCGGACGCGTTGGAATTTTATTGCCTTGCACAAAGGTTGATGGGACTAACGACACTAGGTGCTCCATCACCTGTGAATGTTAAACCCTGACACACTGTGCTCCAGCTCTAATTACCCTAGAGTTTAACGTTTAACCAGACCCAATGTTAAAGAGTCACTGCCTTAGCACCACATTCTGAGCCAGAAGACAAATTATCGTAATATGATCAGTACCTGCTTAAATATTCATACCACGGCTCCTTCCAAGCTTTTTTTAATCAGCGTGTATGTACACTCATTGGCCACTTTATTAGGTACGTCTGTGCAGTAAGATGAGCTGTCAAGTCAACTGTATGTTTGTTATTGAGATCATAGACTGGAGTGAATTTTATCGGAGGGGGGGTTTAATGTTTTGCCACAATATTTAACATGAGGGGCCAAAATATAAGAATCACCTCCAGCCCCACTGTGACCTCAGTAGTCAACATAGCTGGTGAACCTCGCTAGCTAGTTAACGTGGTACAGCTCATTTAAGCCAAAAACGTGTGAAACCAGCCTTTTCGTGGTGCATGCGACCGCATCCATGCTGCACCTCTCTGGGATACGCACCATGGATACAGAAGAGCTTTAACGACTACAGCTTCCATCAAATCACGTCAGTGCTTGAATTGTAGAAGCTGTTGTTGCTAAATGCTGATGTTTACAGTGACTTGTACAAAAGAGCACAGATGTTAAAGGTGCTCACTCCAAATACAAAATGCCTCAACTTGAGAAAAGGGACAGAAGAAGCTACGAGGCCGTTATACTGGATGTAGGTCAGTCGCTACGATCAGCTGAAACCACGACTACAATGAGAAGTACACAGTCAGAGTAGAGCTAATTTTACTACTACAGGGAAAGTACAAATTAAAGTTTGGGAACCTACATATAGAAGTATTACATCTGGCCTATTGAGGGCTTCTGTATTTGGAGCGCATTACTTTTGACACGGCCTCTAAAAGAACTTGACTGGTAAACCTGAACACTCTGCCACTAGAAGGTGCTTTTCTTCACCTTATCCAGGTGATGATGCAAGTGTCGTTTTTGTTTCGTTGTGAACTCAGTCTGACGGCTCACACGTCTCGATGCTCAACAGCGTAGGCTCTCAGCTTGAAGTGTCCCGTCCTGGCTTTGTTGTTAAAGACGTGTCGTTTTCTGTGAAGAATCTCAACCACTGTTGCTCTTAAGACAATGTTGCACTCATACCTGCCAGGTTTTGCTTGAACAGGAAGAGACTATTTTTGTATCTTGTGCTTCACAGTAGCTCTTGTGTGCAGTGTCAATGCAAGTCTGACAATCAAACCCCTGTAAGATTAATGATTGATGCGCCCTCACCCATACTGCTTTCCTTCATGTCACCGCGCATAAACTGTATCACAGTGTAAAAACTACTACTTGTACTTTATACCTGCTTCACTGCAAAGTAAACCAGTAAATCAAACAACTGTTGGTTTTCCTGTGTGTTAACATCAGTGTGATCTGAAGCCAACTCACAGATCAGTTGTGTATTTAACTCGTCGGGCACTGACTCTAAATATGCACATGCTCCAAATTAGAAGAATTGGTTTTATTAAAAAGGTAGTTTCTGAATTAATGTTTTAAGGAACAATGGAGATTGAGCTTAATCTGCTGACTTCCAGGAAATCAGTTATAAATAAAGGTTAGGAATCTAATATTACATTGCATCTAAAACACAACAGTGCAACAGATTTAGTGTTTGTTAAACGGTCTAACATGTAGGATAGCCTTGGATTGTAAGAAAAAAAAAAAACAAAAACAAATGTTCAGTAAAGAGACACATTCAGTGGAGACGACCAGGAAGCAAAGATTCCATCATTAATGTTGTTGATGTCCCGTGTCTCAGCATGCTCCCAACGTTACTATTTCCAGGGGTTATGTTGGTGGTGGGCCGTTGGTGTAGTGTAGCATTGGGTAGAAAGACCGGGCGAAGTTGTTGGTCACGGTGCAGCCGGGGTCGCTCTCCAGCAGGGGGATGAGACAGGGGAGCAGGAGGAGGAGCAGCAAGAGGAGCTGGAGGGGGAAGGCGGCACGGAGAACCCGGTAGAAGAAGGATCGGTGCGAAGACGACGCCCTCCTGTCTCTGCAGGACACAAGACGGTTAAACACAGGAAGACGCCGGTAAAGTGATGAAGAAATATGAAAACAAATCTGCAACATTAGTCTTCACAGGTTGAGCCACGAAGGACCAGGACTGGACATGTGAGGTAACTGCATTGTTGCTTCACACTGTACTTCATTAATGTCACCAATTGCACTTTTGTACCTTAGAGTAGAGAAACGGCTCCTTGAACCCACGTCCTTAGAGTCACTAGAGCTTCTTTGGGCCTGGATGTCTGAGACGGATTCACACGTCTGCAGCAAAAGTCCAGACGAAAAGAATAAACGCAGGAGGTTAAAACCTGTGGTGGTTTAAAGGGGCATTCCACTAGTTTACCATTTTTACTACCAGTAAGAAAAGCATGTAAAGTCCGATGGTTACCAGACGTCGTCGCAGTTTGCTGAGGTCCTCGTCCACGTCCTTCGGGAGCAGCTTCAGCTTCCTCCCCGTCACATGGAGCTTCTCCTGGACTTCGTCGCTCTCCTCTGTCGCTTCCTTGGGCTGCAGCTGAGACCACAGAGCCTGGAGGGAGGCCTGCTGCGCCTGTCTGCACCGCAGCTCCTCCTGCAGAACCTGTTGACCACAAACGTGAGCAACTATTTTTGCTGCAGCGCTCACGTATCAACTTTTCTCGACCCACTGTCTCTGCTTACAGTGAGCGTGTTGTGATGCTGTTGCAGGGCTCTGACGGTCGTCTCTGGATCGCTGACGTCCACAGTGTAGCGTCGGCTCTCTGCGTGGACCAGCCACAGCAGCAGAGAGTGGAGGGCTTCATGAAACTCCTGCATGGAGACGGCGAGAGGTCAGACATCACTGTAAAGGGGCTGAATTTGGCCTTTATGTAGATCAAACTATAAATATTTTAAATATACTAAAATACTTCTAAATGAAAGGTAGGTGGCTTTGGTAGTTTTGGATAAACGCTGACGTGAAACCTTGGTTTCTCTTTTTTCCCTCCTACAGTACCTGGCAGCGCATCAGAGTCTTCCTCAGGCTGGTGTCCCACTGCTGCAGGCCTGTACATGCTCGGCTCCAGTCTCGGTTCATAAGCTCCAGTTTCTCCTGGAGGTCTGGAGCTACCTGTGCTTGCAGGTTGACAGACAGCATGACGGACTTGTAGCGGGCCAACATCTTCTGCATTTGCTGCAGGGGAATATTCATAAGTGTTACTTGACTTGCAACCGATTGTGCATTTTGAAAGACGGTTTTAAATTGTACCTTCAGTTCTTTGGCTTTTGCTTCCATGTCCTCAATACTAATTGCTGGATCAGACGGCTGAAGGCAGTCCAGCTTGGGGATCACATCTTCCAACCACAGAGTGATGTCAGTGAGGTCAGACACGAGCTGTTGAGATCCTGTCTGATTGCTCGCGGGCTGAGCCTGGAGCAGCTCCCAGCGTTCAATCACACCTGAAAGTTAACATTTATTCTGTTACACCAAACAACCTTTGACTATTGATACAGAAACTTCATCAGTGCTTTTCTGAGGCATGAGTATGTTTTGGTTTGTTTTTTTTGTTTTTTTTTGATGGGGTCTTGTCCACAGGGTTAGTTTGACCTAATATTCATCAATAGATACTAAAGCTGTGTGAGACAAACTTGATTTAGAGCTTTAAAGATTCATAAATAATGAATGTTAATATCATTAAATAACTTCATGGAACAATAGATACAATATAAAAACTGAACAATGGTTAAGTGTTGAGTTCACTGTTTTGCTTTTGTTGGACTGTTTGGACAAACTGGGATCTGGGCTCAGTGTTAGTCAATGAATTATTATTCACTTAAAGGTTTGTGTGACTGACTGTGTGGATCTTTTGTGCATTTAATAAACTTGGCTGCTGAGTTACACAAATTCATGATTGAGTCT
This sequence comes from Macropodus opercularis, assembly GCA_030770545.1. Taxonomy (NCBI): domain Eukaryota; kingdom Metazoa; phylum Chordata; class Actinopteri; order Anabantiformes; family Osphronemidae; genus Macropodus; species Macropodus opercularis. The sequence goes on from CM061112.1 coordinate 2,062,368, forward strand.
TGAATCCACTGCAGAGTCCCAGTAGGTCACTGCACTGACTCTCACCTGACTGTTTATCTGAGGCCGTGAGTCCTGTCAGGCCGAGCTCCTGAGGCTGATCCTCCTCGTCCAGAATTAACGAGACCCTTTTAATGTTCTCGATGCTTCCGCTGCACTGACACATGAGACGTAGCTGGAGACACAAACACGTTGATCAGGACATAAAATTGAGTAATTTTGTTAAAGGTAATTGTTGTTTTGAACATCCTACATAGCCCTGCTTTAGAGGAGTGCTGGTGAGGGTGGATGCAGCCTTGGTGCAGTCTTCTGAGTCCAGCTGCACACTTTCCGTTTCTGTGTCTTCTGATGACAGCCATCTTGGAGATTCAGGCATAACTTTAGGTTGGCTGGAAACTATGAGTGAAACCAAAGACATTAAAAACTTGTATTCAACACGTCATAGTATAGTATGTGGCTAAAAACACGTCATAGTATAGTATGTGACTAAAAACACGTCATAGTATAGTATGTTTATAAAAACACGTCATAGTATAGTATGTGGCTAAAAACGCGTCATAGTATAGTATGTGGCTAAAAACGCGTCATAGTATAGTATGTGGCTAAAAACGCGTCATAGTATAGTATGTTAATAAAAACACGTCATAGTATAGTATGTGGCTAAAAACGCGTCATAGTATAGTATGTGGCTAAAAACACGTCATAGTATAGTATGTGGCTAAAAACGCGTCATAGTATAGTATGTGGCTAAAAACGCGTCATAGTATAGTATGTGACCAAAAACGCGTCATAGTATAGTATGTGGCTAAAAACGCGTCATAGTATAGTATGTGGCTAAAAACGCGTCATAGTATAGTATGTTAATAAAAACACGTCATAGTATAGTATGTGGCTAAAAACACGTCATAGTATGAATTTCAGTGCGAGTAGACAAAAATCATAATTTGCTACTGCAGCTTGTCTGATTGTGGAAAGTATCTGCTGGAACCTATTGCAGTGATTCTACCTGCTAAAAGTACATGGACGTGTTTGCAGCTACATGCAGAGGCTCACGCAGCCTCAGAGACCTTAGAGCCAACCATCAAAGCCTCTGTTCACGCCTGCGAATTCTCCCCTCAGATGTACATGGCTATGACTTTAGCTTGGCTACAGAAAAACTATATCTGAGGATACTGTACCTGACAGGGCACTGAAGTAAGCTCCCTCCTCCTCGTGGTCTTCCTCCTCCTCATCCTCATGTGATGATGACCCTCCTACGTCTCCGCTGGGGTCCCACTCCAGAGCCAGGGAGTCCACGCTCAACGGCGTCTCCCGTCCTGAACGCTCCAGCGGGGAGCTCAGCAGGTGGGTGGGTGTAGCTGGGAGACTTCCTTGGCTGCGTCCGAGCCACGGCCGGCAAATCAGCTCCAAGCTCGACTCCAGGGAAAAAACGGCAGTGGAGACCTTTGGTTCTTCTCTGATCTGAGGTGACAGAACCATAAAAGTTCAGTTAATTAACCAGTTGTGTATATGCATGTCAGACTTCTAGCTAAAAGTGCGATGGTGAGACTGGGTGGTGCTGTAAGGTCCAGCTGGACTCACCGGGGGCTGACTGAGTCGCTGGTGGAACCGGACCAGCCTGCTGAAAACCTCTTGGCAGTACGAGTGCAGCTCCTCCAACTCGTCCTCTATCAGAGCTGCGTCCTGGGGTGAGCTCTTCTGGATCAGGCCCTCTCCAAACACGATCAGCCCGTCCATGCGCTCCGTGTTCAGCGTGATCTCCTTCTGAAAACTCTACAGGAAGTCATTGTTTTCCATCAGATACTTGAGCCTTAACAAAAAAAACTCCTCTCGAATGTGTTGGAGCGGTTCTCTCACGTTGAGCTGCTGCATCTTGTGATGGACGTCGCTCTCTGAAAAGTGTTCGACGTTTGTGAGCTGCAGGTCAAGCTCAGTCAGCCACACCAGCATGCTCTCCCTGGTGCCTTCAAATTCTTCCCTCTGGCTGGTAAAATGCTGCGAGAGCGATACAATAAATAAAAGTCATGTTATTAGTTTTCAACAGTGAGGTCCAGTCCACATTTAAAGTCACGATGTGGTTCTGGTATTTTGTGCTGCTTGGTGTGTGGCGGTGACTCACTCTCCTCTCAGCTTGTCACCTGACTGTACCTTGAGTCTCCGGAGAACGGCAGCCACTCTGCGGTGCAGGGCGTCCCAGCGCCTGTTGCCTTCGTGGACCATGGCTTTGAGCTGGCTGGCTCGGTCGGTGCGGTTCTCCCGGGCTAGACGGCGATACTGGTTGTTGACCAGTTCTAGCTGGGTCAGCCGCTCATGAACCTGCCTTTGGAAACCCTAAAAAGAGCAGAAGGAGAATGATGAAGCCAGACGCCGCTTGTTGACGAGTCACATGTATAAAAAGTTTCTGTTTCTGAAAACTAATGATGACAATTTGTTGTAATGTCAAATAAACTAATAGTTTGACTTAGAAAAGCCACCGAAAGCAAACGTTGCCCCTCACTTCAAACTTTTTGAGCTCCTCCTTGGCGACAGTGTAGAGGACGTCTGCAGAGTTGGGGTTCGCAGCGCTCCGCTCGGCCAGTTTGAGCCAATCCTCAAACCGGGAATAGTCTTCGAGGAACTTGCACCAGAGTCTCCACGTCTCCTCGATCCTACAAACAGGAGGAGGGAGTTAGGTCTGCAATTATTAAAAAGAAAACTTCGATCGAACCACATGAGTTTCAATATCTGCAACAAGAAATTTAAACAAATGCAACCAAGTTTATAAAATCAACCAGCTAATTGCGGAAACTACTCACTAATCAATGAACAGGAAACTAAACTTGTCGGTGCTTTAAGGCTCCCTCTGCATTTATGCAACCTAATGCGAGGTGATTTTATGGCCGACGTGCTGCAGCTCCTACCTTAGCCTCCGGTCCAGAGCCAGGGCACAGATGGTCCTCCATCGCTGGTCCAGGCTGCGGCTGGTCTCCTGCAGGGAGTCGCTCTCCGCCTCAGAGCCTCCAGCAACGTCTTCGTCCCGCAGTAAAACGTCGCACAGGCTGAGCACCGAGGCGACGCCTTCTGTATGCTGCTCAATGTCCTTCTGCAGCTCCTGGACACACACACGGAAGACAGACATCATACACCAACATCAGGCTATACAGGACAGGGTGGCACTGCATGAGACCACCACTCCCAAAACTACACAAAGGACAAACATGAATTATTAATGACATAGTGAGAGGGAGTGAAAGGAACCAGGAGACTAAAACAGTGCATATTTATACTCCAATAAAGGACAGAGATGATGCGTACAGTGCTACTGACAGCTGTCTACAGTACGTGTGTGTACCTGCTGCTCGGCCAGCCTCCTCTGGATCTCCTGGTGGTGACAGACGCTGTAGGTAATCGGTCTGGACAGCTCGGCTTCGATACGTGAAAGCCACAGGCGGAGCGTGCTCATGTTCTTATCCAGCTGCTGCACGGTCACCAGAGTCTCCTTCAGCTTCTTCACCCTAAACACACAAAGTGTTTCATGAACACTATAATCCAAGTGTCATTTCCAGTAATCTGTAGAGGTGAGGACCTAGCAAACATCTAAGCACAGTAACCGGTGCCAAGTTTCAAATCAATCGAAAGAGACTAAACAAGAACTTTTTGACAGCGTGAAGAGAGGAAAACGATGTGGAAAATTAAACAAAGCAAAAGGAATAATATTTACTTTGTAAGACCGTTCTAGACGCCAAACCACAGGCTGGATCCCTGAAATGTACGGCGCCCCTTCACTTTGTGTCATACGATGAATATGGAACAAACCCGATGATTAACAAAGCGATAAAACAAAAAATACAGCACAAGACAGGCTGAATGAAAAGACAAAACAGAAACACAGAAGAGGAAGACAAGAAAAAGAACAGGATGAAAAGAGGGAAGAAACAAATGTCAGGAATAGGGCAGTAAAACATTTAGAAGGAAAGAAGAATGAAGCTTAAAAAGAAATGTGTAAAATAAATGCACTAGGAAAAAGTGAAAAATGAGGGAAAGAAACAAACGAGACCAAAATAGTGAAAGAAAGTTATCCACACCTCTCAGGTAACTAAAAGTAGAACTTCCAACATCTCCATGGCAACTGTCAGACTGGCGTCATAGCGATCTCAGGACAATAACAGCCCTCTTGTGACGCTCTACAAGCCTGAAGTGTGTCCCATTCGATGGTTTAAGTTCATTTCCTCAATTCATCCCTGTTCTCATGTTGAGCTGCGGCAACATAATAAGCACTAAAAACAGCTGCCAGTGGAACTGGTCGGCTGAATGAGTCCCAACTGCAGCCGGACGCTGGGCCGTCAATAGACAAGAGAGCGGCGTGAGAGCCCGCCGAGGTGGCAGACCTTCAGAGGGAGGATGTCTGAGGGTTCTGTTTCTTCAAGAGGATGCATTGTAGACGACAATGGGCTGAGGTTTAGGTTCATGTGCAGTAGAGGAGATGTAATTAGGGATAGATGTCAGACCAAGCAGCTGGCATTGAGTAGGTAGGATTCTCTGTGTCAGAGCATGTGTGTGTGCATTTAATGGTCCAAAACCCAGATACTGTATTAATGCAAGTAATTAAATTCAAGTTGGTCCTGAGCCAAGGCCGCGAGCAGTTTGTGTCGCCTCGTCCGCATCACCACGTAATGAAGACATAATAGAGTCACTGTAAATTCTGTAAGAGAATACACTTCCACTCTGGCCATCCAAGCAGCCCAGTGAATTTAATCGCCTCCCGCTCCTGTTCACTCATTTACCTCTGACAACCTTAACAAAGGGCCGGCAGCTTCATGCAGAGGCCACACAAAGACACAAAACCCGGTCAGGGGTCCGCGCTGAGGAGAAGGACAAGACAGGAATGGACGGAGAAAACAGAGATGAGGATAAATGAGAATAGTTGGAGGAGAAAGTTAAAGTCCAGCTAACGGGAGGTGGGAGGGCTGCTCCATCTGACATTCAGCCCCAGCACTGGAGGCAAGGAGCTCTTTACTGTAAGTCAACTGAAGGAGCACAATGTGCACACATTAAAAACTATACAACATGATTAAATCACTTGTGTGATTACATATTATACTGGAGAAAGCAAATCCACCAAGAGTTCAGTGTATAGAAAAACACGTCATAGTATAGTATGTGGCCAAAAACACGTCACAGTATAGTATGTGACAAAAAACACGTCATAGTATAGTATGTGGCCAAAAACACGTCATAGTATAGTATGTGGCCAAAAACACGTCACAGTATAGTATGTGACGAAAACGCGTCATAGTATAGTATGTGGCTAAAAACACGTCACAGTATAGTATGTGACAAAAAACACGTCACAGTATAGTATGTGACAAAAAACACGTCATAGTATAGTATGTGGTCAAAAACGCGTCATAGTATAGTATGTGGCCAAAAACGCGTCATAGTATAGTATGTGGCCAAAAACACGTCATAGTATAGTATGTGGCCAAAAACACGTCACAGTATAGTATGTGACGAAAACGCGTCATAGTATAGTATGTGGCTAAAAACACGTCACAGTATAGTATGTGACAAAAAACACGTCACAGTATAGTATGTGACAAAAAACACGTCATAGTATAGTATGTGACAAAAAACACGTCATAGTATAGTATGTGACCAAAAACACGTCATAGTATAGTATGTGACCAAAAACACGTCATAGTATAGTATGTGACCAAAAACGCGTCATAGTATAGTATGTGGCCAAAAACACGTCATAGTATAGTATGTTGCCAAAAACGCGTCATAGTATAGTATGTGGCTAAAAACGCGTCACAGTATAGTATGTGACAAAAAACACGTTACAGTATAGTATGTGGCCAAAAACACGTCACAGTATAGTATGTGATAAAAAACACGTCATAGTATAGTATGTGACTAAAAACGCGTCATAGTATAGTATGTGGCTAAAAACGCGTCATAGTATAGTATGTGGCTAAAAACGCGTCATAGTATAGTATGTGACTAAAAACGCGTCATAGTATAGTATGTGACTAAAAACGCGTCATAGTATAGTATGTGACTAAAAACGCGTCATAGTATAGTATGTGACTAAAAACGCGTCATAGTATAGTATGTGACTAAAAACACGTCATAGTATAGTATGTGACTAAAAACGCGTCATAGTATAGTATGTGACTAAAAACGCGTCATAGTATAGTATGTGACTAAAAACACGTCATAGTATAGTATGTGACTAAAAACGCGTCATAGTATAGTATGTGGCCAAAAACGCGTCATAGTATAGTATGTGACTAAAAACACGTCATAGTATAGTATGTGACTAAAAACACGTCATAGTATAGTATGTGACTAAAAACACGTCATAGTATAGTATGTGACTAAAAACACGTCATAGTATAGTATGTGACTAAAAACACGTCATAGTATAGTATGTGGCCAAAAACACGTCATAGTATAGTATGTGGCCAAAAACGCGTCATAGTATAGTATGTGACTAAAAACGCGTCATAGTATAGTATGTGACTAAAAACGCGTCATAGTATAGTATGTGGCCAAAAACACGTCATAGTATAGTATGTGGCCAAAAACGCGTCATAGTATAGTATGTGACTAAAAACGCGTCATAGTATAGTATGTGACTAAAAACGCGTCATAGTATAGTATGTGGCTAAAAACGCGTCATAGTATAGTATGTGGCTAAAAACGCGTCATAGTATAGTATGTGACTAAAAACGCGTCATAGTATAGTATGTGACTAAAAACGCGTCATAGTATAGTATGTGACTAAAAACGCGTCATAGTATAGTATGTGACTAAAAACGCGTCATAGTATAGTATGTGACTAAAAACACGTCATAGTATAGTATGTGACTAAAAACGCGTCATAGTATAGTATGTGACTAAAAACGCGTCATAGTATAGTATGTGACTAAAAACACGTCATAGTATAGTATGTGACTAAAAACGCGTCATAGTATAGTATGTGACTAAAAACACGTCATAGTATAGTATGTGACTAAAAACGCGTCATAGTATAGTATGTGGCCAAAAACGCGTCATAGTATAGTATGTGACTAAAAACACGTCATAGTATAGTATGTGACTAAAAACACGTCATAGTATAGTATGTGACTAAAAACACGTCATAGTATAGTATGTGACTAAAAACACGTCATAGTATAGTATGAGACTAAAAACACGTCATAGTATAGTATGTGGCCAAAAACACGTCATAGTATAGTATGTGGCCAAAAACGCGTCATAGTATAGTATGTGACTAAAAACGCGTCATAGTATAGTATGTGACTAAAAACGCGTCATAGTATAGTATGTGGCTAAAAACACGTCATAGTATAGTATGTGAATAAAAACATGTCATAGTATAGTATGTGGCTAAAAACACGTCATAGTATAGTATGTGAATAAAAACACGTCATAGTATAGTATGTGACTAACCACAGGACCAGGACTCTGGAAAGCTGCTCATGAAATCTTTCCGGGGATCATAGTACGATAATCAGCATTAATGCCGACAGTCCCCCTCCCCTCTTCTGGTTCTGGCGAGGGAAGCATGAGGACATATGGTCGTGTCTGAGACTAGGAAGTCATCTGCTGCTCTTCCACAGACTTGTCCATCTGTGTGAGTTTACCATCCGTGGGATTTGACCTCTACAGACTGGACAGTAGAAGCCATTTACTCCTGACAGCTGCAGAGCATGAACAACAACAGCAGGTGGATGGTTCCACATTAGAGCTATTGTTCAAACACAGGCTCCGTGTTTCAGGGCTTAATGATGCTTTTCAGCGTTGAGTGGCTTTGCTGTGAAAGGTGCTTGTGCACAGGAGGGCAGTAATTGGATGCATTTAATTTGTGACACTCAGCAGATCTGAACATGTACAAACACGTTTTGACTTAATTTAACCACCCTTTCACATTTGCCTTTGAATGGTCCTTTCATACTCTAGTTTTACACACAGTTCTCTAGCACAGCGCTGGCTTCGCTGGAACGAAACGCACACGGCTGAACCCCCCCGTGCTGATCCTGGGACAGCTGTGAGTGTTCTCACCTGGCTTCGATGTGGTGGAAGAGGCTGTGCCAGCGCTGGTTGATCTCCTGCAGTGAACCGTGGACCTGGGTCTGCTTTGCCTCGTCGCTTGCTAACAGCAGCTGCTCTCCCAGCTGTTTCAGGTGGCTCTTATTCTCACTGAATAGGTTGATTTCCTCCATGCAGTCCTGTGGAGACATACAGTAAATACAGGATTTAATCTGTGTCGCGCTGGTGTAGGTAGAGGAATATTAATATCCATTAGAATGAATGACTGCATCACGTGATCAATGTTTATATGTGCTGTGCCTGCTCGTGTCCTACAGCATATGGTTGGGACCAGGAAGTGCCATCTTTTGACTTTCCAGTAATTACAGGGCACGTATCTAGCGTGTCCAAATTTCTCAACTCATTTAACTGCTCAAAACAATGAGCCTGTAATGCTCGAACCAATTATTACCTCAGGACTAAATGAGCATCTTTACGATGAGATAGAAAAGTGCAAAAGACCTTCAGTGACTGAAAGGACAACTGCTGTGTGTAAACAAAAGGCGCAGAGCCGTTCCGTTCCAGGCCACCACCTGCTGTAAACCCCTTGATGCGTGTTGCTCATGTACTGCATGGACTTGAATCTAGGGCCATCAGCACTAAGCCAACAGCTTCTCCCGATCATGTACCTTCTTTAGTTTCTCCACCATTTCCCCGATGCTCAGGTCACCGCTGTGACACACCTTGTTCTCCATCTGAGTCAACCAGTCACAGAACTCTTTGTTTTTGCCGTTGAAGATGGTCCAGGCATTGACGCGGTCGGCGATTTCCTGCCTGCGCAAGGACACCTGGGAGAAGTCGAAACAATAAAAGTAGAATTAAATATGATGATCCACATAATAAGTATTGAAGAATATGAATTAACCGCCAAACAAAACAAAAAAAAGCTAAAACAAGCACAAATCCTGATTTACTGTTTCAAACAAACTCAAATCAAAACTAAAGCTTAAAATGAAGCAGTGCATCATATTACTCTTAAAAAGTTTGACGTTTCAAAAACCCCAGTAGTTACAGAATCAGTAATTAATCTAATTGCAAGAAATCCCCAAGAGAGTTGGTGATTTTATTTAGTAACCAAGGTCCATTTTCTTAATGACGGCTTAATACTAGGAAATGCTCCATTAAGGCGACGGAGGGGGCTGATTGTCTTTTTGAGGTTAGGGGGCTTATCGAGCTCGGAGCAAGTTCAGCCGTATTTTACTGCGCGGTAGAAGTGATTTGACTTAAATGAGCTCTGTTTTGGTTTTAATGCACTGAAGCATTTGGGAGAATTAAGGGTGCGCTTTGAGCTGCTGTCACCCTGTGAGGACTGGCTTCCCCAGGAACAATAGAGCTCGACCCTGAATCCCCACAGCCCAGCCAGAGCCCAGCCAGGCCATCTGCTGCCCGGACCCATTCCTGTGGCTTCCCCCACTTACAACCTGTTAGCCATGCAGAATGAATGGGGCTGGAGAAAAGCACGTGCTTGACCCAAACAGCTGAAATGTATCTGTGCATCCTCAAATGATCCAACTTCTTTTACTTTTACACTCGTTGTACTATGTAAACTCCTTGGTCTTTCCTTAAGGAACTTAAATGTTACGTGGGTGGACAGCATGACTACACGTCTGAAACCCAGCAAGTCCTGGGAGCAGGTCACCCAACAAAAAAATGGACCAGTTATGTCATAACTGCTGCTTTCTCAACAACAAGCATGTGCTTGTGTCTAAGCCAACGGACTTAACTGCAAGATTGTGAGACCGAGTGTAAAGTTGAGCTACAATAATGCAGGAGCAGTAATATGCTTGTTCTGTAGTTGCTCACTACACACACACACACACACACACACACACACACAGCTGCGAGTGGAGACGCTTTAGGATCAAACTGACTTTTAGTGAAGCAAGTTGCTTAAATAATAACATGAAGTGACTGCATTGAAGTTTTACCTCCATAACCCTACACATGCTGGCTGTTCATTAAACCGTGTGTGTGTGTGTGTGTGTGTGTGTGTGTGTGTGTGTGTGCTCAGCTCCAGTGGTGCGGAGGCTTTGTGCTGCTCACCGCCAAGAAACCACTGGCAGCAACTTTCCCTCCTTCTCGCTCTCCCTCCTCCCATGAATCCTCTGCACCTGCACCACTTTCACACTCATCCGGTCTCCGGCTCGTTGGATGGAGCCGGACAAAGTGAGCGCTCGGCCTTTTCTCACGCCTCACCTTCATACACAGCTCTTCCCATTGGCCGTGGAGTTGCTCCAGCTGCTGCTCCAGCAGAGCCGAGTCACTGGCCGCAACGTACTGGGACAAGTCCGTCTTCATGATGTCCAGGTCCCTCAGTCCAGAGCCCACACGCTGCAGGAAGAGCTCAGTCTCCTGCATAACACACACAAAAACGCACTAAAAGCTGCTGTTTACAGCCATGTACGAGCTACGTGCACACGGTTCTCCAACTCCCTCTTGTTTGCTCTGACCGTTCAGATTAAAGGGCTGTGGATGGGACAGGGGGAGGGTAGTAGGGGCAGAAAGGGGGAGGGGAGTGAAAGCATGGGGCTATTAAATAATAGAAAGGGGGGGGTGACTCGGAGGGGCTCTGGTGGAATGGGGGCAACGACCAATAGAGATGTGGATGAGGCAAACGTTGGCCAGTTTTCAAACTGACTGGTCATATTTTCATGGAGTGAGACTTTTGTTTAATCCTATAACTTTATGGCCTAACGTCAGACAGACCTAAACATGTTTATTCAGTGTGATTTTTATTCACATTAGCTCACCTGAATAAATGCGTCTTCCTCAGGCACCAGCTGTTGATTCAGCCTGGTCTTCAGCTCATCCAGCTCAGAGACGATGTTGGTTATTCCCTCCTGACACTGAGATCGCTTCTAAATAAACAGCAGTGTCATCAGCAAAGAATGTACGGACAACGATCACGTTTCTGTCCATTGCTTTGTTTTTATTCTGCCTGTGTTTGAGGGCTAAGGTCTCTGTGTGATCTTTAACACGCTACTATGAGGCTTTTCCCCCGTTTCCTGTTTAGTCTGAAGAGGTTAACACAACTGTCTCTGACCTCTCTGGACGCCAGCGTATTAAAAACAAAGGTTATCTTCTCGCTCTGTCCTGCTGTCGTAAGCAAAACAAACTGCACACACGCCGTAGTTGAAGGCGTGTGACCCAGGTCCATTTTTACAGTAAATGCTGGATTCTTTGTGTCTGTTCAGGTTTCGTTGTCTGATAAATGAACGCTGCTCAGATTTGAGCTGCTCTTTCAGTGTCGCTGCTACTGTGTGTGACCCCCCCACCCCCTGGATACGACACGTGCTCTGGATTCTGTCAGGTAAAAATGTGTTGTATGATAAAATCTGAAACATCTAGATTCTCACTTGTTGCTGCTTTATTGGAAACCGTTTCTGCAGCTTCGCTTCACATACATAATGTAAACTAAAAAACACCTATTGTAAAATATTACGAGCAGCATAAAAAGTCTGCATAAAAATGACAGTAGATAGAAGTGTGAGTGTTTAATAGATGAAAGTGAAGCTTACTTGGACTGTGGCTTTGGCAAGGTCCGTTCTTCTCTCCAGCAGTGCGGTGGTGCATTCCCAGGCCTCCTTTATGGCCCGACTCTCTGACTGCACTTGGCTCCGACTCTCCGACTCTGTCATGGTTTCATACAGACGCCTGCCAGCTTCCATCGTCTGGGTGTACGCGGTGATGTGCAGCCTCAGAGCCTCTTTTACGCACTTGGAAAGGTGAGAGAGGACACAGCTTGTTAAGTTAAGCAATCAACCAAGCAGAAATTAGGCACCGCGGTCTGACCTGGTAGTCCTCCAGCAGTGCACACGGAGCAGGGCCAGGAGGAGGAAGCAGAGGTTCCACATCTCTCAACAGCGTCCTCAGAAGTGTCGAACCGTGTCGATAGGTCCACCAGAGGCGTAGCTGCTGTTTTGTCAAACGTCTGCACTGCTCAGTCAGAGCCACAGTGTTGAACCAGCTCAGCTTCACACTGGACACCTGTGCCACGAGTTCAGATCTGGACACGAAGATTCAAGCGTGAAAACCACATTAATACAACTCAGCAGTAAAACCAGTGTGTTAACAACCAACCAACTCATGCAACAAATGTCCTACGAATTAAACTGAATGTTTTTTTCCATGCGGTTACAATAAAAAACAGAGATTTTGCAAATACTTTACAGCTTCCTAGTAAAACATATGAAAGACAAGTAATAAAACTAAAGGAACACAACAGATTCCAACGAAAAGAAGCAACGTTTCTTTGGATTGCTTGAATGATTTAAGGAAGGAAATCTGGAAAATGGACAACACACACACGACATTACGATCCTGTGAACAACGCTGATTTCTTCATTATGTGGCAGAATTACAACGTTAGTAACTTACTTTGTTTAATAACGCAGATACCACCACCGTTTGTCTCCTGTGTTGAAACCTCCTGACTTTCAACCTAGATTTTCTGTTGGGTTGTCAGTAACTCATTTCTGATCTGGATCTTAAAAGGTTTCTTCCATGAGGAAAATCTGTGATTTGTACATTGGGCGAGAAAAACTAAACTGATTTGATGTCTTGCCTTTTCAGAACAAATGCCAAAGGTGAGCGTAACCTTATAGTCTTGTGGTTTGACTTCACATCCTGGAAGTGGACGGCAACACTGTGATAAAGCTGCATCTCATATCCTGTTCAGATTTAACTATAAAACCAGCAGCAGCATGGACTCACGTCTGTTTCTATCGTTATCCTAAATACTTTACTGAATGGTAAAAGGTTCAATCTAAGGAAAAGAACCTGCTAAGAGGCCAAATGTGAACATCTAAGGTAAGATATTGTGCAACAACGATGAAAGACAAAGATTAATCAATGATCACTAACATAACGGAGCAAACAGAGACACTGGTCTAGTGTCTCCATTTACTCTGGCTCCTCCAGCTTGTTGAGACATCTCCTTTGTCTTTTACCTTTTCTCTCCTGTTTCTTTTTCCATCAAAGACACTGCGTCACAGAGGAGACTCTGCAGAAGCTGGTGCCCAGCGATGACTTCAGCCTGAAGCCTCTGTGTGAGTGAATGAAAACAGCACAAAATAATGAGATTAACAGATACCACTTGCATTTTTCCCCAGACCTGATATTCTAGTGTGTGTTTAAACTCCAAAATACCACTCATTATTTACACTCCCTGCCCTCGAGCTGCCTAATGTTCTCATCAATTCTCAGTGGTACCGTGTGTTAAACAGCTGATGAGATTCAGGCTTCCCAAGCCTTAATTACAGAATCTCTCTTTATAATCACGCTTTTCATCATAAACCCACAGACAGTTTACACAAAAACTGTTTGGACTAACCTGTTGATGCTTATAAAGAAATGCAACATAAAATGTTTAGGATGCAAAACATACACTGAAGTTTTAATTTTGGACTCTGTGGAGTTGTTCAGTGAATAAATCTCAGCTTAAAAGCGCGTTTTCACCTGTTGGGCAGAAAGCATCTCTGGAAGTCTGGAGCAACTTTGAGCTTGACTGGTCGCCAACGCTCGATCCAGCTTTTCTCGTATAGATGCCAGGTTCTTGCACTTGTCCTCAAAGTTTGGGCAAATGAGATTCTCAGCCAGCAGCTCCCTGAAACACAGCACATGACATCCACGTTTCACAGAGGTGCCCCCACTGCTACAACCCCAGTCTCCTCTCAGGAAAAGCACTTATTTTGAAAAGGAGAATCACAGACACTTTAATCAATCGGCCTCTAGAATAAGACAATGGACATCAAAGCCTCCCTCGCCTTGTGTAGTTTCTCTTCAGCTTTATAATTGGACACTTTGTAGCATACATTTCTCCACTACCCCTGAAAAAGACTTTCTAGACTGCAAGCATTTATTCTCCTCAACCTTGTAGTGATGTATCCAACAAAAGCACGAATAACCCAGAACGTTTATTCCATCGCACTGCTGCAACATGCCGTCCCACCCGGTTCACACCTGCTGCGAACCTTCAAGACTTAAACCAATCCAAGATCACAAGACTGTGATCAACGCAATGTGTAAAATGTGTCGTATTTGCACGTCTTCAGTAGTTATAGTAATGTGCAGAAAATAATAACCGTAAGGGGGAAGTTGTGTCCAAACCTTGAACTGGAAGCAAAGTTTCTTCTTTCTGCATTTATTGCTAAATGTTCTCTCCCAGGAAAGAGCAACTACAAATTGCACATCAGTTTTCTTCACTTAATGGATTTACATCCAGTCATTTTCAGTCTGAACTGCTCACCGGTTCATGTCACATGTGCGCGTCATGCTTTCAGTCCACTCCCTGCTGAGCATCTGCAGTCGTTCTGTCTCTTGGTCGTCAAGGATCACGTATCCACTCATGTCCCTGACGTCAAGCAGCGACAAAAACAGACCGCTGAACTCCAAGAGAACCTGCTACACAACCAACAACCAGAACATGAAGCACATTTTGAAAGAGCAGAAGTACAACTTAAACTGGATGCACATTAAAGTTGTACAGAAAAGCTCATTTGTGAGAAGTAGAAATGACTCTGACCAACCTGTACAGAGTCTGTCTCTCTAAAGCCAGCCTCCATTCTAAGCCTTACGCTCTGCATCCGCTGCTCGAGGGCTTCCAGTCGAGTATTAAAGAGTTTCTGCTCGTCCAAATTCTCCTGCACACAACAGACTTAATATTTACCTGGACTTGAAACAGAACATATGACATCAATGTCAAAGAGGTTGATTTTAGACACGCTTTATTGAAGCTGTAACAGTGGGTCAGTATATAAACACATCTCACCTGAAGACTTTTCTTCCTTCCTGAAATTGCCCAGTTGAGCAGCAGAACTTTGCGTGAAGCGAGCCCGGTTTCTGATTGGATAATGCTTGACGCGAGCGGTTCCAGCTGTCCAGTAAGTGGCTTGGATGCTGCCAGTACATCTCTCAAACTTCTCTGCAAAACCTCAGCAGCACCCTGCAAATTCTGATTTTAAAAGATATGAGCACATAGAAGGAAATTTTAAGAGAAATACTTTTAATTGACAATAATTGCACAGCACTCTCCGCTTTCCAATAATTACTGTAGATTTCAGAATTTATTCATGAAACATTGTAACACGGCTGCTGTTTTTTCCTTTCAAATGTTTCTGACAAATGGTTGTGACTCATTTATTCCGAAACGCACCATCTCGTGTGCTTTTAAAGTCTGGACCAGATGGCATGAATAGAGCACTAAAGCTTGTTTTTCTGCAGCAATGTGCAAAACACACAATGCTGAACGTGAACTATATACAGGCAATCAGGTCAGCGAACACAGCGCAGACCATTTCTGGTATTTCTACCCTTAACAGCAGGCTTTCTGTTCTTTTCACAGAATGAGAAGCCAGTTACTGAGAAAAACATGTGGTTAAAATGTGAATGTAATAAGTCAACACCGGGAATAAAAGGATCTGTAGTAAAGCAACCTCATGCCTTGAAAACAGGGTCTGCCCACTGTAATCACGGTCTCTGCTCTCACTGACCTTGAACGATGCCATGAAACACGTTTTAAATGAGGTTGTAGAACTCAGTGGACCATCGTTTACGGTCACGTTAGTAATATGCTCTCACCTACATCAAATGACTCTTCAGTCAGTGACCCTGTTGCATCTCAATGTGACTCTTTTCAAACTCAACTCACCCAAACATCAACGTTTGCCCAGTATGTCCCACCCACTGACAGATGCGAGGACGAAGAGAATCTGTGAGGGAGGCGTCTGCCGTCTTTGTGATCGTTCTTACGCGCAACGTGCAGCGAACTCACCTCGACGCACTGAAGCGAGGCCTGCGTGTTGTGTTCAGGTGCAAACGAAGAACTGGACAGCTCCTCCCACTGGTGCCACAGGCTTTGCAGGCGAAGGGAGCAGTTCTCTGAGAGGCGACTGTATTCCTGCCAGAGTGAAACCGTCTCTGCCGTCTGCGTGAGCTCATCTTTTATGTCCTGCATGACGTCTTCCCACCTGACACGGCACATTAGTGTTGTCATGACATCGTCATGTTAGATTTTTGGTCTTAAAGACCGTGTGTCACTCGTTTTGTTACTGTTCTTGTCCTACTGACCGTTTACGCTCTCTTTCCATTCGATCACTTAGTGCCTGTGCTGTTCCACAATGAAGACTCTTCACAAGTCTCTGGTAGGATTTTCTCACAGTTGCACAAAGCTTCTCTCCTTCTCCTGCCTTTTCCTCAAGTTGCTGAACAGAGAAAAACAAATTTTTCCACATTCCCTCTTTAGAAATGCATTTACTAGCCACAAAAATAAATTTTAGGAACTGACAAGAGCCGAGGCTTGACATCTGCCAACGCCCACACCTTTACTGAATCTGTCAGAGCTACAGTAGCTGGAGAAGCTTTTAACGTTTAGAGAAACATGTGCGGTTTGCAAATTGTAGCTTAAAAGCCATCTGGCCTTTTAGATTTCTGTTAGTTGCCTACTGGATCAAAGTACAACATCTACTTGGATTAATGCAATAATTATAACAATACAATTCAAGATGTGAACACTTAATCTTATAAGTGTAGAGACGCGTGAATGAAATCTGATGGCCGGTGGTTTTGCTCACCTGCAGCAGGAGCAGGTGTCCTTGTGCCTGCTTTAGTGAGAGAAGAGGAGCTCGCTGATGCTGCAGTTCACAGCGCACTCTAGTGCAGTGCAGGCAAACCTCTCTCAGATCTCCGTCATAACAGGTCCAGTCTCTTAAAGTCTGTTCAAGACCTGGTCTCAGAGACTCCATCTGACAATCGAAGGAATTAGATGAGGAGGACATTTTACCTGCGTTTCTTCAGTTTAGTTTTTGTACTGGGTCAAGTAATACTTTCATGTGGCCACGGCAGTAATGTGAAGTTCAAGCTCACGCAGTACAAAATGAACGAGACTAGAGTAATACATTTAACTTGTATTTCAGTTTTGTTGGTTATGTTCCAGATCCAACACTGAATGTGGCTGCGGTGCATTTATACCATGTACCTGTAGGAGCGACAAGCAGTGATTTTATTCACTTGTAAGTGCTTCAGATTTTTGTCTGTCTCCGATTGAAATTTTTACCTGTTGGCAAAGATCTCCACAAGCGTTAATAACTCGTTCTGCCTGGACACAAACAGCACCGTCACATGGATGCACCTCTTCCTGGTCAACATCCACTCGTGTCGCATTTAACTCCTGCAGAGCTGCAGCCACTTCCTTTACTCCGCCCTCAACAGCCTGGAAGAAAGACGGCACAGTCAGAGCGACAGCAGGAGTAGATGCTGCTCAATCATCCACCGGTTTGCTTCCTGTTACGGTACCTCCCAGTCCTCCAGTGCCTTACGAAGCTGAGTTTGACTGATGAGTTGCTTCAGTTTATTCAGCTGCTCTTTCTGCTGCTCTATCAAACCATCAAGACGCTTCAGTCGCTTGTCGCTGTCTGCACAAGTGTGATGCATCTGTTCAACTCTGCAAATCTGAGGGGGCAAAGTCAAGCAGTGGCTGATTCGGGCGTAGAAAAGATCAGGTTGTTCAGCCTGGTATTTATAGTTTAGGATGAGCAGAAGACAGCCTCCTTTCAGTTCGATTCTAACGTGACAAGCCGTAGTGACAGATAATGACAGACCTGGCTCTCTACGTCCCTGTCGAAGTCCATCCACTGGAGTCTCAGGGCACCAAGCGTCTCTGCAAACAACGTACATTCAGACTGAGTCTGGACTTCTGCTCCCAGCACCTGAGGGCCAGACTGAGAAAGGAAGTCAAGGAGCAACTGCCCACTGACAAGTCCTGCCTTTATCTCCTGAAAAATAAAAGAAGCCGTTGATACAGTATAAGACCTCAAAAAAGACACAAGCGTCTGTTTAGTCTGTTTCCTGTTATATATATTCAAATGCGTCATGTTCACAATGAAAGGATGTAAATTCAAACAAAGCTGAAAAATGATTAGGAACAATAATCTGCACCAATCGATTCTAACTATCAGGTGATCTATGATTAACAGGTCAGGGGTTAGGACAGGAGAACCTTGAGGTGCTGCAGGAC
Source organism: Macropodus opercularis (assembly GCA_030770545.1). Classification (NCBI taxonomy): domain Eukaryota; kingdom Metazoa; phylum Chordata; class Actinopteri; order Anabantiformes; family Osphronemidae; genus Macropodus; species Macropodus opercularis. Next base: position 2,080,453 of record CM061112.1, read on the forward strand.
TTTGTTGATGTGAGCAGCGTGTTCAGCCTTCAGCACCGTTTCTTTCTCCTTGTTCAACTGAGTCTCTCGTTTCTTCAGCCAGTCAGACAGGTCAGACAACAGCTCCATTGGTGGCCATCCTGCCACCAGCCGCTAACACGCACAACAGAGAAAAGGGACGTTAATTATTATGTTAACATCGTTCATATTTATTTGGTAGATAGTATTTATCCATCCTCTCCTGATAAGAGAGCAAGATATCCAAAGGAGATGGAGGAGAACTGGCGGAATTTCTTTAATCACTGTGAGGCAGAATATCTGGTTCCATTCAGTGGTGATGAATGGTGAGGAAACCGTGTTCTTTCTCTCCCACGTCCTCTCCATCATCACCACAAAACTCATTTCACTCTAAGCTCGTTTTAAGTTTCTACTCCCTCCGTTACCAGAGGGACTTTTTCAATACCTAATTATTTTTGAAAACCAACAGCTTGCATGAACCTTGGCCCGTTATATGTGAATTCAATGGACAACTGAAAGCAGTAATGTTCAGAGTTCGTGAGAATTGGGGCTGGGTCAGATAAAAGCTGGAGAGCTACGTTCTGCACTGTACATGCCACAGTCCACACATCTCACAGTTAAACAGTTTCCCCTGAACAACAACCACTGCACCTGCTGCAGCTGGTCTTGCATCTTAGACAGGTCAGAGGTCAGCTGGCTCCAGCTGACATCAAGCTGGGTGAGCTGAGCCCTCAGCCTGGGACTGTCCTCTTCCCTCAGGTGGACCAGCTTCGTGCCTTCCCTGGAAACGGACGCCTTCTGCAGACACACGGCCTCCACCTCCATGGAGAAATCCTGAGGGACACAGTTAACATAACAAGTTAACGTAGGTGTGATGCTTTAGGCCAGTTTTATGGTATTTGTCTCCCCCTGTTTTTGCAGATACACAAATATCCAATAAAATAAATTGATAAAGATTTGCATCGTTTGAGGTTTTCATTTTTCAGGCCTTCATTTGCAGGGCGGACAGAAGAGTCTTACCAGCAGTTCGATCAGATGCCTGTGAATAAGCTCCTGGTCCAGGTCTGACAAAAGCCTCAAGTGTTTGTTGGCACCAACCAACCACTCGCTGATCGAGCCAAAGTCTGTCTGGAATCTGTGGGGGGGACGAGAAATACGGCTCATCCACTGGGGCAGAGCATGACGGCTACTTCAAACAGGGCCGGAGATAAGTGGCCAGTGAAGATATGGGTGAATTATAGCTGTAGGCATTAATCCTCTAGGCCTGTTTTACTGCACATGGAAAAGTGTGTTTCATTAAGAATCATAAGAATATTTACAGCTTAAACCGTATCCCCCAAAAAAGCAAGTTCAGCCTGTAGTAGTGGGAGACTTTGACATTCATATATTTATTTTAGTTGTTGATGGATTTGACCTTTACCTTTCTCCTAGTCTGAATAAGCTGCAGGGTTATTTAGTTTGTCTACTGTGTAATTTAGCTGTTTTATTCAGTCTTCCTGCTTAAAATACCATCAGGCTCTGGTTTCCACACTGCATCAGGAAAAAACAGTTGAATAATGAATAAATCATAATGAAAATAGAATAATGATAGCGTGACCTTATTTTCTGGCATAATACACTTAACACAAAAGGCCAGTTGGTCATTTTAATGTGATAACCAACAAGGGTCAACATGAGAGTGGACTGGATTTGTTTTAGGCTCCTGAAGAAAAAGAGAAACGGACATCATATAACTTTTATGCATTCATGCAAAATGATTATAGGATTGCTCCAGACTGAATTTGACTTCAATAGTAATTATTAACTCCACAGGTTTTATGTTTTGGCATTCATTCGTGACCGCTGCACAAACGAATATTTCCTGTCCCACCTTGTCCAGCTGTCCTGCACGTCTTTGCAGCGTCGAACCTCTTGCTCCGTCCGGCCGTAGACACTCCTCCATCGCAGCTCCAGAGCACCTCCTGCCCAGCTGACCGGCTCTGTCTGCAGGAGCATCACTCTCCTCTGATCCTGGAACAGTCCTAAAGCAGCTCTGCTCTCATCCAGCTGGACCAGTGTTTGCTGAGTGACAAAGAGGCTCAACAGAGTTAACTTGAGCTTATATCAAACATTGTCTACAGCAGTGCAGGTGTGATCTCTGAGGGATGAGAGAAGTACTGGAGAAACGAGACGCTATAAAGCCAGGAGAGGGAATTGGGGGATTGAATGTAAAAACAGGTCTGATCAGAAAGCAACAAAGACAAGAGGTCTGTGCACAGTGTGGGGTTACCTGGCAAGCATCCAGCCTGTGCTGGGTTATACATTTCTCATCATCTCTCTCTGGTTCCCCATTGCTGATGAAGGCTTCCAGCTCATCCAGCACCCTACCCAGTTGACCACAATTATCCTCCCACCGGGTCCACTCCTACATCAGATCCAACCACAAACCCAAACCTCCGTTCAAAACAGAAGATTCTCCACAAGGAAACGTCTCATTTGTGTATGTTTGAATTCTTATGGCCTCCAGCAAATGTTTACTACAAACCTGGAGCCTTGTTTGAAAAGCCACTTCCTGTTCCAGAGCCCGTTGCTGCAGTGCTCTGGCCCTGACTTCCAGCTGTACCCGATCATCCTCCTGACACTTGAGTGCTTCTGGCTCACGCTGGAATAGATGCTGAACAAAAGCCAACTGAGATCCCAGGACCTGCAGCAGCTTCTGGATCAGCAAGACACCAGATTTACGGCATTACTAAAATTTCAAATAACGTGTGGTAAATATAAAAGTGAGTGGAAATAGATTAGGCAGAGGATGTCATTAGAACCTCTGGTTTTAGCATTTGAAAAACATCAAGACGCTTCTACTCCCTCCTGGAAGTGTTTCGCCTAAATCTGGGCTTTTCCTGTTTCCTGTTGAAAAACTTTCTAAAATCACAGCAAGATACCTTGTCTCCACAGAGAACGGCTTGATGTTGGCCGAGGTTGTGAACCTGACTCATCTGCACTGTTTTGCATTCTTCACCCAGGTCCAGGAGACGAATTATCCCCTGAAGCAAGGACCAGGAAGCCTGCTGTAGTCTGGCTTTTTCCCCTGGTCGCTCTCTCAGATGTCTGCCCAGCACGCACTGCTGAGAGACGCGGGAGGAGCACAAAGTTTAAAGACGACGCCATAAACTTTCAAAACACTTTTAAAATCATATCAGAAATAACATTTCTAAAATTTTATATGAGTCAGCATAATGTAATTAATGCTCAGAAGACAATCAAGCTGAACTATTTGCAACCAAATCAGCTCCGTAACAACACGGGACAGTTTAAAAAGCAAATTAAAATAGTAAACAGCCTCCTGAAAATGTGCATGTGTGTGCATACAGAGCTGAGTTACCTCTAGACTCGGGGCATTCTGCAGACTGGGGAAGATTTCACTCTTTCCCACATCAAACTCTTCCAAAATACACAACTGGTTGGAGGAAAACCCCTGAGAGAAAAACAGAGCTCTGTGTTGGTCCAGACAATAGTGAAATAAGTATTTTAAAGCTTTACTAAAGTAAAACTAGTCACTGAGCAGCAGATGTAGATTCTAAGAAATACAGGCAACTAAGAAATGGCTTCTAACGTAGTAATAACATGTCCAAGAGCCAAACGTCAGCCACGAAGAGCTTGTTCTTCCATGAGAATGTCTCAAAGGACCAGCTATTGCCACACAGCAGTATTTATGCAGTGAACAGTAATTGAATAAGAGCACGCACTGATTCAAGCTCTGTGACGGAGTTAACACGAGATTTCAAACCTGATGTTCAACAAGCTGGGCTTGGGATGAGGTGACGACCAGCTGGACGGTCCAGAGACAATCCCGAAGGCAGGTCAAACAGTGGAGAGCGTCTGGTTCTCGTTGAGCCGCTGACTCGCTTTTCATCAGCAGATCATCCAGAGACACCAGGTCATTTAAAACGCGCTACGCAGGAGCACAGGAAGAAGTGACTTTTACTCAGTACAACAGACTTATTTTAATACAGAGCTGCAGTCTCAAGACAATATTTGATTCACTACAGTTTCAAAATCACCTCCTGCTGTAGCAGCTTCAGCTGAGCGTCGTCTGAGCCACAGGGAGTCGATATAAAGTCAGTCAACGCGTCCAGACAGAGCAGAACCTTCTGTACAGCCTCGTACAGCTCCTCCGTCGTACCTGCAGGTCTCACCTGGAAACATGCAGCATGTGGTTAAGGTCTCAACAGCAGACCATGCTAAGACTCTGCCTCTGTTCTACATACCGTCTGTCTCAGCATGAGGACGGACTCGTGTGTTTGCTCAAGAACAGCAGAAACGGATCCACATGGTACCAGCTCCCTTTGCAGTAACTAATCAAAAAATTGAAAATTATAGTTGAGAAAGATAGGAAGGATGGAAATAACTACACTGGGTTCACAGGGTTGAAGCTACTGCTGCATTATTCATCTTCATTTTATGCCAAAGCAATTTTTGCTTATTGGACTTTATGACCAGAATTTCCTTCACATAAAACCAATCATTCTCAGCAGACACACCAATTGCAGGGTCCTACATTTGCAAGGTTTGTGCTATTGCACTCTTCGTGGATTACTGACACATTAAAGCTGTGAAAGTGGCAGTGATTTCCAGCCCAGCTGTCCCCTGCTGCCGAGGTACCAGATACAGCACGATGGAGTCTAGCATCCACTTAAAATAATTTAGCTTCCATCATCTGTGATCCCATCTCACCACTTATAGACATACCCCTAAAACCCACCTCCATTAAACAGCATGAAATGAGAAACAACCATTTTCCTCTAATCTAATCTTCTTACTTTATCGACACCTCCATCGTTTGTGCTGATCAGTGTCTGATGCTGCTCGTGAACTTTTTTTAAAGTGGTCAGTTTTTGAGAAATCCGGGTATAAAGTCGACTCCAACTCTGTTGCTCCTCGTGATCGTCATAATCAGTCGAGCTGTGGATCCAACAGAATGTGGATCAAGCCTGAGGCCAAGCAGTTGTGAACTTTTATCAAACCCTGTGCGGTTTCTGTTTTTTACCTGATTGGTGCTGCTTGGGATTCTTCCAATCTACTACACCTGGTGCTCGCTTTAAGTTGCTCCTTCGAATCTGGCATCACCTGCACAGTGAAGAGAAATGAAGAAAAAAAAGGCAGAGAATAATAATTATATGGTTATTTGGGGAGTCCAAATAACCAAAAGCATTGCCAGACACTGTCCCGTACGGTGGCTGGGTGTTGTTGGACATCAGATATGATTTTTTTATCTCTCAGAAGGTGAACAATCAGACTGAAATGGCTCGTCTCACTTCAATCCACTTCCTTTCCACACCTACCATGTCTTTATCAGGAGCTGTGAATAGCTCTGCATCTCCTTCCTCTATACACCCAACTGGGGTAGCAGCAGCAAACGGAGTAATAGGTCTATCAGGAATCAGTCTTGTTCTTTCCAATGCAGCGGCTGCCACAAAGGACCGTGTAGGTGGATCAGAGACAAGAGTTTCCTGTTGTTCCAACGCATCAGCAGCCGGAAACTTGTCTGTAGCTGCTGGAGCGTCTGCAGGGATCAGCAACTCGACTGGTCCAGTTTCAAGACTAAATGCCGCAACCTCGGCTTGGGAGCTCGTCGTTTTTTGTCCAGTTTCAACATTTCTAGATCCAAGGTCATTGGTGTCAAAAGCAGACTTCACAGGTAAAACTCCTGTTTCAGCTGTTTCCATGTCAGAAGGAAACTTAGGAGGAAAACTTCTTCGTTCCTGAAAGACAAGAAAATATCCTGGCAATGACTGGACACGTTAAGTTTATAAGGAAAGCAAAAGAAAAATAAACTCCGGGTGTAACAGCGCTGATCTGATATCCAAACAGCATATAAAAGAAAGTTTATCTCAAACGATCATGAAATATTATTTACCCCAGCTTCTGATTGAACCTTAGGCTCAGTAACGTCCTCTGAAGACTTGAATGTCTCCTCTGGGTCCTAATATTAGATTGAAATAGAGATGCTAATTAAATTCATGCACATTCATTTTTCCATCGTGTTTGTGTGAATGAAGGACCATCAGCTGCTCCTGACAGTCACAGTGAAGCTGTCAGGGAACAGCAAGCCTGCGACAGACGGTTTCCCATCAACATGCATAATGTCGCTGAGCAGCGCAGGACACAGAAGCAGCAGAAAAAGATTTAGCTGAATCAAAATGCAGGTAAAGCTGAGAGAAAAGGAAAACCAAGATATTTTCAGCTTTGTTCCAAAATACACAAATATGTGTTTTGTTGTTTTAAACCAAATTGCTCCATGTTTGAGAGATTTTTTGGCATTTCGGAACAAAGGCCCCAAAAAGGAGACGCCCAGAGTAATGCTTTCCTAAGCTGCAATGGTCAGATTTACCTCTGGAGTACCGCATGTTAGTGTGTGAGGACGACGAGTGACAACTCACACCGTCCTCATCCTCTTCATCTGAAACAGACATCTCAAAAGCCTCCTGCTTTTAGCAGAAGGTATGTGAAAGTCAAGTAATACATTATCTTTATTACGCGGATGATTTTTGAAACAGATTACAGTGTATTTATATTAAGTCAGTCATTTATGTGATAATTGATTGATTTTAGGTTTGTCACGTCAGTGTGAGTCAAACTTAACTACGTCATTTAAAGAGTGACTGATGGAGAAACACATGTTAATTAACTGTATGGCTCAATAATGAACAAGCAAAAAACAAACACGCATTGTTCTCCATGCAACACATACAATCAGTATTTTAAAGTACATACATGTAGCTTAAGCCTCGGAGCTCAGAAGAGCTTTTGTTGATTCAAACCACACCAGGATATAAATGATGGGCACCAAGTTTAATGCTATGGAGAGACTTCATTAACTTTTGATTTCCATGAAAATTAACCAAGCAGTGCACTTGGTGAGTGTCTTTTATTTCCCAAAGGCTTTAATTGATGCCTTTTAAGGTAAGTGCAACATACTTTCAGCTTATTAAAGACGTAAGCTCAGCAGGTGTTGAAATGCTTTTCTTTATTACTTACTTTACAGGATGTGGTGATGTCAGGATTCGCATCAGCTCCTTCCTCCTCTTGAATCTAATGTTGGTCAATGGGACAAAAAGGAAGAAAAACAACACAAACAGAGAAAGAAGACAAAGTAAAAACGTTGTGTGTTGTAATATCTGGGTTGTAAAGAACAAGGCTGTGGGTAGAGAAGATCATGGCAGTGAATCCAATAAAGACGCCTTTAGCGTTTTGTTATTGGACGTTACTGGACGTCTGTACCTCCAGCAGATACTCTTGTTGCTGAGTAACTAGCTTAAGCTCCTCGAGCTGCTGCAGCAGGAGTTCGGCTCGAGAGAACACCATCAGGTTCTCCTCTCCTCCCTCTGGCAGGCGAAGCTCTCCTCTGCATGTCTCCATGTCCATCAGCGTCCTCTGCATTGACTGCACGTTGGCCAGGATCACCTTCAGGTTGAAAAAGATTTGTTACAATTAAACACGTTTCTATCGTTCTTCTTCTACGTGTACAGCAATCATTTGAAAAATGTTATAGTGTTATGACTTGCAGTATGACCGAAGTAGCACGAATTACAAGTGTGTGGCCCCTGTTCAGTAGCAACATTTTTTATTTTTACCAGATTGATGCCCTTCGGCTTTGATTTACCTCTCGGTTCTGCAGGTGCTCCATCAGGGCCGTGTCTGAGGTTTCCATAGAGGATAGAATTGCTCTGATCTTTGGGATATTTTTCTCCATGGTTGTCAGCTCTGCTTCCACAGTCTCCACCACCTGAAACATTTCCAGGGCTTTCATTTTTAAAACATAAATTTAATTTAGGGATCTGGGCGTTGTGTGCACTTTAACAGTTAGATGGGGGATCCCTTCACGATTAGCTTCAAACCAGTTCTCTGTATCTACGTATATATAATTTATCACGATCGGGTTCCTACCTCAGCAGCCTGCAGGAGTTGCTTCAGTGGCTCTAGGACGCTGCATTGCATTTTGTAAACTTGCTGGTCAGTTTGCTCCAGTCTCTCCTCATCTGTGCTGATGTCACACACAGCAGAGATCTCAGCAAACACTGACCTGCAGCCTCGCAGGGTGTCCCTGTTCCTCTCCGAGTCGTCCAGAAGAAGCTGTAGTTCAAGATTTAAAATGATTTAAAAGTCAACACTGTCATGATATAAGAGAATATTGAAATACTGAACACAGTTAACCAATAAAAAACAGTTGACACATAAAAGCATTTAGTCAAATACCTGTAGAGAGTTTGCGTGATTCTGGAGACTCCTGGCTGTTGTGAATGTACAGTGAGTGTTGAGCCACGACTGAGCTTCATCCAACCAGCAGGTGGCGCTGTACAGACCATCATCAAACTCTTGAAGATAAGCAGGAATCTAATGAGATATATAACAAAACAGAAATATTGTTTATTAGTGTTAGCAAACTCAAACACCAGGTCAGACGATACAAGCAGGAGCACGCCGACCTTGCTGAGGAAGGAGGTGCGCTGCTCGGCCATCTGCGCCGTGTCTTGGTAGAGCTGCAGCGGCTGCGTCAGTTGGTCCATGAGGACAAGGGCTCGGTCTGGCTGCTCCTCTGCAAGGTCCTGCACCTCGCTCTCCAGTAACATCAAGCGGCTGTGCCACACATCCAGCTTGTCCCACACACGCTGGAGAACAGCGAAACGACTTCACACACCGCTTTAGAGTAACGTGATGCTGGGCGTCACCAGCTCAGGGCATGTGGCTGGTCAACCTATTCAAAGTAACAACACAGACCCACCTTGAGCACATTTTGGGCTTCACTGACTGTTGGACTCCTCTGCTCAAGGAGCCCTTTCACATTTTCCAGGCCAGAGACCAACTCCATCACTCGACCAGCCAGTTTCTGAACCAGACTGCTGCTCACTTTGAACTGCGGAATGTCCACACACGAAGGAAATATAATAAGACACTGTGGGAGAAACCTTGTGTTACTGAAGATGGATTCAATCCCCCATCGCGTTACCTTCTCTTCTGCTCTTTGCAGAGACAGCTGAATGTCTTGTAGCCTTCCACTGATATCAGCTGGGATCACACCGTACCTGCTCTGCACGCCCTCAATGATGCATTTCAGTTTGGTCTTTTGGGAGGACAAATCGATTTTGAGCTCCTGTCAGTGTGAGAAATCAAGAGAAATAAGAAACAGAGGCAGAGTTTAGCTCTAAACTTCGAACTTACAAGGTTTGACGTGAGCCAACAGCCCATCACATCCATCATCAAAGAGCTCACTACACTGCTTTCATGCACAGATCCTGACATGTTTATATAAGACAGAAATAAAAACATAAAACGATCCCTGACGTTTCACTATTTACCAATAAAAATGGACAAGTACAACATAAAACGATTAAAATGTCAACTCAAACAAGATTGAGAAGCATAAAATCTGACCTGTTGTTTGCCTGGATTTGTACAGGCTTCGAGTGCGAGAAGAATGTCGACCATGTGATTCTCAGCCTCTCCCATCTCCTCTTGAAGTCGCCGTCTCTCCTTCTCCTCTGCCTGGGCTGCAGCTACCACCAGCAGGTTTCTCTCTTTTAAGCTGTGGGGAACAGTATCATCCCAGCGTCCCTGATATCAATCACTACACACGCTTCACATATGTATTAAGTATAACCTACCTCCTCATGTTCTCTTGGATCTTCATCAGTGTTTTGCCAACGGGTCCGGCACTCGTGGACTGCTGGGCAGTGGATAAGTTCAGGGCGTGCTCCAGTCGATGCTCTGTAGTGGCCAAGGCCTGCTGAGCTTGTTCCAGTCCAGCATGATGCATCTCTGCCTGTGCGAGAAGCTCCTGAGGGGCCTCATGAGAGAAATTTATACTGGAGGAGTCCAACACCTCAGACTGAAGAATGGCCAAAAAGCTGCAACACTGCTCCAGCTACAGAAAACAAAATTAAATCCTCATTACCAATAAACAATCTTTTGTCTTCTACTGCCTTGTCAGAGCAGAACTCACACTTGCTGTGATGTCCTTCCACTCCTCTCCTTTTTGTTGTGTGCGAGCCATCAGGAGGCCGACACGGCGTCGAAGGGACATCCAGCGCCGCCACAGGGCTCCCAGCTCTCCATCCTCGCCTGCCCCACAGCCCTGACTGGGACATCCTGCCCTCAGTTCCTCTATCTTCCCAGCGAGGTTGTGTAGGTCCTCCATCAGCAGCTTCGTGCAGACATTAACACGTAGCATCAACATTGCACCTTTTCCTAGAACATGAGTACAGGTACCAAAGTGGCTCACGTCTAAGGCGTGAACGATTTCACGTACCACTGTTCTCTGTCGCTGGGCCAACCATTTGTCACATGACGTCACACGAACTGCAGAACATTCGGAAAGTCTGGTTTCACACTCATCAAGACGCTGCTGCAGCTCCTTGTGACAGACCCTGTGGCTCTGCTGTCTTGCTGCACAACTGTCAAAAAACAGCTATTTATTCCATTTGTACTACTGTGAAGTAAATTCATTCAAATATAACCACTGGAATGTCCCAGTACCTCTGCAAGGCCTCCAGCCAGAGCTGGGCCCGGGCTTCCAGTACAGCTCTTCCAGCCACCAGTTCACTGAGAATGCTGATGTGGAGCTGCTCAACGTGTGGCTGGGAGAGGCAGGGATGCAGGGGGACTAGTTCTCCAAGCTGGCAGATGTGAGTCTGGAATCCGTCTCCTAGTCTTTGTAGAGCCTGCTGGGTTTGCCTGTGCTCCTCAGCACAGTCCAGAAAGCTTCCAGCAGCAGACAAGAAGGTTGCTCCAGCATTACGCAGAAAGCCTAACGCTCCCTGAGCAGCACACAGGTAATGCTTCAAGGATTCTTGAGCCTGGGATAAGTTCTCCTGTAATGTGGACACAATCATGAAGACTTTAGACAGAAAACACACATGTATGTAATGGAAATCACAAAAACGTTCACGCAAGTTTACCATTTGTAACCAGCACTTCTGCATGGTTGCATCTCTAAGAGAGTACAACTCCTGGTAGTTCTTCAGGTGAACTTTTCCTCTTTGTCCTAAAGCCTCCAACACTCTCATCCCAGACTCCACATTTCTCCAAATGACCCAATATCTCTGCAGTGCATCCTGTATTGCTCTTTGATCTGGACTGACTGGTTTGGCTGTTTCCAGCTCTACACTTGTTCTTTGGAAAAGCTCAAGTAAGGCAGGAAGTTCAGAGGAAAAACGCAGGCCAGGAAGAAACATGGCTTCTAGGTTTTTGATGTCTGATGTGACAGAATGCTCCCAGGAGACCAAGGTTCCCACTGAGCTGTTAATCCTCTGATTCTCTGAAGTAAGCTCACACGGCTGCAGCTCCTGAGCTACGGCCTCCAGCTGGTCTCCTACCTCTTGACACTGCGTCTTCACCATAGGAAGTTCAACCAGAAGTGTTTGGCATCGTGTGAACCTCTCATCCACACTCAGAGTATCATCTTTGGCAAACTGAATTTGCTCTGTGACAATATCCATGGTTTCCTCCATTCGTTTCCTGAGGTACTGATACTTAGTTTGCTCAAAGGCAGCAACACTAAGAGCTCTGCATCTGTCCTGCAGCTCCCCAATGGTGTGAAGCAGGGAGCTTCGCCTGCCGTCCTGGCAGTGCTGCAGCGCTTGTGCTTGACACTGATGCTCAGTTAACATGTGCTTCAAACATGCTATTGTTGAAAGGGTTTCCTGGGTTAGAGGGAACCTGTGCTGCTCCAGCTCACGGGCAATCAGCTTTAAGCTCGACTGGATGGCACACAATTCCACATCTGAAGTGGTTCGTTCATGAATCAGCTCCTCCAATTCCCAGGTGGTTGATTTCTCATGAGCTAATAACCCATTTAACTCTGTCCAAAGGCTGGAGAGTCTGTTGACAAGGTGGCGGCTCTCTCCTGGACTCAGTCCTACTACTAGCTCCCTGCAACTCTCTGTCATTTCCTCCACCAGACTCAGCCGGCTCTCTATCTTGGCAACGGAGGATTTGTGACTCTGCAGCGCACTCTCTAGCTTTTGGATGTCAGCTTTGCAAACATTTTCACCACAGAGACTGCAGAGGTCTCCCTTTGCATGCATTTCTGCCAGCCAAGCATCTATGCTGGCAAACTGGGACAACAGTTTCTCTCTCTCCTGCAGATCTTTCTTCATGCTGTCCAGAACGTGATCCAAGCTTTCAACAATGGCTTCATAGAGGTCTTCTATTGTCCTCATTACTTGGTCACCTTCCTCATTTACGTCAAAGGTTAATTTCATTTCTTCAACTTGGACTTGCATCTTGGAACGTCTACACAAGATATCAGTTTGGAATTTCTTCATCTCAGCAATCTGAATACGAGCCTCTTCAGGGAAAAGCGCCAGCGTTTTACCAATAGAAATATGATTTTCTGCTTGCTTGGCCCATATGATCAAGTCCCGTAATTGCTTGTTCATGCTACCGGATGAACCTCCACAGCTATATGCAGAAGTGCCCACTATTTCCTTGGTGACACTTAGCAAGAATCCCAGTTCCTGAAAATTGTGTTGGATCTCATCCTTTTCTTTCTGGCCCAGAGATAAGTGGACCAGAGCATCCAACTGGGATTTCAACTGTAGATAGAGCTGGTTGTAGAGTTTTACATCTGTGCTCAGACAAACTAATTCTAAATCGTTCTTGCTTTCACTGCTTTGGTAAGTGGATTTATGAAGCACTTCAAGCTTGGCTTTCAGCTGTTTAGCCTCTTTCATCAGAAATGAGAACTGAGAGGTGGAGTTTGCTGCTTGCTGTAGAGCTGTCCTGATACATCCTTCTAGAAGCCTCCATCGCTCCTGGACATCTCCAAGCCAGGCAAGAAGAGCACCTGAGCTTTCAGCATCACTCAGGTGGACTAACAACTGGCTACTAAGACGAAGGAGCTCTTCCATCATACTTTTCTTCTGCTTCATGGTTTGCATCAGGGCACAGAGTTTGTCAGCTTGAGCAGCACTGCTTCCCAAAGCATCTCTAAGAAAAACCCACCACAAGATCACATTAGCACAACATGCAGCACGTGACGTACACAAAGTAATGACAATCTAACCACAACAAATCAAGACTCACATGCTCATCTTTTCCTTCTCAGCTGCTAAAACCTCCAGGAAAGCTCTGGTCATCTTCATGTGTTTGTGATACTGTTTGACCTGCTCCAGCTGTGCTGCTTTGACCTGCACTGTAGCGGAGGCGTCCAACAGAGCTGTGCTCCACTGTTCTTCGGCTCTTTTCAAGACATTTGAGTCACAAACCCTGGCAGCAGTCCAGCTTCTCATAGTAGCTACTTGTTCTTGTACACTGACACTGAACTCCTGCAGTAAACACAAACGGTTGAAGAGCACACGGCAGAGTTTTACACATTAACACAAGTTGTTAAGCTCCTGGTAAACACAATCTGATGCAAAGAAAGCTCAGAACCCAGATACACATGTTGCCTTTACCTCTGCCTCCTTCAGTTGCTTAGCCATAGCTGTGATGTCAAGCCGTGCTGGTTGGTATCGACATGCCAGAACCTGTTGGACAGTACGCACCAATCGAAGCTCTAGTTCACCAGGAGAAGACTGCAGGTACCAGTTCCAATCAATGTGTGGAGTCCTCTAGAACAAGAAAAGGACATTTTGGGCAAAATGTGAGTTGAGAGAAAAAACATTTCGCTTTTAATGACAAAATCGCTAAAGAGAGTATTTCCATAAAAATTATTACTTCACCATTCGTGCAAATGGTGATTTGTCTAATACTAAACGATATCCAACGATTCTCTCTCTAAACTACGACAAGCTACAAACTGCGGGTGTGGACCACATGATGACAGAGCAGGAAATCATTACATCTCACTCCTTCCTGTACACAAACATCAATCATCGGGATGTTACTTCTATCCTTTCACAGTTCTGTGCATGTAAAATTATTTTGCATTTGTTATTTGAATCTTGACAAAAATACATAATTTTCATTTCATGTCACTGCTAATTCATTCTAACTTCTGTGCAACTACAGAATAGTTGTTTACCTTTATTCATGCAGACTTTTACAAATCTTTTTTTTTTTTAATCACGCAGCAACACACAGTCAAACCACAGTCGACTCAGAGGAGCTTTGTGATGATTTCTTTTAAATTAAAACCAGTGGATACTCACATTTATTACTTTACTTCTTTCCACAGCGCTCTGAATTCCAGATAAGGTTTCCTGCATGGTGGATCTGCGTTTGTAGGTTTCTGTTGAGTCATGCGTCGTCTCTCCAGCACCTTGATCAGCTGTCCTCTCTGGCTCCATGCTTCCTTGGACCACACGCTACAGACACAGAGGACATGGGTGGTGTCACACTTCAGCCTCTTCCCCCTCCATGACTGGCCACAGATAACAGAGTTTCCTGTACTTTCCCTACTCCCATTAGTCTTAATGGTGGTGCAGCGAGTCAGTACAGTTAACACAAGAATGTGCCTGAGAAGGGAGCAGTCTGCCCTCAGGGAGAAGGACTAAGTGCTGCCTGTCGTGCCTCTTTAAAGAAATAACTGATCTGTCATGACTTGGTAAGACAGGGTGAAGGCCAGAACGTGACATGAGCTGCTGGGTTACTCTATTACAAACAGCGGAGGTGATAATAGAGGCTTAGCAAGAAGCAGACTCACTATAATGACAGGTTGCCTCAGAAACCAAATACAAAACAAAGCGTAATTTTGATTTGCATTAGGAAGTTAAAAGTTTCACTTTGTGCTGTGGATTTCATTGAAGAAAAGTATCTTTCTGACTACAGGATGAAGGAGGAGGCACAGAGAGAAGGCGGACAAACGTATGTAACCGGACCTTTGCTAAATGATGACATTCAAATGCCAAATGGTGAGAAGAACATGTTCTTAAGGCACAAAAGATGAAAATGCACGATAACATCTTGAAATAAATGATGCATCCAAAATGTCAGAAGTTCTGAGGTTTTAGAGAAACACACCCACAACCTAACATGAAGCTCAGATAAAGGAGAGAGAATGACGAGTAAATGTCAAAGTGAAATTTAAAGCACACGGTCTTCAGCCCTCAGGGACGATGGAGACCCACGTGGTTCTAGCTTTATTCATATATAACCTGTATTCAAACTAATGTTTTAATACTGGTGGTCATCTAATCTATGTAATGACTGTCAGACAGAGAAAGTTATAATAATCCTCCTTCCAGCATCACCTACAGAGGATCTGCACCATCTTTCATGCTACACTATGTTTCTACTAGAGAAGCAATTGTTAAGACACCTGAAAATCCATTGACACCTACCAGCCTCTGTGACACCCTCGTGTCTACCAGCGACGACAGGAGCTCGGATTCACCTTCGTCTTTAAGAAGCGAATTGTCCCGTCTTTCTGGTACTTGTGACCGTTCAGGCTTTGGGCCTTCGAGGTCACTTGCTCCTTCTGCCAGCTCTGCATGTCCTCTGCTCTGTACACACCAACCGGCCGTCTTCTGTTTACGGTTCCCTGCATCTTCCACAGGGCACGACACTGAGGGCACCGTTTGCTCCTCACGGTGACAGACGTCTGTCACCTCCTCTTGTTTGACATCTGGGAAGGTTGTTTGTGCTGCACTGACACCACTCAGCTGACATTCAGAAACTGTGTGACACGACGTGGAGGAATCCAGCAGCTCGCTGTGCATTAATTCCCCGGTTTCTGGGTTGTCTGTGTATGCTCCTGTAACCTTTTCATTACATGGCTCTGCCCTCTCTGAACACAACTCTCTTAAATCGGAGGAGGCTCCAGCATTTCCTCTTTGCTGCGTGTCCTGTGGCTTAAATTCCAACACTATGGTAAAGACGTTCTTCGGCCGCACACTGGCGTCATCACACTCATTCTCCTCAACATCAGTGGGCGTCTCAGACATCTCCGACTGTGCTGCTACATTAAGGCTCTTCAACTTTGTTACAGTTAAAGGAAGTGCAGGTTTCATATAATGGTCATCTGTGCTTGTAACTTCTGTTACTGCACTGCACAACTCTGCTTCCTGTGAACATCTCGGCCCATCTGGATCAACACTCTCATGTTTCTGCAGGTCCTGTGGCTCCATGTTTAGTATAATTGTGACCACATTCTTGGGGGTCACACTGACGTCATCGTTTCTATCAGATGCCTCTGGTTGTGTTGACAGACGTTCAGTAGACTCATCAGGTTTCATCAGCAAGGATCCAGCTACAGACGTGATGCAGATTTCTTTAACGTCCGGGCCTTTGACTGAGGGTTTGTCTTCCTGCAGTAGTTCTGTGTTCCCTTGTTGAGTTAACTGGTGTGATTCTAATTGGGTTTCTGATTTAGAAACATCTGGGATTTCTGCCCTCTGGACTTTGTTAGGCACCCGGACGTGTTGCTTACGGCTCCCTGCATCACACGCTACTGAAGCGTCCACTTGCTCCATAGATGCATCGGCTGCCACATTAGTGTTCCTGCCAGGCTCAGTGGCAGGATGATCATCTCGTAGTGCAGTGTTTAAAGTGCCTTTGATTTTCATCCGATCCTTATCGGAGCTGTTCTTGTTATCTGTTGCACAAGGGTATGACAAGGCTGGAGGACACACAGCTGTAGTTTCCTCAGGCGAAGCCCAATGTCTTGAGCCACCTTCACTTCTAAATGTTTCCACCGCCTGACGACCTTGAAAGGCCTATTGTACCAAACATTGTAAAAATATTAGCCACTCAAACGCCATCAACATTGTGTAGTGATTTAAAGTGAAATAATCTCACCTGTTGTTTAGACAGGGTGTTAAGTGCACATGTGCTTTCACTGAGCGCATCTGAAGCACATTTCTCTAGTTTCTTTGAGACATCTGTACCCAAACAATTCACAAGGAACGTTCTTTCTGACAGCACTTCATGTTGAAGCAACAAGCCTTCATCCAGAACAACCTACAGAAGCACAGATAAACAGGCAGCTTACAGACAGTTGCTTGGGTTCATGGATCCACGCTGTAAAACACGTTACGATGCGACTTTATGATAGATATTGTTCAAGTTATTTCCATCCCGTGTTTATACCTGGTCGGGTGTTGATGCTTCAGTTTGGACCATTTGACTCCACTGATGCAGCTGATCAACAGCCTGTCTCACCCACTTAGCAGTGGTTTCACTACACTCCTGCTTCTTTTGTGGAAGAACGGTCCCGAGGCTAAAGTATGAAAACCCACAAAACAGAAACAAACAGGAGCTGGTAAAAAGCTAAACACTGTATCGTTACATGGAATCATCAGTTGTTTGCACTGATGTGAAGACATACTCAGGTGGTTAATCTCTCAAGAAACACAACATGGAGGAGTCCGGTAACACACCTGTTGAGGTCTTTTGAAACAGTGTCAACAGTCGAAAGAACATCCGCAGGAATCATTTCCTGCGTGATGCTCGACTCTCCACATTTCTGCAAGTGGTCGACTCTTGCGGCCAACTCTGCCAGCCTGACATCACAAACCTGAAAGAGAATCCTTATTTGATGAGAACATTTCCCATACAGCCTGAATGTATTACAATTTTATATGCATGCGTAATTCAACGTTATATGATCTTTAATCAATACCTGCATCGCACACCACTGCTGTGTGAGCTTTGTATCAGGCAACTCTTCTTGCTTCCCACACAAACTTGCCAGATTCTCAGTCAGGTCTTTCAGTGCTGTCTGTGCACAGGAGGCCTCCTCCATTTGTTGGTGCGCTCTGACCAGTGCTAGATGTTCTCTGATGCTACTTTCTACTGCCCCCTTGTGGCTCTGCAGGTTGCTGACTCGCAGGGAAAGACTGGCCTCAGCCTCGGCCGTGAAACTTCCTGCCAATGAGTCTTTGAGAGCTGAAAGTTGCAAAAGGCCTTTTTCTATGTCTGTGACTTCTTGTAATGAATCCTGACAAGTGGAGAAAGAGACCTGTAAGCATGTGTGCTCCTACAAATAGAAATACAACACATGTGGCCAAATGTAAGGAAATCCTCACCTCTTTGTATAAATGTCTTTTTTAACAGTTTTAATGCAGATGGAATGTGAAATAAAACTGTAGGAGCTTATAGAGGATTCAACAAGTTGGTTCATTTAATGGTCCTCACCTCTAGAGCTGGGAAATCAGTGAGCAGCCCCACTGAGGCTTCTTTCTGGGCTTGACAAGCTGACATCCTCTCCTGCAGGGTTGTCAATTTATGGTGACAGTCCTGTAGTAGCTGGCCAAAACATTCCTCATTACTCACACCTTCCTCGAGGCGGGAACACACACCCTGTGGACATTTTAGCCACATCAATCCGCAGCCAGAAAGCTTGGTTTTAAGTACACACTTATTGTGGATAGGTTCATGTAGCGGCTCCCCAGCCCTGCAGGACCATGATTACCACTTACCTTCAGTTCTGCCATCATTCCTGACCAGTCGTCTTCCAATTTATCAGAGGTCGCATCTTTCCACCTCGAATCACTGGTGTCCTCAGCCAGCTCGCTCCTTTGTTGAGCCGTTGTGATGAGAGCTAACTGCAGGGATTCGGCTTCGCTGCACAGCTGACAGGCTCGATTGTAGGCTTGTCTACGCTGTGCTCTGCCAGGCCAAGGGAATAATGTGGGAAGCTGAGCAATTTGGCACGTCAGCGCCTCCACTCTGCAATGGGCCTCCTGTCTTTGGGCCTGGTAGGAGGAGGTGAGGTCTGCTTGAAGAACCCTGAAGCAACAAGAGGTGCCAAGCCCAAACCAGCTTCATAAATCTTCATAATTAAAATCATTAGCATAATTATTATGTTTTGCCTGTGACCAAAGAAGCTACCACTCTGCGTCTTGGCTCTTCCTACCTGTCAGAAGGTTCAGCTGACTCCTCCCCCCTCTGCTGCTCTCTGGCCTGAATGTTTTCCTGAATTTCGTGTTTCAAGGCATCTCCATCACAGAATCCTCGGTCCAGACTATTTCCAGTAACGCTGAACTCGTCAGTTCGAGTCTGCCCCTCGGCTCTTGCACCTACTACTGCCTGGAAGACATTTTTACAGATCTCTGCAACACCTTTTCATAATGCAGCGTCACAAAAACAAGCTCTCACAATAGAACAGATAACGACAACATAACCGTCCCCTTTTCTGTCACAGACACTCCTCCAACAAGTAGAAACAACGATCTGTGACGCCACACCTCTACCTGGGGTTACCAACCACACCCAAACAAAAATCATCTTCTGTTACAGCAAAAGATGAATAGGTTCTCAGCTCACGTGCGTTTCAGACTAGGACACTTAAGAATTATAGTTTATCAGACTGTCAAATTATATAATTTGTACTTGTAGAAAAACTGAGCAGTTTAGGACAAGTGAGCTTTTCTTACTGGAGTATGGTGAAGCTTCTGCTCTACAGGACTCTGGTTCCAAATGTGTTCACCTAACAGGGAGTTGACAAGTTGTCTTTCATCTCTGATGCAGGATTGTGTGGACGTACACACAGGCTGGAACTTCTCGACATCCCTCTTTTGAGATTTTTGTCCATCTTTAGAGTCACCCAGTATATTAGCACTGAAGCTGTGGTAACGTTCCAGCAGCTTCCGACTCTCTTCCACAGGCGTGGCCTCCTGAAGCGAGCTTTTTTGTAAGGATGAAACAAGCTGACTGATGAGCTTGGTCCTCTCTCTACAGGAAAGTAATAAAAAGGGAAAAATATGAGTCACAAGTGAGCAGCTGCTATACTTTATGCTGCCTAAAGTGAATATGCATGTGTGTGATGTGATGCTAAACTAAACTTTATTTCCATGTGCTTGATCTGCTGCTCACCTTTGTTGAAGTGCTTCCTCTTGCAGAGGTGTAGGATCTTCCTCCTTTGCTGATTTTTCCTCAGCGGTTTGCAGCCACTGCTCCAATTGCTCCTTCTCTCTTTGCAGCCTACAACACACACACAGCAACATGTGTGTCGCGTACCCTGAGCTCAGTAGTCAGTGGGTTAAACTTACACCAAGCCAATCTCTTCGAGACTTTCAAATATGGAATATGGACTAGCAACAGTTTAGGCGTATTTAACTTAACATGTTAATATACAAACATCATGTGCAGACTTCATGAATACCAGCTCAGGTGCTATCTAAGCTCTGATTAGAAGTCCCACCTGCAATGAATTACTAGAAGGAGAGCCTGCGTGGTAGGAGACCAACAAACTCTTCTTCAGTAAATCTGTACATGACAGTGAAAACAACACTTACATTTTAATGTCTTTGTATAATGTCTGTTGCTGTACCTGTCGAGATCCTGGATATTCTTTTCTGTGTGATTTTGCACCTCAGAGAAAAGCTGATGGGTGTTTTTGATTCTCTCTTGCAACCGGACGCCTTCTGCAAAAAGATTCTGCAGACTGTCTGGACCTGCTACAGAGGCCAAAGCCCGGAGATCTTCCAGCAAACTCTCTGCCAGCTCTTCCTGCGTCTGGAGCTGATAACATTGCTCCTTCAGAAAAAAAAATAAGTTACCGTTTGTGATTAATCCTTTTTACTTCACCAGTCAGTGGTTAGACTTTTAGAAGGTTAGAAGTTTATTTCATGATATTATCTTTTGATTTGTCCAACTGGGACTTCTGTGAAAACACCAAAGTCACATATAACAGCATGTTTTACTTTCTTTAATGTGCACATAGTAACTGTGTAGTTTGATAATGTGCTAAAAGTAATTTAATTCAACCAAATGACTGAATGTTTGTTAAATCACTTATCTCAGCTCTCACACCTCTCAGCTCCTCTGTCCATTGTGTTTGGGAAAAAGAGTCCCCAGGCGTACAAACAATGCTTTACAGGTTCCAGGAGGAACCAAGCTAAAAGTTTAGATTCTGCATAGTTTGATTTGCAGCCAAGGAGACACACTTGCTAAAAGATGATCTATAGATGAGCCCAGCTTCCCAGTGTGTCTTTAACAAACCCAAAGATTAAACTTACTTTAAGTTTTGCAAGAACAGTTGCAACATCTGAACCACTGACGGTGAGGAGGGAGTCCTGTGTCTTCTGGAGGCAGTCCAAGCATTTTTCCAGCCTGATAGTAATTTGTCCCTTTGCAGCCACTGTCTGTCTGTAAACATCCTCAGCTTCAGAAACCAGTTCCTTCAGCTCTTCTACCTTCTTCTTCATCTGGGTCCCAACCATCTAAACAAACCAAAAATCAATCGACACCTCATGGCTTAATTCTTTTTATTTTCAGCCTACACAAAGTACAGTGTTTCCACCGCGGCACCGAAACACACGACTCAATCTGACTAAACTGGAAATGAAAACCAGAGCTTGCTGTTTACCTGCAGCTCCAGAGGAAGCTCCTTGGTTTGAAGGAGGGACTGAATCTCTGTGGCTTTTCGGTGAAAACGTTCTATAATCTCCTCCAGTTCATTCTGGAGACAGTGATGTTAAAAAAAACATCAGAAGAAATCTGTGAGCTCCACCACACGATCCCCTGAGGCCTGATGTTTTATTTTACAGACTGATATATAGGAAAGTTTTACCCGCAATGTGTTAATGTTTCTCTCAATCTGAAAGGACTTCGACTCAGAAAACACTGCTAGTTTGTTTGTCGTCCTGCTTTCAACATCTTTCCCCAGTCGCAGAACTCCATCCCACAGATTCAAGGCAACCTGCAGGTCGTCAAGGTGGGAGTCTGTTCTTTCTGATATCTGCACCGATTGAAATTTATTATGAATGCATTTTGGGTATTTCAACGTTTTTCATAGCACAGTATCAACCTCACAATGAGAGGTTAAAGTAAATAATTCTACTTTGATATTTCCATATATAAAAATGATCACGTCAACTCACATCCAGCCATTGGTCCATGACACCATCAGCTTCACCCTCAAATGGGATGATGCTGCATTCTGGGAACTGACGCAGGTGGGTGTCAAGCTGCCTGCAGACACTCCTCAGCTCCTCTATGAGTTCACCAAGGCCATTCAACTGTGCTTTTGTTCCCTGAACCTGAAAACCAAAGATATTCAAACACACTCAACACAGTTTTGCGAATGTCGAGGAATCTGCACAGATATTTTATACTAAATACCCTGCAGCTGACCGAAGGGTCAGACGGCCTCATTAATCAGTGCAGAGAGTGGGTTTACTTTAGAATGTGTCCTTTGCAGGTTGTCTCTGCTCATGTACGAGGCTTGTTGACTGATGGTGCTTTCTGCTCTGTGCAACGTGCCACTCAGGTCGCCGCGAATGCTCTGAAACTTCTTTAGCAGCTCTGTTAAGATGCAACACTGCTCCAACCTGTAGGAGATTCATAACACAACACTCAGCAAAGTAACACAACAGTAATAATGACGTATCCTGCTTGTCACTGCTCCTTTTGTGTTTACCGTTCTGATACAGCTTTTGCTGTCTCTTCCCAGAGGTTCTCCTCTTCTCTGGCCTGACTCACATCAGGGGTTTCGAGCGATGCATCTTGTGTGAGACGTAGCTTAGCAAGGCGACTTTCCAACTCTGTCAAGACACGTGACCTGAAGAGGACAGAAATCAGACTGTACGTTTTTATAAGCCGAAACTGTGCTGTTATAAAATGTCTTTGACTTGATGTCCATTCATTCATGACATTCTACTGGTTAGACCAAACAATATTTTTGAATCAGTTGTACCTGTGCTGCAGAGCAGGCAGACTGGGCTCCTGCAGTCCCAGGTGCTCTGCTGCTCTCCCTATTTCCCCCAGTGCTCCTATCAACACAACTCTCCTCTGAACCATGCTCTCCTTTTGTCCCTTGTCCTGGATCTTTGCTCTTCCTCTCTGGTGCTTGACATCCCATCCACATGTTTGAGTTTGATATCTTTGCTCTGCTCCCTCTTCTTGTGCCTTTAAGCCATTCTCTCCATACAGCCTGCTCCTCCTGGCCTCTAATGGTGACTCCTCTTCTACCCCACTGGAAGGAGGTTTCTCCTGGTCCTGTGCTGCCTCATACATTTTCTCCTTTCCCACCGGATTCCTGTCATCTTTACTCTCCCTCTTCCTGACTTTCACCAGCTTTTTCTCCACGTCCACAACATGCTTGGACAAGGATCTCACCACATCCTGGCATGTCACAGCTGCACCATCCATGGTCAGAGTCATCCCTGCTGCCTTTAAACTGCTGTCAACACTATCAGATAGTTCTGCAGCAGTCTGCAGCCTCTGCATCAGTGCTGCGCACCCAGAGTGTCTCTCCTGCTCCCAGTCTACTTGGTTTTGCTGCTTGCTGGGATCTTGGTTTGCCCGCAGCGTTGGAATCGCTGCCTTGACTTCCCTCATTGTGGCTAGGAAGCGGTCCAGACCCTGGGCAGCTGACTGAACTGTCTCTAACTGCTCCCTGAGCTGTTCCAGATGACAGACCCTGTGGTGAAGAACCTGGCAAAGAGACCCAACGGATGTGGCTCCTGACTGTTCGTTACTCATTTGCTCTGATATCTTTTTAATTTCAGACTGCAGTGTGGCATCCAGTTCCTGGGTAAAACATCAGGAATTAAAAAAAATATTAGTTAATATCAATTACAACAGAATGAATTAAGTTTTAAATAGTGAAAATGTACCTTTAACTCAGATACCAGTCTAGGATCAATAGGACTGAATGAGGAGATTTCTAAGGACTCTCTGATGATCTTCTGTGTTTTTTGCGTGATCAGTTCCATCCTATTATCTGCAGACTCCAGCAGGTCAGCGGTGATCTCCAGAGACGCCATCCTGACACCAACAAAATTAAAAGAAACTTGTGTAGTGTGACTAGCTCCAAAACAACCACTACATGAACCTACTTTAAATACTTTTGCTTGGTCTGATATGGTACCTGCTCTGAAGCTGCATTTGCTGGTCTCTCCACTGCACAGTCATCTGCTTCCTGTTGCTTTCAACATCACGCAGGTCTTTGCTGGTCTTCGCTGGGGAGGACTGAGATATGTGGCCATACTGGAGCTCTAGCTCAAACCACAGTACTTCTGTGTCATGTCTAAAAGCCTGTCGACAAGACACGTTTGCAAAGCATTCAATCTTGAGGCAAACTGAAATATCTGAACACACTGGTTTCAGGCCAGTAAAGAGGTAATGTAACCTAGCTGCTGCCCAACATACCTCTAGTTGCTTCTTTTGGTTCTGCAGAGTAGAGTTGGTGACTGGACATGAGATGAACTTCTCCAAGTCTTTCTTATTTGTCTGCAGTTGACACTGAAACACCAAACAGGACTTTCTGTACCTACAGTAGAAGATTCACACGTTGTTTTAATATTTCTCACACTGCAGGAATAGAAACAGAATCCAATCACCTCATTCTTACATATAGAAGTTCCATAATAAACATGCTTATTATTTAAAGACATACTGCCAGGTCTGAAATAAACATTCAGACCATTTGCATTTTTTGTTTTCAAACAATAAACATGGTGTTAACCTGTACCTTTCTAGCGCCTCCCGCTCAGAGGAGAGCTCTTCTTGTGGTGAGGTGCCTGCCTCTGAAACTACAGTCCACGCTGCCTCCTGCTTGGCCTCCACAGTGTCGCCTCTGACAAGCGCCTGGGAGATGGGCGCGTTGCAGAATAACAAGAAACGAGGAGAAGAAGGAGCGTCAGGCTCATCCAATTACTGAGGATTAGTGCCTTACAGCTGGTGCTGCGTGAGTCACAGCCAACAAAAACAGTTTCAGTTTGTTTATGACCAGAAACACTTTAACCAAGACATATAAGAAGAGAGGAAGGCAGCACAGTCACAGCAC
This sequence comes from Macropodus opercularis, assembly GCA_030770545.1. Lineage (NCBI taxonomy): Eukaryota > Metazoa > Chordata > Actinopteri > Anabantiformes > Osphronemidae > Macropodus > Macropodus opercularis. The sequence goes on from CM061112.1 coordinate 2,105,102, forward strand.
AGACTTGGATGCAGATTTCAGTTAATGGCTGGAAAATATCTTCTCAGTTGCCTCAGCAAGAATTATTGAAACCTGATCTATAATGACTAACACAACTAACATGCTACCTTGACTTCACATAAGATGGTTTCTGGGCTCTTCAAAATGCAAATGCATGTCTCTCATGTGTAAATATATCACTAAAGCACAGTCTTCTAATCATACCGGCACATGAGTGGTGGTTTGCCGCAGTGGACCAGCTTTCAGAAGCTCCTCTGGGGCTCGATGTGAAGGCTGTAGGCTTCTCCCTGACCCAGAGCTCCTGAGTTGTGTCAGGTGGTCCTTGCTCTCTGCTGGAACATCCTGAGATCCTTGCGACAGGGTGTCGTCATGCTGTGGCACTGAGCCCTCCACAGGTGAGAGGTCTTGTTGTCGGATGTCCACGCTTTGTTTTGGAAGGAGATTGTTGCCCGGCTGCACGCAGGCCGACGTGTCAGTCGCTCTCAGCGGGGTGTTAGCTCCAGGCGGCCGCCTCCTGCTGAGGTAAGAAAGGTTCACGGGGGGAAGTCAGGGCCAGTCCGTTAAAACCAATGAGTCTAACAGGCATCTCCATAAGATTAACAGACTTGAGGGATTAGAGCAACAATTGTTAATAAATAAATGGTGTGTTTGAACTAAACAAAATGTGATATGCTTGAAACTAATTTAATGATGATACAGCACATATTGAGCGTTACAGACATATGTAGAAATACATGCATTGGGCCTCCTGCTTTATCTCACCCATGAGCTGGGAGATATGTATCACTGGGTTGTGTTCCCTGTTCTTCTGCTGACTGCCACAGCTGATCCGTTGCCAGGTAGGAAGATTTACTTGGAGTCAGTGTTTCACACAGCTCTCGAGGTGATTCGACACGTTGCTCAGCAGATGCAGCTCCCTCAGTGGCAGCCTGTGGGGAGTTTGAAACTCTTATGAACCAAGAACAAATCTATCACTTATAAAACTAATCAGACACATAGTAATAACATGTTACCGCGAAGGCCTGCACATACCTGCTTCTGCTGCAAAGAGCCATGGTCAGTCTGGTCAGTAGCTTCTTGTGGAGCGTTAGCATGCATTTCACAGTGCGCAATAGAAAATTTAGACCACAAGACAGAAACAAAGGCAGCCATTTCTCGTCGTACAACCTGAGTATGACACACGTAGAAACGTATTTAGAGAAGGTTTGTCACGTCCCCACCAAGATCTGTCTTTGACTCAGCCTATGTTAGTGGGAGCATCGGTCAACCCCCGTCCTACCTCCCACTGCTTTCTGACAGCGTCAGAGTGGACCATCAGTTCATGGAGCTGTGTCTCTGAGCAAAAGGCGCTAAAACTTTCCACCGCATCCAGGAACTCCTCAAGGATCGCAGGCTGCAGTATTGTTAGAGCTTTCTGCACAGAAATGCATAGAGCCACAGACTAGCACACACAAGCCAAACTAGTAGCTCAGAGTTTGTCACTTCCTTCTCATTTTTTCATAATTTTATGTTTCTGTACCTGTTTCTTCCTGGCTTGTGATTCAGAAACCTCTCTGCCACCAAATAATTTGATGGCTTGCTGGACGTGTCTCTGTACACGAAGCCGGGCCTTCTCCATCCTGTTCTTTGCCATTGACTGAGCTTTTGAATGAACTTTCCCGCAGGCCATAATCCCCATGAGGGCTTGTGGAGATGTTTTAGTGCTCTTCAGCCTGTTTGCCTGGTCTCTTATTTTGGATATTGATATGTGAGTTGGTGTGGGGATTGGGCTTCCCGCCTCTTCAGTGACTGGACTTGGAATCTTTTGAGACACTGGTTGAATTGAACTTCGGGTCATCTCCCCACAAGTCACCTCTGCTTCAGACAGAGCCTGTCAAACACACACAGGAGACTTAGGCTAAACACAGTTCTTAGTTTGTTATGTTCAGACATAACAGAATGGCACCGTAGGCACTGATAGAGCAATGAAAACCTGCAGGTTGTCATCAGCTGCTGGCATGCTGGAGTACTGCAGGAACTGGGCCACATATGTCATTATCGACTTCTCATCAGGGTCATTAACGTCAACATCTGAGTTGAAAGAAAATATAAGGAGGGCTTTAGTTTAAGTTTATTTTAAGCGTAAGTTGAATTGCATTAAATGAATTTGTTTACACGTGTAAGAAATGCTGCTGTGGAGCACTGAGTAAGATCAGCCTCACCCTGAGGCTCCAGCAGGCGAGGGATGTGGAGTTCCCTCTCAGCCAGGTGAAAGGCTTCCTCCAGGTTCTCTTGGTTGCTCCTGTTCTGCACCAGTGAGAGGTCAACCAGGTGTGGTCTGAGAGAGCACAAGATGGCCAGGAAGGCCTCTCCACTTCTCCAGCTCGACTTAAAGTCCTTGACGCTAACAGAGCTGTCAACCCTGAAAATAAACAATACACAGCCAATGAAAATAATACAAAATAACATGATTTGAAGACACAATGTATTTATTTTAATACATTAAAGTAAATGTTAAAAACACCTTTGACATTGGTTCCTGACCCACGTGAGCAGGCTCTTCTTGAAGTGGTTGTGGCGCGGACGTGTTCGACCAGCAGCGACTGTGTCTGCCAGTTCCTCAGTCTGATGCAAAGTGAATTCACACATTGTCTGTGACATTATGACAATATTGTCGTGTAAGTGTGAGATTTAGACTCAGCTTCTGTTATTATGACTCACATGACAGTGAAGTATGATGGTCCACACAAGGCCTAGAATGACTGAGGGCCGTCCATCTATGATATGTGGGACGTTTATGTTCACCAATTTAATCTAGTCCAAACAAAACAAGCCCATGTTGTTTACTTGTGTTGGCATGAACACAGCACAAGTTTAGATATTAAATTCTGTTTGTGTGTTAGATCTTACAGATTTCTCCGTAAGGAAATTTAGGGCCGTCTCGATATTGGTTCTCTGCTGGAAAGGCCCGCAGCCTCTTTGCCTTTTCTGTGAGGAGATAAAATGGTTAATGGTAAAAATGGTCAGGCCTTCATGCTTCTTTGTTTTCAGATGCACGCTGCAGTAACTCACCATCGGTTGGCCACTCAGTACCTCCAACAGGTCAAGCAGCTGTGACCCATCGCTGAGGTCAGAAAAAAGGTCTGATATATGTGAGGGAGGCCATCTCTGCAGTGAACAGTAATGGAGTGGTTACGTTCATTTTAAGTAAACCAACATACAGCATATGCAGATACTACATGTCTGCACCAGTACTGGAAGTCTGTCTATGGAGCTCTATTGTGTTTAGAGCAGTTAATGAGTCTTTTATGTGGAGGACTGACAGCAGTCGCTCTAACAGAAGGAAAGTTAGGGAGGAGTGCAGTCATTTGGATATGAGGTTATGAAGAGATGGCTGGGTTCAGATTGCACACGGTTCCGCTCCACTGAGGCACTATTTATACTCCAGACGAGCGTCACAAGCCAGTGAGATCCACTGGGAACTGCACCTCAGTTTGACTGGTGAGTCACCGAGCAACACTTCATAGTGTGCTTCGTGTCATCCAGCCAAACAATGTGACATCAGCACCTTTTTCTGTAAAACACCCACTGCTCTCCAAACATTGATCACTGGTTGGACACTTCTGAATACGTTTTTCAAACTCTTCTTCAATCTCAAACATTATATAATATATATAAAACCATCCAACTTTTCTTCAACAGGCAATAATGCTGATTTATATACCTCCATTGTAAAACTTTTGCATTTTTTCCTCATTATTCCTTTTCTACATCAGGTCTCCTGACTAATTAATATTGTTTCCTCACATAAAAAACATGAATCTACTCTATAGACATGCTGTCCTTTACCTTAGCGAGTCGAGCATTTATCCAGTTGGTGAAAGTTCTTTTCTGAATCTGTTCATGCTCCACTGTGAAGAAATCAGAGATAGAAATTGTGATATATGTTGTGGAGTATTTCACAGCTGTGGCTTGGTCATCAACCTGCTCATCTACCTGCTGGATATGGTGCAATCAGGGTCTGCAAACAGCGATGAAATGAAAACACTGACAAATCGTCTGTTGATATCGTGTAAAAACACTGGATTAGCGACTCTTGTACATGCTCCCTGTATGTAGCAAGGTGCTGTCCATAAATTAGATTTGAAAAATATTTTTATTAGAAATCCACAAATGTCAGTCTGATCAGCGGGAAAGCTGATCTGAGCTGCAGGCGTATCATACTGTGAGCTACTCACCAGCATCAGAGAACTGCAGGATGTTCTCACCCTCCATTTTTACAACCGGTTACCAATAAAGCCTTGTACAACGACTAAGACAGTCCACTAGAATAACATAACATGTCTGTCCTGTCCCGGAGTGAAAGACGTCCTCCTGAAGCTAAAGTAAGGTACTGGCTGGGATCTGACTGCAGGGCGGGATGACTTCCAAGACAGTGACAGACATAGATACAGTCTCACACACATACAGTGAATATTCACAGAGACACACTTAAAGCAGTACTACAGCGCTACATCCTTAGGCTTCTGCTGTCTAAGCCCAGTTGCAATCAGAGCTAAGATCACAAACGAGCTGCCTGGGTCTGTTGTGTTTGAGAAGAGCAGCACACAGTCACTTTCACATTTATAAATGAACTGTTGCAAGCGTCTGTTTGTTCAAAGGCCTGTCAGGGCAGGAAACTCCTTTGTGTTATTCACTTGACCGCACCTCCTTCATCTGACAGGCTCAATGCAAACAGCAGACAGAGGCGTTACCATATTAGTAACTGAGTCTCTGAGGTAGAAACAGTTAAAGGCGTCTTCTCACAAGGATGAAGCTTACAAACATAACAAAAACATGTTTTAGCTTATGATTTGTTGTGAACATGTGTCTTTGTTGATCTGAGATTGTAGTTTCCACTTCAGCACAACAAACCCAGAAAGTCACATGCATTGAAGTACACAAACAGACTGACCTTGGAGAAGCATGTGAACACTGTCAATGTCCAGTGGAATGCCTCCATCCTCGTCCTCTGTTCCACCTGAAGCCATTAGTCTGCAAGCACGGTGCACTGAAACGCACCCAGCGAAGGCTCAGGAGGCGCACGTTAATAAATCATCCACTCAGGAAGAGTCCGAGACCAACGGTATCCTTAAAGCATTTGTGAAAGCTGCCGCCACTGAATGATTAGTCACGTCAACAACCACGCCCTTATAATTCCATATCACACATGCAGATACAGGTACACACATGATAATGCTCAAAGAGGAGGAATAACTGTGCTGCGGGAAAAAGCCATTAGCATTCTCCCATAATGCCGGTGTACAAAAATAGACAGGCTTGCTCAGGAATCAACATACCTGAAGCAGAGCACCGTGAAGTGCCTCCAAACTGGACTTGGCCCTTAGGTGAGCAAATGTGAAACAAGGGACCATCTGCCAATCAGGGCATGAGTAGAAAATAAAAAGCCCTGCCCATGCAATAACAAATCCCTCCTGCACACACACGTACAGACTTTATACCCTTGGGCTGCAAACTGATCACGACCTTTCTTGCGACTGATCATGTCTCTATCTTCCTTCCCGTCTGTCTGTCCCTTCATTCTCTTCTGTGTTATCCCCATAAAATAACCAAAAGAAGGAAACTAGTTTCACTTTCAACTTCCTTTCAGGGCTAGTTCTAATATTCTGCGTATAAATTCATAAATACAGTGTCTTCGCGGGTTTCGCGTGGCGCGTCCATGTGGTGGCGCTGCGCATCGAAACATCCCGGAAGCCGTAGAAATTGAGGCGTAGAAGAAGATTCTCCCTCACGACTTTGACGTTTAGCAGCAGCGGTGTTGACCTTCCGACCACAGCGCGACACAGTGAACGGTAAAGGACGAGTTCAGCCTGGATGAGAGCGGTTACTTCACTCTTAGTAGAATCACGCTTGTTGCCACTTTACTGAAATGTAAAGTGAAGCGACCGCCTCTGTTTCCCGTGGTTTATGTGCTAAGCTAGACCACGCTAGCTTATTAGCTAGCTAGCGTTCAGAGTGTTCTGCAGCGGAGGGAAGGCTAACGAACAGACCACTAAGGATCAATTCATTTATCAGGCGGATTAGCTGGTCGGGCTAAACCACAGCAGAAAACATTTGCTGGTTGCGACCTTTCTTCTCTTTACTCGTCTGCTTGACTTGCATTTATTTAACGTAAACGTGGACGTTGTCATGTTAGCCCCAGCAGCATTAGCAGTAGCTCATCACCTTACTGTTAATGAGACAAAATAGTTCGTGGGTATGTTTGACTGGTGTCTTTTGTCTCACTAACAGTAAATATCGAAGGAGACGCTGCAGTTGTCTTTTCGTCTTTGGCTAAAACCTCTTTGGTTCAAGTCAAATTTAGTGCAGCAGAACTAAGTTGCGTCACAGTCCTGCCTGTGTCTTTCTAGTGAGTGAACGAGGACTGATACACACGATGCCTTCGTCTTTTTCACAGATGGCTGGACGCTTTTTTGCTAGTTGGTGGGGCAAGATGCGCCCTTACTATACCCAGGCGTACCAGGAGCTGTGGGTGGGACTGGGAATCATGACATACCTGTACTACAAAGTTTCTTATGGAGGTGAGTTTAGGACCTACTGACTTTTACAGATTGTTGGGAGTTACCATGAACTCAGCTATATTATTAGTTGAAGTGTGGAATTCCTAATTAAATACAGCACAACCGCGTGTCCGTTGAAGTGAATTTGAATAATCTTTTTGTAGGTCAAATTTATTGACACTAAGCTGCATTGTTAAACACGCTAGTTGCCAGGGTGTAGGCTCCTAAGCAAGTAAGTCCAAAGCCACTAACGTCACACTTTGCTCCTCTATTTCAGGCAAGAAGGCTGTGAAAAGCAGTAAGTAACCTGACATCACTGTCATCCTCCTGTTCTGCAACCATCTTATAAAGTGACTTCAGGCTACAGCCTTTTGACCTTGTGAACTCAACTCGCATTGTCTGTTTGGATCATGACCCGAATGTTGCCTTTTCTTTTTTTCAGAGCCTGCCCATTGATTTTTCTTCCTGACCACCCTTTCACCTGCTGTCACATAATGCCCCAGTTGCTAGTCCAAAACTCTGTCATGTTTGAATTTTGTTAATATGGAACATATAAAGTTGTTATCCAAACCTGTGGTTGTCATTTTTCTAAACTGCGTATGTGTTATTGTAGTTGTCATAAAGGCTTCTGAAAGCGAGGTGAAAAATGTTTAGAGTAAGGTGCACTTGTTAACATCAAAGATACTTAATCTACGTGTTTACTCCTACAACTCATGGTCAGTATATAATGAAATATTCGCTTATTACAAACAAAGTGTTTACAGTTGAGAGTAAAAGCTGAAAATAGGTGAGCTATTAAAGGACGTGGAGTCGTAGTGTCGTTTACAATTTAACTAGCTGAACAGAAAAAATGTCAACAAACAGCTGGTGTAAGTGTGTTTTTGTGGCTGTTCTAGGAAACCGGGCGTGATTTAAATACACACTGGTGCATCTGACAGTTACAGTTTTGCTTTCTGATTAAAGTAAAACTTGTGTATAGAAACAAGAAACATTCACGATGGAAATAACTTCACAAAGAATGGAGTGAAGCTACAGTCGGTGCATCAAGATCCACCAGGAGGAAACGAGCAACAAGTGCTGAAATCCTGGCGTCAAGTCGGTTCTGAACCAGAGACAATGTCAGAGGTATAAACCGTTTGGGGGGTTAGAGAACCCTGGTGACAGCCCACAAACTAATCGTGCACATGAGGGTATAGGGCGTATAACTAGGAATTCGGGAAATCCAGTCTGCTTTACTGTTTCGTTGTGGTGTCGGTATGTACGTGGGGGGGTCGTCGTGGGCAAACGCTGAATGACAGTAGGAGAAACCTAGAGAGCTCTGCGCTCCCTCCCACCGCCCGTGCGCTCCGGCTCCGACTGCGCTCCCTCTCCCCTCCATTCAAACATGGCGAAACTCTTTGCCATTACTCCGCCACCATCGCCCTCATCCTCCACCTCCTCTCCATCAACACCCACATCAGCACCACCGCCATCATCATCGTCGTCGCCACAATTATCTCCGGTACCGTGATGACCCGGCAGGATGGAGAAGCTGTCGGCGAGCCTGTCGGAGATCACTTGGAGCCCGTTGGCGCTGCCGTTGGACGCGGTGGTCAGCAAGTTCCGTCTGCCCACTCTGGTCCGTCTGGCCCACGGTAAGACACGAGCTTCACCGGCGCCTCCGGAAACTTTTCAGGCTGTTGGATACATTTGACAAGTGTTTGCCGACTGACGGTTCGCGGATCCAGAGTTCGGACAACACGGTCGATAAAAACGATTCAGTCAGACAAACACACGCTTTTCAGCCGGAAAGGAGAAAAGAGCTTATTTAACGAAGCGCGTTTTTACAGTGTTTGATGACTATAAAGACGCTGAAATTAAGAAAGACGTGTTTCAATTTACTTAAGAATCTCTGGAGCTTTTAATGGTGATAGAGTAGACCGCTTCCGGTATGAACTGTCAAAATAAATCCATAAACGTGCAAAGGCTGACTGTGAAAAGAAGGAAATCATTTTGATTTATTTGACTTTTATACATTCAAAACGTTCTGTCTGTGAAAAAATATGACCCTATGGTCGAACCTAAGTCAGGGCTTGAAATATGTTACAAAACAAAATTAAAAGCATTTTACTAAAATAACTGGTTGATTACTTGATTAGTCAGAACAGAAAATCACTTGAAAACTGTTCTCAACTAAATACTCAACATATTTGAATTAGTCTAATATGAGTGTTATCACAAATATTTGATGTTAGAGCAGTTTAAAGGAGGGATGATGGATAATTAATGTAGTTTATAAGATTTTCTTTTTATATACAGAAAATCTGACAAATATGTTATAACTTTTGAGGAGCTAGGAAACGTCATCACGTGTTGTGGTTTTAATGCCTAAGAAACTTCTCGTGTGTCCAGAATTCAGGAGAGATGATTCCAGCAAACTTAACACAATATTACATGTTAAAACACACTATACTAGGATACAGCCAACGCGTGTTAATGGATAATATTTTCCACATACATGAGACCTGCTTTCATATGGTTTCATGATGAAAACACTCCATTTATTTCTTTGAAGACCTGCCATATGTTTACATTTCACCAACTATTATTTTGAAAGCACCATTGCGTTATCCCGTCATTACTTTGGTTAAATGCAGGGGCCTTGACGCTGCTGCGTAACTTATTCTGAACAGTTTTCCTAGTTCCTTCTAACCTACCGACTTGCGTTCAGACAGAACGTTTGAGCGGTGTTTTCCATTTGTCTGGTTTATGTTTAGCTGCCGAGATAAATATGTGCTGGAAAAAAATTGGTCTGTACTTTGGGAACGGGCGATGGGTGTCATGGCCAAAGTTGTTCCAGGCCAGCGAAGGCAGGAAAGCCACAAAGTGTCTGTTGTGCTGCTGAAGTGCTGCTCAATTCTTTTCATATGTAAATGCTGTAATCTGTCGGTGAATGTGGTGAATACTAACGAGCAGCGACGGCGAGGGAAAGCCTGCAAGATTCGGACAAATGCGCGCGGCCGTGGCACGGTCCGAGAAAATTACGCACCTTACAGCTGGAAACGCGTGCGTGCGCGTGCGCGGAATGCAACGAGTGGAGCACCCGTAGGTGTTGATTAACAGATGCCTGCTTGCTATTGACTTAGTTTAACTCACCAGGCCTTCAAATATCAGCCAAAAACGACAATCATGGCAAATGTCACAGTGAGCCAAACGCACCAGAAACCACAGATGATGATTAGTCTAATTACTGCAGGTAACGTGTTGGTGACTGTTAGACTAAAAGGCTGGAGAATAGCAGCTTTCCATCAGCAACAAGAGGTGGATGCATGTGATCTGTGTGTGATTCAATTGTACAACTGTGCCATCAGCAGAAATCAATGCTTGTGTGCTACATGGGCCCAGTGATGTAGAGCAGTGTGTTTGTATGGGGGCTGTGTAATAGTAGGTTGCCAGTTGCATAGCTGGGTCCTGATGAGTAGGTTGGGCTGCTGAACCGACGCTGATGGCACTAATTACAGACACTGAATCCTGAATGTGTGTATAAGTGTGTGTTTTCGTGTTTCCCATTACTGACACACTTCTAACCTCACGAATGAAAACGCGTTGCTTGTTTCTCTCATCTGTGCTTCCAGGTGAATGCGTGGAGGGTCTGTCAGAGGAGGACGTGGTTCTGTTACACTCATGTCGACAGTGGACCACAGTGACGGCCCACAGCTTAGAGGAGGGACACTACGTAATCGGACCCAAGATAGACCTCCCTCTGCAGTACCAGGGTGAGTGTGCACACGCGCTACTTTAATTACATCACTCCAGCTTTTCTCCAGAAGCAAACCGCAAATTTTCACTAGGTCAACATTTCACTGGTTCTATCTTTGCTGGTCAGCAAGTCTTGAATATGAATCGTCTTTTAAAAGATTCCGATTTGATTTCTGATTAGATTTAGAGGAGTTGAGAAGACATATGGGAAACAGAAGTGCACCAGTCTGTCATTAACACTCACATTCATCAACTTAACCCCTAAGCCACAGGGTTAGTTCCTCTGGCTGTTCCTACACAGTACAGCTTAAAGCGCAGCCAGAACCAGTGCCTGCATGGAGGTACTGCTGATTTCCTGGCAGCATGTTCATAATGAACCACAACTAAACACCACATTTTAGACTTTTTTATCATCGGACAAGATAAAATATGTCACTTTCCTGGAAAATTGGTACGTTTGGACAGAACCAGACTAGCTGGTTCTTCTTTACTGCAAGCCGTGTGCTAAGCTAAGAGATTAGGCTGCTACCACATTATTCTTCAGAGAACAGAGTGGTATCCGCCTTCCCATTGTATTAGCATTTGTTAGATTACATTATAAGGACACTCTAATCTAGTTAATATGCACATGTGCAAAATGAGATTTGGGTGAAGTTGAATGAAATGGTCGCTGTACTGTGGCCCCTAAAGATTAAAGTCAACCCTGTGCATACACTCATCCTCACTGCTGTCAACATTAACCTCACCTTACCTTCCCTGACTCCTCCTGTCCACTGACTTGTTGTCTTCCTGCTGAATGGCTCTCGTCAGTATGATCTCACCGCAGCTCATCCCATAGTTCCGACTCTGTCCAGTCACATTATTCACTGTGTAACTGGATCTTAATGCTTCTCTCCATTGCTTCCTCCATTGATAAAGCGCTGATGTCACCTCACGCTACTGCCGCCTCTTAGGCTCCCTTTTAAAAGAATGAAGAAACATTTAGTGGAAGGGGAAGCTGTGTTGAGGTCATTGCTATTTTAGAGATATCATCACTACATGTTGGAAGCATGTAAGAATAATAGGGAACAACCCATCCTCCCCAGCACATCTCAAGAACTGGGATGTTGATAGTGTTGTAGCATCTTTATCAGCTTGTTCCTTTGTATTAATAAACTATTTTACATCACATGTCAGTATTGTTTTAGTAGTGTAACATTTTACACGTGGGCACTTAGAGAACGTGCACACCTTTGTGTATGTTCAACTACAATACAGTAGGTGAGTCTTCATGAATTGGAGTCACTGTCTGTGATGAGCTAATGTCTGTGAGATGACCTCATACAGGAAGTATAAATAAGCTAAGGAGTGGGGTAATTTAGGTTTCTCCCTGGGGATGGACAACAGGATGCTTCGTCTTCCTCTTCATCTTCTCTGAGTCTGTAACCTCCTCTGTCCATCAGCGAAAGACAAAAATGACTCAAGTGCGGGAAAGGACAGAAAAGCTGAATGATCCCTTGTCATGAATGGTTTCAGGGAAGCAAGTGGCGCCACAGTCCCACTTGTAATGTGGAACGAGCAACCGAAGTCTTGTGTGGAGCTTAAATGCCGCAGAGTGTTTTATTTCTTGGAACATTTTCTCACTGAGTAACAGCAGCTTAATGGCATCAGATCCTGATAACATTAGAATTTTTACTTGTAGCCGTAATGGACTTGTTTTGGCCTTTTCAGGACGGAGCAGTTTTGCTTTGTTTAGCATTAAACTATGTTTTATTCTCTTGTCTTTTAGACAAGGTGGGTGTGTTGAAAAGCATTTGGTGGTGTTGTGTATTAGGAATTAGAAGGTGGGGGTGGGAGGAATACGAGAAAGCGAGAAGGAGGGAGGTGCTGGCCAGGAGACTCGTGAAGTTTGATATTCTGCTCAGCTCTCACACTAAAGAAACAAAAAAATCACTTTGTCTGTGAGAAACTGGAAGATGGAAGGGTCATCATAGTTCAGTGTCATCTCATAAACTGGGTGACGTGAGGCTGACGTGATTCCTGTTGAAAAGTTCTTTCAGCGAGGATGATGTGGAACCTGTTGTGCATTCAATGAATTTCCACTTCATCAAAAGGTGGCACAAGATCCAAACATCTGAAAAAGAAAGGACATAAACACCAGCACTGGAGAGCACGAGTGTGAAAGGTTTACAGAGAGGATGAGCACAGGACAGAAAGGGTGAGAGAGAGAGTTGTGTGTGAGTGAGTGTTTCCATGGTGATGTGTCTCTGCTCTGCTTGAGAATGGGGGTTCTTTATGGGTTGCCATGCCAACCCCGTTGGCTGTTGATTGGACAAGAGCTGGTGCCAGGTCATAGGTCACTCAGCTGTCTTTGAGTTCTTGTTGTCCAAACAGTCTGTACTGCAGGTATGTGTATTTGAGGTGAAACATCCTGGAGTCAAAACGATATAAACAACATTAATGTCTCTGCTTTTCCCTTCTTCTTGCTTTCTTGTTATTTTTTCCATCATTTTACTTCCACTTTTCTTCCTCCTGTTCGGTCTGCATGCTCCCCACCTCTTTCTTCTTCTTCTGTCTTTTCCTTCCTTCCACTTGTTCTTTTCCCCCCTTCTCATCTCTGTTGCCCTTGTCTGGCTAACTCTTGTTCTGTGCTCTCTGAAGGCAAATTCAAGCTGTTGGATGAAGACCGGGACATCAGGGATCCAGTTCAGTACTTCTCCAGCGTGGAGGAAGTTGCTGGAGTCTTCCCTGACCGCGTCTTTGTGATGGAGACCATCACTTTCAGTGTCAAGGTTAGCTGCTACCTTTAGGAGGGAGATCATTTTATATTCTGCCCAACACGAGCTGTTTCCCACAGCCAGTCAGCACAAACGTACATATTCATGCACGAACACATCTTCACATTAATGGATACATGTTTTGCAGGTGGTTTCAGGGGAATTCAGTGAGGACAGTGAGCCCTACAGCTTCACTCTGCAAGCTGGAGATGAGCTGTCTCTCATGGGGAAGGCAGAGCTCCTCTGCGCCACGCCGCCAAAGGAAAAGACAGGACTGAGTGCACTCTTGAGGCGTCTGGGAAAGACTCCTAGATGTAAGTAATCTCGGTGTAATGTGAAAGCACTGTTGGCTGTACTATATCTGTCTAATCCATCTTTCTGTCCTTGCATACTTAGGTAAAACTCCCTGCCTGGTTTGTATGAACCATCGCACCAACCAGAGCGTCAGCCTGCCTTTTGGCTGTCGTGGACGCTTTTGCACTCGCTCCCCTCTGGAGCAAGGCATGTTGGGAGGGGAGCACACGGTACGCAGCATCATAGAGAGGGTCCGCCTGCCTGTCAATGTGTCTGTTCCTTCACGACCGCCCCGAAACCCCTATGACCGCCACGCGGTGCGAGAGGGCCACCGCTACAAGCTGCTCAACATTGTAAGCAAAACAGTAGTGCTGTGCATGGTACTCCGCCAGCAGGAAGTCTCCCCGTCTCACTTTCTGCTGCTGCGCTGCATGCCCCGGTTCAACGTGGCCGAGGCCTCCGTCCACACGGCGGCGCTGGAGAGCCTTCTGCTACGCCATGCATTTGACCCAGACGCCTATTCTCGCGCTGTTAGAGAAACCCGCCCGGAGCTGGTGTGTATGTCGGAGGAGTGCGTGAGCCCACGGCGCTCTCGCATGTGTGTGTCAGGTCAGGACTCGCTGGCACCAGCCCTGCAGCGCCTCTCAATGTGTGGGTATGGGGGTGGGGTTCTGGACAGCCTATCACAGCGCTGCAGGGACTCACTTGGCGAGAGGCTGGGTGAAGGAACAGGTGAGGAGAGGGAGTATGTGACTCCCGAGTGGACTGAGGCTGAAATGAGGACCAGTGAGGAAATCCCTTATGAGGAACTCTGGACCAATCAGAATGCAGAGGGCTTGGGAAAGGAGCCAAACCTCATCTCCTTTCACTCCTCTTCCTCACTAGACGGCCCTCTTGGTACTGTAGTGACGAGAGTTTCCACCCCGCCACCTGTACCTCCAAAATCTGATGCTGTGAGTTTCAGTTTCCTATCCTTCCTTTAATCCTTCTGTCTCTTCTTCTTATCTGTCCATTGCAGCATCCGGCTGTTAAAAGTCAGGAAGCCTGGCATGAATTATTCATAAAAGCTTTAAAAACCTCACTGACCACACACACACACACACACACACACAAACTTCCCGGACAGGCTGACGCAGACTCATTTATGCTCACACTATGTGAATACACATGTCGCTGATGAAGGGGTAAGTGTTTGCTGTATGATCACAGCTGTTGTTTGTTGTAACTAGAACCACTGGAAGAGAAGCAGAAACGTGGTGACATCTATTTGTCTGTTATGTTTCGGTCTATGTTTGTTCTTATAATGCTCTGACCTGAAAAATGCAAATCAAGTTGTCAGAGTAGTAATTACAGCACAGCCATGTTTTTATTGTAAAGCTTACAGAAGCTGGTTTATGAATTTCGATTAAGAAAAACTGAAACACATTCTTGGGGGTCTCCATATTTGATTCTACAGGTCAGGGGTAACTGGATGGAAAATGTGAGTACCTCATACAGTAATTCCCACAAAGGTACTTTTACTTACTTCCCTTTAGGTCTGTTGTTTCCATTACTGGTTACATCAGGACTGTCAAATAATAATGTGCTAATCATTTTAAATCACAATAGTTTGTTTTTGTTGCTAAGCTGCTGACATTTTGTTTTTACTGTGATGTTAGCATCCTTGTTAGTGTACATGGCGTCTGTGCTGTCAGAGGGGTAATATTGCACTTGTTTTGTTTAATTAACTTTTCACATCTAAGTGACAGGATCGAGCAGCAGTACCCAGAGGGTGTCTGGGTATGAGCGCGTGGGCTTTGTGGAGCTGGATTACATCCTGCCACACACGGCGTTCTTCATTCCCTGATATTTAGCCTGCCAAGACACTTACAGTGTGTGTGTTTGTGAAGAAGTTTGTTTGAAGTGTAAAGGTCACAAAGTTTGACATTTACCAAGCAGAATATTGAGACAAGCCACTACACAACATAGATAAACACACAAACCCACAAAGCCTCTTGAGAATTCAAGATGGAGACGTTAACTTCGTGCTATAACAGCCCTGGTGTTTCTCTGTGTATCCAGGTTCGAGAGGAATGTCGTTACTTGATTGCCCCTCCCGTTCCCCCTCGCTGTTCTAAGGGAGGCTCCATCTCCAGTCCGACCCCAAGCCCACCAGTGCCGCCTCGCTTTCCCAAAGCCTCTACCTCACCAAGACCTAACCTCTCCTTCTACTCCTCTGGACTGCAGGACAGGTGGAGTATCACGCTTCAATATATTAAGTCATTTTATTTACTCCATTACTCAGAAGGTAACTTTTCTGCTCTGCTCCAGCTGTTCACCCTCTCCAGATGCGTCTCTCTACTGTTACCCATGCTCTTGGGGAGACTGCCCTGCCCCTAACCCTGCTAATCCCGAGCCAGTCGCCGCGAACCCTACAGACAACTCAGCCAATCCTCAGCCAGCACAGGCCACCTGGGCAGAGCCGTGGGTGGATTCCTTCCCCACCTCTGGGCCGCGACTCAGGCCACCACCTCCACAGAGTCGATTTGCTCCCTTTGGAGCATTGAACCCCTTCAATCGCCAGTCTCCTTGCCCCTCGCCTGAGCCCACTGCCAGTCCCACGACAGATTCTTCAAGAGGTGCAGAGGGTGGTGGGACATCCACGGGGGTCACTGACGGGTTGTCTCCCCCGTCTGACCCCACCTGGAGGCCTCCTTCTGATCTGTCTGCATTGTCACTGGAGGAGGTGTCAGCATGCTTGAGATTCATTGGCCTATCAGAGGCAGCGGTGGCCATTTTCCAAAGGGAACGAATCGATGGCAGCCTCCTGGTGCAGTTGACTGAAGACATCCTGTCACATGACTTCCACCTGAGCCGACTCCATGTGACCAAGATCACTCAGTTCATACAGGGCTGGAGGCCCAAAATCTAACACCCACACAAAACACTGTCCTGGCAAATGTGCCTGCTGGCTGCTGAGCCTTCTTGAGCGTGCCTTGCATTGTGACCCACTGGTTGCTGAGCCCCACTGACTGACGCCGAGTCTTTGCTGAATGAAACCACGCCACCGTGTGTTCAAACTGTAGAAGTGACACTTGACTGGCTTAAAAGCCAAATGCCTGTAAGAAAGACTGCACAACCCCAGAATGAGACTAGTTTACTAACCCATGGCTACAACAGAACAACGTTATGAAAGTGCCCTGTTTCAATGTGTCTATGGGGAGAATTCAACTACAATACATCATAACGCTACAAGACAGCAGAAGCATTACACACAACGTGTAGCCGCTGAGCTTCAGGCCATTTTACTTTACTTTAATTTTTATATATTGGTAATGAACACAATTGGTGTAGTTGTTACTTCTTGTTCATTTTACACCACAATAATGAACGATGGCAGTAGTAAGGGATTTGCAACGTCCCCTACACCAGTCATCTGTCTCACTGAGCGTCACTGCCATGTCATTGGCATAAATAAAGGAGAAATAAGGGAAAAGAAAGCGCTAACTGTTTCAAGTTGCGTACAAAAAGTACAATTCTGTTCTGTCTGATATAATAATTATCGTTTTCAGGCCTGATCTAAAATTTGCTGATCTCAAAAAAGTGCTTTTGTTTTTCATTATTTTGTTGCTTTTGAACATTTGTGTGTAACATGAGAGGTCTTGTCTATAGGCAGATACAGATATGAAGCAGATCCAATGTTGACAAATAAGAAACATTTTTCCCAGCCCTATAAAGGACACTTACAGTATAGTGTTATATAAAAGATTAAAATAATGTGTTGTTGTCCAGTAAATGATAAAGATTAATAATTCAATCACTGCCCTTTACTTTCATACTGAGTCAAACCTTTTTCCTTTAACAGTCCAAATGATTAAATGACTAATCAATATTTATATTTTTCCTTTGTATTAAATACCATAAAACCCTGTCTAAAAAACCAGAAGGAAATTGGTGCAACATAAGAGAACGCATCAGTTGAATAGTTTGACGGTATTTGTTTTCCAGGAATACAAATTGTTCAATCTACATGAATCCAGACGTCAACACATAAGGAGATAGATGTCTGCCTCCTGATATCCAGAGTTTGTAGATAGGTGGTCACATACATATTTATTAAACTAAATCACAGCCTTTTGTGGTTATATAACTGCAGTGGCTGACATGAGCGTGAACAGATTAATCATTCAGCGCTAGTATAAACTATACCTGGTCACAGGTTGCTGTTCTGTAACCAGTGGCTGTAGCCTCAGCTACACTTCAAGAAGAAAGGTCTTGTGCATTTTCCTGATAACTGTGAACATGTGATTTATGTTGTTGTAAATGTTAAAATAATTTTGATTAGTTCTTTTGATTCTTACCATATAAGCTGCTGTTTCATAATGTCTGAAATAATCTTTCAATTCCCACCACACACACACACAAACACTTTAACTTTACCTCTTCCTTTGTCTGGTACACCAACATAATACTGATGAATGCTCTGTGATCATGTAACTGCAAGGGCCCTGTAAGAAGATCAATGAAGACAAAAATGAGAAAACACAAGAAATTGAAACTTAATAAAACCTGACATTACATTATCCTCCTCTGTTTGCTCTTATGATTGTGCTTAAATAGAGTCATAGCAACACAGTTTGTGAGGTCTATGCAAATCTGATCAAACACATAACCGCTGTTAATATATTGGAAAAAGTGTCTCATCTTGACAGCTGGGATCCACCACTGTTAAGAGGATAAGCAGTTTGAATTTCAGATAACCTGACTGTGAATACTTTTGGTTTTATGTGTTTTTATGTTAAAATACAGTAATATATGCAAAAATATCAACGTTTTCTAACAAAGAAATGCCAGTCACAAACTTCACTAGACGCTTCATTTTAGCTTTGTCAGACTTGTTTTTCCTGCATTAATATAAAACTCTCTGGAGAGACTCAGATACACACATACAGTAGGTGCAACAAGTGGGATGCAAATATTTTTAATTGGGAGCCCCCTGGGTGAGTCTCTTGACCTTATTACACTCTAGTGTAATCCAGTAGCCACTAGCTCAAGACTGTGTTTGTGCTTTCAAGCAATTAACAAAACAACTAATTAGTATGAATGAGTGTATTTATACCATTTGAGGTAGTCTCAGAGTACTCCATGCTTCAGGCAGCATTCCCAGCAGGACAACTTTCCTGGGTCTTTTATGTTTTGTGAAAAGTCAGTAAGGACAAACAATCAGGACCTATAAGGAAAAATGAATTAGTGGTATGGGATGGATTATACTGTGATAACTGTGGTAAATACAGAGCAGTTTATGCAGAAGAGACACACTTCAAAAGGCTTGATGTTTGCAGTTTGAAATGTTTGATGTGTTAATTAGCAAAAACTAACACATGAAGATAGGACATTGTAGCTTTTTAAAATGTTTGATGACCTCCATCCGCTCAAACTGGCTCTATACCAAAACCAAAGACACACTAGTGTGCGTACAGTCATGGACAAAAATATTGGCACCCTTGCAATTCTGTCAGAAAATAAAACCCTTCACTCAAGGAATTGTTGCAGGTGCAAATATTTTGGTACTCACGTGTTTATTTTATTGTATTTGCATTGGAACAACACAAAAACAGAGAAGAAATGTTATATGTGACACAATTCCACACAGAAACACGAAAATGCACTGCACAAATTCATTGGCACCCTGTTTAAACTGTTCAAGCATGTGATGCTCCTGTAAAAAGTAGAGACGGGAAGTTTTTCAATCTTCTCCAAATATCATTTGACCTTTCTGTGATAGACGGGAGACTCCTGGACATGCAGACTTACAGGAATGAAGCGTAGTGAGACAGAGCGTATTAAACTTCAGACCTCGAACGATGGAACTGTTAACAACTGTGTCTGTGTGTCTTCTTAACAACTGGGCTGAACCAGACGTGGCCCATGGCCTCCATCAACTCAGGCTCCTTCGCACCATCGCACACAGACACACGCTGTGCTTAATTATGTTATTTTCTGTCAAGACTAAAGTAATAAACACAAACCTAAAGGTCAAACTGTCTACCATCTACAACCTTAAATTAAATATTACATTAGACTGAATTTTGACAAGCTACTAAAAACAGCAATAAATTGCAACAACAACAAAACACTAAGTAAATAAATGCGCAAACTGTTTCTGTTTGTGCGATTGCAGCTACTAGCGGCTGCTGGTTGAGATGACGCATCAACTAGCGCTTATAAGTTAAACGTTACTGTTTCTGCTGCTAACCGCTAACTTAAGCAAATATTTTCAATAAATGTCATCACAGAATAAATAGATAAGTAAACGTTCTGACCTTTAGGGGCGCAACAGCGGCAAACAGCATAAGGACCTTAGCTCGCCCGTAAATATTGCCTTAAATGAAAAAGATAACTTTGATGTCATTTTATTCAAACTGGTGGCGGTGTTGAACAAAATAAATGTTATATGCTGTTATCATTTATAGTTACAACGACCTTCTATAATGATCTGATATTTACTTATCTACCTTTTTTCTATTGGTTTAGTTCAGGCACATTGTTGGGCAGCTAACTCAATGATGTCTTCTTGAAGTGTGGGGTATTTGTAGTCCAGTAGCGCTGCCGAGTCTGACAGGGACGTAGTGTCGTCAAAGACATACACAACTACAGGTAAGTCTCAACGCAGCCGCTTGTAAGTGACAGCTTCTAGTCATCCGCAGTAGAAGTAGACATTGTGTGAAACGCGCAGCTACGCATTTAACTCGGTGGGCTGATGAATGGTCTTTAGCTAACAAGTAGCTAGCTAGCTTCCACGCAGCTTCCACTTCCATTGTATTGGTATTGTCAAGGTTTCCGTAATATCGTTTTGACTTGCCGTAAACGTGCTTCAAGATGTCTAACACGTAGTGGATTAGCATGGAGTTGTGGTATCTGCATCTTGTGATTATGTCCTGTCACACTGCAGGAGAGGAATCTAGGTGAAGGGTCACAGCAAGGGGAGGGGGGTTGGGCTGTTTGACCGATGTTGATATTATTTTTGTTATAACGCAATTAATCACTATATAATACGTTAATAAACATATGTGCAAATATCGCAACAGCTGCTTTAGGAAGTGTATATAATTCAGAAGGCAGTTTGTATTTTCCATAGAGGTCAACTGGTCTTCATTCATCTCTGCAGGTGTTGGGCATTCAGGCTGAATTCTCATGATGTTCAACCACATTATATTACAAAACGTCACTGCTTACATATCTGGATAAATATAAGCAGACGGGGATCAGGGCTGACGTAGACACTGAAGCCGCAGATTCTTCTGACCTTTGGCCCATTTAAAATTTGAACGTTGGTGTTAGTTCACTCGCTCTCTGGGCTAGTTATGCATAGTTCAAAGTGAAATATTGGAATAAAGTAAAATGTCATTAATTTTTATGGAGACCATTGAAAATGTAAATATTGGTAAAACTGCAGGGTATATGCATTTATTTACTAGGTTTAGATCACATAGCTAAATGTAATGTCAACCTTGCTTAAAGGACCACAAAAAGTAGATTGTTATTAAAAACTGTGTATGGTGGTGACTGTTTAATGTTTTTTGGTGAGTTATTTGCTGTTTTCTTTCTGTGTAGAACATTATGGCTTCCATGTTGATGAACTCAATGCGGAGCTGCTCTGTCAGTTCTTCCTGGGGAGTTCGGTTTGGTAAGTTCCCTGTATGTCTTAGTTGTGTAATAGCTTAACAGACTCCAAAATATGATAAAGGTACATGTGTAATCTATGGACTACGTTCACTGGCTCTGGAGTAAACACTGACTCTATTAAAAATAATAATTGTTTGGTAAGGCACATTGGCTGCGTTGTGTATATTAATGTTTACTGTGAAATTTAAGTCGATATCAAAGTGGTCTCCAGTTGGCAAAAATAGATGTTTTCCATTTCTACAAAACATTTGTACTTGGGTATATTTTATAGCCAAAGTTTCAAAAAGTTGAGAACCAAACCTATTTGACCATGAAAAGCTGTTTGTCTCGTAAATGTGATGTATGTAGTAGTTCAACAGCCTTTCTCAGCAGTTTCAATGCGAGTGCCATAACATTTGCATATCTCACAAATAAAAACGGCAACTCAAATAATCCCTGTTAGTTGAAACGTTAAGACACTGTGCTGTGATCATTTACAACTAGTGGTTCCATAAAGATTTAAAATCTGTTAATTTAATACTCATTAACGTCTGTGGTTTTTCTTGACTAGTGAACATTTTTGGCACAGAAGCAGTGAGATCAGATCACTCCACCCCATAGCACCAGATCACCTCCTGACAGTAAACAGGAACGTTATAAAAAGCTGTCATTGGGGGAAAAATACTAGTGACAGCAAGTGAAAACCCCAGACAGCAAAAAAACAACATATTTTATTTGAAGCTTGGATATTTTAAATCTCTTATTTTTCAGTGCAACTTCAGTAATGATACTTTTCTTCATACGTCAAAAACATTTTCTAATCGAAACATTTCCTTTTTTAAATGATTCTTGTTGATAAAGTTAATAATCTAGCTTCATAGAATACATCAGAAAAGCAAGATGCTTCACATTATAAACCTGTAAAGTATATTACATGAAAACTATGATCTTTGGTTTTGTTTAACATGTTTTTCATTTCTCACAACATTTGTTTATGTAGATTCAGGCGACTGCAACACTATCACCTGCTTTTGTTGTATTAGAGTTTCTAAGTATTTATATGTGGCAAGTAATTAAAATTAAAAATGATGAATATTTTCTATATATTTTCTGTGTTTCAGGAGCTCGCTCTCTCAGTACCACGTCACAGTTCCAGGCTCAAGGTACGTCATTATTTGATGTATTTGTTATTGCTATTTACAATCGAAACATTCCGATTACAGCCTGTAGGAGACCTTCAGTTCTGCTGTGTTGCTTTTTTAAAGTTACTTTAACTTGTATCTTCATCAAGTGTTGTCTGTTTTCCACTAGTTCAGACAAAGAGCAAGAAGACGTTGGGCCGACCTGGTGTAAAGAACGTAGTACTGGTGGAAGGAGTTCGAACTCCTTTCCTGGTGTCTGGAACCACGTATGTTAATTTCCTATGGCTTAGGTCATTCGTACCTAAAGCCATTCCAAAGCCACCAAACATCTGTGATGTCATGACATTGAACTTTAAACTTGAATGACTCTTGAGGAGAGTGGCTTAAAGATCAAACCATGTGTTACCTGTGTTTGCAGGTACGCTGACCTAATGCCGCATGACCTGGCCAGCGCAGCTCTGCAGTGAGTGTGTTTTACTTGTTAACTGTATCATAACACTAGCAAGTTAAAGTTAAAGAGCAGTGTCACCTAGGAGTAAACCGAACAAGTTACCCTTTAGAATTGGTTAGTAACTTGCCTTCACTACATTTAACTCAATCAGTCCTGGCCCTATACTGTCGTAGTCGTTGCATTTTGTTCCCTAATCCATCATCGTTTACTAGATCCCACAGTGGTCTTCTTTTTGTGCATTTACATAACTATGACGCACGTGATTCAACTTTTGCGTCTGTCTAGGGGTCTGCTGAACAGGACAGGCTTACCCAAAGGCGCTGTAGACTACATTGTGTATGGAACAGTCATCCAGGAGGTCAAAACCAGCAATGTAGCAAGAGAGGTAAACTTGGACATAGTGTTTTTACGCTCGCGCACATGTTGTAAAGTGTTCTATGGTCTATGGTATGGTTTATATTTTACACCGGTTTTCAGGCAGCACTGAGTTCAGGATTCTCTGACAAGATCCCAGCTCATACCGTCACTATGGCCTGCATCTCATCCAACCAGGCAATGACCACAGGTACTGCCAGGAAAAGAATCTCTACACTGTGACTGTTGTAACTGACTGATAATGTAAACATCAGAAACAAACTGTGTTTGCCTAATTTCTCCTTTTATTTATCTCTATCCACCACTTTTTCTACAGCCTTCGGTCTGATTGCAGCAGGCCAGTGTGATGCTGTTATTGCTGGAGGGGTGGAGTTTTTGTCCGATGTTCCTATTCGGCACAGCCGTAAGATGAGGAAGACTATGCTGTCCCTCAACAAAGCAAAGACCTTCGGCCAGAGGATGGGTCTTATTAGCAGAATTCGTCTGGGACACTTGGCGCCAGAGGTAAGTGCTTCACCACTGAAACGCTTCTCCTGACGGTATTTCCTCCACTAACTTATTTTCGTGTGTCTAGCTTCCTGCTGTGGCTGAGTTCTCCACGGGGGAAACCATGGGCCACAGTGCCGATCGTCTTGCTGCTGCTTTTGGGGTGTCCAGAGCGGAGCAGGATGAGTTCGCTATGCGATCACACAGTCTGGCTAAACAGGCCCAGGACAATGGTCTGCTGCAGGACATCGTCCCCTTCAAAGTGCCAGGTGAACACACAGATTTAGGAGTAATACCCTACTTATGGTTCCCTAAATATTACATAATTGTACTTTATTATTTTTGTAATTGTCACGTTAGTCTGTGCCTGTTTGGTGCTTTTTTTTTTTTGGATTAAGTGTATTTTTTTGTGTGCGTTTTCCAGGTCGGGATATTGTCTCTAAAGACAATGGCATCCGGCCGTCCTCCATGGAGCAAATGGCCAAACTAAAGCCTGCCTTTATTAAACCACACGGCACCGTCACTGCTGCCAACTCGTCCTTCATGGTAATTATATTATTAGAACATTCAGCTCTGTGTGTAAAACAAACACAAGATCACCTGAAGCAAAATGCTGTTAAAATGTTGGTGTTTTCAGAGAGCCACTAACTTTATTATTTTAACTTTAAGTTTTCTGGTGACATGAGTAAAATACGTCTGTCATGGTGTTTTCTTTCATGTGTTTGAACTGTGGGACTGCTGTCACCACTCAAACAGCCCTAACTATTAAACTGTGCGTGTCCTCAGACTGACGGTGCCTCTGCTGTGCTCATCATGTCTGAAGAGAAAGCGTTGGCTATGGGTTTCAAGCCTAAAGCCTACCTCAGGTGCTCTCTGCTTTCAAAAGTGGCAATATTACCTTAATGAGGCTCTTTCAGTTAATCATACTGCGTTTTCATCTTGACAGAGACTTTGTCTACGTGTCCCAGGACCCCAAAGATCAGCTGCTTCTGGGGTGAGCCTCAGTGCCCTGTTCTTCTCTCTGTGATGCCTTGGTGAAAAGTTAGGGTGTTTATTTAGAGCACTCACAGTCACCTTGTCTATTTTAACCTCCATCCGTCCATGGTGACTCCTGCTGCTTTGTGTTGTCAGTTTCAATGTAGTTTACATTCGTTTTGTTCCCCAGTTTAGAATAGGCTGCAACTTAGGCTGCTCATCCAACTCCATAATCAGTGAATTACAGTCACCCTTATATTTTGTCTTCACAAATTGGAGACAGACAGACATTGGATTGCTGTTCAGTAAATGGATTTTCCTGGTAGAAAGTTTCCAAACCCACAGACAGACAAACTAAGCGTCCTGGGACTAAACGAGCAGATCTAAATTGACAGTAATTACTAAATGTACATTAACATTGTAAACTTCACTTACATTAGCAACTGTTCTACTGTTGCTGCTTTGTGTGAAACCTCAGGGGAGGAGGAGCCCTCACCCTCACAGACAACACAACTTCTAGTCTAACTGCAACCAGCGAGAGAGAAGGACCAGGAGCAGGGCACCAGTTTCAGCGACCACACAAACAGCACTGAACTCATGCAGCATCATTATACAATAAATTCACATGCGGATGAACAACAAGTCCATACTTCAGCTCTGCTCAAACGCCGCCTGCCGCCTGTCCATCCCGTATCCCACATATCCCGACAAAAGCAGATGTGACCGTGTTTACTTTAGAGGAAGCCATCCGAGAGTAGGAGCTCCAGGTTCCTATGAATTCTATTCCGAGTTCTAATCTATTTTCTGATTTATTTTTTTTTCCACAAGGCCAACGTACGCAACGCCCAAAGTCCTGGAACGGGCCGGCCTGTCCATGAACGACGTCGATGTCTTTGAGGTTCACGAGGCGTTTGCAGTAAGTGATCACAAAATAGCGCAGGCCCGTGTATGTGTGTGTGCACTGATTTATGAATGATGTCCAAGACATTTAAGTCCTTGATAATCATTTCATTTATAAACAAAATGAAGAATTCGGCCTCAGCCCAAGAGTGGATTGTATTATTTATGGACATCGAAGGTGGAGTCAGATTTGGCTGGTTTACTTCACATCCTGCATTTTGATTCAGTAGAAATCAATGTGTTTACTGTCTCGTATCCATGGTAACCCTTAAACTAGGTGTGTGGGTGTTTTGCAGGGTCAAATAATGGCAAATCTGAAGGCCATGGAGTCGGACTGGTTCGCCCAGACATACATGGGCAGGAAAACGAAGGTAGGTGTTGGTCTCCTATGAGTCCATTCATGATCCTGATGGTCTGGTTGTTGCATTACAGTCCGAACTTGCTCCTTTTATAGGTTGGAGCGCCTCCCATGGAGAAGATGAACCTGTGGGGAGGCTCTCTGTCTCTGGGTCACCCGTTCGGTGCCACGGGCTGCAGGCTGGTGACCGCAGCGGCACTGCGCCTGCGGAAGGAGGGCGGACAGTACGGACTGGTGACGGCCTGCGCTGCTGGAGGACAGGTAAACGAATGGGTGGTGCATTTGTGAAGCTGATTTCATATTCAAAATCCTAATCCAAGTTTCTGTTTCTGTCTGTTCGTGTGTTTTCCAGGGACATGCTATGCTGGTTGAGGCCTACCCCCAGTAAAGCCAACACCAACATCTCTAACCCGACGTCTGAGTTCACCGAGCTACACGTGCAGACGCTAACACAAAGACCGCAGCGTATGACGACTAGCACCAGTTTGCCTTGGTCAGGAGAGTTCGATACGGGATGTAAGTGTCTGTGTGTGAGGACATTTGTACAAATTCATCTTTACTTAGAGCCTTAGAGATAAATTATAGCAGAATGTTGTCGTGAATCTCTGCCTTTGGACTTTGAAGAACGTTGCGTCGAATGTAAAGCAGTGAAGCTCGGGCGCCCAGAGGAGCTACTGTACTCTGCTATTGTTTATAAACGCTGTAATATTTTTTTCTTACAAACTGTTGGAATTAAATGATGTGATGATAAACACACTGACACTCATTCCTGACTTTGCTATTCTTCTTTCTTAGGTACTAAAATAGGCCTTTATCACAACACTTTAATATGTCCTAGCGCTTGTGAAGGTGGATCATATTTTATTTGATGTTATGTTATGGGTTGGGCCTGTTTTTAACTGATTGAGGCAGCTTGTTAAATGAGATTATTGATCAGAGTCTCAACATGTGCTTACAGTTTACAAAATACAAATCCAACTGTTTTATACAATAAATAGTTCTGGCTAAACGAGCAACAACTGAAGTTAAATTCTAGGTGTATTTATTATTATTTATTGAGCAGTGAACAGTTTGGGTGTGGTTTCACTGATCTGGGTTTTGGGTTTAGAGTATTTGGGAGGATTTGCTCCATGCGCTGATTGAAGGCTTTGATGTATGGCCACAATAACTTCACCGAAGTTTGATGAGCCATGTTTTATTCAGCAGAGACGGAAGCTACTGTAAGAAAAAACATCAATGTATAGAAAGCTTTGTTTCACGCACAACAAAAACGGCGATTTTCGGCATAGGGGGTGAAATGTGCCTTTAACACACATCAACATTTGCATTTCCAAATTTCGGGCGCATTTGCATCCGCGCGCTAAGATGTGTCAGCAGCAGAAGGGCTGCGGCTTCCTGGGCGCTTAATTGATGGTGAATCACGCTGTCTGCCTCTGACAAGGCGACTGATGTTAATGAGGAGCTAAAGAGCGATGCTCGGGCTTCCTGGTGATTTAAAACAACATGAATATGGAGAACTGCGAGCGTGACTGGCAGGTGACTTGAAAGTTCAGGCGGCGGCGGCGTCTCGGTGATCTCCGGATGCGCGCACCGAGCAGGAGGAGCTGAACTTTTTCCGCCAGCTGCGGTGTTTGTGTAATTGTCTGCGGATGGTAAATTCATATCAACACATCGCCTCTTCTCCTGCTTTGGTGTGCGCCATCCCCTCAGCGCTCACCGGGGATCCTGACACATGCACACCTGAGGTTGGAGCCTTGTTAACATAACTTCAGTCAGACACCTCCGTTTAAAATGTATTTAAAGATTTAATTCTTCCACTTTAAGGAATCTGTGACTCTGAGCGGGAGGAGCTGATTAATGCAGCCGAGCCTGTCACACGGGCTGCGGGCGGAGGGGAATAAAACCAATGTTTTACTGCCAAGGCAAAACGGTGCTCAAATGTAAATAGCAGGGAGAGAGACAGAAGAGGGTTTTTTGTGTTTTTAAAGCTTCAAAAACGCCTGAACCCTGCGAGACACCGGAGACACGCAGACACACACCGACGTAGCGGGCCGCCTCCCTGCCTCAGCGGGGCTTTGATCACACGGAAGCTTTTATGGGGAATGACTGGCGCATGCACCCGCTGCTGTCACTACAAATCTGCCTCACCGAGCGCGCACAGAGGCGGGGGGCGCGCGCAGGGAGGGAGTAGGTGTGCAGCGGCGTCTTTCATCTCGTCCTCGCCGGCTCACGCGGGGCGGCACCTGCTGAAGAGCTGCACTTGACTCGCGCCTCCTCCACCTGCACCGCGCGCGCGCGTGGCGTTGAAGGGGCTTCGTGGCACCGTACTGTACACGCCCCGGGAATCTGAATGGTTTCCCAGAGTTCAGGGTCGTTCGCGACACTTTATTACTAAAGTACTTTTTAGGAGACTGGTTTAAAAAGCGACACTTTTTAAGTTTGTCACATTTCAGTCCTTCAAAGTTAAACAAGTTTGGCAACGAATGAAATGAATGAACGCAGCCTAGTTTGTACTTTGTCGGTGCCTCAGCTGAACCAGCAGGTGGAACAACAGAAACAAATACAGTTATTTACACACGCAGCTACTGCACCTATAAAACAAAACGTGTATTATCAACATTGTACGTTTTGCATTGACAGCTAACTTGGAGACAGATTTTCCAGGCAGGTAACTGGTCAAACTGAGAACGTTACGACTGTCTGAGCACAAGTTAAACATCTATTGTGTCCAAAATATCTGATTTCTGATCTGATGACACTGTAAAAACAGTTTCATTACAAGCACGATCCATAAAACGCTGAGAGTTAAAGGATTTTGAATTTCATATCTCACAAAACAACAACAATAAAACAACTAACTAATTATATCATGTTAGTTCAAGATGAACAATAAGGAATTACATCAGACAAACAAAAAGGATTAGAAAAAATGTCTATTCACATAAGCTCTATGCTGAAATGCTGTGAGCTGCTCCTTTAAAGATGCTGTATGTATTCAACCAAGCCACAAGGTCATGATCTATCAGTGCGCGTTTGATCAGCGCAGGCGTCTTGTCAGCTCGCTGGGCCTGCCTCTGGAAAACCTCTGGAAACACCCCAGCGACCCAGATTCACACCTTCAGCTAATTCTGCTGCGCTCGTCCCTTCAGGTACGACTGCGGGTGAAATCCTGAGACATCCAGTGGACAGTTCGCCTTCTACCAGGTGCAGCAGCCAGTGCAGCCAAATGTGCTAAACTACCCGCGTTGATCCGATCAGGGGCCGTGTGCTGCAAACGTGTGCTTTGGTGGGTTCACGGGGGAACTTTGGTATCTTCAACCCCCCACACACACACACACACACAGATGCATTGTACACTGTGCAGCGGTAGACACAGGCTGTGTGTTGAGCAAGTGGATTATGAGGAACGGTAATTGGCTGTCCAGAGAAACTGCCCATGTGAATCTGTGTGTAGGTGTGTGCGCCCTGTCCGGACTCCATCATGTTCTCATAACGGTCAGTTAGGGTTGTCCGCCAGGCTCGATCTCCTGTCGGGATTGTAAATGTTATTGATCAGACGCATGTGCTGCATCCATAACGAGAGCTGAGGCACTATTTTCTAACACACACACACACACACACACACACACACACACACACACACACACTAGTGAGGACAAGTCATTAGGAGCCGTACACACTCATAGATACGTCCTCATTAACACTCCCTAGTCATACACCCTAAACATCCATACACATCTAGTTGCTAGACAACACACACACTCTCACACACTGACTGATTTTGAGATTGGGGAAAGTGAGTGAAAGATGGGGTCCATAAAATGTGGATGTGAATGTTGTGTGCAACATGTCAGCGTGCACGGGCGAGTGTGTTTGCGCCTGCATGGAGCGTGACATTTGTGTTAGTGTGTGTCTGAAGGAGTGCGCCGGTGCGAGTGTGTGTTAGTGCGCGCTAGCACGAGTGTGTGTGGCGCGTGTCAGAGTCTGTCAGCCTCGGCGTCTCGTGTCAGGGCGAGAGGCGAGACATTAACAACTTCTGTCATTCTGCTGACAAAATGGTGGCAGAAGATTTCCCATGGTGCCCTGATGACTGCTGGCGTTTGTCAACAAGCCCTGTCACCGTGGCGATGAGGGGAGGGTGGGGGAGGGCTTGTGACAGGCCCCGGACCCGTTCCCATGAGCACCAGGGAAAGAGAGAGGGTTTTGTGTGTGAATGTGTCAGTGTGTGTTTGTGTGTTGTACAGGGGAGAGGGAAAGGTGGGGAGGCAGGGAGCGAAGGGTTGTCTCTCAGCAGCTTTCATACATAGACTGCGAAAAAACCAAAATGAGCTGTCACTGCAATTCCCAGGATGCCTTGCTGTTTAGCATAGCAGCAACAGCAGCAGCCGCAGCATGAACGGTGTGTGTGTGTGGGCCAGCGAGCTGATGAGCTAACTCTCTCACTCGCTCTATCTCTCTCTCCCCACACACACACACACACACTCAGATAATTAAGCAGAGCAGAAGCTCCCCCTGACGCGAGGCAGAGCTCATCTGCATTTTGGCCTCCGGCACGCAGTTAGGAGCAACGCCTGATGGAGGGAGAGCGAGAGGGTAAGTGAGGGAGGGAGGGATGGAGGTGTAGAGAGAAAGAGAGAGAAGGTGAGAAAGGGAGAGAGAAAGAGAGAGAGAGGGTAAGGAGCCAATTAGCCAGCTGGATGGATGAGTGACTGACAGCAGTCCTGACACACTGCAACCCGAGCTTTTCTGCTGCACACACACACCTTCCTCTCCATGTCCTCATCTATCCATCCATCCATCCTTCCATCCTTCCATCCATCGCCCTCTCGCCTCAGCCTCCTTCTCTCTCTGTTTGTGTCTCATGCTGTGTTGTCTCCTGTTCTCGCCTGCATCCAATCACGTTGCCCCACAGGGCTCGAATCACCAACAGCCTTGTCCAATGAGAGCGCTCGCTGGGCTGCCTGGGCCCCACCTCTCCGGCACCTGAAATCTAAAGGGGTCAAAGGTCGACATCCTGCCATTTTGAGGACAGAAACTCACAAGAGCTTGTTTTCAGTCCCTCCTGTCGCGAAGAGGTGCCGGACGTAAACTCTGGTCTTCTGCTTCTTTTGATCTTTGGATCAGGATCAATCAGCAGTAGGATTGAGCTGTAGGTTACGTTTAGTAATGAGTCTGCATGTTAAGAGATTATTGGCAGGTGTCAACTTGATTCGCACCTGGATTTAAATTCCATTATCCAGTCAAACAAAGTGAAAAATGATGGACAAATTCCCTGTATTGCTTAAAATAGCCATCAACACAGTACCAGACAGCAGCGCGGGAAGGGACAGCGGGAGGTATTTGACATGACAGATTGCTGACCATGCACAAATCATCAAGGTCCTTCAGGAAGGCACAAACTTTCCTGGAGTTTGGCAGTTCTGTCCCATTAAAATGTTCACATAACATTATATAAAACAGGACACAGTCTAGTCCTGATCATACAAAGCTAATAATACTATCGGCTGAGTTCGGTCTCAAAGTAAATCTCTCAGTTAGAAGTTTTAATTGGACAGAACGTGTTTCGATTTGTCCACAAGAGAAGAGGTTGGCTCTACTGTCTATCGCCTGATACAACCGCCAGTTCAGCCTTAAGCTCTTAACCTGCACAACAACATCATTGCCTTCTGCTTGTTTCACTTTTCTGCTCTTTGCTGATGCCGTGTGACGTTTACACTGAATAAAGACACAAGTTTTTACGTCTGTGAAATTCCAGTAATTGGAAAACAGTATATTGTGTTTCATTTGAGACGCGCTTCTGCTAAATACGATCTGACACCTATGTTATCATTAGAAAGGCCTCTAACTCAGAGGAAACACAACTGCACGTCTGTAGCCGGGTGGAATCTGTGATGCCTCCCTCTGCCTTTTAACGCCCAACAGGCCAAACAGGTGAGAAACCACTGGGATCACACCGTTGCTCGTTTTCGCGTCTGCTCTGGACAAAACACACGAAACAGCAAATAAAAACGTCTATTTCAGTAAAGGTACGTCATGATACTCGTCTCTCCAGCCTCACAGAATTCAGCTACACAACAGTAGATCATTTTTCTGCATTTCTGCACAGTGCAGTGTTTCTCAGACGTCCTGTGCAGCAGGCCTGGAAGGGTATGGATCAGACATGTAATATTCCTGCTATCACTGTGTGTGAACGTCCAGCAGGTGCATGTGGTTTTACAGTATTTTCTGTCTAGTTACTCGACTCAGCGAAGACAAATGTGCTCTGCCAGTGTACAGTCAGGTGTAGTTAAGGAGGCAGAGCTGATAGTTTGTCACTAGATGTTTGTTGTGGTCCTGCTGCCCTCACAGTTCCTCTTATGTCCCATAAAGGCAAAAATGTAAAAGCAATATGGTTGTAGCAAAAGCAGGAGATTCAACATGTGAGTGCAAGTTTCAGCGTCTTGTGTGGACATTCGACCCTGAGCAGGTCTGTCTTTGTACAGCACGGTGAATATACAGGGACAAGGCAGCGGCGTGAAACAACAGCCGAGTTCACCGAGGTGAAGACGTGTCTGCTCCATATCATATTCCCTCGTCACTGACTCATCTAAACGCGCTATAGCGCTGCAGCGGCCGCTTGCGTGTGAGCGTTCTGTTGTGTAGTCTCTGATGGAAACACAAACAAAAACAGCAACTGTCTGAGGCAGCAAAGCAGGAAAATCTACTTTTGACACAAACACACCAGCATCTCTCATCTTTTCGTTTACAGTAGGAAGCACCTTCATTAAAGACGCTTTTCACTATTTCTTCCAATGCCAGACTTGAAGAAGTCGTCCACAGCCCTGCAGAAGCAGCGGTGAGCGTGTTTGGTGATGTGGTGTGATTGTCTCACTGTAGGATATCACTGCACACAAATCCCTAACAAGAAGACACCAAAACACGAGAGGAGCAGATGCAGGATACGAGTGGGAGGCACAAATGTTTGAGAAAGGGTTGTACGGCTGGCGGGGCCGGAACAGGAGGCCCCGTGACAAGCTGCCGCGGTTTCCTGTTTACCCGCAGAAAGAAGCCGAAAGGGGGCGAATGGAGGGAGGAGGAAAGTCACAGCTGGAGCGAGTGAGCCGACACATCTGGATGGAAGAGGAGGCAGGCGGTGAAAGTATCTGTATGTTCATTAATTTCATTTGTTCACCTGCAAATAAGGTCCAATAATACATAAATACTAGAAAAACTGGAGCAAATTAATAGTCAAATATACGTTTAATATTAATAGTAATAATAAATATATTTATCTATTGAAAAGTAAATCAAACAGTTTGATTTAACAGTAATGTTAATGTCTTTTTATGTATTAATTATTTTACTTGCTTTTACTTTTCTCAGGTGATCAACAAACTGAGCAACAGTAAATGTTATAATATTTTAACAATGTATGTTTTACATATTTCCAGTCCTTTTTGAAACTGATTATTGTTGGTGATTTGTCACATGTTCTTATTTACTTACTTGTGATACTAAATCACATTTTATTATCTCTTGCTTTTCATATTTAAATGGGGGATTTAGTCCAGCCCAGTTCTGAGGCGATTCAGCGTGTGGTAAATTAACATCAGTCATGACTTTCTTCAAATATTTGTTTTTAGAGATGAGAAAAATCCAAGTAAGTTCAAATGTTATGTGAAGCAAACTGGCTCATTTTTAAACTAGAAGCAATTAAAGCTAAATGTGCATCACGTGGAGTTTAAAATGAACAGCTACGTGAGGCTTGTGTTATGAAGTGTTTGTGTTATTTCCACCTCATGCTTATTTGTGTAATTCAATAATAAACCATATCTCAACCACAGACTCAGTATTTGTACGTTTAGAGACAAATAACTACCACGTAAATATTAGAAATTAACTTTAAAATCTCATTTGACAAAAATTCCCAAACTGCACAGCCTTCAAACTTAAATGAACCAGTTTCCCTCTATTTGTAAATGTTGACATTTGCAGACGGCGGCGACTCTGCACATCATCGCGGTACAAAATGTGGTCTTAGCCTTTTGCATTTAGGTCACTCGACGCTGATGTGTGTAGCACAGATGCATTGGATGGTTTGGACGACAGGTGATGTTGGAGTGAGTTGACGTTGGGATGAGCGAGGAGAGGAAGAGGAGGGAAAGTGAGGGGCTGAGTGACGGGAGGAGAGGAGGTGGTGGAGTGCGTCTTAGGCGGAGGGATGGAGGGAGTAAATCCTTTTCTTCATCATTACCTCCTCTCTGCCACTGCCCTCACCTTAATTAGTCTCAGAGCAGCTTGCCCGGCCAGAAGTCTGCCTCATCCCTCCATCCACCATCCCCTCCCTCCTCATCCCTTTCACCTCCTTCTCTTTCTTCCTCTGCTCTCTCTTTTTCCTCCAGCGATTTCCACACTTCCTCTGTCTCTCTCGCGTTGCACTTCATCTTCGTCTCAGTGGAAATTGACTGAAATACCAAACCCCTAACCCCACAATATCAACAGCTGTGCAGCTACACACACAGAGAGCACAAAGAGTTTAATGTTGGTAAATACTGCACACACACACACACACACACACACACACACACACACACACATGTGGATGCTCCAGGCTTGACAGCTATAAATACAGAGGATTGCAAAGAGGAGGAAACTCGGTTAAAAAGTTAAGTGGGGAAAAAAGCAGCGCTGTGAGATTGACACCCCGACGTCTCAGCTCTCTAGAGGCTAAATTAGGAGATCCACCGCTACACACACACACACACACACTGACAGACAAACACACCTTGAGATAATGCACATTCACACGTTTTGTAAGGTGCATGCACACACTGTATGAACTCGTGTGTGTGTGTGTCATGTCACGCTGAAGACCCATCCACTGCTCCCGCTTCCCTCTCACCTGCTGAATGTGGACGGCCACTGGGACATTAAAGGCGCACGGAACAACAACTATTTACTGATCCCTTTTCTATTACACAGATTTTTAAAGGTACGATCAACCAGACTGAAAGAAATGAATGAAACCAGGCTGAAATAAATGAAAATCTGTCTTAGCTTTTATAGGATCATTCAGTCCTATACATAAATAAAATCTGGTAAAAACACACATCTTCCTTCTGGCCTGCAGTAAGTAGTTGTTCAACTCTGCTGCTGGATGATGCAAAATCTCTAGCATGTATAATTCAAAACTGTGTTTCTTGAATGGGCTGCACAGGTGTCCCTAATAAAGTGGCCAGTGAGCGTATAGTAAGGAGACAAGTATTCACCATCATCCTGATTTAAAAATCATTTTAAAGTTCTGATTTTATGAAAATGTTGAGCATCTGCATTAAACTAATAGAAACCTATTAAATAATAAGACACGTTACTGTAGAGACCTTCCTC
This sequence comes from Macropodus opercularis, assembly GCA_030770545.1. NCBI lineage: Eukaryota > Metazoa > Chordata > Actinopteri > Anabantiformes > Osphronemidae > Macropodus > Macropodus opercularis. Next base: position 2,140,126 of record CM061112.1, read on the forward strand.
CTACAGTAAAGGTCCCTGTGATGAAACCATTTTAATGCTGAAAATGTGAATTATAATCCAGTAAATCTTCTGCCAGTTACTGTAACAACAGCCTCCACATTGTGAACGTTGCACATGGTCAGCAGCTCAAAGTAAATCAGGCCGAGCTGATGTCCTTAAAGTTCTGTTTTCCAGCCTCTGAAGCCGAGCGTCACCCTGCAGGTGGAGCTGTTGACGCTGCTGTTGCTCCCTACGTGACCTCTGATCCTGCTGCTGGATGCACGTTTCACCACAGCCTCCTGCTGCAGCCACTAGATGGCATTCAGACTCTGCACAGGCTGGCGGCGGCCCGTCTTTCTGGGTTACTAACTCTGTGCTTGTGTGAATTTGTCACAAGCACCCAAGACTCAGCGTGTGCACTGCACTCTGAGATTTACATCACTTAAACCTTCAGTCTTGCAGGTTTTAATACATTAAGTGTGATTAATGGTAAAACGATAATTAAACGAGATTCATATTGTTCTGCTCAGTGGTGATGTCCTTCATCTGAGCACAGCATTTTATCACATATTCATTCATTCTGCATGTGATAAAAGGGAACAATACTTTCAAATTGCATGCAATTAATATAAATAACATTAGTTTATTATACAGTAATTAGTCTTATACTAGGCCATGGTACAGTATATTAATACATCTGTGTGCGCTGCACGTACACTAAATAAAAAAATGACGGCATCGCTGGGCGGACGTAAAGCTGGGCAGTTGTCTGTTGGAGTATTTCATAGACATGGACGCTACACACATGCAGAGAGACGGGACGCGCTCAGCCCATTCTTGCGTAAATCACTTGGCCTCGGGGCTCTCTTAACCCTTTCTCTGTGTGAGTGCTTGTGTGTGTGTGTCTCAGATGTCCCGCTGAAAACAGCGATGCTGGTGGACAGGACCCTGGAAGTGGTTGCTGTGACGATGGTGCATTCAAGTTCTCACAGTGAAACGGCCGCATGGAAGATACAGAACAACCAACACGTTCTACACGCTGACGCACAGCGTTAAATGCATCTACAGGGTAAAACATTTTGATCAGAAGTAGAATCGAACGGATGCATGATGTGAACATGGACTGACTGATCCGACTACTGATCTGTGGCTCTTTATCACTGCTTCTAAAATAATAAACCTACAGTAAATAGTGTATAGTGTAAATTATTGCACAATTTATAAAAAATCATATTCCAAGTGTTTCGTATGGATGAGAGACATAACGTAACTAAACTGTTAAAGTTAAAGGTTTTTTAAAGTTAAAGCCGTTTAAATGTTCTTCTTTGAAGGTTCAGTAGAGAAACGTTGTTTGTTGCTACTAATGACCTGAACATCTGCTGATTCTAGTTCAGTTACATTACATCAAATTAAATACACAAGCTTACACATATTTCATTTATCAAACTAAAGTGTGTTTAAAGTCTCTACTGACTGTTCCTGCACTGATTCGAACTGTACGGCTCTTTTCAGATCAGTAAGAATCGGATAATTAATAACATGGCAGGTTTTGTCACTACGTGTTCACCTACACTGACCCAGGCAGATTTAAATGCTGTCTGTTAGCAGCAAGAGAGATGCCATAAAGAGATGAAAATCGCACGCTGGCATTTGTATTACACACACTCACACACACTCACACAGCAAGTTGTCTCAGGCTCGCTGAACCCCCATAATGCTCCTATTAGCAGCTTCAGTTAAAATGGCACTTCATCAGGCAGCTGACAAGTGAATTATCTCTCCCTTTTCCTCCCTATTTCCCTGCCTTTCTCTCTCTCACCCTCCCTGCCTCTCTCTCTCTCTCTCCCTCTGTCTGTCTGCCTTGGTCTCCCACTCTCCCCCCGGCTCAGTGACAGTAGCCTTAGGCCTGAGATAAAGAGGAGGCGCGCGGCGCTCGGCGCTCTCACACACACTCGGCAGAACTGAAGTGACATCCTGTCAAAACAATAGTTTACTACAACAGTAACTTGTGTGTTCTGTCAGACACAGGCTGAACTTCAACTGTGGGACATATAGATTCCTCTTTCATATTGATCTCCCCCTACTTTGTGTGTGCGTGTGTGAGCATGTGTTTCATTTGGGCCAGTACACTTGGATCCCAGCCCAGAATCAGAGACTGTATGTGGAGATAAAAACTCAGAGGACAGTTTAGATACTGTTCATCATACACGTGCCTGTCGTGCTCCAGGGAGGAATTGCCATAGTTGACAAATCTCCTCCAGAGCTCATCTGCACCGGCTTCTCGTCTGGCTTTTATAAATACGACTTTCTATTTCTGCATTATACCCAGTAGTGCAGCTGGAGGTGCCTGAATGCAGGTGTGCGGAGAAGCATTTTCTAATTCTATTACCAACTCACTCCTCAGTGAGTAGCTGCTCCAGTACGTTCTTTTCCAAGCAGTGAAATAGGTCCGAAAAATTACAAACATAGACAAAATATGAACGATTTCTGGAAAGATGACTAGAAAGATATGTTCTTTGAGTCACATTGAAAGAACCTTTTGATTTTCTCAGTTTGGCCTCTTGCTTGAACTGTGTGAAGTGTAGCAGATTTTCTTTCTCTTTATTTAGCTGCAGATTTGTTTTTTGACCTCACACAGACCTGATCATCATTTGGTTGTGCGGGTTGTCAGTTACAGTATTTTCCATAATTCAGAAGTGTTAGCATGCTCAATATAGATCTCGAGGTGCCTCCAACTACACTACCCCTGAAGAAACTTTCCTGCAAGTGTTCTTTGTCTCCTACTTGTCTCATACAGGCAGACAGGTCTGATCTGCAGCCACCAGGGGGCGATGGAGAACGCACTGCGCCCACAGAAAACACCCTTCACCTTCTGGAAACAGCAAAGAGAGAAGGAGTCTGAGCTGCAACCTCTGAGAGGTGATTAGGCCTCTTCATGAAGGAAATAAGACTTTGACTAAGTACAGCTGGTGCCGGATGTTAATACAGATACAGTGTCAGCTTGTGTTCACACATTCTGCATTTTGACATCTTATAATTTCATATTTGTCAGTTCGTCCCAGGCCTTGAAAGCGTGGCTGCAGCCCGCGGTGCGTTCAGGGACAGCAAAGGCACAAAACAACGCTCCTTAGGTTCTGTATTGCTAGGACCTGTGCAGAGTAGGTGCGTTTGGTATTGTGGATTTGAAAGGCAGTCAGATGGTAAAACCTTACGTCCAAATACAAAAACAAGCACAAACAAAGACCCACACACATGGACAGACAGGAACAGACAGAGAGACGGACACATGGATCCATATATAATATAATCGTGTGTGTGTGTGTGTGTGTGTGTGCAGGCGCAAATATACGATGTGTGTGTGTGTTACGTGTGCGCGGTACCTGGCCAGCAGTGGTAACAGGCTCTGAGGCCTTTAATGGGATTTAGCCCGAGGCTGTTTTATTAAGATGTCGGCTTTCCCTGCTGCCTCTGCAGCTGACACCATTCCCCACTGATACCCCCCCACACACCAACCCTCGCCCCCACTGCACACCAGCCTCCAAGCTGCCCCCCTCCTCCGCTTTACACCCAGCCTTCACCCCACGCAAATCCCCTCAACCGTCACCCCCGCCGTCCCTGCCCCGATGCCCCCGCTTCCACACTGTTCTCCACACGATAATGACCCTGCCGTCGCAGAACACCCCTTCCCCGCCTCACCCACTCCCCATTCCTCACCCCGTCACCACGCTCTCCTGGGTCACTGCTGTTTTATTCATTTTATTTTTGATGTGGAGACTAATTACTGGTAATTGTCACAGAAAGATTCTGAGCTAAAATAAAAAAAAAGCATAAAGAAAAGTTGAATCTGGGCTTTAAATCCAACATTTTCCTGTCGATGCTCTGAACCTTTAATTTATTTATCTACTTGTTGGCGTCTTCGCGCCGACATGATGTAATAGAAAGTGAGAGAAAACTCTTGCCAAGATCTATAAGGGGTCAACAACCAAGTGAGACCCACAGGCAAACTGAAGAATGGTTGAGTCGACTTCTCAAACAAACCCTCTAATCCTCTGTCAGGCAGCTACACCTGAGCTGCGGTTTGATGATTCCACTCATAGATTCACAAATCTGCAGTTTCCCAGACTGCTGTAGTTACAGTTTGATAATTTTCCCAGCGAGCAGTAATTTTCCCAGCATCCGTCCTGGCACAGAGTCACGAGGCTAAATGAAAAGAAAGCTAGTTTTCTGTGTGGCGTGTGTGACGAGCGTTTCATCACAGGCTGCGGCTTTTGGTTTAACTTGCTACTGACTGACTTTATCGGCTCCTTTTGCTGCATTTCGGCAGATTCCCATCTGGATTTTGACTTTGCTATCAACACAGTGTAAAACTAATCCGTTTTAAGCAAAAGGCCTCAATTTAAAATTTGAAGAAAAGTGAATAAAAAGTATTACTAACAAAATACTTGCAGAATAATGTTGTGACAAAACAACTACTACAACAAATTCTGGACAACATCACATACGTATTAGTTGTGGACCTATAGAATTGCTTAATATGCTCGTGATGAAGATGAGACTAAAGCACAATAATTAGAGGCAGTAGAAAAGAAACACTTTGTTTAGCAGATGATGGAAAAACAGATGTTGCGTATATGTGTAGTGCATAATGCAAAATCTATTAGTTATATAATTCAAATGTGAGAGTATTTCAAGTGCCAGATGATTAAAATGTCCTCAGATATTTTTCTATTTAGTATTGAAAGCCACTAATAAACTTGTATCAAGCTATTTTCTACATTAAAATCATCAGCTGCAGTCTTAACGTTTGCTCGTCTGTCATGTGCTTTGTCTTTGTCACTGTATAATTATAAAGAATCCTTCTGGGGTTACAGCTGCTGTCGAGCTGCGGTTCTATCTACTAACTTCTCTTTTGTTGCTTTGGAGTCTCACATATCGCTTTTACACCATCCTTCTTCAGCAGCGTTACAAGTTATGCATATTGGAGAAATTGGATTGGTGCTGTATTGATTAGAAAACAACTGCCAGCATGCAACATGAAATAAAGAATAATATCTCTGAGGCAGCTTTTGGTGCTCGGTTTCAGGATTTATTGGCCAGCGTGTGGTTGAATAAGACAACAGAGCTAAAAGTGAGAGATTCTCACACCATTTTCTGTTCACTGCCATCTTTTATTATTCTTACGCCGGTTTAGTTCTCATGGTTTCATCCTCCTCTGCTGTTACTGTTCCCCTGGAAACACTTAGCCCCAGTCCTTCCCCTTTAACGGAGCCGACAGCGGTGACTCTGCCTTCCCTGGGCCTGGACCTCTAGGCACTTCCCCTGACTGCCGCCCCCCAGGTACTTGCTTCCTGTGCCCCATACCCCCCAGCTGCCACCCTAAGGTCCCACCCCCTGCAGGCACTGGTGCAACTCTAAGAACATCGACGAGGCGCAGCTTTGTACTCACTTGTACTGCTGATAGCTGGTGTAGCTGCTGCTGCTAGTTTGGCTAACGACGAAGATGCGGGAATGCGTCACCTGGCACTTCAGGTGTGCTCCTGCCGTAGCATCTTCTTGTCTGGGTGCATGTCTGATTGCTTGGAGGGAGTTTTGACGCATGCAGGAGTACAGGAGTGTGTGTTTTGTGTGTGTGTGTGTGTGTGTGTGTTTTCTTCTAGCTGCTCTTGAGTGCTTTTGCTGTTTTTCCCTGGCAGGCTGTTCTGATTGGCTGGCCCTGGGGAGAGGAGATATCATGTTTAGCCCCAAACCAACATGCATCCCTCATCCACCACCGCCGCAATTGTTTGTGTGTGTGTGTGTGCGTGAGAGAAAGAAAAGAAGCAGGCAGGAGCGGGTGTCAGAAGGAGGTCTGTGCGTTCAGGCGATCACACACTCGGCTCTTTCTGCTAAAGTGCTCCTCGTCTGCTTGGCGAAGGCTGATGAGGTATGACATCACAGCACTTTGTTTTATCTTTAAAAGATGAGCAGGGAGCCCTTGACTTCCTCTTAATGAGGCTGAGGTGCCCACCGAATCTACGCAAGGTCTGAGCGCGTGCACGCGCACGCATGTGGCCGAGAGCCGCGTTCCTGCCTCTTCAAACGTCTGCATGAGAGCGACGTGCACGGCTGTGCTTCTGCTTTTCTGCACACTCTCGCTAACACCCATTTTACCCATAACCCCTGGCGTTTCCTGTCCTGAAGCCATGTGTCAGATCTCATTGGCTACTGCATCAATAACACGGCACTCACTCAGCTCCCAACCCCACATCCTACCGGCAACATATCACGTACCGCCGCTTTGACCGCTCGTCTCTTTCTTTTCATTTTCTGTAGCAGCGGTGATTGGGGTTGATTTGGGTTTTGTTTACACATCTGGCCCCCGGTGTTGATCCTGAAGGGCTCAGGGTTGGGCTGCATTTCACATGTGGACCACTTTACAAGGTTTCATCATGAATTAAATTCATACTATAGGTGATATTTTCTGACATTAGGCAATGTTTTGTGCATATTTTCAATATGTTTGGAGGATTTCTATGCAAATACACACATATTAATGTTTGTTTGTCTGCAGCTGAGGAAGACATCTGTGCTACAAACACCAGCCAGTCAAAAAGTAGTGTTTTAAACTGTGTGAATGAAAAATGAAAATTAGTACACTTCTGCAAACTGCCTTAAAAAAGAAGTGCTACGTGTCGACTCTGGCTGGAGATGCGTGGCCTTCCTCTAATCCTCATGGGAAGCTGGCGCCCGTTTCCCCGATGTGCGAGCCATGTTGCCAGACGTGCCACTAGCTGGCTAACGCGGCTGTGTGCGCGATTAACTAGTGTTAGCCGTCATTAGCCTCTGCGTAGCAACGCGGCAGCAGACTGCAATTAACCCGCTAATCCGGCTAATCCGGCTAATCCACTAATGGAGCTAATCTGATAGACTGGAGAGAAGCTTTTCAATAGGTTTCTCTGGGAACCCACACACACACACGTGTGCACAGAGCAGCACCGATTCTCTCTGAGTCTCAAACACATTTACACACATTCACAGTCAGTCTGGGTTAAATCCAGTGTGTCCAGCACCAGTGAATTAGAGATCCATCTCCCAGACATCTTGCCCACAGCCATTAGTCAGCCCGGGGCCTCTGTCACACACTGACCACAGAGAAGTGAGCGAGGAGGAGGAGAACGGACAGATAACAAGAGGAGGCCAGTGGAGAGAAAGAAAAGTCTTCCCTCTCAGTGAAGCCTGGTTTAAGGTTCTTAAACTAATCCTCTCATTCTGATGCCCACCTGTTAATTCAGCACTGATACTGGTGATGCTTCACTTTAAAGGAGATAAAAGGGGTTTTACTCTGCTGCGACAAACAGCCATAAAGGACGTTTCAAGCCTGCAACAGACGAGATCTAACGTAAACGAATACACAAAAACGAGGCAGGAGACCTTCCTGTGACACCGTCTGTGGACTACGCCTGAGAGCTGATCTCTGTTTAATACAATTTAGTTAACCCGCATTTTTCTCTTGTTTGACTGGATAAAAACTCTATAATCTGTATTATAGATACTGTACTACTTTAAGTGCAAATATATGGGAACCGCTGCTCAAGTCAGGACGGTTTCTAAAAGGTGTGATGAAGGGTGGGGGCGTATTGACCTGGGTTTGACTGCCCAGTCCGCCTGGCTGAGTTTGGGCAGGACAAGCTCTTTGGTTAAGGCTGGAGGAAGGTGATCTCTCCACGCCTCCGTTAACACATCCACCTAAATGTCATTTAATAATTCAAACTCCCCGTGAAGGTCCAATGAACTGCGCCACAGAGCCTTTCGAACGGAGGCTGAGGCGTGATGTCATTAAGAGGTAAAGGGGGACTGATTAATCCGCGAAGGGGTGACATCTTTTTTTAATTGATTCTCAGAGGAGTTGTGGCGGCGAGGAAAGGTGGTGGGAACGCTCACTTCTAAAATCATGGAAAGCTAAAGGGCACAGCGTAGTTTTTTCCTTCCACCTTTCTAAGTTGTTTTCCTTTCCTTCCCTCTTTTTCCTCTGGCCTAATTGTAGCGCTGTAACTTTGGAGCCGTTCCAGTAGCCAGGAGACATGTTGAAACGCTGGTTGAAGGAAGATGGAGGTCGATCGTCTGTGTCTGCCTGGCTTCAAACGCTGACCTTGGTTGCTAATGATGCTAATCATGCTAACTGGGCTAATGACAGCCCCGCGTGCGCGCGAAAGCCAGGGATCGAGTGTCAGTAAGTGTGCGTGAGTGTGTGAGAGGAGCATGTAAAAGTATCATAATCACAGGCGCTAACGCTAATGAGCTGGGCCTTTGAAGAGAACCGCCTGGCGAGGGCCCCACTCCTGCCAACTCATTAGTTGACCTGAGGAGTGCCTGATTAGAATGCTTTTGATGAAAATTTCAAGGATTTTCCTTAAAAAAGAAATAAAAAAAAACGCTACAAAAATTTTGTGAAGTGAGATAAATATTGCACTAGTCCTTTTTGGGGGGGTTGCAGTTGATGGGGAGATTGGGAGGTCATTTGCTAAGAAGACTTCAAAGGGCCCTCTGAAGAGCTCTGGATGAGATTGATTTGCTGTTTTTATTGGCGATGATATGTACAAATATGTTTAATGGGAGGAGAGAGTGCGAGAATGTTTCCTTTCACTCTTCAAACGCCTACGCATCCTCTCCGTCTCCTGTTCTGCCTCTGTTTCCTTCAAACACACGGTTACTGATCACTATACGTAAAAACACACCTTCCCGCCTCCGTGGAAGTCAACAGCTCCTTTGCTGCCGTGTTAAGAGTGGCACCGACATGAGAGGCAGCGTTGGTAAATTAGTCTTCGCGGGACAGACTCGCTCGGCGCCTCTTTAAAGTCGGGAGAAGAGCTGCTCGCGCCGGCGAACAGGCGGCGCAGTCACATCACCTCTCATTTCACAGCGCCAGCAGAACGTCTGGATCAAAGCCAGAAGATGCCAGGCCTTCAACGGGAAGAGGAAGGAAATTATCTGCTGTTCAGCACCGTGACAGTCGGGTATTACATCCTTTAGTATATTGACCAAAGGAATCTGTTACCATCGTGTCACACCCCTCACTTTGCATTAAATGTCGGAGAAAAGCGGCAGCGTTTGTCACCGTAAAGACCTGTTGAGTGCGGTTAAGACGACAACAGTTTCCTCTAATGGTTGCACATCAGCTGAAAAGCTACATAGACTGAAAAAGGGAAAAAGCAACAAGTCCACGTGGGAGGTGGGGTAGGAGGTAGGAAGTGGGAGCAGGGCCTAAATGAACCAGGGGGCAGAAGAGTTTCCTGAATCCTAAACCATCACAATGTGAACCTCAAAGTCCAGTACGGTGGTGGAATGACGTCACTGAGCTTTCCAAGTTATGGTCACACGACATTTAGAGCAGGAGCATGTAGCAGGAAGGATGCTCCAGATCCTTTCACATTAAAAGTAATTTACAATTTCTGGGCTCTGCAGATCAACGTTTCTGCTTCTTTTGATGTTAAACTACGGTAGAACTCTTTATGCTGCTGTAAACAATCTGATCTCAAAAACCTTCTCTCTGAACTTTTAGGTGAGGACGTTAGAAGTTTGACTGCTGGTAGAAACCAAAAATGACTTTCAGGGAACTTCTGCAGGCAGAGGCTGTGAGGTGCAGGAGTTTTCCCTCAGTGTGTGCGTGTGTGTGCTTCAGTGCACATGTGTTTGGATGTCGGCCTGTCTTTGGGTTGTGTGCGGCCGTGCTTCGGTTGCAGTAGTTTACGCGGGTAGAGAGCTGGATTTCTCCTAGTGAATTTGGACAGACTGAAGTCTGAGAGGCAGTTCAAAGACCACAGGCCCACAGGCAACAACCAACACTCAGACCACTGTGTGAGTGTGTGAGTGTGTGTGTGTGTGTGTGAGAGAGAGAGAGAGAGAGCGAGTTGTGGGTGTGTGTGTCTTTGTCATGACATGTGCAAGTATTTGCTTGTATTTGAATGTGCATGCGTGGTTTTTTCTAGATCGTGCTCTTATTCTGAAATAGTAGTCAAATCTGTTGTGCACACTTATATATCACATTAGCATGAATGTGCCGTTTGCTACAGATAACAGTGGTCCTGCTCTGTAAGTTATGCACAAATGCTCCCACCCAAAAAACACCAAATAATTTATGATAAAAATATTTCCTGCTAATTGTTGGGCTGTAGTTAATAAGCTAACCTTTGGAGGGAGGGAGAGGGAAATTATTCATGTCATGTTTGCATATATGAATATGCAAAAGATAATTATCCTCTCTGAGGAGGGACCAAAACCGACCCAATGTCTCTATCTGAAGCTCTTAGCCTGCACACACAAACACGCTTTCTCTCTTCCTCTCCGTCTGTCACTCTCTACTCTTTCTTTATCCAGTGTGATGATGGGTGGCTCTGAGCAATGCACAGTATTAAATGGATGAGTCGATTTCCTTTGACGGATGTGACGAATGAGGATATAACCTCTGGCTAATGGCTGGCTCTGTTTTGTCGAGACTTTATCCCCAAAGTGATGTTGAGGCTGGCGTCTGTTACACACTGACACACAGGTCAGTGTCAGCATGTTAGTGTGTGTGAGCTTTGATGAACAGCGTTTAGTCTAAACTCGGTTCAACAGTTGGAGGAGTAAAAAGATTTTTGGGAGGTTGTCCTTGTGTAATCTGACACCAAACTCCATTCAAGTGTCTGTGTGAACATGAGCACACACCTACTGAAAGCAGGTTCCACCCGTACCACGTTGTGTGTGTGGTTTTGGGTCTGCTTGTTTATGCAGGAACAGTATGTGTGTGACAGAATCCGGTGGTTGATTGCGTGTGGTTATTGTTGAGTCCGTTATGAATTCTGATCACAGTTAACTGACCTCTCGCTCTGTGCGCGTGTCAGAGGATGGACTGTGAATATCATATCTGTAGCTCACATTGATTCTTTAGGTTGGGTGAGGAGAACAGTGGCTAATTGAATAGATGAATAATATATATATGAATAATAAATGTGTTTTGTTCTGGTGCCTCTTAGCAAGAGAGAGAAATTACCTCTCAGGTGGGTTGAACTCTGTGTGTCTGTGTAAATGTGGGGGTCTAATTAGCTTCATGCATTGCTCTGCACAGTAGCAACGATACAATGTGATCAATGCTATTGATGAGGACGGGCCCACGACGCCGAAAGCATCGACGTTCACGCACAGGCTCTGCACACATCGCGCTGACCTGCAGCTACTGTGGCGGTTTTGCGTGCAGTACAAAGTTGGCCTGTTCAGATGAAAGCTCTGCTGCCTTTGGGCATGCTAACCGATCTGAACGGGTGCATATGGTCCTCAGGATGCCTTCATCTCCCGATTTGCTCTTTTCTTCTTCTGTGGTGCTGCCACCACACCACAGACTCCAATCATCCCGCCAGCTGCTCATCAATAAGACATAGGCCGGCGAACCTCACTGACCGCGGCTCGCAGACCTTCCATGAATGCACAATTCATAGAGATACACAGACGGGAGCAGTCATTGTTATGGAGGTGCCTGTCCCAGGTGGGGCTGATTAAGTTTTCATAGATGTCCTCAGGGCGAAACACTTAAGGGTTAACCAGCTTCCTGCAGCAGAATTAAAAGAATTAAAAGTCTGCCCCGTCTTTCCACAGCTCTCTGCTCTATTCTCAGAATACTGCCTTTACGTTTAAGAAGTGACACAGCATCAGCAGCCTCTCATCACCAGGCGTTCAAGGACCGTAGGACAGTGGATGGAAGACTAATTTGCAAAGAATCCTGGAACTAGTTGAATTTGTGTTAGTTCAATGGTGAATCCAACACTGAATAAAAGGATATTTTTCATCATAACTGCTGTGACTGAATGTCTTTAAAGGGTGTAAAGGTTTCATGAATGTTTTTCTAGTCTTGTGTCAAATCTGCCTTAAATCGCATCACAGCCATGTTTGAGTCATGTCACTGAATCACCCAAATTATTTAGAACATAAATACATATCTAATATTTTCCTGCTGAAAGTAAAATGCGAGTTCTCCAAATTCCATTAAAATTGATTAATTACACCAACAACAAAAACAACACTTAAGAAACTGATGCTTTTGTTTGAATAGAACAAGAGAGACATTTCGCATCCAGAGCTTGTCAGGGGGAAGCTGACAGCCGCGTGTCGGAGGTGACACGTCTGGGTTTCGAGGGCCGATTCGGCTTTAACACATCTGTCAGTTGTGGGAAACCTCCTCGTGCAGCTTTGACGTTCTGAATCCAGCCAGACAACCCAGACAGATGGCAGCAAACACAAAACTGCAACCTCACATCAGTCAACTGATACTTTTACTGACAATAAAAACAGGCCAGTGTCTGTCAGTCTGGTGATATTTTTAATTCAAGCTGTCCTAACCCAGAAGAGGCTCTCTTATGTTTTGATGTCACAAATTCTCCAAATAAACACATATCAGTCTCGTCGTGTCTCAGTTTGTGGTTTGATTGTGTCCCAAAGAGCCAAAAGCTGTATGTAAATTTCAGTGCCGTGAATTTATCACAGATTTAGAGCATCTTGCTTTAGTCTACATATTATTCAAAAGAAAAATACAAATAAAATTCATAAGCAGCAACGTGTAATCTCAGCTCAGCTCGTCTAGGGTTTTGGGGCTAACTGGCTTTACTGCTTCATCATGTTATGGAGACAGTCTCTGAATAGCGAACCCACAATGTGCAGAAAACATACCGACAAAGTGCCGGAGTTCTAGGAAGTTCCTTTTGCAGCTCTGTTAGCTGCTTCTCTGCTTAATAACGCCTCGGCTAACACCAGAAACCGGCCAATCACTGACCGAGCGAGAGAGGTGGCGACACAATGCGGCATGGCAGCTCTAGGCAGCTGACGTAGAGCGGGTGTGACACACACACACACACACACACGGAAACATACATGTGCACATGTACACTGCTGAAATGCACCGATACACACACACGCAGTGACACAGACACGTAGTGACAGCGTCTCTCCTCTGGCAGGGAGTGGCAGGGCTGAAGCCCTCAGGCGATGCTGCTGCTCGTGGGTTTAAAAAAGAGGCAGACGATGCAGACCCCACCACCGAACCTCGCTGCGCCTCTTCTTTGACCCTCCCTCCTTTCCTTGCTAACCCCTGTCTCTCAACGCTAAATAAGAGCACGGTTTCTTAAGAACGATGCTAAATGGCTGATTCCTGCTGCCTCTGCACGTCTGGCGGCAGCTCTGCATCTTACGTGTGATCGTGTGTGTGCATGTTGAGGGGGGCACAGTTGGTCAATGGCCTGAAGCGAGTGTCCCAACGTTCACTGGAGAGGAGCCAACAATCATTACGTCTCCAGGTGAGAGGGGCTTCACTATCGTGCTCTTTAGCCCCTGCTGCCCCATCATGTATGTGTTTAACTTCATTCATATATAATCACAGCTGGTTGTGAAACATATTTAAACATTATTTCAGCTGCCAGCTTAACTTTTCTGTATACAAACCAGTAGAACACAGAAAAGTAGGGAAGCTACTTTCTAAACGTAAGTTGAATGAGTTCAGGTCACGACATTTGTTTATTAACATAAAAGACAACTTTACCACAAACGAGTCCACTGTAATTTCACAGCTGTGTCAATATGCTGATTTATCAGGGACCTGTACTTATGGATCAAAGAAGGTAAGTGTACAGTGAGTGTGTGAGCCTCATAGTGTATTTAGCTGCAGGTTAGTGGCCAGTGCCTCTATTACTCACAATACTTCCTTATGGCAGCCTCAAGGATCCCTGAATATGCGCCCTGAGGCTACTGTTACGTCCACACCTCAAGCAACTCGCCAGTGGAAACCTACTGACTTTTAAAGAACGGAGAAAAGGCTGCCGATTTGGAAAAAGGCTTCCGTGGGTTTCCGATTGTTTCTTCATTTGTCTCTTTATTTGTGAAGATCCAACACAGGCCTCTGTCTGTTCTGTTGCTGTGATCAGGTACAGTAGATAAAAAAGCAAGATACAGAGAAGCTTACAGCCCAACAATGAACCGTCATTGAGCGTCAACGTTTCATTTCTAGAACTCTTACTGTAGCTTGTCTCCACCTGATCCTGTTAAATGTTACTACTTTACCTTTACCGAGCAACGCGGACACACACTGACTTTTCCTTCTCGACTACTCGACAGTGTACAGTTGAAACGCTCGGGGGCACAGGAATCATCCCTGCATCCTGCTCTAGTCCCACTCGCTCCTATTGTTTACTTGATTGTTTTCCTGGTTTAATTTGCTCCTCGCCGCGATGACCACACCTAATTAAAAAGAAATCAACGTGACTCTGGGTTCAAGATCGGTTTGGAGACTTAAGGAGGCGACAGTATTTCTGAGAGCCAAGTGTGTGTGCATGGGTGTGAGGTCAGCGCGTGGGTGGGCTTGTGTGTGTGTGTAAGTGTCCATGAGAGTATGAGGTTGATTAGTCCAGGTTTTAATGTGGTGTGGTCGGCATAGCCTCGGGTCATGCAACAGGCCTATTGTGGGAGACAGAGAGAACGAGAGACCGAAAGGGAGAGAGGATGAAGTGAGAGAGAGAGAGAGAGTGTGTGTGTGTATGTTAATGTCTCTAATTAAAGGCGTAGGGAATCATGCTCTGGCACTGAGCTCTAGCAGCCGCCTGACGCAGATATGACCTCAGGCCATGGTCTGTCTCACCACACACACACACACACACACACACACACACACACACACACCAATGCAAACCAACTAATATGCATCCAACCGGGGCACACAACAGTTGCTGTGCACACCTCTACACAACTTCACCCCACAGACCTGCTCACTCACATGCACATAACCACACTTGTGTTTTTTTATGCTTTGACACACCATCCTTAGCTGGAGTGCGACCGAAGACTCCACAGAGCAGGGACTCGAGGAAAATCCACTGAAAGGTTATTAAAACGGAATAAATCTTCATTTGTCTATATGCCACACCTACGGCTTTCTGGCAGAGGAGAGAGGAGACATTAAAAACAACTTATATCAACTGATGTCTGGACAAATTACCTGCTACTGTAGGTGTTTCCTAGTCTCTCTCTCCCTGCGTCTGAGCTGCAGAGGACAGTCCTGCTCCAGTAGCAGCGCACATGAGCACACATATTCCGAACACAGAGACCAAGTCGGAGTTTGGAGCTAGATCTGCCGTGACAGCCTGCATGTGCGAGGCTAGGTAGCGCTGGTGGTGGGCGGGCTGCAGCGAGCTCGGGGGGAAGGGGGGTGTAATATGGGTGTCAGGGTGCTAGCAGTCTGTCGCCCAAGGCTGTGACATTACTGCACTTCTGCTCCGCTTCAAAAGAACCAAATCTAACTGACGACGGCTGTGATGGCTCAGAGTGTGTGTGTCTGTGTGTGTGTAAGCAGCACATACTGTATGTGTGTGTCTAAATGATGCTCGCTGTGATCTGGAATTGGGATAAAGCGTTGTGACACACTGCCTGGTGAAAGGCTTGAGACTGTGTTATAGCTACTAAACCAGCACTCAGGGCTGTGAGCGTACACAAGTGTGTGTGTGTCTGTGTGTGTGCTTGTCGGGTCCAGCCTGCGGATTTATGGATTGAACGGCAGATAAAAACCAGGAACGGACTTAGCGCGTGTTCACAATCAGTTAGAAGCTCAGCTAACTGTAACTTTTTTAGCTATGTGTAGGAAACTGAGCAGTGTTAAACTAAAGCACAGAACTTTTCACTTTCACTTTTCAATTCTTCTCTTTGAGGAGGTGGTAAACTTAAGTGGGTTAGTGCAGGAGCTCAGACTGACTGAGTTTATCCTTCATTACGGTGCTGATTATGTTTGCATGCTGCATCTTCATATTAAACATTTACATTAAGTGGAAACTGCAGGATCTGGGGACACACTCATTTAGGGCAGTGACAAGTAGGAATGTGAGGCAGGATCGCTCGACTCGATACAGCCGCTATATTAAGCCATAACATAACCGTCAATAAAGGGAGAACCTGGACGTCCGTGTCCTGTGGGAATGTCCTCATCCCTGTACATCACTACAGTCAACTGAAACCTACTGCGTCTGCTACCACGTCACTATGAGACGCGGCGAAGCCTCAGTTCATGTGGTGACAGCGTGACAGTGAGCCAGCATGAGCACGGCCCTGAAGCAAAGCCTGTCAGTGACATCCAGCCGCCGTTAATTTATTATTTACCGCGACACGTCCAGTGCGAACCTCTCTCTTCTAATCCTGTGGCGCCTCGTGCTACGCACACCACCGTAGCGACTCTTCTGAGCTTTGGCCTGACCTCTTTTACTGCTGTATTTGACATCTTATGTGGTGAATCTGAGCCTCTTTTATCATCGGCTCCTAATTTCCCCTTTCATCTGGCCGCTAAAGAGCAGAAAGGAGCCGTATGCTGCGAATACAGACGTTCCACCGGATAATACCATCCAAAACGACTTCAGACGCACACTATTAGCACTTCTAAGGCTCCTTGTTGCTGCTAACAGCCATGACATGCTTTCCTGCACATGCTTTTATCAGGCGCGTCTGCAGATACTGTACTACAGTATGTTTGTGGATGTGGGAACGTCTCCGCTCCACTTTTGTGTGTGTGCGTTTGCCGCTCATGAAAGGGTAGTAATTTCACGCGTGGTCAGACGGTTGCATTTCAGCTTTTGCCTGGAGTGTAGCAGGAACTCCTTAACTGTTCAATGACTTTAGCTTGAGGCAAGGTCCACCTACACACACACACGTACACACTCCCGTAAACACACACACCTGTGAAATTACACCCATCCACTTGTTCTGCTTCCATACTCACTCGCACACGCACACACTGAGGCGTTTGTTGCTGTAAGGTGTATGTAGTTGTTTTACGCCGGAAGGGAAGATCACTGCTTTGTCTGTTTGACAAAGCTGCAACGTCCATCTCCTTGAAAGAGCGGCGTGCTGATCTGATGTGAGGCGAGTGTGTTGATGGATTTGACGATTAGGCCGCCCAGGGCGCCGAGCAAGCAGCGGCGATGGTGCTGGGCTGTAATACAGAAGGGAAGGAAACGAACAACTTGATTACAGAAGTGAAGCGAGTGCATGTGAAAAGTGTCCTGCCACGGAAAACACCTGCTGATATGCAACCTCATCACAACGTTCATACGTAGCTCTAGGTGACAAAGAGCAGTTGTGTCATTACAGGGAGAACATACACGCTGATTAATTCAGTTAGCAAAGTCTAGCTATTTGACACAAAATGGAGATTCAGAGTTTCGGCCTCTCCGTTTGACACCTCTGCCGTTCCTCCGTCCTGCCAGTCAGCCGTTCAGCTAATCACATCCACCTGCTGTCCCAGCTGTAAATCCATCCCCTCAGCCACCACCATTGCACCTGTCACTCATCCTGACGGACTGTCTGGGGAACTCTGGGATAATCCAGCAGCGCTGGCTCTCTACACGAAAAGTCCATCATGCTGGCAAGCGTGTGGCAGGTGACCTGACGCCAGCGCGTTTCTGCTTAGCCCTTTGTTTCAGTTATTAGGACGCTGCCTTGGTGTTGTCACAGCGTCGTCTTTGCTCTGGACGAGGGCTCTGACGCCTTGGACACACTCGCAGAGAGGAACCAGTGGCAAGTCAGACACAAAGCCAACTGTAGTGATTTTGAATTTACTGCCTAATGTAGAAAAGGCCCAAAGCAACATTCACCTACATGTGTTCGACCTGTTGTCACAACAACAATCAAAAATGCAAAGATTTGACCAAGGCTCAGAAGATCTGTTTGTTACGGAGGACAGTTTAGATGCCAAAAGCCTGAGAGAGGGAGCAAAACACTTAATGTAAATGTATTCAAACTGTTGTCGGTTTGTATGGTGAGACGTGGACCCAGCTGCAGGATCACAGGCTGCTCACGTGGAACGCAGCACATCCTATTCATCGGCTCCTATTTGAAATAGAGTTATAAAGTGTGTTGCAGCTGAAACGCGAGGCTGGACGCTGCTCTTAGCCTGTTTTTATAAAGCGCATGTTTAAGTTAATTCTGGAGCCTAAGCTACTTCCTCTACTTGACAAGATGCAGTACATTTGCTAAGCTGGAGAGACTGTCAGCGAGTCTGCAGACGGGTCCAACGCTGCTTAGCAAGAGGAAGAGGAGCCCTTCTGATCTCCCAGGATTACAGTGTGTGTGTGTGCACGTATGTGTGCGAGTTCAGGCCTTGGATGGCTTAGGATGGACTGTATATTAGAGAGGAATGTTAAGAGTCTCCGGAGTTTCACACCTTCCTCCCCTCTAAAACGCACTCGGCTAATGAGAGAGTGAGGAAGAGAGAGAGAGAGGCAGATGTGTAGAGAGGGCGAAAGAGAAGGAGATGGAAAACACAGACAGCCTGTCTCCCCATCGCTGACGTATTGACATGCAGGCCATGTATGTGTGTGTACGTACGTGTGTGCGCGCGAGTGTGAGTGCATTTGTGCAGCAGTAGGCTGCTGGGTTAGAGGATAATTGCCAAACCGTTGGGACCTGAGCTCTGCCCGGCCTGTCAAAGCAGGCGTGACAAAACCTCCAATCAACCCTGCAGCAACCAGAGAGAGAGACAGAGAGAGAGACAGAGAGAGAGACAGAGAGAGGGGAGACAGGCGACGGAGAGCAGGCTCATTTTACCAGCTTTCTTTTTTGAAAGCGATATCATTCTCTGCATATATTCAACGGAAAATGATTTTGCATGCAGTGATGTGAAGAACCTCAGCTTCCATCCGTCCGTCTGTGTTTCCGTCCCACGTTGTGACCTTGCGTTAGACCTTTTGACCGATCTGTGCAGCGGTGCAGGGCTGGAGGCCTGAGCCATGATTGGACTTCAGGCCTGTGAATGGTGGATACTGTTCGCTCAGGCACATCTGCATACGCCCTCTACTACTAGAGCACGCGCACACACAGCACATTCATTTTTGTGTGAACAGCATGTTCTTTTTGTAGGAATTACACGAGAAACAGGAAGCTCACACACACACACACACTGCCTGTGGTAGTGACTGAGTCCTGTGGTTATTACTGTAGTGCCGCTGGGCTGATGGTTTAGGGCTAGCCACAGCTCTCTCTCTGTCACACATACAGTTGCACACACAAGTGTGTACACATTCACACACAAGTTGTGAATGTCACCCACTCTCCGGGGATGCAGGCGGTTCGCCTGACGCTGGGATTCTTCCCAAAGTGCTGCAGGGGAAACCCAAGGAGAGAGAGGGGGCGGAGAGGGAAGCGCGAGGCGGAGGAGAAAAAGGAATAACAAAGTTAAAGATGGGTTTGGTGTGAGGCAAATCAAGAGAATCCTCCCAACTCGGCTGTGTTTATGAGACACCAACATACAAAGAAAGTTACTTTATGAAACACACGCGGTATCTTTGGTTATTAATAACCAAACACCGATAAAATGCATAGTTTCACTCTTTTCATTTGCATATAATGGTTCCAGCAAAGCAGGGAGCCGAGATGAAATGGTGTCACGTGATCTCAACATTAGCATCACCCGGCATGTCTATAACATACCGTGATTAAAATGTCCAGTAGTTTAGCTTCGTTGTGATTGTGCACATAAAGTCTGCTTAAAAAGACATTTCTAAATATTCTAAATTCTTAATAATTTAATAATATCTGATCCAGCAATGAGCACATGTACAGTGAATAAACACCTCAGTTCCTCCCTCAGCTCACCTCACATGTGACGTCTTCCTCCCTCTCCAGTGTTGTGGTGTAGTGAAACCTCCCTCCTTGTGAGACTGAATGATGCTGACAAGATCCTGTCAAGACAATGAAATGAAATTAGTTTTAACAATATGAAATTCTCCGTTTGACTTTACAAAACCAAAACACTCAGCTCTGTATGAACCCGTTTATTATAGCTTCAGCCACGCATCGTTTTTTCAGTCTAAATACAATGAACAGCAGAGTGATGGCCACCTGCTCTGGTCCTACACTAGAGCTACAGCAGCACAGGTCACTGACACAAGAAATGCATGAACGCGTGCAGAGCATCATGTGGACTGACGGGTGCACGTCCACCATTTACTGGGTAGGAGATGGCACCAGGATGCATTATGGGAGTCCGATTACAGACGTTCTCACAAAATAAAGACATTACCAGTGATTTGTGTGTTGGGTGCATGTTTCCACCCACGTGCGAGCGCATCCCTTCGGATTCCTGCTCATACTGTAACTAAACCAAAAGCTGAACATGTCACCTGCACATCTCAGGAGCCGCCGCAGACAGCTCGTCGTCACTGCAGACATGTCACAGCTCCTAACAGTATGCAAATTGCAAAACAGTGAACAATTCTCTTTACTGGAGTAAAGTATTTGGTGAATTTGTTTTTGTCGTGCTGATCAGGTAAGTGTGTGTAGGTGTGTGTGTGGACCTAGGTCACCCCCACCTCTCCACATGGGAGTGTGTGTTCACAGGGTGTCTGTGCTGAGGGGATCCGAGGTGAATACAGAGTGGAGCCACACTGGGAATAAGCTGTCAGATGAAACACAAGGAACTACTGAGAGAGACACACACACAAAGAAGAGCAGTAGAGAGTGTGTGCATGTGTGTGAGTGCAGTTGTGTTTAGGTGTGTAACCATGAGCAGCGATATCCTGCGTGTGCTCCTCTACATTCATGTAGGCGTCCACGTCTTAACGTCCTCTGTGTGAGTGTGTGTGTTTGACTTGTCCGTGCACGACTCTGCGTAGTGCGTGTGTTTTTGGTTGTGCGTGTGTGTGCGTGTGAGTCCAGGGGAGCTCTAGTTGAAAGGGAAAGCCCTCGCTCTCTACAGACTGACTTAGGATTCTCTCTGCCTTCCCCAGAGTTCGCTGCTGCGGCCTGCAAACTGGACTTTCTATCTATACACACACACACAAACACAACACAAGCGTCTCCCTCTCACACACACTTTCAGTCGTTCCAGCTCAGCCGTGCACTCTTGAACCTTTGCTACTTTGAGCCGGTGCAAGTTCAGTTGGTTTCACGGTTGTCAGAGCTTTTATATGCGGCGCGTGCACACACACACACACACGAACAAACTGCTTCTCAAAGTCCTCGACCACGACGGACCAACACATTAAAGCAGGATGGAGAGGAAGAGGAGGATGAAGAGAATTAATACAGCATCACTCTGACTCAGATCTGCAGCCTCCAAACATTTCAACTCACTCATAACTGATTTGTCCACTTTTTAATAGGTTCCAGCTGCTCAAACAAGTCAACATAATAATCATTTTAGGAATCAGTAAAAAGATTACGTTGCGCTACCAAATGTTAATTCCACTTTTAGCATTGTCAAAATGAAAATGTTTAATGTTTTAGGTGGGCTCGGTTCAGAGAAGCAAACTGATCCACAGCCACCGTGAACCAGAATCTCCAGGATGTGGCATCTCCACCTTTTGACGAGAGCATTGCTTTCTGTGTTTGCCCTGATGTCTTGTCCCTGTAATGAATGAATTAATGGTTACATTGAAGTGTTACTTATTATTATCTTATTATTATTGGCTTTGTCTTAGAGAAATTAATAATTCTACTGATATTTTCCAAATGTTCCGCTGGTATATCAGGACATAAGAATATGAGTTGATGCCATAATGACTATTACTAACATTACATACTCTAGAGCAAGTGAGCTCTAAAATTCAATAATTACAGTACGGATGTTGTTTCTGCCAATAAAATGTTTCATTCTTTGATGCGTAATATGTTGTAGCAGCTTTTCAGAACGTTAGTGACAAATCAAACTGTCATGTCTGACTCCACTCGTCCCTTTCTTTCTTTAGGGTATTTCATGCTGCGTGTGAAAGCTGCTGTCTTCTCTGCACCACGGTCTCATTTAGTAAGTAAGTGAGGCAAACATTGAACTGCACCGTCAGGAAGATGTTGGTTATTAACAGCAGACAGTGGTGGTGGTGGGGGAGGGGGGGGGGGGGGGGGGGTGATGGCACAGCGATGAGTAAACGTGTGCATGTGTCCCTCAGGTAAAAACAGGGGAACATGGAATCAAATCTGAGCCAACATCCTGAGATTGTTCCTGTTGATAAATTGATATCATTAAAAATAAATGCAGAGTGTTTCAATTCCTGGTGCCGCGGGCTCGGAGCGCCGAACAGGAATGCTTTGAATCCAAGGTTGGAAGTTTCCCCTAAATCATCAAATCTGACAACAAAGGAAAACTCGACTAGGCTTCCTTAATGAGTTAAACACACACGCACGGGCCTGCACGCACACACACACTTATCTAATGAGTCTTTTAACCATCTTCCTCGTCCATCTGGCTCCTCCTGAACCACACAACACACACACTTTTTGTATGATCAATCCACATCAAACAGCAGCTCATTTAAATATTCATATAAGGTGTTAGAAGACGGCTGGCCGGTCTCTCTCTTTCTCGCTGTCTCTCTGTCTCCAGGTATATTAATAATTCCCCCTGTCTCTCCACCACACAGAGTTGGAGGTTTTTCCCTTCAGACAAAGTTTCTAGAAGTTTCTATAAATTAATAAGAGTGTGTTCTCTGTGAAGCCGGCAGCTTTGAACCCAGCGTATTGATCTTGCAGGTGAGTCGGCCGTGCCGGATCACGACTTCAAACAGAATCCAATGTTCCTGTGGAGAGTGCGGCCCAGCCCAGAACAATACCCATATTACCTTTTCCATATGACTGGTCCAATCTAAGAGGGGTGGAGAGGGTGGTGGTGGTGGTGGGAGTGGGACAGACAGGAAGTACAAGCACGTGGTGGAGCAGGTTAAGACGGCTGAGGTGGGATTTTGATCATAATGATTAGGAGACGAGCAGCGCAGAGGAAAATCAGCGGTGGATATTGGATGTGATTGAGATGTTGAATTAATCACAGAGGCCTGAAAGATGGAGGGAGACTGAGGCTGGACCCTTTCAAATTGAAATCAGATCCATCCCAGTTTCTCCTCCTGTTGCGTTGTCACTGTTAAGTTTGTGAATGTTACTGTTGGTTGATTTGTCGTTTGAATCCTCAGCTCCATGACAAAAAAAGCATTTTGGTTTACTCTTAGAATTGTTTGTTTCCAGGGAACGTTTAAGGCGCTTACAGTGTTCAAACCTGAACAAAAAATACAACTAATAGACTGCGACACTGTCACAGTAGAAAACAAATATGCTCATTTCAATTTAGGTGCAGGGAGCAAACAGCTAAAGTTGGATGATTATGTTCATCATCTCAACACTAGCAATGAATGAAAAAATAAATACAGTTGTAACATGGCTTTATGTTTTAGTCTGTTGCATAATTAAACATTTAAAGCAGAGCTGGCTAAACTACAATATCTAATACATTATTAAAGGTTGACAGTTTTGATTCAAACACCAGGTAGTTCTCCCATTAAGACTTTACTGGAGGTCTGACGAGGATAAAATAAGCAACCAGTGAAGCGAAATCTTTCATGTAGATAATAATATTAGTTTCACTATTTGACTCACATTCTTGTTTATTGTGCTGTCTCTTCGGTCTGTTTTACGTTTGGGATCCTCCTGGTTTTCTGGGTAAACAGCAGAGAGAGCGCAGAGTGAGTAAAAAAAAAGTTTACGACGCATATCCGAGCTTTGCAAACAACCATAAAACATAACACAAAGACACGACTTCTGTCACTACTCAACCCTGCGTCTGTATCTGAGCGTGTGTGTGAGTCAAACAGAGGCTGCGTAAGTGCTGATTAGCGATTAACAGGTCTGGAGGCTGACGGCAGAGCTGATCAGTATTTCCTCTGTGCTGGAGCTTTAGGGAACAAATCCCAACATTAACCCGGCTCTCATCTGCCTGGCAGAGCGCTAGCAGCAGCCTGCCAGCCATAGGCCGTACATCCAGCTACACCGCACGCTAAAGCAGGCGAATCCTCTGCTGACGACGCCTCATATTTGTCTCGTTCCAAATCAAAACCGCATTTGATCACCGTGGAGTGTCTAATGTTGCTTTCAACATCAAGGTTGATGGGCTGTGACATGTGATAGTTAATAAGAAGTCTAAAGTTTGTCATAATCAGCTTGACAAAAATGACATTTAAGTAGTACCCCTTGAGGGAGAAGGAAGTAGATTCCTATAGTTCTATAAAAAGCGTAATCCCCTTGAAGAGCAATAACTGGAGCAAAATGTTCCTTTTAAGAGCTTATGTGTCTTTCACGAGACACCGGAGGAATACTGACACAGAATAGCTCTGACTTTCACGCTAATTCAAATAGAAAACACGTCAGGCTTCACCGCTGACTGTCAGTGGGCGTTGGGCTGAGACCTGAGGTCGCTCCAGAGCGCTGAAATGAGGCCAGCCACCCCGCTGCCATCAGTGCTTCCACCGGTGGCGGTCATTTCATCAGACATCATTTGCAATGCTAATTTTTCTCATTGAAGTACAGAAGATTAGCTCAGAGGAATCCCACCACTGGAAGACAGTTCTGCAAAGTTTTAACAGGTTGTCTGGCACGTTGGAGGCCATCAGCCTGAAACCCACGGGCCGTTCAGGAGCTTTGCAGAGCGTGGGACACGCCACGTCGCTGTTGGAATAAATGGTACAGACATGACATTCACTGGAACCAGCCTAGTTTAACCAGTTCTAATTACGTACGGCTGGAAAAAGATTGATAAATTACTCGTTGTTGGCACCTGGACCGGTATCACTTTAAATATGGCACAATGTGGAAATATTAAAACTTCCAATTCTTCTCAGTGCTTAGCTGGTGTTAGAACTTGAGGCACACGTCATAACTGCGAAGTCACACCGATGCTGAAAAGCTCAATAAGTGCGATGAACCTCTAGTCACAGTCGTATATTGGTCTTTTTTAAAAATTTTTTTAGTAAATCCCTTCTATTTGTAACTGTTCAAACTAGAAACTTGGGATAAATTCGCTTTTTTCTGTCGGCCTAATCTTCCCAGAGGCTGCGAGTCAGGCTGCTGTGGGTTGATGGCTGAGACGCTGGAGTCTTATTGGCGGTGACACGTGTCAGTCCTCAGAAGAAGGCCCTCCCACTCTGGTCAGACTGTGCAGAGGAGCTGTCAGGCGCTCATCACCCAGTCTTTTTCATGTCTGCCTTTTTTCTGTTTGTGTGTGTGAACAAGAAAAGAGCGTATTCCAGTATGGCTCACCTCACACACACCTGCGCTCACAAACGTACACACCAATGAGCCTCCGTCTTCTTATAGCTGCTGTGCACGTGTGATTTTTTTCTCTTTTCTGTGTGCGTATGCTCTGCACAAACACACACTCATCCGTCCACCAAGCTCTGTGTTGTCTGCCAGGAGGACAACATCAAAGAGACTCAAGCTGTGGGCATGAGGAGCCTGGAGACTAGTGAAGGCCTGTGGAGTGGAGCGCAGGCCTGCAGAAACAGCTGGAAAGCCAAGTGGCCACAGGGAGCCTGGAGAACGAGGTGGGCCCGGAGAACAAGGTGAACCTGGGGAGCGAGGTGTGGTATGCTGCAGAGTGAGGTACGGGTCTATAACAAGAGGCCGAGGGTGGTCCTGGAGAGCCTGGTGGGCCTGAGGAGAGAGATGAGGGTCCATAAAAGGAGCAGAAGATGATGCTGGAGATGGAGGTCAGCCCGGCAGAGCAGGTGAAAATCCAATTCCGCATAGTTGACATAGTAAGCAGCTGCAGCAGCGGCATGAAATTTCTCTGTGTGGGACTTTTGGGACTTTTCAGACAAGGATGATCCTAAATGCAGCTGTTGCTCTTAGTGACAAGTTCTATTGTAATGTTGCACACAGTGCCTTTAAACAACACATCTCCTCCACGAGATGATGTCCACCTTTTCTATTGGCTGCGGGCGGAGGAGGGGGGACGGCCTGCAGGAGGCAGAGGGAGGTGGTGCGAGGTGGGCAGGAGAACACAGGACTGCTGCTGTTGCCTCTGAGGCAGAGATCGGCTTCTTGCTCTCGCCTGCCCGTCAGAGCCCTCCTCTGAGCCGCCAATCAGAATGACTGACAGCTGCTGGTGGATGGAGAAGAAAGGTTGGAAGGGACCGGCTGGATTGCACAGTGTTGTCTGTGATTTCACTCTGTTTGTGTCTGCGAAAGAGTCAGCGCTGTCTGCACTCATGTCTTCTGCAATCGCATCTTTAACAGGTGGTTCATGAAAAGCTCTGATAATGCCACACGCTGCTAACTCACACTTGGAAATCTATTACCTGTAGGTTCATCCACTGAGAAATTAGAACCTGGCAAAAGTTGAATTATTGTTGTTGTACTGGATTGAATGTGACTGTACAGGAGAATAAAACCTAATAAAGTGGACGGAGAGTGGATAACAAACTGTTTCCTACAACGCAGAAAAGATGAAGCCACACAGAGAAACAGTGTGTGTGTGAGTCAACCTTCACGCTTCAACATGACTCATAATACGAAGCACAGACAGAGATGCTGTGTTTTACATGTAGACTGTTCCTCTGAGGTATTAGGTGTTATAGTATAGTAGTTAAAAAACTAACACTGGAAATAAAAACGTCGAAGTAATTTAATCTACAGCGAATTTTTTCCTGTATTTTAATATTAAATCCATATTAAATACAAACCTGCAGCTCTGAGGCTTGTTACACTATACAGAAGAACTATAAACGCAGTATAAACACTAGCATCTACGTTTACAGTGAACTGAACAACAACCTGGACACGTTAAATAATACAAATACACAACATCTGATAAATATGTTTTAAAAGTTTACGCTTTAAATTTCATTTTATTAAACAGAATAAACGTGTGGAATTATTCTCAGTTTAGATTCCTTTGTTTACAATCTGGCCACCGACTGCCATTAGTGGAAACTGAGTGCGTGCGCGCGGAGGATCAGTATTCTAATGAGGACAGACAAAAGAAGTCTGTAGCTCAGAGCCAGTTGGACAGAGGCAGCGAGCGGGAGATAGTTGGGGGTTAGGGAGGGTTCAGGCTGGTGGCAGTCAGCGCCTCAGGCAGGGTTTTGGGGTCAGGCCCCCCCAGACGGTCACACCAGCCCCCCGGGCCCCGAGAGAGGAGACACCAGGACCATGCCAGCCATGGGAGGGCCACTCAATTAGGACAGTGCTGGAAATTTTAGCCTGGTACCACCTGATACCTATACACCTCACCCTCCTCCCTGCTCAGCGCATCTACGGCTCATTGACACACTTAAGGTGTGAAGAGCTTTTGAAAGGTGCTTGAACCTAATTTCATGTTATGTAACATTGTTTAATTTATGTCACTATCAACTTCCCCTAAAAGATTACTTCCCATATAATGGCGAAGAGAAAATACAAAACAAGAAGAAATGCTAATGTAAACTCCGCTCACGTAAGGACGCATGGTGGTGTTATTGATTAGCTCTGATAGCACAGACCTACAAGGGCATATGGTCCTCAAAGCACATTTAACAATGCACGATGCTCAGAGAAGACAATGCAACAAACGTGACGCTGTGGTGCCACAGAAGTGATTCCTGACGCTATTCCAGCTCTTCCAGCTGTTGAATCAGCAAATAGACTGTTTTTAGACTGTTATTGTCCAAGCGTTACTGAGGGGCTAAACCAAACGTCTGTTTAGTCTGCGGCTCGTTGTTGTTGTCGTCTTTTTCTCCCCTGGCTCCAGTCAGTTGAGGCAGATGGCCGCCCACCCTGAGCCTCGCTGAGATGACTTGTATAAAATAAAAACGTGATCACTCTGAGCCTGGGGGTCTGTTCTAACTTCGTCTTTACACCCTGCAGACTTATAAAGATCAGGATTCTCTAAGAGAGAAGACGGTGAAAGCGTACAAGCCAGATAAACACATCCATGAAACGTCGTGCTTGGCAGTAGATGTGAACTGTATTTGCGCTGCCTTCTATTTAAACAGCCTCAGATCTACTGAAGTAGAAAAGAGAACTTCCTGGTGTTTTCTGCTTTGGCTCGTGTGTTTCACCCAGTTGCATAATTAGCAGCAGCATTAGCATGCCTAACCACTGAACATCCTCCCAGTAACTGTCAATCTCCATCTCCTCTCTGTCCGCACACCACTGGAAAATAACTGCGAGGAAGGATCTGCTTCATCGCCTTCCTCTCGATTCACACTGGAGACACGTTGAGTGAGTGGAGCTGACTGGGTTCCAGGCCCTCAGCGCCGATGCGCCACAGTCAAACTGTTCAGAGTCTCACTGCTGCAGCAGAGTTTGTGTAATTAATTGGTTCTTCTGGGGGTCAAGTGGTTTTATCTCATTTCACTCGCCTTGTACATCAAGCAGCCATGTCTGCACCTGTTTCCTGCTCTCAGCAGCTGCCAACTGCGCCTCCCAAACGACTATTGATCCCATCAGATCACGCACACACATTTGAAATGCTTTATTTGGATCTGCTAATTAAAAGCGCCGAAGCAGGCCTTGAACATTACTGTCCAGCAGGGTTTACTCTTAATTTGTTATGTGGCTCCTCCTTCCCCATCCGTGCTCATGTTACACTGGGCTTAGGAAGGACCATCAATAGGCAGACGTAGCACAATATATTAGCAGCCTGCAACACATGCAGGTTTTATGATCTTAATCTGACCGGTTCCTGACACGGTTTTACTCTAACTGTTCTTGTGATGGCAGACAGCAGGATGCAACCAACCATGAAGTCATACCAGGGGACTTTGCCAGGACAAGGCCAGCGTTTTAAGACCCGAACCACATCACCACATATTTTGGATCAGAATGAGAATTTAATGAGTAAACCCTCTGTTTTGTGCGCTGTCTGTTTGCTCATTTTTCACAATAAAAGCCTGTCTGGAGGGAGGCCACATCACTGGATATGGTTTACTGCATATGAGTGGAAGGATGATATATTATGGATTGTGATGATATGATCTCTGTGAATGACATGAGATAGAACAACTGGTACAAAAAAGTGCACATGCACGTCTATGCTGTGGGAGGAGGGGTCGAGTGTCCAGCTTTGGACAAAAGGGCAGAGGTTAAAGGTTAACAGAGGTCACTACCATGCCACCCTCAGCCTCCCAGCATTCCACAGTTTGCAGACATTCCTCCAGAGAGAAATGTCCACATCTTAAAATAGTAGAAATATTTATATTCATTCTATAATAAGTGGCAGTAGATAACATTGGTTTTAGAACAGCATGCATCCCTGAGAACGTTTAACATTAACCAAACATTATTAATGCATCTACAGGAATATTGGCTCAGTAGAAGTAATAATGAGCAGATCCTATTATGCAAAGTAGATTTGCTCCCAAATCATATGTTTGTAAAACTGGATTCTCTAAAAGTTATGTTTACTCAGACCATTTTGTGGCGTCAACAGCTAAAAAAACAAGTTGAAGTTAAGTGGAAAATGAGGAGTCGAGTAGAGTCAACCTAAATTTACCCCCCAAAGGGAGAGTTGCCAGTAATCATAAGAAAAAACAAAACACGAAACATGTGAGTCTTGTCGTGTTCGGTGAAACCTTCCTAAATACTGAAGGTGGTGGTTTTTATTGTTGCACTTCTATGATTTTCTTTCATTGATTAGTGCTTATTGAAATTTCTAACACAACTGTGGGAAAACAGGTTTGTGTAGACATTAAAGCCAGCATCTGGTGAGTGTAACTGGTTAATGAAAATATATTTAAACTTCAATTTAAGGCACACACACACACACACAGCAAGTTATACAGATAGAGACTAGAAATGCCATTTTCAAAAAAATTAAAATCAATAAAACAAATGACTGTCTTCTTTATGGGATCCACGGAGAAGATAGTGAGTTTAAGAATTAAGAGAAGCAAGGATTCTTATGACAAGCGAAGGTTTTAAATTTGGAGGAAGAGAGGGAAAACGGGTGCAACAAGGTGCATGAAAGCTTAATTTCCATTTGGAAAACCCTCACATAAGCTGAAGTGATTTGCATTTTTGGTGGAGCTGGAAGGATCTGTCAGTGAGAATACGTTACCACACCACCTAAAGAACTGCTGCAGGCTCAGGGGACACTGGGCGCAGCACATGGCTGACTTGTGACCCAGAAAAGGTGCAGCTGTCTCAGAAAATCGCAAGATGTTGCCGGCACACAAACAAGAAACTCCAGGTTGATTCAGACTGAAACAATGACTTTGTGGATTAAAGAAATGTTTTCATCTGTGGGCTTTTGTACTTATGGGGACCACTGTTGTACCTGAATGTCCTACGATGGGCCTACGAGTCTGGGTGCAAAGCATGCTGGGATGTGTCCTCTCTGAGGAGAAACTCTTAAATTAGAGATTGTCAGGACTTGTACACATTCACACACAAACACGCAGGCCTGGAAAACAGCGTGACGCGTTTTAAAGCTCATCTGCAAACTGATTCTGTCAGGGAGACTTAGTGACGTGCGACTGCCTCCTACAGCTTTCCTCCATAACGGCGCCGGTCGGCATCGGCGCTGTGCTGTCCACCAGGGAAAGGGAGAGGCGGTGGGCTCTAAATAGAGCCTCCCTCGGTTAAATATTAACACTCGCCTTCCTCTGACAGAGAGCAGCCCGCCATGTCGCCTTCCATCTCCACCACGGGCAGATGCAACACAGCATAGCACTCAGCCCCACACACAGTATGAAAACACGTACACAGAATGAAGTTAAACCCTGATGGCATTTTTCAACATTGTAATGACTTTTTTAAACTTCCAAAGATGCTCAGATGCTCTTATTTTACAGCAACGACGTGCTTAAATTCACATTGTTTTGCATTTGTCTCATAAAGATTTTAATATTCTTTTAAGTTTGTTCCAAAAACCTGAATATGTGTTTTAGTTGTTGGGTGTTTTACACCAAGATTAAAACTTACTGAGCGAGAAGAATCGTTTTAATTAGAGAGTGAGTTGATGTTGAGCAGGGTGAGGTTTGTTTTACTTCATATTATCGGTGAGCTGCCCTCTCGCGCTCGTAACACACACACTCAGAATTCCCAGTGGCAACAGTGGCCTTGGAGGAAGCAGAACGTGCGCGTGTGGAAGTGACAGGTAATCATCCTCATTAGTGCAGAGGTGATGGAGGGAAAGAAGCACGAAGGAGGATTGACTTATTTGACAAGTCAAAGAAAAGCAGTGTGTGGAATATGACACTCTCACACTAGAGACGCGTTGAATGTAGCATTTCTTATGTAGATCCACATTATATGTAAAGCAAGTAGAGAGCATGCTGGGAGCAGATACGAGCGTGTCAGCCCAGCATCCCTGCAGTAACCATCAGCATGATTCACCAGCGTTCTCGTCCTATTTCTGAACCTACAGCCGCAAACTTCACTGTGTGAGCTGCTTTGGGCTGGAGGTGCGTTCGAGCCTGTGGGACGCAGAGGTTCTCTGACGAAGTGGAGCTGTTCCTCCACGCGGTTCTATTCAAGCAGCGGTGGATTAACAGGACAATCACTATTGGATTTTCATGCCTTCCCTGGTTGCGACCACCTGTGAGCATGCAACCAAACTAAATATAATATATGTATATTATTAATTTATATATTAAATATACAATTTAAATGTAAACAACGCTCATTTGCTTTCAAGAGGCTGTTACAGCAACCTGCTACATGTATATTTATATATATTTACACAAACTGCCAGCTGGTTGGTGACTTACAGAGATTCAGACTGAAGATATTACGGCAGACAGGGCAGAGTATCCAGATGAAGCAGAGTCAGAATAAAAAAGCACCGACTTCAAAAAGCATTGTTGGAAACCATCAGTGTAGTCACACACGCATACGCAGACATGCATTCAGTAAGGTATGGATCTGGCAGAGGTATCGCGCCTGCATGTTTAATTCATAACTGTTTTCCTTCTTTCTGATCAAAAACATGAAAGAGAGAGTTTTGCCTGGAGAAAAAACTAAATGGCTGAACTCATCAATACTCTGACAACAGCGTGCTGCCTATTCAGCAGGTATACACCAGGAGACAGACACTTCATGAGGACGCTGTTATTAACAGAGCCCTTCGTTAAAACAATAATTGCAAATATATCGAGAAAAGAAAAGTATAATTATCAGTAAAAAGACATTTTGAATGTAGTTTCATAATGTTGTGCAGGCGAACGCTTCCTGTGTAGACAAATGTACAGTGTAGCTACGGCCGACACGTCTGATGAGAAGAGAAGACCTGCACCACAGTTCTCATCTCAAATGCACCGTGGAAAACCCAGCGGCAGATAGTCCACAACTGGACCTATGACGGAGGGAGCAGACAGAGAGCTAACAGCTAATGGTAGCGCTGCTCCAACAGCACAACAAGAGGAACAAATAGCTACAGTTTGGACTTTTAAAACAAACAAAGCGAAAACAGCACAGCAACGTTCACAGACGATGTAGAAGATGGAGAGATGCAGCAGAAACTGCCCCCAATCCCACATCGGTCAAAGTCTGTTTCATTCAAGGCAAGTCTTAAGTCTTAGGATGAGTCTAAGTAGCCATATCTAACCCACGTCCCTTTGTCTTTTGGGTCAATCTGCTAAAGCGCTGGTTTGCATTCTAACGTTACATCGTAGCATCGTTGTTTAGACCTTCTCCAACTCATAACCAGCCACACTTTCTCAACACAAGCGGCTATATTTACACTTTGCAGTGTCCAAACTTGAGCCCAGACACTCGACGTAGGTGATGTCACATGAGTAATATGCTCAGACTTCATGAGGCCCTTCCAGCGCCACTGTAGACATTATACAAATGTTCTAACGGGCTGCGCACGACTCCCTGGGACAATTAAATTGACTTTGTCATGTAAAATTGATAGTGTGCCTCTTTATGTCTTACTGGAGTCCACGCATCACATCTAAAGTCTGCTGCTCTGCTGAAACGTAAATTTAGGTCAGCACTACCAGGAATGAGCAATAAAATGAGGCTTAAAAAATCAATTAGAGATTTGATTTTCATCCACGATCACAGCGGTTATGCTGAGGCAACTCCTCAAGCACTGTTGCCCAACTACTCTCCATTCAGCTGAAGGCATTTCACCAGACTTTAACTCCCCATCTCCGATGTGTTGCTTCCATTACAGGCTATTAGCCAGGCCGAGCCCAAGTACAACCTTCTCGGTTGATTCATCTCATGGCTAGCCTGCATCTCCAGCCAACGTCGGTCCCCGTGTGTGTGTCTAGCTGTTGTAGTGAAGCCATTAAAAGTTAATCAGAGATGCACCATCGCAGGAGAGAGGGGAAGAATTGCCTCTGTCAGTGGCTCCGGGCACAGGAAATCATACCAGAGAGAGAGAAAGGCAGTGATAGAGACAGAAAAACACAACGAAGCAGAGAGGCTGAGAGCGAGCGAGAGAGATCCTCATACTAATGAACCATCACTTCACTTGTCTCAACCGATGCCCTCCGAATCCCAACATCTGTCCCACCGAACCAAGCTTCATTATGACACCCCTCAACCAATCCCACCTCACGGCTGCCGCTGCTGCACACACGCTCACTCCCTCTCGTGCACACACATCGCATTCGCGGTCGCATCCCATCGAAACGCCCGGTGATGCTGGGAAAGTCTGCCCCACTGTAGTTGTCACATCAGATCTACAGCACGACGACCGAGGGCATATGCATGTGGTGTGTACGCACTTGTCTATAAGTGTGTGTGAGAGAGATGTGGGTGAGTGGTGGTAGTGGGGTGGGGGGGCTCGGTCTGGGGCTGTGCCTGAGGGCCTCGCTTGCGCTACAAAAGACTCCACTCAACTCCGGTTAGTCCCCTTCGCTAGCATATCAGCACTGACGGACCACTCACACACTCACACACACACACACACACTTCAGCAACAGTCGCTGTGATTAAGACTTTCACGCCCACTGATCAACAGCTTCAGCTCATCGCGGACCGGAGCCACCGCTGGGCCGCCGCGTACCGTCCACACAGCAATAACTAAACCCACTCAGTGCTATGTGCTCACAAGCACATGGGAAGGCGGCGATGAACATGTGTAAATGTGTTTAGCAGAGGGTGTGTGAGTGTGTGTGCCGCGTGCTATCACTCTCTTGCTAGGGGTGACAGGTTGGTTGGGGACTAATGCAGCGCGACGGAACTGAATGTGGCCTCGAGCAAAGCAGCTGCCTGCAGCCAGTCCTCATCTGAGCTGTCAGGCACACGTGCACACACACACACACACACACACACACACACACACACACAGCCATTCCAATGGAGGGAGAGTTTAGGATACACACACACTATAAACACACTCGTGAGCATTATAACCCCGTCGCCCCTGCTTTTCTGCTTGTGTGGCTTGCAGACAATAATGGCTCTGCCTGGATGAGGTGGTGGACATGACAAGCCGACTTCTGCTGCGTTGACTCTACTCTCTGTTTCCTGAGGATCCACAGAAGGAGATGATGAAAGGGTGAAATGAATGAAAGTACATTCCTTGAAGTTCAGATGCCTCCTGCTTATGGTCATATAAATGCAACTGTACTTCATAATTACTGCACATATGCATGTAGCGCTTACCGTAATTTCACCTTTATGTATATGAGGAATGAGTGGATGACAGGCTGCTTGCCATAATGCATGCAGAGAAACAATGCTGTGTACATAGGAACTGATCCCTGACATGTCATTCCTGCACCTGTCTCCTCTGCTACCTAACATTCTAGTTTCATCCAGGATGGATCCTCCTGACCTACACTGAGTCACAGGTGGCAGGTCAGGAATCCATCACTAAACAACCGGACTCGGCAGGGTTAAGACCATAACAGACTTTAATTCCTAAATTTCATAATAACACATGACTCAAGAAAACATGAAACAAAAGAATCAGTAGCAACAGCTGCAATCATGACAATAAAAGAAAATTATAAAGTGACTGAAGTGAAATCTTTTTAGTACTTGTAGTCTTATCTTTATCAAACAGAAAGGCAGCTGGACAAACCTACATCTTTGACTAAACACCCTCCACAGGTGAGCTTGAATGTTTCCGGATGACCGTCCAGGGTGGACCCCACCTCTCGTCCTGGATGGACTGGCTTTAAGTCTCTGAACTTGTGAACCTATGCGTGTACTGGTTTCATCCTGGTAAATCTGCTGCAAGATATGTTTCACAGTGAGCATAGAGCTGTAAAGCATGTGTGAGAGTGAACAACGTCGTCACCTATCAGCTGGTTTAATAAAACCGCAGATTCAGTGGGACTGCGGCTGAACACTGGGCTCCAAGGAGCAGAAGTGTAATGAAAAACACACTGCTGGTCACAGTTGCCCTGAAACATTGCCTCTAAATGTTGCCTATGGCCACCGGCGCCTACTCCTCTCTTCTCTGCTGCTTGTCGACCCATATTTTGCCTCGGTGGGACTTCGCTTATTATACTAATCTCTCCAGAAATCCACCATCCTCTCCACAGGCTGCCAAAGGACACCGGCCGTCTGTGTTGCTGTATTGTACAACAGAGCCAGGGTTCCCTCAGATGTTTACCGTGAAGTAAGTGGCTTTGTTGTGTGAGTTGTTTTGCATGTAAAACCAGAGACGCAAACCTACAGGATGAGTTAAGCAGGTTTAGATTAAAAGCAGGGGAGGGATGTGGTGCATTTGACCTTCATTTCATTTCACCAAAACTGCTCTCAGATTCATTTTGGGCAGTTTATGTTCCCAGAGCCCTGGGTGCAGATGAAATGAGGAGATTTATTCATGATATGATCAATAGAACAATATCTTTAAAAAAAAAACAGCTATCCACTTGACCTTGGTTTTACCCAAACTACCCTCACACAGAGGATCATCTTTAAAGAGACGCAATGTTTTTCTAAACTTATGAACTTAACACTATCTTATTATCTTTTATTGTCTGTAATGGGGGGGGGGGGGGGGGGGGGGGGGGGGGGGGGGGCGGCAAATCTTCCACTTTATCGAGGCTGACGTTCAACTACCCCCATGTTTACATCAGAGCCGGGGCGGTTGCCATGGAGACGGAGTGCCCCTCTTAACTGGTGCACTCAGGAATAATGCATTGTTGAACAGTGCCCGAGGCTATGCACACACACACCCATACACACACACTAATCCTTAACATCTGCTATAGCGTATGTGTACGACTGAGTTGACGTGAGCTGTGTGTGCGCTAGTGCACGCGCGCAAAACGCACATCACCCAGGAAAATTCACTGATAATCAGAGTTAAGGTGGACTGTGTTAGGCTCGCGTTGCCTACAGGAGCATGTACCTGTACTGTACTGCAGGTGTGAGAGTGTGGATGTGATGGTCAAAGTCATGGTGAGGGTGAGTGAGGACTGACATTTGTGAACCTTTTCCACACTACTGCTGCTCCCTCTAGTGGCTGATGACACTCACTGCTCACACACAGGGAATAAAGAGCCAAATAATGATAAAAATCGAGAACAGTGGTGGATAATTTTCAAAGTGTTTCTATATCCAGAGTAGCCTGAGTAGCAGTTGTACTTTTAGAAGCTGCAGATTCGCCAAGGGACAGGAAACAGAGCTTCCAATGGCGAAAGAGATCTACCCACTGACTGGCAGCTTGGAAAAGATCTCAATATGGACTTATTCCGGAGTCCAGCCAGATCCTGTTGGGAATCAGGTACTCGTCCTGAGGCACTGTACCTTCAATAATTACCCTGGTCTGGAAATAAGTTCATAAGGGATTTACAGCCTGGCTACAAAACGCACCCATAGCACGGGCTGGCTCCAAGGACAGAACCAACACCATTAGCAAGTTTCAACTTGCTTCTGAGGAGACAAAGTTTATCTCCGCTGACTGCAGACTTATCAGGAATGAGCTAAATATGAGCAACGGGAGGCCAATTAAAGAATAGCGAGATGTTTTAAAAGTATAATTTTGAGTTGTAAAGGTCTGAGGTAGGTTGTGTGTGTGTGGTGGAGGAAATTAGAAACCAAAGTCGACCTCAATTGCTGGAATCAGACAAAGGCAGAATAAGATTCCTGCACAACACAAGCTGTTTAACAAGGGTAATTGCTGCTTGAAATTTGCAAAAATCCTATATTTTATGCATGCATGCTACATTTAGGTGATGCATTCGCAGCCTCCCAGAATCAACAAAACTATTTTCTTTTGTGTGTTGTTGTTGCTTTGCCAAGATTAGGTTGCTTCTTTCATGGCAATGAAGCTTGTTTAAATTTGAATGTGAATTTGAATTTTAGAGGATAAATGAGGGAGGGGATGAGGGGTGAAAGGAAAAGAAAGTGGGGAGAGAGGGAGAGAGAGAGGTTGTCAGTTGCCTGTCTGTGTTTAATGGAGGTCCCTGGTGTCGCCCTCAGGCTCCTTCACTTCACAATTAATGGAGGATCTCTCTGGGGAAAGCCATGCTTCTCAATAACACCTACACACACACACACACACACACCTTGGCAATAAACCTTCTGGTTTAGCTGAACTCTGCACCACGTGCTGCCGCGACGTGAGCCCCATCTCAGAGTTTGTGTTGTGGGTTGTGGGCTGACACCGGCAACGGCTGGTTTGTCTGTTCACACCCTGAGCTGGGTTTGTTTGTCCGGCATCACCAGCCGCTGCGCAGGGCTCCGCACAGAGGGGGATGAAAGTAGGGTGGTGGTAGAAAACGGTATGGAGATGAGAGGAGGTAAAGGAGGACTGGAAGGAACGAGTAAAAGGCTTTTTCCTCAGAACTCAGGGTTGATTATATCTCTGCTCTGATCTGTCCGCTTTGGTTTCCCTCCCAGGTCTGCAGCAGAGCGGCTCCCGGTGTGGCTTCATGTGTGTACGTGGATGTGCATGAGAGTGTGAGTGCGTATTTCTGTGTGATTATATGTTTGAACTACCCCAAAACACTTTAATAGCATAGTGTAATAACAAGACAAACGTTCATGCAGAGTTATTAAACTACATTTACTGATAAATATCAACCCCCAACTATGACGGACATTTGGTTTAAAGCAGCTCCAGCTTCACATGTAACAACACCAGTTTAGCTCAGATTAGCGACTAACTGCATAGAGGCTGACTTTCAAGACAATGGTCCAAATGGCAAGAGACAGAGTGAGAAGGTATCAGTCAACTGGAACAAAAACACAACTGGATGACTTCAAAAGCAACATATCAGACGACATCCATATCAAAATCAGCTGAGCTTTGTAAATCATAAGCCTTAAATCTAGAGACGATATTAAAACACAACGCATGACGTTTACAGTCCCAGGCTTCAGAGCATTAGTTTTAGTCTGATATGAGTAAAGTTCAGTTTTATGTGTGTCGGGTGGTTTGACTTTTACAGCAGCAGATGAAGAGAATATAATTAAGAAGTAAAACTATCACCTGGAAGACAGATACAAGAGTTACAGTAGGAATTAAAGTTAACGTCAGATGTTCGGTTTAATCTAATCTCTAAGGTTAATGTTAAGGTTGGTCTGATTGCTTACGATGACTATTTGGTGCATTAATTAAAATCACAGTCATGATGTGCTGCCTTTGATGCCCTGAGATGCCATTTCCTGCCACAGCTCCCACCCCTGGACGTGGAGTCCGTATCGTGGCCTCCGATTGGCGAGCTGCGGTTGTTCGTCTGGACACCGCCACTTTCACATTTGCATATTCATCAGATGGCTTATGAATATTGATGAGCTGGCTGCAGGCACAGTGGGTGCCCACTGGCTGCAGGGCATTGTGGGAAATTAGCCGCATCACTAATTGTGATCGGCCGCCCCTCGAGCGTGTCAATCAAAATCAGGAAGGATGATACTTTTGGGGGCACCTGTAGCTCTGAATATGTATGCATGAGGAGACGGGGAGAGATCGAGGGAGAGGGGAAGAGGACGTGTGTGTGTGTGTGTGTGTACAACCAGGACCACAAGACCGCTCCGTTGCCATGGTAACCCCCACTATCTGAGCAA
The DNA here is from genome assembly GCA_030770545.1 of Macropodus opercularis. Classification (NCBI taxonomy): domain Eukaryota; kingdom Metazoa; phylum Chordata; class Actinopteri; order Anabantiformes; family Osphronemidae; genus Macropodus; species Macropodus opercularis. The sequence continues at coordinate 2,178,802 of CM061112.1, forward strand.
ACGAGGCTAAGGCCCAGGATCTCACATAGAGTGATGGAGTAAGGCCGAGAAATGAAATGAGCTATGGCCATAATACGTCTCTCTTACTCTCTATCTGGTGTGCACTGTTTTATTTTGAAAAGACTGACTGCCCGGCGAGAACGGTGAAGGACAAAGGCATCAGTCATTCAGCAACCTGTCTTTCTTCTAACAGCTTTTTCCTCCTGACCTCAATGAAAGAAAGCATCTCTTATGAATGTCCAGAACGTAGGCTAAAAAGCATCAATAGCATCAATCAGAAACTGCTTCGGGAGCTTTTATTAACTGCTGCAGCTGGCAGCTAACCGTTGCTCATCCATGCTAGCTGGCTGGGCGCAGGCTAACCAGCCTTCTAGTTTCGACTTGATTATTCCAGTACAGCTAATGACAAACTGGAAAAGCTTGTGAGCCCGTTGGCTAACAGGGCACTGAAAATGAATAGTAGAAGCCTAAGAGTCTGTTTTCTGACCTTCATATCAACTGATGTGCCTGGTGTGACGACGCGGTAGAATTCATATGCTTGGCACAATGTATCTAAAGCACCAAGCTGCTGCAATGAATACATTTAAATACACATATGAAAGCTTCACGCTGACGCATATGTCTGTGTGTCCTCATTGTCTTACTGTTTGTCTGACGTCAGGACTAATATTTATCAGTCAACACAAACATACATCAACGTGTGATTTGCGGTTGCACATCTAAACTCACGTTCCATAGAGAGAAAACCCAACATGACGTGTTAAAGATGTGCTAAAATTACAGGCTATCTTGCACTTTAACCACCTGATGTGACGCTTTCTGACACGTCTGTGTATGCGTTCAGAGATAAAGCATCCAGTGTTATTTCACCAAGTCTCCTCTTTTTTTTGAGTGGAAGTTTCCAGAACTGTGTCTTGATGAATTGCATGGCCCGATGTTGGAAGTGCAAGATACAACAGTGTATTGCAGGTGAGTGAAGTCATTAATATTTCCTCTGTATCAATATCACCGGTGGAATGGTGTGTGCCAGAAAAAAAGTGTGTGTGCTTCAGATTGACAGGTGGATGATCTCAGTGAGTAGCGCACCCTGGGATCGACTGCATAATCAGGGAGACAAAGGAGCAGAGGAAGAGACGAGGAGTGAGTAAGGGAGAGAGAGAGTGAGGGAGAGAGAGAGAGGGATGAGAGAAGCAGAGAAGTGCAGAATAGTAAAATTCCCAGAGGGGTGAAGGGGTTGTGTGCTCTCGTCTCTGTTTATTTCCCTGCATCCGTTTGAAATGGTCTGTGTGTGTATATATACGTTTCTCTAGGCCTGTGTGTGTGTGTCTTTGATGGTTTGCAGCAGTAAATGGGTTCATTGTGAGAACAGCAAAGGTTCCACATCAGGAGGCTTCCCTGATAATTATACAGGAGCCGTCAAGTAACCACACATGCACACGGTGCTGTGTGTGTGTGTGTGTAATGGGGCTGTTTGTCTTGCCATAAAGCAGCAGGTCTGTGATCTCAGGTGGTTGCGTATACGCTGCGGTTGACATCCACGTTGGCTGTTACAGAGTAAACAGGATTTCTCTGGCAGCCGGTGACTTAAGGAAACAGCATACGAGCTTATGGACGAGCAAACGGCTCAAAGCTGGAGGAGTCTGTTATAATTGACCAACTCTGCTTTCAACTTTAGCAGCGTCTCCCCAAGTCCTCCCGTCTCAGTTTGGGTATTGTTTCATCTGCACTTTCTCCATTTCTGATCTGCCTCTGTTGCATCTGAGGATAAACAAAAGCATTAGAGCTAAAAAGGCAACTGTGAGGCGTCTGAGCTCGACAGCGGGGGGGTTAGAGATCAATATGGCAAACGGTGACCTGTCTGGGGTAAAACTGAAATTTTTGGACACGGTGGAAAAGCAGGGGCTCAGTTTGCAAATGTGTTGCTCTAATTTCCAATTCTATTCACTTTATTTTTTTAGCGCCAATTCACAACGACAGTAGTCCCACAGCACTTTAAAAGGTTTCCGACCTTACAGAACACGAAACTGCAAGTGTACAGAGTTCTACAGACAAATCCCTCTGAGCAGCACCAGGCAGCAGAGGAGAGGAAACACGGCAGAACCAGGCTCAGAGTGGGCGGCCATCTGCCTCCACCGCTTGGAATATTACAGCCATTGTTATTGTTATTACACATTTCAGATGCAATGTCAAAAATAAATACTTAACCGTGCATTTTATTGGGAACCTGCCCTCGTCATCCAGTAAATTCAATAACTATAAAGGAACAGATCAACATTAAAATGCACTTATTCACTTTATTGCTGAGCTTTAGCTTAGTGAGAAGACTGATATGACATTGAGATTAAAGTCTGGAAACAGGAGGAGGCAGCTCAGCAATTAACACAATGTTTAATCAGAAGCTGGACTTTACTGAGGGTTTGCGAGGACGTACAGTATTTCTAATTCCTCTCCTGGGATGTTTTTGTACAGGCAGACGCTGCTGTTACAGATGTGTAGACACGTTTCTTCTCTGCGCGCCGTTGGCTGTATGGTTTCACGTTTGCCATACAAACATGAGACGCATCGACCTTTTCATCCAAGTCTTACAGGAGGCAATAACCACAATCTTTAGCGTGGCACAATCCCTTCAAAACAGAGACCACACATGTTGTTCAGGTTGAAATAAAGGCTTCTGGGAGGACGATCACTTTAAAAACCCCTAAAACTATTTACTATTTGTTTTCAGTTCAGACCATGTGGTCTGGAGAAGGTTCAACAAGTCTGCGACCTCAGAAGATTTTTTAGATTAGTAGCAGAATATTTCCAGAGAAGGTTTGTCAGCCAGCCTCTTCTGTCAGAGCAGCATGTGGCTGGAAGGCACCACTTCAACATGTTGTTTCTGGTTTTCCAGTGTCAAGACTTTAGTTTATGCTGGGCACCAGGTGCTGGTCTGCTTTATGGGAGTGTATATGCAGGATTATTAGAAGGTTTTTATTTGCTGGACAAAAACAGACCAAAACATAAAGAAAAACAAAGCACAAAGGTTACACAACAAGCTTTATTTGCATTTATTCTATTTATAACTAAAAAGGTCAAAAGGTCAATGAGTGCTGCATAAAGGTTGTTTACGGCACCTACTACCATCTCCTGTATCTCCTTCATGAGCTGCATTAAAATGGTGTCAAACAAAAAACACAATCACACACTTATGCAATATACATTCAAACAGATTTGCTTCAGAAGATTACAGAGATTACAGAGGAATTACATGATCAAAGTCATTTAACCTGAGTCGGCCCCTTTTGCATTCGTACGCTCACGAGCTTTGAAAGTGAGAGAGGGAGTGTGAGGGCGAGTGAGACCTTTCTTTACAGGAGACATGCAGGTTAATCTCCCCTCTGGCTGCACCGCCAGAGAGGCGCACTCTTCTGGCCGGGACAAGAATAGCACCACGGAGCCGCGCTGTCTTACATCCAAAGGGTTCAACCAAAAATTTGGTTTTAAACAAGAGAATAAAAACCAGACTGTGATTTAAACTCCTATTAGTTTCAGCACAGTTTGTAGTGATGTACAGCAACACGTGTCTGAGAATCACTACAAGCTGAAACGCAGTGTGAGACAACACAGGAAAGATTGAACAAGACATGAAACAAAAGTGGGTGAAAAGAAGACAGAAGGAGCCGGAAGAGCTCAAATGAGGCTGCATGCGTTCGGGAGAATAAATGACCTCATTGTCTGTGCTGCGAATTCAACTCAGATCATCGTAACCTGGCGTTGTTTTATACAGAATCAGCTCGTTTAGCCAGTAATTAGCCACTTTATTAGGTACACCCAGCTAAAGCTACTGACGACTGACCGTAAAGCTGACTCGTCACCACATGCTGCAGTTCGAACAGATGGTGAACATTATCACCTTTAATAACAGCAGTTTTATTTCACAATCGTTGTTTAATTTGTCATTTTTTGGAACTAAAGAAAACAGGAAATTGAACATCAAACAAGTGGTAAATACAGAAAAATCCCATACAAATAATACATGTATAGATAAGTCTATGTTGCTGTTGAAAAGGCAGAATCTAACATTTTTTTCACAGCTGTCTGTAATTCAACACGGTGCATGTTTTCTTTTATGTGTTGCACAACGGACTTATACTGTACTTATACTCTTAAAGTGTCTCCAAGACAAACTTTGATGTTAACTACAACTGGCTTCAGTGAGAATTAAAGTCAAAGGGTCAAAGACCCACTTGACTCCTGGCACTGAACTCACTCGGTAAAGCCTCCATCAGAGCTCGGAGACACACACACGTGTAATTTTCCCTTACTCGTTTTTAACACTGGCATAAATGTGAAATCCCACAGAAACAATTGAAGTGAATCATCTTTCTAAACAAACAGCCAAAACAGAAGCCAGAGAAGACTGATTAATTTAAAAGTCAGAAAAGTCTGATCCTCGCTGCCTGTTGCATCTGGTGCAGCAACATGACTGGAAAGCGGCAGGATCTTAAAAGTACAGGAAAAACACACACTGAGGAGAAAGAGGAGGAGATGATGAAAATCAGAAAGTACATTTTGCTCTTTCCTCCCATCTGCGCTTTACAAAAAAGCTGGATGGGAAATAGTCAAAAGACTTTTAGCTTCCGTGTGATCTTCAGGAGCACTTCAGAAACTCTTGAAAAGAGAAGTTAATGAAGATCGATCGACGCGCGCGCACGCACACACGCTGAGAGGCGCAGTGATCCAACAGCTGCTGAAGTTTAGTTCTAGAGATCAATTTTACAGCTTCGGTTGTGGCTGTTATCGTCTATTAAATATACGTTAATCATTCACCGTGTGACACCGTTAATTGATGGCTTGAGCAGCAGAACGACAACAGACGACGTGTCGTAACGACCACTTTGCGCCTTGTAGCTGTTACGGTTTTCTTTATTCATTGTTTTTGCCGTTTTAGTTTTTCAAAATAAAGCCAGAAATGAAAACTCGTTGAAACGTCGCGGTACAACACGCGGAGGGGTTTTGTTAATCCTGCCGTGTACCGGCCTAATGGTTTTATTTGTCCAATATGTTGATGAGTGATTGTCCGTTAGCGGCAGATTGGCCTTTTCTTCAGCCTTTGCGCAGCAGATGACGTGTGTCAGCGCTAAACCGAACTTCTGAATTGGTTCAGGTGTAATTACAGCAACAATAAAACAACAGTTAAACATTTAATTGGCAACACAAACCCGGCGGCTGCTTCTTATGACCCGTTATTGCTGCATTTAGGGGAATCTTTCCTGGTTGATGGTGGGCACTTGAAGTAGCCCACATGTCCTGCGGCTCTGTGGGCGAGTGGGTGGGGGTGAGGTGGAGGGTGTCGCCCCAAGGCCATAATAATTAATTTGATGCATGAACTTGACAGGGACCTGGGTGAAACGCCTATAATAATAATTAATAAAATTGGGAAACTATTAATATTAGGAAACGACAGAGCGCCGAGGCTCCAGCGTTTGGCTGCTTCTCCTCGGCCTGTCCGGAGCGGTTCCTCCATCACTGCCCAGCAGCGACCACCTGTTCCCTGCCTCCTCTGCTCTGCTCACCTCACGCACTGCATGGGGAGAAATTAATTTGCTCCCTATCTGCAAGGCTTAAACAAGGCAGTGACGCCCCGGCCCCTCCCCTCCGCAAACCGACAAGTAAATCCCCACAATTAGCAGATCCATATTAGCATATTAACCTGTGCTTCCTTCCGAGTCGCATCCTCTATGTAGGTCAGACACCATTTTCCTAATTGCTTTTTCTGTTGATGGAGGACAAACATGTTCTGGGCCGTTTGTTGTATTATGCCGGTCGTTATTTTGGCTGGAAGCTGCGGGCCAACACAGCTAAGAGCACAGGACCGAGGAAACGGACGCCCAGGACCATATGAGGCCGGTGTCTGACCGGTGATTAAAACCAGAACAGACTCCGAAACAAGGCCAACACATGTGCGCACAGACAGCATTGTGATGTGGGTGTGTGGCTTTCTGGTAACAGCTTTAACAGAGGACTAATAATTAGACACTAATGAAAAATAAATATGTTCCCGAGGAGCCGGTTTATGAGAAAGCAAAGGGAACAAACACAAGCCCGGAGCCCTGATCCCTACACCCACTCAACACACCATCACTAGCGAGTGTCTGAAACAACACATTTAATCCCACAAAGAAATGACTGTTAATACTAAATGGCTCCAGTTTAAGACAATCCAGGCTGAGGTGAAAACCTACTTCACATATGGAAACTGTGTTTTAGTGAAAATACAATGTGTTGGGTTTAATTCGGTTTAATTCTTTAAGAGTTAAACACGTCAGCTGCAGGGAAAAATGAATTTAAAGCTACAGTATTGCCCTCGAAATTAAAGTAATAATAATAATAATAATAAATGGATGAGCACGTGAGCAGATGCACATTATCTGTAAACACTCATGTGTACTCAAGTCTGTCCTGTCTGCCTCTCCTGCTCTAGAACTGTGACAACACCCCCTGCTCCCTGCAGGAGCAGCGCCCCATCCACAAACCTTGGGGCTGATCTAAATTCTCGCCTCTGGGCTGTACTGTGCGGGGTTTCGGGCCTTTCCCTGCCTCGTCAGGCGGCAGATGGACTGGCTCCTGTCCGGAGATCAGTGCGCATCTGGTGCTGCGCTCCCAGCCCCCGGTAAAAGCGGGGCCACTGGTCGGCTTTAAGCCCTATTAGGACCGTCTACCGTGCAACTGGTGCCTCGGGTTGGAGGTGACGGTGGGCACACACACAGCACATGTCGCTCACCTGCAACCTGCAAGACAGCTCTCAGGTATTTTGGATTCAGCCTTCATGAGGAGGCTCACAGGCCTCTAAGCGTGGTTTCCTGCTCAGGGCATGATCTTGTCTGCTCCCTCCCAGCTTTAAAACGTTGAAGCCCGAGCCACGCACCCCTCCTGGTGGCTAAAAAACTAAGTCTGGCAATATTCTTTTTAACTCTTTAACTCTCTCAAAATAATGTGAAAACCTGCATCACCAGATCACTTTTTAGATAACTCAATTTACACTATGCTCCATCTCCACCTGATGGCCTTCCCACTCCCACCCCCTTCTTTCTTTCTCTCCCCCCACCATCCATCCCCTTCTCTCTTTCGCTTTTTAATACCTGGCGTGCGACAACCGGCCTTCACCGGTCTCGTCGTGCAGAGGTTTCGCGTCGAGCCTCGAGGCAAAACAATCGGTAGCGGTTAATTAAAATATAAAAGGCCTTGAGAAGTTTCTAAAGGAGGCTATTTAAGGCGGCCCCTGCCCTCTGTCTATGTTTGGGTTTATTACGGGGGCGACGTTTTTCACACGTGGCTGCAGGACCACAGGCTAAACAATGTTGATCAAGACCTTGTAGAATATTGAGGTTTGTTTGGGGGCGTTTATATTCTCATCCATGGGACCAATGACGTGGAAACTCCAGCTAGACACGAAGAAAAATCAATAATAAATCAGAACAAAAATATTCTACACATTAGATGGGCCAAGAGTATTATTAATTATTATTGTTAATTATTATTATTATTGATGTTGTAGCCTGGGACTGGGAGAGAGACGCATGCAGTAACAGATGGGAGGGAAATAGTAACTTAATTAAAGTGCAGAGTCAATCCCAGCGTCCCCGCGTCAGCATGGTCACAGTCTGCACTTTAATAATATCAGGGAGTCGCTTTGGTTCCAGTTACAGCTGAGCAGGAAAAACACACACATTCAACGCAGGGCTGATTAAGGCGTATTTCTGCTTGGAGCTGCTCTCTCTCTCTCTCTGTTGGCGGATTTGTTTTGAATGGCAGGAAAACTGACAGACAGTAGAATAACTCTCCTCTCCTCTTTCAGTTTCTTCTCCTCCCCTCTCCTCCTTCATTTCCCTTTGCTCCTCTTCAGGCTGTGACCACAACCGTTGGCTGCTGCTTTTTACGTTTTGTATTTCTGCTGCTTGCCGGGTGGCCTAAGGGCAGAGCAGCAATAGGCTGTGTGCTTAAATGTATTCTGATTATACAGGCTAGCTTTTCCAAGCTTTAAGTGTGACTGTACACCTGTTACTATAACGACGCTTTGTTATTATGTTGTAAAACCTACAATGCTTTAACCTACTCGCGGTTTTATTTTGAAAACATCTCATGCAGCGTTTAATAAAAGACAAAGATAAATGTAAACAATAAAACCCCTGCACCATCATCTTTCTATACAACACCACAACGGCTCCGTTCAGCTGGGCAGGACCACCCTGAGGGCGCGTGCTCAGGTGAGTTACAGCACGAGGAGAAAGGCAGGAGGAGAGAGAGAGGGGTCACGAGACTGACCGACTGACCGAAAAAGGCTTCTAGCCTGTCCGTATGTGCAACAACAACAGCAATATAATAATAATAATAATGAATAATATAAAATATTATACATGTTTTGGTTATACACGCACATAAAACACGAATTTTGTGGGATCTTTACAAAGGTGACATTAACCATTAACAACGTATAAACCCACACTCCCATTAAAACCGTGTTTCCAACAGAAGCGTTTTTTCATCCATAAGAATAATGATAACAAAAATTGGAAATCAATGAAAATAAAAACAGATCTGTCATTGAAATTCAGCACATCTGAACAACAAAGTCAAATATAGGCAACAACTACATTTGTTAAAATTAATTTAAAATGAATGGATATTGAATGAATATCTAAATAAATAAGAGAAGCCTTTTTTATCGATTCCATTGTGGCTAAATCGAATGAATCTGTATTAAAAACATGCGCAGACATGATTATTTTATTATGAATAAACTGCCTGAAACAATAATAATAATAATACACGTAAAGACCTCTGATGCAGGCACAAAGCATCAACAAACTTCAGCGAAAACAAAACGAAATTCCTCCTCGAAGCCTCCTAAACTGATCACAAGCTTATAGAAACAAAAGAAAAAGCCCCTTCATCCTGAAGATAATTAACAAAAACAGCTGCAAAATATTTCAAAGCAAACTTACATTTCCGTTGAAAATCCGTACATGTTTTTAAAAACGACTTAGTCGGTGTGAATAAGAAAAAGGAAAAATAATAACACGACGAAAACCGAGCAGGAGAGCTGGTGAAATACAAACGGGTCAAAAAGGAAAATGTCCACAAAAAGCGTAGAAAATGTTTAAAGAAGCTCTTGGTTCCTTATTAAGGCGAAGATACAATATTTATTCCGTGTCTCCTGGGATGCTCCGCTCCGTCTATTGTCCTCCCATTCCTCAGTGCTGATGCTTAATTTTCAAAACTTCTATATTACCAAGGGACCTACGACATCAGCCGAGAAATACCCTGCAAGTACAAAATCCGTGAGCCAGCCCCGTCCGTGCAGAGGGGAGACGCTCGCGTTTCGCCAGCTTTCCACCGCTACCGAGAGCGCGCGAGGGGGGACTTTTCCATTTCTCTTGCTTTTTGGGGATTTTAACGCATTTTTATTATTATTCGATCGGGCCAGAGAGGATAGGAAAAAAAACACGGGTTACTTTGGAGAAAGCACAATGTCAGCGACCTTCCCCGGACTTGTCCACGACGCAGAGGTAGGCGATTTTATTCACTTATGACAGCCTTTAATTTATGAAACCGCACGAGTAGAACAATTAATATTATTGTGTAAAGGAACGAGCTGAAGGCGCTTTTAGAGGTTCGCTCTGGAGAAGACGGTAACCTGGAATATATTTTACCGTCTGGATAAAACAAATAATATTCACGGAGGGAGACATGAGTCGCTGGAGATGCCGCTAAAACGGGTCTTTTTATTAGTGTGGAAGCCACCGAGGCTCGTGTGTGAGCCGGTACCAGAGTGATTAGAACATTTTAGGGCGGAACACTCCGCTGTGTCTCACTCTGCTTAGCTCCCATCCAGCGCGAGCGACAGAGCCGGGACAGTAAATTTGCCAGCAGCTTGGTAATAATAATAATATATAACAGCACGACTTTTAAAAGGCTGCGAGCAGAGTGACAGGCATGCCAAAGGAAGGGGGAATACCGATGGCTCCTGTTGCCGTGCGTTCACTCCCCTCCCGGGCGTGTGGAAGTGACATCTCCTTCAGGTGGTTTAAAGGGGGGACGCTTTGAGTGTGAGTTGTGTTTTGAATGTGTTTGGGAGGCAGAGAGAGGAGACACCGGCTGATGCTAAATGACACGGCTCATATATCTCCCCGTCTCTTTATTATTTTGTAGATACGTCACGACGGATCAAACAGCTACCGGCTCATGCAGCTCGGCTGCCTGGAGTCCGTGGCCAACTCCTCGGTCGCCTACTCCTCCTCCTCGCCGCTCACCTACCCGGCACCGGCGGGGACGGAGTTCGCCTCGCCCTACTTCTCGGCCAACCACCAGTACACGCCTCTCCACCACCAGTCCTTCCACTACGAGTTCCAGCACTCCCACCCGGCCGTGGCGCCGGAGGCCTACGGCCTGAACTCGCTGCACTCGGGCCAGTACTACCAGCAGATCCACCACGGGGAGCCCGCAGACTTCATCAACCTGCACAACGCGCGCTCGGCGCTCAAGTCCTCGTGCCTGGACGAGCAGCAGCGGCGCGAGCTGGGCTGCCTGGACGCTTACCGGCGCCATGACCTGTCGCTGATGACGTCACACGGCTCCCAGGCCTACGGCGTGGGCATGCACCACCCGGACCAAAGGCTGCTGCCCGCCGCCGGCCTGGGCCTCCCTCCGCCCGCGGCAGACGACCTACAGGTACCGGCGGCTTCTCATTCACAGCCTCACTTCCTCCGAAGGCCTCGGACCAACACCTCACTGCTCCCCGCCTGCTTTAGCTCCACAGAGTAGGATAGCGCAGGATAACGGCCCCTTAGAGCGGCCACAGGGCCCCGTAGCCTCTCTCGCTCCACCGGCCTACTGAGAAGTAGCAGCACATAACAATTGAAATGATTAACCAGATGCCTGTCTGTCTGTCTGTCTGTCTGCCTGTCTGCCTGTCTGTCTGTCTGCCTGTGGCGCTGACGGGGCAGGTTGTCTCCTAATAACGCTGGATATCATCTTGAGATAATTCTGCTGCCAAACCAAACGTGACTGAACACAGGCTGAGTAAATGCCGGGTCCACACGGCACCGCGCCTCTGACAGCCCGGGCTGGTTCTAAAGGTTAATTGACTGCCAGTCTATACAAACCTATTGTGAAATCCGCCCTTTATTTTGCCACCAACACACGTGACCCATATTTTTACATAAATCCTTTCGATGTAAAGAAATGGTCCAGATGAAAACAGATTCGCAAGGTGCCTGAGCGTGTGCGTGTCCGTCCGCTAGAGTGTGTGAGGCTGAGGGTGTGTGTGTGGAGGCAGAGAAAAGAAAAGCCGCTGGTTGCTCCATTCTCCGGTAAAGGGCGGATTAACGGATCGGGGTCCAGGACACAATAGGCAGCCCAGGCACCATAAAGCACCGTAGTTTATCCAATTACAGACTTAACGTCAATCAACTTTGTTACTTATGCAGCGACGTCTGAGCTGCTTAAGACGCGGCTCTAGTTAAACACAATTTAACACAGTGACACACAATTTCAGTCATGTTAACTATTTACCAACTCCAGTCACGTTTAGTCCAATAAAGTGGAGCTTTTATCGACATTTTTAGATGCAGCTTAATTTTACGGGGGAAAAAGCTTCATACAAATGAATAGAAAAAACGATAACACCTAGTGATAATTACACAAAAATAATTAATGTATATATTTATACAACAATTTACGTTACACTATTTTAGTGTTTTTAATGAAGGAACAGTGCAGGCTCTGTAGAATTAAATTAAAATATGGCAATACATAAATATTATTATTATTGTATAGTATATTGTGTAAATATTATTATATTAGTTTAGTTTAGATTAGTTTGTGCATTTTTTTAATTCGTATATTTAAAATAGTGCTAATTTTTTTCAGGGATTATTGAACAGTTCATTGTGACATTTCCGCATCAAACGTACTAATTTACTACACGAATAATTCGTCTAAAATTAACATTGCATCGATTGGTTTTACTTTATCTTATTGCTGGATCCCACGAGCTGATGCTTGACCATTGTCAGAGTAAATATTAGACTTATTTCAAGCTGCCGGGACATAAAAGCAGCGCAGGTTTGACCCTGTATTGAGCGAAAGAAAGAAACGGCTCGTGAACCTGAGCTCGCACGAGGCGGATGTATGAACGGAACAGATGCGCCTATGGTCTCGTGCAGCACGGTCGCATCTTTGAGCGCGTTAAAGAGATTTTCATGCTGAACAAAAGCAGCTGCCACACCTTTCTCCCGTCACTAAGCTAATTCATGCAAGACCTCTGCGTTTTGTATATTGATTTTATAATCACTTTAGCTTCGGAGCAGGAGAAAAGAAACAGGAGCAGGAGCTGGTTAAGAAAAAGCTGCAACAAGCTCTTTCCCCCCCAGTTTATTTTAATCAGGGGCTCCTGCGTGGGCCAAGCCTCGAGGTTCGCACGGGGGATTAAGTGTTTTCTGAATAAAAAAAGCGCGTGTTCCCTTTTCTTGATGACATTGTTGATAGCACGCGAGTCTGATCTGGACCAAAAAGGGAAAATGGCGGAGGTAACAGGTTTCCATCCACACGTCTGTGTATTGCAGTGGCTTTGCTGTGCAGATGTACTATACGCGGGGACCCCCCAACAGGTTGGAGGCTGCAACAAATTCTGGACGCTTCTGCTCATTTCTCAGTCTGGATCAGTTGTGCTGTCATCGGTTTGCCTGGAGCCTTTCAAATGAGGCTCGTTTCTGGGTGAACCGTGAGCTGCATGCGCCATTACTGTGCCCTCAATTCTACTCAAAGCCGCTAAGTGATGTACACTTTCTAACAAAACGGCTTCCACCACTAGGAAACTGTGGCAAGGGCGCGCAGCAGGGAGAGTTTTAAGAGGACTTTGGGGCCAAATCCCTCAATGTGCGTAAAAACCCAAAGCACCTAGAAGAAGGTTCCAACCTTTGGGTCGTGGCCCCTTTGCAAGATGACGGTGTGGCGTCATGGGTTTATTCTAATAGTCGTACTTCTGTCATACAAACGTATGATCTCATTCAGAAACAATTACGAAATCTATCAAATAAACGAAGAGGTGGTGCTTTAACCTGAAAACCCTCTATCATCTACGTTATAGCCAGTTCTCTACCATCGAAGTATTAAAGAATAATGTGTTTTCTGCGTGCTATTAAATGTCCAGTCCATAAAATCTCTATTCAGTGATCGCATTTCCCACAAAAAGAAAAAGGAAAGTAAATGTAATAATTTGTGGTGCACGTGCGCCCTGACAACGGAGCAAACTGTGCTCCAGCAGGGCGCAAAAACCCCACCTGGGTGAAGTGTTTCACCTCCCTGCTCGTCCTAATGAGTGCTTGTCTCCGCAGGGCTCCGTGGAGGCGCAGTGTGGGCTCGTGCTGAACGGCCAAGGGGGTGTCATCCGGAGAGGTAAGGCCCCGTTTATTCTCTGTGCACGCTTGCACCGGAGGGCCGTGAACATGCAGCACGGCTCGACACGACACGACAGCCAGCAGACAGACAAACAGGCGGGACGCTGCTCTCTTGTCTGCTGTCAACACGTTACAGCAGGAACGGGCCCGTTTCCTCGCCTGCTTAAACACCGACACGGCGCCTCCCGTTTCCACCATGAGATGCACTGTCACTCAGCACCTGCGTTTGTTCCGCTCGCTGCATTGTTATGGAGCTTGGCAGGGAAATAGAAATTGCCAGGAATTAATAAGGCAGCTTTATCCTGTATAGTGCACATAGGAAAATAAAGGTGCGCCCGATGTGATGAAATGTCACACACGCATTTAGATAATTCATAAAATAAACACAGAATTTATTTATAGATAGTTATTTCCAAAGCCAAACATCACCTGTCTCACTGGGTTAAATTTATCCGTTGGCATACATTTTAGCAGCCTTTAAAAAACAGCTTGAACGGTTAATTAACCAATCTATTGCAAATTATATTATAGGACTAAGGTTTATCAACAGATGTAATATTTTTTCTTTGATTATATAAAATATTGTGATAAATTAGGATTTTAAAAACATGCACGTATTAGATAATTGCTTCAAAATAAAAGAGCAATCCAGGAGACGCATTGTTCTCAGGAAACTGGTGCTTGTGTTATTCTGTTTTGTCGCTTGTTTATGTTTCAGTCCGAGACATAGAATTAACCCCGGGGTCCGTTAGCAGGTGCTATAGCTAAATCCGGCTCAGGTGAAGCCTGCGTCTGCATCTGCACACATCAGGCCGCACCAATTTCCTCATAACAGGCTGTGGATCTGCCTTTGCTCCATCAAAGCTCGCTCCTGATTTTTCACTGTGGTTTTTCCACACAGAGAGGAAGGCTGAGTCTCGGCTTTAATTTTTCATCAGCTCTGCCTAGGTGTTGGGCTTTTTCTCTCGGATTGACGCGGGAATCCCTTCGCTATCACTTTCGGTTAATGGTGCGCCGTATTTGGCCCTGAGCTCAGCCGCTGCAACCATCACAACCAATAATCTTTGCTTTACCTCCCGCTCCCGTATCGATAGCTTCTCTCGCCTCGGGCGGACGCTTTGATATGCTAATGCCGAGCGGGGCCCCGGATTCAGCCGAGATCATATTAATGTTGTTCTTTCTGACTGCGGCTTTGGCGGCATGAATATTCACATAACCTTTTTCAAAAGAAAATCACTCAAGAAACGCGGATCCTACTTAGGAGGAGTCGTCTGTGTTTTTAATCACCCCACTATCCTCTTTCCAGTTCAGCTCTAACATCAGGCTGATCTGTCAGACGCGCGCCCTCGCCACTACAGCCCGTGTGCGCGCACCGCTCGTTTCTGTCAAGACACGGGCACTCGCTCTCTCTTTTCGGAGCTATAAACATTGTTGTTGAAATACGAGGAGAATGACATTTGGCCCGTGTCTCTTTTTCTTTAATTTTCGTGGCAAACTCGTAAAAGGCGCTTGATTCCGCGTGTGATCCCGCCCGCCGCTCGCGCCGCAGCCCGAGGCTACTCTCCGTTGCTTAAATACCGTTATCGCCTCTGGGCCCGCGCGCTCCACTGACTGCACTACCGGCAATAGCTCTTTTCGATTGCCCTTGGCAACATAAAATACAAACTACTTTGAATCAAAACATTTTTAGGGGAATTAATATGATGTGAACCAGCGGCTTTCAATGACGCGCGCCCCTGTCAGAGCGCGTGAGTCTGACAGACAGGTCTGGCCGGTTGGTGCCACATATGGAGGCGGAAGAGCCGGACTTCACACGTGCACGCACACGCAAACACACGAAAGCCTCAACAATAACACAAATCGATTATCTCGACGTGCAAAATACAACTCCCATAGTGCCTTGTGGCTGCAAGTCAACAGGCTCATCATCCTGGCACGAGTCACTGTGCAGGTGCTGAACCCGAATGTGTGACGCTACAGATCTTAAAGTGACTGTGACTCCGCGGCAGCTGCTCGTGCGCGAGGCTTAGCTGGGGGCCAAATTGTCCACAACGCCCCGAATAAAGCTGGCGCGCGCATCCGCCTTCGTCCGCAGCGCACAGGCCTGGATGGCCTCATTCCTCCATTCCATCATAGCCAGCGCGGCCTCATAACAAAGCGACACGCCCTGCTGTTAGATTTGATAATGAGGCAGATGAATTATAGAATATAGCCTAGAGTACATCAGACAGAAACCTTGCGTTTCAGCTGCTTGGGACGTTAGTTCAAGTGGAAGTTTAATAATAATAGGCCCTAGTCAGAGCAGTCAGGAAATTCCAGGAGGATCCAGCAACACTGAAGCAGACGCAGTTAATAATGTGAAAGCGCCTCAATCAGTTATTCACACACGCAGACGCCTCACAGTCAAATCAACTTGGTAGATGGGGGAAGGTGATTAAAAGAAGGTTTGTTTTCCCCTCCTGGGATTAAAGCAGACAGCTCCTACACACAAATATTGACCTGAAACAGAAATATAAATATATGTACATAGTAAAAAATGTAATATTTAACTACAGTGTAAAGGATTTAGAGAAAAACATTGCTGATGTCAGCGAGGGTTGAAGGGCTGATTGTGCAGTGCATTCAGTCTTTTCTGCTCTAATTTAAAAGTTCAATAAATAAGAAACATATTTTACCGAAGCACATGCATGTTGAAGACTATGAACCAGTGAGACATCACCTACTGTGCAGTGGAACCATAGCCTTTTCTGTTTGGTGCATCTCTGGTGGATGTTCTATTAATTCTAAGCATGTAAAAATATTAATAGTTGGATGATGTGGGTTATTGACTGAGCGTTTTGCTCGTGAAAAGGTGACATTTGTACGACTGTGGCGGACGTAGCATTTCCTGCAGATTAATCCTTGGTGCGTGGGCGCAGTGCACCAGCACACGAGGGTTCGGCTGGAACCCTTCCACAGAAAAACACACAAGACAACATGATTTTTGAACAATGCCAAACCGATACTTCAGACTCGGCGACACAAGGTCAAGGACACACCTTTACCTTCATGCATCACTTATTTTGCAGCCAAAATATACATGTATTTTCTGTGAGTCAAGGCTTTTCAAGGTCTATATGGATTTTTATTGAATACATTCAGCCTCTACACCGAGAGTAAAGAAAAAGGCTCCTGCAGCTCTTGTGATGAGAAATACAGCAGCTTCTCATTATGTTGCACATTCAATGGAGTATTAGGGATAAAGGCCCCATAAAATACTTTGAATTTATTTATAAAGCTCATGACATTACCCAGAATGCATTGCTTTGTGCCTGGCCCCTGGTTGGATAAAATTCATAATTGTCATCTTTCATTATCTTTAACTGCTGTTTATAGCCGTTAGTTGTTGACCTGATGCAAAGCTGTTGTCAGGATAAATATGTATAAACACACAGATGAAACTGATTATATGGAGCTATTTCAATATTTCAGCTTCATGCTATTCTATCTAACAAAGCGTATTGGTGTATTCACTCCCATCAGCTGGACCACCAGTGTTTTATACTCACGTAAGGCACAGGCCCGGGCTGGAGCTGTGAGGGTAACTCAGACTTATGAGAATGACGAGTTCGATCAGTGGCGATGAAAGCACAACAGCAAACATTTCGATTGGCTGTTCCTTCAACTCTTTATCCATGTTCAGGGCTGAACTGCGCCGTAACAGGTGTGTTGCGTTTGTGTGCAGGTGGAACGTGTGTGGTGAACCCGACAGATCTGTTCTGCTCGGTACCGGGGCGACTGTCGCTGCTCAGCTCCACTTCCAAGTACAAAGTCACCATCGCCGAGGTGAAAAGAAGACTGTCCCCTCCAGAGTGCCTCAATGCCTCCCTACTGGGCGGCATCCTGCGCAGGTCAGAACCAATACAAGTACTGATCCAAGAACAGCTTTACTGTTTCTGCAGCACTGCCTGTTTTTAAAAACTACAAATAACTACAATTACAAAAGTCCTAAATAACTACTTCATCGACTCAGCTGAAGCTACTGGCCAGAACTGTGATGAATTATGGGGATAACATTTGAAATGTGCAGGTCAGCATCAAGAGGAGGAAGCAGATAAATAATATAAATCTAACAAGGGATAAAACAAATGGAATACCTGGCAGTAAAAAGTACTGAATAATCTTTTAAAAAAACAAATACTGTTTTGTTAATCGTCTTGAGAAGTAAAAGGCCTAAAAACCGAAAAAAGAGAGAGAGAGAAAATGATCCTCATATTTTGTCCACACTGTCCTGTAAATAATATTGAAGTGATGGAGGGATTTGAAACAGTGAAAATCTGGTTGGTGAAAATTGGAGAGCACTGGCCGAGTCTGTGTAGTCCTCAGATGAAACCCAGGATATATAGTATAGTATAGTATAGTAAACTATTGTAGGCGAACGAGGGGCCGGGGCTGCACGTGGCACCATGCCCAGGGAGCCAGAGGGAGGCGAGACTAGGCCAAAGCATGCCAGGATCAGAGGAACCAAAGGAAAGCAAGAGTTGCCAGCGTTGTATTATTGATGAGGACGATAAAAAAGGGAAGGAGGGAAGAGGAGAGAGAGAATGAGGCTGATCCTGCAAGATGAGGCCTCAACAAAGCAAAAGGAGTGAGGTGTAAATAGAGCTAAAACAGGAACCTGAGCCTTTACATTAGTCAAAACAAATCAAACCATAAGGTTATCGTGCAGTTTGGACTCTTGTTTACTGAACATAAACAGAACTAACTAATATCTGGTGTTAGAACAGGAGATCTGATGTGTGTGACATTGGCGACTCTCGCTTTCTAAAGTAGACGCCATCAGTTTGGGTAGAAGAAGAGATAAATGCTCAAACAGTAACAAAGGAAACTCGTGGGGATGTGCAACTGTCTGTGCATAAAGAAAGCGTGTTCAATGTATAATGAGTTGGCACGGTCTAATTTGAAAGTCTTTGATTTGATGCTTAAATTTACATCTTGTCAAGTCAAAGCAGACCTGCATTGCTCCTCTATAAGAATTAAACCCTCGTTTCTAGGGTGTTTTAACGAGGAGGATGAAATTGGATTAAATTATTGAGAAAAATGCGATCGCTTGACGACGGTGGGTGGCGGAACGTGACGTTTGTTCTTTACCTACAGAGCAAAGTCAAAGAACGGAGGCCGGTGTCTTCGGGAGAAATTAGACCGTCTAGGCCTCAACCTGCCAGCAGGACGGAGGAAAGCCGCCAACGTCACGCTGCTCACGTCCCTGGTGGAAGGTGAGGAACCAAGTCCACAAAGGAAAGCTTCCGGCTTCAGGGTTTTCTTTTTGGCACTCAGTCCGTCTCCTGTGCTTGTGTCCAGGTGAGGCTCTGCACTTGGCCAGGGACTTCGGCTACACCTGTGAGACAGAGTTTCCCAGCAAGGCAGTGGGGGAGCATTTGGCGAGGCAGCACAGCGAGCCGAAAGAAACCAGCGCACGCAAGAAGATGGTTCTGGCGACAAAGTATGATCACGCACGCTCACGTGAACACGCACAGAAAAGAGAACAGCTCCATGCGCCGTAGAGCTTAAAGTCCCAGCACTTAGCTTTTCCCTCAGTCTAAATGTCCTGCAACAGCCGTGAAAGTCGTTTAATAAAGTCCTAACTCACACTCTGAAGGGAGTTTAGGATACTGTCCTGCTTCAGGGCCTGTATTTACTCTACATTTATAGTACGCTGTCGGCACTGGATGTGCTGCACAGAAACACCACAGCCTGGACTTACACTTGTCCATATGCAGTGAAAGTGTTTTCTCTCGTTGTTGGTTGACACTAAACTTTTGTCACTGCTGCGTGTAGACTTGAATGTGTGTGGGCCGATCCAGAATAATGAGGATGCGTATGGGGGGGGACATATTGCGACGGTTGTGTTGGAGACAGATGGTAAAACCCTCACTCCCTCCTCTCTGTCAGGCAAATCTGTAAGGAGTTCCAGGACTTGTTGAGCCAAGACCGTTCTCCACTGGGCTCCTCTAGACCGACCCCCATCCTCGACCTGGACATCCAGAGACACCTCACGCACTTCAGGTAAAACAGTGCTGCGTGTAACAACTAACAATTAAGTCCAGCTTGGAGTCCTCCTCGCGTCCATGCTGGCTCTGACCTCTTTGCCATTTTGGAAAGATGCAGCTGAGCAGTTTGTTGTTTGGCACAGTGACAGACTAGGAAGGAACAGCGGCTTGTTAGCAGAAATGTCACATCTATGGCGTCATCCTTTGCAGAATATACCAAGTTTCATCAAACCTCTAGAGAGCAATGTACTGTGCAGTGCTGGACATGGAAAGATGATGGGAGCTCGATCTCAGCTCGTTTAAACAGATAGGACAGCAGCTTCCTTCTGCAGTGCAAGGTGCAGACATTTATCTCTGCAGGTGGATGAAAAAATTCTCCCATTATAATAAAAATTCCTCCATTAAAACACATTTCGTGGCTATTTTCACAGTGTCAACAGCATTAGGATACTCTGGGTTATTCCAGCTGAAGAATCTCTTCGGGAGGATTAGAAGCTCAATGATGAAGGTTTTAGTGCAATAACCTGCAGCTCTACTGTCTGTAACTGTTCTTTCCGTCTTCCCAACAGTCTGATCACTCATGGGTTCGGCACACCGGCGGTCTGCGCTGCTCTCAGTACTTTTCAGACGGTCCTGAGTGAGATGCTCAACTACCTGGACAAAAACTCAAGCGGGAAAACAAGCGGCGCCACCGACCAACAGATCAACAACAGCTCAGAAAAGACGCAGCTCCGGAAAACAGCCGAGCCCCAGAGCAAAGACGGGAAAACTGAAAAAACTGAGTAGCCCCCACCCACCCAGTCCCTGTGCCTTGGAGCGCTGCATTTAGGAGAGAGTGTGACCGTGTGTGTGTATACTATCAGAAAGGATTTGTTAAATCCCATACATTACTGTGTCTTCTTTGAGACAATTCATATTTATTTTATTTATTTATCTCCTGTTGAAACGGAACTGTCCCAAAAGAGACGAACTGATGTGTGAATGAAACAGACACATCCTGTAGAACTGTGTTATGAGGCGGAGGAGCCTCTCGGAGACGGCTGTGACTCATCCAAGACTTTTGTTTATTAATTCTGAAAACAGGAAGTGAACTTGGACGTGCTGACATCACTTTCCAGGATGAAGGGGGCGCGTGCACACACTCAAATTAAAGGTTGCAGCAGTTTGGATTTAATGCAGCTAAAGCAGGTGGATTTCTGCAAAAATGCAAAACCTGAAACATGTTTGCCCATCTGCAAGTTTATTTACTCTGCTTTGAGTTAAATTATGAACAAATCCTGCTAACAATATTTATCATGATTTTACTTGTCCATGTCAGACAATGGAGCCGAAATAAATTCATTTTGCAATGATTGTGCATCCTGCCCGGTGCTCATACCTGTAGGAGGCACTTGAACCAAACCATTTTTATATCTATTTTCCCCCGTACAATCAGTCAGTGCCATAGCAAACATGTTTACCGTGTGGACGACAGAAGCAGAGGCTGGTCCTGGATGTGGGATTGATGTAACGCTACAGCCTGGGGTCGGATACTCGCTGGGGTGGGCGTGAGTGTGACTGTGTCTTTGTGTGAGAGATAGAGACTGAAAGCAAAAGAGCGAAAGAGAAGGGTCCAACTCAGCCATTTTGTAAAAGGTGACTTTGCAGCTGCCATCGTTACTCTTCCCTGTGCATGTCTTATCTTTGTACACTCCCCAGATCGCAAGTTTAGCCGTCACGAGCTCTCTGCCTCGCTCATGAACATTTGTAAAGATATATATAAATATTTAAATTACTTTTCTTGTAGGTTTTCAACTATATATATGTTAAATCCCTACCTTCTAAAACTGCTGGTGTTCAATAAAGACAGTTGCTACGTGTTCTACTATTTACTGTGGCTTTCAGACGTACTGCATCCGACACAGCCTCATTCACGCCACATAAACACATATACACACAGAGAGGGAAGCAGCAGAGCAAGGAGAGACCAAAGAGAGGCAGCATTGAACAAAGGCAGGGTGTGTGAATTATCCATACGAGTTCAGTGTTAAAATGATAAAGAAGTCAGAGTTCCTCTCTAATGTTGTGGGAGCAGACTCAACCTACAGATAAGTTCAAACGCTTCCTTTGTGAGCATCAGCATGTGTGTGTGTTTTCTTTCAGTCTGAGCGACTTCTGTCAGGTTTTCTGCTTATTTATATATTTTTTAAATTGTGAAGATAAAACGGAGAGAGGAGCAGCTGCCTGCTGGCGTCTCCATCCCGGCTCTGTAGGTTCTGTTTACTCTTTAGTATTCCAGTCATTTAAAAGGAGGCGGCGTTCACCGCATAACACAAAAATACATAATCAGACAGGATGCATTTACAGTGATGCCTGGTGTGTCACTGCGAATCAGCACGAGCGAAGCCTCAGGTGGAAAAGTAATAGAGGAAAAAAGAGAGCGATACAAAGGAAGGAAGTGACACAGGTGCAGAATAGCAGCGTATTCCCAGACTCGGCTATTTGACAGATGGTTTTACCCCACAAACATGCACACATGCAGTCAATGTTTTAAAACACGGAGACTGATCTGCTGCTTGAACAAAAACAATGTTTAGATGTTGACTAGGACACTAAGCTATTAATTAAAAATACTGTTAATTTATCAATGATCACACACTACTTGCAGCCATAGTTTGGTTTTTAACGGCACTTGTGTATATTTTATCCAGTTAGTGCATAAAAAACTGCATCAGAACATTTTGATCCAGAATCATATTGTCTACAAACAAACCTCCTTTGTCTGTCACAGCCACAACCACAAACACTGAGGTTTAACATCTTGCAGCTGACTTTGGTGGTTTGCAGCCACGCGATGAAACGCATCAAGGTGCCTCGTTGGAGACAACAACCCGGAGAAGGATATAAATGTTGACACCTAGTTACAGTGAAGAGGCATGTAGCAGAGCTGCAGCTCTCATTTAAAGGATCGCATCAGCTACACATAAGGCTAAATCATTATTTCTTTATATTTACATTGGCCACTTTATTAGGTGCACCAGTGCAGTCTCATCTAATCCAGTCAAGCCGTTTAAATACAATGGAATTCTAAACACACACAAAGCACATTGTGCTGCATTAACGCCACCTTTGAAAGGGTGTAAGCTTCAGTTGTTTTTAGAACTTCACTCATATTTTGGAGGAGCCATAATGATCAGTAATCCTGCTGTATCTGAACCCCTGCATATGAAGATGTAGCAGAATGACGTGTATGAAGTGAAGCAGCTTCTCTAAATCAGCTCTTTGATGCTTGCTGCATCTCACTGGAGGCTACGAGCACTAACACACGAGCATCCATACTGTACAGCGCACACACAGTATTTCAAACTCACTTTTGTTTATTACTTGCACGATAAACATGTAATTCCTGCGAAAGATGTCCCAGCTGACCCTGCATCAGAATAATAAGCAGCTTGATCAAAATGAGCTGGAAAATTAAATCGATACATTGCGTCTGCTGGAGTTTCTGTAAATTGACAAATGGAGAAGAATGAATCATAAGCAATGTATAACGTGACGGGCGAGGCGATGCATTATTCACACAGCCTATTGATTGTATTACAATGCACAATATTAAGAATATTTCTCAAGCCTTCAGTAAGTAATGTGTGGCGATGGAATACACTTGCAGTATATTTATGAATATGTCCAAGTATTTATATACGTAAGGGTTCAGCCTTCATCTTCATGCAGCAAGTACTGCCATTAAACAGCCTGACGTCTCAGTGGGACTGTAACTCCTGCCGACTGAGCCCCACAGTCACCAAACCCAAACTCCGCTAACTTCTAAGCCCATCTCTCCAGTCTCTTACTTCTGAAGGGATAACCCTCCTCCTCTTCCTCCTCCGCTCCTCTGATAAAACCTCTTCCTCCTCTGTCCTGATCCCATTCACTGGCAGGACTCGTGGCCTTTTCTCCACAACAGCTACCCTAATGGTCTCTCTCTACACAACACAGACACACAAACCACTCGAGCTACTGCAAGGCACTCAAAGCGGCACAAACAGCCTGCTCTGTTTGGCGACCATCATCAACACGCTGCTTGTGTTTGCATTATCAGGTCCTGAACACTGTGCGGATGTGGAGGCTGTAGATTCATTTAATGAGACATCCTCGTTTGATTTTTTGATTTTTAATGTTCCAAACCTCCCTAATTCTGCAGTTATATGGCTTTTATTACAATCACGTACTGGATATTGTTGGGACTTGGGACTGAAGCGTCCAAGTGGAGCTCAGCCATCACTCGTTTAATTATGTCTACCTTTGGTGAATTCTGTGGCATAAGAAAGCTGGTTCTGTCATTTTAGAAAAATGTAGATCTCACAGACATTCGCTGCTGACACCTGCCTCAACTCGTCCGTTTAGAGGATTAACACAGTTAATGCCGGTCGTTTAGCAAATCAAAGCTGAACTCAGGTCTCCGTGTTTCTACCTCGCTGCTTGGCCTTGTTCTCTTTTCTATGGTGTTGTAGTGCGACCTAGAGGCCAAATGCTGAACTGCAGCCTGAATGTACACATTTGCAGGCCCATGATTTGACAAGGAAACGATGTTTTAGCTACACAAAAACCATTAGTCCACTACGCATTAAACTACACAGGGAAACATTCAACAGCTTACACAGGCACACACGCAGTAGGAGCTAGTGAAGATCAGTTCAATTCCAAATGAAACTGATAAATAACGGACATCATGCGTTGTCTAATTAAGGTAAATCCAACCAACCAACCAAACACACACTCACCAACCTTAAAAGATATGATGAACTGTTGACTGGCATGAGCCACAGTACAGAAAACCACACTGCACGTCCTTGAGGTGTGATTCAGTTTAATGTGGAGGTGAGCTGAGCTAAATGAAGGGACTGCTCCACTATGCTACCTTCAACTAGCCTTAATAGCAATGTCAGGTCTGCCTGAATGTGAGCCAAACGCTACAGCACGGCCTGCAGCATGGCTAAAACTATCCGACAAAAGAAGAATGTTCACAGATATGAACCTAAAAGGTGGAAACAAAACCACGCCTGGCCTCCATCTGAATCCCAGTAAAAGGACGACAAATGTGTCTCATTTATAGAAGGTTGCAAAGAGAAGAAAGAGAGCAGAGAGAGCAGTATTAGTGTGACATGTGTGTAATGTATGCTGATACATCGTGCTTCAAAGCGCTGCAGGACAGCATCCACAACCATGCCTGCAGACGTCCAGACTGTCAGGACATCTGTCATTGCTGACAGTCATATGCGCCGCCATGTGTGTGTTTGGGTACGTCTGTGTGTGTGTGCGAGGGGGAAGAGGGAGAACGAGGCAAGGGATGGATGGATCTCTGGCAGCGGGTCAGTCCAGAGAACATGGCAACAGCCGTGCCTTCTTAAACATTCATGTCTGGTATGCTCAGTGGCGTGTTTTGTTTTTTTTAATGCATCAACCATCAAAGGGGCTTAATGATGTCAGAGAGAACATACACCCATGCAATGCGATTAGAGCAGCATGCAGGCACAGACAGCACGAGCAGGGCACAACATCAGCAGCAGCACGTTTAGACACTTAGACGTCAAAGCTATAAAACCAAAAGTGTGACACCAAAGGCATCTTCTCACAACAGCAACCTGTGGTAACAAAACCACAAACGCACACGTGTGGATAACAGCTCTTAAACACAACCTCCTCCTCTCGGTGCTGGATTGATGGGGCATATGTGTGTTTCATAACACCAGGTGGCGCTATTTGCACACGCTCGTCCTCAGAAGCACAAAGACTCTGCAAGGGAATGTGACAGAAGGCACGAGTCCTATTCAAAGATTTACCGGTGATGTGTATTTATTTCATGTGTCACTCTCAGTTTTCCAGCCATCAGTTTATAAAACAAGAGGAACAAAGACACAGAGCAAAGCATGAGAGTCTGGGAAGGTTTAAAACAAACTGTCCAGATCATAGAACTATTTCACATGATTCCATCTAGACTAAAATGACCAGAAAATTATATTGTATTTACCAACTGAAAAACCCAAGCTCGCTTTTACCCCTAACAGAATTAACTTTAAGATATTAAAAACCAAATTGAAGGGATTCCAAATATGCAAATAGGCATTGAGGAAAAGGAGATCAATTAAAGAACAATTATACACATTCATGCGCAATGTCCAGGACTTTTTTAGCAAACAAAGAGCCACTACTGTGTTTATCCTCGTCTTTTAGCATCTGGGCCAAATCTTGACTCATCCCTACTCAGAGTTCATGGTTGTGGGATTGTGCTTGAGAACTGTGAGCTACAGCTATAACTGCCAAATGGTGCGATCGAACGTCACTGTCTTGTGTCAGCGTGGAGCTAAGTTGGATGATGTAGATCTCAGTAACCACTTGATTAATATGTTTTTAAGAAATCCTTCACACGCTCCTCTAGTCTCTATGATGATCAGGGCTTGTATGACGACATTTATGCCTGTAAATGTGTAGCTGCTACTTTTTCTGTCACAAAAATACAATTAGCGATACCGTACAGACGGAACTAAAACTTTGTGGACAGGTGACATATTAAAGGGGCGAGTGGAGGGAAACGGAGGCCACAGAATAATCGTCCACAACAACAACAACATAAATAAAGTTGTCAAAGTACAACTAAAAAATATTTTGTTGTTTACAATATCAGCCTGTTCAGAAGTCCGTCTTATGGATGTTAGGGTTTCATTACGTACAATAAATATTTCCCAAAGCTCTTCCTGTATGTGCATCATTAAGGCTCTGACTGGTTTGTATTTTATGGATCGCAACATAAGATTATTTGCAGTATTTAATTGTTGCTCCTCATGACGCTGCCTGCTGCTGTCAACCCGCCCTACAGCCTTCACAGGGGTTCCCCATTCACAAAGCCTGAAGCTTGACTTTACAGAGGGCGGAGAGAGAGAGAGAGCGGGGAGAGAAAGAAAGAGAGGGGGGGAGAGAGAGTTGAGACATCCCTTCCTCACTTGGCTGCATTTGGTTTACCGACACCAGAGAAGCGACCATGCTGTGGAAACTAGTTGAGAATGTCAAGTATGAAGACATTTATGAGGTAATGTCGCTGTCCAGCTGTTTGTGCTGTTGGGAAATCGAGGCGTTAGTCGTGGATTTGGGGGATAAATGGGGCGTTAGGCGTCGTTAGGTTGGCTGGGGCTTCTGCAGGAGGCTGCAGGCCTCTTCATTTGGTGATGGTGGCTGTGAATTTACACTGAAGAAATATTTCCACGATAGTTACATTCAGGCAGAATATTGGCTCCTACTGTGCTGATGTCTTTCACTTTGTGTATTATTTAATGTTATGTTTGTGTCTGCTGGAGATTAATTCAAAAATCTTATAACTATTGCTGGCTATTTTTAGATTTATGCAATATCTTCATCCAGTATTTTAGCTTTAAATATTTATCATGAGGTTCCTTTGTAAATAAAAAAAGTTGGTTTTTTTTAATATACAAATGCTTGCTATAATCAACCTAACTGAGAACTTTAACATTTATTTCTGGTGTGTAAATATCAGATTTTTGATTTTTAAAATAGTTACATGGTTTGTTTTAATTTTGCTGTAAAATTAAATATAAGTGTGGGTCAGATCAGGGTGAGGGTGCATCAGAACTATGTACATCATCGGTCTGTCATCATCGATCCCTGAACTATAATGTCTTAAAGCTGGATGTAAAGGGAGAAGGAGAGGGGAGGAATGCCGCCGTGCATGGGGCCCAGCGCTGCTGCGGGTCGGCTCGCTCTGAATGGGCTGGAGCACAAAGCACCCGAAGAAAAGGGCAGCTCACAGGCCCCTCGGTTCAGCCCGATGGGGAGCCCTTGTCTCGTGCCGCACATGGCTTTTCTCCCACGGCGCGAGGGAGGGGAAGCTGCAGTGTTGTTAAACAAGTCATCAAGAGGGCAAACGGGGGCCGCGTAGTCCACAGCAGAAGCTTGAATCGCTTCCTCTGAGTCGTGGCTCCGTTCACACGAGCTCCTCACGCGCCCTGTAGTGTCTCGTGCGTTTTGACGGTAACAAGGCAGCTGCACCTCAACGTGAGCGGGTCTTTACGTTTGTGGAACTGCTGAATGATCTTGCTGGACGTTACGCAGAACATCTGAGCGAGTGACAGAAACACCCTAAGAAAAACGAAGCGCACGACTTTGTGCGTAAAAGTAGACAGTGTTCTTGCGTTGGCGCAGAGGCAGAGTGCGCCCAGTGGGAACAAAACCTCTGACCCTGCCGCGCTTAGTGTCATGTTCGACCCAATAAGCTTCAGCACAGCCTCGGTTTATCCTGTCACCATCCAAACCTGGCTTACGTTGGAGTTTGCTATGCGCAAAATGCAAACGCCAGACTTTGGCTACAAAAGGGGCCTCGGAGCGCACGTGTGGCGTGATGGGGGAATCCTCGCGGTCGTGGAGCCCTGTTCGCTTCCACCTGCTTGACAGAGTCCCTTCTCTAACTCCTGCTGTTCGTGCGTCGTTCCGGCTCTCCACGGGATTTAAACGTCACTCACGGTTGCGCGAGAGGCTTCACGCGCCGTGTGTCGCCAGTCCCCTGCCTCGCGCACATTAATATTCCTGTAAGTCTCAGTCATGAATAACAATTACACCGTAAACCGGGGGTAGAGGCGGGCGCTCGGTGCTCACACTCAGAGCGGCGGCAGCTCCGGGCGGTGGAAGGTTCTGCGTGGAGCTGTAGACCAGAGCGAGCCTGCAGACACGAGCGCGCTGCTTTTACCGGGAATTAGTTTGGCTGCTTTTTAAAAATAGTCTTTGCTGTTTTACCGACACCAGCAGAGCTTTTACAGATGTTAGTTCATTCGTATTCCAGTGCGGTGAGTTTTCTTCACTCAGTATTTTTCAGTATTCGTTTGTGCAGTTATTTGCTGAGACGTTTTAAATTAGGCTGTAACGTTTCACCTCCAGGCTCTTGTGCTTTTTGTTCAGGAGATTCAATGCCAGTTAGGCTGCTCTGGCTGCATCACCAGAGGCACTGCTCTAATACACGCATCGTGGCGCTGGGCCTCCATATGCTTTCATTTCGTTCAAATGTGGATCTAATTGTACAAAAAGCTGATTTTTCTGTTCTCTGCGCCCTCTTCAAGGACCGGCATGACGGTGTCTCGAGCCACAGCTCGCGCCTGTCCCAGCTGGGCTCAGTTTCGCACGCAGGACCGTACTCCAGCGCGCCGCCCCTGTCTCACGCACCATCCTCGGACTTCCAGCCTCCATACTTCCCTCCGCCGTACCAGCCGCTCGCTCACTACCAGAGCCAGGACCCGTACTCTCACGTCAGCGATCCGTACTCTCTAAACTCCCTGCACCAGAGCCAGCAGGGCGCATGGGGGGCGCGGCAGCGGCAGGACGCCGCAGCAGACCGGATGGAGAGCTCGGCTCTGCTGGCGCAGCCTCGGGCCTCGCTGCCTCAGCTGTCCGGGCTGGACCCACGGCGAGACTACGGTGGAGTACGGCGGCCCGACGTGCTGCTGCACTCTGCTCACCCGGGACTGGATCCCGGGATGGGCGACGGACTACTGCATGGGCTGCACGGTATGGAGGATGTTCAGGTGAGCCAAAGGTCGAAAAGCCACAGAGTGGAGACTTTTAACCTTATCAGTGGAACCTGAACACAAGTCTAATAATATGGAATTAGATGTTAAATATTTTTAAGTTTAAAGGAAATTAGTATTTAGGTCAGACATGTATCCCAGCTTTTATTGTCAAGGTGCTAGTTTTAAAATAAATTAAACGATAGCGTCAGTAACAGGGCGTATTGGTAACTGATGACAGTCGTCCCGAGCCCTCAGGGCTCAGCTCAGCTGTAGCCTGAACCCAAATGTCCCACAGCTGAACAGTTTGTCACAGGAAACCAGAGTCTTGTTTGTCCACAAGCAGCTCACATATAGATATGGGAATTTAATTCATCAGGAATAACGAGGAACAAGTCGTTTCTTCAATGAGAATTTTGCTTTTTGGCCGCAAAGCAGTTTTAGTTTTCAATAGTATTTAATATATTAACATTCCGATTTATTATTATTATTATTTCTTAACACTGGCCGATTGTGTTGCTAAGGTGCTAAACTTACAAAGCAGGCGAACAGACAGATTCGGTTATGTAGGATTTCATCTTCCTCCCGTTTCCCCTCAAGGCACAACCAGCACGATTTGCTTGCCATTTAACCTCAACGACAGATTCTCATTTCTGGTTTTTCGTGTTTCAGTCATACATTTATTAACCTCAACGAAATTAGTTTGAACAAATATTCCTCCGTGTCCCCTTTTAAACAGGTGTGATGACGCATCGATGCCGTTTGGGATTATTTATAAGAGAGTTATTTGATAAGAGGATGCATGGGATTAAAGAATGAGGCTATAAATGTGAGAGATGTCTTCTTCCAGACAAGCCGTGATTATCATGAACTATGTGTGATTAATACGTGAACACAAAACAACCTAACGACGTTTATTTTTCTGCGTTTGCAAGCAGAAGTAATCCTATATTATTTGTGTTGACGTTAAAAATATTACAAATAGACGCGTGTGCTCATTAGACTTAAAATATGAATGATCTTGCATAAATCAGACCATAATTCTATGTATTTACCTCTGTTCTAATAGACCATTGA
This sequence comes from Macropodus opercularis, assembly GCA_030770545.1. Classification (NCBI taxonomy): domain Eukaryota; kingdom Metazoa; phylum Chordata; class Actinopteri; order Anabantiformes; family Osphronemidae; genus Macropodus; species Macropodus opercularis. The sequence goes on from CM061112.1 coordinate 2,208,889, forward strand.
AGACACCAACGGAACGAACATCCTGGATCAATCCGTAATTAAGAAAGGTACAAACACACACAGTCTTCTGAGCAACACTGTCAATATAAGTATAGGAAAAGACGACAATCATTTGCAATAATTACTCTGCAGAGGACACGTCGCCACCTTTCCTTCGTTTCTTTACACCGCTCATTCCTAAGCTTCTGGGCACCACATGGGTCCAGACTGGATCCATGTTCTCTGCTGTATCCCGAGTCTGAACCGGGTTAACGATCCCTGTATATTGACTGGCAGGCAGTGTGTCGCTGACAGGCTGCCGCTCTGATGATGTGCGGTGATTTAGTTACGGGATGTTGAGTGACTGAGCTCCCCGCGGGGCATTTAAGCCACTGATGTAATAAATGGCACCGCTCACCGAGATCTCGTGAGCTCGTTTAGAGCTAATCTGCGGTATTATCCCCCGCGGAGCCATCAAAAAAAAGCTCACACTGGCCCCTACGCACGCACGAGGCTGGCTGGCTGCTTCTTTTATTATTTCTTATATCATTAGCGCGCGCATTAGCGGAGTGAAGGAGCATCCTGTGATGCTGGTGGGAGTTAAACCGGCCGTGGAGAAAAGACGGGGAGGTGGTTAATGCGATTTGGGAGCACGAGCCAATCAACAATCGATAATAGTGTAATGAGAATGTCGCGCGACATTAAATAACAGTAAATGCCCGGCGCGTGGGCGCTTCATTAGGCCCGGGCCGCCCTCTGCGGCGCGCTTGAACAAAGTTTGGCAGAGGGGAGAGATTCATCAGAGCTGCGCTGGAACCTCCACTCACGCGTCCTCTGACCTTCTGACCTCCCTCTTTCAGTTCCCATGCCGCCCAAGAACGTGGGCTCCTTGATGCTCGGCAAGGATGGGCTGATCGGTGGGGTGACCGTCAACATCAACGAGGTGTTCTGCTCGGTACCGGGCCGCCTGTCGCTGCTCAGCTCCACCTCCAAGTACAAAGTGACCGTAGGGGAGGTGCAGAGGAGACTGTCCCCGCCCGAGTGCCTCAACGCCTCCTTGTTGGGGGGCGTGTTGAGAAGGTACGACGGCAGCCTCTGCCCAACTCTGATGATGTTTACAGCCGCGGTTCTTTAATCACGTCACACTCTTATTCTGTGCAGAGCAAAGTCCAAAAACGGTGGAAAATGTCTGAGAGAAAAGCTGGAGAAGATTGGACTGAATTTACCCGCTGGAAGACGCAAAGCTGCCAACGTCACGTTACTAACATCTCTGGTAGAAGGTGAATAATTAATTCCCGTCTATGTGCGGAAATCGGTGTAAATTTGAAGAAGGGCTTTACATTTTAAAACAAACACCCACCAAGAAATGTCGCTTGATCTAAACGATACACGAAGCATCTTGTGCTTCCTTGTCCAGAGAAAATATTAATCAAATAAACTTTATCAAGAATTATGCACAGCTATAATAACAAAGGTCATGACCTTACAGGTGTGACAATGCCTCCATATATATATAAAATGGCTTATAAGATTTATTTAAAATGCAATGACAGGGAAATACATGGTTATAGTTGTATAAGTGGATAAATACGGTTGGACGCATAACCCTTTTATTAAATTAAAGATTAAGGTTCGGGCCTTGAAAACAATTTTAGATGTATAAATATATATATATATATATATTTTTGAGATTCTCCCTATAATATTGATCTGTAAATAAATATTATATAAAGTTTATTTTTATTAACATGTTCATTTTTATTTATCTATAAAATAACTGAATCGCATACACAAACTCTACTGGCCTTTTAATATTTTTATTTAATTGAAAATAAATAAATGTTATTTGGGCTGCAAATAGTAGAATAAAGCCTTTAGCACAGTAAATCAAATCCTGCGTCATCAGGGTTGGGAGTCAAATATTTGCTGTGTAGCGTGATGCGTGTCGTTACTGACTGTCCACTCACACCTCGCCTGCAGGTGAAGCGGTTCACCTGGCCCGGGATTTCGGTTACATCTGCGAGACGGAGTTTCCCACCAAAGCCGTGAGCGAGTACCTCAACAGGCAGCACGCGGACCCCAACGAGCTGCACACGCGGAAAAACATGCTGCTGGCGACAAAGTGAGTTTGATGGAGCATTTGATTAGATCCCGTTCCCTCATCGCCTTTATAGGTGTCTGTCATGTAATATATATAAAATGCATGTCTGCAGTGCAGCACGGAGATGAAAACACGAGAGAGAATCGTTTAAGTTGAGGATTTAGCTATACGGTAAAATACAAGGTCATGACACTAAAAACAACTGTGCACAAGAAGATGAACAGGACGAAGGAAATAACATAGATGCAGATATTTCTATTTCATAGGAGCCTTCTGCTGCAGATTAATCTGCATTTCAGGCACTTTCTCTAAATATTTCTTGTGACGTGTAACCCTCATTTAACCTCACGTCTACGGCCAGTTTCCCAATGAAACACATTGAACCTATTATGGATACAAAATGTGATCAAACAGCTACACTAAAAAATTAGGCACTGATTGAATATCGAGCATTTAGAAAAAGAGAAACCCACGTTAAATCAGAGTATGTTACAATTGTGCAGAGTCAGATGAGATGAGATGCCCACAACGCAACCCCATCACTTCACAGCAGTAACCTTTAGCTCCAGGACCATTATTTGATGCTTCAAAGATCCAGAGACACTATAAAACACAAGCTCAGACGAATATGTTTGACCTCTGCTCCGGCTCTTAGAAGTGAAGATCGTATTCCTGGTCGTCATAAAGTTACTTATATTAATCCACTTTCACGGGCCTTTGTGGGTTTGCGAGTACCTTTAGCTACTGAGCAGGACGGCTGAGGCAGCAGCCTTGATGTGAATTTAAACACGTGGATTTAATCACTGCATCACTGGAATTTTTAGCAACCAACAAAGAAACCTCTTCCAGTTAAGGTGCAGTCCCAGTCTAGGTCTAAGCCCTTCAGAGAGTCTGCCGGCCTGCACTGCACAAACCATCTGTTTGTGTGTCTGTGTGTGTTCATGTGGGCTCGGTGGTGGATGTTTGATGCCTGGATTCAAACCTGTTCCAATACTGTGTGTCGGGGCTGCCTGTTAGAAATTCATTATTTAGCAGTGGAGTGTTTCAAGTCGTCAGAAAACAACAGCGAGGGCCCTGAGTGTAGCCCCGGGTGGCGGCTTCTCCTCTCTACTCCCCTAACCCCAGCTGGGCTCGGCCCGCACAGCCTGTCACTCATTTGCTGAAGCTCTGCCTCAAGGCCGCTTTCACATCGAGTGTGTGTGTGTGTGTGTGTGTGTGCGCATGGGGCGTGCAAGCATGAATCTAAGCGAGGGAGAAAGAGAAGGGGTCTCTTGAATATAAAATGAGTCTAAAAAAAAAAACACTACGCTGAAATTTAACAAGGAGAACTAGGGAAGAGGTGATTTTCTCTCACAGCAGAATTTTCGAGCATAGAGAGAGAAAATGCAGTTTATGACCTGTGCTCACAAATTGCTCGTTGCCGATTAAATATTTGCTCGATATGAAGGCCTCAAACTGTACCAGTGCTTCTCCCTGGCCGTGGTTTTACATTAGGGTTAGTACAGTGATGACACGTGGAATTATCCTTGTAATTGTTGGTGATTATTGGACTATTTTTCATGATCCAGAGAATAATTTGTCGAACGTTATCATCACAGCGTGTCACGAGGATTAGAGTAGGTGTAGTCCGACATCTGTGCTTTAGATAAGCAACGTTTTCGTGTTCAAGAGTCAAATTCTTCATAATCAGTGTTGGAAACTAAACACAAAACTCACCCGTTTGCTCTGACAATGCGTCCACTCAGCTGATTGCATCGAGCTTGGACCTGTTCTGGTTTTTTTCCAAAGGCATCCTGGGAAACCAACATAAGGAAACAATCAAAAAGGACAAAAACACATTTTTGGGGGAAACTGCATATGAACCTTGTGCATTTGACATAGTAAAAAATAAAGCAAGAAAACACTCCGGTGCTGCTCCAGTGTTAAGTGTCAGGACTGGTTTCAGCACAGCACAGGCAGTTTTCAGCATCGAGTTTAACACGTTAAATGTCATGATTACACCAGTGTGGTGCTCTTAAGCTCACAGGTGTCAGTGAATCATTTCCTGCATGAATAGGTAAGGTTGGATCATGCTGCCTTCAGGAGCTGCTGAGCTACCTGCAAGAATTACATCAGTCTGGGTGTCAGTGATGGTCTCAATGCTGTTTTAGGGTCTTTCTCCACCCTGGCAGGAATACAGCTGTCACAGATTGTCTGCTTTTGCTTGGCATTACAAACCATGATCTAGCACCACTTCAACGTCTGAGTAAATGTGCTACCATTGCTGACGCCATGCAGCCTGTTGAGTTGTTCTGCCACAGAACAGAACACTGACTTTCGATACATATGGATTTTACAGAGATACAGTATGTTTAAAAACTTGCTGTTGTCTCCTGTAATATCAGGCTCATAAGAACAGGAACAGAGATATTAGCTTCTTAAAGTTCACAATTCACCCTTTTAACCAATCAGAGAATTTAAATGAACTCTGCTAGTTTAGTAAGTATTGCAGCTTTTTACTTCATGTTGATTAACCTCTGAAGAGCTGTGAAAAGACAACAGGGCCAGTGAGAGTCATGGCTAAGTTGACCGATAGTCTCAGGTTTGAACTAGCTCATGCTGCTTTGTTTACTTTCACACTACAGCTCTGAGCTGGTTACTACAACTGAGGGTTCTGATATAGTCTTGATTGCTTTTTACCATAGAATCATGAGGAAGATGTTCGTGACTCACACTGGTGCATTTAAGGCTTTGCTGGATTTCACTTTGCTTTCAGCCACACTGACGTCTTGTTGTGTCTCTCCCCTGCAGACAGCTCTGTAAGGAGTTCACAGACCTGCTGGCCCAGGACAGGACTCCCCTTGGTAACTCGAGGCCTACCCCCATCCTGGAGCCCGGCATCCAGAGCTGCCTCTCCCATTTCTCCTTCATCACACACGGCTTCGGTTCGCCCGCCATCTGCGCCGCGCTCACCGCCCTCCAGAACTACCTCACAGAGGCTCTCAAAGGACTTGACAAGATGTTTCTCAACAACCCTCCCAACAACCGGCACGGGGACGCCGGCAAGGCCGGCGACAAAGAGGAGAAGCAGCGGAAATGAAGCTGGGGAAAAATCCGGGAGTGGCGGGGGGATGATGGAGAGCCAAGCAGGAGGCAGGCGTTACACCGTTACTTCTAGCTTTACACCATTGCGACCTGACCTGCCACAAGCAAGGCTGAGGTGGAGAACGAAGAGGAGGAAGACACCCACTGGCCAGTGTCTGGGAGCACAGAGGGATTTTTCATCTGTGTTACGTTCTTTTCATCCCCCCGAGGACATGGTTGTTACTGTGTTACATCCATTTCGCTCCCCCTGCCTGCATCCTGTGAGACTGAGATGCTGTAAGCCGCCAACAAACAACATGTGTGCGGGTGCGTGTTTGTGTGTCAGAACGAACGTGTGTTTGTCTTTACACAGAAAAAGCATCGTGGTTACAAAAGTTTGGTTGATGAGCATTTTATCTGTGAATCAGGTCTGTCTGGTTATTTAATACAAGTATGAGGAGGGAGGGCGTTAATTTATGTGTGTAAATATTTATTTATATTAATTTAAATGGATGGTTGTGTAAATAGGTGCACCAGCTATTTTGGAGTCTGCCTATTTATCTGTGATTTGACCTTTGAGCCGGCAGGGGGGACAGGACTCATCCAGTGTTTTTCTGTTCTTATAGAGCTGTTGTCATGGTGCTGATGATGGGTAGACATGCTTCTAATTGTCCAGTGATTTCGTTTCTATCACACTGATAATAAACCATGTGTTTTATTATGCGAGGTGTGCAGCCTGCGCCTTTTCTCAGGAACATTCATTCAAAATTTAAAAAAACCTGGGATTCGTTGCGTAGTTTGAGGGCGTTGTTAATGCTTAGAAGACAAAAATGAGCATCTTTAAGTGGAGCATGGGATTTAAAGGAAATAGCTTTTCTTAAGGACTTAAGGTGGAAATGACCCAGGACTTGCACTGCTGCTGTTTGTTCATCATAACCAAACAAAAGTTTACATTAACTCAGGCAACAAACTAATGTAAGTGTTTCAGTTCAGTTAAATCGCTGTTTACTTATTTATCGTCCTACACGTGGAAACAACTTTGGTGGACATTAATTGAGTATCGTTTTAGTTTTTCCTGATGTTCTAGACAAAAACAGGATTTAAATGTTAATAATGATTAAGATGATTCATAAAGTACAGCCTGGGCCTTTAAACCCGTTAGGTATTTAAGTACTGTACTAACCGAGGTATTTCTCCTAGTGTCCAATTCATTTCTGCCAGCAAATAATTTAATTTTCGTACATTTGTAAAGTGTCACACTTTTAATCCCCTTTATTTGATAACCTCACTTAATACTCAGATGTAATCAAACAAAATTGTATTGTCATAATGTTTTGATGAACCCTGGTGTGAGATTCACAAACAACTCAGCAGCATGTAAAGTCTTTCAAATTAAAATCATTAGATAAGGCCATTAAAATAAGCAATGAACATGACATGGGATCAATAATTATCGCAATTTTGATTGAATGAGCAATTATGTAAAAATCCTACTTTATTTTCAAGAATGTATGAAGCTAATATTTTATGCACTTTTACTTTAGCGGCCTATTTTTACTGATGTTAGAGACCCGAGTACTTCCTGCTACCAAACAAATGAGGGTTGGACAAAGCACGAGCTAAAGCGTTTCATTCTACATCGGGCCGCGGCGGTGCATCGGGTGGTTCTGGAGGTGGTTCAGAGTTCTGGAGTCCATTTATCGCACAGCTCTTCCAGGGAGATAATTGTATATTGTGCAGCCGCTGAGGTTCTCAGAGAGGCTCCTCTCCCTCGCACGTGCGCACGGGGAATAGAGTCGTGCCTCGCGGGCCCGTTTCTGCAGTGAGGATCCACTACCGGTGCGCTAATGACGGCTGAGCGCGTGAGACACCGAAAAATAGAGGGAGACGGAGAACGAAAGCTTAATGAGAAGAGAGAGACGGGCATAAAGAAAATAGGAAGCTGGAGAGAGAGCGAGCGTCCCGCAGGCTGAGGGTGACCGGTGGAGCGGAACGCCGCGTGACGCAGGTGCAGAGTTCAGCACCCGCATGTCCGCGAGCGATTCCCGCTCAACAAAGAAAAGAAGCTGCTGAGCATCAGTGGCTACAGCAACGACAGGTTGGCTGCAGCCACAAACAAGCGGCACCAGGAGAAACGCCACGTCTGAGCTCATTAGTCTCCCTTCATCAGGAGCTTTTATTTACACAGTGACTGCAGCCGAAGAAAAACCAACTTTACCTATAGACGATTCTTTGTTTAGAACACAAAAATGAAGAGCTAACTGCCAACAGCTAAGTCCAGACTGGTTATGTTTAAAATACGCAGCCCTGCATGACGTCATCTAGGTCCAACACATCTGTATAAAGCTCACAAAAGCAAGACATTAAATTCAGAGTTCTTGTTAATAAGTGTTGCCACAGTGTTTGTGTCCAGACAGTAACAAGGAAGTTCAAGGAAGAAACTGTCACAGTACGAGAAAAGGATAAATATAAGTTAAATAAAAGGTTAAACATGTCGACATCTATCTACCATCTGCACAATTTAATTTCATCAAACAGTCTTGTTTTGATGGGCTAATGGTTTCTTTACGATTTTTAATTTTGTTAGATGTTGACAGACTTGATTTTTGGACACATGAACTATGTTGCAGGTTAAGAGACTCAATAGAAAAATGTCAAAACAAATGGTTCCATTTCCAAATCATAATTATTCATATTATACCTTAATTGTCTCATCACTGGGAGTAATTTAGAATTAGCTTGACTGTAACACTGCTTTCATCAGGACCATTTCTCTGTCGTATTTGTTTTCAGAGTTTTTAGATGCACAAGAACATAAAAATTATTTCGACACTGATACCAGAGCAAGGGAGAAAAAGTTCAGAAACCTGATGTTTTCCTCCAGCTGACCTCTGAACTACTTCTGCTGTAAATTCTAAAGTGTATATACGCGCCTGTGTTCTGGCCTAGTTTGAATCCAGCACCTGTGGGAGTCTTTGCTCTTGCTGACCTCGCTAAAGCCCATCACTTCCTGCTCACACCAGCTGGACATAGTATGAATCACTCGTGTTTGATGAATTGGTGATTGTGGGAAGCAACATTTATTTATATGAAAATGTCACAGGTTGTTACTTTAATGAGAGGCCAATGGGAGGTAATTGAGTTATGAGCATCGACTGAGACGACAATATAGGATAGATGAGAAATATGAGAGCACCACTGATGCTCGGTTTCACATCTCTAGTTTTAGCAGGAACTGGGGGGACAGGACCCCATCAGCAAAGCCCCTCAGCATTCTGTCACGCAATGGGCTGTAAAAATGCTTATCCAACACACACACAGGTTATCCAGCATACAGACAGCTGAGTGCCGGTCGGGAGTAATTCCTGCTCGGGGCAGTGTGCTCCAGGCAAAGCAGGCGCGTGCTGGATATTTCATTATTCATTAATTTACTGTTTAACAAATCCTGTCATTACTGAGCCTGAGTCGAGTTCATACACACACACACACACACACACACAGCAGTGGGTGTCAGGCGTGGCAAATCGGCCTGTTTGATCCCGGCTTTCTCAACAAACGGGGAGAGAGCCATGAATAATAAGAAACGAGAAGCCTCGCCGGAACGAGAGAGCGTGACACTGTCTCACAAAAAGCCCTTTAGCATGGAGCAAAGCTCCGCCGGGGCCTCACCGAGGGCCCAGAGTTCATTATAAGAAAAGAAAAAACAAAACAGAAAAACAAACAGTTGGCACGACCATGATCGATATGAAAGGCAAAGCTCCCCCACACACACACTCTCACACAAAAGGCGAGCGTGAATCAGTTTGACAAAAGCTGCTGCACCGTTTCCTTTCTGCGCAGTGAGGAGAGGAGCACGGCTGCTGTTTGCTGTTCTCACCACCGAGTCCACTAATGGGATCAGGATTAAAGCTGGGGATGTGTTTTTGGCTTGTGCATCCCAGTTTTTGGCTTACATCCCTGCAAAGACAAAACCAAAAAAAAAAAAAAAAAAAAAAGAACCGTTTCCTGTGAAACAGTTGAATGTACAAACGAGGAACTCAGACACTAGAATAATGACTTTACATCCTCTTTTCAGTCTAGTTCACTTAATTAATTAACAGAGGAAGCCTCAAGGCGACAAACATTCATTACTTCACAGGAAGAAAAACATGTATAAAATATTATAATGCCATATTTGAGTTGTACAAGAAATTAAGTACATTTTATTTCACATCTCTTCAAAATGTCAGACTGTGCAGTCTGCAGCTGGAGATGGTGGAGAAAGGCGACGAGAGACTCGATAAGAGACCTGCAGTGAAGCAAAAGGTTAAAGCCTTCAAGTCGTTCCTCTGAACAGCGAAAGGATAAGACTGTGGTTCCAAGGAGAAACGACGTCGTTTCTCGACGCCCTTAAGTATCCGCGTTCGGTGGGTGGCCGCAGACTTGATGTCATTAACGTGTGACATATGTAGAGCTGACTGAGAGTGGCTGGGGGCCAGTGTGCGTCTCCGCCATGTCTGCGGGGTCGAGGCGCGCTGAGTCTGGGCTTTGTCAGCAGCCGAGCAGGCAGCCAAGCCAGGCCACACTGTCTGCTGCTGTTGATAGCAAGCGCGTTTATCAGTATGCATGACGGACAGTGTGCATGAATGTGCGTTTGCTGGTAGCTCAGGGCAGGAGAACGAGGAGGAGGGCGGAGGTGGGGGGTCTGGTTGGATGTGTGGGCAGGGACACGGGCAGTCCGGGTCCCTTAAGGTTCAACTAGAGACGCTGAGCTGAAGTGACACAGCTGCTGCTGAGGCAAGGCTGCTTCTTCAGACGGGTCAAGGTGACACAGAGGAGAAAACACTTCTGCCACTTGGCTTCTCGCACCCGCTTAAACACACAGACAGACACCTGCATGCAAACAGGATACAAGCAGCTCTCATGCCTACTACTATGGTAGGAATAAAGACTCCATTATAGATGTAGAAACACCGTGATGGGATGAACGTGTCATAGCATCAACTTGACTGCACAGGAAAACAAATTGTAGGATTATTTATTACTCTTAATACAGATTTGCACATTATGAGCTTCAAATTTCAATCTTGCTTTTATTTTTAATTTAATAATTTCTAGCGACATCCAACATCATATTTTGCAAACACTGCACTGGTTAGAGTTGACCTTTAAATTCACCACCTCCTACATGTGATAACCACGGATATTAGCGATTAGCTGATGGTAAACATTAAAGCTTGTTTGTAGATTCAATTTCAACCCAGGTTGAGACATAACAGCAGGTGTAGGTTAGAAGGTGTAGGAGTGAGGATTACTACAGCAGATGAACTCCAGGTCTATTGAACTGCAGCTCGCCCATGTGTGTTTTATTAACTCCTTGTTTACCAAGCGGACCCCCAACACGCACACAGCCTCCAGAGACAGCCTGCTGTTATTAGCTGTGTTTATTGTTGGAGGCATGCTCAGGTCATAACACTTACAAACACACAGACAGGTATGACCCTAGGAATGAAAGGAGGGATGTCACAGCCACACATGGGACAACAGCCAACCACAGGCCGACTTCAACAGGCACGAATCTCCAAACGTGGGAAGTATTAAGGCAGCTAACGAGTGAGTTCAAGTATTTACCCGTCAGTGTGAAAACGCTCTGAGCTTCACTCAATTCACCAACCATTCAACTCTGGTTTAATGAACCAATTTAAATTCTAAGCAGCATCTGCACAGAAACAACCTGTGTTTATAGTCATCTTAAGGTGGACTCTTTATGATTATGAAAAAGGTGGAAGAGGACATACGTGACAACAGATTTAACGATTTTTAATGCGCAGACACCACATGCCGTCGAGACACTGGATGCTTTCAGACCAGCGATTCCAGGGATCTCACAGAAACACACGTGACCAAACCTTAAGGGCTAAACAAACATGGAGGTGGACTGCCTTTATCAGCTGCAAGCATTTCTGAGTGTATGCTATGATTTGCACAGAAAAACAAAAAGTTGGATGAACAGTCGTGGCTGAGGAGATGGAATCGACATGGCTGACACATTTCACAGCAGAAGCTGCAGGTGAGTTGGAAATAAAGTGTGTCCGCTGCTAGAGAAGCTTCACAGGCAGCACTGGTAATATCAGTGTGCGTAATAAAGTTCATTTGTATTATATACCTTTACTGTGTGTTGCTGACGTTTATGTTTGGCTCCGGACCACATTCCCTCATCTAAAGAATGCAATGATGAATCTCAAGCTACACTATGCAGCTTATGAGACTGAGGCTGTTTCAATCTTGCACAAAACCTAAAATTCATCCATCCATCACAGATGGTCCAAATCTGTGGCATCTCCTAGTTACACACAGGGGACTCTTCCACATCAGTGCACCCACAGGGCTCGACCGTCGCTGACTGACACCACAACGACATTGCCTTAAAATAAGGTATGAATTACATCTGAGCGGCACAGTGGCCAAAATGCTGAATATGTAAAAAATGTCAGAAAACAATCACGTGAAGTAAACAGTGTTAAGCCTTAAAGCGAAACCATCTGCTTTTCCCTCGACCCCTTGCTTGCAGTAGTAATGAAGCCATTTCTGGAGCTCTGATATTGCCAGGATTAACCTTGTTTTAAATTCTCATTTCAATCTGGTAATCACATCTGGTCAACAGGTAAACACCACAGACTCATCGTGATGTAAATGTGCTGCAGACAAAAGGTGTGATTAAAGATACGAACAAGCTGGAGAAAGATAAAATGAGGCGAGGGGTGGTGTTTCATAGACGAGGATGATGAGGAAGAAAACTGACAAACTGTATTGTCTGTTCATTTTCACAGATATAATAGAAATTCTGCTTTGGCTCACAAACTGTGAGAGACAGTCGGAGAGAGAGGAAGACTGCCTCAGGGCGATGGAGGTCTCTGTTCAGTGTCTGAACAAAATGCCTAGTCTGATCGAGTGAGCAAGGCCATGAACCAACCATCCACCCCTCAGCATCCAGCCCACCCTCATAACACTTCCAACACTGTGTGTGTGGGAGAGTGTGTTTGCGCGCTGCACCTGTATGTGTGAGTTTGTGTGTGCCTCTGTTCAAGCTGGGTGGATAGATACAACCATCAGTTCATCTCAAATATGACAGTATATAAAGCAAGACAGAACCAAGCCAGTCTTCATATTCCTGTTCTTTATGCGAAGTTAGTCATTATTATAGTATCTGTAGGACAACAGCTATTAATTGTATATGAATTTGCTTTACTTCCATGTACAGTCTGCAAATTATGCAAACACTAGGACAAGACAAAATTACAACACTGTAGTTCACTAAATAAGCAGAAATAGCGGAACCTCTGACTTGGTCAACGATGTCTGCAGTTTGAATATGGATATGGAAAGCTTCTCCACTCAACATACGTTTTATTTTATGCAGTGTACTAACATCAACTAAATAAAACAGAACCGGTCAGACCATAGAACAAGCGACTGGATTACCAACAGCAGCCGAACCCAGCCTGAATCAGGACGAGGAGACAAAGGGGACGTTAGGTGTGGCCGATGGGCTGCTTGGGCCTGTTTGGTCGGCGTTGCTTGACGCTGAACCAAGAGGACAGGAGGGGGCCCGGCCATGACGCTCATCACATCTGAAGCCCCCATCTGTACTGGTGTCTACCCACCAGTCAACTAGCCAACACACACACACACAAACACACTTGGCTCTAATGTTTTCTGACAGTGCTCACATTCAGTTAGGCCCCACAGTGCTTGTGCATGTCACTGACCATAAACAAAACATACACTCCTCTACAGGAGACGCACCACAGGACGCGGGTGTGGATACCCGAGAAATACCACAAGACAAGGGTGTGGGGAGTGTGCGTCGCAAAAGTGTGTGTGATGCCTATGATGGGAGTCTGTGTGTGTGGATGTGAAGCTTCCAGGGAAGGAGAACAGATGCCTGCAGGTCATGTCATATCTCTGACATTAGGGCAAAGTCAGTGGAAGCCAATGGAAAAAAGATGCCAGTTAGCAATCAGCCGAACTGGCTTCAGCACGTGGCCAAACATCCTATTATGCTGCATATTTTATTGGTAAATAAGACAGTTGGACAAAGAAGCTGCCTCCAGTTAGATCGATTTAAAGGTACTTCAATGTTCACAAAAACAACAAAATGCCATAAACACAGCAAACAGGCAATTGACATGAAAAACAAGCAGCATGAGGATTCCCACTGAGGGAATTTGAACTCCTACAGTACATTAGCTTCTCTTTAATGGCTCCCTGAAACATCTAGAACAGAATTTAAAATTCTCCTTCTCTTTTCTTTTGTTTACAACAGAAAAAAGGAGGAAGGGAGGCAGAGCCTTCAGCTTTCAAGCTCCTCTCCTGTGGAACCAGTTCAGGTTTTGGAGGCAAACGCCGTTTCTACTTTTAAGACCTGGCTTAAACTTTGCTTCCTAAAGTAGTAAATATAAAATAAATAAATAAACTTTACACCTGAAGTGGTAAGTGAATGTCTGCTTCAGTTGCGCTGAAATTGAGATAATCCAGTTGGCTCGTGCCCGGCCGGTCCATTCCACAGCTACAGTATATGAACTCGATCTTCACTACATCTAGTGTTTGACTCTAAGCTACGTGACGCGCGCTGCCAATTGGAATCTCACTGGAAGTTAAACTTAAGAAAACTAAATAATTTTCATCCTGTTCAGAAAAAAATATTGACACACAGTCCCCTGAGGTTGTTTCTCATATTTTTAGCTCCTGTCAAAATTTATTATTTTAAGGTTCTGGTGTTGTGTTTTGAGTAGATGAGCTTCCAGTGTGGGTCCCTGGAGAAAAAGTTTGAATCCCACTGTGCCAGCTCTCTGGCTGCTGGCTGCTTAGCGAATGGAAACAGACGTTCCCACCAGAGAAACTGTGCTGTTTACAGACTTTTAAAGCGGTTTTACTAAGCGATACTCATGTGACGGGAAAGATGGTTAAAGTGAAGTTGACAAAGACAAGCTACACGTTGGATGTGAACAAAAACACCATGTACAACGACATGTAAGCTAAGATCTAGATTTTATTTCACTATTCCACTGTGACAAACATGCACAGGGCTTCGATGTGAAGGAGGAATATGATTCCGTTACCCTATCTAAAAAACACTCACTGTGGCTCAACTGCTTAAATCAAACCTAACTGCACGGTCTCAACCTCAGGGACTGTGAACATCCTGCAGCACCAACGGACAGAGGAGTAACTTTTCTTATGGCTGTAAGAACATATACTTGTATATGTTACCACGCACACAGACACAAGCACACACATGCACAACCAACAGATTGTGCTTGATTGACAACTTTGACCTGAATGTGCACATGGCTCCTTTAGCCCCAAGCTACAAGCAAGCAAGACAGCACACACACAATGATGCACATCTCCTTGAATGTGCTTGTGAGCCCAGTGAAAAGCCTTTATCTGTTCCATCTGTGTGTCCATGTTCCATCTTTACACTACGCATGTATGCTTGTTGGCAAGGTGCTTGTGCACTTAAAGCCATAACAGAAACCTTACCGCCAATAAATTTCTGTGCGATTGTAAAACACTTTGTTTCATATCATCCCAACAAAACGTGACTATATCTTTTTAAATATAAACTAAACTAATTATATATTCATTTTATACGTTTGTAAAGGAAAACGTGACAGAAATGCAGGCAACTGGTAGACATGGTGTGTGCTTCAAATCAAGTTCCTGCTGCAGCTACTTTGTTCACATGTCATTTAACCGTATCGGAATATTAACCTGAAAGATCTGGATGTTGGTCTCACTATGGCTCGACTTGGATTTACTGGAATGATCTAGTTTCTGTCATCTATATATTTTTTTTTTTAAATTGTTGCTTTTAAAGCTTTTGAATAGATGAAGCATGTAGATCACTTAGCTCCAAGCCTGGTTTCTATTAAAACAGTGAGCATCTCCTAGTTCAGGAGGACACTGTAGTTTTTAGCGAACTCAAGTCAGGAATACATTTGTTATCGAACAAGTGAGAAAGCACATTCTTAAATAAAACTGATGCGCATTTATATGAAACTAAGAAATCCAACTTTGGATAGAGAGACAATACTTATTACAGCCAAATAGTTTCTGGTTTTAGCTTTACATCACGTCAAGTACTGGACATCCTTTAAATTCACATTTATGGCCGTACAGAGTCAGGATTGAGGCTTGTTGTGCAGTTGAAGCATTGTTTTCTCTCAGATCTTCTTTAAAACAAGCCACAGGCGAGTTGAAATCAGTGTTAACAAGAGGAATACCAGGAGCCTTCAGCACTGGGCCTCAACTCGCCTGCTGGAGCCAACAGTGGGCGAATATTCATCCCTGCTCACGTAATCATTTTGACTTCAGCGTGGTAGATCCGAGGGGTTATTCTTATGACCTGCAGGGCTTCGGGGGAACTACAACGCAGTGGCTCGCCTGGAACATGTATGATTAGAGTATGTTTGCGTCAGTGGAATGAAAAGTGTCGTGCACCTGCAGTGTGCACTACGTCCTTGATGACTTTACGGTTAAATTTAAGTTCCAAGTTTGAGGAAAGAATAATTTAAGTAGTTATTTAAATTATCATTTAATAAGCTTAGGGGATTTGCAGGGGAACAGATGCAAACATTCACTCCATGTATCCCAGTTTTTTTTAGGCAAAAACCGAGAAAATTACTGCCTCATTATCCTGAAATCACTTTTTAATTTGAATGAATTGACTGAGGCATGAAAATATTACATACTACGTTGCGACTGTGTCATGCAAAATAGTGATAAAGTGTAATAAGGCAGATGTGCCCTATTTCTAACTTTTTAAAAACTGTGCAGTGTAGCATTGCAGGCACGCACACACATCCACATTCTGATAGCAAAGGCGGAGCGGAGAGTAGCAAAGCAGAAAGCGAGAGGAGGGCTCACCATCTTCTCCGTTAAGCCTGGCTGACTAATTCTTGCTGCTAATTTGCGTTTGGTTAATTAACTAATTACTGAGGATGTCTGAGGGCGAGGCTGTCTGTCAGCCTGTATCAGTAATTATTTTCATCGTTTTAATTAGACTCACACACTTCTAGACTCAATTCCTCCCCTCCTACCGAACACACACGCTCTCACGCAGATAGACACACATGCAAGAGCATCCAGCACTTTGTAAACAGCCTGACAGCAACGTGGAGCCCCTGTATCTGGCCTGCTGATGTTTCAGATAAAGCTGTGTGAAATTTGCAATCGGGTGTGACGAGTGAGAGAAATGCGTGGACATTATATGGATTTGCTGATGGGTTATCATCATCATCATCAGCTGGACAAGAGGGATTCACAGCGATTTAAATTTGACTATGCAGCAATAAACCTAGAATTTCTTTTAGTGAAATGAGTAAAGGATGATGTTCCACCTAAGTGACAGGACAGATTCTCAGCGCCTTTTGACTGCTTCTGCTGCAGTGGGTCACGAGGGTCGCGATCCCAGCAGGAGAAGTACATCCTGAACATGTTCCCAGTCTAGTGCAGACCTCGCATACACAAACAGGCGACCATTCACACTTGTAGAGAAGCTGTGCGAGAACATGCAAACTTCAAACCATTAGTTAAACTTGAAACAGAGCTGAAATAGACTACTGCCTCCAACGCCTGTTAGATAGTAATCACATTACAAATAAAAACAGAGCAAAGCTAATAGCAAAAACACTCTTGACTGACGCCATTGACGGACTGTGAAACTGACTCTAAAGATAGAGTTATAGAAGTTAAAGAAGTTATAGAATCTTGATAACAAATATTTAAAAAAATACTGTGGCTTTCAAAGAAACCAATAAACAAACTGTGACCCACAGTGTCAAACTCATGTCCTGCAGGCCACTGATCCACCCCAGTCTCCCTCTTTAACCTTCATGTCAACATTTGTTACCAAATGTAAACAGAAAAAAAAACACTACCACTGTCCTCAAATCATTTATTTGAATAATATTGGCTGAGGCAAGTTTGTCTGGTGGGGACATAATGTAAGGTTTCCCTGTGTCATTTAAAATTGGAAGTAGATAAACAGAGCCTGCAGTTAAAGGCAGTGAGCAGTGATGATCATTTTTAATTGTGATGGCTCCAGTGATGTCAAATCCTGAAAATGTTGAGAAAAGTCTTTCGTGTAAAACTGCAAAGGTAGCCTGCTGTAAGTGTAATTTTAGTTTTTAGATGTTCTCTGGCCAGAATAAGATGCCTCATCAGCTTTCTGTTGGGTCACACCCTGGCGAAGAGAAGGAGAGTTGTAAAGGGATGAGCAGATCTCTGGCAGAATGGCCGCCCAGCACATTTCATCCCAAGAAGCCAACTTTAGTAAACAGGCAGAACTAATGAGGACACTGAACACACACACACACACACACACACACACACACACACACACACACAGTCAGACATCCACACCCGCATATACACAATTCAGTGTCTGAGCATTTGGAGGCCCCGGGGCCCTGGGGCCAGAGCAGCCCAGATACCTGATGGGAGCAGGGACATCAAAGCTGCAGGATTAGAGAGAGGAGAGAGGAGAGAGCGCCGCAGGGAGGAAATGCTAACTTATTATCCGCTTCCCAGCTAATCCTGTTATCTACAGAATATAGCTGTGTTTAACCCCCCCACACACATCTCCCTACGACAACACACACACTGAATTTAGAGTTTTGGGGTTCAACGGCTTCCCAGAGCGCCCCCTGGATTCACATCGAGCCTCCTATACCTGTCTGGTCATGTATAAGTTCAAGATGAACCGTCACAACACGTTCAAGTCACGATTCTTTAGAGATCGTTCTTAGGCGCTTAATGTAGGAACGGGTCCCCAAACTGGTCCTGAGGTCCATGTCAGTTTTTGTAGGCTCTCAGGTGATGTAACGCAGCCTCCAGCGGACATATTGGAGGTTCACAGATCAGAGTTGCCTCAGGCCCAGCGAGGCACCAACACTGAATATTGAGTTCCCTCAGTCCCTCTTTATTAGTTCACCTACATTCACAAACCCGTCCCCTACAGAAACACACTTTACCAGTGTGTAAATAAGAGAGTCAATCTATTGTACTGTACTGAAGTATTTGTTATATGTTGGTTGGTACCAATACAAACAGCTGGTGTCACATTTGAGCAGTTTTACAAGTAGTGAATGCGAAGCCAAGAGAACCCAAATCAAATACGACCCTCCTCCTGTGTCCCACAGTGGAAGAATGAATAAAACACTGAGCTGATCCAACCTTGAGATGGATTAACATGAGACACCTGTTTGCACCTGCTGCTCCATTGCTTGACTCACAACATACCTGTGTTAAAGTACTAGACTCAGTTTACACCGACTGCCATCATTTCTCCAGTCGCTGGGTAGCAGACACCAATGTCATATGTCTGACAGCATGTAGGCAGCATAAGGACGACTAATTCTTCATGACTGAGCCCCGACATAATGTGATATGACAGATGAGTAGCTGGCAAATACACTGATGATTATACATTTTACTGGCTTCATGTACAGTCTAATGGAAATCCTACAAACCCACTCTGGTTACATAAAGGCAAAGGTATAACACTGCATGCTCCTGCACATTAATTTACTGCACGAGTTTACTTCTAGCGATAATTAGCTTATTGTCCTTTCTGACCGTAACACCTGTAAAATAAAGAAGAAAAGAAAAAGAGAGACGCTGAAGGAGAAAATTGCTTGCAGATAATGTTTATGTGAACAGAAGCAGTAAAAGAATATGGCGCACTAATACATGTAGATGAAGTGAAATTGTCATTAGGCTAATCAGCACTAAACTAATTGGGAGTCATGGACCCTCCTATCTGCTAATTCTAACCCTAAACCCCAGCCCCTATCTGCAAGAAAATAGAGGAAGAGAGGAAGAAAAGTGGAGGGAAAGCTGAGAATGAGAGTGAGGTAAAGAGAGGAAGAGAGAGATGAAGCCTAATTAAGAGTGCTGGGATTTATGCAAATGAGACGGTGCTGATATGGTAATCAGAGCCTGCAGGGCCGTAACAGGCTGTGTGCTGTACGCTCGGTGTGTGTATGTGTGTATCTAAGAGGCTGACAGCTGGCTGTGAGGAAGGTCAGAGCCAATCAGGCTCTTACTCTAATGCACACTGCCCTCTGGCCACTCTGCCATCGCTCTCTCTCTCGCCTCCTCTCTGCCCATCGCCGTTATACAAACCCTCTCCACTCATTCTCTGTTTCTGCCTCGTTTTTCTTTACATTTCACTGGTTGTCCGTCGTGATGCATCTTGACACTGCACTGCAACTCAAGCGTGCACACAACAATTGTTTTCACACATTTACTGGCACATTAATCACTTTCACTCCAGCTTATCCTGTAACAATAGTCATGCTTTTTGGTGGGTTTTTATACATGTGGATCTCATGCTAATAAACTAATGATTTGGGTCACAACAGGATGTGAAGTGATCGCCACCAAGTAACAGCGACCCAGCTACAAACGGATGAAACAGTTCAGTAGTGTCAGTATTGGGAGTGAATCTGAATCGGCAGCGCTCACTTCAAATGCGAACATTCAGCAGGAAAAGACAATGACTAAAAAGTGAAACTGACTATTTAAAGGTGTCATACTATGGTCAAAGCTTTGCCCACAGTAAGAGATCCAAAAACTTTTAACACAAATCAAGTCTTTTCCATGGAGAGATTACTACAACAACAACAACAACAACAAAAACACACACAAAGCTCCAGTGAGTGTCCCTTTCAGAAAAAAAGTTTTGAATGAACCTCAATTTTTCTTTTAATTTTCTGCTCGACAACCTCTGTCAAGCTGCTGATATGGGCGCCACAAAATAGAAGCGCCTCCCAAGAAGAAATGGAAAAAACATGAACACAACCTCAGTCTAAATCAATTAATTCAAATTAAATAGGAATAACTGACCGACAAGGAAAATTGTTTAACTGGTGAGTCAACAAACTCTTCAGTTCTATGTCTCCATTTGTCACTTTAGGGTTACTGGACCCCACAAGTGGAATAAAAGGGAGCTTTTTGATAATTGTTAAATGCACACATATCTGCACGTGCACAAACACACAATCACACACAGAACCCAGGGCCATGTGGCCATATCAACACATCTGAATGTAATCCAGTTAACAGAGTATCCCAAATGACTAAATTAATCAGAGAAACGCTATCTGGCTCATCTCTCTGTAGTGCTTTGATGTGTGCGCACACACAAACTCATAGACACACATGGATGCACATACAGAAGAGGAATTAGTGTGGAACATTGGTCTAACTGAGAAATTACTTTACCTGCTTTTATAATAAGGCCTCAAACCCATGGAGGGGCCTGTGAGATACTATCATTATACAGACACCCCTGGGGCGCACACACACACACACACACTCACTCTTCTCTGTTGTATACATGGGAGTGAGGAAGATCAAAAAGCATGCACTGATTCACGTCTCCAGACAGAGCACAATAGCAAGAAAAAGCAGCCTCACTACACTACCGTCGCACCTGAGAAGCACAAATCTTCACCAGTCACATTCCTAATTGACACTTCTGCTTTGTAGATACAGGATCGGTTAGCGCAGTGTTAACACCGATCTGGCTTCCTCGTCTTCTTCTCTCCAGGTGCTACAGCTGCCAACCGCTGAACAAAGGTGCCCTGATTATGCTGTGTGGTTTTGTAATGTCAGGCTCAACGTCAATCACAGGACTACAGATGGATGAGTCAGAAATGAAAGTGTAAGTCAACAAGAACGTGAAGCTAATCTCACAGATGAACCATTTAGAATGAGCTTACCCTTCAGTTTGGGCTTTCAAACTGGAAATCATTCAGCTTTATTCAATGTGTGGCTCTGTTCAATGTTCGGCTGCTACTGAAGAGTATCAACCCACTGAAATCTTATCGAAATTAAATTTCAGCCAATTCATAGTTGCAGTCTTGTGCAGGTCACTGGTTTATAAATTTTGTGCAAAAACATTACATGATTTCTTGATCTTAGCAGCAAATGTGCAGCTTCTGTTTTACAGTTGAATTAATGGGACTAAAATCAAACTTAATTACATGGGAGTTTCAGCGCTGCTCGTCTTAATGGCATGTGACAGACCTTAATTACCTCTGGCTTAAAATAAGAGTAACGTGTAACTTCAGGTGTCCCTCATCCTGGCAGCTGCTGGTCCACTCCAGCTGACCTACGCTGTACAGTGACTGTGTAGCCATATTAGCATGTAGCCACGTTCTAGCATCTCTGGACCGTTTGGGGTTTTTTGCCTTGATTAAAAAGGAGCATGTAAGCAGAACCAGGTGGCTTTGAGCCAAACCAGCGCTCGCGAGCAGAAACCTCCATTAAAATAATGAAAGCAATAAAAGCAACAACAACAACAACAATAAAACCTTTGGAAAACATTTCATAAACCATCAGCAGCCAATTAGAGGAGCCAGCACAGCCTGTGCTGAGCTTTGTGTGCGAGTGTGTGTGTGTGCGAGTGTGTGTGTGTTGGGTATTAGAGCGCTACAGCGCCCAGCCAGGGTTTGCCCTGCAGGCCCGACCTTCTAATCATTATCTGTCTGTCTTATTACGCTCCAAACCGGGCCACTCTTAAATAAAATATGCAAAGGTTTCTTAAATGATGACCTGAGGCTGCGCGCGCCGCCGCTGCTCTACATGCTGTTAATCTGAGAAATGCAAATTCCCTTCATCTCACACTCGCCTTTATTAACTTTTTTGAATTTAAAATTCCACGAACAATGAGTTCTGTCAGCTTCTGAAATGATATTTTCTCTCCTCTTTTTATGTGCGCACGGAAGCGAGTTTAGAGCATGAAATTACCAGGGGAAATATGAGCGGTTTCATCTCTCCCGCACAATTTAATTGGCTGCTTTGCAATTATTAGTTTTTGCTGCTAAAGTTTTTTTTTTACTTTACTGTTACTGTTTCCTTAAAGTGGCAGCTCACAATAGTGTTTTATTTTTCCGTTTATAAGCACGCGTGTGACTGTAGTTCCACAGCCAGCCATTAGCCGGACGCTCTGATTGGACGGCTGATTCCATGTGATCTGCACCGATGTAATATTCAGATTTTAAAATCCGCTGTGAGTATCAGAAAAGAAATATTTAAACCAGATATTCCTGCTTACTATAAAATTTGTATTTTATCTTTATAAACAGTCCAACACAATGAGGTCTTCTCATTTTTCCATGGGATTCTTTTTTCCGTCCTCTCTCCTGCTGTGTCTGTACGTTTCACCATAACTTTATTCACCCTGCTTTTATCCCTCCGTCATTCACCTCTTTTCTTCTTCTCCCTCTCACAGGATCAAACAGCTACAGTCGAGCGTGAACTTCTGAATTCACTTCTTCAGACCGTCAAAGCCACGTCTTGACGTGTTCATCACTGGATTTTTCAAATTACAGTTCTTTCAGAAAATATTCCTACCTCGTTTTTGGTGGATTTTAATACATGTTATTATCTATTTAACATACAAAAACACATAATGACAAGATTTCATTAGCAAAAACTGAAATCTCTCCTTTACAAAGTATTACTCAAGTGTCTGAACGGTCTCCTTTAGGTCTTTCCACAAATGTTCTACAGGATTTAAGTCTTAACTCTGGTTGGGCCACAAGAAACTTCATTAACCTGTTCAACATCATGCAGGAGGTTAAGTAGACAAACGTTTAGTGATAGAAGCTGAACTGCTGCTTTATCATTTAATTAATTTGGGTTGTTAAATGAATTGAAATATTACTTAATTGTTCTCTCTGCACTTCCCTGTTTTTCTCTCGGTCCATCTACTCCTCTGGTCTCTCACCTCCTGCTTAGCGGCAGAGAGTAATGGACAAGTTTATAGTGTGTGGAAGCTGCAATTGCTTCCGAGGAATAATGACTCTGAACTAATGTTGATTAGAAACGAAACAAGAAGCAAACATAATGAGGACTTTTGGTTCATTCCCTTAATCACCCTCCTTATTTACCTCTTTGCTCAATCTGAACCCTGCTTCAAGGGTAAAGTTAAGATGGGTTCAGGAACACAAAAAAGTCTAATTAAAACTGCTTTGTGTAGAATAATCTCCAAACAAGAACTGCATTAAAATCTTGTGGGCAAATAACAGCCAAGTTAAGGTTTTAATAAAGCTATCACACAAGTTTAAATATGACTGAACTATTATTTTACAGCTTTTGTAAGGAAATATCACAAAAACAATGACACAAATAATGTCTGTTAAATCAAAAACGTTCACTAACAGAACCATTATATGCTGCCGTGTACGTACTTGATCAGAACGACCGTAACCCTTTGACCGTAGTTAGCTTCACGCAAATGTGAAAATGATTCCATCTTGTTTCATATATTTTTTATCTTTCATTCCCTGGTCAAACTTCAACACAAACGTTCTGGATACAACCTCAACGTTTAGAAGGTTAAAGTTAAAACTGCATCATCACCTAAACCTAACTAACTAACCTTAATCCAAGGGTCTGTACAGTTCAATCTCATGCCATGTTCCCATGCTGTGCACAGAGCTCTCGCCTTTCCTGTGCAGTTGTAATTTCACTGTTGCCGAACACGGTTTCATTTTCGGCGTAACAGCCGGAACCCCTGCAATTACAGCATTTCTCTGCGCTCATCAAACTCTGCCCATTGTCTTTGGTGCACAGCACTTCAAAGTACGTTCCCCTCCTCCTTCCCCATGATCCGCTTTGTTTTGCTGTATGCACTTAAAGAACTTTCCGGCTGCTCACAGACATGCACAACATGCTGACACTAATTCACAGCAGCAACACAAAGTGGCGCCTGCTGCTTTGTTTTTAAACAGTAAGCAGAAATACGGAAACAAATATATTTAAACATATTAATTATGCGCATATTAACTGCAATGACGCTGCCATAGATACAGATTAGGGAAAGAAGCACTTGATTAGGCCTACTAGGCCTTTGCCAGATGTGCAGTGCATTGTGGGTGACAGAGGTGCACAGTGTCACCCTGCGCACATGTGAAAAGTAAACATTTACAAACATACACAAGTTTATCTGCACAGTGATATCGTTGGTATTGAATAATTCAGTGATTTTATAAGTCACAAGCACAGCAAATGACTTAATTATGCTAATCTGAGCCAGAAACTCAGATGTGTGCGTGTGAGCAAGCAGGATTGACAGGAGCCTACAGGCGTCAGCAGGAAACGCTGATCTGGAATTTAACATCCTCAGCCTGCAAGCCATGGGACGCACACATACGCACACACTGCCCGGAGAGCCACCGGGCGATTAGCACTACCCTACCTAGAGTCTTCTGATTTACATAGCGAGTCACATGGAATTTATATCAGTGTGAACCGAGTACAACACAAGCACACGCATACAGAAGATTACACACAAGCAAAAAACAAGTGACCGGACAACGGGTGCGTGAACAGTGAACATCCAGCTGTGAGAGTGTCACCGACTGTCCAGCGAGTTAATAATTAGCGTGTGGTGTTTCACTGTGGGCCTAAAGCATCACAAGGTTTCCTTCTTCACCCTCTGCAGAAGCTTAAGCAAGAACATTTAAGCGTCAGTGCTGGAATTTAGTTCAACCAACAAACAGTAACTCTAAGCTGCCTCAACAAAACCAAAACAAACCATTAGCATTTTTCAGAAAAAAAAATTTAACTTACAAGATTAAATTGACCTCTTTTGTTCCTCCAAGTCCAGTTTAACTAAAACTAGTTTGTTGCCTGTTTACACAGTTCTCCAGTCGTCACGCCTTCTGCCACTACATCACACAGTCTACTCCAAAAGTCCAGCAGCTCAGCTCAGAAGGAAACACTACATTTCATGCAGGCTATGAACAGTTTTATGGAAAACAGCTGTATTGAATCTGTTCCAGCTTTTCTTTCTTTGCACCTCATGAATGAAATTTCCCATGCTGCACTGCTCCAGGGTCTGGCACATCTAGGAGGTAGAGCTCTCTTTGTCTTTTTTTAATGCCTTCACACACCTTATTGCCGTTCATCAATTACTGCCACATATTTTGGCAACAAACAGACCATTAATTGAAACATTTAATTAGCATTAAAACCAGCAGTAATTAACATCTTTTCTCCAGCGTTCCCTGAGCTGAGCTCAAATTCTATTAAGGCTTTAAGCGCCTCACTATTTCTCTTGCTCTGCACTGACTTTTTCTAACATCTGTAGATGTGTGTGTGGGTGTTTGTGTGCACGCACACTCAGGGCCCCAGGTAAGGAGCCTCTACGAGGAGTTGAGCACCAAGGCCAGGCATGCTGGGTGCCCAGGGGAGAAGAAGAAGAAAGACTGGTAAGAAGGGAGGCGAAGACGAAAGGGTAAAAAAAAAAAAAGGGAGGAGGTCAAGATGGAAGGGGAGGGGAATGCTTGAAAGAGGGACGGGGGAGAAAATAAGGTGGGAGGCAAAAGAAAGCCATGAATGAGGAAGGGAGGGAGAGGAGCGTCAGATGGATTAAAGGTGGAGGAGGATGAGCGAGTGAGTGAAGATGAGGAGGCGGGTGGGGGGCGTGTGAAAAGGCAGTGAGAAAGCCACAGTGTTTGAACACACACACACACACACAGAATTAACCAATGCTTGTGTGGCAGTGTGTTTTCTGTACAGTATTTGACTGCACCCTCTCACATACTGTGCGTGTTTGTGTGTGAGGCCTACTTGGAGCCAAAGCAGGGGCCTGTATTAGTTGCGTTTGCCAGGGCTGGGGGGCAGGATTAGCAGGCCAGGCTGCTGTCTGACGCTGTTCTGCCACCACTAATGGCATTATTAATAGGCAGCTAAAAAATTCATTAAAAAATCCATTAAAAATAAATGTGTTTTACATAAGACTTTGCCCCAGGTAGAAGGAGAGAGGGGGGAGGCAGGGGGTGAGGCGGGTGCAGGAGGGAGAGAAAAGGGGAACGAAGAATTTGGCAATTGTTAGCTTAGAGGTCAGCTGAATATCACAGTTCAGATTTAAAGAGAAAAGCAGCGAGGAGTAAACACACAAACATCAGCGGACGGAAACGTGTCGAAGGCGAGATAATGAGGTTAAATCAACAAGACTAACGTCTCAGCTCCGCGCAGAGAAACGTCTACAAAGCTGACGGCAAACGTCTACAAGCCTGGAAATGTGCGCTGAACACGCAGCTGTGGCATCAGTTCACCTGTCAGAGGCTCATGTGAGGAAGCAAAGTGCCTTCAGACCACAGACAAAGCAAATGGAACATCATCAGTCTTTGGTTTATGATTCTTACTTGTGGTGATGCTTTCAAATATAAACTGATCAAAGAATTTAAAATGCAGCTCAGGCAGCCTGTTGGATGCTTTTTGTGCTGCAGGCAGGTGTCACGTTTCCTAGGGCTCGACCATCAGGCAGTGTTCTGATGTGCTGCAGGGTCCAGAATACTTCAGTTACATACCCGTTGGTTCCAACTGGTACCAGTAGGACAGACATCATTAAAGCCCACACAAGCATCTGTCAACTGCAGCTCCACGACATATCAACTAATTATATTTTAGAGTTTAATTTTTCTGAATGGAGGAATGAGTCCATACTGCAGTGAGATGGCGTTACCTTTAGTAAGAGCAGTTACTATAGTAACAAAAGTGGACTGTCTATCTGATGCAAAACTATTGGCACACTCGCTTGTCTTCACACACTGCCTTGCTCAAGAACATTATCCCTTTATCAGCGCATTTAAACTGATTAGCCTCTTCATATGAGTGAAACGGTCTGGGCCGATTATGTGCCAGAGAGGGATAGACGATGAAAAGGAGGTTAAAGGTTCTGCTTTGTGTTTGCCCTGGAGACATTTCACCAAATCAGATTAACAATAGAAGCATCTGTGGAGACGCACACACACAGTGTGGGTGTAGGGGCCTCAAAGTGCCCAGAGGCTCACTATAGCCCAAGGGAATCATACATGTATGGAGAGTTAGTGGAAGTCTGGTTTGTTGGCATGCAAAACCACTAATACACAAACATACAGACCTAAACAAGCTGTACTGACTGAGCCCCTCAAATATGAGCTGTATAAACAAAAATTACAACAACTAACAAAGAACATCCTTTCTGATGTTGAGTGTTCTGCAATGTTTTAGAGAAGCCAAGTGTATATGTGAACCAGCTGTGCTGCCTTTTATAAACCTACCTAAAGCATTTGAATCTGTCCGTTTGTTTACACAAATAAAGCACTATCTATTCATTAATACACTGATGATATAATTATTTATTGATCCCACTGTGGCTGGTGTAAGATTTAAATTTCCACACTAACAATCAGCAGGTGCAGAAGAAAGAAAGTGGAGTGTGTGCAAAGAATAAGATCCATCGTACAAATGTAAAATTACATGTTTTTTACAAATACAAAATACTGTACATAGATGTCCAAATAAACTACACCAGATAATCTGCACAGTGGGGCTGTTAGACCGATGGTTGTATTGGAGGATACCATATTATACGCCACAGGTTCTACTTTTCATTTGGACATTGTAAATCTGCCGTCTGTTCTCTTGAAGATACTGTAAAGCTTGTTATAAGTGAGGAGAGGAAGGACGAATGCTTGAGGACACGTACAATTCTTAGTTCATGAAATGTTCTGTCGAGAACATTTTTACAGGCCCATCTTTCCTTCTGAGAGTCTGAAGCTCATTTTATACCCAACCCTGTAACCGACCTGTTGCCAGTTTACTCCGTTGTGACAGGGCCTTCTTCGTTCCCACCGCTTTTACAGGATTTAACTTTTTGTTGCTGCAATTAGTTCCATTATCCTAATTTGGTTTTAATGGGGGAATTTTCTGTTTAAGCATTTGATATGTTGTGTGTTCCATCATGAATAAAATATAGGTTACTGTGGTTTGCAAATCATTCCCAATAGTTGGATGAATTGAGCCTTTAACCCATCCAAGATATTAGCTTTCCACGATGTTGTGCTATTTTGAATGAAATGCTATTTTGAATCCCGCCACATCATCATTTAAATGCATCCTAGGTAGATATGATGAGGCGATTAAGAATGTGTCAGCAAAGGGGATCTAAATCAGAGCGGGGGAAAAAGTAAAACGAAACTTACCGAATTTGGGCGAAGGGCAGAAAGTAAAACGCAGGAAAGAGCACCTCCCGCTGTGCAAAGAAAAAGACAGCAAAAAGTCAGCAACATTCACACTCAAAGCAAACATCAAACATCATCAAACACAGAATGAGACACTTTGATCTCACTGGCTCCACAGGAAGCCAGCATCTTTAGAAAATCCTCCAAATGTAAATTAATTTACTACAGAACGAGTTCCCGAGGCGCTGGTGTGCAACCAAACAGCAGACATCAGAGGGTTAAACCCAAGCTCTGCAGCTCAGCCCACAGAGACAGTTCAGCCCTGGTGAGTAAATCTTAACTCTGAGCCATGCGTGTACTGTGGGTCCCCCACCACCAACAGCCTAACACGCATGACAGAATTTTGCATTACTCCTGAGTCGATCACGGAGCACACGTGGAATCTGTTGGCGTTAGCATCTCAACTCAGCAGGTTTCATTTCCAGCAGAGGCGTTTATTATGAACTGTGTGTGTTGGCAAACGGGACTTTTTCTGCAGGCTTTTAGCAGATATTTCAGTCACACACTGAGTTGGCGTTTTCGCATACGTCATGGTGGAGTTCACCAAGCGCAACACCGGTCATACACACAGTGGGGAAAAGAAACATGTAGTTACACTGATTGTTTGATAGTACGCTAAACCGTTAGCATTCTTACCTCAACACCTGCCTACTTTCTGATGCGCAAGCAAAAGTCTGACCGAACCTTTCACATGTTTAGGTCTGTAAATAAATACACTTCTTAAGTTTACTTCCACTACTGTGACTAGTTTTAATGCAAGTCAGCATGAAAAAAAAAAAAAGGAGATATTAACAGTTGCAGAAGATGCAGGAATCAATGACAGCCTTAACTTGGTGATACCATTACTCGGACAAAAGCAGATAAAGGTAGGAAGAAATAGAAAAATCACCATAAAAATGGTTTGTTGCCTCTGCTTTTGCTGTAGATATTACTGACTGGCCACACCTGGCGTAACATTTCTATTTACACAATTTGAAGGATAGGTGAAAAAAAAAAGAAAACCTCACTCCGCATAACCTCCAGCAGGATTCGATGCTCAGCATTCTGTCTAAACATCTGTCCTTCAAGCCACGGTCAGGCGTGAGCTTATCCTCTGCTGACTGACATGCTTGTCTTTTCCCTGTCAGTGTAGAATAGCGGCTAAATGCGAGAGCAGGACTCTGTCTCTCCCTCTCTCTTACAACTTTCCTTCACACCAAGAGACATGCCGCGGCCCTGCTGTCCCTCCAACCTGCCTCGAGGTCCTATAATCTTTTTACAATGTGTTGAAACAGAGCAATAAATCTGTTAGCTTACAATCTAATTTCCCTGGCCTTTTCCAGAAATCCTCATAAACTTTTGGCGCCCCCATTAACAGCCCTATTGAATCAGACCGCTTAATCTGCTTCCAGGTGAGGGGGTCAGAAAATGAATGCTTTGAGATCCATCACGCTGACGGGAGCAGAGAAAACTGGGCGAGGGAGAGCGCTGGGGAAAAGGGCAGCGTCTCTTCCTCATAGGTCAATAGCAGCCAAGAGAGTCAGTCATTCACTTTTTCCCTCAGCGCCGCTCTCATTTTCCATTTAATATGGACATCCAATTAATGTGAGCACGTCTGGGGCGGCCTGGATCCCAGTGAATTATGGTCCATCATCCTCCTAGTTATGGCTCAGAGTGAGGAGGACAGGGGAGGAGAGGAAACAAGGAAAGGAAAAGACTAATGAGGAGATGAGATAAGAGAAGGAAAAGGAGCAAAACAGAGGGGAGGATAAAAAGAGGGAGGAAGGGAAGAGAGAAGGAGAGGAAGGACTGAGTGATTAAAGAAGAGAGAGTGAGGGGGGGCATGGCTGAGGCAAGAAGAATTAAGAAATGCACTGAAGATGAAAAAGTTCTGGAATAGATAGCAGCAGAGGAGCGAGGGAAAAATTGAAGACAAAATAAGGGCCACAGAACAGAGGGAGCCTTTCCAGAATTAGAGATAATTGATTGGTTGTTGGGTCACACCGGCTGCGTCTGATTGGCTGCTAGGAGGAAAAGCCAGATTAGATTGCGAAGTGGAGCGACGGACACCTGAGCTGTGTGTGTGTGTCCAAACAGCATTACACCAGGGTCCGTGATATTAAACCTGGACAGCAGCACCTTATTGTCACAGCAACAGGGATTTGTCATTGTACCTCATTATCCAATTAACACATGTGTGCCCGTGGCCAAACACACACACACACACACACACACACACTGGACACTTCTGTGTGTGTCTGCGCCTGTTAATATGTGGTTTTCAACAAAGTTAAAATAGAAAATGTTGGAGGAAACTTTGAGCTGTGCTCCCAGCTGAGAATACGTAAAGGTCTGTGTTTTTTCTCATTCATGACAGGAACGAGACGTCCAATCTGAGACGGACTGTTAATTAATTTGCACCTGGTTTGTTTTTAGGCAAAAGTATGAAAAAAAGACAGACTCTTCAACTTTACTTTGACTTAAGTTTAGCCTTTTTCCCCTACAGTATCTTGTGACAAGTGATGGCACATGGAGCATTTATAAATTGTGTGTTTTATGAATTTACACTATGACACAATTAAAATAACCAAATTATGACCACAAATTTGTGTATTCTCCAAACTTGTGGGAAAGAAGTTTGGAATAGTGGCCGAGTTGGATTCACCACAGAGCATGAGAACAGCAAAAACCAATTCACATGCTAAAGACACAGGCTGTCCTCTGAGCCGCTTGGCACGCAGGGCTCAGAGGGGACAAACTGAAACCTTAAGTGGAGAATGAATGAAAACAAAACAAACTAATAAAGAGCATATCAAAAAACGGGCCTTGCTGGTTTACCCCCAGATTTGGAAGCCTTTTTAAAGCAAGTTAAAAAAATGCCCATTTCATTAAATGCTAATATCTCCATAGGCTTTCTGTTTGACTGTGCCTCTGCTCACAAATAAATCTCCCCCTGATTCCAGGGGAAAGTTATTGCAAGGATACAGGAAGTATTCCAGTGGAGAGCCCACTAAATCCAGATGTCAGATGTTTCATTATTAAAACTCTGAAACATTCATTGCACTCTTTGCAGTTCTCAGAGGCTCAAAGACTGAAAGCAGGAGGGAACCGGTGCCGGCTGGAGCTATTCATCACGCTAGAGCCAACACCGATGGATAAAGACTCAATGACAATGTTAAGTAAAATAAAACATTGTTGTTGCGTTTGTGTTGTTTTGCTGCAGTACAGAAGGAAGACAGACAGGAAACATGGACAATATGGAACTAATCACTAGCTTACACAGGAGGTGACTACACAAGGCTGCCTCTGTTGAAATATAACACAACAGATCAATAGTAACACACTTCTAGCCAATTACTATGAGGCTTTTCCACAGGAGAGACAAACGCAGGAGCGCAAGTCAACCTTCACACAAAAAGTCAGCAACACATTAGACGGAGTCAGAAACTATGACTGAAGAGGCGGCGTTGTGTAATACAGAGAGCTAAGGGTAAAGCTTTGCATAAATGAGGGATAAGCCGATACAGAAACAAGATGAGACGGGTTAAAAGCCAACAGAGGTGGGACAAGGTCAATGTCAGCAAACCAAATGAATTAATGAAAGATAGATCAGCAATAACCAGACATTCACATAAAAATACCTTGTGATAATAAAAAGTATATAAATAGTATTATCATGTACAAGGATTACAGCAACGTACTGCAAAAGGAAAACAAAAGTAGCGTTTCTGCACCGGATGATTGCATAAGTATCCTGGCCTTGGGGGAAACTGAATGGGACTACAGTTGAGACTGCGTGCTTGTGTGTGTGTGTGTGTGTTTGTCAGTGTGTGTCTGCACTGCATCATAGCTGTGTTTTTAAATGCTTAATGTTTCCTGACATCCCACAGTTAAAGTATCATAGAGGCAGAATGATCGCCCCTGGCTAGCAGGAAAGAGACTGCCTGGGGCCTTTCGCTCTGGGCAAGAGTGTGTGTGCGCCGGTGTATGCATGCGAGTACAAGTCTGTCTGTGTGTGTGTGTGTGTGTGTGTGTGTGGTGAAACGGCCTTTCAACATGCAATATTCTCTGTGTCATCAGCTTAAACAGCTAAACAGGGTGTTCAAGGGAGAAGAGGATGAAGACAGGAGGTGGGAGGGTGAGGTAGAGATGCAGAGCAGACGGAGGCAGAGGAAGAAAGCTCTCACACCCGACACGCAGCATAATAGCCTGGCTCAGCGTCGGACTCTTCTTTTAATGAAGGAGGAAACGAAGACGAGGGATGAAGGAAGAAGAAGAAAGGAGGAGGAAAATCCTTCTGTTAAGTTGAGTCTTAGGATCTCATTACCACTCGCGCGCCGTGTTTCTTTGAGCGAGTTTGCCTGCGAAGGGCGCTGCGATCTCCATTAGCAGCGACGCCGAGAGAGAAGACCGTGGCGTTAAAACCTGTTTGTTGTCTTTCCCTGAAATAAAAAGGAAAACTGAGCGGGTTTGTAATGTTCAGCGCTAAATTATTCAAGTGTTTAAGGCTCAGAAGTTTGTGCAAATTGCTGCTTTTTCTGCCTTTCCTACGGTTTTAGGTGCAGGATGCAGAATGGTAATGATGCACAACACTGGGCCTGAAACAAGCTACTGTGGGTCTGGACTGCTTCTCCTATTACGACTGTTCAGTCTTTTTAAGGACACAGAGATCTACCCCCATGAAACGCAATTAACATCATACTTAAACTCAAGTGATGTGCCATGATACAATTAGCAGGGAAAAAAATCTCTCTCTAATATTTATGTCAATGTAGGCAAAAAGCGACAGTTGCTAAAAGATGCACAAGGAATTACGTTGTAGATGTACTATTAGGACAGACAGTGGTTTCTGGCCTGTAGCTGCCAGCGTGCAGGAGAGAAAAAGTGAGGGAGGCAGGAAGGGTCAGGGTACAGTAGTGTATAATGGTGTCTAGTGTGAGTCCACACAACAGATGAAGTCATTTCACACTCGTCTGTGAATGAAATGAGAGCCCGGCGATAGCATCTCCCTTCGCACCCGCTCTGTGCCAGCCGAGCTTTTGATCTTCCCGAGCAGCGCTGAAATGATCTTCTGTCCGAGTTTTACAGCGAATCAGTGCCGGACAATTCTCTCCCTCTGTCCCCATTTTCTGTCTCGTTCTGAAAAACCGCACAGCCAAGAGTTCAAAGCTGGAGCTCAGATGAGATGAGCACCACTCACAAGGAATTACATTAGGGCCTGACTGTCCCATGTGCAATACATCAGAAAGAGAAGAGAATATTTTCCATGACTTGAAGACGGCCGTACAGTGCTGAAAAGGCCTGAGAGTGTTACGGCAACACCTAAACCCTTCGCATTAACTTGCATCCTGCAGTATTTGGCTGGATTGTTTGGATATGATTAGAGATGCACTGAAAGTGGAATTAGAAACGTCAGCCGCCTCCATCAGTCTCATGGCAATAAGAGATTAAATAAAAATGACCCAAAGGAGCAACACAAATTCAACCAATCTGTTGTTACTGCAATCACTGGCAATTGATATGATATTCACAGAGAACTAAACTCATAAAGTAACATGTCTGGAATAACCTGGGAGACAGACAACTGTAGCATTGATCAGGATTAAATTTTGCCACTTATTTTGAAATGTCACTGCTGTGCTTTCCAAGGTAAAATCACTTCATACGTCTTTTTAAATTCAAAAGAGCTAAAAGATATAAACGAATGACAACAGGACTGGGACTGGCTTAGCTAAAGATGTGATGTCACTCCGAGGGACAGTAGCTGACGATATATCAGGTTTATTCCTTGACTGTGTTTGCATCATTTACAACAATGTTGAAAATGCTTTCAAATTTCGCAATATATTTTCAGTCCTCCACCACTCACCCGTTAGGGAGGGAGCGACTGAAAGCCCCCGTTATGAACGAAAGGTACTCTAGTTGTCACATTTCGTGCAGTACAAAAGTACATTAAAAGTACAAGCTAATGTGCCAACATGTGAAAGAAGAAACACATTCACTCTCCCTCTCTTGCCCCACACACACACACACACCCTTCGTTCATGTGGAGTGGAAGTAACATGCAGGGAGGGAGAGTTGAGCTATGAATCATGACTATTATCATTAGGTTAAGCACCAACCAACCCCAAAGGCAGTGAAAGCCTCTGTGGAGAAACGGCACTCTAAATGAGCCTGATTATTATTATTGTCCTCCAAATGAGAGTGATTAGTATTGATGTCTAAATGAGCGCTGAGGTTATTATTGCCCTGATTATTATTATTATTATTATTGTGGCAGCGTTATGAGGAGCAGGAAACCTTGCTCATCTTCGCTTCATTCACTTTTAATTCCACAGGCTGCCTCCTCTACCAACAGCAGCACCACATGGTCGCTGCGACACCCACATGCATGCAAATCTAATAAAACCATACACAAGTTATACGTCTGCACGCTGTACAACTGTACAGGCAAGAAAGTAGCATCCACACAAGATCAACGTGCACATTAACCCACAAAACACACACTTTGATGTATGCACACGTATGCACGAAAACACTCGCCCTAACCTGGAGGATGGAGACACCAAAGTCTGATGGAGCAGATGGAGGCAATTCCCTGAAACAGAATAAATAAATCACGTGTGAGGAGCATCTGCATATGTTAATTCTGTTAAGATGATCGACGTGAGGGGCCCTTCATGCCCAGATTGTTGTTTTTGAAGCTAATCGTTGAGTAAACAGAATGCTTTGCTCCGTTTCCATTTGTTGTTATAAAATGTTATTGGGACACAATAGAGAAGAGGGAAATACAATCAGATTTGCATTATTCTTGCTATTGTTTAGTTACATTTTGGATCACGGCATGAGTTTCTCTCATTTACTCTCTGTTTACTACAGTATTTGTACATTTGTATGCCTGTGTGTGTGTCAGGAGTCAGGACAGCTGTCAGATCACTTCACTGATTGGCCAATATGACAGGCATCACAAAGTGCCGAGGGAGGAGAAAGGAGGTGGGCTGCCCAGCTGTCAATCACTGCCAGTCAAAAGTCCAGCTCAACCAACACAGCCTCACCTGGGCCCAGACGCCCAGACACACACACACACACACACACACACACACACACACACACACTTCTAAGCCTACAAGTACAAATGTAATCCATACATGCTCAGATCCAAAACAACACATTTGCATTACCAAAAACAAAAACTGCTTTCTACTGCTTTGCTCACACCGGTTCTACATCATCCTGTCACAGACACAGGCAGTCGTCCGTCTTAACACAGAGAGGCCTTTGGTTTGACAGAGTAATTATGACGTCCCACTCTGAAGGAGCCCTGGGCTGAAAGGTGAGAGTTATCGATTCCACACAGGAGGAAATTTATCAATGTCCAAACACTCAGCTCTGACAGGATCCCAATCCACTTAGAGCGCAATGTTCAAACTGTTCAGGTCGGCTCTGAAAACACACCTCTGTTCACTTTAGAGCAGGAGCAGCCACCTGCAGGGAAGGCACCGAGGTGGTTTGAAGTGTGGGAGGCCAGCAAAGCGAAAAGCTACAACATAAGGACCAAGGTTTTCCTTGTGCTCATATTATTTCTATCAGTGCAATATTGCTGAAAAATCTGCCTTACTTTTTCACAAAACAGAATTTATTTTGATTATGATGTTTTACAAACCAAAGCTCAGGGTCACCGACTTCAGTTCTGTTAAGGTAGTGAGTCAGACTAAGCACTACAGTGTGATTTAAAGACATCGAGTGTTTATATGGCCCATTTCCCAAACCGACTCTGTGCTGAAATCATCAACAGCCATTCACTTAACCATTAAAGCAGTAATTATATTTGATACTTTGACATTGACCGCATCAATTAGGAAATATAGACACAAAGCCTATAAAAAGCTGCCAGGGGCTAAATCCCTCTGAAGCCTTGGTGGGACGTCGACATTGGATGTTTGGGGACATTTATGTTTTCATTTCATGTCTTGTTTGCATGTAATCACCACATATTCACAGGCCATTTCAGGAGATGCTTGGTGCGATTAATTAAGCTTCGTCATTTAAATAAAGGTGTTTATTGTTCCTACAGTGCGGACATCTACCTGTAAGCTGTAGCAAGAAAGAAAATAATCCAAAATGGGCTATTTATCATTTCCTTGAAACTATTCTTGCAATTTTCTGGATCATAAAGAAACTGATCGCACCCCCCATTTATAGCACTGTGGTCAATATTTCTGTCAGTGGAATGCTTTCAAAATGAGATTGTCATAAGCGAGGCCCGTCGACTTAAACGTCAGCAAAAGTGCAGTGAAAAATACGTCCATTAGGAACGAGGAGTGTGTGCGTGACTCTTTTAAAGTTTTGGTCCTATGTAGCGCCAGACAAAAACACACGGTCTTTGTGTGTCTGCATTGTCTGCCCACTCATCAAGTCGACCATCAAGCTAAGCGAGCACCTGTGGACATGCGCCCACAGCCTCAGGTGATGTCCTCACCTTCATTTTTCTCAGACAATGAGTGGACTCATTCCCCCTCACGCAGACCTCTCCATCATTATTGACACAGAATTATTGATCAAGACCTCGGCTGGTAAATTACAACCTATTAGTCAAACTCTTTCGCCAAGTTTTGAGGCGTTAGCGGTGGATAGAATAAGATTATGAAGAAACTCACAGATCTTTCACGTTGATGACTGGCTTTACATATCCCGGACGTTCCTGTTGTTTTGCCCGGTTAAGGAGATTTATTTGGTGAATGCAGATTAAACAGCAGACAAACACACACTCTGACCCATTCCTCAAGGTGCTGCTGACACTGAATCAACATTAGTTCAAACAAGCAGGTGAAATCTACAACACTGAAGTTAGAGAGCACACCAGCAGCCTCATTTAATTTTTTTTTTTTTGATGTTTGCCTGAGGCCTATCCTACTAAAGAGAAGTAATTTGGCTTATCTTATCCCAGAGACCTAGCAGCTGCTTTTTATTCTTTTTTTGTGAGGTCTTTTTTCTCATTTAGTCCAACAAAGATTGTCCTCATAGATTGACCTTCTCTGTGCCTTCAGGCCGTTGCCCTCATGCCAGTAACTAGATAACACACTCTATCAGAGATTTGAGAAAATCATTGGGAAAGCAGTGGGGCTGATAGTGGCATCAATCCTAACCTGACACCAGGCTGGGTCAACCATTTATCTCTCCACACCGCCTCTGGTCACAACAGCGGCCATCTTGCTTTGCTACATCCTTCTTTAATAACCTTGGCCACGTCTCTTTGCAGACTGAGAGGATAAGGCGCCACGGCACTACTAGCCCCTCGTCCGATCGGCTCCGTTTTGTTTGCATTTCACCCGTGAAAATTGCATCCGAGCACACGTTTACCGCGGTTGTTCCAGATCGACAAGATTCTGCACCGAACACTCGGACCGACAAGCAAACACATGCACAAACACACATATGAGATGTGTCTAACAAGAGGTCCAAAGCTCACAAACTCGTTAGCATAGCACTCTGCAGTCATTAAGTCCCCATGGTGTTTGACTTAAATGCTTCTATATTGGTGGAGTGAGAGATTCCCAGAGGCCTCCTAGCGCTGAGATCATTGTTTTTCACTTACTAACAATGAACTTATGATCAGACTGCTGCAAGGCTTTTAAAAAATGCCCTGTAGGATCATTACAGACCCCGCGTGGGTACGCGTGTGTGCGCACTTGATGCCAATGAGGCCGGCAGAGCAGCAGTGTGTCCGAGACTCATCTCAGTGCTCTGTGGCGCAGCCAGGATGAGTGGGGAGGTTAAATGGGGCGTCATCAATCTCAATGAAGTGCAATTATTTTCTCACTTATTAATCATTGCAGGCTAATAGCTAGTGGCAAAGCTGGGTCTGCCATTTGTCAAACTTAGCAGATTTCTGTAATTTTGTTTCCCCGTTTCCCTCTAATGTTTGTGTAGACTGTGTCAGATATCTATGGAGGGCTGCAATAAGTCTGTGCCTCCAAGTGTCTATCTCCTACCTGCACCGCAGAACTAACTGAACTTCTCGCTGTTTCTCCATGTGAGTGATTCCCTCCATTTCAGAGCTGAGTGACTATTTCATGGTCTGTGGCAGAGCAGAATGAGAAGCTTTATTTGCTGGCTGCAGCACAGACAGACTATTGATGGTTAACTGCACTGAAACCCTTAAAAACTTAACCAACTGTTTAAAACTGTGCTGCTTTTTGTTGTTTATTTTTTTTATTCTGCTATAAAACTTGCATGAATTTACACAGTTAGTCATCACATACAGTCTGAAGGAAATTAATGCTACATTACAACTGAAACCGCTATACTGAGCCCTTCAGCCTCTTTTAGCTTGCGGTTTTGGTTTTATAGTCTGCAGCCTGTTTTAGCACTGCTCTCATCACTCAGTAAGAAAGAATTAAGAAAGAATTATCTTCCCCTGCACCTAAACAGTATCTGTGTGTACATGGAGCCAAATAACACAGTAAAAGCCAGAATAACAAAATGTGTTGCATAACCACCTCAGTCAGAACAGAATGGCTCCATCAGCATTAGTTTTTCATCTGCATTAGAGTAGTGGTTTAACCTTTGATAATCTGATCGACCTGAACACTTCATCAGACAGCTTATCTCTGGTTAGAATAAATATATTCTTCCTGTGCATGATTTAACATTAGGCGATGTGAGGAGTTTCTTTTTTTCCTCTCTTTATCATCCTTAAGTTCTCATGGACACTTGCTCTCTCTTCCAATTTCAAAATTGCAGGGGCAGTACGGGCTTCGGCTTAATTAGAAAGTAAATATTGTTTCCCTAAGACTGTGTGTCTTTGTCATGTTCTTGTAATAAATGACCTGAATTTAGTCTGAAAACTAGGGAAAAATTGCTTTATTATTGTCTTATCTCCAGCAGATTAAAGACTTCACAGCGGGTGGAACCACTCAGTGGTTCAATGTCATAAGGGTTCTATTCTGATTTAATGCTTTGAGCATGTAAACACACATATTATTAAAACAAAAAAAATCATCAAATATTAAGATAAGCTTATTTAAATTTAGTATGTTGATAAAGCTGCTGGCGCTATCTTCAGAGAATGCATTGCAACAGTGACCCCTCTCTTTAGAAAGAAGGCCATGTGATGAGGTAATGATAGGTCAATAGTATGGTTACAGTGTAATCTACATTAAATCTATTACAAACACGTAATGTGTGATACATTAGACGTTAGGTAAACAGGTGATACCTTTTGTTTTTCTATTCCTTTTAAAAGGGTAAAATATGTACTATAACAAAACTTATAAAAGTTGTGCTGCATATTTACTTTAATCTAATTTGATTAAGTAATGCATCACACTAAAAGTATTTCCAGCGCTAAACATCAAACTGTAGAAATGAATAATTATTTAAGACATTACTTATCAGTATTATTTTCATTTTAAAATATTGGTTTAAGTGACATCAACAGCATTTGCCACTGCTGGTAATCCTTTACTATATTATGCTGATTAGTTAAACAACTTATTTTTAGGTCAAATATTTTTATTCATGAGCAGGAATGATATTGATATGTTGACATTTCCAACATGAACCATAAGGAGTGTAATTAATTCATTCACACCCATTGTTTTCAGAATTTCTAGACACACCTCTGATAACGTGTGTATGTGAGAGAAAAGGAAAGAAAATAGGACTCAAGAGGCAAGGAGTCAATAAAAAGCACTGGTTCATTATAGTCAACGTCGGAAATACATTTTAATCCACAGAACGCATCCATCAGCATCGCATCAGTTGACTTCAGTGTGAACGAGAGACACACTGATGCATTAATGATGACGAGCAGACAGATGTGTTTAATGACACACAGTGAAAGAACACAGCCCTGTGGATGTGTTTGGTTTGGCAGAGCTGGTGGTTCTGGATGACAGAACAGAAGCTGCTTCAGCGAATGCGTGGTCGATGTGGGACATCTAGTGGCAGAAGAGGGGAGCAGCTCAGTTATGTGAGCACGTTGTCTTTTCCCCCCTTTTATCTGTATTCAACCATAGTGTCTTCACTGAAATAGTTTAGATTCAGATCTATAACACTGTCCTGGTTTAGCAGGGAGCTACGTTCCGTTCTGAACGACATAAGGTTGTAAAATTTGCCTTAATATTTGCCAAGTAAAGCAACAAAGACAGAAAAACAATACCTCGTTTTCTACCCCTTCGTCCTCTTAAGGGACGCGGGTTTGCTGCCAGTCCACCAGAGAGACATACACAGACAAACAACCTCACATCTGCAGGCGAGTTAGAATCTCCAATCACAAGAGAATAAGAGAACCCACATCAGCTACGTTAGCTTAAACTGACGAAGCCAAAGTCTGTGAGGTCTGTACTGCAACAGCCGCAGAGCAAACGTAGAAACACACACTTTACTTTCTGTGCGTCCGCATCATTACATGCACTGTGGCCTAGCAGACAACCGGGCACAGTCGGGTTTTAACCGCAGGGCGTAGTTTTCCTGAGTAGACAAACGCATGTAGCTAAATCCAGGTAAGCAAAAGCATTAAAGGACATAACGTCGCTAGTGTGTTGACAGTCCAATTAACAGGGAAGCGACAGAGCAAGAGGAGGATGCGGTTGACGCACCTTGTATGAAGAGGACGTTCTTCCGTCTGCTGTGGCGCTGAGGCGTCGATAAGCAGGTTGAAGTTTGGCGCTAGCAGCTAGCTAGTCCGTCCAGACGCTGTTCGCCGTTTTAACAGGCCAAAAGCCTCCTTCCTTCCTTCCTGTGTGCCGCTGTAGTTTGAGGGTTGAATTGACGTCAGATTTAAGTTTTAAGTTACTGCTAAATTAGTCGTTCAGTCAAATATTTGACTGAAAACTCCACCTCTACTCTTCACGGTCCCTGACGCTAACTACTAAACCGCCTAAAAGTACCGGCGCCTTCATGCTATTATTTGATTGGACGACTGGAAACCCTGGGAAGACTCCTGGCTAATCACAGGTTGGCCGGGTGTGACGTCAGCTTTATTCGATTGGGCATTCTATGGCGTTTCTTCCACCTAAAAGGTGTTGATGTAATTCAGTATTTTGCCAAATGTGGGCGCTGTTTCACATTTGTTTCAAGACGACACCGACAAAATAGATATAGAAATGTTTTTTGTAAATTATAACCAGTAGGTATCACGTAGCTATTAACTACGTCACATTACAATGTACAGAAATAAAAATGCACACAAGCCTGTGAATTGTGGGACAAATATTTGTAACAGTGTGCTGCATTCACGTGCTGTGGGAGGAACAGAAATCATGGGTAAAGCACTTATGTCATCTGACAAATGAAGATGGCAGCTACGTGCATTATTGATATTTCTGGTTATTGTAAAACACAGTCAAATAGTGTAGAGATTTTAGTAGACTAAAAAAAGAATGTGCCAAAAAAAACACGTATTTATGAAAATGGTTTATTTATGTGTGTGTTTTCGTGAAATCTGTGAATCTGCTGAATGCTTTAAATGTGAATTTTCCAGAAATAAAAATGGTTTCATTCGTGTCCTCTTTATTTCTTATGAATGTGTAATAACAAGTTGTCACCAGAAGAGGTCCCTCTGTAACAGGAAAGTGTTGAACCACGTGACAAACAAATCAAGCAGCAGCTTTTGGGATAAATCAGGCGAATGAAAAAGGTAAAGCGAACTGTAACGTTTGTCAAATAATAATCAGAGAGATGAATGTGAAATGGCCTCTTAACATATAGATTCGCTTTGAAGTTCACTTGGATCTTTCCAGATGAATGGAGGAAACAATGTTTGCAGTGTTATGAAACGCTGTCAGCTCACAGTCATTATGCAGATTAATGTTCGTGGCTGGTTTTCTCTTTTTTATTTTCAGTTTTAATATAGATGAATGATTTATTGTTGTAACAAATGAGTAGCGCTTTGGAGAGACGGAGCGTCCCCCGCGTCCTTTTCCCACAACTGCGCCTTTACTGAAGTACACAACTCCACATATGGTCAAGGAGTCTCCGCCCCTCGACGCCGGACTCCCACCGTCCTCTCTCCGCCCCGTGCGTGGTGGTTTGGGCTGGAAGATAACAGTGGAAACTGGGCAGGGTCTGCCAGCGCATGAAAGCTCTCTCGACGCGCACTTTCTGTTTCAGGAGACGACGAGCAGTTGCGCTTTGGCTGCGCGGCTCCTCGAGTCCGTGTGACGTTCGTGTTTGTTGTGGGCGTCGCTGCGCTGACAGCGGCTGCGTTGCCAAACTTTGGGAACTATGTGGATTAGCTGCGACGGCTAAGAGGGAACGCGCGGATTCGTTGGTTGCGCCTCTTGTCTTCGTCTCGCAGCAGCGTCGTGACTGGAGCCAGTCGGTGTCTGCCAACGTTGTCGGGTGTTTTTAACCGTGCGCTCGGTGGACATGCAGCACGATGTGGAGGTGCGCCCCTGCCAGACCGTGGACCTGTGTTGAAACTGAGCGAGGCTGCACGTCGTGCCTGTGCACAGGCTCCATGGGAACCCTCCGTGCGTAACGCTGGCTGTCCATGGAGAACTGGCGGAGAAGCTGCTCAGCACAATCCACGCTTGAAGACAGTGAGTGACAGCCGAAGCATGAGTCAGGAGCAGGACGGGATCTCGTTGCCAGTGCCTTGCTTTGGTGCCTGTCTCGGCGCGGAAAGCACCCGCAAACGTAGCGGTGGAGGTGGGAGCGGCGGCGTCCCTGCAGCCGGGACCTTCTGGCAGGACTCGATGATGAGCACGGGGGGGCTCAGCCCGGACATCGAGAGGTGCCCGATGGACGGCGGAGGCTTGCTGTCTACCGGGAAGTCTAAAAGCAGGCCGGTGACGGTGGCTTATGTGGTGAACGGAGAGGCGAGCCTGCAGAGTAACGCGGAGAGCATGGCTCTGCAGTGTCTGAAGGACGCCTGCGAGACTGTGGGCAGCAAACTGGACACGGTGAACTTTGGGAAGCTGGACTTTGGGGAGACCACGGTACTGGACCGCTTCTACAACGCAGGTGAGTCGAGTGAAGTGAAGGAACGCTTCAAAACCCCTTCCAAAAACTTCCTAAGAAATTGAGCTGCAATCACAGGTAACTGTGAGGACATGGAAACGTAATTAAATCCATGGCTCATATTTATTTAGTGGACGTCGTGTTTGTCTTTTTAGACCAATCCTCAGAGGGTATTTCACAGGATTTACCTTCCCATTATACTGATTAAACTGTAGCAGTAGCAGGCACCAAGAAGTGCATTACTTCATGATGCCTGCCCCAGAAGCTGGTAGGGTCAAAGGTCACAGCACTGCCTCACCTCTGTTCTTGGTAAGGTCTTGGCTGCAGGACAGGTTGAACTCCCTGAACACGGCACGCTGCACCGCATGCCAGGACGTGAGCTCGTGTCACTGGAAGCGAAAGAGCAACATTTGAGGTGGTTTCATTTGCTCCACAGATGTGGGTGTAACTGTTAGTTTCCCGGCTTCCCCCTTTCCACTGTGCGCCTCCTGTTAACGTGCTTGAGTGTCATGGGTCGAGCCACGAGGCTCCTCTTTCCACTGGAATCAACAAGCAGACAAACAATCACCAACCCCACGACGTGACTCAAAGCACTTTCCCTCCTCTTGTTCCTCTATGTGTAGTAGTCGACTCGGTTGCATAATAA
The DNA here is from genome assembly GCA_030770545.1 of Macropodus opercularis. Taxonomy (NCBI): domain Eukaryota; kingdom Metazoa; phylum Chordata; class Actinopteri; order Anabantiformes; family Osphronemidae; genus Macropodus; species Macropodus opercularis. Next base: position 2,252,696 of record CM061112.1, read on the forward strand.
ACACAAAAAAGTCTCCAGGAGGCCTTTGAGGGATTGTGGTCAAATAAAGAGCTGAAGCAGTGCAGAGGACCGGGCAGCTTGTTGAGGAGCCAAACACAGCAGTCAGTGTTTGCGTTACACTCACATACTTGGTATCAGTATTTGCTCAGCAGATATTGTAGATATAAAAGTACTGCACATAGCATCGATGCCTGCGACTGCAAATAAAAACCAAAGACGAACAGGATAAAGGTTAGGCTCCATCAAACCTTTACTGTATAAACCTTGGCAGTTTGAATAAATCCTCTGATCGAAGAAAAATGAGAGTTTATCAGAGACTCCCAACGTTCAGAGATGAACTGGGCCGTAAATCTTTCATCAGGATTTGATAAGGACTATAAAACAAATCAGCTCTGGCTGCCACTGGGTGAAACTCATCAAGAGCCCAAGCGTCAGTTCTTCTTCAGATACACAAACTTATTTCACCTGATTTAAAGCTAAAGTCTGAATAAGTAACATACTATGTTAAACTGTCGGTTATAGTATAGTTTCTGTTCAGCTCAGACTTGTTGCCTGTCACGACATTATGTTATTGGTTGTGTTAAGACTTCCTTCTGAACTTTCACGTAATTCACGTGGAAGGAACGTTTTCCCAGAAACAGGCTTCTGTGTCTGTTCAAACGTCCACCCTGCGTAATCCTCTTCCTCAAAAACTGTGTTTCGGAGATGAAGGCCTGGCAGCGAAACTTTGAAGCAATGAGGTCACCGCCGAGTTGGAAAGATGCGTGAATGTGCTGGTGTGGCTGGGAGACGGGAGGGGCCGACTGTCCAGACTCTGGCCACGAGACAGGAAGTGGAAGAGAAAAAATATTTTGCCAGCTTCAGGCAGCAGTAACGACGAAAGTTTGTTCACCAGCTTCATCGTCTCTGGAGCATGAAGATGAGCTCCGGCGAACTCGTTTGAGTGTTAGGGAGTCTCTGCAGTGGTTTGTGTGAAGAATGTGTTGTTCAGACTTGTGCTGGGTTGGAGCTGAGGTATGCAGAGCTGTGCCCGCTGCTCCCACCTGTCAACATCAGCTGCTCGAATACTCATCATCAGGTCTAGAGCAAAAGTGAAAGTAGGACTGTTGAAAGCAGAGAATCTGTGTTTTCTCATTGTTTCATCGCTTGTTTATAACTTGGTGATTATTTAGTGGATTGTTGAGCGTGTCAGAAAATGCAAATAGCAAAAGTAAACGTGACATCAGTGTGCACGCTGCTGGAAGCTGCGTCTTCAGGTGGGGATCCGTGCGCCCACGGGGCTCTGATGTCATCCTCGCACAGCAGGCGCCGTCTCACCATTTCCAGCATCAGCCGACGGCGTCTCGTCACGAGCATCACACCTGAGGGAAGCGGCGCTGCTTTGAAATCGGGCCTTTGCGCTGCAGTTTATCCTCCCTTCTGTTTACTGTGCCTCTTTGACAGCTCGGCGGAGGTTAGAGAGCGCAAGGTCAGGAGGAACAAGCCACAGGCCGCTCACTGAGCCGTGGGGAAATGTGGGAGAGGTGGACTGGAGACGGACGAGTGCATGAAAGACTTTTATTCAATGATTTCTCAACAGGAAGTGTAGCATGTAGTGAAACCTGGAAACTGACATCCTGTTCTTCAGTCATTGTGAAATCCATGCCACAGTCTTGTTGCCGGGACTTACTGTAACCTCCAGCTGTTCCTTTCAACCAACGTATCATCCTGCATCTCAGGAAGTGCAGCCGCAGAGTGTCAGAGCTCTGATCTAGGGATCATTTGAGGTGAAGCGCAGCAGGACACAGAAGCTGATTTCAGCGAAGCACCGCGATAAGCTCTCTCCACCCGTTCGCTGTCCTCCGTCTTCTCCTCCTTCTGCGTTGAAACACAGTCACAGTGTGAGAGTGTCTGACAGTAACGTGATTCTAATCAGTGTGTGGTTGGCAGAGGTGCGCGTCTCATTCTTCTTGACTGTTCTCTTCTTCTGTCTTCATTCTGTACGTGCACCGCAAAGGTCACAGAGTGAAGGGGTTGCAAACGTGCTTGTGCAATATCTCATTCTTTACAATATAAACCACGTGAAGCCCGGTTATTTTCAGTAGCCGTGTGCACTGCAGTGAATGTCTGGGAATGCGGAGATTGCTATCGCCGTCTCACCACCCGTCTCACCCTGGACAGGTCACCCGTCCATCACAAGGCCAACGCGTAGCCCCCAGTACTAACTCAGAAACCCACAGACGGGGCAGGGCACGCAGACAGGAAGCCTCTCAACCGAGTGCCAGCCCAGCTCCGGCTCGCTGGGGGTGACGGTGCCGACCGCCCACGTCAGAGCTGCACGCCCCACCGTGATAAGCGCTTATCTCAGCACTATGTTGACAAATAGTTCCATGGTGATGGATTGGGACAAGTGCCAACGTGTGGGCTTCTCTCTATTTTACACTGTTCCCACGAAGGCACTAAAACATTGTGATATAGTTCATCTTTTCAAAAAATACATTGCCAACAACAAGCGCTTCCCCCGTCGCACGGAGAAGAGACTGTGAAGAGTGTTTCACTGGAAAAGCACTCAGGAAATCAGGAAGTAAACCGAGTGGGCAAGTCCGGGCAGCCAGCACAGCCGCATGGATTCCTCCTGGTGTGTTTGTCAGCCGTGGATGAATTCACATTCTGTTCTGGGCTACGCTCCCCGCGGGGCCTCGGTGATGCAGTGTGTAAAGTCTGTCTGCGTGTGTGTGATACGGCACCAGAGGTGAAAAAGGAGCAGTTTGGCCTCATTTCCTGCATCATGGTGATTTTTAGGGTTGTTCGTTTGGAGCGCGCCTAAAAATAAAGGCAGCATTAATGTCCGTGCTGGGCAGGGCCTCTCGAGCACTGGATAAGCATTGTCTGGTATTTCCAGATTACCCCGGGGGAAGAGAAATGCTCAGTCAAGAGACTTGTATGGAGCTTTTCTTCCTTTCCCAGGGTTTGTATAAATGCCTGTACTTTTGGGGCTTGTTGGCCTCGAGTGCAAGCTTTGAAGCGTCCTGGCATCCACTGATGGTTTTAGCTGCACAGGCTTTTCCAGAACATGTCTGACCTGTGGGAAGTGGTTTAGTGGTGGCTCCTCCGTTGGCTCCTGGGTGTGTGATGGGCTCCAGGGAGTCCTGGCGTCGCGTCCTCAGCTTCCTCGCTGGGTCCGTGTAATGAATGATATTACTACGGGCCTGCACAGCTTAACTCTGGCTGCTAATGCTGCAATTATGAGGTCACATGATCGGGTAGATGTGGTGCAGTGCCGGCCCACATTCCGTAACCTTCCGGGCTGGTGTGATTCCAGTCACTCACCATGCCCGACCGCTGCAGTGCCGTCTAGCTGTCCGCTGCTATGCGTTTGCATACGCTATGCAAACGGTGCTGGCGACGGGTCCCGCGGCCGGTGCAGCCCCAGTGTTGTCTGTCGCTGAAGGCTGAGCCCACTCTCATTAAAATAGATTTCTTTCTAAACGCATGCTTTCCATCCGGCTTGGAGCAGAGCTGCTGAAATAATCCATACCCTCTCCAACGGTCTCCAGTGCCATTTAGATCCAGCAAAGATTACAATATTGAGCAGATTCCCCTCTTCACAAAGAGCTCGTGGGACTAGTGGAGGCACTCAGGGAAGGCTGTGAAGGATCTATAAAGAGGAGCCAATAGACACCACGACGGTCCCCTGTGAGTTCGTACAGTTCTCCACTCTTCTCGGCTATCATCACACGTCCTCTCCTCTCAGAGGCAGCGCTGGGCTGAGGAACCTGTGGCAACAGGCCGAGTGAAATCCAAACACCGAAAGAGAATATTGAATTATTTTCTCCCCTGTGCTTTTGAGCGGTAGGCGAGAGAATCAATTTGGTTTTGGTCAGCAGTAGGCGGTGTAGCAGGATTATCTGGGCACCGTGTGTTCGTGTGTTTGATCTGTGCCTGGGTTTGCTGGTTTCAGGTGATCACAAAGACTCGGCCGACAGCTGAAGCGAGCACATGTGATCTGAGCGAAAGCACGACAGGGCGGTTCTCTGCTGCGCTCAGCCTTCAGGTCCAAATCACTCTGACCTCCTGTCAATCCCTTCAATACCATGAAGCTATGACATGTCACAAGCAACAGTCACACAACTGAGATCAGCTACGATATAGAGTGAAGAAACCACGTCTGTGGTCCAAAGAACAAAAAGTAGAAGTAAAATTAGTGGATGTGCAGCCGCAGCTGTTGTGTGTAAATGAAGAACTTTCTCTGAGATTAGCAAGCAAACGCGACATGAAACCACTTTTACTATTCAAATTAAAGTTCATTAAGCAGATGGAGAAGCTGACGCCGCCGCTGCGGGTGGGACGTCGTTTTGGGCTGGATCTGAGCTGCTCTTGACTCTCTCCGCTTGTATGATGCATTTGTATATTAGCTCCACTCCTTTAACCTCCCACTGCATTAAAACCTTGCTCAGATGTAATATTGATGGCGTCTCCTGCCAGCGGAGAAATGAGACAAGCGGATCTTTTATTCATCAGACAACCTGTCTGCCTGTTGACATCAGTTGCACCTAGTGTGCATAAAATAAGAAGCACAGAAGAGGTGAAACAGCCTTTTGGTGATGAGTTGAGTATTGTTGAGGTTTATTTGGAGATTAGACCTTATGTGCAAACTGTTTATCAGACAAGTCCAACAAAATAAACACACTGTCCTCCACGAGCTTAGTGCGCAGTTGTGACGATACCGTTGACAGAAACGCGTCACAGATATGAATCTAACAAGTGGTTGTTAAGCAGAGGTCAGCCCAAAGGGGGATTAAGGTGTTCTTTCCCTTCCCTCGCTTCAGACGTCAGAAAGCGAACCCCAGCTTGCACTCAATCAGAGACCAGGCGGCGACGAGAGAGGCTGGCTGCTCATCCGCAGAACAAAACCCACTTGATATTCCACATCACAGCGCAGAGCTGAAAATCCCTTCCTTCCTGTCCTTTGCCTGCCTGGCTGTTCACGTGGAGGAAGGGGTTGATGATGAGAACCTCGGGGGCCAGCGTCAAGTGCCTGCTTCCTGCTGGAATTTGCATCATCTGATGATGAGTGCGAGGTGCGTGGCTCCTCATCACGGCCTGCTGATTGGTGCGGACATCAGCATGCGCAGCCAGAACCAAGCGAGCGGTGCAGGACCGCTAGTAGATGTCAGCACTGTCTGTGGGTTAATCTGTCCGTTCTACACAGTGCAGCTGTGTAAACACTGAGGCGGGTGAAGTTTAGTCTCAGATGTTAAGGAGAAAGCTTGATTTCTTGAGAGCGCTCGTCTCGGTTGAGCCCTTCCCCCCCTGCTTGGCTCTTTTAGGTAGTAGTTATGAAGCGACAGTAACTGAGAAGGTATCAGGCTTCGTCTGCCCCACCTGCAATAGAGCAGCCCATCAACTGAGCGAGATGACTGGATGTTCTGGAGCTTGACTCATTGCGCGTGAAAGGGCTCGTGGACTGGGTCAGAGCTCAGCTCTTAAGCTCTGTGTAATGTGTTTGTTTGCACAGAGAGGTGGGCAGTTGGAAGCAGATGAGAAACGCAGGGTGCGGCGTTATCTCTGCAGCTCTCACAGCTCCTCTGTCATTACTGGAGCGCTGCCACTGGGCTGCTATGTTTTTCGCTGTTATCTGAGGCTGGAGGTGGCGTCAGGACATCGTGTACCGCTCCGCCTGGTGTGTGGTCCTCCGTCACGCTTGCTCTACGTGAGGATCAGATCAGAATAACGCGAGAAGACTCGCCGTCCAGTGTGTTTCAGGTCAACCTGTGAATGAGCAGTGCGTTACTGAGAGCGCTGGGAACTCTCCACCCCTTCACCAGAAGCTGTAGCTCATGCTGGCTTGACTGGCGTCCTGCAATATTTACCCATATTGACCTATTGATTCTCATCTCATGGTGAGCTGGAGTGTGTTTGTAGCCGCTGACGGTTCGCTGACCCTCAGACCTTTTTATGTGGAAATATACTGAATCGGCTCCATCGTCTTTAACGTCACCTGTAACAACATACAGTTGGTAAGAGACACACAAACATGATGTGCTTTAACGTGTGTGCGCTTACCTTTGACCCCAGAGTCTCTGGTTCCCAGAACAATAACACCTGATCTAATGAAAACCAGAAATTAGTGGAGCTCCACTTCGGCCATTGAGTGAATCTGTGTTATTAGCTTTTTAAAAATGTGCTGGTTTGGTTTGTGGCTCCAAACACTAACTCGTCCGTCTGACTTCCCCTGTCTCTCCCCGTCAGACATTGCTGTTGTGGAGATGACGGACGCCTTCCGCCAGCCATCGCTCTTCTACCACCTGGGCGTCAGAGAGAGCTTCAGCATGGCCAACAACATCATCCTGTACTGCGACACTAACTCCGACGCCCTCCAGTCCCTGCAGGTAACGTGAACCAGGCCAGACAATCACTTTAAAATCAGACAATCAGCAAAGTGGCGACTATGACAGAAATGTGATTTAAATGCATCTGCAGTCAGCGCTGGCCTCATTTAGTCACGAGCAGAAGATTTAAATAAAAGCAGGTTTTAAGTGGTTTTCCGCTTGAATTGAAGTGAATTAGTTCAATTAGCTCAAGGAACAATGTGTTCTGGTTGCTGTAGCTGCTGCCAGCCTCCATCTAAATGTACTGCAAGATGCATCAGGATATTTGTGGCCTACCACCTTTGCTCAACAGCTTCCTGGGGAAAACCCTGTAAATGCCTGTAGAAATGAAGGTTAGTCAGGATGCGACAACGACGCCAGTCTCTGAGCTTCTGTGGGCGACCGATGCTGAACGCGTTTCGGATCCTCCTGCTCTAGGCGCCGCGTTACGGAGGAGCACTCGAGGCTTTACGGGTAGTTTACGCAGCGAGTGTAGGATGAACGTGATAAACCAGAAGTGCACGAACTCAGCGTTGGCACTTCTTCCCTGTGACCTGAGTTTGCCCACGCGTCCCACCTGAAGGCCTCTTCTCTCTTTCTCAGGTTTGCTGTTACCGTATTCAGACGCTGCGCATTCGTTTCAGTAGATGTTAAGGATATAATCTCATGAATTGATTTAGAAACATAACCAACATGTGGAAAACACCGTGAATGATTTAGAAGTCAACGCATCTTAAAGGTCGTAAAAGGCGAACGGCTGAACTAAAATGATGTTGATGTTCGTTAAAGATGCAGATGCCTCATTACTAACTTCCTGAGAGAGATGCGGGTTTTAGCTGTGCGTTGTGTGATGTTGCTGCAGATGAGCCACTTGTAGGTACTGTTCCTCAGTCATGTGGGGTATTTGTGCACGGACTTCCTTCCCCTTTATACTGAGCAACGTCTACTATTAATCAATATGGACGTTTCATATCGAAGTCGTCACCCAGAGAAATGATCTGTTTATTTCCTACTTTATGAAATATTTGCAACCTTCCTTAGTGTTGAAAGCTGCATTCCTTACTTCAGGACGTGGTCTTCTGATACTGGTATTAATGTAATTCTGTGTCTGTGTGAATAAAATGTGATTGACTGTTTTTCTCCGTTTGGTGCTAATGGGCCTGATCTGTAAATGTGTTTTTCTCTTCTTTCAGGAGATCATTTGCCAGAAGAACACTGTAAGTACACACACCAGTCGTCTTTGTTCCCCCTCGCGTTTGCCTTTCACACATACTCACCCGTTGCTCACACATCACACCATGTTATGTGGTGCAGAGAATATGCTTTCTACAACATGCAGGCAGCTCAGTCTCTAACACCATATGGTTCTCTCCTGTGTGTTATAAAGGCTTCTCTCGTTTGTTTAGAAGGTGAAATGCTTAGTTTCGCAGTAATGAAAACCTCTTCTCCTTCACTTTAGATGGGGTTTTTTCAGACAGCTGTTTTTAGGTCTGCCAAAAAACAGGCAAATTTCAAAAGCTGAAAGTCTGATTTGCAAGACGTGCAGCATTCAAATGAGGAGCTGCCTTAAACCCGAGGAAATCCTGTTCTTTGCAGACACATCTTACTGTGGTTCCTAAAAAATCTGGCTGAATCACACTGGGTATAAACGAATCCGTTTTTAGTGCAGCCAATCCAGACACATTCTGTTTGTCCTTTTTGGGCCGTTTTGATAATGTCAGAGTAAATGTCAGAATTTAGTGAGCTGCAAATAAGTTTTAACAATAAATCTCGTGAGTAAGTCGTCTGTGGATCACTTTTAAATGAACAATGAGCTTATTCAGCAAAGCGTGATTGAGGCGGGAGCAGGATCAGAGTAGAGGGATGTGGCCTGTGCTGAAGCCTGCTGATCTCTGACGCGACTTGTAGCGCGGGAGGGCTCATTATCACACACAGCGTGAGAGTGCAGATCTCCCTTGTGTGCGCTCGCCGTCTTTGTTCTGTCTCTCATGCTCGTACTGAGCCACTTATCTGCCCTCTGCCCTCTGTTAAATAACGGTCTGTTCTCATTGATGTTAATCAGTTTTAAAGTTTAGTTTTAGTGCACACGCACCATTTTACATGCATTCAAACAACAAAGGTCACAGGGTTGGTATCGGCCGATCTTCTGCAAAACAAAACCCAGAACATGAGACTTCAGCCTCCTGTTGAAATTAAACCAGCGTCGCATCCCGACTTGACACGTAACCTTCAGAAGACACTGGAGGACATGTGGTTGCACACATAAGCGAGGAACACCTGTAGCACCACACGTGCTAATGTCTGCTACTCATCGAAGTGCGTTTAACATCCTGCTGCGGATTGAGTCCAGTTCATTTCATGCACAGTTGTTCCTCTGTGTAGCTTCACAGCCCATATGTAGAAAGACGAGGCCACTGTTAGTCATGACAGCCCCATCAGTGGGTTAACAACTGCTGGAACGCTCATTTAAACGACGAGCGTGTCTCTGTGAAGGTGAGTGAGTAGGCATCCTGCTCCGATACGATGTATGGGTGCACTTCTGGCAAGGCTAACAAAACCGATGACTCATTCTTTGAATAGCTGACTCATGCTCAGTCACAGTCTCTAGATTGCCGGTGAGCCATGTGCTCCAGGCCGCTCAGAAACCTGTTACCTGTGCGCGACCAGCACAGGTTAGCGTCAGGTGACCAACAGCCGTTGAAAGATGCATCGGCCTGTGAAAACAAAGCCGCCACGTGATCGCCACGACGCCATGAATCATACACACAAAGGGGCTAAATATAGCATGAGGCTGTTGCAACCTGTCTGGTCACACTCTGGTCTGTTTTTGTAAAGCGCTGCCACTGCGTCGACCACTGATCAGCAGCCACCGGCGCTCGGGGGGATTTATCTGTGGATGGCTGTCATCGCTTCGGCGCCGCGCCTTCCTTTCTCTCTGTCGGCAGTGACGGCAGCGGCGGCTGCGTGTTTTCTCAAAGCCGAAGCCGTGGTGGAATATTAAAGCTGTCAGGGTGCAGCTGGGTAGCAGCCCGACCGCCTTCAGACGCTCTCGTGTTTTGTTTCACCAACGCATCTGACATTCTGGGAATAACTCTCCTTGAAAAGACCTCGGCTGTGTCTTGAGGATGTTTCCTGCCTCCCTCTCTCCCTCTGTGCTGTCTGGAAACATGCACATGTCTCCTCTGTGTTTATTTAGAAGTGATGAGCCACTGCAGCAGAAGCATCACAGCCTCTGTTAGAGTGTCAGCGTAATACAATGAATCTACCTCCAGACAAACCACAGATGTGGTAAATAAACCGTTTGAGTTTTAAGGCTGCAGCTGAAACTCCAGCGAACGTGAGACTGAATTACTCCTGAACGCAGCTGGAGTAAATAACAGGGTAGAGCTCAGCTGGAGGTGAGCAGCCTCACGTCTGTTGGTGCTCGTTCCTGTGTTTTGCACAGGAGCAGGTGGAATTTGTAAGTGCACTCAGTGTTTGTGGTTATGACGAAGCAGCTCCTAATGGGGCTGTCACCACCAGAGCAGATCTCAACATGCAGCTGCAGCCTGTTACGACTCGCACAGCAAAGACGCCGCCGTGCAAACACGCGCAGACACACACACACACACACACACACTGATCGGAGCTGAAGCCTGGCGTCATTACCCGAAACTCTTTCAAACAGGGGAAACTGTTGAGACTTCCTCCAGGCAATCTGCTTCCTCTCAGTACCAGCTTTACTGTGTCTATAGACCCAGCTACAGTGTTTCTTGTTTAACTTAGATAACGTAATTGTTAGGTGTGTGTTTATTGCCCTGTAAACTCACATTCACACTCACATTAGCAGTAACAACTAACAATGCATTAAACTCAGTGTGTCCACGTAGAAGCAAACTACAAGCACCACACAGCTGCTCATACCGACGCAGCAGGTTTCCTTTACTGTCACATAATATCATCTCAAAGAAGGTAAACACACGCAGTTAGTCTGAGTGTTTGACACGTGTGTTACTCCTGCAGACGTGCTCAGCCAACTACTCCTTCATCCCGTACATGGTGACGCCTCACAACAAGGTTTACTGCTGTGACAGCAGCCTGATGAAGGGCCTGACGCAGCTGATGCAGCCCAGCTTCGAGATGCTGCTGGGGCCCATCTGCATGCCGCTGCTGGACCGCTTCGTCCAGCTGCTCAAGGAGTCGCAGGCCAACTCGCAGTAAGTCCGGGAAGGGGCTGGAGGCTGCGCGGAGGGCGTCCGTGGCTGCTTTAGCAGCAGTTAAAGCACCCAGAGAGCGTAATGGCTGCAAAAACAATAATGGTCGTATGTAACCTGTGATTCAGCTTAACTGCAGAAAATACCAGAAAACGCTAACGCCAAGTTCAGATAAGTAAGCTAAAGGACTTTACGCTAACATTAGCAACAGATTAGCTGCTTAGATTTTGATTAGCGTTAGCGTTTAGCTAGGAGTCTGCTGCTACGTCTTCAAAGAAATCATACAGTTCCTTGGCATAAAGGTTTTTTTATATTACGCTTAGGCAGATGGCAAAGGGTCAAATTGCTCCAGATTGGGCAGCTTTCATACTAAATGTGCAGTTGGCTAAGGATGAGTGGGTTCCAGGGTATTTCTCTGCAGTCATAAAAACATCCAACAGTTTACCACAAGGCAACAGGTTTGAGGATGAGGAAGCAACAAAATGCCAGTTTTCACGCAGACTGAGGTAAAGGTTGACTCATAAATGAGGTAGAAGTGAAGAGAATATGATTTAAAGTCAAGTTCCTGCAGCGTCTCTGTAGAGCTGTAACAGGCCTTTGTTTCATTGTCCCACTCTTCCTATTTTTACTTGCTGTAATTATTTTTAGGTGGCACATCCTTCATCTTTGACTCGTGGGGTGATGCACATTTTGAAAAACAGCAGCATTTACACCAGCTCAGTTGCAGTGAACATGTTTCAGCCCTCGCTGCCGGCAGGCGACACAGCTGCCGGTGGGTTCCAGCTCCAGGAATAGTGACTCAGATGGAACAGGCCGAAAAGAAAGACGCGCTCTTTGATCAAGCTGTTGTCTCCTGGAGACCAGCATCCAGCACAGAGCTTATAATACTATAACGCAGTGGCTACGGACCGTTTATTTATACAACCAACCAACCAGCAACTTCAAATGTATGAACTGAAGAACACTCACTTCAGCACAGCAGGGGTTTGGTAATAACACACTACTGGATTCTGTCCTTGTAGCTGTTTTTGGTTTTTCTTATATTTTTATAAGAAATCTTATATTTTTGTGCCAATCGACAAATGACACCTTATTTTGAAGAATGCAAATTTAGGCTCAGGGAAACAAACCTGTCCAACAAAGGAGCATGAACGAAGGCATTTGCCCTCTGAGCTCGACACTCCCATGTACCGGTCTTGGCTCAGACGGGAGTGGCAGTATCCTGCTTCAGTCGGGGCAAATTAACTTTTTGCTAAGTTGTGTCCAGACATATACTGTGCATCCCCCACATGTAGGTCTAATTATGTGCGTCCATGATGATATGAGTGCGAGTTCAGTTTTAATACAGTCATTGTTTCAAATACTGTTTAAAGAGTGATAAGAACCGACTGAAAAACAAATTGACAGAACAAAAAATAGCTCATGTCTCTGGAGGGAGGTTCTGAAATTATGTAACAAGTGACTGAATCCAGGAAAGAAATTAAAACTCCAATCACGCTGGAACGGCCCCTCCAGGAGACGCTGAACTGCCTAAAATGTTCAATTTAATTGGATGTTGTGAATGAGTGAAACGCAGCAGGCTGGCACAGCACATCAGGCGTACGTCAAAGGAGGCTTTATCAGTAAGAGAGGCTGTTGAATTCACTGCTATATTGTCTTCTGGATCTAACATGCAAATCTTTATTGCTTTTCGTTTTTCCTTTTCTCCAGCCAGTATTTCCGTGAGACCATTCTGAACGAGATACGAAAGGCCCGGGAGTTGTACACTGGCATGGAGCTGGCTGCCGAGCTGAGTCGGATCCAGCAGCGGCTGGACAACGTGGAGTGCCTTTCAGTCGACATCGTCATCAACCTGCTGCTGACGTACAGAGACATCCAGGTGCAGCTTCGTTTCAAATCTGACTGAGTGTTGTTAGTCACTGATAACTACTAGTGATTATGTTGGTGCTTTGGTGATTCTAGATGCTGCATGATTTATTTAAAGACTTCTTCTTAAATTTGGCTTCATTTCGAGCAGCCTGCTTTTGTAGTTACCACAGTCCCACATTTGCCTGTTGCTTTGATGCCTTTTTGGGCTTTTCTTCGCTTACCCATGTGGAATTACCTACGTTGAGAAAAAGTGGAGAAAAGTCATCCACAAACCTAAAAAGTTTTGAGGTTAAACTGTTTGGGGACTCTAACGATACCAGGTATGGATCGACCTTGAGAAACGCAGCTACTGTAAAAACCTACAGTGCATGTTAGAGAGAGGCTACTGCCTCAGCTCCGGTCTGTCAGCACTGTCACTTGACGATGTGGTGTTTCCTCAAACAGGGGCTATCGCAGACCGCCTGCAGGGAGCTCTAGGCAACGTTTTTTGGTCTGCGCTTCGCGCTTTAGTCTCCACATTGTGATGGCACTCAGCGTCCAGATCCTCCCACTTACCATAGGCAGTGCTTAACCTCATGAATCATTTATTAGAACAACAAGCATTGACACGCTGCATTATTCAATATGCCTCATGTGTAGTGACAGTGTGGGCCAGTACAGTAGCATCAACAAAATCAGATGAAGGGGAACTCACTTACTGAAGTGTTCTGGCATCAGAAACGCGCCCTGTAGCCTCAGCACCTTGATGAGTTAGGTGAGATGGAGTGTTCAGTGTTTGGTGGACAGCAGAAATAAACACCTGTCCCATTATGCAACAGGAGCTAATGTTTCTCCTTGTCATCATGTTTAGGATTATGACTCTGTTGTGAAGCTGGTGGAGACTCTGGAGAAGCTTCCAACCTTTGACCCTGTGGCTCATCCTCATGTGAAGTTCCACTACGCTTTCGCATTGAATCGGTAAGAAGGCGAACGTGGCAGTATACACCATGCAGAAACATTAATTGCCTCATTATCTGAAATCCACGCGCCTCTGTTTGGCCTTTTTGCTGCTTCATCAGCAACAAGTACCAGCTTTCAGACTCAGGTTCCCAAGCAGCAGTGAAGTTATTAGTTGCATGTGTGCGTCGACTCTGCTCAGCCGAAAAGACAGATGTTTAGCACAGGAGGTTTTGACTGTCTGCTTCTCAGCAGCTGCTTGTCTTGTTAACTTCCTTCTGTTGGATGTGCAGTGAAGCATGCTGTTTCTTTAATATGGCAGCAATTGGAAAATGTTTCTGCGGGATGCCAAGATCTGCGTGTGGTCACTGTTGCTGTCTGGCCCGTTATCAGGATGCGAGATCCTGCTTTTCTGGCTCAAGGCAGCACGAAGACATTTTGAGAGACAGATTGATGTGTTAATGACAGACAGGTCTCCGTCTGCCGTGAGGCTGAGATGCTTCCCTCAGGTTCAGAAGAGGAGCATGAATAGAGACACGCAGCTGTATCAGGTCTTTTGTGTCAGGTTACTTACTTAACAAAGCACAATGAGTCACTGTTGCTCTTACGTGTGATTGTTACATGATGTGCTATTTTGGGCAGATTATCATGTGTGGTGCAATTATGTTGAGGGCTTTTTTACAGTGCATGAGGCAGAAGATGGAAGTAGTGGGAGAGCTTTTATCAAAGTAAGAGCAGCAGTACAACAGTGTAGTGTGTCCTCAGAAATACTTATTTAATTATTAGCATTTGCATCAAAATATATTAAAAATATACAAACATTCTTTTGTTCTCTTACTTAACATAGGACCTTTACGTATTTCCTCACTGTGATGTTAAGTAAAATATGTGAGTCCCTGTTTTGGCTCTAGTGCCAAATCCCTAAGCTCGTCCATATTTGGCCTTAATAAATGCTTAATAAAAGATTCTCTATGGCTTAATAAATCTGCATTGGAGCAGGGAAGTGTCAGACGTGTGAGTGTTGGACGTAGCTCGGGGGCCTGTTGTACAGAGTCTGAGCGATGAGGTATCTCCTCCGTCAGAATAGCCATCAGCACTCTGGAGATAAGTAAGGACCAAATAAAGATTTTCAGCAGGTCGCTCTTCCCTCTGGACAGTCTCCATGGTAATAGCTGTCATCTTATATGTTTTATTTAACCTTCACACTCTGGAGAGGAGTATGTTTATCAGGACTTTTTCATCACTGTCACACATTTTGCCTGTGTAAGAGTGAAATTCTGCAAGATAACACCGCTCATTTATTTCTGGTTTGCATTTTGACACATTCAGTAACTCAAGAAAATCAATTTCAGACCTTGGAAAGAAATCGGGGGAGTGGAAGAAGTGTTTCGCTGCATAAAATAATATAAGACTGAGGAAGCTGACTTTTCTCAAGCTCTTAGGTTGTCGCTAAGATTAATAAGCGTCTTGTGATTCCTGTTGTTTACTGTATGAGTAATGTAAAAGTGGTTTCATTAGGTGGTGGGTAACAATCAGGAGTTGTGTTATAGGCACATTCCTCTTGACATTTCATTCTGTTTGTGTGTGTGAATGCAGGAGAAACCTTCCTGGCGACAGACAGAAGGCCTTGGACACCATGCTTCCCCTGGTGGAGGATGAGGAGGAGCAGGTAGCATCGGACATCTACTGCCTAGTGGGGCGGATCTATAAAGACATGTTCCTGGAGTCTAACTTCACTGACACACAGAGCAGAGACAACGGCATACTATGGTGAGAGAGCCGTATATAAACATTAATAGAATAGAAAATATACAGGAACGTAATCCCAACACCAAGATGGTGGTTGCTCAAGACGCTGGCATCACTTATGGCTGTTGTCAGCTACAGGCTGAACAAGTCGTGCCTGACAAATGTAAATACAGGTTAAATACAGGTCCCTCTTCTTAGTTTTCATGCTAATGCGCCACTTAATGTACAGTATGAACATCTACCAGAAATCAAGAACATGGACATCATTAAAGTGTTCAAATCAAAATTTCCCAACATTTTGCTCTGATTTGTGGTTTTTGAATCTGTTGCGTCACTTTCCACAACCATGACCAGAGGTTTGTGTGGTTTTCACAGAGTTGTGGTTGCGCTACTGAGGTTAAACTGCTCGTGTTCGTCAGTATAAGGTTTTGGACAGAAATGCACGTGGAAGGTCTCCAACACCTCAGAGATGTTGTGAGGTGAACCAGGGCGATGCTGGGTGTGGGCTAGTTTGCGTCGGGTGCCTGGTTGTGATGTCAGCACAGACAGGCCAACGGTAGCTGACGTAGGTTCACTTGATAATAACACAAGGCTGCTTGTTGGCGTCTTTGTCATCTTCAGTCTTCGTCCATGAAATATGCTGCTTAGATAATAAGCTCCCATCTGGCTGTTATTTTCAGTTCCATGTCACAACTTGGCAGACGCCCCTAATAACATTCACTCCCCTTCCCTCAGCAGAACAGATTGCTCATTAAATAAATGAAATTTCTTGTTTAGCGAGGGTACTCGCAGTTGCCTTTTGCCATTCTGTGGCCCCCAACTCAATATGGCTGTAATTGTTTTTTCAAAGTTGCTGTGTCTCACGCAGCCGAGGGAGCACAGCGATGCCATCTAAGAGATACTAGGGACTTGGAGTGACTCACGTCTTGGAACAGGAAATGTTTATTGGAGTCATTTTTTTGTTCGCAGGTTTAAAAAGGGGTTCGAGTCAGAGCCAACACTACACTCTGGTATCAACTACGCTGTTCTTCTCCTGGCAGCTGGACACCAGTTTGACACATCTTTTGAGCTTCGTAAAGTGGGTGAGTGGACATCAGACTGGATGTCTGTGACCTAAACCACCAACCACTGAGCAATCACTAGCAATTGAATATAGAAAAGATAACTATGTGCAATGGATCGTTTCCACTTGGATTAACATGTTTTTGCGGATAGTCATGCTTTTAAGATTTTGCTCCTAATCTCGCAAACACATACCTAAGCTCAGATGAGCATGATGATCTTAGGTATGTGAGGAGCAGAGCGATACTGGGAGTCAGCCTGCAGCTCCTTAAATTAGCGTCACCCTGAGGATCCATATGCTCGCGACCCCCATATGCTTCTACATATGGCTGGTTTCTGCAGCACATTATCCCAGTTCTGAGCACAAAAAAAGGAACAATAACAATAAAAAAGGACTTACTGCAGTTATTGCTTTATATCTGTCCTCTTGTTTTCCAGGAGTAAAGCTAAGCAGTCTTTTGGGTAAGAAAGGCAGCCTGGACAAGCTGCAGAGCTACTGGGACGTGGGCTTCTTCTTGGGTGCCAGCATCTTGGCCAGTGACAAAACCAGAGTCATCCAGGCCTCCGAGAAACTCTTCAAACTCAAAGCGCCCATTTGGTGAGAAGTCGCGTAAGCCTTTCGGGGATTAGTTTTCTGAAAAACACATTTTAGTCCACATCAATCACCAAGTGTGTTTGTGTTATTGTGATCTGAAGTGTGCTCTGCTTTCCCTTGAAAGCACAGTGGCCATCTGTGGCCATTGTTCGAGCGTTTGGTGCATTTCTCACAGAGAACAGAAAACATCGCTCGTTTTGCTCATTTGAGCAGCACGTCTCTCTTTAGCATGGATTGAACAGCCATAGAAGCCCAGCGGTGTGACATTTGGGGAGTAAAACCTGCTGTTCTGTAACTGAGCTATGAAACATTTCTAATAATGTCACAGAGACAAATGTTCGTACTGTAAAAAATCGTACTGTATTGCTTGTTTTTGCCACTGTTGGGTTTCAATACAATTAGATGGTTACAACATCAGGCTGTTTTTAGATGTTTCTGGCCTTTGGTTACCTTTCGTTTTTCTCAGAGCATGTGTTTTATATGCAGTATCTGTTCTGTGTGTCTGCTTGGCTGCAGGTATCTGTGCTCACTGGTGGAAACCATCTTGATCTACCAGCACTTTACCAAGTCCAGCGTGGAGCAGCCATCTCCCAGACAGGAGCTCTTAGATTTCTGGATGGACTTTCTGGTGGAGGCGACTAAGACGGACGTCTCCTCTGTACGATTTCCTGTACGTAGCCCAGGCAAACTCCAAATAATGCAGCTGAACCCTGGCTGGTTCTTGCATGCATCCGAATGGTTACATAAATAGAAAATAAACCAAGCGTGTTTTCCAGGTACTGATATTGGAGCCCACTAAAGTGTACCTGCCTTCATATTTGTCCATAAACAAAGATGTGGAAGACAACACTGTGTCTATCTGGCATGTGGCGCCTGACGATAAGGTGGGTGTGCACATGCAGGAAACGCACTTAAATTACAGCACATAACTACTGACTTCATTACTGCAAGGTTAGTCATAATGTGGACAGTGCTTACCGTGTTCCAGTGCAACTCTCAGCCTGCTTTTAACAGCCGCTGTAAGGGAAGCGCTGACGCAACATCTAGAGGCTACTGTGCACTGATGCTATTTGATCTGTTCTGCAGAACAAGGGGATCCATGAGTGGAACTTCAGCGCCACATCAGTACGAGGTGTCAGGTCAGTGGCTCCCGTGTTTAATGAGATGCTGTGTCCAGAGGGTGATCGGTTTAAATCATCATCATCATCAGCATCAGATGTAGAGGAAAATTGTCAGAGGCTTGACGAGGGGGCGTCGTGTACAGCTGCAACCTGTTCCTCCGTGGCGCAGGCACTGTCCCATAGACAGTTTTCCTGCGCTCTGCGCCTCCTTTTCCACGGCCCTCAGAGGAATTCAGTGTCAGATCAGAGAGAAGTGAAGGGCTGTGCTCACATGTTGCTAGGGAACAACTCATTCTCTGTGCCCACTCAGCCTGCAGACAGACAACAGGACACAATAGCAGAGCTGCAATCAACAGTACGGTCACACGCACAGGCCGCCCATTGTCTAGCTCAGCAGCTCCGGCCCTGACACCCTCACGGAGAAGTGGACATGCACTCATCCCAGTAGGGGAAAGTTTCAGTGCGGTTCAATTCAGTTCAAGTTTTTTGTATCACTGAATCGAGTGTCATGCTCATGATGTAGCGCATGTGTGTACGTCGTGCACCTACTAGGCTTTATTTTTCGATGGCCTTGCGCATACAGTGACAAACACTTCTGTATTTCACATTCAAGATACGATGGCTGATGCCGTGAGTGCAGTGAAACCCTATGTTCACTCTGAGTCACACCTACAGCTGTAACTGTTTCTGTACCTTTCTCCTCAGCATCTCCAAGTTTGACGAGCGCAGCGCTTTTCTCTACGTCCTTCACAATGCAGAAGACTTCCAGATCTACTTCTGTACAGAGATGCACTGTAAAAGGTTGGTGTGTGTTTAGCATCACTGCACACATGAAGTTAAGTTAGCAAAGTTAGCAAAGTTCATGACTTCATTTGGTATTTGTTTGAAATTTAGATGATTAGATTTTATGAGCCAGTAATTGAAAATGAATCACAGTTTTATAAATAACATTACATCCTAATTGGAGTCCGTTTTAAATTTTAAGCACCTACAGTCATGTGCTATGAACTATATCTGCTGAGTGTTTCTAATGACTTGGGTGTTTCGTCTCTAAATTCAAACGTTTGTTCCCACATCTACTTTTGTGAACACTGCAGTGTGTTGCTCTTTGTCTAGTTGTGCCCATCCCTGCCCTAGTTCAGGCACTTTTGTCAGCTCGTTACTTAGGTGGGAAATATCGCAGCCCCCTGTCATCTCAAACACCGTGTTTAATTACCAAACCATTGTGTTCTTCGCTAGCTGCTCGGTGAAGCTGTGTGACTTGTGACTCTCACATCAGAGGCTCCCGAGCACTTCTAGTTCCCATTACGTGGAGTGTGAGAGCCAGTGAGTCATGCTTGCTGTTGTTGTGATGCTGCTTTTCTCTTAATACAGAGAAAAAAAGGCGTGACAGTGCCATGAGAGGGGTGAGAAGAAAGGAAAGAAGAAATAGAGGAAAGGCAGTAGAAAGAGAAAGAGGAACAGATCCCATATGCTCGTGTTTGAGCATATGCATGATTGGCATGTGAAACAGAACATGTGATGCGTTGAACACCTGCAGGCCCTGTGTGACTGCATGACGGGGCGTTGCGCTGGTGCACAGCTTGTGTGCAGTGACTGTGGTAAAAGTCTTTATATCTATGGATGTGTGTGGGAAGTGTGCATGTAAACATACTGTAACCCCGCCGGGAAGACACCACCAGCCACATACCGGTACTCTGGCGCAATATCTGCTAAGTGGAGCTCAGGCGGCGCTAATTCTGTTTCATCGGTTCATTCTGGATAAAACCTGCACCGTATGAACAAGAGCCCTGGTTGTATTTTAGAGTTCTGCCCCAGATGGAGAGTTGGCCACAACAGAAGAAGGAAAACACTAAAAGTAGAGCACATATTACAAATGGTGTCTTTTTTCTAGGTGCTCTTAAGGAAATATTTGATTTCCCCTGCTATTGTATTGTATTATTGTCAAGGAGCCGCTGTGAGTATGTGGGAATCTCACAGAAACTGGGTGTCGTGGTTTAGTTGGGGTCAGGCTTCATGTGAATGTCACTGTTCGTTCGGTCACGTTCCTGTGTATTCCATAAAAACTAACAGACTTTGTTAGGTGTGAATCCAACCGTACTGTTTCTCTGTGAGAACGTGTTGTTGAACGTGTGCATTTCTGTATGTGGCAGATTCTGCGATCTGGTCAACAGCATAACAGAGGAGACCTGGAAAGGTCCCGAGGAGGGAGACTGTGACACGGACACCTTAGAGGTGAGAAGACTGATTTTCCTTCCTCACTTCAGCTGCTTTTAAACACATGAAGTTTCCTAATTGTGCAGTAATGCAACGTTAGGAACAGCTTTACCCAGTTGCTTCTCAACACGTTGTTACATCCTGTTGTGTTTTTTGCGGTGTACTTTGCCTGTTTTTCAAATGTCACAGGAAATATGGTGTTATTTGGTGTTTCCACCCAAAGACAGACAAAAGAAGAAGTTAACTAGTGTTGGATAAATTCTCCTGACTGTTAATTACTGCAGTTACAGCATCGTAGTGTAAAGATCAGATAAAACAGACCGTATGTAAAGTCGTCTCTCAACTCCCTGTAACGCAGCAGCCGCCTGCTGGGATGAGTCCTGGCTTCTGCCTCTGTGCTTTGTGCGGTGACACCTGCTGCTGCGTTCACCTGTCTTCACAGCCGGGCCTGAGGAGTAGAATAGCTAATTATCCTAAACGCGGCTGCACCCGCTTTGACTCGACATGACACGGATCAGATGTCGAACAGGTTTCTCTCAAGCTCGTATTTTGTGTGCGCTGTCCTAACGTGACTCACTGAGTTTCCCTCTGACGCAACCAGACGGTTTTAAACTATTTAGAAGGAAAATAACATTTTTTGGCTTTTTTCAATATAAACAAACATCATCCGATAACATCTTGTTCAAGTAGTTTTATTACTAGATTAGATTAGGACATATAGTATCCACTGTGCAAGAGAATTCAGTGTCCTCAACAACAGTAATCACGCATGAGAGCTGGTTTAGCATTAAGCTCGCAGGATTTAAAATGCTTGTTGTCCCTTCTCCCCACAGTACGACTACGAGTATGATGAGCACGGAGAGAGGGTGGTTCTGGGAAAAGGCACGTTTGGAGTGGTGTATGCAGGACGGGACCTCAGCAACCAGGTCCGACTGGCCATCAAGGAAATACCAGAGAGAGACAGCAGGTAAGTAAGCAACCAGGAGGAGTTTCACACATAAAGCACACACAGCTCATTCTCAGTACGTGGTCCTGTGATGCTGCTCACGCGATCATTGCCATATGAGCAACAGGACCTCATAGTAATGCCAGTTGGTGTCTAAGGATTTTTAGTTTGGTCATTTGTGCTTCCTAGAAGATGAATGTTAGTAAGGTGATGAACCTGGATTTTACTTTTTCATTCAGTTCTCGTCTTTTGTGTTTTCCCCGATTTCCTGTCAGACACGAGGTTACACTCGACACAAACTATCTCAGCACTCATTGCGTTTATTTCCTTTCATCCTGAACAGATGAAAGGAAAGGACATTGCAGAGATGAGCTGGTGATAATGGCTGTGCTACCTTCAATTTTAGTTCACAGATCTAAACTACAATAATAAAAAGGAATTGTGTTCAGATCTCCAGAACCTTAAATGCTGTTAAATGCAGCCTGCTGAACTGGATTTTGTAATTTCAGTTTTTAGCTCTGTCCCACTGGAATTAGTTTTATCCATGTTGCCTAATTAGTTTATAATGATATGTCATGAATCAAACACAGCCCTTCAGGTATTAGTCATTTTCAAATGACTGTAATTAAGAATACTACACACTGAAATTAATTTTTAAAAAAAGGAGTTGGATAGATGAGCCTTGCTCAGAAACTTTTAGAAGCAGCAGGGTGACAGCTTCGTACAGTAGGTAAAGTAGTAGTAGTGGTGTTTGTTGGGGGTTTATCCTCTAAGCTCTGATACCAGACACTAGAAGATTCAGGCCGGGCCAGGAGCCTGATGGAGACGTTGTTGTTTCATACAATATGAACCTCTGCAGTTCGGGAGCTTAAACATTTAACACTCCAACATAAACGTTACTGTACCTACCTCACTGCCATTTGTTGTGTAGTCGGTCACTGTGGTCCTGAATTTGTGAGCAGATGCACCTTCAAATGAGACTGACTTTTAATAGCACTGACAGTCATGTGAAACTGAATATTAATGCTCTCCAGGGGACAAAAAACACACATATAGCAACTCATTGACCTTTTCTGTGCCTCTAATATCAGACAAATGTCACATTTCCACACAAGCTATTTCATAATCTCCAATGCTGATTGCCATGGAATTGCTCAACAATCCTGTGCAAAAGCTCCAATTACAGCCTGAATCTAAACTGGTGTCTGAGCTGTTAATGCCTCGTCTTGTTCTGCACCAGTGTTGAGCATCATTGAATAAAGCAAAGTGCTGATTTCCTCCAGCTGAGAGTGTGACACGCAGATCAGCAGCGTCCCTGGTGACTGGTGGCTTTCATTGGGCTGGTATCCACTTGAGGGCTGGTTCTTGAAAGCTGCCCCCCCATCTCTTTCTTCCCTCTACTGCCTGTGCTGCTTTCCGCTTGTCTCCTCATTGTTCCACCTACTCATCTCAGATTGCAAGACTCTCCTAGGCTGGATGATTCTCCTGCCACACGTTTTTCCACTAATCACATCAGAAAGTCAGCAGGGCGCTCGGCTGCAAAGAATGTGGAGAATTTGCGTGAATAATTCAGAAGTGGACTGACATCTCAAGTAAGAGAGAGAGAGGGTGGAGGGATTCACGCAGAGCGCTGATTGTGAAGTACAGGCATGGTTTCAGTTCACAGAGGTACCTGTTGTTCTGGTCAAAGATCACATTGAGTCTCTGGTTTCGTGTTTTGTTTTTGGCTTTTGGCACATAGTCAGCTGTCGTGTTTATGTATCTTGTGGCACCTGTGTAAAAAAAAATATAACGGCGTTTCTGTGTCCTGTGCTTTTAATGCAGATACTCTCAGCCTCTCCACGAGGAGATCGCTCTCCACAAGCACCTGAAGCACAAGAACATCGTCCAGTATCTGGGCTCCATCAGCGAGAACGGCTTCATCAAGATATTCATGGAGCAGGTGCCTGGAGGTGAGTCGCACCCGTCCAAAAAGAAATCAAGGAACCAAAGTGTGTCTTCTTCATCCGTTTAGTTTGCAGTCTGTTGTTGATATATTACGTCACCATAAGTTATCTGCATGCTGTGAATGTGATGCCAGCTCAGACTGAGCGCGTTGATGGTTGTTGTCATTCGTCGGGTTGTGTTCAGGGAGCCTGTCTGCACTGCTGAGGTCCAAGTGGGGCCCTTTGAAAAACAACGAGCCTACGATCGGCTTCTACACCCGACAAATCCTGGAGGGGCTGAAGTACTTGCACGACAACCAGATAGCGCACAGAGACATCAAGGTGACCGTCCGTTGCCTTCCTGATAGTATTGTATTCAGATAAAATTTAGAGAATTTGCAAAGAAAATTTCTGTAATACAGCTTGAAGCATAAAGGTTGGTTCCAACCTGAATCTGTTCTCACACGTTGTGTTTTCAACCTGCAGGGTGACAACGTGCTCATCAACACCTACAGCGGCATCCTGAAGATATCAGATTTTGGCACATCTAAGAGGCTGGCTGGGATCAACCCCTGCACCGAGACGTTCACAGGTACGCTCCAGCCCGCTTCCCCAAATAGTTTGTGTTTTAAAGAACAAGAGGCTGAACTTAGCTCAGCAGTGGCTGAGCAGTGAGTGTGAGGTAACCCCTCACAGATAATACGGGCCTTTGGCTGTCACAGTTTCAGAGCTGTAATCCAGTCTCAGCTCCAGCCAGTAACTGAGAATAGACGACTGTGGCTATTCAGAGACGCTGGGGTTTGGCATGAGTCTGTGGTGAGGCCGCGTGATTGTGTGTCTGGGGCCAATTGCAGCTCAGTTTGACCTTGGGTAACGCTGCCTGACGGCTGATTGTAGCAGACGGGGACTTACCCTGAACAGTGGAGCTCTTTCAGGAAATTGGGCGACTCCTTTTTATAGTCCAGCCGTGCTATAAATGTTTCCCTGCCTGTTTTTAGCTCAGTACGTGAGCTTCTAAAAGCAGCAGGCTATTATTAGAACAGAAGACACCTTTCAGTGCGTGGCTGAAAATGTTATTTTGGCCTCAGCTGCAGGACCATAAATCCCGTTAAAGCTTTTGTAACCCGATTGGTCCTTTGAAAGAACTGTGTCATTACCTCAGGACGGCTATTTCTGGCATTTACATGAGCTGCTGACGTCACTTTCACCTCATAAAGACTGTGGAACACTGTGACCTCGTTTTGGAAAATATACTCGGCTCGTGAAAAAGTGTCTGGCTTACTGAACATCTGCACCAACATCTTGTGACGCTTGTTCCTAGGGACACTGCAGTACATGGCTCCTGAAATCATAGACAAGGGTCCTCGAGGATATGGCAAACCAGCCGACATCTGGTCTCTGGGCTGCACCATCATAGAGATGGCAACTGGGAAACCACCATTCTATGAACTGGGAGAACCACAAGCGGCCATGTTCAAGGTGAGACACACTAGAAGACGTGTGGTCTTCCTCCACAGAATCACCTCGTCACCTCTGCTTTGGGAACCTCATGACATTCACTCCGACTGTATTAAGCCACGTAGTTGATCATGAACTAAACACTAATCCTTTTGAAGTTAGCAAGCGGTTGACAGTAATAATCAGTGTCAGTCAGTCATGCAGCAGTCAAACCTGTCAGCCAGGCTAAACAGCTGCTAACCTAACACAGACAATCTGAAGAATATACTATGTGTGTATATTTACACATCAGTGTTCAGTGTGGACGCCTGTATCGGTGATGAGCTGATTTGATTTTAGCGCTTAAAGGTCAAGGGTCAATGTGACGTCTGGTGTGTCCGTTGTGAACACGTATCTGATAAACACCAGGAAGGAGTCTCTCAAACACAAGGATGGACTGATTAGAAGGGTCGAGATCACTTAACCTCATGTGCACTCTGGTCCCATAAACCAAGATTCCAGAGATAATGTAATATTAACACCTGAATAACATATAAAGATACTAATGCACAGCCACTAAAATAAAACCACAGCTAAACTCACAAGCTGCATCACGCTCTGGGTCCATCATTAAATCTACTTCCCCTGAGCTAAAATCTGAAAGAACTAATGAGCGAGTTTAGCATCTGCTCTAATCACTTCCCCTTTCTATGGAACAGTGAATCAGACGCCGTGCACCTGCATTGTTTAAGCACCTGCGTGGAGAAACCCCAACATTTGTCTGCACACGAACATTTGTTTGAACACAAACAAGCACGGCGCTCATTGAGGAGGCACATTCAAAGGCTCCCTGGCATTTTTTATTCCTAGGTCCTGTTTGCATGCGTCTTTGTTTAAGATGTATACGTACTCTATTGACTCTGCGTATTTGCTTTGGACACAGACAGACTGTGCTCTACATAAATGAAACGTTCCGTTCCATGTGTGGCCTGTTAAACACAGTAGAGGTTGAGTGGAAGCATTAACACTCACGTCAAACTTTCCGTATGATGTCATTAATTAAACAGCTCTGGGTGTGTGCTGCTAGGCTGAGTGTACCTTGTAGCAAAAAAATACAGAAAGTGGAAGATCCTGGACTTCTGTGGACAGATATCACAGAATTCATGCAAGTGCACGTACAAATATTTCATCCATAAAAGGATGTTGTGTCTGCACGTTATGTGGCTCGTCGTTTTCCCAAATAGTCCGTCTCCGTCTGCTCTTCACTCATCCATGTGGAATTTCTCCAGGGAGGGGCATCTCCTTGCTAATCTTAAGTCAACATACCTCTACAGCAGCTACAGGAATTTCTAGTGTTTTTATTGTCCTGACTGTCTTGGACTCGAACTTTGAACACCATCGCTCTCAGCTGCTGCTCCAAGCTGCCGTGGAGCCTGAAGCACAGTCTGAGGCTTTACTGTGTAAACACTGGCTCTATGCTTTAGTCTCTCCCAGCAAAGGAGTTCAGAGAAGATGAGACCTTGTGTTTTATATGAAACCTGGTTGTGTCCTCTATCCTCAGGTGGGCATGTTTAAGATCCACCCGGAGATCCCAGAGTCCATGTCCCCGGAGGCTAAGGCCTTCATCCTGCGCTGCTTTGAGCCCGATCCCGACCATCGAGCCACAGCCCTCGACCTGCTCACGGATGAGTTCCTCACCGTCACCAGCCGCAAGAAAAAGAGCAAGAGCAGCTTCACAGGTTGAGCAAAGAAATTTGTTGCTGTTAATAATTAATCATTTAATTTGTTGCTAGGCATCACAAGGTCCCACATAGATTAAATTGCTATTAAAAAGGTCAAACAATAGCAACATAGAAACCAGAAAAACTGCTCTAAATTAGACACAAAGCCTCCGTCTCTGGCACAAAGCTCTGGCGCCCTGATGTCGTTTGAAGGACACGTTGACATTTTGTGAGAGACTGGAAACAGAAATTCTGGTTTTGTCCATAAGTAACCGAATCCACCTACCAGCACAACAAAAGCTCGCTATTTAGCATGTCACGTCTCGCAGGCAACACTTTTGCACGTGACAGCCTGTGAGCGCCACAGGCTTCACTTTGGCTGAGTGTCCTCAGTTGTACCTAAACATTGTCTGTTCACCTCCTGCACAAAGTGTTCTTCATGCCGCCTGAACACACCCTTAATCTTCATTGTCTGGATTTCAGTTTGTGTTGGTTTCCACCCCGCCAACTATAATACTATAATACCTGCATCAAATAATAGAAGAAGCTCAAAAGGCCGAGTCTGCCTACTGGCTGGGAAATGTTATTCTGCCAGTTTTACATGGAAATGTTGTGTTTTGTTCATGCATAACTGCTGACACGTGTTTTTTGTCTCCCCACAGCTCTGACACCAGGGTCAGGTGAGTGATTGTTCCCGCTACACCTCTTTTAAACCTTTTAAAACTAAAGGGTCTGCTTCCCAGGCTCGGTGTCAGCTCCACAAAGCGTCTGTCTGCTTAGCTGAGCAGTATCTAGGCTATTCTTTTCTTTTTTCTCCAGCCAGTGCTTGCTTGCACGACTCTCTTTCCTTTACAAGAACTCAAACGAGACGTTGCACAACGTGACTTTTCCCAGTGCTTGAATGTCTTTAGAATCCCTGTTTCATAATTTAAATGCTGCTGCCAGGTTCAGGATAACAAAATGAGGTCTTCTCCTTAAACACAATGAGAGGGGAGCCTCAATTTAAGCCATTAGAATGAGATTCAAGCGCCTTTAATGAAAAGGAAGCTATTTAACTGATTTGATGCTCTTACAAAACCTTCTTTGTTATTGAAGAACGGCTCCTTCTTTCTCTTACTCTCTTTTTCTGAGCTACATCGTGATGTGTGTTCATGCACAAGCGATGCGTCCTCCACCTTTTTGTTTTACTTTGAATGATGCTGTGCCTTTCAGAGTATCTACGCAGTATCTCCCTGCCCGTGCCAGTGGTCGTGGAGGACACCAGCAGCAGCAGTGAGTACGGCTCCGTCTCCCCTGACAACGACCTCAACACCAATCCCTTCATCTTCAAGCCCAGCGTCAAGTGCTACAGCGAGAGGGACGTAAAAGGGCCCAGGTCCCTGTTCCTCAGGTAGAACAAGTGAAGACTAGACTTAGTTCGGTGTTTGATGTTCACAAACAGCACCAACCAGTGTTTTGTTCCATTTTTGTCGCAGCATTCCTGTGGAGAACTTCGAGGACCACAGCGCTCCACCATCTCCTGATGAGAAGGATTCAGGCTTCTTTATGCTGCGGAAGGACAGCGAGAGGCGAAACACGCTGCACCGTGTCCTGACAGAGGACCAGGACAAGGTGGTGGCCAACCTGATGGAGGCCCTCACACAGGTGGGTGATGGAGCAGACCATGGGAGGACAAGGCTGAAGTCACACAGTTGGGCTGAGAACGTCTTGTAGACCTAACGTGGCTGTTTGCATCCTACCTCCCCACCCTCTCGTGTCCAGGGCTCTGAGGAAATGAAGCTGACGCCTCAGCACATGTCCACCCTCGTGGCCAGTCTGGCCGACTTCGTTCGCATGGCGGACAGGAAAATCATCGCCAACACGTTGTCTCAGCTCAAGCTGGAGCTGGACTTTGACAGCACCGCGATCAGCCAGCTGCAGGTTGTGCTGTTTGGATTTCAGGATGCTGTAAGTATGAAAAGCCTAACATGCGCCTTCAAGAGCAAAAGAAGGGATTTCAGCTCCTCTTAAGGTTATTTTTTATTTTAGAGACAATTTATAATGTTATTGGAGTCCAAACTATTACTGTCCTCATTAGCTGCTCGTTTTCCTGTTTGTAGGCAGGTGCTCTGTTACTGTAGCCGCTGGATAAACCAGGGGCTCTGAACACTTCAGTGCAATTGTGGTCATTTTAGAGACGTGCAGGCAGCAGCCGGCTGCCATGTTGCTGCAGCCAGCCATGAAATACTATGATCTTTAAGTGAGGTGATAAAAAGGCAAATCTATCAGCAGTAATTGCACAATTACTTGCAACAGAAATGCAGTTGAACGGACAATAGAGCAGGTGGTTGTTTCCATATTTGGAGGGGGTCTTACATAATCCCACAAAAAGCTGGAGCGCCGATGCCTCCTGTTGGTCATTAGTGCAAAGAACGTAGAGCAGGGAAGAGTCAAGCAGCCAGCGGCAGGAGAAGCTCATTTACATGTGTGTAGGACAAGGCCACTAATGCTGCAGCTAAAAGGAGCTAATCTGGTTTTATGTCCTGCAAGATGGTTCATCTATGTTATTTTACAAGCATTCAGTATAAGGATAAAGGTTTTCTCTTCCAGGTGAACAAGGTGCTGCGAAACCACAACATCAAGCCTCACTGGATGTTTGCTCTGGACAACATCATCCGCAAAGCTGTGCAGACGGCCATCACAATCCTGGTGCCAGGTAGCATCAGTTAATCGAGTTACCGCTAACGCAGATTTAATAACCAGCTGCAGCTCATCGAAGCCACTGGTCATCATCCAGTAAATGATTAATTACAGCCATCCTCTCTGTGCTCAGAGCTGAGGCCTCACTTCAGTCTGGCTTCAGAAAGCGACCCGGCCGACCAGGAGGACGTTGACGACGTGGAGCCAGAGAGAGACTCCACCCACCAGAGCCGAGTCCCTCTGGTCGCCTCTCACGACGACACTGTGGCCACATCGGGAGTCAGCACGCTCAGCTCCACCGTCTCTCACGAGTCCCACAATGCACAGCGCTCGGTGAGCGTGGAGCTGAGCAGGATGAAGCTGGAGACCAGCAGGTAGACATGCACGTTGGATTTTCTCACTAGTTTACAAAGAACAAACCACAACACAACCCTGATGGCTTTATAGTACACAAAATCAGTCATGTTATTAATTACTCATAAAATCAGAAAAGACCCTGATGTTTGAAGGGCGTCTGTGAAGATGAGCGATACTGTAACAGGTTTCCCAGACACCTGATGTTGGTAGAATGTAAAAACACCACAGCCTTGAGCGATGCTGTGTGGAAGGGCTTCATGTTTTGTGACGGCAATCTGTGAAATAAATGCTCCTGCTGGTTTGACTCCAGGCTTCTGGAGCAGCTGCTGGAGAAGGAGCGAGAGTATCAGGCCATTCTGCAACAAGTGCTGGAGGAGAGAGAGCAGGAGATCAGACTACTGAGGCTGCGATCTGAGCCCGCAGGTTGGTCTTCGTTTGCTTACGCAGCATGTGAAATATGGCTCCACCCTACATTCCTCCTACAAGAGCCAAGTTATACAAACACAGACGTCTTCAGGATTCACTAAAACGTACAGCTGCTCATGGCCAGTGTGTTCGCTGTGTGGCAGACGTCCCCGCATCCTCCTCAGAGACACAGACCAGTCAACCTGCAGAGAGGCGTGAAGACTCGGAGCTGGCGAGCTGGCTGACGCGTTACGGTGCAGATCAGGACGCTATCGACAGAGTGAGTTTTTATGATTGATTGATTATTATGAGGTACGGTGCAGCTGGTGGACAGACATAACTTGATCTATTTCGTTTTGTAGATACTGAATGAGGACTATACACTGAACGACATCCTCCATGATGTGACAAGAGATGATCTGAAGAGTTTAAGACTAAGGTAGTTCATCAGCGATTTTAAATGATAGACGACTTGTGGGTTCAGGGTTTAGTGGCAAACTTTTCTGAAATTCTGCTCTTACACAGACTAACTTTACACTGTAATGGTTCTTAGTTATCCTATAAGAGGCATGAACAGGATTTGGTTCCCCCAAGTGGTTGCTTTAAATATTACATCAGCAAGTCCTGCAGTCTGTAGATGTGGTTCCCCCGCGTAGCTTCAATGTCTTAACATACATCCAACATTCGTTTAATGACCTGCGGTTTAATGTCTGTCTTCCTGTGTCTCCGTGTCCCGTCAGAGGAGGGATCTTGTGTAAACTCTGGAAGGCCATCACAGACTACAGGCAGAAGCCAACCTGAGGCCTTAAGTGGTGAAAAAGACGTCCCCTCCTCTTTACCTCCGTGTGGCGCAGCAGCTTTCCAGAAAGTCCTCCTGCTGTTGTCGAAGTACTTTGATCATTTTTGGGGGGTTCTAGGATTTTAGACACAAGGTCCATTTCAAAGCAACAATTACTGAGAAGTGCCACTAGTTTTGTTACAGGTGTTTGGTGAGAAAACCTCTAGATTCTTGAAAACTGTTGAAATATTTCCTCCCGTCTTTACAGGATGTTTACAAAACTGGAGAATGACTGTTTTCTAACACAAGCCTGAGATACAAAATACTACGCTGAACATCTGTACTGTTTTTACCATATGCGTCTTATCACTACTTTTATTTAAATGTATTTTTAATTTAATAGTAATTTTAACCTGAAGGATGTCGGCATATTCCTTGTTCTTATTTTATTTTTTAAGTTTAATTTTATCTTCACTGAAACTTATTTAAATTGACGTTGTTTTTATCATATTTTCTTTTATATAACAAATCTACATTTTTATTTTCCGGAAACATGTAAATATCATTTTATGGAAATATATGTGAATGAACTTTGTGTACTTTAAAGACCAACATAGTCCATGTGAACCGGACTGAATCGATAGTGAAAGTTTTAGGAGATAATATTCAGTTAGTTATCATCACTGCATCGGACCATCTGCTGTGTGTTGGTTTTTGTTATACACTGACAAATCGTGTTTTGTGCAGATGTGATCATCATGATCAGCCACATGTATATTGTAATGAAAATTTGAAATGTTTTTTATTTTAAACCAAACTCAGAAATAATCATGAGCAGTGTGTTTTGAATCATGTCTAAAATTAAAACTGTTTCATATTGCTAAATAAATTTTTTCATCTTGAAATGGTCTAAATAATTTACTACTTTGTCATAATAGGATGTAGACGTGTTCTTTGTCCCAACATCAACGGTCGAACTAATTCTTAGAGACGACTTTTTCTGTGTCTTAGCGGTTCAGTGTCCACTTTTTGGCTTCGTGATCATTCTGTGCTGCCAGTTTCCATCTTAGATGTTGTTTGTGGGATAGGATCTATTTTATGTCCGTCTCCTTTCCCATTTATGACATCTGTGTCTCTTTGGGGTCTTTATTTCTGTCCATAGCTCCATAGAAAATACAAAATACAGCACAAGCATCCTTCCTCACAGCAAACGCTGTTACCTTCCTCGGTGACGTCAGTGAGAAGTCAAGGTTCTGGTCTCGCGCCTCCTCCTCTCCTCACCATGACAACGGCAGATTTCCAGCATCGTCAGCGGCCCGACCGTCGCTCCTGCCTGGGAACCACCGTCGTCGTCGTCTTGTCGCGCTCCGTCTGCCGCTGCGGGGCTTTTGTTGATGCGTCCAGGCCGTCGTTGCTCTGACGGAGCCTCATGCGTCGTGGAGCGGCCGCAGGGAGACGGAGACGCCGCGTAACAGCGTGAACAACATGGCTGCGCCTCAGCATCCGCGGCTGCCGCTCGCCTGCGTCGTGCTGCTGCTCGCTCTGTCCGGCGGCCACGCTCGGTCGTCGCCCATATCGGACTTGAAATCTAAAATATCCGGCGTGGAGGAGCTGCTGGAGGAGTTCCGCAAGCAGCTCCAGCAGGACCAGGCGTACAGCCGGCCCGGCGACGCGACGGACTCCTGCGTGGGCGATTTCAGCGCCGTAGGGGAGCGCATCATCCGGGCCAAGGCCTCCATCGAGCAGGGGGCCACGTTCCTGCCGGCTCCGGACCGGGTGTACACCTGGAAGGACTGCCTGCACGCCTGCTGCTCCCACCCGCACTGCACCGTGGCGGTGGTGCAGGAGGACTCGAGGCAGGCCGGTGACAGCCTGGGCTGCTACCTGTTCAACTGCACCTACAGGAGTAAGCACGTCTGCTCGTTCGCTCCGCAGCAGGGCTTCCGCACCTACAGCTGGGCCCCCAACGCCACGCAGGGACCCAGCGGGGCCGCCAAGCCCGGAGCCGGTGACGCGGACGAAACCCGAGGTGGAGCATTTACAACAGTCTCAGCTGCGTCACGTTATCGTTGTGCATTGTTAAGCTTAAGATAAAGGAGCATTTCTTGATTTGCAGTCTCGTGCTACAGCGTCGATTATGCAGCTTTAATCATTTAGTCATAAGGTTCAGAAAAGAAAAGTTATCAAAGGTCAGAGCATAAAACTTATTTGACCTCACAGCTGCACCTGATAAAGCTCAGAGAGTAAATGATTGAGCCTGTAGCTCCATGACATCAGGATACTGAGACCAGCTGCAGGTGTTCTCCTCTATTTATGCTGAAGTGATTACAGTTAGTTGATTATTTCCCAGCTTTTGTGTTTCCCATAGTTCTTGGTGATGCTGAGCTGAATTAGTGTTTTGATCCAGCATCGCCAGGCACAGCAATAAAGCAGTGGTTCCTTCCCCAGTAAGAAGCTGTGAACACTAAAACCAGCTCAACCGTGGATGTGTTTCTGTCAGCAGACCTGGATGAGCCTCCGCGCAGTGACGCTGGGCAGGACGTGGTCATCCAGCTGCCCACAGACTGGGCCGTCCTGGACGGGCGGGACAGCGTGGACGACCGCGGCATCAACCGCTATGAGTGGACTCTAGTCAAGGGAGACACAGCCATCAACATGAAGGTGAGGTTCACATGTACTGATACTGAGCCACCTTGATGTAAAATGGCAGCTTGCTGTTACAGTTGGCTGTTACAGGCGGAGCCTGGACGAGCAAACGTTCGTGTGATTCTGTCCTTTGTCCGGGGATCTGCTGGTTGTGATGTTTGCATTATCGCTGTGAATACTCAGCAACCGTCCTCCCACACGAGACTCAAATTGCATTTGTGTGTTTGCATTAGTTGAGTCAACATAATGCATTGCAGCATCACCGACATAAAGCTCACTGCGCCCCAGAGGCACCGGTCTTCATGGTTGTGTGTGTGTGTGAAGGCGACCCATCCGGGCCTGTTGAAGATCAGTGGCCTCCAGGAGGGTGTGTACACCTTCCAGATGACTGTCACGGACACCTCCGGCCAGAGGAGCTCCGACAACGTGTCGGTCACCGTGCTGGCTCCCAAGCACCAAGCAGAAGGTGATGCAGCCGCTCGAGCCTGTATCTGTGCGTGTGCTGACGTGTGGCGTCACAGTGGAGGATCACGCGTGTCTTTCTGTGTCCAGTGTGCACGGGTCACTGTTCTAACTACCAGTTCAAGTGTGACGACGGGTGCTGCATTGACATCACATACGCCTGTGACGGGAAGCAGCACTGTCCAGACCGCTCGGATGAAGACTTCTGCCCAAACTGTGAGAATCATTTGATGTTCAAAGCATCACATGGGCAAGAGTAAAGAAAAACATTCAAAAACTGTGACTTGTTTAGTTGACAGTAGCCGGAAGTCAGTGACCCACCCTGTGGACGCGTCCGGCCCTCACAGAGCTGTAGCCCAGGCCGAGGAGGCAGAGGACGCCGAGGAGGCAGAGGACGCCTCCATGCTGCAGACTGGGCCCAGAAAGACGCTGGAGAGCATCATACCACTGCAGGACCGGAGTCCCAGCCAGCAGAAGGCTTCAGTGAGCCAAGGTGGGGTTGTTCTTGCGGTTACAGTCCTGTACTCACTGCATTCATTGCTTTTACATATGCACATATGCCGGTTTGCTTCGGATGATGGTCCTCTGTTACGGTGTATCAGTGCAGCGTCCTTCTGTAAACAGGCAAAGGTTGTCGTGCGTCTGTGCACATAGAAGCAGATGGAGCCCTGTGGGCAGCCGCTGCGTCGTGACGCTGGCCAGGCCACAGGGTCTCTCTGCTACCGGAACAAAGCAGCTCTGTCCTCTCTGCCACCCGATCCCCGACTGACCAAATTAGCTTCACCCATTAGTGTGTTACTGCAGGTATTTCAGCGTAGGCGCTCAGACTCTTCAGGCTGTTTTCCAATTGCAGTTTCCCAGCAGCACATGGGGAACGTTGACGTGTGAAATGAGAAACGGCCTGACTGCGTCTGCCTCCCGTTGCTTCCCTGCTGCAGATCTGTGTGCCGCTGCTCCAGTCGTTGGGCCCTGTAAAGGCACCTTTCCTCGCTGGTACTACGACCAAAGCGCAGGCCAATGCAAACACTTCCTGTATGGGGGTTGCCAGGGTAACCACAACAACTTCCTCCAGGAATCAGACTGTGTCACTGAATGTATTCAAAAAAGTAAGAATCAGTGCATTTAAATCACTTTAAACCTGTTTACATCTGTATTATTTAGATATTTAAGCTGACTGATACAAATAAATTCTTGTAGGTCCAGTTTTCAAGTCCGCAACTGTGGCCCCACCTGTCACCAGGCAGACTGAAATAGGTAAGTAAGGCTTTAGGAAACCGCTGATAGGTGAGCGCTTCCTAAATTCTGCTGTATTTGTGCTTTTGTCTAAGCTGCTCCTAAAGTCTCCCAGAGCCAAACAAAAGGCGACGTCGCTGTCTCTAAACCATTTCCAGTGATGGGAGGGCATCCGGGCCCAGAGTCGGGTAGGACCGAGTTCTAGTCTGTGGCAACGTCCCACTTCCAGTAGAAAATGTGGCTTCAGGTAACGGGAGACAGACTCTGACTCAATCTTCTCTGTTTCGTGGTGATTCCCTCTTTCAGGGGCAATTCTCCCTCTAGCCCTCGGTCTAATCATCACCGCTCTGCTGCTGCTCATGATTGGCTGTCGTCTCCGACTCGTTCGTCACAAGCTGAAGAAAGCCCGACCCCTGACAACGGAGGAGTCCGATTACCTCATCAACGGCATGTACCTGTAGGCAGGAATCATCCTGGAGCCGCACATACAGGAGGGGTGTGAGAGGGAGGAAAGTCTGAGCCAGAGCCTTCGGAGGTTCCACCGGTACTTCTTGTCTCGACGGTCGTTTATGCTGCCTTCAAAGCCACTGACACATATTCAGTTGTCAACTCATATTTACACTATGTTGTCTTAATAAAAATCTGACGAGTCTGTATCAATGTTCTCAGTTCAAAAATTCCTCAGTGACTTCTGGGATGTATTGAACCTACTTGTTTGGCTCCTGTTTTCCATTTTTACTTTACTTTTACTCAAACCAGTTGCTTTCTTTTTATTTTCATGTACTTCCTGACATGTGCTGCAGAAAAATGTTCTATTTCAGCCAATGTCAACGACGGCCCAGTGTTTGTAGAGTGAGATGAAGACGAGTTACTTCAGCTGTTCTAGTGTCCCAGAATGATAGGAAAGCCATAGAGAACTCGATCCGTTATATTCTCCTGCTGGGTTTTTCTTTATTTAAACAAGTATGTATGTTTGCATAGATGTATTTCCTCAAGGTCATCTTTCATGTGATATATTAAAGGTTTATTATATATCCCAAAGTACAGAAGTAATCTCTTTACCCTCATTTGAGCAGGTAACTAAACCTTCTACGTTTCCTGGTCTTCACAGTTCTAAGAAAAGCGTCATTTTGTGGTGAGTTGCATTTTTGTGGCCCAGTGGCCTCAACAAATTAAAAAACAGACAAAAACGTAAGCATCTCTTTATTTCCATTTGCCATTCCAGAAACTGTGAAAGCCAAGTATCACCCAACACTTACATCACCCAAAATAAAATGTGCTTTTTAAATTTCATGTTTTTTTCCTCCAAGAAGACAGACATTCATTTGCTTTATATTGTTGAGTTTATTTTGGCAAAGCAGTGACTATTTCATTTATTATCAGTCACCAGAAGAGCCTGCACAAATGAATGGAAAACCAGCGGTAGAAAGCAACACATCACCAAGAGAGAGGAGAGCACAGGCCTGGACGTGCACGCGTGTCAGTGGTACTAGTGGCCGCGCTGTTGGGAGGACGCCGATGCAGCGCACTGCTTGTCTATGTGTGGAGCGGTCTAAAGAGTGCTGCGCGTCAAACGGGATGTGAGGGTTGCATCAGCCGTTGTGTTGCCTGTGTTAACACTGCTGGCAGGGGGGAGGAAGCTCATGTGTTAGCAGAGAGGTCTACAGTTAGATGAAACACACACTGTAGCTAGGTGGGTTTTTGAAACATTTCAGGATTTGCTCCGCGTTACCCGGAGCTCCTTCCACATTCAGCTCTGACACTGCTGTAATGTAATACTGTAACATTGGCCGACTGCAATTCAAAGATGAAACCACAAAAAAACCCAGCTTTAAAAATAATATATAACCAAGGTGCAGGCTTGAAAAACCAAAACCAAAAAGCCCTCTGCCTTCTTGTGCCGAGCTTCAAGCAGTCTTTCTGGCAGCGATGCTGGCCGTCATCTGTGTGGTCGTTAAACTTGAACAAAAAGAGCATGTTTTGTTATGCTTTGAACAAAAGGTCAAGGGCTGACTGACCCCCATCCGACTCTCCTCCAGCCTCAAATGTAAAGGTGGATTATGGACCATCCTCTTCAAAGTTCATCCCTGCAAGAAACACAAAGCAAATGTTAAGAAGGAGACGAGGAGGGACAGCGTGAGAAAAAACGTCCTGTCACGCAAACACAAAGAAACAGAATCGCGTGAAATGCCAGGACGTTTTGTCACAGGAAAATCGACAGGTATTGCTTTTATCTACATCTCACAGAGTAGAAGATCAAACAGGCAGGTTGCATAATTGAGTTTTAATGTTTTATGAGCATCCAAATCAATGTAGCAGTCATGCTCTGTAAACCAAGCATATGCCTTCACACTGCTGCTATTTCCGTTTATTGTTTCGTGTTTTGGATTCGAAACAGATCAGGGCTACAAATTGTATAAATCAGGCAGATTTTATTAACCAATTTAGGATTATAGTGTTAAAGAAAGATGTAGGAAACGTGCAGCTAGTTGCTATGGTATGGTATGGAAGAAGCAAAAAATGTCAACAAGCAGCAAAATGCAGCCCCTTGTGATCCATTGCCTGCTCCAAGCCACACCATTTCACCTTTGCCACTGTGAGAAGGAGAGAGGGAGAGGAGGGGGAGAAGGAAGTCACTTCCACCTGGACCACTGCTTGTCTCTGTCTGTTAAAGGCACATAAATCACCCCCATCAAGGGCTTCATTTTGGTGCTGCCGTCCTCCAACTTGTCGTACTGCTCGAGCATCTGATTTCCCCCTGCCGGGCCGACGGGCAAAATCAGACGGCCGCCGGGCTTCAACTGGTCCAGAAGCTGTGAGAGAAACACCTGCTGCGTTACCTCAAGTCAAAACTACGTTAAAGTTCAAGATATTTTGAAATGTGATGTGACCTTGAGCATCAGCTTTAAAAGCACTGAGAGGGACTCACAGCTTGGGGGACGGTGGGTGCTGCGGCGCCAACATGGATGGCATCATAAGGCGCCTCCTCCGTGTAGCCCATCCGCCCGTCTCCCACTGAAACACACGCAGATTAGCAACAACACGCGGGCGGTTCCCTCATCAAGCTGCCACTTACACAGTTAAACGTGACTAATGAAGTTGGGAAAATCTCTCAGACTCTAAAAACTTCAGTCAAATAATGAGAAATATTCCAAACACACTGTGTATAGAGTAACACTGGCTAAATCTACTGCTTCAGTAATGTGACAGTACTTTATGTTCTTTATTACAGATGAACAACAAACACGTTCCTCTACAACAGATGTCTTAAAATAGGATTATTAGCCTGACATCTGCCAAAACCACACATGAGCTTTTCTTCTGATGTTACCTTTTGACATCATATAAGCTGGGTATGGTAAAAAGAGTAGGCGCAGCAAGGAGAAGCATCCGCCCACACCTCTTCAAGTCTGCAAAAAATCTTTCATGTTTGTTGCTCCTGGAGTAATTTGTGGTTTGTTCGCTTAATTATTTTTGTCAATACTAAGAAACAAACATACGTTTGAAGTGAAATGTGTTTATGTTGAAATGTCTGGAAAAGGTGCTTGTATTTTATTTAACATTAAGATTCAAAATGTGCAGAACAACAGTTTCCTGGTCCCACGTACAAGCGCGTTGGCCGTTTTATTCGTAGCTTGGTTGTTTTCGGTGCTTCTACACAGCTGCAGCACAGGTGAAAGTAGGTCCTCGCTGCTCAATTATTTAGCGGTGCACAACTCTGTCTACTGCGCTACTGTACGTTTAGATTCCCTCTGAGGACAGCACGGCTGGGCCTGACGTGTGCTACTCCATCCCTTGTTTAAACACAAGCTGTGAGCTGCAGTCATCCCAACAAACACGTGATAACACAATAAAAGCATGCACTAAATGCTGTTATGATTCATCAGTGACATCGTACCTACTAGTTTGACTCGGCCTGACGTTATCAAACTGGGGTCATCTTTCTTCACATTGTTTATAGAATCATCTACCAGCTCTTTGATGTGTTCAATTCCTATAACTTTCCCTTTAGGACCTACCTGTAAAGCATGGAGGGAGAGAACGAGGTGCTCAGTTTCAGTTCACACACAACGTCAGACACATTTTATCTACATCGGTGTTGACTAGTTAAATTATCTGTGGAATAAATCAAAAAAGCCACCAAAGAGAAATTGGAAGCGATTACCCGTCATGTGTGTGGCTCACCATTCGTGCGAAGCAAACAGACAGGATTCCACTGCCGGAGCCCACGTCCAGAGCTTTGGCTCCTTCGTAGAGCTGGTCGTGTAGAAGCTCCAGGGCGTAGGCGTGCTGACAGAGAGGGCATCAACAAGGAAACAGCATTACAACCCATCAGCATTCATAATGCATCATCACCGCTTATGACGAGGTGCAGCCCATTCATGTGGTAGAGCTAGTGGACAAACATCACTACAGTTACTGTCTGTCACTGTGCCTGTTTTCAGTTTAGGGACACTGTGGAGTAACAAATATTAGAATTCACACAGTGAACTTCTTTCCCTGTTAGACTGTATTGGAGCATGATGCAGAAAGGTCCTACCATGTGCGGCGCGCTGATCGTTGCTTGATAGCCTTTTGGTTAAAAGAGAGGCACAGATCTGGTTAGAAGTCGGACTCTTTTCAACGCATTTCAAATTGAATCATTACACAAGCGGACGTACCTATTGACTGAGGTGAGTCCATGTAGGGATTACACCTAGAGAAATGCGCTCGGTCTGTGGCAAGCATCACTTCGAAGACCTTGTCAGACTTAATAATGCCATTTTCTGGAGACACAAAAAGAGACTGTGTCACTGTGTATTACAGAAACATTTACAGACAAGCACCACACGGACGTACGCTGCATTATCTAAAGGCAGACAGCAGACATGAAAACGAGGCTGAATTAGGGATGTAATAGGTCGCGTCTCTTAGAATAAACAAGAGACTTTGTCATACACCTTGATATTTATTAGTTTTTATCAACTGACAAATTCTAAGTCAGGTTAAAGTGACTACATACAGGCAGAGCATAAAGCCCTTCAAACAACAGAGAAAATGCTCTGACCTGCACAGAGCCACCTACTGTGTGTACTCTATAGAAACGTATCAATACTTATAGAAACGTTACAGAAGAGTTTGTGTCTGCAGAGTCTAAACAGCTTCCTGTAGCAGCTGGTGCCAAACGCAGGAAAAGCCAACGACAGCCGGTGCCGGTCTCATTACTGACACCCCTCACCCTCAAAGCTATGCGCCACTTTAGGAAACATCACAAGTAAAATGCACAAGCTGCCAAATGGAAACCTACTTGTCACTAAATGACCAGCACTGGCAGATCTCTCTTCCATCCATTATTAATTTCAAATTTTAACTGTGTCTTTGAAAGCCTTAGGATAATCAAACCAACTTAGTGCTGTTTCTTGGCTTTAAACCCAGTCAGCGAGTCATGTGGAGGCACATGTAATTTTCTCTGCAACACATAACTGGCCGATGAACGTTAAAAATTCATGACATGCGAGGTTGAAAGCCGGGCAGCTGGGTGAACTATAACTGCCTGCAGTGAACAGTCCTCTGCTCTGGTCCAGAGGAAGGACAAAACTGAAAAGGTTGTGTGAATTAACAAGCAAATTTAAGCCTAAATGGGTCAGTGGGGAAAAAACCCAGTGCAAATCTTTTTTGTGCATTTATGGCATTTTGCCCAACGTGATGCCAACCCCAGGCTCAGCTTCTTTATTCAGACCAGTTAAACGTTCAACCATGTCTGATAACAAGGAAGTTAAGCTAATTATGTTTCTGCATTCAGCTGAAAACAATCCAACACTGTCCGTGAACTACACAGCTCGTAGAATAAGCTTGCAGCTGAAATGCTATGCTGATCTGCACAGCATATAAATAGCCTCAAGCTCAAGGCTGCAGGTCCAACCAGCATTTTGCGACGCTTCACCGAGAACCATTCCACGTGTGATCAGTGTATGCTGTCGTGTGTGTCTGGTCTTTTACGGCACAATGTTGCAGAAACACCCGTGAGCATCGATAATAGTGGGCTCAGCACCAGGTGACAGCCGAGCAGCAGGACGCCACACATGGTCCTTTTGCATGTGAGGCCACTAACTCCCGTGACACAGCAACTTGTCATTTTGGGCCACACGCTGGGAAGGACGCTGCAAAACTGCCGCCCGCGTCGTTCAAGTAAAAGCAGCTTGAAGGGTCCAGTGATAGCCATCAATGAATGTGGGCAGGGCGCTTAGCAGCGCGGCTAACGCTTGCTACAACCTTCCAATGACGCACCTTAAGCTAGCGGGCTAAGCTAACCGCACATACAGCTGTAGCAGCACACATACTAGCTGACAGAAGGCAACGTGTAACGTTATTGCTAATGTAGTAACGGAGACATGCATCTGCACCGCCGCGTAACCGCGCTCTGAGGAAGGGGAGGGGAGCGGTAGCGCTAGGTCAACAACAACATAGCCTAGCAAGCAGCTAGCTCGCTAGCTACCAACCAGTAACCGCAGCCTGCGAACTAAGCTGTTTTCAGACGAGCTGACCGTGAAAGTGTCAGAGCTGCCGCTTCACGCACGGAGAGACATGTGGACTTACTGCGGAGGTTGTTGACCAGCTCTGCGTGGCTGGCTCCTCCAGATTTCCAGGCCATTATTAAACAGACTTTGCGGAGTAAGTAGACAGCAGCTGTCAGTGCCGCGCCTGCGCCGACGGTTTTCCCAACGAAGCTTACAACCTCCAGAGGAGACGGCGGAGCGGCAGACGCGTCAGCAGACATCCACGACGAGTTTACCGCAGGGCGACCCTAACAACGCCCGCCCCGGCGAACAACGCGCCGTTTTACATGGCACAGAACGTGCTTGGATGTGCGAGACAGCCACAGTTAATTACACGGGAAAAGCAAGATTCCTCACTCAGCGCAGTCAGGTTTGCCGCAGTAGTGCCCACGGTGGCCGCTAGGTGGCGCGCGACTCTGCAGTTTGTGCTAACGCGCATTTCTACATAACCAGCACGTTCTGGACTCTGGTCCGCGTCCAAATATCGAGCACGTGACGTTTTTTGGCGGGTACTGGGGAGTTTTTTTTTTATCTCCCTAGAAGAAAATACACGAAAACAAAGGACGTCGACATATGGTTCACACATGGTTCGATTCCTGCATCAAAACTGAATGTTTGCTTATTAAATCCTAAAAGGAATAAATCACCTCGTGTTATTTGCTCGGGTGCATTGTTTTTCAGTTTTATTCATTGTATTATTGTGTATTTGTGTTGGTGGGGCTCTTTCTTTTATTTAAGCAGATATTTAAGCCTGCATGCACCAAACTAGAAATACTGAAATTTGTGATAACGTGTGACGTTATATTGCCCCTATTTTGCGGTGGTTGTTTGACCTTCCCGGGCCACCGTAGTTACGTACGACGTAGCAGGCGCGTTCATTTTGGTTTTGCTCGTGAGCGCTAAGCTAGCACCAGATTTAATATTTCAATTGAGCGCAGAGAGGCGCATTTTGCCTCGATGGAGAACATAAACGCTAAATACGTGTCGCAGAAAATCAGCAAAACGAGATGGCGACCGGTGTCGTATTCGTCGTTGCAACAACCAGATATTTTTGCGACTGGCTCGTGGGACAATGAGGTTGGAAAGTTGACAGTTAACTTAGCCAAATATACTGAATGAGGATCATAGTCACACAAGCAGTCTTTAAACATTATATTATATGTTTGTGACTCAGAGAGAAATATATGGAAGTTTAACATTCACAGTGTCTTTTTAAAATGCGATAGATGAAGTAGAAAGCGCCTCTAAACTGTACCTGCAATCTACCATTGATTACTAGAGTATTAGTGACGCTTCCTCAACGTAACAGTCCGCCGGGTTGATCTCTGACCATCCGGCTCCAATGTGTGTCTGTTGAAGGACAACAAGGTTTCTTTCTGGTCCATCGGGACTCGCGGAGTTTCCGGAGTGGAAGATGACTTTGAAGGTGACCCGCAGCTGTTGTGTGAGCACAGACATGACGGAGATGTTCTGGACCTTCAGGTAAGAGTCGCGGACCCGTGGAACAGTGTAATGGATAGAAAGCTGCACTTTTTAATCCTTCTTCTATTAGACTGGTTTGTGATGAAATACGATAAAGTATCAGCAGGGGATTTCGAAGTTGTCTCGATTTTGCCTCATTAAAAACGTTTAATTGGGGAAATTGTAGGATAACAGGAAAATAGACCTAATAAAAATGTATGAGGAAAATGTTTAATATTCTAGACTTATTCGTGTGGTCTGGCTCATTTCACTGCTAATCGGAAACCTTTTACAGTTTCTGGACCAAGAGAGAATCGTCACAGCATCTTCAACAGGAGCAGTCACCATCTTCCGCCACCACCAAAACACTCAGGTACACTTTACTTCTCATTCAGCTCCAGCTGATTCCGAACAAAACCTGGAAAGTAATACAGTTTAACATGTTACCGCTAGTCATTGCAGTTTTTATAATTTTATTTGGCTTCAGTTTAATCTGTGTCTACACTCTATAAGGTATAAAAACCAAAAATGTACTTGATTTGTTCCCATTGAGCGGACATGGAAATTAATTTGTCTAGTAAATTAGACACTGTTCTCTTCTCCTTATAACAGACAACTCTTTTTAGTTTTGTCATACAATAGCATGAAAGCTGTGTGTTATTTATAAATAACTAAATTGCATCATGTCCTCAAAGTATTTGATATGCAACAGACATGAAAGTGGTGTAGCTCAGTTTTGGACAAATTGAAAACTACAACACTGATTCAATTTTTCCATTTGTATGTTGATTGCAGACTGTATCAGTTTCTCAGCACTGGGCAAGAGCACATCGCTACCCCTGTGACAACGCCCCCTGTACTGGTGTCGTGTGCAGCAGTCCTGAGATTGTTACAGTTGGTGAAGATGGGAGGATCATTGTGTTCAGAGCTGACCAGGAGGGAGTAGTCAGAGTCATAGGTAAGATTAAAGTGAGGAACACATGAGATGGATTATAGAATTTAGCAGAAACTAGCCCTAAGTACTTAAATTGTATAGAATTACTCATTTGTTTTGTTAACTGTTAAATTATTACTAGAAAATGCAGACAGCAGCACAATTCATGCCGCGACTTATCTGAGGACAACTGAGATTTTGACGGTGAATTCTATCGGCCAACTGAAGCTGTGGGATTTCAGACAACAGAGCAATTCCCCATCCCAGATTCTTTCTCTGTGAGTTCTACTCCAGGAAGAACGCTTCTATTATCTGATTCGATTATAATGCGATGTTGAGTAAATCTCATGCGTTGTTTTCTCCTCAGATCAGGGGATCGAGTTCCTTTGCATTGTGTGGACAGACATCCCAACCAGCAACACATTGTGGCCACAGGAGGCCAGGATGGCATGCTCTGTGTCTGGGATGTGAGACAAGGCAACACTCCATTTTCACTGATGGAGGCACACACTGCTGAAAGTAAGATGATTTTATTAACCAGTTAGTGTTTCTCTTGTTTATGTTATTATTATATATGTTGTTGTTATTATATATGTTCTCTTGTTGTCTGTACAGTGTGGGAAGTCCACTTTCACCCAACAAACCCAGACCATCTCTTCACATGCTCAGAGGACGGCTCGCTGCTGCACTGGGAGACCTCCTCACACTCGGACATGCCCTCCTTCCTACAAGGCAAGTCTGCTTGTGGTTTTATCCATCCACTCTCCTTCTGCGGTGAAAGGAATCAGCAGACAATGGATCATGTTATACAATTTTTAAAATCTAGTCTTTCAATAAAAAGAGCAGTGCTTGTGCATTTACTTC
The DNA here is from genome assembly GCA_030770545.1 of Macropodus opercularis. Taxonomy (NCBI): domain Eukaryota; kingdom Metazoa; phylum Chordata; class Actinopteri; order Anabantiformes; family Osphronemidae; genus Macropodus; species Macropodus opercularis. The sequence continues at coordinate 2,297,172 of CM061112.1, forward strand.
TGTCTTAATCATACGATATATTTATGTTGTGCATTAGTCATACAGGCATAGCTGTTAATCTTAGTTTGACAGTGTGACTCAGCCTGTATGATACAGACAACTGAGAGCTGAAAATGGTGCATTCTGAAGGTGAGAGAAAGTTCGATTCATTTCATTATCGTTAACATTGTGTTGTTGTTGTTTATATATTTCCAGGTGGCAGAAATAGCAGCATGATGTCTCGCAGTGCAGTGGCGCCGGCTGGAGGAAGCCAGTCTCTTGTCAGTGCCTGGCTCAATGGAGACTCCACTAAAGGCCGCTTGGAAACGACTCACATGCTGCCCAGCCAGACGCTGTCTGTTAACAGTCTGGACGTACTGGGACAGTGTCTTGTTTGTGGGACGGATGGAGAGGCCGTTTTTGTCAACAGACAGGTGCCAGTTTAGAGGAGCTGGAGAAGATGTTGTTTATCAGTCACAGCAAAAATGTTGGTTCCAAATGACATTTTGGAAACATTTACTTGTGTATTATTTTTCCTGTTGGTCGTGTTTCACACAGATGTTGCAGCGGGAGTGATGGACTCTGTTTTGCAGTCAAGTCTGCTGATCTGTGTTAATTCAAAGCGGAGTATTCAAACAATTACCAACAGTGTTTTCTTTATGGATTTCAGTTGAAACAATGGAGTAAATAAATAAAACGGTAAACAAATGAACATGAATGTCTCATGAATTTAATTTAGTCATTTTAACCCCTGTAGAATTCACAATAAAATGTTGATTTTATTGTGAAAAGCACAGGACCCGGAAATGGGATCTCGCCTTTGCTAACTTGGCCCTGATGTACTTGTCATTCAGACATCCCAGGAATTCAGCACAACTAGGAATCAAGCGGCTCCGCACAACAAGGACAGTTCATGCTAAAGTAGGGTCCCCGCGGCCTAGAACGGTCAAGTGAACCTCGTTAGTTTGTCAAAACAGGAAAGACTCGGGGAAAGTGGCAGCTACAGCCGCAGGTACGTTGTCAAACACGGCTAACGGCAGCCAAGTGTCGCTCGTTGCGTCCGAGCTAACATGCTAGCTGTTGTTGCGTTAGCGTACAGTTAGCTCTGAGAAGGCCGAGACGTAACTGTACTGTCTGATTTTTTTATGAGCATAACTCATGGATATTTGAGATTCCAGCACGTATGTCGCTGAGTAGTAAATCTTTTTACTCGTTTAACTCTGACTAAATGCTGGAGAGTTAGCTTTTAGGTAGCAACTGCTCCGTTAGCCGTACATGCTAACGAGGATAGCGAAGTGACGGTGTACTAATTGTGAAGTTGTACGTTTTGTGGCAGGTTTCTCTGCCTTTGCTCTTTGTGCTCTCTGCCGTTCAAATCCGCCGTAAATGATGAAAAATAATTATACGTTGAATTATTTTCCTGGTTGACCAGTTATTAGTAACTGAGGTATTTCACTTGCTTAGTTTTTATTCTGTGTATTTGTATTAGTATTTTATTTGGCAGTGTAGCTCGTCGTCATATTCTCAGACTGTTTGTTAATTAGCATAGTTGTTATCGTCTTATTTGTTTTGCAGTGGTTTGTTGATAAGCCACCGCTGCCTGTGTTTACTTAGGTTTTAAATGTATATCCAGCAAATTCCAACCAGATCAGTAAAACTGAACTACACCTAGCATGTCCATGTGTCAGTATGTAGCGATATCATCTAGTCTACCTAGTAGGTAACATCATTTATTCATAAGCCTGCTCATGACTGGTTTTGCATGACTTTTAGCAGCATGTGGATGTGAAGTCAGACATCTGAGACCCGTGCAACCCTGGACTGCGTGACACCCTCTTCCTTACCTTCATCGTCATCGTACATGCTCTTACATGAAGAGAGGAGAGAAACCCGAAGGATACAGACAAATGCGGCCCAAAACATTCCCGGCCAGCAACTATAGTGGCAACAGCCAACAAATGCTGCAGGAAATAAGAAACAGCCTGCGCGACTTGTCAAAACCCTCCGACCCACCTCAAGTGGACATAGGGGCTTCAAAAATGATCCCGGAGGATCTGAGGCAGCAAGGGCGTAGCAGTAATCCTAAAAACCACTACCATAAGGCCTTACAGGAAATCAGAAGGTCTCTGCTGCCTTTTGCCAATGAGCCCACCTTTTCAGGCCCTGAGGTGAACAAACACACGTCTCTGGAACCCCCCTGTGCAGGGTTTGAGGAGGTAGGATGAGAGTTTTTGTGTATTCTCACAGTCTGTTGTTGTGGAGGAATGTCATACTATACGTAACCTTGTGATGGAGTATAGTCACGCTGTGTACTTTGTTTAGGAGAGAATAATTTAAAAAATGGGAAGCATGCAAAGTGGAATGACAAGCTAGTTCAGTCTTACAAAGTATTTTCTCAGTTGACACTTGTTGTTGACACTTGTTTTGAGTCGGTATAAGGTATGCAGTTGAGTATTTAGTGATTGAGTAACAGATATTGCCAACATTTGTTAATCATGTCATTCAATAGTCTTGCAGTTAATCAGCAAAATAGTATTAGGCAGCTTTGGACTCAGGCTTCCTGTCCTATTGACCACTAAGGAAACCTGTGTTCTATTAAAAGATAAGGAAAGAGGAGCTACTGTGTTGTATACTATAAAGCTACTATATGCAGCCAGCAGCAAATCTTAAATCACTAAAATGTTCAAAAGTGGACAGTCTGCTGATGATTAGCAAAACTGAAAAGTGCACTCAAAGCATTTCACCAAAACTGGTTTGTCAACAGGATTACATGACACAAAACCTATTAAAGAGACACCACTGCACTTAAGACGGCATGTGTGACGCCGGGGGCTGTGAGCATCAAGTCACTGCTGAAAATTAAATAAATTCTAAACTGTGAAAACTAATGTAACTCTAAATATAAAATATTCACTGTTTGTCACATTTTGCAGGACAATCTGTGGAACAAAATGTTTGTTGCAAACGTTAACTCAGTACATGTATCCAAAGCCACTACAGTTTATCTTGTGTTTATACAACCTATTACACTTTGCCTAAAGAAGGTGCTTTTCTTCTTTGTAATTAAGCCATGCATCAGTCGTGGTGTGACAAACTACCAGAACGCTACGAGGGACCTCAACACTACAGGCTTGAAACCTCCAGGTACGTAACCGGGTCATCGGGTCTTAACTGAGACTCTTCTCTTTACTCCAGGTGCCTTTGTTCAATCTTTTTTTTTAAGGATTTGTTTAGAAAATGACACTGATGAAGTTGACAAAAATGTAGTTCTTTGTTTTTCCCCTTTCTTACTGATAAATCTTTCACTGTGTTTGTTGGTAGGTCCCTCTCATGTGCTGAGGCAGCCAAGCAGGAAAGGCTCTAAAGACTTGTCCATCTACCAACATGAGAACTTAAGGAGAATAAACCGCGGTGTCATCAATGCGGAATTGATCCCGGAGCTCAACCCATTAATAAAACGGTACCCTGGCAATCCGGACAATTTTGCCTGGCCTTCCCTGGGACAACCGGCCATCGTCATAGGCACTTTGAAGGATAAGTCAACATTCCCTTCCAACAGCGCACAGAATGAATCCTCTCAGCCAGACTACATATCGTTGGGCAGCAGACAGCCCCCTCCCCCATATCCAGTTAATCAGAACAGTCAACACAGTCCAACTGACCAGCAGATGCAGACAGGAGGACCTGCATCCTCTCCGTCTTACCTGAACGGTGGGAACATCCCTCAGTCCATGATGGTTCCCAACAGGAACAGTCACAACCTTGACATGTGCAACATAGGCCCTCCTCAGCCTTGGTCCCAAGCCCCACTCATCCCTAACCAGCCACAGTCTTCCTATGGCAGCGGCAGCAACCAGGATCTGTCCCCGTCATGGCAGCACAACATGCCAGTGCGCTCCAGCTCCTTCAACAATCATCAGGTGAATGGGAGAGCAGCCCACGCAGCCAGTTCCCAGCCCTCTGCCACTACCGTCACTGCTATCACCCAGGCTCCCATCTTGCAGTCAGTCAAAAGCATGCGTGTCCAGAAACCCGAGTTACACACTGCAGTTGCACCTACACACCCTCCATGGATGCAACAGGCTCCACCACCTGCACCTTCCTACCCAGAACCCCCAGCTCCTGTGTCGCAGAGCCCAGAGGTACCCAGCTACCAGGGCCCCCCTCCACCTTACCCTAAACACCTCCTCCAGCAGGTGACTGCACCATTCCCCCCAGCATACGATTCAGCGGCCGGTAAGCTAAACACAGGCAGGGAGGACTCCACACCAGAGGAAGAGAACGGCGGTGGGGACAACTCCAGAGATAAGACTGACAGCCCCAAAAGCACTGCAGCAACAGAGAAGGAGAAGAAGCAGATCACAACATCTCCTGTTCCCGTGCGTCGTAACAAGAAGGACGAGGAGCGAAGGGGGGAGTCTGGAAGAGTGAACCTTTACTCGCCTCAGGCCTTTAAGTTCTACATGGAGCAACACGTGGAGAACATTTTAAAAAACCATCAGCAGCGTATTCGCAGGAGGAAGCAGCTGGAAAGTGAGATGCAAAGGGTGAGAGTAGAGGAATCTTAAAATAAATGGCCGCACTCTTAGAATCTTTTTGCCTTTTGACTATTTTTCAAACGTTTGTCGCTTTAAGGTGACGTTTTCATACTGTTCTGTTTTTCTTAGCTCTTCTTTCTCTTCCTTTCTCTCCTGGCTGTGACTAACAGCTGATCTAAAGGTAAACCTATGTCTACAGTCCTGTGACATACACAGGGCAGTCTGCACCCATCAGTTATTCAAGTAAGCTGTTGCTGAGAGACTGCCCTTTGTAACTTAAGTCCACTACATCTGATGAAGCCATGTGCAACCCTGTGGTGGAAGGCACTGCATGTCACACTGTTACCTCCATCTCACTGTTAATGTCACTGCATGTGCGTATTCTTGGGGTCTAAAATAATAATAATGCGTTAGGGAAATATTTTTGCATTTTAGTTTAAATTCCTTGATTCTTCTCATTTGGTTTGCTTGCCATTTTGCATCTAACCGGGTATATGTGTGTTGTTGTTTTTTTGTTTTACATTGGATTTAAAATCTCTTGGTCTTGTTCTGTGCTCAGGTGGGTCTGTCATCAGAAGCTCAGGAGCAGATGCGTAAGATGCTCAATCAGAAGGAATCCAACTACATTCGCCTCAAGAGGGCCAAGATGGATAAGTCCATGTTCAAACGGATCAAGACCCTCGGTATTGGAGCCTTTGGTGAGGTGTGTTTGGCCAGAAAAGAGGACACAGGAGCACTGTACGCTATGAAAACGCTCCGTAAGAAAGATGTGCTGCTGAGGAACCAGGTGGCCCACGTCAAGGCTGAGCGGGACATCTTGGCTGAAGCCGACAACGAGTGGGTGGTGCGTCTGTACTACTCCTTCCAAGACAAGGACAACCTGTACTTTGTCATGGAGTACATCCCTGGAGGGGACATGATGAGCCTTCTCATTCGGCTCAGCATCTTCAAAGAGGAGCTGGCTCAGTTTTACATCGCAGAACTCACCTGTGCTCTGGAGAGCGTACATAAGATGGGCTTCATCCACCGGGATATCAAGCCTGATAACATCCTCATCGACCGAGACGGACACATAAAGCTCACCGACTTCGGCCTTTGCACCGGCTTCCGCTGGACGCACGACTCCAAGTACTACCAGAGTGGTGGGTATTAGTTTTCTTTAACTGAGTTCATCTGAGATATAAAACAGTCAGTGGCTGTCAGTGTAAAGCACGCTTTAGATTCACTCAGGTTTTTGTCTGTAGGCGACCATGTCCGTCAGGACAGTATGGACTTCAGTAAGGAATGGGAGGACTCGGCCAACTGCCGCTGTACAGACCGTCTGAAGCCTCTGGAGAGGAGAAAGGCCAGGCAGCACCAGCGCTGTTTGGCCCACTCACTGGTGGGGACGCCCAACTACATAGCACCGGAAGTACTGCTCCGAACAGGTACAGTGGACCAGAGGTGGAGGCAAATGTCAGTCAGATGTCATTTGTGGTGATGTTCAAACACACACAAAAACCAGGTGCTGAAGAACAACAAGCGCAAATGGTTTGAAGTTTCTTTGCGTTTGTACATAGAAGTGCTCATAGATGCGAACGTTTCTCTACTGCCCGGTTTCTAAATACATGACAACTGTGTAAAATGTAAATAAGAGCAGACTGCAAATCATGTAAAGCCTATAGTGACAGGGCCTGCTTGTTCTGACCCCTTTAAACAACGTTTGGTTATAGTTTGCATCAACAGATTGTTAAATGCTGTTTTTAAACACAGCATATAAGACAAACATTATGTAATATAACTTTGACAAGAATAAAATATTAGTTGTACACTACAGTATAAAAAACATCTAAACATATGTTTAATACACCTGTTGCAGGATGATTGATGTAAAATTGTCTTTAATCTTCTCCAGGTTACACCCAGCTCTGTGATTGGTGGAGCGTTGGCGTCATCTTGTATGAAATGGTGGTTGGACAGCCTCCCTTCTTAGCGGCCTCACCCCTGGAGACACAGCTGAAGGTATTCCAAGCATCTGCAGTGAAATGTTATACATCTACAGAATTTATTGTTTGCTAATATTGTCTTTCTCTTGAAACAAGGTGATAAACTGGAAAAACACGCTGCACATTCCCCCGGCAGCCAACCTCAGCCCCGAGGCGTCGGACCTCATAGTTAAACTGTGCCGGGGCCCAGAGGACCGCCTGGGTAAGAACGGTGCCGATGAAATAAAAGCTCATCCTTTCTTCAAAACCACCGACTTCTCCAGCGACCCGAGGCAGCAGGAGGCGCCCTACGTCCCCACCATCGCCCACTCCACAGACACCTCCAACTTTGACCCCGTGGACCCAGATAAGCTCTGGAGCAACGACAGTAATGGCGAGGACAACCACAACGACACCCTCACCTGCTGGTTCCGCAACGGCAGACACCCGGAACACGCGTTCTACGAGTTCACCTTCCGCCGCTTCTTTGATGACAACGGCCACCCGTACAGCTGCCCCAAACCCATCGAGTACGAGGGCTATGACGAGGATGAGGCAGAGGCGCCGACGCAGGGCTGAGACGCGGTCCGCGTCTAGCGCCAGTGGCTGCTCAGCTGCTTGTACATCACGAGTTTGTGCAGGGGGTTGCAACATGTAAAGCATAAAACGTAGGACACACTGCAGCACAGGATGACGTTCACAGAGCTTGATCGAAACAAGGAGACTTACACTAAGAGTTACAGGATCAGTTTGACACTTGCTCTAGATTTAATTGTACAGAGGAGTTTATTCTTAATGCTAAGCTTACAGACACATGGCTTTAGTGTCACACCTTCAGCATACAGCTAAGAGTGATGTCAACCCCTCGACAAAACCCCTCAAACGGCCAGAAAGCCTTAACTTATTTAAGAAAACTGTAACAGGTGGCGCTAGAGTAGATGCTGTTTGAGAGAGTGGATTCTTTATCGGTACAAACTGTCCTAATTTATATTTTAACTTCTGTTGCATTGGGGAATTTTTGTGTTGAGTCATAGAAATTTGCAGGGATAAATTGCTCTAATGATTCATTACTGTGCCTTTTGTGATTTTTTTTTAATTATTATTTCACCAAATATAAACAGGGCAAATAATCAGAATGGCATTTTAAAAATGAGTAGCATAGCGTGATTGAACAACAGTAGATACGTTTTATTTTTTTAATTTATACTTAAAGTGTTTGTATAAATGAAGTTGTACACAGTTGATGTAAATATGTTTCTCGTCCCTGTCGCTGGTTTGTTTTCTCCTTGGGGCAGGCCCTCGTCAGTGTCTGCTGCTGCCTTGTCTCTTACACATAAACACACTAATTATCAGGCTGTAGTGCATCTAACTGCTTGTGTGTCAACCAAAGCACTAAACAGGCGGTTGTGTCACGTTTAGTAGCGTGAGTGAGTTTTTATGGTGATAATACACTACTAGGAATTGTAGGAACCTGTTCATGTCTTATGTGCAAGTGCAGCTGAGGTGTTCTGTGCCTCTGTGCTGCGTTGATGGACCGACGGCAGAGAAAACTGCCACCACGCATCATGATGGTTTTTGTAACTCGCTGTACTTTGTGTTTAGCAAGGGATTCCTGAATGTAGTTACTTGGGATTTAATGGTGATCACTGGCCTTCTGCACTGGTTTTGTGTGTTCCTTAAGTGAGAACGTTATTTTGTGTACGTTATTGTTCTGGGAAGAGGGTGATGAATAAAGAATGTTGGGGGGAAAAACTATTTGTTTGGGTTCTACTGTGATTAGTATAGAGTAGAAATTTCAAAGCTGCATTAAATGATATCCCAACAGAGCACATTTGAGTTTAGGGTTAGTTTATTACATGTCTTGTTTGGGTATCAAAGGAATTCATGTATTAAATATGGAGTAGCATCATTTCTTCACCACTAGAGGGTGGTGTAGAAGTACACGGTTTAAAGGACAGCTTCAGGTTTCAGGTCCATCTTGAAAGGTTTTTTTATTTCCTTACAACACATTTTGTTTAAGACAAACGTACTGAAGATTATTAAGACAATTGTGATGACTAATTGAGTAAGTAGTAGTGTCTTGGAAAATGTCCTCTTCACGTCAAAATTTCCTGATAATTTATCTTTAAACTATTCTTTTGCACTTTACGAATTGTCTGTAGCTGTCGTAAAAACTGAATTTCCCCACTGTGGGATCAATAAAGAATTAACTTGTACTTTTACACTAATGGCCGACAGAGTGGAAAAAAGACTGATCACATCAAGAAGGACCAGTCTCACTGCTCAGACGACTACATGAATGTTGTTTAAGGACATACTTGGATAAACTGAACGTATCCTTGAAGATGTCCTGCGTCAGCAGAAAGCTGTGATGGAAACAAATGGCCTGAGGCTTCCTGAACTGCACCGCTGACACTAGCAGGCACTGGTGATTGTTCCCTGCGACGTGTGCGACTACATGAAAAGATTAAACTTACGGTTGTCTTTTATTGGCTTTACTATAAATATGTTTCTTTTGCCAACTGATACAGTCTGTCACATTCTTATTTTCCAGTGAGGTCTTCACAAGGCGATACTTGTTTGCTATTCATCTAAACAGTTTTGACTTGTTTGACTTGTTTTAAATTAGTTCACCTCAAGCTCAGCTCTGGGTGTAAATAATAGAAACAAGACATTTGCTGCTCTATTAGCCAAAGGAGCTGCAGAATAAAAAAAATAAAAATGATCAAACATTTCCCAGAGCATCGCCAGACTCCTTCGATTATTTAACAAACCTGCAGGGACGTAGATTTGTGACGTACACACACTGCGTTTCAGTTTGCTCTGAAATAAAAACAACTACAGACGAGACACTGAGGAGAGGCCTCAGGCTGAAACTAGAGCCTGGTTCCAACTTTACACCAAGAGGAAAGTTTGTGTCCCTCAGGTCCAGCTTGTGAAATCAGCCACTGCACAGACCCAAGGGTCAGTTTTACAGACACTTTAACGTAGATCTAATAATCAGACTTTGACTTTTACCAGCTACAACTTTAAACTACTTGCTTCTCTGTTTATGTTCTGTATGAACTGTGATTTGCCACTTTTATTTCACTTACTGCATCTCAAACACTGAAGCAGACTTTTATCACACCAGACCTGGGCTGTGAATGTACATGGTCCTGGACCGGATCATAACTCAGCTTACACTTAGAAGGGAAATCCTGTCATTTATCTGCTGCACAAATGACCTTGTTGTGAGAGTGAACCATTAACGCACAGTTCTCAGGCCTGAAACCTGGAGACATCACACTACACATCATTGAGGACAAACAAAGTAACTTAAACAAGCTTATTTTTTAATGGATCTGCAAAATTGTTTGAATTTCCAAAGAGAACTTCTGTACCTCCCGCCCACAGTTAACGAGTGGCAAACGTTACACAACGTTACAGAAACGTGAGCAACCCAAAGAAATCTGCATGCAGGAAGAAGAAAAAAAATAATACGGAAAAAAAGTCAAATAAATCAAACAGACAAAAATAACCAGGACATACTGTATAATGTTCTCTTGGCTGGAGGAGAAATTCAAATGTTTCTGCTTCCGTCGGCGTCTTAGTGATGAGAGCCTGAACCCACAGATTATTAAACTGTAATATACTGGGTGGACGCGGCTCCCACCACACAGCCCCGCCCCTGTCTTCCATATAAGGCACAGGACAAAATAAACCCCCACATACAAAAGGAGCTAGCCACGCCTCCGTCGCTTGGTAACAAATTGTAAATGACCAAATACAGTTAGACAACAGAAACCTCACTAAGTGTACAAAAGGTTAATCCTACATTTGTCTTTTTTCTTTGACTATTTTCGATTTCCTCCGACTGAAGGTGAGTGCTGTGGGTGGGGTAGGGGGGGGGGGTTCCAACCAGGTCAGCTCAGGCAAAGGAAATATTAAAAATATGAGCTTGTGTTTTCATACAACCTTTAAAACAAATGACAAGAAACGTGACTGGATTCCTCTTTTTTTTTATCAGAAATAAAAATGATCATCAGGTAAAGAGTGGAAAAATATGGAAGGCGGGAAGTAAAGGAAGGGGAGGAGGAAGAGGAAGAAGGGGGGTTAGACGAGTGAAGTGGCTTATTGTTTTATTCTGATAAAGACAGTGTCAGTGTGCAAGAAAACTCATGAGACAGGTTAGAGGGCGAGAGAGTTAGAGTTAGCAGTTAGAGAGACGGAGAGTAAGTGTGTGTCCGTGTGTGCGTTAGTGTAAGTGAAACCGAGGAGTTGTTCAACTGCAGCACTTGCTCTTCCAGCCTGTGACTCCACCTCCGCTGTTGATGTCGACGTTTTCACTGTTGGGCTCTTTTACGGGCGTCTGACCGACAGAAAACGGCGCGTTAAGAAACTCCAGAGGAACAGATACTGTCAATGACCTGGGTTTCTTTCTACACTGTGGTGCATTCAGTGACTCATGTCTAAACAGTGGTGCAAGCTTCACTGTTTTCAGTTGAATATATTCAATTTGTGCTGTGCGTGATTTCAAAAGTACAGAATATTCCTGTTGCAGCGACTACACACCTTTTTGAGGATGTCTTCTGCTAACGTGAGGAAAGCCTTCTCGATGTTGATGTTGGCCTTAGCGCTCGTCTCAAAAAACCTAATGCCGTGCTCCCTCGCAATCTGTGGAGGAGAAAACAGTGACACATAATGAGCTCCAGCCCCAAAATAAAGCCTCTCAGCTGTTGTTCAAACTCTGAACCAGCCTTAAGGAGAAATGCAGATCAGACTGAAAATGTGAAACTTAAATGACATTAACTGCAGGAATGTACCGTGAGGCCCAAACAGCAGTAGCAACAAATCAGCACTAAGACAATGGTGATACAGGCCTGTGCATAGCTGCAGTGGACTGCACCATCTCACCTGCTCCCCCTTGGCTTTTGGTACGACCCTTTTGTCCTCCATGTCACACTTGTTGCCTAGCAGCATCCTCTCCACGTCCTCGTTTGCATGCTGAAATAAATTTTAAAAATGAAGTGAGTGGGTTATTCCATCACCTTTTCATGATAACTCGGCCTTTAAAGTGACACATGCCTGTTTCTTATTTACACACGTTTCATGAAGTCACATGGTGATATGCGTTTTGTGTTTTACCTCATCAATATTGCGAAGCCACTTGCTGATGTTTTCGAAGCTCTTGGCGTTGGTGATGTCGTACACCAGCATGATGCCCATGGCTCCTCTGTAGTACGAGGTGGTGATGGTGTGGAACCGTTCTTGACCTGCTGTGTCCCTGCAGCAAAAAAAGAAAAAGAAAAAAAAAGGCGTTTAATTTTTTTGCTTGGCCTTGTTAAACAATCCTAATCAATAATCAAAGAAAAAGGGTTCATTAATATCTTTTTTGTGACACAGAGGAACAATATTATTTTAAAAACCTGTTCTCCACCCGAGAAACCTGCCAAGTTGCCGAAGTCTAGTTGAATCTGGATACAAACACCAGAGGCAACTATGTCGCCTACACATGTGCAGGGCGCGCACCTGCTCATCTACTTTGCCTTTAAGATCTGTCCTTAAACGGACTAAGACTAACAACAAAGCTCAGCAAGTCGTATCTGCTGTGGGTATAATACTTGCATGCTTTTCAATATCAGGTGGTTTGGTTTCTATTCTATGAGCTTTCTCACATAATAGTGGGAGTGACTGAGCCGGTGTCTCAGCTTTCCAGATAACACTGAATGATTAAACTCTTTTATGGGTTACTTCTCCTACAGCTTTGTGTGTCAGCCTTGTAGCAGCAGCACCATTGTGGCCTGTTGTTTTAGAAAACATCTGGACCTTGTATGATAGGACGTTCAACTGTGAACAGCTACCACGCTGGCTGACTGGAAGTTTATGATTGACTTTGGAAACAATGTAGTCGTCAGACAAAAAAAAAAAAAAAACTTAACCCAGACTTCAACTATTGAAATCGCACTGTTTAACATTTATGTGACAAAAGTCTTACGTTTATGCAGAAAAGAATGTTACATATTTTTTAAAAACAGGACTTTGTATGATGGACTGATGACCGTTTCCTGTTCTAAGTCCTTTGGGCCTGTGAGAGGAATGTCAGACAGATGTTATGCGAGGAACATCAGAACACAGCAGTGGATCCTTATTCAAAAGAGCTTTGCAATGACAACACAAACGCAAAATAACAAAGGCCGAACTCACCAGATCTGTAGTTTGATCTTCTTTCCTTGTAATTCAACTGTTTTAATCTTGAAGTCTATTCCTGCAATACAAAAAGAACATGTCAGTATAAACAGCATCCGTCTAAACTGTTTCCATCTGTTCCACCGAGAGTAAGAAGTGAATAAACAAAAAAAATAAAAAGTGAAGACAGACATTTAAGAGCAGAGAATAATGGAAAGTGGGCAACGACTCTGTCTGTCTGAGAGACAACAGCTTTAAGTCTTCCTGCTTGTGCAGTGTCATGCCCCGACCATCAACAGACAGCGGTGGCATTGACAGCTGGCCAGCAGCGATACGTATACTGGGTAGAGGGTTATGAGGCTTCAGAGTTCAGTATTGGGGGAGAACAGTTTCCCCCCATGAGGGCATGTTATTGTTATTATCAAATCCACTGTGGAAACTTTTGGGAGCTTATTTTACAGTTTCCACATTTATTGGACTTTTCACTGAATTATTTTGGATAAAGATGGCGATGATTCCTTCCCTTCACGTGCTTTCCATCATACAAGTTAGGACAGAGTTGCTGCAGCAGCTCCAGTGATACTTCAGAAAGCACTTAAAACCTAAACAGGCAAATAATTCAGGATTCTGCACATACCATGGTTGCAATCCCAATATTAAGTCAAAGTTAGGATCGAGTTCTGCCAAAGCAAAACTATAATTCACAAAACACGCTGGTGGTCAGGTCAAGACTGATACAACTGAATTAATTAACTGCCAGAGAGTGAGGACTTGTTTTGTTTATTAACCTTCAGTACAAATTACCATTAATAACACCGGCTGCTAAGAATTCTAACCATGAGTGATTAGCTGAGCAGGGTTCTTCTTGGAGAATCATTTCTTTTGGCTAATGCTGCAGAATGTTGGCGTTTTGTCCAAACAACAGCAGAGACCGAACATTAGGACAAGCTGCAGATTCACTAGAGAAACTGGATGCAAGAAATTTAACTGTACAATAAATATGAGCAAGACTTACGATTACATTACTTTGCTCCTTTCTAATAAGAAATGATAATAAACGAGTGTGGCTGTGTATGAGCTCAGAGGTGGCCCCTTAAAATGGGTGATTCACTCTCAAATGCAAAGCTGTCAGTTGTGCTCTGGTTAGGAACTGTGGTTTTGTTAAAGAGTACAAGAAACAGCTGTGCTCTAGGCAGGGCAGGGCCACAGAATAATTAAGGAACCGGCTGCCAAAGTGTGACTCAATAAAAACTATGCACAGCCCAGAGGGAGGGAGGGAAATAAAGATACATTTGGTCCGATGAAACAACGAAAACCGAGATTTAACAGATCAAGCATCGGTTTGTTTACACCAAGGTTTACCTCAAACACAAGCGGCCACTAAATACTGGAGACGTACTGAGGCACAAAAGCAGAATGAACAGGAATGACGCATGTGTGTGTTCGTGCTGAGAAGTGACAACACTCTGTGAATCAGTTCTTTCCCTGGTAAGGTGCCCTGGCAAGGTGTCAAGCCGTGTATGACGTTTAACTAATCGCTGGTACAAGGGGCTTGCCGCACTGGGCTGACTGGAGCTTAATGGACGGTTTTCTTCTTAATCCTAGCAAAACCATCCCACAACTATAATTTCCACTGTAGCCGTTTGCCAGTTTCCATGCAAAATTGATGATGTGTTGTGGATAGAGATGAATATTCAGCTCCCAATATGCATAACTTCTTGGATGCAAAGAAGAGGGGCAGCTAGATGGACACGGAGAGGACTGGAAATGAGGATGGGTGCATGATGGAGTACGGGGGGGTTTCCAGTCGGGGTATTTTGGGAAGCAGCTGTGCATCAGCGTCTCCAAAGGTATGAGTACTGTGTCAAAGAAAGGACAGACGAGAGTTTTACACTTGATTCTGGTGGTTCGTTCCAAACTTCATTTACTAGACCTCCCATGTCAACAGGACGTAAGAATCGTTAACGTTACAAAAACCTGTCCTTTTTTACCTGCTGCACTACTATAACCTTTTCCTCTGCTAGTTTCAAGCATGCACTAAAACAGCAACCCACAACTTCAGAAACAACTCCATTCAGCAGCGTTACAACAAACAGAGATGAAACCAGTAATTATGTACATTACACTAAACAAGGCCGTACATACTCTAGAAAAAGAACAAACAAGAAGGCCAACTAGCAATATCAAAAACTTGATTTATATGTTTACCTAGTTAAATATTTGGAATGGATCATGTTCTACATATTTAACTTTTCACTGCTCATTGTTCTGTTTTATATCCAGACTAAGACAAGACCAGGAGGATGTGAGTAGATGACAAGTGTATTCTACCGTTTTAAAGGGAACCTGTTCTCAAAAGGAGCATTTTTACATGAAAACGTAAAGAGAGCAGCCACTGAGCAGTTCTAAATTGTGCAACAGCAGCTTTTGGAGCTGATGGAAGACAAAGTATGGTTTCTGCAAATGCTCAGGCTACTGGACACGGGCAGGTAAAGCAACCCTGCAGGGGGCAAAGGTCACTAGTGGTTTCTGCCTGACTGCTGAAGTTGAACACTCCTCTCGTCATTCTCAATCATCGCATCATACTGGCAGGACAACTTTAACAAATAAGGTACATGAAGCAGGAATTAAGCAGTACCCCATCAAATCTAATCTACCCTGGATGTCGCTGAGAATGCCGCTACCCATTAAGGCTGTATGTCAAGAGTTAGCAGCACTTAAACTTCAGAAAACTGGGCTTGAGAGCAAAGCTTCACCCAGATCTAAAAAAATAATGCTGTCACCTTGATGTGCCTCAGAAAAACACATCTAACGTTACATTGTTACTCAGAACTGATCTTAAGCAACAGAAGTAAGTGGAGCCTTCACTTGGGCCGACCCATGATTCAACATAGTTTGACACTTACAAGACAGACAGAAAAAAAGCAGATGATGCCACCACGATCGCTATGTTACCAAGTATTTCATTATAAAGGAGTGGTACTATGCTGTTTGCAGGAACTTTTCAGTAAAGGTATGTTCTAATTAATACACCTGGAGTGTAATCAAATACTCTTGGCTACAATACAATTATTTGACAGCTATGGTTACACAGTTTAGATCCAAAACAGTGAGTGAACTTTGAATGTCACATTACTCTTCAATTATTAATCTGCCATATAACATAGAAAAGCAGCAAATGTTTACATTTGAGATGGTAAAAGAGCCGAGAATGAGCCCAAATGTGTCTGAAACCAACAAATACAAAGTTGTCAGAACGTTGTGGCTGGACAGCAGATGATCTATTCGTCCAGATGAGACTAAGCAGTTAAACAGCGCTACGTCCACGGGACAAACACTCAAATGCTACTGGTGCTGTAATAACATAATATTACGCGTTACATGCTGCGATGACAACATCCATTATACACAACGACTGCTGCTACTTTAAATACATTTCGCTGCCACCGTTAGCACGAACTGCGTGTTTATACCGTGATGCTTCACTCGGAGGTCAGGTCTGTACATTTGTATAGACCGAGGATGAGACGTACATGCCTGCGTTTACAGGAGGAAAATGGTCGTAATGCTGTATAAGAGCCGCAAGGCCGGGGCGAAGATTAGCCTCCTTAGCTCACCAGCCCTGGGTCAACTGATATGACAGCCCGTCATCTGCTGCCTGAAACGCACAGAGTGTCCATTTCTCGCCAGCAAACTGGAAACGGCGAACGCAATTTATCATTGGAGTCATAGCCACCTAAAAGGTTAAGCTATGCTAATGCTGCACAACGCTACTGCTAGCCGTCCAGCTAGCCTCCACAGGCCTAAAGAGCCAACCCATGCTAATAGCATACTAGCCGACCAAATAAGTCCCGTGGACGACTTCCAGCTGCAGGGTCGTGTCCCGCCAGCTGTCCACGTAGAAACATCTGTACGAGCACAGCGCCTGTGCCCTGGTCCTCTTACCTATGGTGGAGATGAAGGTTGTGTTGAAAGCGTCGTCAGAAAAGCGAAACAGCACACAGGTCTTCCCCACGCCCGAGTCTCCGATCAGCAGCAGCTTGAACAGCAAGTCGTACGTCTTCTTCGCCATTGGGAAGCAGCTTGTGAGCCCGGATAGATACAGAACCGAGAGCCTAGCACGTCTATGCGGAGTCTACAGCCTGTCCCTTAGCCAACCCGACCAACCGCCCGCTCCTCTGCACCGCTAACGGTTAACAATCTGGGATTTGTTGATTAGCTTGGCAAGCTAGTTGGCTAAATACCGCCCCAAAAACGTGTCCGTGGACGTCTCCGTCAGGTTCTATATCCCAAGCCCGTCGGTTTCCCCCTTACAGCATGAGAACTGAAGCAAAACCAGGATCGATCTCCGTATGCTTCCTATTTTCCACTCTTTCTTTTCTCCCACACAGTCGGGACAAAATGGCTCCTCTCTCAACCCCGACTCACTCTTTCTTCCAACTAACGGCGAGCTAATTCAAATTCTCGGCACACCCCGTCATTCCAGAGCCCTAGCGCGAGCCCGACCGAGACGAATTTGGAAAAAATCTCGACGTAAAAGTGTGTTAAATTAACTGTCTCTTCTGAGTTATTCGCCTTTTCTAGCCCGATTACAGCCGAAATATAGACGACCGCCGTCGCCTTCGAATGGGAGCCACCACGGCGACACCCTAGACCCACAGACACGCCCATTCTCCGCCCCCTTTGTCAAATGTCACTCCTCTGATTGATCACAACTGCTGTCCTTCAATTACACGCCACCAGGCGATTGGCTACCCTCGAAAACACAAAGAGGGTGAAAAGGCGTGTGTTAGGTGGACAGGAGCGGTAAAATGCTACTCCGTGAGTTAGGGGGACATTTTGGCTCAAAACAGACTTTAACGTAGCGTGTGACATGTATCCAATGATCCAATATGGCGGCCGGTTTCACGCAGATCTCCTTTCAGCCGGGGTGTGTTTCCAGGACAAGCTGGCATTTGATGCGGCGGCTGTCCAAGCTGTGAGTTAGGCCACATGATGTCATATAGGACTCGAGAGCTTGTTACGGGCGTTTCCCACATCCTTTCCTTTGTGAACCGAGCGACACGCAACCTCCAAAATCCTCTAATAACTGCACGCAGCTGTATTTGTTTTCTTCCGCGCGTCGGAGCGGTTTGACGCAGGCGCTGCTCAGGAATGCTGAGTATGCGCTGCGCTCTGGCCCAAGTACAGACTTGATGCAAACTGAGAAAGTTGTTCAGAAATGGGCAAAACGTGAACGTGGGTTTTATTATTATTATCATTACCCGACGTAATTAAACAGATAGGAACTGAACAAACTGCTCTAATTTTATGGTTATTATGAGAGTTCAGGTTTAAACTGAAAAAAGTGGCCCTAGACGCCACATATTTATTTGATTAATACTAAATTGATTCATATAACAATGATCTTATTTTTTATGTGCACAGTTTCCTTTAATATTTACTTGATTGCTTTGTACAAAAAATGTTTTTCAACAAATACAAAGATGATGTCAGTTATAACAAGCAGAGGAAAATAGTAAATATTTCCACTTTAAAGGCAGGACAGAGTCATTAATAAATCATAAAATAACAACTATTGTTTTAGAAATGAATAAACACATAAACCTAAATAATTCCCCCATTCTTACATAAAAAATATAATAGACCACATGGAAAGTTTAACCTTAAACTGGTGCTATATTCAGCCAAGACATCTCACTAAACAACCCCTTAATGAAAAGCGGGCATTACCTATGATCGCTGTAATTGTCTTAGTGCTGTTTTGACCATTTTCATTTCCTCCCATGGGTATTTCAGACGCAGCAGAAAGACCCGTGATGACACATTCCCACCTTCATTACCACTGTTTAAGGGAAAACAAAACTTCAAGATGAAATCAATATTGTCCACATGGGGAAGTTTAAAACTTTGTAGCTTTCTCCTCTCTCAGAGGCCTTTACTTTATCACTGTGTAGTTTTAGAGAACCAATACAGCCTAAACCAATCTTTTGTAATAATGTAGTACTCGTTCACTAGGTCTGTTTGAGTTTATCCTCATGCTTGACATCTGACTAGGAGTAGTAGAAGAACACATATATCTCCAGAATCACATTCACTTTAGTTTGACAGTTAAATATTCCTGCTTTCACGTCACATGACCACACAATCCACAAATCTAATGCTGACTGCTGATGTGCACTTCCCTGAAATGACTCACACAAGTTGACATGAGCTTTTTTAGTTCACAGACAAGTCGTTTCACATGAAACTGACATCTCAGCGTGACACTAACGATTATGAAGTTACCTGAGTTTACTCACACAGGTAACGCAATGTGCTGAATTCATCATGTAACTGTTCCCCTTTGTGGCCTGCATCAAAGTGTTTTACACAACACGGACACATTGTCTAACTGGGGTCATCTTCATTTTATATGGAGTCACCCAGAAAACCCCACTGCGTCACTTCCTACATCTGGAAACAGCTGCACGCGTTCAGGTCCTGACCTCCACTGGTGGCACTGACTAATTGCAAGCAGAGTGTGCGCCGTGTACACGTCACCAGGTGGCGCTGTTGGGCTACACTTGGTTGATTATTCTCTTAATGGCATTTTGTATTTGCTTGACCCTCACTCTGAGACGAACTGGGTCCCCACAGGAAAGCAGGCCTCATGCAAACTATTTGTGAAAAGCTGTTATTAAGGTGATATTAATAGTTTTCCAAATCTTTCATGCTGGTTTCCAAAAAACCATAAAAGCTCTACAGCAGCACAGTCTGTACTCACCCTAATACCTTAGTCACGAGGTTTAGTTGATTGTTACCAAATCAAAAAATGAATCTGCGTAATCAGGGGTGTCACGTGTTTCCAGGTGCAACCAACTCTACCGTTCATTCTGATTGGCTGATTGGTTGAGTGTACTATGCGATAGGAGGAAAATAAAGAGTCCGTTATTTGTTAAGCATGAAAATATTTAATTATCAATTAACACGAACACTGGTTCAATTATCCCGTAACAATATACAGATACAAATGCTTGACGTAAACCGGAGCTGGTGGCAGACTCGACTCTGTGGAGCAAAACTTCATTTCCCATAAACCCCTGTTCCACTCCGCAGTGATGTGGGGTGTGGTGGTTAAATGACTGTGTCTACGGTTGCGTGCGTGTCGGACTGGAGGAGCAGAGGATCCACATCGGGGCATCTGTGAGCGGAGGACGGGGAGATGCGCACCGCGCTCTGTGGCGGATCCACCGGATGTTTCAGACCAAGGCGACATGACTGCGCTCCATCATTTGGTCCTTTTCGTCACCGCCGTGGATTTTTTTCACCGAGTGAACGTGCAGCGGTGCGTCGACCCAGCGCGTGAGAGCCGCTGAGCGTCTCTGTGCCTGTAGTCTGATGTTACAGACAATAAGCAGAGAGAGCAACTGGCTTTTAGAAACACTGGCGTCTCAACATCTGCACCGGTAAATATCAGAGGCCGTGTCATTAGGAGCTGTCGCTGCTTTCCTGCTTGACATGATCATGGAGCTCTACTATATTTATTATTAATGATTTATGTATCAGTGGTTACACAATCCGCAGACACACAAGCTGAATAGAAGCTTCATAGAGGTTTTCCAGCTTGTTTTGTTTCGTCCTGCTGTTTAAACACTGAAGGAGCAGTCATGTCAAAAAACAAGAGCAGCGAGTCAGTGAAGGTGGTAGTTCGATGCCGCCCTTTGAACCGGAAGGAGGACTCCAACGGGCCTGCAGGCAGCGTTGTGCAGATGGACCTGCGGCTGGGACAGGTGATCCTCAGAAATCCTCGGGCACCGCTCAGCGAGCCCCAAAAAACATTCACATTCGATGCTGTTTACGATGCCAACTCCAAGCAGCGAGACCTCTACGAGGAGAGCGTTCGGCCTTTGATCGACTCGGTGCTCGCAGGGTTCAACGGGACCATATTTGCATACGGACAAACAGGAACTGGGAAGACATACACCATGCAGGGTGCGTGGCTGGACCCAGAGAAACGGGGCGTCATTCCCAACGCTTTCGACCACATCTTCACGCACATCTCACGCTCTCAGTCTGATAAACAGTACCTGGTGCGAGCGTCCTACCTCGAGATCTATCGGGAGGAGATCCGGGATCTTCTCGATCCCAATCACGGCAACGCCAGGGCCCTGGAACTCAGGGAAAGCCCAGACACCGGGGTGTACGTCCGGGATCTCACGTCGTGTGTTTGCAAGAGCATTAAGGAGATCGAAGAGGTGATGAATATGGGCAACCAAGCGAGGGCGGTTGGGGCGACAGACATGAACGAACACTCGTCCAGATCCCACGCCTTGTTCTTGATCACAGTAGAGTGCAGCCAGCCAGGACCGGACGGAAGGAAGCACATTCGAGTTGGGCGCCTCAACTTGGTGGATCTAGCTGGCAGTGAGCGTCAAGCCAAGACCGGCGTCCAGGGAGAGCGGCTGAAGGAAGCAGCCAAGATCAACCTTTCTCTGTCCGCGCTCGGGAACGTGATTTCAGCACTAGCAGATGGGCGCAGTGGTCACGTGCCCTACAGGGACTCCAAGCTGACCCGCTTGTTGCAAGACTCCTTAGGTGGGAATGCAAAAACAGTCATGGTTGCCACCTTAGGCCCAGCCCCTCAGCACTATGAGGAGACTCTCACCACCCTGCGCTACGCCAACCGAGCCAAGAACATCCAGAACCAGCCCAGAGTCAACGAGGACCCCAAAGATGCGCTGCTGCGCGAGTTTCAGAGGGAGATCGCTCGCCTGAGGGCCCAGCTCAGCCACAGGAAGTGGAGGAGCAAGCAGAAGAAGGAGCAGGTGGATGGCGAGAGCTGGGAGAGAGACGGGGATGAGGAAACAGAGGGTGAGGAGGAAGAGGAGGAGGTGGAGAAGGAGGCACAGGAGTACGTGAAGCTGGAGGAGCAGCGGCTGGAGAGGGAGAAGGAGGCCATCAAAGAAGACAGATTCCTGCTGGCTGAGGAGAAGCAGCGGCTCCTTGGCGAGAAGGAGAGGATGATGGGAGATCTGAGGAAGGAGCAAGAAGCCACAGAGCATCTGACGGCAAAGTACAAGGTGAGAAGTCTTTTCTCTGTTCATCCATTTACTCCTCTTTCAGTCAAACCGATATCACATAATGCTTCAGGACATCGACAGGGAAAACCTTTCAGTGTATCATGTTTATCTCTCACACGCAGTCGACTCAAGCCAGGAAGTCAGATTAAGGCCATGTGGTCCACTGGATTATCATGTGTGATAATCTGATGAGCTGCTATTAAAGGCCATTATAGGCCCTCGCTGTAGGAGCTTCGTAATCTAATTACGGCCTAATTGCAGGCTGGCATTTCTCTAGTCGCTCCTTGTTTGGTCTTCCCTGCTATGCAAACTGCTCTTGATGTTTCACGCTCTGGTTTGGTGGAAAAGCTTTGCCCTTTTCCACCAAACCATCACACAGGAAGTAAGCAAAGACGGAGTCAGACTTTAATTTTAATTACTTGCTCTGATGCACGGGTACATTCGGTCAATAAGTCACCCGCGTAGCTACAGTCCAGCTCGACTGCTGGATCGGTTTACTGAGCCCGAGGCCCTAATGTGAGGATGCGGCAAGAGGAAAACAGAGATTTTTAGAGCCACCACTTTGAGAACAGGAGGATTCCTCTATGTACCTGGTGGTATTCAGGCCTTCTTTCTTATCCGTTGGTGATGTTCGGTGTATTTTAACATTTTTTACTGTGCAGTTTTCCCAGAACCTGCCAGAGTGTCTGTGAACTCCCCAAGCAGACGTGTGAATCTGATAGATTCAGCTGTTGGTGAAAAGAAAACGTGCGTAGGTGGAGAGAGCGACGGCAACAGGAGTAGTGTAATAACACAGTTCACCCACGTCTGAAAACACAGCAACTAGAAGACCAACATCACTTCCCAGCATAGAAACACTAGCGTTGACTAACATCAGACAATCCAATAACGTATAAAGGCTTAAATACTGCAAGAAAACCCACTAAAACGCAATGAGACAGACACTAAGGAGCTTTGACCAAAAAGGTAACAGTAGCCTCGAATCCTGTCTGTGATGCAAAATGGTTTAATTTCGTTTCCCTCTGCAAACTCCATTTCCTGCGAAGCACTGCAAGGAGGATACGCGATCCGGTCGCTCGGTTCTGAGGGG
The DNA here is from genome assembly GCA_030770545.1 of Macropodus opercularis. Lineage (NCBI taxonomy): Eukaryota > Metazoa > Chordata > Actinopteri > Anabantiformes > Osphronemidae > Macropodus > Macropodus opercularis. The sequence continues at coordinate 2,319,973 of CM061112.1, forward strand.
TTTGATGCTGACTGGGCGGCCGCAGAGCGATGCCAGGGCAGAGACTCAGCAACTCTGCTTCTCCTCTTCCCTCGAGGAGGAAGGTGATTATGGACAAGAAGTATTTCCTGCCTTTAAACATCATCAACATGAAATTCAGTCTGTTTGAGTCTGGTTTCTGACACAGCTTTAATGGGTCAGAAAGCAGCCTCAGGAAGCTGCTTTGGGTCAGCTGCTGTTGTTGCTGCACTGCTGGAGGCTCAGTCAGCTTTAACGTGTCACAGGTGTCAGTAACGTCTGACCTCGTGTTTTTAGCTTCAGCTGTAATGTGTGAAATGTGTTATCAGTGGCTTCACCGTCGAGCCTCATGCAGAGCAGCTTCTCATGGACGCTGCCTTCAGTGGACTATTCTTAGAACCTTTTCTGGGTCAGAACTTGCTTCCTTACGATCGCTCACACTGCTTGTCTCGTTTCAGAGTAGTGTGAGTCTGCCTATAGTGTCATTTATTCTTATTACATTGTCTCATTGGATGATTTCTTACCTTTAACTCGTGGCAGCAGAAACATTAGACTCCAGACTAGTTTCACACGGTTGAATCTATTAAAGTGAGACAAAGACAAAGCTCTTCTGTGGCGAGCTGCCCAGATAACGTCTGTGTTGGGAAACACTGGGTTGTTTCTGTCCGACTCTTTTATCTTTGGATTTTGTAAGAAGCTTAAAATAGGTTGCTGCATTGTCAGCCTGTCCAGCCCTGAGGAAAGCAGCGGGAGAAACGGGCCATGTTCCTCCCTGGTTTGCTGCAGAGGAAAACAACAGTGACCATGAATTAACATCGTTCCTGATGTACATCGTGCACAGTCTGCAACAATAGGGACTGGAAAGAAACACACACCTGAACGTTTCCAAACTCTTCACCATAACTTTAAGCTAAAACCAAAGAAGCCTCACACACGCTCCCATAACGCGCAGCTTTGCTTCCTGTTTATAGAGCTGCCTTCCTGGCCCATTAGACGAGGGAGAGGCCTGTGTTTGAGTGCGTTAGACTGCTGCCGTCCATCGTTCTGCTCAGAGGGGGGACGCCGCTGAAATATTGATGCATCAGCTTAGTGTGTCTGTGTGATCTCTGTGAGTCTGGGATCGTTTCGGAAACATTATCTGTGAAGAAAAAGGCAAACCGGCACAAAAATGGCTGCACACAAACGGACAACACAAAACAACTTGTCACCAAAGTGAAAACCACATTTCGGATAAATAATGCTGTAATTCTTTGCTCATTGAAATAAACGTGTCTATATTTGCAAACATGGCCAAAAACAAACAACCAACCACTTAATAATTCTTGTTTGTCCTAATTAATTATTATTAAATATTATTCCAAACGTCACCAATAAATAGCTGCTTGGAATAAAAGAGAACGTTGGATATTTTCCAGTTTAATGTGCTGGTTTTATGTTGGACTGTGTGTTTGGTGACAGCGAGCGAGTGATGACGAGATGTTAGGCTTGAAGTTGTGGCTGAGCTTCGCTGGACCTTTGTCCTCGCTTTCCTTTCCACGTCTGTCTTTCACGCTCCGGTGCTCGTCTCCTGTCCTTTCCTTTTCTCTTCCGCTGCGTCTCCGCGTCTTCCCAGTACGCTTTCTGTCTCTCTGCTCCGCACGCGAGGCCTGTTGTCGTCACGTTGTATTTATAGCTCGGTTGCTCTCAGCAGGTTCGTCCTCGCTGCCGACGCAGACGAGCCAGCTCAATGTGCACCACTTCCCATCAGGATGTAGATCGGTCGCAGCCAGCGTGTAATGACCGGATGACTCAAGAGGCAGGAACACACACTTGGTGTTTACTCTAATCAGGTTCAAAGTGGCGAATCCAGGGAGTTGCAGTGCATTCTGGGTAATGATGTCACATAGCATTTATTGACATATCATGTTATTGGCGTTTTTCTACACATTTGAACTACAGAGCTAACTGTAACTGGGGGTTCACAGTGTCATGAGTTCACTGTGCATCTGGTTGTGCTTAAATCAGCTTCATCCACGAGGCTTCATTGCCTTCACAGGATAATGTGGCCGCTTTGAATAGTTAAATATGAAGTGTGACGCCATCCAGCCTGAAAATACAGTGAATGTAAGGGACTTGAATCAATTAACCAAGCCTTTCACAAGTAGGAGCCGTGGATGAGAGCTTTAATTAAGCAGAAAGAAAACGACAGAGAAGCACAAGAGACACACACACACACACACACAAAGGCAGCTCAAAACAAAGAGGCTTTCTGTCCCAGAGCTTGTGCGCCTGCATCGTCTCTGAAGGACGCCGCTGTGCTCTGCATCAGTTTGAGTGTTGTGTACACTCACAATCAAGTGGACAGTGTGATGTGTGCAAGTAGCAGCCAACGCACAGTTTACAGACACACAATCTCTTTTTGTAAGTCCTGACACTGTGGCTGATACAAAATGGCATCTTTTTACTCTTTTTTTTTTTTGCTCTCTGAAACTCGTTCTCATCTTCCACGTATTTCTGCCCTCTGGACAAAAGCTGGTTAGTAACCAGAGACGCTTTAACTGAAAGCGTGAGACAATGATGTACCACAGGAAAACACTCCTTAGATGAGAAAGAGAGTGATGATGTCCTGGGTGCACTCGGCCTCTCGTGATCAGAAGACGAGTGAGTGAGCGATGAGAGAGCGATGATCAGGTTAATGCAGATGCGAGAGCTGTGTACATGTTTGTATGACCTTGAAAGGTTAATATTGCGTTTCGTTGTGGAAATTAGGATCCAAAACAAAACAAGTTCATTGTTACATGATCAAAGCTGAGAAGCTGTTAAATGTGCTTCATGTTGGACTGTAGCCTGTTAAACTTACCGTCTTAGCATCAGGTGCAGTGATGGACTTGTGTCTGCTGTGGAGCGGCGACATTCAGGGGAGCCGCGGTGCTTCAGCCGAGCTCAGCTTGTTGTCGCCTGGCGTCATCGTGTTGATGTCAGGCCGACCACTTCCAGCTCCCTCTGCCTCATCAGCACAAAGGCTGCACCGGCCGCTGCAGCTCCAACTCTCACAACCTCCCACAAAGACTCGACTGTTGGGGCTCTTGGTGAACTTTGCTTGACCTCAGTGCAGCTGAGGCAAAACACTGGTCTTGGTTTAATCCTGCTTGTGGGCTTCTTTCCTAGTTATGAGGTGTTAAGAACCGGGAGCATCCAGTAATGATTTGGTGACACTGGACAAAATGAAGGATTGTTGAAATTATGATCATGGGTATTTTCTTTCAGGCGATGGAGAGCAAGCTGCTGGTCGGTGGGAAGAACATCATGGATCACACCAACGAGCAGCAGAAGATGCTTGAGATGAGGCGACAGGAGATCGCAGAGCAGGTGAACAGTGTGTATTTACGAGAGTAGGCCGTCTGTTACTGACCGTCACTGATCTGATCCACTTCAGTTCAGGTTCAGGCATATGGTCACGTTTGTTAACGCTTTCAGACGCGTACGGAGAGGGAAATGCAACAGCAGATGTTGGCGCAGGACGAGGAGACGCTGGAGCTGAGGGAGACTTTCACTTCTCTGCAGCAGGAGGTGGAGGCCAAGACGAAGAAATTAAAGAAGGTAAAATACACACAGACATGAAGAAACATCCTCATCACTCGGGTCGATTGTGTTCCTGATGCAGTTTGAGTTTTCTTGGCAGTTTTCTCTCCATTAACACACATCTATAGATAGATATAGTCTCCTGTTCAGCAAATGTTGTGATAAAGCTTTTTATTTGAATAAGAACTAACTCTGAATAAAAGTCTTGATGGAGACAGAGCAGGGCCAGAGTCAGGATTAACCTAGTTGTGTGAGGGTCTGGGTGAAAGCTCAGGAGTCGCAGGAGGAAAGAGGAGCAACGAGCTGAAGGCGGGGTGGGCTCCTATTGGCTGGCCGGTTCTCCAGACACCAGTGCCTCCAGTGCTGTTGCTAGGGGCAACCGAGCTGCAGCGAGCCGGAGACCAGTTTATCACCGAAGACAGCGTGCTAAGCGACACGTCTCCCCATCACCCTCTCTGTCTGCGTGCGTCTCTCTCCAGCTCTACGCCAAGCTCCAGTGCATCAAAGCGGAGATCCAGGACGTGAACAGCGAGCACGTGACGAGCAGACAGGAGCTGGAGCAAACTCAGAACGAGCTGACCAGAGAGCTCAAGTTCAAGTGAGTAAGAGCGAATCAGCAGACACGTGCGGAGGATTGTGCACACGCATCATGTATGGATCTGAGGTCATTAGATGCTGATAAGTCTGAAAACCTGAACACGAACTGGTGCGACAGGCAGCAACATCTCTTCCACAACATTTGATCCCTGAATTCAAGCTTCTGTCTTGCTGTCTTGCTGCAGGTATTTGATCATAGAGAACTTCATTCCTCCGGAGGAGAAGAATAAGATCATGAACAGACTGACCTTTGACCCCGAGGAGGATCAGTGGAAGTTTCAGCCTCTTGTTCCAGCTGAAAGGTTAGAGTTGTCTTTAGTCGACCTTTGACCTTTGTAACACATCTGGGTTCATTTCTTATTCATTCACGTCACACTTCACTGAATGCAGCTAAAGCAGAGACGGAGAAATTAAATGTTGGGGAAATTCTGTTCAATCACAATCTTTCTCTCAATTCAGCAAATCATCTCAGATGAAGAAAAGACCGACATCTGCGGTCGGATACAAACGGCCCATCAGTCAGTATGCCAGGGTTGCCATAGCGATGGGAGCTCATTCCAGATACAGGGTAGGTGTGTGCACGTAGCCACTTTACAGGATCATCTGGTAGCAGACGAGCTCAAATGTCTCATGATCAACATGTGCAATATTGTTTAACAACAATGTTTTTGTGTGTGCAGGCAGAGAACATCATGTTTCTGGAGCTGGACATGACTCCTCCAAACGCCGCCTCGCTGGATGGCTCAGCAAAATCAGAGCCCAACCAAAGCCCCTCTCTGGACGACTCGCCCACCAAGGACAGAGGCGTCCACAAGTCTCGCTCCTGGTGAGAACGAAACGGCCGCATTTAGAAAATTTTGGATCCCAGCAAATGGGATTATTCCGGATTAGCCACGCCCGCTCTCTCTATCCTATTAATCCAATTGTTCATTTTACATTTTCTATTCATTTTCGTTGTTTTTGGCAGGTGCCAGATGCCAAAATCCATCACCTCGTCTTCTTCCAACGTTTCCCTGGCGGTGTCTCCCGCTGCCACGCCCACGGCGGCGCAGTGAAGCCTACCTGAAGAGGGTTTTTAACTTATTTAACTCTTCTTCTTCCTTCTCTCTTCCTCCTTGAATGAACCTCTTCTGAACTGCGAGAGGTCACAAACTCAGACACTGTGTGAAGCCCCAGTCTGGGGATGTGAAGACCCACACGGACCCGTTCTTTTCTGCATGTTAGAGACCAAGAGTTGCTTCTTAAACAGACTGTGTGCGTTCGTTTGTGCGAGGTCGGGTGTGTGTTGTGTACATACGGGGCTGTATGATTGCCTGATTGTGTCTCTGACTGTGCCCAACACAGATCAGCTCACAAGCGGCTTGACTTCCCTGTAAGATATGAGTGTTGACATTCGGTGTGTTTGGGCTTTTAGGAGGTTCATTCGTAGAGTTAACGTTGTTGGTAAAGTCATACGTTAACGAACGAGTGAGCTGGTGTGTGTCGGACGAGATCCTTCCAAACCTGGATGGCGACTTTTATCACCTGTTGTCTCACTTTTGTGTCCCTTTCACATTATCTAATTTATTGAAAACAACGATCAAATAATCACAACAAATTAAATATTGAGGCATGTCACACTTCCTAAATCCGTTTACTGGACTGTTCGATGCAGAGGCAGTGGGAATCTAATTAAAACCGAGTCTCTCAAGTTAAATCAATAGATTAACTTCATCTGAGCTCAAACCGAAAACAGATTTTTTAAAATTCCATAAGGATGTTTTTGGCACAGTGTAAATTCTAGCTGGCTGCTGTGGTAATAAGATCTAGGTGAAGAGCAGACCGGGGGTCATCGCTGCATTATTGATGCAGCCTGGTATTCTGTTGAGCGCCGAACAGTCCATTACAGGTACAACATCCTCCTACTGCACTTCTGCTGCGCCAGGCGTGTGCTTTTACTACGACAGACACTATATTAATTAGAAGGCCGCTAATTATAGCCGATTAAATGTTACGTGTGTGTGTGGAAAGTTAAACACAAGGACAGTTTTTACTGGCTCTGCAGGTTTTCCAGAGATGGAAATAAAGATTGTTTTCATTATCAATAAAATTAAAAATAAATAATTTGAAATGTCTGAATCCAAAGATTCTCAGTTTACAAACTCAAAAAACTAAATTTTTAAACCATTTGAGCGCAGACACCAGAGAGCATCACCGTCGCTTTGGCTCATTGCCTAAAATCACTGATTATTTTATCCACAAAATAAACGAGTGGGGGAGGTGAGCAAGCAGCAGAACTCATCGTGCTGATGCTGGTTTTTTTTTATTTAGTTATTTTTGTGATAACCTACTTTTTTCTGTCTCACATTTCCAGATGCACACTGAAGGTTTAGTCATCAGCAGCTGGGTGAATAATTTAGCTAATTTATGAAAAAGGATTGTGACTTGAAATACTTTGATGCTTTATCCAAATGTTCATGTTTTTACAGGTACTGAGTTTTAAAATCATGCAATTCTACCTTTAAATTGATGAAGGATTTTCCTGAGGTGGGACTGAATTACTGTGTATGTTACTACGTATGCTAGAAATTATTGTATATTTATTTAAGAGTTTAAATAAGATATGTTTCTGTCAAACAAGATTTCAGGGTGCTATTATTCACATATAGTCATTAAAATGTTAATATTCAAGCAAAAAAGAGAAAAACTTAAGTTCTTTAAATGTGTTTTCTGAGTGTTTTGTTTATTTGTGATGCTAATGAAGCATTTGTCACGTCTGCATCATTTAATGGATCGATCATGATCTCTAATTGTGATGGAAGGAAAGAATTAGGAGCACATTCACATGAAAGCAAGCACATACTTGTAGGTGATTGAACATTTGCCAGCCTACGTCGCATTTAAATGTTGCGTTTTTGCCATATTAGTGTGTTTGTTTCCCATACGTGTCCAGGCTGTATAATATTGTATCAATGTGCGTGTGAGGGCTGTGGGGGTGGGGAGGAAGCCGTTGGGAAGAGGGGGAGGGATGAACGCATGCATGCAGGGATCCAAAGACAATCAGGAAGTGAGGAATAGCTGTGGAGGAGGAGGATACTGAGCCTGTTTCCATGGTAACCTGCCGGTCAAGGATGCTGGAATGTGGATGTCATGAGGGGGATGTAGGTGTCTATGTGTGTATACGATGGGCTGAGCTCATGTTTGATGGGAAAAAAATCCAATAAAGCCAGTGTCACAGGCATCTGCTGGTCGATCATGTTTAATTCTCTCTGATCAATAGACAGATTTGTGTTGGGCTTTATGTGTGTCTGTGTGTCTGTGTGTTTGTGTGTTTGGCCTCAGTCAGCGCATGTGTTAATAATGATGTTCATTCATTTGTTTTATTTATTTAGATCCTGTCTCGTTAAATCAGGTCCTTCCCTCAGCATCAGCTATAATAACAACTGCAACGCTACCACGGTGCAACAGCCCTGCAGCGTCACGGACCAGCAGAGCTTCTTCCAGCAAGTTGGACTTCATCGATTAAGGATGAGAAAGATCGAGTTCCTCTAAGTGCAAGTGTATTACAATACTGTTAGTGAGCAACATTCACGCATGTCACACAATCGTGTGATGATGACTCGTAGGTGAGACACGGGCCTATAAATTAACTCGGATCATCACGAGCCGACCTCCAGAGGCAGAACAAGGTGAGCAGGTGACATCCTGGGCTAACTGGTTCCATATTTATCCATCGCTGATCTGCTACACGCTGGGTAGAGACTGGCTGGTGCTGCTGGCCGAGGATCAGCGGTCACTGAGTGGGCTGATGCTGCCCTCTGCTGTAAGACGAGGAGAAAAGGAGCAGGCTTCACCTTCAGCAGTAGATGAGACAGAAATGTGGATTTGTAATGATAATTAAATAGTCATCAAACTCACATCTGTTCATCTGGGCCACATCATGTCACTGAGTATCTCTGATCTACCCATTTCATGTTGCATATCTAATATTATATACTACTAATTCAGATGTATGGTTCAGATTCTGATTTGGGGATAATATAATATGTAACATTTTGTCTGTTTATCTCCGATACTGTTAAATTGCTTGTTTGCCCTAATTTCCAAATTAAATTTTAACTCACGCTGCCATTAACTGGGGCAGAAGAAATTGGTTCAGGTCTGTCGTTCTGTCAGACACAGAGTTTTACTGTAGTCATATTTAATGTGTAATATTTGTCAGATGTGTGTCATTGTTGTACAATAGAACATTTATTTGTGATGGAGGAGCTTCCCTTCATTAATCTGAGCCCAAATTAAATAAATTGTGGATAATAGATTTACTTTATGGATAATCTAGACCCAGAAATCGATGGAAGGTTTAATCTAGTACAACATTAATTGTCCGTTTATGAGGCTTTAATTTCTCAGTTATAATTGCTAAGTGTGCAAAAAGTAAAAACTCCACATTTATTTCCACTCTTTATTTTATTTATTTTCATTTTATAATTTTGCTGACATCAGTAAAACCTTAACCTTTAAGCAGCATTTGTGTGCGGCTCCATCTCAAGTCAATGGGTTTCAGCCTCCTCCAGAAGGTCAACAGAGAAACCGTTGGTTGTCAGATGATTAGTGGAGACATAAACACTGTTTTCATCTTTTGGTGGGTTTTTCTTTATGTAACACATTTTACATGCTTTCACTGTGGTGTGACCTGAGTGTAGTAATCCAACAGAGGGACCTTATACCAATGAGAAGGAAATTCACAGGTCCTTCTCATTGGTACTGAACCGGACTCAATAAGGTGGCGCTGGTGTCGTTCAGCCAACTAAGGAAGCTCCTCAGGTCGCTGTTGCAGTGGAATCGATTCATTCCTAGGTCCAGATAGTTTAGAGAGAGGAAAGCGTTGGGGTCAGGGGAGCCTATGAAGTTGTTGTGGAGGTAGAGTACTCTGAGACTTTTGGGGAGGACATCAGGCTGAAGATACGTCAAGGCGTTGGATGACAGGTCCATTTGTTTTACTGAGGTGAGACCCTTGAAAATGCTTTGAGGGAGAGCTTGAAGCGCATTAGAGCTCAGGTTGAGACCTACAACACGATCAAGGTTGTTGAACAGGTTCAAGCACCGGCCCTGAGACCAGATGTCCTGCAGGAAGCTGCTGTGAAGATCCAGAACTAAGAAGTTCTTCAGACCTTTGGCTGCACCAGTGAGCGTGCACCACCTGATCGGGTTTCCACCGTAGAGGAGATGCTGCAGGCGCTTTAGCTGACTCAGCAGCAGGTCTACATCGTGCAGGTGTGTCAGTCTGTTATCCCGAACGTCCAGATGCACAATGTTACTGGCAAAGCTGGCGACGCTGCTCACTGACGACAACCTATTGTCACGCAACAGGAGGTAATCTAAGCTTGGAAGAGATGCAGGGAAGGCAAAATCTCGTAAAGAGTTTCCTGTTAGATTCAAAGCTTTTAGCTGAGGAAGCCCGTGAAATGAGTGATAACCCAATGCGCCGATGTGATTAAAGGACAAGTCTAAGACTTCAAGACTTTCCAGAGATGCAAAAGAGTGAGAATAGATTTCCCCAAGCAGGTTGTGTGACAGGTTGAGCAGATATAAATGACCCTGAAGGCCCTCGAAGGCATTTCTGTGTATGTGATTCACTTTGTTTTTGGACAGATCGAGGATTCGAAGTTCACTAAGGGACCTAAACACCCCCCACTCCAATGCATATATCCGGCTTTCAGACAGATCCAGAATCCTGACTGAGCTGTTCTTCAAGCCGTCGAATGTCCTGTGATCTGGATCACGAAAATTATTGAACGAGAACCCTCGACCCAATAACCCGGACAATTTGAGGTGCGAGATCTGCGTCCCCTCAATAGCTTTGAAAAAGTGTTCTGCTCTAGCTGTGCCTAAACCGTTGTGGGACAGATCCAGCATCTCAAAGGACATTCCCCTGAAAGGATTCCAACATTTCTGCCAGTCAGAACCATTGTTATTCATGAGGCGAGTCGACTGCAAGTTCAGGATCTTGAAACGTTTTCCCCGGAAACCAGCGAGATCCGTCTCACAGATTTGGTCAATTAAGTTGAGCTTGAGGTTCAGATCTTTCAAATTAGTCATGTTTGCGAAGGACATTGAAGGATGGAGTCTTTTAATCTTGTTACCAAACAGGTTGAGTGTTTCTAAGGAGGAGAGCGGCTCCAGATATTTCCCCGACAGTATGGAGTCTTCGAGTGAACAGTAATCGAGGTGGAGAATCTGCAAACTGACCAGTCCGACAAAGGCTCTCGGCTCCAGCTGAAGGGCGGCGTTAAAACCGAGCACCAGCTTCTTCAGGCGCCTTAGTCGGCCGAAGGCGTGGTCCCTGATCACGAGCGGCACGTGCTGCTGTGCCAGGTCCAGCACCTGGAGCTGCTCAAGGCCTGACAGGGAGGTGGAGTTGATCTCACCGAGGTAGTTCCCGTCCAGGAACAGGTGGGTGATGTTGGACGGCAGAGCAGGCACCGAGCTGAGCTTCCGGGAGGCACAGTTAGCTGTAGAGCCAACTAAGAAGCATGACAGGAAACATCCTGGCACCTGCAAGACGTCACAACCTTATGATAACCTTAGAAAGAATCTTCACTGTCTCTATTAATGTTCAAAAGCCATGTAAATTTAATTCATGTAAATCATGAAAACAGTATTAATTTAGACTTTCTGTACGTCACGTTTACCTGTAGGAAAACACAGATGATGCTAAGCTGAAGACCCAGCGTCCACATCCTCACGCTTCTCAAACAAATCCACCTTCAATCTTCTTTTCTTTGTAGGAATAATGATCCAGCCTGTGTGATGTCGAATCCAGCTGCTGCTTCTGCCGATGATTCTGTCGGCTTTTTATTTGCGACTGTTTGTGCCGCTTGTGTTGGAGAACAACCAGCCATGCAAACATGACGCTGTGTGGCATTTCCCATTTCACAACAACGGGAAGTACGTAGGCTTTGCTCAACTGGCAGTTTTGGACATTTTCATGACTTTAGATTGTCCAGAATGTAGACGTACTACAGTTAATGTGAATTTGAATTAGAAAAGCATTAGTTTAAAAAATGCTTAACGTACCAAATAAAGGCTGAATACATTTACAGACATTGGTATTAAGTTTTTACAGCATCTGAGTAAATGATTAGTATTTAACAATGTGGTCTGTAATAGAAGAAATACATATAATAATGAATCTTCACCCTCTTTATTTCAGATATTATGTTGTCATCATTATTATTTCAAATTGCCCACTACATATTAAATGTTATGGATTCTCGGGTGATGTAGAAACTCCACAGTTTACATGTTTGTTTGTTTAAATGCCCAGTTTGTCTTGTATGCGTATAAAACAAAAATGTGTCACTTTTGCTGCTTTTTTTATGCACTTGGTCACATTTTGCAACCTCGAGAGATTAAGATTTGTAAAATACAGCAGAGAGAAAAGCAGAAGTTGACTGGCTGTAAAGAGAAGAAGGCAACGTGTTTACATAGATGATATACAGTCAGTTTCTGAATGATATCAGATGAACAGAAGATCTATGTGCAGGTATTTAGCCTGAGTCCCGGGGGCCTGAGCAGGTCTGGGGCCTTTTCTGTGTCCTGCCCGGGCCCAGCTGCTCCTCAGTCCGCCCGTGCTTGGAAGCAGCTGTTCCCATAGCAGCGGTGAGCTTTTTCCGTCCGTGTAACTGAAGGGTTCGTCCCGTTAAACCTGACGTCGTGTGTCCGTGTCGGAAGGGCGGGAGAGGAGCGCCTCCTTTCCTCACAGCGGCAGCGGCAGCGGGCGGGCACGGAGGTGTGAGACATGGGCCGTCACGGAAATAAGTAACGGGACCGGGCGACGGTGAACTTTCAGCCGAAGAAGTCGACGCGGAACCAAAAAAAGAGAAGAGAAGCAGCGGGCGTTTCAAGAGCGAAGGGCTGAAGTCAGCGCCACACGCTTCGGTGTCGATGCTGGTGCTCGGCCGCGGATACCTGCCGAGAACCGACCCCGGTGAGTCCCGAGGCTCGGAAACACGTGTAAGAAAGTTCTAGTCGCGTTAAACGCGGGTTTCTGTGCAAGAACCGGCCGAGTCGGTGACAGACGGGCCTCAAACGCGCGTCCATTCGGGGGGAAACCAGGTGAAGAGGGAGTTAAACTTTTCTGCAACATGGCCGCTCAGATGTCACCGAACTTCCCCCAAGTAGGCGCAACTTCATTTAGACCGAGTCGGAACCACGAACAAAGCCTCTGGACTCGTTGGCGGCTCGTTCTCGGGGCTCGGGCAGCTGCGGACCGCGGCCATGCCCACGGTTCAAACCGAGCCTCCGCCGGGGGAGGAACCAGAGTCCATTCAAAAATCTGGCCGCTTTACGCTTCCTGGCTTCGTGCCAGACACACGGAACCGTTGCAGAGGAACCGAACCCTTTTCTGCAACGAGCCGAGACCAGCAGCGACTCGGCTCCGCAGCTGGTGCCGCGTAGATGTGATGTAGCTGTTACGTGCAGGTCGGTTTCATCAGAGTTTGGGCTCAGCTGGACTTTGTGGGAAACTAGCAGAACCTGTGTCAAACTAGACCAAAACAAACAAAAGACTCCTTTATTTCTATCCAGATGTGCATTTGTATAATGGTGTGTATAGAAAGACTCTGTTTTCTGACGTGGACTTTGAGGCCAGAACCTCACTGGCAGCAGCTGTTCGTGGTTCCACAGGTTTCATTCTCAGCGGCTTCTGCAGAAGGAAAGGTTTCGCGTTTGCTCAGGATTGTGTTGGTGCCTCCTGTGTGTGTGGGATAATGGCAGTGAGGGTGCAGCCTGTGATTAGAGTAGACCGGTGATTCTGATCCAGGAGAGTTTATGTCAGTTTGAATTACAGCCGTTTTCCACGTTGGAGCACTGCTGCTTGGATCTGTGCTCGTTTACTGAGTGAAGGCTCGGGCTCAGCGCCGTGCAGCACGGCAGTGAGACGGCGGAGCCTCCCTCAAATGTTTGGCTTTGAATTTGATTATCTAAGGTCACTGATAAACGGCAGGCAGTTCAGCTCCTCTGTCCATTATTCTGCTTCACAGGCGAGTGAATCTATGGCAAAACACAACAATAATAATAATACGATAAGGGGTTGGTGTCAGATTATCAGACGTGCATAGAAAGTCTGATTCTACTGTGCACACAACTTTCACTTCCTTTCTTTTTCTCTCTCTTACCCACTTCCTGTTGTTTTTCAGTTTATTTCTCATTATCTTCACGTCCTCATCTTCGGTTGTACTTCTGGATTTCCTCTGACGTGACATCAGATCTTGTAAGTGCAGGCTTGATCAGTGGACCCGGGAAGATGGTTTCACGGGCTGTTTTCAAGATGGACACGACAATCAAACGATGTAAAGGGCTCTGTTGGTGGGGACATGTTCTGTTTTTACCTGCCTGGTCACAACCTGGGGTCTGCGGGGTTGTGTCATTGGCATCTCAGGGGTCAAAGGTCACGAGGGAAGCTGGTGCGTGTTTGGTGTGTGTCTTTGTGGAGGACCAGGCTCAGAGGGAGGTTGTTGTTGACGCAGTCTTTAATTGGGTGGTCTCTGCATTTCAGTCTGCTGGGGCGGATATTGGTTTTGCAGTATTTGATTGTATTTCACATTAGGAGCTTGCTGGCTTGTTTCAAGGTTCCGTTTATGGTGTAATATGAATGAAGTCTGTTCTTCACGGAGTCATGCCTCTTATCCTACAGTCATCCAACATTTTTAAAATCATTTCGAGCTCTTTAAACCTCTCTAACCCAAACGTCAGCTGCTTTGCTCCACCTGTATTGAACATGCATTTCTGCATCCGCCCCAGTGTCTTGTATATTATGCATAGCGCACCCACACACTGGTTGTCTTGTCAGGGCTGACGGTGAGAATACAGAGCAGCTGCAAAGCGTAATGTGGCATGCTGTGTGTGTGTGTGTGTGTGTGTGTGTGTGTGTGTGTGTGTGTGGAGGGTGGTAAACACCCTCTTACCCGCCTGACGCCTGTCTGTGCATTTGTGGCGTCTTCTTCTTCTGTCCCACTGGTGAATATTCAGTTTGTGGATTCACTCCCGGAGCAAAGCGGTGAGTCCAGTATCTGAAGCTCTTGGTCGTCGCGTCGAAAGCGGCTGAAACCTGTCAGCAGGTGTGTGTGTGTGTGTGTGTGTGTGTATGAGAGAGAAGGTGAGGTGGGTGTTTGTTTGCTGCATGAGCGTGTCCGTGTGTTTGGGGCTAGTAATGAACAGGTGATGTATTTGGGTGGTCCACACCGATGTGAAAACCACTTTACACTATCACACACACATCCTGCAGCCAGAAAAGACTAAACGTGATAATATTTGCAGCTGTGAATGGCAGCACCAGAGGGTCACACTCTATTTATATCGTCCACCCAGCTGCTCGCCAGTGTGCATCAAAATACTCCAATGAGTTTGAGTTAAGAGACTTAGTGAATGTTCACACACTGAATAATCTGAGTAGAAATGTGTAAAACCTGCTGTTTCTAGTGTCATAGACATTAAAATGCTTTTCTCTCGTCAGACAGGATTAATCTTTAGCCTGTGGTTGGAGAGAAGAAGACACTGATCTGCGGTTTATTTGTGACTTGAGTCTCTGCAAATATTAGATGGATGTTTACAGTTCACAGTTCGTAGGAAGGCTTTTATTTTTTTTAGTTTTCGACATTTCTGCGTATTAATGCATTGGTGCTGTTGTTTAATAATCATTTGTGTCTGTGTTGGACTAAAGCAGTACGAACCATTTTTTGTTTGCGTTTCCTCGTCTTGGTTGAACAGTTTTGAGGTTTGCCACCACACCCTGAACAGGAGCATCGCATTCTTGCCCCTCCTCCTATAAGTCCTATAACTGTGGCAGTATTATTCACATCACACATGTCGGGCATTATATTTTTTGGACTTACACAGTTTTTTTAACAAATTGTTGCAGAAGCAAGTTCAGCGATATTGAAGCTTTATAAAATAACGTACATCGGTTAAAATACTAAATGATGGTACCTTTCCTTCAGATTTGCTACATCTTACAAAGAGTCACCGTAGCTAGAAAGGTTATTACTTGAGCCTAAGTTATGATTACTAATAAGACAATCAATAAACACGTTGCCTAATGAACCAGTAAATGTGCTCAGCTCTAGCTGGTGTGTATCCCCTTTTAATGGTTCTTTTCTGTGTGTCTCTCTGCTAGACGTCCTTTATTGAAGGTCCTCTGTCCTGTGTGACCCTCAGACACGGAGAGGTACCGTATGAAAACACACACACACACACACACACACACACGGTGTATGAAGCGTTTCGCCGCCGTCTTCGCTCAGCTGCGTCTTAGGAGAGTTGGCGGCCGGCTGCGGGTGCATCCTCTGTTCAGACTGTGTGTTCAGGGCCACGTGTGCTGTTTGTGCGTTTGTTTCCGTAAAGCTCAGCAAATGTCAGCCATAATAAAACACCGTGGTGCAACAGCGGTGCGCATCGCCGCCCACACCAACGCACACAGACACACACATGCAGTCAGCTGAATATACCTTTACTTTCTATAGCCGAGCCTTAAAGGAAGACTTCAACCAACTCCTGTCTGTCATCAGTCCGAGGAGCTTTTATAGCTGGCTGTGGGGGCTTCAGTAGTAACGTTAACAAAGCACTTTATGTGAATTGCACGTCGGCATGTAATTCACTGTGTTTTACTTCTAGCGCGGTGGTGATGCCAGTGCAGGGTGGTAATAAAGCTGCCGTTTTACCACCACCCAAATAATGTGCCAACTGGCTTTAATAGCTTTAAAATGTGATGGTTGTGCCTCGAGGCTCGTGCCGTGTGTCATCTGTGGGATGGATTACGTCTGTCTGACATTAGTGCCTTGTTTGGGATAAATAATATGAACTGCCTGTTTTCATTTAGCTCTACAATCACTGTTCAGTGCCAATTAGCTTCGGTTGTAAACCTTGTTTGTCTTATTCATGCTTGAGTCCAAGTGGATGTTTGCATGAGAGGTCAGGTGTTTAAGAAATAACAAACGGCAGCTTACGTCACAGTTGGGCTGGATGCACCGTCAGTACCAGGACGCCGCTGGCTCACGTCCTGCGATTGGGAAAACAGCAGCCGGCTCTTTTAGAAAGTGACTTTAAGATGGGTAATTAAATCCAGCATGATTTAAAGCTTTCAAAGTTAAAATAGGAAGCCGACCTCACAGGCCAAATGTTGCTCCGTGTCAGACAGACAGGGTGCAGTTATCACCGGGACAGGCTGGAAATAACACTTTACTCGCCCTGGGAATCCAGTGGGGCAACTAACGAGCAAGCGAGACTGTCATAGATCTTTTTTTGGCACATGCGATATCAAGTCTAAAAAGGTCAGAGTCTCTTAAGTAACAGATTTTTCTTTGGCTTGTAATTTACTGTTTCTGTGTTGGTACACATCACACAGAAGGTGGTATCACATTCGTGTCATGGAATGAATAAGTGGAAATATGTTTCTTGATTACATAGTTGCCCAGTGAGGATTACAGTAAATTAATGTGTACTTACAATAAAATACCATACTCATATGTTCAGTGGTACTGAAAGATCCAGATATGAGGAGAAACCATGCCAGAAGCCGCTAAAGGCTTTTTAGGCTCAGCGGGACTTTCACTGTGTGGAACCTCCAGCGTGGTGCGAGTGAGTGACGGCTGTATAAGCTGTGAGGGAATGTGGAGGAGAGTTGGATTCAGAGCGAGAGTGACTGAAAGGAGGAATCCTTCTTTTGTCTGGATGCAGCACGACGTCTCCAGGGAAGCTCTGAAATCCTCCCTGGAATGTGTGTGTGTGTGTGTGTGTGTGTGTACTGGGGGTTGGCCTGTCACCACATTTATACAAGGAATGCAAATATTTGCCCGTGTGTGCGTTTCTGCTTTGCGGTGTAGTGTAACAGTTACCATGACGACTGTTGTCCTCTGGTGTCACCTGACTTCAGTGGGTGATCTTCTTTTCGGTTTTCTTGTGCAGTGCACCCCCCCCCAGCTCTCAGCTGCTCCCATTAATATGTTTATTTACCACACACTCATCCTCTCGTGAACCTGAACCTGTGCCCAGGTTTCTGGTTTGTGTGTGCAGGTGTGGCTGTGACAGTAAATAAGCCACGGCTGGATTACTGAACACACACAGGCCCAGGGGCCCAAGAGACCCGAGGCCATTTGGATCAGTGTGTGTGAACAGATCTACAGGCAGTAGCTTAAAGAGTCGATAAAGAAGTAAAATGTCCAGAGAAAAGATTAATTGAACGTGTGCGGGACCTTGACAGGCAAACTACTACTCCCTTCATGTGCTGCGGGTTGAGATTTCTTTAAAGTTTGGATAAAACCTCAGGTGCTGAGAGTCTTTTTTTCTGTTGTCCTGTTTCTGATGCAGGATGGTGATGGAGGAGGGGAGGCTCAGCGACAGAGGGAGGGGGCCCTCAGCAACGGCAGGAGCAGAGGGGAGACGGCTCTTCACTGAGCTCGGTGAGTCGACCTTTGAACCTAAAGTTATATAGTATGACCGATGATCTTTTTAGTTATTCATAACGTCTATTTGTCTTTTTCTTTTTCACAGGGGAGCAGAACTTTGATGGCATTTGTCTCTCCACGTATCGCACAGCCTGTAAGCTGAGATTCATACAGAAGAGATGCAATTGTAAGTCTCGAATGAATTTCACGACTTTCTTTTAATCGCAGAAGCGGTTTTAACTTTAGGCGTCATTGTTTTTCTGATAAGTTGTGAAACATGATCTTGTCTGGGTCTCACGTCTTCGCTCCTGTTGTTCCAGTGCATCTGATCGACATATACAATGTGATCGAGGCGGTGCGAGACGCCGGACTGAACGCCGTTGAGCTCAACGCCGGCATCTCCGTGACCAGACTGGAAAACCTGGTGTCTTCCCTGTTCAACCAGCTCAGCAAGCGCCTGCCCACCACACACACCATCAACCCACGAGAGAGCACCGTCCTGTTGGTTGAATTCATTCTGGCTGCTATCGAGAGGTAAACGCAGGCCTGACATTTCTTGTTTTAAACACGCATCCACGTGTGGACGCTCACTGCTGAGAGGTATGTGTTTGCCTGTTGTCCAGTGAAGCAGACAGCCGACTGACGGTGCTCTCTGTGAAGGCAATGCTGGCCACGCTGTGCGGAGGGAAACTGGTGGATAAACTCCGCTGTGAGTACTGGCTAAAAAAACTAAAGGCTGAAAACCACAAAACCTAAGTTTGTGTGTATTTCTTTTGTGACAGCTGAGTCTATTCATCTATCTCATCAATGGGAATAAATCTGGAAGGAGGAAATCACCTTATCTGATTTGAAGTGATACATTTAATATATTATGTGGATTTGTGTCCGACCTTCAGGGAGACGTGTGCCACCTTGTGGCACATGCATGTCAGCGCTGCTGTGTGGTGATGTTAGGTTCCCTGCTCCTGCTTTGATCATGACACGATCAGACAGAAGAAATGTTACAATATTAAATGTTATCGCTGTTTTATTTGATTCGCTGACTCTTATTTCTGTCTGTGTGCAGATTTGTTTTCTCAGGTGTCTGACTCCAAAGGTGTGTTGGTACAGTCAAAGTTTGATGCTTTTCTAAGGGAGGTGCTGAGGCTGCCCACCGCTGTGAATGAGGGCCCGTCCTTTGGTTACACACACACTGTGGCTCGCTCATGCTTCTCACAACAGGTACAGAGTCCTTTGTGCTTTGGCTTTTACTGTGACCTTTTTCTGAGTGTGAGTTCCTGAAGAGCTGTGTTTGTTTACGTAGAAGAGGGTGATGCTCAACATGTTCCTGGACATCATAGCCGAGCCTCCTCAGTGTCTCATCTGGCTGCCTCTCATGCACCGCATGGCCAACGTGGAGCATGGTACACACACACACACACACACACACACACACAGCCAGTTTACTTCCTCAGTTCAGGTCTGTTCATGCCTGACATGATGAATGTGTTTGATGTGCAGTATGAGCGAGTGTCCTTGGTGTTTTCATACATTATATGTAAAGTTTTAGGGAACAGTTAGGAGTCAGGGGACCAGGTCAGCGCCAGGGGAATCCTCATCAAACTTTGGAAAACTCCCCAGAAACCTAATGCTTCTCGTCTGCGTCGTCTTCTGCTGCCTGAGCGAACTGACAGATTCTCCGTCTCTCACCTTTCTGTCTCTCAGTCTACCATCCTGTGTCGTGCTCCTACTGTCGTGGCAACGGCATGACGGGCTTCCGCTATCGCTGCCTCAGTTGCCGTGGTTACCAGCTGTGTCAGAACTGCTTCTGGCGCGGCAGCACCAGCGGATCACATAGCAACCAGCATCGGATGAAAGAGCACTCGTCCTGGGTGAGTCACTGTGTGGTTACTCATTCATCGCAACAGGGGGCAGCGTTTGTGTGTCCGTTTATATTTGCACAGTGGTGGAGAAAGTAAGTGCCTTTACTTACTAGAGCAGGACATTTGTCCTAATTCTGAGTGAATTTATTTTCAATTTTCCCAAGTTAAAAAAAAAACCTTAAAATGTTTGTTATGAAGAACTGAAGACTTAAAAATAATAACAATAATAGGATTTGTAATTCAATAAGGGAAGTATTCATCACTGAGGCTTGGAATAATTTGTCTCATTATGGTTTCACTTAATCTCTTCATCGCAGGCAGCTCGTCCTGATAATCCTCAGCAGTTTTTCCTCAATGTACCTGCTTCACGTCTGCATTTTTATTCTTACACCAAAGGGAAAACGGCCACACTGACATTTGTGTCCATTTCTTTTTCTGATTTAAGTAACGCTGTGTGAAATATGACCTGACATTTGAACGTTGGTGTGTGTGTGTAGAAGTCACCTGCCACAAAACTGGGCCGAGCCCTGAGCAGGACTCTGAGCTGTGTGTCGTCCAGAGAGCCCCCCCACCCCATGTACCCAGAGGAGCCTGAGCGGACTCTCAACCTCTCCAACTTAGTGTAAGACCTTTATGAAGACACGAGATTGTTCTTTTTTTAATCAAAGGGGACTTTGGAAGGTTTGAATTTTTTTCACAGGGTAATTAAACAGGCTGTGTTCCATCGCTCTGTGACACCTATTGGTGGAAAAGGCCATTCACAGCTACTTGGCCTCTTTCTTTCATTGCAGAAGGTCAAATATCGTAGTTTAAAGCATTTACTCGAAGGCTGCAGTTACTTTTAGTTTCACATGTACAATGAAAGTCCAGCTAATGAGAATGAAAGCCTGTTCGCCCATAACCACTCTGCTGCTCCACCCCTCGTTGTGCATCCACACGGTTTGATTTTCCAAACAGACTGGATCATTACAGCCATTAGGCACATATTCAGTCCAGCACAGATGTGAGTATGTTTCCACCAGAGCTGCACCAGGTTTATTCCCTGCTTAGTTTTTCTGTAATTCTGCCGGTTTGATTCCTTTTATTCCTCTTTTCCCTTCGGTGATCTTTGGCCTGTCTGTGTTTGCTCAGACCAGCCCAATCCTCTGTTGCATGAATGCACTCCGCAGCATGTGAGAGCGTGTGAGCGAGGCCTTTGTGTGTAAATGATTTAAGATTAAGCTCACTGTGTTGGAACTGTTGTAACATGGGTCTCATACACTTCGTGTGTGCGCGTTCAGCCCCTCTCGACCGGTCGGAAACGCCAGCGAAGCCATGTTGCTGTCTCCACCGGCGCCTGAGTCGTCAAAGAGGTAAGAGTCTGACGCGGTGACGCTTTTCTAATGCTCAAGGCCAACGACTTTCCTTAATCAACAAATCCGATCTATGTACCTTTTGGTGACGACTTGGAGCCAAACAACGGAGTCGACCTAGTCCTCGCTCAAACTTTTAAAACCTTCGCTCATGTAGGAGGATTTTTAGTCCAAGTTCATTTTCAGTGTGACTGTGGGACGCCTGATAAATACGGTCCCTTAGTAGCAGGAGGGGTGACAGGGAGGAGGACGGCGGAGGAGGGTTGAGTCACGCAGCACTGAAATAACAGCAGAGGCATATTTATAGTAAATGTTTGACAGCTAATTATTGATTGGATCACAGAGACTGCTGAAGGGAATGACTGTGTAAAAGGTGACGCACCCTCTAACAACAGAGAGACAAATCCCAGAACTGCTGTATCAGACTTATGTACATTCTATATGTGGACATCACATTCGTTCGTTGCATTTGCTAACTGGTGCGATGGTATCGTTTAGTTTGTCCTGCTTTTCTGTCGTGCAGCTTGGCAGCGGCTCAGCGTATGAACGAGGAACACGCCTTGATCGCGGCATATGTGAACCGCCTCCAGAGCAGCCCACGGTGAGGGAGGCACAGCAGGGGGTGCTTACATAAGGGGCTCAGTGAGGGCGTCCAGAGGAGCGCAGCATAGAACGGGCTTCAGCAGAGCGCAAGGCCAGATCTAAGCGAATGGCTTACTGGCATTATAATGATGTGAGCAAGTGATGACACATCTAACACAGCAGGCGTGCAGCAGTTCACGTCCTCAAGCTGTTTGTTTGCAGGTTTTTAAAAAATTTTTTATCAGAAACTATAAAGTTCTAGAAACAGTTGCCCAGTAACGGTTTAGGCTTTCACACACCACCTACAGCGGCTCAGCTCAAGAACCGTCACAGCAGGTTGAAAGAAATAGGCTTGTTTATTTTCTGTGGTTTTTAAGTTCAACTGTATCTCTAAGCAGCTAATTTTCCTGTTCATGTATCAGTGGTGTGGACAGTCCCAGCAGACAAGATGAGGAGCACAAGCTGATCGCACGCTACACGTCACGCCTGGCAGAGACCGGCGCAGGAGTGAGTCAACATCTGTACTATAAACCAAAGATGCAGTCTGTACGAAGTCCCACAGTCTCCTGTTGTTTCCTAAAACGGCCATCTAACGGCCAACAGAATGAAAAGCAGCGGCCTTCGCTAACTGAGACGTGCGTGTGTTTCAGGTCATACCTCAGCGAAGCATCGACTTCGACGTGAACAAACAGAAGAGGGAGCTCATTGCTCAGCTGGAGTCTAAAAACAGGTGAGAAACGCGTGAACAGCAGGTTATCGCCACGATGAAAAAATATAAAACTAAACGGAAAGAAAATATGAACAGGCAGCGTGTTATGGCTCGAACCAAGGAGACATCAGGCTGGAAAAATAAAGCCCACCAGTCGCTGTCAGGCCATGTATGAATGGAGAACGCTGGTCAGCCAACACAGATCACACCCAGGGCAAGACATGTAATTTAGGAAAAGGCTTGTCCTGTGGTGGATAACGTCAGGGTTTGTGGGTCGAAGGGAGAACGTTGAACCACCGTAGGAGGAGGAAGCCTTCACTCCCCCAAAAATGATTGTCTGTCTGCAGTTTGCTTGAGGCCTGAAATAAGCCTGTTTCACAAACTGACCAAATGCTGTATTCTTCCAAAACATCCAAGAGTTCTATGTGTTTTCTCTCTTTACGCTCAGTCGCGTGATCCTCCCCTGGTCCAGCTGACTCTATGTGTTTTATTTCCCAGAGAGATCTTGGCAGAGATCAGACGCCTGCGCGCGGAGCACGACGCAGCGTGCCAGCCCAGTCCGGAGAAGGGCAGCACCAACCCGGCTCTGCTGGCTGAGCTTCGGCTGCTCAGGTAAGCACGGACGCCAGCGACCAGGACTTACGTACACACACAAATAATATCCCCGGGCTTTCTCCGCCTGCCCTCAGTTTTCCCTGTTGCTTACCACAGTGTCCTGCTTCAAAGAGCAGGAAAAGTTGGAAGCGACAGTGATTCAGTATTTTTATATCGATGTAGATGTGATAAAGAAATAAACAGTGGCCAAATTATTTATGAAGCCCGGTACAGAATTGGTCAAACTGTAGAAGATGTAGCCGACGGCACACTCTCTCCTTAAATGCACAAATTGGATAAGGAAGCATTTTGATTATAGCTTCTTACCAGCAATTATTACTTTAGTTTCTAAACATTTATTTTGTGGTCACATGTTTTTCTGCCAGTCCTGTGTCCACATCAAAGCCTTTTCTTCCTAAACTTTAAAGTCACGTTTCAGTATAAATGCAGGGTAAAAACTCACCTCAAACTCAGACATACAGTAGCCTGTTAAAAAGCCCACTTGGCATCAGGTGTCTCCTCTAGGATTTTAATTTTCACTGCCCCTAATATGAACAAGATTTCACATATAGACACCAAAGTTTGAAGCAGCCTAACCCGTAGTCACTGAGCTTATATGGACCATGTGCTGCTTTTCAGGGTGTTTGCTACAGCGGATGAAATAAGAACTTATTGAAATTTCATAACCTGTATCTAGTTTCAAAGTCATTTTCTGAATTGTTCTTAACAATGGGCAGCACAGTGATGGTTCTAACCAACCGCCTCGCAGCCCTTGTGGCGTCTGCATGTCCTCCAGGAGCCTGCGTCATGTCCCACAGTAAACCTGCAGGCGTACCCATTAAACCCAACCCAAGTTTGTGTGGTAGCGCGTGTATGCTTGAGGACTTGACAACTTAAGGATCCGCCTCCCGGTTGTTGTTGCACTGCAAAGTCCTTAAGTCTGCAGATCTATGCCAGAGCAGATTTATAAGACGTGACTGGGAAAGTGATCGTCCTGTAAAAAAGCCGTCATAATAATAAAGCAGGACTTTGTTGCGCTTTGGGTTCACATTGACTCAGCTCTGTATTTATGACTCGGGCTCTCTTTGTTTTAGATGTTTATATACTCATTTACTTTCAACCATGAATGAAATCCAGGCAGGAATTTGAAGTTCTGTTCTTGAGCTTGTGCTTTAATGTCACTTCCAGACCGCATGCTGTTTGGGAACACTGTTTCTCTGGTCTGACGTGAGTCAGTCTTTCTGATATCAAATGTAGGCGCTTAAAACATGGCCTGTTTCAGCTTTCATCTCACTGTAAATATGAATTTATCATTTCTACTTTGTGCTTCTCAGATGCTGCAGCAGTATCCAGCACAGTTCAGTGTACTGTGTGGTGGTTGTACGTATCAGGCTAGATTAGATTTTGAAGACGTCAAGGTTTAGTTTCACAGTTTTCTGCTCTGCCATAAGGAAAATGTCATTCAGGTCCCTCATCTAATTATATACTCGATGGTTTCATTCTCTTCTGGCAAAGCTCTCGTCTAATCTTCTGCTGCTCGGACTCCCGAGTGTGTTCGAGAGTGATCCACGTCCCTTCAGTCTCTTATTTCGCTATCGAGACAGCTTGACAACTGTTAGTATAAGTACAGGATGGAGGGAAGAGTCCTGGCACCTTCCCAGGTTTGATTCAATCACTCACTAAGTGAAATAGCCGGGACCGATGATCGAAACGGAAATGATCATTGCATTATGTTGTGAAGAGCGAGTTAATGTGTGCTCACTCTCGGGGTGCTTTCTTCTCGCCTCCTGACCCTCTGTGACGTGACAGTAATGGTGTGTGTGTGTGTGTGTGTGTGTGTTGCAGACAGAGGAAAGATGAGCTGGAGCAGAGGATGTCGTCTCTGCAAGAGAGCCGGAGGGAACTGATGGTGCAGCTGGAGGGGCTGATGAAGCTGCTCAAGGTGACACACAAAGATGGTTGTTTTCAGCACGGTGCATCGTCACGCTCCTCAGCCCAGTTTTCCTTTTTTCTCTCCGCTCCCTTGTTTTCCTGTTGTTGGCAGTAACGAGACTCGTTTTCCTCTCTGTATTTCTAGTACTTTCTTCACTAGCTCTGACTGTCTGTTTTTTCCGTCCTGTTGTGTTTCCGGATTTGTTTCCGACTGTTGTGGCTCTGTAGGATGAGGAACAGCGACAGGCAGTAAGTCTATGTCCACCTGTGCTGCGGCGTAAATGTGGCCGTTGTGTGTATTAATCTTATAAAACGCATGTCACTAATGTTTGGATGGTCTTAAATGATGGCAGAGGCCTGTAACAACTCCCTTAAATCCGTGGCGTAGGCGCAGACGGCTGGCTCTGCTCACGCCTCTCCTTCCCGGCCGAGCCCGTCGCCCTCCCGCTCTGTTGGGGCCGCGTCTCCCCCGGCTCACGCATACCCTCCCCAGGACTCTCTCGCCGGAGTTGGTGGCGATGTGCAAGAGGCTTTTGCTCAAGGTCAGACCAGTGGTCTATATAGTTTTGATTTCAACATGTGCTTCCATTCTACACAAGCTCACATACACAGGTTTGTTGTGTGGTGAGTGAATTTACCATGATGGCAAACTCTCATCTTCAGGCCCGAGAAGGAACCTGAGGAACGACCTGCTGGTAGCAGCCGACTCCATCACCAACACTGTGTCCTCACTGGTCAAAGAGCTGCACTCTGGTACAAACACACACACACAACTCGCACCTCCTCAGGTGCGTGGATACAAATAGTCTGCTTCGTATTTCATGAGAGAAAGGTTCTTGTTGCTGTTATTCAATCACCACGTTATGTTTATAAAAAAAAAACTATAGGTGGTTGTTGAAAATGAAATGTCTGTCTGATACACATTCACAATCTGACATTCAGCTCATTTCTCACCAGATGATGGTCGGGAGGAAGAGGAGAGATTGCTGAACGGGAAGGACAGAGGTGTGTCCATCTCTCACAAGAGGTTTTATTACCTTTTCAGAAACAATGGTCCAATATTTTCAAATGTCCTGCTTGTTTGAGTGACTATGTGACAAAGCAAAGATAATAGAATGTGCTGGTGTAAATCAAGGTGAAAACTTTGAGTCAGTACAAACGAGAGCCGAACCATTTGCAGACTATTTAACTGATCCGTTTCGGTATAAAACGCTGGGCCAGGTTCTGGGATTCAGGCTTCTGCTGTACGGAGGCTAGTTTATGCCTTAAAACACTTCTTGCCCTGAAGGCAGCACCAGGCTCAGATCAGTTGGGTTTGGACGTTCGCTGGGACATGGCTGAGCTCGTCCCTGTAACGTTGTTTGTTGTAACACGCTCCACTCATTCTGCAGGTGCTTCTGTTGCTACTGCCGCGCGCTTCGTTAATCTCCCATCTCATTAGCTTTGCTTTATAGAGCCCCTCCTCTTTACGAGAGGGCTCCCTGCAGAGACGGAGCGGTGCAACTGCTTCCTGCCGCCCTTCCCCACCCCGCGGGACTAAACACACTTCCAATACTCACCTGTGGCAGTAACCAGACATTCAGCACAGTTAACTCCTACAGTCTGCCAAGTGCAGTGTTCTACCGTGTCTCATGCCAAGAGCTGGTGTGGTTTTTATTGTAGTCTCTGGCAGAGACGTGCAGCACTGGTTTGAGCTTTTCTCTGCGCTCTGTAACTGTAACTTTCTCTCTTTAGCAGGGTAAAGCCACCGCAGGACAAACAAGACCGTAAGTCATTGCATCCCTTTCTACAGCTGTGTCTCTACAGTCCAACTAAAACGACACAATACCAAACTGACTGAGACAGAAAGTCGATGTTTAACTCCTTGTGTCTTTGTCTCTCCTCAGGCAGCGTGAAGTCTCATCAAGGCCAACGAAAGCTGATCCTGCTGGGGTTAAATCTTCCTTTTATACATGTTTAGCCAGTGGGGATTAGATCTCCGCTGCCAATCATGATGCTGGACACCAAACGACCCCCTGGGGTCTCTACTGACATATAGCTGTGATTCTGTGTGTGTCTTGTGAATGTGGTTTTAGTTGTTTTCGGTTCGATCATCCGTAGCTAAACGAGGACTCTGAAACCTACTGATTTGTACTGTAGCATGTGCGTGTGCTCTGTGTTTGCATGTGCAGGAGGCTGAGTAAGTGAGAGACAGAAGCAGGTTTACGGGGAGCTTGTGTAGGATAGAACTGCAGGAAAGGTTGAGGAGGGGGCGATGCTGTATGTAACCATATGAGAGATCAAAAGGACGTCAGAAAGACCAGAAAGTGTAAGTTTTACGTTTCGGCACTGTGTGCTTAGTATTTATTGCTTTGATTTGATTTGATTTGTTGGCATTTATTCATTGCGTTTGCGTGTACACGTACGGTCAGGCCCTGCTGACACGATAAGCTTTAATGGGACTATCCCAGCGCAGCCTCCATCCACCACACGGCTGAGCGGACGCAAAGTGAAGAGTCCAGGTCTCAGTCTTGGTTCGCGTGACAGTAACCTGGATGAAATGAACACCACCACGCTGGTGTCATAGCAGCTCAGGTTGTTCTGGACTCTCTGTGGATTCCCGGTACTGAAGTGGGACTACAGCAAGCAAACAGTAGATATCAATACTCTTTGTGTGTGTGTGTGTGTGAGAGAGAGAGAGTTTTCAGATTTAGCTTCACATATTCAAAACTTGAAAAGCATAAACCTAAACAAGAAACCGAAAAGTAAAACAACAAGCCAAAAATAAGTAGTGAGATGTTGGGAGGCAGGCGACATCTCAGATGGATTATGTTATACAAGAGTTAAAGCTCGTTTCAGAAGAGACTCTAGGAACAAATAAATCAAAGTTTGATCTCTGAGAGCATATTTAAATGTTACTTTGTAATTTGGACTGAGGCCATAACTATAAAAGTAATAATTCCTCACCAAGTGCCACTCACCCGACAGCATCTATGCAGAAAACCGTGATTTCATGCCGCCTGCCAGAAAAGAACTGCTCACATTTATGCTGCCTTTAAAGCTTCAACTTACAGTTTTCTGTAGGTCGTGGTTCTATAGCTAGCAAACCAAAAGGTGCAGATTGATGCCTGTGTGTAAACCAAACCTCCACAGTGATGTCATGCGCTGAGATCAGGTAGATTTCACAGCTGTCAAATATTTTTACATATATATTTATACTGAAGCTCTTTCTGAGTTTCCTTTTCGTTCACCACCTCTGTTTGAATCCACGTTTTCAGCGTGGAGTGTGTCTGAGCATGTGCGAGTGATTTTAATAATTGAATTAACTTTCAATGTGTGAAAGCGAGAGTGAGAGAAATCAAGACTGACGGGACGGATGTGTCCCAACATGAATCTGTAAATGTTCAGCGCCGAACCTGCAGGAGAGCGTGTGAGAGAAAAGTGTGAATTATCTGCAATAAATGAGATTCAACGTCAGACTGCGTCCATGGTCTCTGTTGGTCGAGCAGCATAAGAACTGGCTGTGGAACGTTTCCTGTGATGTGTCATTACTCGTAGGTTTTGTAATCGCTTTTCCGTTGCCTCATCATTTCATCCATCCCGGTTTGTTCATGTTCTCAAACAACTCTGCATCACACCAAAACAAAAAAAAAGGCCCATGCGATAAATCTGAAACGACTGCGGTTCAACTTGTCTGTACTTCTCATTCAGTTTCCTTTTGCAGAGGTGGAAAGTAACTGAGCACAGATACTCAAATATTCTTTAAGATTTGAGATGCGTGTGGTTACTGCCACGTCTTTGCAGGTTTAGGTTCATCAGAGTTTTACAAACTCTTATCAAATACAAAATGTTTCGCATACAGTAAGGACAGTCTTGATATTTTTGCTCATGAACATTAGTAGTGGAACTAGTAGCAGCGTGCTTTTCCCGGTAAATACTGTTTTGCTTGTAACAACATCTTCTATTACTGCTACTTTAAGTAAAGCGTCTGAATATGTTCATTGTGGTTCTGGTGTAAAAATATTCCACCCGTATTTGGTGACTAACCTACTAACCTATAAAACTGAGCCATTACAAGATGCTGTGATTTAGTACAATAAGAACAAATATTACATCTCATTTTACCAAAGAACTTCTATCTGACGCTTTTGGTACTAACCGAGTTTCTAATAATGAGTGTTCCCAGTATATTTCTCCTTTGTGTTGAGACTTTTTAACTTTCTGCCAGATTTAGTGTCCTCATTACTATGGATGAGCACTTCACTTTTCCCATGAGCTTCTTTTAGAGGTCACCGCTCTCGGTGTGTAGTGTTGTGTGTGTGTGTGTGAGTATGGGGGGTGTAAAGCGCAGACTGAATGGAGCTCGGTGAGGTCGTCTGTTGTTCCTGACCTTCCTGGCTGCCATAAATAACCCTTCACCCACCACCTACTACATTCACATGTTATGACCCTGTCTAGTAAAGATTAGTTCACCTTTATGTTCCCAGAGGTGAAACTGAGTTTAATCTGCTCTCAGGAGGAGGATGGCTAAAAATCAACTAGTCATAATAATAAAACAATAAAGGTCTCATCAATTATCTCATTTTTAATAATTTGCTCATTCAAATGTAAATAGTTGTTCTGTTAAATGTTAATTTGATACTTTTGGAGTGAATTCATTATCAATATTCAAATGCATGAAATGATGAAGTACGAGAACACAATGTCTTGTGTAATATCAGCTTTAATCCGTCTTTTTACCCCCAAATGTTGGTTTTCCAGAGAAAGGACACGTAAAATTCCCCTTTGTGCGCCCTCTGGTTACCGTGGCGATGGATGCAGACCAGGAGTTATTTGGTAAACTGCTCGATTATTTTCCTCCTTCCCTTGTCTCTAACTGCTCACGCTATTTTTTACTCCTTTCTTGAATCCCACGTCCACACAAGTCACGAGTGCAGGTTGCAACACGTTGCAGCCGGCTGCATGAGCACACGGTGGAAAACCTGGAGAAAAGAGTCAGGAATGCAGTGAAACACTCAGACAAAACAGGATATAATTGTATTCTACACACTGTGTAAATCTTTCTTACTAATCAAAGCAGTTACGAGACTGAGAAGACACTGATTTGCATCTCTTTACGTTTGTTACAGTATCTCTTCATGTCCATTTTGTGTGTTTTATATTTTGTATGTCTTCTTGTTCTTTTTATGCTTTTCTCTCTAGTGTCTGTCTTGTTTGGGGATATCAGTGTTGTTGCGATGATTTTGGCTTGTTTTTCGACTTCTCTCAGTCATTTGTGTCTTTTTATTCTTGAAGGTTCATTTTTGTTTCCTTGTAGTCACATTATAAAACTAGATCTGCAGGGTTAGTTTACTCATAGTTCCTTCTGTCCTTTTTTTCTTTCTCTGTTGTCACTTTATGGTCATCTTGTGTCTCTACTGATTATTTTATGTCTTTTTATGGTCATTTTGTGGGTCTATTGCAGTGTTTGTGTCTCGTGGACATTTTTTCATGACTCTTTATAGAAACCTCTTATATCCCTGTAGTTACTGTGTCTCTTTGTTGTTATTCTTATCGTTCTCTTATTATGTGGCTGTTATTGTTTTCTGACTCCATAGTCGTTCTTCTTTATGATCATGATTGTTTTGTCTCTCTGTGGACATTTTTGTCTTGATTTGTCTTTTAGGGCTGTCATGCTCTGCTGCTCTGTCAGCTGCTTAATGAAAGTTTCCCATTAACTTCATTCAACCTGTTCATCAGCTGTTAGTCCGTCTTTGACTTTCCCATTAAGGACATTTAAATACAAGACACATGGAATAAAATACTTAAACTGTTCTCATAAAGCAAATGTGATTTATTGTTGGTAAAGTGTTTATGTGTCTACAAAAATAACTCCCTACTTGTTTAACGTTTGCAGCCCGGGCTTGACCTGCCCAATATGGCGGCGTGCGGATCATTTTGCAATGCGGCGTCGACAGATTTTAGGACCCCGCGGAAGTTTTCTCTCCGGTGCGGCAGCCTCTGCGGCTCGTGAGGGAACGAGCAGACCGGTCGGCGAGAGAGAGAGGCAGGCGGGGGAGCGCGAGCCAGCAACGAAGAGAGAAGACCCGGTAGAGCGCGAGGAGGGAGAGAGAGAGAGAGAGAGAGAGTGAACGAGAGGAGAGAGAGCGACGGCCGTCAGGGTCCGGGCGCCTGAGGGACGGACGACACGGTAAATATAAACAAAGCATTTCCGTTCCGTTCGCCGTTCCAGCCGTTAAGTTAGGAAGGCATCTCCTAAAGTCTACGCTCGCGCGCTCCACAGCCAGACCGCTGGTTCCATTTTAGCAGATGATGTGCGCGTGAAGACGGAGTGGTCCGTTCACGGGGCGAGTGAACTTGGGGAGTTCTTCAGAACGTCGCGGGGAAAATCACAGCACCGTCGTGTTTAGCGAATGTGTGCGTTGTCACACGCCCCCCCCCCCCCCCCCCTCTGCCGCCCCCCGCCCCCTGCGGAACCAGCAGGTAACGTTAAACCGGACCGCTTCACCTACCAGATGCAGGCAGCGCGCGGAGTCCTCGGCACCGCGAGCTGGCGGCCGCGCGCCTGTCGGGGTTAACGGGTGCATTCGGTCTAAATCGCGCCCCCGTGCCCGTTTCCTCCTGACCCCGTGAAGCTTACGGCCTCTACGCCCTCGGACACGCGCCTCCCACCGGCTGTCTGCATCAAACACCCCCCGTCGGGATTATACGCCGTTTATCTGAGGCCGCGCGATAAAGGCCGCGTGAGGTCGCTCCCTATATTAATTGCCATAACGTTGGGATTCGCTAAGCTACCGGGAATGACGATGGCCCACTTTCGACTCGCACTGTCAAAATAAAAGACGTCGTACAGAGGGAAACGTGATGAAGTTGTTTAATTATCACTTGTTTTACAACATCATCACTGGACAAATAATGTTTTTGTATTGAAGCTTTTCAGCCATTTAGCCCATAATATGCTGAAGGGATCCAGATGTTGCTTTCATTACTGATACTTGTTTTTTTTATCTAGCTGTTTGGTGTTGAGCAATAGTAGATTAATGTGCCAACATCCTCGGCCCGAGGCTCCGGGTTTACTCCATATCCGCTGGATCATATTCATACCTGAATTAGAACTATACAGCGTCAGATGTTAAAGGTCATCAGTAGCTTGTGTTTGTTGCAGTGTTCAGGACGCACCAATGCCAGAATGTGGTTTAAAGGCATTTAGATTGTGACAGTAAATAAATGGATGTAGGCCCGAGAACGTGGGGAAGACGTGTCTGAAACCGGTGTTTTAGAGACAGAACGGACGCGTCGCTGAGCATTTCACCTCAGATGACCTCAGTGATTCACACGTTCTGGCTACTCTCCTCCTCTGTGAATGCTGACAGTTTGAGGAGTGTTAATAATCTAAGCTACTAGCCTCTAAGACTTGTTCGAACCAACTGTCCTGTCGTTCCTGAAACATATTGGCCTGTTAGATTGCAAATTGTACGGTGTGCTTTTAATTTGAAAACTCCTGCCCTTGTTTCCTGTCGCACCGCCACCACTTGACACACCTCTGAAGCGATTTCTCTGGCAACCATTTCTCCTACCACCAGCACAGGCTTTTCCTTAGGCCTTTGACTGTGGTCTAATTTAAACCACAGCTGGCACAAAGACTGGAACAGTTTAAGTCAGTGTCTATAGACTTGCTATAGGAGTTTGAGGTGTGTGTGACCTAAATACTGAAACGTGGAGGAGCTTGTTGGCCTGCAGCCTGAGCAGCGAGCCCCAGGGGTGGTGGGTTGGATACTGTACACCCATTTGCAAAGTTTCCACCCACGTCTTCCCTCTGTTAACCGGCCAGCTGCTTATTGTGTTTACAGTAGGTGATGTAAGTCCACTGTGTGAGGGGGTGACATACTGCACGATGTCTTGAGCAAAGCCAGACACCTTGGCTGCAGTCGCACTGAGCTCCAAGTCTGATCTATGCTCACATTTTCTTTTAGGCACATGCAAGTATGGATTACGCTTGAGGCTATTTGTTGGCTGAAAGCTCACTCAAGTAAACGAGCGTACATCCTTCACAAAGCATGCTCATGCAAACGGCCACTTTGAATCGACACGTTGACGTGTGCTACGGATTATTACTCCGAAACTATTACTCCTATATGTAAAAACAAAGTGGTTTATGCCTAAGATGAACGGACATGCACCAAGCCGGCTGCAGTGAACAGCCCTGCAAGAGTCCAGTGTTTGGCACATCTCGATTTTTAGTTGGCCTTAGTGATAAGTGTCGTCTTGTACCACCTGATTGGTGAACATGTTGCCACTTTTGAATGACGGTACCATGAATGAAAGTCTGTCTCAGCCCTGCCAACATCGATTGTTTTCATTATTCATTTATGTGTTGATGACTCTGCAATTATGTATAGTAAGAGTGTAATAATGCAGCGATTTGTTTAAAAGGTACTGACAACCTCTCAACAACAAAACTCAACCACTAGTTTGATTTTCAGTAGTAAAGTGATACATTAACCAACGATGAGAACTGCTTCTTCCTATGACAAATTCATTCTTTTATCTCCTGGAAACCTTTGCCTGGAAACTCAAACTGATGACACAGCGAACTGTATTGGATTTGACCAAGTACTGGAACGACGCGCTGCTTGACTCCACCAACATTAGTCGTGCCAGTGTGATTAATCTTCTGGCCTGAGAGGCGTAAACTGTGAACAAATATAATCCTCACGGCTAAAATGGGCACATTCAGTTAACGTTAGTTTGTTGGTGAATGGCTGTAAATGGCCAATCTGCACTGACCCAAATCTGACAAAACAACTAGAGAAAAATATATCAGAGCAAATGTCAAACCAAATGTTTATGAAATCAGGGTTTTAGTACCAAAACAAGTTTTTAAAGGTTTTTAATCTTTCTCTGTGAAAACCCATTGAAGAGTAACTCAGTTCTCCTTTTGCACCTTCCCTGACCAAAGAGCTTGTGATTAATCACAGTGTAGCTGTGCAGTTTTCTATGTATGATGTCAAAGGCTTTGTATATATGTCTTACCCCTGCTTTTCTGTCACGTAGTGATCGTTCTGTGATCCTGAGCGCTGCCGGGTTCATCTGACCACATCAGTTGAAAGCTACCCTGATTGTAGCAGATTCCTTTGAGGGCACCTTCAGGTGCTTCTACTGTTTCCCCTGACATTGGATGTGAAGCCATCCATCAAATGCACTTCACGCGCCTGTTAAACAGTTGTGTCCTCAGGGCTGTGTGCGAAATAACGGAGCAAAAAGCGCGTAAAAAGGGAAAAGCAAAATGAAGGCCTTCACGCTCAAACCTGCTTTTACTGTTTGCTGCTCACGTGAGCCGTGTGTCTGTTTCTCTCCAAGGAGAGGGGGAGGACTGACGAGCGACCTATCGTCCGACCAGCCGACCGGCAGGCAGATCGAATGAAGCTGCACCTGCTGCTTCTGAGGGCCTTTCCCATGTTTTGATTTGCTCCATTTTTTTACTTTCGGAGCTTGGTTTGCCTGAACCGCACGCTGCCATGCCGTCCAACAGCCCCGCTGCCACCGAACCACCGCAGACACCAGAGAACGACACCTCCAATGAGCTGGTAAGAGAGAGAGCGTAGAGCTTCAATAAGGTTTTCTTCTTTAACGTTACACCACCACCTTAGTTCTGTTATTAGCAGCACTTTGACTATATTAAAATACTACTATAGTTATTTTTGCGCCCGTACCCGTAGCTCTTATTACGTCCACGGCCACTTTTACTACAGCTATCATTACCACTACTACTTTGGCATCTAAGCATGCAGTTGAGTGCCTTTCTTAGCCAACACACACAGAGAACCTGGCCAGTTAGACCGTGTGCGTGTCTGTAATGATTAAACGTACAGTTATTTATTTACATTCGGTGCAGGCTCTTGTTCTACGCACTCACACGACCACATGCAGGTGAGGCCAGTGCAGGATTGTGGCTTTTTTATACACAAATGAACATTACAACACAGGCAGACATACAGTGCACAAGGTGAAAAGCTCCTTTCATTTGCACCCCCTACTGCGCAGGGCAGCCCCCGTAAATCTGCAGGTTTGGAGTTCATTCTATAGAGCAGCTGTATAAAAAGCCATCTTACTCACTGTACTTCCACATTCACACTCTGGCAATGAGCCAACAAGTGCAGAGTTTTCCCTCACTGCGTTTGTTGTGCTTTCTGACTTCCCAAGACTTAACTCTCAGGGGCGAGAAAAGCTCAAAGAGACATCTGAGTGAGTCACAGCCTTTTGGAAGACATGGCAAGTCACTCTAGGAGAGTACAGCGATGTGGGAGGCTGGGCTGACTCCAGTTATAAGCTGTCTCACGAATGTTGAACATAGGAGGTTCCACAGATGCACAGTTTACAAACCCGTCCACTGATTTGTCCAGAGCAGACGCACTAAAGCTCGTTTACAAATTTAAACATGGTTACAAAACAAGGCCTGAACTGATATTTAGAATGTAAATGTGTTGGATTTTGCTTTTTTGCTTTAAAAGGAGATTTATACAAACAATCTTTCCACAATCCCCAGTTCACAAACCTTTGGATGAAACCTTTCATCCTTCATTTATTCACCATACATTTAAGTTAAATTATTGTTTCAGTCACAGCTTGAAGCACAGTTTTTTTGGTGCAAATGTCAAAACAGATCTACAAGCTACGTTCACTGTCGAGTATATTAGAAACCACGAAGACTCTTGGAAGACAACATCTTGTAGGTTTCCCATACTCAAAGCTTTAAAGCCGCCAAAACTAGTTCTGAGGTCGAGTCTGATCATGTCTAACAGCAACGGTGATTGAATGGCAGCACTTCAAGACAAACATCAAAGCTTCCCTCTAGCTGCGTCAGGCTGACCTTGTTGGAGGAATGAGTGTTTTCTTAAAGCAATGAATTGTACATTATTATGTATAATAGTGACTGTAGTTTTTGTTGTGTTAATAGCTTCATCAGCCAAGAATTAGGCAGGTCACAGATTTACAGCAGAGAGAAAGCGAGAAACAGGAAGAAGAGAGATGTGTAGATGGGAGCGAAAGAAAGGGGACATACTGTCTGCTCTGGATGGGATCCTCCTCTTCCCGCCTCGTTTGCAGTCTGGTTGCTTAGCAACTGCAGTGGCCTAAAATAACCCGCCAGGAGACAGAAATAGACCAAAGATATATGCACAGATTGGCGAGTGTGTCCATTTGTATGTGCTGACACATTATTGATAGGATTGGGTTGAGGGTTTTTTAGCTCTGCTGGTTAATATTTGGCTCTTTATTTTTTTTCTCGACGCAGCGAGCGCTTGCGTATGCTTCAGTGTTTGTCGTGACACACGCATATGGACACACACCAGGCAGACAGGCAGGACTAGCTCCCATTCTACTGAGTAGCTGGTTGCCACGATGGTTATCAGGGAAGTGACATCAGCATGTTTAGTCAGCACGGCAGCCCCGTCGGAGTCAGTTGCTAAGCAGTTTCGGCACCTTAGCAACCACTCCACTGTCACGGCAACAGAGGGAAGACGACATTAATGGAAACACGCTGACAGCAGCCAGAGTCACGTAGCACAGATTACAGCAGAAGAGACAGTCAAGAAACAGGATGGGTACCATCAGAAAGGTGTGAACCTAAAACGTGTTTAGGTTCACACGTTAAATAACATTACATGTAGTATTTCATATCTAACATTTTGTTATTGTGAATTATTCTTCAGCTGAAGATGCAGCAGCCCTTGCCCAGAGCTTTAGACGTGTAAAAATACAACCTGTGGACATGAATCTACTTTGACTGGGCTGTTACTGACTGGGTTTGCGTCTCTCACATCTTTGTGTTTATCATAATTATTGATCATTATGTGCCCGGGGCACTGTAACTGTATTAGGTTAGGTTCACAATCTGATGTATCATGTTTTGTCTCTTCCAGAACAAGTGTTTGGCTGCAATTGCACTGATTCAGATTTTATCTGTTGTCAGTAAAATGAAGCTGTACGATTTTCTTGGCATCATTAATAGTGTTTGATTCATTTCTAGTTGTGAGTAACAAGTCCAGGCGACTTAAGAACGTCACAAAACAAAAGCAGCCTTTTGAGAGAGACGTGAATGGAGATGCCGGTTACCTCTGCTCGTTGTGGAACCACACCTGGCAGTCCTTCTGGTTTTATCTTTGGACTCCTCACACTCACTGTCTAGTCAAAACACAGGTGCAACGGGCTATTTTTATTCCATATGCTGCTGTTAAATTACTCCACAGTCTGAGCCGTCTTCTACAGGAAGCTGTTTGAAACTGCTGAGGTTAATTCATTTACTCTTATGTGGTGCCACAATAACTGTTTTAAGACCTCGGCTTATTTGTCTAATTGCACTAATCTGCATATCTAAATGTAGCTGATTCCAGATTTGGTCCAGTACAGCAGACATGCAGCCTGTTTGACTAAACACTGCTTTTCCTGTTCACTCTTTGTCTGTTTGTAGTTTTGCAGCTATTAATCTATGGTTTTCATACACAACTGCTCCTCCAACGCGTTGATGTGGATCATTGTTGCTTTAATGTGGCCTCACTGCTGCCTTCAGTTATGATTTCATACAGCCGATTGATTGATTCAAGGCTTGATGTGGCTTGTCTGCGATTGCTCAGAGTGAAGATGGAGCAGACCAGGACAGTCCAGAGGAGGCGACGCCAGCCAGTCCCCGCAGCAAGCGCAGAGTGGGTCGGCCTGGCAGGAAACGCAAACAGCCGCTTCCTGTGAGTACTGTAATTATAGCCTGTCGTCAGGCTTTCATGCTTGAAGCTGTAGCACAGTGATTGATGGTCTGTTCACCTAAGCACTGATCCACTGTCCAACCTGAAAAGTCACATTAGTCATCTCCTGCTTTCATGAACACCGTCCTTCACGTTAGTGCAGAGAGACAGCCGCAGTCAGCTCAGTCACACTTAATCCACGCAGTGTCACATTTGAATGTGTTTGACACATGATATTAGAGCTTGTCCTCCTTAAAGCAGCTAGTATTCAAACCTTTACTTGTCACTCTGAGACGTGTGTGTGTGTGAGGTACAGGTATTCCCCTGGAGTCAATGTCAGCTTCATCTCCTCATAAATTTTACCTGCCACCCTTTTCACGCATCTCCATGTGACGCAAATTGTGTTTTGAAATGTTCTGTTTCAAATATTTATTTTAAATTAGATCCTCAGTGTTGCTTCTCGTAGAATAGACAATGTAATGATCATATACAGTAAATTATTGCTTAGTTTTGAGAAGAATTTGTGTTTGGTTCAGTGTTTTTAGTGGATTGTCTCACATAATACTTGCTATAAAAATTAAGCTCTTGAAAACATTTTTTAGCCTCAGCTGATTGTTATG
The DNA here is from genome assembly GCA_030770545.1 of Macropodus opercularis. Taxonomy (NCBI): domain Eukaryota; kingdom Metazoa; phylum Chordata; class Actinopteri; order Anabantiformes; family Osphronemidae; genus Macropodus; species Macropodus opercularis. The sequence goes on from CM061112.1 coordinate 2,357,916, forward strand.
TCTTCCAGACAATGACCTGGGGTTGACAAAGTTCTTCCTAGAAGTATTTATACACAAACACATGTTTTGTTTTTATTGATGTGTGGGAAAATTAAACTGTGACCAGTGGTGAGATCAGTTCATTTAGAAACTGTGTGCAGACTAATCTTCATCGTTTTTATGATTTTGTACAGTAATGTATAAAATAGAGAACCTCCTCATTTATAGTAGAGGAAACCTGCAGAGGTGTAGTTACAAGGTCACATTAAAACACACAGGGCCCTTAATACATTTCTCCTTTGTAAATGAATGTTTATTTGGAATTGTAGGTTTTTAATAACGCATATTGAGCTGAGCTGGGACACGTTCACACAAGGTGACAGTGTCACAGTTCTCATGCGTGTTGTGTTAGCTCGACTGGGGCTCTGAGCTGGACGCCTTCCCGTCACCTTTACGCCGGCAGCAGAAGTCTGAGCTCTGTTCCTGAGCTGCATTATTGTAATGACATCTTTACTCTGCCTGACGTCTGCTTTTTGGCAGCTCCGTGCAGTATTTCTCTCTCCATTCATCCTCTTATCGCTCACCTTGTGTGTGTGTGTCTGTGTGTGCGCGTCCCTTTGTGCTGACTGAACTCTGTGGCAGTCAGCAAGTCAATATAGCTGTTCAAACAACTCCAGACAGAGAGGAACACTGTGTGTGTGTGTGTGTGTGTGTGTGTGTGTGTGTGTGTGTGTGCGTGTGCAGTCACAGTTTGCACCCATGGTTTTCTGAGGATCGGTTAATATGATGTGATGGTTCAGTTTTGGGGAAGGGGAAGGAACATTTATCCATGTTCTCAATGAATGTGTGCGTGTAGCAGAGCAGATCCGATCGGGCTTTGGTGTCATGCTTGCATGTGCACGATTAATATGAGTTGAGCAGACAAAATCATTTGTGTACCTTCAGCTGCTTCACGGTATAAGCAGTAGTAGTGGTAGTGGTACTTGTCACCTCTTCCTCTCTCTGGCTCGCGATCTTTCTTGGCGTCTTCCTCTTCCTCCCCTCCTTTCTTCTTCTTTTTCCAGGAACCCTGTGTGGAGCAGCTGGTGGGTTTTCGAGCATGTGTGTGTCGCGCTTGTGGTTTCTGATTAAACACTACTACTGTTTGAAGTACTGTAGGACTAAGCTGATGGGTTGGTGTATTTCCCATCCGCTACACAGAGGTTGTACACGAGAGTCCCCTCACAGCCACAGCCAGAAGAGAAATCAACCAATACTTAGAATTACTCTAACTATCAACTTTACCACGTTATTAGACTGAAAAATCTTGTCTGGAATAAATCCTATATATCATTCGGAAACTTAGGTTACAGCAGGTATAATGGAAAGTAGCTGACAGTTAACAATGGTTATGTTTGTTAAACGTCTGTGGAAGAAAACCACAAAGATTTAGAAATGTCATGAAAAAGAAAAACCACTGACGCACTGAGCAAAACATGCACCACAGGTCATCCAAGAACAACATCTCTAAGCCACTATGACGGAGCAAGGAAGGAGCAACTGAAACTAGTTTATCCAAATGAAATCACGTTTCGATAATAATGCCTCTGTGGACATAAGCTTATACTGAAGATGTTAGTAGTGGTATTGTTAGATAAATGAGCAGGGACTTGTTCTGTGATCACCTGCTACGTAAGGCTGTCATGTTTGGTTCAAAACCCCATTTACTCCCCTCCAGTAATAAGGACTATTAGCTTGCAAAATGGAGCAGAATAAATTAAATTTGATATAAAAATGAAGCAGCTTAAAGCTTGATGTTGACTAACCCAACCTAATGAGTTGCTCATTCTCCAAAAGCTGTTAGGTTTGGACCGTTTAGTACATCATGCCATGCCACAATCTGGATAAGACTCACAGCTACTGACGCAAACTATTAATAATAACTGGATAAAAAAGCGCCTGCTGTGCACATATTTCTGCACTTATGTGTTACTGTACCTCCATCTGTCGCACAGAGCTTTGTATATGCTACAGTAAATAAGCCACCAGAACGCAGACACTCTGCAGATTAATACAACCATTGGGTTTTGCTTAATTTATTATTTTTGGCAAACTGTTGTTTTATTGTGTGCTACATCCTGTTTTCTCCCCCGTCCCTCCCCCTGGGTATCTTCAAAGTTCCATCCACGCTAGAAACCCAACTGCACACACTCAGTCGGGTGCTTTCGCGCTGCCTGTCATTAAGCGTCAAAGAGGTTCGGGTCAGCTAGAAGCTTTTGCAAACACATGATCCACAGGTGTGCGTAACGGAGGTCTGTTCTGTGTTTGCACTGTTTGACTGCCATGTCTGAAAATGTTTTACTCTCCTATGCACAGGCAGCTTGTTTATTTTAAGTGTCCAGTCCATATCTGTGCAAAGTGTTTATGTCTCCTAGTACAACTTTAAAGCTGCATTAAGCAATATTCTTTATTTTGTCGCACTGTCTCAAAAAATGTGAATCCTCTAGTAGTCTGCAGCCAGCAGGCGCCTTTAGGTCATAGTTTTGGTTTAGCGGCCCACATTAAACCCAAGCAATGCACCTGATCTCAGTAAAGGAAGTCTACAGTCATCTCACAAAGCTGACTGCACACTTCCTGTTAAGCAGTAAATGGCAAACAGGCGAGGCTGAAGAACGTCGAACATATAGCAGTCCAAAGACACCCAAGAGTCTGTGGACCAAACCAAGTCTGAATTTAATTTACATGCGGCATGTGACCAAAAAGATGACTGCGAGTCCAGATTCCACTGTTTCTGCTGAATGTGTAAGTAGTCAGTTGTTTGCTTAACAGTTAGATGTAGGGGCTGATTTAGTGTCTGTTTTTACCTCCTAAAGGTGAAAAATGCTTAATGCAGCTTTAATTTTCATGTTGGGGCTAAAAGTTTATACCATGATTTTGACTGTTAAACGTGCACGGTTTTAAAATTCACGTAAGCTACTTTATTGTAGTAATTAAGCGTCATCCATCTGTATTCTTTAAAGCACGTGCTTGATTTTTGCATAGCAAGTTTTAGTTCTGATTTTGATTTAAGTGGTTGAATTTATTTGATTGATTTGATTTATTTTATTATAATATGTTGTGTCTTTGATGTTTTTTATAATTTATGTAGCTTATGACTTATATCTAATGCTATCAAGCTAAATGTCTGTTTTCACTTCTTACATAAGCAGCTTTCTTAGTTATAGTAAAAACTCTAACTGGTCTGAAATGTAACTGTGCTAATTAAGATGCATTGTATGTTTTCTTGGGTTGCACACAGAACATTATTTGCCCTAAAGGTAATTTCCCATCGCAGCATTCACGCCATAGCTCATGCAGTAAAGTTTGAAAGCTCAGAAGATCAGATGCAAATGTAAAAACACTTTAGCCCAGCTCTGTCAGAAACAGCCAGAAGGACATGCAGAGCTGAGGCCCTGCAATCACTCGTGTTTATGCAGAACAAGGCCTGAACTGCAGCCATAACTTGAGTGTCCACTTTTGTCCTGACTGATATCTGCACAGATGCAGGCGTATTTCAAAGGATCCGTATTGAATGAAATGAAGACTCAGAATCAGTCTGATCCTTTTCCCTTTGCTCTAATGTGTATGTATCCCAGCACATCATTGCTTTTTATTTTGCCGATTAACTAAATGTTGCACATTTTGGGCACCAGAAGCCTTTAAGCAACTTCTTGTATATAAAAGTGTGTTTCCATTTGAGCATCCAGTGTTAAAACCCAGCGGATGCTGTAGCAGTTCTGTCCCAAGGCCCTTTTACTCACCCTCTGTGTTCTCTGCCTTTTTACAGCCCACCTCACCTGCTCATTACAGCCTTTTGTGGGCTTGTTAGCACTAGCCAGTGTTATCATAGCCTTTGAGCTTGACGTTCAGTCCCGCTCTCCACTTTTTAACTACCTGTCTATAAAATCATTTAGCCTGTTAGTGATCCACACGCACAAAATCCCCCGCCGACATTTTTACAGCACACATGAGAGTTTTACATCATTAATGCTAGTGAGCTAACGGATTAGCCTTTGAATTAGTGAGAGGACTATCTGGTACGAGTTTACAATATGTACCAACAACAAGTTCTCAGCTTATGTTAGGTCCATTTGGCATTTGCACAGTTCGGGTCAGTAAAGGTCTCCTTCTCATCTCATAAGTGCACATGCGTTAATCGGAGCTGGGGTGTCTATCACCCCGATCCTACGCAGACATGCTCTGCTCTGGCTGTGCACCGAGTTCTGTGTAGGTGTGTGTATAGCTACCGTGTTTGCGGAGGGCTCTGGTGGGTCTGGAGAAGGGGCGGGTGCCGTTCTCTCAGACCTTGACTTGCTTTGTTTCCCAGGAGATGGCGACTTCTGATCCCTGTGCGAATGCCCCCCCAACGCCGCCTGAGGAGCTGGAGCCCTCCCCCTCTCCTCGCAAGAAGCGCGGGCGTCGGAAACTAGACCACGCTGACAAGAATAAAGGTAAAGATTTCACATGAAGTCACATCATTTCAAATCAGCTCAACTTGATAAAAAGCCATGATTGCCCACAATTTGAATGGCATCCAGATTAGTTTTGTTTATTCACTTTAGACATGTGCAGTATTCTGGGGTAAAATTACTCATTGAACTGCTTCATAAATCTGCACAAAACGGCCGTTTCCTGTAACTTCTCTTCTTCTGCAGACGAGCCAGAGGACAGAAACTGCGACTCTCCCAGAGAGGTGAGACTCTGCATCTGAATAATTACAGCCACGCACTGTTGTTCAGTAGTACAAGCAGAGTGTAGTAAGTACATAACGAGCTTGCTGTGTGTGTTTGTGTGTGGAGGGTGAGACTGGCAGGCTGCGGAGGAGGCCGGTCCCTAGAGTGACTTTCCAGGCTGGAGACCCGTACTACATCAGCAAGAGACAGAGAGAAGAATGGCTCAGCCGCTGGAAGAAGGAGGTGGGAGAGAGTCGGGTCTCTGTCTGTATGAGTTTGTAGCTAGAGCAGGATGAAGGCTTAGGTTTCTTTAAAAGACCATTCAGGCACAAAGAGGGAAATAAACTTGACAACTTGAACCTAATTTTTCCCTCTTGTTCACATTTATGAATATCTTATGTCCAATATACTTTTGAGGTTCATCAGGGAAATCCCTGATGAACGAAAGGCATGTTTCTGTTAACTGTAAGAAAATGAGTCACCACATAGAAAATAGCTTCTCAACATCATTTGTGTTGTTTAAAATGGCTCGTTTAAAAATAATCAGATTAAATTAAGTCCAATGTTAACTCGAAATGGTTGCATTTACAAACTTTGAGAGGCCCATTCAGTCAGTGCTCACCTCCGACACAGGTCTGTGTGTGCAGGCCAGGAGGCGCCTGACAGGCCCCTGAGCTGAGCGCGGGTGGGTGTTCATCCTTGAATCAAATCCAGGAAGTCAGAAATAAAGTGTCAAGTGGGATGGTACTGCTGTATTTTACTGTTTTTAAGTCCATGAAATAAAATAATGTTGATGTTTAATGTCTGCTTTCTGCAGTTTTTACTTTAAAATCCACTAAGCTTGTGACTGTGTTTGTCAAACACACGACTGCTTCATGCGTGAAGGACGACTGTGGTTCAGTTGGTGGAGCGTTTGCCTCAGTTCCCTCTAGGCCTTTAACCTTATGGCTGACTCTGATTGGTGGGAACCTGAGGTGTGTCTCGTGCAGTTCAGCAGATTTCTGAAGTCTCACTAGCTTCTAGAAAGTAATTACAGGCGGCCAAATACAAACAGGCGTGTGACAATACTGTGTGAGGACCAGAGAAGTTAGACACAAGCTGGTGAAGACAGTGAAACGTTTCGTCTGAAGAGTCACACACGTACAGTATTTGGTGTAGAGGTGGGGGAGACCAAAAACGGAGATAAAAGGCCGGATGTGTGTGGTCATGGAGGAGAAAGTCATTCAGGCTGACTGCAACCAGGGCGAGAGCGTGTGAGAAGGAAAGAGAGAGGCCGGTGGCGCGAGCACGCTGCTCAACCACGTGTGTCTGCAGTTTCCTCTGTGTCGCGTTAGAACTTGTTGGAGCCGTTGTTCGCTGGGCTTTTAAAGTGACAGGACATCCCCTTTTTTGCCTTCTTACTAGATGCCTGCGTTTGAACTAAGACGCGTTAGGTTAACAAGTTAAAAAACGCTTGTAAATGTTTTCAAGTTGTTGCGTGCGATAGACGGCGCGAGGTGAAGCATGTGCGAGTTTCAACACACTGTTCTCAGCAGCAGAACTGATTCATCACCTGCTCCACAGCCGTGAGTGATGGCTGTTCTGCCCAACTGTGAAAGAAACAAGTCATTCAAATGAAAGGTTTTCACTCTGATTTTAATTTAAGATAAAAAAACACTTGGCACTTGGTGTCTGTTCACTCGTACTAGCAGGAAATAAAAAATGCTTGGAAGATAATGCACCATCCAAACCAAACCAAAGTTAAAGGGAAGAGAATTGACATGTAAAGCAATAAACGAGACGGACGGAGAGAAGCGAGAAAGCGTGAAACAGACTGGTTAACCAGTTCCAGGTTTCTGCCAGCGGGTGTTTAGCTGGGTTTGCTCTGACAGTAAGTTGAACCGCAGCCAGCTGTTAACAGCACCATCAGCATCCCATCTCTCTGCTGTCTGAAGGAAACGCTGCAAATTCCTTCCCGTTTCAACATATAAAAGAAACCTGGCAGCTTCTCGCTTCATGTCTAAGGTTACAGCCGAGAAAATAAACAGCGAGTGGGGGAGTAGTGAACTGTGCATATTAGAGCATGTACTTCTCCATCTTCGTGCTTTAACCTAATTTTATGCTTGAAACTAGCAAGTCACGCGCTGTGACCTTGTTCTGACGTCTGAACACCCAGTGTGACTTGCAGTGTGAGTTAGGCCTTCAGTCAGATCAGTGATGACTGTGTTTCCAATCACAGTTCAGCTGCTAGAAGGGTTTGAATCCGGCCGTCGGCCTCTCAGTGATCGCAAAATGCTACAGATAATAGATGGATGGATGGGAAATTGTTGCTTGCAGGTAAAGCAGAATGTCAGGTGGTGTTGTTAGAAGGCACATCAGGAGGTCAGTGAAGCTCAGTGGGTCAACGGAGCATCACAGTTTAACACAGGAGACCCCTGCTGGTTCCAGACGTGTGCTAAACCGCGCTGATGGCCGGTTACAAACCAGATTTGTGACAAAGGGTTTTATCATTTGGGAGATAGATTATATTATATTTCTTATAATTACCTATTTTCAACTTGAGAACATAATTTTATTTTAGTTTTTCCACAAAACAACAAGTTCTACAAGGGCATAGTTTTGAGCAAGAAAATAATGATCCACTGCTCTGACTCTTTGACTTGTTGTTGTTGGAGAAATGGAAGCTCTAGGTTAGCAACGCTGGGCATCTACACGGAGGAGCTGGTTTGTCTAGTGTTGGTTTGGGAGTGAACAACGCTGCTGGGGTTGGAAGTCGGGGTAAGATGTTCGCTCATGTGTCCTATGGGCTTTACAGTTGTCTTTGCGCCACTTCCTACTCGCGTGTTTGCATGTGTTAGATAGATAGATAGATAGATAGATCTTTATTTATCCCGCAGTGGGGAAATTCTGGTGTCCCAGCAGCAGCAGAGAGACAGTTGGAAGAAATTACAATAATTACAATAGTTACAAAAAAGAGAAGCATTATATACAAAAAAAATATTTACATATCTAAACATAAAGTGCAAAGTGAAAAAAGAAAGAAAGCCTCCTGGGGCAGCCAGGCATAACTCTACACGGTGCACGTAGCTAAACTTCTGTTTGGTGAAGGAGCCAGTAAATCACACGCTTTCACCGCTGGCCGATCAGCAGAGAGGGAGAGCGTAAAGACGACTCCATGGCTCGAGTGAAGCTCGAAGGTGTAGGAGTTGGAAACAGATCAAGGAAATGACAGAGAGAAAGAGACCCGGAGAGGAAGGGCTGCAGTTGCAGAGCTGCCATGTCCGGTCTGTAAGTGATTAATTTTATTTCCATTCCATGTGTGCACATGCTGCAGAGTATGCAACTCTATAGAAAGGAAAGGCTTTAAAGAGGAAGTGAAACGAGCTGTTTCTGTTATTTGATGGCAAGTTTATTTTTACTTTGCTGGTGTTTTTTTGTTAAAAGAAGTAAAACGATTTTTTACTTTCCTTTTTGCTGCCAGGTGAAGTAAAACATATCAGAGCGAGTTTGGTTCGATCTCTGTTTAGCGTGTTTAAGTGGTTGAATGAGATCTTGAAATAATAGTTTCAAATCTTTACCACTCAGGAATTTTAACAACAATTAAAGTTAAATATATAATGTTACATAATCCAGCTTTTCAGAGTCTATAAATGTATAAGCTGGGTTAATATTTGGAAAACTACAGTAAACAATCTTCTTTTTATTGGGTTTAGTTTTCTTCTAGGACACATGTTCGGCTATTTTGCTATAAGCTTAATGTTATAAGCTTAATGGAACAACTTTCCAGATGTGTTTTGAGCTTTATGATGGCACATGGAGGCAGCAGAGGTGTCCTCTCTGGTGTGGGTGTTGAACAATGGTGGGGTTATCTCTGGGTCAGGGTTGGCCATGCTCATAAAAGAGGTGTGGTTTAAGATTAGGTCACAGGGTGAAGGGGTCAGAGGTCGAGGGGGAGGCACTAAGAGTGAAAACAGTGACCAGGCCAAGAGGTTTGTCAAAGTTCAGAGCCATAACTCTTAGTGTTACAGCCTCTGTCCTGCCTCGTCCTGCCTTGATTTGCCCGTCACATCAGGGTTTTACGGTCGTCGTACGAAGCATCGGCTCATTTAACAGAAGCTGGTGACAAAACTAAGTCTCCTTCTGTTTTACACTTCAAATGTGTCGTAATGCATCGGAAATGAGTGTAGAGGCATTTTGGTGAGTGAGACGGATACTGTCTACGTAACACACAGAAATATTATAAAAAATAAAAGCTTCACAGTGTTGCTTTCTCACTGAACTGAGCAGATAATTCAGACCTGTCTATCATCAGTGACTCATATCTCAAAGCAGCTTCCTGACGGACAGTTTGATCCGCTCGCGTTGCCAGACATCACACACAGACGGGATTTTGGCCAAGGTCTTCGCCAGGCACACGAGTCAGGTCCATGTCTTCTGATGAGATGATCTGGTCCAGATGCTGATTGTGAAACAACACAAAAAACTAAATGAGAGGACCTGTAGGAAGTGGAAACACTGGTTTCGGTCAAGCGTGGTGGCATGAGGAGCTTCCTCTCCAGTGTCTGTGTGTGTGGTCTGTGTGTGATCCATGTAACAGGCTGATTAGGACTTTATGAGGTTAGAAGTCAACAGGAGCTGAGGAAGGTCAAACCCCTGTCACTACCCACATTCACACATTTTCTGTCTTTCCACTTAAATTTATGCCGTCATTCCTTCCCTTTACTTCTTCTGTCACATTCTCCAGCAAATGGCTTTTGTCCACGTGTTGCTTGAGGTCTGTAGGTCATAGAACGGCTCTGAGGAGTGTTGGGACTGTCATGTCTGTCATGTTCTTGCATGTTAGCATTAAACTCAGTTTGTGTCAAATGTGAAGCCAGTTTTCACAGAAAGGTACAAATGTGCGGTCACTGTGACCTTTGACCTTTGCCCCAAGAAATCTCTCCAGTGTGTTCTTGAGCCACATTTGAGGACATTTTCTCTGTTTGTGATATTGTGTTTGTGAGAGTGGCAGACGTAGGCACAGATGGACAACCCAGAACCTAAATGCCTCTGGCTTCCACCAGCACGAGGTGAAAAGAAGCCCTCAATCCTCTATGAGCTCCACGCTGGGAAACTAGCACAGACAGTCAGAGTTATCTATCGCATGTAGCCGGTAGCTTAGGTGAAGTTGGTTCACTGCTCGTGTTTTGTACTCATACCAGACGTTGGCGTCGCCTAATGCTTTTAGTTGATCTCTGAGCATGTTTCTTCCTGTATAGCTTCTGGTGGAGCTTTTATATTTTTAGTGAGTAACTTAAATGAACTAAATACATAATGAATGTTTCTAAAAGTAAAGGATCAACTGGCTCAATGCAATAAAAGCCAATTATACAAGAACTGTATCACCGGTCTTTGCAGGTTCTCTCATCTCTGACCTTCATTGCAACCATCAGCTCATTGTTTTGGACTCATTTCCTACCAATACACTCTCTTGTTTCGCTTGTAGCCTTTCCCGCAGCAGCAGGCAGTCGTTTCTTAGTGTAAATCCCTCTGCACACTACGAGCAACAGCAGCTAGCAGCGAGCTGGCAAACAGTTCTAGCAGCTAAAAGCAGGCATTTCCCTCAGGAGTAGGTGGAGACAGCGAACCTCACTGCCAGAAAAATAGCCTGTTTGTCCTGGATTAAGTAGGTTTACGAACGTAGGACAAACTCAATTTATTTATTGCTTTGCTGAGATGAAATGCTCTGAAGTTAAATACATGTTGGGACAAAGGAGAAAACTGACCTTTAATTTGAAAATGTATCTAGTGTATCTCTGTCTCCCATCAAACATGCTCCGCTCTTTCTGCGTGTATTGTGTTCCTCTTTTTTATAATATAATCCTATTTACTCCCCGGCTCTTTGTCTTCGTGTCCTCTCGCTCTCCTTCCTGAGTTGAACCCACTGAACTCCCTGCTCGCCGCACCCTTTCTCCCCACTTGCTTCCTGTTTAGAGGAACAATTAAAGGATTGTTCCTGCAGCTCGGGGGCGAAGAGGCCTTGATCTAGAGCAGTCGCCACATCAACTGGAAAAGGCCCATATAAAAGTCACCGGGCCGCCGTCGAATGCACCTTTTACCTCTAAGACCAACAAACTGAAAGGTTATGATATGGAGGCTGGGGTCACGGATGGATGGAGTATCAAGCACTGGATGAAGCAAGTTACAGTAGACAAGAAACGTACAGAAACAGAATTAAATCCATACTAGGGTAAGACTGGACTGCGTCTAAAAGTGTTTAGTCGCTCATTGATTATGTCAGACAACAAAGGGATTTAACTGTTATTTATTATTTATGCTCCTCTCACCGTTTATTTAAAGCTTCATGCAGTGTAGAGCGAAGCAGATGTGAGAGCAGCTAATTCTAGTTTAAGGTGCCTGTTGTGGACCTAAGCAGCCTCCTGCTGCACCGCTACTTGGCAAAATCACGGCAAACTCTGACTAGTTCCTGTCAATGTTGTGCATTTCGAGATTAGAATGAGTAATGCATTATCTAATGGCGTCGGCAGTGGTGGAGGAGGCTTTGCCCGTGGAGGCGTTTTCCCCAAAGGAAAACCTGACAGAAACTCAGCCATAGAGGGCGAATCGCGTGGTTCACGGTGCTGGTAAATCTAACCCACTGCAGCCGTTCGTACATGGCAAGAAATTTGGTTTGCTTGTACCTAAACTGAAACACAGAGAAAAAATAGCTGCTGCTCGTTCAAGGTGGGGACATGCGTTTGTGTTGCTTGTGTACCCCTGTCTACTCCTGCACATGGCGCAGTCCCTGTTCTCCAACATACAGAGTAAAATAGACGCGTGTTTCCTTCGCAGGCCGAGCGACGGGCCTACAGAGAGGCTGAGATAAGCATCATGGACGACCTATCAGAGGCTGACATTCAGAAAGAGGACGAGCCGGCCAGTCCAGCCCCTCCGCCCTCGCAACAGCACACAGACCCCGCCTCGCCGACGGTCGCCGTGACGCCGGAGCCTGTTGCCAGAGTAGACCAACCTACTTTGAATGAGGAGTACCAGGTACATCCAGCTTTACGGGGCATAAGCTCAGCTCATTTCAGCTTTTCACCTCATCATGCATTTAATTTCAAGTGAAGACTGCTTCACGTTTAATGATGTCTTGATTGTGTTCTTGTCCTTTAAAGGAAATGTTTTATTCATTTTATACTTATAAAAACTCCCAGATGTCTAATGGACAGACAACATACATGTTCTACAAACCACGGGCTCACATGGGGAATTTATTCAAGGCTGCACAGTGTGAATGTTGTGCTTCTATACAAACGTATCGTGATATTGTAGGTTATCATCAGCAGCCTGGTCATGGAACTGTCTTGACTGTTTTCTGTGTGTGTGGTACCAGGATGGCCGGGATTTTTGCATCGGTACCCTGGTGTTTGGGAAGCTGCGAGGCTTCTCTTGGTGGCCCGGCATGATCGTTACCTGGTTGATGAGCGGTCGGAGTCGAGCTGCCGATGGCACTCGCTGGGTGAGGTGGTTTGGTGATGGCAAGTTCTCTGTGGTGAGTAGTCTGCTGTGCCTTTAGTTATATCCAATTCTCTAAACACCTGTTCTGCAGATACGAATTCTGTCGGAGGGTGTAGTTTTGTGAGATTTTAAGAACATTATTTGTGTTTTGTTTTTTATTTGTTCAGGTTTGTGTGGAGAAGCTGAAGCTACTGAGCGAGTTCTCAAATTCCTTCGACCAGCCCAACTACAACAAGCAGGCCATGTACAGGACAGCCATCTTTGAGGTTCTGCAGGTAACAGTCCGCTCCATAATGTGAGCGTGTGTGGATTCGTTTCCATTTTTGATAGGAAACGATTCAACGCTGTGGACTCTGTGTCTTGTTCTATGGTTTTCTGTTCATGTCATGTTATTACCTCACCTGTCAGTCATTAGTACGTCACTTATATTTAGGTTCCACACTCACTGAGTCGCTGCCAGGCCGTCAGGTTTCTGTCATGTTCCACGTCCTTGTTGACCTGTTAGGTCAGTGGTTCTTAACCTGGGTTGGATTGAACCCTAGGGGTTCGGTGAGTCGATCTCAGGGGTTCGGCAGAGCCTCCGCCGCGGAGCTCCGGACTAGAATTATCGTGTAAATTCGTGATGACACACACGTTCCGCTTGGCCATCACTGGCTGCAGATGATCATGTTACACTGCTTGGCCAATCAGCGCTGCAGGGAATTTAGTGTGCGCTCAGTAGTCAACGTGTGACTGTCGTTGTAGTACGTCGTGTGATTTCTTTAATATTTCATCCATACTAGCTATGTCGGGCACAAGAAGAAAGTGGTCGGACGAATATGTACAACATGGATTCTCATGTATCACGGAACGTGATGGGCGTGAGCGTCCTATCTGCATGATTTGCCAAGTTGAGCAACTCTAGTCTCGCACCGGCAAAACTAAAGGAGCACTTCGTGAAGCTGCATGGAGACGAGAAATACAAGAATATTTGGTCAATTCAAGGTGAAGAGAACCACATTCGATGAAAGGGCTCCTGGGTTTGTACCCGTTAACAAACCGATCCTCACAGCATCCTACGAAGTTGCTCAGCTGTGGAGCAACCCTTTTCGAGGATGCTGGACATAGAAACGAAGAAACGGAACAGACTTTGCTGTGAAAATGACATGAGAGTGGCACTAGCCAAGATGAAGCCACATATCTGAACTGGTCTCTCTATTTTTCGGTGAATGTGCATATGTAACTGGTGGCTAAGAACCGCTGGCTTAGATCCTGCTGTAGGCAGCGCTTAGTTTTCTAGAGTTTCTAAATTTAGTGTTTGCATTTCTGAACTGTGCCGAGTTTTCTGTTTGTTTAATTATCATTAATAAAAGACCTCACCAAATTAAAGCTGACATCCTGCCTCTTCATCTGCGTTTGAGTCCTCACCATCAGGTCTGTTAGTCAGTTCGTAACAAAAAAACTGATACGGTTTTTATTTGAAATGAAGTGGGGTGAATTGTAAAGGTCGTATTTTACTCATTCTTCTCTTATGTAAAGTTGGTGTTTTGCATTTGTGGAGGTGCTGTTCTCATCTAGCTCTGCCCACAATTTATAAGTGGGAACATGTGGGCACATTAGCTCAATCTCTCTTTTTGGTTTACCCTGGGATTACGTTACAGTGATGATTTGTCCATTAACACTTGCAACAATATTTGCATATTCGTTCATTCAGTTTATTACTTTATTATAGCAAGTCATAACCGTTGCTGTCTGAGTTCCAAATGATCTCAAGCCAGATCCTTAACTGTAGCTGTTGTTCTGTGATTCTCTGGTGTTTAGGCCGCCAGTAGGCGAGCGGGGAGGCCAGTTCCTTCCTGTGATGCTAGCGACGACGCAGATGGGGTGGAAATCCAGACCAGAGAGATGATTGAGTGGGCCATGACCGGCTTCCTGCCCAACGGCCCACAATCGCTGAAGCCCTCAGAGGGTATATATATGTTTGATTGAACTGGAGGCCAATGTGTCTCCCTTAGTTGACCAAATGCTGACCAAAACACTTTAATGTCTTTGTCCCGCAGAGGAGCAGAATCCATATAAGGTGTACCCGGAAATGTGGGCAGAGCCGGAGGCAGCGTACACGCCTCCACCTGCCAAGAAACCTCGCAAGAACTCGGCCGAGAAGGCCAAGATCAGAGAGGTGATCGACGAGGGGACCAGAGGTACGGACCCAAACACATAATCCTCAGTTATCAATGAGTTTGATTTCTGCAACTGTCAGAATGAGTGAGCGTTATGTTAATGACTTGTTGTTTGTTCTAGAGAGGCTCATACATGAGATTAAAAAAAAGACCAGGAACATCGAAGGTAAAAGAATTATTTAAATACACATTTTATAAAAAAGTTAATATACATCAAACACTATATGTCTTCATTAAGGGGGTGGGATTTAACCCTGGGTACAGAGATAATTAGTTGGGTTTTTTGTTTATCTTAAACACATTATCTTCCCCTTAGTGTGTCATCGTCATCATCCGGGTCTCAAATCTAATTTTCTACGTGTGTTTATCCAGATATCTGTATCTCGTGTGGAAGCCTCAACGTCTCGCTGGAGCATCCTCTGTTTATAGGAGCCATGTGCCAGGGATGCAAAGTAAGAAACCTCCGTATTGTAATGACATTGTGTCATGATGGCTTCATCATACACTGTGTTTAATGAAAGATGTCAGCAGAAATAAAACCTGAAACACTTCACTGTTTTTGATGTGGTGCCTGAAGATCAGTTTGATTATTTTCCGTTTCTATTTACCTTTGCTTGATTTGTTCAGTCAGCAATAAACGATAAATCAGTTAAACATTGACAGTAACTGAATTTTCTTCGAACCCTTCTCTCCTTTTTGATCAGTTTTGAACATTAATAAGATAAAGTTAAATATGGAAGTGAATTATTAAAGCTCTTCTCTCGACCTGCCTCGGTGCAGAACTCTTTCCTGGAGTGCGCTTACCAGTACGACGACGACGGCTACCAGTCCTACTGCACCATCTGCTGTGGAGGCAGGGAAGTGCTCATGTGTGGCAACAACAACTGCTGTAGGTCAGTGAAGAACTGGACACACTGCAGAGTCAGGTTCTCCTCTGTGGCCAGAACAGACTTTTGGATTTCACAGTAACAAGAACGGGTGACCCTCTAAAGTCAAACTGAATGAGCAGCTGAACCAGCCTGCTCACGTGGAACAGATTTCTGCTGCCAGTAAGCTCAGAGTACACGGTTGATTTTGGCTTAGACTCAATTACTACAAACACAGCAGAGCTCAGGAGTGATAGCACTGGTCATAAACTGCAGTAGATTCACGCTCAGCTCTACTTTTGCTTAGATTTCATTTCAGATGACTGCAAACAATTATGAGGTCACTGAAATCTTATTGTTAAAAAGAAAATGATTACTAGTTTGAGCTCCTAAATAGTCATTACTGCTTTTTACTGCTACGAACCTCTCTGGACACACTAGCTCCTCTCTGCTCTATTCCTCCACGTGGCATCATTGCTTGTCATTAACTTTGTGTCTTTTTTCTCCCATAGTTGTGGTTTTTCCTCTCCCTGTCCCTCCATCTTAGGTGTCACTGACCTTGACCTTCCAAGATGCTGCAGAGTTTTATTGCCGCTTCCTTTTGCTCTGCCCTTCTCTGTCCACTCCCCACTCGCCCGCCGGTCGAGGCAGACGGCCGGCCACGCTCCGCTCGCTTCTGCGAGAGGTTTCTTCCGTTAAAGGGAGTTCTTGCTGTCTGCTGTTGCCTAGTGCTGCTCCAGGCGGGATGGGGTTTATGTGTACTGTTATCCTGTAAGGTCTTACCAACATTACTATGGACATGTCCCTGAGAGATTTAGCTTCAGCGCAGTTGAATTGAACTGGGGAGATAATGTGATTATAGCACCAAAGCTGAGTAGTCGGTAGTGTGTTGAATTGTCTTCACATGCATTAGAAATTCAAAAGACAAATTGGAAATATTTACTTTTTATTCCTGAGTAGGTGCTAAAGGCCTACACACGGTCCAGGTACAGTTTGGACCAGAGCTCATGGAGCAGGTTGATGATTGTCGAAGTCACTGTAAAAACATTACTTGTTATAGTTTGCAGCCAGTTTGAACAAAACAAGAGATTAATATATATTTTCCCTCTGTTGAAAGCCCAGGTGGAAAAGCATCCAAAGTGAAGCGTATTATAAATGCATATTCTCTGCCCGTTAGCAGTATAAGGAACATATGGGTAACGATGGCGTGTGTGTGCCTGCAGGTGTTTCTGTGTGGAGTGTGTGGATCTGTTGGTAGGAGCCGGCTCGGCAGCGGCAGCCATCAACGAAGACCCCTGGAACTGCTACATGTGTGGCCCCCGGAGCACCTACGGGTTACTGCGGCGTCGGGACGACTGGCCCTGCAGACTTCAGCACTTCTTTGCCAACAATCACGAACAGGATTTTGTAAGTCAGGCTGTTAAGTGTTAATGGTGGCTTTTCACGCTAATAGCATCCATCAGTCAGATATTGTCTTTGCTTTAACTTCGCTTTAGGAACCTGCTAAGTTATATCCTCCAGTCGCAGCAGAAAAGAGGCAACCGATCAGAGTCCTCTCCCTGTTTGACGGCATTGCCACAGGTACATATGTAATTTATTTCTCATTTATTAATAGCTTCCAGCTTTCATGTGCAGCCACTAGGGAGTAACAATTGATACCAGCAGGGGGCAGTAGCCTGTATTTGTCATTCAACAGGAGAAAGCAGGCGAAGATCCACAACACGGGGCAGTTTTACTTAAAGTCAGGACTATAGGACTCAGTATTAGGCTAAAGACAAATGACTCCTGTGTGAATTCAGGATACCTGGTGCTAAAGGATTTGGGAATCCAGGTCGACAAGTACGTGGCGTCTGAGGTGTGTGAGGACTCCATCACTGTCGGGATGGTTCGTCACCAAGGACGCATCATGTACGTGGGAGACGTTCGCAACGTAACCCGCAAACATGTAAGTGACGGTCCGGTCGGTTTTTGACCTTCTGGTAGTTGTTCTGCTCCACCAAGATGCTTTCTCTCATCTTCTTTCACTGATGCTGAGTTTCTTCTGCCAGATTGAAGAGTGGGGACCTTTTGACCTGGTGATCGGAGGAAGCCCCTGCAACGACCTCTCAATCGTCAACCCTGCACGAAAAGGTCTTTATGGTAAGAGAAACGGTAAAACTACCAATGGTTAAAGGGACCTTAGCTACGTGATGCGGAGGCTGAACTTTCTCCATCCTTCTGCAGAGGGAACCGGGCGATTGTTTTTTGAGTTTTACCGTCTGCTTCACGAGGCTCGGCCAAAGCCCGGGGACGAGCGACCGTTCTTCTGGCTGTTTGAGAACGTGGTCGCTATGGGAGTCAGCGACAAGCGGGACATCTCCCGCTTTTTGGAGGTAATAAATATAGTTCATACAGTCTGTACTGATCATATGATCAACAAAACTGTGTATAAGGCTTGAACATAAGCTCCTTCGTCTAGTAACATGTCACTAACACTGATTATGTGGTTTTGCTGCTTCTTTTCTATAAATACGCTTGTAGGAGACTAACTGTGCTGTTCCTCTCTAGTGTAACCCAGTGATGATCGATGCCAAGGAAGTGTCTGCCGCCCACCGCGCTCGCTATTTCTGGGGGAACCTGCCGGGCATGTCCAGGTACAGTTATATAGCCATACATCCGTTTCTGTATGTCTGTTTTGCTGCGTGTCCAGTGTCGAGTCCAGTTTCATCTGTTTTTTTATGTAGTTTAGTGCTAGTTATAAGGAAAAGGACAATTGTTGAGTATAAATGATTCTAAATCAGTAATTATGTGCAATGATGTCGACTGAATCCAGTTTCTAATTTTTATCATCACAGACCTTTGACGCCCATGTTGAATGACAAGCTGGACCTACAAGAGTGTCTCGAACATGGGCGCACAGCCAAGGTATCCACCTGTGTGTGACTGAGTGTGAGTGGGTGCATTCGTTTGTGAGTCTGTACTTCTAATATTATTGCCATGTGTGTTTCTGATCAGTAGTCTGCAAAGACAAAAGCTTGTACCACAAAGGTTTTAGGACCTTAAAGACTAACGACAGCTCACAGTTGAGCATGTTAATGCTCTGCTTGTGTGAGAAAAACGCTCAGCAAAGGCCGAGAGAGATGTTAGATATTAGCAATAGCATCTTTGGGTCATTAAACAACATGTATTGTAGAAAACTGTTGTTGAATGGAGAATAGAAACAGGATTAAAATGGATGTGTTTGTTTGTCTGTTTGTGTCTGTGTGTGCGCGCTTGGTTCTGGATGCTAATTCCAGTTTGAGAAGTTGCGTACGATAACGACACGCTCCAACTCTGTGAAGCAGGGGAAAGATGAGCATTTCCCCGTCTACATGGACAACAAGGAGGACATCCTGTGGTGTACAGAGATGGAGAGGTGTGTTTCTCATTAACGCCTTTGTTATTATGTGTAATGCCCTTGTCCTCAGCGCCTCCACGCTTCCTGTCACCCAGTGCTGACCAGCTCCATCTCCTGTGTGTCTGCAGGGTGTTTGGTTTCCCCGTCCACTACACCGATGTGTCCAACATGAGTCGTCTGGCCAGGCAGAGGCTGCTGGGCCGTTCGTGGAGCGTGCCTGTCATCAGGCACCTCTTCTCCCCGCTCAAGGAATACTTCGCCTGCTACTAGCCCCACCGACACTCTTTCTGACAGACACACACATGCAAACACGTAATCACTACACACAGAATACAGCTTGTCCATGAAGGTTGGCTGGTGCAGGATGACACAGAAGACCAGGCATAGTCATACACACATGCAAACACACACATTGTAAAAGACTGCTTCCCCAGATCCCATGTAGACCACTGTCTGACCTTAGCCCCCAGGTGCTACCTTGCTAATTTCACACACACACACACACACGCACACACACACACATACACACACACTGTTGCAGGATCCTGTACTGTATATCATCACACATACAAACTTCCTGTCCAGCCTTGAAACTGATGTCTTCTGGCTTTACTGTGTCGTAGTAGCTGGAGTTCAAACCTCGAGCGAGCGCGTTTTTAATATTTCTGAACACACCAACGCAGCAATGAGTCCCTTTGAACCAAACACTGAACCAGGCGTAGTGACAGGTAGAAACACACACCAGTACATGCTCACGGTGCTGGTCAGGCAGTGACAGAGTCCAAATGGTGCCACTTTAATACAACACTTTTCACAGTTTTTGGTGCTGTCAGAGACTGAACCGTCTCTGCTTGTTTGTGTCGCTGCAGTTTTACGTCCCGAACTGAGTCCAACCAAAATAATTTCAGGCGGGTGGGGAAACACCAGGCCTGCGAGGTGACCGTGGTTTTTAAAAATGTATTTATCAGATTCCGTGTGCTGGAATGTGCTGAGGAGCGTCCTAAAGATCATCCTAGGATTCATGTGAATGTCAACTAAATCTGTTTTTTCTGGTGGAAATGCTGCTCTGGAGGCAGAAATCTAAATAAATGTGCTTGGTGATGATGTTTTAAAGTAAAAATGACCAATAGTCATTTTAAAATCCATATGTATTATACAGTACGTATGAGAGTCTGGGTTTGAGTCACAGAGAAACTGGAATCACGTTGAGGCCACGGGCTCACTGTGGGTGAAACAATCAGGGTTAGTGGAGTCACTGCACTAGAAACATTGTGAACAGAGTAAAGTCAGATTTAAGCCATCCACAGGTAATATTTTCCATTAGCTGAGGTTTGGGTGAATATGCTGTGAAGTACTGCACACTAGTAGCGTTTTAACAGAGAGTCGGGTTCCTCATGTTCCGTATACGTTGGTAGGCAGTGCTGTTATACTGCATTGATTACTGTTAACTACTCAAATAACTGTGATGTTCATGGTAACGGTATAAAGTTGAATGATCCCGGGTGTCGCTGAGTTTGGTTCTTTACAGTAAATGGAGGAATACAAATCAGACAAATCTCGAGAGGTCATCAGACAGTGGAGCAGTAGTTGTGATGATACTGCGTCCACGGTTGGACCTTTAATGGCAGCAGATATTCACACAGTGGTCATTGTATTGCTTTGCTGGAGGAAAGTCCCGAGTTACTATATACTGTGAAGTGAAAATATTATGTAGTCTTTCTTTGTAGCTTGTTTGGCTTCAGCTCTGTTTGTTTTACCCGATGTGAGAGTGGCTTAAATTTTGTTTCTTTATCACAGGCTTTTAACCAAATGGTCAATAATAAGTATTACAGCCTGAGGGCTTGTGCCTCCGTCATCAGATCAGACGATGTCATGGTACAACATCTGTATTTCTATGTAACATGAAGTGGGCTTAAAAATCGTGTCAATATTTAGCTACAGTTAATTCAGGTGAGATTGTTTCCTCTTCCAGAGCAGCTCTCCATCGGTAAAGAATATTTCTCACTTGAGGAAACATCCCAGGCGTCTTATTTGCATTCATGTTTGAAAAGGACCTCAGTGCACAGCTGGATTATTATCGAGGTGCTTATAAACAACCCACAGCTGGATTGTTATCGAGGTGCTTATTTGCGCGTCACAGTCGACGTCAGGCACACTACCCAATGTTACCCTTCTTCAGCTTTTAAAGATTAAGCTGCATTTTTAGCAAATGATTATTAGCATCAAAATATAATCCGATTTTTTTCCCTCAGTGTTTAACCGTCTGGATAATCCTGTAATATGCAGCACACACTTTGAGAGAGTACATTAATTTTACGTTTTAGCACGTACAGATCCACTTTATTGACCTTTTTAGAAATATTACTCTGAAATCTGTTAGTAGACCTACAGGGAGGATTTCTAAGGCAAATGTGTGAGATATGATCAAATAAGGTAACTGGGATGTTTGCAGAGAGGTCAATACTCAGGAGGACAGAAAGTGCAGGACGTGTCTGAGGGGATTAAACCTGGACCCCTACTGTTCTTACACAGCGTCTGTGCCTCAGTCCCTGGTGTTGCCATTTGTTTGTTTAAAAAGTGACCAGTTAACTAGTCGTATCCCACCAGCCCTTCACTGTTATGCTCCCACGGTACCTTTCTTCACGGGGATCAGTCGCGTCTCCATTTACTGTATCAGCGACATCCACAGAAACCAGAGTCAGACCCTGTAGACATTATGCTGGTTTTCTACTTCCTACCACTGAAACAGCTCTGTATAAATAACAGATACGTCTTTACACAACGGTTGTACGACCTGCCTTGGGTGTGATTTTTGCCTTTTGACGCCCAAGAGAATAGATTGTCATCAATTGTGGTGGATGTGTAACACAACGAGAATAATACACGTCTGCAGCATGTGTAAACTAATGCTGGTGTATGTTTTATTTACACAGGGCTATGTTTTAAGAAAAAACATCTGTCAGTCTGGTGCTTTTGGTCCTAACACGACCAACTTTTTCCAGGAAGCCTTCCGATCCTCTGACCTTCCTCAGATACCAGCTAACGACTGGACAAATGCAGTTGATGCTCACACAGAACCAGTGTCACAAACCAACAGTCAACCAGCAGGTTTTCCATCATGTTTACTCTCTGTTTGTACAACCAACCTTCAGGTGCTTTTTAAACTCTGCTCTTTTTTACAGTGCTCTTACAGGTCAAACATATTCACACACATTTGCTGGAAACACGGTGCCGACGTTCATGCTTCTTTGAACTCCCGCTATAAACCCACCATCAACACACACACATAGACATACGTGCATACACACTGTGTTTTTGCCGACCGCCTGTCGCCATCAGGCTTCCCACGGCGCTGCTGGGTGTGACGTTTTCACCCTGCGATGCTTGGTGCTCCCAGCCCCCTCCCTCCAGCACACCTAAAGCCCTCCCACCCCCAGGTGCTGCATGTCAGTCAGTCAGTGTAATCTCCGATTCCATGTTAGATTAGGGAGTAATGATAATAATAATAATTACAATAATAATCTGTTATTGTGTGTGTGTACTGTTACAGGTTGGTGCTCAGTTCAGTTCAGTCTCAGCCTAGAGGGGAGAGAGAGGGGCTCGAGAAAGCATATATTACAGTTAGTATAGTGACTTGTTCTATTGTACCCAAGGGAGAAACGAACCGTGAAGGCAGCGAGCTACAGCACGCTCACACAGCAGCAGGTTGAAATAACGCAGAATGCAGTGAACTCACTCACAGCAAAACGCTAAGGAAGGAAGAGCGAGGTTAGACGCATATACACATATTATTATTCAGGATTTATTAATGATTGATTGTTTTGCTCGAGAAACATCCACGAATCAACTGTCAACCTGTCAACCTGTAAATTATATAAATGTTGGTTGTATCAGTGGTCAGTGTGTGTTAAATGATGCGAGAACAAAAAATAAGAAAGTAAGGCCTAAAATCACAACGAATGAATGTAAACAACCTAACGTCATCGAGTTTAAGAAGACACGTTTCCTGTGGTTTGACACTGAATATTTAGTTATCGCTTAAGCCAGACGCTGCGTCATTTCAACATGCATCTGTGTGAGAGTGTCAGACAAAAGCATGAGGACCGGAGTCGATATTCTTAAATGATGGGTGACGCGGTGATGATGTTTCTGTTCGCCTATCAACAGCTTTTAGGCTGAGTGATGCGCTGTTTAAAACACTGATACACTCACAAACCAATACACACAAAACACTGTTATTGACACAGAGCGCGCAGAGCTCGGACACAGACACATGCTCAACATCCACAAATATGATGCTGTGGCGCATGCAGACACTCATCTCATGGACTAAATGAAAGATGAGCTGTTAGGAAAAGGAGGACCTGGTGGTGTTTCAAAAGGTGCTAAAATTTTATCTGAAAATAAGAAAAATATATTGTTAGGAGTATAAATCAAGTTTGTCTTTACAATGACTGTATTTAAGTTTGTCGTAGTAATGAAAGGCACTATTATTATTTTACTCTTGTATGAATATGAACTAATTAAAAGGCATTTTAACTTTGTACTTGAACAATGTAAGAAATGAAAGTGAATAAAAAGGACTGTTTCTTGTGATTTAGCTTGAAGACTCATTGTTATCTACATGTGCGTTTGGATCGCAGACGATCAAATGCCAGATCAGACTTTAGTTTGAAACAGGACCACAGTTAGCCGTGGCTCCGTCTCCGTCCTGTTCTCTTCCCGTGCTCCGTGTCAGGGACGTTTCCAAACTGGATGCCGTGACTTAAGAGGATTTATTTTTTGTCGCATGCTGTTTCATCCTGGAGATCAGTCAGTACATCATTTATCATGTGATGCAGCATCAAAACCGTAGAAATGTTTTCCATCACACATGCAGGCCAATCTTTACATCTTTTACTAAATCAATTATTTTATTAATTGTTGTTCAAGGGTTCAGTAGATGGTAAATTCATCTCTTTTTAACCACCTTTCTTGTTAGGTTTGTAATCATTTCAGCTACTAGAAGCTGTACATTTCCACAGCTTTTTAAATGTATTTGGTTTCCTTATGAGCTGATACTAAGGCATTTTCTTGGCATAAAACTGACCTGCGCTGATTACTTCACACATCACCACAAGGTCACTGGGTCAAATATAAAGCCTTTTTAGAAAAAGTCACTGTTTATTATTACATGAATTAGATGCATATGTTACAATACATTACAATTGTACTAATGTTTTTAAGGTTTTTATTATTTTACTATATTTATGTCCCTAATTAACTGATGCCATTTACACCTAAATTGGCATAATTAGTTTTGTCAAATGCATTTTCAGGTCATTTCCAGTTTGATTATAAACATCGCAATTTCCAGCAGTGGTTGAAGGCATCTCTGCAGACAGGAGACACGCCCCTGCCTGCCAATCGCAGAGACCCCTTCGCTACACATATCTGCTCTGCTATTGGTCAGCTTTGCAGTCGATGGGTTTGGAACTGCTTCTGATTGGCTCCGGTCGGCGAAGCAGCATCTGCGGCTCGCGCCGTGCCAGCTGTCCGCGCGCACTCGGCTGGTGCTGGGCAGCAGGGAGAGAGGGTCTGTCAGGATCTGGTCACCTCTACAGAAAAGGTAACAATTGTCATAAAAATGAGATGTGCAGTGGTTACTTTCTGTCATGTTGGGCTCTTTGGTGGATATTACGCTCGATGCTCTTATTTAAATCGTTAAAATTGTCACATTAATGTCGTTTAACGTTACTAAACGCACGTTTCTTGGCGCTTTGCATGACAACTTAAATCTACAATCTTCACGGCGTTTTTATCTGTTCGTGTTTTTCCCTGTGACCCATCCATTTGCATTTGAATGCAGTTAATTAAAGCTGTTCCTTTACAACAGTGAGCGATGAATGACAGGGTGTGAATTGTGTGTAAGTCGTCGTGTGTCCAGTACGTGTGAGCTGTGTTTGTGTGCGTTGTGTGTCTCTGTGGTGCCGTCGGTGCAATAAGGCGGCGTTTAACGTGTGCACGGTTATGTAACGTTAACTAAGTCCGTTATTCGGTTAATCTCAATTGGGCCAAATATAACGAGTCACGGTGATGATGAAGAGGAGGGTCTGGATTCGTCATGCATGCAAACGAGCCTGCTGTGTGTGTGTGTGTGTGTGTGTGTGTGTGTGTGTGTGTGTGTGTGTGTGTGTGTGCGTGCGTGTGTGCTGGATGTGCACTGAGGTGGCTTCATCCTTGGTTCATCTCCCTTTCCTGGATTCTACTGAGGGCTTTGCAGATCGGGGGTAATATGATGGGGGGGCTCCATGAATGCATTCATGAGTTGAATATATTAGATGGGATCCTAATTAATAACCGTGCTGCTACACATGGACGTACACGTGACAGGTTCCTAATACTGGGTTGTTGTCTTAACCTACAGGTGAGGTTAAACTAATATTTAGTCACAAAGGAAGAATCCACCATTTTCATCTTCGCAAGGCTGCAATCAGTAAATATTCAGTAGTGCTGTGCATCCTTCTGACCTTTCTGGGTGTTTGCACATCCCCCAGCATATAACAGTTTCCTTCTGTCCAAACACAACATGCAAGACGAATTAATTGTGACTCTGAATTGCCTGTAGGTGTGAATGTAAGTGTGACTGGACGTCTATACTTGTTTAGACTAACAACCTTACCCGACTGTTAACGGGCAGAGGTGTCAGCAGGCCTGCAAACAATAATCAGATCATAGACGAATATCTGTTAGTGTTCATCATTATCTACATTGTCATGAATGAATTAATCTGTCTCAAATTCCTAGGTTTTACACTTTTCTTAATCTTTTCCATCCAAATCATTTTGGTGTAGAGTTAATATTCTCGTCTGTAGGTGGCACAAGAGCAAAGGTGATAAAAGTGGACTAAGTGGACCCCAGAATAAAAAGATCAAATCATAGTCCAGAGACTGACTGACCCTGTGTAGTTCCTGAGCTTTTAGTTTCTTCAGTAGTAATAGAGAGAAACGTGCAAATACACCTTTGTGCAATTAATATAAGGGTTCACATAGAAATGAGAGAGACGCCCCCAATCCTCACAGCGATGCCCCAGTTAGTTATGTGGCTGCTGTTGTTATTGTGTGTAATTCACTAACGGCTCATTCGTCCATGAACCTGAAGCATCACCCACCAAATCTCGCCGTGTGTGTCTGCCTTCAGCGTCTATTCTTATCACCACCCGCTTATATATTTGTCCGATGCACGTTCGTCCTGGCTTTTTAAATAGCTCTAGTGTTCACACACGCGTACAGTATGCAACACACACAGTACACCATCGCTCCCGGTGGCGATTACGTCCGGATCGAGCAGGAGTCAGCAGCTGTCTGCTCCTTTCTTCTCACTTACACCATGCATCACAGCAGCTACTGTGTCCAGTGCGGACGGTTGCGTTCCTTACCGCTGAACGTGTCGTTTGCAGTGAGGTGGATTTGTCAGTGGGTCTGAACTAAGTGGGCCTGCGGCTCCTCATTCTTTATTAATTCACACCTTCATTAAAAGCTGTCTGCAGATAGAGGGCGTGTCTCGCTGCAATACTGTGTCCGACTGTGTGTGTGTAAGTGTATATGCACCTTTCTGTAAGTGTGCGTTTGTCCATCTTTGTGTGTGAGCTGAGGCAGCTGGTCAGGGCGGGTGACAAACCCTGGGCGGTTTGTCGCTGTGTGTTTGTGTGTCTGTTCCACTGTCTGTCTGTGTGATACTTGCTATGACACAGCAGAAAGCAAGCACACACACACACACACAGACTTTAGATCTACTGTGCACTGAAACGACTAAAATAGATCTGTGCTTGTCATTTTTAGGTGTTTGGAGCTGGACTGTTCAGGTGCTGCTGTAGACGTGAAGAGCCCTTTTATTGGCGCCATTAAGACTAATTCGTCTTGATCTTGACCTTCTGTCCTCATGCAGTTATCTAATGTGTAGTGTGAACACACAACTGTCCTTTCACCCATGTTGTGTTGCATTTCCTCATGTGTATAATAAGAATAATTAGAATAATGACACATGCAAGAAGAAAGATGCATTTGGTGGAAATCAGCAGCCTCCATAAAA
Organism: Macropodus opercularis; assembly: GCA_030770545.1. Lineage (NCBI taxonomy): Eukaryota > Metazoa > Chordata > Actinopteri > Anabantiformes > Osphronemidae > Macropodus > Macropodus opercularis. The sequence continues at coordinate 2,384,536 of CM061112.1, forward strand.
ACCAAATTGTTTTGTCGGTTGAATATCTTGTCTGACTGCAGACAATGTCCATTTATTAAGTTACCTTTAACTTTTAGATGTTCAGTGCTCGTGGACAACAGAGCCTCCAGGGTCCAGAGCAGGCGTCAGTTTAGTCAGCATTCTCATTCCCCCTCAGTCGTTCCGCTGTGTGCTTTTGGGCAGAGATGACTGGATATTGGGAACAACAGCTGTTTAGCCTTTAGCATTTTTGATAGTTGTTAGACAAGCTTGTGGACAATCAGAGCGTGAACCATGGCTACAGGTCTTGTTTTAGATTGAGTCTTCAATAATCTTTCCCACTCCTCACACACGGATTCATCCATATCATGATTCATACTGTATGTGTGCATCTATTTGAATGTAGCACAGGAGACAGAGCTACCCAGCGGATTCAGCCTTTCTTCTACCACTGAGGCTTTAATGTCCAATCAGGACGTGAGGCAGGTTTTTATTTATTAGGAGTATGTATCTGTGATCGTGTAGTGTTGTGTGGCCCTGACGTTTTCGGTTGTCCGGGCCTTCTATAGTGTTCAGCATTTGTGTGTCTGTGTGTGTTTGTGTGCAGTGTTTTCCACTGAAAGCACTCCAGCTCCTTTCTCCTGGGAAGCTCATTTTTTATTCTTGCTGCCAGACCTTTAGGGCACTGCCTTCCATACTCCACACCCCCTCCAACGTTGTAGCCATGCTTATAATGTTCACACTCATCTGCTAGGCTGACATTAAAAGATTTTACTAGTTTGAAAACGAAGATAATCAATTCAGACAGCCTGAGGTATTATAAGTCTAATGTATTACTTATCCCAGGTTTATCTCATTGGATCCATTTTCGCCTCTTCTGGTAGGAGACCAATTTCACACTCTAAATCTTTTCTCTCCTCATTATTGTGTTCGCTGTTCTGGCTCTTCCTCTGCTCTTCCTTTCCGTCCCCCCTCTGTTTTCCTCCATCTCTTTGAGTTGATTCTATGTGACTGGGGGGCTATTGTGTTCCTCCATCAAACACATTGCATACAGCCATCCATGCAGAATACACACAGAGGGATTGTGTAGAAGCTTTGTTGGTCCTGTTAGACTTACTCCAATTGACTATTTCAATTATAATCTGAAGGTATCACATATTGGTCCTTTTATCTGACAAATAAACACTTAAACAGAGAAGTTTTATTTGATTATTTCTAAAAATGTTATCTGATCCTACATTAGTTATGCATTTAACCTTCTATTAATATTTCATAAATCATCAGTAACTACTTTCCAACAGACCTTGTACAACTCTCAGAATCCCGCAGATAATGTAGTAGATGTGTAAATTATAGATTCTCGACTCACTGCTTAATATTTCATAGACTGGGCAAAGTTACGTCTACATTGTATCAGTCTGCTTTGTAAATGGCATTTATACTATACTGTAACAAATGAGTCATCTTGCAATAAGGGTTTTGTGGAATCCTCTTTTAATTTCTGTTTAATATCTTTGTCTTTTGTCTGGTAGGACTATGGCAGCCAACATGGGGTCCATGCGCATCCTCATCAAGGGAGGGAAGGTAGTCAACGATGACTTCACCCAGGAAGCAGATGTCTACATTGAGAATGGCATCATTCAACAGGTACAGTAACTCACTGTGTTATAGATTAGAAGGCATTTTACTTTTCATGACTCGTATTCCTACTACGTCCCTCATTTGTCAGCACATGAGGGACGTACAACACAGCACACAGTACAGTACTTAGACTCACACTGTGACCTACACAGCTGTTACTGTGAGTCATTTCACAATAATACGGTAGAAAAGCAAACTATTCAGTGAACGTGTGGCTTCACACAATGATACTGAACACTGTAATTAACTCACAGAACATGGTAACGGAAATAAACATAGGTTTATGTGAAGAGAATCCATTTGACTGTTTATTACCATGGCAGTGTATGAGCTTTGCAGTTCGGTGTTTAGCTTCGAATGATTCTGTAAAACGTGTGTAAGTAATAAGGTTCCGTATACCAACCCCCCAAAACCTTTATGATTATAATAGATAGGTTCAAAGGTACAAACCAAATATAATTGTGTGATTTGTGTGTTTGTTATCGGCGACAGGTTGGAAAAGAACTGATGATACCAGGTGGAGCTAAAGTGATTGATGCGTCTGGAAAGCTGGTCTTGCCAGGTGGGATAGACACTAGTGTGCACCTGCAGCAGACGTTCATGAATGCCAGTATCCAGGATGACTTCTACAATGGAACCAAGGTAACACACACATAACACATGACTGTTACGACTATGACCATCAGCATGCCTGTGAATAAACACATCTAGAAGCTAGACACAGCTGTCACACACACATAACTCCTCTCTGTCACCCTCTGTCATGTCTGTATTTATATATTTGTCACAGCTTTCAGCTTCATACTTTCATCAAGAGAAATGGCCACACATGTTCTCACACTGGTCCAGTAGGAAACAAACCCAAACAGCTGTCACAAGTTTCAGCTTGGAGACAAAGTTCTCCTTTTACACACACACACTTGTGTTCCTCCTGCGTTTATTGCTTCATTATGGATGTGGATGGTTATGAATGCCGTGCATATTTTCCAGTAATCCCCTGATACTCAGGGCAGACAGGATGATTCATAATTAAGGGGCTTAAAAATTCAAACGAGACATTGTAATTGTTGCCTACAGCGGGTGGAGGATGTTGCTGTTATTGTTGCCTGGCACTGGTGTGTTCAGCCACTATGCCGTAAAAAGGTGGAGCAGTCTCCTACACACACACAGAATGAGAGCAAAGGTAATGCAACAGGACAGAAATCCATTGTGTGGCCTTATATTTGATGCCTTATACATGAAGTGAGTATATACTGTACAGTAGTAACAAAAGAACATAAAGGATCAGAAATTACAACTGCTCCATATTTCACAATCACTTCTGACTGAAATAGTCCCTCTGTGTAATTACTGTTTTCTTAGAGCAACCAGATCTGAGTCACCTTAGGCATCTTTCGTCTCTGAAACACTACATGTGCATGTGGAACAGTCTGCTAAATTATGTTCACTACGATATGTCTCTGTGTCTTAGTGGAATGAAGCCCGACTCTCACGGAATAACAAATTGTGTTGGGAGGAATGTGGGGGGATTGAATCCTTCTGTATGCCAGCTTTACCCTAGAACCCCCCCAGCCAACCTCTACCCACTGACCCTGCTACCATGGCAACCAACCCCCACTCTGGATGTGGAAATGTTTGTGTGTGTGAGACAGAGAGCGAAAGAGAGACTGTGGTAGTACTGCGTGGTACCTATGGTGACTGTGTTACCGTGGTAACCGCTCATGTGCCATTGTGATCAGGCCTAGAACAATTTTCCCTCCACATCCTCTTCCCTCCTGTCGTTTTGTAACAGTCTCACCCGTCTGCTGCTCTCCTTCCTTCCTCTCTTTTTGCTCAAGTTCACCTCCTTCTCCTTCTGTCTCACAGTCTATGTACAGGCTCAGTAACATGCGATGTGAAAACAGGCCTAATGATGGAATGTAGAAAGAAAGCGCATACACGATGAATCGCAAATAAATTGTTTATCTTTGTAGAAAAGATTTGTTCAGCCAAATCTAAAAACAACTAAACAACAACAAAGTTAGAAATTAGAAAAGGAATTAACAGAAACATTCTCCAGGGAATCTAATAACTTTAAACATGTAAAATATAATGTAAAGTCATTCCCATGTTCTCATGTCAAGGTGCATGTTTCCATTTAGCTTTAGACCACAACCACAATGAAAAAATCATTGGTATCATTTGTTACACTACTATTTTCTGTACTAATCAATCATATCAACCAGAATAGTTAATTTCATCAGATATTAATGTTCCATATAAGCAATGACACAGGACCCACTAGAGCATCTTTCCCTGCAGAGATCATTTTAATGTCTTTGCAGTCACAACAGAGGAAGGGAGATGCGTAGCGCAGGATGTCAGAAGGTGAAGTGTTCAGCTGCAGCGTGAGGCACGAGTGGTGCTGATAGCGGCCGATCACAGAGCTGCAGTAGTAATCTGTCTGACACCGGCCTCTTCTTCCCCAGTTCTGGATACAGAGATCTCCTCATCCTCTCAGATCAATCAGGTCTCCTTCCCCCTCCCTGCTCCTCTCTTTTCAGTGCTCCTGCTCTCAAATCATATACTGTATGCAGTCTAAGGACTGTAGGCTACGTCTGTGGGGCGATTGGGTTCATTTGTTCTTTGGAATTTGTAATTTTCTCACTATATTTGACCATGTTTATAGTTTTAAGGAGTGACTTGTCTGTTGGTGTCTCTGTGTCTGTTTTACTTTCTCATCAGGGATTATCACAGTAGGAGCTGAGGGGCTTTAATTGTTTGTATGTCACCAGACGCTTTAGCTGCACTGTCAATAATCAGTAATAATGTTTGCTGACAGACCTAAAAGCAGGAGTACAGTATATCGGATTTACTGCAGCTTGACACGTACAGTGGAGAATCCAATGCTGTAGTGTATTATAACAACACTGTCTGGATGTAGTGCTGAGTGCAGTGAATGATCACTTATCAACCTTCAACCTTCTTTTTACCAATTTTACCTTCTTTTAACTGTTTAAATCCCCCAGCCCCCAGCTGTGGGTCTGTGTCCCCTGATCCCTAAGCCACTCAAACAGCAACACACAGACACTGACAGTGATCAATGACTCCACGCTCATGCACACACATATGCAAAGACGTTCGACGCTGACGCTGCATATGATTCAGGCTGGTTACTGTGGCAAAGCAGAATTGGTTAATGGAGTTTTCACTCAGAAACAGACGCCCCTGTCTACCGCATGTCTGGAGTCTGAGAGAACAGGGCTGTGTTTAAATTTAGACTCACTTCTTAAAAGGACCGAGCAAAAGCAGCATTGATTGGACTGGGCTGAACAAGTTTGAGACACAGCGTCAAAAGATTTCAAAAGCAGTGTTTTTAGTTTCTGGATCCCTGTTAAGGCGTCATTTAATAAAGAATTATTGCATTTTTATAGTCACTGCTTAGTGAAGTATCTGTGTTATTGAAGGATGCAGAGATTAGGAGGAGGAGGGTGGGGACATGTGACAGGCATGGCTGAGCAGTAAGTGTTGTCATGGTTACGCAATAGTGCATTTATCATTCAGGCAAGTCACAGCAAAATACTGGTGTCAGCCTGTTTTCCTCGTTCTTCTTCCGTTCTTTTATTCATCTGCTCTTCAATGTATTAGTTACGTCATTGCAGTGAAACAAGTATCAGGGTTTCTACGTGACTCATTCAATCATTTTTTAATTAATATAGGAGTATAGAGTTTATGCTCCTTGCAAGTTTTAAGAGTGCAACGTGTCATATGGGAAAATATAACCAAATTAAATCCAAGAAAAACACATCTCTCAGGATTATTGTTTCATAAATAAATAGCTGACTCACTATTTCTGCATCAGTCATGTCTAATAAAATCAGTGTATACAACTTGTAATTAACCCATTTGATGGCGAGAGAACAGTTGATAAAGCGCTGTTGCTCACTGTCACCAGAACAAAGTGAGTGTTGTGCTGTACAGTGGAATCATTGTTTTCTAATCACGCTGTCTTGTCGCTTGCTCTGCTTCACATTTTCCTTCCCCCTCCCAATTCATCACCTCTCGCCCTGTCGTGTCACCCAGGCCGCTCTGATGGGTGGTACCACCATGGTGATGGGTCTGGTTCTGCCTGAACAACACTGCTCCCTACTGGACGCGTATGAGAAATGCAGAGCTCTGGCCGATGCCAAAGTCTGCTGCGACTACGCTCTGCATGTCGGAGTGACCTGGTGGGGGCCAAAGGTAAAATCACAGCGAGGGTGCGAGTGTGAAATGTACCAGCACCAACAAATATTCCAGAAACCTTCCATCTACATTTGTATGAACAGACTGAATTATTATTAGTATTATTAGACTGTTGAATAAAAAGCAAAGAAGCTCATTTTTGTATATGTGGGTAAACTGAGTTATGACCCAGATTAAACCTTACACGAAGTAGGTTAACACAAATGTTCAGTGGGCACATTAGGCAGATTCTATGAGTCACTGTGCCTCATTCAGCCTTTGGCCTTAATGTCTGTGCTTTATCGTCTGCTTCTGCTCTATGTAGCATCTTATCACTGCACGTTTTCAAAGCCAGATGGTCTTAAATGTACCACGTAACACGACATAAAGGCAAAGTGCCTGGAAGTTAGCATTTGAATTATTTCCCTTGTAAATTAATCAAACCGTTTTTAAGTGATATAATGTATTTGAATTTATTCTCTAAAAATAAATGGACAGTTTGCTAAATTAATAAATCACATTACTAGACCAATGCATGCATTTGCACATCTGCTGCACAGAATGTGCTTCATATTAAAAACCTCTCTTACTCCATTACAGCTGCAATATTTTACCTTCTACAGATGTTATTGTTTCTCCGTCCATTCTTAAATTGATTTTTCAGTTTGCAAACACCTCAGTGAGACTGTGATAGTTGCCCATCTGTGCACTGTGATCTCATCTTGTCAGCTGCCCGAGCTCATTTCATGCCCCACAAAGCAAACACACACACTCACTCACAGTCGCTGTCTGCCATCACCAATCCAAGCAGTCGGCTGGGACTGACTCCCACCGGTAATTCAGAGCGGTAACCTCCAACCTTTACCTCATGTACAGGTGCGTAACGAGATGGAGACCCTGGTGAGGGAGCATGGAGTGAACTCCTTCCAGATGTTCATGGCCTACAAAGACACGATGATGCTGAGGGATTCAGAACTATACCAGTCACTGCAGACTTGTAAGGACATCGGTGCCATTGCACGTGTTCATGCAGAGAATGGAGAACTGGTGGCAGAGGTGACTCCAATCACTGTTTGTTTTCAGTATTGAAAACATGTACCAAGTATCCTGTGCTTTCTCTCATGAAGCATTGCTGAACACGATACCGTAGTCAAAAACATTTTACATGCTGTATTTACTGCTGCGTGTATGTTACATATGTGTATGCTGAGCTGTCCGTGTGGTGTTAGGGCGCCAAAGAGGCTCTGGATTTGGGCATCAGTGGACCAGAGGGTATTGAGATCAGTCGACCAGAAGAGGTATATCTACCGAGACTTGAGTGTGTTTGTGATCACCCTTCAGTCCTTTCCCTTTTGGTTATTGACTAAAAGAGAATTAAAATGTTTGTTGTTTTGACAAAGTTGTTGATTCTATGATTCTATCTTTTTGTCTACAGTTAGAGTCTGAGGCTACTCACAGGGCTGTGACCATTGCCAACAGGGTAAACACACGCAACACTAGAGTTTAATATCCTCCAGATCTCTGTATGTCATTGCTAATCTACCTGTGATTGCAGGCCCGTTGCCCGATCTATCTGGTGAATGTATCCAGTATTTCTGCTGGAGACATGATTGCTGCTGCCAAGATGCAAGGTCAGGTGCAATAAAAATGACATTCAGCACGAAGAGTCCTGATAAAGTAAACGACAACAAAAATGATTTCTTCTTTCTGTGATTGTGTCTGTGCAGGTAAGGTGGTCCATGCAGAGACCACAGTAGCTCATGCAGTGCTAAGTGGGATGCAGTATTACCACCAGGAATGGGCACACGCTGCCGCCCACGTCATTGTTCCCCCTCTGCGCCTCGATCCAAACACGCCCAGCTACCTCATGGGCCTGCTGGGAAAGTATGTGATCATACACGCATACATGTTTGGTAGCACTGCCAAGTAGTAGTGACATCATTTGTCATATACTATAGATCAAAGATGAGTTGAAAATGTAAGCTGTTGTTGTATCTCCTATTTCCAGTGACACACTGAGTGTCGTGGCCTCAGAGCATCGTCCGTTCAGCATCAAGCAGCGAGCTCTGGGCAAAGAGGACTTCACCAAAATCCCTCATGGAGTAGCTGGAGTACAGGACAGGATGAGTGTGATTTGGGAGCGGGGAGTGGTAAGTGAACAGTCTATGGCACAAACACACATCTGTGTTGTTGACAGGAGCAGATTCTGGAACATTTGAGCACCAGGTTCGACTCATAGTCAAACAACTAGATGGCACTAACGGTTAGCTGTAGAAAGTCACATGTCTCATTTCATGTCGTGTTTCACAGTAAATAGAAATTAAACAGTTACACTAATACAAACATACTAAGGCCCACAGGATATAAGCATATACGTGAATTGCTGAATTTGTAGAAACAGGCTCAATCATAGGGACTGTAATAATAACAATAATATAAAATATATAAATAATATTAATATAAAGTGCAGAACCAAAATCAGCTGTTCAGTTAATCAGTTTAGATTAGGCCACAAGATCGCATACTGTACATTTAATTTTAAATAAAGGTCTTATTTGACAATCACACATGAATATGTTATGATATATATAGATGTATTGTATTTTAATGTGTTTTTACCCGCAGGTTACAGGAAAGATGGATGAAAATTGTTTTGTGGCAGTGACAAGTTCCAATGCAGCAAAGATTTACAATTTATACCCACGCAAAGGTCGTATTATACCTGGTGCTGATGCTGATGTGGTGGTCTGGGATCCGGATGCAACAAGGTACTCACAGAAGCTGGATTCATAGCACAGTCACATGTTACTTATTGTTACTGCTAGATTTAGTGAGATCAAACTCACCGGTGTTGTCTTTGCAGGACGATCTCAGTGAGCACTCAGGTGCAGGGTGGAGACTTCAATCTCTATGAGGGGATGCGCTGTCACGGTGTTCCTCTGGTCATCATCAGCCGAGGGCGTTTAGTGTGTGAGAACGGTGTGTTCATGTGTGCTGAGGGGTCTGGAAAGTTCTACCCACAGCGCACTTTCCCCGACTATCTGTACAAGAAAATGGTGCAGAGAGAAAAGGTACATTCACATTTGTAGTTCTGTTCTCACTTCACTTACTGTAAATCAGACTCTGGTCTAGCTACAGCACTGCTGTATTTGAGGTGATAAAACTAGTTAAAGCAGGAAACAGACTCATGCGGTGCTGCATCAGCTGACAGCGAGCTCACTACAAACACACCCATCAAACTGTGTCCAGCTCCACTGATGTGACAGTCTGTATAAAGGATTTAGTGCTTGCTCTGTGCGCTGACTCTGTCTTTCTGTGGCTGCTGTAGTCTGCAAAAACGTCCTCCGTCGCAGCCTCTGAGTGGTTCTGCTGTGTTTTAGGCAAACTATGTATGATGTACTGTCAGGTCTGAGATTACTGTTCTATGCTTTCTGCATTTTATACACCGATGCCCATGCAATTAGGGCAGCATGTGTTTAAACAGATACTGTTTAAACTAACACAAGATGAGGCACTAATGTAATGTGACACTCAGTAGTTTATTTCCAAGTGAATGTGCTGATGCACAGAACCAGACCTGTGTGATTTGTTTATTCTGAACTTTTCGTGCTCAGAGTCACGTCTTGTCCAGTCTTTTATTTATAGCAGAATTTGTCTCAAGTAGAGTTCACTCCATTCCCATCTTTTATCTCTTGTTTCCTCCGTGTCAGACTCAAGCTTATAAAAGTGTTGTCAGGGATCCATATTCCGGTGATGTGGCCAAGGTGGCAAACACTATGAAGAAGGAGCTTGGTTTGGGCCCGATAGATGGAGAAGCTGCAAACAAACCCTGTAATCGAGTCCACCAGGGAGTCCGAGACCTTCATGAGTCCTCCTTTAGCCTTTCAGGTAAGCTAGAACCAGCTATTTAGGGGAAACCACTTTCCAGTGAAATACGTTTTATTTGATTTTGTGTGTTTGCGTCCCAGGTTCCCAGATTGATGACCACATTCCGAAGAGGTCCTCGGCTCGGATCCTGGCCCCACCCGGCGGGCGATCCAGTGGTATTTGGTAGATGCTGATTCTGGAGCTTCAGATATCCGAGCCTTTTTGTTTTATATATTTCTGAGCAACCAGGAAAACTGCACTGATTTACAATCACAGGATTAAAGTTAAGGGAACATAAATAAAAAAATATGTCTGTGATTGGCGACAATGTATCTGATGATCAATGATTTGCTAAAGTGTCAAATCTAATTTGTGCCCTAATTGGAGTGACTGACCTGATTAATTACGTGAGAGAAGGGCTGTCTACAATCTGAATAACTCTTCCTAAATTCAAGTTACCCATAACTACATGCTTGAAGTCTCCTCACCCTGCGTCATCTTGCTTTGTGAAGAAACAAACTAAACAAACTGTGAAAACTCAAAACCAGTACAGTTTTTGATGGTTTGAAGTGATGTTGACGGAGTCATTTAAAATAGTAAAACTGGTTTCAGTAAAATATCTATTATACCCCTGCCACACACAAACATACAGTGCACTGTAGAAAACCATAGCTTTTCCTCCCACTGAGCTCAGCTTCCTGCTGAACTGTAGGCTACCCAAACAGTGTTTTTCTTTCCAAAGGACGACCTGTGCTGTGTGGTGATGAAATCCAACTGCGTCAAACACTGTGTGAATTTACCACCACATCCCCCTTATACTTTCACTGCCTCTGACTAAAACACACGTCCCACAAAACATCCCAGCCTCACCTGCTGTGTCGCAGGGTGATTAGAGCGACTGATCCTGGGAGTTTACAAAAGTCAGCTAACCTACGTCTGTAACCCACCTCTGGACTGATTCCACAGCATTTTAGCTGTATTTGCAGTAGACTTTGGACAGTTCTCGAAAACTGTGGAGAAGTTTAAAGATGTTTGGAGATCTTGTGATTTTTGATAAGAATCATGGTGTTCACATCAATAATATTTGGTGCAGTGCCTTCCCGTCCCTCTGAGAGATCACCTCTGATGTAGGACAAGAGATGTTTGACTACTGAAAACACCAAGGGCCTCATTTATCAACTAATCAGTCATACGGTGTTCTAATATAATTACATAGACATTTTTTTATGACTGCTGTAGGTTTTATCAAATGTGAATACAGCACGGAGGAGTAATTCATATCTGATATTATCTTCAAGTATTCATTGAAAAAGACAAAAAAAGCATATTATAGTGTTTCTAAATGTGTACAGTTGAGCTGCTCTAATTTAGAGTCTTTAAGCTGCACAGTCACTGCTTGTGTCAACACATAGTGGATAAATGAGGACAGGGGCGATGCATCTCTCAGACTGTGTTTTGAAAGGCCAGTTATTGTGAAAATGTTTTGGGATCGTTTTAAGAGCAGTGTGTCCGCAGGAAGATTGAGCTGCACAGACTGATGAAACCCACCGGTCCTCTCACCTCCTGATGATGTCTTATCCTGCCTACGAGTGTTATATTTATACATGATCACATCTTCTCTGTGTTCCATATATTTAGGATGTTTGTTCTGTTTTTGTTGGAAGAGTAAATGTGCCAATGTGAATCGCCCCTTCCACACCGACACCCCTGCATGAGGAGCACCACATGGAGACAGGGAGCAAAGTCTCCCCTGAACACCGCAGGCTCACAACAACTGGTGCTGTTTTTCTATGATTACCTACGATGTTATTTTATTGTTGGCTGGTTTTGTTGTTCGACGGCACTGTGACTGGTCAGTGGCTGTGTGTTTGTAGATTCTTGTTGTGCTGGACAGTGAACCTGTTGAATCAGTAAGTGGCTGCTTGTTTCTTACCACAAAAGTAACAACAAAGAATAAATTAAAAACAATAAACCTTCTGGTGTCATGTGTTTTTTTTAAAAAAGGCTCAATTTGTGGTTATAATAGTATATAGGATAATATAGTATATAGTAAATGTTAATGATACAACAGAGAAAACGATCAGACAAAACACTGTATAATTTATGAATATACTGCAAAAACCATTGAGGTTCATCCATTAACAGGTTTTAAACCAGCTTCATGTGTTTTATGATGTTTACAGCCTGTGTAAAGTCACATAAACATGCGTCCAGTTCAGTCTAGTGTCTGACACGTTGTAAAAGTCGATCAGTTACCAAAATCATATTTGACCCTTGATTTACAGTCAGTTTAAAGCGCTAATGTGGAGGAAGCCCACAGGTGACCGAATCGTGCAGGGCGCGCTCGCGCTTAGTGGCCGAAGTCGTCTCCATCATGGCGGCCCAGCGGGGGCCAGTTTCTTTTAAAGTCATGTAGCTATCCCGCAACTGCCCTGCGCATGCCCACTGCGGGGGGGGGGGGGGCTTAGCTCGGCGCAGTCTCGCGCAGCTTGCTGAGGCAACAGTCGGGGCGATAGCAACGGAAAGCTTCTCCTCATTAGAGACGAGGGGGCAGCGAGTCTGAGCACTTCGGTGAGTAAAGGAAACTCAGGTTAACTGACGACGCGCCTCTGAGCAAACCACATTCTGTTCGTTAGTTTGTAGTTTGATGTGCGGGTGGTTGAACCGTCCCGTGGCTGAATTGAATGTGCGTGTGTGTTACTGGAAAGGCCTCCAGAGGGGGCGACGGTAGCCCCGAAAGGTCCCGTTTCCACGCGCAGCCGGAGCTGTTGACGGTTCGCTAATGTCGCCGTGGTCACGTTCAATTATGCGCAAATGCTCTAAATTCAACACAAAGCTCCACGGTCGTAGTTAGCAGCGTTAGCTTGGAGCTAGTCGCGCTGGAGGCGGCGAGACGTTAACCTCAGCTGTCAAAACACCGCGAACCGAGCTGCACCGGGCCGCGGTTCACACATGGTGCGACACAGGCTACGCACTTCACATATTCCTATGAGCGAAACATGCTGCCGGTGTTTATGCGTCACTTCACATCTGCTGCTGTGTAAACAAATACATAAAACCTGCCTGCGTTTATTATATGATAATATATATATCATATATATAATATATCATATATATATATATATATATGAGCAAACGGGCCAGTATTTATGTGGACAAGCCTCCATTCGTTTGACTGCCTCGCAGAACTGCTTTACTCAGCCAGATTTGTCTGAGCACTGGTGTGAATAGCACAGATTTACTCCACTGAGGTCTGAGCTCTGCCTAATGAACGTTCTCCCTCCAAATGACAAGCTCTCTGCAGATGATGACAGCTAGTAGGAAGTTTTCTTTTCATGCCACACAGTATCTTGGTTTGTGTGTTTTTCCCCAGTTGCAGAGCGTCTGAAGTTCGCAGACCACACTGACTGTCAGCGGTGCTAGAGAAAGACATTTGTGGAGGCAATAGCTAAATTGTTTGCAGGAGCATCACACAGCATCAGCCCCGACTCCCCGAACCGACTGGTCAGACAAAGCAAGATATATGTCTTCACTTTAGTAAATGTGCTGCCTTGCTATGTTCATATGTAACCCAGGCAAGAAAATAATTCCTAAAGAGCATTATCAATAATTCAGATGATAATAATACGATTCTATTAATAATAAAGTAATTATTAGCTTCAGCTTATGTATTGTTGTTGAATGAGGCACAACATTAGAGCATAGTGCTAAAAATAATGCATTAGTAATATAAATCTAATAATATATAATAAATACAGTAATTACATATTAGATTTCATATTCTAGCAACTCACAGTCTATTTCTACGTAGACTACTAGTCCTGTATTTTCCTAATGTTATTTAAGTATGTCATTTAAATAAATAGGCAGAAAATGAAACAAATATTTAATGAGTTGTTCTTAAAACACAGACTGCAAATGAGTGTGTTTAACACATTTTCAAGTTGTGTCCTGTCTTTCAAATGTCTGAAATGATTTACAACCAAAACAGAGACCACATCCTCCTCATGGACTATGTTAAACCCTCCACACAGGAAGTTATTGTTTGGGACAACATCCTTGATGGTGTTTATTGTGGAAGCAGTTCATTTACAGGAAATGCTTTGCAATTCTTTGTTATCACAAAGTCTATGTGATAAATTCTAGCTGTACATGTTGGGATAGGAAATACCTTGGTGACATGTGATGGGTTACAGCATGTTGAACCTGGGCTAAAAGGATTAACAGAGGCAGAGATTAGTTACTTAGTGGGTGTAATACTCACTGGCTGCTAGTCTGTGTGTGGTGGCTGTTTGTAGCTACGCAGAGATGCTCTTGACCAGGACACTACACAGTTTTAACCCTTAAATCAAAATAGGAGTCATTATGTACAGGACGGCATACAAAGAAAAACCTCCACTACCTGTCATTTGCCAGTTGAATCATTTTGATGTACAATTATTCAACATTGGTTGTTGGTTTCTGTCTGCAGGTCTATCTCTAAAGTGGTCCAGCACAAACTGATTTGAGGAGTTCACGCCACAACAAATACCCAGCACAGGTGAGGTGCAGGTCTCACATATTACTTATTAGACTGAAAATGAATTAATTGACCCATTTCATTTGTTATTATTGATGCACTGATCTCTGACAAACCTTTTGTACTTTATAACAGTACCTGATCTACATAGTGAGTTCTTTATACTGTTACTACTATTGGTATTGTTGACTAGATCCGTTCTTCAGAGATCACTGATTCAACTGTTGTCCATTTATGTGTATGTGGATATCTGTGGAGCAGGAGGGCAGGATGGCGGTGAATGTCTACTCCACCTCTATGACCATAGAGAATCTCAGTCGTCATGACATGTTGGCGTGGGTCAATGACTCTTTACAACTCACCTACACAAAGATCGAGCAGCTCTGTACAGGTAAACACACATTTCACTTGTGATTAACTTGAAAATGTAGCTGAGAATGAAGCGTTGTTGAAATGAATGTGTGTGATGTTTTCATAGGAGGTGCTTACTGTCAGTTCATGGACATGCTGTTTCCAGGCTGCATATTGTTGAAGAAAGTCAAGTTTAATGCTAAATTGGAGCATGAATATATTCACAATTTCAAAGTCTTACAGGCTGCATTCAAGAGAATGAATGTGGATAAGGTGAGAACACACACACACGTTTTAGATTTTGATAAAAGATTTTAACGTGATAAATTTATGTAGAATATCAGACATGTTAAACAACAAGTAGACAAAAGATTCAGTTAATGATTGTTTAAGAATTACTTCTTTAAAAACGGGACCAAGACTTCTCTCTCTATTTTTCCAGATCATTCCTGTGGAGAGGTTGGTGAAGGGGAAGTTTCAGGACAACTTTGAGTTCCTTCAGTGGTTTAAGAAGTTTTTTGATGCCAACTATGATGGGAAAGAATACGACCCAATACTGTCGCGGCAGGGCCAGGAGGGAACACCGCCTCCACCTAACACAGGTACAACGCGCACACAGTCAGCTGTGTGTGACCTGAAAGACTAAATGTTAACACTCTCACTTTGTCATGCAATCACATTCCCACCTCTAACCCAGGTGAATCCATTCATCACAAACCTAAAAGACCTGTTCGCACAGGTAACATCCTCTTCATCAAGCATGTGTGGTTCTGCGGTTCCTTTTGCTCTGGTGTGACGTTCTGGTGACTCGCATTGCAAAGTCTGGATTGTGAGCTGCTACCAAATTTTAAAAACACTACCATATACTGTATTTTTTCAACTAGTCTACAAACATAAAGCAATGTGTGGCGTCCTTCACATAAAGGTATGTTTAGAAGTGGATTTGCTGCATGTCTAAAAAACGAACTCGATTATACATCATCAGCTGTCTCATAATCTTTGTAATGTTGGTGACAAGCAAAGTAAAAAAACCCCCAAAAGACCAGCATCCATAAATATTATCAAATCTAAACGCATGAAAAGCATCCTGAAATATAACTCTGTGTGTGTGTGTGTGTGTGTGAGAGAGAGACAGAAAAGTAAATGATATTTTTATTGGCCTGAAGAAAAACAGTTTTTTGGTTTGTTTTGTGGTTTCTGTTTAAACACGGGTAAAACAGGTCATGGTTTGGTTACATTTCTCAACCTAGAACACTGAAAGGACGCACTGTTGTTGACATCCCACGTGTGAATGGTGTGTGTGTTGTCTTTCAGGCCCCATGAGAACATCTCCCACAGCACTGAAGGCTGTCCCCCCTCCACAGAGGCAAATCAATGCCCCTACAGCCCGCAGGAGCATCCCTGTGAGCCGTAATGGAGGAGACACCGAGCTACTGGAGCTCAATCAGCAGGTAGCGCTGCTCTGATCTGCTCATAGATTTGGCTGTATCTTTCCACTGTGACACTCATTTAATGTTGAGAGTTCTTCTGGCATTAATGTCATGGAGTGAATATCAAATGGGTCCAGCCTGGACGAACACAGCTAAACACAGCTTTTAAATTTGTTTTAGCTGGTCTATGCTCAACATCTTTACATTAATGTGTTGCTAATTACAAGAGAATAGTAATTACACGGCTTATTTAAAAATAAGGCGTTTAAATATAAGTTAGATGGTTCTTACCTTTATCTGGTTTGGGCTGTTCTTTTCCTGTTGTTTTTTTTACTAGTGTTTTGTTTTTTTCTCAAAGCTATTTCTATTTTTCTGTGTATTCATATAATCTTGTCATCCTTCTGTTGTTTATTTTATTATTATTTATTTATTTATTGCTGATATTTTCTGAGCTTCTGGTTAATCATGTGTCTGTTCATTCATGCAGCTTCTGGATCTGAAAATGACTATAGACGGACTGGAAAAGGAAAGGGACTTCTACTTTGGGAAGCTGAGAGACATCGAACTTATATGTCAGGAAAATGAAAGCAACCCAGTCATGAGCAAAATCATAAATATACTGTACGCTACAGAGGTAAAAATGATCATAGCACTCATGTCAAGCACATGCACAGTTTTTTGATTTTATACAACAGGAGCACAAACACATGTGCATGTTTGTGTCAGAGGGCAACCTGCTGTGTGTGACCAGGCACTGAAAGTCCTTTATAGAAGCTAAGTTTGTAATTCACATAAGACAAGTGTCATCAGTGCGTCTCTGTGCAACTCCTAATCCCTTCCTTAATCTAACAAAGGATTTTGCATCATTCCTGAGCTGCAGTTCAGACCCGTGTGACTGAAAAAAATAAAGTTTGTAATCCAATTTTTTTTTTCAGGAGGGATTTGCACCACCAGAAGATGATGAAATTGATGAAGGAGCACGGGGAGATCAGGAGGAGTTCTGAACTCCCCCTTCCTTTTATTACCAACAATTTGTTCCTCTCCCAAATCTCACATTTTAACATATCTGATCAGTTTTTGTCAACACCCTTCTTTTTCACATTCGTTTTACTTTTTACAATCTACCTTTACTTCTCTGTGGCTGTCCATATTCATAAGGACTTCATTGCACAGCCTAGCTTCCCAGAGTGTGGCTAACAAAAGACACTAGAGCCCAGCTGCTTGGCTTGGATTACGTATTTTAACCTGTTAACAGAGCAGACAGTTGCACCTCAAAGCTTGTTTAGCCTGCTGGTCTGTCACAAGTTTAAGCTTAATAACACTAAAATTACAGTGATTGAGCCCTGAAAGCCCAGAGGCAACAGTGCTATCAACCAGTCTGAAGCGGCAGGCCACTTTTTCTCACCATGCACTCAGACACCTGTCAGCATCAGGGTTCCCGTCAGGGTCCATATGTAAAGACACCAGTGTGTGTGATCAGTGTGAGGATATTGTGGCTGAAAATTTCATGTGATAAGATTTTAAATCTTACATATGTGCATGTGCACATATTTAATGTATGCATTTCAGGAAACATGAACATACATGTTTCAGACATATCACATACTTTGATGTGCTCACATGTACATGCATTAAAAAAAAGTCCTCATTTTGATCATTCCAAAGTAAAAAAGTCACCACAGGATATGTTATTATTCATCAGATTGTTCCACTGGGGGAGGTTTGCTCTTGAAACGGTTCAGACAGCTTGTTTATGAAACAGCATGATGTATTTATGTTTTTCTTTAATTTATTTATCTCTTATTAATCTGCTCTATACAGTTTCTGGGGAAAATAGATTGGATTTAGTGAAAACAGAGGACTTGCACTAAATGTAGCAAACAAACTGACTGAATTGATCCAGATGCCAACATGCAGTGACTGGCTTCTGCCAGGAAGATACAGGAAGATGCAATTTTATATTTTGTAAACTTGTTTTGAAGAGGTTGTTTTTATTGACATTGAATTCCTCAAAGGCCAAGTCAGAGGTGTCAGTGTGAAAGCTTTGACAAAATTCTGTGAATTAAAAAATATTAAATGTTAGACTTCAGACAGACAGCACTAAACACTAATGTTTGACTGTGTCAGTTGAGTGAAACATTTTAGCTGCTATTCTTACTCTTCTGTTGCCGTATTGAATTGACTTTTGTTGCATAGCGGTAAAAGGCCAAAGCGGCTGCCAAGGAGCTATAGGCTTGGTTTTATGTTACTGACAGGCCGAGTGTGAGCAGTAGAGAGAAATCATCTGAACATTTGTTGCCTTGTCAGCCATGTGATAAACTAATAATTTGATTTGTTGTTGGAATGAAATAAAGCTCTGAGGTAACGGCCGTTGTCAGTGTTTCTGTTGTGTTGCTGTGTGTAGCCACTGAATAGTGCAACCAGTTTACCATCATGTTGCCATGAAATGATTTGCACTCATACAATATTTTGCAACCAAGAAAGAGAAGTAAAGAAACAAACTACGTTACCTTACTACCGGTTAAACTGAATAGATGACGTGTTGATTGCTGCCAACACTCAGCATCTACAGCTGGAGGCCTCACAGGAACCTGCAGCAGGTTCTGGTAGTTTGTTGGATCAAAGATTTTACTCATATCATATCATTTACTCACTATCATGAAACCTCCAATGGAAACAAACTACAAGCTGCTCTAATGTCAGGTTTCTGTTTTACTGCTCCTTTGACTGATAAACAGCAGAGTTCAGTCACAAAGGAACCTGATTTTCCATCACATTTGGCATTTGAAAAGTAAACTGAATGTCTCTAAACGTGTAGGAGATGACAATGACTCATTTTACATAATCACAAATAAAAGGATATTAATTAAACGCTTGAATACAACAAAACGCGTCTTGACACGAACATTTCAGATATTTTAATGACATCGACATTGTGAAAGTTAACGGTCCTGCGCGTCGCTCTGACGTCATGCGGACAAAGAGACGTGGCACGCGGACGTTCAAACGCTCGCGGAGCGAGCCGTCGCCTGTTTCCTTCAGCGAGCTGTTAAAAGCGTTTCCGGACCAGAGACATGGCTTCAAATAATGGCTCAGCTGGTAAATGGGAGGTGGTGAAGAAAGGAAAGAAAAGCAGCAGCTCGACAGGAGGGAAGAACCCTGACAAGAAGTCCGGCAGCGGAGGAAGGAAGGCGCTCGGTGAATCGAACCAGCCGTTCAGACGTAAGTGGCCGCGGGCCGCCGCAGCCTCCTGCCCGCTTGGGCATCCACTGGACCGGGGGCGAACACGCTCGGGCGCCTCTGCCAAGCACTAAACTGGCTGTTTGACATGAACCCGTTGGTGTCTTTGCCAAAAAAGAACGTAGATCCGAGCTGTCACGCGACCTGACAAGCTAACGCAAGCTAGCTTAGCTTTACGCAACACCATCACAGTGATTATTCGATGTCGTCTCGCCTTTCACCGCGTTGTCTCCCATCAGATTCGCCGTCTTCAGTCATGTTATACTCACCGCTGTATTAAAGGCATTTGTGCCGTTTGGGGAAAAGTATTTCTGCCACGCAGCTAGCAGTTGCTGTCCAGCTAGCAGGAGCACAGGTAGCAGGAGCAGCTAGCTTGCTAACCGTCTCCTAAGCAGTGTGTCAACAAGGTCTCGTCGTGGCAGGAGGTAGTCTCGGCTACGGGACGTTTTCCCTTCTGCTCGCTCTCTTACGTGCACATCAACGTAGTTTTCTCCCATCGTAAAAGTGGTCAGATGGGGCATTAGCTTACACCCAAGGAACAGGTGTCTTCTGCTGCTGTGCGGAGCCCAGAACTGTCATTAGGCCCCGTTTGCTTCCTTAGACAAGGAGCAACTTCCCAGGTCTTTTCTGTGGCAGCGCTGGTGTCTGGCTCCCAGTCAGCTGAGGAGAATGTAATTACAGGCCAGTGATGGATTCTCAAATGCACTTCACCCATTCATTATACTTTACAATAAGCCAGTTTGGCAGAAACTGTCCTGAACTACGTCTTTCTCCTCTCCAGGCAGAAAATAATAACAAAATCAAAAATAATTCAAGTAGTAAGTAATTCACATTGCTGGACGCAGACTGTTCCTGGATAATTCTTTTACCTCTGACCGATTTCTTCAGCTCCATAAATGACTAGAATGTTTTGCCAAATCTCAGTTTCTCCCCCCTTTGCTTCCAGCGTTTCAGTCGTGATTTTGGCGCAAGATAGTTTTTGACCTCAACTTCCGAGATGTTTGGATCCATTAGAGCACACTCGTAATTACACTGCCTTCACTGGAAAGAAAAATGTGTTGAAATGTTCTTAAGACTGTTCTGCTGTTGCTACTCATACCCAAGTTCATTGCTCTTGAATAATTGAATCTGACGAAACCGTACATGCTTGAATAATGTTAAAATAGTGGATTTCTTACTGTTTAAGGTTGGCCCTGACTCCCACAGTGTCAGGCTGCCCAACAAAAAACTGGAAATGTCTATTTCTGTAGAGATTCTCAGCTTTCAGAGCTGTTGTCGCTCGCCTGCTCTGGTAACGCTTACTAAGCGTTAACATTTACAGGGACGACAACTGGACGTCTGCTTGTTGTGGTTGGGTTTTTTTTTCTTTCAGTTGAGGGAAGTGAACAATAATCCTGACTGTGCAACATATCAATTAGGAAATTAGGACGGTTGAGTCTGGGCTGAATCCAGTTGGAGGAGTGTGAGACTGTGAAGGAACATGTCCTTTCTTTGGATTACTGCTCTGTTGTGCTGCTGACACACACGTACACACACGTTGCAGACCAGATATAGATTTTGGTGTCTCAGCAACATGCATAGCTGAACGAGCTGAATGATCAGTAAACACTCTCTGACCTCTGTCTACAGCTGCTCGTGTTTGTGGGTTGTACTGGGTTATATCCAAGTTAAACACTTTAAATGTCTTTCTGCATGAATAAGATGTAGTAGCGCACTCAGTCACCACTTTAGTTAGTATAGGGATGAATTGTGCAACTTAAAACATGAGATTATTTTTGAAACGTCCAGTTTAACAACTTTAACACTTAATTGTTTCTACTTGCAGGTATTGTCTTTGTGTATCCACTATAATTAGCCCCACTCACTTAAAGCCACACTTTATTTTTATTCAAGCTAAATATTTGCATTGGCCATTAAAATATTCCTTTAATCCCTTTTAATTTAATTCATTTCAGAAAGCAGTTTACTGAATGTTTAGCTGCACAGTATCTTCACAAATAGAGTCACACAGATTTTGCCTTGCAATGCTGCTGATGCTTAGCTCTGTTCCCCTGTGACTTGTATTTCGCTTGGACAATATCTGTCCATTACGTAAGCCATGGAAGGAGGGAGTAGAGTGAGCAAGAGGGGAGGGAGATGACACTTTCATGGTTTAACTCGCTTTTCGGAACAGTTGATAGAAGACTTTCAGCAAAAGTACAGTCTCTCGTAACTGCATAGAACCGTCTCATCACAACTGTCTTGTTTTTTTTCAGTACCCCTCAAGATGTCAGAGACTTTGTATGATGGCTTCGAGAAGATGGGAAAGAAACAGAACAAGGAGCAGGTTCCACCACCAGCCGAGCCACAAACCAAGAAGTCCTCATCAAATAAACCATCCAAGAAATCAAACTCCAGTAATTCATCCACCCCTGCAACACACAAGACCCTCGAAGAAGCCTTCAAAGCTGTGAGTAATACAGAGCAGAGTTTTCACTTTGACTGAAGTAAATGAAGTCATTTACATTTACATTCACTGGTTGATGAGAAATTTTAAGTTGAACTTGAAAATGTATTAATCACTACACAATTTAAAAGAATTCCTGCTTGTTCTTTACTGTTTGTTCTCCTCAATATATTATTTTCAGCAAAAACCCGAACCCTGGCAAAAAGTTCCCAGAGCAAAACTGTCACATGTTAAAACAGTGGTCTGTGCACAATAGATGTGTTGTTTCTGCGTGTACAGCCGTGATGTTTTCTCTGTCCTCTTTTCTCTTAGTTGAATATTGAGGATATGAAGCAGCAGTTGGCTCGCAGCCAGAGCCTGTTTCCACAAAACCCATCAGTGTGGGTCAAAGATCTGGCAGGATACCTCAACCTGTATCTGACCACACCCGACACTGACCCCACACTCAGCAGCTATGCTCATGGTCAGTGATTTCAATGTAGCGTTTTCATTTTTTGAAATGTGTGTTGGTTCATTTGCTTCAAAACCTTCTGATATTTAAAGGCCACTGCTTTGACGACCTTTTCTTTTCTAGACTACCCATACTGCCTTGCAGGGAAAGAGCTGAAGGGCATAATCAAAGGCCTCATTGGACGTTGCAGCGACGTTCTGCCTGATTTCTTCGACCACTGTGTTTACACTATGCTCAGGGAGCTGGACAAACAGTCAGGTAGCTGTAAACACTCACACAAAGGCTTAGATGTGCTTTTGGTGTGCTCTGAATATGAGCTTTGGTTCAAACTTGTCAGTATCCTCAGTGTTATTAAGCATAGTAATCTTAATAAACGTCCGTAGGTGGAAACATGTAACTTTTCATAGAGGTAGAATTGATTGTAGGGCTATAGAATCATGGAGCCAGTGAGCAAATGAAAGGAAAAGGAGGTGAAAGGAAATTGATTGAGAGAAGAACCAAGCTCAGCTGGGGTTTAACATCCAACCAAGGCCACCAGTCCATCTTTATGTGGTGGTTAATGGGGATGAGCAGAAAAGACAAACTTTCAAATTTCAATCAGTTTTTTTTCTTTGTTTTTCCAGGAGAACCGCTGCATGGATACAGAGTCTGCATTCAGGCAATCCTACAGGACAAACCCAGAATAGCTACTCAAAACCTGCCAGAGGTGAGCACGTGTCTGTCCTTGAGTCCTGCAGAGAACTGGAAGACTGCAGCGTCACTGTCCTTGTCTGCTCTGTGTACTTGTGAAAATATTAACAGTCAAAATTATTCAAGTTGCTTTAGTGTGTTGAAATAATGTTGGTGCATTGGCCTCCCTCCTCTTTTCCTTCCTCTGTAGTATTTGGAGTTACTGCGGTCAGTTCAGAATCGACCAGTGAAGTGTTTGACCATCATGTGGGCTCTCGGCCAAGCAGGATTTTATGACCTCAGCCAGGGACTAAGAGGTAAGAGAGGGTAAAATGCATTACTACTGTGCATTTCTCCCACTTTCCCAACAGTCTGTCTGTTGAAATCTGGGTTGGGGTTATTGAGGCAACAGTGCACATTAGAGCAGACCATGTCTTTGCCTGGTATTTGCTGAAGCTGTCAGATGGAAGAATGAGCAGGACAGTAGGTGTTAGTATGTGGGTATGGGAGGATGCCTTCTTAGATTACATAACCTTCATCTGAAAAACAAGGTTTTCTTCAACGTTCTTTGCAGAGCTACAAAATGTTCTGCATGTTATATTTAAATATTTAATGAATCAGCTTCGGGATGTTCTCTAAAATTTCCTCTGCAGTATTTAGTTCCCAAAAGACCCCAGGTGGCAGATTCTACTTTCCTCCAGAACACATGCATCCACCAGGCTGCTTCACTCCTTATCGTGTTAGATAACTGTGTTTTGTTTCAACATGCTATTTAGATAATTAACTGGGCAAGCACAAAGCCAAGTGTTCTCAAAGAAAAGCCAAACATCACAACTGTTAACACTTCCAATGCCAGAACTAAAGCTGTTTGAGAATAAAGTGGATCCCATGACTTCACTGTTTCAGTCTGGCTGGGCATCATGCTTCCTGTCCTGGGAGTCAAGTCTTTGTCTGCTTATGCTATTGCCTATCTGGAGCGACTTCTCCTGTAAGTTTAAGAAACACGTGGCTTATTCTGTCTTATTTTTTGGCCTTTATGCTTTTCTTACCTAATAATATTTTTTTCCAGGCTTCATGCAAACTTGACTAAGGGGTTTGGCATCATGGGTCCTAAAGAGTTTTTTCCTTTGCTGGATTTTGCCTTCATGCCCAAGAACGCCCTGACACCAAGGTGAATGTCATGTCACTCATGAGCTGTCATGAGTATGTGTACAAATAACAGGCAGTTAAATGTGACTTTTAATTGAAGAGGCATCTTATTATATAAGCTGCTAGACACACAGCAGCTTCCTGGTGACTCATTACCACCGTTTTGTGTTCAGCCTGCAGGAGCAGCTCAGGCGTCTGTATCCCCGACTCAAAGCTCTTGCATTTGGAGGCAAACCTGAGAGCACGTTACACACCTACCTGCCATCGTTTCTGTCTAGAGCTACACCGAATTGTCCAGATCAGATGAAGAGAGAGGTAAGACCTGCACACAGTCACCTATTACCTGAGGTTCACTCACACCGTACTTGGGTACATTAAGTAGGTGAGCGTCATGTATCATTTCTGATTAATGGGGTCAGGCTCTTTATTCTTCCTTCATCTCTGTCCTGTCTCGTGTTTTGTGCAGCTGCTGAGCAGCATGACGGAGTGTTTGTGTGTGGACGTACAGAGTCTAGGAGTGTGGAGGCAGCTCTATACCAAACACTTGCCCCAGTCCAGGTGAGTTTACGCACAGATTAAACCTCCTTCCTTCATCGTAATGTTGACACATTTTACTTTATTTTATGCTTAGCCACTAAATGAAACCTGTTCTCTCACTTTTTTCTTTTCCAGCTTGCTGTTGAATCATTTATTGAAGTCCTGGAAAATCCTCCCACCAAAGGTAGAACCTGACAGCAGAACTTTCAAACACCCCCACTTTCTTGGAAATGCTGTATTAAGTTTAAAACCTCTGCTTTGTTGATGAAGCAAAACTTAATGTGATGCGAAGGCGCAGCTCAAGGAAAAGTGTAGATTCTCCTCTGTGTCACCTTGTACATGGGCCGTATTCTTTGTTTTATTTCTTCAGCTGCGGAAGAACCTTGAAGAGACAATCCAGTCTTTCCGAGTGACCAATGAAGAGATGAGAGACACCATTGAATCTCGCGACCTTCAGGAGTGCAGTAACCTGTGCCAGGTGAGAGTCGGTGTTTATGTACTATTATGCCTTTTATTAATCCAAAATTTAAAACAAAAATCATAGAATTATGGCATTTTCTATACAACTGCAACACAAATGAAGATTGTCCCTTTTTTTTTTTCTTCTCCAGAATCTCCAGGTAAAGATGCGTGGTCACGGCTTCCCCTGGTCCAAACTTCTCATGGTTCTGCTTGTGTTTGTTGGTGGTTTCATTGCACATGACATCAGATCCAACGGTTCCTTCAAAGGTCTGCATTTAATTCATCACAACCTCCATATGGCAGAAGTTGTCAGTGATTATTATTATTATTTTTTTTTAATTTTTATAATGGTTGTCGTGTGTTTCAGATTCCACCAGCGCCAGGTATCTGCGGAGCTCAGGGGTCACAGCTGTATCTCAAGAGGCCTGGGGCAAAATAACAGTCTACTCAAAACAGGGCTTCAGGTACGCAGAGTAAAAAGTCTGGTTGATTTCCTGTCGGTAGGACGTGACAGTGGCTTGAAAAACAGCAAAATGCTTGTTGAAAACAAACTGTTCATACAGTTTAACAATTTACCTTGTGCATTTATCTTTTTGCATTTTCTGCAGCTGGTTGGAGACGAACACTCCTTATTATTACTCTGAGTGTGCGCGTGTTTTGGGGCCTGTACTTGAACAAGGTCTGGAAAAGGCAAAGACTGCAGTGATTGTCATTTCTGAGAACACCACACAGTTTATCATCTGGGTCAGAGAAAAGACTCCACTGGTCATAGAATGGGTAAGAAGCACGTAAAACCGCTTCCCTCGTGTTTTACTATTAGCACAGTTTCACATACATTCGTGTATTGACTATGACGATGGAATATCTTTTCATTGTGATTGATGTTTTACCTCTGGGTTTCTTTGCCAAGGTGAACACCAACACTCCAGACAGCGTGTTCCAGGTGTTGGCGTATCTGAGGGAGCTGCTCCTCTTCATCCATCAGAGCTACATCCTGCCAGCTCTGGCCTCCATGTCTAGCTTGCTCCAGCAAGTGTGGGCCAACCTGCAGGACTCCTGCAAGTCAGTACTCGGAGGCTTCCGTTCACTGGGCTTTACGCTTTCACTCTTTGTGCTGCTTTTGAATGAAATAATTCTCAGTTTAAACAGTTATTTTCCTTTTGCAGCGGGGAGGTGTCCGTATCGTGTCTGCAGGGCCACGCGCTGTCCTTCACCAACTCAACGTGGCAGCTGCTGCAGCATACTACGTCCGCCATCAAGACATGGGCTCAGGATCTGCTGACGCCACCATGAGAACATCAGACGCCAACTGTTCACACACCTGCAATATCCAGACACACACTGACCCGCTTTCAGGCTGTGTCGGCTCCTCTTTAAAGCCATGTTGGACACTGTCGGGTCAAACAAACAAACTCTTCGGTCTCTTTTTGGCTTATCAATCATTTTGGTCTTGTATAGAGCTTTTTTCTAACAGTCCTTTTTTGTCGTTTCTCTCTCCCTCATTGAGTTTTCTATCGCAAATTTCAGCTGTTGCTTTAACCAAGCAAATTCTGTAATTTATAGATAATGTAGGTTTGTAGATGATTTATAAATAATTTTTATTTAAACATATATAAAAAAGTGTTATGTGAAAACTTGCTAAAGGTCAGGGGAACGTCCAGAAGGAGATGCGCTGTGATGACCACTTTGTGTTCCACCATCCTGTCCGTTTAACTCTGCAGTGACATCAGATGATACGGTTCAGTCTCTTCAAAGGAAAGGGCGACATCTGCTGGTGGATCGACTCCTTCAGAAGCTTTGAACGGGACCACATCGGCCAGAACAGGGTCCAAGTAGCCTCACTTCTCTCTAAGAGGCAGACGTTTGCTGCTGCTTCTCTCTCACCTCATCACCTTAGTCTGTCGCTTTATTTTCTCACTTACTCTGCTGTCAGGAATTTTAAAACCAGCACTGCAGCCGTGGACCCGCATGTGGAGGTTGAGGACGTTCTTTGTGCTCTTTCTCAGTAATGGGATCGTGAATCACTTTGTGCCAACATCCTCCTTTATGACATGTGGCTCTAGAACAATTTGTTTTGCCAAGGCAGATGTTCATGACCCGCTGTTTCAGTTGCTCCTTGTGAGAACAAGATGTTTGGGTGGATATGGCAACGTCCAATGTCTTACTTTGTAATATAAGTGATTTCTAATAAAGACTTCAGCCCCATTCACAGTCTGTCTCTGAGTCATGTGACCCACAGCCGCAGTAAAGTAAAAACCTGAGTCACAGGTCGAACCAGAAGGACCAATGATGAGTCATTGTGAAGGACGTTCCACGTATGTCCACCATCCCCTTCGATAGCTCAGTTGGTAGAGCGGAGGACTGTAGAGGGCGTTCAGAGAAATCCTTAGGTCGCTGGTTCGAATCCGGCTCGAAGGAGGTGTTTTTGTCTGACGTTTCTGTTTTCACAGTAATCCTGTAAATCATACGTATCAGTCTTAATGGTCGAGGTTCGTTTTAAGGTCAGTCCCTGTAAAGCACACAAGGACAAAATGACATGTTATATTTTACCTAAGTTCCCTGTTAAAATGCACGAACTGTAAATTACCTTCACTGGGAGTTAAAGAATAGTCCGAGTTAAGCTAATGTACCTCATTCACTGACGGAAAATCAAATCGAGCCGGGTCTTCAAGTAGGACAGTGACGATTCTTTAAGGTTCTGAACAAGCCAACTGTTAGCTCGGGGGATTAGCTCAAATGGTAGAGCGCTCGCTTAGCATGCGAGAGGTAGCGGGATCGATGCCCGCATCCTCCACGTTTTACCCTGCGAAGTCCAAACCCCGAGCCCGTTTCACGGTGCTGCTCAACCTGAACCTCTGCGTCTCAAGTTCTCTGGAGATCCCGGATATGACGCTGCTCCTTCAGCCTCAGCGCTGCGGTAAGTTTATGTTTACCAGCCGACAGAGAAACGACCAAATAACGGGTTTGGTGCCTT
This sequence comes from Macropodus opercularis, assembly GCA_030770545.1. Classification (NCBI taxonomy): domain Eukaryota; kingdom Metazoa; phylum Chordata; class Actinopteri; order Anabantiformes; family Osphronemidae; genus Macropodus; species Macropodus opercularis. The sequence goes on from CM061112.1 coordinate 2,412,454, forward strand.
GATGTTGCTTTTGGTTGGTTGGTTGGTAGGTTGTGGTGTCGTGTAGTCTGAGTGGGCGCGTCACACGTTTTCACCGGCTCCGTAAAGCGCAGGCTTCTCTCTTTTAACGCCAGAATCATCCGTGGAAGGTAAAGTAAGTGAAGTAATTTACAGAAATACGTTTTATTGAGTGGTTTCACACGCAAAGCACCAAAGTATCTGCCGGTTGGAAATACTCTGCTGCCACATTTCCCACCTGATGTACAACTTTTCCTGCAGGTCCAGTTGTCAGCATGGTGATTGGACAGTAACGCTTTTAACAAAATGTTCAATGAACAGCAAAACTTTTATGTCTCAAAGAAAAGGACGCAAATGAATCACTTTGTTGTTCTTTACCCCAGACACAAACCAGCTCTGGGAACAGACGCTAAGTGATAAAACTGAGATGCCCAAAATGTAAGTACGCCAGATAAAGCGCAACCTTTCAGGTCTCCAGGGGTGAACATGGCAGCAAGTGGGTTATGGTCCTCTGCAGTGGATTTTATGGCTTGTTAACATAAGTGCATGTGGTGCCAATTACTAAATTTAATTAATCTATTGATTTGTGTCAAGTACAATCTGATGTTCAGATATTGAACATTAAAAGAAAGCAAGCAAAAGCCGTTGTTTCTTCCGATGTGTGGGGATATTAAAGTCCCACACAGACTAGCTTTTGCGAGACATCATCATCAGTCAACCTCGCTACTTCCCAAAATGACTCCTTATTCCTGAGTCCAGCCAGCTCGGGTTTGGTTTGAAAGCAGCCTCTGAACCAGTCTGCATGTGGAATACATCCTGGTGCCGTTCCATCACTGCCTCACTTTCTCTACAACGTCCAAAAGCAAAAGGTATCCGTTCCATCCTTTCCTTTTCTCCAATGTCAGTGCAGAGGTGCAGCAAGCAAAAGCATCAGGGAAGCGTCCCGACACCAGATCAGAGTAGTGGAGCGCTGCTTGCTGCCTGATCTACACCTTTACATGAAGTCGTCTGAATCGTAACCATCCTGTAAATGACACGCAGCGAAAGTTATCTGTAAAATTTAATGTCAAACTGAGTTGGGTTTCCAAATTTTTTGGTCTCCTTAGGTTGGTGTTTGCGCCTTCTTTTAGCTGCTGATTAAGGTAATTCCATAAAAAAAAAAATCTAGCTGCAGTAGAATTGCTTTGGCTCACCTCATTAGTCTTCATGTTTTCATTCTTCATGAGTGACGTATAGCTCCTGGAGAAGAAACGCAAATTATGTTGTAACAAACAAAGACAGCTGATAGCGTAAGTGCGGTGTTTTGGACATGTATGCAAACATTAGAGATGTTTAAATATGATACAAAATGTATTTAATTCAGGTAGTTACTATGGACGTACTTGAGTTCCTCTCGCTCCTTTTTCTTCCTCTGCTCCTCCTTCTCTCTCTTCTTCTGTTCTTGTAGTTGAGCTTTCTTCTCGTTCCTCTCTTCTCTGTCTCTCGATTCTTTCTCTACTGCCAAGTCGGGGAAGCGTTCTACTTTTGTCTTTTCCAGGCGATTTACGATTTCGTTTATCTTTTTCTCCACCGCCACAATCTTAACCTATAAAAAGCAGCACAGTACTCTGGTGTTTAAAAAAAAAAATAGGATGAGATAAGGCAAAACCAACTTATTTTGGTTGTGGTATACTGACATCTTTCTGTCGATGGAATCCAATCTGTCCTACATCCATGTCTCCAGTTTTCTTCAGGTTTGCCCATGGTGTGTAAACCACGCTGATGTTGTTCATTTTGCATCCTGGCAGCGAACAATACAAATAACCGTTCACATATATATATATATATATATATATATATATATATATATATATATATATATATATATATATATATATATATATATATAGACAAGGTCCAACAACTGATTCTACAGAGAAGTATATATTTTACCTTGGATGCTGTTGTTTTTCACCAACTGTGCACAGTCTATCAGCACCTCTGGGGGGATGTCGTCTATGGTCCGACCCTAGAGCAGGCATGTACACGGCAATCAGCAGTGCATGTCTGCACTACAGTGTCTAAACCCTGCAGGCTGCAGCTGATAACTTTTGACTTTCTAAATCAGACGTAACCGTTAACTTGATTGTGCAGGTACCAATATTTGTGACTTCAGCATTTAATCCACACAAGCCAAAATAATGTGTACCAGCGATACTACAACAAGCCATTTTATTTAGTGTCTGTAGTTTACTCCCTACCTTTGGCAATCTCAAATACACATGAGCCGAAGATAGTTTGTCCACGTGAAACCTGGATGTGAAGTAAATTAAACCCCATTAGAGCAGGAAGGTGCCAGCTTCACTTTGTTTAATATTCATCTGACGTCATCATACACAATAAACGCAGTCTGGTAGAAAAGAAACAGAAAACTCACCAGACATCTTCAGGCCATCCGTGTTTGATCAGGTCTTCATCTGTCAATAAATAAACGATTTTAGCAAGTTAGGAAATGTTAGTTGGTGTCAAATACTTGTTTAACAACAGTAACACTAATAAAAAAGACAAGACGACAAATCACCAACGACGCCCGTTTCTGCTGCCGTAAAAATCTTACTTTCATGCTTGTCTTTTCCCATGTAGATCGTATAAGGAGGGTTCACCACTGACACAAATGAGTGGGACACACAGAACACAGTCATTAAACGGCATAAAGCACAAGTTAAAAGGTGGATGCTAACCAGCTAACACGGCTGCTAACCCCCACTTACCGTTACTTGTGAAGTAAAACACCATTTTATTACAGCTACCTATTAAATGATAAACGCTTAGGGAGCAATGTTTGAACGCTGGTAAATGTACAACAAGTGAACGTCCACACTTGTAAGTCAACAGATCTTTGCTGCTGCTACTTCTCGCATGTACAACTTGACCTAGGAAGTTGTTGCTAACTGCTAACAGACAGGAAGCGTCCAATGTTAGGTTCAAAATAAAAGTTCCAAATTATATTAACTTACAATGTCGAGGTTCCTTTGGGGACTTAGGACATTTTTCTTCTTCTACACAATATTCTGGTTAAAAGCAACTTTACCTGCTGAACGTAACAAAAAATATCGCATCAGAGGACAATTACCGCCTGTATTCTACGCTTTTATAGTGGTAACGCTATTACGTAGAATTTTTGTTTCCGGTTTGGGTGTTCCGCCCTTTCAGAGCCTGGCGCGCTGCTCAAAATACAGAGAAGAAACGCGGGTAGAAGAAGCAGCGGAGTCACGAGAAAGTCCAGCCGCCAGCGGTTATTGTTTCATGTTGGACGACAGAAACATAATTGGTGAGAACGGTCGTTCGTTTGTTATCGCTTCGTTTATGTATTTATGGCGTATTTACTTTTAAGTTGCGTAGCGTCAACGCGAAACATTTATCTGTGAGCATCAAGTCGCATAATAACCGTCAACCTTACGGTAGTTGTCGATACCAACATGTTATAGTTAGTGTTAGAACCAGATGCCCGAGCTAATCGATCAAGTCAATTATCCCGCCAAATATCGATTCGTCGATTTTTTTTTTACTCTTAAATTCGCGCTTTACTAGCTAACAACCAATATACGCTAAGCTAACCTAGCTAACGTTAAGACCAGGACATCTGCTGTAGCTTTAGTCCTTATCAATCCGTCTGCTGCTCTCACAGGTGAGGTTTGAAAATGATGCCCACGACCAGGAAGAGAAAGCTCTGCTCTCTGGACTCTGACAGGTGAGAGTCACAGCTTCAGCTATGAACACACAGAGTTTAAGCGTCTTTCTGGTCCTGTCACATTAGATGCTTGACTAGTTTGAGCGACTGGTGTAAAAGCTTCTTTCTCTGTTCTCGTGAGTGATTGTTATTCTATCTCCAGTCATCCGGCCAAGAAGGGGGTGAGGAAGGGGCTGTCACCTGTGAAAAGTGTGAGATCTCCCAGGAAAAGGCTGCCAGGGCGTGTAGCTAAGGAAAGCGGCCCCTCGCCTCTAAAATCTCCACGAAGACCTGCAGGTAGGAATAGTAAGTACACAGGTTTTATTTATTTAGATTGAAGTGTGGGCTTCCTCTGTGCTAAGGCTGCATCTGTATCTGTATCCCTTTTCTAGACTCTCCAGCCAAATTGCCCCAGAAGTCTTCATTCAAACCGTCCTTGGTTACAAGCTCCTTCTATGGCAAACAGAAGACGATCTACCTCACTCCACTAGAGAGGAAGGCGATTAAGGAGGCTCTGCCTACTCCACCTCTTTCACCTCCCTCCCAGGCTAAAAAGCCAGAAGAGAATAAAAAGAAGTCTGGAAAAGGAGTCAACAAGGTGACAAAGGTGTCTGCTGGATCCAACAATAAGGGGAAAATGTGTATTAAAAGCCATGTGACATCTGCAAAGAGCATTAAGCTGCCAAAACTAAACAGGTTTGTTCCCAGCACATCATATTACACAATAGTTTTTTCCCAATTTAAGTTGTAGTATAATGAACCCTTCATGTGCCTTTCTCTTCTTCATTCATTTAATTCAGCAGTGTTGCTACATCAGAATCCAGTACAGCTGCTGCTCCTGCCAACATCACCAAACCTGCAGAGCCCAAGAAAGTAATCACCGTCACCTTCGGCAGCCTGAAGCCTAAGCCCAAGATCTTTGTTGGAGCTGCATTCTTTGGCACAGGGAAGAAACCTACATCTATGTACAAAAAATCCACACCGAAATCCTCAACCAGGCCAGCTTCAGTCCAGGGGAAAAACAAAACTGCACCGTCTCAGAGTGAGCAATCCAAGCTCCTGCAGCAACCACAGAGACCTGATGCAGCAACGAACCAGCCACAGAAACAACCTGAGAAAGTGAGAAGAGCCACTTTTTCCCTGTGTATCTATCTACACTACATATCAAGACGTTTCTAAATCTATACTGTACGTAAACATGAATGTTAAGTCAGTATCATTTCATCCTGGTTTCATGTAGACTGCTGGTCAGCTGACTGACACAGATGAGAAGCAGCTGCCAACCAAGCAGCGAGTAAAGTTTGATCCAACAGACTGGATGGACTCGGTTAATGAGGAGCCTGAATCTCTGATGCCATCAAGGTATTTGACTACATTTGACTCCTTCTTCCCTTCCCTCACTTCACATGCAGATTAATTGATGACTAGATTCCCTATTCATGTAAACACATTCATCAGATCGTCTTCTTCCTTCAGTTCTCCTAATGTGGTGAAGGAGAATCATGGGATGGTCAAGGAGCTGTCAGTCGTGTTGTTACGGACTCCATCTACACCCGCATCCATCACTACCCAGGTACAGCAGAGCAGACATTTGTGTTGCCCATCATGTTGTATATGTATAAGGCATCATTATAACTGCAATACCATCATTGTCTGATTTCCTAGTCAGGCTTCCTGCAGTTTCTTCTCATATTATTGTTTTCCCCCAGGATAAATTGCTGACAGGCAGCCCTGAGCCTGCGTTTGGCCTGAGTGATATAAGCCCCTCCACTGCTGCCTCCAGTCCTCCCAGTGGTAAATACACACATTTCAATCCCTTTATAACGAGAGACTGAACTGTCAGATTCACAAGGTTTAACATCTTCATGTTCATGTCTCCAGAGTTGTTTTCTAACTTGTTCCGTGGAAGTTTTAATTCAGATAATTGTATTTCCTCCCCAGAACCTGCAGCAGTGTATCCCATATTTGGCTCTGCGTCCAAGAGGTAAACACACAACCATTGCCCTGTGTTATCAAGGATAGAGAGAGATGATATATGTTGGCAATAGTCAAGCAATAATATTTATATTTATTAGCATTAATCATATGATGATATCATTCTACAGGCGAAAGAACTCTGCTCTGCGGCCTCCTGTGTCCTGCAGCACCCCCTCTGGCCCGGTGACATCATTGCAGTCTCCTGTCGTTAAAGATCGAGCTCTTCGAAGGAGAAAGGACAAACAGGACAGTGACCAACTCATCATTGTATGTAATAGATTTTTTTTTTAAAGATGTGCGTCCCTACATTTTAGCAGGCCACAATAACTGTGTCATTGTTCAGTAACATGACTTCCAATTTTAAGCCCAATACCTTTACTGCCTTTTACATTTTAGGACGCGGGTCAGAAGCAGTTTGGAGCAACGACCTGCAGCTCGTGTGGCATGGTGTACAGCGCAGACAATCCAGAGGACAATTTCCAACACACCCAGTTCCACCAGCGCTTCCTCGACTCCATTAGATTTGTGGTAAAACTGCACTCTGATCTGATTCAGCATGTTAATTACATGACTTTCCAGAGTCTGTTTCATAGAGAGCAAATTTGTAACATCGTTCTGTGTTCAGGGTTGGAAAAAGGAACGAGTAGTGGCCGAGTTCTGGGATGGAAAAATCCTCCTGGTGATGCCAGATGATCCCAAATACGCCACTAAAAAGGTGCGAGTCTGAAGCCTCCACTGATGCTGTTGCATGTCTGAAAGGCACATGGCTTTCCTGCCATTTATCCTTGTGGCGTTTTGGTTGCAGGCTGATGATGTGCGTCGCGTAGCGGACAATGAGTTGGGTTTCCAGCAGGTGACTCTGAGCAGACCTACGAAGGCCAAAACCTACCTGTTCGTCAACACAGAGCGCATGGTGGTGGGATGTCTCATCGCGGAGCCCATACGGCAGGTGAGTCTCCGTTTGCGTGTGCTCACATAATAGATGTGGGGATGTTTTTTTTTTATTTTCAACTTATCATATCTGTAGGTTTTGTTAGTTTTTGGCTAAAACACAACACCCACAAGTATCTATTTATTTTTAATTCACACCAGTCCACTTTGTCCCTTCAGGCTTACAGAGTCCTTGCGCAGCCGGATCGACACAAGGATATGACCAAGGATGACTTCATGGAGCGACACAGAGCCTGGTGCTGCTCCACCGTCCCAGAGCAAGCCCTGTGTGGCATCAGCCGGATCTGGGTCTTCAGCCTGGCCAGGCGGCAGGGCATCGCAACCCGTATGCTGGACACAGTCAGGTACGATGTTACTGCACACTCAGCTTAGCTCTGTGTAACTGTTCTACAAAGTCTTCAGAGTACTCCCCAAACTAATCGGATTCTCCTCTGGTCCTTTAGGAGCACCTTCACGTACGGGTGTCATCTCACCAAGGAGGAAATCGCCTTCTCTGACCCAACTCCTGACGGCAAACTGTTCGCAACCAAGTACTGCAGCACACCCACGTTCCTGGTTTACAACTTTGTTGCAGGAAGCTTGGATTAAACATACAGTTCAAGTATTAACCGATGTTCAGGCAGGTGTTTATTTCTTTAAGGTTTTATGTGTTGACTAGGTTACGTGCGTGTGTGTATGAGCTACAGTTCAGAGTAAAGTCAGCTTAGTGACTTAACTGTTATCACTCAGTATTTATACTTGGTGCTGCCTCAGTTCCTGTTCAGTGTTGTATATAATGGCAGCATTTTCTGCTACATCTGTAGTGACTGAATATTTTTGAATGCTGTTTTAATTTGTGATGAACTGGAGAGTTAATGGGATCATTTTTGGCATCACAGAAAACTAAATATTTTTCAAATGTTGATTAGGTTCTGGCAGCAGCTCAAGGTTTTCTGAAGGAAAATGTTTAGACAGTGCCCTGTTGAAAGGGGTCCATCTTCACTGTTAAAGGGTTTTCTAGGATGTAAGTATTTAATAAACACTTGCCTTTGTTTTATTTACCTACATTTGTTCCTTACATTCAAACATTTCACTTATATTAAACTCTGACATGTCACTATATCTTCATATAAATGAGGCGACAGCTGAGTAGCTTCGCGACGACTCTTCCTAAAACCACTGATACATCAGAATCTACTTGACACACAAAAAAACAACTAGGTTTTTATGGGCTTTTAGTCAAATTTTGTGATAGAAATACAGGTAATGACTGTAAAACATTTACAATATAGTTAAACAAGACAGACAAGAAGTTAGAGGAATGTGTCCACAGATACGTGTACAGTAAAGTGATCACAAGCCACTGGTGACAGGTATTTGTACATCAAGGTTGTTTCCTCATACTATTTATATTTCAGTAGAGGCTGCAAACAAACAAATCACCATTAAAGTATATGAAACATCGAATCAGTCAATGACTATAACGTCACAGGGCGTTTTCTCCAGCGGGGCGTTGCTCTCTAAAGCCTGGACGATCTGGGCTGCTGAGGGTCTCTTCTTGGGGTCTTCCTCTGTGCAGAGGTAAAACAGCTCCACCATCTTCCGGTACTCGCTGCCCAGATCCTTGGTGTCCAGTGGCGGCCTCGTCCCCAACCTCTCATAGTAGGCATCGTCGTCAAAACTCTCCTCCATCGAGTCCTCTGGAGAACAGATAAAGGTATTTAAGTTATTGCCTGTCTTACTAAATTAGAGTGAAAGAAAACCAATATAATAGGTGTGTGCAACAATGTTTTTGTTTCTTTGAGTTTTTCCAATTTATCATTAGAGTTGGTTTAACAATCATTCTGGTTAATCCCTGAAAATAAACCTTAAGGCAAAGTTGACATTTTTAATCATTTTATCTGCAGCTGTTTATATAACTGAATAATCAGGTAATTGGTTCAAGTTTTCAGTTGTGCCTCACCTTCATCCTCCTCATCTTCCAGCATCTCCAGGTGAGGCATGGCCAGCGTCATCATCTCCCACAGAGTTAGTCCGTAGGCGAAGATGTCTGCCTTGTCTGTGATTTCTCCTTCCTCCTCCAGAGCTTCCTTCGGTTTCCATGGCTCTGTGCCGATGTACTCCGCCTTTGGGTCTGACACTGAGAACAAAATAGAAATGTTTTCAAAGCAACTCAAATTAGACTTGATAAGAGTTTAATGACAACACTAACATTCATTTTGTCTGGGTTTCTAAACAGCGTCAGCCAATTTTTTCTTTTGTCACAACAAAGCAAGATCCAGTTGTTTATGATTAGTTTGAATTGAACCCAGTAAGGGAGAGACCCCACTGGCTGATGGTGTGTGTTTATAAGAAGAGTCACAGCAGGACAGACATGAGGATTTATGTTTCTGTCTGGGCAGCGGAACAAAGTGAATCAACTGTTGTAAACAACTATCTTCACCAAAATGTTACAGCCAGTTCTGAGCTTTAACCTAAAATGAACTCTTTTCAGACAAGTTTCACTGGATGACATGTTGCTTCTTTATGACCCAATAAATACTGTTGCTTGTTCCTACAATTACACAATCCACATATTTGTTGCAAAGCAACACAGCTTGTGACCGGAAACTGAGCTTACCACTCATGTTTCCATCCAGCTGCAGTGACACGCCAACATCACAGATCTTGATTGTCTCAAAGTCGCCCTTGATCACCACGTTACATGACTTCATGTCCCCGTGCAGCAGCCGCTTCTCATTGTGGAGATACTGCAAAGACAAAAACACATGTGGCTCAACATCCTTAAACGATACTCAAATTAAATGTAAAAGACTGGTAATGACAAGCAACAGTGTTGTACCCATAAATGTTTTGTCTTTTAATTTCAAGAGTTGCAGGTTTAATGTGCTGTACAGAATTCCTCTGTAAATAGTCATGTCAACATTGTTTATGGGATATCTGTCTTACACGTCTAGCATTTTATGAAAACATAAGCCTCAGGTTGTAGTTGCCAGTCCTAAAATAAACCTAATGCTCTAAAACTTTTTTTTATTCAAATAGTTTGAGTAGCGATGCAGTGAGTATCTGATCCAGTTGAGACACAGTAACACAGACTCCAGGTACAATTACCTGCAGACCTCGAGCCACGTGCAGCGCCACTTTCTCTACGTTGGCAGCAGGAAAAGCTTTCAGGCCGTCCTCTCGCCTTTTCTCTATCATGTCGTTGAGGGACTGCTCTCCTCCGTACTCCATAGCCAAACACTTGGATCCGTCCTTAGCCGTGGTAAAGGCGCGGAAACCTTGTTGATAGGACAAGGAAGCACCGTGTGAGGGAGGTCAGGGACATGCAAAGCTCCATTAGACTCACGGTCACTGCACTACGAGTCATGACAGGTCTTCTGAAATAACCTAAACACCATCATAATTTGACAGCACCAACATTCATACTGCTTGCATCCCAACACCTGGTTTAAACTAAACAAAACCACTCTCTCACCAACAATGTTTGGGTGATTGATTGCCTTCAGAGTCTTGGCTTCGTCGTTCAGGCGTTTCTGGTAAACCGACACTTGTTTGGCTGCACATTTGCTGTTGATCTTCTTCACAGCCCAGGGAGACGCATTTAGCTTCCCCACTCTGAAATCATTTATTAAACAACTGTTGATACACAGCTTTAATCTATCATTTATACACAGAAATAAACCCAGCAACATGCAGCTGTAGTAACAGAACTAAGAAAAACTATAAGTCTGAAAACACTGATTCCTTATAACTAATAGAAATTGTACTTGTGTCGAATCAAATAACCTGTTCATGAGGTAAACATTGACTCCTGTGCCGCAACCCAGCTTCTTCATGAAGGGCGAGGCTGGGATGGTGATGGGGGTCCCTCCGCTGCTGGTCTCCCTCCTCACTCGGACAGTTTGAGGGGTCTTGAACGAGCCCTCGTCGGTGGATGTGGTGGGTGAGGAGGCCATTCTACCGGTGGAGCGGAGTTTTAAAGGTTATTGACTGTGTGCCACACAAGACGAGTTGAAATCTGAAGCTGTTTTAATCCATAACTACTTAAAGTGACAATAAAACGCCTAACTTTAAACAGGGCGCGTCTCAGTAAAGGAGCAAGTCACTTGTAAATAAACTGACGTTAACGTTTAGCTTAGCTAACCTCGGAAAGAGCAAACACGTCTCTGATGTGAATACGGCGCCAGTCCGTTTAAAGTTCACCTCGGCTGCGTTTTCAGTGAGCAGAACACACCGTTCAGAGAAGATAAGCGACTTTACCTGAGCTTCCTTCCACTGTCACGACAATAAAGCTGCTGACAAAACGCGCCCAACGTTCAAACTGCGGACGACGCGCTACGGAAGCCGCAGAGAGTCAACGCGGACGCGACGCGCTTCGAGCTGCAGCGACAACCACGAACTAAGGTCTGATCCAAAACAAGTGTAAGTAACACGTTAAAATCCCGAAGGCGCGATGTTAGAATAAAACACTCGAAGGTCTAACACAAAGTTGTTGTATTTGTAATAAAAGCGTTTCACCAGCTGATGTCAGCCATGCTCTGAAACTGCGCATGTGTGAACCAGGTGCAGGTGTTCGCGTTTCTGATTAATGTGTCATGTTATGGTCGAAGGCTGCAAGACTGTGTGCAAGGTAATAACCAGCCTCACCAACCACACATTTATCACTGAGTGAAGAGACTATTTTAGCCTTTAACGCGTCGTGAGTAACTGATTAGACCACATCTGCCTGCAGGGACGCGCAGAACGTGTCAATCTAGGCTCTAACATCAGGAACTAGTCCAGAATAACTTCCTTCCTGCTGATATTGAATCTGACCTCGACCTCGGCCTCATTTTTGTTTCTGCAGATGTCCCCAGACTGGTCTGCTCATTGTGTGGAAGGATGACTGCTCCACTATGAAGGAGACGAGCAGGAATGTGGCCTGATGACAAAGGTTGGGGCTGATGACTAGACGTCACTGTGTGCTGCTTCTGGTTTCCCCTGAGGGGGAATCGACTGAAGTTTGAGGCTCTGCTGCCCTTTAACCGACGAGCTGTTCAGTGTGCAGACATCCAGACAAAGAGGAAGATGCTTTCTGTCACGGTCACAAGATAAAGAAGAAACAGCACAGTTTCCATTCAAAGTGGCCTGAACACACGGCATCAGAAACAAGATCAGACACCAAACCATTCATCCGTTGCTCCTGTTACACGTTTAAGTGTTCATCAAAGAAAAAATACTTCAAATCTTGACTGGATGATAAATGAAACCACGCTGCCCTGAGTGAAACTGGTTCTCTCTGCGTCACGACTGTCAGATCAGGTGATTTTCACTCGTTTCTTCTCCATGTGTTTCACATGTGGAAACATTCATACGTGTAATTACACAAACTCCACGTCCACGTGCTCCAGCTTTTGTGACCAAGGCTGTGACACACACACACACGCGCACACACACACACACACACACACACCATCTCCCTCTTTCTCTTCACCTGTTGACGTCTCAAATGATCCTGTTTCCAATTCACCTCTCAGTTCTATCAACAATAACAAAGCTCACCTGTTTAAACAAATCTACATTTTATTATTTCAGCAGTGCATATACAAAATTTTAGTGGTACAGATGTGTATTTTTGGGTTATATATGAGTTATGACCAGCACAGTGTAATAAAAACAGACGCACTACAGGCATTTTCCCCAAGTTGCATAAAGAAAGGTCTGCGTGAAGCCAAGTACACGTTACAAAACAAACTATAATCTGAAGTGGGAAAACTGCACATGGGAGCAGCTGAGTGCAGCTGCATTCGGCTTTTCAAAGCTAAGGCACTGACATGCTTTAGATTTCAGAGTGTTTAGGTTGTTTGACCCTGTGAAACCAAAGCTTTGACCTGAGGTGACTAATCAGGAAATCACATCTCAGTTTCTACTCTGCAGACGCTGCAGGTCTGAGAGATCTGAGAGAAGAGAGTCAGGCCACATCGGGCCTGGAGAAGGTCAACTGGAGGCGACGCTGGCAAGTTTTAACGTGATTGTCTGAATTGTTTTCACCTGCTTTTCTCTGACTCTGCAAGCAAAGTCCGACCAAGTTCCTTTAAGTGAAGCTTCTACTTGCAGCAGTGTCGTCTCTATGTACTTCCTCCTAACCAGCTCAGGCCCGACTGGATCGCTCCATCTGGAGGCTGTGCTTATTAAGACCTTCACCACAGAAGTAGGAAACTAAGGTCGGCTGTGTTCTTTGTAGAAACGTGTTCACTTTGACATTAGATAAATGTATAAATTTTATTCTTCAGCTTCTGAGACACATTCAATAGAAACGTTATAAAAATATTCTATTATAGTACCAAGTGAGACCAGCTATTTCCAAGGTAAACATTGCATCCATGTGATAGTGAAAAGAGTAGCATTATATATCATATGCATCCATTATAACATGGTTTAACTCTATTTCTGTCTCTGTGAAGATAAAAATGAAATCATAACAGGTCACGTCTACTCTGCTTTTACCAAAACAAAGCTAAATGCTAAATAATTCATCTGATCTATATCAACACATGACACATTTCCTCAAACCTTGAGTAAACACAAAGCGATTTTCTAAGAAACCGCTTCAGAGGAATTTCAACCAATAATATTTTCTTTGCTGTGCTTTAAATGGGCATCGCTGTTTAAATAGGAGATGACAAATAAGCAAAGTAAAAAGTCTGGGAGCCCCGGGTGTTATCTTTGGCCTTCGGTCAGAACTCCGTGACCAAAGGGATGAATGTTACGCCTTTAGATGAACAACAGACATGAGGAGTAAACACAAACTGGCTGCCACTCAGTCAAACTGTGGTCGAGCATCACACACACAAGTTGAATGAACGTCTACAGCCGTGGAGGTTTGTAACTTTGTACAACCACTGCAACTAAATGCATGTTGTTTAATGCAGGCCCTTTATAGACAAGCAGCCAATTCACTACTGGACCTTCTGTAGGTGAATATGATGCGTACATGCGCGTTTGCATTGCATAGTCATATGATCACAGGCAACCGTGACCTTTGGCATCAGCTCCATGAGGCCACAGCAAGTCGGTGATTGGCGGTGGAGGCGATAAAGAGTTTCTGAGACACTTCATGCATCATATTTAAATTTTTCTTTCCTGTGCTGTGGAACATCCTCCTGCGTGAGAGATGAAAAGCTGAACAATGTGGACAAATACAACTAAATCTGCTGCAGCTCAGCGACGGGTGATATTCTGTCTTTAAAACAGAGACGAATACTCTGTTACATCTTATAATAAAAGACATGCCCACACGTGTTTAAGGCTGCCACCAATTATTTTCTATAACATCTATTATAATCGAATTATCTTTAACGTTATAGGGTCTGTTGGGACACATCCGCCTGCTTTCTCAACTCATTTCTCATTTCCAAACTGCACTTTTCCCTTTTCTACACCGAAGCACTTGACATCACGCACCAGTCAAGTCCAGCTGTGATGACATTAAAATAACTTTTTTGTCTCCTTTCGTTTGGACACAAACTCGTAAATGGACATCGTGTGTGGATGTGTTTAAAGCGGGACAGATTCCACAGATTAGAGGAGCGGGGGAATTTTACCGAGAGCCACGGGGGAAAATGTTGGTTTGTGAGTTTTTCCGATTTCAAGGTGCACTGAAATATGTTCCCTCTTCAAATTCAAAACATGACTGAGTAAAGAGACGGCATATATTTAATTCTAACCTGCGGCTTGACGTGAGGACACTTGGTTCCAGCTTTTTTTAAAGAGCAGCAGCCCTTAAAATTAAGGCCCCACCGAGTTGTACGCTTGGTCTGGTGTGGACTCGTGTGTATGCAGGCATGAGCATGTGCATTAATGCTGAGACAAGCCAACGTCTGGCAGTCAACAAAGACCCATCGTTATAAATCACACGCATCCGTCTGTTTAGACTCATCTGTTCTCCATGATCGTGTCACGTCAGCTGTAATATTCAGCGTTTTTTACCAGCGTAAAGCCCAGAGTAAGGTTTCAAACACGTGGTCAAATGCTACAGTAACAGGTTCTCTCTGGCCCAGTTATTATTTATTGCCGTATGGAGTTTTCATGGCTATTGTGTTTGCTAATGTTGGCTTGTTGCTCCTCCAGCTGTCAAAGCAGCGTTTCCAACTCACACGTTTCGCTGCTGCACCGTTGATGCTGAGCAGTTGGCATCCAGTAGGTTTCTGGTTTAACGCGTCTGATGCTGCTGCAGATTCAGCTGCTTAGGAAATGGTGCAAATGTTGACACAAAGGATTGTTAGTGTCAGCGACCTGTGCTCTTATTTTGAAGGCCACAGTTCTTCACTATCTCTCCCCTGGCTCCTCTGTCTCTCAACCTCTCACCTGTTGCTCATTGTTCCCAGCACATATTTAACCTCCTGCTCAGACCCTGTTCCGCTGCCAGATCGTTGGTTTTCCCAGCCTGCGTGTTGTAAGTGGCTTAGTTTCCTCTGTTCATGTCTTGTTGCGTTGCCTGTGCTTGTCAGAGGTGAGTGTAGTTTGAAACACCAGGGAGGAGGTGTCGGATGCACTGAGACTGAATGAACGTTCACCAGATCAACGACCTGCTTGGGTTGTGTGAGAGCCCGCGTTAACAGTCGGCCATGTTTGGACACGTGTGGAAATGTTTGGGACTGTTTGTGTTATTCCAGCTTTTCTGACGCGATGTTTTCTGTCCTAGTTTTTGTTAGTTTTGTTACGGGATGGTTTAATGCGTTGCCCTAACAGGTGAGCATGTGTAGAGAAAATACCAACCTTAAAATGCAAACCGCTACTGTCCTATGAGAAACGACGTACTTCAAAGGTGCACGGCAGTAAACAGACCTTGTTTGTTTACAGAGCTTTGTTTACTCTTTGTTTGTTGACGTTTGCAAGTCACCAAATGAATATAGTACCTACTCTGCAGCGCTATATTAGTTAAGCCAGGGCCGTGCTGTGTGAGCCTGCGATGAACAGCTGCCTGTAAATGGAAGTCGGCTCATGTGTGACGCAGTCTGTTCACTGTCTTTGTGTCGTTTCAGCTCCACAGCTACTTGAGACGACAGCTGACAAACAAGGGCTGTGATGGTGAGGCTGCGGCGTCGGCCCGACCGCACACGGGACCAAAGCCTCTGACCTGCTCCTTCTGTTTGCAGGTGAGGCCTCAGTGCTAGCAATCAAAACATAACTTGAAAATGTCTTTAAATCAGTCTTGTGGCTGAAATAGTCACGTTTAGTTGTAAACTGAGTCGATGCGCAACGTGGAGGCTTGTCAGGGGCGTGGCGCTCGTTTTTGGCAGGCAGATAAGCGACGTGCTGCTAATGCGACACCCCTGGTGCAAATGTTGACGCGACGCGGCTCCTGTTTAAGGCACAGTTTGAGAACGTGTCCAGCAGCCGCAGCAGAGTCCGGGTCCGAGAGTTAGGTGGCGCAGGTCACGCCAGCGTCCTCCACGTGACCGCAGTTGGTTTTGCCCCAGCCGGAAAACTTACACTGGTGGATGGTGTCTTCGGTCCCTGTGCAGGCTACGTCATCCATCCAGATCAGACCCGAGCCTGCAGAGAAAAGGGCATGACGTTACAAAATGCACTTTGTTCATATCTGAAACAGATTTCCCCAAATGTGAAGCGTGCAGGGAGAAACCGGGTGGCTCTGCTCCATTATTACTTCTAGTTTACTATAGTTTTTGAAAACTGTTACCGTCCCCACAAAAAACAAAGTCTAACCAAAGAACCATCCGTCATTATGACTGTTTGGAGGCGTCTCAGCGTGATGCTTTGGATCAGATAATATTCTGACGCGCTGCTCCAGCTGCGAAGCAGATCTCTTGGCCGTATTGTTTTCTCAATAAACTTCGGTTCCTGTTTGTAAAACCAGGATCACTGGAGGCTTCGCAAAGTCCCAGATGCTTTAGTTTTGCAACAGTGATTGGAGGAGATGTTCCTCAGCTGCAGGGGAGTGGAGACATTTGGTTTCACTCACACGCTGATAATCTATATCTGCATGAATAAAGGTGAGAGGAGTCGTCTCCTCGCAGACAGCAGCCAATAATCCCTCCAGCCGTCAGACGGCCGCATCGTGAATGGACGGCTGAGAGCCTCCAGTGGTTTATTCAGCGTTAATAGGTTACGCTGAATAAACAAGCTGTGTATTAACAATGTTGAGTTTGTTATTGTGAGGATCTGTTGGTTTTATGAAGTCCAATCAAAAACGCTGGTTCAGCTTCAGGGCAACAGGCTCTTCAGGCCAAACTCCTGCTTTTTAATCAACTTCTATTTTTTACTAAAACTGCAAAAAAGTTCAGAACCGAGACAGCTGACGAGTAGACGATGGCACCATGAAGACAAGTTTAAATAAGAGTTTTAATTTGCTGCGCGTCGACTCCTTTGTGCCTGATTTAACCACGTGCCCGTGGCCTCATTATCAGCGTCTTCCTCATGTCTGATCTGTAAGAAGCCTGTTCATTCTCCCAAACGCTCTCTCAGTTTAGTCGTGGTTGAAAACTGCCTACACGTCTGACTTGATCTGTGGAAAATTAGGTTTCAGTGACGACATGAAGTCAACCTCTGTGGCGTCCAAATGAAAAACCGTGACGGGACAAAAAAAGCCTGATAAATACTGGAAACGCACTGATCACATGAGAGCAAAAGCCTGTTTGTATAATAAAGTCCATAAAGATGGATTTAACTACTAGTGGGGTCTGGGACCCGAAATCAACGTTGACGTCAATCCTCCATTGTTTTTCAGAGCGACGCAGAAAGTTTCCATCATTGACGCCAAAAAGAAGAGTCTGACAAGTTTTGAACCCAAACAAGATAAGGTAAGACGAGTCTCAGCTGTTCCTGTATTCAGTTCATCATGGCAAGTCATTAAAACGAACCCTACAGACCTTGAGAGATGCTTTACCGGCCATGCAGAGAAATCGTCTAAATCGGTCCAGGCCTCGTTCCGTCCGTGCTTTAGGTTGTTGTTCTGTTCAGGGTTCAGTCAGAGGAACAAGACGGAAATAAGCGGGGAAGAAACGGCAGATGTGACGCTACACAGTTCTTGCTTACTTGGCTTTGGAGGGTTTGCTGTAGTAAATGCAGTACGGAGCCTAAAAGTACCGTCCTGGTTCTTGGCCTCTTTCAGGGTTTTTCTCACTAAATCAAAGCTCAAGTGGAGCAATGAGATAAAAAAACAAACCCAGGATGAAGTTCTGGAAATCTTACAGAATTTAGGTTGGTTTTATTTACGTACTGTAGCCAAAATCTGAAATGTTCAAATGTGTCCTGTGACGCGTTGAACTGAAAATGACACATCTTCCTATTATTCTGCATTGACAGCTGCATTAAAAGGTTTCTTACATAATGAAATGAATAATGGGCAGTTTTACTAAAGTATATTTTCTCATAATAAACGTGGGTGTCAGCAATGAGCCAGAAACGTTTCAAAGACGTTGGTTAAAACGTGAATGACTCATCTGAAAGGGTGTATTTGATTGACTCCAGCCATGATGTTAGTCACTGCTGTTGCCATTCATTGGATCCAAGGTGTGTTTTCCCCCAGTTTTCCAGACCTATTGGTAACAACTCTGCCTGGACAGAGACTCTGGATGATGTAAGGTCGACCGGCGAGTGAAATTAAATAAGAAGGACAGAAAAGGAGCGAGAGGAATTGGACCTTGGGGATTCTTCCTTGACGACATCTGGCTCACACGACTTTCCTCGTAAAATATTAATATTAATCCCTGCAGCATTTTAGGGCACCGCTCAAATAATACTCCTCACCCGCGAAAAGCAGCTCTATTAGTCATTTTCGCCACGGATGTGTGCGCGTGCTCGCTTCTGTCCAAGCCGTCATGAGGGAGGCACCAGGCCTCGTCGTCCTCTAGCTCGATCTGTCACAGCTCAGCTGTTCTCTTCACACACGAGAGCAGGTTCACACCGAGCTCAAAGTTTGGACCTCGACGCTGTGGCGAACGTTACGCTGACGTCATGGAGCGCGACCGGTTTGAAGCTGGGCCAGTGATGGTCTGAGGCGCAGACCTCCGTGGCAGGAACATGGACACTAGGTGTGGGTTGACCGTGAGCGCCGACCGTCTCGTACCCTGTCCGAAGCGTCCCGTCTTATGAACCTGGCTGGCCCCTTGGTATCCCAGCATCCTGCACACCACGTCTCCGTCCTTTTTGTCCCAGACGTCGTCACAC
The DNA here is from genome assembly GCA_030770545.1 of Macropodus opercularis. NCBI lineage: Eukaryota > Metazoa > Chordata > Actinopteri > Anabantiformes > Osphronemidae > Macropodus > Macropodus opercularis. Next base: position 2,431,241 of record CM061112.1, read on the forward strand.
ACCGTCCCCCAGCGGCGTTCGTGGAGGACCTCCACGCGGCCCTCATGAGGACCCGATCCGTTAACCAGCCGCACCAGCGTCTCGTCCACTGCGAAACACAGACAGAAATACATAATAATACCATACGCAGATTAAATGTGCACGATCAAACATCGTTTTACCGTGTAATGTGAATTTCTTCAGTGATTGTTTGGTGACTGATAGTCTGGCAGTAATCTTGTGAAGCTGACATGCACTGATTGAAGAAGTCTGAAATTTATAACTTCCTGCTCTGGAGCTTTAGCCTATGCATCTGTAAGCATTTATCCAGTCATCATACTGGAAGCCAAAAACTGTATCAGGACATGAAAGCTGGAAAGATGAAGAACGGGACGAGGATGAGATGATAAAAGAAATCAGTTGTAAAATTTAAAACGAGAACATACACTGTGCTGCTCAGACTGGGCGACAGTGAAGGTCGGTGAAATTTTAAGCTCAGAAATGAAACACAGCCAACACAACGTTGACGCGCTGCCTTGCCCAGTGGCACTACAGCCAAGCACCTCAAAACAAAGCCTGCAGTATAGTTAGCTGGAGTATTTGCTCCAGCTGAAGCTCCACGGAGCCTTCGTTTACCTTGTGCTACGCAGCAGCTGTCCTCGATTTATCACCTTTCACGGGGGAGAGAAGTAAACACGCTGCTGCAGACGGCTCCTCGATGGAAAGCCGTGCACGCTGACCGAAGCCAGACACATTATCTGCACAGGATATTAGTAGCATCAGACCATCATAAATTTGAATTGTGTAAGATTTCGCTCCCATTATATCGTCAGGCATGCACTCAGCAGCCCATCATAATTTAATATCTACCATTAAATGACACCATCATATCTGCTGCACATATTTGTAATGCTAACGTTCTTGCAGAGCGCCTGCAAACGAAAACCAGAAATGACAAACACCCGCAGCCGCCTGTTGCCCGTTTATCAGTGAGTGGTAGAATATGCTAAGTAGGTAAATACAGAATCCCCCAGAACAGATGGTGAAGCTGTTTGATAATGCAACAACCCGACGACCCTCCTGATGCAACAGAAAAGTTTGTTTTCGTGTCGTTATGAATGAAATCTGAGCCTTGAAGTGATGCATGTCCTCAGGAGATCAAATCAAATTATTCTACATAATAATTAGTTGTTAAAAGCAAACACTGCTGGAATGAAAGGTGATACTGGATATAAAGTACCTTGTGTGAGGAACAACTGCTGGATTGTACACATGTAGTAAACGATGGCTATCTGTCCCATTCATCGCTCTAATCTTAGTTTGCACATGTTCGAATCCCCCTGAGTCATGACTCACTACTTTCTCACATTTTTCTCACTCGCTGCGTCCTCTCCTATCTAAGCCCTTCACTCCTCCCCTCAGGGTCCCTCATTGTGCAAATGAGAAGCTCTGGGGAGACGAGGAAGAGGAAGGAGTGGAACGTCTCCAGATGAAGGCAACACATTTAGACACAGAGATAATCAGAACCGTACAAACAAGGGTCGCAAGCGTTCATATCTCGGCTATAACCGAATTACAGCCTGTTCTTTCTGAAGGAAGTGCACTTGATTTATTTGAAACAAAACGGGGTCAGATGCCAAACACAGAGCACATGGTGCACAGGTGAGAAGAGAGGCACCAGGTGGAGGCTTGTAGGACCCAGCGCCGCAGAGGAAGGTGCTGGTGTTTTAGTGAGGAGGAAAGACTGATGCGTGGAATCTGCTGCATTTATATACATGTATGTATAAAACATTAACTAAATATTAGTTGTTGCATGAAATGAAAAAGAGTTGAAGTCGTTTTTTCATTTTATCGTTTAACTTTAACAGAAGTCAACGTAAAAACTTCAGGTAATTGTACAACTAGTCAAAGTCCCTGATCTGCAGCTTCGGCCCCACAGTTCTCTGTTTTCACACTGGTTTACCGTAAACGAGAAGCTGCATCATTTGGATTCAGCTTCGCATTTCATAACAAGCTTGACTGTGAAAATAAGGGAATGAATGCAGACTGCGTGAGGTTAAACGACTGCCTTCGTCCAGAGAAAACTAGAAGAGTGAGCAACAAGTTGATGTTCGTCCAAGTGGTTCAAGCCTCGGAGGCCAGGGGAGCTGCAGCACCACACTGTCAGTACCTGAGCAAGGCCAGAACATTGAGTGATTGCACATTACTAATGTTTATCTGGCAGGCAGGGCCGGGCTGGACTGGACGGGACCGAGCGGCTTCACTCGCTAACTAGCTCCATCTGTTTCGAAAACGTTCTTCTTGAAACGTGTTTGTCGTCCCGGCTCCTTCGATGTGTTTTCCTCTTTTGACTCCTGCTTCTTCTCTTCCTTACTGTTTTGGGTAATTAGTTTTCTTATAATTCGATTTTCTCGGCCAGAAACACTTGGCAGACACACATTTTTAAACAATTCCAGTTAGATTACACGTTAAACACCAGAAACAGGCAAACAGCTGGCCTGGCACAGCCTCAGCGAATCCGAACCAGCCAGCGAGCTCCTCTGACAGATCCAGAAGACCATGAAGGAGTGAATTGGGTGTGATTCTGCAGAGTAATTTGTCAAATAACGCAAAAATAATGATTAACTCTTTTGTTTCCAGATGTATTTGTGCCTGTGTGTGAAATAAGAAATGTTCAAAACTAAAGCAACCCGCTCTGCAGGAGAGCTGGGCTCGGTTTGAGCAACAGATAATTGGTTTCAGCTAATGAAAAGTAGACATAAATATTAACAATTGAGCAAGTGGGGGGCATTTCAACAGCAGTAAGGGCTGAAAGTGTTCATTATTTGTGTTGGAGGGTCGCCCTGAGTAGTGATTACTTTTTGGCTTCAGGTGGATCCCCACATAGAAATTAAATAACATAAAACACCAGGGTGCTTTCATAAGTCCGAGTCTCATGGTGGAAATAAATTGCTCATTATAGTCCAAAGCTGAAATCATTTCTATTTGGATCCCTGCAGCTGCAGACGTGCGCCATGAAAACAAGCTGCCCAGCATGAAACCCCCTCCACTTACGGACAGACCCTCAGGACTAACCATCGCGTTCAAGACCAAGCGCAACGATTCAGCACGGTTCCAGCCGGGCCAGGCAGATGGCCGCCCACACTGGGTTTGGCTCTGCCCGTGCTCCCAGTCTTTGGTTCTAGATGTTCATTTGCCATCAAAGAGAATAGAGAATCTGATACTTCTGCTGAAAAGCCCAACATGTGTGTGCGAACCGTCCCACACACATAATGTCTGGGGCCACTGTGTTGCTGGTTCTGGTGTGTGACCATACAGGTATTCACTCTGGGCTTTGTAGTGTAAAAAGATCCACGTAGCGCTTCGGAGCGTTTTACGACTTCACGACGTGTTTGTGACGCGGCGGCTCGATCTGATGTTTCTGACAGGCCGTCACATGTGGTTTCAGTCTTTCTCTGAAAGCTCAGACATCAGTGGCGAAAGAGCCGATCTTTGTCGGTTCTGTAACGAGCATGAAGCAGGGTTCACGCGTTCTCGAATGCCACTCCATCGCTCATCATCACAAAACCAGGAGTCACAGCAGTGCACATTCGTGGTCTCTGGCGCATTTGAGCCTTTTCTTTCTACCCGGTTCAGCTGCGCCACCTCAGAACACTTGGTTCTGGGGATTCGTCCTGAAACCTACAGCATTTCCACTTTTATTCAAATATGAACGCTCACCTGTTTTCTCTCCTCCGTCTCCTCGGTCGCCCTTCTCCCCCTTCAAACCTCTTTCTCCTCTGTCACCTGAGGAGACAACAAAGCGACGGTTACTTCGGCTGAACAGAAGCAGGAGATCTCACATTTAATCCTTTATGTGGGAGTGAACGTCTTGTTGTCCAGTTTTCAACTCGACACCACGCAGCCAAGTGCAGGTCAGCTGCTGGAATAGTTTCTCTGCCCGTTTCCTCTCCTTCTCCTCCATGCAGTATATTTTAGCCTCTGAATTAACCGGCCCTGTAATTACGATAAGTACATATAATGAAAACGTGAGATGATTCCCGTCTGCATCCTGTGATTAAATTACCTCTGGAAGTTGTGGTCAGGACGAGTTTTTGCCCTACTGAGGCGAAGGAGGAGAAACGTTTACATCTTACATTTGAATTTTTATCTTTTAAGTACATTTTTATTGAGGGTGTTGAAAAGTCAAAATGCTGGCAAGTTGAGAAGCCTCCAAGCGGGACAGGGTCTGTGCCGTTTCTGAACCTCTGGTCTGTTTTTGCCATGAAGCTGTAAGAACGTTGTGGCTTCAATCCTGACCTTTAATTTAACTTCCATTTTCACATCCAGCACCACAGGGCAGCTGCCAGGCGAGGTGGCCGTCGGGCCCACCTAGCTTTTTACTGCATGTGTGCGTCCTTGGAGCCAAGCCCTTCCTTCCTGTGACGTCCTCAGCCGTCAGCGTCACCTCCGCTTTGACCACATCCGTACCAAGTAAATAACACACAAACATGTCACTAAGCTTCTCCGGGGCCACAGGAGACGACATATGCATTTAATTTCACGCTGCAAAAGTCATTACAATGCTGATGCTGCACTGTCTGAAATTTAAGCCTCACACATTTTTAGCCGTGGGGATTTTGTCCAGACTGAATTTTCCCAACAGCCACTGACTGTATTACCAAATGATCCCCTGGCTGTTCCCATAACAGTAAGTCAGCTTCTACTTAAAATAATAATCACAGCATCTACAGGACAGATTTGGACAAAATACGGTGCATTCATGTTCCCCTCGGGATCATCTGAGTCACTGTGCGCATCCTCCAACCTTGTGCCCTCAGCCGCATTTTGTATTTAGCTTTATTAAGCCAATGGCAGCGTGCAGACAGGCTCAACGTAAATGGGAATTATGTGGTAAACACTTAGCTCACAGAACTGATTTCACCTGAAACACTGCAAAGCCACGATTCTCTTACATCAACAATATATTAATATAAGGCACAAAATGAAGCATTCTGATCACAAGCAGCTGCTCTTGATAAACCTGCAGCATGCCTGCACCAAATGGCACAGAAACACGGCTGGTATCTGGTGAACGAACGTCAAACACGCACTGCAGGACAAAAAGGATCCAGATGTTTTTCTCACTAGATGATCAAAGCAGTTGGAATAGTTCGTTAAGCTTTACGTAACCAGGAAATCTCACTCAGATCTCGAGATCCGCCCATGAAGTACAGACACATATAAGCATTCAGAGAACATCAACACCCAGGAAACGACCTTTCCGCCGAGCATGTCCGCCAAAGCCAGTCCTTACATCGTTTTGGTGATGCCTCTACCCTTGAGCCGACCTTGACCTGAAGCCCCTGATGACAAACTCTTCACCCTTCACTGGTTTGTTGAACCCACAACCAGAGCCCCGATGAGGGAAAGCACAGACAGATGCTGTATGAAAATACCAGCGTGTAGATGTTGGTTTTCTTCATCGTGAGTCTGTTACAAGCTGCGCTTTGCACAATTACAGTGACCTATATTAAAATCCACCAATATTAGAACAGACTGCTGCTTATTGCTGCGCCATAACAACCAAGTGCACACAGACGACAACAGATGACCCTGGGCCAATGTTTTGAGAGCCGCTGGCCAACAAAGGGGACGGTTGGACTCTCTTCTGGACATTTCATCCAAACTCAACCCTGACTGGCAGCAGCTGTTGGCAAAACACACACAATGACATGTGGTCACAAGAACGACAACACGGCGGTGCCTTATCGTGTTAGTCTCGGTTATGGTTCCTTCCACGGAGCTCCGTGTGCGTCTGATTGTGTTTTTGTTATCACTGGCACCGTGCGGCCGGTGATGCCAGAGTGGAAACGCAGACACTCCAGGGTTCGGCGTTAAGTGCTGTTTAGATATGAGCTAGTTGGGATAAATCCACTACATCCACTCGCGCTGAAGGAGATTCTGCTGACGTTTACTTGGAAAATTTAAACTGTTCAGTGGAGAAAGACTGAAAATATAGAATCTTGTAAAATTTTCTCATTATAAAGACAAACCTGAGGCGATAGGCCAGACAGCTGTTTCTGAATAATAACAGCAGGATACGGTCAGTTGAGCATTTAAAGCTTCGCTGGATAAACCACCTGTTTGTGATGTAATAAGTGTGACAGGCTTGGTTCTTGTTGTTAAAGGGTTCCTCGCAGAACGGTTTTCAGCAGCTGTTACAGAAATGATTTGAGCTGCAAATGTGTTGACAAGAATCAGCCTGTGGGAGGTAACACAAGGCTGCTGGTTGAGAGACTCGCTGTAATGCGACTACTGTGACGTATACAGCCTCACACGGATTAGATTAGATTAGATGACACACGTGTGACAGTTTTATTTAGAACAGGTACTAAATAATACAACCTTTGGGTCCAGCTGGTCCAATATCCCCTTTTTCTCCAGGATTGCCATCGACCCCTGCTGACCCCTGCAGGCCATTCGGCCCCTGTTTGCCTTTCTCTCCTGTAAACCCTAAAACACAAACACAGAGCAAACAGGCTTAAGTGAACGATAAGTGGGTCAGATCCAGCGTCGGAGTGGTTTGACATGGGCTGGGGCCTGGACTGTGGGCAGGTCCAGCCTGTTCTCAGTAGAATCACTGCTCCTTTGCAAGAAAAGGAGCCAGTGAAAGTCAAATCAAGGTTCCTCCTCTGAGCCATTCATCTGAGATTTTCTGGGCATGCAGGACATTAAATATCTCATCTGGCTTCAGGCAGCGCAGGAGAAAGTGCAAGACGTTGTTGAGATGATGCCTTGAGCAGCTTGCTGAACATGCACGAAAAGAAGAATTTGAAATCGTGTTCATGTACATTAATAAATGTGTAATTGCAGTAATCACATGCCAGCACTTTCTGGTATGCTGTGACTGCATCAGTCTTACTGTTGAGCAGTCTGAATGAAAAATGACACTGGAATGCATTAAGGCCAGAAACACAAAATAGGCAGATGATGAACGATATCATGTTTTCTGTGGTTTTCTGTTCTGCCGCTCAACAATTTGCTCTTAAAAACATGTTAGGAAATGCAATCAATCATATTCTGGAGCCGGTATGTTCTGCAGGATGATCCAACTAGATCGCACAGCGAGTCCAAGAGGAGTCTTGAGACTGAACGTCCTGCTTGAGGTTTGGTTCAGGCAGGGTTAGAGAATCCGGGGCTTCCTTTCAGTTCATGAGTTTTCATGCTAATAACAAGGCATTTTCTACCTTTGCTTCACCCTGTAACTGTGTGTGGGAGATGCAGGGAGGTTGAGGGATGAGGGAAATAGTTCTTCTCTGACATGTCGTGAGGGACGGACGGTGGCGGGGCAGGGCCTGAGGGGTGATGATTGAAGACGCACTGGGCTGGAAGGGTTCCCAAAACATGTGGAGTCATGTGGCTGTTGCTCATGTCTCATAGTATCGACTGAGAATGGCCTGGTTCTGAGGTACAGATTCTGTTTGGATAAGCTCAGATTGTGGTTTTGGTGAAACTACTTATAAGACAAAGACAACTGACGAGTCCCATTGGCCCTGTCTGAAAATAAATCCACACCTCGAGTCTAGTTCTGTGTTTTCTGAAGTGGATTTATGCAATTTTTCATGCTCTCAGTTTAGTATTAATTTAAGTGAATGCAAAGCAGAGTGATGCCAAAAACGGCCACACCGACGTTTAAGCTGTTCATTTCTAGGTTCAGTTGAATAAAAGAATGTAAAATATGATGCTTAGGTTACACAGATGACTGAAAGACTAAACCAAGAACCACAACCGTCAAAGCAAATGGAGAAAAGCCTTTTTGACACTGTTCCCTCATTTTTTACACTGCAAATATTTCATATACGGTATTTAGCATTTCTGTGGATTCCTTCCACAATTAGAGCTTCCCTTTCTTATGCTTATGCCAAATATTTGTATGTTTGTATGCTTCCACATACCAAAGCGTTTCCCTCAGGCAATTTAGGGAAATTCACATTAAATCATTTACTGCATGCAATCATTCATGTGCGTTGCCTCCCCACTGATGCTTTGTCTGAACATTTCAGCGTCTCACTCTGTTGTGTGTTTCATGGTGTTTCAGTTGGACCCACCTCTCAAGCCGGTTAACCCAGGAGCTCCAGGGGCCCCCAGCGGACCAGTGTCACCTTTCTCTCCTTTTGGTCCCGGAGGTCCTGAAGATAGAAGGCGAACGTGTGGTCAGAGTTGATATTGACATGATGATGTCAGCATATGATGCAAACAGCGTAAATAATGCCCCCGAACGTTTCTGAAGTTCTGCATCTCATTGGAATTATAAAGTTTTCCCGAGGAGCAATCCAAGCAACAGCAGCCAACTAATTTTTAAGTAACTCATTTGTCACAATTACGAATTATTTTAAAAGCTGCAGATGTGCGTCATAGGCACATACGTTGCATTAAGCTCTTGGTATAGACAATTATTTTATCAGTGAGACGAACCACTGGAAATCATTACCCACTTATCGTTGACATAGCAGCTGAAATGAAGTCCAAGCTTGGCCTAACAGCTGATCTGAGGATTGAGTTCAAATGGTTGAAGGGTTTGGAGGAGTGAGTGAAAAAAGCCAAATGGGGAGTGAAGGAGCAGGAGGGAGAGCTCTGCCCACAATGGGAACCATATGTCCAACAAGGTGGACCACAACGCCACAGCTTGTGGGAATGCTTGGAAAGTTGTGGCTTGTTATTGTCCAGCACATGTCCAGCAGGTTCTCTGACTGCAGCTCTCCGATGCCGGGAAGCTGCCGAACAGCTTTGAGATGCAGATCAGAGTGTTGCTGCCTCCAGCACACACTTAACTGGTAACAGCAGGTCAAGAGGCTTTAAAAAAGGTCACGTCCAGAAGGGAGGGTGACGTCCCCTCTGCCAGAGCGGCTGCTTTTGTGATTCTGTTTTTGTGAGCGTATCAGTACAAGCTCACTGGAACTCTGTTAAAGCGAGGTTACGTTTCCTCACTGCAGCTTCTTTGCTGAGGGGACAGACTGACAATACGACATGTATGACGATCGGCAAGGCACACATCACAGGCTCATCGCTGCCTAAACGGTGCTTTTAGTCGTAGCTTAGAGAATTTATCTGGAATAGCTTCACAAATGCTGCAGCACCAAAAGTGTCGTCCTCTTTGTAAAAGACAGCTCTCTCTGGTGGTCCTGAAGAAATGGTGTCCTTAGTTTATTTTAGCACCGCTTCACATTATTAATATCCTTCCTCTCCGAGCCCTATTTGTTCATTCAGCTGACAGCGGTTCAACAATAACAAACCCAGTGGGCCCTACAGGATCAGCTTGGACACATCTGACAGCAGAGTCCAGCGTGAGTGTAGAGTTCAGTCTGTGTAGAGCAGAGCAACCGGGCCGCGAGCTCGACGTTCACGCGTGTAATGACAGATATTCTCTATGACAACGTGATATTACAGGAAACGAGAAGCCAGAACAGCTGCGAACTGCGACGGCTTCTCGCCAGGACTAATGAGGAAGTGCAGTGTATGTTCAGATTGTTTTTAATCATCCACAATGAAACAGCGCTTTCTTGTTTCCTAATTACCCAATTAGAAACCAACTACGTTAATGTTTGCCTAACATTTAATCTGATTTTCACTGTGCATTGCAACATTACAGTCTGCACATGTTCATATGTATCTCATAACGCAAGTGAGGAAATGGGGTAATTTGATTTAGTCTTTCATCACACATCAAATAAGACGTGTTAGACGTGACCTGGAGATTCCCAAGATGGTTCTTTGAAGAGTTTTTACATCAAAAGTGGCTTGATTGGAACCAAACAAATGGGAGAATTATGAACAGCCGCAATGTCTGAATTATTGCAGCATGTTGGACCGTTTATCATTAGAGGTGTTGTTGGTGTGTATATGGTGGAATCTGAAAACCCAGGGTCTATCAGCTGACTAATAGATCAATAACCTACTCGGTTGTTTGTTTTTGGCCTTTTGCACAAACTTCGATCTAAACATGGACTAAATTTAAAAGAAGTAAAAGAAATGTGTCTGGGTGAGAGCAAGTCGGCCTTGACCGAGCCGAGTGACTCTTCGCTGGTAGAGCAAACATGCCGCACAGACTTTACATTAATGATCATCAGATGACACACAGGCCGTAAATGTTTCCAGGCCTCAGCTCAGCTCACATATGACATAACTCAGCGCCAACTCCTGGCGTTCGGCAGCATTCAGCCAGCTAAGCCTGCACATGCGTCGATTCTACCCATCTGGGCAAATGTGGATCTATATGTCAGCTTCTGGATGAAACACTGCAGAGAAACTGGCTACAGAGAAAATGAGAAATGATGCGGCGTGTTTGTGCAGATTAACAAGAACACATGGCAACTTAAAACGAGTATTACACAAACAAGACTGTGAGTGGTCATGACGTGGTCAGCTGGACCATAACGCCAGATAAAAAAGCGGCGACTTTAGTCAACTCGCTCTTGCAAACACGTGGTGTCAACATTCTCGTCTTCGCTATAGAGCACAAGTCGCTGTTGGACAGGAACGACAGATGACCCATTGTACGAAACAGTGTGTGGGCCTTTTCTCGAACGTCTGATCTACACACGACCACGGAGAACTCAGACAAACACGCGCTGCTGTCAGGCTGAAAGATAGTTGTGAAACCACAGCAGACCCAGTTTGCTTCATGCCAATTAAGCACTGGCAGCACGGAGACATGGCTTCGCACACGGGGAGAAGCTGGAGACAGAGATATTATGGCAAGAGGCAGGGGAGGGAGGCGAGCAGTGCAGAATAATGAAAAACACATTCATGACACAGATGATCAGGAGCAGCAGAAGTATCCTGTTATGATTATGTAGTCATGTCTAAAATGGCATTTTAAAAAAGTTTAATGTTGAATATAGCTGCAATTTAAATACTGGGAAAGTGACTGCACGTGCTGAAGTGACTATCGTGACCTGTGTGTGTTTCCATTGGTCGTGATCACCTTTCTGGCCAATTGGAAAGGAGCAGAGGCGGGACATGACGACACCGCGGCCTGTAACCTTGGTAACCTTAATGAGAGAACAGCTAGAAGCTGAGGAATTAGAGCTTTTTTGATGGTGAATGTCGCGTCAATCAGCTGCTAATGGACCCGTTGTGACTTTCAGAAAGGTAAATACCCCGCGTGCTGTAATTTATTCTTAATTTTAGGGAAAATGTCAGCGACGTGTCTGCGATGCTAACCGCGGTTAGCAACGCTAACTGTATAAGCAGCGCGCGGTGAGTATTCGATACGTTTTACAGAGGCCACTGGAAGCGGAATCTAATGGGACGTGTGTATGCTCATCAGCGGAGGTTAGGACTCGGTGCTTGGCCTTGGCTGCCGGTGGGAGAGCAGACGTGCCTGGACTGCTGGTTTACGGATCGCCCCTGGAGTCTGTGAGTACTGATATGTACGTTTACATGGTTGCTTTGCGAGTGAAAGTTTAACTTATGGAAATCCACACGGATGTGCAACGTATTTATTTCCCAGGTTGTGAGAATGTGAGACCTGGGATATTCTGTAGGACACAAATAAAAATACACAAATGAGTATTTTTGGGGACACACACAGTTGCACTGGACTTTGGACTTGAACTCCGTGGTTTCTCAATCAGACACAGGAAGACTGTGCTCCCTGCCCTGCAACGAATAAACGATCATACTCGCGACACATAATCATGGTGAGTGCAGTCTGCTTGTGTAGGAACATCATTTTCAGGAGATGGTGTTGAGAATAGTGAGCTGATGCAGAATCAGGCTGTTTATTGATGTAAGAAACCGCTAATCTGCATGACGTAAAGTGGCACGAAACCCCTACCACTTGTTTCAGGATGGGTTTAAACCTCTGTCGTCATTTGAATCCAAACACTGCACTTCAGGAACACTTTCTGAATTCTCAAATGTCTGATTGAGACCCAGAATGATAATCATCCTACACATATACAGTGAATACTTCACATTGCTAAATTCGGCTTGTTACTGTAAATTACACTGTGTATTAACGCATTACCTCCAGAGACAACACTTCAATGTTTTGCATTCCCCAGAAAAAATACTTGAAGCGATATTTTAAACAACTTTTCGTGTTTCTTTATCATTAATAAAACAAGGACCATGTGTGCCACGAAAACACTGCATCACGGAGGAATTAAACTCAATCAGAAGAAAAGAGAAACAAGGGCAAAAGAACAAAGGAGTGTCTAGAAAAGGAGGATAAACATGGATAGAGATGTAAAACTTTTCTTGGCGAAAGTGACTGAGGGCTAACAACAAACAAATGCGCTGGGCAGATAAAACTAATGGCAAAAAAAGACTGGTGACGTTTTCATCCTGGATGTAGAGTCTAAATTTAACCCACAATTGTTTCCAGGCTTGGGAGGACCAGCATCCCACCCACATGTGAAGCACACACGAGATCGGAGATCCCATCCAGTTTGAGCTGCCATCAATCAGCTCGGGCCAAGTCCCCTGCCAGCATTACATCACGACATACCTATTCTGCTTTTAACAAGGCAGGGAAGTCATTTGGTACACTGGCAGGGAGAGTTGCAGCGCGTCAGGACTAATCAGGTCTGAGCACACTGGATGAAGAACATTCACAGTTGCTCAATACCGCGTTGTTGTAATCCCACTGCTTAAAATCATGTTTGCATGCTGGGGTCACTTGCATTAAATCACAAACAAGCACCTACTCAGACGAGCTGCAGCAAATTATGTGTTAGCAAATATTCAGGTCCACCCAAAGCGATTCATTATGTTAAGAGTTAATGTTCTCATGTTCTGTCATTGTGCTCTTGTGTTTTTCTTATATATAAGGCACAGAGGTCTTTGTTGATGCTGCTATTGCAGTTATGTTATGCCTGTTAGAATACTGTGATCCACAGTAGCCTACAACTCTTCATCTGACAGCTCAACACACATGTTTCTGTGTGTACTGTTTTATCACGCAAAAAACGAAACGCATCCTCTGACCAAATAATGCAGAATAACCAGAGTAGAGCTCTGACCTTCTAATATGGTGAGGTTCTTCAGGGCCGTGGAGTGCTCCCAGTCCTTCAGCCGGAGGTCCTCTGTGATCGTGTTTAGGATCTCCATCTCGTTCCTCAGCTGGGCCTCTGTGTGGACGTGTGTCACCCATAAACTGCTGGTGTCTTCCGTTATGTTGCTGATCTGGATCTGAGCAGCAGAGGAGGCGTTGAACTCCGATATGCATATGTAAATTACTTTTTAGAATATTTTAGTGAAAGCTGTGATGGACCGCCAACCTGCAAGTCCTGTATCTTCAAGTGGTGAATGCTGATATCATTGCTAAAGGTGTGATTGACAGCTCCTACTGTCCAGTTAACCTCGTCCAGCTTCTCTCTCAGCATGCTCATCTGTCCAGATGTTTCCCTGAAGTCAAAAGGAGAACATTCTTCTTGACCTTTTTCAGTCTTTGCTTTGATTCGGTGATGTTGTCGTGCTTTGGAGTAAGGGTCTTTACTGTAATCGGAGCGTACCGGAGCAGAAGGTCCTGATTGCGGAGCCAGGTGGAGGCTCGAGCCACCTCCACACTCAGGCCTGTCAGGTTCCTGCCTGCGGAGCTGCTTAGAGATGACAACCGGTCGTCCAGCTGCACCAGGTAGCCCTCGGACTGAAGGGAGTGAGCTTGAGCGGTCCTCAACTCCACCTCCAGACCCTGCAAACAGGAATATCAATCTTCTGTCTGGAAGTGTTTTGTGCTCATAACAAACATTGACTTAAACAGAAACCTATCACTGGAGAAAATATGACTAAACTTGAGTAAGCTTATGTCTCTGACTAATCAAACCCGATTCATGCACTGGAACAGTTCCCAGGCCTGAACCCTGCTCATTTCCAGTTTTCACTTTCACCTTGATGAGAACCTCCAACCTCTGCAGCCAGTCGCTGTGGTTCTGGAAGAGGTTCTCCAGTTTCCAGATGTTCTCAAGCAGGTCTGCCTGAGTGGATGCCTCGCCAAGGTTCTGCTGTAGTATCCGAGAACGCTCCGAGATCTGGGTCACGTTCTCCATCAGCACCTCCTCTCGCTTTGAAGACACCTGGGATCGGGAGACTGGGGAAGGAAACAAGAAACACACAGAGTGAGAGATTTGTTCTAAGTGATGACTCACCGATCCCTCGGCTACGGCAAAAGTCCCCAAACAGAGTATCGTTTACTATCAATCACTGCTGTCAGCTTGGGAGTAGCCAAAGCCTTAATGCAGAGCAGATGCTGATTCAGCTGCCTGCATTTATTCTGGCTTTCTATTTTTACCTAATGTATTGTTTTGTTAAATCTAGACCTAAATATTTTCATTCGAGTCCAAAGCCAGTTTCCAGTATCTGCCATTCGGTGAGGTTCTCTGTGCAGCCATTTTCAGGGATTAATAGTCCCAAACTGTTTTCCAAAATATGATTCATGGCTTTTCGTTGCATGCCTGGGCATTTTAGTTACTAATATCTTCAACCAGGTAACGACAGCTAAAGGCTCTACGATTACTTTCAGATGCCTTTCAGAGAACAAAAAACAACTCGAGGCCTCCTTCGCTCTCTGTGCGATCAACAACACTGCCTCTGGCATCTCGCTGCCGCCGGGTTCTCCAGGATTTCCTCCTGTTTTTGTTTAAAATGAGAACTTGCGCTCGGCCTAATCTTTTCATAAGGTGGCGGGCGGGGCTGGTGTGCAAACAGCCTGGTCAACACAGAACACGTCCCATGTTTTCCCTTGAGGATCTGCGAAGCACACTGGGACAGCATGTTCTAAATTACTCACGTCTATTTAGCTGGAGCAGCACATTTGCCAACCGTTAACTTGGTGCCGATGTACCACACTTTTTTTTTTTTTGACTGTGGTGTAACGTCACTTCTTTTCTTGCTCTTCTTGGCGGTGCCTAATGAGAAAAATGTCCTTGGTTTTATGTTATGTTGAGCGCATGTTGCGTGGTAACGGCTCGATAGCCCAGGAGGTATTTTGAAACCAGATCCTCAACGTTACGCTATGACGACATCCCTGTTCTCTGCAGGACAGAAGGGACCAATGCAAAAAACCTCACATGGAGAAAAGGGGATTACTAGGGGGAAACAAGAGGAAGCAGAGCCTTCCTTGACACACGGATGGCCCTACCAGCGTAATGTTACAGACTTTGAATGTTTCTGGTTCAACATTGTGATAAAAACTGCTGCTATGCCAAGAGACGTCAGTGTGACCTCCGAGCTGCAGTGATGCAAACAAACCTAATTCCTGCCCATTACGAGTGTTAGGCCTATTCCTAATGACCTGAAAAACGAAGTAAGCTGAACTCTCTCCACTACACAGGGCATTAAATTGCTAAATGATGGTCTGTCAGCAGCAGTTTCCTGAAGAACTCGCACACATTTAAGATAAACCACAACCTGACAGCAAGGAGTTTCCCTGTGGCAGTGCAGAGCAAACCACACCACTACGAAGATGATAAAGGATGTAGCAAGACGAGGGAGTCAAAGGAATAGTTAGACAAATGAGGAGGAGTGAAAGAAACGTAGTACAACAACCGTGGGACCATTTAGTTTAATGTGCCTTCCCTGAAGAACTAGAAGAAGTCATTTGATTCCAGGAACCTGCAGATAGTTATTGAGTCTCCTAATTTGAGAAATGTTGAAACCCTCACAGCACAATTACAATCAGAGATTCTGTAATCTGTCATAAGTACTGAGACCTTAAGAAAATAATGGCATGGGAACAGAAGGCAGAAGAGGAATACACACAGAGAATAGTAAGGGGAGAAAGGTGAAGACTTGGTGAACGATGTGTTTCAATCATAAAATTAGAAAGCTACAGTTGGTGAAACCTGTCAGTCGAGCCGTGGCGTGGTTTCGCTAGTTTAAGATGGAGAATTGCATTTGTGAACTGCAGGCTGTTTGGGGGATGTGGATTCTCACAGTTCAGAGCCACCGTGTGCTGTACAAACACATAAAATGCATTTAAGCTTAAAATCTTCTCTTGATGCCAGAACACAGCTGATTTCCACTGAGAGAATCACTTCATTTCCTCTGGTTTCACCTTCTGGAAATCCACATTAGAAATAACTGCTGTTTTGCTAACACAGATCTGTACATTCAATCAGAAAAAGTAACAAAGGTCACTGCGCGGTAGCTGACTCCAGACTAAAAGCTTTTCTACAGAGCAATACCCATAAAGCAGTAATAATAATAGTTTTAGCTAATTGGGGGATAAAAGAAAAAGCTGAAAATCACATGTTAAACAATAATACTGTCTGCAGATCGTCCAGACATAAAGGCTTTAGAGTTTTAGCTACACCTAAATTGCAGAAGAAAGACAAACAGCTGTAACTACACTTCCCACGTGTCTGACGAACCCATTTCCAAGCTCACGTATTGTAGCTTTAGTCTGTGGGATGTGAAATTCATCAGCCGTCATTCTATCATCTCTAATTCACACACACAGCGGCTTAATGATGGGATGGCAGCCGTTCTCAAAAGCTGTTTGTCCCAAATCCACAGGTGGATGGACTTTGACTTGTAGACACAGAGGAGGACGAGGACACGGTGTCCAAGTGTCAAAGAAAGCAGCTCAACAGCTGCTCTTTAGAGCTCAGTGTGAGTGGGTTGTACATCATTGCTTTAGTCTTCACATCTGTTTGCAGTAGATTTATGTTTTTACAGCGTTTGTCTGCACAGTTCGAATGCACTCGATGTAAGTTATTACCTACAACGGTGATTAGAGCAGAATCCAGGGCCATGTTTTAGACCCTGAGGAGGGAGGAGATGACAGACAGACTGTGGAACGATAAGGTTGAAGCATTTATCTCTTTATCTGCAGCCTGTGCAAAGCATGAAGCAGAGTAAAGGGAGACGTTAAAATAGAATTCATTTAACATTTTATACATTGTGCACTGCTGGAGTCCTTTTCTGAGCCCAACTCCATGACCGTTGTTATATTCTATTGTGTCTTTTAGCTTTACATTTTCACAGAGGTTAAAATACCCTGTTGAAAGTGACTTTCTTACTTACTCTGAACTTTCTCTGCCCCTTTAAACTGCAGGTATTTCATGATTTGTTCCTGTTGTGTTAAAAGTCAAACATCCTGCAGAGTTCTGCCTTTCGGTCCTGCACCATGGTTACTAATCCCCACGATGAGCTCTCAGCTCACAGGCTTTTAAATGAAGTTACAGTGTTTTACCTAGGACAGAAAGTAGCTGCTTTTAGCTTCAAAAGGTCCCTGTTACTCTGGTCTAGACTACAGAGTCCACATACCTACTGTCTGAAGATGACAACAAATCTACACAATACATGCGGAGAGAAAAGACCAGACCCCGGAACGGTAGAACTCTGATATTGTAGAAGACACAACGTCGCTAAAGCAGACTTGAATGCAGTACAAAGACTCGTGTCTCATGCTTCATAAGCTGCATGTTTATTTACGCAGAGAGTCAATTACAGTGTTTGTGGTGGTACCATACATGCTCCCACTGTAGGTGAGCACTGTCACCCTCTTTTGGAGTCTATGATAACTTTGTTACTCAGGCAGCTTTGTGTGTGGTAGTGAAATAGTTTGATAAGAGGCAAATCAGCCTCAGCGCAACTGTAGCCAGCTGGGATCGAGATAAAGGAGCTTTTCATTATGTGTGTCCGTAATCTAGACATGCATGGAATATAAACCCACTCCTTGACTGTGGAGTTTATGGTTTGACCACTGAAACCCCTCAGTGAAGAAGCATCATTTGGAAAATGACTGTTGCCCATAGGTTTTCATCACAGGACCTCCATGAAACAGGACAGATTCATAGCGACATCTCAGAGCCTCTACCACCTGAAACCAAGCTTTGATTTTTAGTATGAAGTAGCTGCCTTGTCTTTAATCGCAGCATCTAGTTGGAATCAAGCTTTTTCAAGCAGTTTTTATAATTCACCACACAGACATGAAATGAGACAAATGGTCACTTGCTGAAATATTTTGCGGCTGGTTCTCAGTTAAAAGAAGCCACTTTTCCATATGTGTTGCTAAACACATCACTGGCTGTTCAGCTTTAATGTGACTACATCTGTCCCAACTTGCTGTGTGTTTCTATTGTTTGTGTCAGTGAGAGAAAGCAGCCCCTTTCAACCAGACAGAAACCCACCAACATCCTATCTGACTTTGAGGGAATGCCAGCAGCAGGAAGGAGGGAAGGAAAGAAAGGATAAAGAGTCTTTCTCTGAAAAGCAGAAGGTGAAAGTCTGAGAATAAAATTACAGGATCTTGAAAGCAGAAAAGAGAACAAGCTGCTCTTTTTGATATCACATCAAAGCTTTTATGTAATTGTAAGGAAGCTGTGTAGTGAAAAGTCAGTCACGTCCAAAGTCAAGCTCAAATACAACAAACTGCGAAATTTGTGTGAGATAAAGCTTTTAAATTTGATTACTGCAACAAATTGGGTGTTACAAAAAAGCACGTAGAGTATTTTAACAAAAACTATCTGCATGACCCGGCTAAACTCTGAAACACCATCTCGGCGCCAAAACAAGTCCACCCTGTGTCCCACCTCCCTCTCTGTTGGTATTCTTCTACAGAGAAAGCCAGGTACAACAAAGACCTGAAGACGATATTATTTCTGTTTCCAGTCAGACTACAAGGACTGCAGCGTGTTTTGAATTATGGCTTCATCCCAGATCAAACAGGACAGTTTTCAACGGAAAAGCAGCTCAGACTTTTTATCTAGACAGAAATTCAAGTGAAACTGGTATCAGGAGCGTAAAGCTGCTACACACAAACCATGTGTTACCTATTGAGGCTTTTCACCCACAACCCTATTGCATTTTCTAACCACCACCTTTTAGGTGTGTGCTGAGTTATTGAAACTGTGCTTCATGTTTTCAGTTGTATCTCCAGTGGCGTTCAATGTCTCTCCCCACTATTTGGCTATTTGTCTGATTTGTTTCTGTATGTTCAACCCACCCCAGGAATTAAAGTCCTACAAGAGCCTTGACTACTACAAAGCAGGGAGGGTGACGGATGGATGGTTAGGGCCAGGAGGCTGTCAGAACCGGTTAAGAGTGACGCCCTTCACCCACAAGCAGCAAGTAAGTGCTCAGACTCCTCGGTGTTCACACATCAACATACTGTTATCAATTTCAGCCTCTGACATTTTCTTTATGGAGCAATGCTTCCACTAGCGGCTTTTGTGGCGGCCGGTCGTGCACATGGCTGCGACCTAGACCCTGCTTCTTCTGTTAGAAAGGAGCATCGGCTGCCTTCTTCCTCTGCATTTAGACATTCACATCAGATTAACTTCATCAGGCCAGAGGTTTTACACAGATAATTGATCAGTGTTCAAGTCTGTTGCGCAAACAAGTCTGCAAGTCAGCCAGTCAATCACCACAATAAAACAATCACACCACATACCAGACACTACAGTACACAAACTAGAACCCACAACACGCACTATCTTGAAATGGCTCTGGCTGCAGTAAGAGAATGTGCTTTGATTGTTTGGTGGAGAGGTTTGTTTTTGCTGTAAGCCTCAAATGGGAATAAGATGCAAGATATAAACAGAGGCTGAGCGAAGAAACAAATTCTGAGGCTACAGACAATGAAGTTCTGGGGTCTCTCACAAAGGTTGAAGGTTGTGAAGTGCCTTGAAATGTTTTTTGTTGTGAAACCTGAAATGCACCGAAGTGAAGCTGCAAAACAGCTTCATTTAGATGAACTGCTCACTGTACAGCCTGCCAGTCACTGTTGGTATGATCTAGTCATTTAGAGCTGATATAAACATATTAGAACGTCTCTGTAACATGAACTGACAACGCTGTGATGTTATTTCCACTATGTTGTGCTGGAGTGTCTCCTCGGGGGACGCTGTGTGCTGCGTCCAGCCAGCTGTAACTCTGCTGCAGGAATGTCCAAATGACGTGACAATGGCGGTAAAAGCAGGGTTTCGTGTGGTACACTTCAAAGTCGAGGGCTCGCTGTGAGGGGCTGAATGACTCGGCCTGTGTGTGTGTGTTTTTACAAAGCAAGTACCTGCTTTCCGCCTCCTGATGGGTGGCTGTGCGGGAGAGACTGTAGGAATTTAAATGATCTGACCGGATCAGCTGACTCTTACTACCATTCAAGTATTTATTCGTACACATTTCTTATTTTCTCACTACCCCCAGACACTCTAAACCCCTCCTACACGGGCCACCGCTCAGAATTTTGGGATGAATGTCTCTTGGAGCTACAGCCCCACAATTAGCCGAACCATCTCCTCCTTATTGTGTGTGTGTGCCTGCCTTGACTCTCTGGGATCTGTTGTTGTTTATTTTTTCTGCTAGTAAAACCGAAAAAAAAAAACATTTAGAGAACTCGTTCGGGCGCCTGCTATTATGTTCTTGAAATCCCCAGAACTTGCCCCCATCCCCTACAGATTTATAAAACCGCCGTAGCTGTTTATAGGGAGCTGCATCACTGAGGCCTGCTGCGTTTATTTGTTATTTACACACTGCATGATCCACTTTACTGCATCACGTGACCTCGTTTCGCTTGGAACTGAAGAAAATGTGTGAAGACCTCTTCTCTGTGGGTTTTTAATGCAAGGGTGTCGGTGGGTTGTGATGACGCTAATGCAGTTTACGAAACGGGAGAGAAACGATGAAGAGAAGAGCATGTGAGAGGACTAGAGGAGCGAGATGTCAAACTGTAAGTTGTATAAGTTAATCATTCTTGGCTGCTGTTACCTATAATCTCATATTTTGCAGGAGAATGGTCTCCACTTCATTCCTCCCCTCAGAGTGACTGGGAAGCGGTCAACACAAATGTATACGTCTTCAAAAGCAAAAACCCAAAATGCGACCTGGTTATTCTGCTGATATAAAAACTAAATAAAAAGTGTAAATGGACCAAATTGTTTTAATTGCATCTGGCAGGTTTCTGCTGCTCTGCACTGGCTCCCACATCCCAAATCAAGAGAAATGCTGTTATAGGTGACGTTTTAATGCAGTGGTGCTCGGTGCAAAATTTCTCACTGAAACATTCTGTCTCGAAAAAACATAAAAATTCTTTTCAGCGCTTACGAAGCAGAGAAACAATCAGAACAAGAGCCGCAGAGACAGAATGAGATCTGCTCCAATTAGCCTTGACATGTTAATGACCTGCGTTGGGCTGCATGAATGAGGCTGTCTGCTGACTTTAGGGACTCCTCTCCTAAAGGGCTGACTTTTCTTTCTCTTTAGTGAGTGTGTGTATGTGTGCTCCTCTTATGATGGACTCCTACTGGGACTGCTGGACCGTCTCCAGACTCTTTGTTCAGAAAGGACCATGACCAGAGTACAGAAACTAATTAGAAAAGTCAATTCAGAGACCCTGGGACTGTGTACACGTGATGTATGTATTCATGTATGTGTATAGTCTGAACATGTGGGTGACTTTTTGGCATGTGCTCACATCCTATGATAGAGGATTTCCTCTCCTGCAGGTGACGTCTGTTTGGAGAAGGCTTTTCTTAACCATGTTGAGCATGAACAGACTGAGACGAAACCTCCCTTGTTTTCAAAGACTGTGACTGTTTAAGACCTTCCTCTTTAAGGTTGTCAGCAGTGGCGCTTTCTGGTGTCGGATCTACCCTCCAAATGTTTTTCTACGACAAACTTAGCCATGTAGACGTATGGTCTACATTCAAGATGCCTGACAGCTTCTTATCTTGTATTATGTTGTTATGGAGGCCAAACGTTCCTAAATGACCTTGAAGGAGCTGAAGTAATTCAAACACGGTAAAGTCAGTATCGATCGCCAAACACTGAATGTGCCATCTTCAGCTAAACTGCTGCGGAGCTAGAGAAGCTAATTGCTAATGCAAGAAAAGTGGAGTATTACAAATTCTATTTGCAGCCAAAACCTCTTTTGTTTTTCTACAGAAACTGCTGATAATGTAAAAACAACTAAGTTAACAAATTCATGAGCAAACCCGCCTCCTACAAAAGCTAGAAACCAAAATAAACAAAAGCTGTTTCAGGGCCTAGTGGTGGTTCTTGTTTGGCAATAACACGTTAGTCACATTACCAACTGTATGACTGTGAGAAGATTTCAGGGCCTAAAAGAAGGACACACTTCACCCTCATGTTTTCCAATAATTAACTGACTGAGAAAAAAACTGTGAGCTGCAAGTTTTCTCCAACTGGAAAAAATGAGTCAGTTGTACCTACAGTACAATAAATTATGAAAGTTAACAGAGTGTGAGCCACGCTAAAGGATCTTCAGTGCATGAAGGAGGATAAACGTACTGTAAACACAACGCTGCACTAGCCTGTGTTCTCAGGATTCACCAAGCTGTCTGAACAACGTATGTTACATTATTCAGTCAAGGGAAACGCCAACCAACCACCAGGCTGGTCTCTAAAACACCGTGGCCCTACTGTTAGTGTGTTGGTGTAGGTACAGTAGTATCCTTCTCCCCTGATGTGCACAGTGTTTTTACAAATAGAGATATTGTGATACTTTGGAGCTGATACAGCTTAGGAATTCAGATTCTTTGGCTCTGATATTATTAAGACCACAGAAGCATCTGGTTTCTTTTAATAAGAGCCAATTAGCCGCAGCCGAGGGGAGATGCTTTTTCACGCCACACCGCCAGTACAGTGTCCGTCGTTCCTGGTGAAATTGGGTGGTAGTTGTAAATTAGCTGCTCATCTGTACAGTAAACCTCCATGTGAAGTTCATGGTCACATGGGACAAGATGAAGTATACGTGCGTCAAAAGGGAGTAAAATACTCGTCTCAGCCCGTTCTCTGGTTTTCTGGGAGGTAAAGTCTTTGAATGTTGAATGTGTGCCACCGTCTGAGTTGGCCAGTGTGTCCGTAACAAGACAAAGGGTTCTCGAGCAGGCTCCTCTGAGATGATAAAAGCCTGTGTTCTGGCTCAAGGGCATTGACATTCGCTCTGACAATTCCCTCTGCTGCCACGAAAGCTTCTGGTCCCGAGCTGAGAGACCTCTTCTCCGTGCTACACTGAGATAAGCTTGTAAAAATAATGGACTGATAGGTTAACTCTTAACCTCTAGATAAAAGGAGCAGGGTTCATTTGGCTCTTTCATCCTCTCATTTTGGGTTTAGCCATCTGTTTCTGTTCATCGCTCTCCCCTCCTTCGCTTGTCCAAAACCGAGATTAAAGCTCAGATGCGTTCACGTAGAAAGACGAGACGCTGGGAGCCACGACGCTGGGAGGAGGACAAGGAGGCAAAAGAAGAGCCAGTAAAACAAAAAGTCAAAGTCAAGTGAGAAACAAAAAGCAAATGCGGGTAACACTTAGTTGAATCTGTTCACATTGGAAAACTGGCAGCTGCTTTACATACGCTTATAAAGGGGGCCTCCAATGCAGTTACACTGGAGCCACTTAGCTTTTGGATGGACAGCAATTAATTTAAGAGAGGCCTGCTGAAAAGCCGAGGTTGACTCCTCTAATCTAAAAGCCTCACAGATCCAAATACCTCTGTGCCGACAACGAAGCAGATCCAAAGTCTCAACGGCATCTCTGTGCCTGGGAATAGGACGAGGCCCCAGCCGGTTAATGGCAGCAGCCATGTCGCTAGGGCTGGAGAAGCGAGGGCCTTGAAATGAAATCGGGATTAGTGGGCGCCGTTGATTCCTCGAGGATCCTGCTGGTCTCGATCCCGACGGCTCTGGGTCTGTCACTGCCTCCATCTCCCGTCGGTTTAGTGCCCCTTCCTGTTGTCTCTGACCCTCTGTCTTCCTCTTCTCTAATAACGGAGCTGACATTTACAGGCGGCAGGAGGGTTCACAGAAGGTAACGGCCGTAAAGTCAGACACACCTACAAAGGCTTTCCCATACTCACACATTGGTGAACTGGCTTTAAGCTGCTGTGGCATCACTCCAGGGTTTTCCCCCTCAGGAAAAATAGCAGCGGTGTCGGCTCTGAGGACTGGAATTCATGACATCAGCGTGTCACAGCCTGACTGATATGAAATAACGAATCCTAAATTCCATACTATAGTTCCAGCTTTAGGCGCCGTGATGGAGCGGCGACCGGCCCAGGGCGCACCCTGCCTC
This sequence comes from Macropodus opercularis, assembly GCA_030770545.1. Lineage (NCBI taxonomy): Eukaryota > Metazoa > Chordata > Actinopteri > Anabantiformes > Osphronemidae > Macropodus > Macropodus opercularis. Next base: position 2,455,242 of record CM061112.1, read on the forward strand.
TCGCTCAGTGACAGCTGGGCCTGGCTCCAGAACCCCTTCAACCCCTAACAGGAAAATGAGCAAGTGGAATGGACAGATGGATGGATGGAGGGGTTTCCATTGCATTTTGTGCCAGTAACTAAGCCATAGGATGTTTGAAGGATGTCTCCAAAGATACTTTTCAGGGTTTGGGAGTCGGTGGAGAACCGCTTTTCTATTTCATAATGTAAAGGTGGCGGCTTCCAGAGCAAGCCTAGAAAAAAATCTTGTTCTTGTCTAGGTAAACCTTTCATAACTGCAACTGGCTGTAACGCTCATTGATCTTTTGATTAACACTAAAACTAATCAGACCAGATCTAAATACACACCAAACATCAATCGAGGACGGATCAGGATTTTTCCTCTCTCCTATGTGGCAGAGCTCGTGACTCGTGATCGTTGGTCCAGCTTTTTGCCGATGCACTGGAGGAGTACGGGAACCCTGCAGCGTGTTAAAACCATGGTCACCCTCATCCTTGTTAGGCTTTCGAAACGAGGCAACACGTGGGAATCGGGGTCAAAACCTACAGCAGCACAAAGCCGATAAAACGACTCGCGCTGCTCTCGTAAAATTGATTACACGATTCAGATTCCAAATGTCATGAAAAGGGTGACACTGCTATGAGAAAATACTGGCACTGAAACAATATATTGCAGAACATTTCAGCGGGTAAAGTTTTCTTTTCAGAGTAGAGAGTCAATAAAAACCAAGGCAGGACTTTACATTAGCATTAATGGTTGACGTCTGTTTACTATGTGCGTTCTCAACACTGAACCACAACAGACAGTGTAAGGTCAGGTTTCAGAGCACATCCGTGACTGTTACCCAAGACGAACAAAATGGGTTTTTATTGCGCTAGAGCGTATGTGTGTCCTTCATTACAATTCAACCTTGAGGCCTGGCTGATGTAATCCGCATAACACAGCTCTGAGAACAAAAGCTGGACAGTGTGCTCTCTTTCTCAGTGTGTAACCACTTTCATGTCGTTTTTCGACTCGTCCTTTCTTTTCCTTTGGCTGTTTTCCCTTCACAAGCTGATTAACTTACCTGGGTCGTTCTGTTCCTCACATTATGTTCAAAATAACACAATAACACAGGCTCAACATCTGCTTAAAGGCCTCGTCTCCAGAGCACTGGAGCAACAGATACTAATATTACTGTACATGCCGGACTTCTGCATCCATTCTTTTCATCCTACCCGCCAGGCAGAGTCCAAAGATGGTGAGAAGAACCAGGATGTAGAGGGAAACGACTGCGTACTTGATGGCTGAGAGGGAGTTCAAGTGACCACAGCACTGATCCTGCTTCCTGCGACGCTTCCCAGAACCTGTTCGGGGAAAAAAGGTAAGACATGGCGACGGTAAACACAAGGTGAATTATGATTATGAATAATACAACAAAGATTCCGTTGTTCAAAGGATTTAAAAACAGTCTTAAACTTTGGGCTTGTTAAGATGGAGATGCTTTATGTGTGTGTGTGTGTGTGTGTGTGTGTGTGTGTTCTAAGGCAGAAGTTGCACAGACATAAGTGAACTTTGTATATGAATAATACAAATAAAGAGATATGACTATAACTCATGTCATCGCTCAACACTCTGCCCAGGGTGAAGCAGATGTTGGAGACTTTGTCTTGACAGAACTGACCCAGGACTGTTTATGAGTCGTTTCCTCTTTCTTTGACTGTGTGTGCGTTAGACAGATTGTTAGGATGCAGGGATTAGGCTGTTAATGCTGAGGGAACATTCCCGTCACGTACAGAGGATGAAGAGATTTTAAAAGTTTATTGTGGTGGATAGTTCAGTCACTTTGACAATGAATTATTTGGTAAGAAATACTGTTTGTGATAACTAAACATTTCCTAAAGGGCAAACATTTAAATTCATACTGGTGTGGTACAGTATCATAAGCACAGAGGACAACAGGATGGCAAAGCTAATGAGTAACATTGAAGGTGCAGAAGTGAATGTGAACCATTTTTTCTGGTCCAGGTCCAGACGGACTCAGTTTCTGGCACCGACAGTTGAATTGGCTTTTGGTGAAGTTAGACATTATTGTTCCTTTAACTTCAGCTTCCCAGCCTGAAGTCTGTAACTGGCAGGTTTAGTCCACATTAACATACTGTGGTCAAATGAATCGGCTGTTATGATTATTATATGTGAGAAAGTCGGTTATAATATGTTTGACTAACGTGGCCTGTGTAACTATGAGTCACTGCTGGATTCCACTCAGTGAAAACCTTTCCAAAATCTCAAAGATGCTTGACTCTTAACCTTTACCCAAATGCAATAACCGTCTCCATGGTGACAAATATGTGAAAGAGTTCTATGATTTGAAAAGGATGCGGACAATCTTTCGTTTTTGTCGGGACATCATCCACTTTCCATTAACATCTCAACAAATTCTCCAGTTATTTGTTATATGTTCAAGTCTTTCCCAGCGAACTTGCAGAAACGCTGGTTGAAACCCGAGAAAACCACAGAGTAAACTGTGGATTCGCTCAGCTGCACCTGTAAATGTGTACACACACACACAGAGCAGAGCAAATACCAGATTGTGACGGCACTGCCTGTGTGCGCGCTGGCCATTCCCTCAACTCCACGGGGCCTAGCGGATAGAGAAGCCCTTACCTTCATCACACAGGTGGAGCTTGGATAAATTGTGCCCGTTGTAGGCCTCTTCGGACATGGAGCCGTTCTCCCTCTCTTCATACGTGCTCAGATACATGGCCTTGTTCTCCATCTCCTCCTCACTGGAGGGAAAACACACACAGCGTCACTTGGAGGCATTTTGAAACTCCTCTCCTGCTCTCGGATGGTTTTCCACAGCTGCTCAACAGGCCGACCAGCTGTGACGACCTCATCTCTGTTATTGTACACTTGTCAAGCTTTACAAACCCACACACACTGAACTGAAGCTACGCAGAAGGAAATCACTGTGGTGCGAGGACTGTGGCTGTCACCAGACATTCACTTATGGATCAAGAAAGAACTGATCCAGGATCTATTCTCCTTCTAGTGATAACCCTCCACACCGAGGTGGAGCCTTAACTGTCCTAAACCATTTGTGTTTTGATCATCCTACACTGATGTTCTGCTCCAAAAGCAGATTATCTTGCATCCGTGTCACGTGGGAAGGATGGTAGAGTTGGGCAACAGTCCTGTGTTTACAACTTGTGATTGTTAAATCATCCAAATACTTGAGATGCGATCACAGAGTTGATTGTGCACTCAACTGCATTGAATTGTCCAACAAATGTGGATTTAATTACGCTGATGAGGGCCATTCGTTGCGCCAAGATATGTACAACTCTGTGTTTTTAACTCCACACACCACCTGCTGTTATTGTGACACAAGATATGATATTATGGGTTTATCACTGCAAGACAATATTAACAGCCCAGTGGTTGGTGGATCATTTATTTTTTATATATCACCTATCATTCCACCTTAAACACGTGGTTGGGAGAGTCATCAAACAGGTGCAGCTACAGCTGAATGGCATTACTAGATTCATAATTGAAAGCATGTTGAAGTTCACATTTTTATTTGTCTGGAATTTGACAAGTAATGAATTGCAATCAGTTGTTCCCTATATAAACAACATCCACTACTTCTCCACATTGCAGACACACACACACACCGTTTAATCTGAGTAAGGCAGGAGTTCCCACGCTGCAAATGATGCAAACAATAAGGTGGAAAAGGACACCGAACAAACAGATAAAACTCATGACAGAAAGGCTGCGTCAGACACGACATCTGAAGGAGAAAATTAAATCTGCTGCTGTCAGGAGCCGGGCGCTAAACTCCCACAAGCCCTGGCTACAGATTTGTGAGTGTTTGACAAAGTCGTTAAAAAGCGCTCAGTCTGGACTTTCTCATTACGGAGGGGATACGGGGGTCAGATTGACATTTTGACTGAAGCGAGGCAGGAATCATTAGGGCTGCTAGGAGATCCCTCCAAACCCTCCGCACCCCTGCATGTGTGTTTGTGGGTCTGCAGTGTGTGTGTGGCGCATTCATGAGGTGAGTTATCTTTTAATTACACAGAGTTTGGTGTGAGATAACACACTTTTAATCACACTGTGTTGGTCTTTATTACCCTGTGGGAAAGCAAAGTAGCCAAGCGTCACCTCGTCTGCTTCTACGATCTGCACGACTTTGGGCAAATTGTTAGACAGCAGTTAAACAGCACAGAACAATGACACGTTTTACACAGGTGATGATTCAGTGATTTACTGTAGCGAGGATGAGCCACTGGAGGCCAAACGGAAGGTATGGACTGGCTTTAAGTGACAAAAGGCCTTGAACATCGGTGCCAAGACAGAAGAAATCATTAAATAAGTGTAGAAATGTTCCCAGAATAGTTTATTGCATCGATATCGGATCCGTGTTGGAGGCTCTCCAGCCTCCTCCATCGCCAACCTAACAACAGTTCTATTCCAGAGGCTTTCTGTCAAAGCGCTCAGTCCAATTACCACAAACAGTTCAAGGTTCAGCACGACGGCTGTCCAACAATAACCAAAGCAGAACCAAAGGCCACATGTGGCTTTGTTTATAGATTTCCATCTTATAGAATTTCAAGAATCTGCTATTACCAACAACAACACTGTTTCCATCAGCCCTGGATTTGACAGAAGAGGTGTCATGAATTTCATGTCCCTGTTGCATAAACATGTTTTGGGTCTTGTGACTAGAAGAAGCTGGTTTTCGTCATCGCTGTGATGATCATCAGCCATAACCATGCATCTGCATCTGATCTACAACTCAGTTCCGTCAGTGACGGTTCAGACTCCAGCAGCTTTACACACAGAGATGAGCTGAGCATTCACGCCAGAGAGGAAACCATTATCTTGTCATGCATCATCAGGTTATGAGATCTGTCCATTGTCTGCCGGGTCAGAGAGACGCAGCGTGTGTGGTCTCTGCTGCCTGTGCACCTATTGGAAAATTTAGCAACAAGTCAAACAGTGAAGGCATCAAAAGTAAAGAAAAGGATCATAACATGATGCGTGATGCACGTATGGTGGCCGACTGGTGTTTATTCCACACGTACTACAGGCTTTTAGTGTCCAAACTCTCAGATGAATTCCAGCCTTGGGTCTATAGCTGCTGTCCACAGACATGTCACTGCTCAGTCATCCATGTGCAACATTAACCCATTTTTCTCAGTTAATTGAGGAGTGAGACCCTTCACCCATGACCACCGAAACACAAAGCAGCAGTTTTGGCGGAGGAGCTGCATTAAATGTGCATTTCCTGTCCTTTTGTGCTGGAGCCACCGGTCAAATAAATACCACGCAGCGCGTAATTCAGCTGCTTAACCATTTAACCTAATGCAATAAAGAGCTAACAGATGTCAGCCAGTTTAATACCACACAAAAGGTCGAGGCCCGGCCTGCAAGGAGCCCAACAATAAATCATGTGCTGATTTTACAGCTGAACCAACGCTATTAACCTGTTAACGCCCCACATGTTGGCACATCAATCACTAATCAAAGGTGCGACCGAGGTTCCAAACATCTAACATGATTGTGCGTGAGGCTGACATGCTGCCTGGTCCTGTCATAACGCAGGAAAGTTGTCATGATTCGCAGATTATGGTAAAACATCAGGCTCCTGCACAGAGCAAGCAGCAAATGTGTGTGTTCTCACCTTGTCAGCGGTCAAATGCAAAAAAACTAAACGCACAGCTCACAGGTTTCTCATAGTCTCCCCAAAACCGCTGCGTCCTGACGCGGTAACTCCAGCTCTAACAAACGGTCAGAGCGGAACCGTGCGCGCTCACAGACCCAGCTCCGCTTCGGACACGCTCAGGCGTTTGGAGTAATATACCCACAACATCGTCATGTGACCATCACCCAACTCCAGCTGGAGTTTGCTCTGCCTTCGTGCTGCCGAGCAGCTGGTGCGGAGGATGAGATGCAGCGGCCGCTCCACCTGTTGTACAACTGCGCCCTCTGTCGGCCGCAGCCGCTGGAGTTTATACGGACTTGGCCTTGTTTTACACATGGTGTTTTAAAACCAAAGAAAACGCGAAGGAGGAGACAAAAAGCGGCGCGTCCCTAATTTAGGCGTAACACGGTGATGCGTAGGTAGAATAAAACCCGATGCGAAGGGAAACGAGTTCCCTGAAGGCATCACGGAGGAGGATGTGTCACCTGACGGGCGGAGGGCGGAGCTTATCCAGGACGTCAACAGGTGGAGGCGCGACTCTCCTTCCGCGTCAAGCTGTTCCGGACGGAGCTCGGTGCAGGTAAAGCAGCTCGCGTAGAGTTTGTAGGTGGTGCGAGTTTTGGTTTCGGAGTGTGGGGTCGGTTCTGAAGCTGTGCGTCATTGGGCCACTCAGTGTCTCTCCACCTCTGCCGAACCGCGAACACACGTGACAGTTTCGGTCAATAGCTGGTAAAGTTTGGCCTGTTAGAGTCCGACTTACTGCTTGGATAATGCGGCGTGGTTCAGGTTGCAGCTCTGCGAGGCTCCACTAGGTGGCAGCGTCTCATCCTGGGGCGCGTAAAGAAGCACCGTCCTGCATCTGTGCCAATGGATAAAGGTGGAAGTGGAGATGCCCACCTGGACATTGATTTCCTGCTTGGCTGTCCAACCTCGCAGCCCTGACCTGTGGCATCCATAGCAGCATCCAGCTGGAACAGAACGAATACCTGTCTTTAACTGCTCAGCACCGCAGTGTAATAAAACTGTCAAAGTAGGCAGAGTCAGACGGGCAGATAATCTCAGACGTGAACACTGGAGTGACACTAAGTCTTGTATTTAGATGAAACATGTCCTGTTTATTGGGGCAAAGCATATAAGGTTCCTGCAATAATCCAGTAAATGGTACAAAAAGCCACTTTCCTGTTACTACATATTGCTTTTGGTCCTGGTTTAGTTGTAACAGGGCAGAGTGCACTGAAACAAAAGGGTTCGAAGGAGACAGGAGCAGCCGTACAGACAGTGGCTTTGCCTGCAGATATGGCAGCTCTGGGGCTCAGTCTGGGAGCCACAGACTTCAGGAAACATTGTCCTCAGGCATAAACCCAACATTATAGACAGCAGTAAGCTTTTCTTCCCGTGTCTCTTTGCTGAGCTGCAAAGGTCTTCACTCTCTGTATGTCAGTCGCTCCGCTGGGACCTCGTTAAAGCTCCGGCCAATCACATATCCTCCTTAATTAACACAGGAAATGACTTTCTTATATTTATAACCCAATAACTAGGCCGGCCTGCTGAAAAGGTCACATCAACAGTTTAGCGCTTTTCGCCCTATAGCAGCGCTGCCCAGGAGGATCGAGGGGGAAGGAAAGAGCCACAGAAGCTGCGAAACAGCAGAATGTGTTTGACCTCTGAATGTTGGAGTCGGCTCATTTCACCTTGCTGTGGAGAAGCCACTCATCCATGCCAGGCCGTTCGTTATAATGTTGAGGAGGTTGTTGAAGTAATCACTGGAAAATAGTCTTAGGCTGAGGAAGTAGGTGACGCTTCGCCAGAAGGATCTAAGGGTTCAACCCCCATGCGACAGCTTTGTCCAGAGCCAGAGTGTTTTAAAAAACTGTAATTCTTCAAGGTTTTCTGACCAACTGACCAACCTTTCTTCTGCTTTCCTGTCTGTGCAGCGATGGGTCTGTCAAAGCGAGTGTCGTCGTGGTCGGTGGAAGAGGTGTTGGAGTGGCTGCAGGAGCAGTATCCAAACCACGCGAGCAGCCTCCAGAAGGCCGTCATCAAACACGCGATATCAGGTGGATCGCTCAGGTCAAGCTGATGTCAAAGCTGAAGCTGTTTTGTGAACGATGCCGGGGAGAAAAAAAAAGCTGTTTATGTCAGTGTTTGCTCGACACGTGTTAATTTGAGAACGATCCCGCAGGCCGGGCTTTGCTGAGACTGAAGGATCACCACCTGGAGTTTCTCGGGTTGGAGGCTGAGGAGCAGCAGCGGGAATTGTTGCAGGGCCTCCTCCTCCTCAGAGTCCAGGAAGAAATCTGTGAACTCAGTGAGATCTGCTCTGGTGAGAGTGTCACTGACCTTATCTGCAGGCAGTAGCTGAGCCCCGAGCTGTTAAAGCAGCTGTAGAAAAGTTGTGTTTTTGACAACTCTGATCTAAAAATAGTGAAATAAAAATCACCCACATTGCTGTGTATGCAGAGGAACCTCTACTGCTCAAGGCTGTGCAGAAGAATTACTGCTTTTCCCTCCAAGTTGAATGTGTAGACATTTCGGTTTTAATCAACCAATCAACAGACATATGTTGGTTACATGTTTGTATTATTTCGTAGCATTAATGTCCGCCTGTATTTGTGCTGTTTGTACTTTCCAGAGTGTTTTTCATCATAGCAGCACATACTCATCGAATAAGACAACGTGTTATTCTCCATCTATTCACCCGTCCGCCCGTGTGAAGGGGAGAGAAAGGTGGAGTGATGGAAAACACCGAGACGCTGGAGAGAAAGAGGAATCGATGAAGGATGAAGAGAGAGCAAAGCCCATTTCCTGCGTGAAATCTGACCTGTGCAGATGGAGATTAGTTTTTGTCTGAGTGTCTTTTTCTGATCCGTTCTGTCCATTAGTCTCTGGCTGTTTTCTAACTGGAGTAGGTTTTTACTTACTGCGCTGTGGTATCACACGTGTCTCACACGGTTCAGTATTACACTAAGAATAACCCTGTGGTATGTGCAGAGGGGCCCAGACCAACATTTCCCACCTGTGATGCTCTTCATTGACAAACCTTGTAACATGGAGTTAATTAGATGACGGCACCTGCTAATTAAAACCAGTCAATCGTAATCAGAAACGTCCTCAAGAAACGAATTCTAAGTATTTTCACCCACACAAACGTTGACTGAATTCGTCGTGTTTAACTAAACGTTCACTCTTTGATGGATGTGATGCTGTTGGTTTAACTCAGACTCAGACAGGTCCTAAAACTTTCAGACACATTTTTATATAAAGCGCTTCGCATTTGTTGTTTTTATATCATACTCGTTTCTGTACATTGTGACCTGGCAGTGGCAGAATAAAAGTTTCATCCCAGACTCTATCTTACTATTTCTACCTTTGGTGTAATCATGAGTCGCTTCATCCAGATGGAGACAGCGTGAAAGATGTACGACTCCTAAAGCTAAAGGTCGTAATAATAAAATGTTAGTGCTCCCTCGTGAGCTGCCCAAGTCAACATATCATAGACTGTGAAGACAGCGAGTGTAGTGTTGATGAACTAAGCACAGCAAATGTAGTCTAACGCACCAGTCCTGCCATAAATCCTCCCTCCATTAACGTGTTTTTTAAATTTTGTCTACCCTATTTATATCAGAGGACTGGATGAATTAACGCTGCGCATTCACTGAAGGTGTTTTTAAGGCTTTCAAATTGAGACGTTCACATTATTTTACATATATTTCCCTAATAGCCAGACAGGACATACAGTTTCATATTTCAAAGAGCATAATAAAAATAAAATGCCAAGAGGAGGAAGAGTCTGTTTTTAACAGCGACACTGATGTCAACTCTGAGTCTGTGTCTGCCTGTATAAAATCACACCAGACATACTAGTAAGTGACCCTTTCGCTCTTTTCTTCCTGTATCGCGTCCTGATTGTGTGTCTTCGTGTGTTTATGTGTTACAGTGATTCATATCCCAGGAGGCGGTGTGACATTTGTTTTGGCGGGGCGTGGCTGGGGAAGCGCTGACTCAGCAGCACGGACGTAAATCCGCCTCACTGACAGAGGGGATGATGAAGAGCAGCTCCGAGGTGAGGCAGCGTGAAGGAAAGCACACGCGTGCACACACAGTTTTGACAAACCACAGACGTACCTGCAGCTTCAGTAATGTGTGTCAAGACAGCTTGTTAAGTTATTAGGACATGTATGATCTACCCACAACCATAACTGGACAGTCTGGGTCCACATCTGCTCACATTCATCCCCAGTCTGCTCATTTTGGCAGACAACACCTGGTGACACTCTCCCAGCTCCTCCCAGGTTCTCCCAGCTCCTCCCAGGTTCTCCCAGGTTCTCCCCGCCCTCCGTTTCTATCTGGCTCCGCCCACCTCTCACCTGTGCGGCATCAGCACTCTCACAAGCATTAAAAGCCCTCAGCCACCGCTCCCTCTTAGCCAGACCACTGTGATGCCTGGTTCCTGCCAGTTGTCTGCGGAACCTGTGAGTTCTTGCTACGGATCCTCATTCAGGTTAACGTTGCTTTGTTGTCATCTGCCTCATTGGAGACACGCTAAGACCTCAACCTCTCAAAAACGTAATTTGAGTCTGCTGGTTAAAAACGTAAATGTACTCACTTAATTAACTTATTTTTGGCTGAAGTAAACATATTTTACTTATTCAGCCAACAAACAGAGACCGAGCAGAACTGTACAAGCCAAGCTATGAAACATTTGTTTCTATTGTAGCATCCAACCAGGAAAACACTGCAGCTGTGATGGCGACAAGTCGTCCCATGCGTCAAACAGGCCAGTTTAAAAGAGCAAAGAGCCTCCACCTCCCCCTCAGTCTGCCAGCCACAGCAGCCTCTTGTCACTTTCTGGTGATTTATTCATAGCTGCACCAGGAGAGAAAGATCAATAGTTTCTGAAAGAAAAATGAGTTTGTGCCAGGCCACTAAGAGCGGAGAGGAAAAAAGAAGCGAGTTCACTGGAAGTTCACAGGGTGTGAAAGTTGAGGAGGCCGTGCCAGGAACCTGCCGCTCACTTCAATGCAAACAGCAGTAAATTACGAAGTGGCCATCAGCTTTAATTCTGCCTCCCTGGAAGGAGGCGTTTGTCTCTTTATGCTTCTACCTGCTGGGCTGCATCTGGCTAATGTTGGTCTCCCTGCTAGCGTTGGTGCAGTTGCAGCCATTTTGCTCCTGTGGTGCTGAGGCTGGGCTTTCTTCTTTCTTTTGACTTGGTGATGTCCGTGTGCTTCCTATCGCCGTTTAGCTGACAGCTGCCTCTTTGAGTCTTGACTTGAATAGCAGGTGCACGTAGGGAAAACATGGGGAATCACAACACAACACCAAACCTAGTTTAGCGGCTCACACTCCATACGACCACACATCTTTCCTTCTATGTGCCAAATTGCCTGCGCGTGCAAGCATTTCACAGTTCGAGTGAATCCGTCACTTGAGAGCAACCAAACACCACATCACATTTATTAAATTCTCCCCTAGCTCGCTTATAAAATCACTCCCGGGCCTCCTGCAGTCTGTAGGCAGCCAACTACAGCTGACAAATATCTGCTTCTAGACGTAGATTTGTTTGCTTCCTTTGTTCAGTCGAGATGTGAGGAGTGTGGGTGGGGAGCGGCTTCGGCTCCTGTGGCAGATCAGATGCTGATCTTGGGCAAAAACCAGCTCAAACATGTGGCTGGGTTTTTTTTTTTGTGGAGGGGACAAGAGAGAGACGTCACAAAATGTTTGAACAACAAGCAGTTGAGTAGAAAGTTTTGACTCCGCAGGAAAGGAGATATTGTTTATTTAAAATAAGCTTCTCACAAAACAACTGAACATTCCTGAAGTTTGTTACTGAGGAGTTTAAAAGAACAATAAAATGCTGATTTGACTTCAGTAGTGATTTTAAATGACGGCCGGAGTTTGCGTTTAACAAATGTGCTTCGATTGTCTAATAGGAGACATTTTCACTCTTGCGTCTCCTGAAGTTTCGTTTTTATTGCCATTAATTACATTCACAGCTAAAATCTTTCATTTTATTCTCCTATGGGCCAAACGTCTCACTGTAATTTAATGTTCCCACCTACAGTCACACTGGAGTTTTTCCAAGGAGCTTCTTAGCAATCAAATCCAAGCAGAGAGCGAGACGTCCAACAGCCTGGAGCATCGCCCTCCTGAGACTCGTTTCAGCAGTGATCAGTGCAGTGAAACTGGAAAACTGCCCCCACACCCAGTCAAGCCTCGCCTCCAGGTGGAAGCAGGTAAGTCTGGATGAGCAAGGAGTTTAATGCAGGAGAAATGTCCTATTTATCTGCCAGGAGCTGGGGAAAGGAAAAGCAGATCACACCTGTTCACCAGGTGCCTCGTGCGCCTTCCCACCCCAACACGGTGTACTTTATTACCTGCAAGTGGAAAATGAGCTTTGTCAACAAATGGCCCATCTATTCCCCTTCACGTCAGTAGACCTGTCGCACTTCATTTATCTTCTCTGCACTGGAAGCAAAGGAGTGAAAAAGGTGCGAAGGACAGGCTCCTGCTGATTTTTAAGAAGCAAAGGCTTGTAGGTTGATCTTAAACCTCTGATTAGGATGAAATCAAGCTGGTGACTGCATAGAAGTCAGTGAACACGTGATCCTGGTCGGCAGTTTGGCTTTGTCCCCGTTTTCATTTCTGTGAAAGCAGCAGAAGATTTTCTTCATCAATCCACAGCAGCAGAGGGATTTTTAAGGTGCTTTTGGAAAGTCTACGGGTGTCTGCCACGGACAGCAGAGTGGACAAAGGATCAAAATCTAAAGCCGTAGTGTGCACAGGTTTACCCTGACACGCAGTAACGTTTACATTTTCAGTGCGTACTGAAATAACGTGGAATGTAAGTAGTATGTGTGTTGATGGAGATAATCGCATGTCGGCGCCAACGATGTCGTGACGCATGCTGTCCTGATGGCCTGGTGCTCAATAAATGGATTACTATCTAAATCATCCCTCTTCAGACTCACTTAGAAATGTATGAGAACGTCATTCTCTGGACTCCACATAAATATTTTACTCCGGTTAGTCACCGAGGCATAGCTCGCACCATAAATCAAAACGCGTGCGTGTGCGTTTTGCTCCAAGTTTGTATTGCGAGTGTGTTTGTGAGCAGGCTTTTAAAACAGAATATTAAAACGTTAAAGTTGACAGGATGACGGAGTGTGCTGTGCAGGGTGTTGGGGATAATTGAAATGCCAAACCTCAAGATGGCCACTTCATTTTAACACGAATTTACAGCTTCCATCATAAGTCATTAATGCTGAAAACATTTTACGAGGAGGCTGTGAGGGAATTAATTTATCCAAGCAAATATTCTGTGGATAAGCCTTCGGCGGCGAACATCTCTGGGAAGCATCGTAAAGCAAATCAAGATGGAAAATAGTAGAGACAACAGACAAATAGACAGAAGATGGTGGAGTGACACACACAGTCCTCATGTTCACGCCTGAACAATATCCACCTGCCATTCCAGCGCACGTTATTTCATTTCTCCCCGGGAACGCGGCAGACCTGCTCGCATCACTGTTATGAGTTCCATTATCTGTCAGTGTTTAAAAAAGAAAAGCTGCTGAAATGAATCCCTGCAGAGGGACAGCGTGTGATGTCTCCAGTCTGTGGCATGTCATCTTGTTCCGCTGGCCAAAGCGGATTGTGCTTTATTTGAAAGAGCCCAATGAGAACTTCAATTTGAGATAAGCTGCGAACAGCTTGGTGCAGAGCAGAAACAGGGTTTAAGAGCGATTTCAAGTCTGTTTGTAACGTCTGCCTCATTAACCAAACGCTGCAAGTGAAGCAGTTCTGTCTCTGAAGTGGAATCGGCTTTGGTTGCCTCCTCGCTGGCGTTGTTTTAATGAAAGAGTTAAGTGAAGGCGAGTCCTGCCGTCTCCGTAACAGCATCCCAGCTCCTGAAGCATCTGACTTTTCACGGTGTGGACGAGAGGTCGCTGACGTAGCTGGAGGAGGAAGAGGTGAGGTCAGAGCGGATCCCTCCTCGAGACTCCATCTCAGCGCTTGACCCTGATACGTTTGTCAGCTCTTCTCTGTGCACATGTACGAACCGCCGGGAGAGCTGGCGACACGGAAAATCAATTTGCACTGCAGATGCGCAGCAGCGACGCAGAGTAATTCAGCCTCCTCAACAACGGCCCGATACCAGTCATGACCCAGGCAGAGCTGAAGGCCGTCACTGAACAGATGGAAAAACAACTCGGAATAAGCACGGAAAGCATCACTTTAGTTCCAGTAAGAGCACGTTGGTCCAACACAAACCCCACAATGACAGGCGGCCATTTTGTGGCAACGCTTTATTTTCTGGGCCTGGAAAGTCCTGGACTTTCTAGATCAACATAATCTAACACTCAGCAACTCTGCTCATTTAACTTCTTAATCTGTGAACAGCTTTGTCTGAAATACTTATACTGTTGTCGCGCTTCAGACTTTTACTTCCTTGTTCCTTTGTTAGTTTATTTCAGGATAAATATTTATCAGCCTTGCTTTGAGATGAAAGAAAGCGATTTTACAGAGAGCGTTGTTGACTGTGCGTTTTGCAGCTTGTCATCCTTCGCAGCGCTCACTTCTCTGACATGTTTTTCTGCTGTCTGAAGTGTTGGACTGTTAGACAAGATGTAATTATGCTGTCTGTCTCTCCGTCTGTATCCATGACTACTTGAGGTTTTTGGGAACGTAATGGCCATTAACACAATAAAGTGTTAACAGTACTGTCAGCGGCGAGCCGGCGTTTGAATCAGCTTTAAATAATCTGCCGTACGGCGGCTGACGGAGGGAACAGACCAAACTTCAGAGCAGCCGGTTGAAGCTGAAGTCAGAGCTGTTGTGTGGAGTGTGAGGCTCTAACGAGGCTTTAACGGCTTCCTCCTGGTCTGCAGCTCCAGGGCGTTTAGTCATTTACCTCCAACATCACACATGGCTCCCAGTGTGCAGAGGTCCTGTCCTCTGGGTTTCTAGCCAGGCACACGAGTCAAAATCCCTCCCTGCTGTTCATCTGCTGGTCTTAAAGTAAAACACTCTCAGGGTTGTTCCCGCACGTGAACAACTGGCTAAACTCGCATTTAGTAGTTGTGTGTGTGTGTGAGAGACAATCACCAACCAGGACCAATCCATTGATTTTTCTGTATGTGCATCAGAGTGTCGGTACAAGTGCTCCGGGCCAGAACACGACCCAGTCAGCATCGTTAGCATTTAGATGACTCCTGCGTGCGGCATCCCATACGAAGGTTTAGGCTGAGCTCACTGTTCTCTGTAGGCAGGAGGTTTACTTGAGTCGGTTTCAATGAGTCGATTCAAGCGGATGCAAGGCTCCACTTAACGAAGCCTCTGACACACTGGGCTAGAACGTATCATTTCAACCCGCTGCCTGTCACCCATGGGATCATTGTCCACACATTAACTGACTGTGAAGCTGAGTCATAGGCTCAGTTTGGCACAAGCTTTAGCGAGAGCAATGTGTTGATATCAACCCATTTACATTTATGAGCAGATGGTTACGAGAATTCATCCAGTATGAACAGTATTAGGATTTAAAGCAGATATAACAAACATGTCCGCTGGCTGAGACTCGCTTCGACCCGCTACCCTGATATAATATAAGCAGAAATATTTCATGCTTTTGCCTTTTGGCTCCAGCTGCGAACTGTACACGCAGCATCAGCCACGAGATGGCGATGTTTAATGCGTCATGTGTGCGCGTGCATCCCCAGCATCTGTAACCTCCCTCTGAGTGACGAGCTGCTGACATTCATTTAAGTCACGAGGGAAGGGTTTTAATCAGGCGGCGGCATATTTGCAAACAACAGCAACATGAACGAGGGGCAGGAAAGATGAGGAGATTAGTGAGAGCTGATTCATTAGGTCATATATTCCAATCATTACGAGGTTTAATGAGCTCAGACTTAATTAAAAGTGCACAGGTTTGCAGGAGCGCGCTGCACGTGACAAATCCCTTTAACGCCATTTGGCTCCAAATAACGCACCAACCTTAAGGGGGGTCGGGCTTATCCCCAGATTTTATTTTGCAAGTGACACAAATTACAGGAAGATTAAGCCAACTCTCAGCCGAACTCACTGGAGCGCTGAACCCACGAGCCGGTGTGCGTGAAGGGTTGAAATGTCTCATTACTGGCACTGATTAATTAGCTCGTCAGAAAGGCGCAGTTTCTGGCCGGAGTTTGGTCTGGACGGCTGTGATGCATCTCTGGGCTTCTCCTTGATAAGCGATCACTCTTCTTCACACGCCAGCAGCCCCCAACCCCTGGCAGAGCGTGGTTCAGTCCCCCCGGACCGCCCGCTGCCTGCTGCTGGTGCTGGAGGCTGCTCGGCGGCGCAGCCCATCCAGCCGAGGATCCAGGATGGAAAAGTCAGCACCGCGGCTGTAGAAGCGACTGACCCAGAAGGACGTTAACGTGATCCGTCTCTAACCTTTCCGGACCGTCTTAAGAGCCTCTCGCTGACCAGGTGCGCCGGCATTTCCCCACCTTACCTGGCAGATGGTTTGTGCTCATTGATCGGCAGCGCAGGGGGAGTGAGGATTAAAATCCCAAAGTTTGGATCGTCTCGTGTCTCGTTTCTTGGAAAGAGGGATGGAAGCTGCCCGGAGATGCGCGTCTGCTTTAACGCGTCCGTTTGTTCTGGGTGGATGCTGTCGATGTAGTCCTGGCTGTTCTGGCAGGTGGCTGCGCATCTAAGCCCGAACCGTGGAGACCTGCTGCGCTCACAGGTCGCCGTCTCCCCCGCTCGGAGTCTCATCCACGTGACACGCACTCCTCGGTCCTTTCTGGGGGAAAGTTTGGGACTGGGACGCGCGGAGGATGGAGGCAGCGCATCGTGTTTGGATTCCCCGCAGAGCCTGCCCTCAGTGAAAGTCCCCGAAGCGCAGCTTTCATATTTTTCCTCACTTGCGGATGGATTCCTGCTTCGCTGTGTGAAGGCTCACCGGAGGATGCGTCCAGGCTGTGGAGCTCTGGTGCTGGAGAGGAGAGCAGACATCCCTCCCTGGGACCACAGGTGTTCCGCCTAAACAGGTAGATGTGACTGAAGTTCGGCTCTAGATATTTATTTATTTGTCATCCGCAATAAAGTGAAATACATCTCAAACATTGGTAGAATCTCTAACATTAAGGAGGACGATCGTTGAGCCAGTGCACGTGTTTCCCTGCTGAGCTGCCTCCAGACTCATCAGCTGTTTAGTTTCTCTAATCAGTCTCCGTCTGACGCCCTTTCTGTCCAGTAAGCTCACATTTGAGTTGTGATCTGGGATTTATTCCCTGTCGCATCCCTCACCCTGACGCTGGGAACCAGCAGCTCCGCAGCGTATTCAGCTTTGTTTCATTTCCTGAGTCCTGGTGATAAAAGACTAAAGGCTATTAAAAAGTTTGGTGCATCTGATCACTGTACATTTAAACAGTGCACAGAGTGGGGATTCATTTAGACAATATTTGGAAGGGATGGGAATCAGTCAGTGTAGGGTTCAGATCGGCTGCTTTTTTAACTGGGTTGTTCATTTCACTTCATTTGCTACCGAACAAAATGTGAAACCTGCTCATCAAAATGCAGATCGGATCACCTGCTGTGTTTTAATTGTGGGCTTTTCTCTTTTAGAGACTCCAGGTCCCAACATGCTGAGCTGCGGATAGACTGTGGGCGAAGCTGATTCCTAGTCGCTTCCTAACTCCTCACCTTCCCCTTTTCCTTGACTCCTGCAGCCCGTTTTCCTTTCCCATTCCCTCGTTTACTTTCTCCCCCACCTTTATCAGCCTGTCCTCTTGCTGGGCTTCCCTCCGGTCCTCTCTCCTTCCCTTATTCTCCCCAGCCCCCCCGTCAATCAAGCCCTCAAAACCCACCACCTCCTCCTCTTCCTCCCCCCATAGCACACATGCAGGCCAAGAAGCGGTACCTGCTCGTGTCTGTGGGGGCCGGTCTTCTCTTCCTTGTCTATCTGTGGGGTCTGCAAATCGGGGAGTTGCAGCAGCAGCAGTACCAGTATCAGCAGTTTCCTCAGAACCCTCAGTACCGCCAGCAGGAATCCCAGCACTACCATCAGAGTCGGGCCGTGTACCAGCCCCTGCCCCAGAGGAGTCCATCCAGACCGCCCAGACACTGGCCGGGGTCCACTGAGCTGCTGGAGCCGTACCTGGAGGGGGGAGAGCAGGAGGTACAGTAGATGCAGAGCATTGTGGTGTGATTGGGTTTCATTCTGAGCTGTAGTAACGGGATGATTTCTGTGCAGGAGGACAGTCCCCAGCTCCATCACCAGCACACCTCCCCTCATGAGCGCCGGGCCATCCGCGACAACATCTACAAGAACAAGCGCTGCCGCATGGAAACCTGCTTCGACTTTGCTCGCTGCCAGTCGGGCTTCAGGGTTTACATCTACCCGCCCCTGAGGGGGGACGAGGTCTCGGACACCTACCAGAAGATCCTGTCCTCCATTAAGGAGTCGCGCTTCTACACCACAGACCCTTCGAGGGCCTGTCTGTTCATTCTAGCTGTGGACACACTGGACCGGGACCAGCTCTCTGCTCAGTACGTCCAGAACGTCAGGTCTCGCATCCAGAGCCTGCCGACGTGGAACGATGGCAGGAACCACCTCATATTCAACCTCTACTCTGGCACCTGGCCGGACTACACGGAGGACCTGGGCTTTGAGGTGGGTCAGGCCATGCTAGCCAAGGCCAGTGCAGATGTGGTCAACTTCCGACCAAACTTTGACATCTCCATCCCTCTATTCTCCAAGGAGCACCCAGTGAAGGGAGGGGGCATAGGTCACCTGACACTCAGCGATGCGCCGCCTTCCAGGAAGTACCTGCTGGTTTTTAAGGGAAAGCGGTACCTGACCGGCATCGGGTCGGAGACCAGGAACGCTCTGTATCACACTCATAATGGGGAAGATATTATTCTGCTGACCACGTGTAAACACGGAAAGGACTGGGAGAAACACAAAGACTCCCGCTGTGACCGAGATAATGAAGAATACTCAAAGTAAGACATGGTTTTTATTCTTTTTAACGTGCTTTTGCTATAAGGGCTTCAGAGTTTAGTGATCGGCTGCGTTTAGTCCACTGTTAGCTTACTTGCAATATTACAGCTTTTCACACGAGCTTGTTGCGTTTGCGTTGAGGGATGTGAGTGTTTTTGCTGTCGATCGCTTCGCATTTGACAGCAACCGTCGTGCGTAAAGAGTTTGTGCACATACACGTCACAATTTCCACGAGAGTTGAGACAAATGATGTCAAAATGAATGTGTGGCTTCTACTGTGACTGCGTGTGGGACTGAAGCAGAGAGAGATGTTTTGTCTGCTCAGTAGTTGGTCGAGAGACGACTGTGCGATGTGAAAAGCCTGTTTCCTAGGTGTGTTAGTTCGGGAGTCATCTGTTGCATAATTTAGGATTAATAATTGCAGAGGCCTGAAGGAAAACCACCGTGGATCCAGAAACGCACCGAGCTCAGCCGAACAGCAGCTGAAGCATCTGCTGTCAGTGCAGCCTGCAAATATCAGGAGTGACAAGTCGATTTGGCTCCATTCTAGTGCTTCATCGTTGAATATGCTCATCCATAATATATGAGAAACATTGTTTTAGTACTTTATGTGCATAGTTACCTAGTTTAGGTCAAAGCAACAGGGCAGTGATCCCAAACACAGACAAGATCCAGATACTATTTACTGATGTGTGACAGGAACAGATGAATATTAAACTGATTTTAGTACCTACGCTCCTAAAATAAACGCGTTTCATCTCTACATAAGTAACTGGTAAAAAAATCTGTTGTTTTGCACAAATGTAAGGACAAAACCCAAAGTGTGAACTTCCTACTCAGCAAAGGTGAGATTCAATGGGGTAAATGTTGAAGCGGAGGCACGTTTGATAAACAAAGAGTAAATTGTTCCATTGTTCGTCTGACACGGGCCTGATATGTAACCGCTACTTAGTTAAAAACAATCTGATCTCTTACCCACAAAGACAAAAGCTGGGAGTCAGCGGCTCTCAGGAGCAAACCTGGCAGAGCCCCGAGCATCTGTAAGCATCACTCTTTTGAATCTGGAGGCTGGAGCGTCTGTGCCACGGCCTGCTCCGGTGTTTTACACTCAGCACGTCGATACAGACATCACCCGGCGCAGTCGATGGGGATCCTACAGCGAGACTCCCTGATGAGAACAGAAGCCAACAAGGATGTTGAAGCCCCAGGGCGGTCGATAATTGCCCTCCAATTGAATTAAGCTGTGAATGAAGGGGATAGATGGAGATCTCACCTCCCGCTGAGCGGCACTTGTTTGAACTCCGGCTGTTTTACTGTACGTAGATACACCAATTAGGGCCTCGCTGTACAGAAGTGTGTCCCTGAAGACGTTGGGCTCGATCTACAGAGCGACAGATAAAATGCTTAATTGAGATGACTGTCGCGTCTTTCGTGACGGCTTCAGTGGTCAAAACACAGACGGGGACAGAGAAGGATGTGAAATGCGATGAGAGGTGTGGTGCTGATTCTACAGCAAATCCATAGACGGCTCATTTTTTCCCCCTCTGCTCATCGACCTCGTCTCTTATTTTGTCTCCATACGTGTGAAGCCTTGAGACGCCTTCAGCTCGTCTTCCTCCCTGTGGACAGACGCCTGAGGGGAAACGTGCTCCCATGTATTCGTCCTTTTGTGGCGCGGGTTTGATTTCACGCTTAGATCTGTGGAGCCCAGCGTAGTGACGTGTCCTTCGTTTGGGCTTTTCCTCACGGTGATGAAACCAGAAAGAAGTTTACAACGGCACAAACACCGACTCTTTGAATGGCTCTGTTTGTGGAAAAGTAAAACTCAGAGCATGAAGTAAAAATCCTTTAATTACAGTATGTGCACTTGCTCATCTGAGGTACAACATGTTACCAGCAAATGTTGATGCACCTTCAGCGTAGTGGTGACAGATAAGTGCTCCTGTGTTGTCGTCGCAGATTGTTTCGTGTGAACACCTTGGCTGAGTTAGTGTGTTAATGTTCTCTTTCTGCTCAGCGCTTGTGATTTGATTTGTCCCTGTGCGAAAAGGCTCAGTCACAAACGCAGCTGCTGTCACATCTGCGAGGGTTTGGCAGCTGCAGGATTCAATATGTACGGCAGCAGAGGAGGGTCTGTATTAATTTAAATGTCAGCTGTGGTCATGAGGGTGGCCTGCGCTGCTGATGTGCACTGGGTGTTTGCTGTGTGTGGTTATTTTTGCCGGCCTTGTTGTGAGATGTTCTATTAAAGCACATCAAAAGTCAATGTACTCTTCCCTCGTCGGTGCTTATCTCCCTCGCTCCCCTTCGTCTGCTCTTCACCTTCATTTCTCTCATTCTTCCTCTTCCTCTCCTCCTCCTCCCAGCCTCCTATTCTCTCCGTCTTTGCCTTATCTGTCCTCGCCCCTCTTCTTTTGCTCCCCTCTCTCCCGGGCGGCTAAACTAAACCGTGGAAAAGGTTTTACTGCTGTCTGAGTACATCTTTGATTCACGTCATGATGAGGAGCACCACGAGGAATAATAACACAGTCTGCCAGTTTCGCAGAGCCAAATTTAGCACTTTGTAGAAACTTTGATGTGTGACCGATTTAAGCACCTAATTAAAGAAACAAAAAGCAGGCTGGAGCAGATGCACACGTGCAGGAGGAGGGAACGGACACTGGGACAGTGTGTTTGAGTGAAAATAGAAAATGCAGCGTTAACCTTGAGGATGTAGATTTAAAGATGGAACGTTATTAAAAGTGTGGTTAGCTAGGAAATCAACAAGCAACATCGTGGGGCGGCTGACACATCTTGGACTTGAAGCGTGGGCCAGAGTTTTTATTCTTCACTGGATCTTCTTCTCTACGGCTTTAAAGCAGCAGCATCAGAAGACAGTAACTGAACTCATCAACACATTGAAGGTTTCTGTCAATGCTGCTCGAAGGGGAAGAAGAAGCTCCATTGATCCGACCAGTGCGGCCAATCGGCCGATGAATGGAGGTTAATGGTATTTCGTGGCTTGTAAAAGCCAAGCATGGATTGGCATTTAGCGACGCGGCTCTAGTATTTATTTTAGTTGACCCTCTGCCAGCTGCAATGGAAAGTTAATGTATGAAAGCCACACGGTTACTGATCACATTAACTTTCTGCCTCTGTCATCGGCTCAAATCAACAAACATCAGGCTGCTTCCATGTCTGATGTCAAATGTTCGACTGTCACTTAACTGGACGCTTGTTACACCCAAACGACTGAAGCCGCGCCCTGGCCGCCGGCTCTCGTCTGTCTGTGAAGTCTGCAGCTGTTTGAAGCGTCGCTGGCCTCACTCAGCTGCAGGTCGCTTTATGTCGCTTTATGTCCCTGCCTTCGTTTGAGTTCTTCCTCTAACTACTTTCTTTGTTGTCGTTCTGCTCTCGCTCTCTTTTTCGACCTCCGTTCATTTCTCGGCCCGGAGCTAATGATTGGTGGAGTTGCTGTAAAGGAGCGTGGGTCATTCCAGGTTGTGTCCCATCTGTCCTCGCTGAGAGAGACCGAGAAGACTGAATGAGAGAGACGGTGACCGGGTCACCGGGCGAATCCATGACACGACACTCGCTGCTCGGTAGCTTCAGCGAGAGAAGGAAAACATTCAGTACCTTACATCTGCTGGATCACTCAAACTTCCAGACGCTCGTCGTTTGGTTTTTTGTTGTCGCTGAAGTCTCCAGACTTATTGAATGCATCAGTAAATGAAAATTTCTTTGAGCTATTTACCTTTTATTTATTTTCAGTTGCTGAGATCCAGATGTGGAAACGAGAGAGAGAGATTGACTCACGGGAGTATTACCTGCGCATCTGATAAACCTGACTTATTGTTATTGCTCTGTTCGTTTCTGATCTATAGGTATAAACTTCAGTAGCTGAGCAGTTTTCAGTGGAACGAAGTGTCTGCGTTGATCCTAATGGTTCACTTGTTTACATTGCGCATCTCAGAAGAGAAGGTGGCTACAGACTCGATGGCAAAGTGGACTGTGTTTAATTAAACACGGCTTGTAAAGCCACGTCACGATGGGAGTTTAGCAGTGAACCACCACATGCAGCTGTTTCCTGTTACTGCTGACAAACACACACAGAAATCCACTCTGTGTACACACACACACACACAGGCTAGCGCCAGAGGGAGGCAACTGTTTAATAGTTTCAGTATCGCCGCAATAAGCGCTTCTCGCTCCATAACTCTGTCAGCAGGGATTTACAGCTCATTGGTTCTCATTATGAAAATGTGATCTTGAAAGCCTCCGGCTATTCTTGGCCTATAGACTTCTGCAGTGTCATGGTTTAGAGACTGAAACGCATCCAGCCGCCACCTCATCCTGCAGGTCCGCCGAGGGTGAGACGCCGCTTCATCTGGGTTTTTACGCTTTGTTTTTATCACCTTTTTAACCTGCCAGAAGTCACTTTAGCAGACGCGTCGTGTTGTGGGGCTTAAATGACAACTGGACGTAAAGTGCAGCTTAAGCAGTCACGCTGGGTTTGGTTTTGGCCGACACCGCTGAGGTGCGGAGCCGTGGCAGCAGGTGGATGAGGGCAGCAGAAGCAGGAGGCCAGGGCTCAGGTGTCTGTTAGACTCACCCTGACTCCAACTCTGCTTCCTGGTGTTTCCGCATGCGTATGAGCTGGTTCTCCGCCAGATTGCTGCAAGAAACTGAATCAGTGGCCCAGCCGTCCTGCGTTTGGTCGCTGGGACACCTACACAGCTAATTTACTTAGTGGTAACCAGTAAACTAATCGTGCCACTCGCAGCAGGCCGCTGGTTCAGCTGGGGGTCTGAGCTGATGTGTCAGCAGGACTAACACGCTGGAAATGACCCAAGCAGCATAGTGTCCCCTTTAAAGCGTGTTTGTGTGAATATGGTCAGAATAGATGAGATCTTATCAAACCTGATAGCGGCTGCTTATCACACGCTTACACATTCAACAACCCAGAGACCAGCTCGCTCCGTCCTTCTCTCTTCCTTTCACGGTTCTTTGTTTTCCTGCTTGTTCCTTTTCTCTCTGCTCCCTTTTGTTTCCACTTCCTCCTCTCATCACTCACCTGCTCATTTGTGGCTTTATGCTCAGTCATCCGCCCGCATCGCTCTGTCACAGCGTGAGGACCGGCGCGGCAGCGGGCTGAGATCGGGTCGTTTCAAGGTTGGGATCAGACCAGAGCAGGGCCGTGTGATGCTTGTGTGCTTGATGCCTGTTGGTTCAGCCGTACATGCTGAGACTTTGACGCGCCTGAGGGGAGAGCTGCTACACGCACAGGCATAAATATGGAGCAGGAACAGCCTCAGGCCTGGTGAGGTGAAAATGGTACGAGGCTCTTTGAGTTGCAACTGACCACCTTCCTTAGTGGGCTGGACTGTTTTTTAGCTCTTAGACCATTTAATAGAGCAGATGTCGGCTCATGAACTGATCTTGTGACAATTACTGATACTGTGCATGTTAAATTACTGGAAGGTCTGGTTCACGTTTATCAGCTGTGCTTTTCCTGCTGTAGCGCCTCAAACGTATGCAAAGAGGCAAAAGCAACAGGTTGAGTTGGAGAATCCATCAGCATGAATGATTTGTGCTTTTTATTTCACCAGACCATCCTTGACGGTCACTTCAGGGCACATCTCAACTTCTTTTTTTATTGTTTTTTTCCTAATGTTGAAGAATAAAATGCAGGAGCAGGTTAAATGAGTCTGACAGTGAATATAACACCTATATACAGAAGGTTTTGCTTTTTTTGCGCTGGGATTTATTGTGCGTTGCCTTAAGTCGACGTGTTCTGTCCTCTGACTCGTAAAAGTGACTTATTCCTGACGGCGGTAGTGCAGCTGTGTTGGCAGATCTAACCTGTTCTGGTAAATGACTTGTGTTATTTTTAATGGAGCCATATGTTGCTCCTGCTGACTGTGGCACACTCAGACACATCACACACAAATTGTGCTGCTGCTGTTTGACACCTTGTCAAGTTTACCTCTGGATGTTTGGGCTCCGTGGCTAATTCTCACACTTAAGTTCTGCAATTCAGCTTTTGTTCCCCCCTCACTTTTCTCTGTGTTCACACAGAAAGCAGTAAATGCAGAATATATTTCATGTGACGTTATGAAACTGAGGCCATCTGCCTCGACCGGGTGAAACCTAGCGATGGGCTCCAGGGTCAGACTCCTTCAGAGCCACAATGATTTAGTAAAACTAATCATTCATCAATCAAACCTGCCGCCGAGCTTTTCTCCAGTTACGTAAACGTAAGGTGTTTATTTCACTGTCTCTTCTGCGTAGAAAGGAAAGTTAAGCAGAAGTTTTCACAAATCCTTTCCTCACAAATCTTCACAAAACTTGTGGTAGATTTCTTTTGTTTGTTTTGAAAGCAAACCTGTGAATCTCTGTCTTCTCTCTCGCACGTCTGTGAAGTGATGTGACAGTATTTTGTCTTTCTATTAACTCGTATTTTGACTCGTGACCCGCTTTGTGTGTGCATACACGTGCGTCTGTGCGCGAGCCGTCACCCCCGTCTCCTGTGACCCTGCCTGCTATCTAGCTGACAGCTTCCTTGTTGTTTTGTTTATTTTGTGTCACTGTGCATTTGTTCCACATGCATATGCATGAGCGAACGCACACACACAGCAATGCAATTTGCACAATGACACATTCCCCTTTGAATGCTGCGGCTGCCGATTGGAAACTCAGACGCTCCCCTCAGAAGTGAGCGTTCAAAGTCGTTTGTTTGTTAACGCTCAAAGCAAATTGGCCACGGCTGCTTCTCAGATGCCTCGTGTCACAGCTGTTGGAGAGCTGGAGAACGAGAAGGGCGTCTAGTCTAAATCGACTCTCCATCCCTATAACGTGTAGTCGCTTCAAACACCACATGACCAATTTGTACCTACTGAGACAGCGTTCAGGTCTGATCCAGCCTTTTTGCTCAACTTTAGGAAGAAAACCGTCGTATGAGCGTGTGATAATGTTTACATGCGGTGGTTGATGTTTTGGGGTTGTTTGTATGTAAAATGAAAGAACCAGTCAGTCTGATCTGAGGATGCAAAACACCTGTGGACACGTGTCTGGGAGCTGTAGTCACAAATTACAGCCGAGACAGCGGCGAGGAAAAGGCAGGACGTGTTTTTATAACGCGCACTAGCAGGTGTTTGCTGTGAGCGTTTCTATCCTGGATGTGTCAGACAGCATTAGTCCATTTTTAGTATGATATTGAAAAGTGACGGTTATTTATCTGGCGTCCAGACACGTGGGGCTGCTGCCTGGTGTTTTATATATAGGTGAGAGAAGGGGAGACATTCAAGACGGTTTAACGGGGTGACTGCTGCTCGTGGTCTTTTATCCAGCTCCGTCCAGACTACACCCATCCTAAGCTTGTTGATTGTTTCCACGTTTGACTCCGCTCAGAGCAGATAGTTTGCCAGCTCGTGTGCTGGGAGCTGCTGCCCACCCTGGCCTGTCGGGAGACTGGTGAGAGCCACTGGGGCTCAACCATGAGGTGAAGTCTGGACAGGGCTGCAGGCTGGACCGTGGAATCTCAGTGGGATCCGCAGGACTTGAAAGTTTCAAACTGACGGGAGCTCAGCTAAAACTATCATCATCGCTCTATTCTGGAGCTTATTACAGTGTTCCCTGTCTAAGGGCAGATTGAGGACATGCATTCAGGTACTGTAATGGTCACCATCGGTTCATCCGTGGCTTACTGGCTCCGTGAGGTGGCAGATTGGCTAAATAAACGACAAACCCTCCAGGTGGTGGCCTTTCCTCCGGGCACCACTAACGCTCCTCCTGCTAATCTGAATACAGGCGCATCCGCCCTGCTCGTCCCTGACTCCTCTGACCCAACATGCTGCATTTTGCACTCTGGATAAAACGCGAACCGCATGAAGACAGAAAATTGTGTTTCCCTTCTAGACGACGTGCCGCTCGGCACCCGTCTGCACACACAGCATGTCTCCAGAATGATTTTCAAGGTGATAAATTGAGCAAGTATCTACAAGTAACATGTGGAAACAAACAACCCTGTGTGCACCAAAATGCGGTTTGGCCTGTGATATTGACTCAGTGGCCCAGCGGAGCCCACGCAGGCGCTCGACTGTGAATATCAAACGTATCTGATATGGTTGAGGCTGCTCGGATCAGTTTGACTCCATGGCTTTTTGCCCTGATTGAATCTGAAAACTTTTCACTACCAGATGGATGAGCAATGGTGCCAGCTGAGCTTCACATCCATTCCCCTATGTCCTGATATGTTTCCGTGATCCCAGTTGTCCTCTAGTCCTCTAGCACCAGGCTCAGGTTTGGAAACCACTTAACAGGAATCAGATGTGATAGAGGTTAAGTTTTGAATTCTGCGATTTCTCTGCCTTTCCCTGTGTTGATATGCTCTGAAAATACACAGTCTGGCCCAGTAGTTTCACCGATACTAAAGTTTAGCAGCTTAATTTTGTAGAAATGCTGCAGGGAAGTATGAAAGCATAAAATGAGAAGTGGCAGCAGTGGTATCATATTTACATGAGTACACTCATACAGCATAAACAGCCCGAAGGGGGCTTTTGCTTTGTATCTATACTCTCCCACAGAGGACGAACCCACTGTGGCATTAAGCGCTGCTACCAGGGAAACGCTGCGCTGGTACAGTTTGTGATGGATAGATAATGAGAGATGAGTGGCGTTGTGAGCTTTGCCACTTGAATAGTTAGGGGTTACAAAAACAGAGCAAGATGCGGTACAGTACATACCGTCTGCAGTTTCAGAGTCTGGGGCTGAGATGTCTGTGCAGTTTAAAGCTCAGCCTTCCATGGAGAAAGGTTTAAAAACACATGCGCATGTATAAGCACGCACACGTACAAACAGGACGACCGTCTAAACGTCTAAAATTAATGCTGTCCAATTACAGGCCAGGATCAATGGCCTTGTTGCGCTGCTGCAAAAGGTCGCTCATGTGAGTACGCGCTCACTTACACGCACGCACATTACATTATCCCCGGCAGCGCGAGGTCAGGATCATCCATCAGAGTCGGTGTTGGGTGTCAGGGTGAGATCGGCCCTCTCGCCGCTCACCAGCCTGACTTTTTAAGCAGCCCAAAAACAAGAGGGTGCTTCTCCCCAAAGAAGAAAGAAAGGGACTTCTCGCATGCGGGCAGAATGGCCGACTCGCTCAGACATTTGGTCTTGACCCAAAGCTCCTCCGCTTCCAGCGCATGGCCGAAAACGGCACGTGATGCATTCACAGGAGCAACTGGGAAACCGAGACCCTAGAGGAGCCGAAGCCAGCGAAAAGAGGAAAATAAATCACGTCAAGGTTGTGGCCTTCCAGTGTCTGTCGCTGAGGTGGAAACGTGTGCGAGCTGTTCGTCATTACTGCCTGACGCAGCACCAGTACAACGGCGTGAGGCATCTACAGAGGAGGTGAAAGCAGGTGACGAGTGCTGCTTCAAAAGGCCTCTCCAGCCGTGCGTTGGTGAAAATGGAGCTCGCGGCCATTTGCATGTGTAGCTGGAGGAGGAGAGTAACATTAAGCAGGCGTCAGGTTTCTGTCGTACATCAGTTTTACTCTGAATGCGAGGTCTCTGCGCTGCTTAGCCACGAATCCCTATAAATTAGCGCTTCTACCATTCAGGCCTGGACACTTTGAGCAAACGAAACAAAACTAATTATAAATACACTCAACCTGAAAAACCCACCGGCTCAGCTTCTTTCTCCTATGATTTCTGACTCTGGCTTATTGTCAAGCTGCAGAATGAATTTGGTGCTGATCTGATGTCTCCTTGATGGTATCGAGTGATTTCTAATTATCTAAAGTGCCTAAAAGGTTTGTTCAGGACTGTGTATATGCATAATTCATTATCCAGCTCATCTCAAAAGATACATTAACATTTACATTAGATTTATCCACTGATTTATGTCAGGTAAATGGGTAGATTGGAGACACTTATTCACTAGTTTAACTACACCACGTTTATTGTGCATATGTTTTCTATGTACAATGTATAAAACTAAACCATAAACCAACGCAAATCAGATTAAAGTAGTTTACCAATTATCTGAACCTATTTCTTTTATGTCCCCTTTAACGGAAGAAGTCTGTAGTCTCCTATTTGATAAATATTATATTGATATTCTCAACTTTTCAAGGTTATTAAAAATTAATGCAGCACGTTTCATTTTAAAAATCTTTTTATAAATATCTAGCAGGGGAAGGTTGCTTTTCATACAAAAGAAACTATTATGAAATGCTGTGTAATTTGATTCCGCGTTCAGCCGAGCAAATTGCCAGCAATCAGAAGCAGGGAGAGATGAAAAGTGATTTAGATGAAGAGAAACAGAGATGGAGGGAGTTTAACAAAGTGAACATTAAGAGATCAGATATTGTTTAATTAATCAGCGCGCCGCTGTGGATCAGATGAGCACAGTAACGAGAGCAGGGCTTCCAGCGTCTCTCCACCTCTGCTCAGGGTTTCAGACCACGGGCGGCTCAACGCGCTGGTGATTAATAACAGGACAGTGTTCGGTTTCAGTGCTGGATGTGTGGGGGCAGTGTGAAAAAAGGCTTAGTCAAGGATTCTGCTCATGAGAAAAGTGTTGTCGTTGTGGTTTTTGTTTACTGGAAGAGTGCAAGAGTTTGCTTATGGGTCCATTTCATCATTAAACATTTCCACCTTTCTGTAACCGTTAGACACAACAGATGCTGAGCCGTCGGCACTAAATGAGTCTGAATGATTTCATATTTGTTTCAGTGCACTAAAATCAAGATGAGACCAGGTGAGAGGTGTATTTGTTGTTATTTCTTTCTACGCTGAACAGTAAATCCAGTTGTTCCAGCATCAGACGTTGGATGTTTTGTGGCTGTTCAGTTAAGAACTGGTGCATTTTGTAACTGGTGCCTTCTTCACGGCTTCCTCATTGAACATGATTGTCGTGACACTGCGGCGCAGTAGGTAGGAGGTCGTGATGGCCACGCACATACTGGAGCTGGTTTGTTCTTAGGTGCTATGGTTCATGCTCTGTCTCTGTTCCCAGCGCTTCCATTCGTTGAAAGTGAGGTTGAACGCAGTCTGAGTGACTGTGCTGGACCTAAAACGCCTGTAAGCTCTCTTCATGAAGCGTATGTTCACCTGACTGGCTCAGCCAGTTCCCCCAACAACTCTGCTTACTCGCTGTTTAAATGAGAAATCCCACCTTAGACAGCACTTCGTGCTAATCGCTAACATGCTCTTTGTCAACAGTGGGCTTCATTTCATGCCTCTTAGGCCTTTGCAAAGACAGGCTGGTTCTTTTGTATTACAGCAGGGGGCTGACTGAATGTGAAGCAGATAAATGCCAGATGTTGGTGTCTAATCTGCCAGGAGACCGTTTAAGCAGAAGACAGTGGATGTTTCTACGCCGTCCCTCTCACAGAGACGCCGCTAGAGGACGTGAAAACATTAACTGGCCTTTAATGGAAGCACCGCTCGACTGAAACGCTCTTGTCTTAATTATATGAGGAGTCCGTGACTGGTGCCCACTTCCACACACACGATGTGTTAGGTTTAAGCTGGGTTTGCTGTTCTCATGAAGGAGAGTGTGTGTGTGTGTGTGTGTGTGTGTGTGTGTGTGTGCGTGTGCGTCCTTTCGACAGCAGCATCTTCTGCCTGAAGCTAAACCCTGTAATGTTTCTACACCTTCAGCATCTGAGCCGTTTGCACGTGTAGCACAGCTTTATGACAGAGCGACGCCTGTGGGCCGCCCAGGTGGGCTGTGCGTGCGCCTTAATGCTGTAACAGCACAGCTGCTTCGGTTGATTGGATTGTAAACTTTAAATGAGCTAATAAATATTCAGTGCTGCAAATCAAATGCCATCAAAACTAACCAGGAGTTGTTTCTTACATCTATTTATGGATCAAAACATTTATTGCTTTGTGAATTATGAGAGGATTCACAAATAATAAAAAGCTGAGGGAGTTTGTTTTTTGATGCATCATTACTGAGTTTCTTGATGTTTTTTTTTTTAAAGGGCCAGTTCACTTAAAACCTCAATGAGAACATCTACGGGTTGTAGTTGTCATTTGAAAGGGCTTTGAATACATCTTTACTTTTAGCACTTGCTAATATTTACCAGATTGCAGTACACAAACGTGACAACAAACCATAGACGTTGATCACTGAAGTCAGTGAGCTTCAGCTTTCACAGGCGATTATCCAGGATTAACGGTGAAGCCACAGAGTTTGTCTTTTGAAACATCTCGCTTCAATGCAGTGTAAAGTCCCACTGAATCAGCAAACCTGCGTTGAAAACTGAATAAACTACTTCCGAACACGAATTCGCAGCATGTTCACAAAGATGTCTGCCACTAAAAGTCTCGACGCTTATCAGTTTTTACCAATCTATAGACTGTTGTGTGCCAGTGCTTCTTCCTTTGAGCTGAGCGGCGTTTTTAAAGTGGCAGGCCCTTGGAGCAGACTTACAAATAATGATGGCAGATATTCTCCTGTAGTGAATGAATAAAACTTTTCAAAGCCACAGGCTGAGAAAATACATTAAAAACAACCTATTTCTTTAGGGGAGAAAGTGCTGATGGCAGAGTGAATGAGAGGAGGGTAGAGGTGATTATCGGACAATGAGGCACCGTCTGGCTGCTTTACCATCTGCTCCACCTCTGTCTTATTTTAGCCTCCCTCTATCCTGCAGGCTCTCCGTGTCTGGCTTTAGAGCTCACTTCCCTTGTCTTTCTGAAGTTCATTTATTCGGATCCTTCTATCTCCCATCTCCCCTTTTGATTCAA
Source organism: Macropodus opercularis (assembly GCA_030770545.1). Classification (NCBI taxonomy): domain Eukaryota; kingdom Metazoa; phylum Chordata; class Actinopteri; order Anabantiformes; family Osphronemidae; genus Macropodus; species Macropodus opercularis. The sequence continues at coordinate 2,486,680 of CM061112.1, forward strand.
CCGTCTCTAGTCAGATACCTAACAGCCTTTCTAAGAGTTGTCTGAAAGCAAAAGTACATCTTCTACGTCCCGAGAGAGCGAAAGACACCGAGATGAGAGGATGGACAAAAGGAGATGCTGATGCCTGGGGGGAGTTTCCTAATATTGCTCAGCAACAGCGTGTCAGGAGCGTCTGTCGATAGGAAGGCTGAGAGAAAACCGGAGCTGATGTGCGTTTAGAACACATACAGTTCAGTGTGTATGACGTGAGAATGAGCTAAAAGCTTTATTTACTTTTATAAATGAGTCTCCCCTGTATTATCACACTTAAACGAACAGACACGCGGCAGTCAAGCTAAACCTCTTGAGCATCTAAATCCGAATGGCCTGACCTTGAATTCCCTGGGTTCCAGCCTCGGCTGCGTCCGTCCACCTGTTGACTTCCATCCTGTCTCCCGTATCCCCTTTCTTAATTCAGGACTATTGTGTGATTGATGTTTTAAAAGCCGGAGCAGCTCTTTGTTTTGCATATATTCATTTTCAGTGATGGAGCAGAAGGGTTTGTGTTTCCTGCCTGATTTGTATGTAGGGCCCTAATGGACTCAGTGATATGTGTGTGTGTAAATCTATATGTAGCTGATTTAGAAATGCCTCCGGAGGCTAATACAGTAGCTAATGGCTGAAGTAATGATTGTTGTAAATGGAACTGCTGAATTCTGTTCTCGTGTTAAGACGCGATGAAGACTGCTGCTGTTATATTACAGCACAGGACTCATTCATTACAGCTTAATGAAGGTTTCATACGACCTGGCTACATTTATTACATCTTCATGTGCAGTGCACACTGTGCGCTGGACATAATAACAGAGCGTTTTAGAACAATTTTAGGAGTCAATGGATTTAGAGAACAGTCTCTAGTCGTTTAGTTTGGCGGAGAGAGTGGATCAATACTTAAAAAAGAAGAAGCGCTTCAGCAGCTTGAGGAGTCAAAGCCAAACAAATCATAACGCGTCTCCTCCAGCTATTCTGTGTTTTATGTGGAGAGTTTGGTTCAATCTACTTCAGTTTCACAATCTAGTCCGTCTCTTTGTATCAGAGGTTCTGTAGTGAAATCTAACGGCGTTATGCAGCTCTTCATTGAATACTGTAGGTGTCAGAGAGGCCTGGCAGTGACTGGGATGCCCTGGACCACCTGCTGTGATGAGAGGCTGTACATTAAGGTGGAGATAGCAACTTAACGCTGTGCAGGACTTGCAAGCAGAAGGAACTCAGGAGTAAGCGACTAAGCCCAAATGAAGTCACGCCGAGCAGCTGATGACTGATAGTCAATCATCGGCAAGTAAAGGAAGGAAGAGCGTTGGAACGACAAAAGCAAAAGTCAAGCGACGACACAATGGAGAATGAAAGTGACTCAGAGCTGCCTCGCCTGCTGTTAGTCACAGTTTATGCCGCTTGTTTATTCTGTCAAGCGTCATCAGGCTTGGAAACACGTGAGGAATTTTGGCAGCGGTACTTTGAAACTTGCAGTTCGCTTTACTGCCTCAAGGGGAAAGAGCGTGTTTGAAATCAGCATTCAGAAGACGCCGGTTCGCTGATGTGAGCGAGGAATATTCACCTGCTCTCTCAAGAAACACAGGTTGAATTTAGGAAGAAGTTGAGACGTTTGTCACGCTGTTCACAAAATGCAAAGGAGAAAAGGAAAAACACAACTTTGCAGTAACTTTGATTAAATACGCTTTGAACTTAACCCTCTGACAATTCAGTCAAGAACTGACACTGGCACCTAATATTAATGTGCAAAAGGAAAACAGTGGCTCCTTTTCAAGAAAAAGAATTAGCTTTGAAAAGCTAAAAATACAATTATAATACAAAAACCTATTCATTTTATTAAAGCCAAAATAGAAAAGAAATTTTAACCGACAACGAACTGTGACATTTCTGCCTAAAGGATTTGAGGTTTTCAGGAGAGTGGCTGGCGGCCAATGAGCCTCGACATTGTCTCAGATCCCTGAGAGGTTTTTCTCACCATGTGAAAGGATTTATTCAGCTGTAGTATTGTACTGTATGTCTGTTCCACCATGACAAATACACTGCCCTCAATCTCTCACCAGCTCCCCTCTTGCATCTATAGTCACAAAGAAAAGAAGAAAGGTAGAAGTGGAGAGAAGGGAAAGAAGAGGAAGAAAGGTAGAGACGGATAAAAGGTGAGATCAGAGACAGATGAATATTTAAGGCAGTGGCCGACCTGAAAATCAAAGATGGAGTAAGGAAACACGTTGTGAACACAACCACATGCAAAGTGTGAGTTTATGGCGCAGCCGAGGGAGAAATGAGTCGCGTTTGCAGCTGTAGGCATAAAAAACAGCCACCGAGCTAATAGCTCTCCAATTAATGCAGCGACACCGTAGTCTGCACTTCTGTTCAGTGTCTGTTTATTAAACGTTCTCACTGCTACTCTCTCTGCTGAGGCCAGTGTATTTGTGACAGAAGGAGGTTATTATTATTATTATTATTATAAGCATGGAGCAGCAAAGAGATGGAGTGAAAGCAGAAAATAAGAAGTGAAAAGCAAGGAGAATGGCTGGATGGGTGGGAGCAGCTTCTGGACCTCTTCTATTGCCCACGGCAGCTTTTTAGAAAGCTTAAAAGTCAAATGGCCTGGTTTGCAGCAGGAAAATGAAAAACGGATGCAGATGTAATCTACGCGCATGAGCCGTCCAGCGATACCTGTTTCAAACGGAGGGAGACGTCCGTTAACTGCTCGTGTTGTGCTCCCGTTGGCCTGTGTTTCAGTCTTACTGCGCTGAACAGGAAGTGAAAGATTCATGCACGCGAACGAAGGCCTGTCACGAGTACTTTGTCGTCTGCTGCACCGTAACGAGAAAGAACATGACGCGCAGTCAAGAGGCAGTGGACTCAAAGATGGAGGCATGTCATGAATATTACAGGAGCCGTGGCGTTTCCACTCATCTGTTGCTTTAACGTGCTACAGCATCGTACTTTTCTTGGTGTATTTATACAGTTTGGAGCAGTAAACACAGCACGAGGCTCTGCATTCAGGCCTCCATCCTCAGACCCGCCCTGCAGCACCATTACGTCCTATCAGAGGAGCGACAGAGCGATCCAATGAGCAGCACTGAGACAGGTCTCATTTAGTGTAATGAATATCTACACCATGTCCAGGCCCCGCAGACTGATTCCCTGCCCAGGAAACTAATTGCTGGATGTTGATTTTTATTGTCTGGAGTGAGTTAACAGGAAATCGAACAGACGAGGTGGCAGTTCGTTAGAACATATCAATAGTGATCTCGTTTGCATGGTAACTAATGGGGCGAAGCTTTAGGCTCTTTGTTACTGGTTAAGTGGAGGCCGATAGGAAACGTATTAACCCGCGGCTTCAGCGATCAGAGCGGAACAGAGCACAACGCTCTCTGTAATGACAGCAGACGAGCAGTGACAACAGTGCAACAAGCCAAAGCAGCTTTGTTCCAATGGGGTTTGCAGGTTGTTAACAGGTCACATGTTCAATGAGACTGGAACCAATGTTAACGAATGATGGCAGCCTTCACCGAGGATGGAATCTGTTTATCAGTTTCTAAAATGCCTTGGAAGTGAGATTAGTGAAGCTTGATTAGGTTTCACAAACTTATCAGCATCTTTCATCAACTTTCATCATCTTCAAAACCACTTTTCTTTTATAGTTTCCCCCAAAACAGTATCAAAGGAGCAACAAGAATTAGGATGTTCTGTTGAATTGCGACCTGCTGTGGGATTTACACAGACATGTTGTGTTTTCTTTTCAACACACATTATTGAGCCATTTTATGATTTTAGGTGCCGCGTGATGCTCATTCAACTCGAACGCTTTATTTAGTTCAACGCTACAGTGTCTGTGCTCGTGTCCGCTGCTCAGGAGTGAAATCGGCGCCATGATGCTGCGTAGGCGGCGCAGGGACCAACTGTCCCACCTCGTCCTCCTGAGCTTTACGTCGCGATCGGCTCAGACAGGCGTGTGCAGGGATAGTGGGGAGCGTGTCCTAACGCCGAGATGAAGCTGACAGCGGGACAGGCCTTCTATACCTAGAAGTCCCACAGCGCAGCCAAGAGCACTCGGCCACTGTTTTATTCACGTGGCCAGACTTCGTGCCATAATATTAACGAGCTTTCTTGTTGAATTACTGACACGGACTTGGGGGAAAGCCTCCTGTTGTCACGAAGATCCCGGCTTGGACAAAGCTGACTGACAACCTCTGTGACGCCAGTGGAAGTTATCGTTTACAGGACAGTTTCTCATTGGCTGCAGGGGCAACCAGGCAAAACTTACTAAGCTTTTGGAGTTTTCTGATGGCTCAAAAGCTTAAAGTGAGCATGTGCTGCTGGTGGGTACGAAAATCTGATTCATTCTCAAGAGTTTTCAAAATGCGTTGGTTGATGGGATGAAGCATCGTGGAAATCGATAACTGGCTCCGACAGCTAATAAGCCACAGCATCCCACCCAAGTCACGTCTCCAATGTATTTGTAAAAGAAAATTGGCTTTGTTTTTTTTTTTCCAAAAATCAGAAAACCACGATGTATACGGCTACAGACCAGCAGGACACTTTGAACAGCATTTTTATCTGGGCCTGTTATTGCATGGATGACTGTTTTCACCACCTTTCCCAGCATGCAGTGGGATTATCCTAGGTCTTCTAGGTTGTTGCTGAAAGACGGGGCTGTTCTCACCGAGCGTAGTTTGGCCCAGAAGGGGACTTTCACTTGCTGGCTCGCGGCCAGAGACATGTTGCGTGGCAGCATTAAAATATGCGTTTACACTTGTATTAATGTCAGACGTAGGAAACAACTGCACCGCTTTTCTGTCGCAGCAGTGCATCTGCAAATGAATACGTAGGTAAGACACTGGATGACGAGATGCCGGAGAGAATTTCCATGAGAATGAACGTCCTAAGAGACAAAGACTTTGTGGAACATCTTTACTGCTGCCGATTAAACTGTCGTGCCCCGATCCTTGGCTGTCATCATCTGCGGGGATTCGGGGCCTGGCCTTGTTGTGTTTGAGTGTCTGTCACAGGAATAAATCTCCAAGTTGAGGAGCTGACAGATGGCGACAGCAACTGAGGCATTTTTGGTTTGGAGTATATCCGAAGGGCAAAACATTCAGATAAAGTTGTTAGTGCCAAGAGCTATTTTATCTGAAACTGTGGTTGTCAGCAGCGTCTTTACAGCCCGGCTGTCTGAATGACTGAAAGCCCACAGCCAGCTACAGGGGAAGGAGCTGTTCCGGATACACGCTCCACAATGTAAAGATGTCTCCGACACAATATGCTACATAAATTACAACACGGACTATTTACTTCATGCTGTTGGTGTTAATCACGGACTCTACCCTTGGCTGCCTCCACTGTACTGAAATCCTACCTAGCTTTCATCTATGCGGAAAGATGGGCACTGAATATTTCTGGGTCTAATTCTCCCAGAAATGTTAAGGCTAATGCAAGTTATGTCCCCGTGGAGTCTATTTGAGTTGATGGCCGTTGCGCGTGTGCCGGCAGACAGTTGGAGTGGTGCCGGAGTAGCTGGCGTGTCAGCTGACCCCGTGTAATTACCGTCGGCTGTCAGACTCGCTGCTCATTCTCTGCTGCTGCTGCCAGCTCATTCACACCCAGCATCCGTCGGCGAGCTCGGCTGTTTCGCGGCTCTCTGTGGGGACGCTGCATCGATTCCCTCCTGCTTCCTACCTCAACGCTGTTCTTTCCCGTTCAGCGAAAAGAAAGGCGCGTGTGACAAAAACAGCCCAACATCACACCCACGTGTTCCGTGTGGTTAAGGTTACACAACTATTCACAACACATGAAAGAAAACGACAATAATGGCAGGTAGGGAACAGGATACGAACAGCGAGTTCCTGTGCTGACGTGTTTTGGATTTTACACTTAAAACATGGTAAAGCTGCTGTACTGGATTGGAATAGACCGTACAGGTGACCCTAATAAGTAATATGACCCTAATAGGTACTTATTGATTTGCTTTGTACTCCTTCACTTGTTTCACTAGTTGAGCGTCCCATGTGTCGGGAGGAACAGGCCTGCAGGCAGCAGAACAAACAGAAGGTGGACATGGATACACCTGCTGAACTGTCAGCAGATTGTCTCCAGTAGCCGGCACAAATTAGAAATATGACACAGCCACCCGGTGGACACTGGGGGAAAACAATCATTCACCTCTGCTTATGATCCGGCAGCCAGGAGGACAGGTTCTTGGCTGCTGTACGTCACTTGCCAGACAAATGTGAATGATGCTTTGTCTGTCCAGGTGAAACAACCACTGGTGTAAAGATTCATCAGCTCAACGCACAGAGCAGTTTAGCACCAATCCTTCCAAATGAGTTTGTGTACGGTGCAGCGAGTCCACATCCTGGTGCAAACGGATGCTAAATCATTAGCTGGAGGACGGGGCTGAGCTTGAATGCTGTCGGTACATCAGCCTCTTTGACCCACGTAAGCAGGCCCTTATGTGAGCAAACCGACCCTGCCATCCACCTGTTTTCCCTTCACAGAGCCTAGCTGGCCTCCGTCTCGCTGTCTCTCTCCTACCTCACTGCCTCTGCTTCTGTTTCTGTACCCCCTGGCCCCCCCGATCTCTGTGATGAGAAGCGACAGGCACGAAGACAGTCCAGATAGATAGGAGGAGACACGGCGAAGATGCTAGAGCTGTGATGTGAGCCTATTACAGCTGCAGCAGCAGTACAGGCAGTGCTGTCAGCCAGCCACCCCCTGGCTCCACATCCTGCTCTCTATCTACCTCTAATGCTCTTCGTCCACCTCTCACCTCCCTCTTCCTCCTCTTATTCCCTTCATCTCGTTCTCTCCATCCATGTCTGAGCACCACACGGAGCTGGAGAGTCGCATAGAGCCTGACGCTGCCGTGCCCAAGTACCTGCTGCATCTGCTGCAAACAATGTTCCCACTCGATGTAGACTAAATGAATCCGGCACAGAAAAGAAAGAAAATTAGACGTTCCCTAGGATGTGAACGTGACACAGACAAATCCACTATAGGAAATATTTTATACAGGAGATTATTATCTCTACCACATGTGCTCATTACTGTGATGATTCGGCACGTAGAGGGAAATTGAGAATTATTTTGATACTAACTAAGGCCAATTTACTGGTGTTTACGCGTGTTTGAGGCACATTTAGCATATTTAAGTCTCAGAGCTGTGTAATCCTGTAATTGACGGAGAAAGTAAATAAGAAGCGTCTATTACAGTAGTTGCCTGTTTCCAGGTCGCTGAATGTCAAACTGATTATGCTCCTTACATTCGCACGAAGAGGAAACGTGAGGTGACCTTTTAATCCTCTAGGTGTATCTTTTTTTTTTTTTGGTCTCATTTACACCTTCTTGAGCTGCAGCCATAGTCTGAGCCGCAGAGAGAAGATCCAGGTACTACTACGGTAGCTGCGAATGTAGCCGCAGTGCTGTCCTTCTCTGAACTATGATACTGGTGCATTTGCTGTTGTAAACACTTCTCAGTCCCAAACACACCGGAGCTGCAAAAACGAACTTCACAGGAAGCTAAGACGCGTGAATAGCTCAGTAGCACCTTCTTAGTCTCAATCTTCTCCCCATCGTGGCTGATCATGATGCCGTGTGTCATGCAGCAGGTCCAGGGGACAGGGAGCATTTGCTGTGCTTGTACTGCTTCACATATTTTTATGCGCCGCTTCTCCTGCCACAGAGTGTTGTGCTCATGTAATGATGAACAATGACAAGGAATTGTGGGCAAAATGAGCTGCTCGAGTTTAAAACCCTGTTGACTGCTTCTCTCCGTACTCAGAGGGTCTATTTTAAGAGGTTCACCTGACTTGTGTCACAGTAATGCACAGGCACTTAAGACAGCAGTGAGCTTCCACTTTAGAAGCCTCGTGAAACATGGAACAGGGTTCACAAAAATGCCGCAAATGCATTTTTGGGAAACGGTTGATGTCCAATTCTCCAGTACAGCAACAAATATTTATTTATAAGGAAATGTTAGTTTGACATGTAGAAATAATGAAATAATTATCTAGGGGGGTGTGGAGACAGGAATGATTCAACATGTACAAACAAAATTCTCTCTTTCAACTTAGATTTATTTTCTCATTACATTTCTTGTGATCAGATGCCATTTCTTGAATTTCACAAGATCACAGCATTCAAATCTATCAGTGATTGTGGCTGGAACCTCTCCCTGTATCTCAGGCCCAAATAAATGTTAATCGGCTTCGATCGCTTTCTCCCACACTGACAATTACATTTTTTGTCTTTCTGCACTTTGCATCAGGCTTGAAAGGCAAAACCCGCAGTGTGTTATCTCGGGATAATGATATCATAGACTCTGATCTTGAGACAACTCTGTGCTTTCTTGATTGACGCGCATTGTTAGGCAACACCAACATTTGTCCAGCTGAATGTCAGATAATGATAAAAATCAAAAGATTAAAAGGAAATCAAGCTCTGTTCATCAGATTACAGTCACTAGATGATGTAATTAATGTGGAATTACAATGGTTTTGTAAACATAGTCCATAGCTATATTTAGACTAGACCTAGCTATATTAATACAGATTTTGAAGGATTGCATCATTTACTGGACTTGACACCATGAATTATTATCATTATAGGGAGATCTACAGAGTTTTAGACTATGTTGATCCATCCATGATTCTATTTTAGCACAACTAATGTAAAAGGACCAGGATTTTGTCAAATTGTCCATTAATGATGGTTTTTTTGGCAAAAAACAACCAATACTGTATTTTGTGGACATCACCCCCCCAACAAATGTACAGTGGATCAGATTTCCCCACACAGGGAAGTGATCTGCCTTTGCAGCAGGTAATCTGACCTTTCCTGCAGTCCAGTATTTGATGAAATGTGTAGCGGCATAAAAATGGCAAAAATTAAATACCACATGAATTTATTCTGTGTTTCTCTGGTTTCATGTCCTTGCTGTAGTGCAGTGCGCTGGACACTGCTTCCTCACAGACCGACCTTCTGTAACGTCGCTGTAACAAAGCAACTGACTGACAGAGCGTATTTGAGTCCACGTCTCACGTTTTGTTTGCGTGTCCAGATTCGCGTGTAAGCATATTTGTGTGTGTGTGTCTACCTGTTTTTTTTACTAACCGCGGTGGAGTCGGGTACGTTTCTCCCTCTCTGCTGCAAACAGAGTGATTAATGAGCAGACGCCACAGTCCTGCAGGGCTATAATTCATATTAATTCATAATTCATATTTCACTGAGAGGATTTTTGTTGGGGCTTTGTTTATGCATATTAGGCTGATGCTTACTCTTTGCCGATGTTTACTGTTCATGGCTGATTGTCTGCTAATAAACTAAATATACAGTTTGTGTGAATGCACTTAGAGTAAATGTACTCCTGACCATCTGTCTCTCTTTCTCTACACTACCAACCGAAAACTTCCAGTGTTGGCTCAGCTACTCTGGGCGGCATGTTTTCTCATTGAGAGCGAACAGTTTCGCTCCCCTGCCTATTCGTTCTTCTTGACAGTCCTGTTTATTGGTCTCAGCAGCTCAGGGAAGAGTTACGGAGGGATACAAATGAGAGGAAGCACACAGAGAGTCCAGCTGAGACCAGGACCCACAAAAAGAGGAAAAGAAACTCTTCCAGGAAGGACACACCATTAGAGCTACATGTGCCTTCAGCTCCACTGGTGCGATATTTATAGATTCGTAGTACAAAATATTTACACCGGTTTAATACTTGTTTTGCAGCTATAGTTAACATTAAGCAATATATTAAAATAAATGCAGCTATATAAGGATAAACAGTAATAGCCTCCAGCTGACATTGTTAATTTCAGAAACAACTAAATAAAGAAATAAAGTATTTTTAAATTTGCCTTGTGTACTTGTGTATATATGACAGTTAATAGCGTTTGTTCAGGTTATTTAACTCCTGACCAGGAGCGTCAGTGCTGCGCAGCAAGCAACGCAAATTGGGGTCGAAGAAGAAGAAGAAGACTCAGCATCAGCCCTGCGCCATCTTTGATTTTTAATCTATTAACCTGTTAATTGGCTTTGTCCGCTATTTTTGCTCACATTACACCATTATATCGTTATGTCATTCTACGAAAAAGTTTGTTCGGTGAGTTTGGTTTTTGTAAAGTCTCATGAGACACATTTTATAAGCGTATGTTTGTTAAGTTCTGTAGGTTGATGCTAACGCTAAGCTAGCAAGCGGAGCAAGCTGGACGGTCCCGCAGGTGTTCGCTAATAAGTAAACGCACATGTATTAAAACCTGTTTAAATTGCACCTTGTAATACTCTATTTGATTATTCGTTTGATAACGAATTAGCCTCAACGCTAGCTGTAAAGTCACACACGACTCTTTAAGAGGTTTAACCAACGAACTTTATGTTGCTTTCCCATGTAGGACTTGTTGGGCTGTTGAGGTTTGCTGTCACCGTAGTGTAAGGTAGGTTTTCAGCAGTTAATTATTTAAGTTGGTTAATGCTGTTTGCTGTTATGTTGATGCTTTGTTTTAGTTCTGTGCTTTAGTATTAACTGTACATTTGTTTTGTGTTAGTTGAGCTTGTTTTTCCTGCTGTTGATGCTGTTTCTTTATAGTGGGCAGTGGTGAAATAGAAGTTATTTACTGATAGTTCTCCTTCGGTTGTCGGCATTAGTATTGAAGGTTTACTGTTCAGCGATCTGATTTTAATATGTTTGCTTTGTAGGCGTGAAAATAAATGTCATAAGGGATGTGTAAAAACATTTTTTATTTCTTGTCATGCCTACTGTAGCTTTGGACTGACAGGTTCATATTTCCTGCACATGTTATACTTGAGAGGTAGTAATGTGTGGCTTGTGTAATCTTAATATTTGTCACCTTCACTTGCTGCTACACCAGGGTTGGTTCTGATTTATTAGTCTCACCCCATGGTAAAGTATTTGTTGTGCTTGGAGGAGTTTGAAGTCATGCATTTACATTAGCTACAGCAACTTAATGCAAGGGCTCATGTAGCGGTTCTGTCTTTGGCCTTTGTGTAAGATGAACCATGTTTCTGGGGATTTCATATTTTGAGGCAGTTTGCCAACTGATGCAGTGCTGGATAGATGTTGAGATTTTAACGAAGGTTTTGCCCATATCTAGGAAACAAACTTAAAAACCTTTCACAATATTCTAACTGTAATCTCTGCTCTCTGCCAGTATCTAATGTTTGAGAACAAGTTACACTGAATATTAATGTTTTTGTTGTATTAATGGTTTGATGATCAAATGAAGAAAGAGGGGTTTCAGTTATCCCTGAATTCACGTGTTTGCTGTGCATATGGTTCATTTACAGGCCGTGTGCAGCTACGTTGCTTACTACTATGTGAGCGCTAGCTGTACAGCATGGCACCTTCTCTTTCATGACAAATTCCCTGTTCTGTGCAGTAGGCTTGGGGTGAGGGGAGAGAGAAGAGGAAAAAAAGCACAAGTGTCCACTTTGAATAGCTGACTGGTTTTCTAATGCCTTCTCAATATTTTGTTTTTGATATTTTGATAGAAAGCTAAGCCAAAGATGAACTAAAGACTTGGAAGGCAATAATTTGTAACGGCAATCTTTCAACCTTCTCTCTATTGCCTGCTTGATCTCAAAGCTTTGACAACTATTGCTCATTCATTGATTTAGTTGGTCCTTCACCGGCTTCCTTGTTCTCATTTTGGTCCAGCACAGCTCATTACTGCTTGCTGTATATGGCTGCAAACTTACTACACACTATAATTGGTATCAGAAACAGCAGCGTATAGCCCTGCTTCATAACGATGCTGTGCCATTCAGAGAGAACTAATGCCTTCTTATTGCATTCCTTATTTCTTCACCTTGCTGTCTGCTTTTGTGTTTATACCCCATTGCTTTTGTCTGCTTGTCGGTCTACATGTTTGTTGGCACTCTATCTTCTTCTTTCTGGCCCTCTCCCTTTACTTCTCTCACCGGGTTTCTAAAAGGGACTTTGATCATTTTAACAGCTTTATAAAGCTGACAGGTTCGCTAGAGCAAACGTTCGCTTGCACCAGAGTAGATGTTGGGGAAGTGACGTTGAAATGACAAGACATTTATGGGGTCTCCAAGGACTCTGATGACATGCCAGCCAGCTGAGGGAGAATACATGTACCAAAAAAGTGGCTGCACTCACATAGAGGTGCCTGCTAGCTGCCTGTGCTGCCACTAGGTCCCTTAACATTTTCGTGGTTAAGGTTAAATTTTGAATGACACCAAATTTTAAAAGGTTAATCCTTACAGATTTTCCTTTTAAAATTATATATATTTTGCATTGTATGCACGTTGAGAGTGCATTCATGTATGTCAGTCTAATCCCAATCTGGAATAGACCATTTAAATGTATGTGTTGTTCAGATAACATGTTTGAATAATTGATTCATTTCCATAAAGTGAATTTCCACCTTTTACACATTCGGAGTTCCACGTGACGCATACACCCATAGTGACCCGTACGATGGCCCTCTTACCTTGAGTAGCAACTCCAAATAAATGTGTAATGTCCAAAGTGTAATAAGCAGCCATTGGAAGTGTGTTTTAGTCTTGGCTAGAGGTAGTGCTATTTGTCTGCTACATTCATGAAGCTGCAGTTTAACATTTCTACTAAGGAACAGAAAGAAGAACAACAACAAAATGTCTAAATAAATGTCCAAATACAGTATCTACAAGATGTAAATTTGCCTGTCAGCCTTATTTCTCCATCAATTGGCCTTTGGGCTCTCTGAAAATGTAGGAAATTGAAGGCCAGGTGGGCTTGCCCTTTAAATTATGGAATGTATGGTGTGCTGTAGACCTCATGACTTTTTTTCATTTTTGTCCCAAAGCTAAACTTGATTCTTAGACTGTTGCTGATTTCTTTTTTCTTGTTGCAGCAAAAAAAAGTGCTAAATTGTGTTTATGTGAAGGATGTATGTTTGAGCATAAATAGAAGGAACTAAATTAGAAGTTTGGTGTCTGATATACCTCTTTGTAGCAGGTTAACTAGAAACTGTTTCTTACTTCAGTAATTTGATCTCGATGTAGGAGATGCAGCAGAAAAAGCTCTGACATTTTGGGGTCACCTGGCAGTGACACAGCTATGAGGTAAAAGCTGAGCAGACACACAAACATCTCCAAACTTGATTACGTCTCTGTGATCCTCATGAGATCCACGATGTGGTAAGAACCCTGTGAATTTATTTTTAAAGCTGTCTCCGAGTTGTGTGCTGTCAGTACAGATTGGCCGCTGGAGTTGATCTGATCTTACATTTGTTAATATTTTGTTATTTTGGGGGATTATTGGCTGCATTTGATTTCCCATTAAGATGAGTTTTGGTTTGGCTCTTTTTGATCCTGATGGTATTTCCTGCCCATGTCCTGATTACACAGACACACACACCATTTCATTCTATATCTGCCTAGAATCAATCTTTCCTGTTCTGTGTTTGTCTGATGTTCTTTGTGGTAGTACTTTACTGTAAAGGCCTTGTGTAAATCACACTGTGCTGCTGACAAACGACTCTCCTGCTGCACCACCACGCTCACACGCGAATGCAAAAATCCAATGAGATGTATGACTGACTGTAAAAGTGTCCATCATGTCCTCATCCATTCATTCACTAATTATAGGTCAGAGTATTGATCCGGTGTTTGTTTTCCTTCCAGTCTCTCAGTTTTTTGTTGTTGTTAGCGCTCTCTATTGTGAAGTAACTTTATATTCAGCTATTTGAAAGAGCTTAATTTTTCCAGTTATGTATTCATTCTGGGTTTTAGCTTTATCCTCATTTATCAATCATTTCTACCCCACAATGAGTATGAACAGACCTGGACACCGTTGCTTTATGTCATGGGACATTTCTGAGTAAACGCGGAGTTGATGTTGAATGCGTGAGAATAGAGCATGAGGTTTGTATCGGTGGATATTTGAGTGTGCAGCCCAGTCAGTTGTTTGTGAAGTCAGTCGTTTTATTGTAGGTCTGAAAGGTTTTGTTATATGAAGTTGTAAGAACGAACACTAGAGCTGGCTGCCTGACACGTAGAACCACAGAGATGGTCCTCTCTTCTGGTGGAAAGATAACACCCACCTTTCTCTGCCATTACGTATTTTCCTCTGTCTTTTCTGTCAGGCACATTATTTGGAGTTGACTTTACTGGTCAAAACCTGGACTGACAGACTTAAAGTAACCGTGACACAAATGTTTACACACATTCTACACACACTGGTGTCTGACATTATTAACTACATTGTTGAAGTGTTACCCAATTAGCTCGGGGCTGCACAGGAAGCTCGACGTTACAATGTGGTGACTTTCCACTCGTTAACCTTTAGAAAAGGGCCTGACACCCGCAGACTTACTAAAATCGCGCACCACGCCTCTAGTAGTGGACATACACACGTTAACAAACACATTAACCTCTGATAATCGTGGAGCGGTCGGCTCCTTATTAAAGCGTGTCATTGGAAATGCTGACAGCGGTGATCTTTCACTCTTCTCATTGAATAATTTAGCTTGAATATTCTCTATGTATTATTTTAACCAGTAGAATACATTTATCACTGTCAGATTAACCTTGGTAATGTGTTGTAATGTTATTATTTGCCCAACATTGTGTGCTGCCAATTATAACTCCCATGCCCGTCTGTCTTTGTGCTTTGGTCATCTCTGGACTCTAATTCTGTAGATGTTGGATGCATAATGTTAATTCTCAAAGCATACATACAGTATAATTATTTTGCAGTGTAGGAAGGAATCTGTAGGAAGGAATCAACTGATAAAGTGGTGAAGTACAGTAGGGTGAAGAAAACCAATCTGAAACAAACTGCAATTCATTCTTATTTATCAACGCGGTCCCCTCTGAACTGCAGATTATCCCTGTGTGTCACTGTGGAGTATGACAGGAATTGGAAAAAGGTCAAGCACGTTTGAGTTCACAGATGGACTGAGATTTGTATCAGAGGAGCTAGGAATGGCTATAAATAGGCTGTTTGACAAGAGCCAATGTGGGATCCCTGGGAATCCACTAAGCCAAACTTCTGGCAACCTATTTGTTTAATACCCCTGACCTTCTGCCAGTTTACTGCAGAGAAGATATGAAAACAATGAAAAGAAAGCATCATAAACATCTCACTCTGTGCTGTCACATAGATCTTTTTTTTATTTTTAGAATAATGGTTGATACCAGGTCCAGGCATAATGGTTTCGTCCTCAAATATCATATTAAGTTATAGAAATATATTTGTGTGTTAGGACTTGTTGTTGTTAGCTGCAAATATAGGTCTGTCTACGTGACTGGAATAGTAGCTGCTGACGGGAACCTTCACTCAGTGACTGTTGGTAAGCAGGTATTTCCAGGCGCGTCCAGAGGTCAAGAGAGAAGGAACTTTACACACGCCATCTGCTGGAGACGTTAGCAAATGACGTAGAATGGCCTTGATGTACACTTTGATCGGAGCTCATCCATTTTTTTAACCCATGCGAAAGGCTGTTTGAAATTCAAATAAAAAGTGACTTGCAAGTGCGTGAGTCTGCTTTGAAATGTCAGTTTGACAGATCCAGTCAATCTTCTGTTAAATCTTGTTTTTTTCCTTCTCTGCTCCTCTGAGCTCATCCTGCTAAACACTATTTTACATCAGAAAATAAAACCTCTTTTTATCTTTCTTTCTCTCTTGCATTGTCCTAAAATGCTATTGTGTGAGACACAATAAGATTCACTCGCTTTTCCTTCTCTCTCTGTCACACCCCTAATCACTATTGTATGGCAGACAATGCAGCATTTGCCTCTGCTACACAGCAATGGGATAGCTCACTGCCAAGCTATTCAGCTACACACAGAGGCTGACAATGACATTTTATTTAGATTCCGTGTGTGCGTGTGATTGTCGGCGTGCTGTCACAGCGTATCTATAGCTCGCTGCGACCTAGACATTCGAGCTCATGCATGTTATCCTTCACTCTGCGCTGAATACAGGTGTGTGCTTGCCTCCTGCTGTTAGGTGCTTCTAATTGGTCTCTGGATTTGTGCACTTAGTCGTTGCATGGTTTTTATATATATATACACACTTTGCTCTGAGCTGCAGCGAGTCTCGTGAAAGAGACTCCCCCCACTTAATAAACTCAAGTCGGCAGAATCTGTGCAACGTTAGATAGAGGTGATGCTGTCTTGTCACGTAGATATATGATAGAATTCCTCTGCCTTCGATCATGATTCAGTTACATTAGGTCATTTAAAAAAAACCCACAAGACTATATGCTGCAGCGTGTGGTTATAACGGCTATAGATTATTCTCAGCCTCCGTATTAATGCAGCAGATTTTCAAAGATCAGTTTTAGGGCTCCCTGCTCAGCAAGAACAACCGACTGCAAGCTGTGGAGCCATTTGTAGCAACACTGCACAATGGCAGAGTCTAGTCAGATGGTTAAGTAGGGTTTTAGCTTTTGACCTGGTTACGCTAGTGTAAGCAGTGTTCTGTTGCATTGTGTTTATTTTGTAGTATTTTGCACGGATCTGACATCTAAGGACTAGAGATGCACTAAAAGAGGTGGTGTAGAAAACTGTGAATAAACAAAGGAGGCTGAGTTGCATAGTCTCTTACCATGCCAAGCAAAGAGGGGTTAGAGAGTGTGTGGATGCTTTGGTGTGTGTTTTTATCTTGTGTTTGTAGCTTTGTGTGCGTCTGCTTAAGTGCGTGAGAGATGAAAAGACAGTGAGAGAGGGCCCAGATGAAGGGATTATATCTCAGCACACTGTCCAAACAATTGTTCCCGTTGCTCTGTCTCTAACAATCGCGTTTGGCCTGAGAGTCAACTCCTCTGGGAGGTGTGTGTGTATACTGTATGCACATAGCGGTTTGCGATGTTACATAAACATGCACATTGAAAGACTGTGACATAGACACAGCAGCTGGGGGAGACGACAAAGTTCTGAGCAGCTTCGGCTACATTCAGTACTGAAAATGCACTTTTAAAACGTGTTTCATCTGCATTTTTAACCAGTGTGAGTACAAACCAACTTAGATCTCGACGTCCTCAGCAGAAAGGTTCGACATGACCCTCCACAGTCCGGTGCTGACACTAAAGCAAAGCACCTAAGCTCCCACAATCCTCCAGCTCATGCACTTAATTAGTTATTTTTGAATGATATTTAAAGTACCAGCTTTCAGTAATGCTGCTTCTTAGGAAAAATGTCAGCATTTGTACCATCTCTGCCAACGACCTCACTTGCCTCATTTTAGGGCATTTTCTTTTTATCCGTTGTTTTTGAGACTAGGTCTTCACTCCTCATCAAATGTAGATGAACTGGCTCCTTTAACGTTGTGCTTTATTACGCGGCCATTCTCCAACCGTCACCTTTTTGGATGGATGGCGTTTGTCTTTGTTTGACCCTTAGCTGTTGTAACCAGCTCTAGCCTCATCTTACCTGAAGACACAGTCACCGTTTGCATGTGCTGCCTTTGTTCTTGTTGTTCCCACTCATTGAAGATTGAGGGCTTGTCCGTGAATTAACAGCTTATTGTGTTACTTTACATCGACAAACTTCCTCCGCTTACTTAAACTGATCCAGTTTGATAAACCTAGAAGTCAGACGTTTCAGAACGTCTTTGTGCCTATTTTCTAGTGGCTGGATGTTTCAAACTGACAGACTGAGTGTAAGTTTAAGATTGCAGAGCTCTATGATTTGATTTGATGTGACTGTTGTTCAGGACTCTAGCGCACAACAGTTTTCACTGCCTATTAGTGTCAAAGTAAAAGAGAGAAGGGAGTTAAGATGGATGGCTGAGAGTGTGAAAAGGAGTAAGGGTTGAGTTACATAGTTAAAGGTAAAAGTATTTCTGTGTGCTGCTATTTATTCTGTGTGATCCATAGCTGTATTCCCACTATGAACTGTTGCCAACTACTTTACTATCTTTGCACAGGCTTTTGTTTCTACTGTGCATAAAAATATGACTGAGAACAACCTCGGCCTGGTCTGCGTAGCATCGTCTTAAAACCTTTGTCTTCTCTGTGCAGCATCAATCTGATATTTTATTTGTAAATGAGTTGATATAAATATTGTGTTGAATCGTTGAGTTTTATAATATGTCATTGGCCTATACACACGTCTGCTTCTCCTGTCTCTCGCTCTCTTTCCACCCAACGTATTAAAATCCTCCTTGGCCACTAAAGCTACAGGTAATTGATGACGGCGTAAAGTTCATTAGCCGTGTTAGCTGATATTTAGGGGGATGAGGGCTGCGGGCTAAGAAATACATTTCATTTCATAGCTCATTAACCTAATGGTAGCTGTATGATGCTGTTTCTCTCTTTCTGGTCTTTGCCTCAGCTGATGATTTAATTTTCACTTTTTCTTTTCCTAACATAATCCGACCCACAGTATGAAACATCTGCAGCAAGGCAAATGACTTTGATTCTGCCATTGCTTGCAACAAGGATATTGAGTTGTGTCACAAATTAGGTCATGAGTAATTAAAGACTTGGGTTTACAGTAATTATTTACTAATATAAAGCATTAAAAGAAAGTTAACTCTGTATGAAAAGTACCACTCGGTGTAAAATTGCACTGTGTCTCTGAATGCATGCGTGAGAAAGGAAGCGGTTATAAGGTCCAGTTGGCTTTATTGCCTTTTCTAACCCTTTGCTGGAATTTGAGCATAATCCAGGCAAACCATCATCTACATTCAAATTCTAGTGCGTGTGCCTTTCCTCAGCACTATCCTGAAGGTAGACTCAACATTTCTCCACTCGTCAGAGAACTCCAGTGTAGAGAGGATCTTCCTTATTGCTGTGAGGAGTGTAGCAGTCACAGGTATTTAGGGAACATTAGCTGTTCGCCAACCTGAGGAGTCTGCCTCCATGTGAGAAATGCTGACTGTAAGTCTAGCAAAGGTGAGCTCCCTAGATCACATTCAGATGTTAAGTGATACCCCCACACACAAATGCAAACACTCACAGGTGAGGTCCATACAAATGTTGCTAATAAGAAGCACCACTGGGCCAGATCCTATTTGTCAAACCCTTAGGCACCGGCTGCCAGACGAGGAGGAACCTGCTGAGCTCACGATTCTGAAGTGCCGGCTTACAGACACACAAACAGATGCACAAAGTTCCTACCCATCTGTTTGCCAGTGGGGTGTGACAGCAGTTCAAATGGATTTTAAAATTACAGTAGCATACTTTCACTTACATTTATTCCGTCTTGCTACAGTGGCGACGCCGTGTTGCTCACGCGTTTTTTCAGTTCTTCTGCACACTGATCACCTTAAGATAAACTTCCCACCACTTCCCGGTTGGTGATAAGGTGTGTGTGTGTGTGTGTAATTTTGATGGATGCCTTGCCGTTGTTGCGTTGTTTGTGCTTTTCGTCACCTCTTCTGGAGCAAATGTTGAACAAAACATTAACCCTTGAATTTCAGCTCCGCTTTCTCAACTTGCTACTTTAGAAGTTCGTATGTGACGTAAATGTATTAATGTGCGAGACAGATGAGGCTCATCTGGTCGTAGTAAGACGGTCACATTTCCAAAGGTCTTTTGTTTATGAATAATGACTCGATGCAGTCTGTCTAAGTGCACCTGCTTTAGAAATGGATTTTGCCCATGCAGAGCTGTTGGCAAATGAAGCATGGAGGAACATTTGTGACGCGTGTTGCTGGTGTTAGTGCTGACTGCAGCTGCAGAGGGGACGCAGGGCCTCTCTCGCCCACAGTGAGTCCATGCTGGCTCACCCATGCTGGGTTGCCAGATTAGAGCAGTTGCCTGAATATGTTACCGCAACAGCAGGTTTTACAGAAGAGCTTGTTGCCACACCTTTATATAATGTTCTCTAACTGTGGTCTAAAGCCTCCTTTTGGATTTGTAGATGTTTAATGTATTTGTTACTCTCTGCTACATTTATAGATATTTATACATACCTCTCAGTTTGACTATATTCAGTCTGTTCACATTGAGCTGTAGCTGGTGCATTGATTCCTACTGGTGAACTGATATTTTCCTGTTTGCTGAACGAGCCTGCTCTCGTACCATTTGAAATTACCAGGGCATTGCAGTATTTCCAGAGTCTGCTCTTGACCTGCACATTTGTTGTAGTAGGCAGAGATTCTGAGAAACCCATGTACAAATAATAACCATGATACTATCTTTTTAATCAACTTGTCTGATTTTGTTGCTAAAATAAGGGTTGTTTGCGTGAGTATGAGGTGGTTTTGTCTTTTTGAATCTGTCTTGCGTTTTTCCAGAAGAAATTACAATATTTGACGTATGGAACCACACAAAAACAGGCAAATGCAGAGACAAGAATACTGCTGCAAAAATAAACTTCAGTGATCACTGCCTCAAACGTAAGTGGGATCGCATGTTTTCCTCATGGAGTTCTCCTGATTAGCATCTGTTGTGTCAGTGTCTACACCTGCTCCAGGCACCTACTTTGAGATCTCAGCATGGGTGGGTTTCTAATGGAGGATAGAAACTACTGCAGTTAGGATAGAGCTCGACAGGCTCCTATTTTCACAGAAGTCATTCAAGATTCCATAAAGTTAAGAGATTTATAGAAGAATCTGACAACCTAATCTTGCAAAAGTAGATTTCAATTCCAACAGCACTCCTCCTGTGATGACAGAACCCCAGATGACATTCTATCTTGAGATAAGATGTTTGGATAAGCAGGTTCAGTGGCTCCGTGGTTAAAGACCTTGCGTATACAGATCGCTGGCAACGATGGATACGCTCAGCAGTTCGTAGTTGTAGTTAGTTTAGCGGTCACCTAAATCTTGAGCAGTTTATATACCTCGATATTATGACCAGGCTGAGTTTACTTGAAAAATCTCATTGCTGAATAATTGAGGTGGTTGTGGCTGGAGCTGTTTGGTAATTGGACTTAATTGATGAAAAAATTGGCTGCAGCAATCAGTCATCTCTGACTGCGTAATGTGATATAATGTGCAGCTGGAAAGGGTAGACCTTCATTGAATTACATTCTTTATATGCTTGTCCTACATACACACATACTGTCTTGACATTTGAATGTCACTTTAAGGTTAATGCGACTCCCCCACATGATACAGTAAAATCACTTTTGATGGTGCAAGAAACTTTTACCGCTCATCAAACAATAGCTCCTAATAAACCTATACAGTGTTGGCACTGGTTTGTGAAATGATAGCAGGTTATAGGTTTTTGTTTGCTTCATATATACATATATACTTTTTTTTTTCTTTTTATGCCTTTTGAGACGTATTAACTTCATCAGAAAATGTCTGTGTTTTTGTCACGAATCGTCCACAATACTGCATAATAGATGTCAAATACAGTACAGGCAGTAGAGTTTACTGTTTAAGGGACTTATGGTGAACCATGTTATATGTAAATACGAGCATGACAAATAATGGTTTATGCTTAAATGTACAGTATTCATGTTGTTTGTGTAGTTTTAAAAACTTCTTCTGGGTTTAGTGACTTCCATGGCCTGATTTGCACCGTTTAACACGCAGACTTAGTTCTGCCTTCTCCATTCTGTTGAATAATCTACAGCTTTAACCACAGTTGTATCACCCTCCATTTTGAAAACAGCAGAAAAACACCATCTGCTCTACAGTAGATGTGGCAACACACACATGCTCAGGCACCAGCTGTGCTGCTGTAAAGTTAGCGGTGACACCTGAGAGAACTCCTACAGTGCACCACCACTGTTAACAGGGTTTAATAAATGCTAACTTACTCTAGAATTACACAGAACACTGTGGTGCTTTTCATATTGAAATTCAGAACCTGTGACCACACCCTTTACAATAATGTTTAGAGCTATTTAAGAGACTCTAGTAAACTTTTTCTCAAATCACAGCACCACTAGCGCTCGACAGCACAAACACACAGGTGTATAAATCAACGCTTATGTTGTTTTAAAACCATGCCAGCCACGGTGGAGCTGAAACCAACGGTCTGGATACCCAGTAGCAGTCCGTGTTTGATATTATGATGCATCATTTTCCAGCCAAGCTCGGTCCACACAGTCAGAAGTGAGGGAAGAGCCAAGGAAATGAAGAGTGTGATAAAACCGTATATACGCTTAACTTGCACTAAGCTTTTATCCTATTTAAAATGTTTAAAAAGGCAAAATGCCAGTTTTTTTTTAAACTGAATGCAGAAAGAAATAAGTTACTAATAAGTTGCAAGGGACCTAGTTGTGCTTCTACAGAGCTTTTGTTACATTTGGCAAACGCAGCCATATTTTAACTAAATACATTTTTTAATGTTCTTTGTCACACGCAAACTGGGGTAACTTTCACAATGACGAGAATTACTGCACATATAGCGCTGCCAACCAGAAATATGAGTTGCTGCCAAGTATGTCGACCTTCCAATAGTTGGACTTAAATTACTGGATGTCGTTGGCTGAAGATGATGTTTGTTTTTTAAATGGTATTCAAAGTTAGCTTTTAAAGATTTGCCTTAAGTTCTGTCTGCTTGGATCTGGTGGCGATCTTTTGGTACAGAGAACGTTTTGGGAAACGTTTTACATAAGACAATCACATACTATCAGTGGCAGCAGTTCGGTTACTTCATGACTTGTTGACTTACAGACTGACTATGTTGGATTTGTCATGTAGCTACTGGAAAAATCAGCTGAAACAAATTCACGTTTCCTGTTCTTGAAACATATTTGCAGCGTTATCCTGGCTGTTGATTTCTCTTTTGTCATTGCCACTGTGCCCTCTCAGATTATGTGCTGATATATTGCAGTGTCCCCTCCAGCATGCTCACCCTCCCCGGGACACGCAGGCCACCGTCTCTCTGCATTGCTGGAGGACATTATGGCTCAGTAGTAGTATTTGTGACAAAATGTGGGAAAAAATGAAACGAACGGGTTTTAATCGAGTTAGAAATGTACGTGTTCAGCAGCAAGTTGGACATCCTGAAAAAAATCATGCTTTAGTAACATCGGTTTTGTCTCACAAATTTTTTATGTACCATAAAGCTGCAAAAAGCCGCCTATTCGCCATTCTTAACCTAGTTCACCTTGTCCTGTAGCATATACAAAGGAAACCGAGAGCTCATTGAACAGCAGTTTGCAGGTAAATATCAACAAACAAAGACAACTGGAATGTCACCTTGAGGTCTTGGAAGTTGAATTGACTTTTTTTTTTTTCATGTAGGGAAAAAAAAACTATTCAGCAGACAAACACAGCATCTTTAATGTCAAGTTATTTTAGGGGAACCCACTGTGTGACAGAGTAGCAGAAGTTTGCACACTTTAGTAATTAATACCGTGTGTTGTTGGGGTTGCGAAGCTGCCCTGATCATCTCTGTTACGAGCAGTCACCCTGATGATTGATGGTACCGCCAGACCGATTAATAGAGCTGCTATTTTCAAACTAGCTGGAGAATTAGGCCACTGATTTGCATCTTGCTCTAAATGGTAACCGCTAACACCAGCTAATGCAACTGGGTCTCTAGTGAATTTATTACGTTAAAGATATTGGTGTGGCTTTAAACTTTAAATTAATTGAAGTCCCTGTGATTGGCCTGCTTTGGAGTTTATATTAATGAACCTTGCACTGGATTCTAGCATAAATCTTAGCATTTGAACTTGATGTATACTAGGACTTAAATACTTACTGAGCTTTAATAGTGTGTTACGAACATCAGCAATATTAAATAATGCCTCTATTGAGTTTAAAATAATAAAGGTGTTTTAAAATATACTTTTTTTTATTTTTAGAAAAAGGTTTGAGGAAACTTTCCATTTGAGGTTTTGGTCGAGTTGTTGGTTGACTGTAAATATTCTGCTCAGAGGCTTCATACCGTAGGTGTCTCTTTGTTGCCAGTGGCTGTAAATGGCTAGAACTTGAGGTTAAGTCTCCACCAATAATAATTAATTCCCTGCATATATTAAACTAAGTTGAAAAGGACAGAGTTCTAGTGTCGAGAGGAGCTTCGTGTGAGGTAGTTTCCCTCCCTTTGATATTTCTTTCGTCAGTTCTGACTGTGCAGACTGTCTGTTTGATGGATTGTCTCTATTCTCTATTTTAGTTCCTGTTTACTCCCGACTGCATAGTTCAGAAAATAATTTCAAAATGCCTTTTCCAGCTTGTGCACACCTGGTGCTTCTCTTACTTTCTTTTGAACAGTTGCGTTCTGCTTCCACTCACTGCATTTTCCACAAAACCGTTTTCCAGATCGCTTTGCACATTTCTCAACAGTGCTGTTATGTTGAGCATCATGGTGCGTTCACACAACTCATTCCAGACTGATGTTGAAAGGCTGAATGATTTGACTTTTAGTTGTTTTGTTGATGCAGATAAAAACAAATTGTTGGCATACGGTGACTGGCTGTGTAAAAACGTTAAAGGAACAGTTTGTGAAACTGTAGTTGATTTTTATTTTGATACTGAACAATAGATTTTATGCTGGTGTGAAGAACGGTGAATCGATATTGTTTATAACTTACAGATACTGAATCTGTCTGAATCTGTCTCTTTTGTTTTCCCTTTGCATATGAATCATTCTTGTCAATTTCCATCAGTCTTTTGTAATTTTCTGCTCCATAATCTTTTTGTTTTTATTCTGTTCTCATTAGGAGTGTATTGCGTCTTTCATGTCTTCAGAGGAATCTGAATTATTAGATCTCAAAAGAGAGTGACCTTTACCGGTTGTCTCTTCCTTTTTTTTTTTTTTCCCTTTTTTCTGAGAAGCAATAATTGTTGTGCAGTTATCAGTATGACATGATGGCATTGATCCAGTCGATAAGGTCTCTACACATTTTATACAAACTGACAGTGAAGCCGACGTGTTCGTGTCACATGTTGATACAGTACATTTCTGCCAGCTTTTGACTGCTTGCTCCTCTTCTTAGCACCATGTTACATCAGCTCACTAACTACAGACCAGAGGCATCGATGGAAAATGGATTCACTAAAACGCTCAAGTTACATAAGTAGTTTAGCATTTCTTTGTTGAGCAGTTACATTCAAGTTACTAATATCTTATTTCCAGTGCTCTAACTTTTTGGTTATGGACTCACAGTGCAGTAATTTTACACTGGTGATCAGATCCGCCTACACGTTTCTCTTATAGATCTGTGACTGGTTCTTGGAGTGAAATCTAACTCAGATTAAATGGTGCGGGTGTTTTTGTGGCTGGATTATTCTGAAGGGCAGATGTATGTATGGTTTTCCATCTGCTTTTAGTATCCCTAGTGGTGGCGTGTGGAGAAACACGAGACGACAATCACATATCAATGCTACCTTTCCAGCAGCGCAAGGTAATTGGTGTCTTTGCAACATCATTTCAGAATTGTTCTGGAAGGTCATGTGGAAGCATGCTGCATATTTAAATCAGTCCTTTCATACTTTAAGAGCTTCCAACTAGTGAAGTGTGGTACTAGTCCTTGTCCTTGCCATTGACTTTTGATTTCTAAAAAAAAAAAAAACGGATTTTCCGGTCAGAGATACATGTCAATAGATCCTACACTCTGTAACGGCTTACAAATATCTTCATATAATATAGTTAACAAAAATATTAGAGGATCAATAAGGCTACTACTTACCATAGTGTTGAAAGTAAAGTTAAGTTACTACCATGGCAGGGAATCTGCGATGAAGACAGCACACACTGTGGCGTTGAGACCAGATTTATAGAACAATATATTACTTGGCTAAGAAGTGCACAAGAGATGCTTTTTAAATAAACTAGACAGATTCAAATGAGGTATTTACTGTTGGTACCCAAATCACTGAACTGAAACCAAAGGGCAATTCACACAATCTATTGTGGAGTTGTCCTGTGAGGCACAAAGACATCCTCGAAAAAAGGCCGTCATCTGTCTTCATTCATCTCACTCTGACTCATGTTAGCGTTCAATTATCTTTCCACAGTTTGTCTTCATTCCACTCAAAGAGATTTAAAGGATGAGAGGAGTGTGATTGAGAGAGAGAGCGGGAAGGTGACGTTGACCGAGCGATGTTAAATGGGAAGCAGAAATAAGTTGGCAGAGAAAATGTACAAGGCTCTGAAAACAGTGTTTGCTCTTCTGTTTCTGCTTGGACGTGCTGCTAGAAAGGATTTTACCGTTTATTCAAAATCCCCATTTTTGTTTGGTGATGTACAGTTGATGTTTGACTTCTTATGACATGCGTGTAACCCTGTCTGCCTGCTTTTTACCAAAGAGGCAGCTACTAATAACATACCAAGCTGAAAACTGTCATGTCAATTTATATTTAGGACTGACAGCCCTACCAGCTCTGCACTACTAGATAGTCTTCATGTTATGAAAATCCTGTTATTGTCTGTAATGACTACATACTCTAGGAACTTGAAGACGACATTTCCTTGTGGCATGTCTACCTCTGACGGACTCTGTTTCCCTCCGATCAGCAGATTAAGACCTGATCACTTTACATAGGGCTGCATAGTAATAACTGTAAACACACACACACACACACACCCCTAAAGCTGTGTTCAGGTCAGGAGCAGATATGCTGGAGTTTGCTGCCCATCATAGCTGCATTGATTTCCTTTCACCTGCATCAGGCTGTCTTGTCGAGAGTCCTTCGAACAGGGAAGATGAATTATTCACAGGGCAGTTTTGCCAGAATCTGTAAATATATACTTAACTAATATTGACCCCCACAACCCACAGGTTTCCATTTCCTGCAAAGTGGGGCTTTAAAAGATTATTTTATAATAATATAGATAATTAATATAAAAGCATGTTTGAATTGACCTCACTCTGCGTTAATGTTTCCTTAACTTACACTTGAACTGGTTTTACCTGTCAAACCATCTGTCACTACAAGCAGCCAAAGAGCTCAGAACCAGGGATCAGCGATAGTGGTGTAAACGGTGACTGAAGGACAGCGAGGGAGAGGAGGGGAAGACGGATGCAGTGAGAGCAGTAATTGCTGTGGGGGATTGAATCCACATTTGACCACTGCTGGGGAGATTGGCGACATCCACCATATTGATCAGTGCATTTAACACTGACACAGAGATGTGCTCACACATCCATGCTTGTAAAGTACAATGTGATCCATTCAGCACTGTCCCCACGTTAAACCTGCTTTTAATCATACTTCCCGCTGCATCAGTCTTTTTTTACTCTTTTATATTTGAAATGAGGTTCAGAAGACATAAAACTAGGCAGTATGGTCAAAAGTCTGAAATGTATAGATTTAGTTTGACTCCTATTTATTAATTTATTATTCATAATATATCACTGTCGGGAGGTTTGAGCCACATGATTAACATTAATAATGTGATCTTAACCGTGTAACAGTGTCAAAAGCTTATGAATGGTGAGCGTTTGTTATGTGAGTAAGTGAAGCAGGAGTCACCGGAGTCTGATGCGGCTGAAATCCTATTGACTGGACTGTCATTGAGACCTACAGGCCTCTCATGTGTCTGATATGCAGATGTCAGGATCTGTGCTGAATACACGACTGTCTCTCTGCTCTCTGGTGAACCCTCCTTATGTATTAATGACATGTCGATAAAGAACTCTCCCATTACGCCCACACCCATCTTTAACCTTGATGCTGATCCGTGTTTGTGTGTGTCTGCCCTCTGTCATAGCTCGTCTATTATTTACCACACGTCTCTGTCTGGGAAGGGCTTGTGTGTAAGGCTAGCAATTGTCTCTAGGTAAACAACCAGTGCCAATGACACAGGTGACCCTTCGACACCACACGCACCTTTTCTCCTCGTCCCTCCTTTGACCACATCTCATTTCCGATCGATCGTTTTTAAATGAAGCCCCATTCGTCCAAAACAAACTTTACTTGCCAGGTTGGTGTGTGTTTGTTTTGCGAGGAAATGCAGGTGTCATTTTCAGGGTTGCCTCATGATGCCCTTTAGCTTGTCTTGAGGCGACAGTGAAAAACAACTATTCTCTCCATCTATGACAGTTTATCCTGGCTGTGCCCCTCACTTTGAACACAGGTCAGCTCTGAAGTTGAAAACGCTGCAGAATGTCTTTTCTAAATATGTAACTGTCATTAAAGCAGCATTAGATACGTCAGTAAGTGAATGATCAAATTAATCTTCTGAATTAAAGGCCTGGAAAAAATTAAACTAATAATAATAATAATAATAATAATAAAAACTATATAAATATAAATTTAAAAACTTATTTAAATGATGGTAAACTCCACTCATCAAATTGGTGCAAAAAATCATTGAAATCATTTAAGAAAACATTTATATTTAAAATTGAAACCATCCTCAATTAAAGAGTTAACAGTTAAGAGGTTGATATCATTGCAAACATGGACTCCTGGTTAGAAGATGTGAATGCAGCTCTACAAACGATTTGTCAGTGGAACCAGTTATCTGAACACACAGACTCTGAACCTTTCGTTGCTTGGCTACCAGATGTGGTAACACTATAATCCTAACACTTGTGTGTGTATATATAAACTTAAATCACTTTGTGGCATTAAGTATTTACTGTGGATTAGTATATAAGAGACTATAGATGTACGCCTAGACAAGAATATTGTATATATTCTACATGTGATTGTAGTAAATTTAATATTGTAGTAAATTTACTAAAATTACTTTTTTTTGCAATGAATCACTTATATATTAGACACAGAGACATGTTTCATATATTGCAGGGCAGATTTATTCTAAATGACAAGTCCCAAAGCTATAGGTAAATGCGAAAAAAAATTTTCATTTTTATATGCATTAATAATTTTGGTGGAAAAAGTCTTTGTGACGTCTCCAGCCTGTTTATTGCGGCAGCGCTGAGTTGGAATCGAGCGAACGTTTGTCTTGCTCCTCTTGCTCCATGTTCTCCCCGCCTTTGATCAGCCTAGTCAAGGGAGAGAATGTTTAGCCCGACGAGTGTGGCAAGAACACAACTGACTTTAAACATTTGTCATTGTAGTTATGTGAAACTACGTCCTTACCCATGGATGTGTTTGCCAACTACATAAAAACAGAAAATAAATAGGGTTAAACTCGTACCGTTGACTATTTCATATGTATTATACAGTACAAAGGTTCATCACCATGTCAACTACTATATGTTATTTAGTAGTTAAAATATCTATACATTGCACAGAAGTTTATTATGGCACCAAACATGACATGATCTCAGCTTGAGTCATGGGTGGGATTTGCAGTGTTAATGCAAATGTTGTTGGTTACACATAAAACTTTTGAGCTAAATGTGTGGCATTTGGTTAAATGACTGTACCATGAAAAAGTCCACTAACAAGGTCTCCAATGAAACCTTCCCCAGGTTCGGCCATCATGACGACCATGGTCAGCACAAGAAAGGCCACACAGCACTTCATCCTACAAAGCAAACGTTTTATAATGCAGCAAGTCTAAGCATACGCACCTAATGTTGTCTGGAGTCATTCTTACCTCGAGAGTGTTAGACGAACGTTCTTACACGAACAGACGCAGGTGATGTAGCTGTATGTCCACTGATGAATGCCGTTTTATGTGAATATGTGTGTGACACGTGATTCAGTCAGGAGGGGCAAAGAGGCTTGAAATGCGTGTGGAAGGCTTCAGTGAGTAATCTCAACAAACCCCCCTGCCCCCATCACCTTGTCATGGTTGCCTTGCAGTTTATTTAAACCAAGTGAAAGATCAGACCAATGATCTAATAATCACTGGGGACTATTTCATTATGGGAACTTGTTGGTATCTGCCTAATAATTGAGTGGCGGTTTCTCTTAATTTGGACATGGAAGTCAGTCATGCTTAAGTTTTTTGCTGTGTGACTTTGGTTTCTCAGTTTCATGCTGCATTGTGTGCGTTAAAGTACATGTCATAGCTGTGATGTCAAGTGGTTTTCATACTTCAGCTCCTTCCTCATCCGTCCATAAAGTGTGATCTTCAGAGTTTGAGCTTGCCGACAGTTCTGTTTAAAGCCTTGTATTGTAGAATTTACTGAGACCGATTCCCATCATACCCCACACAGGCAAAGGAGACCCACTTTGCATTTGGGAGGCCACGATTAACACCAAAACCAAAGCTTCCACCTTGATCGCTTGTGGTATCAGTAACTGATGTGGAATAACCCGTACAGTGGCTGGTCATCCCAAGCTTCTTTCAGCAGAACCTCATCTGTAACGTCTGTCATTAAACAGCCAGTTTACTTGAGCTAAAGTTTAACTCTGAATGATTGGGAGTGAATATATGTGATTATTTTTGTGACTTTACTCCATATAAGGGAGTAGAGGGGAAATTTCTCTTTTCCACGCTAGACCGAACTAAAGAAAGCTTTAATATTACAGCAATGAGACATTTTTTATTAATGTCTGCCTTTCAGAAGGTCTGCGTTGCACTTGAATGGTTCTGCTTTGTCATTTAATGTAGTATTCTTGCACAGTAAATGCAGTTACTTCCTTATTTACGAGCAGAAATGTGATGCTCTTCAACATCGCATCTTCCTTTTTTAATGTACTGTTATCTTAGAAATGATACGTATGCACACGTTTTCGCGATAATTCGCGCAGACTCCCCTTTATGGCAGTAATGACTCCCATTGCAATTGCAAGCATAGTGACCACTAAGAAGTGAAGACTTTTGACTGCTTTGTTTTTTTTTAGTTTTTTTTATGTGTCATGGATGTTAAAATTGTCAATGACAAGTCTTTTCTGTATCAGCCTTAACATCTTGAGACCTTTCTTTCAGCTTCCTCATTTTTTATGTCCTCTGTGCTACTGTACTTAGAGGAACTAACGTGCCACCAACAAAAATAAGGAACTGACTTTTGACGAGTTGTTTGCAGCATTTATGCATGTTTTACAACCAGTTTTGCTGTGTTGTTAACAATAATGCAGTAAGCAGCTACTGCACAGTGCGATGGCATCACATAACATTTATGAGCATTACTGGGAGCCAGTTCCTACGTGTAGCTGGTGTTTCCTGTGCACTTTGGGGTTAAAAACATATTTAACTTCAGCAGAAAAATATAAGACTAATGGTTGGCATTTGCTTAGGTTGAAGTTCTGTTAAAAACAAGTGTTTGCCTGGGAGGAGGCCCTAGACATAGGGAAACAGTGTAAGCGAAACCATTCTCCTTTCACTAGCTGGGTTATAATTGGCCCAAATACAGTATGTACCACACATTGATCCTGTCTAATGGAGACTATTTCAAGTAAAAGGACACAAGCAAAAAGAAAGAAAATACAAGTTCAAGATGTTAGAGTTGCGCCGTCATCCAACCTGATGCCTCTGGATTGTTCAACAGTGGCACAAAGCTATTTCTGACCCTGTTACAGTGAGACTGAGGTCTGTATGCAATTGGACACGGTTAACCGGCATCTCAGGACAATCCGGACGAACCAAAACACAAAGAGCCACAAGCTGAGGGTTTGTTTTGTCATAGTGTAACTTCTCTGCTGACTCAGGCCAGAGACGTTGATGATTGCATTTGTACATCATTCACCTGTTACAGCAGCAGAGTTTTCACATAGTCCTTGTAGTCCTGCTCAAAGAGAAGCTGTTTCTCATTGAATTGCAGAAGCTGATCGTATGCAGAGCCATTTAAGTGCTTGAAATAAAGTGGTGCCTTCGTGGCTTGTGCCTGAAAGAAGCTTGTATCTTTAGTTAGATGTAAAACTAGTGCATGTTAACAGTAAGGTTAAAGTGGAGGACGCACTGGCAAGTTGAATGAGGTGGTCGAGGAAGGATGGATGGTAAGTCATAGAACTATTTAGTGTCACTGGTGAAATTATTACATTCGCAGTGTGTGCCAGTCAGTTTCATGTCTGCTAGTATCCAAATAAGTAGATATGCAAATGAAAGGCCAGAGAGACATTACTGCGTGCTTGAGTGGACTGCTGGCCACTTTTTTTAAAAGCCATAGAACATTTTTCAAAGTTATTGTCTCCAACTGGTCCATAACAATACAGTATTCAGTAACACACATGCCCTCTTCCTTTCATTACACATGAAGCAGCCACTCTCAGCCCGCTCTCTGCCAGGTTTTACGGGTCCTGATGCCACTCACTGGCTATTGAATAATGACCCTGAGAGACCCAGCTTTAGCCCAATCCCTACTTGAAAGCCATCCTTCCTCTAATTCAATCTCTCTTAACACCCTTGCCGCAGATGGACGAGGGATGCACAACACACCGGACAAACCTGGATTAATGCAACTCGACTTGAGTGACTGTTTCAACAACATAGTGGATCTGAATAATGTCACGGGCTTTAACGAAATGAGGAAGTAACATTTAGAAAGAAATGATTATTTCCTGTGTAATGTAAAAGCAGAAATCATTTTCATAGAAGTAGTTTTCTTGTAATTTTATATTGTACGTATGCTAACAGATATGGTCTTATGGAGAACAGAGAACCTCTGCTTAATATGCCTGCACAGACAGTAGGGATACATACAAAGAAAGATGCTTTTTGTCTATGGGTGTGTTTCATTTATATCGTAGGAAAGAAAGAATCAAAATGGAAAAACAAATAATTGTCTTTAGGTTTGAAGCAAACTGACTTAAGACTGAGAGACGAGGGCAAAGCTCCCAGGGTGGTTAGAAGTACAGTGGCTTAGCACTAGAAGTCCCAGAGATTTCTAACCCTCCTTTGGCCAAGTGGATGCTAACTGGCTAGTCTTTTGGCTACCATTAGCATCAATTCATGTGTAAATAAGGTCATTACCTGAGCAATCTGCAGGGGGTTTGGGGTGTGTGTGTGAATGGTTGCTGGTGGCTTGTTTGTATGTGTGGGGGAGGGATGGCTGCTAAAAGCAGAGAACTTGTTTGACCAGATTTCCCCCGCTTTGCTGCTCCTCAACCAAAAAAGAGCCTGTTTGTGGACTGACCTGACAGAGACAGCGAAAGATGGCACAGTGTGGACGTGTCTCCCTTTCCCCCCAATCAAAGCGTAGGCTGCAGATGGAGAGCCAACGGCTAAGGCCAGGAAAAGTATCTCGAGTCGCCTTCAGAGCTTCCTGTGTTTCATCATCATCATGTTCATTGACGTGCTTCATAGCATTCAAGAATAGACTATAAAAACATGCACAGGAAGATGTTCATGGCCCTCCCTGAACTAATGGCATTTATTGCAATTGTCATCTTGCGGGTGATTACCAAGGTTCCATCACGTATTCATTCTCACATTGGAATGTAGGGTCTTGCCCAGGTATAAAAAGGTATGAATTAACACATCTAATTGCACGCTGCTAGCTCTCAGATGAGAGGTAATTCCTTTTGTACTGAGGTGGATAAAATCTCACTGCACATAGCCTACTACTTCAGTGCCCTCAAGAATTCTGTGGTGTACGAACCTCCTCTCCAAGAAAAGAAAATGCAGAGAAGACTCACCACACAGCAGGCCTTGGAAATGAACCTGAGTGAAGTAAACCCTTGCGACTCAGATGGAGAAGACATAGAACTTCAGCCAGATTCAGACTCAGTGCTGTCTGATCCGTCTTCAGGTTAGGTTTCATTTCATATTATTTCCTATTTCATTTGAAACCAGTAAGTGGAAAACACCAAAAAAGCAGAGTGGAGTGACATAAATCATTTGTCACCAATTGCATCACGTCCTACAACCCTGGTCTACATATCACCGTTGATGAACGGCTTTTCCCGTCAAAGACTCGCTGCTGTTTCCTGCAGTATATTGCAACTAAACCTGACAAGTTTGGGATCAAGTTTTGGGTGGCTTGTGTCCTAAAATCCAAGTACATTTGTAACGTCCTCCCATATCTTGGCAAGGATCCTAGTCGTCCCAGTGGAGAGAGACTGACTGAAAATGTAGTGATGAGGCTGATGGAACCATTCAAGGGCAGAAATTCTACCATGGACAATATCTTCACATCGCTATCACTTGCGCATAAACTACGCTGACGGCGTATGCGCCCAAACGGAAGAAGACCGTCTACATTCTTAGCAGCATGCACAGCGTGATTCAGACTGAGAATACCACCAAAAGGAAGCCAAACACTGTCACCCTTTACAACACCACAAAGTGCGGCGTGGATGTGATGGACCAGATGGTGCGGGAGTACACTGTCCGCACAGGGACACGGCGCTGGACAGTTGCCGTGTTCTATAACATGATTGACATGGCAGCACTGAATGCACATGTGCTGTATCAAGCAGGCACCGGAAGGCATGAAAGACGGGTGGACTTCCTGGTGGAGCTTGCAAGAGAGCTTGCAACTCTCATATGTGTGCGAAGAAGGCAAGAAAAGAACAATTGCTTTGGACCCAACCCTCCACACCTGGAAAAAGAGCCACGTGTCAGGTCAAACACCACTGCAAGAACAACTGCTACAGATACACATGTGGTAAATGCAGACGGGAGATACCATGGCAGTGCCAGGATTGTGAGTGATTGCTGGAATGTACTCACTCACTTTTTAATATTATTTGTAAATATGTGTACAAATGGTTGGTTTCTTTAATTAATTTTGTACTGTTTTTATCAATAAATCTTTGCAACAAAGGAAAAAAGCATGTGGTGAGTTCTCCCTAAGATGCAAAGTGAAACACAAGTTTCCTTGAGGTGTCTCAGTGTGGCCCCACGTTGTTTACATAACAAAAGCAATCGTTCACAGCTGATTAAGGGTATTAGCCTAAAGCCTTCGGGCCGATCGGCCCGCCGGCGGGTTTTATAGGTAGAAAGGCCAAATGGCCCATCTCTGGGACTTCTAGTGTTAGGGGCAGGAAGCTGTTTGGTAGTGTAGATGTATTCCTCAGCCTTCTGCTGGGTGGGAGACGGATCAAAACGTACTGGAATGCTGAAAGCCTCTCTGGTGCAGCCTGCCTGGAAGACAGCCTGCATGGACTTGAAATTTTTGCCAAACATTTTTCCAGCTGTGTTTAGTAATTTGCTGAATGTCCTGCCATACGAGTTCTTCCTGCAACTAGTCACGATGCTTTCTGTAAACAGTGACGATGGTGCTGACTTTCTCTTTTAGTAAGCGGCGTGTACTGGGATTTTGGTGCTGCTTTTCAGGATTTGACCTGCCTGAAGACATTCATAGACATGATTGTCTTTACATCACACCACTAGTCTGTATCGAGTCACATATCAACAAACATAACAAACATGTTTAAGGCAAAACGTAGAAGGATATCTTCTACGTTTTGCCTTAAACATGTTTGTCCCCAGGTTGTTGGGTTTTTTGCAGACAACACACAGACAATATGCGTCTGTGATAAATATTCAATAGCTGTGCAAACCTTATGTGATGCCAACATCACCAGCTACTTGGATCCAGACGCTTCTGATGCTCGCTGTGAACATGTGCTGCTTCTAGATGTTTTTTCATTTTTGAATTGTCACTGGCTTCAACGTCGGACAAAGCAGGTATGCCTGGATTTTCTCAAAATGGCTTCATGCTGTTTTTGACAAGCGAGAGAGGAGCAGGTACAAACACGGGAGAAATTGTGTTTTTAGATGATTGAGCTCCATATCGGAGGTAATATCAAAGGTGAAATGTAGCTGGAACGTATTTGTGCTAAAGTCTGTTGTTGGTGAATGTCATTGTACATTTATGGGTGCGTTTAAACTGAGTATAGACTCCCCCAAGAGGAGAATGTGTTCATAACTGAAAGGTCTGTATAGAAAGTGGAAGCAGCTGCTTTACACTGCAGGAAGCATCAGTTTTCTAAATCCTCAATACATCATGTTCTATAGCCCTGATGTGGAGCACTAAATGTTTTTGCATTAAATATTTAATGAGGTAGAAAACAAAGCCTCACTGGGATGTGAAGCTGTGTTTAATTTCAGAACATGATGCTTGATTAGATTGTGCCAGTGTTTTGTATGGTGCTGTTTACAACTTTCTTAGAAAGTGGTAGCACTGTGTGATTCATTACGAACAGAACAATAGCTTCGGCTTCCCTTCATGGGTTCTGTAGTTGTTTTTTGGTCTCCTTCCAATATCAAAATGTGTGCATGGGTTGTTTTATGCTTCTTTTTCAGTTTTCCACAAGTTCAGAAAAGGGGGGGGGGGAATCTTCTCGGACCGACATCAATGTCAAAGTCAAAGAATCATTTCTTGGAAATTCAGAGTACTGAAATGAGGAGGGAGGCACAAGGAATGGATTCTCAACGCAGCCTGCAAACCCCTCAGCCTGCTCCTCAGGCTTTTGATATAAAGCTTTAACACACACACACACACACACACACACAGAAGCTCTGCCTCATCATTGCCACAGACCATAGAAGATGAAAAACCCATGAGTGTACGCATTTTGATTCTTAAATCAACAGTGTTTTGATTTTAGTTTTGCTACAACAGAGCGTGAAGCAGCTTATTATCTGCTTCATTACTGGCAGGAGAACAGGGACGCGCTTGTGTGTGTGCGTGCGTGTGTGTGTAAGTGAGTCTTGGCAGAGTGTGTGTTTTCTTACCTAAAAGCCCAAAAGGTAACTAAGCTTGTCCCCTGGGTTTCTTTTTGCTTTGCCATTTCAGTTTGGTTTTTTTTTAAGAAGGAAGAATTATAGTGACCAGTTATCAGAAATTAAGAAAGAATATTGACTGTAACGAAGCCAAATAATGTTTTGATTTGATTATTTTCTAATATTGCGTGGTAATGAGCAATAATTAAAGACAATTCTTAAACTTGAGAGTTAATTTAAAAATATGTAAATGAGCAAAGGCAGTCAGGAGTTAGGTCAACCCAAGGTCTCGGAGAGTGTCTGTTTGTCACTCGTTGTGTTTCCCTGTGTGATTGTGTGTTGAACCATTTGAGTGTGTTTTGAGTGTGGGACCCCACATGGCTTCACTAAGAGGCTTCCTGCCTGAACTTGAGCGCCCACAGGTCTGCTGTGGCAGATACGACTGCTGCCTTTGTTCACATTACAACCATAATTAGGCAGAGCATTGTGCATGAGAAATACGAGAGCGGTTCGCAGTGTGTGTGCAGTGCGGGTGTGTTGTTTGTGTGTTGCTGCGATATTGAGAGTGACAGCTGAATGTTGCCACCAGCACGCTCTGCTTGTCTCCTTGTTTCACTTCAGACCAGCCGAGTGAACTGCTGGCGGCAGGCCAGGTGGAACACACACACACACACACACACACACACACACACACACACACACACACACACACACACACACACACACACACACACACACACACACACACACACACACACACACACACACTTGAGATTTTATACTTTGCATTTCTCACTACACACGAGTCTGGACAATGAACACACACAGCTCAAATATCAGGTAATGTTAAGTGTGCGAGCAGTGACAAAATGTGTTCTCATTTCTTGGTGTTTTTGACATTTATTATGAGCTGTGCATCCAACGTGCACCACTTTACATCATTTTGGTTCAGTACAGCTGAGCAATAAATCACATTTTCATTGTCATTGCATGGCTCCTCCGTTTCTTCCAGGGTCTTTGCATGAGACTCTGAACCCCCATGTACGTCCAGTAAAACTTCACAGTGCTGTTTCAATAGTGGGTGAATTTGCCTATAAATCTAATTTGGAGATGCTGATCGCTGTCTGTTTGCCAGTGTGTTGCCACAGAGGGTAGTTCTCTCCATCGCCGTTGAAGCCAGAAGCAGCATATGAACAAGCTGCTACCAACTGTCTATTACGTGATCGCGTGTGCGTACGTGTGTCAGCGCTACTGTTGGAATACTGAAGGTCTTCCCTGGTGAATGGCAGGCACATTAAATGCCAGAGAGTCTGCCAGCACAGCCTGTGGCATTCACACAAGTACGTACTACATGAACTAAAAAGCTCCAAGTCTGCTTATAGCTTTATACTGCCCAAGGCGTGATGATGTAATTTTTATGTTTTACTCGTCTGTCCTGACAGGTCTGCGCGTTGTTGGTATCGTTGTTAGCCTGAAGCTAAGCGCTCAGCTAAGCGTCCTGGATGTTTGATTCTCTTGGTCACTGGAATCACCACCGTATATTTATAAGGCACATGTTGTATAAAAGCAGAGCAGACAGTTTTATATGTCGTCCACAATCAAGTTGACCAGTGTTCGTTTTCAGAGTGTAAGTAAATTTCGGGGCATCTACTTGCAGAGGCCGTGTCAATGTTCCTGTGGAAAAGCACTCAGGTCTTTCCTTTTGCTTGATTGAGGACTTGTGCTCTCATGTTGAACTATGTCCTGTTGCTATGTTATTAAATTGAGGCTATGACATTGTACCATCTGACAAATAATGAAAAGAGTGGCAGAGTTTTGTATTTCTGCCAAATTTGTAAAATAATTTGATGTTGTCTTTAAAAATCTAGCTGTTTTTGTACCCAAACATTTAGGTACTTGCAGCCGTGAAGACACGTCCACATTATGAGAGCAGCATGCGATTTAGTCTGAATAAACTCCGC
This sequence comes from Macropodus opercularis, assembly GCA_030770545.1. Classification (NCBI taxonomy): domain Eukaryota; kingdom Metazoa; phylum Chordata; class Actinopteri; order Anabantiformes; family Osphronemidae; genus Macropodus; species Macropodus opercularis. The sequence goes on from CM061112.1 coordinate 2,524,973, forward strand.
TGACTCTCATTAAATTAGAAGTGAAAAGAAGGTCGAAAGAGGGCAGAGCGTAGAAAACGGATGCTACTGATGAGATCGTTGTGAATAAGACGAGGAGGAAAGAGGTTTATGGTGAGATGCGAATGGGGGAATAAAAGAGATGAGATAAGAAAGAATGGAGGGCTTCTGAAGACAAGGTTGGAGTGAGTAAAGTCACTGACGGCACATTAGTCACACTGTCAGCGAGCCACTTAGCACTGTGACATTTAGGACGAGAGCCCCGGGTGCTAAAAAGTTTAATACTGCGAATGTGTGGGGTGGATCTTTTCCTTTTTTATTCCCAGCACACTTGTCTGCTGTTTTGGAACAATAGATTTCTGCTTCCCTCGTATGAAAGTTTTGTTGTGAGAGGACTTGCTTCTGTTCCCACTGTGCACTGTTAAACATTGTGACCTTTTGAGTGAGTAAGTTTGTTTGTTTTAGGTCAGGTTTATTAATTTACACTAATGTGGATTGGAAATGCCCTGTGTGGGCTTTGTTGTCCTGTGTTTGACCTAGTGCTTCAAAGTAAGATCAGAGAAACATCCTGGGTGAGTTTTCTGCTGGGTTTGATGTATTATGAAACTTAATATAAAATAAATGAAAAGTGTGGATTTTTTCTGTGTTGTTCAAACCTGAATGTAGCAAGAGAGGAAATCTCATAGAGTTTGTTGTAACAATTTGTGGCTATGTCAGAAAAGTGAAACAACTACGACTCAAAATGTGCCTCACAAAACAGAAGTACTGTATATTGAGAAACATTTTGGTTTAGTTAGGTGTGTTGCATCGGTCAACGAAGGATGGACTTAGAGTGACCTGGAGCTGCTGCAAGAGAGCTTAGTAGTAAAACACATACACAAACTAAAACCTCTATCTGAGGGACAGACAGTGTGGATTCAAGTGTGATTTAATTATCGGACCCCTGCTGATCAGAAAAACACTGAGACAGTCATCTTAAACATTAAATGTCAGAGCTCAGCGTGTTGCACAACTAGTTAGTTTTCCATTTCTGTGTGATGCACATGTGTCACATTCTGCTTCATTAATCCCACTGCTGCAGAGCTGCTGTAGGTTTTGTGTTCTAGCCTGCTGATTAATAGTCCAGCTAAATTAATGGTGAATATGGATCATGTGTACAATAGGAGTATTCTTCGCTAGAACATAGTAAAGTTGAGTAACAGGCCGCTAAAAATGGCCCAAAACTCTCGATATGAAAGTGAAGAGACGCAGCGGGACAGTTAATTTGGTTCATCGCAGCCTTCGTCACTTCGTCATTTGACAAAGTGCTAAAATGAAAACATTGATTGTAGCTGTTTCTGCGTCTTGTTGAACTTTTACCTTTTGGTCCAAAGGAGGAAATCGGTCTTGCTAAGGACAAACACGCTCCGAGTTGAACAGAAGACCCATAAAATATAGAAAAGAGCTACTAAATTATTAAAACCGTTTGATAAAACGTACCACACAGGATCACACGGCAGGTGACAGAATGCTGAGGTGCAGAAGTCGTACCAGTCAGACTGTTTTTAGCCTTTTTTTTGTGTGTGTGATGCCTCTATGCTGATGCTCAAACCTGAAAAGGGCACGTGTGACAAAACTGGCAAGAGCTGATGTCGACTTAGCGCCCATATAACCACAGCACACAAAACAGCAGGGCACATCTACATAAATCAAAAACGGTGCAAGGCTGCTGAAGCTCCCCTGAGAATACCAGCACCTTATTATTGTCCTATTTGTAACATGTTATATTGACCCATATAACAGTCTGGATTAATAAGCCAAAACAAAATACTGGCAGGCAGCAGTGTTAGTGTGTGAAATAGGTACTCAGAGCTTTGTGTGTAGACTGCGCACACACGCTTGCCTGAGGAGACAGCTTGCAAACAGCATGATTTAGGAGTTAGGCCAGTGGCAAACAGAAGCGTTTAGGAGGCAAGGAGAGGGAAAAAACAAAGGCCTGATGAAAGGAATGGAGGGACGTGGACAAGACAACTGGCCTCATCAACCACCCTGTTCAGTGGACGAAGAGCAGCCACAGAACAAAGGCTAATTTTAATCATTGCTGACAAGGTGTTGAAGGCACGGGAAGCAAATTAACACTTGGAATAGTAAATCTGGTTCTAAGCATAGTCTTTAGTGTGAAGAGGAGTCGATGACGATTCATTTGTCATCACGTTTGATCTATTTTTTTAGATGATATTGCCTTGACGGTAGAGCAACACATTGATTAAATGTTGTTTGTAATAACTGTTTCCTAGATAGTATTTGTTTTTTTACTTGACTGGCATTTTAATTATCCTGCTTAGAGCAGGCATTAAGAATAATATTCTGTCTATATTATCTATAGATTTTATTTTTCTAAGTGTAAGCCAGGTATACGAAGCTGCCACACAGGAAGGACTACCGATAATATAATGTCGAGAAATGTAGTAAATTAAATGACCAAACGGACTATTTAACACCGTGTGCTTGTTTTGGTGAACCTCATACCCAGCTTCACAGCTGTTTAGCACCACGGATAGACTTTTAGTGTGGTTGCTCTATGAAGTCACTAAATTGATTGAAATGCTATGAAAATTTAAAAACTGACAATATATAGGGACTACAAAGAGTAGCAGAGAAAGGTGTAAATTAAAGCAATTACATCAAATGTACTTAAGTACAATCAGTACAAATAAAACGTCTTTAGCTAATTAGTTGGTTAATTGATTAGTTGTTAGGCAACAGTTTAATAACCAGTTAATAACTTCAGTAATTTCCCAGCTCTGGATTTATTACTACACCCAGAACCAGGCTCCAATCCAGGCTTTGGTAGATCTCACTGTAAACATGAACACATACACATAACACACCTGATGATGTTCTATGCAGGGAGTTGGTTGTAGAGTTTCATTTTTTAATATTAGACGTGTTTGTTGGTGTATTTTTTGAGAGAAATCATCACAGCTTTTATCATCGCCTCCTACAGTTTATTCATTTCAGTTCACTCAGGCTACACACATGCAATGTTCACACCACAGTGACACACACACACAAGCTTGCACCCTACCACTCCATCAAAACTGCATAGCCACAGGCGCCCCCATTAACACTTGTCTGCTGAAAAAAAAAATGAGAAAAAGGTGGAGAATGGGAAGAAGTATGGCTTTTCTCTTTTTAATGTTGGAGAGAGAGAGTGATTGAGAGAACCAACTTCAATTATGTATACCCCAACAACTTCAATTAAGAATGTGAGCAGGAAAATCAATATGGGAACTGATGATGTCCTGGCCCTTCATTCTTCACTGAGGAACTGGTCTGTCTAGAGGCGACACACACACACACACACACACACACACACACACACACACACACTGTATATAAATAGTGGCTGAGTATAAATCACTCTACATCCAACAACACATGGCCTTCGATCTCACTCTCTGGGCTTCACCATCTCTCTTTCCCATCCATCCATAAAGAGCAATGATCCTCCGTGTGTTTGCAAAACAATCAGGAATGAATAGGAGACAGCTGAGTACTTTTTATTTGGCATTATCAATAGTGTATTTAATAAACGCCATGATCACCGGAATCCCGTAGATGTATGTCTGTTTGACGGAATGAAACGAAAACAATAAAAAATATGAAAAGTTTAGGATTTATGGGCCTAGACTGAAGCGAGATCGTGTTTTCTTTTTTTGTTCCGTAATGTGTTTAGCACTGTCGCACATGTTTTGCACCATTCAAACTGTGTTTTCGCCACATGTACTTTCAAACTGTGTTGATGAACATCTGTTAAATATGATTTACAGAATACAGAACAGTGAGCACTTGCACAGCTCACAGATACATATCACTAAAAGTCTTCAATTAACATCAGCAGTTAATTTATTTGTATTAATTTGTCAGTAGTGAATCCAATCACGTTTTCTGTAGAGACATTGCAGTTTTCCACTGTGCGTAGGACCAGAGTCAGTGGTTTATTATAGGTTATTGATTGTATATCATGTTAAGTTGAATAAAATTTTTGGTGAAATAGAACAACTATTGTCCACTATCGTCCAAGGAGAAAACACCATGGCCGTCCTGAAACCGAGAGAAAGGTGCTTTCTGTAATAGAACCTGTCTCTGCGATTGCTTATCAAAGTCGTCATCAGCGTCTCTGCATGAAATTCCATATTGGGGTGTGTTTGGGCACTGGAGTGCGTTTTGTGTTAGTTACCTTTGTAGCGTTTAATAATTCAGCAGTAGGAAGAAGACACGGTTACATCTCTGATTTCCCGCCTGATGTCGTTCCGAACCTGTCGCTACCTCTGGATACAGGGAAGACGTGAGGCTTGGCATTGGGAGGAGTGAGAGGTGACTTTGACTGGCCTGCTCTTCTTTTCCATTCCCCTTTCTGGAACAAGAGAGCAGAGTTAAGTGGCATGAATTCAGATTTATTGATTTTTTTAATGCCTGCACTGAAGCTGACCTCACAAGTTTATTTTCCATCATCTGAGAGTGGGAAGAGTGTGTGTTTGCGGTCATCAGTGGATCTCCATGTACAGACTGGAGCCTGTCAGGCTGAATAACTCTGAAGAATTGTGGTTTCATCTATATGAGGCAGCTGACATGATAAATTATGAAAAATCTAATCTCCAGTTGCTGCAGGATGTGTTAGTGACTGTTTGATTCTTACAAAACCAAAGTTATTTTATAGGTATTTCACATATTTTATACTATACTATATATAAATACTTCCACTTTTAAAATGACTGGAACTGTATTTGTTTTGCCCAACTATGCCCAAAGGCAGACCAGGCAGGCAACAAACAAGTGGCGACAAAGCCAGTTTATTCTTCTCCCACCTTCATCTGGGCCAAAATGTTTCTGCTGTTACGTATCAGAAGCTACTCCCTTGTCCATCCCTTCCTCTTCCCTGCATGCAGGTCGTTCTGCGTAAATTAGGTTGACATGAAATGCCCTAAATGTTTACAGACGCACGTAACATCTGCTGATAATGCAGCGAAAAACAGTCCGGCTCTGTGATTTGGAAATGTCAACCAATCACCTGCTGATATGCGCTCAGACAAAAATGCACCGTGTGCTGCTTTCATTTCTCTCCTTTGAAGGGACTTTTTGTATGCGGTGCTGTGGGAGCAAGAGGATGTCGACCCTGAAAGGTCACAGCTGATTGGTTAACAGCAGAAAGCTTTTAGCTGTTTTGTGCGGAAATGTCTGACTGACGCCACCATCTCTCGTTCAGCCAACTTCAATGAGACTGGTGCCACTAACTTCTTTTTAGATGTAGCCAAGGCCAAATAGACTTGTTGTGACATTGTCACAGTAAAAGTAAAGAAAACTTTTGTTAAATGCACATATATATTTTTCAACTTCAATTACATGTGTCAAACTATTATCCTGAGCCAAACAAGTATGCAATATTAAGATTTAATACCAGCCCAGAGACCTTTGTTTCAACTCAGCCAGACAGGGGAACAATCTGTTTACGCACATACTCGCACACACACAGCAGTTATAAATATGGAAACATCACCCTGCCTCAAAGACGCAGCAACACAGCTGAGAACAAGCAGCTGATTTCGCCTCAAACAGACTCCCAAACACTCAAAGCCAAGGTGTTTCTGTGCCGTTCTGCCATCTGCCTTCCGGTGTCTTTATGAAAGTTGATGGGAGCAGACCTTTTATAATGGTGTTGAGTTGTAACAGTGTGATGAACCTCCCCCGGGACCCTCCGTCACCCCAGATTCTGCCTGCCCTCCCACTGGCCCCTGGAGCTGCTGGCCCAAAAAAAAAACAACAACATGCCACTAAAAGTTGTACAATAGAAGGTTCAGTGTCAACACACGAAACATATGGTGGCAGTTTGTTCAAGTCGAAGTCCAGTTCAGCCATAAGTATAAATTTAAAACTAGAGAAGTTAAATAAATGAGCACTGAAACACAAAGCAACGTCACGTATTTGCTGTGGGTTCTAATACCAACGTCCACTAAAGGACACACTCTCTGCTGTTAGTTGCATTAGCCATTAAAGTGCTACATGTTCCATATGGCCTCTGACCTGCTTGATGTGTTGACTGCAGATTGGAAACAAAGGCATAAATGCACAAGTGATCCTCTGCACTGATGTGACCACACATTTATAAGCCAACCACACACACACACACTCCCTGCTGTGCACTTTGATCGTGGACTAAATAGTTTGTTGATGCTTTGATTAGTTTTTAAACGGCTTCCAACAGCCTTTAAAGAGCCATTTGCTGACAGACTCTGCTGTGATGTTGTAGCAGCTTCCACTTTTCCCATCAGTCACTTTCGAGCCTTGGCCTCAGTTTTCTTCATAGTCTTAATAAGACTCGTGTTTAGTTTTATACTTGTATAGCTCAGTTATTATAGCAGTTCAAATTTCCCTGCTGTGGCCTGATTTGTGTTAATATCTACCTTAAATCCTCACAAAGGAACAACTAAAAATGTATAAATGCTAATGTTTGACTGTATTGAGCTGAGGGATCGTTTACACTAATGTGCTTTGGATTTTAATTGACACCGACTGTCATGCTACACCGTTATGTGTGCCTCCGATTAGTCAGCCTAATTACTGTCCTGTGTGATGCAAAGACATGAGGTGAACTGAAAATAGTTACCTGTGAATTAAATATCAAGATGTTTTTACCCCCCATGATGTTTCGTCATTCATTTCATTATAGATTCTTTCCATAAGTCTACAGAGGCCGCATGCATGAAACTAAGATGTTGCTCTCAACCAATAGTGTGATATATATTTAATAAAAGTTTGACTATCTAAAAATAGAGCTACCACCTGCAAGCTTTAGCGAATGCTGCAACCGCTGTCGCCTTCAGCTGAGTGAGTGCTTTTAGCACGTTCATGGATCATGACTATGGTCAGTCTCCTGTCCATGGAGAGCTCTTCCATTGTATTACTTTGGTAATATTTCCTTTGGTTTTTAGGTTTTCTTTGGATATAAAAGCCCACTTTTCACAGGTATAAACCAGACCTTAGGGTCTACTGTGTAAGGCCTCGTATTGATCCGCTGCTCCTGAAACTATTTAGTATCCTCTACTGAGAGAAGCCTTTTCGTTTATAGCAAACAACACTCTTTCTTTTGTTTTTCAGCTAAAATGTTCTGAGTGATTCTTTGTGGCACATATTGATTTTTAATTCCCTCTCACTGGGTATCATCCAGTTCTACCTTGCTGTTGTCTATCTCTCTTTCATGAGAACATAATCAAAATGCACATATTTTCTTACACTCGCACATTATATGCTAAATAAAAAATGTATTTGTTCTCGTCTTTACTCTCACACAACCCGTTCTGCTTCTTAAACACTCCGTGGGTTATAACGTCATCCAGAGAATAACTTGCAGTCTGTATGTGATGCATCAGGACGTATTAGCATTTGCATACATACTAAATTATAATCCATCTTGGTGATTGTTTATATATTTAATCCAGTCCAATCCCAGGAATGATGAAAATAAAGGAGTTGGCACACAGAACAGGTGAAGGGAATCCAGTGTGATGTGATTTAACCACCACTGGCACAGACTTGGAGCAAAGGCAAGTTTGTGGGCTGTTCCAGTGACATAAAGCCTCTGGGAAATGAAGAGAAAATGACTATGAAAGCCAAATCATGTAAGAATTGGACCAAGGTCACAAGAATGGGGATTTATTTTATTAAGTATGAAAGAGAGCAGCTGTCTGGTGATGTGAGATTTAATTGCAGTCAGAACACTTCTTGTTACTTAAATAATCACGTTCAGTTGTGTAAACTGTCTCTGGCCATGTCTTTCCCAGAATGACCTTGTCTTTGGCTGACAAACACCTGACATCTTATTTTCCTCTCGTCTGCTTTCACACAAGCACAATGATGCACCTACACACACACACACGCACAAAAGGTACAGCGATAGCGATATGCCAGACACACTCTCATCATGAAGACTTATCTCGCACACGCGCACAATCACAAACCCACACACACATCTCAGAAAGAGGCCTTCCATGCACGCAGGTGTCTAGCTGTGAGGTTGTGGGGACAGTTGATCCCCAGACAGATTAGGCTGCAATCTCAAATCTCCTCAGGCCAGCCCTGAGATCACACACCACACCAAGCTGTAAAATTACAGACTTTAGACAGACAGTTTTGTGGAAGCCGAGAAGAGTCCACCCTTTACAGACTTTAGAGAAGTTGGCTGGCAAACTCATTTTAATTCAGCTATCCAGAAATTCCGTATAGTGGACAGTCTTCATTTTTAGTGAAGTAACACTTGTTCAGTCTGTCAATAATTGTAGTTGTGTGACTTCAGTTGAGCAGTGCAGTTAATCGAACACAAAGAACCGGCAGTTACGTTATTTTCTATTTGGTAAATCCATCTACGTTAGTCCATGAGTACGGTTTGTCTTTAGCGCCCAAGCATTGTTGCCATAAACTGAATCCATAAACTCCTCTGTTTACTTTGCGTCAAATCGTGCATTAATGTTCACAGAGATTCATTGGAGCTGAAAACCAAAATATTATTGTTGGCCTTCCGATACTTGCCTTGATCCGCTGGTCGGATGAAATACGGTGACATCGAGTGAACCCTTCAAATAAAGGTAACCCCATGTGGAGGATGTGCTTTCTAGTTGGAGGAGTCAGTGTGTGCGTCTGTGGTCGTTTAAACATTCAGTTCTCTTTCCATTTATTAGTAATTTACACTAAACGACTGTGGAGATGTGACATTACATCATGTACTAAATGTTGTTTAATCAGTATCTTAAATCTTAGTTTTTTTCTGCTTTCTAAACAGTGTGTGTTTGTTTTATTTGTGTGTGTAGGTTTGACTATCAGGAGTTGCTCCATAACTCTACATTCTGCCTGGTTCCACGGGGCCGACGTCTGGGGTCCTTTCGATTCCTGGAGGCCTTACAGGTATGACGTTTTGGGGTTTTGTTCTCTAGTAAAACTCGTTGTGTGACTAACTCTAGATTTTGTCTGGGCAACAGTTGAATAACAGAAGTGTGGAAGTGCCCTTAATTCAACACCATAATAATAATACAATGATTAATTTTTTTGCAACCCCACATAACCTTTATTGTATATTGTTTAATGGAGAGACCTCTATCTGTAATTTTGAGAAATTAAAGGTCTAATCATGGTTCTGCGCAATTAGAACAGCCACTATGTACAACATTTTTAGCACCTTTCTCATTAAATCCTTTATTGTATACACAATGAAAAGAACATGCTTTTGTATTGTACCACACTAAGATAACTCTGTATTTACTGTTAAGCTCATGGTTACTGGTAAACACTGTGCACTAACAGCTCCTTGGCTTCTTCTTACCAACAGCTGATGCAATTTCTATTGACAATCTGTCATCTCTCTTCCACAGAAGAGTGTTTGTGTAGATACACACAGAGAAGAGAAACATTTCTAAATGTGCTCACACGTCCTCAGCTTTCATTAGCACCTTGTTCTGTGTGTCGGTCTGTTTAGGTAGATAGATTTATTAATCCCAAAGAGAAACTGTGCTAGTAACGTAGCTCTCGCACAGACCACCTTCTTCTTCTGGGATTGTTTTTTTATTTTTAATATTTTCAACGATAATACTGATCATGAAAGAGCCTGTAAACAGCCCGAAAAGCTTTCCTATGAAGATGAAGTGGCTACATCTAGCTTAGCTTAGCTCAAACGTAAACGTGCCACAGTACAAATGATGACATAGGAATGACGATTGGAGAGAACATGCCATCATTTAGATTTTACTTTCATCTTAAATGTCTTTCAGTTTTTGGTTGTCTTATAGAAAGCTAGCATACCTGCACCGTCCTCTCTGTGCAGGTATGCTAGTAAAGAGAACAAAGAGACGTGTAATAGGGTGACAACAAGAAAAAGAAAAGTCATCTTCCAAAGCCCAACTAATCAAAGCTGTGGGAATTTGCGTAGACAGGTCACTGATCGTACACTCGGCATTTTGTGAATCTCCTTTAATCTCTCATCGAACTTGAACTTTAAATGAAAATACCAGACTTATTGAATTTTTTTTACCCTCTGTCTCTGCTTCGCTGCTTCAGACTACATATAAACATCACAGCATGTTGTGAAGTGAAGCCTTCTGGACCCTCGCATCTCTCCATTACATGTTTCTGAAAATAATAAATGCGTAATGAACCTTTTTATATTGTATATATTCATTAGCAGATGGAAATAATCAGTTCACAAGTTTATTTGTGGACTTATTTATGAACATTTTATAATGTGTGGTGATAGAAACACATTTTCTCATATTTCTCGCATGGACAGTTTTATCATTAATCATACATAGTCATACGTGGATATACATTTAGAAACACATTTTGCACATTTGCTTTTGTTCACCTCGGTACATAACTGCACTCATAAACAAATCAATAGTTTCTAAAAAAATGTCAGTGATATGAATATACTGCCTGTAACTATATCCAGTTTAGGTTCCTTTGGGTAAATGAATGGTTAGTAGGACATTTACAGTGTAAATTAAAAAAAATAGCCGTTGTCTAATTCCCATCACTGATAATGTAATTCACATTATACTTTTATTTAATATTACTTGAAAATATATTAAAACCACTTTTAAACAAGAAGTTAATTGTTAAGTGAAGTAGGAAGCACAGTTACTCATGCAGAGGAATGCACAATCAGCAGCCATCTGTTTACCTAAAGTGAGCGGCAACATAAAATGAATTTACAGCAAAACGGAGAGCTCCTGTGGGAGATGAAAACTGCTCCTGATGAATTAAGTCACATTAATGAATCCTAAATATTGATGCATATGGAAAAATAAATAACTACACTTTGTCCTTAATCTTTTTGGCATGTCCGTTTGTTTCTGCAAGCGCCAAGCTGGAATGTTAAGAGTCACAAATACCGCGGAGGATAAATCCCTCAGTGACGGAAGCAAAACTAGAAAGAGCAGCTGGTCCATTACAGGTCTTTGCTCTAAAGTTTAGGGTCTAAACTGTTGGTTAGGCTTTACCAGTTGGTGGCTTGGTAACATTTCCCAAAGATAAATTTAAGTACACGTAGACTTTCCTAACGTTCGTAACGATGACATCTGAGCATTTTCAGTAGTGTTTAACATATTTCACGTTCATTCATCATGGTTTGATGAACTTTTCTTGCCTCTCTTACCTCACAGGCAGCTTGCATCCCAGTAATTTTGAGTAACGGCTGGGAGCTTCCCTTCTCTGAAGTGATCGACTGGAGGAAGGCTGCAATCATTGGAGATGAGAGACTGCTGTTACAGGTACTAGAAAATGAAATGGAGGGATGAACCAATGTTCTGACAAGTAAAGAAAAGTATGGTGGGTTGTACAGTACCTCAAGGTACAGCAGGTAGAAGGATGGAAGTCAGGAAACACGATCACAGAACATTTGGCTGGTGGTGGGCAAACCTCCCTCACACTGTACAGCATAAAGAATCCAACCATGAAATGTGCCCTTTCAGCAGGCACTAATTCAGGTTCTAGGTGGTGAAATGTCAACAACTTCCCAGTAATAATTATCATCTCCCTGAATCCCCCTGGGCAATCACAAAAATCCGGCTTAGTTTGATTCAAACACAGAAGTAAACCACATAGATCAGGAGCAAAGGGCCTGGGAGAGCAGACGTGTGCTTCAATAGGCTGTTAATGTGCTTCTATGTGTGAGCCCTCAACAGATGACCAGTTATAGACTGGTTTAGCATTTTTATTTATTTTTTGTAACCATAAACGGGTTTGGTATCATTCTGGAAATCACCCATCGATATTGGTTTTGCTGAATTATAATTTTTTTTTTACCAGTATGAGGGAGGATAATCGACTGGAAAGTAGTCTGTCACCACAAATGGCACCATGTGAAACTGAACAGCACAGGGCGGGGAGTAAATGATCTTTATTTTTTGCCAGCTGCTGTCAGACGTGGGACTTGTCAACACATAACTTATGTGTAGATCAGCTGAGGAGGGGGGGGCAGGTATAATTTTAGTAATGTGTTTTTTAATAAACGTAGTTTCATTTTGACAGCTGTGATATTCAGTCACTCACAGCTCTGCCAGGAACTATTTTCATAGGAGACGGATTATTTAACAGTTGAATCTCCTTCTGTTCCTTTTAATTACTGCAGCAGGCAGAAGCTGTGATATTTACATTCTGTAATTACTCGCTATATTACTGCGTGCAACCTTCACGACCTGTCTCACCACCTGGACAACACCACAGATGTGAATCTTTGTGTGTGCGTTTGCAGTTGTAGACTGTAGGTGTCTGCCTTTTAATAATGTGCCCCTGTTCCTCTAACAGCCGCCTTTCAACACCCACTGATGACGATAATTACATTTTTCAGAGAAAAGCCACCATTAAAAGAAGCGCAATCTTGGCTTTTAGTGAAATAAAGAACACATTTAGTTTTTCACCATTTTCTGAGGCCTGTTGTTAGAGGTTTGTTGTGAGGTTTGTTCCTTTTATCAAAACAACCATCCATATAAAACATGCTAATTGTTAAATCAATCTGGAGCAAGTTAGATGTGTCGACAGCGTGACACTCAGTGTTCACATTCACTAGAAAGGTTGAACAAAACACCCTTAATGCAGAAATCTGATGAATTTATATATATCGAGGCATAAAACCAAATAACCCCAAGGCTTTCAAGATAAACCAGACATTTGTGAAAACACAATGTGATAAAGTTAACACAAACTGACGTTCACTCCCATCAGTCAGTAGCTTTAATCTTCAGATGCTGCTGATCCTGACTAAGGTGGACTAAAGCAAAGTTTTTTTTGATCTACTGCCAAATCTTGTTTAGGAACCTTCGCTTTCCAAAAACAGCTTTTTCCTTTCAGAGCATTCACTCCACAAAGTGACCCTTAGCATCATGTCCTGTAACACATCCCAAAGATGCTCGACGAGCGCTAAGACCCGTCCCTGTCATGTTCCTCCAAACCCCTAGTTTCCACCCAGAACACATACCTACAGTTTTTACTTATCCTGCATTTTGATCCCACCCACTTAAGCAAACAATTTGCCAAATGCATTTTCAAGCAAAAGACAGCTTTTATAGACTTTGAGGACACCTTGAAGGCCTCATTTGTCTCCTGCAGCACTGAAACATCTGGCACAGTGACTGCAATGAAATCGGTTTCCAGAAAGAAACTGTCAACTAAATACCTTAAATACTCATGAAAGGTATCAAAACTACCCAGAACCTGTTTATTTGGTGTCGGTGACAGCATCTGTAAAGTGTAATAAAAATATCATAAACACAAACGCTTCTACTGGATGAACAGGTTCTGAATGTTTGCACTGTTATCTTCCTTTTTTCTAGTGCCACACATTCACACAGCGGCTCAGTCTTCAGCACATCGCCGCTGTAACACCTGCTGGGAGAGTTGAATCTCATTACTTTCAATTACATCATGGAGAACTGCAATACCTGACTGTTTAAAATGTAGAGTTTCTATCCCCCTGTGGAGACAAGACATGCACAACACGCACGCACACAATGTCCCTGCAGAGAAACATAAACACTATTAGAGTCAATCGAGGGGAAGCGAATTGAGCAGATTTGATTGGTGGTGTTTATGTTCCACCTCAGAGAGCTGAACAATTAAAGCTCGCTCTAGTGTGAGCAGATCCTGTGACGTCAACAGCAGCACAACCGCTCAGATGGCTTTCGTTTCAAAATGTGTTCTTGAACAATCAAATTGTTGATCGTGTGAAAATAAACCTTGTTTTACACCTGCTTAGCGGAATGAAGCGGCTGAAGAGTCCAGGTTTGTGACCAGACGTTCAAGCTGAGGCTGCTCTGACCAAGCTGATAGTATGATCATTGCCATTGTCCATAGGTTTAGATATTTTGAGCACGTTGCCACTTTATAGGAAGAGACTCAGAGGATGTGGTCACAACAGCAGAGCTGATCTAAAGCTTCCACCTCCTCCTGATGCCTGATGAGGCTTCATTCCCAGGCTGAGTGGGGCAACTGCATGTAAGCTCACGTCTGACCTCATCAAGAAGGTAGTTTGTTTCTGCCATGTCTTCCTGGGATTTTCGGATGTTTAGCCCCCAGGTCAGATCTCCTGGATCCTGGTGTCCCTTGATTTCATCCCTTCATTGCCTTTCTCTGAGCCACCAGCCAGCTGCTCATGACTTCCATGATGATGTGAGCTGGGACCTTAGTTTGCCTCGGGTGATTCATGGCCCCCTAGAAGGCGTAGAGGGTTTAAAGTGGACGCGTTTCTTTAAGAGCAGATGAACAGGGTGAGGCACACAAACACTTCCCCCGATGTGTCCAGACGTTTGACTTGCAGTTTATAATCCCCCCGATGAAACACTCCAGTGTACATAACACCATAAGCTTTGCTCCAGTGCTCTAGCGATCAACTGATGAACCTTCAATGACAATAAATTTGATTAATTGGCAAAGTATCAAACTTTCTCTTCCAGCTTCTCATATTAAAAAACTAGCTGTTTTTCACTTTTTATTACAAAGTATCTCTCTTGACTTTTCTGACAATTTATAGACTAGATGATGAAGTAAATACCAAGCAGTCCCACTCTTTACTACACCTTATATGCAGTTTCCACTCTCTGTGAATGGAGCTTAGTTGATAGACAAAGTAAGATGTGGACAGTTTCCTTTAATCTGTTCTACATGTCCACTGCATTACTCATGCTTCCTCCACCTGTCTCCTGACTTAACTTTTTTTCAAAACACCAATTCTCATCCTCTCACTCCGCATTGTTTAAAATCTAACTTAATCTAGCTCGCTGTCATTTTTGTCCTCCTGCTTTTCCTTCCTCTCTCCTCTTCCTCCAGGTTCCCTCCATTACTCGGTCCGTGGGCCGTGACAGGATCTTGGCTCTCCGCCAGCAGACTCAGTTCCTCTGGGATGCCTACTTTTCTTCTGTAGCCAAAATCGTCTTAACTACTCTGGAGGTTTGTCTGCAAAATTGGTCTTAATGGGAGTTTTGGGTTTAGTTTTTTCATGAGAGCTTAATTTAATCAGGCAAGCAGCTTCGTCTTGCTCCTGACTGCACAATGCCGCAGGCGATGCATCACCAATCAAAGCTAAACTTATAACAAAAGAATTTCTTCATTCGTCAATCTGTTCTCTTCATATTCATTATTTCCACTCAGAAAAATAGAGGTAGTTGCATCATCAGGTTGACAAGAAGTCGCTTATGCAGATGCCTGGTGCAGCTTTAAATGAATCCATTTTACAATATTATAATGAATGCAGTCTAAATATTAGGAGGACAGTAGTGCATTTTGTATATGTTCAGAATTTAATGCCTGAAATCTGCTCAGTGTGATTGTGAGACGCAGTGTGAAGGACGCCTGTACAGTCTGGCCCTGGGGTTAGAGAGGCTGCAGTACATGTGTGGGTGTTCATGCCTGCTCTCCAGACTAGAAAGCTACAGGCCAGCTCATTAAATAACCTAGCCAGCTGCAGTGTAGAAGATGAACTTGTCTCATTGGCGTATCAGAGCCTTCCTCGTCTCATTTTATTCACGGTTGTTGTTGTTTTACTTCCTCGCAGCCTTGATTCAGTCCTCGGGGACTATTTGCTCGCTGCAGCATCTCTGAGTACAGACACAGAAGATAATAATCCTTTTTATCACCCTCATCAGCAGCAGCATCATAGTCGTCATTACAAAAGCATCATCTCCACGATCTGTCTGATGGCATGCGTTATTGTTTGCCTCGCCACCGCTTTCCATCATCGTCACAATCACCATCAGCTTCGCCCCATGACTTAAGATCTGTTTGTCGGATTAGATTCCCAAAGAAGCTCTGACAGACTGAATGTCAAACACTTGAATGAATGCAACACAACAGAATCGTGTATTGGAGGGCAGTTTACTGTAGCAGTCATCCAAACTAATGTAGCTGGGCAGTATGACGACGCGTAACAGTATCACAAGGATCAGCTGAAGTTGTGGAAGTAATATAAATATTTATCATATTGCTGCGTTTTAATATTACAGTCACAGCTGAAATAAGTCCTGAGTGTCTTCACCAAATGCTCAGTGCTGGCAGGGTATGAAATTAGACAGAAGCCCACTGACAGACGAATACAGGCGGCCAGATGTGCTAAAAACTCTGAGCCAGCATGCCACCAGGCTAAACGGGGGAAATGAAGCGTTGTTGATAACTGTAGTGTCCCACATACTGCGCGCCTGGCGGTTGGTGTCAGGAGGGGAGTGAGGAGGCAGTAAGTGCAGCGCCAGTTCTCCATCAGTAGATGGAGATGATATTTAAATACAGCAGAGTTAAAATCATAGTAAACATGAAATGGATGACATGCATTTATCAAAAGTTGTTTAGTTGGAATAAGAATGTTTGGTTTTTTTAAAGACAATGAGCTGCACGTCAGTAAACCACTACATTATACAAGTGTATATTAAATAGAATGAAACCGGTTAATATAGGAAACATTTAAAGACTTGTTTCCAATATAAATGTAAATCCAGTTCAGGTTGTGGGTAAAAATGCAAACTCCTGTGGGACAGCGTTGAAATTGAATTCTTTAAGTTTAACACTAGTATTCACACAGTCGCATACGTGCTTATCTCACGCTAACGCGATAACATATGCGACTGTGGTGAGAAAACACAGTGGCGCCAAGAAAAACAAAGCGATCACACCTTCAGAACATCAGCTCGGGCTCACGCGGTGACGAGAGAGAGTTTTCTAAACTGGTGACAAGTGGAGGAAAGAAGATTTAAATCACAGCAGACAACGAGGAAAACCGAAGTAGTGTCTGAGAGTTCCACGTAAGAAAGACGATTTCTGCTCGATGTGACAGAAGCGCTCTCTCATTCAGCTGCTGTTCATGGGTCTCTGTTCATGCCCCTGCTGCAGATGGTGTCACTCATATTACCATCCTGAAAATGCACTTTATGTTTGTGTCACTCTGGATTTGTATTAGTGGCTGTAAATGTTCACAGCTGCCAATCAAATTTTAGGCACTTGTACACGAGTCATGCTTTCAGATAGCAAATGAAGTGAAGAACACAATATTTGTAATATGATCATCTTATGCATGAGTTATTTTTACTCTATACTTACTACTCTTACTGTAATGAAATGAAATATTTGTATTAATTCTCCTGTGTGCTCTTTAGTCACTTTAACCTGACTGTATGTGTTTGGACTGTGGGAGGAAGCTGCAGAAAATTAAGGTTGTGTTGTTGGATTTTATCAAATGTTTTTAAACCCCGCTCGCTGTCACGACTCACACTGAACCAACCTTTGTTACAAGGCAGTAGGAGAAAATCTGCTTAACATCTAATGGGCTGCTCATGTTGGGAGCAAGTTGTTGCCTCGAGGTCAGAGGTGGAGCAGTGTTAGAACGCTCCGTCTATCTATTATCTATCTGATGTCTTTCATATATTACTCCTGTCCAGCTTCTCACTTTGCTTCTGCTGTGTCTGCAGGTCATCCAGGACCGTGTGGACTCCCATGTGTCCAGAAACCAACTGTTGTGGAATTCCCTGCCCGGTGGTCTCTATGCACTGCCCCAGTACTCGACTGACCCGGCCCAGTTCCCTTTTTACTATGCCGTACTGGGTAAGTACATGTCATCCTCACGTTTGGTCTTTTTTTTTTTTAACTTGTTAACTAGCTGAACCATCTTATTTCAGTTCTGCTTTAATGAATCCAATCAGTTGCTGAACGCAGAGACCAAAGTTGGCTGCTGGTCATTTAGAAGAACAAACTCAAGTTAGAGAAAGGAAACTTGTGTTACATAAGCTGCAGGCGAAGAGTAAAGAGACAATGGCCTGGTGTGGGTATAAATATATGTGGGTGTGTATAGTTATGCATGCAGACCTGAGTGATTCTCTGTAGACTGAGGCTGTAACTGAGATCGATGTTTGCCTTTCTCTGAGGAATTGAGGGCACAAGGGTTAGAAGGAAGAAAGAGGGGAGGGATTGAGATGGAAGGAAAGATGGAGCAGTTTGGTTTATGCCACTGCAGTAAATCACTATTTTAGCTTCTGCCATATCTAATGCTGCTCCTGGGGAATAACTTGTTGTCAGCGCTGTGTGTACAGTGGTCTCACTCCGCTACCTCCCCAGAACTTTTGATGGCCAAGCATATGCAACTTCTGCCTGGTAGAAAAAAGTTTGACTGGGTGCTCCGACATAGTTGCCTCAGGAGCTGAAAGGAAGCAGTAAGTTGATGGCTCAACTTACTGCTTCACTAAAGTTTGTGAAAAGTTCTGTTTTTCCACGAAGCTACAGTTTGAGCTCTGAAAAACTAAAGGGAATGTGATGTTCACAGGTCAGTCTAGTTTACAACGGACATATTCAGATCTTCTGAAAATAAAATAAAGATGCCACCATTTCTGAGCAGTGGTCCAGTGACGCACCAGCTCTTAAGATTACTTTTATCACGTGCACCACTTTTACCATCCATCTTATCTGGAGCAGGTGCAAGTTTTAAGGACAACTCCTAGGTTACGATGAAGACGAGGGGCATAAATTAACACGGAGCATTTTTATGGTGCTGGAACAAATGCAGAATCGTTCTTGTTTATATCAAAACACAAAAACCAAGTCTTGGCGGAATTGTTTTCTGTTCTTTATTCTCTCTTTTGCTGTAGATAAATGTATTATTTACTCTTCTTCTCACAGTTATGTTTCTTCATTGCTGGCCCACTGTGCGTCTGCCATTTGTTTTACGGGTCAGTAGGCCAGTGTCTGGTCCAATACCTCTTTAATAACTCCAGCAGATGCAGTAGACTGAAGAGCAATGCGATCCACCAAGTTATAAAAACAAAGGAAGCCGTCCACTCACTCAGCTCTGTTGCTAACTGTGCAAAAGGCAGATATTAATTAAATATTAATCTGTAACAAACTGTCAACGGATATTTTGTTTCTGTTTTCTCATTAGCTTATGCAGTTTAACCACATTCTGAGGGTTGGTGTTGTTTTACGAAAACCCGGTAAGGACGAAGCGCGTTTCTGTGACCCCACCAAGGGTAGAACTCGTGCTTCCATAAATACTGCTAAGCCCACCTGAGATGGCTGGTCAGGGGGCTCAGTGTCAGAGAGATGGATAGAGCAACACTAAAGAGCACTCTGGCTCCACTTATCCATGAGGATGCCTACTCCCCTATTCCCATACCCACCCAGCACTTGGCAGGCAGTGTGCCTGCAGTCCCGGCCTTTCCTGAATATCATGTTTCTGTGTATATTCCCATGTTGTCCCCCGGTTTAAATAATTTGACATTCTCACAGATGCACAGAAGCATTTATTCATGTGGATTTTAATCAGAATTTTTAAATGCGTGCGTAAGAAGAGGTGTGTTGCCGCTGCGATCCCTCACTGGGTGCTCTGCGTGTCTGCTGCAGTACGTCCCCCACGCGTTCGTATTCTACACACAGCCACACTGAGCTTTTCTCCTCACTGTAGCTGGAATCTGTTCTGTAGCATTTTCACTGGTTTCCTTGCTTGTGTGATTTGGTGCTGCCTGAGAAGGTGGGCTAATATGTAATCATGCTGCTACATGAAGATTTTAAGTCTTTTTTTATTTCCCTTTCCTGGGCGTTGTGGGTGCGTTATTACGCGACATGGCTTGTTTGGTTCTAGCTGCGAAGAAGCCGCTTACAAATGAGACGTACTCCTGCACGTTTACTGCCTGGTGTCGAACGCTGACTAGAATAAAGTGGAGCAGCTTGAGAGACGGCGTCAGTGTTTCCAGCTTGTTGTGTCCCTAGGTAGCCGTAAATACACACAATGTTTATGGTGTTTTGTGAATTATGTATTTTAACCTAGTTACAGTAAAGACGGGTGTACATTAGCCGCTACTACCTTTTAACTCGATCCCCATGGGGGAAGTTTATTGGACCTCTGGTCGTTAGATTTACATCACTGTTCCACACGCTTTTACCTCAGCGGCTGTTAGTATGTAGACGCACGGTGTTACAAGTTACACTGTAAACACGTGAATTTTTTATGAAATACAGAATGTTTAAAAGAATTCGATTGTAGAAGCCAATGCTCCATAATATTGATGCATTTATTTGGTGTTAGCTGCTGCAGGAGGAATCAATTGTTCAACTGGGATAATGTATCGAGGCAGTAATTTAAAGTTTGGTTCTGCTTCTTGACTTTTCTCGCTGTCGTCTCTCAATCATTTGTTTGCCTCAGTGAAATACAGCAAGTTAACGAGGGCTGGTTTGTTGTGAGGTTGTAGAAAACAGAATTACTCATTACAGGAACAAATCGGCATCACTTACGTTCCACTGAGAGAGACGTTCAAAGCAAACGGTTCACTTTTGGATTAGACATGTTTACTCATGCTCAGTCATGTGAACCAGGGGTATATATCCTGTCAGAAAGATGGATGACGGGTGCAGCGCAGAGCACTCCGTGTCCAGTTATCCGTGATGGAGCTTTATGGAGAGCTACACCTGCACAAATCACTGTTAAAAGAAACTGTAAACAGTTTATCCGTAATAAATGTTTCTGAAGTGTGTATGTGTGTGTGTGTGTGTGTGTGTGTGTGTGTGTTTCCTTAGGTAAGAGCCCTTCACCGCAGTTCACAGCTGTGATCCATATAGTGACTCCTCTGCAGTCCCAGCTCTCCCCTGTGGTGAAGCTCATCATTGCTGTAGCCAAGTCCAAGTTGTGTGCACAGGTGAGACGTGAGCCTCGTCTGGATTGTGTCGACAATTAATGAGCCCTTACAGGCCATGTGAGCTAGCAAAGCAACTGTGCTATGAGCAGAGATAGAAATAACTATATGAAATATTTATTTAATGCATATGTAGAAATATCACTTTATGTGTGAAACTTGCAATGATTGAATTCAGTGCTATATTCATTGAGAGAAACTGAAGTCTGAGGCTGGAATCGATAGGGAACGAACAGTGCTGTCAGAAAACTGAGTTTGACTCCAGGCAATAAAACCGCTATAGTTAAGTCTAAGACAAATAATAAGACAAATAATCAGTTCTTGTTAGAGGGGGCTCAACTGTTCTGTCTTAAGCAAGGCCCCAATCTTATGTAAAGGTGACTCTGCAGTGTAGTTACCGTTTGAAAATGAATTAAAAACCCACAGAAACGCGTGGATGTTGGTGCTTATAGATCCCTGTGCTTTCCTCATACAGATCTTAGTTTTATGGAACTGCGACAAGCCTTTACCTCCGCGGAACAAGTGGCCCTCCACCAGCGTGCCTCTCACTGTCATTGAAGGACAGACCAAGGTAACAGCTGCTCGCTTGTTCCATCCGTTTTCCCATTAAAACACACTTTGTGACTTAGCTGTGAAGCGGACTTATCTCCTCTTTTATGGAACGGAGTTGCTTGAAGGTATTGGACCGTACTTTGTAGGCAGGCCACACCCGTAACTGAAACATCAACCTCTAGTCTTCTGGCTATTTGGTAGAAGACACTGTTTGTGTTTGTATTAGTGCAGGTGATCAAGCAGCCTCTGTTAGCAGTCAGTCTGCTGGAGCACAGGAGAAGGAATAAATACAGGTCTAGTGGCGCGTGTGAGATAATGTTATTTCCTGTGCAAATTAAATACCAGCGCAGAGCTGTTTCAAGTCTAAACAGACTGTTTATGTGAGACTGACACAACATGAGTTGTGATTGTCAGCAGTTAGAGTGAAGCTGGGAGTGTGTCTTTGTTGGAATTGTTCTCATTTGCGGTATAATTCAGTAATATTTAGTTTTCACATTCACATATATGAACTCACAACAGTTACCCTGATATTTCATAGAAGCCGGGAAATTGACTCATGAGCATTTAGCTAAAAATACACTTAACCACATACCAGACTCCACACATCAACCTTTTTTTTTAATTGCTTTCATGTGAAAACCTCAGCCCTTGAAAAACAAGCACAAAATTACCACAGATGGCAATAAAACACATCTCTACGGTCCCACAATTAGTCATGTGGTAAATAGTTGTGAGCCCAGACAGATGCTCTTCAGTGTGTTACCTTTTGAGTTCTTGCTGGGTTTGCTGTCACGGTAATAACAACACGCAGAACGTTTCTCATTTGCCTCCACAGAGCTGCAGCACAGTCATTTGCTGTTTGATATCACATCTGTAATGCACCTCATCAGCAAGCGTTCGCATCCTGAACTCCTGTTCCCACTTGCATCCACTGTTTTAGTCTCGTTTTGCTACAGTTCACATCGAAATATCTAAAACTATCTTGCCTCAGAATCGCCTCCACTTTGCTTGTAAATAGAGCTTTTTAATGTCTTTAGTCCTGCTTTGAGTGAAAGTGTGACAGATGAGTTATTGCAAATCCTGACCTGCTTGTCCCATCTATACAGTTTTTAATGTGCCTTCAATCAAAAAGAAATACAATAGAACCTTGATTACAAATGATCACATTCAGCGTTTTTGAGTCACACATTTTTAGCTTAAACACAAATCTGCCTTTAAATGACCACAGCTACTAGATGATAGATCTGACGCAGGCTGAGCTCCTGCTTACCAAGCATGGACTCCCACAAACACCCTGTACCTGAGCTGCATCAATCAACTTTCAGCCTCACACCCTGGCTTTTATATTGATAAACTCATCTGCTACATTGATCCTTGCATTTAAATTACACAAGAGGAGCATAAACGTCAACAGGTTAAAGGTCAAACACGTTGAAACTAATCTGGACTGTATATTACTGTAGATTGTCATGCAGAGTGAGGAGGAGGCTCATGCAGACGCGTAGTTTACTTATTTTGCTATAACTGTAGTTTGCAGTGAGAGATGTAAACATCTGATAGACATAACTCAACATTAGCATTCAGCAGCTACCTTTCACCGTCTGCTGGTTCATGCCTGCCAAGCAGTACAGTGTGTTTATTGCTGCGGGAAATGAGCTTGATGGAAGCAGTGAGAGTCGATCAAAAAAGAAAAGTTGCTAGAACCAAAACAATGAGCTGAAAAAGATGCAGCAGGCGCTTCGTCATGAGAAACTAATGCAGCAAATGCAGCAGTAACCCGCGTTTTGGACTGTGATGTAAATAGAAGATGTATATAAAATAAAGTAGGAGATTTAATTAAAACAGAAAATGTTCATCAGTTGAAAAGAGGCTGTCCATAGTTTATGATGCAGCCCATAGCTACAGGTGAGCTCTGACTTTTAGCTGTAATTTTCAGACGTCTAGGTGTATTTATGAGATAAAGACACACCTGGCAACTCCAAAGACTTTCCTTGAAGTGGGAGTCATAGCAAATCTAACGGGAGGGAATGGGTGCGAGGGGAGCAACAAAGATAAGGTTCAGACCATTGAACTGGCAGCGATCTCGGTAGAATCTAATCTGTGTCCAGAGGCAGGAAAGCTTTGACACCAGCCACGGGGAAGGAAGGGGAATAACGGCGTGATGAGGGAGGGCGTCACTCACAGGTACGGACGCACACTCCTGGGTTAATGTGAGGTTTTTGAGGTCAGTGCTGACATGAACTGAAAGCAAATGAGTTTTATCTGCTGAAATTTGATTCTAAATATGTATTGTATAGAGAGAAAATCATTTAATACATTTAATAAAACTGTCTGAGTCATTTAGAACAGCAATGAAGTAAATAGTAAAAATATATCAAATATTTTTATTACTAACATTTACTGGTCTCCATAAGCACCGTCTGCAGTGAAGGATGGTGGTCGTAGTATATAAACATCTGTGCCCATTGATTCAGTCCCACAGCGACATGACACTCAGTCTAATCTAATGCTGCAGCTGCAAGCGGCGAAGTGACAGATAAAGCAGGACAGTGAACCTAAACCTCAACAGAATCGAGTTTCACCGTAGGGATTAGACAGTTTCCTCTTTTGAGAATAAACCAAAATAATATATATTTTTTTATAAAATATTATTGACAATATTAACAAAGTGGAAACTAGTAGAAATCTAGAGAAATGACGCCTACTTTGCTTGACACAGAACCTTGAGGAGTTTTCTTCCATGTTAATATAAATAATGAGCTTGACATTTTTTAGCTAAGGAAATTTATCACAACTATTTCATGCAGATATAATATAGATGTAAAGTGAAAGATTATAGGACACGTTAAGGAACCTTGTATTCGTCATGTTGTCACTATTTCTAGCTGTTGAGCATTTTCCTTCTTCCTTGTGCTGCGCGTTGATTTGATGAATTTGAACCATTAGTCTTGTTGATTCTGAGGCATGTGAGTCATTGCTCCAGCCAATTACGCTGATGTCTTTTATAAGCTGAACTGTTGGACATCTATGAACATCATCCACACTGATCTAATTATCTGCCTGCTGATTACAGGGCATTCGTCCAAAGAAAATACATTTTGTGCCAAGTGATGTACAGCTAAAGTTTCTGTGGCTTTCTCAAATAATCGAGGGAATTTAGGGGATTCGTTTTCCAATTCCTTTGATGTTGTGCTTAATTTCTTGATTAATGTGCGGCTTGGGATCCATTGGCTCATTAGCCTGAGTGGGAAGCAGATATTAACCTTATTATTTGATATTTTGTCTTACTTTGCAAAGTAAGCCTCTTAATATTACCCCCAAGGTCTAAATTCAATCTGCTTTGTTTGAGACAGTGAGAAGCTAAACGTCATTAGTCTGACATGACGTAACGTGGAGGGTAGTTCAGTTTAGTGGAATCTTGCTCTGCAGAGAATAGTAACTTATGATTGTGATATTAAATATGTGTTATTGAAATGAGATTATGTGTTGCTCATAATGAACAGTGGTAGTTTCTGACCTGCTTTTTGGCTGCATCTGCAAAATCAGACAACAGGCATCTGAATTTCTTTGCCATAAAAGCTACTGAGGCTCTTTGCATTCGACCCCGTTCAGGCAGGAAACAAACTTCAATCAGGTGGTTTAATGATGACAAATGATCGTCGTTTTCCATTTGTTACCGTGTTGTTGTTCTTTGTTTCAGTTCGTAGCCTGAATGTTTTCACTGATGTGTTTTGTGTGAAGTCCGGCTGTGTGTTTTTCACAAAGTTAACTAATTCACACTTCAACCTCGCGTCAATAACTTCATCAGCAGCCCTCGTTGAGCTAATGGATCATGGTCTACTACACTTTCCGCCAGGCAGTGAATTGATAAAGACCCATAGAAAACCTATTAGGTCAACTCGCTGATTGATGGACACAGCAGACTCAGAAGCAAACACATTTTCTCATTGACCCTTTATTTTTTTCATGCCAGCTCTTTGAAATGCTTATCAAAGGAAACTGCCCTGCACTGGAGTATGTGAGCTTTAAACATGTGATCAGTTACACATATGCTGCTTGTAACTGTCACGTTGCTTTTAATGATCTTAATAATATCTGCTTCTGTCCTTTTCTTCTTCTCCAGATGATGAGCAGTCGTTTTTTCCCCCATGATGTCATCCTCACAGATGCTGTTCTCAGCCTGGATGAAGACGCCGTCCTTTCAACCAATGAGGTGAGTCACTGACGGTTCATTAACTGCTTGTCTCAACCATGAAGTTTAACAATTGCTGAACTGAGACGCTGATGCTTCAGTAACAAAATGGGGTGAGACGGGCACTTTGTCAAGACCCCAGGCTACTATAACACTGTCACCAACATCTGGATCAGAGCCTAAATCACCAAATTACTCACCAGACAGTTAAAGTAAATAAACCAATGCAGCACAGACGCCTGTGTTCAATCTGACAGCAAATTACTTCACAGATTTCTCAGGGTTGAACTCGGGTGTAAAAGGTCGGTCTAGGAGTCCAGCGACGGACAGTCGCTTCTGTGAATGTTTTCCTAACCTGCAAAAGTTGGTGATGTCTTTACACAGTATTGATCCGTACTGAAAGGAGGCAATCAGGCCATGAATACCCTTCATTCCAAATAATTCGCCTCTTTCTGGCCAGCTGCTCTGAAACTAAGCAGGATGAGTAGGACGCAAACCGCGAGAGTTCACAGTATCACAGATATTAATTTTGTCAGGCTCAGATATTTACAATTTAAAATACTTAAGAGCCTTAATTAATTTACTGAGCAGTGTGATGTCAGGATACTGACTGTTTCAATTACACTTGATTTAAAGGAACAAAAAAGAAAAGAGAGAAACAGCTACAGGGGAAAAAGAAGGAAAGGAGACGAGGAGACAGTGACCGTAACTTGAGCAGGTCGTCTGCATGATACTCGTATAATGAAGAAAGAGAAGAGAATCAGCGTTATAGGAGACAAAGGAGGCCTGGCTTACGAGAGGCCTTTCATTGTTGGAAAAACGAGTCGCTCTTTAATTAAAGTCTTGTTGCTTTACTTGAGAAAATGGGAAACACCCCAGTGGTTTATCACCCCCACATCCTTTAGAACAAATTAAAAACCCCAGATTATTTAACGTCGAGAGGACATAATGTTTCTATTCTTCTTTTAATCACGACTTGATGTTAGCAGAGCCTGAGCTGTGCCTGACCACAGCGTTCTGAAGTATACGAGCAGTGACCAACCAGGAGTCAGAGCTGATCTCGCGTAGGCAGAACAAGACGCATCACTTGTCTTTAGTTATGCTTTAACTCTGAGAATCGTTCACCTGTGATACTCAATTAAAGCTCCTTCTTTGAGAGTCAGTACAAGCTGCAGCCTCTTCTCTACAGATTGTCAGAGTTAAAGATACGATCCATAATGGATTGTGAGAACCCAATAAGCCCAAGAGATCCAATATATCTTTAGAGTCTGAGATGTTTTATTGATCGGTGCAAGTCAATGTTCACCTTTTCTATGTGAACAGGATCACGATTACACTTTACGGCTGGACAATTTGTAGCACAGCAATATGCCAGAGTTTCTACAGCTAAACTTTTATGGGCACATGGCTGCTTGTATGAGACGAGAGGCAGGGATCATAAAGAGGAAGTGGAGTGAATGGTTGCTGCTTGCTCTAATTGCCCTTTTAACAAAGAGATGGGATTTATTGAAAGTATATGAAAGATGTCAAGTGAGTAAAAATATGCGAGAGCGAGAACATGACACTTAATGGGACTTTTCTTATTCTATTACCTCAGTGGAAGAATCGCTGTGCCTGCCTCATAATTACATTGTTTCAGATCATTAAGTGTAGGATTATTCCATGAAGAGAGATTAGAGAAGTGAATCCGAGTCGGAGGAAAAAACCTGACAAAGCTTTTGTCTGTCATTGAGCAGTCGAGCGTGTTATGGCCTTTGGAAGACGTTTTCAGTATGGCGCCGTTAAAACCAGTATTCCAGCTGTGATGCTCTGCATTTAAATCAGCGTTTTGCAGTGAAAGGGTTTGGTTAATGCTGCAGGTGTTGAGCTGGTCTGGAGGTTCAGAATTAGCTCTGTGTTGTGTGACTGCAAAGTCAAGGTCTCAAGAGTTTCTTGTCGGGTAAGATAAGTGGCAGTAATGAGCAACGGAATGAAGGGAACTAAGGAGAAGTGGCAGTTTAATGTTGGTTAGAGACCTAAGTGTAACGTACCTGTTGAGAAGAGCTGTCACTCTAGACGGTAGTGGTGCGTGTGATGGACGACGCTGAGACGTTCTGACAGCCATCCCAAACAGCTGGGTATGACTTTAACGCGTCTGCCTTCCTTTTGCAGCCTCGTAATGAGGCGGCCGTTGGCAGTGAAGCAGCTCAGGTGGCTCGGCTTCACAGGGAGCAAAATAAGACCACAAACGGAACACAGCTACTACACAGAGGGGCAGGAAAATGCGATGCTGCCGTCTCGTCTCACAGCACCGGATATGTTGAACCCAGATGTCAGGGCAGATCTGTTACTGATCTATTGCTGGATTGACCCTCTGCCATCGGGATCGATTTTGGCCTTGTAGGATCTATTGGTATACACACAGGCTACTTCCTATACGTGTGGGAACCTCTGTTGACGTCCATAGACCCACCCTAACCTCCAACACGCGCTGCTTCTGTTCTCACCTCTGTCCTCTGCTGTCACCTTTCTGCTGCAGGTGGATTTTGCTTTTACCGTGTGGCAGAGTTTTCCTGAGCGAATTGTAGGCTACCCAGCGAGGAGTCACTACTGGGACAGCTCCAGGTCCCGCTGGGGCTACACCTCCAAGTGGACCAACGACTACTCCATGGTCCTGACGGGAGCAGCTTTCTACCATAGGTACGAGGTCCACACCATTTCCCGCTCTGCTCCTTGATGTGGCTTCATGTCAGAATATGTCAAACGCATAAACCTCGACTACAAGGCTTCATGCATGACTTTGTAAACACGACTAGTAATTGAAATACAATATCATCCCACCTGAGATTCATCACCTGCATGTTCTGCCTATGTTCATGCCCCAATTCAAAAATTTAAAATAAGTCACACAGAAAACGTGCAGGTAGGTTTGATTGGCTTGTATTCACAAAGTTCAGACTGTACAAAGAACAGTAGTAAACTTAAGTAGCGTGAGCATCGCCGTGAGGGGCTGCTACTCTCCAGACGTATCTGAAGCATGTTGTCGTGCTGATAAACAGCTCTGTCGCTGTTCTATTGTTAGGATGTCAACAGCAACTGTTTGGGAGGCGAAGGTGAGTCAGCGGCAGCAGTTCTCAGCAGGGCGGTAACTAAGCTGATGGTGAGCTGGTGTGTTTTGTGCTGCCGAGAGCACAACACAGCAGCCGGTTGAAATGAGGAGACACAAACCAGCCCCTGTTGTTGTTGTTTGTCAGATACTACCACTACCTGTTCACCCACTCGGTGCCGGCCAGCCTGCTGACTACGGTGGACCACATGGCTAATTGCGAGGACATCCTGATGAACTTCCTTGTTTCTGCGGTTACCAAGCAACCACCAATCAAAGTCACACAGAAGAAGCAGTACAAGGAAACCATGATGAGCCAGGTAAGAAAGGCCTGTTGGTGGTTCAGACACACTGGTCATATTATGAATGTGTGGCTAGACTTTAAATTCTAGAACAATAGATGCTGTGAAGTCATCAGTCCACCCTGAGCTGGTCCCCTAATGTTTGTGTACCAATAATCTAACGTGTCTCTGAATAAATTGTGGACCCAAACTGGACAGTTGCATATCTGAGCAAAGTTTGCAGCCTCCAGTGTTACTGTGTCCACATTAGAAATAATGTGTGAACACGTTCTTATATCACCAAGGTGGAGGTTGACAGTTTTATTAGTAAACTGACATCATTGAACTTCACCAGAAAACTGAGCCATTTGAGTGAAAAGGTGTATTAATTTAAGAATGTTGAGTCATCAGTGTTACCAGAACTATTTAATGTGTAAATCATGTTACTTAGCCTTAACATAGGCAGTTGTTTTGTTAGTTAATATGTGGCTTGGCCCCTGCTTGTCCTGATAAGAAATGTAAAGAGGCCTGGTGTTGATGCCATAAGTCCCCGACGCACAGTCAACCACACAGGCCACTGAGCCGGGTTCCCCCACTTCATATGTGAGATGGCTCATAGTGGCCAATCTTCAGGCTGCGCACAACCATGACCTTTTCTTTGGGAGATCCCTGCGTGTGGCTGCTCCTACGTCAGGTCCTGATTGATGACTCGACCACAGGCAGGACGATGAGTCAACAGTATAGACCCAGTGATTAATGTCTTAATTGTGAAGGCAGCATGGCCAACCTAGATTTACTCCTTCAGTCCACCACGCTCGCTTCATTCCTGCTCCCTCTCCTGATTTGTTACTTGGCTTCCAGCAACAGCAGACGGGGATTGAACACAGAAGGTGAATCTTACAGGAAACCTTGAGCAATAAAACATGTACTAAGACATTTCAGCCTGTTCTTTGACGGTGTCCCACTCTGCTTCGGTCTGAATTAATCAAGTACAAACAGAGTCTGATCTGCCTCATACAGTTATCAAGTCATTTTTCCAGAGCCCAAACATCTCGTAGCTCACTCACCACAGATCCTACCAGCTCCAGTTTCTCTTAATGAAGTCCAGGCTTTCCTCGCAGTAACTTACAGCACCTACGAGTTGCCTCCATTACTCGTTCCTACACATTGTAGCAGATCCCTACAGGTCAACATACTTTGTCAGACTGATGAATCTACATCCTCTTGATGAGCAGGTTGCTGCTTTGAACAAACTGAATAATCTTTTAACTTATGTCCTCCTTGAAACAGCTGCCAGCTAGTTACTGACAGGAATGGCTTTAAAACACAACCATGGACGGCATAATTAAAAGCGCTTCACATCAAACCTGAAGCAGCAGGAACCACACTGATGTAATATCCACAAGCCAGCAGGACGGCGAGCACAGATTCTCCTGGAGCCATTTATCAGCTGGGTGTCTGCAGCTCAGCACATTACTGTCTGGGAGGCATTTCGCCAAGATTGTTGTGATGGTTCCACTGGTTCTTTTTTACAGTGTTGTTCATAGTATCTCATTGTTTGGACGCTCACCTGCCGCAGGTGCTGTAACCCATTTATCGTCCGTTTCTTTCAAACCAAGGGCTCCAAGACGTCTCAGTGGGCGGACCCGGACCACTTCGCTCAGCGCCAGACCTGCATGAACACATTCAGCCACTGGCTGGGCTTCATGCCCCTGGTGCACTCGCAGATGAGGCTGGACCCCGTGTTGTTCAGGGATCAGGTGTCCATCCTGAGGAAGAAGTACAGGGACATCGAGAGACTGTGAATGCACAACAACACTGCAATCAGAGACGAGTGTGAGCAGTGTGTTCAGTACAAACACACACTGATACACACTGGCATGCACTAGACAGAAACGGCACAGTGGTGCACATGAGGACTTCAACTGTGATTTTAAAATGTCTCCATCAGTTTGTGTTGTATTAACAGTGACGCTCATGCAACCAAGACCTGGACACGTTCAAGGCAACTTATCAGGTAAACGGTTCATGCTGCATGGTTTGAACAAGACAAGTGTACGAGGACCTGAAAACGTCACCGACTGCAGCGCATTCACAGAGCGCACAGCAACGACGGAGGGACAGACGCCATCAGCTGCTGCCCTCAAAACTGAGACCATGCGACTAACCTCCTGTATACTATTGTAGATTTTCAGCAGCAGATTCTGTCTGTATGAAGCAAATAAAAATTCAATAAAGAAACGTTACGTCATAAGGTGAGAGGCCAGATGTCGACTGTTTGTTGCTTATTTCTATACATTTGTCTGGGATGTATAGAAATATATGCACTTCTGCCTTCAGTTTTGTGTAAATGCACAGCTACACAACTGAAACACTAACGTCACGACAGCAGCTTCTCTCAGGAGACAAACCTATAGTTTAGCTTGGATTAATTAATCTCTCAGCTGTAAAGGTTGGGACCAGCTGGTCTTGACAGTTATACTAGTTACTGGTCACAACAACAGTGACGTTAAACTTGTATAGATGACTTTGAGACTGACGTCACTGAGCGAATACACAACGTTCTAAAGGAACAATTAAGGTACCAATGAGTTGTTGAGCAGAATTAGCTGTGGCCTTTTAAACGCCAGACGGGTTTAACTGCTGAATGCTGTCAGTCAGATGCTAGATGTGGTGCCACACGTTTGACTTCGGCCTTTAAATGGCCACAGCCTAAGTAGCTTCCACCGCCCTGACGAGAGAATTCATTCTACTACTTTAGGCCTCTAACGGTTATTCATCGGTCAATCAGTGAGTAAAAAATCTGAAAAGATTATTTCCTTCAAACTAAGCTGACGTGATTTACGTTACTGTTTACTATGAACCAAGCTCAACTACGACATAGGACGTAAACAATGTTTCACTACCAAGTGTTTCCGTTAATCCTGGTAAATGACATACATGCTAGGAACCCATCACGTCTGTCGGTTCTTCCCTTCATCTAGTTTGATTTGTCTCACCCTCTAATTCTCTCTATCCTAACGTCGACCATCAGCAATTAACCACCACCTTTACGGAAAATCTCATTTCCTACACACAAAACCCAACTAATCACACGGTGAACTTCACACCAGACTCAGCCACTCAAGCAACGACGCTGCATGTGTTGGTAGAGCGAAGTCTAATCACCTCTGGCTCCCTATGTTGGAAAATATGTTCTGTAATACTGTAAACAACAACAACAACCCATCCACAAGCCATGATTCATCACTGAACGCAACGATGACAGGCTTCTAAAACAGACTGGGTAGAAATAGTTCTATCTGGATAAAGGCTTGAGTTTGAAGAGTGAGCTGTCAAACTAAAGCGAATCACCGTTTTACATCGGAACCTTTTCTCCCTGTGCACCTTGTTTTGGTACCAGCGGCAACAGAGGATTTAATGTGCGCTACAATCGCTTTCCTTCAACTTTGCTTCAGGGAATCCTCTTTTTGCTCTCATGACGCATTATTACAGTCCCTGCGGCCAGTGTGTTATCTATAACAATGGCTTGTAAGAGTGCTCCTGAGACCACCACCTACTCGTAGCTGTGAATGATGAATATTCAATAAACCTTTGCGTGTAAGGCAGCACAATAAACAACTGGTCTGTTTCTGTGCTCATACGGTTTATAGCGCTTCACAAACACAAACGTTCCTGTTCCTCATGTTCTCGTGCACAGAAAACCGCTTCAACCGCGATGCTGTAGAAACTCAACAGGCAAGGATCCGATATCTTCCACTTATAAAGGCTGGTCTGGTGTCAGCACAGTGACATGAGCATCTGTTTTCCAGTCCACTATGAAATGACGCACACACCTTTCACATCGACGACAAACGCTGTCTCCGTGTAAACGCACTAATCAGACCCCACGACACACGCGCGCGAGACAACCAATGAGACGAGAAGGTGCCGGGACAGAATCGGTTCTGTGCGACTTCGGCTCGACCCGATCCGTTCTTCACGCTGAATTATGTCTGGGTTCCCATCAAGGGCAGCCCTTCATGCAGAATTCAGGTGTGTACACTGTTTGTGCTCAACCACACACAGCTGTGACTCCTACATATTCATATGATCTATTCTTCTGTATCTGAATAGGATTTGAGTCAGCGAAGCAGAGAAAAGTCCTCCTGCCTGTGAGACGCCGTCAACAGGGAGTTCACGCAACAGTTTGTCTGCAGCACGTCCCTTGTTTTTGCTCTGTAAAGCACGGTAAGGGCCTTGTCTCCACTGTGATCAATAGGTCAGCGCTAGTCATTGGATGTGATCATCCATGGCTTCCCTCAGGAGGAAACTAAACCTCTTCTCTTCTCCTCACTTGTATTTATTGGACAGCGAACATGGATACACACAGAAATAAAAAATAAATCTGACACGGAGCAGAGCAAAAAGAACAAAAGCCCTTTAAGTGACGAAACAGTAAAATGTGCATCTCCAGAGATCCACAGATCAATGCGCCTCTGGTTTAGCTCCACTAGTGGGCAAAGCCTGTTTCTTGTCCATAGTCCATTTATGCGGCGGCTTCATTAAAACAATTGTTTCATGTTGATTATATAGATTCAGCAATGAAGACAGACGTCATATTTAAGTTCCCAACACACGATCACACCATGCATCTACTCTGTTCCATGTGCCCATTATGTCATAGATTCACTTTCACATTCGTGACCACTGGACAAACGCAAAACCAACAAACGTGTAACAATTCACAAATGGAGTCTGCAGAACAGAGGGAGACAAAGCACAACCTCCTCGCATCCATCTTGCCTTCATCGGTTTGTTTGAGTCCTGACAGTCGGCCTCTCCTCTCTCTTCATCTCTCACTCGTGTTTTTTTAAATCCGTCAGCATCTATCTCATTCGTTACGGCTCTATTATGCAGCTCTGCTCCAATAAAAGAGGAAACACATGAATAAATCATACCCAGCCCCAATCGCTCTGATTCGTAGCGTTTGGGTAATTATTCCGTTTTTCAAGCACTCATTGATTCGCCTTGACCCTAAACAGTTTCCAAGGTTAGGGGATGGGAAATTGATCGGCGTGCGAGCGGTGATGGGGAGAGGAACGAACTCGCTGAATATCCAAATATTCAAATCTCTCCCTCTCTGCTCTCGCTCCTCAAATATCCATAACCAAATGGACTTATAATTGGAAGTCAGCAGGCCCAGAAATAGTCTTCACCTTCTTTTTGACTCGTCTAGACATTAGTTCTGGTGCGTTACAGGGTTGATATGAGCACATGGACAGAAGAGGAGTAAGAGACATTCATTAGGAGAAGGATCCTCCTCATCCTGTAATTTTACCCCCTTTCTTATTTGTACTTTCTCTTTATTCAGTCGCATAAAACATTCCCTCATCTGCTCTTCTCATCTTTTTACTCTTCCAACAATGTTTCTCATTACAGGTTGTCTCCTCACATTTGTCACACTGAGCAGTCACCCGTGATGATATCATAGAGCATAGAGTACTTGGCCAGTGTGTGTGTTTAGTGATTTGCAGCAGTGGCTTGGCTTTGCAGAACTCCCCTGTGAGACTACACACACACACACACACAAAGGAAATAAGAAAGTCCTATTTGCTTCAGTCCTTATTTCTTCCTGGTGGGTGTCGACCCCCCTCCATTGTCTGAACTGAATAGGACATGTCTCTGGATCTATGAATCCTATTATTAAAGGAAGAGAGAGGAGTGGAGGGAGGGGAAAGAGCAGGATGAATTTAAAATGGAGCCACACAGCTACAGAACATGTTCAGATATTGTTCACACCAGGAAAAAAAAACAACATTTGCTAAAATGCTACCAATGATCTGTGGCTGTATCCTGAGTAATAACGATGCTCCTCTCAGCTGCAACATCAGCACCGACGCACAAAGACAAACACAAGAAGAGGAAGTGAGGGGAGCTATGAAGTCGCATGATAATTCTCCAGAAGCGGATGCTTAATAGTCAAACACACAAAAACGACGAAGACTTGTTGCTATTTCAAACAGACTCTCTGGAAACGTTCCTCCCAAAGGTGCTGTTCAGTGTCAAACGGACTTACCGACAAGAAGCCGGTAGAGTAGAACTGAACAGCACCTTTGGGATGAGGGAGAATCTTGACTGATATTCACCTTCAACCCAGGAAGGCACTTTGAATAATGAGAGCGAGCAGAGCAAAATGAAGACGTATAGGAGAGAATCATCCCTCCAGAAAGACGTCTCCTGCCATTCGTGCACCTCTCCATCTCTGAGATCACAGAGAAGGGGCGAAGCGCCGGGATTCATCAGACGTCATGTACAATAGATCGGTGAACACTGACACTGGAGCTGCAGCGATTCATACGCTAAGCGAACGGTATAGAAAAGGGGAGGAGTGTTTCCACAGACTGTAGTGGGAGACGGGGAATCTGTAGATGTGACTTTAACTCCGTTGATAAAATAAACTAGTAAACATCTTCACAGTAATATCCCCAAAGTTCAACCGACGTCACAGGCGCGTACGTGAATCCACTTCGTTTCCGCTGTGTTGATTTGGTTTTCTTATTTTAGAAGCTCCCTGCCCTCCTGATCCCGAGCTCATTTCCTGACGCGCGGCCCCACAGGAGCTCTGCACACGTCTGACTGCACGTGGGCGCATCAAGTGTAAATGAAACAATCAGCCCAGTCTGTAATTACGTCCAACAGAACTATGTGAGAAACCAAGAAACACAAAAAACCTGTAAATTAATTTCACTAATCTTTCCACAAACAAAGCGACTCCTCAGCCCAGGAAGGGAACAAGCATCATTACCATTATTATATCTACTTCCTGCCTTAAATACACACACACACACACACACACACACTTCTCTCTCACTTCGTCTTACAGATAAAACACACAACCAGACTGAAACTAACAAAGACGTTACTTCTTCATTGGTTGATCTACGTTTGGCTGGGTCACACTCACACAACTGTGGATGTGGCTGCATATGTTGAACATAACCTGCAGGTACATACTTGAACAGCCTCATGATTTGGATCTTCTCTATACAGGTGTTGTGAATTGCTGCAGGTTCACAAGGACTGAGTTTGATGGAGAAAGCAAAAGAAAGCATCAGTGATAAAGACAGACGATGACAGGTCACGTTCCTCTACCTCTACAGTGACGCAGCGACAGCCCGAGCGCCGCGACCCCAACGGGAAGGTGACATTTACCTCTTAGACCGACAAAGAGCTCTGAACCCACACAGAACATTACCGCTTCCCCGCGAACGTCTCTGAAGAGCAGACCAGCGCTTTTCACAAGTAAGAGCACGAGCACAGGTAGATCAGACAAAACCCTCAGATGAATACCTGCTTGAATGAGGCATCAACAGTCCAAAAACATTTTAAGAGCCACACATTCAAAAGGAGGTTACGTCAGAGATTTCAAATTCAGACTGCGTCTCGTGGTGTTTCCTTTCAACGAGCGCTGCTCCTGGAGTAGTGGCCTACAATGAACTTATTTCAGACTTCACGCTGACGTCACGTTAGACATCTCCGCGTTTCAACAGCAGAGGAGAAACAGCAAATAAGCCACGTTTCAACTTACTCTTTAAGGAGTGAGCTGTTAAATACAAATACACAGTAAGTAAAAAGCACTAGTGAAAGGCAGCATTTGTTTTTTCAACCATGTCACACGTTTGTGTAAATGCTGCTGCTTTTCTACTGGTAAATGCTTCCTTGTCATTTTCGTGCCTCATCTACCTTATTCATTCATTTTCATTTGTATTTTAGCGCCGTTTAATTTGTCACCTGCGTTTCCCCGACGGCTCAATAGGAAACAATCTCCGATTTACAGCACGATAGCAGACAGGCAATTACTTCAGTCACTTCTCACGCGCTCACACTCGGTTCTGGGAGATATGAAATTCTTTTACTATGCGATACGGTCAATTAAAGCTGCAATTGGTGTTGATTAACGGCAGTAAATCTGCATCTGGCTGGTAATGATTATGAAGGTTACGTTCAGTCTTAATAACTGAGTGGAGATCGGGTGAAACCCACAGCAGCAGGCGTTTTAAGGTACAGTTATTTCATCTGTACACACACGACGGCAGCAACAAACACCAACAGGCAGCTTCAGAAAACTACTGAGCTGTGGTCACAGCATGACTCGATGCTGGGGGCCCAGTGTGCGTTTGTGTGTCTGAGCGATGCGACAGGGTTCTCTCCACTTTCCAATTCAAGGGTTATTTGTTTGCATTATCCGGTTTATGACAGGCCGGGAGGGGCAGTGTCACCGCTGTATCGGATTCTAATTATTTAGCAGCTGTAGAACACTTGTCGCTGCCTCTCCAGTTTGCCTCCGCCTCATTTGTCTCCCATCGTCTTTTCCTCGCACCTCGTTTTCTCACCAGCAGCTATCGGTCGCGGACCCATGTTAAAAAGCGTCGCAACAATCTGGAAGTTGAGCCGCGTCACGAGGAAGACGGGCGTCATATGTTGGACAGTGACCCTGACCCTCACGTCAGCTCAGGTTTAAATCTTTCCTAGAATCTAGAAACGGACAGAGACACTGCTACATCAGCTAAAAAACCCAGATTTGAATGAGATGTAGGTCACAACAGTTAAACATTATGTTCTCTCAAAGTTCCTTGTTACTCATGTGCACGTTTTTTCAAGTGCAAAGGTTCCATAACTAGCCCTGGACCAACTACTGCATAGAAATATGTCAAGGCAACTACTCAAACTAAATCCAAACTATTGATTTGAACTAATGTGACACTTTAAGTTAATCGTAGCCATGTAGATTTGACTCCACAATCCTCTCTGCCTTGGTCTTCACAGCAAATCCACTTAGGAGGAGACGCTGGGGCTGACCCACAGCGCGCTAGAGGATTATATATCCTATCTGTTCTGGGAATACGCTGCGATTCCCCCGGGAGAGCTGAAGGATGACAGGGCTGCGTGGCTTCGCCTGCTGCCACCGATTCAACACGGTCAAGCTCACCCACAGACACTGTCCCACACAAACCTGCCCGAAGAAACAACACCTTCGCCTCCTCCCTCATCTAACCATCTCTGCTCCCTTTTCAGAAATTAATTAGGCAACGTGTACTTGGGAAATGAGGTGACATTTTCTTATAATGAGAGCGATGGGCGAAATAGAAGGAATCACTGCGTTTCCAGGACTTGCCATCAACAGAGATTGACATTTTCCATTACAGGCTCAAAACGTACATGTGTTGCTCCATCTGATTTGCAGTCTTTGTGTGCGGGTGTGTGTGTGGCTTAAGGTTCGTTTTGGCTGCGGACGCCAAAGAGGTCATCCATCTTGTTACAGCCATATCCCAAAGTCCGTGTGTGTGTGTATTTGCGCGTATATGTGCGTGTGTGTGCCTCGGTGCAAAAGCGCGTGTGGAGAGCGGCAGTAAGACGAAAAAGCATGATTTATGGAAGGGAGTGATGCTGGAAAGCTCTAGGTACAGCAACGCCTGTAAATCCTGATAAAAAACCTGGATAGAAGCAATTTAATGCCATCAATCTTCCTACCTGGGGGCTGTGATATATTGGCAGGTAGAAAGCAGTAGGTGTGTGTGTGTCAGTGCATTAAAGAAACAGTCTACATATTTAAGTAGCCGAACACATTTAAAACTACTTGTCAACCGTCTTTGTGGCTTTAACACACACACAAGATGCAACAACTCTGGAAGAAAAACATTATTACAACCATCATGATGCAAGACACAAAACGCGCATGCTGACGTTTGACAAGTCCGGATTTTGATGAAGGCGACTTTTGAAGGCTTTGGCAGCAGCAAGACGGAAAAGGTCTGACAACAGGAGAAAGTCCAACGATTTTCCTATTTTAACTTTTAGGAGAATAAAGGCCTCCTGAACGCTTCCATTCATTATCAGTCCGAGCCACAGCTCCCCACAACACACCGATGTAAATTATGTACAGATACACACAGAGCCTGTCCTGCTGAAGGTTAAAGGAACTGCCAAGTAAAAACAGCCTTGTGCCACAGACTCCACCGATGTGCACAAACGTTACCTTTACTTGGTTGTGGGTTAATAAGAGTGTGATTTATAGCATGACAAGGTTCCATCTATCCAACCACGGCTCGTGTCACGGCTCGGCTTCGCTCTTCTCCAGGAAAAGCTCCTACGGTCGTCTGCAGCATATCTAATACGAAGACGTGTGTAGTGCTGGTGCTTTAAAAAACTCGTTCCTGTGCTGCTATAACTACGGTGACTGGCATCAGCTGAAATTACTTGCTAGCAATAAGACACAAGTAGATTATGAGTAGGTTTGGCTTGTGGTGGGTAATTTGTGTAGTCGTGTACTTCTCTTACTATCCACGTTCTTAGAAGCCTTTTGAAGAAGGTCCCGAAGTGTCGGCTGCAGATGGACATTGCTTTTCCCAGTGACATCAGGCTAACGTGTCGCCACTTAAACCCGGTGTCTGCAAACCTCATGACAGACAGATTAGGTTTCTGACAGCTTTAATCCTTCAAAGCTCAGACCTTCACATGACACATCTTTCTCTGAACTAACCTGCTCCGCCCACGTCTCTTCACACACACAAAGAGCTGACAACCCATCAGCATTTACTAATTAAACTGCTGCTATTTGCTGTTTTACATTTTATTTCTAATCATGTCTGACAAACGTCACTATGAAAAAAGTGAAGCTGGACCAAAGAAAATACAAGAATCTAGACATTTTATAGGCATCAGATCCTCCATTTTAATAGTTAGATTGCTCTACAACAAGACATCTTATGTGACGTTTAATGTTGACGACGCGTGTGAATAATCCAAGTTTACAAACTCCATCTGCTCTTCGCTGCCGACACGTCTGACGCCTGGGCTTCACATACTCAATCACCTCAATAGCACATCCGTCGCGTTTGCCCATCATCAGCTTGTGTCGGCGCCAGATACAATCATTCAACAGCAGCAAACAAAACCTCCAGCAGCCGAGTGACTGTCTACAAAAACCCTGACGCATGCAGGTCTTCAGCAGGATCCGCCCCAACAGGCCTAAGGTAATAGTTAAACTACTTCTACACAACAGAAGAGTCTCTCACACGTGTTATAGTAAACACAAAGCACCGTGGGAATTGGTTTTACTAGGACTACTGTGTTCGTTTTAAATTCATTACTACTCTGATGCTGCAGCCTGCTGCTCTTCAAGACTATTACAGAACCGTTTAGAGGCCTAAGGTTCTTGTGAGTCTCGACATTTGAGGGTTTCAAGAGTGTTAGAAAGCGTCTCCTCTCCTCGGCCCAGCAGCAGAGAGGGCAGGCAGCTTTGTGATAACCTTGCCCTGTCATTGCCTTCTTAAAACAAATCTGCTCTTATCAGGATCTTGTAATAGGCAGCAAATGCAATTTCCCAGCTCCCCTGGCGGGCGTCTTCCTGAAATCCTCCACGGACAATCTACCTGTGTGATCTGACGTCTTTAAGAGGGACTTGAACCGAGGCAGCATTAGCCCATCTGACAACTAGCTCTGCCTCTGACAGTGTCAGCTTCACCCAGTACGATCCCTCACTCGCTTCCGTTTTCACACTGATTGCGTTCTGTCACTTTTATCCTTTCTGAGTATTAGCATCTCTCTCTTTTCACGCTTTCCCCCTTTCTGTGGTGCCACAGATCACAGGAATGCATTAGCGACTTCTGCCGTCCATCAGGCAGCATCTCCCGTCTCTCCACACCACCCTGGACCCACTTCTCTCCTCTCAGTGAGGACCATTCTTCCACATCACAGTGCACGTGTTTGCTTCTCTACAGACAAGAGAGCATCCACCGAGCCGCGTCGCTGCATCGACGTAGACACCGACCCTAAGACAACAGCAGCACAAACCGGCACCAGGTCTGAGAACCTGGA
Organism: Macropodus opercularis; assembly: GCA_030770545.1. NCBI lineage: Eukaryota > Metazoa > Chordata > Actinopteri > Anabantiformes > Osphronemidae > Macropodus > Macropodus opercularis. Next base: position 2,565,617 of record CM061112.1, read on the forward strand.
TTAGCTGATCACAGGCCAACTCCAGTGCCCCATTTAAAGAAAGGGTGTCGCTGATATTCTCATTTACCTCTGAGCAAATGCACAATATACACACACGGTGTTCACTGTTTAGGAAATCATGGAGGGAATACAAGACAAACGCAGAGAGAACAAAAACAAACTCATACCTGCCAACTGCACCGCGTCTGTCCACTGCTTGTGACAGAAAATCTAACCAACTTTGATCTACAGAGAAAGTTCCACTACAAACGTACAGAAACACAATTCTGCTCACACACTCATGGCACTTCAATTAGATTCCATTGGATTTTATTAAATCTTCCTTGAGCTTTCACTTCACAGCAGCATCCGTCAGAAGATTATTATTTATCTTGCTGTCAAAAACTGGCAGCTCATGGGATCCCACAGAGACAGAAAGAAGTAGGTGCGTGTGCATGTGTGTATGCATCAGTACATGTAAGTATATTGCGGGATGTTGTGGGTAGATGTATGCGGTGTGAACAGACATGCACAATAAATGATGTTAACATTTAAAGCAAATGCTCAGAAGAAAAAAAAAATCACATGGTGGCTAATTACAGGCATTAGCATAGCACATTAGATCTGTGCATTATGCAAATATTGTTACAAATGCAAATGTTTTCATTGCACTAATCACTGATCCTAGAAGAACTTATTTGATTTATTATAGAGAAGGGAATTATAGGGAAGGTTGAGTAATTTTAAACACCACTGGTGGAAACCACATTTGTAATTATATCACTCAGTGTTTGCCCTCAGTGTTGTCTTTGTGATCTTCAGCAGACAGGGAAACGCTGAACATATTAAACATGCAAATCACAGCATCATATACACTTCAAGGTTCATAAACGATAAGTTATAAACCTTTTAATAATTTGTACTTCTCTTAAATAATTTGACTACCTGTAGGGACTTTTCACGAGGCAGAAAAGCAACCGGACAAGGTGAGATATTAGCCGATGGCCTTTCTGTATCTAGTTCGATTGAGAAAATCTTCAAAATTTGCACTGACTGGAATTTCTTGGACTTTCCGCAGGGATTTCTGCCAGTCTCGAGATTTTACTTTGAGTGCTGCTCCACTACTGGAATGTAAATGTCACAGCCTCCAGCGTATCGCTGATAAACAGGATCTGCTGGAACAAATGAGCTGAATCCATCAACCTACTATTACCTAAGGTTAAGTGCCAAAACATTATACACCAGGGTGTCTTTTACTTTCAATCAATTCCCTACATATAGACCCTAACAAAGCCTCTGGGCACAACACTAGACCAGCGCACATTCAGTCACACCTACGTCTACACACAAATAAAAGTTAAAGGCATAAAGCAGACCAAACAGAACTACTACATACTGCACCTCTGCTGATAAAGTACCAGCTGTCTGCTGCTTGTGCTTCCAAATAGCTGCCACAGGTGAGAAAGCGGTTTATGAAGGTGTTGCCCACCTATGTGTGTGTATGTGCCCTCCTCCAATACAGCTTGTCATAATGTAGCCGATAAAGTGCTGATGCAGCCGTGACTGACACTATTATACAGCACCACCAGGGAGACGGGTATAGATGGAGCGAAAGACAAGGATGGTGTGGATGGATGGACTGCACTGTGCATATAAGCAATTTGGTCCAGTAACTTTAGATGAACCTAGAATCTGACAGAGACCGAGTGTGAGAGAAAGGCCAGTGTGGATGGAAAGTGGCGGCATCCTGGCAGCAGCCTTACTCAGCAACAGAGCCACAAAACATGAAGGAAAATGCTGCTGTGGTTGTGTGTGCGCGTTTACACAACACAGAGGCTCCAGAGAGACAAGAGTGACACCTAGGGGTGAAAGCGTATTAGCCTCACGTCAACAGAAATTCAACAGCTAAGAGCATGAGCACAAAGACGTCTTACTACGGTTACAGCAGCAGAGGAAGGTTTGACCTCAAGGTCCCTTTGAATTGGCTTCACAAAGTCAATTATTCAAAACTCCAGAGTATCTGCTACAAATACTCCACACACGCTTTACTGTCAGCTCATCCACACAATGACAAGACTCTTCATCAAGTACACAAGCACCTGCAACAACAGACTCACAGCCAGGCCACTCCCTTCATACACTCAGTGGCTCAACGTTGATGACTGTTCAAAATACTGATTCATCTCCCAAAACAATTCTGTCACCACTAAAATCAGACACCTACAACCCGACGCCAAGCAATTACTAGCGTCGCCACTTTAATAATCATTTAATACTCCACCTGACAAAAAAACTATATTTAGGGTCAATCCGTCGCCAAAGGGCAAAGGTTAATCAGACCATTTCTTACCTGGCCGGGACAGGGAAGCCGCTGCCACGTTGCGGGGCCCAGTTTGTGACTTGCTGCTGCTTCTGGGGACAATTGGCTCCATTTCCTGGACCTGCCAGTCCAAGCTCCAAGGAAGGTACCGTCCAGTTTTGCTCACCGTAGACCAGAGACGCGTTTAATCCAGTTTTGTGTAGATGTGCGCTGTGCTGGGGTCACTTCGTTAAGGCTAATGCTAACAGTTAGCCGGGTCCCTTCGCGCACGAGTTCCTCCTCCAGCAGTTTGCTTCTTAGTAAACACATTCGTGTTCTACCAGTAATGCAGCGAACAGTAAACTAACGAAGTAGCACATGTTGCTACTCCGTGACGTAGAACTGCTAACTGCTAACCGACAGCACCACGTGTCAGTCCATAGCTGTTCTTCCGCCACTTTCAGTGCCGTAGATTCAGGCGAGAGTTTTTGTCCAATCAGAGTTCAGCTAACTTGTGTTACCCGGCTGCCTGAAATCTGCCCGAGGCCTCTGAATGAACACTGCGGGCGTCTGTGCGCCGCTAAAGTCACATTATGTAAAGTTGAATGCAACTTAAAATTCATTAAACAAATTATCTCTTTAAAACATCAGTAAAACGTCTTAGACCACCAATATATTCGTTGCGCGTACTTGTCAAAGGTCAGACCCGCCCACACGATTATCCCTAACTTTTAATTGGTTGTCTTGTTTTAGTGACATCTAAAGAAACAAATCGCATCATACTTACGCACTTTATTCAGAACAGACCGACAACAGACCTATTTTAGTAGTTTTTGATTTGAGTTTTGTAATTGATCCATCAAAACGCTCAGATTTAACACACACACACAGGGCTATGATTTAAATTCCAAAAGCCTTTATTAACATGTCTCTTTAGATTCAAACTGCACATTTAGTACTAAAAATAACTCACCCATCACTTTCCTCGAAGTATATGCATGAAAACACACACAAGGAGACAACAGGAGTCAAATATTTGGACATTATGCACCGTACATGCTAAAAAAAACAATAACAGAAAAATACTGCCATACAATAGACCCACACTTTGAACAAATGCTGATTTGTGTTCTACAGACATTTATTTGCGCAGCTGCTTTGTAACGGCTTGAGTTAACCTCTGGGAGTGGTTGTGCGTTTTACATCTTTGTAAACTTGTGATTTCAGCAGTGCAACCATACGTCAGGCTCGTGTGATTGAAGAACATCAAATTACCAAGTGGGAAATTTCAGGGGAGAATACAACAAATGGTAAAGTAAAAATCTGACATGTAACAGATACATTTTAAAACAAGTCATTATCTGCAGGACCAGTCGTTTAATGTTCACCTGAAAGTCAGCTCGCTTAGAAATAATTTGGCCTCCAACTCTGTAACAACAAAATTACCTCAGCAAATGTGTTTGGCAGCTCTGAACTGGGATATCCAACTAGTACTAAATACAAGTATACCTCTTATCTGCTGATGGTGTTGGCCAGGTTGAAAGAGTTTATTTAGTTTATAGTTAGTCTTTAACACAAGGTGCTGGGATACTGGGATATCCAACTAGTACTAAATACAAATATACCTCTTATCTGCTGATGGTGTTGGCCAGGTTGAAAGAGTTTATTTAGTTTATAGTTAGTCTTTAACACAAGGACCAGAGTTAACTGCTTTATAGACTTGGAACCATTTAGAGTCACTTAGCTTGAATCCGTAAAACTCCAACCTGCTGCTGACACTAGAGCAGTAATCACAGGACAATACTGCTGCTCTATTACCAAATAAATGGTTTCAACATAAGGCTAAACCAATCTAGTCATAATTTGTGATTGTGATTAACACACTTGTTGGTAATCCTGAGTTTAGAAATAAATAAATATACAGTATAAATGACCTGTTTGCCTGGTTACATCATCCTTACCCATAACAAAATAATACACAACCTCACTGAATATAAACAATAAAAAATAACAAGTTCAATAGAAAAAGCATTTTCTGTAACTAATCTCTTTGGTGCAGCTGATGACGCTTCAGTGTTTCTGTATTTGTATCTGGAATTGGGCAACTGTGCACCACTGTAGTTAGACAGCATTCTGTCTCCTGTGTAAGAGTACAGCTTTACTTGAATGTAGTAAATGGGTGGTAAACATGAACCTGAACTGATTAAATCTCATAGTGTCACCTTGCACAAGCGTTTGTTGACGCCGAGGTCCCACTGAGGGAAATCTAACTGAAATAAATCAAAACAAAACCAGTTATGTCATCGGGTTAATGTATGCAACCACCTAAACTTTCTTATCCACCCATTTTAGAAACTTTGTTTCACAAAAAAACCCAAAAAACAAGTATAGGTCCACAGCACACAGCAATAGTTAACTCATTAAAGTGCAAAAACAGACAGAATACCAGACACAGACAGAAGCTCAGATGTAAAAGAAGACGTATAACACAAAAAAGCCACGTTGACGTTAGAGGACACATAAAATGCATTAATGTTGAATGGCCACTATCCTGAGCCACGTTGGCACATTCAGGAGCTTTCACGAGGTTGCTCATAACAGCAGAAGGTTGGTTATTACAAATGGGCCGAATGAGCTTAGCAACACACCTTCAAAGAGCTCACTCGTCATCTGGTTTTATGTAGGTATATAAAAGACTCCTAGAAAAAAGGCATTTAGAAAGCAGAGGTGAGGAGAAGATAGAGAAATCAAACCATAAGCGTTTGAGGGGTTTAGCCGTCTCCAGATGGCTTTTGTTCCATCTCTCATAGAAGCATTTAGGCCGAGCTGCCTTTGTAAGCTGGGTCGGCCGGTACCGTACCATGCAAAGCAGTGGTGGAACAGCATTGACGCAGGTGTAAGGTTTGACCCTTCTCAGCTGCTGTTAGCTGCTGTGGTCAGCGGATTAGAGGCGAGCGACAATGGCTTTCATAGTGGGAAGTTTTCCTCCTAAACACACAGAGATATTTTAAAGGTCTGATACAATCAGAAACAGTCGTGGGCTTCAGGCTCCAGCTTGCTTCTTACCTAGAGTGTCTTCCAGTGAGTTCACCATCACCTTGTTGACCTTTAAAGTCCCCTGCTCCGCTCTACAGCAAATCATTGACATGCACGATTACTTTCAGGGCTGCTTCACTCAGTCTAAACAGAGACACAAGCATGATCAAAACAAACATACCCATTCGTTTTGCGTACGGCTCCAAGTCTTAGCAAAGCTGCCAGCGCGTTCTTCTGAAGGTCAGATGACAACACCTCAGTGTGTCTCAGTCTCCCTGGATAACACACATGCAACCCGCAATGAGTAAACAGTTTGAAGAGGGCTGGGACTGAGCAGGTTTAGAAAGACACACACCAGCTAGAATTTGTTTGAGGATGAACTTCCGAACTGCGGGAATGAACTGTTTCTCCGTCAGAGCCTCGGGGGCCTCTTGACACAGGAACCTGCAGACCACCTGGAACCATAGGCAGGCAGTGTAAATCTGGTGATTGTGAGCAGCGCCCTCTACAGGACATCTACAGTGAGTACAACTGACTTCTATTACCAGGCTAAAACACTGTATACAAAACATGTCGCCGTTGAGTTTTGAAAACAACTCACCTGATATCCTTGTAAAAATGGCTCTAGCATCGCAGTGAGGAAGGCCACGGTTCTGTGTCCGCTCTCTGTGACCAGAACCTCCTGCTGGGTGACCTGCACAGCACCAGTCTTCACCAGCAGGTAACAGGCCTCCTCGAAGTCCTACAAGACCCACATTATTTCACTTTTAATGTATGTCTGATTATTTAACTTCTACAGAAACCTTTCATTTTAATCACAGCGCGATATAAATGTTTTCACCTGCACTGTTTCTCCAGGACAGAGAATAAACTCATTGGAGAACATGTTTCTCAGGAAGCTGAAACTGTTGAAGACTTCCTCTAGGAAAGACATAATGACAACATGAAGGCAAACCGACAACATGTGCTATAAATATATAGAATATCTGTAATGTAAACAAGCTTTAGCCTGTGCAAATCTCTGCAATACTATATAGGTTGAACACAAGCTTTTCTTTCCCTTAATGTTAAGACATCCATCCTGCTTTCTGTGTTTTCTGCTAGTAGTGTCGGTCTTACGTTTCTTGTTGGAGGAGGACATGTGTATGGCTGATGCCAGCAGAGCTGGTCGAACAAAAACGTGCAGTGCCTGGTTCCTGTAGGAGGCGCAGGAGAGTGTGACGACTGCCTGATTCAAGAGCTCCTCTTCTGGGGTCAAGGTGCCGCGCAGCTCCCCTGGTCCTGGTTGTCTTTCTGCTTCAAAGCAGAAAGAATGTAATGTGTAACTTCTTTCAAACACATTCTACATCGTTTATCGTCTCCGATTACAAATACATCCTGTTCTTGTACTGTTTGTACTGAACTGTGCGCTGTGCTGATATTACAGATGGAGAAAGAGCACACAAACAGATTAAGAAAGGATCCAGGCAAAGTAATACAACAACACAGACCTTGTTCTAATGCCAGCTGGACTCTTCCCTCCGAGATCCTCACCAGCCCTCGGTGAAGGGAAAGACTGGCGGAGACTACTTCTGACGGGGGCGTGTGGTCTGAGCAGAGAAAGAAAACTGAGAACAGACTGAATGTGAACAAAGTGACAGCGCGGTGACGACTGGGCTCATACTGTACCAGGCCAGTGGAGGAAGGCTCCATACTGCCGGGAAAGACCCCTGAGCCACAGAACCTGTTCAGTGAGCTCGTCCAGAGCTATGCCTGATTTCTGCACCACTGCCTGGTTCTGTAGCAGAACAGAAGCCAAAAGAACCCACGGCTTCAGAACCATGTTCTCCTCTTGTGCCCGTACAAGCCTGTAGGCGGTGTCATTCACAAAGCTCTGGATGTCCTCGTTGGGCCTCTTGGGGATGTGCCTGGAAATGAAAGTTTACCGTCTGTCAACAGTTTTGATCGGGTGTAAACTAAAGTGAAGTAAGTAATTTTAGAATCTTTACAGAAAAGTAAATTAATTTCAACAGTACCTTGGTATCAGGTTGAACTGGCAGCGGTTAACTCTGCCCTCAGCTATACTTCTGACAGACACAGGCTGACCAAAGTACACATGGATACTGCCGTAATCTTCACTGAGGACCTTCCTGGCTTTAAACAAAGCCTACAAATGAGAGAGAGAGAACATGAAGACATTTTATGGCTTAATAGAGTTTTTAAGACATTTTACTACATTAACAAAGTTTAGGATACTTACTGAAGTGGACTCCTTGGGTTTGGGTACACCCAGCAGTTCTCTGGCATACAGCGACTCCTCCAAGATCCTCTCATAGCTGATACTGACGGGAACCACAGTGATGTCAAACACCTCCCCTTTGAGAAATGGATCCATCACTATGTTCAACAGCCCTGAGTAAAGACAGAGACATGAGGATGAGAGTCAAAAAAAGAATTGGTGCAACCCAGAAAAATTTAAAAAAATGAAAAACCTTTGATTTATGCTGTCCATCACTTTATCACTTGCAGAGAGAGAAAGATGACTTATTCTGCTTCTTACCTAATTTTGGAGTCAAAGATTTGCTTGTCCGACTTCTGGTCCCTTCCAGGAAAAATTCAACTGGTGCAAATCCATGCTAGAGGAAAAAGGAAAACTCTCTTCCAATAGTTTGCATCCAAAAGACAAAAAAGTACTAGTAATCATTCAAATTGAATGATTGGTGTACGCAGTACTCCTGCAGCACAGAGTAAAGAAAAAGAAATAAACTGAACCCTCACCCTGATCATAGTCTTGACGTACTCTGAGAAGACAGCCCAGTAGAGCTTGTCTCCACCAAACGACCGCCGAATGAAGAAAGCTCCGGACATCCGCAGCATCTCGCCCACAAACTTCATCCCCATGAAGTCTGCAGGGTGATTAGACAAAAGACAATTTACCAAGTGGCAGTTCATACAGCACCACCACTGCGGGTGGTTCTGTAAAACCTCTCATCATTTGCCTATTCTTACCCATGCCGGCAGCAATGACAGGCAGAGCCAGGTCGTAGGTGTAAAGGATGTACGACATCAACAGGAAGTCCATGTAACTGCGGTGACTGGGCAGTAAAACTACAGGATGCTCCTGAATGGCCAGTTGTAGCTAACAAAGACGAGAAGAATGCAAAGTAAGAGGCTGTAATTTTAGGATCTTTCCATTTAGTGTCACCCTGTCCAGTACACTCACTCTCTGGATGCCCTCTTCATTGACACAGATGCTCTTGAACAGGGTTTTAAAGATTTTGCTGAGTGTGAAGGCGAAGAAGCGAACGGTGCTAAGCTGCAGATGGTGAGCCATCTCCTCCAAGATGGCCGATGCTTCCTCTTGAAGCTCCTCCGTAGTCCTGCCTGTTTCTTTGGACACCTTCGTAATTCAAAATAAAACGTTTCAGCTATAAAGGGACAGTAACAGTGTAGTTACTAGTCTCTAACCTACTGCAAATCAGGAAAAGTGCCACACTATGAAGATAAGACACTAACTCTGTGTTCATTAAGATAAATACTAAGGAGTCTGTACGTTTGTGAAGGAACATACAACAACCTGTCGTTTACCTGGTTGATGACATAGCGTATCTGCTCAGCCTGGAGCGTCGTGCTCTTAAGAGCACTGGATTTACAGGGAGTCGCTCCTCTGTAGAGAACAGGAGTGTAACACCTGAGAGCGTATCGGAGGTCACTGGAATTCCTCCTCTCCTCCAACATGTCCTCGAAGTCATCCCTTTTCTTCAGCATAGGGTCTCTGTGCTACAAAAAGAAAACCATCACGCTGCATCAGAATCTGACATAAACCCATTAATAATACACTTTTAAACACATTGAACAGTTTTGCCCTTCTGTTGCCGGTGAAAGCAGGAAATGAATAGACTGTTTAACTTTGGGTTTCAACGCTGCACATTACACAAGACACCAAAACCCGTAGAGTGACATAGCAGCACTTTACCATTCAACAAGCTGAGTCTGTCAGTATGTCAATGCTTAAAACTACTAAACAAGCCCTTCAGCAAACAAGTGCCCGCATCGACTCTCCATTCAAACAAGCGTAAGTCAAATCTATTCTTAGGTAGCATCCGTTTAGCAGTAGAGTCAGTGGGCTACACCAGAGAGCTAAGTTAGCTTAGCCGCTAAATGACAGCAGCAAAGCGTACATACCGCATAAACAGTCTTGGACGTCATACTTCGTCACCTTGCAAACACACACGGGCGCCGCATCCAAGTGCAATCAATGAGCATGAATACGTGCGCGGCCCTGTGTCCTGTTAAAGCACTTGCAGCTGATAAGGGAAGCTGAGGAAGCTCACATGGGCGGTGTAATCTGGTGGAACCGGGCATTTCCGTGGAACTTCCTGTTCTACGGCAGCCGGTAAGTACAAACCCGGTCGCCGCACCGAAGACGACTTCCCTTTACTTTAACGTGGATTTAACTGCTTTATTATCACCGTTCAGTGTTTATTTTAATTACATAATCCAACTATCTGCTACTGAAAACACTGATACAACGAAGGGGCACCACTGTCCGGCAGGGGAACACATTTCGACATAACACCGGTCATGCCGCGCTCTACATGTGCTTTTAGAGTTTGTTGTCATTCATAACGAGCTGCTCTTAGCGTTACACGTGTCCTGGTTATCTTACAATTAGTTTACAATGAGCTCAGACGACGACTGTCTGTTTCTTGAACACGTTCTGGATAAGCTGTATGACTTTGGTAAGTGTAGCTAGCTAGCTAACCAACCGGCTAGCGTTAGTAGCTAATGTGAAGGCAAAAGGCCAGCGCACTGTCCTAACTGTTAATTTGGTAATGTTTTTAACTGATACAGGTGATGGACCCGCGCCAGGAAAAAAACTCAAATCTCAGAAGAAGAAAAAACGCAAGCGGTGTGATGGAGAAGAGGAAGGAGCTCCCACAGCCGGTGATGCCTGCGGGGACACTAAAGACTGTGGAGCAGATTCTAATACTGCAACAGAACACAAACAGCAGCAGACTGAGCCAAGAGGTAGGCAGCATTAAGCTCCCATGTCAAGTTGATGCTTTCTGTAGTTGCGATGTGTCAACGCCTCATCGCTTAACCCAGGTCCAAGCATCCAGCCAGTCAACCAGGTGGAAGTTGTGATGTTTCAGGACCCCACCAAGAAACCGAAGACAAAGCAGAAACCACTTCCTGACAAGATGCCTGTAAGTCTGTGCCCCTTCATCCATCCATCCATTTGTTTAACCCATTTATTTTACTTTTCCTTTTCCCCGTCTCTGTTGCTTTTGTGTCTGTGTCTGCTCTCACTTCAAGGCCGTTCAGGTAACGGAGAAGAAGCAAAGCGACCGTTTAGACGAACCCAACTTGGAAAAGGTGACACATTTTCTGACCATCAGTTGGACTGATCCACCAGATAAAGATTTCACAGCTCATCTAGTTACGCATTGAAAAATGACATGTTCACCTCAGGCTCGTCTGGAAGTCCATCGGTTTGGAATTACCGGTTATAAAAAGGAGGAGCAGCGGGTTTTTGAACAGGACAGAGCCATCATGCTGGGAGCCAGAGTAAGGATATTAAATATTTATGCGCTGCACATATTTTAATGACATCACACTACTAACATATCCTCTCAGTTGTCATGTAGCAAAGCCACGTCACCAAAAAATCATTAATTATGTTTAATGTAGCCTCCTAAGAAGAGTTATGTCAACTACAAGATGCTGCAGGCGCAGATTAAAGAGAAGAAGCAGAAGGGAAAGGAGGAGAGTCAGATGGTAAGACTTTACTCTGTGTACAAGTAATCCAGGCGCAGGTTTATTGTAATTTTACATGTGTACACATGAGACTGTAATTCCCCACTAGTGATCAATGCCACTCAACTAATTAGCTGGTTATAAAACTGGTGGAAATAATTAAATAATAATCAAACAAGCTCACAATGATTCTTATTCTCTCTCTGTAGGACTTGAAGAAAAAGAAGAAGACGAGGACCAATGAAAGGTACAGCACTAATTATCTGTATCGTGTGTGAACATTCTCCTCTAAGGTAAACTCATATTTGGGGATTACTTCTGTCATTATGAGGCATTAGCATCTTAGTTATAACAATGTAGGTTTAATGTTTACATACACCTCATTACTAGGGGAGACGAGGGGGCGGCAATGGCTCAGAGTTAGAGCTGTCGCCCACCAGTCATAGGTTCGATTCCTTGCTTCCCCAGCGGAAGTGTCCTTGGGCAAGACACTGAACCCCAAGCCGTCCCCAGTGTGTCAGCTTAAGTTGCATAGCAGCTCTGCCACCGGTGTGTGAATGTGTGTTTGTGTGCGCGAACGGTTTAATGAGATGCAGTGTCAAGCGCTTTGAGTACCAATAGGTAGAAAAGCGCTGTACAAGTGCAGACCATTGACCATTACATCTTGTGTCTCCCATCGCCATCAGAGACAAGATGAAGAAGAAGGTGTCATCTGGTTCTGGTTCAGCCCCCTCGGGTCACTTGGGTCACTTCAAGGGCGGCATGCTGGTCCTCAGCCCCAAGGAGATCCAAATGATCAAAGGCAACAAATGAGGCAAACAGGTTTGTGCCAGGGACTCACTACAAACAAACAAGAGGTCACTCGTCACTGATGAAATACGGGACAGTGTTAATGGCGACACCTTGCAGAGCCAAACCCATCGATCATTAAAATGAACCTCCAGTTTAGCAGGACCTTAATAAACAAGTCCCAGAGACGCTGAGAGATCAGATGCCATCACAGTTTATTTATTTTCTTTTTATAAATGACCCAAAAAAGACATTTGTGTTTCTCATGTTTTAAACTGCAAAGGTTTTAAAATAATGAAGTTACAATGCATTTCTGATATACAAACCATGTAATCATACAAAACATTTACACTGGCAGGAAGGGACAGGATCATAACAGGACAGATGGAGCAGAGGGGGCTTCTTTTTTTATAAAACAATGTACACACAGTAAAGTCCTGGCAAGAAGTGTCCATGAAGGCAAATACATGTAAACACTTCTAATGGAGCATGAGAAAGTAGAGTACCGGTAGTCTTGCCAGTGCAGAGTTTCTCCCTTTTTAAATCATGAGTTGCTTCTTGGAAGAAGTCACAGGACGGTCAGGATGTAAACACTGAGAAGCACAACAGACATCCTTACGTTTGTTCGAAGAGGAAAACTTAAATATAGATATGTAGCGCTGATGACGACACAATCTGATCTGGCAGTGAGCGGCTGGGTGAGGTCACAAATTCTCACACCATGTCCTTGAAGCAGCAGTTCTGTTTTGTTTTACCTGTGTTTATATGAAATGCAAAGCTTATGTGCAGCACATCACACATCTGAAGCTGTGACCAAATCTGTTGAACAAGTTGTCACCGTTTTCACAAGTCGTTCAGCTGTTTCTGAACAAACGGTAGAGGGCAAGCGAAATAAATATGTAAATTAACACGTTTTCACACTTTATAGTGGTCAAATAAACAATATTGTTTCCCTGCTGGTAAGGTAAATACAGGATCATACAGCAGTGACATGCTTTTATCTCCGCAACAAACAGTCCTGTTAAGTCACATTCATGAGTGGACAACTGGGGTAAAGGGACATGCCATATAATATCACATCTACACAGGGGTGACTACAGTGTGATTAACTTTAAATGCATGTTATTTCCATCTGCCACATAAAGTGATTGATATAAATTTAAAAGCCAGAACATTGTAACGGATAAATTTTCTTAGAACATCAAATGCATCTTTCCCCTCCTCTCGGCAGACACGTAACCTCAAATCTTCCAGACTTTTAAGGGAAAGAAGACTCCCCAAGTTATGAGACAGATGCCTCCCTTCGCTCGTGGGCTTAAAATGTATTCATGCTTACAGCAAAGTCAACCTTGGGGCAGGATTTTCCTCTGAGGTGGGAGCAGGGTCACAGTACAGCAGCTTCACGTGAATCAAGCGTAGCCCTTGGGTGGTAGCTGGCAGTCACGGAATAAAATGAAAAACCCTCTGGCAGATAAATGTTGGGTTTCTGGGTCAGAAAAACAAACAAACTGGTTCAGCTCTTGATTTTTCCACCCACGCAGGACTGTGGTCATGTGGGAAAGATGTTAAATATGAGTTTAATAAATACTGTTAAACCTCAAAAAGTAGAAAGTCTTCAATAAATCTGCAGTATTTGCTTCCTGATTTGTCACAATTATTCACTACTGTAAAGATCTACTAATCATTTATTTTGATCTGGATGGACAGAAAACAGCAAGAAGACCTTCAGTACTGTAGCACTGTGTGATTCTGTTCATTCTTGGGGCATTTAAACCAGGTGGTTGGTAGAATACGCTGCCTGCAGTTTGTAAACAACCGGTAAAATCACTTCTTGTCTCCCTGATTAAATGTTTGGCTGTCAGATAATAGCTTATGATTGCAATTAATACAAGTGACGTAATATTTCCAGAGGAGTCAGCGATTAAAGGTACCAAAACTTAACAGGATTAAATGATCCTGCTGTTGCCACCGTCGACCAGCAGAGGGCGAGCTGAGTTAGCAGCTTTAACATCACTCATTGCAGACAGCACAGAACACTATTTACAGTACAGCTTCAGATATTTTGTAAACTTGTTTCATAATTAATCCATGCTCATTAGCACGCGTCATTAACACTCACATATCAGTATTTACAGTAGTAGAGTTTCCATTCACACGCAACCCGTGGATGCCAGGTACAGTAAATAACTTTAAATTAATTTAAAAATCAACTCCTCCTTTTCTGCTGCATTAGATGATCAAATATACACTTGTAATAAACAAACCCCAACTTCAGTGAAGTTAGGATTCTGTGTGAAACTTGAGCTGGGGTTTGTGTTAAAGCATCTCGCTGTATAACCGTAGTCACAGTGGTGTGGTTGGATTTAGAAGCTACTGTCCTCTCCAGCAAATGTAGCTTTACCTGACGTGACTTTTCAACATTATTTTCCAAGGTGTTTCAAACTAAGTAAAGAGGAACGTTCGGCTTGTGTACAATCGGATGCTCTAGTAATCGCGTTGTCAATCATGTACAAGGAAAAGGTTCCAGTCTGTAGTAAGCCTGTAGGAAATCTATTCTAACATTGTTGCACAGAGCTGAGATGAAGACTGACGCCACCTTCATCTCTGAAGGAAGACGCAGCCATCTGCCACTTGGTGTTTTAGCATCGCTTCACCTCAATAATTAACACGTCATACGTCTTTTTTAAGCTGTAGCACAAAGGCAGTTCCCCCTGTGCTTCTGGTAATTTATACTAACTGGCTGCTGGCTGTGGCTTCAAATCTGCCATATGGTGCAGGTGTCAGTGGTTTATCTTTCAGTGTAAGTTCCTGCAATGAACCAAATTGTCTATTTTTTTATCCACTTCAGCTGACGTGAGTAAAGAAAGATACACATCTGCCATATTACTGAAAACTGAAAAGAAGTCCAACCTGATCCTTTCTGACTTGGCCTCGCGTGCACCTGCACTACCGAGCTCTCTCCAGTGTCACATCGTATGAGAAAGAGAGCTGGTCACCAGCAGTGGATTAAAGATGGCTGTCTCATTCCTATCCACAGATAAGGAATCGTTTCTGTGCTGAACTCTGACGAAGAAGGAAAAAACTGAAAAGACAGAAGCCAGTGATGCTGCAGTCACAACTGGGATAAAAGTGCGCAGGGAAAGTTTAGCCTTTAAATATTTCATGAGCAAAACAACCGGCAAACACTCTCTTCATCCAGCTTTAGGTTCCAAGCGGTAAACACCTGAGAGCGAAGCGGAGCAACACTAATCACTGCTCAGTCGTTCCTCTTTCATTCTAGCCTCCTACAAGCACCGAGCCGCTGTAGACTTTCAAACATGGAGATGGAATTTACTGATCAGTCTGTGTGACTTCAGCACAGATGCTGCAGTTTTCCCCCGTTGTTGTTTTCATTTAGATAAGTTTGGCCTCAGGTTATGAAGAGGTTATGTTCACAGATAGAAACAAAGTAGGGCAATCCACAGTGACATCCACACACATCATTGTATTTATAACCAGTAGGAACTCGGGTTTCTTCCTTCTTCCCAAATGACCTGGCAGGGCCTCACACCAAGATGTATTCAAAGCAAAGGGCACCTTGAGAGGGACCAAAGAGGAGTAACCCCCATCTTGGAAAAGGTCCATGTGGGAGCGAGCCGAAGGCTGCATGTGACACTGTTGGTGTGTATTCAGGCCACGCTCAGCTCCTACTGTTTGATATTCTTTGGCACCTCCAGGCCCGTCAGTAAGGTCACCTGAACGAGACAAACACAGAGCGGACTGATTTACTGGGCTATTCAGAGTCACGTGTAGCTAGAGAGAAACTAGTCGACTGAGCTGCTGAAAATAGTGACCAGAACAATTCTTGGTTCCAGAACTTGGTTTGGGTGATTGCATATGACAGTAACAGTGAAGGAACCAGCTTCTCTCAATTACAACTCATTAGCTATGAATCCAATGCAACAGCAGTGGCTCCTGTGGCATTTTGGAAATGTTAGTTCTAAATATCAGTTTAACTGATATCAAACAGGAAATGCAGTTTTGAGAGACTGGAAGCAGTAAATGTTTGATTTGATGAACAATTAAACATTCATCAAAGCTGACTTTGATTCGCTCTCTGTCAACAACTAAATAAGTTATTTTATTCCTTCTTTAGGAGCGTGACTCTTAAATGTAGGTTAGTGCAATGCAGCAGTGCACAATACCAGTAAATCCTGACTTCTTCCAGGTTCCGTATCGTGAGAAATCATAACACTGACCTGTACGTTTCTGTTGAGGCTGACAGCGGGCACGAACACCCCATCCAGGTTCTCGAAGGCAGTCGGCCCGTGCTGCTTCTTGTTGATGTAGAAAGCCAGAGTGTGTTTGGTCAGATCCAGCAGGACACCAACAGTCGCGCCCTTAGCGATGCCTCCCTCGGCCCTACACACACAAGCCGATAAATGCTTGGACTCGTTGTTTGTTTACCTACAGTCTAGCACTAGCGTGAGGATGTAAATAATAACTTAAAACACAAGGTGGATAATGAGCTCAGAAAAGTTGCAGGTTTCGCATATTCTGCTTCTCTCTTGTGAATAAATGTTTAATGAGCGTTGGATCGTTTCCTCCCAACAATGGGATGTTGCAGGAAGATGAATGTCTCCTGCAGTCTCCTCCCCGTGTGTTTGCGAGCTGATGCTGTATGAGCTCCGGGGGTTTGCTGCATGTTACTACATAATGATGAATGGAATAAGAGACGAGAGTGTCTGTCTCCTGCTGTTCAAACTGCCATGCAGGATGTACGCTTAATTAAACATTCACTTATTAGTCAATATACAGGTCTTTGTGTTTTATTTTATTCCTTTGAATGGCCTGTTCATTAATCTACACCTTAAATGTGAAATTTCATCTAACGCGGTTTGCACCTACCTGTTGGTGTGGGAGTTGTTGTGCATGAACCATGAGCGGTTGTTGTCCACATACATGGCCCAGGCCTTGTCGTCTTTCCCCAACATCATGTCTTTCATGGTGTTGATCCTCGCGACGCCAAACGCAGGGTCTGGATGGTTGTCATAGCGATCGATGCTGACCTCCCAGTAATGGATGCCCTTATATCAAGACCAAGCGCAGTACATTTGTGATGGAATAGTGTAGACTGCCTATGTGTAAATACACCGAGGGCCATAACCTTTAAATTTGATGAAGTATATAATAATTGTGATTCAAACTCAGTGCTGTCGTGTTACCTTAGAGAAAGCTGCGGTTCCCAGCACCACGCGGTCATCGTAGCTGTTGCACGTGACCGTCTGGTTTTCATTGGTCAAAACAATGTCCCGATGAGCTGAGGAGGGGTCAAAGGTGAACCAAGCCACTGCAAAATATATATAATACATGGAAACAACTCATTAATTCTTTTTGGACAAATGCATTTAAGGATTCAAACCATTCAAATCTAACTAAACTAAGAGAGATTAAAGATGAGATTAAATTCATTCTTGCTGCAGACAGTAGCAGCTTTTTCCCCCCAGTTTCCTCACATTTCCTTTTATTCTCTACCTCTCTCACCTTTTGCTCCATCTTATTTCTATTCTTCCACAATCTTTACAAAGGTTCTCTCTCTTTCATTTACTTCATTCATTCCCTTTGTCAACCAGGAAGCTAATACACACACACACACACACACACACACACACCCTACCATCGGAAGTCTTGAGTAGGACTGTCTTGCTGTACGGTCCCACACCGATGGTGTTGTAGGCCTTCACCCTGGCATTGTAGGAGCTGTTAAAGTGTAGGCCATCCACTGTGCATACTGTCTCCTTCCCCACATAGACCTCCTAGCCATACACAGAGAAACACACAAAGCAATAATTACACGCACAACAACTGATACAAGCTGTGACTTTGTTACATAAAGTAACGTAGGACCTCAGTGTGAGTAGAAGTGTGGTACCGACCCTGTATTGACCTCCGTTCCCATCGTCCAGCTCCAGGATGTAGCCCTCTATGGGGTTGCCAGGGGGTGCAATCACCCTCCAGGCCAGGGTGGCACTGTTGTCTCTAGTGCAGGACTTTTCCAGCTGCAGGAGAGGAGCTGCTGGCACTGAGGGTCCAGACTCCACTGTGAGAAGAGATGAATGGATGGTGATGTAATTTAGAAGAATGGAGTCATGGACCAAAGAGGAAGACAAAGAGTGATGTCATCAGTTGGCTGATCACATTTAAACAAACTAATGAGCAAGAAATAGGAGCTTGACTGTGGATTTAAAGTTCAGTCCAGGTTCACACAACAGCTTAGAAAACAATTAGTGCTTTAACTAGGCCACGTGAAGGCGTCACCGGCGCAGCAGCGCTAGTTGCACGTTAGGTTAGACTGTGTTTACCGTCAACATCAAGTGGTAAAACTGCTTCACATCAGGCAAAACAACGAAAAACACAACATCAAACGACCTCAACTTGTGCTGGTAAAACTAATAAAATAACGTTACATAAAACGAGACACAAAGAACAAGCTGACTAACAAACTACTCAACTTAGGTCTCAGGGCAATAAAATGTGTTTGTTATTATGACTTTATCTGTCTGATCTTTCAAAATAAAACATGAGCATAGTGAAGATGCAAGGGGAAGGCCGCAACCATGACAAACAGAATAATATAGTAGGATCTTAGGAATATTCATTTTGTCATCAATATCAATAGTTCAGTTCACTTTTTCCCAGCATCTGTAGCCAAAGTAGTTCTTTGATTCATGCGTAAGCAACATTTATTGAAGAAGTCTCTTCTCTGTTTCTGGGTGTCCTCATGCCATCTCTACAGCAGCATGCCACGCAAATTAGCCAGGCAGTAATAGAATAGAGCACAATGCATCTCCCAGACAATTATGATCAATATTTCCTCTGCTTATTAAAATGTCAAAAACAGCAACAGCCAAATACATTTGTGAATACGAATTGGTATTAGAAACAAAGAAGTTCTTCAGGCTACACTCTTCTATCTGGAGAGTTTGCATCGCAGGCTTCCAGTGAAGGCAGAATTACTAAACAGAGGTGTCATTCATTTAAAGGGAGCTGGAAAACAAAAAGCATGCAGAGGAGGCTTCAGCCACACTGGCTGTGAGGGCTGTGAGGGCTGTGAGGGGGACCAGGACTGAGGGGGAGGAGGGACTGACAAAAGAAATGCAAGGGAGGAATACAGAGGTTTACTTTGAAAAGTAGAGTCTCTGAAATACCTCCTGGGCTCTCTGTCTCCATCTCAGCCTCACCACTGTCTGCTGCTTGGATTTGTTTCACTGATGCATTCTCCTGCGCCTCTGGAAATGTGATGTTGGTTTAGGGGTTTCAATACAAGCAAAGGCATGATGGCATATAAAGTAGCCGACACTGGCAGCAGGACCAGCGGGGAAAGTGAGATAGATGGAATCAGATCCATGACGGTGGTCCGAACATCAACACAGCCATGAACGTCCCAGTATGTTCTAACCGTGATGAATGAATTGATGGAACTGGCGTAACTTTATTATTTTATGATTCATAATCCACCATGTTAAAACTTCATCAGCGTTAAAGCATCTTCTGCACATATTGTGAGAACACAGAGGATTTGATGCAAATATTTTCTAATCATTATAAAAACTATGACTGTGAATTTCCAACTTTCAGATATTATTTGTCTCAGAACAACAACCTTCTTCTACTTGTGGACTAGAATGACGCCTACATAGAATCCACTTTGTTTGTGGCCTGTGGATCAGGATCACGTTCTTTACTTCATGTCTTGTGATTTGAGCTGGAGCTAATCAGTTGTGCGCACTGTCGATCATGTAAATGAAGCTCACAAAAGCTGATGGATGTATTTATGAGTTAAGTGCTCATCTGGGGGTTTATGTGTGTTGCGCGATAACTTTATTTATACTATCAGGGAAAGTTAGAGTTAAACCAGAAATGAGCAGTGTATAAATCTATTGAAATGAAAGGAATCATATTTTATTCATTTAGGATCTCATTTAATGAAGCTGCCAGAGCTGGCGGCTCCGCGGTCGTATTGGAAACAGTAGCTCATTCCACCAAGACGAGGGAATCATCACTGTCAGAAACGTCTCGTATAGACTTGACTATTTGAAGTCAGCGCAGTATAACGACACTGTAAAACTAATTTATGGCAAGTGTACAATACAGTGGAGCTCGGAGGATAGAACCTCCTACCCAGGAGTATTAATTATTATACACTTTGGGAAGCTGAAAAGTAGGTCTGACACATGATTTTAAATTGCCTGCAGTGCTGTGACTGCTTACCTTTGCCCTGGCAGAAGTCCAGCTGCAGGATGGTCTGCAGCAGCGAGTCCGTGTTCAGCGTGAGGTCAAACTCGGGGCCAACCTTTGGCTCCAGGGCTCCTTTCACCCACTGGTCCTGAGACGACGCAACTCGCTTTATCAGGGCGTCTGAGATCTGTGTTCACACACGAGGCACATGCACACGTTAGCGTGCTTGCAAGGCTGCTAGACCCTCCTGAGCAAATCCTCTGTTCTAAGATCTGTTTCATCCATAGCTTGAGCATATTGTGTTTGATAAGTGAAATAAAGTGTCTAACAGCGCAGTTCAAATATTTAAGGATATGATTTAGACCTTTCATCTGCTGGTAAGAGCCTCAGTGCCTCAGGAAAAAACGAAGTGAATGCGCTGTATTAAATCACTTTCAGCTGCAAAACAAATGTTTCCGTCGTCTTTAAAAGCAGAATAAGAAACAAAGACTTGGAAAATCAGCCTTGAGCAATAAAACACTGATCGCTTAATTTTGCCTTACTTTGTCATCTCAGATTATCAGAATTTAAAAGTTTGAACTTGCACTAAACACATATCTTCACACAGGAAGGTAAGCGTAATAAGAGCCTCTGGTTAGGATTTAAAGAATTGGCTACAATAAATTAAAATAAATGCACGTTATAAAATATTCAATATGTGTCTCTTGGGACTGTGCTTGTCCACTTCATCTGCCTTTAACCTTCCTGTATTTCTCTTGACCTACCGAAGATCGGGAAGAAACCGAAAGCTGCAAATGTAGCTGAGAGGCTAGAGAAGCTTTAAACACAATTAGATCCCAAGCAGTAGAAAAGAATTTTGCTAATCCATCGTGACGCAGTTGGATTTTTAATACCTCTCTAGTGTCACTTCCAACCTGAGACTCCTCAAATAGAAGTGAATGCTTATTTGTGATATGCGCTGCATAAACGTCCAGTCACACACAGAACAACTTGTTGTCTCGCAGGTTTCATTGTAAAATGTAATGATTTATTCAAAATCATCAACGCGTTAGAGGCTCTGGTCTCTGGGGCTCGTTCCCAGCACACGTCACATTCGTCCTTTACCACTTTGACCCAACATGCAACAATCAATAACTATTGATGAGCTACTGAGCCTGCTGATAACTGAACGAGTCGGGGGAATAAAACAGATCAGCTGCAGTATTAGTAAAGCAAATCAGAGGCTCTTATGTTGCCCGTACAGATGTGCTGAGGCTCGGTTACCTGGAGGAATCCACTCGGATCATTTTCTTTGAGGACCTCCAGGCAGTACTCCATCATGCCGGTGGTCTGACGTAGCTTCATGGTGCAGTGGGTGATCTGGTCCCGCACCACCTGACACCAACAGACATTAGAACATTAGACGAACTTCATCCCCTAACTCCCACATTTTGTCCAAATAAAAGCAAATCTGGACCACGCAAGACACACACACATCCTGTGACACATGCACCAGCTTTTCAAAGGGTTAGTAGGAGATTAGACGAATCACGAATTATACCATTAACCAGTGGTAAATGAATCCGAGATAATTAGATGGTGTTCTGCTAATTAGTCGCCTTGTTTATCAATGGTTCATAAAACCACTGTTCACTATTCACCTTTCAGCTGCTGTCAGACAGAAAGATGAAAAAATAGATAAAACCATATAATCATGTTTGATTTTTTTATATTTACATTTATTATAATACTCTGGTCTGGTCTAGAAATTAGCTTGAGCGTATTAATTTGTTATCACTGTCTAAAATTTAATTAAAGGATAAAAATCCAGAGTTTTGCAGTTACTGTGTATCTTACGTGGCTTTAATGTTGCTGAAATTCATTTATATCAAAATACACAGACAGACTCTCAAATTATATACCAAGACAACATTTGCCTTTCACTTCACGTTGGCAAAGCCCTGCTCTTATCTCCTGTGTAAACATCATGAAGTATGAAGCGTGAAGCCTGAGTAAATCTCAGATTTATTTCAATTTCCTTCCGTCCCTCTGAGACGAGCCGCCGGCCGGGCTGAGGGGCTTTTTTCACGTGTTCCACATGCGTCTGGAATGAATCTGAGGCTGTGAATATAGAAACATGTTAATGCAAGCCCATACAGGAATACCAAACGTGCCCATCTGCATCCCCAGAACATTCTCAGTTCAGGCTGAAGCAATTTCTGGACTTATTGTCTGTTTTGGCGAACAATGGCGGCATTAAATTATTAATTTATGGACCTGTAAATTGGGGCCATTTAGAGAACTTCTGTAAAATCCAATCCAAGTAAACCTAGAATGATAATTATCGGACACATGCAGTGAGCATTTCTACCCTGAGACTCAAATGTGTTGCTTTTAAGGGATTAAGCTTTGGCTTGTTTTAGAAGTATCTCCCTTCCTTAGTGCTTTTATTCTTTCTGTTTTTTCTGTTTTGATCTGGTCATAGACATTTCAACAAAAACAGATTAAAAGGCTTGTACAGTAAGTGCTTTTGAAAAAAAGTTGAAGCCAAAGGGCAAGTTCACAGTCAGAAGAATAGGACGATCCTCCGATCATCTGTGGGAATTGTCTAATGTCGAAGACAAGCTGTGTTCAGACGAATGATGATGACTTAACGAAAAGCCGCAGTTTGTTTCCTGTGGGAGCTGTTGTGTGAAAATGTACAAATAATGGCTGAACAATACACTTTCTACTGAATATGTGGACTGATGGAAACACCATCCAGTGTCAGACTGAGCTGTGTCCAACTCAGCATTATGTAAAACGAGGCCAAGCTTTTGAGTCGGTGCTCGTCTATTTTCATTTGTCTCTCATAGCACAGTTAAAACTCTATTCTCCCCAAATGAAGGCATATTTAGGTAAAGATCATCTCCACTCAGCTGTTTTGCTCTTGTCCCTGTCTCCCTTCCGCCTCCAGCTTGTTGCCCTCTGGCTAAATCTCAATCCCGGCCTGCAAATAATGACAACAGCTGTCCTTGAGGCTTCCATCCAAACACCCCCCACCCTCCCACCTCCTCCGTCGGCCAGACGGTCAGTCGGTCACTGGGCACGTTGAAGCTGGGCAGGCATCCATGTGATGCACCAGTACTTAGAAAAGCCACAGCAGTGGATTCACACAGGAAATTTATAGAGTAACAACCGAACAAAAATGATTTGATTTATTAGCTGTGACCTGAATATTTTCACAGTCAAAGCCTTGAAAGAACATTTTGCCAATCAGTCTACTACTGTAAGCAGGTTACAGAATATTCATGCACAATTCAGAATAAATAAATACACAAAGAATAGACTAAATCTGATGAACACTGTTTAGCTGCGCGTAGCTTCATACAGATGCCTATTGACTGACATAAATATTTAATGTTGAAATGAAACTATTAGATGCTGCTGCTGGAACAAAATTCACAGATTATGGGTTTGCTGTTGCAAAAGGTGTAAAACAAACACAGACCTGCTGGTGTAACAACCGAAATAAACACTATTAGTTATTTACTCATCAGTGAAAGGACTGTTTGGATCGATCATCGCGTTGATGATGGACACTGTTGGGCTCCACCGGTCTCACCTTCAGCTTGTACTCCTTCTCCTTGGTGACCTTGGTGAGCAGTTTGGCTTTCTGTCTGGTCAGCGCTTCGATCAGGGAGTCGCACTGTGCCACAAGGCAAGCTTCAAACTCCACGCCGCTCTCCTGAAGCAGCATCACAAACACAAAAACAAGGAGGACATCTGAATCTTCCTTCTAGTGGTTCAGGTGGCGGAGATAGGTCTGTTGGTGTTCGCCTCATTTAGCAGCCAGATTGTTTGTTGTTACTGATATGCTAATGTAGCTCCAGCGCTTGTTCTATTTTTGTCAGCTCCACACAAACATTAGTATAAAGTGGTAAATATTTAAATAGACTGCGGATAAAAACATGTTATACAGCACATTCACCATCTGCTTGTACAACTGCCATCATCTCTGTGTTTGCCTCGTGATTCAAATACACGTGTAAAATGCAGTTTACATACATCTCTGTACTGCACAAACAGGCCGGGTGTGATTTTGGTTGCTGTCGATTTATAATATACAGAACAAGAAGGTCATGAATGTGACGTGGTAGCCAGTCGAGGGAGGGAAGGACTGTACTCCTGGATTCCTAGTCAGGAATGAAGGGGTGGATCCAACCAGTAGGCGAGTGCAGTGTAATGAACAGCTTTGGGATGCGTGTCCTGTTTGGCGCGTTGCCGGGGTTTGATTGCACATGATGTTGGTTCAGCATTGCAGTGATTAAAATTTGGGATAACGAGACTTTATGTTCTGCATATTTCTACTGCAAACGTAAAAGCAGACACTCCTGCTTTACTTCCACACAGGCTCAGCCTCTAAAAGCCAAGCGTTCAGACAGTTCAGTTAATTTTATATGTGCACAGAACCCACATGATGAGACTTAGCTGATATCTGAGTTTTCCAATCAGGCCCCTTCCACGAAGGGACACGGTTTTGTTGAGTGAGCGAATGTCTGCAGATTTTTCTCTCTTTTCGCACACATGCCTCTAAACGCCTGCTCGGCTTGGACAAGATATGACATAGCAGTGAGGAAGTGTGTCTTTGTGTGTAAGAGGGTGTGCCTGACTGGCAGATGCTGCAGGAGAGATTAGCTGCAACCACAACGCCATCCAAAGGGAAAACACACAGACGTACACAAATAAACACACACGCTGGGCTGATATGGCTGCTTTGGTCTGGTGATCGGTGGAACCTCCCTCCTTCACATTTTGAGGAGTCCAAATATTTGTCTGTGACTGATCTATTTGCCGCTTATTGAACATTACCAGCTATTTTCTCAAAGCAATTTATTCTCTCTCTCTCTCTCTCTCTCTCTCTCTCTCTCTCTCTCTCTCTCTCTCTCTCTCTATATATATATATATATATATATATATATATATATATATATATATATATATATATATATATATATATATATATAAACACACACACACACACACATCCCTGTAGCTGCAAGGAAGTGATCAGACACGATTATTGGTTCTGGCATAATCTTGCACAAACAGACATCTGTGCTCTTGGAGACCCAGAGAAAATCCAATGCAAAGCACAAATGCTGAGTTGTTGTGAGGTTCATACGTTTCCTTCCAGCAGGTTTCCCTCTGTAGCTAAGACGTCACTGAGGTTTGTCCAGGAAGCCGCTGGTAGCGTTGGGATGCGTGTTCAGTGTATTTCACACAGAATAAATTGGTGTTACCTGTATCTGCTGCAGCATGTTTTTGAGCTGAACCAGGAACTCCTTGGCATCTTTAGCTTTGTCAGAGACGCCGTTCAGAGCCTGGGAGAGCTGGCACTGCAGACACAGACAGAAACACACAACAATTACAACAAGTCTCTTCAGGCATCTTAGTCAGTAATATTTGCAGCGTTTAACCAAAGGATTGAATTCCACACAGATTTCTTCTGTGGTGACTGTCCCACCAGTACAACCAGAGATAAACTGAGGCTTTAAGGTTGGTGATCATTTAACCCCACAGACCCGTCTCCCTGGATGCTCAGATTACATGTGATCATAGCTTAAAGTCCCTGGGACCTCTGGGGGCTTTGCGTGCTTGTCTTAAATAAAGGGATTAACTTCATAATCTAGTTTATGGTCTGATCTTGACTGGTCAAGGTTAGAAACATACACATTCTGTCATAGTAACAACACTATTTCAAAACACAATATGAATATAAAAATCAAAATTAAGTCGGGAAATAGTAAGTAAGTAAGTAAGTAAATTCAACTTGAACATGAACTTTTAATGCACACAATTCCATTTAGACCAATAACACAACAGCACTAACCACACTGCTACGTTTCTGTCCCTCATCCCGTGTGATTCTTAACTAGTGTTGCACAGCTGCTTAGGTTTTAGGTTTTATTAGCTTGTGTTCCATACTGAGATTCACAGACATAACAGTTTAATAGGAAAATCGAGAAAAACCTTCCTCTTAGTAAAGGTGTATACTTATTAAATTCTGATGGCACATCCAGGGTTGTCATACAAGTGTCCACATATTAAAACATATCTGTTCAAAAAAGCAACAAGGGCTGTAGATTGAGTACAGATGGTCTTTAGTCAGTGGAGATACGAAGCAAACCCTCCCATCCATTTTACTAATCACGGGGCGGATTACATAGTCAAATCAATTTAGACACACTTTTTATGCGTGTGCATCAGTCACTGGTAAATTAGAATAGACAGGACAAAGGAAACACACACTGTTACACACATGCCAAGCTGTGATGAATCTGTTCTGCTGGTGCTGCACCCACATTCTCCACCTGCTTCCCGTTTTCTGGATGGTGGTTGTTTGAACACACACACGCTGCCAGAATGTGATAAGAAGTGGGAGGACGTCCCTCTATTCGTATAGACGTCATAAACATTATATGGAGCAAAAGTCAGAAGGTCGGGTGGTCTTGTTATTCTTCAGATGTCAGCACTAATATGTGAGTGTGTGAGGATTATTAAAAGCTTGTCCTTTGAGGGTGTGCTTGAAAGAAAGTAAAAGCTAAAAATAGACAATAAGCACAAGTTTATCACTCATTAGACGCGAATGGTCGTAAAAATGAAAACTACTTAAATGTAGAGCGTGTTTTCCATGTGTGCTTTTCTTTGCCTCTGCACACATGAAGCCTTATTACTGGAGATTCATGTTTGTAATGTTTCAAACAATGCAGCAGGATGTTTTCTACTAAAATTAATCAACTAAACTATGATCGGTTTATTTTT
This sequence comes from Macropodus opercularis, assembly GCA_030770545.1. Classification (NCBI taxonomy): domain Eukaryota; kingdom Metazoa; phylum Chordata; class Actinopteri; order Anabantiformes; family Osphronemidae; genus Macropodus; species Macropodus opercularis. The sequence continues at coordinate 2,592,459 of CM061112.1, forward strand.
TTAACCCTTGGTTATGTGTTAAAGCACATCTGCCATCATACAGTACTGCAAGCGCAATCTGCTCTCTCCACCCCCACCACTGCACACGTGCTGATCTTATCTCTGTCCGGCCTCTTTCATGCATGTTCCATCCAGAGTCAGGAGACGTGAGGAGGTCATGGATCACAAATCAAGCCGCTCTTCTGTGGAGCTTCTTGCTGCTCCTCACCAAGAGGCCATCTGGCTCAGCAAGCTGTCTGGCCCGTGTGTGTGTGTGTGTGTGTGTGTGTGTGTTTGTGTGTACATGCTCATGCCAAGATGCTAACAAGGGGATGATGGATGTGCCATACGAGGGCCGTCCTGGCACACCCCCTGCTCTCATTTGTCCAGTCTTTGTTAATTTATCTGCAGCACTGCTCATCGGGTCAAAGTCCTGAACCACATCCACCCTCCAGTTTGGTTGCTGCTTCATTTTTTGCTGCTGCATATTTTCTAGTAATTTATTGATTTGTTAACTACATGGTTCTTCTTCAGAGATGAAGCTTTGCCCAGTAGGCAGATGGACACAAAGACAGGTTCCCACCAGTAACAAGCAACAGACAGTGATGATCATAGCATCCAGAGGCCAAAGCGCAGGTGTGTTTATTTTTATTCCAGTAAAGAACTGGGCAAGAAGACAGAAGACGTTGAGACACTTTTACTCATTCAAGTTCATAACAGGTCTTATTTTGCAGGGCCAGCATAAACAGCAGTAATCTACGTATTTATCATTCTGTGACTGCTACCTTAGTTTTTATCATCTGGACATGCCTACATATACAAAATATCTGCATGTTCAACTTATGCTCACGAGAGAAAAATAAATAAAAAGAACATTTGTTTAAAAGCTTTAAGATACGAGTTAATAAATTCTATTCTTGCCGAGCCTGAATGCACTAACACGAATCCCAGGCCTAAACTTGGCCACAGTCACGATGCATCAGCCCACACTAAACCGCGGTAAAATGTGTACACCAGCGTTGAAATGTGACAAGTCTGCCCTGCAGGAAAAGTACCAGCGTTTGAGGAAACGGTGCAGAGATTTGGAACAAATAAGAAAGTCCCGAACACAGAGAATTGAAAGTGACAAATATAAGAAGAACCAGAATTCATCTCAGTGAACACACCTGCAGAACACAGCCATACTTTCTGAAATGCAATTTCTTGCCTCCTTTGTTTCTTTTGTTCTCCTCCCCTTGACCTTTTCCATCCTTTTATTACTCCTCGTAACTGGAGAGTCATTTTTCTTTTTCCTCCTGTCAGCACTCCTCTCAGAGACAAGTGCTATTATCTCATCATCTTATTACAGGAGCAATAGAGGACAATTTATTCAGTCTGCGACATTCATTCAGGCTCAACTGCGGCTCACTGATATGTTTCAGACAGCTGAGAACAGCCAGACAGGAAAACGTCAGTAGTATGGTTTTTGTCTATGGTTTTTGGGCTGAGTCTACTTATTTCTATAAATGTTGTTGTTCTTATGACACTTAAGCCACGTTGGACAGACTCAGGGCTCACTGTGAACCAGAGGAGAACTGATGTTTTATGTTTGGCTGCCAGTCGGAGTAATGGTTGATGGTGGTGCTGACCTTGTAGAAATGACGCCCAGGGGACATTCAGACTCGCAGGAGATGAGTCTGAGCCTCTTATTTACCTCCTCGCCGCCCGTTTTCTTTCTCATTTGCATTGAAGCATTTACGTTGCTTTATGTCTCCATTTTCATGACCTCCATCACCAGATGTGTATCTACATGAATGCACCCAAAATGTACGACAGCATCCCATGAACCTTCACTGTGAGCTAAATGAGCTGGTGGCAGACTGTACGGCGAGTCTGGCTACAACTAGAGCCACTTCCTGATAGATTGCGGAGGATGCAGCCGCCTCCACAATCAACAACTCTGTGCGTCATGGTTCGCACTCAGTTCTGAGTTGGATGTGGATGGAAGCGCTTACGCAACACTGATGCGTAAAGATGGTTTTTATTCATAGTTGTATGACTTTAAAAAAGGTCGACCCCGGTGTTTTCGGAGTGGGAGAAATACAAACGTGCAGAAATAGCTCACACATCCTCCAAAGGAAAGTAAAGCAGCACAGACTGCACAGTATCACAGCATTTGTAGTTGTACGTCGGCAGAGCAATCAGTCGGTCTAGTCAGCCAGCTGTGTTACAGTATTAGTGGTTCACATCTGGGGAAGGTCAGAACCAATTTCCTCCCCTTCCTCCTCTCATGCACCACTGCTCAGCCTCACAGTCATTTGAAGGCTAATACACAAAAGTAACCCGACGCACAAAAGCTTCCGTATTGTAGCAGCACCAGAACAGCTCAAGCACGAGTCCATAAACGCGAACCAGTGTTATGTTTAACCCCGTGAAAGTCAAGTTCACAGAATGGTTGTATTCCTTATTAACCTTTGCACTGCATTGGCTTTTGTGCCTGGCTGCTTGGTCCAGTTCTTGTTGAGATAAGTGGTTGACTCGCTACTTTCCCTACTGCACCTAAAGGTGTGCTGCTGGCCCCATAACCCAAAGAACAGTCACACAGGGCAGGATTTACGCTTCACGCAGAGCAGAAAGTGCCTTATGAACCTTTTTAAGCATCTATATGTAACATGCTGTATAAATATTTATAGCTCGGGGATTAGTGCCTAAGTATGTTCAGTGAAGCTGTATAAAAAGGACACGTTCACTAGTGCTGCTTCATCTACTTCCTCCCCATGAGTCAGCATCTATAACATCATATAAACCTTGGAACTGAGTGACATTAAATTCTGTATTATTCCATTACATTAGCATAATGTGAAGTTTTACTGCAACATTATCTTTAATTGTCCATAAATTAGTTCCTGCAGAGCTTCCACTGGTTTTCATTATGCAGAAACTCACAACAGAAAGCAATTCCTCTCCGGTCGCTGTGGACTGTGTAGCGAGCGGGATCGGTGGCTGCAGCCAAACCTGCCTGATTAACAGGAAAGATAATGCATCATATCTTCTCCCTGGGTTTTGCTCATTGTGTGAGAGAGTGCAGAGGCATGAAAAGTGCTGCAGAGCAGAAGAACAGCCCCACTAATCAATAATTGATCAGGGCGTCTTCTGTATTAATAAAACCAGAGGGAAGGTAGATGGCCCAGGGCCTAATTACCGTTAAACAGTGATTTTAAACATTATCTAATGTAACTATTCCTTCACTGTGACTCAGAGGCTGAGAAATTATAATGCTCATCTAAGCGTTATAATCTGCTGTTTAATTTATTGGGCATCCTAATGAATGAGTGGCTGCTTGTAACCATGGTAACGACACTCCGTTGCTCTACTACGGTACGTCCACTGTCTTCCCATTGGTCCGGCATCAGCACTCACGCAGTTGCTGAAAATAGATCGCACACGGCACGTTCTGAGTTAACTACAGTAACAGACGCAGCCCGAGTCCTTCTCTGCAGTGGAGCCGGAGGAGGAAACGCGTAGTAACATGTGCATTAACCTACATTCACTGGTCCAGCAGGACGGGACCTGCTGGAGGGGGTGTGAGCTCATGACAACGTGGCGACAGGAAGCACAATAGAAATTCAGTCCCCGTGACGTGAACCATTTATTTATTAGAATTAGAGAGTTGGAGAACAGCCCACAATCACAAACATGTTGACATATGTTTAGACTTTTTAATAATCATGGCTTCTAACCAGAAACCAGAAGCTGCTCGTCACAAGTCAACCAGTCTGACCAAAATCTGGCCCCGTTCTAAAATTAGTTTAGAGGTGATTTGCTGCTAAACTGCACGGATTTAGGGATAAGAATTAGGATTAGGATGAGATTTCATCCAACACCCACTATACTCCAAGCTTTTTAAAAAAACATCTGCATGTTGTATGAGAAGGGAGGCCAGTCTTGCACTGACTGATAGGAATGAGACATTTTACTCACTTACTTATCCTCTGGCTCTTTCTGCAGACGGGCGTTTTCTAAGTGTTTTAAATGTTGGTTTAGGGCATGTAGTTAAGCTCAGAGTAATGCGAGTTACAATACTAAGACGCTCTCTACACTAAAGAGTAAAAGAGTAAGCGTGTGCTGCTCTGTGTGCTTCTGGGCCTGAGGTACGAGGCCAGTGAAGCTGACCTGTCATTTGGAATGAGGTTACTGAGCCACGGCCAGCCGGTACAGTCGGGTTAAATTACCTCAGCTGCAGCGTGTCTCCGAGATGAAAGCTCCTATTTTTGCTGATAAAACTGTCGTAATTTCGTGTAATATGGCCTAAGGCACTGGATTCAATTTCAAAGGACATATTAGATATTAGATAGAAGACACTCCACATTACAGTAGGAAAGTCTACTAAGGCTACTAACTGTAGCTATAGTAGCTTAATCTCAAACTACTAATTTGTCCTCCTACAAATGTTTTCATAAGCATTTTAATCAGTGAGCTTGATCTTTACAAATATATGCAATTTAGATCCATTAAAAATCTCACAGATATGCAATGTTTTAGAAAAGTGTCACTAGATTTTTAGTCCACATCAAAGCTCCAAGAACATAAAGAGACTGCATCATACATCACAACGAACGGGCGACAGGCAGCTCAGATAGCAGAGCGCTTGTCAAAATGTTTTGTCACAGTCCCAGTGGAGGAGACGCAAGCAAGACAAAGTGTTTACTCTTAATATGAGATGATGTAACATTGGAGAAACAAAATGGTCCATATCCTTCAACCTCCCTCCATGAAGATAGGCTAACACCTTGAAAAATGAATTTGTTTTGATCAAGACCTGCTAATATAGAGAAGCCTAGATTTAGAAACAGATATGTTTGCGTTAAAGGTGTTTACAACTGAATGAAAACACACACTTGGAAATTGAAAGACCTTTACACGAGCAGTCCATCAGCTGGACATGCAGAGAGCCCTGGACTCAAAGCTGTGTTCAAATCAAACACCAAGGACGCGAAATGACTCGTAAGTGGCTGGAAAGTAAAATGTAAATGAGCCATTTTTAACCATGTATCTCATAATTTCACTTTCGTTCTGAAATTCAAACCTGAAATTCACCCCAGAGTTCAGCACAAGATTTGTCCATTGAGTCATGTTGAAATCTTAACTTAAGATGATGGTGCAAACGCAGAACTGCACACGTCAGGAGAACCAGACTCCACATTAGAGGCTTTTAATATTTAAGTGGAGTGCCTCAGATTGCTGCTCTTTACTGGACAGAGCTGGGTCGACATACACTCACACACACTGCATGCGTGTCTTTGTGTGAGCTTTAAATAGACGCCGTGTTTTCTGCTTGAGTGATCAGAGGAAACTGGATCAGTGTGTCTTCCTCTGTCTTCCCTCAGCAAAAGTTCGTCCGCTTCACTTCTGCATATTGTCTGTGTTTGTTTCTGCCATGAACTCACAGCGTTATGCAGAACACATTATGCAAATGTCTTTCCTTGAGGTCTTCCAGCATTTGTAATGTAGTCAAATGGAGGATTTGTAAAGCATAAATGCACAAATACACACATATGCTCTCAAATGCGTAAATCATTGCAAGAAAATGACAAATTCACAGTGGAGAGTCAAATCTCAACGCAGCTGCTTCATGTTCAGCCCCCGAGGAATCTGACAGAGAACGGGGGGTTTGTTCAGACCTCAGGAGACAACGTTCACGTTCTCACAACCACATCACACACGCTCTGACATCATTCTCAGGCACTTACATTAAAGGAAAACACCAACTTTCATCTTTCTAGCTATGCTCCTAGTTTTGAGGAGTACATGTCTATAAATAGTATTAAACATTCCACTATCTTCCCTGGATTAAAATATCTTTCATCATTTCATTTTCAAGTGGAGTTAGTCGACCAAGACTACAAACACTGTAGCTTCCACTGTGGGCTTCTACTAATAATATTTGCAATGTATTAATACGCTCATTATTGTTGACTGAACCAAAAATATCAAAAAATACTGAAAAGGGACAGCTCAATGACAGGATGTACTGTGATTTATAACAAAATAAAAGCCTCAAATATGCTATTAGAGGAGGTGAAAAAATTACAAAAACAATAGTACTATAAAATATGCTGATTAATGGCAGCAGGGTCGGGACTCGTCCTTTCAGTTCAGGTACATTGCAAAAAACAATTGTGAGAAAAAAGAATTTGATGCACACAAGGAAAAACAGCAGAAGTAGAAGTAGGAGGACGCTAAGAGGATAAAGCTAAACCCACTGAAAAGAAATAGACGAGAAAGAAAAAAGGAAACGTGCCAAAATAAAAGACAGCCTCATTGACTGACACTCCAAAAAATCAACAGCCATTTCACTGATGGAACTGAAACACATGATGCTGAGGAGTAAACTCGAGCGACGGAAACCCAACTGGCCATCGATCCTCTATAACTCGAAGGACACCGCATTAACTAAGTGGCAGCCAGCTCTTATTCATACACCGCTCATTACGTCTCAACGCCCTCTCACTCGTTGTAGTCCGATGAGAATTTCACGGTCCATTTATGGGACAGGGTGAAAGAGGGAAAGATGGAGGATTCGTGGGACGGAGGGTGTGGGTAAAAAATAAGCCGAGATGTAAAGGAAGAGAGGGAATGAAATGCATATGAAAAGAAGGTAAAACAGGACGTTATCATGGATAAATTATGACTGAAATGACTGGAGGCTTCAAATCATAAACACACACACGCACAAACAGAGGAGAGAGATTAGTTCCAATGACCCACTTAGCAGAAGGCAGATAAAAATGCCTTTTAATTCAGTGAAGATGATAATGACAGTGACCTTATGAAAATGTTTAATGAATACAGAAAGTAGTCTGATTACAATGTGGCCCCATAAAGTCAGTATTAGTATACTATCGATTATTACTTTAAACCTGTTTGCATCTTCCCCTTTGGGCCTTTTTGACAAAGTTCAAAGTAAAATAGAAGTAAAATATTCAAATAATGTATAACTTATACATGTACAGTATATAATGGCCTGTGCCCTCAGACTTGTGTTTTCTTCACATGAAAATGATTGGTACAAAGAAAACAATACATTTTCGTCCACCTCATTAAAGACAGTCGGGTCCCGCCGTAAACTGAGGAGGGTGAACTTGAATTGACCCCAACTCTGGAGCAGACTTACCCTTAAAATGAATGAAAGAGTCATTAACAAATGAAGTCACAAATCACTGTAATCATCCTTTAATGAAAGAGGCGGGAGATTTCTGGGAGCCCGGTGCATTGTCCAGGAGGAAGGTTGGCTTCAGCGACAGCACAGTGGTATCACCAGGGATTTGCCAAATTGTGTGTGGTCTGGTGTTCTGGTCGGTGTAGTGTAGTGTTTCCTTGAGTCCACAGATCAGGTAGTAGCAAGCATCTAAGTATGGTCGTGGTTTCTCGCGTGTACTTGCTGGGTTTATCGATCATGACGCCCTCATAGCTTCGTAGCCGACGGTGACTTGTGGAACCCAAGTGAGACAAACACTGAGTTCTGAGAGTGGATTTCACTGCTCGTACAACCGAGTTGAATTTAGGCTTAACTCATTGCTAAACTGGCAGTTAATGAAGATGCTAATGCTAACGAAGTCTGAAAGTTGAGTCTTGGCAGTGGACAATCTCCACAGTCATACAGGTCTGTAGCTACAGGTAAAGGTGACACCATGCTGTGATTTGATTGGGCGACTGAGTCCCCCTGGGCGACGTCCTGACTAATCACAGTGACCGTTGCATGACGTCAGACATTAGAGACATTATGTCGGTGGTAGGAGCAATACTGGGTTTCACCGTGTAACGTTCAGGGGGCGTTGTTCCGCTCTTACAAAAGGGAAAAGAGCCTTAACAGTTAAATCCAACACTCCCTCTGCTGAAATGACCAAACTTAGTTCATTGTTGACTGTTAACATAAGTCCATGTATTTCATTTAAAACGTGTTTGTCAATTTTAAAAGTTACTAAATGGATTTTAGGTATCATTGATTTCCAGTGAGACGAAGGACAGCGGCTCTGCTGAAATCACTTCCTGTCTAAACTCTGATATATTGCTATTTGTTGTAAATTTTGCTCAGCTCCAACTAATGTTGACCAGAGCGTCATTGCTTCAAGCAGACTTTCACACTTCGCCCAGCTCCCACCGGAATCACATTCGTGTTTTCATATTTGCTTTCATGCTGGCAGCCATCTCCCACAGACTGATGTGTAATATCAGTGGAGTTCACCTTTAAGAAGATATCACAAGCCCAGATGTCAAAAAACTGTTTATATCCAGCATTCATCTTCCTGTCCTCAGCTGCCCGAGGAGCAACGCTGACCTCCATCGTTATTCACATCACACACATACAGAAATGGGCCTCCAACGCATGAAATAGCCCAACACAGTCATGACTCATGTTACACACATGCACAATGGAGGGTTACACCTACAGTAATCATCATAATGGGCCAACACCTGAATTATGCTGAATCACAAAGTTCTCATAGTTTCTGCTTTGCCCCACAGACTGTAAACTCAGCACAGGAAGGCGTGAGTAACATCTGCACTACGTTCTTTAAATTACACAAATTAAATAAAGAGCATAAACTGTGGAGTTTCAGACAAGTCATCCCAATATGATAACAGTTCAAAATTAACATTAAGATGATTTAACCTGTGTATTTGCAACAAAAACACAAATGCCTGAAGCCTTTTGAGAGTAAATGTGAGTCACACAAACCCGATTCAGCTCATTAGGTTCAACAGTAGCCTAATTATTATGGCTACTACCAATACAATTATAGCTTTCTAATGATTTAGGTCTGTAAGAGTGTGTTTAGCCTAATTATAGCAGCTATCAATACAGTTAGGCTTTTAAAACGCCTGTTGTGTTTAGTGTGTGTGTGTGTGACTCACTTTGTGTTGCTTCCACATGACAGGCAGCGGTTTGACATCGTGGTTGGCGTGTTTTCTCTCCTCCAGACACTTCACGCACACCGGAGTCTTACAGCTGCAGCAGAACATGCTGAAGTTCTCCGCTTCATGATCCACGCAGGTCGCCGGCTTCCTGGCGGTAGCGGGCGGCTGCTGACCGCCGCCGCTTACCGCACCTCCTCCTCCCGCCGGGTTCGGCGGCGGTACCAGGCGGTGCTTGGCGAGCGGACCGCGCGACGGATGACAGCGCTGCTGACACGCGTTACAGTAGAAGACGTCGCACTGCTCGCACATCACCGAGGCGTCCACCGGGTTGCGGTCGCACAGCTGGCACTTCGCCGCGGTTGAGGACGAGGACGAGGACGCGGAGGCGGCGCGGTTTTGCTGGTACCGCGCCACGATGGACTCCAGGAGCCGGTTTCGAGGGAAGCCCCGGAGACCCCGCTCATCCAGAGAGACGCTCCGGTGGCACAGCGGGCAGGTGAGGGAGCAGTGTCGGTGGGGGTTGGCCGGCGGAAACACCCGCACCCCGTTTGGAGACTTGAGCTGGCACGGAGTGTAGGAGCCGTAGCCGCTGTCCGTCTCGCTGTACAGACTCATCTTGTCCATGTCCAGGTAGTCGTAGTCAGAGCTGCCCGAAGCTCGGCTCTGCACCGGGGTCTCTCCCTCCGGGGTCTGGACGGTGATGTTCCGAGCACAGGCCAGACAGACATTGTGGGAGCACGGCAGCAGGATGGGGTCCTTGAACAGAGAACCGCAAACGGGACATTTTAACTCTTCCTCCATCGCTCCCGTCTGCTTCGGTGGAGCGGAGGGAGAAGCTGCTTCAATGAAAACACTTCAGCACCGACTGACGCGGACAGCTCCCTGCGCTACTCTGCGCAGGCGTGCGCGGTGGATCATGGGATATGTGGTTTGAGATGATCCATCCGGTTGGTCTGCACCAGCCAGGGTCCCTCCTTTCCCATTCATACAGGAATACATATATGCTAATTTATTTGTTTTCTCCCACTTAAGGACAACAATGAGCATATTTTAGGCAAAGAAGATAAATGTTTGTGGAGGAGAGAAGCCTCAGGGAGAGGTCTGTCATAACCATGATCCAACCTGCCCTTTCATCCTTCCCACATAGGCCACTGAGGTGTGACCTCACAATCCTATTAGTGACAAGTGAAAGGTGACACTAGCCCAAAAGGTTCATTTAGAAACGACCTGTCTACAGACTGAATGAGGCCCTTAGTGAGTAACTCAAACCTTTTTATGTGTCAGTAAAGCACCTAAAGAGTTGTTCAGCTGGTGAACACAAAGCTGATTGTCAGTCATCATGTTGATACTAATATGATAATAACCATCTGATTAATCGCCTCATTTGTTCTGCCTGTCAATCAAACAAGTGTTACACAGTCAGGAAACAGCTTGAGTAAAACCCACACAAACAAATGCTTCTGAATGGATCATAGATCATAACGGATGGGAAAACACCTGAGGTCAGCTGGCTCCACCAACCTGTGTTCGACATTAGCCCTCTGTGTTGGTTAAACAATTAATTAGTTTAAGCGATCGCACAGGGAAGGAGCTCATCCATTTATTATCATTAGCATCCCATTATGTGCAATTCAGCTTTGTTTTATGCCACATACAACACATGTCCCTTTAAGCTTTGAGGGTCAGTGGTCTCTTAGATGTAAATACTGAGATGTAAAGTCTAAACATTATTCCTGATGAGGAACTGAAAGTACCATCTATTCATCACATGAAGTAGTTACTGTTCCTTTGTGGTGACTGAATGAATTCCAGCCCGGTGCTGCTCCTGTGAGGATAAGCTGGTAATTTCACCCAAGGCTTTCCTCGAGCCCTGGATCACATCCGAGATTATAATGAGATAGGCTGTGAAGCAGCGACAACAATCATGAACATGCTCTAAAAATATCTGCATCTGCCACCGCTGTACATCAGGCCCGTCGCTGCTGAAAAGCGTTTTACATGGAGGGAGAAAGGCTTGTTTTCATGTTGCAGTAACGCAGTCACTCTATTTACTGGCTTCTGCTGCAGGAACTGTGGTCTAATATCCTGTGGGAATAACTATCAGGCAGACTCGTCATGTGACTGAATTCAGGATTTGATTGGGCTGTTAAAAAAAGGAAAACAAACAAAATATTAATATTAGTTATTAGCAGTATTATTTAAAATCAGTAAAAACATTATTGATTATTTCCTGATGCTCAGTAGCCACCAGAGGGCAATAACCTTCACTAGGGTCACTGTAGGTTTGGGTTCATTTAAAGATAATTATTTCATATGGTTATTCATAAACAATAAAGTAGTGATAATTAACTGCTGTTTACTTCTAATTAAAGGATTTATTGGTTTATTCTTTGGGAAATGGTTTGGGCTGTGCTGCATATTAAAAAAAATATTTTGATCAAGTAGGAAATTAATAGTGAAGCTCAACTTAGAAACATGTTTTGCCCTTAAATTAGGCTTCAGCTGTTTTTTTTTCACAGCAGGTGCTATTGATAATAGTGACATTGGCTGCACACAGAGGGGAGTCAGTTCTACAGGCTTGATGCTTGGATGCGTCTTCACTCCCTGGAATAGCCTTGTTGTTACTAATAACATTTTTCATTTTCCCGCTGGGCAAAACTAAAGTGTCTACTGTGAAAAACACAAATAAAAGTCAAAACAAGAAAAAGCAAAACAATATGAAAAGTAAGAAGTTTGTCTGGCTCCTCCAGTCATTTGTACTTGAGACATCATTCTCTAAAATAAAGACAAATGCTGTTCTCGTGCATAATGTTTAATGAATTTCATGAGATGAATTACAAAACTTTGGACTAATAATGAAGATTTAGCAGTTCAGATTTAGTGCGTTGTCTTTACAGGCATCCTTTTTAATCAGTGCTAGTGGAATTCACACATCATAACATTACCCCAACCCTTGCTATGGTGGCTACGGGCATGGTCGACAAAATCTGATCTGGACAAATGAAAGCTTTGAGGAAACAGGGCTAAGTGTGCACAAAACTGCATAATGAAGTAAAAGTAAAACTAATATATTTGTTCAACATTAGTTATCAATAGGCATTTTCATGTTGGTACAAATTTGGGTGCAAATAGCATTTTATACATGCCCATCTCATTCTGTAGTGACTTTTTTCTATGGCTTCTACAGCTTTTTCTGTTCTGCAGTTTCAAATCAACCAAACTAACAGTTCCTACTAAAACGAGAGCAGAAATTGGCACTGAAATATTGCCAGACCACTTAGCAGAAGAACGTGCAGGCGGTTTTGGCCAACATGCTTTCTGTGTCTTTCAAAAGGAGCCAAGAAGGCTGAACTAGTCTTAGACCAAAGACGTAGTGCTCTCTGGATTGACCCGAACCGGTCGGGTGCTCTTCCTGAGGTCGTGTAGCATCTTGGCCGGTTTTCCCACTCCCTCCTCAAACCTTCGCTCCACCACTGGCAGCACGATGTCGTGGAGGAAGGTGGCGTTCAGCAGGATGAAGGACTTCTTCTCAGGGTCCTGCTCACAGCGGACGCTGTAGTCCACGTGCTGAACGGCCACCAGGATGATCTCATACAGGCTCTCCAGCAGCACCATGTGGAGCTCAGGGAAGTACAGCTTCAGACCTTCCTCCAGGAAACTCATCAACTGTTTTGTAAAGGCCACAATAGTGTAACTGAGGTTCACCCAGCAGTCGTCTCCAGTGTACTGTTCAAAGCTGGTTATTCCACAGCTGCGCATCTCGTCCTTCAGAGAAAAAGACAGTAATGTTTTACTGATTTCAATTTAAAACAGAACTAGAGATCATTTAATGTGATTGATAAATGACCTGAACAGGTAAATGCACTAAAAGTGTTAGTCTGTAATTTTCTGAACTACAGGTTTAATCAGTTCCTAGCTGCACCTTGAGTTTGGTCAAAGCCTCAGGCGTCATAAGGTTCATCCTCCTCCACATCTCCTCGGAGTTTCGGTGCTTGGTGGCTTCGATGATGATGTCTTTGTAGCTCAGCAGGGCTGCATTGATGTCTTTGACCAGCAGCGACTGCAGGGTGAAGGTCAGGTCCAGGCCAATCTCAGTCAGCTGCTGACAGTGTTCTTTAGCCACTTTGACACACTCTGCCGCTGTCGACAGACTCTCCTTACTGTCAAACACCTAATGAAGACATATAAATCACTACATTGGCATATTTATTGCAATTAAACTCAACTTACAAATTACAAAAGAAACAATAAATATTAAACATAGGGGACTTGAGCCTACTGATGAAATAACTGTACTGATGTCCAATCCAGATTAGTTTTACTTGATCCACATAAACTGTTTCTATTTAAATCTCAAATGTACAGTTCATTTCTGTACTGAAAAATTAATCTAATGTTAACATGCTGCGACTCGTCTGTCTGACTCTTGTCTTACCTGTTTGCTGAAGGCGTCCACAAACATCCTCATGGCCGATCTGGACCAGACCACAAAAGCGGAGTAGCAGCCCGAGTTCCCCGCAAAATCCATCTGGAACTCCTTGGCCGTCTCCAACAGAGATGTAAAGAAGATGTTGCAGAGCTTGTGGATGTAGAGTAGTGTGGCTCCTTCGATGCGAAGCTGCCGTATGGCTGTCTGCACTGCGGCAGCACGATTCTTTAGAAACAGCTCACAGGCCTTTGTGGACTGACCTGCAACAGAATAGAGGAAATACTAAAACTTTAAGTCAATGAGGCAGAGAAGAAAACAAGATGCAATGTAGGCTGTGTGGGGTGTAATTGCCATGACTAGTGAAGTGGGAGAGTACAACTGTACTGTGAGAAATGTAAAAAACAAACACCAAGTAGGACCTAGTCTGATCAGCTGGGACACAGCCCTCCTTGTTGCTTTAGGTCCTCCACGAAGCGATCGATCCGGAGACAACTCAAACACCAGGACCTCTGTCAGCTGTCGTACTCGCTCATCCACCTTCGACCGCAGCTCTTTGACCTTCTGGGTGACTGGCTGGTCTTTGAGATACTCGTTGAGTTTATCCAGCAGGTCCACAGCACCTTCAAAGTCTCTCTGGGCGATGCACACGTCTAGATCCTCCGGCAGTTCCTGGATCCACTCAAGGCTGAGGTTCACACTTTCTTCTGCGCCCACTGGCTCATCATCGTCCACATCAAAAGGATTGGTGGACACCTCAGCCCTGGCTGGAGAAGCAGGGACCTCTTCTTCTTTCTTGTGCCTGTCTTTGGTGACTTTGTTCTTCTTAGTTTCATCCAAAATCTCCAGCCACTCCTTCTTGACTTTACTGTTTTCTGCCTGGAAGATGCGACTTTCTGGGAACATCAGGATTTTGAACATGTCTTTCATGGGAGGGTTGTCTTTAACGTTGACCACAGCAAAGCTCTCCAAGTCATATAAAGCGTTGTATTTATACTTCACTGTGCCTCTGCGGTTCGGCAGCCAGGTAGCAATCAACAAGCAATCGTTCATCAGGAAAGCGTGGACCCTCTGAATGGGAGACATGTTGTCGACATCATACTCAGCAAGGTCACCGTTGTAGATCAAGTGCCTTCCGGGGGTGTCCATGATGTTTTTACCTCCCTCCACTTTTTCCAGCAGTGAAGTGAGTGTTCTCTGCTTCAGGTCCTCCGTCTCTTTAGGGAAAGCTGCCTGCATCTCTTTGGAGGTTTCATCTTTGTCTGTGGACAACAAGGCCTGCGTGATGCTTTCCATGATGCTCTTCTGCTCAGTCAGGATGTGGCTCAGCTGGTACATCTCACTCTCCAGGTAGGAAATCTCCTTGGCCGTTTCGATAAACTGCCTGTAGTTCTTGTAGACGTTTTTCTTCAGGTTTTGAGCCGTTTCGTCGGCCAAGTTTTGGATTTTCTGACGATGCTCCTGCAAATCTCTGTCGCCATCGGACTGCTGTGACAGCTGCTTCACGTAATTCTGTGGGTCGAAATTGGGTGATTCGAGCAGTTTCCGGAGTCGGTTCCCGGTTTCCGACATCGTGTGTTGCGTATGTCTTTACCTAAAAAACTCAAATGTTGGAAAAAACAGACTTAACTGTAGACTGTAGAAATAGTTTATCTAAAATCTCCTATCCATATCGGCTAGCAACCCAAACAGGAAGTTGTAAACGGGTCAACACCCTGAAACGTCACGTGATTCGCTTGACGTAATTTGTCAAGCGTTAACATTTTTTATATTTCTTTATATTACAAAAAGTAGTAGTAGTAGTAGTAACGTGTTGGCATTTTTTAAATCAATTTAGCCACAAAACAAACTAAAAACCGTGTATAGTTGATTGGACTCGAACCCAACGTAGACAAAACTGCACATCCCAGAGTTCACTGCTTGGATAAAAAAAAGGAAGCCAACGTTTAGTTAAGTTCACGAGAGTTACTCAAGTGTGGAGCGGAAGTTACACGTTAATTAAGTTCTCAATTTGAATGATAGATTAGAATGGCAACATTGTGGAGTAGAAGAATACGATTTAAATATAATACTACAACCAATATGCATGAACTGTATTCAGGCGCTGATGTACAGTAGCCTCGCGTTCTAAAGTTCTAGAGCTTCTAAAACGTTTTGACCACGTGGAGGTTTATTTTGAAATGTAAAGGAAGTTTAAGTGTAACATTTAAGTTAGCTTAAAGAAACGTCCAGATGAGCGCTGTTGGCGCTAGCTCCGGACTATCTGTCATGAAGTGTTTTGCCGGAGTTGTGATGTAAAACCCATGTTTTCCCTCGGATAGAAACCTGTACGTGCTGAGTTCTCGCAGCGGTGATAGTGTCATTTGTAATTTAAAAGCTTTTTTTTAACAACTATGTTTTTAACAGCTAGTTAGCGTCAAGAAGCTAATCCAAACTCTAACACAAGCTAGCAGCCTCGGCCTTTTGCTTTGTTTTTCCCTCTTGACATGGATGATGACTTTCTGCTCGCCATTCAGCTCCAGGAGCAGTTTGATAATGAATATCAAACGTCCTTATTGGCATCAGACGGCGTTGACGATAGCGGCTTCCCTCACAACAGTAAGAAACGGAAGGTGGAGGTAACAGGAGGAGGCGGCGATGTTGTCCCCTACTGGAAGCCCACGGTTCACCCCGACAGGCCGCTCTCTATCGTGGACGAGTCCTGGGAGATGCTGGATCCCAGCCCCGATGTCAGGGCCATGTTTCTGGAGTTTAATGACACGTTCTTCTGGGGAAAACTCAGCGGGGTTGAGGTTAGGTGGAGCCCCAGAATGACACTGTAAGTACCTTGTTATGGCGCATCTCCAAATGTTATTATACCTCCACAGAAGACAATGAAAACAGGAAAATGTTGCGGTTCCTGTCATTTCTCGTAGGTGTGCTGGTGTGTGCGCCTATGAGGGTCGAGGTGGCCTGTGTTCAATCAGACTCAGCGAACCTCTGCTGAAGCTAAGACCCAGGAAAGACCTGGTGCAGGTGGAGTGGACAGTTACTCTAATGCAGTATTTGGTCACACACTGATACAGCTGATGTCAAAGAAAGCATTTTTGCACATGTCCCCCTTTAGATTTTCTCAGCTTAATTATTATTCTTTGTTTCGGTTTCACAGACTCTCCTCCATGAGATGATTCATGCACTGCTGTTTGTGACTCAGAACAACAGGGACCGAGACGGCCACGGACCTGAGTTCTGCAAACATATGAACCGCATCAACAAGGCCAGTGGGACGAACATTACTGTGAGTGTGTAATCCTTTGACCTTTTGAATCTACTGTGATAATTACTCATTAACATTCCATCTTCCTTCTGCCCTCTTATCAGATCTACCACAGTTTCCACGATGAGGTTGATGTGTATCGGCAGCACTGGTGGCGATGTAACGGGCCCTGCCAGACCCGCAAGCCTTACTTCGGCTACGTAAAGAGGGCCATGAACCGGGCTCCATCTTCTTTGGACCCCTGGTGGGGGGACCACCAGAGAACTTGTGGTGGGACTTACACCAAGGTCAAAGAACCTGAAGGATACGGCAAAAAAAGCCAGAAAGAGGGTCAACGGAATGGGAGGAACTCTGGAAAGAAAGCGTTAGGAAACGAGAAGAAGCCAAGCACAACCACAGGTGAGGTCCTAAGACAAACTGTTTGTAATGTAAACAAATGGACGATGCCAAATTAAATTTGAAGTCCGACTCCATTTTTATTTCCCCCCAGGTTCTGGCTCACAGGATATACGGAACATTATCCCATTTAGTGGCAAAGGTTTCCTGCTTGGAGGGAAATCTGAGTCTTCCATATCTTCTTCCGCAAGTGACAAACCTCTAGTGCCTGTTGCGAGTACGTCTTTTTCCAGCCACATCTCCTCACCCAAGAAACTCTTCACTCCTTCATCCCCAGCTAAAGGTCTCACCTCTCCTGTGCACTCCGGCTTCAATAGCCCAACAAAGATCAGACCAGCATCTTCAGTTGGGCAGAAACCACCTATAAAGAGGTCTGTTGGTAATACGCGTGCTTTTGTCAACATTAGTGGCTCACCGGTGAGAATCCCAAAACTCCACAGTAACAGCAGTGGTCAAGGAACAGATAAGTTCAAACAGAGGTCCATTCAAACCCTCTTTGACAGCACAGACCTCAGGAAGTCACAGGGTCAATCTTCTATTTTAAACACAGAGGCCAATAGAGACTCAGCGACCTCACCAAAGAGCACCGTGACTGCTACCTCAGCTTCGTCTTTCTTTCCCCAACGAAAAAGTTCTTCCACTCCTAGTGCATCTAACCCCACTAAAACTAACCAGTCAAAGTATCCACCTGTACTTCCAACCAAAAGCAGCACTGCTGAACCAACACAATCCAGATATTTCACTGACTCTAACAGCAGTGGTGCATTAGCCGCCGGAGTAGCTCAGAGGAAGAGGCCACGTGATGACTGCAGCAGCTCGTCCAACATCTCTGACTTCTTTCAGAAGACGTCGGATGGTGTCCCAGCAGCATCAGTAAAGTCAAATACAGCAGCACTGCAGCAAAGAACTGCCTCAGTCTCCTCAGCATCATCCACCTCTACAGCTTCTCTTCATACCTCTGCAGCACCGCACAGTGTCACATCTTCCTCCTCCTCCGCATTGATGGTCAGCTGTCCTGTGTGCCAAGCAAAGGTGCAGGAGTCAAAGATCAATGAGCATCTTGATTCCTGTCTCTGCTGAAGTAGGAGGAGGATGAACTCGAAGGGGTGTTGCAATAAAACCATCAACCAAAAGGTGCAGAGAAAGTTGAGAGTTCTGTATGGACGTACCAGTGGAAACAGTGGCGTTAAAAACAGAGTTCATTGGGTTTATCAGTGTTTTACCTCCCTGTTTTTTTTATCACTGACAGCTTGTGCTTTTCTACCGACAGCAGGGTTTTATAGTTCAATTCAAATTCATGTTGATGTTGTACTGCTGGTTGGTACAAGTGAGTACATTTACAGCTAACTCAAACATTGTTGTTTTGACTATTTTAAATATTTTACCCGTGTTTGGTTTTGTACAACCTGCAGATTGAAATGTTGCGATTTGGAATAGAGAAGTTATTTCTGCCTCAGGGTGTCGTCCACCTCCTCAGATCTGCATCTTCTGCCCTTCAGCAGGAGAGTCTGACTGACACTGCTGATCTGAAGGCGTCATATTTCACCATTGCAGCTATTTGTCTGTACACCCTGCAGCTCTCTGCAGGGTCAGGCAGTCTGACAGTGTCTGATTGCGCCTTAGTGATACAGTATCACCAATCAAAGCTGCTGAAGGTTTTACTCGTGTTTGTTAGTGTGACATTTGTGTTGCATTGTCAATTGTTAAATGTACACACACAGAACTTCATATTTGTATGTTCCCCATTTATGTGTTTTAAAGGACATTTGCCATGTTCAAGTTTTGTTGACAAATAAAATAGTTTTACCCTGATGTTTTGTACAGAGTGAAATTCAGGCCAATATCGATTAATGATTTATTGTCTTTATTGTAGTGCTGGCTCAAGCAGCTAGAACCATCTGCTCTTACTGAGTCGGCTAAAGGATGTCAATAAAAACCAGAACTGTGAGCACCATAAACTCCTCTAGAGACAGAGAGACAAAGGCAATCCGACGGTGGTCGAATTGGGTGGAGCAGTCAGAGGGGGAGGAGGACGAGGTCAGAGGTCAGGAAGCGTGAGGCCAGCTGCTGATCAGCACTACGCCCTTCTGTCAGGCTGGAGCAAGGCCAGCGGCAGTGACAAAGCGTGTCAGCATAACCACATCCCACCAGCGGTGACTGCAGCAGCACCATCCGGCTCTGAGGTGAGAAGGCAAAATTACACATCTCAGATGAATTACTGCCCTTTATTGTTCTTTCTGGAAAAGTTGAAGGAAAATTCTCACTCTACTCTCTTCTTTACAGCACAAGTGTGAGTAAAGAGAAAAGTATTTGTAGGTGGTGGGAAAAAGTGGAAGTTCTGCTTCGTCAACTGACGCCCCTGAGCTGTACATTCGGAAATAGCAGTTTACAACAGGGAGTGCATGAAGGCAACGTAGAGCATCCTGCTCAAAACAGCCACAGTGTTTTTAGTTGTTTCCTGTCCTCAACAAAAGGAAGAAGCTGTACACTAAGAATGGAAAAAGGTCCATTTAGGATCACTAATGTGTTCTAATTACATTATATATATATATATATAAATGTCCAGTTAACCTATTAAATATTTGTAATGATATAATAAAAGAGTCAAAATGATAACAGAGTGTGTTTCCTCCAGAGCCCACGGTGACATGTTTAAATGTGTGACAGGAGAAGTGGCTTTTGTGCCTACATGGGAACTTCCTGTAAATCTTTGGCTTCAGGTTAGATGTTGTCTTTCCAACAGGGACATAAGAGGATGTCTTTAGTATTATTAGCTGGCTTACACTAAGTGATCCAAACTCTTAGTGCTTTTTAGCAAGGCAGATTATCACCACCCTGCTATGGTTACATGCATCCCCAGGGGGGGCCGTCATACGCCTAATCCTTTGATCTCAGGAGGAAGCGATGGTGATGGTGGTGATGAAAGCTCATAGAAAGTCCTTCTGCTGATGAAACAGATTGTCCTGGATAAGACTGTGCAGATGTGGACTGTCAGCTCATGGCTAATTGTTTTAAGAGAGAGGATTAGTCTTAACAGATGCTTTTTAGGGGGTATGCATCATATCAGGACGTTAAAAAACAGCCACTCAGACACACAAAAACACACTTTGGTATAAAACGATGCAGTATATAAAAGGCTACGGCGCCTTGTAACTGACAAAATGCAATAGAAATGATAAAAGGTAACAAGTTACAGTGTTTTAAACTAGCAAGTCAAAGACAATGAGACAGGTTAGAATTATTTTGGCAGAAAGGGCGAAGTAGCAGGCTTCAGGCTTCATCCATCTGTGTGCCCTTTGTGTGTGTGTGGTATGACGCAGCCTCGTCTCATTCTCAGAGCGTGTGTGATGCTTTTGTTTCTTGGTTTCAGGGTTATTGTTGTGTTATTGTCGTGATGGGGGTTGCAGACGGGGGCGTGAAGGGAAGCCCACCATCTGTCCTTTACTCACACACTTTTGTGCCATGCACACACTTCGTTCATGACCTCAACCCCTCTGCCTCCACCCTGTCATCTGTCTGGACACAGTCTCCAGTTTAGACAATAGACATGAGTACATATTTAAAAACATGATTATGTTTGCTTTTCGGTAGTTTGTCCATTATTTTTTTAAATGTGAATTCTGTAGCCTTGTTTCCCAAACCATGAGATTGTGTCAAATATCTTTTTGTTGTTAAAGTTGCAGGACTTCCTGGCAAGTTACTAATCAATCGTTTATCTAATAGTGTATTTGCCAGTGATGTTTGATTTATTGTCTTTTTGTTGAAACTTAATTATGTCTTTTCTATGTGACCTCCTGTTTTTGTGTCCGTGTCACTTTGCGTAATTACAAACAACAGAAGACAAAATAACACACGGATAAGCATCGTAGCCAGAGTTTTCCTGCCGCTAAGTGTCGGCAGGGAGACGCCCAGCAGCCACCGTGTTAAAAGGACAGGAAGAGGATTTTACAGCTCAGCCGCGGTCCCGGAGCGTCAAGGGCTCAGCAGACAGGCCAGACAAGACAGGAAGTCCGCTTTCAAAATAAAGCCTGAGAAGAACTGAAATCAGAACGGCAGCAGACAGACAATTAACCAGTTAGTAAGCT
This sequence comes from Macropodus opercularis, assembly GCA_030770545.1. Taxonomy (NCBI): domain Eukaryota; kingdom Metazoa; phylum Chordata; class Actinopteri; order Anabantiformes; family Osphronemidae; genus Macropodus; species Macropodus opercularis. The sequence goes on from CM061112.1 coordinate 2,613,499, forward strand.
ACAATAAAACCAGATTAACCAAACATACCACATAACAAACGTTAGCTAAGCAAATAACGAATTAAATCTCAGGTGCAGAGATCACACACAAGTAAAACGTGAAACGCCCGGCTTCGTTTGTGTGCTTTTATTTGATAAACATACCGAGCATGTAATGACATCACTGCGGCTGGCTTGACGTGGCGTAGCTAAGCAGGAGAACCGCGGCTGTTGCTCCGTCAGTGTGGTGCAGCAGACGCTAAACGAACCAGACGACCCGCTATAAATACCCAAACGCGTTCGGAACCACACGGGGCGATGAATGGTAAGTCGACGAACGGTTCGGCGGGAGGCATGGCCTGCATCGAGGGTCTCCCCCCGCTGCCCAAGAGCCTGAGCGGCTTGCTTAACTCCAGCGGCGGCTCCTGGAGAGACATGGAGAGGATGTACGTGAAGAAGACCATGATCCAGGACGACCTGAGCCGAGGCAGGAACAACGTGGACAGCCTGCTGGCGGCCAAGCCGGCCAACCTGGACGCGGCCCTGGCGCTGCTGCGCAAAGAGATGGTAACGTTTCAGCCGCCGGGCGTTGTGGCTGTCGACGGTACCGAGCTCGGTTCTGGAGACGCCGCGAATCCCGACGCGCGCCGCTCCTTCCTATTCAGCCAAACTCCCTTACGAACCCGCCGTAGTCTGAAGCCGCCTTGATTTTAGGCGAACTCCGCGGACCTTCGCCTCCCAACGTGATGCTTTTCATGAATTACTGAGTGTTTGGATCCATTCGGCACCGGTAGAAACCACCATCAGCACCATTAAAGCAGGAAAACGCCAGCTTTTAGCCACGAACCTCGCTTTTGTAGCGGAGCATTTGAAATAAGCCGAAGTGAACCAGCTGAAAAGTCGTTAAATCGGTTTGTTTAGTAGAATATAAACTTGCCGAATATATTACAATCGCCCGTAAAGATACTGATTTCACTTAGTGATGCTACTAAAACAGTTTGTAGTCGTTTATGAGCATGTAGAGATAAACTGCAGTTTAAAAAAGTCAGGCACTGCGTGTGTTAAGTTTGTTCCCAGTTTAATTCCATTGTGTGTTTTTTGAAAGCCTGTGCTGACCTAATGCGTGTTAGTGAGTTTTCTCCTCATCTGTCATTTTCATAGCCAAACCAGCCCAGAATTTAAAATCACTACTTGCCCAGGTCTTGCTGGGTCAGTACATAACCCAGTAACCAGGCTGGGACGTACGGCTGCTGCAGCTCCACCTTCTACCTCCTTCTCAGACTTATTGCTTTGATGCTGTTAATGTATCACCAGGAGTCTGTACTTAACGCTGTCACTGTCCTACATTTCAGGAGCTGTAAGCCGCTCCACAGGTTTCAGAGCGCTGTGCTCAGTCTGAGCCGTTTGAACTCGCTCTGACTTTCATGTCTGCCAAGTGTAATTTGTTGGGAGACAAAGCAGTGACCCTGTTTCCACACTGCGCTGTCAGCTGTGCTGTAGAAATGTCCCTTCCAGCTCTTCGGTGTTTGTAGACATGGCCTCTTTTGGAAATGATGATAAAATGTTCTTGTTGTGCGTCATTATTGTAGGAAGTACTAATCAGCAGCTTGAATGAGTATCCGTATCGATCTTCTGTTCCGTTCCAGGTGGGTTTGCGTCAGCAGGACATGTCCTTGCTGTGCCAGCTGTGGTCGCTCCACGAGTCGATCCAGGAGTACAAGGGGAGCTGCCAGGACCTGAGCGCCGCCTCCAGCCTCAGCATGATGGAGAACGGCTACTTCGATGAGGATGATGAGTACTACCCTGAGCCTGGCGCCACTCCCACCGGAGAGCAGCCGGACGGAGAGCTCGGCGACGGGACAGCAGCAATCACGACGGCCAAGAATGGGAGCATCGGCGGCAAAGACGACAGCTGGGACTCCTTTCACGTTACCATCTGAGACCTCATTCTTGGCATTTCTCTGCAGATGAATAGAAGCTGTGGGGGAAACGGACGAGCGTTCAACTGGAGGAAACGTTTTTGGCCTCCAGTAAAGGAGTGGTCGTTAAAGGAGGGTGTAACAATACCATAACCAGTTAGAAATGTGAAACACCAGCTGCAGGTGTGACTTCAACTTCTCCTCAGGTGCAACGTAACCTGCCTGTGCTGTATTTAATGTTTTTTCCCAGCGTGGAGCTGAGCAGCTGGACGTTTTCAACAGATGGCTGTTTAACACTCAAAGACTCCGTTTACTCAAGATTAGGCAACATTTACAGTCCATCTGCTTTCACAAACGTCTCCGCTGCTGCTTCTGTATGAAGTGGTTTTACTTTTTACATATACAAAACCTATGAATACATTTCTATTATTTATTATATAATATAAAAAAAGAAGTTATTTGCTTCCCTGTTACTTTACAGAAGTTTTATACTGCTACTCTACCCAGGTACAAGGGTACAGCATTTACCATTTGGAGACGATCAACTATAAATTCAATCTGGACAGAAGCGGTCAGACCTGAAGACTGGAGCCGGAGGCGGAGGCGGACTCCTCATACCCGTTGATGGCTTACAAAAAGCGTGAACACTGTCGTTTCTGCCTTTCAGAAGATGAAAGGAAATGTGAAATGGTGAGAACGCTGGAGACGGTGTGTTAAGCTATTTAAGACACAGACGACCTCTGTCGGACTGATTCCTGACTCGATGTTGAAAGTCCAGGTCTAAGAGAAACGATCCATCTAGTCTGTTCCAACTTGGGTTTCGCCGCCGGGCCTCTGTCGTAGCGAACGCTGTAGCCTCCAGGTGAGGAGCTGAGACTCCAGCAGCTCTTCCTGTAGCTCTGCCACACCCCTCAGAATGAAACCAGTGTTGAATGGAAATGACTGAGCGCAGAACGAATGAGCTCAAAGTGACTTACTCCACATAACCAGCTTTGAAACTTTTATTCTTAATGTACTCTGTCGAATATAGAGTTGAGAGAACGAGCAAATGAGATCAACTCCTCACGTCTTTTGGTGCATAAATCTGATTGTAGCTCTAAACATGGTAGCATGTGTATACGTGGAATACAAGGTATTTTATACTTCCTGGAGCTGCACAGCTCAGCTGACACCTGCTCTCCTTCCCAGATCGCTTCTCGTATCCTAACACTATGCTCTGTGGGCTTTCCATGCTGGTCACTAACAAGATTGTAACAGCAGGTGTTTGTACGTCAGGAGAATTTGCCTTTATTGAGCAAATTAGGAAAGTGAAAAAGTCACGTGATCAAAGCCTTACGTTAAACTCAGTCTCTATGCTGTTGGTTTTCCTTCAGGCCAACACATCTCGATGTGTGGATATTCTTCCTTCTAAGGCTTCTGGATGATCTGCTCGGTCCTCCTCAGTGAGCAGCGTCCTGTCTGTCACTATTACTCCATCAGCACCAAGCCGTCTTTTTACTAATTTGTTGACACGGCGTCTGTGTAGATTGTACAACTTCATCTGTTCACGCCGTGCTTCACTATTTGAACACAAACCAAAGGTGGTTTAAGGTGCTGACTTCTCGTGAATGCTTACGTTCCTCTCACTAGGTACAGTACATAATGTCATTGTGAAGAATGTCTTTATAAGTCGTTAAGAAGCTGGACAGAGGAGCTCTGTAGAAGTGAAACTATGCCTTTAACGCCGTTTAAAGAAAGTGTTCATCAGTTGTTGTGATGTTAAAGCCCAGACATTAGAGCTCAAAGCAAACAGAGAATTAACTCTATAGCAAACAATTTGGCTTTAATTGGATTTGACAAACCTTAGTTACATGTACCAGACTTTAAAACGGTCTAATAGTGTTTGTAATTAACTTTGTGGGTTTTAAAGAAGCAATAGTTCAAGTTGAGTTGCCATTGGTTTAACTTAGCTGAAGTTCATCGAGTCTGTCAGGTTTGTTTATCATAATTATGCATCTGCAAGTCTTTACATAGAAGCACATTATGACTAAGCCCTCAATGGAAAACACGAATGCTCATATCACCTTAATAATTTGGATTGAATGTTTGGCCTCATGAGTCTGTGAAGGACCACACGTATCAGAATCTGTGAACCAAACCAGAATCAGAACACGACGAATATAGTTACGATTCTGAAAATCTAAGCAGATGGTGCAGTTTAAAGCGTCACGGGAAAGTACCGACCCGGTCTTTTATTGGATGTCTACTCAATCAGTGCCTTTGTAAGCCTTCAGGTCTCAGACCTGCAGCTTGTTGCAGTGGGGATGGAAATCTACCGTTAACTGTGCGACTCGCTTGACGTGCGCTTGTTTCATGTAGAATTAGTCTTCAGTGGTGACTGAAAGACCCCAGTATGCCAACGATAAATCCAGAAAATCCCAGGAAGAGCTGATTAAAATGTGTGCTAGGAGATTTGAAGGTTTACTCTAGTCGGCAGGGAGTCCTTCCCCAGACGTCAAGCTGTAAAGTTCACTTTTCACATACGTGGAGCAGCGTCGCGTCCAGAGCGTATCGCCGCCGTCGGTGAAATAAGCACCGTGGAGCATCCTCTCTCACAGTTTGAAATGTTGAAATATCCAGCTGGGATTTTGCACTCGCTTGCGACTGTCGACTACCTGATCGCGTTTGAGTTTGCACGCCAGCACTACTACGCCTAAACCCAGCACAACCGTTTGAAAATTGAACACCAGCAAATCATTCCCAGTATTAAGTTAGTTTTAAAGAACAGCTTGTTTCCTCCTTGCACGGTTCCTGTTCTCATGTGATTGACAGGTGTGTGATGTGGCTCTCAGGGTAAATGTGGCTAAATGTTCCTGGTTTAAAATGAAATATCTGGATGGATTCACCCTGGAGAAAACAAAATGATGTTATGCTACTGGAACATGGTTGTGATGTGACACTGGGTCCATTGTGTTGTTCTGTGGTAGTGTAATAGTGTAAATGATGTTACGTCCACATGCTTTCAGCATCTGAATTGTGATTGAAACCCCCAAAAACAAGATCTTATTTTTCACCCATTTGAAACGAACACATGGAAAAGGTCTTTGTTTAAGACCTGCTTGTGGTGTTTTAGATCTGAGCCCATCCTCAGTGACATGATGGGTTTGGACTTGCATGGCTGCAGTCGGACTTGCCTCGGTGTCTCCCTGCTTGTCTGTGGTGGTGAAGCGCTGATGGAAACATAAAGGCCTCGGTCTGTTCTTCTAGTCTTTGCTTTGAGCTTACTTCAGATAGTTCAAATCTCTTTGCCTCCTTGAAAGAGCTTCAACATGTGTCATTTTGTTTAAACCCAGTGAAGAAACGTGCATCAGTTCAGGCCCATCAAATCTAAATGATCCTTTTTAACTATTCCTCCCTATGTACTGCCTGTCTGATAAAGTGGTTTGTGTCTTAATAAGAGATGTGACGTGACTTCATATTTATTCTGTAAACCTTTCATTATAATTATTCATTAAATCTCTATAGAGAAGACATTTCATTTGAGTTGTCACCGTTCCTGCCCTTTGATCCATTATGACTGTGATAATACACTTGTGTTTTACAGTGAGTTTCATGAATAACAGAAAAATGTAAATTAATTTGGGATTTGGCCTCATTAAATCACAGACGTTGGTAAGATTCAGCATCTGGAGGAGGATAAAGTAGGTAACACAGCTCTGTCGAGGTCTTCTTCTTCTTCCTGCTCAGCCTGGTGCCCCACTTTTTCTGTTTTCCTGAATGGTTCTCCATCTGACCTGCATTTCAATGTGCCGATCTGCATTTTGCTCAGACTGGCTCAGTGCTGATCATTCCAGCAGCTGGTAATGTGGCGGCCCGTGATGGTAACACTGTTCGTACTTTAATTCACTGTCACGTCGCCTTTTCACTCTTGCTTTTCTGTCTTTTCTTTCTGTTTCCTCCCTCTTCTCCTTTGTCTTTGTTTCCTTTATTACATCTAATAGTGGAGCAGTAACAGATATGTTAGTACTTCTATACTAAATACTTTTGTTTGTGTGAAGACTGTTTATACAGAGTGAACAGACACAGGCCCATGTTCTCCCTCTGCTCTGTGCTCTGGTCTCGTGCTCGTCCCAGCGTCTGTTCAGAGATTAGAGCAGATTAACATAATCTTGACTGAGAGAAAATCCAAGGTGCGCATCACTCTCTCCATGGGGAGGGACGGGACAGATTGTCACATCAGAGCTGGGCTGTGAGGTCCAGCAGAAGGCTCGTCTATCCCAAGAGCATTCAGATAAACGGGAGCAGGGTCTTTTCCTGTTGTTTTTGCAGTGCAATTCATCATCTTTTCCCTGAGCCCAGTGCATGTAATCGGTCCCTCAGAGTCAGATTAGACCTGATAAATGGCTGCGAGGTGGCTGCTGTTACAGTAATCTGATTAGTCGCTGCATGCCACAGTAATTGACCAGCATTTTCCAAGTTCCACATTTAGAAAGACTTAGTGGTTTGTTCACAACGATTTAGTCCTGGAGAATAAAGCACTTTAAGAACACGATAAACCAACAACACAAACAATGACTCATATACGCATTTCCACTAAGGTCCAGCAGTAGATGAAAAAGATTCATTACCAACATTAATTCAGGCCGTCTGTCTTCAGGACTTTAGCCCAGATACACCCAGGCTGAGGACACGTAACAGAACATTCCGCATTCGTGTGCTATCTCCTCAACTATTCACAGCCTGTAACAACACGTAACTATATGCAGACAGCACAGACACGTACAAAACCCAATTACAGCACACACATTTATGAAATTCTGTTGAAATACATTTTATTTTTTATAGAAACAGATTTGCTCAGCAGCATGTGGCAAACTCACTCAGTAAATCTGTTTTGCATAATTGATCACAGAAACATATGTGTCAGCTGAATGTTAAGAGTCTAGTCTATAAGAAGAGTAGGCAGATGGAGGAAGGAGAAAGAACATAAACAAACCGATCGCTATTAATGTTAATTTCACCAAAGTGTCATTATTAATTTATTTCTGACAAGTGAGAAACTAGAGCAGGAATTTCTGACATGAACTCATCTGCTGCTAAGATGCACAGATACAAGAAAACAAACTGTAAAATCATCATCACCCACAGACACAGACCCTGACGACGACCTCAAGCTGAGTCGTGTTGCTGAAACGTTGCGCTTTACGCTGCGTGTGTTACTGGCTGTTTCGACCTTTTCAGCGTGGGAGAGAGTATCGCCACATCTCACTGGGCGTGTCCCCTGTCTGCAGCCACAGGTGGTTTTGCTCAGGAAGAACTTCTCTGTGGCAGTTCATCACAACACATTCCGGCTGCTGCAGAAGCCTGCGGGGGCCGATCCAGGGTCAGCTGTGCCTTTATACCGTGGATAAGCGCAGGGAGTGAATTCCTCCCATTCCACAGGCCCTCGCTCTGCTGTGGCCACTTATTCTGCTGATTGGACATTGTTCTGTTTACAGACACACATTCCAGGGACAGTAGGTGGAGGTTTACCCAAAGCAGCTGCAGGTCAAGTGTTTCATAATGGTTGGTTCCATGTGAGTACACAATGCTGGGTTTAATTTAACCGGAACCCCGGCTTAATAGTTGTATTGACGCATTGTGTGGACAGAATTTACACACACATCATGCACTTAAAGTGTAATTTCTGATCCCTTAATTCCATAAAGAGAAGGTTTAGTAAAAGCTGCCTGTCTGTGACACAGGTAAACATTCACGTTCCCTTGTTCTTCCGTGAGGTTTTCCCACAGTTTCATTCAAATGTCAACGTGTCCTGGATGCTCCATGGAAGCTTGTTACAGGCCCGAGCCACGCAGGTTTCTGCCAGCAAGCCAAAGCCTACGGCCAGCAACGAGAGACGCCTGCTGCTGTTCAGAGTCACTGCGAAATAGGGAGAGAACAGGATCAACATTTTAAATGGGATGAGTTTTCTTTCATTTTATCCAGAGTAACGCAGAAAAATCTGTAGGTAATGTGAATGTGACAACCATCACAAATCACCTTCTTGAGTATAAATTAAGCATCGAGACTGAAGGAAAGACTGCTATTATTGTACTTGGCATCAGATTTACTGTAATTTTGTCTTTAACAATATAACCAATGAAAAACCTCTCAGAGTGCAGCAGACCATAAATCCTTCAACAACCTCTCATTGTTTGCTGCTTGCAGGCGAGCTGCAAAAAACAATGAGCAGATCTATGTTCCCAGAGCTGCTGCTGAAGTAATAATTACATAACAAGAAGTGTGGACCATGTAGCCACTAATCCTCTGTCAGACAGGAACAGTTAGTTGCCACCTGCTGGTGCTTTATAATCAACTTCATGCATGAACTAGCACCACTTATGTCTTGAAATCTTTATTTCTGGTCACTGAAAACAAGATCAACTGATGGGCAGGCAGAAATGTCAGGATGGTTTAAAAACCACTGCTTTTTTTGTCATTTGTAATATGAAATAATGTTCTCGTACCTCTGATAGCCTGTGAGTTTGAGGTCAGCACAAATAGTTTGATGAGGCCCAAACAGAAAGGAGAGTAGTCGTGCTCCCAGATGACAGCGGGTATAAGAAGAACCTTTCCGTAGCAGGACAGCAGCAGGGCTCTGATGAACAGGCTGAGCTCTACAGTCCCACCCTGCAGGCGACCCACCGCCAGCCAAAGGAACCACAGCACACCGCTGCAGTACGCCCACAGCTCTGTGAGTGAGACAATACCACACAGCACGAAGCATCAGAGACTGGACTCTGTAAGTGTGCCAAAACAATCTATGCTCTTTCTTGTGTGAATAGATGCATTGTTCCTTCATGGTGCTGCATGTCTGTGGTCTTAGAATAAATACATAAATGATCTCTCACCAAGCGCGGCCAGTCCAAACATGCCGTAGAACTCCCATTCCTTGGTGTACCTGATGATGTCTGCAGGGTCGCTGCTCTGCTCAGAGCCGTGGATCCGGGACCACCTCAGGTAGGCCTCACATAGCAGACAGAACACGCACAACTTCCAGTGGATCTGGAGAAGCCAAGGAGAAAGTGTAATTTAATCGTCTCCGTCACCCATCCAGAGGTAAAAGTACGTGCAAATAGTTACTGTTGCTCACACTCAAGCTTGTGTTGAACAAGATGTGTCTAAACGCCTGTGTCTTGCACAATAAGGCATCAATCAGGATGATGACTGGGTCGTACTCGATGTACTTGTCCACTGGCTTCTGACAGGATCCCTGTAGAAACAGACACAGACACAACACTTACACCTGATAGATGCCGCAGTGGATCCGTTAGAACACGCGCAGGTGTATCTACACTATTATTACCTTATTATAAGCGTCACACAGCTACTTATTGACACATGCTGAAGGCACGCCTCCCTAGCTAACGTTAGCATTGTCTTTAGTTAGAGCTAACTAGCTGACGTAAAGCGACCTAGCCCCAGAGGTTAACAGTAAACCTACACATATTGAGAGCTTCAGAATCCCGTTGCTGTAATCCCGGTGCAGTTCACTTGCTTTTCCATTACACTCAACACACCTAAACACGTCTTTATCCATTCTGATATTTGGAAACACAAACCAGGAAGTTAGACCACTTCCCATTTTTCCCTTCATAATACGTTTGTCTAGTCTGTTTTGGATGTAACTCAAACGTGAAGCATTCATTTTTCACTTTAACATGCTGTTAACTGTAGGATATGGTTTATATTTATCAGAGCTAACTTATGCAATGATCTTAAGATGATTATCTTTAATTAATGTCCCTATTTAGACTTTCGTTAAATTTGGTTTTAATTTGAAACAGGAAATGACATATCCTTATTCTGCACGCTAGAGGGACCGGTTTCATTGGCGTGGAGCATGTCGGGTAACGTAGTTTAGCTGGCCTCTCCGGCTTCTTGTTCCCTTTCCACGGACTGAGGGGGGCGTGTTGGTTCGGTTTGGTCGACCTGCAGCAGCTTCCGTTCTCTGGTGTCACACATGTAGCACAACATGGCCCCCGCCAGCCGGGCTGCTGTGGTCGCGCTCTCGCTGCTCTATCTGTGCCGGGCGATCCTGTCCACCGAGTACTTCTCCTCTCTGACTTTGTTCAACAACGGGCTCCACAAGCAGGGATGCAGCTCGCTGTCCGAGTGGGAAGAGTACGCGACAGACTGCGGTAAAGTGTCCTCTCCCTTCGCTGTTACTGTGCCACGTCCTCCCGCTTCAGCTGTCAGTGTAACCCGGTTAGCTTAACCGTTCGGAAGCTAGCGTCGTGAAGCTAACGACAACAAGAGGTGACAGCACCTGAGAGACAACTCGGACGGAGCCGTAGAGGTTACACGACATTAGGAACCAAAGGTCAAGCACAAAAGAGCCATAAACCACAAAAGCCAATCTACTAATGTGTGCCTGGCAGCAAGGAACCTCTGGAGTGTGGCTACTTGATAAATGTTTATCTTTCTCTGCACCAAACTCCAGCCAAAAAACGCGCAACGTTAAATGTTCGTTGCCCGAGAACAAAACGACACATTTGACAAAACAAAGTGCAGACACTTTTTATTGGCAACGAGTTTCTGCCACTTCGGCGCATTAATAATGCAGAATAATCCAAACGGGAGTCTCTGCTACATCACAGTTTGTGGCCGTTCTCTGAGAGACGTTTAATGGCTTGTGCAACATTAAATGCGCCGCAGCTTAAGTAACATGAGTAACATGAGTTTGACTCGTCAGCTTTAGTATTTTTACACACGTTGTCACGTTAATTGTGACTGTTTTTGCGTTTCCTTTTTTGCCTGTGATTCTGAAACTGAACATGTCTGGTTTCATGTAGCTAGTGGGGGGAAAAATCAAGCAGTAGTTTATAGTCATGGTTTGGAGCAACGATAATGGAAGAAAGTATCTGGCGAATTAGTGGATAAGGAAAATACATTTCTCTAAAAGCCTACCTCTGTTTCATCCACCACACTAGTATCAGCTTTCACCTGTCAGTTCTCTGTCTGTAATGATGGGTGAAGAAAGATGAGGCCATGTCCATGCTCCAGTCGTTTGCATTTAAAACATATTGCAGATTTGAAAAAATAAACATAATTGAAACAGGTGAATCTTGTCTTTTCAGAATCCTCAGTTTTACAGTTGGAGGACCCAGACTGCGAGGAGGGAAGCAACCCACCCTGCGAGTCAGTCTTCTCACTTAACGCAGAGAAGATCCTGGTGAGATCTCTCACATGCATATCTGATCTAGAACAGCCACAGCCTGCAACAGTTTCCTCTAGAAGAGAAGTAGAAGAAATAGCTGTTTAGACTCCAGTCTTTAGATCTCGTTTCTGTCAGCCCCAGCAGTGTTTCTTGTGTTTAATTCATTCATGACGTAAATACACCTTCAAGTTCTAAATCTGTTGCACCAGAAAACACTCGCAGCTTCACCTAAGGGCGTGTGAGGGTGTAATAAAAACAGTGTTGCACTTGTAATAACATCTGAAGTTAGCGTCAGCAAATACTGACCACACCCTGGAGTACACGTCAGCGACATCGCTGCAGTGTAAAATGCTGGAGGTCAGGAAAAACAACACCTAAGCCCATGACAAAAAGACACTTTACATGCTGGGAATGGGGGAAAGTATGAAACATGTTCATCAGAGCATCCAGTCAAGACAGAGACCTCTAAATTTTGACGGTCGGCCTGTGGCTGAGTTTGTCATTTTGATGACCTTGCTGCTCTGATCTGTTGTGTAAAGCTATGCGATGATGTCAGTTTTGCAGCGCTTTGTCTTGTAGCTTCTTTGGAAACCCAAACTGCTGCTACAGCAACTTTAGCCTGCTGTGAGATTTGCATCCCACAATAATGAAAGCATGATGACAAGCTGCCATTCTGTATTTGGGATTACATGTGACAAGTACAATGGGTGAGAGAGTCTTGGGTTTATGCAATAAGCAAGTTGTTTATTAGTATTGAAGAGTTTGCTTGGCAGGATTAAGGCTCCTGTACATTTAAAAGTTAAAATTTAAAACCAAACCACTCATTGGAAAACAGTTTAATTTACATCCATTGTATTCCAACAGGTGTCACTACCATAAAACAAACCTGATGTTTTCAGCGTTTGTGCCGTGAAGACATGCAGTGTTACTTTCTGTGTCTGCTTTGCCTCTTGATGCAGGTCTGTTCTCTCCCTCTCTCACAGAACCAGGCCAAGCTGTTTATAGAACAGAAAAAAATCCCCTTCCCCATAGATGACCACAACACAAACGAAGAACTTGGTAAGGTGGTAAAAACCAAAAAACGGACTCTCTGCAGAATTCTAGGATTTCCCCCCGTAATCATCATTTGTTCTGTTATTGCAGCTATAGGCTATGTTCTGATAGGCAACAGCCTTTTTGAAGAAGCCATCAAACATTTCTCTCTTTTACTACAGGTGCGTTTTCATCCAGCCTCCTGCAGATGTTATTTTGCTGTGTCTGTGTTTGCTGCCAAGAACAAAATGTATTTATTTTTCTTTGATGCAGGGTGACCCAGAGCTGGTCAGTGCCATATATGGGAGAGGAATAGCTTATGGGAAGAAAAGTTTACAAGTAAGTTGAATTTTATACTTTATGGAGCTGTAAATCTTGTGCAGCTGCTTGTATTTCTTGTTTAGAAATAGCAGTAAATTAAAGTCTTTCCACCCTCAGACCCGTGTTATTTGGTTCTTCTGCTCGGCTGCAGATGAATCTGATGATTTGTTGATAATGTTGACACACAGACCTGGAGGTTATTGACCTTGACGTGCATAAATCCAGAGGGTGTTTAGGGTGAAATGTTACTGCTTGATAGTTAATCTGTGCTTGACTAACAAACATGTTTCAGCTCTGTGTTGCTGTAGTAAAGGTCTGCACATTATTCATAGCAGATGACTCATACTGTATGTTGCATAGCGCTGTTTGTGTTTTACTGTTGATGCAGTAAAAACTCGAATGAGTTCATTGCAAGATGTTCTAAGGGTTGTACTGTGTTTAGTCTTCTTCCTAAATGGTTGCAAATGAGGATGAAAACATCCAGACCGTATAGGGAGTTATCATCGCAGCGTATTTTTGAATTTAATTGGGTTTTGTGTCTGAAAACAAAAGGAAATTCAGAATTTTTGATTTGTTTTAAGTAAATACAGAACAGGTTCGAAAAACGAGCTTCATGTCATCACAATGTAACTGCCTCTTTTCGTGTCTCCATACCAGGACATAAAGAATGCAGACTTGGCGTTGTACGAGCTCAACAGAGTGATCGCGCTCGAGCCCAACTGGCCTGAGGTCTACGAGCAGAGAGCAGAGGTAAAGACACGGTTGCTACCAAAGTCCAGCTGTGCTCAGTTGTTTGCTTTCTAACGTTCCACCGGTGTTTGGGAGTCTGGATGACAACTTTCCTCCGATCTAACACACTGAACAGGTCCAAGTTCCATGACTCACCTGACAACTAATAATCTGTGTACAATGCAGAGCGTAATGTAACGTAAAGGTCGAGCTCTTATACATTAAGTCATTTGAGCTGATGGTTCACCACAGTGTCCACGGTTTAGACAGCATAACAGGAAGCGTAGCACATGAGTGTGTTGTGTGTGTTTTAGATCCTGTCCCCTCTGGGCCGCATCAGCGAGGCTCTGGGTGATCTGACCAAAGCCATCCAGCTGCAGCCCTCAGCCCGTCTCTACAGGCACAGAGGAACATTACTCTTCATTTCAGAGGTTTGAGAATCCCATGTACTAGAGTTGGCAAGTACACAAACTCAATACTGAAGAACAAGTGCAAATCGAACTTCTCCTCCCCAGGACTACGTGGCAGCCATGGAGGACTTCCAGCAGTCTCTGGAGCTGAAGAAGAATCAGCCCATCGCTATGCTCTATAAAGGCCTGACCTTCTTCCACAGGGGAATGCTCAAGGTGAGCGGCACAACGCTTTTATTCTGCTTCTCTTTTTCTTTTTGGGGGACTGGACCAAAACAAGCTTTTTGTTGTCTGTGCTGTTTTACTGTGTAGACACTAGTGCACAGGCAGCATAACCTTTCCCCTGGTAATAAAAATGGACTACTATATTTCTGAGGCAGCGTTTTGAGATATGAGGATTTATTTTAGAAGACAATGATAAAAACCTTTTTTTTACTGACAACACACTGGACTAAGTCATCAGGGAAAAGGAGACTGTGCCCAGGATGACGCTGTGTAAAGAGCAGGGAGAGACCACTGCACCAGTGTTTAGCCTGGCTGATCATTAAACTGTGTTAGATTTCACTCTCTGTTGAACCCTACAGTCACTAGATAAAATCTGACCGTGTTTATATACGTGTAGTCACTTAGTTAAAACTAGGATGGAATCCAGTCTGTGTTGTCTGAAGAGACCACGTCACCCTGGAGAAAAGGCTGCTGCTGTCTGGTTTCCTCTCTCCTGTAGCTAATAATCACACAAGTGTCAGAAACAGAAACTTAGAGCCTCTTCAGGGTGATTAGACCAAGAATGTCATTGTGTTCAGATGTGCAGTGTGGAGAAGGTGCATAATTTATGTGTCTCTCTGCCTTATGATGAGGAGACAACAATGTAAAATATTGCTATTTTTTGATCACTTGTGGTCAGACATTAAGACGTAGTTGACACCTTAAGCGGAGGACAGAGCAACACCTGTGGCTGCAGTCTCCAGATTCTCTGCTGCAGGGCTTATCTGTGATCAGTCGCCACACTTCATCCAGCTGCAAAGCCTTTCCATGTCTTTGTGTTTAGGGGCATTTGCTGTGGTTTAGCATGTTTGTTTATCGGTTTCCTGTGGAGAATCCCCGATACGAACAACAGCAAACATGCAGCTGGTGCAGTGTTTATCTTTAGCTTCTTTTACTACAGTAACAGTTATTTGCAAATGTTGTTAATTATTCGTATTGGTCACCACCAGCATTTAGTAATCGTGTGCGTGTGGCTTCGTCGGTAAGGCCTTAACGTCTACGCTGCTGATACATTTAACATCTCATAACAATGATATCAGGTCACAGGAAATATCAACTTCAACGGATCAAGTCTGCTTCTAGTTGCCTTTAAACAAACTAAAGTTAGGTTTTTAAAATATCTTGCAGCTCAAGAAGCGAGAGACTGTGTACTGGGTTACAAATACTTCAAACGCAAAAACTAAATGAAAAGGTGGTGACATGTATAATAGGTTAATTGGAGCTTCTGGCTTCTCTCCAACCAGTTAGGTCAGGCTTTTGAAGTAAAAGATAAATGGTTCTCTGTGTGCTCCCGCTGTGAATAATATGAAGCAAAAATCACATGTCGCATTTCAATGATGTGGCCGAACAGCAAAACGT
Source organism: Macropodus opercularis (assembly GCA_030770545.1). NCBI lineage: Eukaryota > Metazoa > Chordata > Actinopteri > Anabantiformes > Osphronemidae > Macropodus > Macropodus opercularis. The sequence goes on from CM061112.1 coordinate 2,628,690, forward strand.
GGACACAATCTGCTGATATCTCATTCAAGGTCAGGGCGATCTGCTGAGTCAGAGGTTTGAGTCGACTCACATGATCTGTTTTGCAGTTTCCTGTTAACTGTGTGGTGTCACATTTTTTTTTGTTTTCTCACCAGGAAGCCATCGAGACATTTAAAGAAGCACTGAAGTTGAAGTCTGACTTCATAGATGCATATAAGAGCCTAGGACAGGCCTACAGGTACAGCAGCCCTGGCCTAGAGTTTACTCGAGCTGAAGTCACGCTTTCTGTCTGTGGATGAATACAGGTTCTCCTTTCTCTTTTGGGAATTGAGACTTCTACCTTTACCCGGCTTTGGTAACAAAATGCCAACTCTTGCTCTCTTGGCCTCTCTTGCTCCCTCATTCAGAGAACTGGGCGATTTTGAGTCCGCTATGGAGAGTTTTCAGAAAGCCCTGATGCTGAACCAGAACCACATCCAGTCCCTCCAGCTCCGCGGCATGATGCTGTACCACCACGGCTCGTTGCAGGAGGCCATAGGGAACTTTAAGGTACGGGAATCCACAGACACACAGAGATGATTTAGTGAAGGTAACATCTACTAGCTGAATGACTGACGGTGGGCTTCTTATGTTTGTTCTTCAGAGGTGTCTTCAGTTGGAGCCTTACAACGAGGTGTGTCAGTACATGAAAGGGTTAAGTCACGTGGCCATGGGCCAGTTCTACGAGGGCATCAAAGCTCAGACTAAAGTCATGTTAAATGATCCTCTGCTGGGACAGAAGGCCAGCTCTGAATACCTCAAAGTGAAATACCTCAGAGGTCAGTTTCCCCCAAATGAACAAGGTTCCATAGCAGATGAAATGTTTCTGTTTGTGTTAACGTCTGGCTCTGAGTCATGGAGCAAATCTGTGTTTTGATGGATAAATATTAAACCTACTAAGAGACTAAGCTATTAAAATGCTTTTACAGAATTCCAGCTCTCTGTAGCTTCTAGTTAACATTTACACTTGACTTCAGATTTTGGTATAATAAATAAAACAGTTCATAGATTGATCAATAAATAATGTATAAATCTGAATTAACTGCATCAATCCATGCCTTCCCACTCTGAATAATTCAAATGTGTGAATCATTCAGATTTGCTTTAAGACGTCATACGGTTCCTGTGGGACCTTCTAAAATAGCTGTTCATGTCTTTGCCACTGTTTTCCCACCAGAGTACTCTCGCTACTTGCACTCCCACCTGGACATCCCAGTAGCTGAGTACAACGTGGATCTGGATTTACCAGGGAACTTTAAGAATCACTGGGCCAAGAACCTGCCTTTCCTAATAGAGGACTATGAAGAACAGCCTGGCCTGCAGCCACATATCAAGTAGGTTGGAGGGAACACTTACAGCTGATGCACATCTGGAACAGCAGCAAGGCTCATGTCCGCTATAGTGACACAAACTGTAGTTACTGTAGGTGTGAATGGGAGTTAATATAATACTTTCTTTCAGATCATATTAACTGTGATCACAAACAAAACTACTACATTCCTGATTTGTGCAGTAATATCGTGACTTTTTTGTCTCCAGTCTCATTTCCTGACGTGTAGTATCCCTGCTCAGCGCAGAGGCAGGCAGTGTTTTGAGGCTGAAAGCTAACACGTGTTGCCTTTAACAGCCAGGAGAGTGAAACTTGTTACTTCTGTTTTCTAAGTGAGGTTCAGGCAGATAGTAAAGAACGAAGCTGCACTCCAGCTTTGCATCCTCCATGTCCTCTCCGTTTCCTGTTTACAGAGACGTGCTGCCGCAGAACTTCGACAGCTACAGCAGTGAAGTTCAAAAGCTAATCTGCGCAGCTGACCACCTGGGGCCGCTAATGCAATACGACACGCCCGGGTTCTTACCTAACAGGAGAATACACAGAGGTACAGTACCGCAGATAAATGCTACACGTAATGAAGAGCAGGCCAGTGCTCATGACAGCAGTGAAAGGCAGATGTGGCTTTGCCTTTTCAGCCATGGGCTTAGCAACCCTGGAGGTCATGCAGGCCATGCATCGCACATGGAGCAACTCCAAAGTAAGAGTCAACGGCAAAACCAGGCAAATGCAGTGGAGAGACATGTTCGACATAGCTGTCAAATGGAGGAGGTATGCGCGCTTTGCCGCTTTCTGTGTGAAATGAGACGAACAACAAATTCAGCATTTCTGCTGCTGGACTCCAGTGTTCATAGACTGTAAGCAGGCCTGTCCTGTGCTCGTAGGATCGCCGATCCAGACCAGCCGGTTCTGTGGTTAGACCAGATGCCTGCCAGGAGTCTCAGTCGGGGCTTCAACAACCACATCAATCTCATCAGGTAACACCAACGACGGGTGCTTTGAGTTTCCACATGACCGAAAGCACGTTTAGATGTGGTGTTGAAACGTTTTCTCCCCTTTGTTTCCCCAGGGGGCAGATTATCAACATCAGATACCTGGCTTACTTTGACAACATTCTCGACTTCATCAAAGACAGAATACTGGTGTACCACGGGTACACAAGCCCTTCTTTCTTTAGTCTTTTCCATCACTGACGCTCTGGACTCACCCAAAACTAATCTGATTTAAACCGTTTGAGTTTTCAAAGTGCTCTCTTCTGTTACAGGGCCTATAACCCCAGAGGTTTATTAGAAGTACGCCAGGCTCTTGAAAATGTCAATAAAGTAGAAGATTTACTTCCTATAATGAAGGTAAGTGCAGTAGGGGAGAAGGTCATTTCAATTGTTCTGCATGGAGTATTCAATAATAATGTCTATTTCCTGCTTTGTTTCCTGTGTTTTTTGCCTGCCTAATGCTTTGTAGCCTTCAGGGATGAAAACCCAGGATTTGTTTGTGTGTGTGTTGTTTTTTTCGTGAAGCAGTTCAACAGCAAAACCAGAGATGGCTTCACAGTCAACTCCAAGGTCCCGAGCATGAAGGACCCAGGGAAGGAGTATGATGGATTTACCATCACTATCACAGGAGACAGGTACGGTTTCTAACAGTTAAGCTGTTATCAGTCCAAGCCTAAGCCTACTCTGCCTGCATGTGCACGCTTTCAACAACATCACGTAAATATATTTATTATATGTACGTGTTATGTTTATGTACAGTTTGAATGTATGTTGTTTTCTATATTTTAGGGTGGGCAACATGCTATTTTCAGTAGAGACTCAGACCACAGAAGAGAGAACAGAACAGTACCAGTCAGAGATCGAGTCCATCTACAAAGATCTGACGGCTAAAGGAAAAGCACTAATGTTGTCCACAGAACTAGGGGTAAGATTTATCTCTACGACTCTCTTATGTACAATGTCCTGCAGAATGAGGAGAAGGTGGTAAGATGAGGTTTAAACAGCACAAACAAGCTGCGGAGGAACTTTTCTCATTTCTCTTACTTGATTGCCAAAATTACTTATGCATGAAAGTCGTCAATTTCAAATGAAAAATACTTTCTAGTTCCAGCTCAAATGTGTGAATGTTCATTCTGTCTAGACGAGTTGAAGTTTGTTGTGTTTTTCTCTGTTTATGACTCTTCGATGATCTTTCTCTCCTAGGATGCAGACGCTGTATGTAACCTAATCCTGTCTTTGGTGTATTACTTCTGCAACCTCATGCCCCTGTCCAGGGGATCCAGGTGAATCCCACACTAAACATTTCCATAGCTGAAAAAACGGTGAGACTGAGTGGATTTGGGTTCTTCTTTGACGTCAACAGATGTGATTTATGTGTTTGTGCAACTACTTTTTAGACGAAATATCAGGAGCGTTTTCTTAAAAAAGTGAAAATAAAATCAATAGTGGAAAAACACAGCATTCACACGTGACCCTCACTGTGCTTTCAGGAAGAATTCCTTTACTCTACACTGAGTCTCTGCCATGTGCTTAAATGTGACGGCTCAAAAAGCATCAAAGCTACAAGTGTGTGTTTCTCCTCAGTGTGGTGGCCTACTCCGTCGTGATGGGGGCACTGATGGCCACAGGGAAGGAGGTCATTGGGAGAATCCCTAAAGGAAAGGTAAAGAAGCTGTGTTACACTGGGGTGATGTCTGAATAGGAGGACATGAAGTGATAATGATAATTTGAACGCTGCCAGAATATGGTATAGTCTGCCGGAGCACATTTCTTTGAGGCTCTGCTATTATATTTCATTTGCCCCCTTTCTTCAAAGAGCTAGATGATAAGTCTTCCAGAGTAAATTGCGTAACTGTCTGCCAGTGCCTCCGCTGACAGACGCAGAAATTCCCCCAGCATTCTTTCTGACACACATTTGCCAAGGCCAGACGTATTGTTCCAGAAACAAAATCGCACTGGGTGGACACCAGGCGACACAGAAATATGATCTGGTGTCAGGAAGCTGGAGGCCTGATGAGCTTGTGTCTTGTAATTTAATCTTTGTATAGAAAATATAAAAGCAGGATTCATTGATTGATTTGTTGAGCACTTGCCATAAACTGCTTGTTTTGAATTCGTGTTTGTTGTGGATTCAGCTGGTGGATTTTGAAGCCATGACCACACCCAGTCCAGAGAGCTTCAGTGAAACAGCAAAGAGCTGGATGAATCTCAAGAGGTGAGACATGAAAACGTTTCTTTGTGTTGTTCTTAATTGTAGATGAACCCTCCAACTGACACAAGCACGTTAGCGTCATGTCTCTGTGGTAGCATTTCTGACATCAACTGTAACTCTTCTTTGTCCACAGTTTACCAAACTGGTACCAGAGTCTTCCGTCTGTGGCAGAGACCTTCCCGACCAGCAGAACGATGATCGAGGTCCTCAACGCAGACTTGTCTTCACACTGTCCAAAGAAGTCTTAACACAACTTCTACTCTTAACAGGAGACGAGTCTGTTCAGCAAAGTCTTAATATTATCAGAGCTTCTACTTCTACACTGGGCGGAGCAAAGGGAGCGTCTCCTTCTGCACCCCAAACAACTGGACAGAGCTCCAATACTATCGTAGATGAATTAGTTAGGGATGCTGGTAGAATCTGTTTTTAGAGCTTAACTAGAACCGAGGGGAAATACCAATTCTGACAACGTATTTTCAGTAAACCCAAGTACTTGCACAGCTGTTTGGGATAAATGTGAACATGTTAGCATGTTTCAGTTAGTTTGGGATGCAGAGGTGATTCTTTCCACCTTCTCTTTCTCTTTCATCGGCCTCACGCTGAGATGCCCAAAGCACAAAATTCATCTCATGAACCATCAGCATCAGTTTTGTTGTGCAGTCATGCCTAAAACCTTAGTACTTAATGACCTAGAATGTTTAATTGGACTATTATCAAGTTGGATATTGACACAGTCTGGTGTCAGTTTTATTTAACTCTGAAGATTGTAATTATTTTTTAAACCACTGCTGTGTTCAGACACAGACCTGCCTTTCAGCAGACGACGAGTTCAGGGAGCGAAACCTTCAGGGCTATTGAATTCCACTTGCGAACCTTGAACCTGTGTCTTTTCCCTGTAGCTGCAACTGTCACAGCTCTTTTCTGGTATTAAAACAACAAGCAACGATTCTACACCATGAACAAAGTGGACACGTGTTAAGATAAGAGAGGCCTGCTTGTTTTATAGTGTTATGACAAAAGTAAAGCTGTGCATTCACATTTTAACGTTCTTTTATTGAATTGGACCTCTTAAAATAAGTTTATGCAAAAAAGGAAGGAGGCATAAAATGACGTTGAAGAGATGTTCTTTTCTTTGCTGTCGCTCCTCCAGCTCGTTTTGAACCTTGTGCGTCTTATAATTACAGTATTTGGTTTAAATTCTTATGGCTGTAAGCGGCACTACAAGCTTTGAACACACCTTCAAGAGCTTTGTTCCCCACAAAGGTTTTCATTTATCAGCCATTACCATGTTTTAATTGACTTCTTCCCGATTCCTGCGTTTGAGCCCATGTCGTGTCGGGACCTCTGACGTCTGGAGAACGCATCAGCGTGACATGTAACTGGCTGTGAATTTTATGTAGGTGTTTTATTAGCTTAGAAGCACAAGCCTCAATTAATTCTGCAATATCATTTCTCAGGTGTTTGACAATATTTATTTATTTATTTACAAATTGTTTTATGATCTACAGATCGTATGAAGGATGGTGTGTCGGTTGCTTTTTGGGTTAGTCCAGAGGGGAAGGTTACTATGTGATGTTTACATCTGCACATTGTGCCAGGTTTTGAAGCTGCTGTGGAGTCTATAAATCTGCTGAAGGAGGCAAACCCTGCAGCTAAAACTACAGTATTGAGTCATTTGAACAAATTTCAGTCCGTCTTAATCATTTAGAGCTTTTTGAATAGTATTAAAGCTGCAGTGGTTCATAGCTGAATGTCCAGACTCCTTTCATTTCCACAAATTAAGAACAAATGGACCTTTGCAGTATCTGATTCGTTCCCAGCATCACTCTCAGTTGTCGTCCTCCACATACGCCTGCAGTACCTTGTTTTTCTTCCATTTCAGTGATTGTGCTGACTGGTGGTCGTTTGCTCCTTTGCACGGGGTGACCCAGTTGTTAAGTGCTATGGTGGGCTCTACAGTGAGTGCACACCCTTATCTTAAAGATTAAAACTTGAAAGAGGACATTTTTGTATTAAATGAGTGGGTGAATGTCCAGCGGTGAGTAAAACTGGTTCCAACTTTAACTGGCTCTGTTGTTGTTATTTGGAAACTGGGTAACGCTTCTGAGCTCAAACCATTTCATTTCTTTCTAGGTGACATACACGTCTACAGTTACTTAACATGTTTCTATCCCAGTAGCTCTTACTTTTGTACGGTATTGGCTGTAACACGCTTCCTCAGCAGACACGGGCTTGATGTATTGTCTCACCATGTGCCACTGCTCAGATCTTACCACTAGGTGTTGCTTGCGCTACCACCACATGCCCTTTGTCACACGGGTGTAATTGGCCTGCAGACCAACAGAGAGGTGGCCGGTGGCTGGAGCCGCCGATCATGGCTGAGCATGTGTCAGAGGAGACTCTAACAGCTGGTCTGTCACTGCTGGTCAAGGTGGGCAAAGTCCTGCTAGACACAGCTTTACAGGATGCAGAAGGTAGGACTGAACTAGAAGAAGGATCGAGTAGTGGCTTGTTGTAGTTGTACACTTGAATGTTTTAGTGCGTTTTGTTGTTGAGAAAGATAAGGGACGCACATAAAACAATTCCTTAGACGACAGAATGTGGTCTGGCCTTTTCATTTGGTGCATAGAAGATCGTCTGTTCTATTTAATAAAGCTGTGTGAGTTGGGGAAAACGAAGCCTCGTGAGGCTACTTGCTCTATTAACTATTTGAATCACCAAGAATAAATAACGAAACTTTACTTTTCTGTATTTCATTTGCTTGTTTTTCTGTTGAAGTCGATTATTATGGTTAAATCCATGGATTTCACCTCTGGCACGAAGGGGGTGAAATGTAATCCCTGTCACATGTATCAGCTGGTCCCTTTGCTCCACAGCCTCTCTGGAGACTTTTGTCCCACGTAAGATCACTACTTTATTCGGTTTGCTCACAGCCGGAGCCGACTTGTACAAAAGGTGGGAGGTTCTCAGCATCTTAGATTGTTGTAATTAAAATATTTCAGTACTGTGCTATAACGTTGTTCTTGTTGCGAGAGCAGCCTTGGAGTAAAGAAGAAGACGGAAGCTGAGGCCGTTTGGCAGAGGTCGTACCAGTAAGTGTGTCTCCTTAACATACACTCTGGATATCAGAGATTTTCTCTCTGCACCTCACGGTGTTTGTATTTTTCAGCCATGAAGCCGTGAGAGAACAGGTGGAGGAACTTCTACAGCTGGAGGTTTGTCAGTGTATAAGCCTTTCGTTCATTTGCATCATTTGAATGTACTTGATCTTACACAAACGGTATTGTTCAAAGTAATAGCAGTACAATGTGACTAAACAGAATAATCCAGGTTCTTAGTATATTTTTTATTGCTATGTGGCAAACATGTTACCAGTAGGTTCTCAGAAAACAAACAATACCCAGCATCATGATGTGGCATGTTTCTGCTACAATGGTGTTGGGCCTATTTAGCACATACCAGGGTCATGGGTCCGTTTGCATATGTCAGAATACTTGAAGAGGTCATGTTGCCTTATGCTGAAGAGGTCATGCCCGAAATGGTTGTTTCAACAAGACAATGACCCCAAACACAAGTCTTGGTTCCAAACCAACAAATAATGTCATGGAGTGGTCAGCCTAGTCCCCGGACCTTAGTCCAATCGAGAACTTATGGGGTGATATCAAACATGCTGTTTCTGAATTTCCGAAAACCACGAAATGTAAAATATAAATGAATTGTGGAATGTTGTTAAAGAACCATGGAGTGGAAAAAACAGCTGCACATAGCAATAAAAAATATACTAAGAACCTGGATTATTCTGGTCACATTGTACTGCTCTTATTTTGAACATTACTGCACATAATACAAATGCTTGGCTTTGCCTCTAAGTTTCAGTTGTGTGTTTGTGCTGCAGAGGAAGTGGGACTCCTTCCTGGAGACGGTGGACAGGCGTCTGCAGACGGCGGACGGACAGCTGTCAGCAGGGAGCGCTGCGGACAGTCTGAGCCCTGATGCTTTGCTCACTGATGGACGGAGTGGACGGTGAGTTGGTAGTGTGCAATGAAATTCTCAGCTTTTCTCTTGCTGCTGTGTGTGACGCTGCTGCTGTGCTTTGCGTCGAAGGACTGTGACTCTGGGTCAGTTCCTGCGTGAGGGTCACATGCTTCTGCTGGTTCTCATCAGACATCTTGGATGCCTGTCGTGTAGAGACCACGTGGCTGAACTGCTGGCCAGTCAGGTCACTTTAATCTTTAGCTTCTATGGCTCCAAAAGGAAACTGAACAGGTCTTAAGCTTTGCTCTGGCATAAAGCATTTCTGTTTGTCTACAGGCTGATCTGGAGGCTCGGTCCGTGCAGGTGTTGGTGGTTTCGTTTGCCAGTGTAGAGGGAGCTCAGCTGTGGCTGGAGCAGACTGGATGCAGCTTCGAAATAGTGCTGGATCCACAGAGAAAGGTTGTGACCCGACGCCGCTGAATATGAAGCAGGAGGTTTTCATTACAGTTGAGAATCTGTTGTCTGTCTGTAAACTTCATTTACATTCTGTGCTAAGAAGCACACACACACAAGACGAAACCGCAGCAGCTGTTTGATGACGTGAGCCTCCTAAGCATTAATAAAGTCAGCAGCCAGATGTTACCAGATGTGAGATGGAAACCAGGGCAACCAACCAAATATGAAGATGAAGTTTTCCACATCATCCATCATGCAGTGTGTGTGTGTGTGTGTGTGTATTTGTGTGTATATTTTTCGTTTGATGAATCCAAACCGGATTTTTCTCTGTATGCTTTGGATCATATTAAACTGCCAGCATAGATAGATAGATAGGACTGTCTAATGTCTAAAATACAGTAGATGTCCTCTCAACTAGATCTACAGGAGTTTGGGCCTTAGCTCATCCTTTACCAGGGTGATGAAGTTCAGCTACCTGCTGCAGTACTCGGAGTACGGAGCTGTGGACAGAGACTTCCCTGACGTCCCCTCTCGCCTGCTGGAAGACATCTACCAGGTACACACACAGTCAAAGCCGCACGCGTCAAAATACAATACAGCTAGTGATCGTGTGTTGTCTGGGTTCAGCTGGGAGGTGACTTCCTGGTCGATGCCGCAGGGAAGGTGCTTCTTTCCCACCCGTCTGAACACCCTCTGGACAGGCCGACTGTGGCGCACATCCTGCAGGCTGCAGACGCTGAAGGCTGCTCTGTCGGCTCAGCGTAGAAGCTTCACTGTGTGTGTTTCAGAAGCCTCAGAAGAAGAGAGAACGAGGCCTCAAGAGCCGACTGATGCTGGGGAGAAACTGATCAATCATTTCATAGGATTAAATTTAGATGATATAACTATATGTAATGTAAAAACAAATTTAAAACACTAAATGTCATTATCAGCGTAGTAAGTCGGTCTAGTTAATATTTTATGTAAATGATCACAAAACTTTGTAAATCATGTTACTTTAGAAAATAAAATTCTGATCACTTTTATCTGCAGTTCTCTGCAGTAGTTGTGTGTTAAGCTCTAAATAAGCCTGTGTCATCTCCACTGGCGTTTATTTGCGTAGGATCCGTTGATTGTTGTCTTAACTCATTTCAGTAACAGGAGACATTTCGAGAGAACGTGTTGGTTTAGTTCAGTTTTATTGTGTGTCACCGTTTAACATCAAACGTCACCTCGTCAGTGCTAGTGGAGAGGAAGCAAAGCGATAATGCGATATCAGGAACTAGTTCATGTGAACACATATAAATAGAAAAAGCACACACATCGTCCCTACAAGCAGCCCAAGAATAATGTTTGATGGACAGTGTCAACCTTTGGTGAAGACAAACATTTACAGTACAGTACATACAGAGATGCTGCGATGTTGATTGTGAAGAAAATGCCTCCAGCTGGTCATGGTTCACTTCTTTTACACAAATATTTATAATTCCATGCATGAATCACAGCAGACTGACTTACTTTCAGTTTGCTCACGGTACAGGAATTTGTGCGCTGTGAGTTCTGTGCGTTTTATTTTCAAAATAAAAAAATGAGGGCAGTTCTTTTTATCCCGACGTGTGATAGTTTTCTGGCTTAAGGATGAGTGAGGCTCCACTACTGGGCTCACTTTAAAGCGCCACCCTGTCATCAAATTCACAGAGGTAGTTCATGGCCCGATCACAGTAGTGGTCCCACCAGTCGCCGTCGTCTGATGACATAGCGACGCAGTTTTCCCGCCTCCCTCCGTCCGGTTGGCTGGACAGGAAGTGCTTGCGCCACTGGAAGTATGAGACTCGGGTCCCGTCGTCGAAGAGGTACATGCCCTCAGACCTGAGGTCGTTGACACCGAGCCACACGGGCCAGTTCCCAGGGCGGAAGAAGGCCTTGACGTAATCAGCCAGCGCCTCCTGCTCCTTGCGGTCGCGTGGCATCGCCATCCGGCCGCCGCGCTCCAAACACTTTCTGGAAGCTCCAGCATAGTCCTCATAGCTGTTGTACACCAGATAACATTTGTATCCTATCCTGAGTCCCTTCTGGCAACCTAGACAAAAGATAGAGATGCACTGTGAAGGGTTAAAGGTCAGACGTGTTTTCCTGCCTTGTTTTTCTTCTTTCATGGCTTCATTTGTAGAAACGCGTGTTGCCAGTGAGGGATTACGTAATGTCAACACAAAACATTTGCGTAAGTCAGACCCAGAAGCTTCAGCTCTTGCATGTTGCGTCATGTGCTCAGTGCCTGTAATTCTGCGAACAAGCTTCATCTTGCAGGTGTCTCGGGCAATGAACAGAGAAACAGGAACTAAGCCTTTCCAGCCACAGTTTAATCTGAAACAAGGTGACGGAAGGCGAATCCCACGTGTGAGGATCCGTAACCAATCTCTAAGTGACTTCATACCTTCCAGTCTTCCAGTCTCCTTGCGGTTGTGCTTGCTGTGTTGGTAGACCTCCTGGATGTTGTCCTCCAGCTCCCCGACTTTAGCTACAGTGTTCGCCATGAGCGAAAACAGAAACAAGGAAACCAAGCCTTGAGGGACAAGCTAAATATCAATGGACAAATTTACAACGTGACACATTTACACTACACCACATAGAACATTACCGCATCTTACCGTCCATCCTGGACAGACGGTCCACCAGCTGGCTGAGCTTAACATCCAGTGTGTAATGACCGACGTTCAGCTTGTGGATGGCCTGGTCCATACTAGCTAGTCTGGATACTGTGGACAGAGTGAAAGGGAACAGGATGGAGACGTAGGTGGAAAAATCAACAGAGCTAAATATCCCTCAAAGTCCTTTTTGGGTCATTTGTGAGCATTATTTTGTTGTTGAGTGCTGCCAGAGGTTTCTGAGGGCATTATAACCCGTAGTCATGTGGGGGCAGCACCGAGTAAGACACCGCCGACATCATTCCCAGTTTTGTCGCTTGGGAGCAATATGAAGCGAGACTGTGAGCTGGGTATAAAGCGACTTACAGATGTAGTTGTATGAGTTTTCAAAGTCTGACACCGGGCTGGTTGGCTCTGGTTCAGGCTCCGGTAGAATATCAGGAACATCCCCTCTTGCTTTCTTCACATCATACAGAGATGCCTGAACAACACACAGAACCAGAAATTCTGTGAAAAACAGGCTTGTTAGAGTCACAGAAGTTTTAGAACCTAACAGAACAGAATTAATGGTGGCGTTGCTGTACTGGGTTTAGACTGTTAGGCAACTTAATACAGAAGCTAGTGAGTGTAAATATACAGCTGCAAACATCTGTTTTGTTTAGTCACCAGCCAGACGTAGAATAGTTATGTTCACTCAGTAACTCAGTAGAATCTGCCGTATTGACCCGTTGCTCTAGTACCAGTCTCACCGCTGATGTTGCAACATGATGATCATGATGTCATCACTTACCGGAGTTCAATCACCATCATTCAGAGGAAAGTGAATTCTCCTGTGGCGGATTTGTCTACATTTCCCCACTTCCAGCATCATATTTAGCAAAGTTATCAGATCAAGACTTAAGACCCGTCCTCACACCCGTAGACACGCGTGCAGTAGATTCCCTCAGGACAGCGTTTTATCCAAACATGCATGAAAGTGTGACAGCGCTAATGGGAGCATCGCCCGTTTCCACGTGTTTTAAGTCCGTGTTTCACACATGCAGTCCTGACCTGTGTCGGTGCAGCTCCAGCCGTCCCTGCAGGAACGCACACACACAGCAGAGCGAGCAGGGTGGCAGCCGGTCCCATTTCTGCTTCCCAGTAAGTCAGTAGCTTTTCCTTCAGCGGCAGAAACTCCCTCTGCCCCTCAGCGCTGCTGTCCCTCCTCCTCTCCCTCCCGTCTCTCTCTTTCCCCTCGGAGCTGGGATTCAGGGCACAGCAAAGCAGCAGATTCCATTAGAAATGTGAATGGGAGCTGCTGTAATGGCCAGAAACCCAGAAGCTTAAATAGCAGGTGAAAACATCCCTGCTGTTGGCCTGGCCTCTCTCTCCTTTCTTAGCAAACAACAGGAAAGCTCTTTGTTTTTGCTCTCACCTCCCATTTCCACTCTTTGTGCAAACACCACACAGGGGACTAACGTCCCAGGTGATGCCCCTCAAACTGTAAACTTTCTAAGAAAAGCCTTATTGTTCAGCTTTGTGTTTATTCATGACTTCCGCTCAAACTTGGGTCTGCAGAGCGTCACAACAGCCGTGGGCAGCTTTGTGAGGATGCACTGTGATTGCAGCTCTGTGACTTCTTTTACATTTATTTGTTTACCAGAAACCTTCAAACAAACAAAGTAACCTGTAGATCAGCAGTAAACAAACACAGTAACAGAATCCTCTCACCAAGTTTACTCTGTTGTCATGGAGACGAGTCTGTTGACATGCGAGCTCGGTGGCTGGTGTGATTTCCTGCACACACCTCTTTTATGGTTCTGTGTCTGGGCTTGAGTGAAGTGAATTCTTCATCTTGTAGAGATCAACAGCCTGAAGTACAGTTAAATGGTCTCTGTTGCTGTCAGACACTGTGCAGTATACGAGAGCATCCCCACTCTCAGCTAAGCACAGTCCTCGTGGACTTGAAGCTGTATCAGGTCCACTCCAAAGCTTTTGTGGTATCATTAAATGAACGGTGAAATAAATGCGGGGATGGATCTGCTCTTAGGAAATGATTACGTAAAACGAGGGAGCCGTTATGTAAATGCCTGCGCATGTGTGTACGGTGAGGCATGCAAGTTAAAATGCCACAAGAATCCAGCAGAGTTTCCAAGGAAAACGTCTGAGGCAGGGCTGGAGGGATCAGAGACTGGGAGTGACTGGGACTGCCAGCGTCTGCTTCCAGCAAAAGATGGACAGATGTCTGTGAGTCAGCAGGATGGCTGTTCTATGAGAGACAGTTCTATGAAGAGTCAATCAAAGCAAGGCCAGGACTGAGCCGAGGAGCTGAGCATCTGATCAAATGTGGGGATTTGCTGGTTGTCTTTTCTCGCGCTTGACTTCAAAACGATTTCTCATATTTTGGATGAGGAATCAATGGAAGGATTAGGAGGGTCCACCCAGCGAAGTCAAAAGATTCATTAATTTATGAGGAGCAGGATTCACACGTCAGCATCACACAAACCGACTCAGCATCTGTGAGACCACCCGTCATTCGCTCATGTTTTCAGTTTGACATCAGCTACAGTCCTGTTTCTGTTTTCGTTGTACAGTCGGTACCACGAAATGACTCTCGCTCACCCAAACATTCCTGAGTGAAAGCACAAAGCAGCCATTCAGGGTCTGGAAGCACTGGGTGGTGCTGCCTCGGTTCAGTCAGGGACGACGTTCACGGACGCACGGGACCAGCAGGAGCAACGCCGGCAGATGACTCCCAGCAGCTCCACTGGGCTGCTGGGCAGAAACATGGTGTCCTCCACTAATATGAGGAGCGAGGTCGGGTCCTGTGTTTGTGTTGTTCACTTGAGACACTTGGGTTAAAGGTCAAATGAACAACATGGGACAAGAGATCAAACTAGGTCTTGGCATGAATGTTGTCTCGTTATATTTGAAAAACATCATTTAAATGTGTGATCAAAACAAAAAAAAATTTGCAATCATAGACGTAAAAAGCACAAAAGAGAACAGACAAGTGCAGCAGCTGCTTTTGACTTTGGATTTATTCACGTTCTAATCCGTGACCTCAAAATGCATGAGTGTAATATATATGTATAGCAGAAGATACAATAGGCAGATAAATATAAAAGTCAGTAAAATAGTACTCTAGTCAGGTAAACTCTATAACACAAAGGATACAAATCACTACGTGCCTGGCCGTTCACCCTGAACACAACATGTGTGAGTATTATAAACACACGCTAGTGTTTCCCAGCACAGTTGGGAAGTGTGAGGTGGTGCGGAAGTGTTGCTAAGGACTAGATCCATACAGGACATCAGTAACGTGTTTCCATGGAGTCCGGACGTACAGTCCATGTGTTTTCCATAATATTGTTTCAGCACTTCCATAGCTGCTCTTCCCTGCTGTTTGCTTGTTTTCCAAAAGAACAACAGTCTGATTTGTTGCTTTAGCTGAGACGATTTGCAAAAGTTAAAAACATGTTCTGCAATTTTCTTGGGAAATTATGCAATGGTAAAATTCAGTTTTCTTCTTGTTTCAGAATTCCATGACATTCCAGGAATTCCATGGGGAGTAGGAGCGTTGTAAATATAGGTACTGGAGTGTGGAGTTGTGTGGGCCAGCACTGCAGCTTTGAGCTTGGTGGGAATACATCAGCATAAATAAAAGTCTGGCAGAAAGCAAACTCTTCATACAGTAACAAAACATAAACAAAACCAATAACATACGGTTTTCAGTTACAAGTGAAGGCAGCCACCTTTACTGTGCATTCACACCGCAGACAACACGGTCAACAGTGATCAGAGACAACTAAAGGTGAGAGATGAACTGTTCCAGTTGAAAAAGCTAGCGACGTGTTTAATAACTTGATGTGGTGAGATGCTGTCCAGCAACATTAGGTGGAGAAACACGTTCCTACATTATGCATATTGTACCTTACTTACTTACTTACAAAGCCAGGCATGCGACAAAAATGTAGTATTGTGACAGGTAAAGCAGGAAAACCCACATTCTGAAATCTGACTTCAGCAAGCGCTGCAATCCAATGAAGTTTACAAATTCAAATTAATCACCAAGGCCTTCTAGTTTGTTTTGCGACATGTGATGGGTGTCTGATTTAGCTGAGAGTCACTAGAAATCTGTGAAAACTGTGTGTTAGCTGATCAGTGTGAATGCACAGAGACCGTTTCAGTCCCGGCTTACGCTACATCCAGTGGACAGGGTTCGTTTGTCATTGTCAGAGAGGAGAAGCAGCTCTTCTAGCGAGGATAAAGTACCAGCACACAGGCAGTGAGATTATGATAACAAGCCACTGAAGGTGATTAAAACAAAACAATGTGGTCAATTCAAAGATCGTGTTTCTTAAATCGAAACGTGGATGTCTATAGTCATGGCAGTGTGGTCTGTCTTCAGAGAGATGATGAAGATGATTAATTCAGTGGTGGCTGGTCCTAGCTGTCGTTTACCAGTTGTCCAGGAAGTCGAACCCCGTCTTCAGGATGCTGTTGCTTGTGTTGAACTGAGGAGAGACGAGGGGGCAGAAGGTTAAGAGAGACAGTCTTCTGTTATGTGCCATTCTATAATGTGATACCTATTTTAGAACTCACCTGGGAAAATGTGGGGCTGGCATCAAGCTTGAGTGAACTGTCCTCCTCTTTCGCCTTCTCCACACTAGTGGACAAGTTGGAAGGCTTGGACATCATACTGGAGGAGAACACTTCATCCACGGTGCTGCCCACTGACGGCAGGGTGCTCTGAGATCGCTCCCATCCCGCAACTGTTGAGGACACGCTAATGGGCGGAGGTGGGTTTGGCGAGATGGAGAGGGATGCTGGTGTCGCGCTAACAGCGGCAGCAACAGGGGGTTGAGGTGCGGGAGGTTTGGGTGCACGCTGCTTTGTGGACTTTGTGGGAGCTGGAGGGTGGGTTTCTGCTGCGTCAGGCTCCTTGGCAGTGTCCTGTGGAGAAGTAGGATTAGAATCAGCAAAAGCGTAGATGCTGTCGGCTTCTCTGATGCTTGTTAAAACGTACTTGTCGAAGGTACGACGGGAGGGGTTTCTCTCCCTTCTCCAGGGATTTGATCTGGCTGGGAGTGAGGGACTGGAAGTCTGCCTTCTCCCCCTCCAACCGCGACCTCTCAGCACTGATCTTCCAGAAAGAGGACTCCTCATCTGTCCTCCGGGCCTCGCTGACAGACACCTTCACAGTAAACAAAAATTATTTCAAACACTCTGCAAAATAAAGCAACCACTGTACAAAGAGTCTAATCATACCTTGGTTCCAGGTGTACTCTTGCCAATCTGGGTGGAATGAGGAGCCTTCACCGGCTTTGAGTCTGCCTGTGAGACTGAGATTCCATGGTCTGCAGAGCCTGAGGTCAAGCTGAAGTCCAACTGGCTCTGGAAGATGGGAACAAACCTTACAACAGCCCATAAACTCAGCAGAGCTAAACTCCAGCAGGCGAAACAGTCTCTGATTATGTAATTATTATTTAATAAAAGACTGCTGCCTGGTTAACTACTTAAAAGTCTTTTTACAATAGGTCTTGTTCTGGAGCTTAAGTGACCGCGTGTCCTCAACACCTGAAACCTCGCTGCGACGCCATCTTCTAGTGCAGCTCGAAGTTCTTAGAACCACCTGTTTCCTTACCTTGGTTTCCCACGAGAAAGGCGCCGAATGCTCGTCCTGCCAGGTAATGTCCTGCACAGAGAAACACGCTGCCGTTACCCCTGAACTTGAATGATGGCTGTCGTTCTAGTGTCGGTGTTGAGTCCAACTGACCAGCTCAACGCAGCAGGATTCTCACCTGTCCGGCAGCCTCCGCTTATAAACTAGTTATAAAGTAGAATGAATGACAGCGCTGCTTCCTAATAAAGTGCATTCTCATATATATTGTTACAATCCTTTATATATTATATTCTACATTTTATTAAACTATATATTACGGTAAATAGTTTCATTTGTAGCCAGGCAACGTCACAGGCAGGCGCTGTGACGTCAGGCTGCGTCACCGGCTACGTGGCTAGCTAGCGTTAGCAACCCTGTCAACACAAGTCTTTCTAAGCGTCACGTCGGCCCGTAAAGCGGCGTCGCGGCGTCCAGGGGCGGCTTCAGTACCTCCTCTCCGAAGTGGACGATCTTCTGGCCGGTCTGCACCAGCAGCTTCGGGTAACACACCACCTCTTCGCGGTCGACTCTGTGCATAGCGTAGCGGGCTCGGATATGAGGATCCATCATCCAGTTGTCGATGGCGGCGTCCTGCTCCTGGGGCGACATCTTCTCCCACGACGAGCCGTGCTGCGCTTTCACCTTCTCCCGCTCCTGCATTATCTTCTTGGCCATGGAGTTGATGGAGGAGAAGTATTCCCACTTCTTTTCCTCCATCCTGTGCGCGTCGAGCCCCGCGACCGTCGCGGCGGCCATGTTTAGCTGCTACCTGCTGTTGTTGCGAGGAAGAGGAAACTGGTGTTGACCGCCGCGAGGGCGGGACGCGGCACGTTAGCGGCGCCATCTAGTGGACACCGCTGGAAACCGGTTTCTCCCACTGTCCGTGAACACGCCCAGTCATCCGGATGAATGGAGGCTAATGAGGCCTTTGGGTGCTTCAGAAATTTCAGGTAAATTCAGTTTTCACATTGCAGTATCTTTGTATCACTTGAGTTTTTTGTATTTATTCTCCAGTTTGAAGGTTATCAGTTATTATCTAAATGATTTGCACTTAATGGAAGATAAATTATTTCAGCAATGCCAGACTTCCAGATACAGGGATGACATAAATGAAAGAAATGACATTTAGTAGTGATCTAAATTCATATTATGCTTTAATAAATAACACACACACGTCCTGGAGGAATTTATTGAGCTTAAAATGGCCTACAAAGACAAGATTCTGTCATATTAACGTGAAACATGAAAAATGTACAGTTGTAAAATCATACATACATAATAACAATGTAGGACAAAATACATTCAAAAAGAACAACAGCAATAACCCCAAAAAACAAGCACTTCACACGTTAACATAGATAAAAGGTTCTGCGGTAATTCAGATGATGTATGATGGTATGTTGGACATTTATCCAGGTCTGGCAAAAACAAGTCCACAAAACGTAAACCCAACATATTACAAGGATGCATTTCAATATATCACACATAATATATTCCTTATGCATTTTAAAATATGTGAAAACATATGACTCTTCATAAATCATCTGCTTGTATGACTGCAAGGTTCACTTTCAGGAATTTTGAATGTCACATAAATAAATAACACTTGGTGCCATTTAGCAAACATGAGCCAGGTCTCCTATAGATTCAACTCTGTTAGTCACTGGTCCTCAGGCTGTGCTGTGGCTGGCGTCGTGCAAGCTAGGCTTCTCACTTTTCATCAGGCCGTCGCCGTTAAACCGCGGATAAAGGGTAATAGCAGCAGCCGGCACGTTTTTAGACTTTCGCCTGGTTGGGTTACAACACACCAGGTAGAAGATCTCAGCTACATTGAACAGAAGAGAGACACAGGAGACTACAAGCATGAAGATGATGAAGATGGTCTTCTCTGTGGGCCGAGACATGTAGCACTCCACAGTGAAGGGACAAGGAGCCCGGGAGCAGACGATTCTCGGATCCATGATGAACCCGTAGAGATAATACTGTCCCACAATGAACGCTATCTCCAGAAGGATCCTGAAGACGATGGAGGTCATGTAGCTTCCCAGCAGGTTGCCTTTTATCGTGACGTGGCCCTTTTCGTCCGAGTACTTGGGGAATTTGGCCATTTCGCTTCTGGAGTGCGCCTTCATGTATTCTCTCAGCTTGTTCTCCTTGTGGATGACGTGGAAAACGTGGCCGAGGTAGATCAGGGTTGGCGTCGAGACGAAGATGATCTGGAGGACCCAGAACCTGATGTGAGAGATTGGGAAGGCCTGGTCGTAGCAGACGTTCTTGCAACCAGGCTGTTTGGTGTTGCAGATCATTTTAGACTGCTCGTCGCCCCAGACCTGCAGTGTGGAGACACATCTTCATCAGCGTACAGACCCCTTCCCAAAGCAATCAGCAGTGTTATTATAGAGCTGCGCTGAAGTAGTGATTTATAACACACACTATTAATGTGGCCAAACACGTGCTGAGATTCTCCCAGTAAAGCTAATAAATGCAGGAGCCGTGTCCCACCACCAGAGGGCGACATTTCAACTAAACACTCAGCACTACTTTGGTGATGCATCAGTTATGTATAAGGCCGCAAGAAGAAGCAATAGACAGGTACAACAGCAGACCTTCTCTGCTCCAGCTCCAAGAACCATGATCCTGAAGATGAACAGCACACTGAGCCAGACCTTCCCGATGACAGTGGAGTGGGACTGGACCTTGTCCAGCAGGGAGGCCAGGAAACTCCACTCTCCCATGGTGTCAGAGCTGATCAGGAAAAACACGAGAAATGAACTTTGGAGTAAACAAAAACAAACAAACAAGCACATGGAAGATATAAAGTCTGTGAGAAGGGAAGTTATGAACATTTATTAAGTCTTATTATCATGTATGCTTATTCATCAATATAAATTTTTTTTATTTCTCATTTCATTATAGTTACATCATTATTACGTTATGGTGCATGATAATTGTGAAATGTAAAACATTTCAGCAGCAGACAGATGACAGGTCGCAGTATTCCTGTATATGCATATCTATCTGTAGCATGTTAGAGAGGAGGCTGTAAAATCATCTTAGGAATCTATGCAGCATGAAATAAACTGAAATGAAATTCACTGGATGCAGAAGACACATGTGTGTTTACTGTGCATCCCACCTAAAGACCGATGGACGCTGTAGAAGTTCCACACGTCTTAATATACGCTAGCAGCTCAGACAGGGTCGTGTGCATCATGTATATTATATTATATCATAATATAATTCACAGTTTCCTAAAATTCAAAATGTTATATGTGAATATGTATTATTTTCAAGTAGAGTATATATTTTTGTGCTTACCTTGAATTTAAAGGTTGTCCTGCAAACAAACAGCCTCGCCACCACCTGTGGAGTTGACTGATTCAAAGCCCAGTGCACCGGACGAGTCCGCCTGGTGGCACCTTGAACTTTAGATTAGATGACATTGTGCAACAGTGTGAGCTGTCACGTTGCTCCCACATCTGGGTTCGTTTGACCATTTCATTTTGGGCTGAACTGTGCATGTTGATGATTTACAGGACTGTAAAGCAGAATTGTTGGGCGCATGATTGTTTTTATCTTTGACTGTTTTTGCATCTTTTCTTTTTAATAACATGTACATGCACACAATCCTAAGAGAGGTTTAGATGGGTCTGTATGAATTCAGCTGTCATGAGAAATATGAATAACTTATTTATTTGTATTCATTTAAAATTTTATGAGCTTCACAATGAAGCCTTTGTGCTGAACATTGGGTTCTGTCATTAAATTCTTCATGTTCTTATCTTAAACTCACCTTGACTCAGCAGTGATGTGTAATATTTGGTCATTAATAAACTGCTCCCTATTTTACAGAAGTTTGTTTTATTAGTCAATAAATGACTCACCAGAAAATTAATAGACATTTAAATTTTTTCCCAAAAAATTATATTAAGTTAATATTAATACAATATTATTTTTACCTCATCTCATAAAATGTTTGTAACAATGTGATTTATCTTATTGAACACTTGGTCCAAGTCCTTTTTCATGTGTACAACAGTAGAAGAGTAATGTGTCTGAAAACCAAAACTTATTTCACCTTCACAGGCAGCAGCGTCTGGTGGATCTGTTTGACCTGACAAATATCAACAGCACCTCGACATTTTAATGTTTTACCAGATTCGTATGAATGTTGCCCTTATTTGATGTCAAATTAGAAAAAGTACACGTGTCATTTAAATGTAAAAATTTAATCACGACATTTCTTTTTCACAACTTTATTTTTTTAAACAGCATAAAAAACGTTACCATAAACAGTACGTGATATACAACAGAAGCACTTCACCCTAATCGTTGTCAGCATCATTATTATCTTTCTGTAAGTAAATTATTATTATAGGTCCTACATAGTGAACATGATAATAACTTAAACTAATGAGTTCAATAACTGGGAATAGGTCACTTACAACATTTTCATCCTGGGAACATAAATACATCATCAGTATTGCACACTTTCCATTTTTAGATTAAGAAAACGCAACATAAAAGTCGAATTTGAACAGAATTCGTTTCAGCCTTCTGACAGCATGTGTGCACACTGAAAATAATTTTCAATTGAGTCTCTTAGACACATCTGAAGGATGCACAAAGACAATCAAAACCATGTTGTTTATTACATCAGCGTTTAATGGCCACTCAGCAGCCGTTTGTCTTCTTTGGCCCCGTCCAGGTTTCCTCCGATGCTCTGGCTGCTCTCTAGGTCCATGTTCATCTTGTTCTGCTTCAGCGCGTCCTCTGCGGTCGACCATCTCGGCGATGGCAGGCTGGCAGGGTTCTCCGCTGATGTGATCTTGCGGCTGCGAGACTTGGACCCACACCTGACCTTGGTACAGAGCAAGTAGAACATCTCGATGAAGTTGAGAAGCAGAGAGATGCAGGCCACCGCCAGCATGAAGATGATGAAGATGGTCTTCTCAGTGGGTCGAGACATGTAACACTCCACGGTGAAGGGGCAGGGCTTCTTGGAGCAGGGGAACATGGGGACCATTATGAAGCCATACAGGTAGTACTGGCCCACTATGAAGGCAGCTTCAATGAGGATCTTGACCACGAGCTGAGTCAGGTAGCTTCCCAGCAGGTTCCCCTTGATCTTCACTTTGCCCTTGTCGTCGGTGTATTTGGGCACTTTGAGCAGCGGGGTCCCACCAGGACTCGCCAGCTGCTCCCTCAGCTTGTTCTCCTTGTGGATGACGTGCATGGCGTGGCCCAGGTAGACCAGCGTTGGCGTGGAGACAAAGATGATCTGAAGGACCCAGAAGCGAATGTGCGAGATTGGGAAGGTCCAATCGTAGCAGACATTCTCGCAACCAGGTTGCTGAGTGTTGCAGATGAACCCAGACTGCTCGTCGCCCCAGACGCTCTCAGCACCGGCTCCCAGAACCATGATTCTGAAGAGGAACAGGACGCTCATCCAGATCTTCCCAATCACAGTGGAGTGGGACTGGACCTTGTCCAGGAGCGTTGACAAGAATCCCCAATCTCCCATCTTTAGTGAGTTCTGAGCATAAACATTAATGAATATGTTAAACACTGTGTGTATATATTTATCTCATAGCAATTGTAAAAACAACCATAACTTTTTATCATTTCCTCGTTAAACCCGACCCAAATATGGCAAAAAAAGAAAAGAACTGGACCCTATATACCCACTATGTATTAAAACATCAAATAAATTCCAGTATATTGATGTCCTGTACAATTACACTTCATGAAGAATTCAAAGGAATTGTTGGATTAGCTCTAAATAGTAGGTAGACATGCAGCATGTGGGCTAAACAGAAAGATAAAACACGCTGGTCAGTTTGATCGGTTATTGACATTAAACTAGCAGTAAAGTCATTTAGGCGTAAATTAGCAGCTCATCATTTTCAATAAAATTAACTAAAAAACATGCATGGCCACATTAATATATGTAATATTTCAAAATTAGTGTTAAAACGTATAGTTAAGATTCGTTTTATGGTCCATGATCTGTTGCAAAGAAGTAAAACCGTTGCATCTTACCTGGTGGTCTGGTCGAAAAGAACAGGCTGTGGTTGTTACAGATCACTAACTGAAGGTGGACCTTGGAATTTTGTGGACAGCGGGACCGATGATCACATTACGCAACATGCATCTGGCACGAGTGTCAAGCTGAACCGTCAGCAACCGAGAGCAAAAAGTACAAGTCAGGCTCCAGAGTGTAATAATTGACAGGTGCTCATTATCGCACTCAGAGGCCAAACTGCTTGTTGAAAAGACAGGTGGTTCTCAATAAGAAGCAGCGACGTGTCGTCTAGACCATGTTCGTCTGAAGATCGGTACAAACATCACAACCCGGCACGAAACAGACAGAATCCAGGAGCTTTATTGTTCACATGAGTCATCTGAAACATGGTTTGTCACTTCTGTAGGTGGATTTCATTCATTCATTCAATCAATCATTCATTTCGTAATGACGGGTCTGTCAGCAGCATTACAGCACAGATCTTTTTGTTTTGCGCCACTGAACAGAATTTGAATCAACACTCTGTGTGTGACTGGGTCCTGTTTACAGAAGCTGGCGTCCACTCGTCTAATCTCTTAGCCTGTCACTGCCTCCAAGCTTCAGATGTGGATCTCGCCCACGTTGTTCTCACCCGACACGTTGGTTGTAACCTCGCCGACCCCACCCACAATCCCGTTCACCCCTAGCTTCCGTCCTTGCAGCTCCAGCTCCAGGTTGACACAGTTCTGGATCATCTCGTCGCGTCTCTTAAAAGCGTTCCTCTCAGAGAGTGAAGGGGTCACGGGGGTCACGGTGTAGTCCTGCCTCCTGGCCATGCACTCCTTCGCGGCCTTCACACACAGATAGAACAGCTCCACCAGGCTGAGGACGAGGGAGACGGCTGCAGAAACAATCATGAACCAGATGATGACCGATTTCTCTGTAGGCCTGGACAGGAAGCAGTCGACCTTGTGAGGGCAAGGGAACCGCGTGCAGACGTATCGAGTCTCGAGGGTGAAGCCGTAAAGAATGTACTGGCCCACGATGAACAGAACTTCCAGGATGATCATGGCAATAAGATGGAGGACATAGCTGCGGAGGAGACAGCCGCGGATGCTGATCTTGCCGCTACTCTTGGTGTACTTGGGAACTTGGAAGGCCCTCCTCAAGAACAGACTGGCGTGGTCGTCCAGCGCTGC
The DNA here is from genome assembly GCA_030770545.1 of Macropodus opercularis. Classification (NCBI taxonomy): domain Eukaryota; kingdom Metazoa; phylum Chordata; class Actinopteri; order Anabantiformes; family Osphronemidae; genus Macropodus; species Macropodus opercularis. The sequence continues at coordinate 2,653,141 of CM061112.1, forward strand.
ATGGCTCCTCATTCGTTCCTTGAACTTCATGGAAAGAACAGGAAGACAGAGTTAGGCCAGCGTATGCCACAACAACATAATATGAGCTATGCAGGCAGAAGACACACCTTCTTCTCAATGTGGATCACGTGAAGGACGTGACCCAGATACAGCAGCTTCGGAGTCGCTACGGCAATGATCTGAAGAACCCAAAATCTGACGTGCGAGATGGGGAAGGCGTTGTCATAACAGACGTTCTCACAGCCGGGCTGCTGGGTGTTGCACACGAAGTCAGACTGCTCATCGCCCCACACCTAGAGGAGACCAAGAGGAAGGAGTGACAAGAAGATGATACAGAGAGCACAAACCTTCACCAGGGTCGTAAACATCTGCCCAGACGTTCCCAGTACAGAGCCCCGTTCATAGATTCAGTTATTGACCTTCAACAGAAACTACGCTTTCTAAGAGCGGACCTTGTCGGCAGCAGTGCGGAGGACCAGGATGCGGAAGACGAACAGCACAGTGAGCCAGACCTTGCCAACCACTGTGGAGTGGCTCTGAACTTTATCCAGCAGGCGGCCCAGGACGTCCCATTCACCCATTTCAACTGCCGCTTCTCCTGCTGTCTATCTGGGAAGACACAAGGTCACAGAGTCTCTTTGAAGGTCAGAGTCAGGTTGTTGTCAGAGAAAATAGCTGCTGGGTCTTCAAAATAGACTTTACAAGCTTTATCCTTAAGTACTAGTTTTGAAACCAAACTCTGAGCTCACAGATTTAGTTTAACACTATAACTGGTTTTACAGTTGATGATCCCCATCGTATGGTTGTTATTCTGCAAGTCATTCAAAATCTTGCTTTTTGCATTATTACAAGGCTTATTTCAAACAGTATAGAGAATGTTTCTGCTTAAACTGATGCCCAACTTCATATCTTCCCACTTTTTGTCCCAGGTTTCTTGCAACTGGCAAGAGATTGTAAAGATGTAAAAAAAATTTAGAACAGAAATGTTGTACCCCACAGTAGAATATACAGGATATTTCCAACAATATACACAATATCATTGAAGATTTTGGAAAACAAATACAGACAGAATGAGCGAGTCAACTCACCAGTTAAAAACCCAGTGAAGGGAAATGGGGCAGAGGAAGCGATGATCCAGGAGGACGCAGAAGAAAGACCAGATGTCCTTCCTTCATTGGTTTTTTGGTGCGTTATCTAGAAGGACGCCACAACAACAGATCTCCAGTCCCAACACAGAATGTGACTGGCTGCGAAGGCAAAACTATTTCTACAAGTTTGACCTAAAACACAGAAACTCTTCTCCTTTTCAGTGGAATTTATTTCTGGGATGAATCGGTGGACGAGAACAGGAAGGGAGCAGAAAGAAAGAAGAAACAGGCTACATTCAAACACTCAGACTTACAGTTAGTTTGGAAAGAAAAAACTTGATTGTTTGCAAATGTGTTTTAATAATATAAACTATATTCTCTGCTCTCAGAGTTAATGCTTATGAACTCACAAATGAGGAAGTATGAGGGAAAAAAGCCTCATGCTGGCTTCTTGTTGCCCTAAGTGAAGATGCAAGGTCAGTGTAATGCAGTTTCCCAGTATCCATAAAAAGCTATTTTAGTGTTCCACAATCTGCAGATGTGTAGATACAGTAAAGCTCAGAGTAGATCAGCATCACGTTTATGGAAACGTCTGTGCGTCGAGTTGACCCGACTAACCTGAGAGGGGTCACAAGAGGAACTGTGGAGGTCATTACCCAGTGTTCTTAGATGTAAATGATTTACACCCTGCTGATGTTTTAACAGACAAGTGTGTGTTTGGCCTTCGACATATAGATTAGAGTCAACATATCTGATCATACGCAGTAAAATATATACCCACCCGCACTAAACTGCAGATAAATAAAACAAAGATCAGTAGTATGGAAATGGACAGAATTTATTGCAACTCTTGCTGTAGTAAATACCTACAGATGTGTCAGGTACTACATGATGATACAAGGTTTTGATAATGTTCTGTGTGATTCAGTCACTCAGCTCAGCACAGATGAATCAGGTCAAACTTTAACCACAAACACTTTAATGAGCTTAATGATTTAATATTATTTCTATGTTTCAAAATATCAAAACTAGACACCACTCTGCAATTTAAACACCTGTACACACTGTAACGTTATCATCTGGGTTCATTCAAGACCTCACACTCCTCTTCCACTGGCTTGTTGTGGTTATAGCTCCAGCTCTGATTAGAGGGAGAACAGATGAGATAATATTGGGGCACAAGCTTAAAGTTTATTCTTTCCTTTGGTCACAGTCAACAGTAGCTGCTGAAAACATGTCTTTCCCACAACAACACATATTCCAGATTTGTAATGTGTGTGTGATTTGCCAAGTGGACTCACAAGCTTCAAGCTCTCAAGCTTCCAAATCACCTAGAATTCAGGCTAATGGCAGATTGAAGGTGTTAGTGGTTAAATGTGCAAAACACTGTAGGTCAAAATGATTTATTTTATGATGTGTGTGTTTAGAAATATTCTGTTATGATTTTGCTTTATTGCAGCTTCATGAAACTGGGCCTTGTGTTTCACATTGGGAGCCATCTGATCTAAAATAATCTTTGTAACAGTCCAAATTATTGAACCATGTCATAACAACTGTTATGACATGGTTCAATAAATGTTCAGGCACTTCTCCACATTATATCATAGTTATCAGGCAATTAAGAAGAAGATCCAGCACAGCTGGTTTTCAACTGATGAACACTCGTGAGCCAAGAATCCAAATCCACTCTGGAATACACCTCATTAGTCCGTACTGAGAAGAAAAAGAAGAACAGAAGGAAATGAATTTAAAATAGAAATGAGGGTCAGACACGTTTCTGTCAATGTGTATCTGCGAGCAGTCATCTCAAAATGAACAAATATAATCATTAACTAAATCAAAAGTAATGGCATGACTTAATAAGTACTCACCTGCAGCGTATGAGGCCAGTAGCCAGTGGTCCTGTTAGACACTCCCAGGGTGGAGATTGCATGGCGAGCAAAAACCTCTGGCCTCGGTACAAACCAGCCTTCTCTGGATGACGACCGTTCTCGTCCACTTGAGATCTGAGTACACAAATATGATGAAAGGTCAAAAATGCCTACACATGTAATGTCGTATAGTCAGCCGTACAAGCGGAGTACGGCTTCTGCTGTGAATCTATTTATGCCATAACACCTCCCGTCCTTAATTGTGTTCTTGAGCCAATACAAAATGAATTTACCTGGAACGGTATTAAACTTTGGACAAAGATCCCTTTGCCACTGTACTCAAGGTGAAGAGCTCTTGAGAAATTATCCAGGTATCCCTAAAGTTTGGCAGTAAATAAAGAGAGATAAGACGATTATCATGACCAGCAAGCCAGAGACGCGGGAAGGCGTCTGGCTGACACAGCAAAAGAGACGGTTTGAGTTTTTTTGCTGAGCTTGGATTAAAATACTGGGGAAGGTTGATATCAAGTGTTTGTCTCACAATGGAGGCGATGAGTGTCACTCTTCCAGGCAAGGGTCTGCAGCAAGCACCTGATGATATATTGACCACAGCCCCTCGCCTGCGCTCGACCATCCCTGGCAGAACCAACCGGGTCATCAGAGTAGCGACTGCGACGTTCTTGTTCACCAAATCCAACAGGCTCTGCTCTGGCATTTCAATCAGGCTCTGGGGAGAATTCAAAGACTCGTCGACACAGTTGATGAGGAAGCCGATGTCCCTGTCTCGTATGGCTTCTTTGATGGGTTTGCTGGCCGCCTGGTCCAGCGAGAAGTCAGCGAGGACAACAATGGTTTCCACCCCATAGCTTTGGGAAAGGCCTGCAGCAGTGTCCCGTACAGAGGTGTGGTCCTGAGTAACAAAGATAATGCTGACCCCATGCCTGGCCAGCTCCTCTGCGTACGCCATAGCAACGGGCTCTGATGCACCTGACAGGAGACAAACGTGAACAACACGCCAGGAAGAAATGAGAACACAACACAATGACAAAACTCAAAACATCACTGAAACTGGATTAGTTGACAACACATCACGCTATTGTAAAACTCATATCACCATCTAAACACCCAGTGACATGAGTTGACCGGCTGCTACTCACCATAAACAACAGCCCAGTCACCATATGTCTGGGTCAGCTTCTTACTGGGGATCAGCCTTGGCAGGAAATGAACCCTGACCAAGGTGCAGCAGTCTCTCAGCAGGATCGCTGCCTTGCTGGCTGTGTACAGGGCTCCCACCAGGGCCAGGGCTTCGAAGTAAGAGTCGCATGATCGACACATTTCTTTGTACAAAAACTGAAAGCTGTCAACTGCCGCCATGCTGCTGCTATGTAGCTGGTGATGCTAGGTACCCCCGGATTTCTGACTAATAAGTCTGAACAAAACAAATCCCTAATCCCACATAGTAAGGAATCTGGTGAAATTGTTATAAAGACCCGATGTTTCGAGGGTTAGAGATGTCACTAAAGCCGGCATCACCCGGTTAAGGAACAAAACATTGGGTCACGTGCTAAAACGTCACTCGTGCTGCGTTTAGCTTCCGTATGAAATCTGTCACAGCTCCACAGTGACCTTCGCGGTAATTTAACACAGAGACCAATTCTTGACTATTTATCCAAACATTAAGTTAACGTCACTGATTTTACGTCATATTTAACATTTAATATTTCATCATCTTTACCACGTATACGTGAACCCTATATTTCCGAGGCAATGGGAAGGCAGCATGTTCAACCCACAATGCACCGCAGTTGAAAATGTGGACGTTTCCATAGAGACTCAAGTATCCAGGACAATTTCCAAAATGTCACCTGGATGAAAGGCTTTTACTGCCGAGCTGGTAACTGGTCTGCGGGGAAACGTGGTTTGCGTTGTGCGTTTTGCTCAGGTTCGCTTCGAACACAGTGCAGACAGTTAGCGAACTGTGTTAAATGACGCTAGCGGCAAGATAAACAGAGACGTCAAACAGGAGCGTAATCAAATGACTGTAAGCATAAACTTTCCACATCCACGTTGCCTTGCAGGGTTCGGGCCTGTCACGTTGTCCTGGGTGCTTGTCGTCCAGCTGGAGGACAGCGCTTCTCTTCGACTTTCCCGCTGATGTCTAACTGGTATTTCATTCATTTCGTTGTCCAGGTGCGTTCATTGTTTAGGGCGTAATATATTTATTATGTAGTAATTTTCTACTTTTCAAACATGACTGTGGAGATAGAAAGATACGATACGACGCCGTCCTTACAAAACTGAAGCTGTCATCTTTGAATGTTAGCCTCTCGCTTCTCTCTTCTGTCCTGTCGTGATGAGTTTTAGAAATGTCTCAGTTGTCGCCGGAACATGGGCTGGAATTACAGACTCTTCTCAAGCAGCTTCTAATAAGCATCGGTGACCGGATCTCTGGTGCCCCGTCGGCTGAATGTGCTGAAGAAATCCTCCTTCACCTGGAGGAGACTGACAAGAACTTCCACAAGTAAGAGCACCTGACTTCAGTTCATTTGAAGTCGTTTCGACTTTGCTCTTCCTCTGTAGGTACAGTTTGTGTTCTCTGGTGGAAAGACATTATTCCAGTGTATACTGTACATGTCCAATAAGCCTGATTCCGGCCTTGCTCTTCTTCCAGCTATGAGTTTGTTAAATTCCTCCGCCAGCATGTGGAAAGCTCCTTGGGGACGGTGGTGGGGGAGGAAACCAAAAACTTGACCAGAGAAGGACAACATGCTGTCGGCTCAGGACATGATGCCCTCATTCATGTTGTTACACGAAAGACCAGGGAGTCAACTGAGTGAGTAGTGTAGCAGGTTTTTGAGCTGCGTTCACTTTGTTTTCTTTAAATGTTAATGGGTTATTTACTGTTATTACTTTCTCATACAGTTTTATTCATTATCTTTTATAATTATGTGATGTGTAATGCCTACGTCATTATCAGATATCAGCAAATGATGCAGACTTTGAAAAACACAACGATCATGGCTGTGGAGTCTTTAATCAACAAATTTGAGGAGGACCAGCTAAAAAAGGAAGAGAAGCAGCAGTCAGTCTCTCAGTACACTGACAACTGTTCTGACAGCGACTCTTCTTTCAACCAGGTAAGAGGTGTGCTGTATGCACACGGACGACAATAAACGTCAGATTTTCTTTATCTCTGATTGTCTAAAATATTACTAATGGCACATTTAAGGAATGTGTGTGGTATCTTAACACTCGTCCAGTTATTGTATTGTTGCTTTCCTCTTTAGAGTTATGCATTCATCAGACACGAGCAGCTGCTAGTTTTGGCTGACAAACTGGACTCCAGCAGACCCAAAGAGGTAGAAACCAGCAACGGGAACAAACCTTATGCCTTCATTCTCTACAGCACCTTCTCTTACCTTAGCCATCCAAATATATAAAATATACCAAATCTTGAATGAACACTTGGTCCTGCATCATGTCTAGATGAAGCGATGTAACTTTGTGTGTAGGTGCGATGGGAGGCCCTGCAGGCTCTGTGCTGTGCTCCTCCGTCTGATGTGCTGAGCTGTGAGAGCTGGAGCACACTCCACAGGAGCCTCTGTGCAGCACTAACTGATCCCGACCTCAGTGTAAGGACAGAGCAGATTGATATGGTATCACATGTGCAGGTCATTGTCTCAGCAGTAGTTTCCTTAGTCTTTGTTAATCGTGTTTAATTTAAAGTCGCACGTTCCCATATGCTTATAAAACTAATAATCTATCTTGTAAACTAATGGCCTCTTCCCTGTTCTTCTCAGGATAAAGTGCTACAGTACTTTGCTAAAAGCTTCTCCTCTTCGCCGCTGAATTTGACACGAGAGGTCTACACCGGCTTGGGTAGGCCCTTCTCCGTTCATGTTACTGGGTTTGAGGTGCATAGCCAGCACTTTTAATGTCTGACTTGAACAAGGAAACATATTTTTACGATTCTCACATTATCAAGTTTTATGTGTCAAGGATGCACTTCTGAGATTTTTGCAGGGTCAAATTCTCAGACTTCGCAAAGATTAATGGAAATTATGTTGCGTTGAAATAAATAATCTATCAATTATAAATTGAATGTCTTATTGTTTGTACTCGTATGTGGACAAAAGCGGACGCGCGGTATAAAGGATATTTCTGCCTTATTTTTTTCTTTAGCTAACAGTGTGGAGTCAAGTTTTCTCTCTCTCAAGCTGAGCTTCCCAACAGACTCAGTTGCCCTCGACATTAACAGACCAGAGATTAGTCGTCTTCTCAAACAGGTAGAGGATCTTGGCCTTGGCACTTACTGTCTTAGTACTTTGGGAAACTAGTGGTTCTTCTGTCCTGTGTCTCGCCTCAGATTCGATTAATGAATGACTTTCAAAAGGAGGTGACAAGTTTCTGGATCCGCCATCCGGAAAAGTGAGTAAAAGCTGGGTTGGCCGGGATGTTTCTTTTAGTCTGTTCTTATATTAATCACTTGCTATTACAGATGCTACTGATTTAATTATAATAAAATGTGATTCAGAGGATAAATAATGCTGAGATCTGAACTGAGATCAACATGGTGCATCAAGAGTGCAGCCTTGCTATTTAAATATGATTATAAATGTACAGGACCGGTCTTACACAGCTTATATTTGAAGTATAATGATGATACACTATCATCACATTTGTCCTGTGGTTCACCCTGTTTCAGGTACATGGAGGAAGTTATAGAGAGCACATTCTCTTTGTTGTCTTACCACCGTGAGTATGGCTCAGCCTCTCTGGGGTCAGAGAAAGCCCTGGAACCAATTCACCTAGTGGCGTTACTGGATATTAAAGCCACCTGGTTCAAAAAGTGGATGGTGTGTATCTGTATATGCTGTTGTTGTTTTACTGTTCTTCATTTGTGTTTTTCTCTGTGGTTTACTTTGCATTCCGACCTCCTCTTTCACAGCATGGGTACTATAGTAGGACTGTGGTTCTCCGACTCTTGGAAAGGAAATACAAGTCTCTGGTGAGTGATTCACTCAGTAATCAATAACGTTCACATAGTCCTGTATTTCTGAAACATCTGGCAGAGAGAAACAGACAAGCACACCTGCAAGTGCACACGTATTCCTTGAGAGAGAAGCTGGTTTGGTTGGTTATGGTTCGCTTCTTTTTGTAGAAACAGGTGTTTGTATAGGATGTTTAGGAAGGGGAGAAGACTCAACAGGGTAATTCTTCTTATTGATGCTCGTTAGTTTCTGGGATATGTGAAATTTACAGAGCCAAACAACAGATTAGTAAGGGAACCTTTGAATGCGTCACTTTTACACTTAATTGATCGTTTAATCCCAAGCCTGCCTCTGAACTCTGACAGACTTTGGAGAGGATTACGGTGAAGCATCCCTAAAACCCCTGAAACCCTACTGTCAATAAGGCTCCCAGATCACCGTAAGCCTAAACTATTGTTGTGCTGCAGTGCAAAACAATTCAATAAAGTGTTTGGATTTAGTTTAGAATGGTCCGTGTTTATGGAAGATTCAATAAGAGGACATCGCATTGCTATTCTGACTGAATCTTTCAGTAAGCCCCTTGTTTGAGTAGTTGATGCGTCCTCTGCAGCATGTGCTGGAGGGAGGTTGTGGGTTCACTTGGAGGATACTCAACATCCTTCTGGATGTATTCTTCCCAGATGTTTGCAATCCATAATGTTGCAACCCTCATTATGCATAATGTAAAAGTACTTTGTTGCTCTTACCTGATTATCTACTGCACATCTGCCATCCGTCCATCTCTCATATGCACAGTGTGACTTAGTGTTATTGTGCTTTGCCATGAATTATATTTAAATGTGCATTTTTTTCCAGATTGTCTCAGCCCTCCAGCAGTGCATCCAGTACAGCGAATCCTGCAAGCATTTCACAAATGAGACAACTGATCCCGAGTCAGGAGAGCAGCAGAAAACTGGTAAGTAAAACAGTCAACATGTTTATATACTGTACACTGTCGGCACGTCCAGGTCTTCACACAGACTCTGAAGTTATTTGTTCAGTTTTCATTATGTAAGCTACGTTTCTGCTGACATCGAAAACAATAAAACAAAAGTAAAATCAAGACTAATCAAATTTAAGGCACAGTTTAAATAATAAAACTCAAACCCCAAACACATAACGTGGATATTCACAAATAAAAATGGTTTGTAGCAACTGAGTGTTCAGGAAAAAAACTGTCGGTGAAGCTTTTCAGCCGAGATAATGTCGCCATGCTACGTTCCCAAGGCCAAGCATGTGCATAGCTCTTCAGGAAAGCGACTGTCTGACTCCAGGAAACTGGCTTGATGTAAACGTTCATTTTTAACAAATTCGAGCTCTGAAATAATTAACATAACGCTGTAATATTTTACTTTCCTTGCACAAACTGGTGACTAGGTTTTCCACAAATCTGGCTTGTTTCTTTCAACATTTGTTTATTCATTTACACATTTTGATGTAATTTGGCAAGTGACTGGTGGACTGACGCGCCCACGTGACATGAAAGAGTTAAAATTCAGGAAGTAAGAGTGAATTCAGTGGGCGGTGGGGAGTACGGCCATGTTGGTGTCACCTTATCTCCTGTAAGCCAGCTGGATGCTGGAGACAGAACATTTTGACCTTGTCTCGGATGAGTGGCGATATGTCAGCCCCCGTGACAGGAACACAGTCAGAGGTAGAAAAGCGGAGTTTTCAGAGCTGTGCTGCTTTTTTCTTTCCTGTGTCCCAGAGGATCTCTAAGGTTGCCACATGCCTTTTGACTTGTCAGTCACATTTTAATACAGTAGCTTCAGATACGAAATGTCTCTAAACTGCCGGTTCACCACTGCAACCAGAGCTGTTGGTAGTAGTAGCATTAAACATCAAACAGGATCTTAACTGGCTCTAAAACCATTTCTCATCTTCTCTGCACATTCCTCATTCTTTGTTCCACTTCAGCAGCTACGAACACATTTGACAATATGTAGACATGGTGGAAATGGGAACATTGAGTTTTAGCTAATGTTTAGTATTTTATTGTATTTTGATTTGCCGTTAATGTTTCACATCCAGAGCAGAGGAGTGTTTATTCAAGAAAGGAGCTGGAGTTCGCCACCTTTGTTCATTCTGTGTGCATCCTGGGGAAACTCCTCATCTACACCAATGGAAGAAAGCTTTTCCCCATCAAAGTGTGGACGCACAAAGGTGTGACGCTACACCATCCAGTACACATGTATTATTTTGTTTTAACAGTAACGGTTGTGAAAAGCAGTGGGTTAAGTGGCAGATAATCTTCTCCCTCTTAGTGGTTGTTACGACAGAATAATTTCTTCATTCTTTGCAGAGATAATGTGTTCAGACAATTTACACATGGTGCCACCCATCCACCCCTTTAGTTATTAAAAAGCTTAAGTGATATTACGAGTTTCATCACTGCTGGTGCTGCACTTAACCTTACTGTAATAATCATTAATCAGCTACTGACAGTCTGACGCCTATCAAATGATTAAGAGGCAGAGAATGTTCTACATCCATCATAAAACCACTCCATGGCTGGAGGAGTGTTGACGTTTTTAGTTGTAATCATTGTCTTTACATTTGGATCTAGTCATCAAGTATTCAAGTCGCTTCGAACAGTATCAATCACCCGATGCTACAAACTGGGTGTAACCATTGTTTGTGATACCAGTAGTGATTCACCAGGGATGAACCCATTTATCATGTCTGCTGCAGATCCTGTGAAGCTCACAGACCTGGTTGTCATCCTCCTAAACATAATGTGTCAACAGCCGAAACTCCACAGTGACACCTCACACACAGGTTGGTCGCATTCAACACATAATCCACGTCAATGATTTTATCTTGCTCGTTGGCTTTTGACCAGGCTGTGTCCAGAATCAGGGACTGAGAGAACCAAGGCCGCTCCCTGTGAGGCGTTACCGCATTCCTTCCATCGTATCTCTTAACCTTGTACTGAGTCAAGCTGTGTGTGGTTGTCTCCTGGAACACCTTCCTTATTACCCCATTCATTGTCATGAATTACTTTGCAACTTTGCTGCTAGTGATCGATAGTGTCCAATATAAACTATTATGCAACTTGTTATGGGATAGAGATGAATGATTTTAATATGAACTGGAATGCGGGTGAAGGTGATTTTCTATGGTGTGTTTGTTCAGACTCCTTGTCACCCAGCAGTCTGGTGATGGAGGTGCTGTGGATGCTGTGTGAGAGGACAGACTGTGCTGCAGACTGTCTCTACCAGGCTCCTGTCATAGAGACGCTGCTGGCTCCTGTTGTAGCTCTACTCAGTGGACAACAGGTCAGCACCACACTCACATTTCTTTGCCTTTTGACTTAATGCTTGTAAAATTAAAAGGTGTGAAACCTTAACTGTGTTGTTTTAGTTTTCAGTATCCGCTTAAGGATTCTATCAATTCCTGAAGCTGGTGGGTGCATTTGTCTGTTTATTCTCTTCGGTTCACAGGTGAAATTAAAGTCCCCTGCAGCAACACTGACTCTGATTTCTGATGTCCTGGCTCACATGGCCAACACTGACAGAGGATTAGCTCTCTTCTTATTTGAGAAAAATGTTGTTGCTACTCACAGCGAGAGGTGAGACTGTGACTGAAATGTAATTATTCTAGTAGTTGTTAAGTTGATAAGAGCTTGTGGGGTTTGTTAAATTCTAAATCAGAGTCCTTGTACATGTGCTGCTTGTTTTTCTAGATTTAGAAAACATGAAAAGCACTTACAGTAAGAAAAAGTCCCTCATGTTTTTGTGGCACAACATGAATAACACACAAGTCTCCTCTTTGTCTCATCTCTTTCCAAACAGAGTACTTGCTGCGAATGTCATTGTACAGTTTACCCTGAAGCTGCTGCACAAGGAGCTGCCATCACTAAAAGACTTGGATGCATCCAATACAATATGTGGCGCTTTCATATTTGTCTGCAGGCAGATGTACAACACCTTTGAGGGTTTGCAGGTCCTTCGACCCTACGACTTGCACAAGGCTTTAGCTGCAGCATGGAAAAAGGTATGAACTCACCACTGAATAGAACAATTACTGGCATTAAGAACGCTTCTCTTTTTCAGTAGAAGAACCACAAGCACTGATCTGCAGTGCAGTACCATTCTAGAGGAAGCACCCAGCCCCAACTCACGTCCTACCTTTGTTATACCAAACATGTCAAAAATTAACCGTGGCATCATTGTACAACCTCACAGACTTGCCGTGGCCAAGTCTGTGTTAAATATTAATTATCTACATGTACTGCATGAGCCAACGCCATGTACTGCACATCAGCCAGTACTTGTGATGTCAATCCACAGTGTAGTTTTTGTCATTCGTAGACGCAAACGTGTTCCCTAAAATGCATGTGATTTGAGTTAATTCCATGTGGATGCAGAGAAAACAAAGGCAGCTTCTTTTCAAATCTCCCACTGCTCTAGCAGCTCTAGTCAAAATGTCAGGATGTGCCCACACATACACGGTTTGAGTAAAGGCTGTAACTTATGCATGTTCCTTGTTTATTTCTAGACCAGTTCGTTGTCGGAAAGGGTTCCAACCCCAGTACCTGGAGACCCTGCAGAAGCATCTGCCCTGGAGTTACAGAACATGTGCGGCTATAGACACAACCAGGACATGTCTCAATATACACAGTGACACACACGTAAAGCCCAGTCTTAAGCCCCAAAATTCAAAGTTTGTGAAAGATGGGGACGTGAATTAGTTTTCAGATTTCCAAAATGGCTTGTGTCATGAATTGACTTCGTCATGTGAAGATGCTGTTTCTCCCTTGTGTCTTTCTGACTGGGGGACAGGCTCGTGTGGGAGGAGACGTTACTGGACAGCTTGCTGAACTTCGCTGCGACTCCTAAAGGCCTGCTGCTGCTCCAGCAGACTGGAGCCATTAATGAGTGTGTCTCCTACATGTTCTCACGCTTCACCAAAAAACTACAGGTAGGTTCCCTTTGCCAGACGTGCTTTCACCTCACCCCGTCTTACAATCTCATACATGTCCTGCAACATGCTTCTCTGCCACTCCAGACTTCCTCATACAACACCACAGCTCCTCCCTCTACACCCTGTCCCACGTTTCTCTAGATCTATGCAGACACACTGCATCTGCCTTATTAGCCTTAAGTATTCACTACGGCCATTTCCATCCTTTCTACTCTACTACCAGTCTGCTACCATCTGTCCCTCTGCGTTCCTGTGCTGAAGACCAAACCTGCCCATCTGTCTCATCACCTCTGTTCCCTTCACCAACATGTCCATTGACATCTGCACCAATCACCACTTTCTGACCTCTGGGGATGCTCTGCATCACATTATCTAACTCATTCCAGAATTTCTCTTCTATTAGCTCACATCCTACCTGTTCTCTTCCCATCCACACCTTGGTAAAACAACTGAACCCCTGATTCTAAGCTTCTAGCCTTGCTATATTTCCACCTGGTCTCCTGGACACACACTTCTCTGCATCATGTCTGCCAACTCTCTAGCCTTCCCTGTCGTAGTCCCATTCAAAGTCCCTACAATCAGACCTACACTCTTGCCTTTTCTCTGCTCTCTCTGCCTACGAATGCACCTTCCTCCTCTCCCTCTTTAACCAGCAGTAGCCCAGTTTTCACCGCTGTCCTGTAGGTCCACAGCACCGGTGGCAGCCGCGACCGATCCGGGACAGAAGTCGTATAGATGACTTGCATGTTTGGTTTGGCAAATGTTTTACGTCGGCTGCCCTTCCTGAACCCTCTGCCGTTATCTAGACTGGGCCTGGCACAAGATGACACTGGATTGTGCCACCTTGTGGTTTCATTGGCAGCTATAAACATAGTATTATTCAGAAACTCCAAATGCTGATGAGTCATTTATTTTTAAAGCGTTCAAATGTGAGTCAGGCAGATGTTTGCATCTCATCGACTTCTTGCTAATCGAACAGTGTGACTGTTATAAAGCTTGCTGATAAGCTCTGATGCTGATATAGTTTGATGGGACTATTACATCACCTTTATGGAAGCTGTGGACGAATTAACTCTGGCAGCAGCTCGATTGAATCTTTCTTTATGCTATCAATATGCCAAAGTAATATTATGCTATTTAAGTGATTCTTTGCCACATTGAACTGAGTTACTGTTGTGCAACGCCTTAGCCATCGCAGGCTTAGGAAGACATCTATTCACACATCAAGTAGATCAGCACTTACACTGAATTTAAAGTTTGAGTTTACCATTTGGCCTAGAGACACTGAATGCTGGTAACACATTATATACACTGTCATTTTTACCAAAAAACAGGGAGATTAGTTTTCAGAGCTTGTTCTGCTGCCCAGACTGAACTGTAATACTTTGAAATGTTTTCAGGCGTCCATAACGTCCCGTTCAGTGGCACATAATCCATGTAACCAATACAAAATTCACGCTGTTGGCTTATGTCATCGGCATGTCGAATTTATTCTGCAGAAGATGAGGTAATTTGTTGCGCCTCCACCTTCTCAAGGCCACAGTCGTGTTTCCTGAACGCTGTTTAGTATTCACTAGTAGCCTGGGGGCTGTTACATGCTGCTGCTCCCACACTGGGTTTCATTTATTAATTTTTGGTCTCCACATACACAGTGTAGTTCACGTTTCCTAGTTTAGATGCACACATTCAGTCTTTCTGGGAACCGTAGCCAATTCCCTGTGGACATAATTTATTGCCATTGTTTACGCACACTTGTAATGGCTTCTCTCATTTGGCATTTCGCTTTAATTATGAAATGTAATTATGTTTAGTCTATTTTCACTTCTAACACCGTGTTGTAATTAATGAAGGGCTTGCACGCTTAAAAATCAATTAGCAATTTTGTTTGTGCTCAGCCTACTAAACAGGTTATGCAGTAGCTTTTCAGGAATCTGCCAACGTCAGCGTTTGCAAATCAATCACCAACGCTACATTTACATTTACATGGAAATTTTTCTTAAAATCTGGACACTTTAGATTCATTAGACTTTTATTTTTTCAACCCGTCACAACCACACTTTTTTCTTGAAGCAAATAAAGAAGGATTTTGGTTTTTTAATTTGAGTTTCTGTTTTCTGTAGGTGAGTCGCTGTGAGAAGTTCGGATATGGAGTCATGGTAACACAGGTGGCAGCAACTGCTCCAGGGGTGGTGGCTTTGCACAGTTCAGGTACTAATGCATGTACCTGCAGGAACAAACAACTGCCAGCTGTGATGCTTGAGGCTTGCATTCCAAGTTATTGTTTAGTTGACAAAAAGCAGCCTAGCAGACAAGAGAGAAACATTTTCATCGGGTTGTTTGTGCCATGATAAGAAGAAGAACAACATTTGAGAAACATTTCCTCAGTACATGGCGTTACATGGGAGAATTGTGGGTAGGCTAGAATGTTTACCATTTCAAGTAATAGTTTAAAGCTGCTTCTGAATATGGAAGTTATGCTGTAATAAAATGTTTGAACTTGAACTTTGGAAAAGAGAGAGGATCTCACAGTGAAGCATCATGGAACGTGAGGTCTCCAGTGTCTAAAAACCAACCCTCAAGTCAAATCCAGCTCAGACTCCCCATGTGTGATGTTGGTGGGTTTCAGGTTTTGTCCGGGCACTGGTGATGGAGCTGTGGTCAACCTTGGAGTGTGGAAGTGAAGATGTCAGGGTGGTCCGTCCCAAACCAACTCCTATGGACCCCATAGACAGGAGCTGTCTCAAGGTACTGTGTGTGCACATGAGACCCGTGTGGTCTGGGGTCTAAGACTAGGTTTTAGAGCAGGGATGATTCTTCCTTTAACAACACTGAATTCATGTTTTCCACACTTCACCTGCCTTATCAGTGGCTCAGCTGTCTGCTTATATGACTACAGAGCCCCAGAAAAGAGTCTGTGCAAAAACCTGATAAAATGTGCAAATGTGTCTGTAAAGGTTTATTCTGTGATTCCTGTGTAACAAACCGTCATAGTAAAGCATTTATCAGTTCTATATGGACATCTGTCATCTGACCAATGATACGTAGCATTTCCTGCTTTTACCTCGTGTTTCCTTGTCCATCAGTCTTTCCTGTCCATGGTCAACCTACTCTCCTCTTCCCAGTCGGTGTGGGAGCTGCTGGGCCGACAGCCCTTAGGCAACAAGAGCAACTACACTCTCAGAGAAATGCCAACCTCTGTTCCCGTGAGTGTTTTCTCTTCATGCAGTGCCTCTTTGTGCCATTTGATGGCATGGTTACACTTATTTTGACTTCAGACGCCACCTACGCGTTTGTCTTTTCTCCTCCTAACCCCAAGCCCCCTATGCTGATGTATATTTTCCGTCCTACGTAGAGTAAATATCCACACTGTTTTCATTTTGCACTATAACCATATTCTTCAAAACATCTCATTTCACTCCACAGGATTTGATTGACAGGCTGATTGCTGTGAATTCCGATGCAAAGATTAATTCGCTGTTCCACTATGAGCAGTCGCACACATTTGGCCTGAGGTGAGACTTATATTTTTTCCATATTACTTAACACCAGTGGGAAAGCACACAATATCGGATTAACACCTGATGACTGCACACACATGCATAAGCACCAGCACTTGAGCCTCTGGCAATAGGAGACTGACATGATTCTTTGTGCTTTGATTACTCAGCACTGAAAGGCTGATGAAAGGATTTCTCTGGATAAGAGAAATAGGCTTCACTGTGTGGGTGTGTTTGTGTCTGCGTTTCTGTATTTCTGAAAAAACAGACACCCTAACAAGTGTGAAGGAGGTGAAGAATTGCCTCTAAAACGATGCGCTATTTCAGCTTTGGTTAAATACTGCAGTGTAAAAACTGGAATTATTGAAAAGGATTTAATAATGCCTGTCTGAGATCATTTAAATTACATTTTGGATTATTTAGTTTATTTAGTCCAAAAAATGCTCATTTGTTTGTAATTTCTCTGCCGTCTGTCTGAATCTGTATCTTCCCTTCCTGGGGGCTGAGCTGCGGCTCTGTCATTTCTGGACAATAACACATACATAGACACACGTGTGGTGGTTGCGTGTTCGAACTTTGGTGCATTCCTGATGCTTTTTCTCAAAAGGATTTCTGAATCACAATGGCTTCGACTTGTTTGGAGCCTTGCTGACTCACTCTGTCTGTGCCTGCCAGTCAGCCCACTCTTATTAACCAAGTGAAGCAAAGTGAAAGGAACAAGATGCTCTATTCATCTGCCACCTCGACTGATGGATTAACTGGCCGACTTGGGCTCTGTGCCTCTCTGTGGGTCGTTAAATGTGCTAAATGCAGCATTTCAGCATGTGTTAGGGCTATTAGTATAACCACGGCTTCTGTGCATGTCTGCTGCTTTGGTGGTTTTATTAATAGTTACCCTAATAAATCAACTACTTTGCTTTGTTAGCTGTTCCGAATCATATTCCTACGTTCGGGCTGGTGTTTAGAAGCATGTGATATCAATCTGTACAACTTAGCTGTTGCAACTGAAGCAGGTGAAATAGTTTAAACTTTGAGTTCATGCAGGGCCTCCATCATTAAGCCATCGCTATTAGTGCGAAAAGTTCAGATAGTGAATACGTGAACACTGCTTTTCATGTCCCAAGTTGATGCCATTTGAGAGCAGGAGGACGGAGGTTCATTATACTGTCTGATGGCAGCAACTTTCCTCTGGTGCTACACTGTGCAGACACCTGACATTCATGCAGCATCTTATATGCAGGATGCCTGAAATCTGTCCAGGTTCTTACATGTTTGTGTTACACACTGTGCTGTGCTGTAGTGTTCTTGTACTACTTTGATGCAGTAGAGAGCAGCGTCCCCTGCAGCTGCAGTGAAGGGTAAGACTGAGGAACCCAGGGAAAACTGCATGTATTGTTAATGTTTGAACGAAAGGATAAAAAGCTTTGCAAGCTTCAAATGTTATTGCTCCTGGATTTTGTGAACTAAAAAATGCTTCACCTGCTCCCTACCTGCTCTGGACTTTGAAATCCCCTTTTTGACACATATCACATTAGACATAACCTGCTAACAAATTTTTTTATTCCCGATGTCAGGTTTCGTCTTGAAGCCTTTGTTTGGGGCCTGAGCTGTTAGACCCACTCAAAAAGTCAACTTTTGTTTCTACAAGCACTTTAAAGTGTGCTTTGAATTGCTGCCTTTGTGGGATCCAGGCATTTTCAGTGTAATGTTTTTGAAAGTTGTTGATACAATTGTAAATGGAAAATGTTATAATGACATTTAGTCATTGCAGAAAATAAACCCACTAATACTTAGTTTTATGCCAAGTACAGTAGGTTCCCTCACACAATCAACTTGAAAAGACGGTGCTTAAAAGTAGAACAAGTTAAAATGTAAGACAAAGATGCACAGAAAAGTGAAATACAGACGGTTGTAAATACAGTATAGAAAGTATAGAGGGATGTCCCAGGTCTCATAAACAGAATGTACTGCAGCACAGGAGCAACCAGCAGGCGTATCATTATTGTGGTGAAGTACTTCTGTACTGGAGGGACAGAGCATGTACCAGTGAGGGAGCCTGGGTCTTGTTGATGAGACCAACTACAGTCGAGGGGGAAACTTTTCTTGTTGTCCTTGCTTTTACATTTCTGTTCAGTCAGTATAGGCTGAATAGGGACAGCGTGAGGTGACCGGCGAGGAGGATGATTTGGAGCTTTTTCCTGTCATATGTGTACATCTTTAGCCAGGAGCTTCATCTGGGGCCAGGCTGCTACTCATTTATGTGTTTGGGTCAGGGCAACACAACAGCATGAGCGTGTGAGCAAACCTAAATCTAACCTTAATGTTCAGTTATCCTTAAATAGCCTCTCATTGTTATAGCGATTCGAGTGCAGTAACTTGTTGCTAACTTTAAAGAGATGGAATGAACTAATCTAATTTTCATTTTCGGCTGAGTCTACGTCTCTCTGCGAAGAAGTTACAAACCGCCGGTGAACTACTGCACAATCCAACATTACATGTATGTCACAACATGATATGGTCTCATGTGCACTGCTTTCAGCTAAAGTGCACTAATCTGCAGTGTAGCACTTCCAGCATGAGAGCAGCTATTCTCACTGGACTACATAAAATAAAATAAACATAAATAAATTAAACATATGCTTTTTTAAAGAAATGTATAAATTAAATATATGTGTAATTACTGTAGGTTGTCAGTGACACTGGATATAAAAAGAGTCTCACAGAAGTTCACCAATCCTTCAAAAGCATCATCTGCAAATTGTAATTTATGCTAAGTAATATTATTTTGAAATTGACTTCTCTGCGTGGGCTCTATGCAGAGTCAGTCGCTGTCTGTGACCACATGTGGTCACCCAGAAATGTAGGTTAAAGCTCTACCATGCAAAGAAGAGCCATATATAAATTTAATCTGAAGACACTTTCATCTTCTCTGAGCTAAGGCTTATTTAAAGTGGGAAACTGGTCTATAGTCAGACAAGTGGAAAGTTGCCGTGTCCTCTGCACTGAAAAGGAGACTGACCTGCTGGCTTGATATCAACTCGTAGTTCAAAAGCCTGCATCTGTGAAGCTATGATGGTGCATTAGAACCTATGGAATCAGACCCTGGCACATCTGAAAAGGCGCCAACAATGCTGCACAACCATAGGCCATACGACCCAGTTTAGCGACGGCCTCGCATATTTCACCAGGTCCATCTTAAAACAAAGCAATGACAAAGAGGAGGAACGTCTGAGCCGTTGGACGTCTGTGTCAGCAGGAGTGAGTCGCCCCCAGCATCTGGTGTCCTTCCCAGACACGTTTGCTAAACTGTGGTAAACGTGTTGCTGTTCAGTTGTGCATTTTCGCTAACAAATTGTAGTTTATTTAAAATGTA
Source organism: Macropodus opercularis (assembly GCA_030770545.1). Classification (NCBI taxonomy): domain Eukaryota; kingdom Metazoa; phylum Chordata; class Actinopteri; order Anabantiformes; family Osphronemidae; genus Macropodus; species Macropodus opercularis. The sequence goes on from CM061112.1 coordinate 2,672,929, forward strand.
CTTATGTTCTGCTGTGAAGATACTATGGGATTATGAGATTTGTAAATCGTTCCTTTTTGTGTAGTTTGTACACAGCCTATCTCAGCAGCCTGGTAACTGGAAGCTGGTCTAGTGCTGTTTTTTCTTGGTTTCAAACGGTGAGGTCACGGGGCCTGACAGACTCTCCGCCTCTTGCTGTGCTGCAGTCATTACGAGTGAGTAGAGTTGTCAGTCAAGCGGGAGTCTCGACGTGAAGCAGCTGCTCATAAGGTAGAGATGACTAACACGCACAAGATGAACGAAACAACAAGCACATCCAAATGCTGCAGCTTGTACAGCGGTTCGCCGAACGTGTGGTCTAGGGCTGGACTTTATTTGTGCTCTGTGCAGGTGGAGGGCAATCAGTCGTCACACAAACAGCTGTTCTGATCAGGTTTTCCTCAACCTTTTTGCTTCACCATAACGTAGCCCACCTGCCGTCATCTGGCCTGATGGGAAGTCTGATTTAATGCAAGTCTGTAATGGAAGAAAGATTTTGACACTGTTAATTGCAGGGGTAGTTTGGAGAGAAGGGAGACAATAAGCCTTAACTAGATGATTTTGATTAATGCCACCCACCACTGACACAAATGGGACCTTTCTATTAAGAACTTAAATGCTGTTCACATTAGGACTTAAGGGCTGGTGGGAGAAGACGGTGACGAAGTGAAATTAAGGTTATCGACCTTGTTCCCTTAAGATTTTGCTGTTATTCTGCTATAATTACTACAAACCTTTGGCCAGCAGTAGCTCTCAGATCCCATCCTAAATGCATGTTTGTTTTGACAGCACACATTTAAACGCTTCTCTTCTCTGTATGCTGTTGGACCGTGGATAACACAGCCTTTACAGACTCTGTTTACTTTGCCACTTTAGTGTCTCAAAACGCTGCTGGAGCCCAACAGCCTGCCTGAGCCTGGTGTCATTACCAGCGACTGAAAATGAACCATGAAGCTTTTCCGAAGGGTTCCTAGTTAACAAAGCTTACAATTGGCTACAGCAGGCAACTGCGGCAAATATCTTGACTGATCCAGCACTTGCAGGCACAAAGCACCAGGGGAAATGGACAGTCAAAGTAAAAAAGGGGGTGTTTGCGTGTTTCTACCTGTCTGTACGGTATGTGATAAAGTATAGGACTAACTGCTACAGTGCCTCATGATGGCAGTCATTGCATTGTGTGCTTGCGAGTTGCAGACTGCTCAGTGTGCTCTGCTGTCATCTGGACTCATTCCTGCTGTTGGAGAGCCAGTACAACATCTGCTCCATGCTGTTGCAGAGCCAGGAAGAGAATGTCATCGAGCTGGACACCAGCGATGGGTATGACACCATGAACATGTAAAATGTACTTCTGTGTGTTGCTCCTTTTTAATCCAGCCAGAGTCGAGTGGAACTGAAGGGACTCAGTACTCAGACATTTCAATAGTTGCACACATTCAAATCTCACATTGTCATTCGTTCTCATACTTGCTCCCTAAAAGCTTTTTTCTCCTCGGTCCATCATCCGGATATGACAGACTACTTTCAAATTTAATCTTTGCTCGAGATGAGGAATTGTTTGTTTGCTTTGTCACAAATAAAATATATAAAGAAGTGAAAAGGCCATTTCTGCAAGTGGGTGTTCAAGAGCCGGTCTCTCTTCGTAATGGGTGGCAGAGCCATGGTTATTGGTTATGAATGGAAATGACCCTGGAAATGCCAACTCGCATCACATGTCTGACTGCTGGCTCGATTTCAGAGAATGAGGACTTGTTAATTTATTCTCTAGTCTCCTTTCCTGCCCTCTCTTCCCCTCATACTTCCATTATTGTCTCGGACAGGATCATCTCTTCTCTTCTTCCTCTCTGCCTCCTTCTCCTCCTTTTTATTCTGTTCAGTGTCATCTAAACTTTACTGTCTGGCAGCTCACTTTCTGATTTACCTCACTTTTTTTCTCTCTCAGTCTCATTATTCTTTTTTTTCTTTGACCTTTTCACGATCAATGACCAAAACAATGATCACCAAAAGTACTTTGTGATGGCAGTCTGCACATTTTAGAACAAATTTGAGCCATGAGAGAACTGACTTTTTTGTTTTATTCATAAAAAATGTAGGCAAATTACATTTTATTGCAAAAATGCTTTTGGGCAGAGTACAAAAAACAGTCCCTTTTTATTACCAGTTTAAGTCCAAATTGCTTCGGCCTTAAGAACCATCCACCAAGGCTGACACCCTTCGACCCTAAAGTGCCTTTATAATTGGAATATTCTCTGATCTTATCTGAAAGTCTGACATGGAAACCTTTCTCTCTTACTTTTCTAACCAGACTCTGTGGTATAGCTGAATCCTTCACTTTGTTTCAAACTGCTTTTCTAAGTTTTATGTGACTGTCTAGAAGGAAATTGTATGGAAGGGTTGACATGTTAACCACGTGGGTGCCTCAGTACGTTCATGTACATTATGCATTTACGAACGAAGGGATCCGTTTTCTTACTATAGGTTCATTTGGAGAAAGGAAAAATGATCATCAGGCCAGTTCCTCTTCATTTTGTGATTAACTAGTTTTTTGCACATCTTTGTCTTATCTCCTCTCTTGTTTTGAAATCTTTCAGGGAATTCATTATCGACGGTCTGTCAGTGGAGAGGAATCATGTGCTGGTCCGCGTTGGTGTGGTCGGGGGTCCGTCTGAGAGGAGGCTTCCCCCTCGAGCCCTGCAACAGGTCAGCTTTGCTCTGGCTATAGTCACATTGTTTCACATTAGCAAATGATGGTGCGAACGGGTTTTATAAGGTTGTATTAACATGTTGTAGAGGAGTTTTTCCTTGTCTGACTTTGTTTCGGAATATAATCTATATAATTAGAAAAATAAATTTTGATTTCGACTGTGGTCCTAATCCTCAAACCTATCTATTGTTTTCATTTAGACCAGCTGGGTTTTGTCATTTCAAGGTTGCAGTCTTATTTACTCAGTATGTTGTGAGATATATATCAATTATTTAGGTGTTGTTTATGCTGAGTGCACAACAGGAACTAATTTACACTGAGGTCAAGGAAAGGATATGAAAGCTTTCTAAAGGGGAGAGTGTGAATTAGTTTAGCGAGTGTTTCACAGGTCGCTTTTACTCATGTGTCCTGTTATTCGTAGAGAGGTGTTACAAAACAAATCAAGGGTCACAAGGTTTTCTGAAATAGAAATAGCTAAGATTCAATATTTTAAAACCCTGATACTAAATAAAATTTTATTGATATTATAACTAAGTGGAAATGATCAGGCTTCCTAACAGTATGACCATTATGTACAGTAAAAAAAAAAAAAAAAAAAATTGCTATGACATATGTAATGAATGCAACATGAAATGACTGGAGCCGCTAGCATACAAATATAAACAAACACAGAATGTGCGTGTGATGAATATAATGTATATCCTGAAGTCTTGTATATTAATAAATTAATTTAATAACATTACGCTGGAATGAAGTGATCAGTGATAAGTTTCTTTGTCTGCTCTTTCAAGGGAGAACATCCTTATCCCTGGCCGATGTTTTCAAGCTATCCTCTGCCTCGCTGCTACATTTTGGACCCACCAGTAATCCAGCATACCTCACAGGGTAGGACCAATATGGATAAAGTTGCAAAGACTAAGCGACAGCTGTGATGGTTCATAAATGGTCTCTTCTGCCTGTACAGACAACGAGATCAGTGCATTTCTGGCATCATCCAAGGACACCAAGAGTGAGGAGGTTTGGATGGAGCTCTGCCGGAGACAGTACCGTGAAACTTTAACCTCGAAACCCAACATCTTAACTGGAAAAAGTACGATTCTATAGTGGCTCATGGGTTTTATTTTTGCATACACAAATGATCACCTTCAGCCTGAAAACTGATTAATTATAACCTGTGAAGGTAGAATTAAGGGCAAAGTTGCTGTTTTGGGTTGAGTTGAACAACACAGGTGTACCTAGTAAAGTGACCAGAGAGTGTTTATGCTTATTTATGACACTGTGATGATAAGTATATGCACATCTCTGACCTCAGTGGTTTACAGCCCAGTGCATTACCTGCTGGCATCGCAGGTGTACCACCCAGCGCTAGTCATGAACATTTAGAGCTCATCATCCTTTATGAAGTAGCACTAACACCTACATTTGCAATGTAGGAGTTAATAGCTGTGATTCAAGAAGAAAATACATAGCAGTGAATGAGGGCTGGCAATCTGTGATTAATGCACACAGTATACTGCACCGTGATTGCTTCCTTTCATCAGTACACTGCTGAATTTGGCCTATTAAAGGATCCACTCTCCGCTCTATGGCGCTCATTTAGGTCTTTTCACTGGAGAACCATGATCACAATTTTATTATGTGTTGAGCTGTATAAGTGCTAATTTATTTGGCAGGTCCTAAAACAGCATTTTTAAGAAACGCGAAATGAAGGAAACCTCTGGCTCTTGAAAACAAGATGCTGTGATTATTGATAAAATGAAATAATTGGAAATGACCAAGGCTGCCCTAAGCATTTCAACAGGACTTCCACCTACTGTAAATCAGAGAGAGGGGCTCAGTACTTGAAGATGCGATATGGGGGATGCTGAGTGTAAGATGTCACCAGGAGCACAGTGAAGTCTGTAAAGTCTTCCTAATGTACTGCAGCACAAAGAATGCGTGCAGGCATGGGGTATAAAAAGCCCGGAAATTAGGCTTCTTTAGCGCTCACAGAAACGTGCTGAGCTATTTTAGATATGTGCTCGTGCCACAGGGTTGTGGGAGAGATGTAATATTGAAATGGCCGTGAGTGGTTTGTTTGTAGAGCAGTGTGAAGTCAATGGCATCGGGGGAACTAGTACCAGTGTTTTATTCAGCCAGAGCATCGTCTCTGGAGACATCATTCATGTGGACTGATTTCAATTTTCTATATATTATTCATTAACTTTAATATTAAAAAAAAATGTATCATCTGTGGCATGAAAGCATTTGTCAGAGCCACGTGGTGGATGCCACTGGATTAAAGTAGCAGCATATAGTAATAGAGTAGTATAGTAGAACGTCCCATGTGAATCTGTGGCACCTCTTTCTCATGTCTGTTTGTTTCTTCTCAGTGCTAGCTGACCTTCTGGAGAAGGTTGTGGCTCATCTGTCCAGCTCTGCCACAGATTGTTTCTTCTCTCTGCCTCAGTACAAAGGTCAGTGCAAGAGACTGAAACGTTCACTTTTCTTTCTGACAACTTGGACAAAGGAAAAGCCACAGCGCACTGTGGACACGTGACGTAAAACTGAATCTTTATAATTTAGACATGAATCTGACTTTGGTCTTTCCCTGTCACTTACCTTCTGGCTTGTGAAGGTGGCATTAAAATGTGATCTGTATAAGACAGAGGTGGCTAACGCTGGTCCTGAGACCACAGTCGTGCTCATTCTCTAACCGTCTCTAACCCAGTTCAGATAATCTGCACTGGGAAGCGCAAAGAGTGTTCAGGAATACAAGACAAACTGTGGCTGTTGTGTTTGTGTTTAGGTGAGAAATTACACACAAGAAAATGTGTATGTTGCTGATTTTGGGTTATTTTTTATGACACTACTGTAGGTTACTTTCATCCACAATGATGGTTTATGTGCTGGTATGTACAACTCATAAAGGAACGTGATTACAAGAGGACGTTTTTCTGCATTGCAGGGATGGGTTAGTGGGTTAATCTTTCAAAGGTGGTACACAAAGCCCAACAGACACATGACTGAACTCTTGACTTTGACTGAGGATGAGAAAAACACTGTCTGACTGAATCGGAGGCAGGACGTCACTGAGGCAGTCATGGCCCTGTTGAGCTGTCCTGGCTGAAAAACATCGATTCCACAGGGACAGTCCCTGTGGAGTGAAAATGCAGAGATTCCTCCTCACTTTCAAAGGATTTTCCTGCCCCTGGTTAAAATGTGTGATGTTCAAATGAGTTAATGATTTCAGCAGGTTGGCTTGTTTGGTAGCCAGTGGGCTAAACAAGCTGATCAGTGTGACGACAGCCGTAAAGGGGTGGGGGGTGGGGGGGGTGGAGAAGCTAATTAGGGAATACCAAGAGAATCTACAAACTTCCTGGAGATACATCACTTAAGTGCTACTTGCATATTTATTTCATTTGATTTACATCGTTTTTATTTCAGACGTACTGTAGTAGAAACAAAAATCACATAATACGCTACAGCAATTACGTTTGTGTTTGACGAAATTCAATAAATACAACATTAGATGAAATAATCACAAATGCTACTGATTAGTTGCACTGTCGGCGCTTTATGGAGTAAATCAGGAAATCAGGACATTGGTGCTATATCTAGTCAGTGTGTTCTCCCCACAACAGATGCATGTTGACAGTCCAGTATAAACTGCAGGACACTGTGAAGATTGACTCTTGTGTGAAGACCTAGTGATGAGCATGTGACAAAATCACAGACCTTTGCTCAGTCGTCACATCGTGAGTGTGCTTTTCATTTTTCCTTCCTGTGGCTGTTGTGAAAACCTTTCCAGTCTCCACCTGTCAGCTTGCGTGTCAGACTGTTCCAGGTTGGCTAAATGCGTCGTGAAAGCACTGCTCTTATGTAGCACTTTCCTTCCTTAATGGACAAAGACCTTAACAATTTGCCTCCCTTTCGCACGTTGTCATTTCGGTGGAGGATGAGCTGCTGTGGCCCTGGCTTGGCCTGGCCTGTGCTGGGTGCAACTTAAGGTGGGTGTCTCGTCCAAGGACACTTCAAAGTGCCAGCTCTGTGATTAGTGTCCAGCGTGTTCTGTCTTTGAGCCACATCAGCCCCAAGGCAGCACTCCTGTGTCAGTGTGTCTTGTAAGACTCAGGACTGTAGTTAGTTGGCTCTGCACATTGTCCACAAGAGGATTTGTGGCAGTGAAGTGCTTTTCATTTTAGGCGAACACACTTGTGCCTCACCTGAACTTGTTGTTTACTGAGTTCACATGAACTTAAAAAAGATGTGCAGTCAGTGAGGATCGAGTAGAAGAATAACATTTTCTATCAAGAATAATCTTAAAGGCTTTTATTTGCTCCACTGAGCTCAACCCAACAGAGGCAACAAGCATCCTTTTCTCTGCAGGTCTCCCAGAAGTAGCACCTTGCTCAGCCATAAAGACCTGCTGTAGTACCCAAACACATTATGCGTTTCCAGTGAATAAAACAGATTTGGTCTGTTGTCGTCGTAGCTTGTTTCTTAGATGATGGTAATATAAAACATAATAACAATAATCCCCCAGAGCAGTCAGTGTTTTAATGCTTTTAATCGTTTGGTTGTAAATATGCAGTAACTCGGTTACATATTAACTAATGCTGAAAGATATAAGCTACTGTAATTAGAAAATACAGAGCAGTGTAGCTCTGTCAAGTGGTTTCTTATGTTCCAGGCAAATACAGTAGTCAATTAATTAGAAAGTGTTTTAATCATAATCATTGTTTCGCATTAAATCAAGTATGACTCTGTTATACTGGAACCATCAGAGGCACTTAAGCTGCTAAAAGCAGAACAGTTGGCAGCTGTGAAACAGTCAGTAGAACAACTTTAAACTGAAAGTCTGACCACAGCTGATCAGCTTTAAAGACATGATCATTGTTCATCATTTCCTTTAGCGTGTACAGGGCAGAGCACCCAGACTCTTAATACTGCTTAAGAAGGCTTAATACTGTACAACACACTGGGCCACTGCTGCACTACACTGATAGATGCAGATCCTTCTCCTCTGTTTGGTGTTCGTACAATTTCAAATGAGAGGAGGGAGGCAAAGCAAGAGCTGCCGGTCGGCTCTGACTGCACGATGTGGAGTATTTTTATACCTGCAGCTGCAAACCTGGATGAACTGACACAATGTGAAGCCATGCACCAGGTTTAGTGACGACAAGGACAGGTATGCCAAGACATTCACACAACACTGCACAGCAACAACAACAGGTCCTGTTGTACCGCAGGACTCAGACAGCTCTGCCAGATGAAAGCAGCAGCCTGTAAAAGTTGGCCTGTAAATATTAGCATTTTCTACAGCGCTGTCTGGACTATTCCACGCGTCTGTTTGGCTATTTAGCCCGATTCAGATGTTATGAGTTACAGTAGTGGTTTGTGGCAAAGTAACAGCTGCAGGATCCGTCTGCAGTGCTTCTGAAAATACGGTTTAAAGTGTGAATCGTAGGCTTCGGAAGGAGTGGGTTGCGTGTGTTCGGCCGCCTTTTATTTATAATGCGTCTTTCAGTGAGGATCAAACAGGCTGACGCATTACTCCACAGTGTATCGGAGGCCTTTCATCAGAGCTGCCTCTAAAGTCCATCAGTACAAGGCAAATCTCTTCTGAGGCTCTGATACGCTGATGAAGCATTTCAATAGTGTGTTTACTGCGGTTCTGCTAAATTGACTCAGTTTTACGTATTGCTCTTCTGGCGGAGGTGTGTGTTTGCAGCGGGGCAACAGGTGGTGGGCACCCGTGTGTCAGACTGACGCTGACTACACTCCTACAGCTCCTCTGCCCTACTTGAGTGATCCCATTGTATTGAACGAGCAGACTCATTTGCCAAGTATTAACCTCTGTCAGTTCACTGTTCTGAGCTGTATCTCCTCACCCTTCATGGCCCTGACTCCTGAAGGCAGGCGCACAGCAATCTCATTTATTCCTGCTACCTGTTGAAATGGGATGGCTGGAATCAGAGAGTGCTTCTTTCTATGCCAGCGTTACATCCTAACATATCAGACGTAGATCTGCTCTGAGGAAGGAATCGTCGCGTAAATCGATTTTCTTCTCGCGCTGCTTTGGTAAAACCGTCTTTTGTCTTTGTTTTAGAATAACTCTGTGTCTCCTCCGCCACATTTGAAGTAGACTCATGCATGTTTAGCTCGCTTCTTTTGCCGTGTTTGTCATTTTTCATGATTAGCATGATTGTCGTGGACGTGCAAAGGTTTAGACTGTTAGATCTCCTGCTATGTTGCTTCAAAGTAGAGCAACAGTAGGAGATTATTCTTGTTGATCCAAGCAGTAATACAGTATTTATGTAAAATAATTGTGAATCTAGCAGCTAAAATGGCCACTTATTTTTAGGACTTCAAAGATTTGTGGCTGTCTTAACCAGCCAAAACCCTCTCCTTGTAGATATTGTGTGCTCATTTGAAAGGATTTTCTCTTAATGTGTCTCGTATAAAAGACTCCGTCTCCTAAGCCTTTAATTCTACAGGCTTCTTGAGTTTCAAGATTACTTTTGTTTTAATTTAACTAAAGCTCGGAGGAGCGTAAGAGTTCTGAAAACATAATAAACTCAGCGCTGCTCACTCCCGACAATAGTCTTTATAGCTTTCCCAGTCACTTTGCTCTGCAATTTGAAACGGGTGGTAACAGCTGTCATAGTCACGCAGTGGCTTTTTTAAACAAATTACAATAATTGTCATTATCAATAAGAGTTTGTTTTATGATAATATGGGAGAGACGAGCCCGGTGCTCTTATCAACAGGTAATACTGTACTGTACATTAGAGAATACGCAGTGTGATGGCTGTGATTAATCCAGGCTGCTCATCTCTCTTTTAGCGGTAACAGTGTTGGGTTATTGCTATGATAAGTACGTTACATGTAATATATTATCACTTCTCTACCGTTAGTGTGTGAATTGGATTTGAAGTTTTCCCTGCCACTGATTTGATATTAATTGGGGAAATCTTCTCATTATCTTACCACAGACTGTCAGAAGGAGGCTCCATTACCACAAATGTAGTAATATTGTGTTTCCCCAAAGGCAGGAATTATTATCCAAAACAAAATATTACTCTTCCTGTAGATATTGCTTCATTTATCACTGTCTTCACACAATTACAAGTGTAATTTCACAAACAAATATTCTTCTTTTATTCACATTTAGTGATGCTAAGGTTCCGTGAGCGCTGTCTGTGTGGAAAGCGACGCTGTCTCAGTACCCTGTGGTATCCCCTGAAAGTCCGGAGATAAAAACGTTCTCACAAGGCTCAAAATCTCATATTGTATTTTTCGAAGTGCTGCTGTGAAATTACCAAAGTGACGACGGCTTTTAAACAGCCAGCTGCTAAAGTTATGAAGACTTACAGTAGGACTACACCTTTGCTGTAGCAAGATGTGTTCATGTTTGTCCATTCTCTGTGGGGGTGAAAAGTGAGGATGTAATAACCACTTTTCTTCTTTGATAACCTTGTTTTTCAGCAGAGGAGAAGAGTGTGGAGTCTGTTGTATTGTCATCTATAGAACAGCTGGGAATCCACACCTGTGTCAGGTAATAAAGCTTCCTGTAGAGCTCAGAAAGCTTTAATTTAACACCTCCATGGTCTGACTTCTTTTTAGTGCAGTAACTATTCTAAACACACCTGTGAACACTGGAGCTGCAGTAGAGAAAATACCTGAAGTTCCTGGATCTAGACACATGTACGGTACTAGTGCTCCCACCTTGCAGCTGTACTCTACCTGCTGCAAAGGTACCTAAGTGTTCTCCTGCCGCTCTCTTCTCACTTTAATGATGCCAGTGGGCATAACCGGTGTGTGTTTTTTATTTTTCCATAAGCAGGGCCTCTGACTCGTTACTGTTCTCAGGCTGATCGTTTCATCTTCGATGGGACCCTGCTGATATATTACGTAGTGGTTATAACTCTACTCCTGACACCTACAATGAGCTGAGCTTTGCAGCTGAAAACTGTCAAAGCATTATTAGATAAATGCATGTTTGGGTTTTTGATATTAACAGTATGTATATGATGAACCCTTCTGGGTTTGTGCATGAGGCCTGCAAAACTGTAACCTCACAGACATTACACGTTTCTCAGTAATACAGCTTTATTTTATTTGTCTCATGGTAGAACCGATAGTTCAGTTGTACAGTTCTCTGCTGTAGACGTATAAAAGTAATGAATCTATGCAGGAATTGATTTTCCTTCTTATTGTTGGGCAAACAAACCCATTATGAACTCACAGATGCAAATCATGATGTCTGTCGTGTCCTTTATTCACAGATATGGCAACAACCTCAGGCTACTAAAAGATGATGGTGTACATGACCTGACGCTGCTGATGAAGCATGTAAAGATCTTCCTGTCCACACAAAGAGTGAAAACATCCTCAGGGCTCAGTATCCTTTCCACAAAGCGCCTGTTGAATTGTGTATTTGTGTACTGTGACTGTACATCACGACTTACTGTAAGAATCAACTTGAAAGGCATCATCATTATTCTGTTAGTTAGAAGGGCCTGTTCTGAGGGCCACAGTATCACACTAATGGGAGAAGTGCAGCACAGGAAACCAGTCTCACTCTGAGAGCAGTTGACAGATAGTGTCCATCTCTGTCTGGTCAACAGATTATCTTACTCGATCTGTGTCTGTCTGAAGAGCTGAGCCTTCTGCTGTCAAGGAAGTGATAAGCCTCCTTCTTCCTTTAGAGAGCTGCTTTTGTATGCTGGCAGTTGAGTGACACTTTCTCTATAAAGGAGCAGTAACACTCAGCTCATACGAAGTAATGATCTTTTGTGCTTAGTAACCAAACGGTAGAACAACTGTCACTGCAACGGCTCAGCATATAAGCAATGTATGAATGAATAAATGAGGCTTGATTGCTCGTCTTATATTACTGATGGGTTTTACTACACAGGTAAAGGTTTACCAGACGTCATGTTCAGGACTAGAACACACCCCGTGTGGTTCTGTGGATTTAACCTCTTCTACTGAGTTCTGACTCCTTTAAGTAACGTGGTAAAGGTGCCGATTAGGCTCCGTAACCTAACCCACATCCTCCTTCTGTTATTCTGTATGTTTAATAAGCTTCCCTTCGAGAGTAAATTATATCTCCACAGGTTGTCGGCCTGATATCGTTACTGCCTGCAGCTATTCTTAACAGGGATGTAAGCATGAAACATTCATAAGAAAAGACACTAATTAAGGACAGTAATGCAGATTTCAGGGAAAGTTATTAATCCATTAAAGAAGGAATTTTAAAAAGTGCTTTTTAATCACCAAAAATCCAAGTCACATCACATCACTCGTATCTATGTGGACCGCTCTGATGGAGGAGCTGTGGCTTTGTGTGTTTCTACTGGGGCTGTAACGCTTAACTCTGCGCTTCAGTAACTCAGCAGGATGCGTATCCAGGCCACGACTGGCTGGTCTCCACAGTTTTCCTCATCATGTCCGGAGATGTAGGACGCTCGCTCAGCTTATTGCTCAACCTCTCCTCTCTGCTCGTCTCTGCATTCATCTGGCCTGCGAGGATACACGCATCTGTGAGTATAACTCTGCAAATACAATGTCTGTACAGTGCAGTGGAAATGACAGTAGGTGGGATTTAAATACGCATCACATGAAATGTGAGACTGTTTAAACAAGGCGGATGCTGTGAATTTCTCCACACAGTAATAAGAATCCAACTACACCATGTGGTTGATTCAGTCAACGTCCCAGACAACAGCAAAGGCATTGGCGATGAAGCTAACATTTCTCTTTTTGCTTTGGTTGTGTCGCGTCAGTCTGATCTCTGCTGTGAATCTAAAATCTTACAGGATAAAAATGCAGTGCTTGTTATGGCAGGTCCACGTTCCTGTGGAGGTAGCTGAATCAGCCATCCTTCCTGTCTACTGGTGTACAGCTCATTATGTGGAGATGCTGTTGAAAGCTGAAGTTCCTCTGGTCCACTCTGCCTTCAAGATGTCTGGATTCACCCCATCCCAGGTACAGTAGCGTCTACACAGAGCAGCTAAGCAGAAATCCCAAAAAGCAGTTTCACTTGTTTACGCTTCAGACGTGAAACCAGCCTGTAACAGCATTACTAAACTTGGTGCGAATGATCATCAGTGTGCAGAGCAATTCCAGTTTTACAAACTGAATTGATGTTGTATATGTATATGTATAAAAATAAGGACGTTGTTTTATATTCTTTTAGCTGCAAAAGCATTTTATGACCTTTGCATCACGTATCAAGGATCATTTAGTAGCTCTGAGTAAGGCCATTCAAAGTTTTGCTTCTGTCAAAGACTATAACCTCTAAAGCAGAGTTTATGGCCACATTGTGCTGCACATCTGTGCACACACTTAACCCAAAAAGCAGGGAGTCCTTGTTTAATGAGGTCACTTCTGCATGTGACATAGTTTAGCTTTGCACTGAATAAACTACAGAGCTGTTAAATCATAGACAGTTACAGGAAGAAAGTCAGATTAAACTAAGACATCTGTTTAAACTGTGGGCAATTAGTTTTATTCTAATATTTAATCTTTACTTAGATATATTTGCGTACAAACTGAGCTTCTTGGATTAATTAAGGAGGCTGATACAGTATGTACTGCACAGGCTTTTTGACCATTGCTACATTTTAATGGCATAAAGTAAGTAAGAGGCCAAACTGACTTTTGGTTGCAGCAAAAATGACTCAAGTTTTTATTCTGCTTTGACTCTAGATGACTGAAAAAAAGCCAAATACAGTTTTGGAGTTTTTCCATTTTATTCTATATAACAGTGGTTGAACAGTTAGATCTTTGCACGTCTGCACTTGATTCTTTTCACTCAGTCTTTACTCTCCCAAACAATGATATACGGAAAAACTCGTTCTCACCTTGAATCCGCTTGCGTTTGATCCTGTCTTCGGCGGTTGAAGGCTCACATCATGTACCGCGAAGGGCTGCTTATAAGACGCGCTACATTTGCATCAAAGATGTGAACTTTGTGTCTCCAGAGTGGAATAATACGCAAACATGCAGCTCATCTCGCTGCTCTTCAAGGTGATAATGGGCACCTGTTTGTCAGTCAGAAATGGAAATATATATTACAAAAGCGTAAGCTTTGAAAGCCTGACACTGCAGCAGTGGCAAATTATGCACCTGCATTATAAACCTCTGACATTCATACAATAGAGGCTGTTTGCGAGTGTGATCCGTATTCGGATGCAGGCCACAGTTAAATTAAACCTCAGAATGATAATGCATGTGAAACAGACTACCTTGGTGATAGGAGGAGTATTTGGCAGGAAGAGACAGGATATAATTTTAGTTTAAGCAGCAGCACATTACGTATATATATAGTATGAGTAGAAGAAGAGCTGTACACTGTGTGTCCTAATGAAAGACTAATGTAGTTGGGACTGATTCGGGACATGGACACTGCTTTTGTTCTGTGAAGCAACTTAAGTGGTGGTGGTTGCGTGATGCGATGGGGCTGTTCTGCTTCTTAAAGTTATGATCAGACAGTAAGATTAAACTGAAATCCAGCGAACACTAACATTCACTGGCAGCCCAACTGCAGTTTTAGTCTTGGATTCACAAAGGCTGATAAGAGAGCGAGGCAGCTGCTGTGACCTGACCTGCTCAGATTAATAATAACTGCGAAAGCCTGTTTATAGCAGGAGGAAAATGAAGTAAAGAATATTGCGAGAATACAGTCACAGTCACCTTTGACTCACTTTCAGCTCACAGGAACACTACCAAGAGAGGAAGAGCAGCACTGTGCCACTCTAAGAAAGACCTTAAAGGCATTTTAATCATAGAAAGTCATCGTGTGTACTTTGTTTTGCCCGGTGGTTTGAGAACAGCATTGTGAGCTCAGCCATTCCATGTTTTATTACAACACACCAAATAGGTGTCAATATTTTCATTACAGCCGAGGAAGCGAGGGTAATAGGATAATACTGTATGTTTATGAGACATAAGTGGAGCTTGTTTGTATACTTGAGCAGGTCACTGGTAGGCGTAGTAGATATTTATTAGCACAACCAGAAATAATTTAATATGATATGATTGGGTCAAACAGTTCAGCTCCTGCTCAAATACCTGCAAATCAGTGTTTTCTCCGTTTTCCTTTAGAAACCAGAACTACTACATATGCCTGCAGTAAAATACAACACACTGTGCGTCTACTGATGAACCTGCACGTGTGGTAGGTTCAGTCAATAAAGACTAATACCAGTAGCCGAGTGAGGAAACAGCTCTATGCTTCAGGCAGGACTTGAACACCACCTCAGCCCCAGTCAGGTGCTTTGAGAAGAAATCAGCTGCTGTGGCTGATTTGACATTATGAGTTGGACAAATCACAACATGACTGAGGTGTTACAGATACCACAGATGTAAGAGCTGTGTTGTTTGTCCACGAGGCGAATAGCGTTTTCTCTACATACTGTACTTTCGTACTTTGTGTTCTTTTCACTGGGAACAGACTGGAACCTCTTTGAATCACTGCTTTAATAGCACAGATCTCAACTCAGTCATCAGTTGGCAAAATAAACATTAGCATGCATCTGCTCGTCTCTTTGTCCCCTAATCCCACTTCAATATTCTCGACTGTTGTGAGCTATCATGGTGTGTTCTCAAAGTAAATCCGTTTTCAGAAAGATTCAATTAGAAAAGCTGATGCAGCAAAGGAAGGCACACTCGGAGAGATGAGAGCAGAGCATGACCATAAAGCCGTGTGAGGTATTAGTCATTACAAATTATAATAAGTACATTGATGCAATACTTAAAACCACTCTGATCATTTCGGTTTCTTGAGGGTACGCTTTACTGGATTGATTGAAGAATGAATGGATTAATATGCGTTTACTGCAACTCTGTTGAACATCAACTGTTTTGCATTTCCTCCATGTGTCTCAAAGCCAATATACTTTGACAGGTTCATTCTCACTAACATTTCAATCCTTCTCCTCACAGATGTGCCTTCACTGGCTCACTCAGTGTTTCTGGAACTATCTGGACTGGTCAGAAATCTGCCATTACCTCTGCACCTGTGCCGTGATGGGCTCCGACTACCAGGTTTACGTGTGTGTGGCCATTTTCAAACACCTGCAGCCAGACATTTTGCAGCATACACAGTCCCAGGAGCTGCAGGTCTTCCTCAAGGTAAGTCTCATATCATAATAATTTTATTTGTTTGTTGGACAGCAGAGGCATAAAGATATAGAAATAATACTGTAAGTGTGGAAATAGAAAGAATTAATGAGTAAAAATAAATAAATGTACCTAATGTATTTCTGCTTAATTTCTGTATGTATGTATTCATTTCTTTATAATCAGGTCATTTTTCATCCTCATTAATTAAAGAGTGGCCTCAGAAATTTGACGGTTTAATGTCACAGCCTCCAAGACTCTGACTTTACTAATTCCCAGGGCAAAATTAGACCCCGGCTTTGAGAACGAGACGCGGCCTGACATGACGCACAATCAACATTACTTATTAAGCATTTCCATCTATCTTGGCTGATAGCTTTGGTGTTAACATCACCATGAGTTGCCGCTGACAGTTTTAGAGAATAAAAGATCAGTTATAGCGGCTTTATCTGAGGAAGCTGTTCTAATGAGCTGTGGCGTCAGATACTGCTGCATGAGGCAGCTTGAGTCTGTGTGTATGTGTGTGTTGGTCTGTTTGTGTGTTGGATGGAGAGAAACGTACACGATCCCTGTCCTGAGCTGAACTGTTAAAAGTTTCAGACGTGCTGGTTTGCATCTGACATCTTCATCTGTCCTCGTCTCTCTCTGTGGGAACAATGTGGAGAAAGTATTTTACTCAGACGGATGCTGCGTTCTAAGGTTTTCTTTGCAGTGACATACGCTCGCACCCTTTTTCACTTCTCCTGTCCCACTAGGAGCTATATCTATATTTCATCTAAATTAAAATTTGAGGTGACTCGCTCGTTACATTCTCCCCAAGTCTGGCTGGAGTTTAACTGCAGTGGAGCTAAAATGGTGCTGTAGGAGGAAGAGAAGACAAAAAGGTTTTATATGCGGGAGGAACACAAATGCATGCTGGGGAATCTAACAACCATCAAGCCTTCAGCTGTTGGTAAAACTACTGGAAGGTGGTCAATGATTAGCTTAGCTTAGAAATAACTGGGCTGTAACAGGCTAATGTCTCATCCTTACTGTTATTTGATGCTGATGCCCAGTTCGCATTTAATAAAGGTAAATCTATGGATGCAGCAGGTTCTGGAACCACTCGTGTGAGCTAAATGTCAGAAATATTTATTCTGTCTCATTAAACCGTTAAACCGTTAGGATGAATCTCAAACTTGTTACTTATGTTCTCGTCATTGTTATTTACCTGCATGAATAAGCTGTAGTTAGAGTCCACAAAGGCCCATTCAAGTGTTGATGGACTATTACAGGGCTGATGAAGTCATTAAAGTTCCCTTTAAAGGGCCTGACCTGGATAATGACAGAGGGCAAATCATGGCCTTTGCTCTGTTGTTATTCCGAGTGCAGCATTTCTCAGGCTGCTCACTGATGATGCCACTCACAACATAATGTGCAGCAGTTAGTTTGCTCTGCTGCAGCGTTTGCATCATCCATGAGGTCGAATGTTGTCATGACAGGCTCACAGTGAAGCACAGGCAGCGATTATGGCAACAAATGAGCCAAATCAAATGTTCTTTGTCTGGTCTCATACGTGTTTTAAAACCGTGGAGACCCAGCTTCCTGTTGAGGTGTCCTGTTATTAAGATATCCATACAAACCAGTTTGATTTGATTTCCTCTGACTCTGAAATAGGTTGAATGCAAAGTATTATAATGAAAATGTTGGATTAAATAATATACTGCACCTCTTTAGTGAAGGATAATAGACTAAGCCACCTCCCTCCTCAGCACCCACAGATTGCCTGTGTGCAAATTACTGAGGACAGGAACTTTCCTGCCTGTATAACTGTAATAACTGCTGTTTTGTACCCATAATATTAATAATAATAATAAAACTGCTACATCTAAATCCACTTCAAGTAGAACTTTCTAAACTTTGTAATACCTTGTATATTTTAAAGTGGTAGAGATTTATTACTTTAATAAATTAGGCGGCAGAAGGACAAAGGCTGTGTCTCAAATCGCTTCCTGTTTCAGTACCGTGCCTGCAGAACTAAATGTTTATAAATTATGTAATAACATAACTCATCGATTACTTTACTTAACCTAAGTAATAACTGACTCATCCTGTATATGAGGACAAATTAGGTTTTACTCTTAAGCCCTAAAACCATAAGTATGTAGGTGGGTGTATAACGGTGGCCGTTCATGTTCCTGCTGGTTGTAGTTAGATTTTAATGCGTAATGTATATGTTTATGTCCTATTACGTTGCATTACATGATTGAAAGTGTATATATTGTTGTTTCAGATTGTGTGTCCTCCTCCCCTGCAGGAGCAGCCAATCATCGGCTTCAAGGTCAGCGACCACCTGGATTTCATGGAGGGACTGGAACGCAGATACAGGAACCTTGTTCTCACTGACATGATGAGCGTCCGCCACCCAGTCGAGTAGGAAACGGATCTGAACCTGCGACACAGGCTTCGGTGGCACAGGACAGCTTTTAATCTGCTCGAATGTCTCTGAGATTTGGTTTAAATGTAGAAGGTTCCTGTAAACACAGACGCAGTTCATTCGCTAACACTGCAAAGTGTCACATACTGGAAAGACAAACTTATTGTCTAACGGATTATTCACACCAGTTTTTTCCCCTTTTGCTATTACACAAAGGACAAAAGAAGATTTTCTGCGTGGTTTCATCCCAGAAGCTACACAATGTAAATACTCTGAGCTATGATCAAGACATTAGACATCACCATCTAATTATCAAACATTTTTTAATTGTGTTTTTTCTGGACAATGTAAATACTGAACTTTCTGAAATGTCTTTGTGTTAAACAAGAGGATGGAAGTGTTTGTTACAGCTGACAATGGATTTGACTAAACATGGAGCGTTGGAATTTCTAGGACACCGTGTGCTTGGCCACACACACTCACAGCTGCCCTGCAGATTCCCGCCATCTCTCAGCCATGATGCACATCATTAATGCCAGGACACGCGACAATGCATCACACAGACTCATGCAGGTCTTTGTATGAAAGATGCATGAGGAAGGGTGTATCGTCGTGATAAAGCCTCATTAGTAACCACAGCCTTCCCTCTCCCTCCCTGCACTGCTGTCCTGTTGTCCCCCTTCAGACGCGCTGGGTGAGGTCTGAATAATAAACGTGTTCGTCACAATCATCCATCTCTCCTGTAACAGTGGGAGGACCCCGTCCAACATTTACCCTGTGCAGCATCACTTCACCCAAACATTTCACCTCTGAAGGTTTTTAACATGTGAGTCACAGTGTATTGAACCTGAAATTGAACTTTGCAGCTGAATTAATCAGTGTTCTGGCCACTCTGGGACGTCCACAACAAGCCCAACAACACAAACACGTTTTACATATTATGGGCTGTTTATGTTCCAGCAACATTACAATTCACTAGGATTTTAAGTGACCAGATTCATTTAACTGTATTGTTCACTTACTATATATTTTCTAAAATAAGCCAGGTAGTTATTATGATTTTATGATTACTCAACCGACTCACACGTTAAGCTGCTTATGGTTAGGCTCGCTCTTAAATAACAGATGCTACTGTAACGTACGCCTGACCTACCAAGCAATGATACCAGAACCTCTGCTCTGAACCAAGCCATTCCCTCACCTGGCCCCACACTGACTGTTCTGTTCTCACACGGCGAGTGAACTGAGATCCACTGCTAAAACCACATTGTTCAGTGTGCTCACCTCGAGGAGTCTACGCTTATTTTATCATGTTTTTGACATCAAAGCTTTGTGTATTGTGCTTTGATTATGTCTTTTCAGAATAAGCTGTGGCCTCAGGTCTGCTCCACACTGCAAAACACTAAATGTATCAAGAAAAACAAAACATAATAACAAGCTTAATGTTGCGTAGAGCTTCTGTCTCAGAGGCTGAAAACCAACTCAGCTGTTTGTCTTTGCTGTAGGTAAATAAAAAAGGAAGGAGCGTCTCAGATAAACATGCAGATGTGCAAGCCAAAAACAAAAACACTGTGTGAGCCGACTGCGAGCTCGTGGTTTTAGTTGATTTGTGCCAGATGCAGAAGCCTCCAGCTGTTGGACTGTCTTGGATCCACGGGGCTCAGCTGAACTTCACCTCTGGCTTCACTAATCAGATAATAAAAGCTGAGAAAGTCTTCGTGTATTAAACCCTATCGATCCTGATTGAGTTGTGTAGCAGATCGTCTCGACAGTCGGTGGAAGCAGGCGCTAGTGCAGAGTGTGAAAATGTAGCATAAACGTGTGCGGGATTCAGCTCAAATTAGACTTGTCAGTCAGCAACAATGTTCTCATCAGCTGGATCCACGTGGCTGATGCTGTGCGGGGATAGAGAGCAGGAGATGGATGTTGCGAGGAGAGAAAATAGTGGACTAATCTGTCAAGACTTCGGGAAGCTGTGAGAAAACGACTTTGCTGAGAGAAGTGGATGTTCCTAGCTGCTGGATGTAAAGCACTTTGACACTGAAACAATCCGCTCCACATTTCATGGATCAAAACGTACAAACTTCTGTGGAGTCAGGGGACGTCTGACCCCCTTTCTGTTACAGCCTAGCAGTGGAGCAGCGATCACAGGCTGGGGGACAGCTAACCTTTGTAACAAAAGGCAGCCAGCAAACAAAGTTTTCTCTTCGGAAAAGGAAAAGACGAAGACGGCGCATGGAAGGGTTCAGGGATTCAATGGAAAATAATTGTCAGGTGTTGTGATAATTAAATTATTTAGTGTCTTCTGCATATTAATTATTTATAACTCTGGACAAATTACTGCAGACACAGCACGAAATGTTAAAATCTGCTACGTTGTCTGTGTTTAGCAGCGAATCCTTTTCACGCATGGATCCATCCACAGGTTCAGTAGATTATAACTGTGTTCAGTCACACTGACAAGCCCCATTATTCACAATAAAGCAGTGGAATGAAGTTTTAATCTCCCTCCAGTTCTCTGCGAGGTGCTGATAATACAGTGACGCTCTTTACTCTGAGACTAACGAAGCTGTCGCTCATTCTAGGTTTGAGGCTTCTGATCGTTGCTGAGGAACAAACATCAGGCCGAACTTTTAGCTGCACCACTGTTCATTTTATCTTTCCTTTCTTCCAGTGTGGCATTAAACTAACTAATAGATGTCCCTGATCTGATTTGATGGCTTGTGACTGTTATAGTTTTTCGTTCTTGCGTGTATGTTTTAAACTTTCCCTGTAAATCACTTTCTCTCTGTGAGGTGACGCTAGTTGTGAATTGATGCTGGAGAAATCAGCTGAATTGAACAGTACAGTAGTAAACATGCCCGTCATGCTCTGTACTGGGTGCACTGATATTTTGGGAGCGATCCTCAGAACTGAGCTAAATTAGACTCTCCACTTACTTCACTGATGAACTAAGTGGCCTCTGGCTGTGCCTCGGAGGGTTGATAGAATAAAATCTGGTCCGCTGGGACTGAAGTCTTGTGCTATGAGCCATGAAGGGCTTCATGCTGGACTGTAATACTTCTACAAAACGAGGTTCCCTTGCAGAAGTGGACGTAATAAATCCAAGAAATCAGGACGACACAACTGTGGGATAGATGAAGTAGTTTCCCTCTGCATGAAATTTGAAACAGTGCAGATGGTGCCGGAGGAGAAAAGAAGCCGAACTAACAGTTGCATGAAATCACGCCTCAAGCTTGAACCGTTTGATTTTAGTGGTTAATATCAAGGCTTTCAAATTTTTCATATGAGCTGTTGAATGAATGCCGGAAAATCACAGCATGTGTCCATTTACTACAGTCCACAGCGCTGTACAGTAGTATTATAGTAAATGTATCTGTCTATGTTGTATTAAAACAACATGCGCAGGCGTCACTTTAATCAGTGACCTGTGGGTCCAAGTTGCAGGAAAGATGAATATGAACTAATTAACTCTACAAACCCAGTTTGGTCCCAGTTGATTCAGTCCATTATCAATCATTGATGACTAAATCACAAATCAGTGAACATTGTCGGTTTTGGCACCGGCGGTTTAGTCCAGGTCAGCTTCTCCGTCTGCGTTCATCCGGCTGCTTAGACTGTTTGACCACCGCTGAACGTGCACGTTCACCCGCTCATTCATCATCCAGAACCAAGCGACTTGTTGATTTGGGCGTAATGAGTTGTTTATCTCAATTAGCTGTGAAAACCTCATTATCCGTGCGGAGCCAACGCGACCTCAGAAGAGGATGCAGTTTAGAGATGATGGCTATAATGGCAACCTTTACTGTATAATGATCTGTTGTGCTGTTGATCTTGATTATAGATTTTTCAAACTGACAGAAAGCAATTTGAAGCTGGTAATTGGTGGTAATTAGGCTGATTAGCCACAGCACCTTGCTCTGCTCAGAACCTAAAGCTTTTATCTTTATTGGCTTTTATCTTGCAGATGTTCATTCTTCTTATTTGTTAAGTGTCATGATTCTTTGATTGTACTTGACATTTTCCCCTGATTTTCATCTGTGGCTCTAACACTTGCTCTATTTTCCGTTGTCAGCTTTTAATCTGAATCTTTTTATCTTTCATTACCAGCTCGGCTTCGTTCGCTGTAGCCACTGCTTCGCTTTTGCAGCTTCTCTAATGCTTTTGTTTACAGCTTCTCTGCAGAAACTGAATTGTAGTGGCCAGAGATGTCATATTTTGATCATTGTGTATGCGTGCACCGTTCTATCGGAGCAGCTCTGTGCTTAAGGGAGTTTTGTATTAGCATTTCCATTTGCCATGGTCAATATTTACCACAATAGAGCGTGTTGTTCATTGTGTGCATGTGAATCAGTCGACTTTGGGAATTTAGAACTTAATGATGCACTGCTGTTCAAGGCTTATTGATAATAATGCAAAAAGTATCTAATAAAGATGGCATCAGCGTTTTGCAGCCTCTTTTTATGACAACACAACTTCAAGGAATTATTTATTAATCCTGAAGATGCGGAGAGTGGTGAGAAGCTGTCTGCCTCCTCTGGTCTTGTTTGGAATGCAGGCTACGAGCTGAGTCCCACTGCCCAGACCTCGCTGCTATCTACCCTGCTGCCTGTCAGACGGTCTGAGAGAGACAGGGGAGAAATGCAGAGAATGATAATTCCCATTCAGACACGAAGCGCTCTAGTCCAGCTGCATCAAGAGATGGCCTCCTAATCCCCCTAGGTTCAATAACGTCCAGCCTACTGGCACATGACGTTGCCTCCTGGTAATAAACGAAGCACAGTGTCATTGTGGAAATCACTTTGGCTGAACAAGTCCTAAGTCTGTGCATTACCAAGACAACTGGCCTCAAATCGACTTTGCCAGGGCCTTCAAGGCAATGACGCTTTGGAAATGACTTCTGAAATGGATCCATTTCATACTGATATTGTTTCTGCCATAACGCCGACACAGCCCAGGTCTGAGGCTCATTAGGCTGGATGACACCTCAGTTCCATGTACTACTGTAGGGTGTCATTATGTGATTCTGATTTCATCAACATCTCATCACGTTTTCTCACAGAAGAGAGAGAAGAATTACGCTCACTGCTGCTGGTTCCAGTCCCACGTCTGCTAAGTACCAAACAACATCTGATTCCAGTTTAAACAAGCCAAAGAAGACACAATGTGACTGGTTACTAGCAGCGTGTGTGATTTACACACAGTGGTGGCCTGTAGCAGGAGTTTGTCCTCGTCTTCGCTTAATTACAGAGAAAAACCGTCCGAAGTCAAACGCTATTAAAGCTGCAATAACCATCCTTACGATGAGCTCTTAAAATATGTGTGTGCTCTTTAGCATCCAGATGATCTAATGTCCTGCACGGCGCCTAACTGCAGCACAGTGAGTCCATCATTTCTAAACAGAGCTGGCGAGAGCAACTTTGGTGTTAACTCAAATTATTTATGTGGAGAAAAGCAGAGTATTTTTGTCTTTAAGTTTTAGACGCGAAGAAATGAGTTGAACTCATAAAAGCTTCGATGCTAATTAAAGTGCGAACGTAATTCTGTTCATGTACGGGGAATAAATTGTGGATGATTAGATTTAGATTGAACACGTTGAATAAATGAAGCACTACATTTAGATTTCTGCAATATGCAAATATGCAATTATGTTCCCTATAAAACATATTTGCATTTGGAGTTTAGTTATATGGAAAAGTCATTTTTCGGGACCAGGGTGTATCAGATCACTGTTTATCTCATTTCCTAACTGAAGGACGGGAGGAGAGTCAGAAAGTAGTCAGAGCTCAGGAGGAGGTGAAGGGACGCTCACCGAGTTCAGACCCGGTGTTTGAGTTCAGTGTTCACCTTCACTGTAAACATACCGCAGGAACCTAAACACGCTTTGGTCGTCCATGTACGTGACCCCAGAAATATGAACGATTGGGCATCAAGACAAAGCAGAAGCTCATCAAGGCTTCGGTGTATCTGCTCCTTTCAGTGGCCCATCAACCTACTGTCACAGGTATTATAACTACGGTAATCTCACCTAATCCTCTTTACAGCTAAGCTGCCATTTAGAAGGCCAACGACCTGGCGCGTTTACTCAGGGAGCTCCAGAGAACTACTCGATTATGTGCTTAACAAGATTCACCAACGCACAATATTCCGCATGACATTCATCCTCAACTGGGGACATTAAATGGATTTATGATCAGTATCACAACTTTTTTAGAATTCGATCCAATCAAACTCTGAACCAAAAGCATTAAAAGGTGCAAACATTAATTTGTTACGTAGAGAAATGGCTTTAGACGGAGGCATTACTACCGTAGCTAATCACACACATACAGGACCATAATTCTCTCCTTTGATTGAAGCGACAGGCGTCGAAAAGCGAGACACGTCTCTCCATTGTTCACGCTGGCTGTCGTAGTACGACGATGGAGGAACAGACGCTTTCTTTGAAACCACAGGAGGTAAAAAGCAAATGTTACCCATTAGTGACACAGCTGAGCTGAACTACAGCACAAACATCTTATGTCAAAATCCCATTAGGCTGCATTAAATGGGCTCTAAGTCATTAAAATGAACATTCATCCTGCATCTCTTCCAGTGTTGAGCTCCCACATTCTTTTTTACTCACTGATAGGTGGAGTCATGGAGAAAGTCTTCGAAATCCGAGCTGCTTTCCTAGTTTCAAAAACTTTAATTCTTCACATTTAGCTACTAATAGATCTCCGTGGCATGACATCATTTACTTTAGGTAGAGGTGATAGATGCAGCAGATGGACAGAACGTCAGCTGGTTCAAACTGTGGGAGCCCACAGCGACAGACCCTGACGCTCCCCTGGTGTCTCAGCCCAGTGGAGGAGGGAGATGAGGTGAGCTGGCACACGGCAGCTCCACCAACACTGAGGTTGGACCGAGCCAGAGAAGCCACTTTGTTAATGAAGTGCAGGAACTGTTTGCAGCTGAACGGCAGCTGAAGCTGCAAACACTGAGACTGAGCTATGGAAGTACTGTTCGACCACAGCTCCATTAATTACACACAGCTAAGAAACAGGCAGCATTACAGCCAGCTTTCCCGTTTTTAGCTTCACGTCTTTAAGAGGCGTCAAAGGGCCTGAGAGCCAAAACCGACTAGTTGAATAGAATATTATGGCTTTTAGTTCTTAGCACATTTCAGACACCTAGGAATGGTCTAGATCTGCAGTTCTTCCATCTCTTACATCACAAACCAGAGGACAGACAGACATAGAGAGAAATAATGCAAATTAGCTGCTGATTATGAGCTGAAGTCAGTAAATCAGGCAAATAAGCCATTTAAATAAGTATCTGTGCTGAAAATGATGATGATGATGAAATGAAAGAGCTCCTACAATAAACTACTGCTCTTTTTACAGAAAATACCAACGTTAATGACCTCGAGTGGAGCTGCTACTAATAATTCCTCTGATTATAGATTAATCAGGCATAAAACGCCAAACTCCACGTTTAGCATCACTATGAACTAGAAACTGTCTCCACTGCTGCTTGTGATATCAAACCCTCACATGTATGTTGTGTTAAAGTGCAGATAAGTCAGTACAGAGCACAAATCCATGACCTCTGACCTTGAACCTCTTGCGTCGTCCTGACCTGTGTGTGTCCGTGGCCTTTTATCTAGACAAGCACATGTATTGATTTTGTCACTCAAAAGGCAGTTGTCATGGGGAGAGTGTGAGTCCAGCTGATAAACAGCCACGCTGGTGTGGACTGCACCACTGGAAGCTGTTCACATCACCTGGGCCTTCATCCTGCAGGAAGGTTCATGATAAGGGTGACGCTTATGCAGTGGCAGGCTTATGCTTTTTTAAGGTATGAGCTCATGTGGGTTTATTCATCATGGCACCATGACAGCGTCGTGTATGTCTGCCCGAGGGGTCAAAGGTCACACACAATTCAACACTACATTTTGCCCGTGGCCTGTTCAGCGCTGGGATTTCCCCAGAGTCCCTGGTCCTTTCACACAGTACATGCACACTGTGAAACATTCTGTCTGTGTCTGACTGGGATGTTGGGCGATGCTGCTTTGACATTCAACTCTGAGTAACATGGTCTAAACACTTTATGTTCTGTGTTTATGTTCAGCAGTGAATCCTGTCTGGCCTCACAGCAGCAGACAGAGGCAGCACAGAGCGGATAAGCTGTGATCATCCATTCAGGAGCGGATGCTGCGCCTGCTGGAACCGGCCTCGCCGCGCACTGAGCAGCGAGGCCGTCCAGCTACACGGCGGACGGGGCTCCCTGCAAGGCGTCTTAGCCGGAGTGACTCGCCGCGGCGCCACTGCCAGCAATAAAACACAAGCATGAGGGCTTTAAACCGGCTGCAGCTGCCTGCTACGGTTTATTGATTGTAGCCTGATGTTCTAGAAACGTGGCTCGGACGGTAAAAAGAAAAATAAGAACAGAGGATGACATGCAGGGCTTCAGACCTGGGCCGTTGCCATGGAAGCGACCGGTGTCAAGATGTGAACTGTGAAACGTGTGAACCAGCTCAGAGCGAGTCCATGAGCATCAGGCCACGGCTGGAATGTTTGCAGACGGAGACAGTGAGGTTGTGTTTATTTATGCTGGCAAACGCCTTCTGGGAACTGTGGTCATTATCCCCCTTTAATCCACCAGAACCTCTGCTGCGTTTACTAAACCAACTGTTGCTGAAGTCTAGGAACCAACAGCTCCAGCCCGGCTCCGTCCACACCCACCTGATCTGTCTGCACCTGTGTCTGCGCCACCGTCAGCAATCAGCTCCGGGGATTGAAGGCACCTGTCAGCGTTGGGTTGGACGCGTCTGGAGAAAGTCTGACGATGAAAAGAGAAGGAGAAGCAGCAGCGAGTTTTCTGCACTGCGGCTCTTCTTCCGTCCGGAGGGTTTGGAGAAGACTGTGACCAGGGCGACGCCAGCCGGAGGTAAGAAGCGGCTCCCTGCTGCTGTTTCCCTCTGTCCACGTGGAACGTGATGTGTTTATGGGGAAGGTAGTGTGTTAGGGTTAGGCTGAATTGGTTTAAATTCAGACTTGGCTTGTTAAGTCTTGCTCCTGGTTGTTATGTTCTGCCTGTTATTTTGACCTCTGTGGTCTTTTACGGTTGATGTCTTGGCTGGTGTCCATCTGTTCAGGTTCACTGTGCGCGCATTTAAATAGTTCCTGCGTTTAGCCTTCATTCATTCTAAACGTAAAATTACAACTAACTCAACTCGATGTAATTACCCGACTACATATTCCATTACTGTTAATAATGATCTAATCTGCCAAGTTTTCCGTCTTTGCCGCACATGAGACCACGTCCTGATCGTCTCCGCTGCTTATTCATAGTTCACGTGGTCATAAAACCAAATTATCTGCTCCGAGCCAGACTGATATTTTTAAATATGTATAAACCTGCTGCTGCGTGGAAATGGTTTGTGGGTAATGGCCACATGAAAGGCTCCGCTTAAAGCCGAGAGGCATCATAGTGTGTCTCCAAACTTTTATGGACAGAAATGTGTCTGGTGCTAAAACAACAATCCTGAGCTGTGTACAATGGGCATAAAAATGAGGTGGGATAAACAAGCCTCCGCCCTCTTTTTGGATGTTTCATTAACTGTTTATGAGAGACAGTGGCCTGTCAGGCACGTATTGTATTTGAGATGTCATGTTGTCATAGCGATGAGGAAACGCATCCCCCGCTGATGGGACGGAGGCGAACAGGTGAAGGATTAAGAAGCGGCACCAATGCAGATTGCTTTTCTTTATTATTCCCCCGCAGAGCTCACACGTTTCCGATCCTCCAAGGACCTTTGTTTTCCTCTGTTATCTACTCTGTTCTTGTCTGGTCTGGAGAGTTGGACACAGACATGCAGCTACTGAGTTTGATAATCAAAAGTAATGAGTAACGATTTTCAGTTCTGTGTTTTCTGCTTCTTACTTTACCAGGACTGTCACGAAGAATTGTAAGTTGTGTACGCGGCCGATCCACAACCGGATCCATCGTGACCCCCTCAGCTGCTACAAACACCATGGATCTGCCTCCATCTCCAGCCGGGCCCCGGCTCAGCGGACCGAAGGTAAACATCTCTGACCTCCTGCCTGTTCGGCGAAGCCCAGCAGGAACCGGGAGGTTTGACCGAGGCCACCTGGGCCTCTCTGGCACTGGAACATGCCTGCAGTGATAATTAATGAGAATTACTGTTGCTGAGAGAGACACTTTGGCAGGGAGGGAGGGAGAGAGAGGCAGAATTGGACTAAGAGGGGGATCATTGAGACATAATGACTGTGGTGAAGACGACAGAGATGCAGGTGGTGGGTGTGAGCGTGAAAAGGGACTAATGTGATTATTTGGCTGCTGGCAGAAGACGTGCTGGCGTTGGTATGTTCCCCTGCTGTCAGGGACAAATGTACTGCAGGTTCACAGGTCTCTGGAATATCATGATTTATTTAACTTTAATTCCTGACTTGACAAAAGAGGGATGAGTGGCACTGAAGCGCACTGAGGCACCAGAAAGCTTTTCTCTCCCTGCTCAAACTGCTCGCTTAGGCTCAAGTACACTTGATTGGAGGAAGGAAAAGCCTGAGGCAAGACTCTCTGGGAAAAGGCCACAAAGTACAATTAAGTAAAAACCAATGCAAATAATTAGATCTGATCCAATACTTCTCACAGAGCAGAGTAAAAGGATTTACATGAGCTGTACGGGCTGGGTTTCTAATCACTGCTACACAGATTTGTGCATGAGATCCAGACACGGCGCCGAGGAAATAACGCCGAGAGACGACATGTTAGTTGTTGCAGCTTCACGCGTCCTCCATAGCTTCAACAACTATACAAGCCATAATCCAACAGCTGCTGGTTATCTTAAATTTGATCTTCTAAGTCAGGTGCTGTAGCAGGAGACGCGTTTGTTGGGACCCTGCAGACATTTTTGTGGTGAGGGATGAATCCGAATAAAACAGCACTTCTGCGTTTTGCCGCTCAGATGTTGGACGTGAAGCGAGATAAGATGGTTGCAGTCGTTCCTGGAAGTAGCAACTCTCTCTTACCTCAAGCAGTTTAGCTGGCTTTCTAGTTTTTGTTCCAGCTGCGGCTAAATATACCTGCACGGAGCCGACGGCTCGGCTCCCGCATCCTTCCATCAAACACTTTTCTGTGGTGTGATGGTAAAGTTCAAAACCGCTACTGGCAAATTCACACAGAGAAGGAGAAGCAGAGCTGTTGCAGCTCTTTGAGTTATTGTCCAGCCAACAATAGAGCCTCGCAGAGATCAGTGGTTTCTGCTCGATGCGTAGCGAAGCTCTTTCATCACAGCTGTCACATGTGATGTGTGTGAGCTGGTGACCTTGAGCGGAGGCTCTGCCCGGCTGCAGGGATGGAGAGAGTTCGGTTCGACTCCGTTCAAACTGGGCATCTACAATTTCATGTTGGTTGTTTGTCTGAACAAATCCCAGCAACGGTTTGTTTGTATTGTGCATCTGCAAAATGCACATCTCCCAGTTGTTTCAGTAAATCTCTGTCCGTCAGCTGGTCTGACAGACGGAGGAAGCAGGACTAATCGCTACTCGTATCGCTGAATGTGCTGCAGTTCTTCATATATCCAGTCGTTACTCGTCTCCCCCTCCATCGTTCTGAACAGGAGATGCCCTGATGGGCACTAATGAACAGGCCGGGTCATGATGCTGACGTCCGACCGGCAGGGGTTGAACACATTATGCGTCCTACATGCGCAGAGTAATTGCTTGTTTTGCTTTAATGGAACTCGTCTCGTGGACAGTCCCTCACCTTGACTGTGTCCTGGGTTGTTTTCGTGACGTACAGGTCTGTGAGGAGAATAATCTAATTTGTTTGAGATCCGTCTCAACTTGAACGCATCGCAAATCTCCACTCGTGACCAGGCCTTTGTATCCGTCTCCACACTCGATAGCATCACTT
The DNA here is from genome assembly GCA_030770545.1 of Macropodus opercularis. Classification (NCBI taxonomy): domain Eukaryota; kingdom Metazoa; phylum Chordata; class Actinopteri; order Anabantiformes; family Osphronemidae; genus Macropodus; species Macropodus opercularis. The sequence goes on from CM061112.1 coordinate 2,703,099, forward strand.
CTCCTCGGGGGCAGTGGCTGATTTACTGGGAAAGCTGACCAGGCCTGGCAGTAAATCTCCAGCTCTTCAGGTTGGTTTATGTTGCAGATACTGTAGCTACATTCTTCTCTTCGCTTTCTTGAGTGTCTGAAATCTTTGTTCTAAACCTCTTTGCTCCGCTGCCTCAGGTTCTTATTATCGCAGGGACTCGTGGGGGAACCCTCACGTGTCTTATACCTTTTGGTTTTCTGCTGTGTAAATAAATAAGTGCATTAGTTTCAGCATTGTGAGTTATACATTTCATCTAAAGCAACCGTGGTTTATTGCTCTGAGCCTCAGGTTCCTGTGCTTTCATTACATTAGCGCTTTAGTGGCATGTTGCAGTGTTGAATGTACAGTAGGGCTGAGTCCAGAGTTTAACCTTCTAACACATGAAATTCAAAATGTACGTCTGAATTTAGCTTTGAACTGTTATGTTTAAGGTGAAACGCAGACTGTTCGTGGCTCAGCCTCTGCCTCGGGCCCCAAAACCAAATGTGATTGGATTGAGCGTTTGTTGATATATTGTGTCATTAATTAGAAATGTTGATTGGTATCATTGGAAGGCAGACAGATCAGTGGGTGCGTTGCCTTTCTGCCCACTGGCATCTAGAGGAACACTTGACAAATTAATATGTGGGATTCAAATGTAGGATTTGGTGACATCACTGACTCTGCTCTGTAGGTTCACGACCACAGGGCTGTCAGTCAAAAATGCATCAAGATTTACTGAGACAGTGACTTGATGAAATGCCGGCGTGTGTTCGATCACACTCGGCTCCTGGAGGAAAGTCCAGCGGAGCCTGACAGTCGTCACCACATTCTAATTAGATTATTCAACGAATGCATTAATTCAGGAGCAAATTGCTTTACTTGGCAGCAGTCGGGCTGTGTTGTGGAAAGCTGGGGCAACATAATCAGGTTTTAAGTGCCCTCGGATGCTGATGAATTGTATTAAAGCTTCCTGGCCAGTGGAGCAGGGGGCCGTCGAGTCTGTCCAGGCAGGATCAGACTAAACCACCCGCTTCTGTTGGAGTCGAGGGTTTGTGGGGATGTCCTCCGACTGTAGCGATACAGTGTTTCAGTAGAACGCTCTGAAGCTGTTCAGCTCCACAGGCTTCCAGCAGAAGCTCATAAGCATTTGGCTGGTTTGGGCTGATTGGAGCCGCAGGAGGCGTCTGTTTGAAGCTTCCTTTAACCCCGACATGCTGGACTTAACAAAGTGGATCTGACAGTCCTTGACAATGCTGGTCTGTAACTCTGAGCCCTCCTTTAATCGACCTGTTCTGCTCCTCGTTGCTTTCACCTGCTTCCTGCCGATATCCATCTGAATCCTCTCCGATCGGCTCTGGGGTCCAGAGACTTGGACGCTTCATTGAGGATGCAGCAGCTGCTCCTTTCACCTTGATTTCTCAACGGCGAATTACCTGAAGGTTGCTGCAAGGGCGAGGCAGAGGAAGCTCCCTCCTCAAGCCCTGCGTTTGTTCCAGATGAGGCCTTAAAAGTCAAATCTCAGCGGGTTTGGGAATTAGTGGTTGCTGGTGTGCGATCGCTCGCATGCGTTTCCTCGCGTGGGAGTCGTCGGAGTAGAGAATGCGAACAGTTCTCATTAACCTTCTCAACACTGATTGTGGAAGTTGAGACGCACAAGAAAGTGAGGCAGGCTGATATTTAAAGCATGAAGGCAACGAGGAAAACCAGCAAGAAGAAATGAGATGCAAATAGAGGGAAGGTTTTTAGAAAGGAGGCAGAAAGGAGAACGGAGCTGAAGGAAAGTAAGAAAAATGAGCAAGTGGGGAGGAGGTGGACTAGGAGCCTCTATTAAAGAACGATGAGACAAAGCGTGTTTCCCTGCAGGAGTTCGATGGCAGGTCAGTGTTTTGCTGCAGCATAATTAATCAGGATTATTTTGCTTTCCTCCCTTTTACCAGCTCGCTCATTATTACTTATCCCTCAGACTGGACTGGTTTCTTTATATCACTCATGAATGACCAGGCTCTGAATTTGTTCTTTGCTGCTTCTCTGTTCATCCATATTTCCACCGTCGTTTTCTGTTGCAGAAGTGTGTTGTTGGTTTAATTTTTCCCTGTGCTTGTTAAATGCTTTTGACAGCATCCTTGGCTCAAGGTCATCCAAGGTCCTTTTCAAACCCGCTAACTGTTCCAGCAGGATTAAGTCTCCCTGGACTTAGTAATAATTTGGGTTTGTGTACCAGCAGGTCTTTATATGATGCAAGACTGGATCATTACGCTGTGTGGTCTGAAATCATTTGTTTCTTGCTGATCTAACATCAGAAAGGACAAATGCCAGTTAAATCATTTCATAACTACTACAATGAACGATTTCCATCACACAATAATTGGGATAACGTGCTGTAAATGCCACGTCAGGACGCATCTGTTGCTTTGCGATGGAGGAGCAGCGTCTGCGGACACCGCTGCCAGTGTCTGCTAAAACTGAGATTAAAGATTGAAAATGAAGATGCCTGGATGAGCTCTTTAATGAATCGGGGTTTAAGTGTAATAGCCCACCTGCTCCGCTTTGGCTCCGCCTGGGTTGTGGTTGTTCTGGGCTTTGAATGATACATTAAAAGGGGCCGTAAACGCCCCGTCAGCGCTCGATGCAGCTGAGCTGTTGTGTTTTGGCCTCAGCGGCCTCTCGGCTGTGAGACTCAACGATTCTGTGTTGAAGCCAAATTCACTTTCTCTACTGGATGTTTGCAGTTGTGTTCGCTATGACCACTGGCTCCAGGCTTGTTATTCAGTAGGATGTTGTACTTGGACCAGGTCCTATGAATAGAGTTTCTGGATTCTATGCAGACTTAAACTGCAGCTTCCGCAGCAGATCAACACATGCGGCATGAAGCAGCCAGTAAGTGTCTGTCTGTTAGTCCACATGTAAGAAAGGTCTTATGGTTAAGTTTCCCCCAGCAGTAGTTCATAGACTCACAGGTTCCCTTATCTATTACTTTAGCTCAGGAAATGTCAGTTGAAGTAGTTCTTGCCTCCCTGGACCCACCTGGCGGGAGGAGACTCACCTGGTCACACAGAGCATCTGAAACGAGGCCCCCGGAGCTGAGAGTTCAGCATTTATCCGAGGCTGGAGCTGAGAAGAACAGAGGCTCTGACATCCGGCGGTGGCTCCAGCTGTTCTACGCGGACGAGGCCGATCCCGTGCCAGGCTCTGATACAGGCTCACCACGAGCGGCTCTCATCTGCTGTACGGCACCCAGGTGCTCCACGTACTCGACCGACCCGTGAGGCAATTAGGGCAAAACATCCGTCTAAGCGTTCTTAGGGTTGAAAAGGCCGACGAGGATATTAAAGCGATTCCATCATGCGCAGAGTGAAGTGTGATGGCAGCTGCTCCTATAGATGTCTCCGTCCTGCCCAGGGTGGTTAACCCCACATTCACACGCTTGGCCGCTGGCCAGGTCCCGCATTCGCGTGTGCACATGGAGCATTTAAACGCGTGACACAGGACCTGTTCAGTCCCAACCAAGCTAAACGCCACAAAAACGGTTGAGTTAGTAATTAAAACTTCTATGAAACATAATTTTTGCAGTTGTTAGAGATGATGTTAGTTTCCAGTCTCATCTCAGCCTTGAGCCGTAACAGTGGTATAAATTACAGATGGAGTTGTGGATTCTGTTGGTGCTCACAGTTCAACATCAATTTGTTACTTTCACACCATGAATAATCCATGAGGTGGACTGTAAATCTATTCGTCAGAGGCGGCTTCTCCAGACTAAACCTATGGAGCCATTATTCCTCTGCATGTTGGCGCCAGTCATGGTTAAAGACAGACGTGTGATAAGTTCATGTAGAGAATATCGAATGTACGGACGCGGTCATCTGACAGTAGACGAGGTCACTTCCTGTCCAGAGAACCCACTCAGACCCACAGACGTTCGCCTCCAGAACTGCAGGTATCGGCGCTTCTTGGTTCGATCGACTGCCTCTGAGCGCGTCTGCCGGTTCGTCGGTGCCATGCCTGTGTGCACGTGTTGCCAGATTAGCCTTAAATCATTCAGGATCATTACAAAGTTCTGCGGTAGATGGGGATTCATTGCTCTTTCTCTGAGAAAGTCACTGAGCCGCCTGAATCGCTCATCCTGAAAAACTCCTTGATTAATAAGTGCCTTCAGTCCTTTTCTGAACCAGACCATTCAGTTCGCACATGGTTATTACTGCTGATTAGATTTTTAAAAGAGAACGTGCCACATTTCAGAATGGGCTTATTTTAGCTTTGGTTTCAGGGTAGGTCCTGCTCGGTTTGAAATGGCAATGTATTCAGAAGCTATGATTGGGGATTATGATAATGAATAAAGATCTCGGTGCCTGTTTCAAATGGCATCGCTGGGGAAATGCTGCAGATGCTAGAGGCAGTGCAGCTGCTGTGAGGAATGACACGGCGAGCGATTGGATCGATAAATGATGTCGGTACTAATGAGTCCTACCTTAAATCCAGGCAGGATGACTTAACGATGATAATCAATAGTCTCCATGAGTGAGTGGCCATATGTTCTGCAAATATGAAGCTGGTGTCGAACAGCGTCTGAGAAGCAGAAACTGATGTTTTGATGAATTTTGCATCCTCGTACGTTTCAAGTGGTTTAACAGGCTCCACGGAGGAGGTGCAGGTAGATTCTAGGCTAATGACTCCTACCTTACAGGCCAGCGCTGCTTTATCGCAGGGCTGTTGGTGCCATCTTCCCTTTGCTGCTTTAAATAATTCATTAGCCGTAAGCATAGCTGCTCTGGCTCGCGGGAGCCTTGTCCCCACTCCTGCGACAGTATTTACATCCAGCAACATGGTCGCTGTCTGTCCCGATGAGACGTGACAAACATGTTGATTTCCTCCCAGGGAAGTGTAACGCGAACGCAGCAGGAGGAGCCGGAGACATTTCGGGAGAGAACCGGCCTTGGCTTCCAGCTTTCGATATTTGTTTATTATTTTTCGAGCGAGCCAAATCGGTGACAATGCAACGAGAAGCATCCGCCGAGGTCACAAGGGGAGCAATTATTTAAATCAGAATCCACAGCTTACATCATTTGTCCGCCTGCCCATTGTTGGCTTCCAGTCTCTTTGTCCCTCGGCTGAAGCGTCTGTCTGAACAGGCAAATGGGTTTTGATTCGTTAGAATAAAAAGGTAATTGTTTGGCTGGAAGCAGATTTTTTTTTTTTTTTTATTAATTTCATTCCAGCACCTGATTTCAGATGCATACGAGCCCTGATGGGAGAACATCTGGTGTCACGCGCGTCCTGTAAAGGTTGGAACAGGCCTGTCGTCCTAGCTGCCGTCATGTATCAGCATATTTACATCATCGAATCCTTTCTAGTCCTTTGGACACTCAGTAAATGTTAAGATGTGTCAGCGCGGAGCCTCCTTTACTGTCGCTCCTCTTGCCTTGAAGAGCTTTTATTTTGGCGGGCCACACTTCTTTAAGTCTGATATTTTTTCAGCCTTATCATCTTCAAAGTCTGCTCTGCTGTGTTCAGGTCAAGCCTCGTACAGACCAGGTCAACTTTTTACTTCTCCTGTTTGATTGGGATCATGGTCATGTTGGAAAAATTCTCTCCTGCTGAGCCTGAGACTGGTGATCACCTGATCACCGGTGGCTCACTGTCTTTTTCATTCCAGGAAAGGCTCAACAATGTTCATGGCGTTACTTTGCACAAACCTACGTATTAAACTCTGCCACTGTGGGTAAACCTCCAGCTCTGACTGTCCTAACAAGTTAAATCCTTCCTTTCCGTCCAGTTTCCATCCACATTTTCATTTTTCCCTTGAGTAATTGGAAGGTACTGTGTTCGGGCTGCTCTCAAAATAGCAACCGCAATAATAGGCCCAGTATCTGTGACCAGCACACGGCAGCGCAGCCGCCTCCATTCACACGGTGGCTCCTCAGCTCTAGCGCTGCTGGTTTCAGATGATGCCTCGTACATTACGCTGAGGTCGTGTAAACATCTGGCAGCTTTTATCCAGGTGACCACTCCGAGCAGAGCCGCTAACGGGATTAAACGCGTAAAAGGCTTTTTCTTGTTTCTCACCCTCAGAATTGCTTCTGTGGCTTCAGCGACGCAGTTAAATGCTGTTCAAACCTCTAAACTATGCAGTTAGACTTTAGGCACAGACCAACGATGACCGCTAGGCATCAACCACGTGACCAGATGAGCTGATCCTTCTCAGCCGACATATCGGTCCAGCGCTGCCAGATTGTCCAGAGACTCTAGAGATACTGAGCTGAGGTGAATGAATCTCTGCCCTGCCACCGCGTCTGTGTCCTCAGCTGATAACATTGAATCCTACATGACAACAAGCTCCGGGAAACGACGCCTGCGCTGATTAGGCCTCTTCTTTTCTCAACCTGTCATCTCCCTCCCTCTGTTTCTCTATCATCTGCTTCCCATAATCACAGATCATCCCGTCTGGCTTTGTCCTTACCTGCCACGCCGCCGTGCACCTGGGACCCACTTCAGCAGCCTCCATTCATCATCTTCTCACTTCACTTTATAATTTCCACCCTGTCAGCTCTGGTGCCTGCTCCTCCATTGATTTCTGGTCCTGAATCTGCTACGGCAGAGGGAAGGTTCACTGTCTTTTAGATCTTTCTGTGCAACGGTGGACACGGAATGAATCTGAAGCGGTTAAAGGTTTAATCATTTCTGAGCTTTTGTTGTTACTCGTAGATTGAGAGGTTTACTTCAGGTGCGTTTCACAGCTGCTGACTCTGATTCTCTTGAAGTGGTAGTTGGATGAACCCTTGGTCTGGTCCGCCCGAGGCCTGACGTTGAGTTTTGACCCAGTTGTTCCACCAGGACTCCTTTGGTTCTGGTTCTGTGCAGTAAATGGTTATTTTCACATGGTCACACGCTATTATCAGCTTTTTTATAAATGCTATTTTCCACGTCTCCTGTAAATCCTTCACTCTGATGGCGATGGCGTTTTTTTTTTTTTTTGGCTGGCTGTAATCCCAGCGTGACACTTCACTGTTCGACGCCACAGCCTCGCACACACAAAACCGTAGACTCTAGTTTGGAGAAGTTTACATTCCCTGGCTGTGTTCTGCTGGTTTGTAGCCACAGTCGGGTGGATAGGACTTAGACTGAGAGGAGCGTCATGGAGTGTGTGGCATTAATGCGGAGCTGCTGCTGTGCCTTCAGCAGAAACTCCCGCAGTGATTAAACAGAAGAAGGCGAAGACACCTGCGGTACCTGACATGATTCAAACTTTTAATGGAAACCAGAAAATGTCATGTGTTGAGTGAGCATATGCAGAAAGAGTTCTGACGGCGAAGCTACCGCATCAGAATTGGATTTTAAAGCAGCTGCGTTAAACTGAAGTAAAGGTTTAGAAACGCGTGGGTTACTGTGTTTGCTTAAACAGGACAAAGGCTGGATGAGAGATGAGACGCACAACACAGATGACGCAGCATGTAGAGCACAAATCCAAGGAACTGCGACGATGGGCTTTCACATCCGGTTTGTCCTTGTCAGACTGACCTGCTGAGAAAAACGAGAGGATGTGGAGCAGGAGACGTGACGGAGCTCTGACGTTGTGATAGAAGAACAGTGTTGCATGCACATCTGTGTTTGTGTAGCGTTGTTAAGGACGGTCTCATCGTTATGTGCAGTTGCAGTTCACTCTCTTGCAGAGAGGTAAACGGTGCCTGAATGATTAGAAGATGGTTTCTGAAGAACGACGGAGCCGCGTGTGTTTACAACCATCAGTCCAGTCTCACAGCTGGTCTCGTTTGTCTCACTTGTCTGTCTGGCTGTGAAAGCTCCAGGTGCTGGAGGACGCTGGCTCCTCTTTGCCCGTTTCTGGAAAATGCATGGTCCCAAATAGGACGGAGTTAAGCTGAGTTGATGGTGTTTGACGTTGACTCTGTCATTACAAGCTTGTCGCTCAGTTTGAGTAGTAAAGATTAGATTTTAGATGAAGGGCTGCTTTCGTGGTTATTTGCTTTGCTGCCATCCATGTTTAAGAGCTGTCACAGATGTGCGAGTACAACATAAGCAACAAAACGCCAACTTCTACCAGCAAGTGTTTTCCAGTTTCACAGGCAGATTTTAATTCGTCACACTCTGGGGTAAATATGGATTTTAGAAGAGCAATGATTTTACCGTCTGGACAGTGGAAGCAGATGTATTTGAATTGTCCCTCATATTGGTGTGTGGGATTGTTGCATAAAGTGCTTCCGTATCACAGTAAAAGCTTTAGTTTTGTAAGTTGGCATGAATGTTAAAAGGGGACAAACAAGAATATCTGTACAAAGAGGAGAACAAAGAAGCCGTACAAAAATAAATGAAGACGGGAACAAAAAAAACGAGCGGAGAAGAACAAGAGCTGGAAGACGAAGCGAGATAAAGGAATGAAAGTACACATGAAAGGGAGCCGGGCAGCGAGCCAGAGGAGACGGGAAGCGCGTGTTCGTACGCTGGAAAAGCTGCTGCGCTTGCGGTGGTGTTGCTGAAGGCTAAGGCAACATACCCAGCAGTGATGAATTGGTCCTGTCAGGATAAGCCAAACAAACCGGGATCTGTATAGCGCATGACAACCCTCCTCGAGGCACCGCGATGAACAATGACATTTCCCTATTTGCTGTGTAACACTGGTTCCAGAGATCTGGCAGGACACATACGCTGGAGGTATACATCTGTTTATTTCCCTTTCTTTGTCTGGGTGCGCGTTAACTAGACCCATCGCAGTGGTTTAGTACAGTGGAAGGTGCCACACGCTGCTGAGACGAGCTTATTAAAGTGCGACGTGTGTGGCGTTGACCACTAGGGGCAGAAGGAAAGTTCTTTGTGATCATCTGGCTGTTTTTGTTGGGAAGATCGTGTTGTCGCCCAGAGGCTTCGCTCAGAGCGTTGTCGTGTTGCGTCGTGCGGCTCGGCCTCTTTTTGACTAAGGATGCAGGTGGGAACAGAGACAGATGGCGCCAGATATTGACACTGGTAGAGGAACGAACAAAGAAACTCGATTCATAATTCAAATAGTTGCTGACGAGTTGGTTTGTGAATGACGTTCTTGATGGAGGCGCTGCTGGTCTCTTTGCCTCTTTTGCTAATGAAACGTTTCATGACGTGATGAAACGCATGCCTGCAGGAGGCATTTCCACACGGCTCCGTGTGCTTGTCATGACGCCTTGACGAAGGATTGCTTTTAAGGCTGTGCATCAGCTAATGCACCACACGGCCGCCTTTGTCACTGCGCTGATTTGTTTTTGGCCAAGGAGGCTGGTGATCATGGTTGTGTGCAGCTCTCTGAAATAAATACGCCAGTGCTGTCAACGTAGCCCTGTGCGTTCCTGGTGCGCAGTGGCTGACGGATTTTAAAGAATCAGAAAATAAAGGCTGGAGCCACTTTGTTGTTCAAATGGTCCTGGTTTACCATAAATGTCTAAACAGAGAAGAGCCTCAGGTTTAGGGTCAACCTCACTGAAGTTACCAGACACCAGAGATAAATTTGATGCATGTTGGATGTTTAAAAGATTCAAGGTGTATGAATAACGATGTGCAGAGAAACTCTAGAGGGATTGTTATTTTGAAGGCGTCCTGATGCTGATCGTGGACGGAAGGAGGAGGACGGGTTGTGGGGCTTGGATGAGGTTCTAGTTGCAGCAGATGTCCAAACAGTGGGTCGGGATGGAGCCACACAGACGCAGGGTGGCAGAGAGACACACGCAGGGAAGTAAACACGTCCACCCTGTGGTGCAGGAGGCCGGTGGGGAGAGAGGCAGAGCTCGGATGGGGATCCTGGAGAAATGTCAAGCTAAGCATACATCAATGGAGGCAAGGCAGGGCTGTCAGGGAGCATTAATGCGACACGCTTGATGTTTTAGTAATGAGGACATGCTGCACACAGTGGCGAAGATGCAGGGACCCAAACAAGTGCCAGCGCGGCTCGGATGATGAGGCGGGAATCCGACGAACACAAGGCCTCAGAAATGGAAACATAAACAAAGTGACAGGATGGCTGGGAGAAGAGATATTTAGCGTTTTATTAGCCCAGGCAGGATGGGTCCGGGTCTTACTGCAGCTCTCGTTCTTTTCTGTGCTGACTCTTAACAAGCTGTTATTCATGGCTGGGAAGCTGAATCATGTCCTGCCATAATTAGCTCCCGTTCGCTCGGCCCTCGGTTTACCTGTGCTCGGACTGGAAGCACCGCAGTAGGTTTCATCTTTTGACTGACGCATTTTATTATTTGTTTTTGCATTTATACCTTTAAAAGCCAAAACAAACAGCGAACTGACAACTAATGAACGCAAAGCACAGGAGCGTCGACAGAGGAAATGATGTTGTCTCTCTGTTCAGAGAGATTTCACTTCATCTCTGTCTGAAGGCGAGTATTGGCCCTGACGGACGCGGCTGACGTGACTCCAACTCCAGGTATTAAGCAGAAACATCTCCAGGTTATGACTCTAACAAGCTAAGACAACACGGACAGATTCAGTCAGTGGTTCTGGGACCTTTTACAGTATTATGTTCCTGTTTAGCTTCTTGCTCCTGTTCGTTCAACGCGCTCGCTCCCTGTCGGTGGCTCATCGTAACCGCTCACTGTGCGAACTTCTCTAAACCCTCCCACGCGTGTCTGTGCTCGGTTGTTGTCGTGCTTCGTATGCACGGTGAGTCCCAGTAGCCAGAGAGAGAGAACCCAGCACCGTTTGCTCAGAAACCTGATTTATTCTCTCCTTCACACTGACCTCAGAGCAGCTTTACAGCCAGCGCCTCTATTTTTCAGAGCTCTTCAAGCGCTGCCCTGATCGGGTCTTGTCAAGCTTCATATTATTTTCTACCCGCGTTGGTTGTGTGCTTTGGGAAGGGCCAGGTCAGGCCTGTGGGGTGGTGCTGCAGACGCCTGATCCCAGGTGTGGACCAGGCACAGCCGGTCGCATGTAGGAGTAGACTGCAATGAGAGTGTAGGACAACGTGAAATGAATGAATGTCACAGCTGCAGCTGACCGGGAGACTGAAAGTTCCTATTATTTCAAATTAATTAATTTGTTAAAGCAAAACAAAGAATGGAAAACTCCCACTGAAACACTTTTTTCTGCTGTGCTGAGGTGTTTACAGTCTGAAGCACTGAGGTTTGAAGACAGAACCAGAGCCGTTAAAGCCAGTGAGGCGTTCAAGGCTTCTGTTCAGACAAACGCACATGACTCTAGGAACAACCTTGATGATGCTCGTTGTCCAATGACTGACAGACTAACTGTTGATGTTGGGCTCATTTTTCTACATGTTGTTGCTGAAGTTCCAACCTGAAGATGCTGTTGAGTGAAACTCTGCTCCATTAGGAAGCAGCCTGATAAATATGCCAGTAGCCGCTCGCTCTCTGGGGTTTGCAGCAAGGCAGTGACTGTAAACATAAACGGAAGAGTTGAACTGAGGACCTGAGGTCTGCTCGTCCTCCTTCCATCTGTTCAGCTACAGCTAACCAGCAGAAAAGTCTTTCCTTCAGCTCCGGCACAGAACTGAGCAAGATGACTGTTCGGTGCAAAACACCAGAAGAGCCAAATCACTGGAGTTGGCAGCTTTAGGACGAAGGCGCTTCCCAACATCGGGCGGTGAAGACGGCGTCGTACCGTCACACTGGTTTGCTGCCTCTGGGCTGAGACGGACGTGAACGTCTTCACGCCATTGTGTGATTCTCCTAATAAATCTTTTTCATGACACGTTCGGTCGGGTCACTGCCAGGCTTGGTTCCATCTTTACAAGCCGCGGTCGTGCAGAGAGAAAAGCAGCGAAGAAACGGCTGTTGACAAGGTTTCGCTGGTCGAGCTGAACAGTAGTAAATGTTTAAAAATGCTGCTGGAACGCGTCCATCTGATCACACGGCGCGTCTTCAGTCGGGCGCTGAGAGAAGCTGGATGAATGTGCTGCTGTCAGAGTGAGAAGACGCGTCTTCTAAGTTCCCAGTGGTCACTGCAGCGCTAGGAAACGAGGCTCGGCCTTCGTCTCAGCAGGAAGGAGGAAGACGCTGTTCTGTCCTCTCGTCCAGAATCCATTCAGTCGCAGTCTTGACGAGGTTCGCTCTGCAGGTCTATGCCACACGCTCTCAGTACTGCTCCTCTGCCCTTTGACCTTCTCTTCTTGTCCTCAGCCACTTTCTCCGTCTTGTCTCATATCTCTTTTCCTCAGGAATCTGTGATGTTGGAAGCCCAACCTGATAAAGTTGTGCAAGTCAAACACTCGGGTTTCAGTCCTGTAGCGACTGCAGAGGTCAGTTATGGTTGGCCATCAGTTTTACACACAGTTAAAGGGCTGCCAGCGCCGGCCGTGAAACACTCTCCATCTGCTGCACACATCAGTCATGTTTATAGCTGCTGGCGCTGTCACTCGCTTCCTGCGTTTGCTCCTCCAGGCCACGGTTGCAGGTGGACATTTGAAGACGGGAGGAGGCAGGAAAAGACTTTTTCTTAAGCAGCACACCTGCATCACGTCCTGTTTTCATACTTGTCATATTTATTCTCAAACTCACCGTCCGTTAAATCATCCACGTTCTTTAGTCGAACGCTCGTCGCGACTCTTTCCATTAAACAACACATCTGTCACATTTTATTCATTGCTGATGAAGCTAAATAAATTAACCAGCGTGAACTGGTCCTTGGCTGCCAGGGAGGGAGCCGCAGTTCTGGCTGTGCGCTGTAAATAACCTTGGGAGAACTGAACTAGATTCTGGCACCAGATTCAGGGAGGACACATCCGAGCGGGTTCATGGATTAATCGCTGAAGGTTCTCATGTTCTGATCCTTTTTTTTTTTTTTTTTTTTTTTTTTTTTAAATCTGCTGTGATGCTGCAGCATTTTGACGTGTGAATCTCCAAACCAGTGCCCATGTGTTGGTTGCTTCTGAGATTCTTTTCTTGTATTTTTAATATTCTAGTCTTTCGTCTCCTGTCCACTCGCGTGTTTCTTAGTTTACTACACAGCAGCCAATACTGCTTATGACCAGTTTATTGTCAAGTCCTACTATTGCAGTTAACGATGCAAAAAAAGAGCATCTCTTATAGCCTGTAGCTACAGTAGAGCCGTTCATGCCGATCTGGTCAATCCACAGATAAATATGTCCATAACATTTATGGCTTTTTGCTCCTGGAGAAAAACATCATGTCTGGCTTGATGGCTTGAATGTTGCAGACTTTTCTCTTTATGTGGACGAGTCCTCAGACGACTGTCCTGTATACATCCAGCTCTTCAGGCGCCCATGCAGAGGATCTACAGCACAGCTGGAAACGGAAACAAAACCAGGGCTGCTCCCTGCGTCTGGTTCCCTGTCACATGCCGGAGGATGTGGCGGAGCCAGATGTTGAATGATTCATGTCCTTGTTTGACTCTTGGGTCCACAGAGGGACTGAGACGAGCTTCTGCTGTGGGAAAGTGGTGGAAGATGCGTTTTCCCTTCTTACCTTTTCTGCTAAATGTAATCTTGGCTGTGCAGCTTTCAGACGGAGGATATTTCGCTCAGCGTTTTGAATTCTCCATCTGGAAATGGAAATTAAACCAAAACGTGTTGGAGCCGATAACAAAGTTCGTTTTTTTTTTTTAAATGTACTTAATAATCCTCAGTCCAGCAGCTTTGATCTAAACATCTGGACCAGTCTCTGTCCTCAGCTGTCGATGATCACCTGTTCTGTGGCTGGTTTGATTCTTGTATCTGCTGTGCGTCAGACCAACTCTGCACTTTATGCAGCTCAGCTGTTCGTCATTAAACACAAGTTTGTCGTCGATCGGCGTCAACCAACAGGCTGCGACTTCTGACATGCTACACTCTGTGTTGACATCAAGTAAAACAATCATTTGTAGCTTTCAACGCCCTACGTCTGTCATGTTGGGCTGTTGGGAGGCTCAAACCCAAATACATGACGTTAGCACAAGGGACACATTGAATTGCAGTGTGAAACATGTTTGATTTATTGTAACCATGACGACAAAACTCCTGTGATGCTGTGTAAGCGCTTAAATAAAAGAACAACCAAATGTTCTTTTTGTGCCTGTTCGTTTGATAGCTTTGTAATTTTAAGACGCCCGTCTTCACCCTAGTGGAGCCGCCACCGCTATACTTGTTTTTGTGCCTTAATGTAAGTCCGCGTCCACGTTGCTGGAGTTTCATCTCATCCCGTCTTTAGCTCCAGACGTATTCTTATCACGCTCGGTGTCGAACATCTGGCGTGAAACTAACTCTGTGCTCGTCTGTGAGCAGAGTTTGGAGACAGTATGACAAGGTGCTGGCGAGCTGCAGTATCACGGGGGTGAAACTGCCTCGTAAAGCCTCGCTTAGAAGCAAACTCTGCCAAACGCTCGCTCCTGCAGCAGATGTGCACTAATTTGCATCCTGGAGGGTTTTCCCTCCACCCTGTCAGCTCAGTGAGTTAAATCTCGAACCTCTGACGTGAATCACACTGTCAGATGCTTCCTGTACACAAGCAGAGAGAGTCTCTCCTCGTGTCCTTATGGGTCAGAGTCGTGGCTAATCATCAGTGTAAATCTGTGTGTGTGTGTGGTCACATCTCGGTCTGAGCAGGTTTTGAGCAGCTTCAGTGGAAACGAGCTGCAGTTCTGTTGTGTGAACTTCACTTAAATCCATTGTGTGCGTGAAATGCAGCCACAGTTGGAAGTGGAAGCTCATTACTAAAATAAACACTGTGTTCCCCTCTCATCCAATCACTTTCATGCATGAACATCGGGGCGGCTTTGTTCTCTTTGTTTGAGCGTATTGCTTGTGTTTTATTGAAGATAAAAGTTAGGACGGCTCTCGGCGGCTCCCGAGGCTCCTCTGCCAAGTGTTTCTCGTTTAACGGTGGTAAAAGCTGACAACTAAAGGCGTGATCTGTGATCTGCAGGCAGATGCAGCAGGCGGAAAGAGAGACGAGCGTTCGTGGTCATTGTTGGTCACGTGAAATGGGTTTTAGCTCTAAGAGTTATCTGCCCGAAGCAACTCTTATCATGGAGTTGGGACGTTTTCCTTGTCGTTGTGCACGAATGAAGCTGGAAACACCAGCGTCGTCAGCAGGGTTGAAGGTCAGCGTGTCTGCAGGGCTTGACGTTACTGTTGCTTGTCTAACACGCGTGTCAATAAACGCTCTTTACTTGTTTTCACACTTTCAGCTCGTGTACAGAAACCAGCCAAGCGCAGCGACATGTGGTCGTAAGGTCTCAGTCGATCTGGGCTCGCGCTCCTCTCCTGTCTGCTCGGCACCAGCAGGCTGGGCACAGACGCTACAACTGTACTTTCAAGCTCGCTAATCTCACTCAATGGCGCCTAATAAAATGCATCCGATCCAGCCCCTCACGCTGCTGCACCCAGATAACATTCATGCGCCGTAATGTTCAGCAGGACAACGCTGCAGGCAGACTGGACGTGAATGCAGATGGCTGGTTAATCAGGTCGGCCGCTTTTTGACATCACTAGTGAGTAGCAGCAGCTCCACCACCAGCAAACCTCATAATTGTTCTGTTATAATTGTTCTGCACCGGGAACAAGGGTGAAATTGACTTTTCCATCTTCATCAGTTTGAGCTCAGTTTCTTATTTCTCACACTTCATGTCTCTGTCTCTCTCTGCATCTGCAAGATCACACAGAATAGATTAAGAAAGCACCATCTTGGCACTGATTAATTCTTAATGGATTTCGATGCCTTTGAGGAGCAGCCACATGTGTCTGCTGGCCTACAAACAGAAAGCGAGAGGCGAACGGGAAACGCGGGAGCTGGACGCACGACGGTTGGATACGTGGAGCGAGGCAGCACGAGATTACAAGGCAGCTGGACGTGATGAGCGTTAACAGCGTTGTCTTGATGATGATCAAGACGGAGAATTGAAAAGATGAGCCTTCGAGATATAATTACTTCAGCTCAAGAGACCACATCATAAAGTCATGTGATATTCAATTAAGACATGCCCATCAATGCAGTCGTGGCGACTGGAGGAAATTCTAAATCGATGGAGGAAGTTCGTGACAGTCCCGCACAACCACAATATGTCTGTTTGAGGACTGCGGCTCCAGAGGCGCTGACACACAGACCATTAAACGCCAATTACAACCCAATTAGTGCGCCATGACATCATCAAGAGGAGCCTCGTCGCCAGGGATCGATGCGTGTCAGTCACCACAGAAGCTGCGATGACTCGGCATCCGGGACAGTGACACCGTGACAGGAGATGCTGCGTCCTGCCAGGCCCGGGGTCGCAACCAGCGTCAGTCCGGCATCTCCTCCAGACGGTGAGCAAGCGAGCGTCTGACTCCTCCCTGACGATTAAATGAACGCCGTCCTCTCTTCTCACTTGATATGTTCTCACCTGGAGGCCAGAGGAGCGAGGGGGAGGTTTAAGGTAATCGCTGCGTCTCTCGAGCGGCGCTGGAGCCCAGCACGGTCTCTGTAATGGGCCAGATGAAGCCTCACATCATCAGCTTTAAACGTGCACCTGCAGGAGGTCGCGTCCTGCTGAGCAAGTGAATGCAACACATTCTTCAGCCTCGTCTCCACACGGCTCGCCGCCTCCTGTGATTTGTTATCATCTTCCTCTTATCTCCCCTTGTCATCTTGTTCCTTTTTCTTACCTCTTGCTCCCTCTTCTTTAGAATCAGCAGTTTCTTTATCACATTTATCTCCGTCTGGGTTACTTACAGCAATTAAATGGTGTCAGACCCCAGCTCAGCGCATGCTGGGGAAGAATATTACATTTTTCACACTTGTTTCTCCTTTTGTGATTCCCCCTCTTTTATCTGTTAAAGCACCTGCATCACTGAGTCGTGGGTGACTACATTAGTCCGATTACCATGAAAGCAGCCGTATGAGAATAGTAAAAACGAGGGAGAGGTGGGAGTGGATGGCACTGAATAATGGTGCTTAAGAGCATTAATGACCGTCTGTCGCTGTCGATTGTGCCCTTCAGATCCGTGTAGAGGGGAAAAGGAGCTTTTTAAATGCCACACAACTTCCAGCGGATGCAGGAGAAAATATTGTTGGAAGTGTTTTAGTGATTTTAGTTCAGCTCACTAACAGACGGATTCATCAAGGCCTTGCACAATCACACAGTAGGAAACCTGTAAAGGGAAGTTGCCACATGTTGCTCTAAACCAATGCACAGGAGTTGCTTAGAATAATGCTGTTGTCCTCGGTGCGTTTCTAAAACCACTAAAGCCAGCACACGTCTCGTATCGCATCAGGCCTCGGTTCAGTCTTGGAGACAGGACACTGCACCTCGTCATGTCTGTAAAATAAAGGCCGGTGCTCGTCCGTGAACCGACGCCGCGTCTCTGTTGTTCAGGGCAGAACCTGACTTTCACTGTAGCAGACAAAACTTTTTAAAAGTTGTTAAAATTTAAGTGATGCCATGTTTCAAAACCCGAGCATTTAGTTTCCTTTACCAGGACAACACATAGTCGTCTGGGCCATAACGAGCCTTTCATGTGTCCATGTCTTTACACTGCAGCTCAGCTAGTTTGTGTTTGTGTCCAAGTCTCTGTGGGTTATTAAAGATGTGTCGACGTCTTCAGTCATTTTTTTTTTTTTTTTTTTTTGCCGTCTTCTCTCTTTCTCCCTTTTCTCCTCTGTAGCTGACAGCGTGTACAGTCCCCACTTCCCAATCAGGTCCTGGGTGGCAGACGGCGCCGTGTTCGGCCCTTCTCTTACCACCTCTAATTGGAGCGTGGACAGAGCTATTAGCGTGTTAGCGCTCCCATCTGATAAAGGTCAAACCGCCTGCAGCCTGTGTTCGTCTCTCTGCCGCTCTCGCGACTTATTAAGCTTCACCTTTAGGCTCCAGTGAGAGGAGAGGTGAACCCTGATGGCTGCTAAATGCTTCGCCGACCCACTGTGTTCTGTGACTTGACCTTTTCTCCAAAGAGGCCGATATATTACACAGTTGTGGGTTTATTGGTGAACGTAGTGAGCGCTAGGTCAGCGTATCGGCCCTGTCTGGATGAGCGTTGACCGTAGTGCAGGACGCCTGCTGCTGGAATATACGCTCTGTGGGTGTTGTTCTGTAATTATTAAGGTGCTCGGCGTCTGCCTGGCTGCTGTCATATTACGGTAATTTACTCCCCAGGATGATTTAGTGTCTGCCGTGCTCCCGCTCATTATGCCTGCAACGCAGACGGGAGATGATTTATACGAAGGGTGCAATTGAATTTAATGCAAATTAGGTTTAAATTCAAACAGGATCGCAAAGAATTAACTGTATACTGGCTATAAAGTTTAGTCTCATTTGTTTAAATGTGGAACTAAGAGGATCAAACGTCTCAGATTGTTCACGTTTGTTGTGTATTCACAGAGTTTACGTCTTTTGCCTCTGACTGAATTTGGAAAACGGCGCCGGCCTTCACAGACGTGGTCGTTCTTCCTCTAACGCCCGACGTCCTGTAGGTTAAAATAAGGATTTCTAGAGAAGCCCATGAGGAGAATCTGTGTTTGCATCACTTCCCTCATCTAACCCACATGTTTACTCACGGAGCGAAAAACTGGATTTTCTTTTTTTTTGACAAATTGCTGGAAATGCTCGCACAACGTTGGCCCCGTGGAAATGAGACGGATTGTCAGAGGGTGACGAGAGCAATGCTGTAAAGACATTTGCGCTGATATGTGGAGCGGTTATCTTTGGAGTTATATTTCCCAGCTATCTGGAGGAATGTCTTTATAATGAGACCGACTGGGAATGAGAAGAATGGAAAAAACAACACGCTGATGGACACACGGTGCCCAGGTAACGGAGAAGCTTGACATCTCGAAACAGGAGGACAAGTCGCCTGAGGGTTTGGGTATAAATAGCGGGTCATGCAGAAGAAGAACATCCACGCAGGGAAACCCTCTATTAGCGCCGGACATTCAGAGCGTGTGGCTGTGGGGTCGGGGAGCGAGAGCAGATGGCAGCGCGTCAAACTCTGCCAGACGGAGCCTGAATGGTTTTTGCTGCTAACCTTAACCGTCCTGCTTGATGAGGACTCGTGTCTAATAAGCAACAGACGAAAGATGAAGTAAGGACACGTTCTATGAGAGAACAAACGGCAAATGAGAAGAGAAGCAAATGTCACCGCAGCTACACAACCAGGAAGGAAGATGAATAATAAATGACATTTCTTAACTGACTGGTCTATTACAACACTTTCTGATTCTCGAACTATTAAATGATTTCAGGAAACGTATTAATTAATCTCTGGAAGGACGAATGCAGCATAAATATTCGTTTCATTAATATTGAAATATAATTCTATTCACCTCCGTTTATTACTTGTGTTCTGGCAGTTCCTTCACTTTCACACCTGTAATTTAGTATTTTTTTTTTTTTAAGAGAAACACAGACTTGCTTGGAGGTTCTGGCCCATTTGTCGGGAACTTGCTTAACCAACCGGGCGAACGTGCACAGACTCCGTCCAACCACTGAACCACTGTTTGTTGTGAGCATCTTCAGTCTCTATTTCTCTACACAAGTAGCCATGAAGTTTGTTCTCCAGTCCCTGATCGTGTGAGGCCCCATAAACATATCTGTAAGAACCAGTAAGGGTTCACTTCATGACACAACAGCTGCAGCACAAATCATGTGTCTGCCTGGACTAAATCGAGATGGGTGGGAAATATTTCCCAAGTGGTTGTCTTTGGCCCAAACCTCGTCAAATGGTGATCCATTTAAACGCCCTTGGCAAGAAAAAAATTGGAGAACCCCAGGTCTAATTGATCATCAGTCACTGCAGCGGTTCCGTCGCCTGTAGTCAGCACTGAGCTCTTGAGATCTCAGTATCTCTCGCTGCCAGCGGGTCCAGGATAGAGTCATTACAGGCGGACACAGAGGCTTGGAAATGACTGGTCTAAATCACCAGCTCACCTGCAGCACTCAGTGAAGAGCCGTGAAGCGATGAGAGAGAGAGGGGGAGACGCGGGAGACGGGGGGAGTCGAACCGAGTCGCCTCTCGTTTGTCTACGACCGTGGCTGCATCTCGTCGGTTTGATCCAGATGCCGTTTGCTGCACAGCTGCAGCTGTTCTGTCATAGTCCACTATAGCTGTGAACTTGAAACCTCTCGCAAAACCTATCCACAAAAGCTGTATATTAAGTTTAGTTATTGTATCGGTAAGTGCACGTTGAAACACTTTGCGGCTCCATCTTTAAAAATGTGAAGCGTCTTAAAGGAGCAGTTTGATTCCTACATAAATATTGAAACAGGTTTTTCACACTGGACATGAGACGACTCATAAAGTGTAACGTTCGCAGTTCAATACCATCAAACGATGATGCTGTGTTGATGTTGCTGCTTGGTGGTTTCAGGCTGCACAGATCAGCAAACGAGGTCGGTCGACTTCACCTCCGCCTCAAAGCAGAATACTAATGTCTTCACGCTGTTACTGCTGCGCTTCAGGAGCAACCGCTTCAGCCACGAGTGTCTGCCTGATCCGGCGCCTGCCGTCTTGTCAGAAATAGCTTTTAATGGTGTGTGTGTTTGCATCGTTGCTCGTTTTGTCTAATCTCGGGCTGCTTGCTCTTGACGGGCTGCCAGCCTTGACACCAACAGCGAAGATGAGTGGACCTCGTTGTCAGACACTTCTGCTCATGCGTCTCTGAAGTAGCTTCAAGTTTTCGAGGCGCAGAGATGTTTCTTTAAAAAGGAGATTTGCCGGTGGGTGAAACGTTGGAGGGAAGATGGCGCCAGCGTCGCCTCTGTCTGATAAAGCGGAGATGCCGTCTGCGTGGTGATAGTTTGACAAGAGAGAAGCTTTTTGGTGCAAAGCGGAAACAACGGCTGTGCGGCACAGGTGCCAGCTGGAAGATACTGATTTTTTTTAGATTGGTAAACAACTGATCGGGTCAACGTGATCGTTACTGCAGGTTAAAATGAGGTCTAGTAGATGGTGGAAGGAGCGAGAGGAAGACGAGCTTCACTAGATGATGGAGAGATACATTAAAGGGTTAAAGAGGCCCGTGAACCAGATCTAATGGACGCAGGGGAACGAGGACGTGTGCTGGGATCAGAAGTTAGCTTCAGAAGAGTAGAAGCTCTCCTGACTCATCTTAGGCCAAGTGGGACTTTATCGGAGCATCACACAGTCCGTACATGCCCTGGGTGTTGGCGGGAAGACGTCCTAAACCCTGGATGTCACCCTGTGGAGATTCTTGGTACGTTCAGAGTCACAGAGAGGCGTTTAGTCACTGGGGAGGATGAAGTGTGGATCTTCTGCAGTAGACTTGAAAAACGTCACATATTGCTCTAAATACCCTCTGGGCATGAATACTCAATAACTAAGCCCTGAACTGTATAAACACACAGAAGAGTTTCCCTTAGATGTGAAAGACTAATGTCTAACACAAATGGAACTAAATTCATTACCTGCAAGAAAAGAACAGAGGAAAAAAGCTCGTTCTGCTGATGTTTGAGAGCTAAACACAGCCTCAGGCCAGACTGAAACGTGTTTTATCCAACGATGTAACGCTGCATAGAACCAGCGTCGCTTTGTTTCGCTGACTGAAAATACACACAACTCCTGGAAGAGGTTTGTTCACTCGTCTAAGTGGATTTTTTGTTGCCATTTCTTATTATGGCCAGTAAATCTTCACTCATCAAGTTCGTTTCCCTCTTGGCTTCATGGTTTAATGAAGTCGGACTTTAGGGTTTGTTCTCCACAGCCAGAGCCTGGTTCATGTCAGAGCTGAGAAGAAAATCTGTCCTGATGGTTTCACAGATCATCTCCGTTTGACACACTTACCTCTCGCTTACCCCTTTACTTTCTGCTCTTTCTCTAGTTCGTGGTGAAAACGTCCAAAGCGTAAAAAACGAGCAGAGGCCGGCTTCAGTTTTCATCTGAGCACCTTCTACTGTCTGAATTAGTCGCCATCTATTTGAGAATCGCTTCGTGTGATAATACTCTCCAGGATGCGCTGGGCTTTATTATCACTGTGTTATTTGAGGAGATTGGGATTTTGCCCATCACAAGAGAAATAATGAGAAGAGGGATTTGCTTTTGCCTAATGAGCGTTGCCGTCCTGTTAACACGAAGGACAAAGATGGGAAGTTAGAGGTAAGCCTATTACATCCTCTATTGCATCCTCTCTTATCTCTAAATAGACTTTGGGCAGCTGATTATTACAACAATTTGTTTTCCACCCTTCAGTGATGGCAGTAATCCTTCCAAGATTACCCAGCCTGCCCGTGTCTACAGTACACGCAGGTACAGAAGCTACTTCAAGTGTCGTCGCTAGAAGATGCTGCAGGATGATATGGTGGTGACATCATCGTCAGGAATTCATAACCGGTCATGTCCATGTCCCACAACTAATAATGCTGATTAGCTGTATTGGCAACGGAGGCCACTGGCGCTTTTATCATCTGCACCGTTATTAAAGGCCAATAATGCAGAGAGAAATGAGAAGCTTGGTGGAACCGGGTCGTGTGGTTGTGACGGCCCAAACGTCGGCTCTGGCCCCAAGCTTGTGAAACCAGCAAGCAGTCAAACGGTTCAAGAGGTCCAATACATTTTTACATTCATATTTTTGGTGAAATGAAGTCCAGCAGGCAGCAGACAAAGCATAGTCCATATTACCTCGTTTTACAAGAAAGCAGAGGTGGAGCCCGGACTGGATGGACCGGAGTAACTGCAGGTACACATGGCTGCCTGCCCTGCGCCTCGGTCGGTGCCGCAAATGCAATTTCAGCACAGGATTATGATTGACGGGCCCGGAGGAATGATGGGCATGCCTTATCTGTAGTTCTATGGCGAGTCGCAGGGAAGGAAAACAGACGACGTGGCGAGTCATTAAACACAGCAAATGAGGCGTTGATGCATTCAGGCTCCGTTTTAACTCTGTCCCTGCCTTGTGGAGTCGACGGCGAGCAGGGCACCGGCGAGGGATCACAGCATTAGTCCAAAGCTTTGTGGCGCCGCATCCTGCTAATGTAGCTCTTGACCAGGCTTCTGTAGCCTCACCCCGACTCTGGCAAATGGGAAATAAATGAAATAAATAAGTTTCTAAGTTAGGAGAAAGCGGACGATACTAGTCCTTCAGGGTTATGGTCCTGGGGTTTGGTTGGTTACGCGGCTTTTACGTATCCAGCCTAGCACGTTATTTATACATTTATCTTGGCTGCAATCAAACCTCAGTCATGTAGCCGCTCACTTCGAAAGAGGGCTACTGATGCAGAGAAAGCGCTTCTGTCACTTGATGGCTGTGTTTGAAAACGCTCCCCCTAAAGCGAGGGATGATACGAAAGGTGAAGAGAGAGCGAGGGGAACGTCCGCGAACACATGAAAGACGGCTTCAGCAGCGCAGAGAGTAATCATAGACTATTAACATTTATATTGAAAAATGAAGCTCCATTAGAAAGCAGCTGGTAAATTGCGTTCGGCCTGCTGTGTGTGTGTGTGTGTGTGTGTATCCGCTTTATTGCAACATGGCAGCACCATCTCATCTCAGCGATTCAATATCAGCACCCAGGAGTAATTTACATGAAGCTGTTTATGACGCTGGGTTCGTCATCTCAGGACAGTTGTTAGGGCAAAGTGAGAAAACGGAGGCAACACGGCCTCTACTTGTCTAAGACGGTTGCTCTCGGATCCGCTCTGTAATTATCCCAACAGCTCCACCGGCTGCGAGTCCCTTTAATTAGCCATCAGCCTCAAACGCCCCGTCTCTGTTCAGACTCGTTACCTGGTCAACAAACATTCGTGTGTCAGCGAGTTAATGACTTTACATTTCTGCCTTCTAACGTAGTCGGTGCTTGATGCTCCTGACTCGATGCGGTGGAAATTTCCTGCTAAGCAGTTTGACAGTTTGTCGCCTGAAGCCGACACTGGACACGTCTCAGCTCGTTTTTGCTTGTGTGGAGCTTTGCCATATAAGATACTCTAAACACCATAGGTGTGTGTGTGTGTGTGTGTGTGTGTGTGTGTGTGTGTGTGTGTGTGTGTGTGTGTGTGTGTGTGTGTGTGTGTATCGTCTTTCTTCATAAATATCTTAACTCTGCTCGCAGTGAGGTGTTTCTCATCTTTGTTTTTATTGAAGGCTCTGTGGGCGGCTGTGCATTTGGTACCACGGTCGGCTCTTACTTTTCACTTTACTTTTCAAGAAACCAGACCAATAGACTCCTCTTCCTCCCGTCGGTTTCATTTAGGCGTGTCGGAGTAGAGGGGTTAGAGGTTATGTTGCCCTCCAAGCAGTCAGACGTTCTACTGATTTCTCGTTATACTGAGCTCTTTGCTAAAACGGCTTCCTGCTCTGATTCTGTCCTGTGAGGACTGTTGTTCTCTCACCAGTGGAGTGTGACTGGATTTAAAGCACAGCCTCGATCTAATTCATTGTATTCATCAGCCACATGTACCCCAGAACCCATTAAACCATAGTATGATGCCAAATAAGGTCTAAGTGTTTCAGCTTTTTACGCCGTTTGCTTGAAGCAATCTCGCAGCCTTTAATTAAAAGTTGCCAAGTGATTAAATGCCGGCAAACATGCAGCCTCACACGCGAAGCCACACTCGCACAGATTCGCTGGGCGCTGTTCCTTGACAGAGGCCAATTGCTAAATCCTAATGGAATTCATTAGTTTCTTCATTTGTGTCCGTGGCGGCCGGGCAGCTTGACGGCGCTCGGGTAATCACCTCTCCGGCTTCGGAGCAGATAAAACCTGAAGAGACGAAGAAGCTCGGAGTCTAGAGAACAACGTGATGGAAAAAACGTTGATATCAGGTTTGATCAGGAAGCATTAGGATCAGTTCCACTTCCTCTCAGATGTGAATAAAGTAAATCTAATTGTATGAGGTCAACCCTGATTTACCAAACATGCATCAGACCAAACGGGCTTTTAACGAACACAACCAAATAAAAAAACCCAAAAGATTTCTTCAGTGTAATTCATATGTAGAATTAGTTTGCATTGGTTGTTTTACTCGGTTTCTATACAGTCTGTACTGGATGGATGGTGCCGCAGAGTCAGCACATGAAAAGTGAATTCATCCAGTACCAGTCGATCGCTGATGCGATCTCATGTAGCGTCTCCGTGGTGACGTCAGGGATGGGGAGCGTGGGGAAGTCTGGCGCCTGGCTCTGCTACTTCGTTGTTATTGCTTAAACTCGATCGGGTCCTTATTTCTCCGTGGGACCAGAGGGCAGGAGTTACTGGCCACCTCCCTCGGTCCAGCATCTTTGTGCCGCTTCCCAGCGTCATTGGTCTAAGTGCTGGAATGGCCTCAGCAGCATCGCCTCTTACCACACCGTTACGTCATCTTGGCTCCCGTAGCCCAACCTGCACTGAGGGCATGTTTAGTGTGTGGACAAACTTGTGAAGGGTCAGTAATGTGCTGGCTCACAAATATGAGATCAGCCCTCGGTCTGCCGCGGCGTAATAAGAGGCGTCTCAGCAGGCATCAAAGCTGAGAGCTGTGCAGATGGCCCCCAATAATACATAATGCAGGCCCATGTGTCAGGAAGTCTATTACTAGACCTGAGATCTGAGGCGTCGCCACTCACTCATTTTATGAATTCTAGTAGGTTTTACCTTGATGTCAAGGACAATTTCCAAACTGGGCCCTTTACACTTAGTCCTGTCAAGAGTCAGACTATATGGTACAAAGACGTGGCCAGATGTGGTTTGGGATGAGGCCTGTTCTGTGGAGAACCGGCAGCACGAGAGAAGTCTAGTGATTAATTCTATTAGTTGACGGACCTCAGACAACATACTGTGGGGCTCAGACTGTTCTGGACTTATCCGGCCTGGCTTTACGCTGTGGACGTTAATGTGTTGGATTTAATCTAATTAGAAGCTGCAGGACATCTACGAACAACATCACGGTGGTGGATCCTGAGAACGTGACGCGTGATGTCCTTGCCGAAGGCGCAGGGCGAGAGCAGAAGGTTGGAAAGAGCCAGATGCTTCCCTTCTGCTTCCACTTTTGGCTTTTACCCCCCAAGTTAGCAAAAGAGTGAACAACGCAGGCTGTGGAGCTGGTGTTGGTGCTTTACCAGGTCCTCACGGCAGCTTCCTTCAGTCTTGTTGTGTTTCTACGTCTGTAGGTTGACTTGATGTGAAAAGGTGTTTTTCGTTCTCTTAATCTAAGTTGCGCAGTGTGTCGCGACGCTGGCTGTAGCCTGAATGCTGAACGGTCTCAGCGGGCTGCTGTCAGGGCTCATCCGGTGCACGGCCCATGTGCCAAATACTTAAGAATGGTGAGAATAATTAGCACAGCAGGTCTGATGAAGGGAGTTGGCTCCTTACCTTTCTTCTCCCAGAGTTTCCTTTCATGTACCGGTTGGCCTAAGGGCCTGAGCTGCGTCTCTGAGAATCACTCGCTAAAGTCGTGTCTCTGGAGAACGCGCCGACGGCTGCTGCGTCAAACGTTAGACACCAGATGATTCCTCTTGTCTTCTTGAGCTGGTGAAGGAGGTGCAGAGAACGGGGGAGATGAGGGGAGGTGGGAGCCCGGTCCAGGCGTCTGCAGGACGTAATGGAGACGGACGTCTTCGATTTGGTTCCTTCAAATCAGAACCGGTTGATGCTAAGCAGGCTCCAAGCTGAGCTCCGTTCACAGAACATTCAGCCTTCAGGTTCCTGAAACTGGCCTCAGGCCCTCGTCTGTATTTGCCTATATTCTAATTGCTACTTCTCCATCCTTCCCCAGACGCCTTCTCCTCCTCGTTTCCTTTTTGCTGACCACTGCAGAAGCTTTTGTCTGCGTCTCACGTTCCAAGCTTAGCGAGTGCGAAGCGTAAGAAGCCCGCATCTTATCTCTAATTACCCAGTGCCACCGTCTGTCATCACTTCAGGAGAAAGACGTGGCAGAAAAGTAGAGAATGAAAAGAAAAACTCAGAGGCTGAAACAATGACGTTCTGAGGCCGTCGGGAAAGGCTTCGGTGCAGGGAGACAAAGAGGCGCGTGGACACAAGCGCCGCCTGCTTGACGGGCAGATGTTCCAGAGAACCTGACGACGCCCCACCGCTATCACAAACGTCCCACTCCTCCTCCTGCTGGTAAGACACTTTTCATGCTTGGAAACTGGTCAACCCCAGTCCAGAATAACTGAGATCCCTCGAGAGCCGGGTCGAACCGAGACGAACCAGCGGAGACTGAATGTTTTAAGCTACCGCTCGTTTTAATTACGTCTTTATTCTTATCTTGTGTTATTCTTCGCATTGGATGGAAGATTAGCTGCAGACAGATTAGGGCTCTGTCACTACAGTGTTATTTAGGAAATGTCCCTATTGCCAACGCGTGAACGTCGCCTGTGATGAGCTCAATTATGGAACATTTTAGTCGCTAACCGGAATAATTGGAAAATGTAAAGGCCCTTCTGCAGAGGCAGCGTCTGCTTGCTTTGCATTATTCACAGCGGAGACGCAGCCCATTGTGTTTACTTTAGGTTCTATTTCTAAGGACTCGCCGTAGAATGAAGTGTTTTCGCCGCCGCCCACGTTCTGTACAGTATCCAGCAAATGAATCTGCAGAGATGAGTCATCACTGGGTCACTATTCATCTCATACAAGAATGTACAGAGAAGATTGGATTTTACTACCGAGTCACTGAGTTTGCTTTTCCGTGGCCCCTGTACAGAAGCATTTGTTCACGCAACCCCTCGTGTATTAAAACAGATTTATTCAGCACTAAACGAGAACAAATAAAAGAAACACCTGGAGGCGATGCTGAGCGGGTTTTCCGCTGGGTTTGCTGAAGCCTACGTTGCAGGTGTTGGGCTCGGGTTGAGGCTCGGAACAACATTCACAGGATGAAGACTGTAATGAATGAACCGTCTGTGTGCGTTTACTTTATCGGCAGCATAAGTGTGTGGATTGTCAGTAAAGCGGTTTGGACCAGTTCCCATCGGATCCACTAGGGAAGAGCAGGCAAACGTCAGGTTTTACGCATCATTCCAACCTAAAAGCCGAGCGTTAGGAGCCTCGGGTTCTGGTGTTTGTGTGTCTACATTGTTTCCTCTGTCGTAATTAGCAGACGACTCTGAAAAATGGCCCAACGCAGGCGCGAACTATGTGGGATTGACAATTATGTCCTTGCTCCGAGCGCCACTCGACAGAACCCAAAGCAGAGGAGCTGTGACAGAAAAGGAGCGAGAGGGAAGAAATGACTCGCATTCATCCCCGACTTCATAGAGGGAGACAAACTTTGAGGCCATCTGCCACAAACATCAACAGCTTTGCTGCGCTGATAAAAATGACACAGATGTGTCAGCGTGTTGGACTCGAATTCAATAAACCAAACGGTCGTCTCCCGAGGGAAGCGACTGCTCCGGTCACGGCTGCTTCAAATCAGTGTGTTGGTAAATGAAGGTTTAGATCTTTTCTTCCGTCACTCTGGCTGTTTTTAGTCTAAAACACGTTCTCCTGTGATTACTCCATCGTGTCTGATGGTGTGAAGGTAGAAGTGTGTTCTACTGGTTCTACTGGTACCTGCAGGTAGTTGCACGTTTTCCCAGCTGTTCTAACGTGATTCAAACAAACCATAACCACTTCAACAACACAGCGAGAGAGAAACGGGCCAGGTTCAAACCAGTGTTGATCATAGGAGAAACCCGGTTCTACGTGCCTTCAGCTCCTCTTCCTCACACTCCAGACTCACAGTTTCACTGCGGACTCTTCTATTTACTGGACTGGATGTAAACAGCCGAGACGCCTGGCTGAGAAAACAGCGGCCTGTTCATGAATAACCCCAAGGTCGACAGGAAGCGAGCCTGGAAGCTGAAGCTTGAAGGTTGACGGTAGCCACGAAGCTGCGATTCCTTTTAAGAGTCGACTCCACTCGAGCCCCATTGTCCCAGTGAATCGTCCTGACCTTAATTCCTGTTAAATCACAGCTGAAGCCTCAACACTCGTGTAATTGCATGTGTGCATAACTTGATCCCACCTCCTTTTGCAGGCGGGGACATGTGGGACTGGAGGACAGCACTTTCACACAGTCATTACAGAGCTTGACCTAAATGAATGAGGACAACTGGTAACATTGCAGCGGTTTCTCTGCCGTCTTCCCATTTCTTTCGTCGTCTTTCACCCCGACGTGTGTTTGGCTTTAGCGTCCTGTCCTCGTCTCTTCCCTCTCTCTGCTCCCTCGTCGTCTCCTTCTTTCCCACGTGGCTGCAGCATTCCCGCCCTGCTCCACACTGGCCTTTGAGCCTCTGTTTCACTGTGGCTTCGAGCAAAATAAGCTGAGCGCTGCAAAGATGAGTGAGAAATCCTAATGACTGGCTGCCGCCCTGGACCCCAGTCCTGCCACTCAGGCTTTAGCGCGAACCCTCCGGAGGCTCGCTACTGTGTGTTTTCATAATTGATGGATTTCCCTGCACAGCGCTCGGAAAGACTGGACCCGACTCGTCCTTTCCTTCTCGTCTTCGCTATTGTCTTTGTCTTAGTACGAAAGTAAAAATAAGTGGCTGGACAACTTATCCAGGAGGTGACTGGCTGTCACACAAACCAAACTTGAGCTTCTGATTAAATTACGGAGAGAAAAGAAGATCCGCTTGGTTTGCCACCCAGGAGATTTCATTAGAAGAACTGAGCCGGAGCTTTGGGATCAGCCGTTCATGCGTGAGCATTATTCATGCAGGATGATGCCGAGCGCTTTGAAGCTCTCCTACGTTTGCAGTGACGAGCGGCTTTAGCCAGCGTCTACCAGTGAAGATGCAGGATCGATTAGCGCCGAACGCGTCTGACACGGTCTTAAAAATGTCAGCTTCATGCAACAAAACCTGCTTTAAGTCGCATGGACTCGATGATCTGTTTAGCTGTGGTTGCAGTGAGGCAACGTCTGGTGAACGCGGATCTGTCATAATAATAATAATAATAATAATAATTCATATCCTCTTATCCTTCCCTAAAAAAGTCACATTACAACTCAAACAAACCTGAAGCAGGTCAAGCAGCGATCACGTTGTTTTTTTTCACAGGTTTTAATAAATTCAGTGTTTCAGTTCAGATAGTTTCACAGTTGAAGCTTGACATAAAGTGACCATATCTACCTGGAGATGGACTTTGAGTTAATTCCCGTGTTGTCCTTCAGATTTTCTTGGCGTTGGTGTGTTTCACAGCCTCCCTGCGTGTCTCTCGAATCCACCGCACGTCTGAAACATTCGCAACCTGTACATGACTGAAGGCGAGTGATGGGCGAACACAGTCACACTCTTCCGTCTTCTCTGCATCGCCATCCATCGGCTAATTGCTTTACTCTTCAGCTGGCTGGGCTTGAGTGAATCACCATTCAATTAGGAAATAGAGCTGTTCTGAGTCACACCACTCTCTTGTTTCCCACCTGTATAATCTGGCCGCTTCCCACTGTGACTCCTGTCAGCGTCGTTGGTCTTTGCAGGTGCAAGGACAGTGAAGCTTATTGCTTATATCTGCACACTGTTCGCGCTCGCTGCTCTTTCAGTTTGTGCAGCAGCGGCCTCGCCTGGAATCCTCTCTTGCTTTGGTCGTACGTTAGAGGCTCTGTTTTCAGTCCAGCTAAAGTTTTGACCGAACCGCTGTGGTACAGAATTTGGCCCACGGTAAATCCGAGCCGCACAGATACATTGCTCAGCGTTTACAGTGAAGGTGCGTGTTTGCCTGCTGAAGTCAGCTTTTCCAGCCGACCCCCCTCCCTCATTAGCTGCAGAGCTGCACGCTATTCCGCCAGATTCTGTAAATGCACACACACACTAAACTCCAGTGTGAATGTGTTCTGGGCGTATCTGTGTGAAGCAGGTGGTTTCAGAATGTAGCAGAAGGAAATGCGATAGCTTGGTGCTAAAAGTGCATATGATGTAAAAAATGACGCGTCTGTCTCTTGCCGTTCATTGACAGTAGATGAGTAGTGAAGTTACAGTCGCGTGTAAACTGGTTCTGGAATATCGTGAGGCTGGTTTTCTTTTTTCCTTTCTGCTTAGTGTCATCGTCCTAATGCTCTGATTTGATTCTACTACTGCAGTGCAACTTTATTACTGCTCATTTTTTCCCCCGTATTTGATATTAAAACTACACATTTTCTTACGTTATTTAGTTTCATGTCCGTCTCTGTTTAACTTGTGCGTGTAATCATCCGAGCAGTGAGTCCAGGGTTTATTGGGGACTGTAAAGCAGGCAGGGTGGCAGCACAGGGCAGTAAAAAAGACCTTAAAAGAGTACAAATGACATATCGCACAATAAAAGCAAGGCCCACAGCGAGAGGGGACAATAAGACTTTATCTGACTGCTTCCTCCTGGGAGATGAAGCCCAAGTAGAGTGAATGGAAACAAGCCGTCTTCATGTCCAACATACTGGGACGACGGTTTCTGTGCCTGGATTCCTTACGCGTCGCCGCCTCCTTCCTGCGTGTGGTGAGTTTACTTGTCTTTTAGTGTAACGTGCTCTACAGCTGCATCGCACCAGCTCTTCCGTCCAAGGAGCTTTAAGTGTATGTTTGTTTCTCCTTTTAAATATGAGTTGATTTGGGATCATTTTAAATACTCTCAACATACAAACATTATTCCTTCCCCTTCCTCAGCCCTGACTGCAGTTTGTCTTTGGTTGCTCTCATCTGCTGTCTTCTCTCGCCTTGTGATCTCTCTGTCCCTCGCTTTCTTCCTTCTCCTGACACAGCCCCTCTCTCGTATTGATTAATTCCACAGGGCTGCCGTCTGATGCTTTTCAAGCCCGTCCTCCTACCACAGCTCGGGGCTATGCGGGCGACCGTGGGGATACTTACTCAGAGGAGGAAGCTCAAAAAAGAAGGCGAGAGGGAACTTTCTTAACGGGAAGATCAAGACCGTTCTTCCTCAGAGTTGTTAAGTTAGAAAACTGCTCTGAGCCTCCTTCTTTAGACGAAGGGGAATTAATCTACCTGCTCGACAGGGACGCAGCTGCTTTTATGAAACCTCTCCCGGCCACATTCTGAATCCCGTGGAGCTTCGCTGGGTACACACAGTACTGGTGAAGCTGGATCAGATGGCCTGGCTCTGTTTACCTGTTCATCAGCTGACCTCAGACATGTGAGTTTATCAGTATCCGCTTCACTGTTTTAATTGGACAGATAAGCCAAAGGGATGAGGGACACGACCGCCAGCCCCAGTGTAGCGCGTTGGAGAAAGCTTGGTCGGAACCAGTGAAGTGGACGGTCAACAGAACAGAAAGGAGAGCACAGGTCTGACTGACCACGTTCTAGTCAAACCCGCAACACAATGTTTTCGGTCTCTGGACTGGTCTCATGTGTCCTGCTGCAGCTAGTCTGGATCCCAGAAGCTGTGTAGTAGCTTTAAGCAGTGTAAGCGTCACTTGTCAAACAGCAGCTGTTTTTTTTTGTCTTGTGATTGATTAGTGAATCTCTGGGTTTGAGGCTGTTGATCAGTCAAACCTATTAATTTGACAATGTGGCCTTCAGCTCCAGGAAGTTGTGATTTATTATCATTCTGACAATTAATACCGTAGCAAACGTCTGGTTAATGAAAAAGAAAGGTCTGGCATTGTTTTGGTTTGGTACAGAAGGTCCAGTTCAGTCTTTCACATTCCCCAGGAGTCAGTGTTGCTTAACGTGACTTGAAAGCGTTTTCTCTGTGGAAGCTGAAAACCTACAGTCTTTTTAAGTCTCGTCCAGTCTGCGCGCTCGGAGTTTTCACTCTGCAGAAACTACCGCTCCGATCAAGCGCAGAGTGTGTGATTGAGTGGGAGGATGAGAGTGTCGTGTGCCAGACGGCAGCAGGTCGGCGCCTCGTGCTGTGACGTGATGGGAAATCTATTCCAAAACATTATCAAAGCAATTTTCCATTTGAGTAAAGAGTTCATCAGGAGCAGGCGCTGCCCCCTTTGACGACAGAGGACCCGTGACAAATGCTCTCTAATCACACCTACCCGTGGAAAATCACAACGCACTTGTTGCTCCTAGCAACAGTTCAGATCGGCAGGTAGTGAGGCTGCGTGGCCGTGCATGCGTTAGCGTTTAGCACACATTTGCATGTGAAGTGTGCTGTACTTGTGCACTCACCTGTCATCGGAAGACATCAGTATTCAGATTACTCCATGAGATAAAGAGGGCGAGCGAGTGCAGATTAGGCCATTATGAAGCTGATGGAAGACGCGTTGAAAGGGACGCATTGTAATGCACCTGCTCAGACAGGATGTCAGCCGCCTCGGATCAGGATCATTTGCTCCTGCTCCTCAGGATGTCTGGCACCTCGGCAGAGATCAGCTGGAGCGTGTCACAGAGCAGCTCTACAAGTCAAGAGGACACAACGGACGAGTCGCGTGTAGAAACAGTTTTACCTTCGGATTTGGAAGAAACCCTGAGACCCAACATTAAAATCAAAAAGACATGAGGCAAAATCTAGATTTGTTTTTGAAGCCCAGTCTTATAAAATATACCTGAACGCTTCTCTTTCCTTCTTGCAAAAGATCTTTTAGATAAGACGATGCAAGACGGACCAGGCTACGGCCACAGCTGGGCCGGGCCAGAGCCGAGTCTCCTGCAGTGTACGATGCTGCCAACTGCAGAGCAAGGGGAGGACACTCATCAGTACAGAGACTGCAGCGTTTCATGGCTGTCTGTTTCAGAGAATCATTGTTCTGTCTGAACGGAACCTAGATCAGTGGGAACGTCCAGTTTGCGTAAATCTGTTCACGCTGCAGTCCTTCAGCGCAGGCCTCTACGAGCTGCAACAGAATGATTTGCTCCACGATAATCAAGGCTGCGGTGAGATTTAAAATGGAGCTTTCCCAGCGCGCTCCGCTAAAAAGAAGGTCATCAGTGTCTCAGGAGAACAGTCTCTGCTCCGAGCGGCTTTAAAACCGGAGTGAAATTTTCCAGATATTATGTTGGCTCATAAAAGATATTAACTGGGTTGTGACACTCACAGAAGTTCTGGCAGCTCAAGGCACTGACGGTAGATGTCGGCGAAAAAAGGGGGTCAAGTTGAAACTGGTTGAGAAGATAGACGTGATCAACAAGCAGATAAAAGAGAAAATCTGGGCGACAGGTGGACAAGAAAATCACTCGCAGCCCTCGAGCTGTTACCCTCACATGTCTGTCAGCCAACCACGCAGCGTACGACATCTTCACACCACTGCCTCCATTAATACTGATCTTTGACACACAAATCTTTGTGACATAATATTTGCACATGAATCTAATTTGTGGGAGACTGGTTGAGTTATGGGGCAGACGGCCTGCGGTCATTCATCTGCAGGTGACTGGTCGCAGGTTGACGTCCTTACACCTGAACATGAATTAATGAGTCGGTTTATCAAGGGAATTTGCTAAATGATTAATTTGTGGACGGGCGTGTAGCTTCGTCCTCCTGCTGCTGGGCTACGCTAGCAGCAGACAGGCTGTACAGACACAGCGGCGACGGTTGTTTTAGCTGCACTGTCAACATTTCATCTCTTTGGGCGAGCAGAGGGAACGAAATGCGGGAGGGAGGGTGTCACGTACACACAGAAGACCTGATGGAACCCACAACACCACACCAGTCGAACGCGAAGGATGAAGCTGTGATGGTTGTTACTGGTGCACAGAGCATCCAGCAAACCCCGTCACTGCCACTCAGCTCTCAACGCTGGATGTTTGGATGTCTGCCAGTGTCTCAGATTCTAATTCAAAACGTTCCATTTCACTTTTTGCTTGTTTGTTAGGATTCAAAGCGTAATTTTCTGTCGTCATTGTTTGCATGTGTTTGATGTCGAGTTCAAACCAACCTAAAATTAGGATTCAGTGAGAGAAGCTTTCAGTCCACTTTAAAACTGATTTCAGCTCGTGTTCAGTGTTCGCTCAACAGTTTCTTGAAATAAAGACCTGACGAGACAAATAACCTGCTTCAAATAACCTGCTGAGACACTAAATGTTTGGTTTCGGCGTCAGTGCCTCAGAATCCTGCAGAAATGATTTGTTTCAGCAGCTGACATTCTGACATTCAACTCCCAGAAGCAGGCGTCCACAGAAAATAGACACTTTCAATCTGTCACACGGTTTAAGATCGGTACAGGCTGAAAGACTGAAAGAATCGCACGGATTGTGGTGAAACTGAAACTGGTTTTCCAGAGATAAACGTTAGTCAGGTGATACCAAAACAGAACAATGCTGTAAATCGAGCCAAACTATGAGCTGATGAGGGTTTTGGTCGGTCGTACAGTCTGGAAGTGACTGGATCCTTTATCACGACTCTCTGCTTACTCTGTCAAAAGAACTAAAATGAAATTTAAAAGAACGTTTTTAGATCGTTTGTGGGTTAACATGTAAAAAATAAAAAGCTGCATTCACTTCAGTCAGAGAAGGGCTCAGCAGCACTTGTCACTCAATCTGCCTCCATCTGTTCTGCCTCTTAACAAAGTGACTTCTTTGCCTTGATGCCTCTCCTCCACTCTTCAGACGTCCCTTCATCTATTTCCACTCCCTGGCAGTAATTACTGATATTGTGCTGCGTGCCAGTCGGCGATAAACACAAGAATGTCTAATCTTAATCAGATAGCGAGTGTGGTTTTATGTAGTTTGCGGGAAGTTATTGACATGCTGAGTGATTCATTTGCGACCTAACTCCCATGTTTACAAAAGAGGTTTGAGGAGAGAAGCGT
Organism: Macropodus opercularis; assembly: GCA_030770545.1. NCBI lineage: Eukaryota > Metazoa > Chordata > Actinopteri > Anabantiformes > Osphronemidae > Macropodus > Macropodus opercularis. The sequence goes on from CM061112.1 coordinate 2,738,617, forward strand.
GTTGGCGGTCGATTTGATGTGGGTGGAGGAATCAAGCCCTCTGAAAGCCGACTTCAATTACATTCAGAGACGCAGGAGATGAGGGAAGAGAGGATGAAAACGTGTTTGGATGCTTCGGTTCTCAAATGTTTTCCAGCTCTAGAGACGAGTAGACCTGTTGGAGAAGATGCAAGAAGCCCACACAGCAGTTCTTTGTGCTGTTGACAGGAAACACTATAAAAATAGGCTCCTCACTGTTTGCTAACGTCAGACATTCAGTCCTGGGTGAATTGTTTCACGTGACTGGAAGAGACAGGACATAGTTTCCCTGACTTCTGCTTTATTATAGTTCTGATTTATTATAACGGATTTATTTAGGTCTGGGTGTGGCAGCTCCAGGCTCCTAGTCATTAAACCAGACTAGTCCGACTCGTTCTAAACTTTCACCCTGTGCGGCCGCTGTTCTCTGGTCTTCCTCTCAAACAAACGCTGCTTCTTCCTATCTGCGTCTTATTAAAGCTGCCAAATTACCGGTTGTGTCCAGATCTCGGAGTGCGAAATGAGGGGGTTTCCACTTTGGAGCTGCCGAACATTCAGTCAGGCCTCCAGCACCGAGAGGAATCCAGCAGCATCACGATAGGGTGACACGGTTTGGTCACACAGATGGATTTCTGTGTGTTTTAGTTCAGAGTTGGTGCAGAGGAGCAGAACCCAACAGTCCTGCTTAGAGGATTGATTTCATACAACTTGATACAGCTTTGAATCGATGAGTCGATGCTGAATGTAACCGAGACCGGATTTAGTGAAAACAAAACAAAAAGACGTGAGAAAGCAGTTCACAAATGCAGGACTTTGTTTTTATGCACATTTGCAGCAGCGCTCTCCACCCAAGCCTCCAACCATGTCAGGTTCTCCTGTGTCCAGGCTGGAGGCTCTTTATTTTCTCATTTCAGCCGTGTACATGTTGCTGTGTTGTCGCTCCAGGAGAAACAAACTCACAGTATGGCCACAAGTGTTTCTGATTGAAGTAGCTGAGGTAAAGTTCTGATCAGGGGGAAGGAGAAACTTCAAGGCTTTAATCATTCAAGCGCAGTAGTTTCAGATTCCGATGGTTTACACACAGATTTTCAAAAGTGAGATGTAATGTTTGTTTAAAGCTGAGCAAGAGTCTGACTCAGCACGTTGTGACGGAGAGGAATCGTCTGCAGTGTTTTCTTGTATTCGTTGCCAGTGAAGAACAAGCAGCGCAGCCTCTCTGCTGTAAAGCTCTGCCAGGTTAGAACAAGCATGTCTACACTACTCACACACAACAGGTTGACAGGTTCAGTGAAGCTGACGTGGAAAACGTTTGTTGGCATCAATGCATTTTTTGATTCTCTTACTTCGGTTTGGTTTTATTATTCTTCCCTTAACTTGATTTAACATTAAAACATGATGCTCAGCTCTGGTCTACATGGAAATACAACAGAGGCTACTTTAAGGTTTATTATTGGCTTCTACTTCAAGTGCTACACTTAGTTTCTTCTAAGGCATTTACACACACACACCACTGCCTTTGTTCCCCCTCCTCTGTCTAGTTAGCTGACTGTCGGATCAATAGCAGTGAGAGGAGGGTGAACCTTCCAGAGGTGGTTAATTGGTCTGTTGTGAGTGGAAATCAAGACAAAGTGGAGGGAGGAAGCAGGAGGTGAGTGCGTATCGGTCTCATTTGAATAATGCGTGCTGCAGTGCGTCCATATACGTTTGCTTTCCCTGAATACGTGCAGATATACACACAAGTTTGTCCCCTGAAGCGCTGCTGTCCTGACATCCACGCCGCCACACGCAAACTGGGCTCCTAGAAAAATACCGTAATGATCGAAGCCAGAAAGAAACTTTAATTGCTGCTTTGAACACCGGGTGGTTTCATGTCACTGGTGTAAATCACTTACTGTGTAGATACATCACATGCCCCTGAGCGCTGTGGATGCAGCTACACTGTCATTTCAGTAACATCTCCTGCAATTGTCATAATGATGGCATTTAACACCCAAACAGTGTAACTCAGTCTTTCTAGGGTTAATGTTCTTGCTTACAGAAAAACATATGGTCACAATATTTAAAGCATGACTATACAGAGCGGAGCACAAACACCATCTAAGACCTCGTTTTTGCAGCTGGTACGAGGATCCAACAGAGACTTGCATACTGAGCAGTCTGGTCACGTTGGGATTTCCTCCACAAATTACGAACGAATTACGTTGGGGCATTCTGCGTTGTTTGATCTAGTGATGTTACAGGACGGCCTGTTTGTTTGAACCAGTAGATGAGCCCAGGTTCAGTGCAAACGTCTTCATCTCAAAGGGAAGGAGCCTGATTCAGCACCATGGACAGAGACGGTACTGAAAACCTTATGATGCTGGTCTGGTTTCCCACAAACCAGAAAGATGACAGAAGAAGATGGGGCTGCATCCAAAATCCAACATTTCACCAGGTGTCCTGAGAAAGTACTGCAGGCGCACAGCTCATACTAAACTTGGAAAGCATTTCCACAACTGAAGGAGGAGAACAGGCTTGTTTTCAGGTTTGGTCAAACTTCAGGAAACCCTGTGCTTCATCATCGGTCTTCTGTCGAACTCATTTGCATTAATCTAAAAATTGGCTCAGAGTTTTAAAGCTTTAATTTGTGTTTGGCTGCCTGGCAATCATCACCTCATCCCTACACTTAACGGCCCCATCCGTTATCAGACCCATCTCCACGGAAAACGTATCCAAGGCCATTCTTTTCTGCATGCGACTCATTTTCTGACGTGAGAAGCATAGTTTCTGCTGTAGAGACACTGATGTCTATATGAGGCCTGAAAGCCGGCCTTCTGCTGTATTACCTCACGTCTGAGAGCAGAGCGGAGCCACAGGGATTAGTTAGACGGCTCTCACCCCGGAGTCCTCATACAGCAGAATAGTAATAATTTGGGACTTTTTGCTGTTTCACCTAGACATATCAAAATCAGAATCCAAGGTGACTGACCAAGTTGTGTCGAGACTGAGGAAGCTCCGCCTGCCCCAGATTGTTTAGCGGTTATGTATTGTTTGGTTATTATTAGTGGCCATGTGTTTTTAGGTTTAGGGTTGTGCGCGGCTGTGTTTCAGGCTGTCATAGCTGTGTTTTGCTTTTGTGCGTCTGACACACTCATTGTCTTTTCTCACCTCGCAGTGTGTGGGTTTAAAGCTGCTGTCTGAACCATGCACACACTAACATATACACAGAGCGTGTGTGGGTTTGTTGGAGAGCGATTGTCTGTTGAGTCTCGGGGGGGTCACTGTGATCTATGAAGATCTGCCCTTTTGAATGCCTTCCAAGTGGAGCGGCAGCACAGAGCGCCCAGCGCCCGCCAATCCTCCTCATTTATCTTTCCCAGCATCTTGTTTTGCTTCCCACAAGGCTCGTGTTTGTGTGTAGCTGAGCCCAGTATTTATTTTCTTTTTTGCTCTGGGACAGATAAGTCATAAGTCATGGTGACTTTTTCTTGGTTTTCATGAATGATTCAACAGGCTGACAAACTAATAAACTACCGTTGTTGCACTGAGCAGAGTCAAGCAGCAGCACCACACGGGTCCACCTGGGTTCCTCCTCAGGACCTCATGTCCTGTGTTCCTTCAGTTTGAAGATTGATAGAAGGATGCAAAAGATTTGTTTTCCACCTTCTATTATATACTAGAACTACTGCTAATACGAACTCTACGTAGAGAAAGAAAAGACAGAACTGGAAAACAAACCCGTTTCATCAAATGTAGAAGACAACAACTTCATGCGCGCAAGAGATCGTTGGAGGCCATTGAATGCAGCGTTCACAGGATTCCTAAACACTGAAGCCTCGACCCCTTACGAAGGTTATTTGGGCTCTCTGAGCTTTTCTGCATTCCCTGTGCAGCCACTCGTGCACAAGAGCCCTCAGCTTTGGCGTATTTTTAATAATCAATGAATGACATTCGGATGTGACCTTATGAAGAGAGCGAGGGATGTTTCATTGTTGGCCTTTTTCCCTGGACATGGCCGCTGCTGGAGGGCAGCGCTGATCCCTCTCCTCTTTGTTTAAGATCTTACAGTGTGTGTGTGTGAGGGGGCTCCTCTGGTCTCTGGAGTGATGACATTCAGAGACATTGGAAGGCGAACCTTGCCGTGCCGTGCCGTGCCGTGCCAGGCTAACACCCTGACATTGTCCTGACATTTCCCTCCTGCTGGCTCCTGCTCGCTCAGCCTCTCTGAGTGCATACGTATCATGTATCTCTGTGCGTATGTGAGATTTCTATCTCTCTGTCAGCCTCCTAGAGTCAGAGAATGGACTCAGCATTAATGGCTCTGAGTCTGGAGAAGCAGTGCGTGCATTTATTCACCGGTTTGCAGAGGAGCTGTAGACTCCAGTCAGTTTATCTGTAAACACCTTTGAGTCTCGACAGAAGCTCTGTGCAACATTATTACTGCACAGCACTGTACATGCAGTAGAATGTTGGTGCTCAGATGCTACATCCTGTGCTGATGCCCAGAAACACTGAGCAGGCAGCGCCGGCTGCCGTCTCTGAACAAGCTGGGACTTCGTGTTTGAGTCATAGCGGGTCTGAGATCAGCCTGTGGCTCTGACGGGAACAGTGAGGGGAGCTTTCAGCATTCAGATCAGTTGCGTGAGTGAAAAGATTCGGTTTTAAAGCAGTTATTTACTCAGAGTTTCTTTTGGGGCCACTGAAAAATGAATTCATGCTCCTCTTGTAGTCTTTGTTTAGTTCTACCAACACCTGAGGACAATGTCTCTTCAGCTGCTTCTTTGTGTTTACTGATGCGATCAAGACAACCAGACTAAATGCTGGAAAACAAAACAATGAGCTGAGAGATGCCGAGATGTGGATGGAAACTAGAATGTGAGACTCTTTTATCAGGTGGTTTTTTTCTGTACCTTTGCATACGAGACCTGTGGCTGATGCAATAAGAATGAATAGTAACCAACTAAATGCAAGTGACACTGGTGACACTGACATTTTAACACACGTTTGCTTCAATCCTCTACTCTAATGGAAAGATTGTTGTTTAATCAATATCTCAAACGTGATCCCTGAGCGTATGAGCTGTCCAACCTTAAGGGTTTGTACAGATGGTGGACGCTGTGTCATTGCGTTATTCTAGACTTTTACATGCAGCAAGTCTGCAGAAAAACTAACTTTTTACTATGCACACAGGAAAAAAATACTCTTCACGCTACAAGTATGACATAAAAAAATCCGTTCTGCTGCCAAAGACGACACAAAGTCAATAACTGTACGTTACATCACAGAGGCTGATATCGACTCCCTGCATGCTTAGATTTCAACACTGTCCCTCAACAGCAGCATGAAGTCAGCAAGTCAGTTTAACCTGCCCCCCGTATCACTGTAAATGTACTCATGCATCATTTACAGCAGGAGGGTGTAAGTAATTCAATCCATGATTTATGACAGAGTGAGCGAGATGCGTGTGAGCAGGTCGAGCATCAGACGCGTGTTTAATTAACCGCTCAGCTGCGACCACACGCAGCGTCACGTTATACAATACCAACACAAAGAGGTTTCACAAAACATAGTAGGCTAGACCCCCAGAGACCGAAAGGCATCGAAAAGCTTGACACTCGGTGAAGAGCCAGAAGCAACCATCTTTCAAAAACAATGAAAGGTATCTGTGAGTGCAGCAGCTGTGCTGAGAGCTGATGAAAGCAGCGCTGCACTTGACTACCAATCTCCCGCCCTTAGGGAAGGAGTGTAGATTTTGAATGAGCTTGATATCCTCTGAATGAGAAATAAATGCCTCTCTTAAGTACCTGTCAGCAACGCGAGCAGAGCAGCAGCTGTGTTACACTTAACTCCAAGCTTTTTAAAGCATTTTTGGCTGAATGTAGAGCTTATTGAATAGGCTCGTAAAAACGTAAATGCTCCCGTAAATGCGTGACAGACTACGTTTCCATTTGACATTTTTGACATTCAACTGATTCTCTAATCTAGAGGAATTTCAAACGAAGCCATAGAATAACCTTCAATGGCTGCACCAGCCACAAATGAAACAAAAAGTCACGATGAGTCATTCATTTTAAAATATGCACAGACAGTAGACATTTCACTGGCAGAAAAAATGAAAGGTAGGTTTTAAATTCGTCCAGAAGAGACAAGACAGAGACCATCTGATGAGCAGACGATGAGCGTGAAGGAAACGCTGGGAATGAGATTGAACCGCAGAGATGTTTCTCATCTGCACAGGGATCCACACAAACCTTTGGACTTGAGTGCATGATGAAGCTTAATCCTCAAAGCCACAAACTCACAGCAGTGCTTTGAGCTGTGGACCACATCTCACAGCGCTGCATCAAGTAGTCGCTGAGGTATTTCAGTCTGAAGTGGATGCAGCCACTGACAGACATACAAGCATCAGGAAAGTTTGCTTTGTTGTCACATCAGCGGGTCTTTCAACACACGAGCTCTGTGGCCCGGTTGTCTCAGCTGCACCGGTTTCACTCAGACTCCCTAATGAGGACTGTGTGATATGACTGACAGCTGCCCAAAAGGTGGGACCGACTGGTGAAAATGCAATTTGTCTGATCGTAGAACGCGGAGCCGTCGTGTGTTTGTTTACACACATTGACTCGCTTCAGATCAGTTACTACATATTAACTCAGAGCAGACAGAACCGTGTTTACATGAGCATTCAAATACTCTCACTCAGTACCTGCCCTCTCCTCATCGTCATTCCCCTTCCTCTCCTCCCCTCGTCATCCTCTCCTGTCATCTCCACACGTCTCCCCTTCCCCTTTCACCGCCCACCTCCTGACTCCTCTCCTCAGCCTCATTAGTATTCATCACAGTGTGGCCCATCTATCCCACTGAAATACTGTGCAGCGCTCCAGCCATCACATCCCAGCTAATTTTGGATCATCATGATTAAAAATCACCAAGCTTCCCTGAAGCCTTTGAGCCAGAGCCTGTAGCTTGTGTGTTTGGGAGGATTTGTTTGGATGAAAGCACATCCTTCATGTTAAATGTTGACAGCCGCACCACACTGCACCTTTCATCACATTTAGCGCTGCAATTTAATCTACTAATACCTGACAGCGTGTTTGTGTTTGCTGCACTAGAACCGACCGTCGTGAGCTCGACTCCTGGGTTTGGTGACTCACTGTCTCTTCCTGTTAACACTTCCTGTTTCCTACTCTCCTACTCACTGGATGCTTCTCCACCCAGAGGACACCTGGAGAACTAAAAGCAAGAAGACATTTCAGTGTAGAGGAGGCAGAGCGAGGCTTCATGCCATTTGCAGTTTGCTAAACTGGAAGCTCAGTAAAGGAAGGTGAAAATTAAATTCCTTTATTTGATCCATTGCTTAATTCGTGACGCCATCTGTCGTTGGAGCCTCTCAGAAACACCGTTTTCGACCTCTGCTCTTTGGCTGACAGACAACAGCCTCACAGCCGCAGCTCAGGGATCTGTTGTGCGTTCACGGTGCGCTTGCTTGCAGTCAATCTTTACAGGTCAGTAGGAAGGGGAGTAAACACACAGGCGACACAGCTGACTAAGCTGCTGTTGTCTTTTTCTACAGCTTGTTTATAGCCTAACTCACGCTGACTTAGCATCTTACAGCCAAATCAAATCACTGTTACACAGTGTGCTCACTTTAACAATAGGCCAATAAATTATATTGACGCTACACAACAAACATCCACTATTGCACAAGCTCCTCTGTCAGTCAGAAATCAGCGGTGTTAACAAAATACAATCGGACGAATTACTAGTCATCTGTACAGACTGAATTGACATTAGATCAGCATTTATATGTATGATCACCGTTTTATGGTTCAGCGCTGAATGAGATCTGGCTCTGAGGCACAACGTCCAGGCTGCTTTTATGGCACCTGTGCACCACAGTGTCATGAAAAGCCATAAAAAGCCAATGATCTCCTGCTTAGATAGAAAAGCCTGTTTCTGGTGAAGATGTCTCGTGCGTCAGGTTTGATGACAGGCCTCACTGGCGCCGGTGCTGCTAACTAAAAGCTGCATGACTAGTCAAGTGTGCGAGCGTTTGTCTGCCTTCAGCGTAGCCGTTGTAAATGGATGATGGATGGTCTGGAGGCTGGGTGGCTCGCCTACAACTCTCCGTACAACACTGCTGACAGCTAAACTATATTTTGGGTGATGTGCAAGCCGTATAAATAAACAAGGATCGGGACGTGCACACAATCACGATGACCTTGGATGTTCAATAATTCATCAAAATGGTCCAGTTTACGACATTCTGCTACTTTTAAGATAATGAATGAAGCATGCATTTATTGTTATTGCAAAGAAAAGATGAAACCTGAGACGGTGCAGTTCATATACATTTATACATAAAGAATTCATGCTTTGCTTTGCATCAAGCAGCCGTAACTAATGTTCAAATGGAACCTGAAATGCCAACGAATACATGAATATTTGAAAATCTACCATGAGAGTGTGTATCGGTAGGAGCCCTTTCATAACCATAATTGCAGAAACATGTGTAGAAGTGCGCATACTGTGCACATCACCATGTGCAAGCCTGCAGCGATAAAGCCATTTGAATGGCTGAGTAATTCAGGGGGAACTGCATCGTGCAGCAGAGGTCCTTAAGTATAAATCTGGGGATGAGTGTGCTTGGGGCTGGGGATGTGGTATTTCTTCCACTTTATGTAATAAGAGCGCTGAGTTCAATGGAAACTCTATAAAGTCTGAGCTGCATGCGCTGGTACAATCAACAAGTCAACTGGTCTAAATGGGTCGAGCTTTGTGTGAGCTTTTGTTTGGTAATGAATTCCTCCACTGTCATAATTGGAAAATAAATCTTTGCACATTTCAATGCAGAATGAATCTCTGGGTTTGGCAACGATGCTCAACGCAGCAGAGCAGCAGAGCAGCAGAGCAGCAGAGCAGCCTCCCTGCCGTTCGCAGACCTGCTCGCTGCCAGCACGTGTGGGGCAGCGATGGGAGCGATGCAGCGTAGGTATGTGTGAATGTGTGTCTTCTAATCGCCTAATAATTGGACGTGATGGCACCACGTAGGCCGTGATGATGAATTCCGGGTGTTGGAGCTGTGAGCACAGCAGGTAGGTGCAGATTCACACGCAGACGCATAAATTCACAGACACACTCGTGTCAAAGGCAAGGACAGAGACTGTGCATATCTAATTACACATAATGAGAAGTGGACGATCGGCCGGAGCCACAGGACGCGTCCGATGTGGATTTCAGCAACATTCTCACTATTTAACAATCGTTCATTCATTTCCACCGTCTCTCAATGCGGATCTGTCCTGCTCCCACATCTCCGTCGCCACACAATTACTGCAGCAGCAACCAAATTTCTCCTGTGACAATAAGACACAAAGCAAATGTACCAGATTAAATTCACCAAGGATTTGAATTGAAGCACTAAACTGTCCTGATTACGGGTTTTTACACTTACAGTATATACAGAGATTATTGCACAGATGCCGCTGATTGTTGAAGCTGCTCCCGTTGTGACATAAGGCACCAAAACATTAGGAGCTGTTTCGCACAATAGCCCGAAAATGCTGCAATGTTGATCCATGTACAGGTCATTTCTGCCGACGTGGCTTCATTGGCTGCTGGTGGAATCAACCAAACAAACTACCAACAGTACAGGTTGAAACGGGTGTATCCATGTTTAATGAGGTACAGAGTGAGACAATAAGCAGAGGTTGATGAGCGAATCTCTCGCTCTGTCTGCCATCTGAAAAATCTGACTGACCTGCTGCAGTGGCTGTAATTTGGAGCGAAAAGGATTCCGAGCGCTGCTGAAACAGTTCAGGGCTAAGTGAAGCCCCATCGCTGTGTGAACGTGTTCCACTGCTCCACATGTGCTCGCTGCTTCGTCGTCACAGCCTACAACTGTAAAATGAACCGGAGCGTAGCTTCGGGGGAGGATTTGGAAGAGAACATTTTACCAGCGACAGAAAAGCAGAGAGGAGACGTCCCTAGAGCCCAGACAGGTCTGCTGTTGGATTGTTGAAAGCCTCTTTACTCCAACCTGTTATTCACATGCATCACTTCAGGAGAGCTGCCGCTTTCACGCCTCTTCCTTGGAGAGACACCCGCGGAAAACATGCACTCCCAGTGACCCATGTCAGTCTCCAGCCCGCTGTTCATCATACACCCGACCCCTGTCACACACACAAACACAATGTAATCATGTTTTTAGGCCGCTTAGAAAGTTAGGAAATTTGCTGGGCTCAAGTCGTGGCTGAAGGCTGCTGTTATCTACGTCTCCCTTAAATCCAGCATTGACATTCAGATGAACCCAGACGTCAGGACCATAGGTAGCAAAGGATTTGCTCTCTGCCAGGAAATGTCAATCAGATATGAAATAGGCAGAATTCATTGCTGGGGAGAAATACAGATGCGTATCTGGTCGACGGTGCAACAGGATCCACATAAACTGAAGGTAATATGTTCAACCTGGTTTCACAGTCGGCGCCTCTCATGCTTCCTCCTCCGCCTTCAGAGAGCTGTGCGGTGTGAACGTCTTCTAATCCGGCTCTGACGTGTGAAGTTGGACAGAAGGTTTGTCTGCGCTGGGTTGTTCTCTGCCATATGTTCATCACCGAGGTCTTGGTGCTGGAGTCTATTAGGAGCCGGTTCCAATGTTTCAGCCCCGTGTTCGAAGTCTAAAGTGCTGCCACGGTCCGAGCCGATCTAAAATACCGACACGCGGTAGCTGGGAGCAGATACTCCAGCGTATCAGAGATGCATCAATAATTCAACACTACAACAGCACAACTGATTTCACAACTGACCAACAATAAATCAATAACAACGCGACCTAAAGGCCTGAACAACAACACAAACCTTCTTTATTTATAAATAGTTCAAACTAATGTAATATATATACATTGTGTGTTTCTTAGCATAATTAATTCACTGCCTTGATTCCTGTCTGAATCTCTTCTGTTAGCTTTGCATGAATAAGATGATGCACACACACACGGGTCGTAACAGACAGACACAGATCAAACTGTGTCCACTTGTTATTTGTGGTCCCTCTTCTTTCCGTCTCTTTCCTCTTACACTGTGGCCATGGACATATTTCCATGCTCTTATTAAAGAACTTCAAAATAATTTGATTTCTGTCAGGGACGAGGGGAAGGGATTGCAGGGGAGCTACAAGTCTCAACCCAATTAGTGATCTCGTTCACTGAGCACATTTGGTCTTTATTTTCCTTCCTCCTCCTTCATCGCTCTTCCTATTCACCGCCAGTCTCCGTACCCCCTCCGCCTCTAAGCCCATTCTTTTCGTCCCCGCTGGACTTTCTATTCTGCCTCTTCTCGTCTCTATCCTGTCTTGCTCTCCTTCTTTCTCCGCACAAATGAGTCCATTTTGCCCCGGGAATGAGACCGCGGTGGTTGAATCAGATGGAGGCGAGGTTATATTTGAACAGCTGGGTGATGACTGCATGGCCTATTTACTTCAGAAAACTGTCTGACAGTGGATTCCCTGGGCAGGCAGCTGACATTATTAGTAATTAGTTAATAAACAATAGAAACCGCGTCCTGAACATAACTGGACCGTGACAGCAGCCTAAAGTGTGACCTTCAGGGCAGAATTACCAGCACAAGTATCTGAATATAAATATTTATTCAAGCTTCTACCCATCGTGACCTAACTCCCATCAGTCACACACTTGCAGTAATTCACTGCACGCATTAGAGTGTGATGTTATGTAATAATACAGAGAATATAGAATAATGTTTTTCTCGCAATTTGTGAAGCTGTCACTTTAACCGTTTCCATTTTCCTCACGCTGCATTTCAAGAGGACCTTCAGTGTCACCTGGAAACGTCGACGCCAACTGCTGTGATTCATTCTCATGCAGTGGCGTGAGTGGTGCGGAGTCATTAAAGGGGGGGTGACGGTGGACCACCAGGGTCAATGGTGGCTTTCGCTGCAGCAAGGAAACGACGATCAACCTGTCTTACATTAATGCTACTGAAATCAGGAGATGATGATAAACTGCTACGTATTTAGATAAAGTGCCTCTGTGTCATTGTGTTTAAAAATCAATAAATTGTGTGTTTTAGCTGCTGTGTAAGTTTAAGAGGACACAGACGCGGAGACGCTGGTTGTGTGCTGATCCTTCTGTGCAGGCCCGTTGCTGCTCAGCGTATTACTCCTGTTTGTGACTGAGCTGATGGAGCGGTGGTATCACTCAGGTACTTTCAATGGCAGCAGTGCAATTTTCAGAATCCGATAGCACTTCCCTTTCTTTATTCACAGCATCGCTGGCGGCGAGACGGGCGTTCGCACCAACAGTTGCCTCAATAGAGCAGCATAAATTGTTGCCCAGTAAGAGTTGCCGTACATCGCACTTTGGAGGCTGCATGTGTTCGTCCTGTTTGAGGAAGGAGGAGGTTTCGGTTTCTGTTTCTCTTGTGTTAGCATAAATCTGACACTTTAGATTTTTATTTCCTGGGACAGCAGACTTAAGTACGTTTAGCAGTGTTTGCTTTCAGTGCTGACACACTGTCATAGTGGTTTACTGTGGGAAGGAGGAAATAGTGCTGACTGCAAACATGTCTCGTGTCCATTCTGGTAATTGGACAGCTTTTCCCTGTAGGTTGAGGCCAAATGGGTGCGATAAAAACGCGAAGGTACAACAAAGGATTTCTAAAATAATTCCCAGGAACCTGCTGGATGTAAGATCTAACAGTGTAGCAGGATGCTGAGGGGATTTTTTTCCCTTTGAGTGAGCTTTAAAAGCGGGTTTACCCTCCACTCTAAAAGTTAAAGCAGCTTCACAACAAAGGATTATTTGTTCCTCCTCACTCAGAACCGCAGCACCGACGGGAAAGCGGCTTCTTTTGATACATACATTCATCAACAGTGACTCAGGATGAGGACAAATCCCACTGAAATCCAACTTTGATGAAATTACGCAGGAGACAGTGTCAGCTGTTGTCAAAACCGTTGCCACAAGAGACTCTTACTTGTATATTGAGATGCCATACGTGTCAGCCAAGATTTAATTTTCTGCTTGAATCTCGGAGTTGGAAAGTAATTATACGGTTGCATGTCATCATTTAGACATGTTGTCACCCCAGCATTAGACTTTTAATATGGCAGCACACATCTGTCGTCGGCAGATTAGACTTTTCATCTCCGCGCTCCTCACCCAGCAGGTGGACTGGAGGTGAGCAGCCTTATATAACTGACAGCTTTCACTCACCTCTGTTTGCCAGTGATCTGTTCTGACATTTCCAGCTATTGGGCCAACGGTGTACGATGTAAAGTTACATTTCTGATAACAAGTTGAACACAACATAAGCCCATAAGCATCTATAGGAGAACAAGTCCAGAAACAAGTGATTTATTTCTTCTCTCTCGCTGGTAAAACTCCTGTTTTGTGTAACTTTAAATTGTACGTTTCATTTGTGTTACTCTCATTATTAAGTGTATTCGAGCAGTCAGCCTTGTTGTGGGCTGTTTATTGTTTGTGGGGTGATGTTTACGCCCATTTGTTGGGTCTATGAATAATAGAAACACTCTGCACAAAGCAACAGATGAGATTTTTAATGCAACTCAACTGTGTATCGCGCATAAATCCAACATTGTAACATTTATCTTTATATTTGAGAGTAAAGCGATTCTCTGGGCTGCTCATTAATTTAAAGCTTTGCTGGTAAATAATATAAGAAGCAACAGGAACTGTTGAGTGGCTTTGCTGTGGATCTCCTGCCTGTGAGCTGGAGAACCCCCCAGGTCAGGCAGTCACATGACACGGCCACAAGGTAAGCTGATCAGGAACGGCAGAGGCTTAAGTCAAACTACCCATACAAACATGAAAAAAACACCGAGCTGAAACAATTTCTTCACTTAAGGTACAAATATTTGTAACTACGTGTTTAATCTATCAGATTAATAATCTCAGTGATCGGACAACTGTGTGTGCACATAGACTGGTCCCTGAAGTAATGTTTTATTTTATCATGACAAATAACATGATGTTTCCATTTGTCCCACTTGTAAAATGAAAAGGTCCCGTTAGACGGAATCTGTCATGAGATTTATTGTCAACTGCATGTGACAGAAAAACTAGGAATTCATAAAAGTATACTCAGGTACAATATAAATATTTTACTGCATTTGCACCTGGGACTTTAAACTCAATAAAACAGATTCTTCTTCTTATATAACTTATTGGCTGAGCAGCTCAGCATAACTGTAAAGCACTTTATCTTTATCGAGACGTTATCTTCAAGTTCTTTGATGGTCTGTTGACAGAACTGATGCGTTCAAGACCCTGACAGCGCGCTTATATATACACGGAAGCGAGGGGACACGCCCCCTCTCGTGCGCCCACCACTCACAGCGCGGAAGGTGATTAGCTCATCGCGGCTGTCAGTCACGCCCATCTAGCGCTGTTTCCTGTGTGAGCGTCGGGCTCAGTCTGTCTGCAGCGAGGCTCCGGCATGGAAAGCGGCTTCACTTCGCAACTTTCCACCGGAGATTTCACCACTTTTGTCCCCCGTTCGACTCGGCTCTTATCGCCCGGAGATGGATTTCTGAGCAGGAGAAGTCAGAACTGAGCCCAACGCGACTCGAGCCGACGGTTTAGATTGATTCTGTGCTGCTGGAGTTGTTGAAGGAAGTGGAAAAATGCCAGTTGCAACTCTTCTGCCTTTCACCGCGACCCCGAGCAGGAAGTCCGCCAGCCCGACCTCCTTCAGGCTCACCGAGAAATTCATCCTGCTCCTGGTCTTTAGCGCTTTTATAACCCTGTGTTTCGGGGCCATTTTCTTTCTACCGGACTCGTCCAAGCTGCTTAGCGGAGTTTTCTTTCACTCCTCCGCCGTGGAGACGAACACCCGCACCGGTACGGACAGCGGCGGCTCGGGTTCGGCTGGAAACGACGACCGAGTCCTGACCAAAATCCGAAAAGACCACGAAAAGGCTCTGTTAGAGGCCAAGGATACTCTCCAGAAACGGCCCGACGAAATAAAACAAGACATCCAGAACGAGAAAGACAAAGTTTCAATGGATGGTGTGGGTCCGGGTGGGAAGGATGGGAATAACCTGCCCTTCGTCCAGTACCACCGCCCGCCTGGGGCCACTGGACGGGAACCTCTGGACCCCGAGACCAGGGAGAGACGAGCTAAAATCAAAGAGGTAAGACTCGGCGGAGTTACACGTCAGACACACTCCGCAAGAAACCCCTCATTTTCTGTGGAGGCTGGAGGCAGCTGTGGGAAAACCCGGCTCAGAGGAACCGGTGTCATTATGTCGACCATCCGGCAAAGAAGAGCCCGCCAGCAGCAGTAAAGCCGGTTTAATAGGAACTTTTACGCTGTGACCACGTCTAGTATTAGTAGGAGCATAAGTGCGCAACCCGTGGTTCAGTTTAACGAACCCTCCACAGGTGAGCGGCCACGGCCGGAGTGACCAGGGCGCCCGGCAGTGTTTGTGCCCTTGTGCCGGATCATATCTGTGTGCCTGTGGCCGTGAAGTAGCCGTTCTGATGGGGCCCATGTGTGAACGGAGTTCTGCTGGAGGTTCTTCTTCGTGGTTGCCGCCCCTCTCCGGGCTGCTCTACCTGTCTGTCGAGTTCTGTGTTGGTGTTGGTACAGAGCCATCCAGGCCCCGCCAGCATCCAGTGGGAAGACCCGGGGGCAGGGATGCGCAGGGCGGAGCGCGTTAGCCTCTGACTGGCTTGATAGGATCCACGTTCGGCGTGTGCTCCATGGAAATGCAGGGTCATACACCGAACGGGCGAATTCGTGCCTGGTTTGATAATCTGACAAATTTTTCCAGCGCAGTGATCTTTTTGTCAATTATTTACTAAGATAATGTCACCGCAGCCTTTAGTGGAAGCTTGTGTGCCCCCTGATCCTAAGTCTGTTTCATCTCAGTGAAAGCTAAACATGAAGCTTTTGTCCAGACTAAGGTGGAAAACACCAGCAGGTAGTATCTGCTTCTGTGTTATGTCATGTTTGGGGGAACAGGTGAAAAGCTCAGTGGTGAAGTGGTTTCAGGTGGCTGACTACAGTCGCAGCTCTCCCTCTCTTCACTGAAAGTACAAATCAAACCCACATGGACATAACGCTGGTGATTTTAAAATGTTTTCCCATGGGGCAGTTGTCTTAGATGTGGTCGGTGAAGTAAGTTGTTTTTCATTTAGTCATTCAGCTGTGAAACTGATTTGCAAACTTGAGCTGATACACATGTAGGTTTGATAAGCGGACGTTCAGGTTGGCTCATACTTGGGTCATTGTGGCCCATCGCTTCAGTCTGTGGGACTATGGTTTAAATTCACAATCCATGTGCTGTGTGCTCCATTTGAAGGTTTAGTATTTTCAGAGTTTATTTATTATGTTTGAAAAAAATAGGGCCCAATAAACCGACCAGGTGCTACTAGCAAGACTGAAGCTTGTGTGTAACTAAAATGCTACATACCACCCACCCATCCATCATCCTAACTGCTTTTCCCCGTAAGGGTCGCGGGGGAGCTAATCCCAGCTGCCACGGGGTGAGAGGCAGGGTACAGCCTGGCCAGGCCCATTTCACAACACGATTTTATTAAGTTATCAGCACCGATGGGGGATGTTTGGGTTAAGATGACGTCGTCTGTTCAAAGGTTAGGAAACGTCAGCCACACAAACACATTATGTCAACAAGAGGCCACCTTACTCTAAATACCAGTTTGCCTCCTCCTTTCAACTGATTGTCATCAGAGACTTTACGACACGTCAAACATAGTATCACTTACTACGTAGCTTTTGTGTTTTCAGTATGTCCAAAATCACCCAAACTTTATCAGAGACATCATCAGTTCTTTGCTGCCAAAAGTTAGTATCAAATGGCTCCTTCTTCATTCAACCACTAATGCGTGAAGAAGGTTGTTCATCTGTAACTAGATATGTCTTAGATGTGTATCTTAATCTCTGTGACGTCAAAGTAAACATGGATGCAGAAATGGTCCATAATGTTGCGATATCTCTAAAAAAACAAATGCACAAATCTGCCAAAACGTCCAGGATAATGAAGCAAGGAACAGATAAAAATAAAGACACCTTCATACTCTGCTTTCTATGTAATATACTCGATATACGCAAGTTAGAGTGAGATTCATCAAAGTAACTCAAGAGCAAGATCATTCAGCTTGTTTATTAACTCATTAAACATTATATTCGTAATCAGACACGTAAATGGGCTCCTCCACACTGTGCACTGTAGTCTCCAGCAACTGTAAAATAAATATTATCTCAAACAAACCACTGGCACCACACGGCAGTTATCACATGACTTCTGTGTCAACAGATATTAATCATATTTTAACATTTGATATACAGTAGTCCTCTGTTTACTAAAGACCGACGTGTCATTGGAATAAATCAACAAGAAAGGACGTAGAGTGGTTTTGAAGTACCTGTCTAGCTTATAGTTAGGAAAATATTGATGGAAAATGTTGGTTACTCTGTCAGTTATGAAAAATGCCAGCAGAGGGGAATTAATTTGCTTATAAATATTCCCTAGTCACCGCTATTGAAGTTAAACAGCATGATCAAGAGGATACGTGATTGGTAAATAGCATGTGACAGGGGAAATTGTAAATATGATCCTTATTGGTGTAATTAAATCCAGAATGGGTGACAGGCTCAAGAGAAGCCAGCCCTAGTCCACAGCCCTGAACACGCCTGATCCAGGTAAACAGCAGCAGTTACGACTTGGGTTATAAAAGCTGGAGATTTGCGTGAAACCATTTCCATATACCTTATTCATTTGGTTGTTTTTATTTAAATTTGAATGTCCCAGCTCCTCCTTTATCTGTTCTCAACCACATGAGAGGAGCAGCATGAGGATTTTCAAGAGTAACTATGAAAGACACAAGATTAGGGCTCACAGTCATAACTGAAATATAATCAAATTACTTTATTATTAATGTTTAAGAACAAGTGATTTATAGACGTACTCTAGGTTTTTACTCAACCACTATACCTAATAATTCTCCCACTGTTTGGTCGGAGAGGCTGAAAACTCTTTTCACCAAATGCAGTCGTACAAACCCGATCGTACATCCTGCCCAGCACCTCCTACTGCTGTTATTGCTTCTCAAACGATATGAAAACCAGGTTCTGTAATGCAGGCTTCCCACTGTACCTCTGCACCAAGCGAGCCAGTTGTCCAGGGACCTGCCCCTGTGGTGCGTTGTGGTCTGACTGAGTTAGTGTTGGATTTCCGATGGGCAGAGGACAGGCTGCAGGGGCCATGCTACAAAGGATAAATGGCTTGTTGTGAGTGACCGCCACAATCCTACAATCAGCTAAATCTGTTTGTCTGCCTGAAATCAAAGGCTCTCTAGAGAAGCTCTGTGTGCCCCTCCTCCCTGTGGTCCATTCCCTGGGCTTTCACTTGCTCTCAGAAAGGCTTGGAGGCAGCAGTGAAGGGCGGTAATAATGAAACCCTTGGCTGTAAAACAGCTGGAGAATCATGTTGGATGAGGTTGAAGCTGGACGCTAGCACACCTGCAATATTTCACATTTTTCTGTGTTAGTAACATGTTTCCTAGCAGCCTGGATTGTGTTACATTCCAGGGATCGTCTGGGAAGATGCTACGGACAACAGATTTCTTGATCTCTTCAAAAAGCAGAAACATGCCAGCTGTCGGCAGCGTGGAGGCATAGTAGTGACATGAAGTCTTCGATGGCTTCACCATCCAGATGGATCCTCCACAACCGAGAGGATCTTCACTTCCTGTACTACTGGGTCAGCGTTTGGAACCATTGAGCCTTAGATTAAACAAACAGGTTACTTGAAAATTGAAAAGCTAAACATTATTGATGGAACTTACCTCATAGCTGCTGTGGACCCCTGGCATTTTCTGAAAGGCTTCAGAGAACTAAATACTAGGATTCCTCTAATAATCTCTGCAAAGAATCTGCATTTGTAGCAGCATTTTAGGGATAATGGCATATGTGTTGCTAATTAATACATACAGACAGTTTTTTCTGCTCTGAGCATAAAATCTGGCTCCTGTCTGACTCATCGTGCTCGTTGTGTGTGTGCGACTGCGATGAGGTGGAATTTGTTGCTGTTTAGCTATGCAGATCAGATGCAAATGATTCTGTGACTAACCATAAGGACGGTGTATTTGCAGTACACTCTCCCTTCAGCTCACTGTATTAAAGGACAGTCGCTTAACATCCTGTCAACTGATCAACTCTGTCACAGACTCTTCTTGTTTGCAAAGCGTGTCGACCCAAACACAGGAAATTGTACTATATGCAGCGACAAGCTCTCACACACACACACACACACACACAGGTCTCGTGTTCAGAGTGCTGTGGATTAGACACTGGCGGTTTGCTTTCTCCTCGTCATCCTTAGCTGACTGTCAAGGGAAGATGAAACATCAATCTTCCCCTCTCTCCCTCTACGTCGCTACACGCCTGCCATTTCCTTTCTCCTCTTTTGTTGCTACTCCTCTGTCGTCTCCTTTCCCTCTGCTCTGTTCGTGCTTTGCTGTTTTCAGGTTTCACTTCAGTTATTTTTGCCCACTCCCACAATTGTTTCTCTGCTGTGTTCGCATGTATGGGTGTGTCTTCATTTAAAAACAGACATTTTGCTGCTCTGCAAACCTTGAAGGCTTGAAATAAAATCCTCTGTCCTTAGTGTTTCTCGGTGAAGTTGGCAGCCTTTAAGTCTTATTTTCTGTATCGACCATTTGAACTAATTGCTTCTGGTTCCCTGGTCTTACTTCTTTGCTTAGTAGACACCAGCCGTCTGTGTGTGTCAGGTAGAGTTACTCCTGGCCCCACCGGCTGCTATGTTTAATTGTCTAATGGCTTTAATCATTGTAGCTCAAAACCAGCTTCCTATATACTTATGTGGGTACATACTAGGATTCCTCAGGTATGTCACAGTGGAGGTCCAGCATATTTCTAATGCTTAGTAGCTGCCTCTATGTGGGGTCTTTGATGTAAGTAATCTGGATAAGAGCCCAACCAGACTGGAAAATACCTAATGTTAACATTTTCTCAGGACAAGCTCATTTAATAAAGCATTTAAGGATTAGACCTTTTTATAATTTGACCAAAATTCATCAAGCAAAGAGTCTTTACTTTAGTCTCTATTTCTAAAATACATATCCATTACTTTGGCCATGCTCAACCATTTGACTCATTTGATCTAGTTTCAAAACCTCCATACAGAGAAATGAGACATATGAAATCTCTAATGTGTTGGAATTCACTTAGAGGCTATCGGCTACTTTAATATACCAGGCTGAAGAACACCTATGTCGTACCTCTAGCCCAAGGCTGGGATGCTGGCTAGAAGAATGAATATTGTAACCGCATAATAAAGTCAGTCACCATAAATATGTTATACTAGTGGATAGCCTGCGAGGCCTCAGATATTTTAAATCTTTATATTAATATTGATCGCTAGCGCTTGGAGCAGAGCTCTTAGAAAGTCGGTGTGGATCGATGGGCCCGTTGGTTGGGTTTCAGGGAGTTGTGGAGGGTTGTGTGAGGGGCAGATAAAGATAAATGCACTTGTTCCACATCTAACATTTGTGACCAGGGACAGCAGACCCCAGAGTGGCTTGTATATATACTACTGCACACTCAAACCATCAGTGCACACCTTCTATATGTGTTTTGTAACCTTTGTTTAGTTCAGCCAGAGCTGGAGGAAAGTGCAAGTACACCAAAGGTCTCGATGGGAAGATGATGGTAAATTAAGCTTTACTGCCTGTAGACTGTGCCCTTTTCAAAGGTGCATCACTGCTCTGCCTGTGTCTTCTGTACCAGCTCCATTCCTGCTCGTGCTTAATCTCTAAGCATTGATTTGGAAACGCTTGGGGCAAGATTGGGGCAGATTGGTCACATAACCACTGGTGTATTGTATCTGGAGTCATGATCCCATCTTTACACAACAACTTGCTATTGCCTGAGTGAGTTTCTCTAGGCTTCGTTTAATGAAAGACGGTGGAATATGGCCAAAAGCTTCTGAAAAGCAAGCAGGAGGAACCTATTTGATCACAGAAGCCAGGGTGAATTAAAGATCACTGGAACCTCAGTATGAAGAGAAACAGTCAATTAGTTGACTAAAAATGTTTTCTACGTGTTTGAAGATGTGCTTCTGGTCTGGAGGTATAATCCACTGATCATAGGATGAGTGGAGCAGGTCAAATGTCAGAGTTTCCCCCAAATCTTAGGACAAAAGGAAACTAGTGTTTTCACTGCAGTGGCTGGAGGAGTAATCGCTAAAATGCTAAAGTCTTCAAAAACACTTTCTGCTTTCAGCTCACGTAATTTGAACCATCTCTGCCTGATGCTTCAGTCCACTCACTCTGATCTCTTTGTAACGTTGAGCTTATTTTTAAGCACAGAGCTTGAAGCTCAACCATCAAAAAAAGCCAAACATAAACTGATGGACATGCACTTAAACTATCAAATAGTGCAAAGAGAGAGACGCACTGTACCGCAGGCCTGATCCAAACACCTAAAACTGATTTTTATATTAAGCAAACGCGTTCGGTGCGGTCTCATTGTGTTGTTTCAGTCCAGACCTCCTGCGTGTACAGAGCGTTTTCAGCTGAAGGTGAGCCTATCAACACATCACACGCTTCACTCTGAACAAATAACTCGACCTGGGCTTGTGAATAGTGTTCGTGTTGTGTTCTTCCACCGCCTCTATCACTTCCTCTTCTCTGTGCACACAATTATGGACATGCAGTAGATTAGTCTAGTTAAGGCCAACACGCACTTCACTACCGTGCGGCTGATTATGAGTGATTTTTATCATGGCGACTGATTGCACCTTGCTGGTCTGGCTCAGTGTGTGTGGGGTAGTGTGTGTCTAGTATTTTCACCTTTTAACGTACAACAGACCATGTATGGAAATATGTAGTGATGTTTGTGTTGAATAACGAAAATCAATACCCAGACCATTAGTCTCTGCTGCTGCAGACGTTCTTTAGTTTTTCCAACCGTTATTAGAAACATTCCTTTATTGTGAACTTGATCAGAGTTTAGTGAGAAGCCTTTTTGTTTTCTCATCTTTGGCCAGTCGCTAATTTGCAGCGATGGCTGTGTGCTGGTAGTGAAACCCTCACACATCCTCCATCTGTTTCTCATGACTTTTAACGTTTCGCAGAGCACAATCCCTTACGTCCACTGCAACAGTTTTATTGTCAAACATCTGTGGAACATGTGTTTCATTAACTTCACTCTAACATAGAGAGAAGTAAAATTCAAAGCCTGTTAATTAGTGATTGGCTATTATATGTTGAAAAGAAACACCGGGCCGGTCTGTGAGACAGTGCATGTAGATGTTCAGTTTCCTTTAAGAACCCTTCAATTCTCGATGATAAGCTTTCCTTGACCTCAAAATACTGAGGATTCTCAGACGAAACCTGTATTCAGCGCGTGGAAGGGAACAGATATGCAGCCATGGTTGGACCAGACATACTGTGCATTGCTTTTTGACTCATTAGCAGCCCACAGTGGCACTGCAGGATTGTTAGCATTCCTTTTGCTATAGACAGTGATGCCTCACAGCCTCGTGGGACTTCTGGTGGACACGCATGTAGAGCCCATGGGCTGCGTTGCCGTTAACGACCGTGCCTTGTGTGATCGTTGGAGCGGTTGGATTAGTGAGGCCAGAAGGTGCAATTTGTCTGGTCAGTCCGCTGCCAGCTCATTAGCATTCTGGTGTAATTGATGGCATATACAGTAGCTTTAATTGGGTCTTTGCATATGGACGGATTGTGTTATATCAAGACATGTTTTACAGTTGTGTATTTAAGCTAAAGAGCAGAAATTGTATTAATTAGATTCTAAAGGACACTGACCTGATAAAGGTTAGTGAGATCGTGATGGTGTCATGTAATAAGAGCTGCACACATTGACCTCTCAGTTATTATAGCGTAGACTCATTCTAGGTGAAATTTACAGACTTAACACATGTATGTTTATTTTATTAAGACCAGCTCTGAAACCCTGTTTGAAGTACTGCTTCTAATATGTAAAATGTCATTGCACTGACCTGATGCTGGAGACATTCACATATTACACAGGCTGGTATTTTAAAGGCTGAGATGCTTGGTTCCACAGAATAGCAAGCAGCCATAGATCTTACTTTGATCCCAGACTCACTAAAACCTCAAGTCTTACTTTTCATAAGAAACACATCTCCCCATAAGCACTTTCATATTTTGCCAACAAACCTAAGACGATAGAAAGACGGTTTAGTACAGTTGGTTTATTCTGTGATATGCACATGTTCATTCATAGCAGTTTGCTATTGAGTCATAGATGCTCCTGGTATGTTTTACTGTTTACTGTGGGCAGTTCAATTCTACATTGTTCAGTCAACTAGTAATATAAACCTAATGGAAAATGCAAACAAAAGTAGTTGGTTGCACATAAGCGCTAAAGCTGCCAACAGGAACACGTGTGAATCAATTATTCATCGTCTTTACTTCAAGTAGCATCTGTTGCATGTAAATGTGACGCAGACGTTTACTGTTAAAAACAAGCACACGTTACCTGGGATCTGGACAAATTTCAACCATCTCTTGTTAGAGGTATATACCTCAAGTATTGCCAGCTGATCAGATTCCTTATTCACAGATACGTTACAACATGCTCAGAGTTCCTGTTCATTTACTGGCTTATTTGTTGTTGACCCACCTGTCTGCTCTTGTAAAGACACGTCTGCGATATTCATGGGGATAGAAACGGCTTCCCAATTTCCAATGACAGATATTTTCCTCTTTAAATCCCGTCAACAAGTTGCCAACTCATTCTTGGCAAATACAAGCTTCTTGGTATTGACACAAACATACTGGCTGCTTTCAAACAGCTGAGCTAGTTTGGATTTGAAACTCTCTACGCTCTGAGTCTCCTGAGAGGATATAGCATTTTGTGACCAAGCGTCGTAACTCACTGATGGAGATGGGGTAGAATGCTCCTGGATATTCAATATTAGCATGTCCCAAGCACTCTGAGGGTCATGGCCGGCTGATTCTCTCTCCCTAATCCAATTCAGTCTAAAACCCAGAATCATAGGCTGTCAATCACACACTCCATTTATTTTTCAGTCTCCCCTTCATTCCTTCTGTCCTTTCTTCTTTTTGAGGACTAGCATTTTAACACTGCATGCTCTGCCATCCTGCGTGTTGATTTAGTTAAGGGCATGATGATCGTACGGTAGGATGAGGAAGTTCAGCGTCTCGCTCAGTGTTTCTGGTTTGAGGAATCAGATTCTAGATTCACTTGTTTTGTTTGTGGGCAGATTGAGCAAGATCACAGTTTAATATACTTGAACGACATTTAGCTTTATTGTGTTTGGGTTTGATTTACTAAGGATGCAAATAATTAGAAGGTGAAAACCCTCTGGATCCATCAACGGTAGATGGAGATCTGGGCAGGATGTAGGACTGTGTAGATTTGCGTGAGTTGGGCAACAGGAGACGTTAAATGGTGAATGATGATACTGCTTAATGAGGACAATGACAAAACATTGACTTGGATGCAATTCAAGCTAAGGAAGACTCAAAAGAAGACTGCGTATGAAATGCAGCAGTGCTTCAGTATTAGGTGTCTTGCCCAGTTCAGTTTACTAGATGGAGAGTGAAGCCAAGTACAAAAGCTGAATTATTCATTTTGCATCCTGCAGCCACTGTAACACGTAGGAGGAAAACAAGTATGCGCCTGATAATATAATAGCTACTGCTAATTATGCACAGTTTAGTATGATTTCTACTAATTAATTTAAATGGACCTAATGTAGCTTGACTATATGAAATGTATGTTTTGCATTTCCTTCGTAGTTCACTATAGCTCAGGTTTTTAAATTTTAGCAATCTTATTTCAATATTGTTTTAGGTGATAAAAACAGGCCATTAATAGGCCATTGGAATTCTCTATTGAAAGAGTAATAATGATTCTGCATGTACTTGTGTGGAGTGTTGTAAAAATAATGTGGCAGTTAATTGGATTTACATGGGTGGTTTTCTATACACGGGTACAGTGGTATTAAATTATTTGTACCTATCTCACATCAGAGCACACACGTCCTATTAAAAGGACGCAATCTATGAACTAGTACCTGAATCCAGTGAAAGTGAACAGACACAGGTCTCACCCATATGCGTTTACATCCAACTCATCTGCTTTATGCTTTTACATTCTTTCTCTCAGTCAAATACTAAATAAGTGGGTCTAAAACCATAATGAACCTTTTGGGTTGTTTGTGTTTAACGGATGGCTTGTTTAGTTTCCTTTTTGGACTTTGTAGAATTGATATTAGTGACCAAGGCAAAGTTCATTCCATTACGTGTCAACAATGATACTGCAAGACACAGATACAGATGTTTTAGTTTGGCGAGTGATTCCACCACGGTATCAAATGGCCAAGCTGACTATAGCTGAAATACCGATGAAGAAGCTGCAGGTGTCTTGTCAAAGTTTACTCATAAAGCCACTTGTGGCCATCTGGGAAAATAAAGATTACGGCTGAACTGGGAGCTTTCTCCCACCACTGCACTAATAGTTACAAATAGAAGACTTTTACAGTGGCTAAGGAAAATGCATTGGACTGCAGCCCAGCTGGTGAAACCGAGAGGTCTGCAGACAATTTCTCTTACAGTAGACTGTGAGGAAAAAAGCCATCCATGGAGAAAAGCCTGTTTTCAGAATTAATAAGCTTCTGCGTTCGATGCGACAACTGGGGAAACTTTGCACCACACATACTTTTTAATGTAATAATGTTTTTATGTTCAGCCAAAGCTTGACTTTCTGCTCTGAGCAGATTGTATTTCTTTAATTTATTAAGACTTTCTCTAGACTTAATATATCAGGTGAATAGAAATCACAGTAAATAGTATGTGGTTTAATAGCAACATGTTAGAAATGTACCTGAAAAATAAAGCCGGTGTCCATCTGTAATTTACGTTAAATGTTTACAGGCTTCTAATAGGATACAGAAATAAAATGCATTTGAGTGGGCAGTTTTGTGTCAGAACCAGTTACATGGTCACAAGTAGAATTCAAATTGTGCAGCAATGGTTGAGACTATCAAGGTACGTTCAGGTAATAAATTTGCGTAAATTAGAAGATGCCATGGTAACTTTATTATCCCTTCTTAATGCATGCCTTAATTACTCTGGAGTGGAGTGAATCTAATTTGGGCTGCTTTGTAGGGAAGGCACGGTTTAATTATCATATTATAGCAAGTAAACTTCATTATTAAGAAAATCCTGGACGTCAATAGAAGAAGAGGAAGAGGCAAAACACAGAGAAGACCCAGTGAGTGTGGTTGTATTTGAATGAGCAGTGGAAGTGAATAAGAGCCAGGGTTTACTGGTTGGGGTGGTGGGGTGTAAATAGTATTGATTATTGCTTACATTTAATGGCATTGGGCCATGATTAGATTAACATGCAATACCTCTGTGAACCGACTAATGGACCCACGAGGTTTAACACACTTTACTGCATTGGATTAGTGCTGAAACAACCTACCCGTTGGATTTTGCAAAAACAATAATGTGTTGACTTTGACTGTTAAGGCATCTAGTAGATGGCCTGGAGAATCGGGCGTTGTGCAGTTCTTTTCACACACTTATCATTTATCACTTATCATTTCCAGAGGGTTAGCAGATTGACTGAAGGACCCACCCGTGGGCTCGCTGTGATTCTTCTTCTCTGGGGTATGGGCACATGGGCCCAGTGGGACGTTACCTGGACTTTGTGCTCCATTTGCATTAAATACTTACGATAAAGGTTTGTTGTTGTTTTTTGACCCACTGCTTTTCTGCTCAAACTCCAGCTTCTGTTTCTTGAAAGGGCTCTAAAGCCAAATTCCATCTGTAGTGACACAAAGCTTTGGTGTGCCTGTCTAGAGTAGAGGTTGAAACCATAAAAAGTGGACAATGGGACAAAAAGCTTTTTAATTAGTATCTGTCAGATGGCCAAGCTGGGCAGGTTCCAGATTTCTCCTCCAGCCAGCGCTTTCACATTCTGTAGTTATTGTCTGTTCTGTCAGCCCAGGCCATTTGAACAGAGCACAGGGTGTATATTTCCTGGCATTCTCTGCTCTTCAGTCCTCACCTCTGCCAACCTGTTAAACAAATGAGTGATGAGCTCAAGCTCTGCTGCTGCTTTCCTTCTCTCACGCTGCTGTATTGAAGCAGGCAATGGATGTAATGGAGGGAGGGAGAGAAAAAATCAATCTGCCTTTTGTCAAGCGTTGGGTCAAACCCAATTGGTCCGTTTCCTACCGCCAGGAGAAAGGTCAAGCCAATAAGTGTGTGTGTGTGTGTGGTCTGATGCAGTTGTGTAAAGGCATACACCCATGCTGAGAAGTCTGAAAGCATTTAACACTTCACCCTAAGCTGCAAAGCAATGAAAAGAAAAAAATTACAGGAAGAACATATAAGAAAGCTGAACTGCTATAGCATTAAATTGTTGCTTCTGGTGCATCGCTTCAGAAAACGGCTCCGTTTCAACAGCTGTCAGGCTGTGAAAGTGTACGTTCAGGACGTGTTTTGCATTCAGCTCATCGTTATCCTTGCAATGTTTTCTTCGTTTTAAATTCCATTGTGCTATGCTTCCTGCCTTGATTAGATATGTGAATTTAATAAAAGATAGCACCGATCCTTTCTTCCTAACAGGTGGGTGATAGATGTGTTTCATCCATTTCAGGGCAAATAATGGAAGTAATCATATCA
Source organism: Macropodus opercularis (assembly GCA_030770545.1). Lineage (NCBI taxonomy): Eukaryota > Metazoa > Chordata > Actinopteri > Anabantiformes > Osphronemidae > Macropodus > Macropodus opercularis. The sequence continues at coordinate 2,766,351 of CM061112.1, forward strand.
GCAAGACATCAGTGTTTAAATTTTATTGCAACATCTCTGTTATCCATGATTGTGTTTCCAATAGTTGTTATTTTACTGGCAAAACCTTTTTTTCCACCACAGTCAGTTGCAGATATAGATTTTTTTCCTGTCTCTTCAGTTTCATCATTCCCTTCTCTTCTCCCCAGACGGCCATCAGCTAATATTGATTAGTGTGTAATGTTGCTTTGCAGGTAGGCTCGGTTTGTTGACTGTATTTCTAACAGCAGGCACTGTCGCACTGTCGAGAACAACACATTTTATGAGTCTCTTCAGGTCTGTGAATCGTAGCACTGGAGGGATGTATGAGACATAGACGTTAGGAAACTTTTTTTTTTTTTATTGCGGTGTGTTGACTGAAACTTTACTCAGTGGATGGTTCTGATTAGTAAGCGGAGGGTTCTAAAGGAAAGCCATAGATTTAGATATAAAAATGATGCTCCATGCTGTGTTTTGGTTTTGGTGATGATGATAAATGTTGAGTGAATGCTGCTCTGTTCCTAGTTTTAGCTCAGTACTATAACAACATCGGTTGTTTGCTGTCGTATCAAACCCAGTTTTCCTTTGGCCCAGGCTGTTGGGAGGCAGCGTCCTTCTTCCAACAGGATAACACTGACCCATATAAGGCTGGTGAAATACTAAACCACTTAAGAAATCCCTCAATGATCCCTGAAGAACTGGTCCCTAGGCAGCAAGACGGATATTGTCCTCTGTCTCTGAGCTGGAGAATATGTCAGGAGAAGAGCTGGAAAAATTTGTTAGGTCATGGATTTTGTTCCAAAACAGCATGGGTCAGAAAGCAGGTTTCGTAAGCAGAAATGTCAGAGCTGTGTGAGCTGGGTGCTTTAGAGGGTTCTGTCAGTGTGCGACAATAGATGTGTCTGCTTAACAAAGTCGGCGTGCGAGACGGCCAAGGTGGGAAATGTGCTGGAAATAACCGCCCGTTGTCCGTGTCGTGGCTGACTTCCTCTTAGGACTAATTCCTTGTGTTTGTGTTGAATACAATGCCAGAACTTTAACAAAGACCTCAAATTAGATTGACTGTATCGCTTTGATTCTTTTCTTCTGCATTTAGATTCGATTGCATGTTTTCGTTTTTCTGTTTCAGCCTTAATGATGCAACAGTCAAACATCGATCCATGTTGGTAGAACGAGAATGGCAGTAGTTCACATCTGACTCCTGAAACAGACAAACTGCTGCTGCTTTTCTTTGAAAGCATAACATTTATTTGCGTGGAGCTTGGCTGTCGTGTTGCTCTTCTCCTAAAGGTTCCAGCTGCACCACCAGCAGAAGCACCAGTCTGTGCTGAGGACAACTGCAGGTGCAACTGAAGACAAATGAGGTTCTCATCATTAAGCTGCAGCTGAGGAAATTGCTGCACCTGGGCTACTGGCCATTACCTTTGTAATTCCAGTATTTATACCGGGGCTTATTTGCTTGCCATACTTCAGTTAATACTGCGCAGGTGGGGCATAATGCTCCTACAATAGCTTTTTGTGCTGTGCTGGGAAACGGGCACAGCGCCTTCCTAATAGATGACAGTTTGAACTGTCACACACATGTGCAGCCAGTAAGGTGGGTAATGGCTGCGTGACGCTTGGGTTTCCCAGTTCCAAGCAGGCTCACCGACAGCTAATAGAAAGGAGCGTTCGTTATTGTTATTAGATACACCTATTTGAGTAGTGTTGCTGGGTTCTGGTCTTGATTTTGACATAATTGCTGTCCTAGGGCTAAAGTATTACATGGCCCTTACCAGTCCCTGCAGTGTATCCAGGCCTTAATGGGACATAGACGCTCCCAGCAGCTGTTCTCAAATATAAGCGTTGCCCTTGAGTGTGGTGCATTTCAAAATGTCATTTTTATTTCATGATGTTTAATGCATCGAGCCTTGCATCTCTACTTCCTGCTTCCATCCTTGAGATTAGTTCACTTTCTTTTCTCTAAGTGCATAGATACTCATAGTATCGCTTCCAGGAAAGATGCTTTATGTTGTGATTTCACCGTCTTGATCATAGTGAATGTTTAATGCACCCGTATTTCGTCTCATAAAAAAACGTGTGCATGCGCTTGCGTATAGGAATCTGCAGCACCGGGCTCAGAGACAGGGATGAGAGAGATGCAGTAATGTTTTTTTATTTTTTTTTTGACACATCCAGAGGTTGCGTACTGTTTCTTACACCCTCACAGAGACGGAGGGGGAGAGGGGGTGGATGTACAGGGAGGGATTAAATTCAAGATAGCATGCACACAGTCATGCCTGGTAAACAACCCTGGAGCAACTGAATCAACAAATCAAGCACCATGTGGAAAGAGAGTATTATGCGTTTCAGCAGCTCAGAGAGGACCTTTGTACATTTTAACTTTGCCACAGCTGTGTCGTTCTATAAGGGGTTTTATTTAATATTTTTGCATCAGTCAGTGCATTAAGATTTGAAAGCTGATCACTAATGCACCTGCTGCACGGTAGGTCTTCTCCCTGACAGACAGCTTTTTCCAGAGCTGCTGTGAAATGATAATTTTCAAAAGTTTGGTAGAAGACTGACTGGAAGCTAATTAGCTGCCTGCTGATCGCTTTCTGCTCCCCTCACAGGCTGAATGAGGCGTCTCTCTTTTTGTTATGGCTGTTCTTCATCCCAATCTGCTTTTATTATTCCACGTTAATGCGATGAATCATTTTCCATGGACAAATACAAACAAACACTTATTTCTTTTTATCACTCTTGTCATTTCATTGTCATTATCGTTTTAGTTTTCTCCTCATTTTTACCACATTAACATTTGAAGCAGTGAAATATCTGTTTTCTGCTGCCGTTTATCTTTGAGCGTTGCCTGCGCCAGTATCTCTCTCTGTCTTTATCTTAGCCGTGTTAGGATGGCAGGGAGTGAAGCAGTCGAGCGTCTTCACTTCACACTCTCACAGGGGAGGCGGCTTTGGCCGACGTGTGTGAGCTCGTGTTGGTGTGGTCCACGTGCTGCTTCCGTCTGATATCCTTATCTGCTCAACAACCATATTGTCGCATTGTATATTGTTTTTTCCTCCCCTCCTCCTTGCTGTCTTTCTCGTTTTCTTACTTTCTGTCCCTCCATCTCTTTCCCCTTCGCTTTACACACAAACACACAAACACAAGGCACCTGTTACAAGCGCTTTAGCCAGTCACAAGTGTTTCTCCAGAGACGAGCTCGGTAGATTCAGTTTCAGCTCTGCTTTCACCACAGCAGCCCCAGTGGGGACACGCCCGCCTTGCTACTCTTTTTCTGGTGTACACGCATTCCCTCAGTTACAGTTTACTGAAGACACCCTGGAGCAAACAGGGTCATTAACCCTAAATCTGTGCAAGGCAGTTAATGATTTGCCATCCTCAGACACAGATCAATGCGAGCTGTTCATTTTTGGGGTTTAGTGGACGGCGAAGTAGGACGGACATCCACTAATCAGTCATGTCCTTGGACAAAACATTGAAATTCACTTGTTGTAGTCTGATTGTCAGCTTTATTATTATATAAGTACAATGGAATCAGCTGTGTTGTTCCAAAACATTAGCTTAATATCTGCTTCCACACATCATCCGTGATCGTCCTTTCAATTAATTTAAAACGCAGCTGAACGGATCAGAAACCCTCACAGCACAAATATTGCCCAAATAATGTCAAGTTATGCAAATCAGGTACTGTGTTCAGTCATGTGGCAGCAGGAAGAGAGCTTGTTTTTTTCAGTTCTGTTCTGTTCCAGTGCTTTGTAGAGCCTTCAGAGCCCAACTGTGCCAGTGAGCATCGTTTTGAACATTTGTATGAAGGTCAGTTATTGTCAGTTGTCTTTTGAGTGACCCAGCGCGGGGTTGGACGTTGGTGTCGTACCCAGATTGCTTATCCACCGCTGCAACCTGGCTTGGTTGTGTCGTGCTAGCAGTGTTTAATGCAGCCTGGAGCTGCTGGCCTCGAGCGGAGATTAGAAGCAGGGTTTGCACAGCTCCCTCTGCAGTCTCAGGACACTTTATGAAACCGTTTTCACATATGCAACAAGGCTCCACACGACCTGTAAACAGACTTTGATCTGTCGAGTCTATGGATTTTGTTGATTCTAGCTCCAACCGTCTGTGTTCAGCCATGAGAGCACTTTAAAGCTATGTTGCTCCTCAGATGCTCGATTAATGTGGTAATCATTTTCAGTAATACTCCGTCAATAATGCAGAGTTGTTAATATAATACACCATCTGACAGCAGCCCTGGCTCCAGTGTTTAGGCTGTTAGCTTCAGTTTCAGTGTGTAAGCAGTAAGTTTGTGAGTTTCAAGGTCTTCAGACACTTTTTGTGTCTGTCGGTGTTTCTCAACTTAGCACTTAATAAAGCAGAAGAGAACCACATCCAAATATGCATTATTTAGGTATCTGCATCCTTTGCCGTCACGGGTTCGGATGCTGTCACACACTTGTTCCTCCATTAGCTGCCGTTGTACACAGTTGTAGACACGGCCCTGGCTGTTTGTGTGCATGAGAGCGTGAGTATGTACCTGTGCTTGTATGTCATCAGGGACCACAGAACACTGATGTGGTTTATTGGTTCACTAGCTGAGGTAGATCAATAGTCTGAGAGGAGGAGCAGGGGGACAACGGAGAATAATAATGAATTGAAGAACAGGAAGAGGAGGAGGCGATTCTTCACTCGCAGTGACTGTCAACACTACTCACACAGGCTTTCTGTAGCAACTAATCCCGACCTTGCTGTCTGTGTGTGTGTGTGTGTGTGTGTGTCGGCGTGTCTGCACACCCGTCAGAGAAGCACCATGTATATGTACTTAAAATCTTCCTGATAAATTGGACTTGATGTCTGTGCCCTAAAAAAGCATTTCACCTTAGCATGGAGCTATTATCCTGCAAATTCAGCCAGGATGTCAGGCTAGAAACTTCCGAGCAGTTAATCCAGTTAAGGTCAACTCTCTGAGCACTAAATCCACTTTGACCCGACACAGGAATGGTAAGTAGTGTAAACGACACACGAGTTTAAATGACACAAATTTGTGGTCTCTTTCAAAACATCAGTCCACTGCCTTCACATTCTCTCTGGTCATTATATGACATCATCATATCATTTTAGACACAGTCATTGTGATTTCGGCCTCCTTGGACAGACCTCTCTTCCTCCCCAGGTTTTGCAGATGGAGTGGAACAGCACTACTGAGCAGTGCTCATAATGTGACATGCACATACAGTAGGAGTGGTAATTAGTGAACTAATTCCCTTTAATTGGCTGGTTTAAATAGAGGAAATCTATTGCTTGCTGTGCTTTTGATGTGTGTGGGAGCTGTTATGCAAATGAAGAGGCTTTTGTTGTGTGTTTGTGACTTTGTGCTTAAAAGAAGGGCATGTGATGGTAGAGCAACATCTAGGGGAGCTTAAACGCGTTAATGTGTGAGTGTGTTGTCTGTGTGCAGCAGCGATGCAGATGGAGCACAGGACAAGAGGTAATAGTGCTAATTATGCATTCCTGTTCCTCTGGAGCATAGCGTGGCACCTTCCCGCTGCTCTGTGAACGCACGTAATCAAAGCCTATTCATGCACAAACCTCTTCAGCGTGCGTGATGTACCCTACTGAAGAGATCCTGGATGATGGCAGTGGAATCTCCACAGGACCTTGTGTATCGATGCATCCGAAACCGTCCAGGGGCTGACTGATGTCTCGGTCCAGGTCTGGCAGTAGAAGCCCCAGGACACCATCCGCTGATCCATCAGAAACAGGCCCAGTTGTTGATGACGGCACAGGTGCACTCACTTCATTGGCACATTATGAGCTGTCATGGTGAAATTGTTATCTGCTCATGTTGTTTTGTTCGGAGCCACTTGTGCGGTATGACTAGCAAACATTTTCAACTTGTGTCATTCATTCACCAAGGTCTTGGCAACGTCTGCCACCTTTTGATTCAGATTCATTTGTCTCACGTGTACATCTATGTAGTGATGACGCATCCATGGGAGCATAACACGAGCTACTGTTTGTAGATGGAGAGAGAGAGAGATTTACCAGTAAACTGCATCTGCATGTAAGGAATTAACAGCTTACACCCAAGATGCACCTAACAAAGACAAAGACCTTAACAATAGGTCATTATATATTTAAAACAGTCTCTAAAATCCATCAATCTTCAGAAAACTGAGCTCATTGTCATTTTGCAATTTTGAGACTATTGAAGACCCTCTAACAACTGGATTGATTGTTAGGAAACATTTCCCCACAGGGCATTTTTACAAATGAAATAATCTAAACTTTGAATACACCCAAGGTCTTGCGTCTGAATGGTGTTTGTTGCATTTTGGGCTGTTTGGACTGATGACAGATGATTCCTTGTAATCTATTCTCATGTGAAGGAATCAGCAGATTGCCCTTCAGCCCCTCATGTGATCACTACCTGTTCTGGAGCTAATAAGCTAATGTGAGTGGAGTTGTCAGAGCTTGTTAAGGTTTTGTGTTGCGTCTTTATGTTTGTGATGCAGTGCGGCCTTCACAGCGTGAGTATTATACTCATTCATATTTCATGCACCTTACTTCTACTTCCACTGCGTAACGCTGCTGAGAACCTGATTTCCAGGCTGGTTTCCTGCTCTTCTGACTAAATGACTCACACAGTGACTGGCTGCTCTACAGCAGGTCACAGTGAAGAGGGGCTTCTTGACGTGCTGTGGTCATTTGGACCCTTTTATAATAATCACGGTTAATTGTTGTTGCCCTCTGTGTGTCTGTCCTTGAGTGTAGTGCAGTACCACGACTAACTGGGCCACTTTATGCTACAGGTTTCATGTAACAGTAGCTCCTGAGAGAGGGTGCGTTGTAGAGTGAAATGATCCCTCACGGTTATTGTCCATCTCGTGCATGTGTGTGTGCTGCCATGTTCAGCTGTATGTCTCTGGCTTTGTGGTGCAGCGAGCAGTGCTTCATTCATGCTATGTGAAACCATGTAGAGCCTTTAGAGGACAAGCACACTGTCATGAAGAGTCTGCGTAGAGAGTTTTCTTCTGAAGGTGGAGGATAAAGGGTTTAAGTGTGTTTAATCCGGAGGGAGGTCCTCGAAAGCTCTGGCGCAAATGCTGTATAACCTGGATTAGCAGCGCTGGCATGCAGAGCTGGAGGAGGAGCCACGTCTGAGACGAGCGCTGCCTCCATCCAGCGTCGGATTAAAACGGGATGAAATGCCAGCAGTTCCCGCTGAGGTGGCCGCAACGGCTCACAATGGGCCCAGCAGAGGAAGTGGTCCTTTCTGACGAGCACGGAGTAAAGTCAGGGGTTTGTTCTTAGCCCGTCGTTCAGACACTGATCATAGCCCACAGACATTTTCAATAGCTCGTTCTTCGCTCCGTTGGTAACCCACATCAATGCAACTTTGTTAGTACTGAATAAAAAGAACTTGACTTTAAAAGTAGGATGCATTGGTTAATTTAACAGATGAAAATGATGTAAATAAAGATGCTGCTTCCATTTACACTGCATGTGACAGAAAAAGTGTACTTGTGTTCTCCATTGATTTTAGCTGTGCAAATATACTACTCACTAACTTTCAGTCCCTGTGTTTCTGATTGGATTTAAGAGTTTTTAGAAAGGAGAGATCAAATAGTGAAGACGGCTAATGTGAAATGCTCGACAGAGGTATTGAACACGGGAGCAACATGTCCAACCAATTATCCCTCCGTGTGGCTGCACAGTAAGAATATCAGAATTGCACCATTAAATCCGCAGGTGACGCATCGGGTCTAGAAGGGATCGAGCGGTTTTGATTCAGATGTCATTAAGTTGAGATAAATAGTTTTCATCTTTGGGGTGAACCGTGCTGGCAGCCAGCGGCAGAACCTCCTCCTTTACATCTGCAGGAGTCTTACGCAACACAAAGTCTGTGTTTGATGATTTTAACCAGGCTGGAGGAATATCTACAGCAATTTATTTATTTAGAAGAAGATATAGAAACAAAGTTTGATTATTCAGTTTGAAACGCACACTCACTTGTACGTTGCTCTTCTTTTTAATTTTATTCTAATTTGTCCTTTAGACATTGTCGCGGCACCAGGTCAAATTCCAAGTACTGCATAGAGTTTTTTACTGTACCTGCCAATAAACACTAATTTCATTTTGATTCAGAGAAATGCCCAGTTTCTGCAAAAAACAAAATGTTTGTTGTTGTTCAGATTCCAAAATCATTCATTATTCATTCCCTAAAGAGCTCTAATTGCGTATGCTTTGTTAAAAAGACACACTTCAGTAGCTTCCTCTGAATGTTTAAGTGAAACATCTACATTCTGAATTATTGCTGCCTAGTCGCACACAATAAATGAAACCAGGCCATTCTTTTAAAGTGACTCAATTCTCTGTTGTTACAGCTTAAAGTTTATGGTCGTCCTTTTTTAATGCTTCTCATTTTTCATCATCCCCTCTTCCCTTTCTTCTTCCTCCCTGTCAGATGATGAAGCATGCGTGGGACAGCTACAGGCGCTACGCCTGGGGTTCCAATGAGCTCCGGCCCGTCTCCAAGCAAGGCCACTCCAGCAATCTATTTGGTGAGTGAGAACACACACACACACACACACACACACACACACACGATTGATCTGTTCTCCCTGCCACCAGTGGCCTTGGCCTTTAGATTAGCAGCCAAATTGGCCGTCAGTTAAAGTCATCCATCTGTGGATGTCTCTAAAAGTCAACTTTATCATATATTTATATTCTGTTTGTCCTACTTGCCAGTTGTTGGTGTCTGTGCTGTTAATGACTAGAGAGACATGGGGCATCTTCTTCTGTCTCCAGCTTCTGTTTGGTCTGTTTGCAGACCTTTATTCTCAGTCAGCCTCTTGTGAAGGAAAAGTCTAGCTTGCTACTAGTGAGCGCAGCTAGCGAGTGGTTCATGTTCATCGCGTTGGCTCGGCTTCTCTCAGAGGAACGTCACTCAAATGAAAATGAAGGTAACAGCAGAGGAACTAATTTGACAGCATGAGAGGCAGTGATGAAGAATGAAGAGGAGAAAAATGACAACGTGACCATCTTACGACTGTTATTCTCTGCACAATATTACCTCTACAGGTAGCATCATGCTGGTGACATAAATAATGTGATGAGCTTACGCTGACTTTAAAAGTCCCATGTAAAGTCCCGTTTTAATTTGCTGGGTGAAGACTAATTGAAGGGAGCATTAAATGACAATGTGGGGTCTGGTCTGGTTGGATCAGCTGTGGTCTTCAGCAGAAGAGGAATCTTTGGAATCAGAGAGTGTTCTAGCTCCGTTTGGACTGTGCTGTGGGAGTACACGCTGTTTTTGCAGGTGTTTCTGTGTGTACACATAATGAATACTGTTATTTATTCTCACTGATTGGATTAATAAGAGCGGGGATTGGATTTTTAATTTGTTAAGATCGCTTTCTCTCTCTTGACCTAATTAAATTCTCAGTGAGAATATTTATTTAGATGCCTTCAGCGCCGGATGAGGTGTGTGTGTGTGTATTTCTGCCCGTGGTGTATGTGACAGTTTAGTGTCATTGCAGGTTCTTGAAGAGATAAGATATCGTTGGTGTGTGAAAGACGAAGCTGTGCCTCGACTGCTGATAAGACGACTCCCTTGATACCAAAACGCACTCACGTACTTGATCTGGTTTGATGTTTTTCTCAGTGTTTGTTCATTACTTGAGTGACGCCAGGAGGGAAGAAACTATTGAGATTTGTTTTCAGTGTACTTCTCTGACACTGCCTGCAATTAAGAAGAGGATCTCCACCAGTTGCGGATGGAATAGATCTAAGTGGACTGTTACAGGGCATATCTGACCACGGTGTCTTAATGTACGTTTATCTTAGGAAACCTTTAAAATGCAAAGAGCAGAAGTCAGAGTTATTTTGGAGCATCATGTCCCTTATGTCCGTCCACATCATACATCATTGATCATGGAGTTTGCAGAATGTGTGTCAAGGCACTGTAGCTTGTGAGCTTTCACTGTCTCTACACATTCCTCCATCCTGTTGCTGGTAAATCACAGAACTGACTCGTCTGTCGTGTTGTCTTTGAGAGACTTTTCACCAGCTTAACTTGCTCAGAATCGATCCCCAACCTGCTTGTTTACAGTAAACATGCAAAGCCATTTTTTGAGCTAGTCTAAGTCCTTGGACTTCTCTGCATTTGGAAGTCTGTAGCCCTCGGAACAAACATGATGTAATGGGGAACCTGCAGCATAACTTCAGCCTTTGTCCTGCTATTGAATCATATGTACCCTGTAAATGAAGGAAAAGCACTTTTGTCAACAATAGTTGGGTGAAACCTGCTCAACTTTCTGTTAGTTGTTTCTCTTTGTCTCCGACTCTCCATCCGTCCCTCCTGTCAGTGCGATAGAAAAGTAAATAGGTCTTAGCTGACTGCTCCAGCAGACCCACTTCCATCAGTAAATAAGACAGCAGGGCCCCAGGGCCTTGTCAAAGCCATTTCCAACTCCTATAGAGCATGATAATACTGCCTGACCTGGAATATTATGCAGGGAAGTCGCGTTTCCTTCCTGAGGCTGATGTACAGTAACAAAAGTCCTACTAACTGTGGCAGTACTTTCCTGGATGCCCTTCATCCTCCATCCAAAGAGTCCGCCGCCAGTTTTGATTTATTGTCCAGCTTGAAAAACGCATTAAGACACTTTCTTAATTGAATTTCAAATGTAGTTCTTCTTAATTGTATGACCTGTTTAAATCTATGATGTGTTTGTGTGAAATGGAATCACACACAGCTGAAAGGAAAATCATTCAGCAACATCAAAAAACCTTTTTCTTAGAAGAACAGACATTTTTGCGAACGTGGTCCTGGTGAAGTAAAGGTGGCCCACCTCCACTAAAACACTGTCCAGGACACTGACATGATAAATTGACAACTTGATTTCTCTGGAAGCACAGTGATGTCTGCATGTGTGCTAACATCTGACATTTTACAGTAATTGGTTATGACAGAAGGCTGCAGGCAGGGAATGAAGCAAATGAAGCAGATGCACAAAAGGGAGCTCATTAAACATCCTGGTATTTAAGTTTGCAGGTGAGTTTCCTCTGAATCGCTTGAGTCGCCTGACACTGTTCTCTTTGCCTGTCGGTCTGCTCTGACACATCGTAGAAGAAGCAGCATCACCTGTCGTCATCCAGTCCCAACAGGTCCGTAAGTTCAGGATGAGTAGGAGGCATCAAATCCTGTGGTTTTGACAAAGTACAGGCGGATCGAATAGTTCACGCGTTTGGTTCAATACAGCTGTTCCTTCAGGCCAGTGATTGGCGGAAGTATAGAGGCTGAGCCAGTGTTAAGACTTGTTTTTCAAAAGGTCAGGACTTGATTAAGTCATTCCAAATGCTTTGCAATAGCAAATGAATGCATGCAAAGACAAACTGTGAGCTTGTCTTGAGCCAGCGCATCCGTGTTGTTTTCGATTGGAGATCAGATCTGAGCGGAGCAGCCCCACCGCTTTAAAGTAGCCGCAAAGAGCAGCACCGTGGTTTCCCAGCTGGTCAAACCTAGTGGCTTGACTGCAGCAGCAGAAAGCAGCAGAAAGCAGCAACAGGCTGCCAGACGCTGCTGTCTCCTCTTGATGTGTTGTAATTAGCCAGTGCGTGAGCCGTCCCCACCCAACATGACGGACTGTGCTCGTTTTTCATCTTTCTGGTCTCCCTGGTTTCATGTGCATCAACATCCTTTGGAAAATCTCATGTTGCCAAGCACAGCTTAGAATCACGACCTGATTACAGTGGTGGAATAATTTGAAGCAGATTACTTCAGTATTTTATGTTAAACCACATATAATAATTTTGACAAACTTTTATTTTGACTTGTTTTCTGAGAAGCTAATTTTATATTAATAATCTGAACTTCTGTAGGCAGAAACCTACCTTAGGAAGAAAGCCCCTCAAAAGTCTTGGTTTTTAATCAGAGCTCATCTTATTGCAAGAGAAGGCTTCTGTTTGAAACCAGACATGAGATGTTTATTGATTGAGTAACTAAAGGGCAGCGAGATTCTTGCTTCGTCCATCGTCTGGACTGCTAGACTGCTTTTGTTAACTCTATCAATGTACTTTGTGCAGCTCATATTTGACGTGTCTAATAAATGTAACCCATGTACACCGTGACTGAGCAGAGCCATGTTGCTGCACTTTTTTATGAAGTCTTATTATGAAGCCATGTGATCTGAGCCATGATGAGGTGGTTGGATCGTCTCCTGTTCGGTCACGTCTGTGCAAAAAAGGGAAAATAAATTCTACAGCCCGTTGTTTTGCCGCGTGCAGTAGCTGCTCCAGTAGCGAGCTCTGTGTTTAGTGTGTGTGTGTGTGTGTTCCTCGCTTTAATTGACACTGTTGACAATCCACTGGCTAACAAGTTAAGGTTGAAACATCTGAAACACAGGCTCTTCCCTCCTCAGTTATTCCAGCCGAGGGCCAGCACGGGAAGGCACTTGGCAGGTCAACCAAGCGAAAAAACTCCTCACGGGAGGGTGTGTGTGTGTGTTTTCTAAAATAAACACACTTCACTGGGCCACAGCGCGTAAAAGGTCACTCCTGATGTCTCCTGTTGCAAGCAAATTGAAAAAGGCAGAGTTTTAGGTTGTTTTCCATATGGCCCAGTGTGACCTGCACTGAGCCATGTGAGACCATTATATGTGAGTGGTTTGTTGTATTGTTGTGTACAGTATGTGTCCGTTTTGTGGGTCTAACCTTTGGGCTGTTTCAGAGGAAAACAATCAGTAGGCGTCTAAGAAATGTGACAACGCCGCCGCACTGGGTTTATGCTGGGTGCGCGGTTAATTCAGCACATACACACAGACACGAGGCCACCACAGTCCATGGTTACATGGGTGGATCCGTAGCTAAAGGCCTGTGCATCTGATGCACTGAGGCTTCGCGGTGAAGGTCTATGTGCCTGCCGGCGGTGCTTTAAAGGCCAGTAGATGAATGTCTGGCTTTGACACCGAAGCTTCAAGGGTTTTCTGATGGTTTCGTTTCTTTATGTTGTTTTCCATCCTGTCCCCTGTGGCCTCCCCTCCACGCTAGCCCTCGCCACTTCTTCTGCCCTTGTCCCCTGGAGTGATGTCGCACCTGCCCATAGCGACAGCAGAGAAGCAGAACTAAGCGCGGTTTCTTACGTTTGTTCTTGACCTTCATGTGTCTGGAGTAAATGTTGAATCTTTCTGAAAATCAATAAAGCAGCTAAAAGTATTTTTGCTACTGTAGTGAGTATTGGTACTTGGGGATTTATTGTTGTTTCTAGAACCTTTACATTAAATTATGAGATGACCACAACCAATACCGACCAACTGATTTCATTTAACTTAACTTCAAAATGTTTTAGTGTAAAGGCTAATAGAGCAGAGAAACTTCACCTTCTCTCTTAAAGTCAGCAACAGCATTTTTCTTTTTCAAGTTGTAATACGCTCTAAGCAATAGTAAAGTAAATACAACCACCCAAATCGCTACTATCCACACAAAAACCTGTGTTACCACCACAATCATCCGTCCTCTCACTTGACCTGATGGGGAAAGATGTGCATACAGATCATTCAGTCTCATGCGTTTCCATCTGCATAGCTTCAGGTAAGAGCACCGCAGAGGCCTACAGGAGGTTTTTGGCTTTAAGTACTGTGTTGTTGTTAAATGTTTGTTTCCAAGGGGCGAAGAACTTCATTCAGAATAGTCCAGTAGAATGAAATCTGTTATTCATCCATTCACCTGAAGGACTTTTCACCAGCGTCAGGCAGTTTGGATGCAGTGTCACCTTTCGGTACTGCAGCCGTGTTTCACAACACATCTCCCACCTTCACTCTGCTTTCTGCATCCTACCAGTCGCTAGCGGGACTAGAATATTGTAATTGGCAGAGTGCGTTAGTATATTTCTATTTCCAGACAAGTCAATTAGTTGGTTATATAATTTGACATTGAGTCCTGTGTTGCAGCCTTGCTTCCCACACAGCATCATGTGTCTCTCTGAATCAGGTATTCAATCTATGTAATAGAAATGGATGAAGTAGTTCTGCTCCAGCCTTCCCACGAGTTTTGTTGTGTGTGTGTGTGTGTGTGTGTGTGTGTGTGTGTGTGTGTGTGTGTGTGTGTGTGTGTGTGTGTGTGTGTGTGTGTGTGTGTGCGTGCATGAGTGGGTTGAGGTTTTATTTGGTTGTGTCTGAAATGATGTAAATCATGCTCTGCACTGAGGTGGGAGGGACACAGACAAGGGAGCAGTGCAGCCGCTGACATGGGGGTATCCATCACTGGAATACAGCCTGTGCTGTAAGCTGTCATCTCCTGTGTCTTTGTTATACAATCTTGACTCTGTATCCACATTAATTAATCACACACATGCCTGAACAGCGTCCCTGCACGCCGGGGCTTTGAACCCCCGAAGGCTTACAGCAGCAGACTGCAGCGGCACAGCCCATCTTTATGTTTGTGAATGAAAACACAGCTAAACACAGCCATCAAGCGCTACCTCGTCCCTGGGAGTCAGAGCCAGACACAATTAGAACCTCTGCATCCTGTACATTATCATTATTAGTTTGGCTGTAACTTCCTCTTTTCCGTATCGCTCAGACTTTCAACACACACGCGAGTGAAATGTAGGAATGCCTTTCAGTGTAACCTTGACAAAATATGTTGACGCTTGAGTATCTGTCAGCAGAAGCCAAGAGGTTAATACACTTTAGGAGCGTGTGTGTGTACTTTCTGCCTACGATAACATGATTAGCTAAAGGCTTAGCCATCACTTTTCCTCACCTCCCCTTCTGTGACCTCTCAGAAAACACAACCACAAACCCAACGCCGCGGCAGTAGCTGAGGCCAAATGGGATCACCAGCGGGCTGAGCGTGTTGAGATCTGGATCAAATTGTAGGATTAGGGATTAGTCCTGGAGTCTTGCATTAAGTTAATATTATAATATGAGACGCTTTGGGACCCTTTTGTATCTTAAGAACATTTCTGGGCTGAGAAAGCCAGTGAGCTGAGAAGAAAAATTCAGGAAGCTGTGTTGTTAAAGACTAAATTTTCTTAAGATGAAAGCTGCCTCCAGGCTTTTGTAATGTCAGTGACACTTTGCCGGTAGTGTTTCGAAGGATGAGGCTGCTATTTTTGAGCTGAAGCTGCTGAGTCTGTATTTAGTGCAGATATTCATTTAGGAGTATGCTTATCTTTTTCTGGCTGCCTGTTTTAAGTGTATGGCAGAATAGCAAGCGCACTTTGGACAATTTCACAAAACTAATTAACAAATTGCTGGAGTTAATTAAATTGTGATGGTGCTGACATGTCTACAGTTCAAGAAGTGCTGTGATTTAGTCATTATCATGCTGCATTCAGCTGCCGACTGGAAAACCTGGAACTGCATTGCTTTCCCTAGTTTATGAAGCCACCCACTCATTGACAAAGGCTGCAGCTTTGTGGACATGAAGGAAAAGTTACACAGTCACTGGAGATGGAAGCTTTACCCATAGACACGGAAAAGTGCAAGAGGAAGCCAAGGTGGATGGCTTTTACATGCTTAGGTTTAAACCCTTCAAAGTCACGACGACTGCGGTGGAGTTAAGAGGAGAGTACAGGCAGGTGGGGTGGGCGGAGAGGACTGAAGGACGGCACTGCACTGTGGGCACCGCTCCTCTTGCCGCATTGTGCTCTGCGTCGCGTATTTAGAGGTAAACATCTATTCATGGACCTTCATATTAATGTCATTTCCCTCCCTGCTATGCAGCGCCGCTCTCAGGTCAAACTGACGGCTCTGTAACAATGACATTGAGATGCTGAAGCGTTATCACAGAGCCCTGTGTGGCCCAGAGATGAAGGGCACAGCGGAATGAGTCCACCTGTACATGATGTAATTGACCTGACATTTACTATTTATCGTGTCATGTTTCCGCGACAGTAAACCCATCCTTGCATTAAATGCTACACTACCTTTACTGATGTTTTAAGGCTCATCCAAACTTCTGTTGAAAGTACGATAGAATAAAATCAAGTGAAAACATTGCAACAGATTACAGACTGTTCCTCTAAAATATGGCTCATCTAATTGGGCAAAAGATTAAAGGGGATCATTGTGGGCTTGTTGCATAATCCCTGTTTTCTTCACTGGAACACACACACACACACACGCTTAAATTGTTTTTCTACAGACTACTGATAAAAATGTAATGCACACTGTTCAGCGAACTTCTGTCAAGTCAATCAGCGTGGAAGCAAATGTGAGCTGCCATTTGTCAGTCGCACCACATCACAGATTTCACCTCTTTCTTTCTTGTCTGATTGTGTGACGTGAATGTTATAGTTTAGTGCATCACTCTACACACACACACCATGGAAATGCATGGCATTAAACTTTACCTGGCCATGCACGGTACGAAACCAGCTAATGTGACCTGGGTCGCACTTAGTCTACAGGCCAAGACAAGTGTGGGTGTGTATACGCACACACACTGTATATATGTGTGTGTGTAGAATGAAGACATCTGACTTCAGAGAGATGAATGAAGCTTGCAATGTGAGCTCTCCTGTTTAAAACCCATTCATCTAGAGCGAGGATCCGAAAGTAAAGAAGGCAACAAAGGTGCGATACAAAAATACTACAATGCAGAAGTGGATGAAGAGTTAATGGAAGGAGGAAAGTGCTGAAAGAAACCACTAGTAAAAGGAGGAGAGACTGTCGGGCAGCTCATTAGAGGATGAATGTGAGGAGGAAAAGGACAACGGGATGGATTTGGTTTCATGACACACAGGAGCAGAAGGACAGATCTTGTTCGCTAATGACTTGGGGACCTTCAATCCCCCATTTTTCTGCCATGTATACTTATTCTGTCTGGGAACAGAAGGTAATGATTCTTGTCTTCTGAGGGCACCAGCTCTTTCATTTTTCATCCCTTCACCTGTTTCTTCTCCTTCTATTTTATGGGTTAAGTCGGTAAATTGGGAGCTTCATCCTCTACTGCAGTAGCCGTCTAGTATCATCTGACAGGCTTGAGAATGAGCCACAGTTTTATCTTACCTTAAATTCCCAAACTATCTGATTAGAATATCCTGCAATCATGCGATCAGTCTCTGCTTACCTCTGTGTTTGCCTCTGCAGGCAGTTTTCAATCAAAACACCTAATTTTAAAATACATTAATTCTCAATTATATCTCAAAGCGTCTCCAAGCTCTTTTTTTTCTTTAGCATTAATATTCTGACCAGTATTTGATCATCTGTAGCTCTCACACTTATCATACAGCGCGAGCACCGGAGGGGAAGGAAGCACAGTGACAACACAATTGATGGAAGCAAACTGCCTTGTCCTCTTTTTGTCACTCTGGAGGATTCAGTGGTGTGAAAATGTGAGGAGGATGAAAAACAGGAAGGACAAAAGACTACAACAGTAATCTGATCTGCTGCTGCCTCTGGTTACATGCAGTGTTTCTGCTGCATGCGTTGAAGCTTGAGACGACTGTTTGGAATCTGAAGTCTGCTGGATTTTGACGTTCACGTGTTGGCGTTTCTACCTCTGACGCTCGCTAATTGCCACGTTATGTTTGTGAAGTGTACACACGAACGGGGTAGGAAGTTCGTTGACAGACTAACAGGCTTGTTGCCTCCTAGTCTGAGCTACCACATGTAACTGGATCTGCTCTAGTCCATCGCTTGGAGCTTGAGATAATGTTCCTTTTATTGTGACGGTTACTGATCATGCACATTTGTTCCTGTTACAGTACATGCAGCCTGGGTTCCTGTTTACCAGAGAGCCATCACAGACACACAGGCTTCCATACATGCTCGAGTTTCCCCTGAAGACCCTGAGTAAATGTTGAGCTGTTGTTGTTCCGTTGCCTTGTCATCATGATCGTCTTCATCGCTGCGTAGAACCGGTTGACTGAAGGGTCTTGTACCACAGGTTCCTTTAAAGAAATATTAAACATTCCAGTCACAGCGTGAGCACAGTAATAGATTTGATGGACAAAAGTGGCTCCGGACGCCTTTCTGATGATTCAGCATTGTGTGTAATAGAAAGCTTTTAGCTGCCTTTAATTCCTCCCACCACTTGCAGAGGGACATAAAGCAGAAACCTCACGCAGTAACGAACCAGCAGCTTTCTTCAAGTCATCCTTTAGTGTGATTTGAGTTTTGTCCCCCTCTGGGTTTCTCTTTCTAGCTTTAGTCCCTGCCCTTGATCTGTAGGTCGGCCTCTCATCACTGCTGTATTAATGCTGTAATTTCTGCTCTCTCTTACTCACTGTAGTATTTCTTCGGTGTCCTCTTCACCTCTAAGCTTCCATTTCCATCTTTTTGCCTTTTCTGTCTCACCTCTAAGTGGCTACAGTGTCCTTAACAAGCGTGTGATGACTCAAAGCTTCGCAGAGGCTCTGTGCTCCGAATGCTTAGTATTAATTGAGCTCCCTGACACGTACACAGACTGCGGTGTTGGAGTGTTGTTGCATTCGTTGGGGGGTTTGACGGTGCTGAGATGATGATTTGTGTGTCTGCGTGTCTTCCCTCCTGCTATGAAGCTAATCACTAGAGATGAGCAATACTCCCGGCGTTTCATCAGTGCCGATAATCGCTGCCTCTCACCATCTGTGGAGCAAAATAATTTATTAACTCTGCAAACGTAGCTCTCAACTTCTGCTGTTTATTCAGTGGTTTTCCCTGGGACTGCAGCCAACACCTGTTGTCATTCATACGTATAAATAGGAATGATGGGCCTAACACTTAAGGAGATTTTCAGCATTTGGAAGAGTTGCAGCTATTTTAACCACCAACTTCCTTTCCAGGATGTCTTTTCACTCTTACACACGATTTCTAATTTGAAACGCACCAAAACATGCAAGAAAAAGCCCAAGTGTCCTGTACTATCATCTTTGCTTCTGTGTGTCTTGCAGGCAGCATAAAAGGAGCAACCATTGTGGATGCACTGGATACCCTTTATATCATGGAGATGTTTGAAGAGTTTGATGCTGCTACTGACTGGGTGGAGAAGAACCTTGACTTTAATGTGGTAAGCTGTGTGTGTGTGTGTGTGTGTGTGTGTGTGTGTGCACGCGCCCTTGTGAAGATAAACTAAATAGATTTTGCCTCAACCTTCTGCCATAATTCAGTCAATAAAGGTCTGAATTATTTATGTCTAGAGCAGAGATGAGACTTGATAGACAAGGCCTTGACCCACTTAGCATCATCATTAAAATGTTCAGGTTAATAAGGGTTAAATGTGAAGGAGCAAACGCCATCTCATCACCTAGAGGTGTGAAGGCCATGATAAGTGGGAATCTGCACACCCTGTGGCTGAAAGCTTTCATTAGATGCTGTACATTTTGACAAAGTGGACGCAGCCTTTATTTACGTGAGTCGCAGGGAAAACAGACTCTTATTTGGAGCAGGCTTATATCCGAGACGAGCTTTCATTTCCCTTGGTCCCTAGTTAATACAGGCTCAGAACTTTCTTATTGTTTGTGTTTATTATAAAGTTTCTCTGCACTAATTTCATTTCAGGCGTCCATCGGCATCAATTAGAGTATACAAACGTAATTTCTGTCAAAGCTGAAAGCCATGCTGTTCACTAATTGACTAAGTTGATGCCAGGATTTCCCAGCAACACTTGAATGCAACAAATAACAATAGAAGACATTAATCCATTGGCGGAAATCCCAAATCTAGATCACCACCTGTCTGCTGAGCTTCAGCCAAATCCGTTTGTCTGGAGCATATCTCTGGATGTTACACGCAGAGGAGAGAAAACATCGTCTGCTTCCAACTTACATGAATTCGGTGGAGAAGAACAACACTTGTCAGAGAAAACACGGCTTCTTGTGTACTTCCAGAAATAAATTATACCAGTATTTCAACACAATGTAGTATGTTAAACCATGTGTTTATGTCCATACTGTGGACTTTTCTGTCATTAGTGTGACTTTTAAGGTAAAATCTGTTCTTTTGGATTGAGACTTATTTAATGCCAAAGTGATTAAAACCTTGTTTTCGTCCTGTCACTCTGAATAAATGGGTCAGTTACAGAAGCCATTCTGTCAACGCCGATATATAATAACAGCCTTAACGTGGAGCGAATGTGTGTTTTCCCTTAAAGTGAGAAAGCCTGCTGTGCGTTTACTGTTGAGCTTAATGATGTGTGTATACGTACAGTATGTTGGTGTGTCTGACTAAAGCAAACACACTTCTCCTCTTTGATGTCTGCTCTTATTGTGGAAGCGTCCTCATTACGACGTCGCTGTTAACAGCTCTGCATCAAGGGAAACGCAAAACTGGTTTTGTCTTTCCTTTTGTTTACAGATATTATTGTGATTATGTTCGGTCTGACACTAAGAACAAAGACCATCCTGTCTGCTCGACGCGATATCATCATCACATCCTGTAGTTAATCATGCTTTCACACAAGCTTCTGCTCTGTCCAGAACTGTGGATGTTTTTTATTCTCCTGTGGATTTCTGCCACACCTGGACTTTCTGTGCCGCTGCTGCATAATCCTGCTTTATTTATGATTTCTTTGTCACTCAAACAGAACAGTCTCAGCAGGAGCCTGTTGTTTTCTGAAGCAAAGCTGCCGTTGATGGTGTGTGATTTACAGTAAGCGTTTATGTGGTGAGCTGTTATTATAATATTGAAGGGTTCGCCACCAAATCCTGAAATGGGGACTAATGTTTCATCATTGAACTATTATCCGTTAGAGATTTGAGTAAAATAATCCAGGAAAGCGCACGTTTACATTTACATACATTCTCAGAGAAGATTAAAAATGTTGCGACTGAGCCGTAAGCTGAACCTTTTAAAGCGAAAGCACTGTCACCTTGAGTTTGAGATATTTTTAAAAACGCTCACTCCTGAAACAGAAAAGAGACTCGAAGTTGTTTGAGCAGGCACAAGTAACAGATGGAAAAACTAGATACAGTGTAAGAAAACAGCTGTTACCAAGCGAAGTACAAAGGTTCTCAGTGGCTTTGAGTTGTCAGTACATGCGCCACATGGTAAAATGACAGCAGCAGCCTCCACATCAAACCTGTTTTGCTTTCTCTCTGCTTCTCAAGTCTTTTGTTCAAGGGGCTGCGGTATATACAGCACAGTAGCTGTGTTGGACTGATACTTTATATCTGCCGCAGCAAACCCTCACATCATATGCAGAAAATGATTGACTGACCAGGAAGAACCACTTTTGTAATAAAGTCTGTGAATACTGTGCTTATTCTTACCAAGCGTTTGAGTTGGAAAATGGATTAATTTCACCTGAAAGGCGTTGCACGTACTCGGGGCCCGTGGACTGTTTGATGCCTAAATGCTGCTACATCAGGAGACTTGTCAGGCCTTGTCACAGGAACGCGATGCCATCACAGCACTGCTGGTCCAGAGGGACGTTGTCCAATAGCTTAACGCAGCGGCGGCTGGAAAGACAATTCTGTGTTTCACTGTCGCTGCAGGGCCATTGGAGATGTAATGAAAGCCTTCAATCATTAAGATTCAGATGTGTTGTTACATTTGCATGGAAAGAAGCGCTTTAGTGCAAAGAGCAGAAAAGTAGTTTTCCTTACTGCTCCCATCCTACTCTGTCAAGACTCACTCACGTCAGAGGCTGACGTCAAAGTAATGATGCAGGTTCTTTGGCTATTGTAGTAGTTTTTATTATTAATTACACGCACGTAGTCTGCACAGCACAAAACAATACTTGTTTGGACTGTAACACGTGGTCACCTGGTCTAAATCTGAGTTGGGCCTGTCGTTACAGGGTTGGGGTCTTATTCGTATACAACTCGGGTTTTGTCATTTAGGCCTAATAAGACTGCACAGATTATAGACAGCGGCAGTAAAAGGCAATAATTTAGTCTTTTTGCGTTCCAGCTGCCTGTGCACTGTTGAGGTAATTATTCCATTTTAATTGGGACAAATTAGCTGCACAGTCAAACCAGCCAATCCGTCGCCGAGACAAAATGACAGAAAACATTTTGTCTGCCTCATTATTTCTTTATTTTTTTTCTTCGGAAAGGGTCTATTGTCCTGGTCTATCACTAGTCGACAGCAGATTTATGAGAGCTGTCTGTCAAATGCAAACTTCATCTGACTCTGAATCTTTTCATAAAAATGAGGGACAGGCGGAGGGGAAGAATCAGCCTTCCATTGTTCTGCCGCTGAGACAAATGGCTTTACACATTCACACACTGTTATAGTTCGTCTCCCTGGGTCCAGAAATAGCACATGGTGTGTTCAGATGCTTTTTGCATTGTCATTTGAGGTGGTATTCGCCCTTTTAGTCACTACAGCGTGATGACTGTCCTCTGGAATAATACAATAATAATAATAAATGCTGAATGTAGAATAATACATATAATGATGCTAGTGGTCAGCCAGGTGTGGTACTATATGAATAATAGCCCGTAACCTGACCTTTCAATGTTGCCGTCGCTACAGCTCAATACCTTCAACCTTCAATCCTAAAATCTTTGTGGACTGTGAAAAGCCTCCAGAAACATCCCTCTGTTGAAATGTATGCTTGTTTGAGTCACTCTTAGAAGGAGGAGAAATGTGTAGTAGGTTTTTATAACTGATCTTGATGTATTGGTTTTCTTCTGTTTCTGCAGAATGCAGAGATTTCCGTGTTTGAGGTGAACATCCGGTTTGTTGGAGGTCTGCTGTCGGCCTACTACCTGTCTGGGAAAGAGGTAAGAAACAAACTCAAGCTTCCTGTGGTACCTTCTTTGAAGAGAGATCTAAACTGATGATCCCCACAACCGTCTACCAGTGACTCCTCATCTGTTCTCACCCGTCACACTTGGCTCCATTTGTTTCCTTTGAGTGTCACTTTTAAATCGTCTCGTATTCCAGTCACACCCGGCTGCTGGTCAAGGCCTGCTGAAGGATGGAGGAAGTAGTAGTTGCTGTTAGGTGGCCTTGGAGGAGTGATGGCTGCTCATGGACAGGCTGAGTGAGTGTTGGCTCCAGCACCGAAGGGCTGTTGTTGTGGGGCTGAAACACTAAGGCAACAAGCTGAGGACAGTTGAAATGGATGAAGCTTGTGATGCTGGAATAAACAAAGCATTTGGCTCTAATGAGTTAAAATTAGTAACACAAATGCCTTATTCAGCCTTTAAATTAGTGCTTTGACAACACAATACCTCATACAACTCTTACAGAGAGCACAGGGCTGTTCTTCATGATAACATGTACTAACAGAGCTGGTCAGCTGATGCAGCTTCTTCAACCCTCCAACCCACAGGGCGGACTGAGAGTGGAGAGGATTAAACCGCAGTGTCAGAGGCTGGCAGAAGGAAAGTGGCTCTCAGTCCTGGTCCGGTCTGCCTCAAACAGGCCTGGGCCTGATCAGTAAAATTACAGCTGGTACTGACTGTATGCGCCCTATTAGCAGGCTTTTAACATTCCTGCCTGGGCACAGATTGCAGTAGGAAGCCTGGTCTGCTGGGGAGAGGAAGAAGGGAAGGTTAACAGGAACAAGCTAAACAAGACATGGAGAGAAATGAAGGATTAGCTAAGACAAAGTGACTGAAACGACAAACGAGCAAGTCGATTAGAGATATGTGTTGTGTTGAAGTGATACTTGCATCATAGAACTAGAGCTACTGTACAGTATGCATAGGCACAACAAACACAATAAACCCTTAAGCAATTTACTCAATGAGCCGTTGCACCGATGAAAAATTCCAATTTTTGCTGTATCTATTCACAAGATTAAGCTTTGTGTCCTTTCCACACCATTATTCTAGACTGATTATAGTCACCAACAATGATGACGATGGTGCTGAGAACTAATCCAGGAATGAGTGTCCCAGCTGCCTCGCTCATCCTGTAAAACAACTCAGATTAGAACCAAAATCCCGTCTCTGGAAAACCAAAGCATAGGTCTGACTTTCAGGCTTCTTACAGACTGAGGCATCGACGCAGGCATTTAGACTTTAGGTCTTCGTCTAAGGGTGGATGAAAACTCCAGCAGCAAACACGTTTACATTACAGGGGAGCTGCAGGACTTAATGCTGCAGAAAGAAAATGGATGTGGTTTGGCTGGTAAATGACTGCAGGACAAGGTCCAGACCTGATTTTCCAAAGTCCCTGCTTGGACTCATGTCAGCTATATGATATATAAGAGCTGTGATGGCATCATTGCCAGTCAGTGCTGCTTCATTTGCACTTGGCAATTATGTGCGGAAACCATATTTGCTTACCACTGTACCACAGATCAGCTTGACTGATTTCACTTGGCAGTGGATAGTTGTTCTGTGGCACAGACAACAGGAATTAGCCAAAGTTTGGGGTCCTGTTGCCAGACTTTTTCGTTTTATTGAAAGGCTTTATATTCAGTGATTGATTAAATGGCACAAAAACTGTGCAGCTTTAGCCGTTTGCTTTCTCCAAGTCCAGTATATTCACAAAGCTCAACAGCTGTCTGATCTGCAGTCCAGTGAGCATTAATCTTTGCCTTTATACTGGGCCTACAGAATCAAATTACAGACGTACAGTCACAATTACAGATCACTGATACACACCGACTACAAAGGCTCAGTGCACTGCTCAAAACCGGGTTTAGCCACTCATACAGTCCCAACTACACAGAGGCCTTTACCCCAAACAACATCTTTTTATAGCAGTATAATAATGTTTTTGATGAGTTGGCAAGAAATGGAAAATTGTATGTTTCTGAGCAACTTTACCGCAGAGTACATTTTGTATTGTAGCTAAAAGGGCAAAGTCTAAGGCTTTATTTTAGTAATTTAGGGGCTTACATCCAATCAACAACCATCACATTGTAATTAGACAAACCTCAAATCCATCAAATCCAAAAGCATCCTTCCGTAGTAACTAAATCTTGAGGAGACGCAGTTGCAAAAAAGCCAAAGTGCTGTGTAAAGAAAAACAGATGATCTAGTGAAGCAGTTTTCTCAGAGACAAAAGGAGTAACGTGCCCTGGCACAGTCGTAGGGACAGTATGCGGCTGGCGTGAGAAAATGGACGACCACTAAGGAAGCGAGAAACACGAGTTGACGACGTGAGGAATGAGACCAGTCAGGGCGGACGTCTAGTGGCAGCCCAGCGTCTTTGTGGCACATCTTCACAGTATTTGGCTAATGACACACTTATTGTTTTGCACTGGCCATTCGCAGATACATATGGTAGGACGCAGGCACAAAAAGACACTTGCTTGTCTCCAAATCCCTGGAGTTTTTGACACAAACACTCACATGCATGAACAAGGAGGCAGCCAAGAGCAACACACGTTGACAGACCACCTCCCGAGACCGACGTCCAATCAGGCACCCATCAAGACTGATCCTATTTCATTGTGCAGTCACTGGATCGAGGGAGGAGGCGTTAGAAAGCTGGATCGCTGTCTTGACACTTTACTGCTTGTTTCTCTCAGCCTGCATTTCATTTTTGTTGTAGCTCTCAGTGGATAGTTAAAGGCTCTGTTTTCCGTTGGGACCTGTCTCGCTAAAAATAAGCCCAGGCATGTCACTGTAGGTTACTTGGACTTAAAAGCATCCACCAAATGGGGAAATCTTGTATAATTGTTAAACAGTTTTATTATTCACAGATTTGTCAGAGCTGAGATCAGGCTTTTATGTAAATGTGTCTCCATAACCCTACACCAGCGTTGTGTTGGCTCATTTATCTGGGTCTCTTTATGTGTTTGTCTGTGTTCTTATGTAAATGCTCACAAAACATTTTTCACACTGAGCACATTCGATTTGGTCAAATTAAAGTATTCCTCGTGTTTGGTGCCATGTGATTCCCCAGTGGATGTGTCTGTCCCCCCCCCTCCACACAGCCTGAGGAAATGCAGCTGAGAGGAACTGAAAACTACAAACTGCATAAAGTTGTGTGTTTGTAGACTAGCGACCTGTCGAGAGGGTCTTTTTTCTAAAGGATCGAGGGATCTGTCAGAGAGTTTCTGTCTTCGATTTGGTAAGAAAAACACAGTTCAGACCCAGGAGGCACCAGATACAGTAGCCAGACCAATGTGCTTAGATAAGTGGGACTGCCATTCAAAAGTAGAGCTAAGGAGTTTCAAGGCTTTGAGAAGTTAACAAACGATGACAGGAAACTGAAGCTGCAAGTGTGTGGATGAGATGAGAGCAGCTTTTATGAAACCACATCCACCACCTTTCACTTTTTACATTGTGCAGGCTGAAAGGCAATAATTGGTTGGTAACAGTGTGTAACTGCAACTGCAAGTAAACCGTTGGTTAGCCTGTATGTTCACTGCTTATAAACCAATACACAATAGAACTTTAACTGATGAAGTATCAGGTTCTCATACAGACTCACTCTCTGACCTACAGCACAGCAACAGGCATCTTAAACGCACGCAGGCAGACACACACAGTGACGCTGCGCGTTGGCCGTAGTCGTCGGCTCCTGCGTCATGTCCTCAGGACATCCCATCCACTCAGTGAGAAAATTGGCTTTACAGGAGGAACGAAGGAGAAAAACAACCGCCTCCATCCCTTCCCCCCTGTCGGCCATCTCCGCTATATTCCTGCTGTGCCCAAGCAAAGCTCCTTACATATCCGCACACAAACGGCAAAATAAAGCTTATTTCGCTGACCGTAGAGAATGAATTTTCTGGATATCTATCTTAATCTCCTTTGAGACGGGTCTAATCTTTCCTGAGGAGGAGAGAGCGAGGCTGCAGATGGAAAGAGGGGGATTGAGGGCAGAGCAGAGGAAAGAGTCGTGTCTGACCCCTGTGATGTGCTCGCACTGTTTGCTTCAAGTGCCCCGTTTAAAAGCAGACGTCACATTAGGTGTAGGACAGCACGTTAGCTTGCTTTACTTAGTTTCTGTGTCGTATTGCATTTTCATTGATTCACTTCCAGAATTTTAGATTTTAGACAGATTTATGGTTTCACACCTTTTGTTGCTACGTGATCATAGTCGGCGTTCGATAGAGCAAACACTACCATTTATCTACATTTGTATCTATAATGCAGCATAGAATATTTGACTGGAACCACTAGGAACCTCAATTTGCTCTTAATCTCATTGTCCATCTCGGTGTCCACGGGCTACACCTGCTGGTCCTTCTCAGTCTGAGCTAATGGGATTAGCCCACTGAGCAGACAGACACTGGGCCTGTAATAATCCATGTTGTGTTGCACACGCAAACATTCAGAGCCTTTGTCTAAGTGAGCTCTGCCTCTGACCAAGCCTGGGGCATTGTCCCTTCACTGTGTTATTAGTACACACTTACACTGCCTCCTGACTCACACACGCAGCCGCTCACAGCAGTAGCCTGCTTGACAAGGGGAAAATTGGTTTGCCCAACAGGGTCACACATGGATAGAGTCTTCCCACTTTCCTGTGGCTGACCAGTACATTCATCTGTGTTGTTCGGTGTGTGCAGTTGTGAGGCCTCGTTTGGAAAAACAGCGACACAAACACGCACACGGTCAGATGAGGCACCAACCGGTCCTCGCAAACTCATTTTCCATCACTCATCTTTTGTTCTGTGTGGTACTGGTCTCTGTGAATCATTCGTCCCGAGTGACATTTGAGCCTGTGCCAAAAAGCAACGGGAGGAATGAGAAGTGCTGCTGCGTTCGTCGCAGTCATGTGCTTACGGCACAGGTCAGCACCACACTGCTGTAATCTTCTGCTCTCACAAACCATCTGAATAAATAAAGCAGCTGGCTCATGGTTTAGAGCATCCTCTCAGCTTTTAAAGCATCACATACATCTCTTGCTTTGGTTTGATAAGATAAAGCCAGTTGCAGTAGTTAAATTAAATTAAATTATCAATGCTGAGTGAAGGACTGGTGAAGGACTCGCTTCTTGTTACTTAAAGTGTGCTGGAGTCTGTCCCAGCTCAGTAAACTGCAGAGGCTCATAGAGGGAAAGGGGGAGTAAAAGTATAACTTATAATCACAATAACTACCACAGATATAATCTCTAAAAGCATTTGGCATTGCTTTGCTTCACAGTAAGTCGGTTTGCAGACCGTCTGTGATGCACAGAGCAACGTCTCATGAGGCGTAGGAGCCAGATAAGTTGTAGAATATTTTTCGTGTGTGGACCAAGGCTTAGCAGAGCTAAGTAGCTTGTTCCACCGCTGAACTGAAGAGCTTTGTGGGGATCTTTTTCTTGTGGGCCTGGATTATGCCCAGGTAGGTCTTTGTTTTGAGCCTGACTCCAGGAGAAGCCAGGTCTGAGTTCTGGAGAAGAGTCTGGGATGCTTTTAAGTGATTGTGATCTTAGCTTAGTCCGTATGCAGGTGGATTTGTGTTCACACGATGAGAAATCATCAGGTGGAAAAGACTAGAATAGATACATTTAAAGGAACCCCAAGTGTAATATTATTAAACCTGTTTGTACAAGCGAGAGGGCTTGTGTGTCCCAGTGGCTACTAGCAGATCTGTAGCAGGGTATTGCTGGAAACCTCAAAGTGTAGCTTTGTTTCTTATCCCTGTCGACTGGCCTGAAGGGAGCCGGCAGCTTCCGAGACCAGCTCTCACTGGACCTTATCGCTTCCCATGGAAAGACGATAAGGCAAAGCGGCTATTTGCCTAGTTAATAAGCTCTCGCATGCGCATACACACACACACACACACACATTTTGAGTGACGGGAAGTAGACGTCTCTGGGTTTGCTCTCACATGTGGGTATTATCAGACTGAGCCACTATCTAATCAGAGATTAGCAGTTGACTCTGGCTTTGCTATTGTTCAGCGCTTTCTCTCTAACTTGTTCCCCTGTCATTCATTCTCATGTCATTTTTGGTTTCATGGTATAATCTGTGCACGTGTGTTGCATACATGAGGGCCTAATAATGTCTTGACACATAGACAGGGTGTGAAATGCTGTGAACGTGGACCAGCCCAATATTAGGTCTACACTCCAGGCTTTCAAACCCGTTTCAACACGGTTCAAACAAGTTCTCTGATTAAGAAAGTATTGATCCGAACACTTTGTTTCTCAGGCGCTGGCTCAGACTGAAGTGCCTCAGCTTGGCCTAGGGTTCAGTACAGCACAGCTCCAGAACGAGCTTCTTCTGCACATGAGAGAAAACTGAGTGCGTTGACTGTTTACAGTTTACTTTGAAGTACTTGGCCCCTGACCTTCATTCTGACTCAAAGCTCAGGTGGATGCTGCAGCCCAGCTGTGCCCAGGGACAGAACGGCTTCATACGCAGTGTGTGAAAGCGCCGTGGCCTGCGGCTCTTTTCTTTCTTGATGCCCAGGATGGGTTTCGTGCCGCCAAACGCCCCACCAGGCTCTTTGGGAACTTACAGTCCAGTTACATCAGCTGTCTCCCAGGCTGCCTATGACTGTGTGTGTGTATCTGTACGTCATTTAACTCCCCAGTGACGTCTTTCTGCTTTCAACCTGCTTTTAAGGGCTAATGTGTGTGTGAGCGTCGTCTGGCTGTGGAGATCTGAGCGTTTTCTTCTTCCAGACAGGGGTTTGACAGGTAGCTTTGTTTAACACTTGTGCTACACACTGACTTAAAGGTCTTTGTTTGTCTCTCTTGCTGTCGCCTCCTCTTTTTTGGCAATACTGTGTTTTTTTGTAGCAAGCTCACGTTCTCCATTGTCGTTCTGTCAGCCAGTCTGTGTTCATTAGATTATAATAATAAGATTAGGTATTGTTTTATCGCTCTCTTGCTGTAAATACAACCAGAGCAGACATTTCCCTGTGACTCTGGAACATTGTGACCCAAAATCCCCGAGTCTTGACGATTACGTCTCTCGCTGCTCTGTCACTAAAATGATTCAACCTGTTCACGGGCGGCCTGACGTGGAGGCTGGGCTGTGCTTCAGGGAGCTGCGACACCAGTTTGGTCTGTGTTTAGCTTTGCCAGTGGGAGTCGGGTCAGGCTGTTTACAGACGTTGGCCTTGTTGAACTGTTCGAGGGAATATTTGACATTTTCCTCTGGATTCAATCCTTCCAGGGTTCCGGCTTGGGCTTGTTCTCTGACAACACTCGCTCTCCTCTGGGACATTTGAATGACACTTCCCTTTACTCTCCAGCTCACTCACTACACCTCACTCTGATTGTGTCGTTTTGTCTCTTTTTTGAAACGTCTCCCACTCTCTTAAATAAAGTGCTGAATTGAATAGATATCAATGATGTTTTACCTGTTATTTGCGTTTGTTTTAGGCTCTTTACAGCCGTCTTGCCTCGTCTATGGTCATTCTGGGTCTTTGTATCTGCCCCTGACCCATCAGTAATCTCAACATGCTCTCGGCTCCCGGTGCCGAGTCCTACGTGAAGTGTTGTGTAGTTTGTAAGCGATTGAATTTTTTTCCCTACAGATAAAATCAGGTGTGAGCAGGGAAGCAAAAAATCCAATCACAAGTGGCCACTGGAGATACATGAGATGCAGCTAAATGTCGGGTGTGAAGCAGTCGGCCTCAGCTGGATGCAAACACAACCTGGATATGAGCCCTGTGGTGGCAACCCTCTCAGAGCAGGCGCCTAATTGCACTGACACAGAGTTATTTCATTTCCCAGTCCTGTCGCATTCACAGTGATTAGCGTGAGTCTGTCTTTGTGGACGTCTGTCTTCCTGACGGTGCAATGACGTGATCACGAGATAAGTGCACCAAGCGCTTTATCGATTCACGATGCAGGCAGCGCTTCTCTACAACGCTCCAGTTATTGTCCGCTGAGTGGAGTTTATGTGATAAGAAATCATATTGATAAATAAAACTGCTTGGTGCTTGCCTTGCAGATTCTGTTCTGCAGTATTGTCCGAACATGCACTCACCTGTAACTTTCCTACCAAGACGGCAATTTTCTAGGTAAATTCTCCTTCTCTGTCTTCATTTCCATAGTAGCACTGTCGAAAGAGTTTGCCGAGTCAGCACTGACCCTGCCACAAGGGAGCAGAGCCAGTATTATCAGCACTGATCCAGTGAATGCGTGTTTCTGGGGATGGATATGCGAATGCAAGTGAACAGCAGATGTGTTGAGGACAAAGCGTTTTCTGTTTCTAGCTCTCGAGTCAAGAGTCTCTCAAACTCAAGAGACGGTTTCAAGCGGTGAGCTCTCGGCGTCTTGTGCTCTGGACAAAAAGCAGAACCGCTTCTCTACTGCAGCCTGTGTCGCACTTTTCTAACCACGCTTGTTGGTGAACGTCAGGAATGTACAAGTCGCGGCGTCGTTTGAAATCCTCATGGTTGACATCGCCGCCGTCAGTCTCATGTGTTTCCAGTGAACGCTTGTCTGAATGTTTCTTCAAGTGGAAATATGTGATTCAGTAAGAAATTGAAACGTAGTAGGAGTTAAACTGTAGCGCGTGTTGACATCGATTCAGCCTTTTCAGTCATGTGGTGTTTTCTCAAATGACTGTTGAGAGGATGAATTTAATTGACTTTAGACTGAGAGTACAGATGGCCGACGTCTTCCTGTCAAACTTTCCTGCCCTCCGTCACGTGTTACACCGGCAGAAAACCCCTTTGGCCGAGGGGCTGCTGTGTGTGTGTCCTTTTGTGTTTTATCACAGCTGACAGGTGGCCGCTGCCCAAACACCACAATCTCACAGGAGTTGATGTCCCCCTCTCTTTGTATTTTTCCATCCAGTCGCATTAGCATTCACACAGCTTCACCTGCAGCACTCTCTGCTAGTTGAAGGGAAGTCAGAGTTTAATTATTTTGGGCGTTAAAAGCTATTGTTGGGAGGAATATTCTGGAAATGTCCCCCCTCTTTAACACCACAGTGACCTCGGAGAAATGTGCCGCTTTAGGAAACACATTCATGTGAAGCAGACTGACACGACAACGCTGAGCTTATATGTTTCCCTTTAGTTCCATGCTGTTTAGATGTACAGTACAGGAGGAGTGAAGCCAGTTGGTAAATATTCCCCCTGAGGCTGGGACCAACATTAGCATTTTGCCAGCGACGCTTTCTGCTGCTGTTAAGTCGTAGAATTGTCTGTGCTGGACAGACTGAGGAGATAATGTTTTTATGTTACAGTAAGTGCTTCGTTCAGCTTTCTGTGTGTTGCACTGTCTCTCATTTCCTTCTCTCTTGCTTAGTCTCTTGTGCCGTTTGCTTTATTTCAGCCTGTGTTGCATGTTTGTGTTCTGATAGACTTGGACTTTTAAACGTCTTTTCTGTTTCTTTCCATTGTTGCTCACACAGTTTCCTACCTTGTTTTAATGCAATGGGTCTGTCTTTCCCAACTATTAACCAACACGACGTGGAGCCGCTAAGTGTCTCTGGCGCTGGCAGGCGTTTCAGTCTCAGCATAGCATGTTTACTGTATTACCTCCTCATAATGACACAACTACAGATTCTATAGAGGCCAACTGCTGCCCACTGTCGGATCTCTATGTGTGATCACACCCTTTCTCTTCACTTCGTTTTATTTTGATTTTTTTAATTGCATCTGCTTCTCTCCTCCAGCTTCTCTCTCCTCTTTCTCTGCCCTCTTCCCATGTGCTTTGTTTTAATTATTGCTAATTCGTCTCTTCAAATCGATGTTTATTTTTCTGCCAAGCTTCTTCCCATGTTTTCCCCCTTCCAGGAGCAAGTAATTAAACCCAGAGAGAGACTGACAGAGAGCGGAGAGGAGGACAAGAGCAACCATTCACACAACAGCAGGCTTCTGAACCCCTGAAAGCTGTCACCTCCTCAGCCTGCTGTGTGTTTATGTTGCTCTCCAATGCAGCTGTCAGGGCAGCAGCATCCATACTGGCCTCATTCAGCTGACACCCAGGCGGCCGTACCCTCACTTGCTGCTTCCACATTTAGTCTGCACTCATCAGTCAGTTTTGCCTACACAGATTCATTAATTCATGAAGTGAAATCTCGCACTTCAGAGCCCTTTGTAACGCTGCTGGAAATAGAATAGATTTATGGAGACTCCTGAGGTCCTCGCTGAATCTAAGGTCAGCATGTTGGATTTATTTTTATTTCATTTAATCCTGTATATTAGCAGACACCCTTTATTAAAGCATCACAGATTAAAGGAGAAACCAAACATGTTCTTTATTATATTTCAAACGTTCCTCTTCGTTGGCAGGACCTGACGCATACAGTAACCTTAATGCTCCACTGCTGACATATATACAGTATGAAGTGCAGGTCACGGAGGTTAACGATACCACAACAGACGCATTGTCTCTGTATTAGCTATCTGCACCACATCCACCCACAGGGTTTCGTTTGGTAGCAGGGTACAGTATGGCCTGTTTACTGGCAAAGCCAATTAGAGTCAAATGCACAATTTGAGGTTTGAAGTGGGAATTGAGATGAATGTAGTAATTTATGCTGTTCCATGTGGTGAAACAGTCTCTAAAGACTCTGTGTGTCTCCCGTAAGCTCAGAAGACCATGTGAAGTTAGTTCTTGGGTTTTCAAGGAACCTTTTGAGACTAGAAAGAAATACAGATGGAGGGAAAGGATGGATTTCGTGGATGGAGGAGAAAAGCAGGAGACAGTACAAATGAAGGTTTAAAGGCTGAAGTGACTGCTGGTGTCAGTGAAATGAGGAGGAACGCGAACATTTGTGAAGGGCAGGGGGAGGAAGAGAAAGGAGGGCAGTGTGTCAGGATCCAGCAGGGAGGAGGAGGAGGCCGGGGTGTCGGCATGGGTGGATCGCTCCGTCCCCACAGACGGGGCTGTAATCTGGGCCACGTGTCCCACAAGGCTTGCTGGTCACCCAGAGGTCTGGTTGGGTGATTCATCTTAGTTAGGGAGCTGTCCAAGTGGACTCTCTGTGGACTACCACACAGATCAGCACACGCAGAGCCAGTGTTGCTGCTTAGAGGAATGCAGCTGGAAACTTTACTGGACGAACACAGAACCTCATGAACTTAAGCACATTAAATGTTCATTTTATCTTTTACAGATTCTGGCATTAACGCCTGTCTGATGTTTTACGTCCCATTGACAGCTCACGGTGTTGACGGTTTTGACAGTGGTGAGAGCCAATCTGGACCCATGTTTGTGTAAAGGCTGTATTGACAAATCTGATGTGCTCACTTTGCCTCAGCCTGCTCCTCTTGCTTCTGCTTCGTTTAGCCTTTCAGTACAGTAAATATCCCACACTGCCTGCCAGTGGCCGCCTCCGTTTGTCTGGACTCCAGTTTTTTGGAATCAATACGATCTTGCGTCCTGTGTGCTGTGTTGAGGCTGCGGCTGTTAGAGGAACCAGACAGTGTTTAATCTAGAAACAGATGTTTGAGCCTAATATTTAGTTGTGACACTGAATTGTGCAGGGGGCACTGTTATCCTGGTTCCATCGCTCATCAGAGCAGCGTGGTTGTCTGACCTGAATGATCACCTGTAGTTGTTGTGGGTGTTTTGTAGAGTAAATTGTCTCTCGCCTGTCAGCCGTTGTTTTCTATCCCATCAGGCAAAGGGTGTAAAACGAGGTAAAACTCGTGTTAGACTATTGAGACCTAACATCCAAATGCTTCTCCCTCTAATAAGAACAACACTTAGTCAAACCCGCCTGTGGGGAATTTCTCTCACTTACTCATAAGAGCTTTGTGTTCAGTCTAATATTACATTTATATTGAATCAAGATGCATGATATTAGCCTGGAGCCTGAGCAGTAACTGACTTTACAGTGAGCCTATTTCTTGATGCAACCGTTGCAGCCAGCGAAGCCTAACTGAGGTCAATACACACAGAGTTGTTCCTCTCACCAGTTTGTCAGAAGCGTCCAGGTGTGAAATATGATTATCAACGTCACTATTTACTAATGACATCAGCCGCCAGCGTCGTGTGTGTTCATCACTTACTTTGTAATTCAGTTCCTGATTAAAGCTTGTTTGCAGTTTGCTGGATGGCCTTGGACGCAGGGTTTAATTTATTCGTCTGTGGCTCCCTGGGAGTGTTTTTACTCTGCCTCTCAGTGTCTCTTTGTGCTCCTGGCATTATTAAAGGCATTAATCACTGACATCTGAAGCCTTGTTGAACACATTTGCGCTTCCTTTAGACCTGCACACAAACACATATTTGGTGTCGACATTGCAACTGGCATCCTACCACTGTTGTTGCGTCTAATGTACAGAATAATAATAAGAAATAGATGATGATGTAGGCCAATTAATGGAAACACCTGTTAAGCACAACCCCATGCGCTTCACCAGCACATTTGTAAAATGATTTCCGTCAACATTGACCATTTTACCCTATGTTGCTGTTCAGCTGCTTTAGCTCTTATCAGCTGAGTCTGGAAAATGACAACGAAACTACAAAGAGGTTGAGCCTTTAATCAACTGCCTGAAAAGTATCTTTGTTTATTATCTTCTTCAGTCCTTTATGTTCGGTTTTTCTGTTGTCGTTTCACTCACTGTGACCTTTTCCTGCTTCTGACTTTTGAAGGAAAAGCTGTAAAGTTGCCATGTTGTTTTGACAAGTAGCCTCTTGAGCCTTTCTTCATCACAAATCTTTTTTTTTCTCCCTCCTGCCCTTGTCTCTGCTGCGTGTGAGATCCCCGGGGAAGGGAGCTGTCAGCTGGCTGACATAGAGTTTGCTACAGGAGCACCTATGAAAGATATTACTAAAGAGAAGATGAAAGTAACGGATGAATGAAACGCCTGCATGGGTGAATTCATGTGCGGTTCACAAAACGTAGCCTTAAGACAAATGGGGATAACATAGACAGGATGAAGCTTTCTCAGTGTTTTGTTTTTAGCCCCCTCTCACAAAGCGTAATATTTTATGTTTAACTTATGTTTGCGTGTCTTGACCGTGAGCAGCTCCGTTGCTGCACGGGATTAGAAAAGCTGAAGCAGACTCGCTGGAGCATCGCTCTGACTCTTCACTACAGCAGCTGTTTGTGTCAAGCTGCAGAAAGCCTGGCAGCAGTGTCGCAGTCCACCATGTCCTGGACCAGAGCTTATGCAAGAAGCCAAATATGGAAATACTTCGCATTTACAGCAAACGCTGTCGGACTTCAGAGACGCGACAACCCCTCGGCTCCAGCTGCTGTGAAGCTGTCCGCTCACATACGCTGCTGCAAGGAAATTCACAAAGTCTAACAGATATGTATTCAAGGAGCAAATCAGGTTCTTATGGCAGCAGAACACACAAATATCAATTCATAACTAATGTCATGAATGTTGAAGAAGGTCAAGAATATTATGATTGTTTGTCCACAATCAAGCTTCAATTCATGTATCGATTGCTGCGAATAACCAAAACAACCTCACACATGCAAGAAAAATCTCAACCACTGGCATCAGTTCACTGTCAAATAAATGTGAGTAAATCTGCAGAAGCGAACAGTGTGTGGTGTAAAATGAGGTTGGTCAGTTGAAAACGACTCCGATTTTACGTTTTTCTCACTTCTGAAGGACGTCGCTGCCTATTTTTATGCAGTAACAGATCCAGGTAGATTTGCTCTTTTGCTCCCGATGTTCAGTTGAATATTCATGAAGTTATTTAAAGCAACACCAGGTTCCTGTAGCCGCTGGTGGTTTCAGCTGGAGGACATTAAATACCCACCACCGGTTTGACTGGGAACGACTTCTAGGAGACTAAATGACAAAAAGTGAAGTAACAACTTGTTCGTTTTAGTTTTCGACTTTCATACAACATAAATAACGTTTCCATGACCCACAATGGGTAAAGAAGGATTTTAATGTTTTAATGTTTTGGGGGAAAAAATTACAATTATAAAAAGAAGGAGGCAGGAAATTCTTGAATAAGAGACAAAGAGGGATCCTAGAATTCACAGAGATTGAAGGAACATTCCTGACTTTCCTGCTTCATCACGTGTGTGTATGATGAATTAAATCAGTCTGTCTGCCTTCCTTCTGTCTTTGTCAGGTGTTCCGTCAGAAGGCGGTGGAGCTGGGTGAAAAGCTGCTGCCAGCCTTCAAGACACCCACCGGCATCCCCTGGGCTCTGCTCAACCTCAAGAGGTAGAACACACACTTTGCCTTTCTCTCACAGTCCACTCCGGCGCTTCTCCAGGCAGCGGGTCTGTTTTCATAGCACGATACTTTAAAGAGCTCTGTGGTCGGCGGCCTGCGTGTGAGCCGAGAACACAAGGCTTCTTTATTTCAGTCTGAGCTGAGATGTTTTAGCGTTGGGCGATTCCGTCCCAGCAGCCGCTTCTGAAACTAAACCACATAGAAATGACAAACCAGGACCAAAACCGAAGCCAAAGTCAAATGACATCAAAATGATTTTTCCAAATTTAAAATGTTTCCTTCTTTTTGTTCCACACAGAGAAAGACAACACACTGCTGATTGTCAGCCATTAATTAAAACGCAGGTTGTCATGACGATAAACGCTGTGACAAATTAATTTTCTTTCTGTCTGTACGCTAGACTAGGCTCACTCGCATGGTGTGCGTGCGTGTGTGTGTGTATGTGTGTGTGTGTGTGTGTGTGTGTGTGTGGCTTTTTTGTCCCTGGAGGCCTGAGCAGATTGCTGGCGATGATGATTTTACCTGCATGACTGACCTATGTTAGATTGGAAACGCACGCGCACACACACACACACACACACACACACACACACACACACACACACACTGAGGTAATGCATCACTGAGCAGGCCTCCAGTTCCCATTTCTAGCAGAAGGTTGTCTTGTATGTGTTTTGTGCAGATATGACACATTCTGAAATTAATACGCAATTAGGAATGAAAAGTTGTAAGTGGTCTTTTGAGATTGTGACAACCAACGCTTTAGACAGTGCAGATGGAAACGGCTGAAGGACTTTCCAGATGTGTTTTTCCAGCAGAAACGTCGGTGAAGTCTTTCTGAGGCTTCGTTAGGAGCTTTTTCACTGCCTGTGTAACCTTGACACAGATTGAATCAGAATAAATCTGTAAAACACACAGGCACACTTGCTAACAAGGCCCAATTATCATCTTTCCCTTTATCGTCAATATCCCTCCATCTCCTTTACCCTGTGTTCCTTCATTATTCATATTTTAAAAGGTTTTTCTTCTCGTCCCGCTGTCCCGTCCGTCTTACCCATACTGACCTAGTAGAGCGTTCTCTTTCAGGACGTCAGATTGTAAATCCACTCACTCTGTGGCCTTGTTCTTATTCCCTCTCTGCGGTTTTTCAGCGCTCTACAGAGCCCAAGTGGGGCCACAAGAAATAAGGCCATAGTTTAAAAGGCCTTATTGCTTCTGCACTGGGAAAAACTTGTTTGCTCAGTTGCTCTGTGTTCATTTTAAAGAACAAGATAACTGTAATTGTCTCCATCTTCTGATGTCTCTGCTGTTTTTAGTTTGTCGAGACCAATTAAAATGGGTTTTATAAGAACGTCTTTGTCATCAAAGGGCCTGTTTTTGGCACCGTGTAGTAACTGGTGCATAGACTGGGACTGTTTCTAGGTGTGTGTGTGTAATGACCCATGTGATCATTACCTCACTGGTTATGGAATAACTACAGATATGATGGAGTTAGTTTAGTTTGTTCACGAAAATCCTGGAGAAGTAGTTTAAGTCAGAGGGTTCATTTACTTTTTCAGTATGGTATGGAAAACACTCTAAATTATTCATCGGTGTGAGCAGAAGGAAATCTTCTCCCTCCAGCTGATTTGTTTTCTGGTGAAGCACAACCTCATCTTGGCCAAATCCAGGGTCTGAAAAGTCACTTACTGTGTCTTTGTGCGGAGGCTTTACATCCAGAAAGGTTAGAGCGTGTCCACATTGAAGGTGCGTCTGTGCTGTGAGGTGTTCAGGGACTCTATGGAATATAGATCATCACAGGTCTGTAGGCGCCCCGCCCTAAAATAGTCAGATACTATGAGATAATAGTCAATCTATCCATTGCTTATTCTAGGTCTGAGTTAAACTGTGTAATCTACTGTAAATTCACTCATTTAGATGTTTCACAGCCACATGCACAGTGTGTGTAGCCGTGCTTTACTGTACGCTCTGTACTGTAAGTGGCTTCCTGCTTAGCCTAAGGGAGGCCGTAGCAGCTCTCTTTCTCTGACGTTCCTTCGCAGGGATGCACATCCTCTAGTTACCGGGTTGTTATCTGCCTCAGCCAGTCTGTCCCATAGCTCTTCTGTTAGCATTCACAGTGATACAGCTCCTGACTGGCTTTGATGGGACCAGGCACTGCTGAGGAGTCCGGGTCTGTGCACCCTCCTAACTTTAGCTGTTCGTTCCTTCTACATCACGGGGGAGAAAGTGTGGCGCTCACTTACATTACACACCCAGCTTCAGTGAAAGCTTTGGAAAACGCTTGTTATTTATCTTGTAATTACAACAAAGCAACAATTTAGAAATGTGAGTGACTTGAGCCTGTTGGATTTGCAGCCCCACAGACAGTAGCTAGAGGAAAAACTCAGCTGTGTAGTCAATCCGTTGCTTAAAGCGATGTCATTGCCTTAATGACTCTGCAAAGCTAACGCTAAGCTCTCCTGCTCCGGCTCTCTTCTCTCATCTCCTAGAAGAATGTGTAGAAATAACAGATTTGCTCCTTCAGCTACGGACTGTGAGGCTGAAGGAATCCGTTGTGAGCTCTGTGGTGCTGCAGCTTGATTAATAGGACGAGATGGAGGATGGTGAGGAGTTCACACTGCAGCCGGTGACCTGACCTGTGACGCGGCCTTGTTCTTCCAGATGTGATAGGAAAGCTAAGCAGGTGATCTATTGGTAACATCTAGGGAAGACGGCCTCTCGTATTTTTATTGACAGCTGCTGACGGGGCTTTGCAGACATGTTCAGCTCGGCGTGTTGCTAGATGCAAACCTTTCTGGGTGTTTTTACCTTGGTAATGAGCACATGCTTGTACATACAGCACACAGACATGCTATCAGCAGCAGCACAGTCCTGCTGCCTTGGGGCACTTTACAACAACAAAGAAAAGTCTGGCTTTGAGAGTATCCAGAGATTTTGTTGAAAGCACACACACTGAAATTTATACAGTCAGTGCAGCTCTCCTCGACAGTAACCTAAGGCAGTGGAAGGCAGTCGTGATTTAAGGTCTCTAATTAAGTTGCTAACTGTGAATCTATCGCAATTCACATTTTCTCTGCCCCTGGAGGAGGAGACGTACAATAGATTTTACGACAGAAGAAGAAATATTGAAGGAAGGAAGGAAGAAAAGCGGCCGAGGCGCGGATGAGGACGAGCACAGTGAAAGTGTTGGCATAAGGAGCAACAAAGGAGAAATGGGCCAAAATGTGGGTTTCATCCAGCCACAGAGGGCAAATAAACTGCACGAGTGTGTTCTAACGTATTAGCGAAGGGCCGTGAGGGGGCGCCTGCTTCTGCAGCACGCTAATTTATGGAGATGGAAGCCTTTTCTGCCTTTCCAGGTTACTGCTTGGCATGCCTGCTGTTGTTGGCTTTGCTGAAGCGACTGGAGGGTATGAAAGTAGCAGTCTGCGATTTGTCATTTCACAGCTGGCAAAGAAAGGCCACGGGTGTAGGAGGGAGGAGGAGGAGAAACAGACACGTGACCAAAGGGATGGAATCAGATCTGAAGGTCCTGCAATGCAAACTGACACAATTAACAGTGACCCAGTTTTTATTTCATTTATTTAGTATGAACAGCTGAAAACAATGTACATCAAACTGACTTTTAGCAGGTTCGACATCATAATAACATCACTGGCGTCGTTTTATTCCTTTAGACTGAGACTCAGCGTGTAATAAGTGTCATGACGTCCCGTGAGAGATGAGAAATGTAGAGCAGGCTTGGTACCAGCGTTGGCTGGTCAGACACAGCGGTGGAGGCTGATCAGACTCGCACAGCGGGATCGTGCCTTCAGTCCCAGTGCAGGAGGCGACTGGGGCGGCGCGTCGATGCTCACCACCAGGTTCATTTAGCACAGAAAGGAGGCGAGAGGATCCTGTATCCACTGCAGCTCAGACGTTCTCATGCTTCAGCCTTTGAATCACCTTGTGTGTATTTCCTGTCATGGCTCGTGCCTTTTGCATTCATATGCATATGCTTTGTGATGATATGACCTGTTCAATGATCTGACTAGTGGCTTTAACGTTACCTAACCACAGGTCAGTCATCCAGCCTTGTGTGACGCTTTGCTCCTTAAATACAGTAGTGAAATATTTCATTTTCTCCGACCCTGGCAGTGAAATCCATGACTGTATTGACTTACTGGGAGAATTTTCAAAGTCTTGGCAGAGCATCTAAGAATGAATTCAGCTTTCATGTGTAAGAGCAATAACATGTTCTTTATTCTTTGAAAAGTTAATTAATCTTGCTTTAAGAAAATGTAATTATTTAGCTTAGTTAATTTAATAAGTGTGTTCAAACAAGCAGAGAGGCTCTGGCAGTTCTAACTTCATGTTAATTAGGTTCTAGCCTCTATCAAGCATCTGGAATAGTGTTGGATTTGTCTTTCTGCAGCTTGCAGGCACCCTGCGCAGAAGAAAGATATTCCAGACACATCCAGCGGCTCCTGCATCACTCCCTAGATCTGCTCTTCATTGGATTGTGTGTGTCTGGGTTGCGCAGCAGCTTTTCCCTGCTGTTCTTTAGTTTGCTCTCCTTAACAGGGATTTGCTGTTTGTCACATCGGGGCAGTGGGAGGGATTGAGGTGGACGCGTGTGTGTGCCTCCAAAGAGAAGGGATTCATCCTCAGGCCGGTCACCACGTGGGTAGAGGGGCGATAACGCAGTAATGCTGCGTTCCTTTGGAAGTTGAAACACATTTTGGATGAATTAATGCGTCTTCTAAGCCACGTTAAACCTTGTTTAACTTGTGCATGTAATTATAGGCAGCAATACAAAACTAAACACACTTGCCAACTCGGTCTTCATGGGATGCTCCCTCTGTCCTGACCCTCGTTTCTGGCTCGCTGCTCGCTGCCTGATGCCGCCGTGGCTGAATGGATTAAATCCACGGTGTAATGGGAGACAAATTATGGCTTGTGCAGCACGATGAGTTGAAGGCGTCATAATTAGTATGTTCATCCACCTCCTTTGGAGACGAGTGTGTGTTTGGCACTTCTCCTGGTTCACGCTGGTGCTTGTCACATCTTTGATTTGTTGGACGCTTCCGCTGCTTCTGCTTTCTTTGTATGCAAGTGTGTGCTGGCAGTGGATTTAGGTTCAGTGTTGGTTCAAACATCGACTCGTGTCCTTTGCCTCCTCCACCGTTACTGACTCTTCTTCTGGTTTTCTCCTTGTACAGTGGTGTTGGTAGAAACTGGCCGTGGGCATCGGGTGGAAGCAGCATCCTGGCAGAGTATGGCACCCTGCACCTGGAGTTCATGCACCTCAGCAAACTCTCTGGGAATCCAGAGTTTGCTCAGAAGGTAAAATCGTATTATTCTGACTCCCAACAGCTGCGTTCTAGGGAACCTCATCTGATTACACTCCTTCCCATGACATTTGCAGCCATTGCTGACCCTCCAGGATGTGACACATGTGAAGCTTCGTATTGTGTTTGTCAATGCTTTACCCTTATGGTGTTTGTTACATACTTTCTTTGAATCGTTAGGTGATGAATATTAGGAAGGTCCTCAATCGCCTGGACAAGCCCCAGGGGCTGTATCCCAACTACCTGAACCCCAACAGTGGCCAGTGGGGCCAACGTAAGTCTGCATCACACGTCTTTCTGTCCGTCTTAGTTCCCTGCGTGTTATTTGTGCGAACATGAATAAAAGCATTTTTATATGTTCACGTCACTACATTTTAGTAAAAGCTAAATGAATTTAGTTCTGTAAGAGGTTTAGCTGCACATGTAACGTGGATACTGTGATGTGTGTATGAATCATGCAGACAAGATAAAGACACGTTTCACACCTGCTGTAAACACAGTGTTATTAAAGTGATGACCA
Source organism: Macropodus opercularis (assembly GCA_030770545.1). Lineage (NCBI taxonomy): Eukaryota > Metazoa > Chordata > Actinopteri > Anabantiformes > Osphronemidae > Macropodus > Macropodus opercularis. The sequence goes on from CM061112.1 coordinate 2,809,036, forward strand.
CAGGCTGAAATCTGTGTAACATGGACTCAACTCAGAATCTGCCATAAAATTAGCATTTATCACTGGAAGGGTGTCATCAAAGTTAGACCTTCCCTTTCCCAAGATGACACTGAAACACTGATGCATGCAAATTACCACTTGTCTAGATTACAGCAGTGAACTTTATGTTGATCTCTCAAAGCAAACCGGGATGGTACCTGTAATTTGTGCTGAGAAACACCAGGAGAGGCCACGTATTGCTCTTATAATAATCACCACGCTGGCTTCAGCCCAGGCTCAGAATTTAAAGGCCATTATTTTTCAACTTCCTCCTGAACCTGCCTCTAATGAGCCTTCAAATGTATGAGTAGCAGCAGTTCTGTGTGTCGCACGGTACCGTTAAACGTAGGAATCCAAACAAGCCAGAGCAGAACTTCTGTTGCTCTGCTCTGCACATCGCTGCCACACTCGTTGACTTTCTTGACACTCAGTCCACCTGGAACATCACATGGTCACACACAGCGACAGCATATGATTTAAAATCCATTACTGGAGTCCAAGAAGTGACACTTAGGACAGAATAAAAAACATGAAGTTATACCAAGAGAGAAGCTGAGTAAGTTCAGCAGTCTTTCCTAATAACAGTGAATGATCCAGATCTTCTCAGCTCATCAGACCAAACGGTGACAAACAACGCTCAGATGCAATAAACAGACATGATCAATATGTTCTTTACATATAACCATGCAACCATGTCCAACAGAGAGTAAAACAAAACAACACAAGAAGTGAAGAAACCAGCAGGAATCACAGAGATTAGACACACCAGGCCACTAATCTATTACAAATGCTCCGCTTGGAACTGTTGCAGAAACAGAGACTTTTCCTGCTGCTACAGCTTCTGAGCATTTCAGGTTTGAAAAGGCTGAACCTTCATTGCTTGGATGCTTTTTGGTGGAGCTCGTCTCACCTTGTGCTCGCTGTCCAGCTGGTGTCTCTGGTCTGCTCCCTTTTGTTTTCATGTTACATAAAACTAGCGAGAGCACGTCCGCTGTTATCACTGGCGCCGTTTAGCTGACGCTGTTAACCAGAGCCAGGAGCTGTGTTTTCATCTAAGCATCCTATGCTAATTTTGACATAGTCAATTAGCATTGCTGAGTACAAACAGCAAGTTTGAACCAAAAAATAAATAAAAGCCCTCACTCACGTAAAAACGCTCCAATGCTTGTGTTCGTCACTGAGGGTTTTTCATCTAGGAGGAAATTATGCAACAGTAATGCTTTGTTGAATAAATTATGATGTAGGGATATTTGCAGCCTAATGTTGTCTGAGAAGTATTTCAACACCAAAGCTTCCCAGAGAAGCTCATCCTGTTTCTGTCAAATGCTGTACAAAGAGTATTCGACTTGACGTGTTTGCTGCGTCTAACCAGCTGTTATGTTAACATGTGTGGATAGGAAACGTTCTCACTGCCTCCATTTGCGAGTCATAAACATCGTCGCTGGGGCTCTGGGGTAAACCTGCGTCGCCTCTGCCCTGTTCCAGCCTTATCAGCACCTTATCAGCTCAAAGCCAGAGGCCTCCCTCCTCACTTCAGGATGATCACGGCTGACATTTAATCTGTGCACACCGCAAACAGGGCCGGACCCTGTTAATGACTCATGCATATGGATGAGCCTTCAGTGGCAATCAGCAGGGCCGATATCGCTTTCACAACGGTTTACTGTAGCACACGAAACCCATTCATCCAGCCCTGAGTCACGTGCCGTTGAGTTATACTGTTGTTTACCTGTGTGTTGCAGATCACGTGTCTGTCGGTGGTTTGGGTGACAGTTTCTATGAGTACCTGCTCAAGGCCTGGCTGATGTCTGACAAGAATGATGAGGAAGGCAAGAAGATGTACTACGATTCCCTCCAGGTAACAAATGAAAGGTTGCTTCAGAAACGGAATCTGGTTTTCACTGGTGGTTGTTTATTTCACGTCAGTGACTGTAAATCATTAAGTCGCGCAGAGAACATGTACGTGTGCACCTTTGCACTGACAGACATCGAAACGAGCCTCACTAGCTGCCTCTGTGCATCTGAAGGAGCTCAGCATGTGCCAGCTGTCTGCAGGAATAAAGCCCCATCAGTGAAGCACCGGCCTTCACATCACGCTGCAGCGCTGATCTCCGTGGGTCGGAATTTCCATGCTGATGCATTTTGTAGCACTCAGTCCAGGATCTGGTGCCAAAGACCTCAAATTTGATGCTGTTCCCCTCAAAAATATCCACAATGTAGCTTTGAAAGCAGGTGGTGACTAGAGGGCGTTTCTCTGCAGGTTATGGCTCCACCCATCAATGCTTCGTGCCATAGTAAACACTGTGCACTGACTGCAGCTCCCTGAAAAACCAACACACACACTTGAGTGGACGGCAAATCATCAAGTTACAATAACAAGCAATGGGACTCAGCTGGAAAAAGCTGATGCTCGTCTCTCTGTAATATATTACAGAATTAAACATGCCGGGGTGCCTTCGCTATAATCCCTCTCCATCTTTAAGGATTATGGGCGTTCTTGGTGCCCCTCATTTGAGTGGAGGCTGGTGCAGTGAATATGGTGTCCTGTAACATCTGTATGTGTCTCTCTCAGGCAATCGAAACCAGCCTGATAAGGAAGTCGAGCGGTGGGCTAACCTACATAGCGGAGTGGAAGGGGGGGCTGCTCGAGCACAAGATGGGTCACCTGACCTGTTTCGCAGGCGGCATGATCGCCCTGGGTGCCGACGGGGCTCCCAGCGACAAGACGGGCCACCAGATGGAGCTGGCCGCCGAGATCGCACGGACGTGTCACGAGTCCTACAGCAGAACCAGTTAGTCACGTTCGCCTTTAGCGCGCTCACTCTGGTTTGACCTGTTGGGCCTGGTGCCATTTTAGCTGGTCTGTCTCTGAAGCCATTGTCCTTCTCTGCAGCTTTGAAGCTGGGTCCAGAGGCGTTCCGCTTCGATGGCGGGGTGGAGGCCATCGCCACCCGCCAGAACGAGAAGTACTTCATCCTCCGTCCTGAGGTCATCGAGACCTACATGTACATGTGGAGGTTCACACACGACCCCAAATACAGAGAGTGGGGCTGGGAGGCCGTTCAGGTAGAATATGCTGCTTCTGTTTGGACTTTTAATTGGTCAAAGAAACAACAAGCATATGAGGAAGGATGTAAGAGAAGGTGAAATGATTAGTTTTCTGTGTAGCACATCCGCTTCATGGTTTGGTGATATTTGACCTGCTTTAAGAGCTTGACTGATGCAAGCTGTGCTTCTCTCTCCGTGTCTGTGTCCAGGCTCTGGAGCAGCACTGTAAAGTAGAAGGAGGCTACAGTGGCATCAGGGACGTCTACGTTTCAAGTCCAAACCACGACGACGTCCAGCAGAGCTTCTACTTGGCCGAGACGCTCAAGTAAGGCACACACGCGTGCTCAAGTAAGGCACCTTCACCCCTTGGTGGGTGAAGGTGGATGGGTCCAATATTTAAGCTACTAGATTCTGTTTCTTTATTTTTGCTTGTGATGCAGAAAATGGGAAAATAATTAGAAACAGACTTTGTACGAATAATTCGTTCCAACGTTATGACCAGTCATCACCAGTGTTTCTACAAAGCCTTGACTGTAAGGAACTACTGCAAATGTCTGAGGCTTTCTCATAAATAGTGGAAATTTACTAAGGGCCACTAACTGAGAGAAGCTCTGCTCTGCAGGGAGCTTCTTCATCTCACTTCTTTCTAATAGTCGCCTGATTTCTTTACTTAACTGCCCCCGTGTGAGGTTGTGTGTTAACGTGTGAGTGCGAAGCCACAAATGACTGTGTGAATGTGTTGTCAGCCACACAGTGTGATGTCTGGTGGCTAATAGGGCTTTCCTCCTCAGATGGCTCTCCAACTGTGCTGAGCGAGACGGTCTGTTTAAAGCAGACCGGCTACACTAAAGTGTGTGCAAATGAGACAGTCCCCCCGTCCGGCAAGTTGGATTTTGTGTGGGCATAACATTTTTCCTAGACAAAGTAGAATGAAGTCACAGGAAATGCCTCATTAGCATTATCCAACATTAAAGGCCTCCCACCGACAGCTGGAGGAAAAATAAGAGTGTAATTGACCACCAGCTTGGACAGGAACACAATGATCGGCCCATCCGTCAGCCAGCATCATACCCTTGATAACGCACCTCATCCATCCCATTTAGCAGCACACCCGTAGGTCTAATCCTGCTAATGTAGCTGTGGACTCTTGGCATAGCGCGGCGTCGCTTCCAGGATTCATCTTCCCGCTGCTGCCAAGGACACGGCCGTACTTCACACCGCCGCCTGCCTTCAGCCGCTCGCTGCTGTCTAGTGGTTTGTTGGCAGGCAGAGGGCGGCGGGGACTTGTTGTGGCGGGTGAGGGATCGTGAACAACCAGCTCCTCTGCTGAAATTGGCTTTTTTTAAACGACACAGATCTGAGCCAAAAATCATACTTCACCACATTTGTTGTTTAATTAACTGGAACTATTGGATTCAAAATATATGATCATCAAAACGCACTTTACTCTTAATAGCTCGTGTTTTTTATTTGAGTTTAGGAAGCACGACGCTTCCTTTTACTCAATAACAGTACGATGCCTGGCTGATGTAACTATGGCTGCTGTGTAAATAACAGTATTCGCCTCTTGTTTCCTTTTATCTGTTACATCATCTGTTATATAACTGCTGAGATATTTTCTCAAATGTAGTTGCAAGGTGAAGAACATATTCTAACGTTCAGTGCAGACAGGAAGACAAAATAATGAGTCCTCGCTGATTCCTCTTTTCTTCTTCGTCTGATTGGAGAATATTCAACCAGGAGCCGTCCTGAAACTCACTTTATTTACTCCGGTAATGGATGATGTTTCATAAGATTTGATGATGCTGTACAGGCGAATTTCATCAGTTAAGGTTTCATAAACAGTTTTGATCCCGAGCCGCACCCGTGCTTCCCTCACAGTTCCACATCTGTTTCATCACTGCTCTGGCAGGAGGACGGCTGATAAATATTGCAAAAGCAGAACACAACTCAAAATATTATGGGAAGCACAGAGGAAGAGGCAGCGTGGATCCCGAAAGTAGTCGTCGCTAAAAAGCAATGAAAACGGGGGTTGAAGTGTGTTTATGTAATCAAAACATTGTCTGTCCTGAAGATTTCAGTGTTAGTGCTGCAGCTCTTGTCCTGTTTGAAAGCAGACAGTCATCATCTGGACCTGCAGCTGGACGGAAACACTCAGGGTCCTAAAAGCTTCGCTGAAACGGAAGCGCAGCAGCGGATCCACTAGTTCAGCTCAGTCCAGCTGATGTTTTGCGGTTGCTTGTGCTTCCTCCTCCAGGTATCTCTACCTGCTGTTCTCGGACGACGACCACCTGCCGTTCGACCACTGGGTCTTCAACACGGAGGCTCACCCTCTGCCGGTCATCAAGAAGGACAGAACGGACAACGAAGTGGAGTAGCCAGACGGTCTGACTCTGGACCTGCAGTCAGCCAGCGGTGACGGATTCAAATCTTTATTTTCTGGAGCTTTAGAGTTCACCTTAGTTGTTTCCATGTTCATGTGGTGGAGTTGAGGCGGTGACATTTACTGCTAGATGAATAACCAGAAACCCGTAATGTGATGAATTCCTGGATGTGACATCTGCGGACTGGGAGTGAACGTCTGTGACACTCTTGGATTATAAAAGTGGTATTTCCTCAAGGTATCGCCACATGAACTCAGAGTGTGTGTCACAGCTCGTTCACAGGGACGTCTGTGGCCAGTTTCTTGTTATTCGGTTGTTTTTGTCTGCGTGTGTTTTGCTGTGAAGGACAAAGAGCCGAGCCGGTGGTCGTCCTGATGTGGACACTCTGAGGGTCCACGGCTGACTAGCGAGCTGCCGACGCTCGGCTCACCTCACGCCGAGTCTCTTCAGTATCCGCATAGGAACCAGTTCTCAGCTGGCTTTGCTTTTTAAACTCCCCGGGGGTAACGGACACTCACAGCACAACGGGCGCATCTTCTTACAAACCATCTGCTTCCCCTGCTGCAGCCTTCCACCTGATTCCCTCCTTCCTTGCTCTGAGTTTGGTGCGACCGCCAGCGGTTTCCCCACAATGTTTACACACAGCAGCACACGTCAGTCTTCGATGGTCTGTGTTTGTCTGGCTTTTTAATTTCAGGATTAGTGGTTCTAAGGTTCTCACAGTGTTTCTGGGCCTCGACCAATGCAGGCTTTGTAAAGCTGCTGACATCTGCACTGGAGATCATATCACTGTTCTTCTTCTTCAGTGAAAAACAACTTTTACCTTCGTCTTCCTTTGTAATTTATCATCATTTACTTTGATGAGTAGGACCGATAGCTTTGGGTAAAGCTCTGGTAGCGGGTTGCGTTGAATTTTAAGCCTTTTTGTTTTAGCCTGTGCTCCACTGTGTCCATTGCAGCTGATAATTAACGCACATCTGAAGTCAGTAAGCGTGAACCCTCCCGTTTTCTCTGATCCCTTCTTCTGTCGCTGGCTGTAGGACCTTCTCTCCTCTATGAGGACACGCAGATTTCATCTTGACACACAAGAAGCCATACGGAGTCAACGCTGCTTTAGCATCTGTCGCCGAGGCGTTCGCTGCCCTCACCCTCCTCCTTCATGGCTGTGCTGATTGTACTTTACTGTCATTTACATTTGTAAAACTCATGTTTGTCAAGGATTCAACACACTGTTCCGGTTATTTAGTCCAAGTTTAAGGCAAAGGCTTCTCCCAACGCCACACAGAACTGTAGCCAGATTAAACAAGTTTAGTCTTGGATCTAGTGCCTTCACTGTTGAAGAGGAGTTAGAGGGAGAAGCAGCTCACACAAACACAAATAGTCCTGGAGCTTTAGTAGGGTCCCAAGCCTCAGATGAGGATTGAACCAAAACCAGGGGGCGGAAGCAGAATTCCTCCTTTTACTGGGATATTTAATGTACAGTGACTTGAGAGTATTTCAAGATGTAGTGAAAACGTGTGGGCGCGTTTGTGATAAGTAGAGTTTAGACCAATAAAGAACCGTGGATCACTCAGAGCGATTTCAAAATAACAGCATTAGTCTTTCTCTTAAGTCCAGCTTTGTTTCCATCAACCAGAAGAATTGCACTGACATCTAGTGGTGGCTGTGTCCAAGTGGAGCCGGGCTCAGCAGCCACGGATTAAAGGTTTACAGCACTGTAACGTGAATTCATACATGTAATGGATGGAAAACCTGCAGCTGCTCATAGGTCGGCGTCCGCCTCCATGGAGCTGAGCTGAGTCTGGTTACGCTACAGTAGTGAGTGTGGGGGTGTCTGCCCACACGGTAAGACCCACAATACCAAATAAAGTCAAGCTGAAGAATCTTAGCTGGTTCAACGCTGCATCTGTGTTTTCAGCGCTAGTTTAATCCCAGATGTTACGTTTCCCTTCAGCGTCCAAAAAAACGTTATTGAATTTCTTTTTGGAAAACCAAAACCAAAAATAATGACCCTTTGGCTCCTTCTGTGGATCCCAGTCAAATGTAACGTAGCTGTGAGGATTCCCTCCATGTTCCTGACATCACTGTACAGGCAAGTGTGTTCTCTGTATTCAGACCTGTTCAGGGGCATTTGTTATTTTATCCATGTGATGATGTATTGTTGTAACGGTTGATTTTTCTGATTAAGTGTGTTAATTTATTCTATAGTAGTGAACACAGGTCGTGTGGGGTTGGGAGCTTTCCTCCAGGTGGCGCTGTGGGTGTCACGGTCAGAGAAGACCCTCGACGTTAGTTAAGGCAGATGATGTGGTTTTCATCAGACAGAGGATGATTAGAACTAAATGAATGTACCATCCAATGTGAAGTGAAGAATATTTCTTATGCGTTTTGTCTTTGTTTTTATTTTCTTCTATCTTGGAAAGCACAAAAAGATGAATCTGAGATTACGACTAGGAAGCAGTGAGTGTTTTTGTTTGTCTACTGACCACTCGATGCAGTAACGACTCTGCGATGATCCAGATCTGCCACGTGACGAGCATCAGTGCTTGGTGTTTAGATTGTTTTTATTTCGGGCTCTACAACAGACATAGAGGAGTGTTGATTACAGGAACAAGCAGATCTGTGAGCTTTAGCTTGAATCCTTTCAGTGAAGCTGAGCGATAAATAGGTAAATGAATGCTTCTGTGTATCCGTGTCCACTGTTCTTCATGGGGACCAGTAAACATCCAAACCCGTCTGGTCCCACGGTCGTGTTTTTATTATCGGTGCGTCTTGATCATGTCTGTGATTAATAATTTGAATTCTTTCTGTCTGGTTCTGAGGTCATTCTAATGATTATTGCTGGCTGGGTTTAACGGAAGATGACTGGTGCTAATATCTTTGGCGTAATCAGTCATAAAACGTATTTTTTGCGAAGGTTTCTCTAGTGATGAGGTTGGTGTAATGGCAGCGCTGGTGTGGTTTGGACGTCATTCTGGGTAGAGCGAGTTGTTTTCTCCCCAGTTTTCCAGTGCAGCTCTCTCTCATTTATTTTCCAGTGACTTCTTTTGAGTGAGACCAGTAATTTACGATTCAAGGGCTAATCCTCTGAATTATCCCCACTAGTTAGAGCGAGATCTGGGCCCGTCGACGTAGATGCCCTCCTGGACTTTTACTCGTTGTTTTCACTAGGATGCAGAATGTATGTAGTTGTCCATGTGAGCCATCAGTGCGGTGTTTGCTTCCGCTTCGCGTGGTGTGACATCAGACACCTGCTCATCCTCTTTTACAGACTGGATTTTCTTTTCCTTTTTTTTTTTAAATGTCTAATTGTTTTTGGTGACTTTCTGAAAATTGTATTGATGATCATTCCAGTGCTTTTCTATCGGTGAATATTAAGGGAGAATGTCAGCTTTTTATAGACATCACGGGTAAATTAGTCATGAAAGAAATGTTATTAGAAACCTCATGTTTTTAAATAGATCTCAGTCTTTAATTTGATTAATCGTTTGACTGAGACTCTCCATAAGTGACCAGACCCATGACTTTCAAAGAGCTGACCTTCTCCTTTAAAGGGTTAAATGTGTGAAACCAACCTCAGAAATGTATCTGTACAAAATGTTGCTGATAATCATTCCATTGCACATAGATAGTTTACCTTGTGTTTATATGCAATATTTTAATTTTGTGGGGGAAATTGTTCTACTGTGTTAATATGATTATTAAAAAAATGTAAATATTAAATTTCGGCAAATGAGCCGCTACATTTATATAAAAATCTTCTGAGCTTATGGATTAAAATATTAATGAGCAGCAGACTTTTTAATAAACTATATTTGTTATACTTCTATTGTGAATAAAAGTCTTTTAATAAATGCTGCTTTGGGATTGGTTTCTTGTTATGATGTATCTGTGAAAGCTTAGTAAAATAAGTGTGTGGACGTTATTGTTGCTGAGATGTTGAATGTTTGATGATGACTAGAGGGAGTTTAAATACTTGAGATCGTAAGGTGGTTTTCCTCCTGGAGCCACCAGGGGGCAGCAGAGGACCTCAGAGGGAGACACTGTTTAAATATTAATATTTAGAGGCTTCGTGTAGTGTGAGGTTTTAGTTCAGGCTTGCAGACACCTTCTGTTGGCCTGTTTTCAAACTGTAAAAGGTTTCTTCTTCCTCGTTGGCCTTTCACTTTGTCCCCGTGTCCGGCCTCTGGCGACATTATCGCTTATGTCTGATGTATTTAAAAGCATCTGAGCAACGTCACATCCCATCGCCTGCAGCACCAGGACGGCTTCTCCTCAGAGCCTAGCGGAGGAGCCACTTGGATCCACAGACGGGCTGGTTGACTGTGGTCCCCTGTCGTTACACTCAGTTTAGAGCTTTAAAGCTGTTTGTCAGTGGATATAATCATAAAGAGCCTTAAAAGTGTAAGTAAGTTTTCTTCAGAGCAGGTTCCTCGTGCCTGGAGCTGATGTTTAAGAAGCTCTGCATGGATGAGGATGAGACCTCACGCTTGAGGCCGTGTCTGGCTGAGCGACACCTTTGGCCTGTGTCTCGATGCTACGCTAACCTGCTGGAGCTTCACGTTTACTGCTCATCCTCACAGTTGTATCGATCTCCTCATCCAATTTATGACGCTGAACCAAAACGATGCGCTGATGTGTTCACGTTCTGCTTTCGTCTCCTTCTCGTCCTCCCTCCACGTTTTCCCTCCCCTCCGTCCTCCCGCTGAACGACAGAGGAACCAGGCTCAGCTTAAAGACGCGCCTTAAACAGGAAGGCGGCTCTGCATTCGTGAGTGAAGCTGCTGAGCTACAACAACCCTGCAGGAGGAAGTGTTTTTCTCCTCTGTGCTCATCTTTTATTGAACGGTGGAGACAAGCCCGACCTCAGGGGTCTTTCCCATGTTTACTCCCTTCGTTTTAATCCTCCTATTGAAAAAGTTCTTCCTCTCTTCCATAAACACTTTGATCGATTCTTCCGTAAACCAAGTGTTATTACATATACGGAGTGAAGGCGCTGCAGCTGCGTCTGGACTGTGATTGGATCCCTCTCATGCATTTTCGTAGGAAATGCTGTTGTTTCAGTTGATCGGTGCCGTTTTCCCGCTGCAGCTTTATTATTCTGACAGAATCCAATCTAGCTCCTGCCTCCCATCCAACTTTTATTGTACATTGTCTCGTCCGTTCAGCTTTCAAATCTTTTGCTGAAAGAAAATTTTGATTGATGGGACCGTGAATGTTGCAGCCTGTTGTGATGTGATGCACAACATCTGTGGGTTAGAGTGAGATGAAGCCTCTGAACGACCAAGCTGCCCCTTGTGTTCCGCGTATGTTTGACTTTCTAATGAGTGACTACATCCTGTTAGAACCAGTCTGGTTGAATTTCAGTGTGAGACTGTGTTGGACAACAGAGTCTGTTGATCCAGGCGTGTCCAGCAGTTTGTAAAATTTGTAGCCAAGCAAATCCTGCTTTGACTTTAACTGTAACACGTCCCTCGTTCCCGTCGCAGCAGGTAATGGTCCCGGATCATCACCTTCCGTGTTGTCGAACATGTTTTTGGCTGTGAAACCTGACGAAGTGAGCTGAATAGATCTATGTGTAACTGTGATGTTTTACAGCTGTTCAGTGTTTCAGTTCAGCTTTTGTGCCAGTTTCTTACTAAGCGAGATGCTGTGAACGCTGTGTGGTGGTTTGGAAGTAACTGGATTCTGCTGTCTGTGAATTTTTACTTTCCTTTTGCTAATGTTCTCATTGCTTTGAACGACTGCTCTTGCAGAGATAGTCGAGTTCCCTTAACCCTCGGCCCTGCTCAGTGTTTGCTGTAGCTTGAACTCCTGTGAACCTGCACTAACGCCTTCAGCTCATGCTCTTGGTCGGAGCCGGAGTTTTAAGGAGGTCAGACGTCGTTGATTGTGGTTGAACCCCAGGTTCGGTTCAGAGCTGCACAGACTAAAGTAATCACAACCACTGGACCGTGTCACGTCTGCTTTTACTCCGCGTCCTGCTGAAGTCAGTTGTCAGTTGTCTGCGTGTGTGAAGCTGCAGTTGTGATGCGACTGATGTTCTTTGATTTGATCTGATGCTTCTTCTGCAAAACTTGCAGGAGCCTCGTGTGAAGTTATGCAGTTACATTTCCCCTCCAGCGTTCACGCTGTATTTCAGGCAGCAGAGAGATTAGATTGTTGTGGTTATTATGTTGTCAACTTTATTACTTTTTGGGCTTTCCTAATTGGATTGTGGTTGTGTGTATTCCCTCACACCTATAAAATATTCCAATTATTATGCGTGAAGAAATGAAGCGGAGTGTGTGTCTCGATTTGATAGCCTCTAAAAATAGAAACACAGATGGATGACGTGTGTGTGTGTGTGTGTGTTTTTGCACTTGCTGAATCAATCCCCAGTGCACAATAGAGAACAATACAGAGCAGTCCATCATTTTGTTGCACCAGATCCAATTCAAATTCCCACAGCTCTCCTCATTGTCATCCTTCTCAAAATGCCAGCACACCGCCTGCATTTTTCACCACAGTCGTCCTGGAAATACAAGTAGGATGCACACGGATCTTCATTAGGCTCGCTTTGCTCTGTCAGACTGAGATTAAAATTCTGATCTCCCCAGTCCAGATTCAGGCAGCTACAGCTGAGCCAGCAAGTCTCTGTTCATTATTCATTAAGGACAAGTTCAGTGAGGATGTGCCCTATTTACAGTACACACCACAATCAGCAGCCATCGCTCGTAACACACAGCCTGGAATAAAGAGCTGACTCAAAGCCAGAGTATTTAGGCTGTTGTCTCTTTGTCGTCTTGGTGACGCTGCTTCCATTTTCAGGAGGCAACAATAGGCTGGACAGCAGCCAGGCCGCGGAGCAAACACGCCGTCGCAGGGCGTCCATGTCAAGACAGGCCGTTAACGGTGAGTCTGCACCACCACAGGTGCTCGTCCAACTGCTCCATTTGCACATTAAACTTCAATTTCACAATGGAAATTGCAATAACGTGATTTTTTTACTAGTCAGACAGGAGCCCTCAGCATTAACATGTTTATGGAACATGATTCAACTAGGAAAAATAGAAGTAGGTTGTGCTGTTCTGTTGTGATAAAGTTTCCTTTAGGAAAAACTGTCGAACAAGTTGCAGTTCGCTTTGTTTCCTATAATCAGTTGGATGAAAAATGTCTTCATAAAGCAAACATGTCAGCGCAGAAGATGTCATTTCCATTTTCAGAACGTAATCAAATCCTTTTTCATGCACAGATGATAAACACGTCAGCAGCCAGATATAGCTCAGCGCTCGCTGAATCAAAGTCTGCATCTTGTTCCTCTGGAAGTTTAAGTTCAGCCTGAGCGTCTCCTTTGAGGCACACGTGCTCACTGAGGCGGCTCCGTGCTCTGAGATGATGGGAGTGGAACCGTCACATTTATCACCTTTGGTTTTGCACCACTGAGACCTGATCAGGTGGGAGTTTACCGTGTCTCCACCGGCGTTGGACAAGGACAAGATCAGTCCTCGCTTCCTCAGCGTTACGGCAGAAGGGAATAAAGATGATTTGCCTCTCGACTACGATACTGCGGCGAACCCTCGTTTAGAAACTGTGACAGCATCTAAACTGTGTCCAATTAACCCAATTTGCCACAAGTGGACTCCAGTCAGGTCAGAGCTCTCATAGATAACTACAGCAGCACCTGATCCACTTCCACAGCACAAACTGTGCAATTTGTACCAGTGAGTTCAGCTTTAGATTTTACAGCCTGTGTAAATTCTGTCATCTTGACGTCTTGTTCAGACAATGTAGCGTCACTGAACGTGTCCCAGCACAGGAACAGACTCAAGGCTGATGTTATTCCGTCCCTGGCGCTGCAACATGACCCGATGTGAAGAAACGCAGAAGGAGAGTCAAGGAGACGGATCCTCTGAGGGCGTTTGGCTTCCATTGATTTACTGACGTGAGCAGAAAGGAAACCGTGAAACAACGTTTGAATGTGGTCGTTCACACTTCTTTGGACCAGTAGTGGCCTAAGTTGAGCATCTGTTAAATGTGCTCTGAATTATGCCTCTAAATGCACCTGGTGATTCCCAGCGGCTGATGCAGGGTCAACGTGGACCCAACGGAAGCTGATGTAGCAGATTTTCAGAAATGTAACCAGATCATAGCATCCATTCGTGTGGCACTCGTGCCTCACGTCGGGCCTTTTGGTGGCACCAACGATCGGGCTGTTCCTGGGCTCATGATGAGGCGGCGATCGGTCACAGATTTCAGTCCATTTATTTGTGAAACGTGTTTTGCTCATTTGCTTTTTTGCCAAAAGCAGAACAAAAGATTGACGATGTACCGGAGGAATATTTATAACTCCCCATAAAACTACAACTTGTTTTTCTTCTCTCTGCCTTGCATGATTTCATGCTAATGTGGTAACTGCTGTGTAATGAGCTTTGCAGCCTCACTGAAGGAAGGAATCATTTATGATCCTGTGAACTTTAGAGGTGCTGGTGTTGTGCTGTCGGCCTGGTGCTACAGTAGTCGTTAAGCTAACTCAACAAAACAAACGACTTAAAGGTGACCGTCAGGAGGCAAAGCATCCTCTCAGAGACGCCCCCTGTTCCTGCCGTGCACATAAACTTCAATGAATCATCTCAGCACCTGGGAGCTTGATCCCTTCACTGACAGATCTCTGGGCTCCTTCGTGTCTGACCCGTCATTAGAGGCGTGTTGTGAATACTCGTTGCTGGGTACAGTGCGTCACGTCCGTGCACCTGCTTGTTTTTCTGACTGTGTGGCTGCACCAGTACTTTCCCACCATCTTCAAGAGTTTAAAGAGGTATTGACCCACAGAAGGACAAAGACAAGACACAAATTAATGCGAGCGTATTGGCTTCAGGCTTCAATGAACAAGAGTGATTATGAAGTGTGTGTGTGATGAAACTGATAGTGTGAGGACATAAATCTGTTTAGAGTAACACTGTGGGGACCCAGTTTCCTTCTGGGGACAAAAGCAGGTCCCCATAATGTAAATGATTATATTTTAGGCTAAATACTGTTGTTTGTGGCTTTTAGCACCAAAATCTTTAAAAGGTATTCACACAAATGCAGGGAATGTTCTGAAAAAGTTTTGCAGAACCATAATCTGCTTTCTGTCCAGTGTTTGGGAATTGATTGAGTTGTGTGTTATGACTTCTGTGAGACTAAATCGACTGTGGCAAATCGAGGGTTAATGTTCATTTGCAGAGCAGATGGTGGGCCAGATATTAATCTTCATGAAAACATAAGCTGTGCGAGCTGCAGCATAACATCATAATAATTAATTATTATATTATCTGTCCTTCTTTATGCCAGATACAAACTCAAAATATTGCATACTGAGGCGTCTGCCACCAAACACAGTGTGTGGTGCAGATGCTTGAACTGTTGCATCAGAATCTGCTGCTTGTTTGCAACCATGAACTAGTCATCATGACATCATGACTCAGTTACAGTAGGAAGCACCGATTTATGTCTTTTTTTGCGAATTTTCTTGTGTTTTCACCTCCTGTTTTTCCCAACCACACAGGGAAAAGTTGTTATTTGTCAGGATGAACTGCGTAGTAACGCTGCTGACTCATTACACGTCTGATGTGAACTGCACATTTAATCACAGGACTCAAAAAGCAGGTTGTCTTGATGAGACGCCAGTGATTTCACGCAGAATGAGCTGAAGTAAACAAGGTCAGTTAGTTGCCTTCCAGCTTGACATTGGTCCACTTTTGTCTTCTTGTTGAAGAGTGTGTGCCTCCATAGACTGAGGTCTCTGACAGCTGATTGAGCAGAATGATGCCAGCGCTGTGTTCTCTTTGTTTCAGCGTTTCATTGTAATGACATATAGATAAAAGAACAGCAAACAACCCAACTAACATTAGTCCCGTCCAAGTATAATTAAAAATGTCACACCCCCCACTCCTTGAACGTCTCATTTCGCCTTGGTGCGATCTGGACTCTGGATTTTCCGGCAACGCCGTGAACGCCGCGCTTTTCCCATCCTACGTGAATGCAGCATAAACTGTTGAGGTGATCCATGGCAACAGAGGAGCAGCAGCCGAGCGCGCGGCGGTCCCACACGCACACCTTCAGTCTCCACGCGCGGCCCGGGCGGTTCGGCGGAATGCTACGACGAGCTGCTATCGGCAGCCGTTAACAGACGCAGCGCCGGCGACCGACTGGGGTTACGGGTGGGGTTGGCCCGCCAGCTGCCCGACGACGGCTCCGCGTCCGCGCCAGGTGACACCCGCCCCTCGGAGCTCGGAAGACGGACATGGTGGGAGCTAACGGCTCCGGGGCTGAGAATCTCACTCTCGCCACCCCGGTGCGCTACTAACCGACGCCGAGCACCATGCGAGCAACGTTTAACAGGCTGCGGACTGAAATGTCTCCCGTCTCTGTCTAATCTGTCTCGTGTCTCGGGGAAAGTCCGACTCTGTCCCGGTCCGGCTGCCTCATTGGCGCCGTCCAGGCTGATATCACAGCTCGAATCTCTCCCGAGCGTCTGAAGCATCATCGTGAAGATGGCGACCGGGTCGGGCTGGCAGCAGTATTACTGCCCCGCCGGTCAGGGGAAATTCCCCCCCGCCTCGGCGTCCTTCCAGTCCGGGATGGCCATGGAGTACACCCAGGACCTGCACCTGAAGATGAGCAAGAAAATAGCACAGCTGACCAAGGTAGGACGTTTCCCCGAGGCCTCTGTCTGCCCGAGCAGGACGTCAACCCGCGGGTTAGACCCTGTGCCTCCCGTGGACGGGAGCGCTGCGCACCGAACTCCGCTAGGATTCCCTCCGATCCGGCCGCGCTCACGAATAGGAGACAAAACCCCGGAGGACGTAATGCACAGCTAATATTTGCTAAATGGTTGGGATGTGGCGGTATTTCCGGCGCACAGACGTCAGCCAAATAACATCTGGTTCTCCATTAAAATAGTTAAAAGTTTGGCGTGTTCGCTGGTGACTACACCCGTGTTGGACAGAAACAGGTGAAATCATTCAGGGACTAATTGAACTAGACGTCGAACCAGCTGCTAACGCGGATGTGTTGAGGAAGGAAGTCGAGGTTTAAATGTTGAACGGAGTTCGGAGCAGATCTCCGCGTTTAGCAGCAGGTGTCGGCTTGGTTCGGTTGGGTTAATTGTTCGGCCCAGGATGCTGCATCCATCAATAGCGGCGCCATTAACCACCACATGAATCAGAGCAGTCATTAAACGCGTAGCATGTAGGAGTATGGGCGCACATTAATATTATTCTAGGGCTTTATGAATATTTACCCGGGGTAATAAGGCGCTTCCTCCAACTTTGATCGCTCTAGTAAATGAGACACGTGCTGATAACAGGGCTTTGAAATGACCTGATGGCCTTTTAGTTCCTTCGGTGTGGTACAGGATAATACCTGTAGACCGTAGGACCCATTACCGTGTGTCTCAGACTGTATGTGTATGTTGTCTGTGTTGGGGACATTTAAAGCTATTCCAGGTGTTTTCCCTGTGGATCATTGCTTTCATCTCTGCCAAAATGACAGGGTTCCTACTTCCGCTGCGTTCACCTGGGGTCAAAGCGTGTTTGTGGCTTCGGTGTGTCATTATCATCAAACTGACGTCCTACCGGTGCCTCGCACACTTGCACTCTCAGGTGGCTTTTTGAAGATGCCTCCTCTTTGCTACCGAAGGGTTTGACACCTCAAGTCAGTCATATCCTCCAAGGATTTGCTACCGACTCTGGCTCTCAGTGTGTCTTTGTGCTTAGGAAGTGGAGCCGGGGGAAGGAAAGAAAGCAGAATTCAGCAGCCTTTGGCAAGCTGTGTGCCAAGCCTTATTGCAGCGTCGGCCCTTCAAAGTCACATTGAAATGGAAAAAAGTCTTTGCACATTGTTCTAAGTCTTTGTATGATAACATGCCGCATAGAGAACACTTTAGAATAATGAAGTAAAGGACTTTACATCCTCAGACACATTATGCATAGCTACCATACGTTTTGCGTAATCCAGTGTAAGTGCTAATCTACCGTACATGTGTATCTTTACATGCTCAAGTTGAATTCATTGATTAAAAACTGAACGGATCTAGTTTAGCTCCTGTAAACTCAAAGCGAAAAAGAACACAGCGTTCGCAAAGATGTATGAAAAACCTGTTTACTGGCAAACATTAAAGGGAGCTTTTTTAGTACAGTAGCTGCACTGAATCTTTGCATTATTAATGCACAATTCATTTCTTTCAAGGGAATGGATTAACGTCAATCTGGATGCTAATGCTTAAAAAAGCCTACAAGACTAAGGAAGCTTGTACCTTAGATTGTAATACTTCAACTCCAACATTAACATTGAATGTGTGGTTGAACACATTGTCTAGAGTCACCAGTGTCTAGAGCGCCTCAGAATGTGAGTCTGTGTGAGTCTGTGAGCACGTCACAGATCAGTGGCCAGTAACCGAATGGAAAGGGATGACATTTCACACATTTGAGGGCCTTTGCGATGCCACTGTAAATTCTGCTCAGTCATCACCTGCTGTTTTTAATGTCTCTGTTGTCTTCATTAGGCTGCAGCGATAACCTTTAAAGAAGACATGCAAATGTTATTCCCAGTCTAATTTATTGACTTTGTAGTAGTAAAATAGCATTAAGGTTAATGCTAGTTGGTTTCAGATTCACAATGTTAAAAGCTAACTAATGGTATTTTCTATTGTTATTTACCAGGTAAATAATGGCAAGTGGCTTTTTTTCTAATGTCAAGTCACATGGTTCCTACGCGTTCCCACAGGCGACAGATCTGAGTCTTGTATCTCATGTGCTTTGTTGTGTTGGGACACCACAGAGTAGGCTGATAGCATTCAGGCCGGCTCTGGCTGACCGCTGATCTCTGTGGATTGAGGGCTCCATTCAGGAGCAAATGGCAACGTGGAAACCTCTCTGACATCCTGGGCTGACTGTCTGAGGCTGAGTCGAGAGTGACGGAAGCATCTGAATTTTTCATCTGGTATTTTAAGTGGCCTACTTTTAATCCAGAGTGACTTTTTGTGTTCACTCGCTTGTTTGCTTTTGTGTCACAGTCACTTCACTTCGTCCGACTCCTCAGCCTGCTTCTTTATTTTGCGTTATTCCAGAAGTGCGATGATGTGATGTTGTCAGTTCCGTGCACCTGCTTCGATGCAGACGTTGACCCTACAGGCTAAGCGTTTGCAGGGATTTAATACATAGTCAATAAATCAGGCATTGATTGCAATTCTCCTGTGACATTTTAACTCCTGTGGATTTTTGATGCGAGACTTGTTTGCTGCCGCTGTTATTTAGAGACTTCTTGCAGTAATTTTTAATCCCACAAAGCTGCTTTCGGGCCCTTTGTGTAGCTGAGGATCTGCATGGATTTCACTGTCATATTTTTTATTTATTTATAATTTCTTTCCCCGAAAGCCGTATTTTATAAGTCATACCCTCTGATCGTTTCGCCTTTTATTGTACTGCTGCTGTCAAAATGATGGCAAAGTAGGGGTTTGGCTGCTATGGCAACACTTTCTATATAAATTATAATTCAGGGCAAAGGCATGTACTGTAAAAAGTGGGTCGAGGATTTTTTTTATAAATGCATCAGCCTGATTTTATAGTGGATCCACAGTGAGTCGGGTCTGAAGTTTTTGGTTGTTGTCAGACACCGAGAAACAGAGGGTAGCGCATCATTTTACATCGTCTCGGAGTATCCCTTATAACAAATGTATTACTTAGCCTAGGGTGTGTGCGCGCTTGTGTGTTTCATCAGCAATGCCTGACTGACTTCAGTGTTGAAGTGAGTCAGAAATAGACCTCTGAGCTCCCTGTGTATTTCTGGACGAAGCGAATGAAAAGGACAGAGATCTGAAATGCTGCAGTGTATGTCTGTGTGCGCACAGTGGTTGCGAGCACAGCATCACATTCCTCTTGTCCTTTCCATATAAATGTAACTGGTAAATATCATCTGATTTGTAGATACTGATGCATTAAAAATAAAAGACGCACTGGGCCAGTGGTCTGTAAAGTCAGTAACGTCATGTTTATGAAACCGTGAACTTCATCCATTAAAGTCATAGATAATTTGTTTCAGCATTTTTTTCCTCATGATTTATGACTTTGTGTCATTGTGTGTCCTGACAGTAATCTGTGCCCTGAGCTTCATCCTTTACTGTCCAGCAGCAGCTCTGAGGTTATGTTTGATTATGGGTCATGCTTCGTGGTAAGCGGTCCTTTCGGGCCAGTACTGATTCAGAGATAATGCTCGTTAATAGGTCGGCTCATGTCGTGTTTTGGTGGTCTTTGCAGAAACAAATCAGCAAATTGGATTCATAAGATTCGTACTTGTTTAGAAATAGCTTCTGTAAGAATGTTTAGAAATAAATGCAGGGGACAAAACTGCTCACTGACCTGCATATTCACTAATATGACTAACAACAATTACATATTCAAATATGAAAATGTATTTTCAAACCTACATGTCGTTGCCTCACCACTTTCTCACGTCGCTTCCACTGACGTAATTTAGCTACTGATCTAGTTTATGGGCACATTTTCCACGTAACAAACTAACTGCTTTAACGTTCCTGTCTCAAGATAGAAACAACTATTTACCTACTGTACATTTCACCAATCCCGTTGCTGTGCGCTCAGTTATAAATAATTAATGAAGTCTTGCTTTTGCGCTAACATCTCACACAGACTTTCTCCTGCAGATGATATGACATGCAGTACATATATATTTTCTGTCGCTGTAAGATAAATACATGTTACTAAACGGAAAACATCCTACAGCATTACAGGGTTAGTGTTAGGGTTTGTTTATTTAGTTTCTTTATTTTTATAGTGTCTTCCAGATAAATGCTTCTCTGTCCGGTTACAGCACAAATGCTGTTTAAAAACACTGTCATCACTTGGCTATAACATCAATGCCAAAATGTGCGTGTGTCTGTGTCTGTGTGTGTGTGTGGATGCCATAATCCAAGGGTGGCAGTGCAGTGATCTGTGTAGCTCAGCCAGGGTTAGAGAGCAGATGGTCAAAGCTACATGACTCCAGACTTGGGAATAGAATAGAGCTGATAGGGATTTAAGGGGCTGCTACTGCTCATTAAAAAACAAACTTACTGTTTATTTTGCACTTTGACTTTTACTTAAAAATTTGTTAGCAATTTGTAAATATTTCAACAAAATGACTGTCCCATCAAACCTACCAAAAGAAAAACTCCTGCTACTCCTTGGCTAATAAAGCTCTGTAATGTCCTCCTAGTTGAGTGAAAGTTCCCAAGACACAAATGGGATGAAATTAAATCTGCAAAGCATATTTTTCTACGGAAAATCACTGTATTTTGATTGTGAAAAGAAACGAGTAGTAACACTACTGTCCATGAAAACAACACAGATACCAGGCATTAAGCTTCCATTACTGCCCCTGAGTACCTGATGTGCTTTGTAGACTACTTGCGGTGGAAATACTGGTCGTATTATTGATTTGATTTTTAATGGCTTTTTAGGCTTAACATGTAATGATAACCCATCTCCACAGAATAGACAGGTGGCGTTAGCAGCGTGGCCAAACCAAAGACTTGAACATAGAGAATCTCGGGAGAATGCGTGTTGGCCTGCTGCCGCTGTGAGGAGTGCAGCTTATTAACCTCAGCAGGATGCTCCTCCACTGATTGTCACAATTCTCTGTCAGATTTCATTAAGATACGCCCACACACACGCAGAGGCAGGCGTATGGGCCCAAAGGGCTGTCCAGTATAAATAAAGCAGTGCCGACATGCCTGTTGACACACACGCTTGGACACGTTCATCATTTACAGTGGCTGATCGATTAGTGTGGTGTGTATTGATGAGTTTCCTAATGTTTGACCTTGAGAGTTTCTCCTGCTTTGGCACAGCTGGAAGTATCTCTCTACGCTTCTCTGGCCTGTTATCAGCTGGTTTTGTAGGCAAAGATCACAGAAACATAAAGCAGCAGCAGTGTAGTTGACTGTGGTATAGGTCTCATAACACACACCAGGCAAATGTGCAGTTGTTCTTGTCAAAGATGGTTTGTTTGTAAACGGTGTATTTTTAATTAATATTACTGAGATGTCTGACCTGAGAACTTTTCCAACATTGTTTAATTGTGCTCATCAGACTGTAAAAGCTGCAGTGAAACCTGCCTCACTGAGTCACTGCACGATTGTTAATTCAGTAGGAGAATTACATTTATTGGACCATAATGCACTGCAGTCACTTGAGGTCCACTATGACCTGTGTCAGCTTGACAGCTTAGTACTCTGCAGCTTAGTTTCCTTTTGAATACAGCTGTTCATGGGTTGGTGATTTTAACTTTTCATGTTCTGAACTAATTAGTCCATGTCTCCTAGTAAACATTTTCATTGATTAAATATTGGGAATTGAAATCGTTACTGTATATTGGAGTCTATTCCTCTATCCCGTCACCACGCTCCGTTCCATCCATTTTCTCAATGTGTGTGTGTTCATAGCCGTCTGGCAGAGATGGAGGAATCTGACTTAGTTCTGGGAGATTTTGTTCAAAGCTGAAGCAATGTTTTATCAAGACAAGGGTGTTTTCAGCACTTAAGAGGCAGCCTGCAGTATCTTTCCCATCACTACTTTGTCACCATTTGCCTAAAAGTCTGACGCGGCAAGGGGCCGTTTAACTGCTAAGGCTCTCAGGTGACGTAACAGTCCTTCTGCTGGCCGGATTGAAAGACAGCAGCCTGTGGGAAACGGCAGCTGTGCTGTAAGTTGTTGAAGTGGTTCTACATCTGTGTCTCGTTGATGACGGTTGATTTTTCAGACACCCTGTGACTCGTTGAAGGGTTAGTAGTTTACATGGATGGATAGATGATTGAAAAAGCAGTCTAATAACTGTGCTAACTATTATTTAAAACTGAAAAGTTATATCATCACCTTATCTTTACATTACTTGTTTTAATTATCTAGACCACTTATTAACTGCATACCGGTATGACTATTAATACTATAAATGTAATAATCAGCCCTTCAAAAGCCACTACACAGTCTAGACCTCCTATGTTGACACCAGCCCACACACATAAGTAGAAAAGAGCCTTTTGGCAGACGTTGTCAGGGAGCGAGCATCAGGATTTTCGAAGCTGTAGTCTGCTTCGACTTTCTCTTCTTTTCTTGGCAGCTGTTTGAGTCTACATGGCCACGAGGGACCTGTCTTTACTGACTAGTTTCTATTTTTCTTTTCTGATGAGAGAGACGGGGACAGACTCAGTGTCTACCATAACAGTTCCCTTTTTCAGCCATTATTGTAAACTTTTTTATTATTAATATGGGTTTTTAAGACTCACAGCAGAACAACTGTAGCTACAGGCTATTCCACACTAAACTGATGAGACATGTCAATACTTTATTTTTTAGATAGAGATAGATAGATAGATTAGATAGATAGATTCTTTATTGTCACTGTAACTTGTACAATGAAATTTAAAAAGTGCTCTCCAGTTATCTAAAAGGTGCTCTCCATACAGTGCATCATTCATACGAGGTAAAAAAGACTAAAACAATAAATAAGAGTCTCACTCTCTTATTTAAGAGAGTGAGACACAATCTGATAGAGACCAGAGGACAGCAATCACCTAAATTCACCAAAAGTAATGGATCCAGATTACAGAGTGAAGCCAAACCAGGCAGTAGCACACTTCGCCACACTTCATCAGCATAATATTACACTTCATGATGCAAATTTAAATGTAGGTGGTGCATTCAAATGATTTATAATTAAAATTTCTCCCATTAAGTTTGATTATTTGATGATGAGTATTCTGTCTTTAGTTTTTATTTGCTCTTTCCTTGTATTTTTTCTTTCTCATTTTCTCAAGACCATGCCCTTCTTGGCTCGCTCTAAAATTGGCAGGTCTGTTTACTCCTCTCTCCTTCACGTCCTCTCTCCAATTCTCTGTTTATCTGTCTGTCCTTCCCTCTGGCTAAAGGACATCCAAACAACAGCGGGGCTCGCTGTGACTTCACCCAGCCCTTAGTCTGTCTTCCCATTAAGATAACATGAACCTGATCCCTAGAGGATACTGAGATCATTATGACTTCAGACAGTGACATGACGACGCATGAAATAGAATAATAACTTGTAAAGGAAATTTAGTGGTGCAGTTTAGTGTTGTTTTGAATGGCTTTGGCAGTGAGCTAGTGAAAAACAGAAACGGAAGAGTCATACCCCCTCTACTTAATATCCTGTTGCCATGGAGACATGCCTGTAGAAATCAGCAGATTGTGAAAAATATGTCTTTGAACACAGAAAAAAAACATTTTCTACAGCAGTAATTAATAATTAATTTCAAAACATCAACGTTTTATTATTGTTATTATTATATATACAGTAGTACAAGGGAGGAACTACTACTATCAGCCTCACATGTCACCTGCCAAAATCAAAAAAGACAACATTTTTTTAATAAAAAATTTTATAAAACCTGCAGGCAATCGCTTGAAATCCTGAATGTCCACTCAGCCGTATGTCTTTACCCAGAGTGGCTGATCCATGAGTCAGCGCTGCTTCTGTTAAACCAGTCCGCTTTGAGGTGAGGTTTATGTCTAATCAATAACCTCATTCTCAACAAATGTCCACACTCCTTCTCTTTGCGTCTTTGTTTCTTGAATTCATTTGTTGTCCTTGCTTTGCCTTGCTGTGATGGCTCAAAGGAAGAAACTTGTCCATTACATAATATTTAATTTATAACCATTTACCTGTAATTGAACAGCTTTGTTTAGTGAGGTCATGTTAACAGATTCAGTCTACGTATCCAAATAACGTGTTATTGTACAGTATCTGTATCCAGAAGAGCAAAATCGCACAGTAGGAACAGTGTTTGTGAAACACTGCAGCCTTCACCCCAATCAGAGCTTCTGCTGCTGCTGGCTGTGCCACGCATCGATTATTTAGATGTTGATCAATGGAAAAAAGGGTTCAACTGAGCTTTATTTCCTTTGTCTTTGGATTAATAGGTCAGCCAGGGAGTGTGCGTGGCAGTTCTGACATCGATGTGTGAGCGCATGTGTGTGAAAACATTGTTGTACAATGCTGCCTTTGTATTTAACAACATATTCTAACACTGAGGTTACAGGAAAAAATGGGTCTTTAGATCTGACATACGGCGTTAAAGCCGTTTGGCTCCAGCATGGATTTGACAAAGATCAGATCTGAGCGCAGGCTGTTGCACTGTGTGGGTGCTATTTGCGTTAATTCTGCAAGCCTTTCAGTCAACACAATATGTGGACAGTCAGCTGTGGATTTGCTGCTTCTACCATCTTGTGCAGAATGTTTAACTGGCTGCTTTACTCCAGCTGCCTCTCGCCTGCTGTAGGTTTTCTATCCATGTACCTGTTTGTGTGGCAGCTCTGTAGGTGAGTGATGACATCCTGTCCTTTGTTTAAATCATTCCAGTAAGTGCATCGTACTTATGGAGCAATTACGTCTTCAAGTGTGGGAAGTCGAGCAGTGTCCTTTCGAGCTTGACGTCTTCCTGCACTATTTATATTTTGTTCATTCATTTCCATCGTGTCTAAACTACAACAAATGATGAGATCACAGAGACGCATGCACACACCCCCACACATGTGAAACAGAGAGGCTGCAGGCTACAAGTGCTATAGACACTGATGCCACTGCTAATGAAATTCAGTGTGCTGTGACTGAGCGTGTGAGCAAAACAGAGAGGAAAAGATGAAGAGAGAGGGAGCACACAAGCTATGCAGTTCCCAGAGGGACGCGGTGTTGTGCTATTCTTAACGCTGTCTCCATAATCATCCTCCCATTCATACATCACATCCTGTGATCCCCACGTTTGTAACAGCCTTCCCTGTGATAATTGCTGAAACCAGCAGTTGCGACGACCTCCAGCCCTGTTAATGTCATCCACACCATGACTCGACAGAAGCTGAGTGCACCTTTAATGATTTTTGTGTTCCTGCAGTTGATGTGTGGAGAAGGACAAGCAGAAGACAACACGTTATAGGATGACTCGCCCGCTGAACCATGTCACAGCCCAGGCTCAAAGAGCTGTATCAAGAGGGAGCCCACCCTAGGCCTAATCCAAGCAAAGTTTACTGTAAACCAAGAGTCTGTGGGTCAAAGGTCATTGATGGGCTGGCTGTAAATGAGGCAATCAAAGCAAGGAGCTGAATAAGGAGCCATGTTCAAAAACTAGGTCTCGTCTCCCCAGGTAAATTACCTCAAACTGACTGGCTCCGCCCAAACACAGAGGCTGTCGCACCCAGTTTACATTGGCCTATGGTAGTAATGTAGTCTGTTCTGTCTGTCACGAAACTGACACGGTTGACCAACACATCCAGCAGACAGACATAGCTGACAACTTTCAGGAGAAGAGGGAGACATTAGAGACAGGAGAACACAGAGGCATAGAGTGCTGTAGGTCTAAGATTATGTCTGGTTTCAGGACACTAACATCCTCTGCTTCATGGGAGCCTGACTGAGAAGCAGCCGATGGCATCTGCCTCGTCATTTCACAGCTGTGGACGTCCACGTACACCTAAACCCCCCTGAGACTGGGTCGGCTGGATTGGATCAAGCTGGCTCTGCCACAAACAAACGTTGTGTCTGTCTCCGCGCAGGGCTGGAATCATTTGAAAAGTGCTATGTTGTGTTTAGCCTCTGGGCAGGGTCGGTGTCAGTCAGGGTTAGCCCATGCAGCGAGGTAGACAGCTGGTGAGACACGGTCGGCTGGACAAGCTGGCCACCACCTGGACACACGCAGTCACACTGAAGGAACAAGGAGTCCAATAGAAATATTACATGACAGAAGGTGGAGAGTGTGGGATTTTGTCAGTTGAAGTACTGGTGGTGGAGAAATTAGCATTTAAAATTGGCGCCAGTATCTCTAGGATTTAAATTCATAATGGCCTGTGATGCAGATGTCGGGAGGAGTGTGCCCTTTATCTAGCGGTTGACAGACGGTGTAAGCGTCACGCAGTAGAATGTGTTGAAAGGTTAACCGCACTGAGACGAGTCTGTCTAAACTCAATCCTCCTTAATTTTTTGGCAGGACTTCTCAAGGTTAGTCGCACTGAAACGCGATCAGCACAGACCCTCACTCAAAATAAAAGCATTGTGCCGTAGACAAAACGCGCAGATGACTGCGAGACGTTAGCCGCGAACAGAAGAGCAAGCTGAATGAGATCACATTATCACATCAGGCTGAGAGTGGATTAGAGAGCGAGAGATTGTAGCTTTGGGCCTGTGCTGCTGGTGACTCATCTGACCTGATTCGGAACAGCAGCAGCAACAGAAAAACACAAGCAACACATATATCACCTCCCTGCCACCATATGTGCGATGTTAAGCTTTCACGTAAGATTTGCATTAACTGTAATTAACATTCAATTCAAAGCTCTTTTGATTCAGGTCTTATTGTTTGCATAACCCAATTTTGGTCAGCAAATAGAATTTAATTTAGTGCTTTAGGTGCAGCTCCAGTGATGTAGATCATGGCTCTGACAGAATATTAGAAGAAACACTGTTTTTATCAACAGCCTTTTAGGTTTTGTTAGCATCCATAACTCACTCTACTCTCTGAAAGTGTGTGAAGTTTGTGCTTGTGTTAATGATATTTGAACAGCTTTCCATTTTAAGCAGCAGTTCTTTGGTTTGCATTGAGCAACAACCAACCAAATCAATCAATCTTAGGCAGTGAAAGCCAAAAGGAGCCGTGGAACAACCCAGTAGTTATGCATTTTTAGCGATGAGCCGTTACTATGGTGTCTGATGATCTGCTGCTGGAGGCACTGCAGCAACTACAGTACACGTTACAAGCTGTTGTTCTATACTTACTAACACATCACATTATGTCAATAGCGTAGCCTGTCGCTTGAAACAGACTAAAAGTTAGCAGTGACATGAGGAGTGCCGACATCAAAGACCTGGAAGCGGCTGCGCTGGCTGTTGTATCACCTCATGTCGCCAGGCTGAAGGATGTCATTAGTAAGTAACTCTATACCATCAGGGGCCAGTAATCTCTGTTTGTCATACAAAGCAGGAAAGAAGACGACGACTTGGGGGAGCAGATACACAAAGCGGCGCATGGCATAATTGTCTTACCTTCTTTACACCGTACTCACAACAGATGCTTTGTGCAGTAGCTACTTGTGAGAATGTGTCTCATGAGAAGACCGTTGTTCTTGTCCATTTCTTTTCTCATGAGGTGAAGTACAGCCAATCAGAGAGCTCTCTCTCACTAATGATGCACCAATGTTGAAGCCTGAATTAATTCATTACGACGTGAGTTCAGCTGTTTGGCTGCATCACCAAAACTGGGGCGATAGCGGCTCATCGATGGCCGACTGTGACTTGGTGGTTTCACGATCGCAGTGTGTTACCATGCACAGTAGGCGAACCCGGCAGCTCTGGTGCACTGGGCTGCCCTCAGGGAGCAAATAAAAGCGCACATGGCCATATTTCTTCTTGTCACTGCCGTTGCTGCCTAACCCAGCAGACTGGCTGCCGTTACGCTCACGCTGAAATGGAGGATAAATGGAAACGCCGTCGAGTCAGCTGCTTACTGTAAAAGTAGATTCTGTGATTCCTGCTTGGTGAAAAGTCTGTGAATTAGCTTTAAGCAAAGCACAAATTTACAGCGTTTACATTGGATTTATTTGGTTGTTCTTTAAACATATCTTCAAAAATATTTGGACATTGACTATCATCAAAGGTTCAAGCACATCCAAATATGGCTGCAAAGATGATCTAAGCATCAGTGTTTTTCCACTAATCTTAATAAAATCCAGTGTTAGCCCGTCATTGCAAAGTATGTTTCTTTAGTCATACATACCAGACGTGCTGCTGTAAGTGGACGGTTATGAAATACAGCACTAGGGCATGGCATGAGAATACAAAGGCTACTTTAGCTGATCAAGGTTATCGGCATGTGTTCATGTGTTCATGCACACACAGGAGAAGGACTGTTGTGCTCTTACAGATGTAAATCTAGTTTTTGGTGTAGGGGAAATGGTTTAATTAACTCACTGCGTTTTAAAGACTTCAGAACTGCTGTTATCTTCACCTTGAATCCCATCTCTCTGTGACAGCTGCCTGGCTAAGATAGGCTCAAATGTGCTGCACTATTATTTTTAATCAGTGCGAGCCTTAATTGCTCATAATCACTTCCATTAACTGTGTCAAGTTGTGTTCCTGAAGGTAGCTGCGTAGCACCTGGCCGCCAACCTGCCTGCCTCACTTCCTTAACTCAATCACTGCTTTTAGCGTGTGCATCATCAGCTGAGGTGAAATTACAGGGTTTGTTTTAGAACCATGTTCAGCCACTTTTCCCTCTGTCTTTTTCCTGTCGTTGGTTCATTAGTACCCTCTTCCCCCAACTCTCTCTCTCCCCGTCACCTTTTTTAACCTCCTCCCTTTTTATAGAGGCAGCTGAGTCTAGTTACCGTGGCAACACTTGAGATAAGCCTTGCCAATCAGACTTGTGTGTTGTGTGTTTGTCGTGCATGCGACAAACAGTTTTAATGTTTAAACCCCTCCTCCACTGCCACCTCTCCTCACCTGTCTATGCAGTGTGTAATTACCATCTACCCACTCACTTCTAAATATGTTGCTGCCTTTAACAGGCACCTGTGGAAACCTCAGCTACTGTATTTCTAGGAGAAAGTAACATTTTGCAGACTTCACTTTCTTCCAGCCTATCGCTGCGGCCGCTCAAACTTTCTCCACGTTTTATGACTGGTTGCTTCAGGGTACAGACACCAACTGACTTCTAATGTGAAGGAAAGAATACACCTAAAAACACCAGCAGCAGGTCTCCAGCTGCCTCGGCACACAACCAGCGCTGACAGAGAGCCGCTACAAGCTGCTACTTTACTGAAGGTTCTTGTTGCTTCTGTTGCTGTGCTACATCTGTCTGGACTGGATTAATGTGGTGTAATTTTAATTTAATTTGTTAAAGTCATTTAACCATTCGAGATGGTCCAGGCTTGTTGTGCTAATGTTGTCTTTGCAGAACGTACATTTTAAGTATTGCTTCACTTATCAAGAACTCAGCTGTCTTGTATTTTCCCTGTTTGCCTTATAAACAAACAAACAAACAAACAAAAGCATTAGTTTATATTTATGGTTCTACCAATTTTAGTGCTCATCGAAGTTTAGCCAATATTGCACCTTGCTCTGCTGAATAAAATGTACCCACACGCCTCTTTTCTATCCTGCCAGGGCTCGAGTCCCAGATGTAAACACACTGAGCGTGCAGCAGACACACTCCTACAATAGTTCTTCATCAGAATCTGCTCTCTGGGGCAGTTGGTCAGCTCTGCTTGTCACCTTCTATCTAACATCACACACAGACTTTCCTGTATCGTGAGTAAGGATTGTCTCTCTGCCCATGTTTACAGTACACACCAACAGATGCTCGCACACAGACACGCATCCTATTAAAACCTCTCAGGGTGGACCAAGCGTTGTGCACATAGCGGTTCCTCTTAATGAATTGTTTGTATTACCTTTTAAATATTGTCTGTTTTTTTGTTCATAAAGATGGAAATAATGTTAATAAATTAGCCTGTTCCTGCAATCTGTGACTGTTAATATTAAGACAAGAAACAAACTGATAAATGATCTAATTTACATACTGTCCGAAAGCCTGTGCAACCGTATTTATTTCATGTTATTTGTACCAATAATAACACAATTGCATAAAAATGTGGTTGTTCCTGTCCAACCAACTGGGTGCATCGTAGGGAAGAGGAAAAAGCTGCACTTGGCTGCGCTCTGGGAAGAAGATAATGCCTTCTCATCAGTTTTATCTGGGCTTGGCTGTGGCACCTGCCGTCTGTTTCCAGGAGTCGTGGCATTTTTATCTGCTAGCCTGTAGAGAAGGAGGGACAAAGGCTGAGATCAGGTGTGAGCTGAATTGCTTCTGTGCTGTGCTAGAACTGAATTTACGCTGTGATTAAGCTGTGATTCTATGGCTTAGTTTGTTTTAGTGCATTCAAGTACCATGAACATGAACACAATGTGCAACGTGTATTCATAATCGATGTTTGCAGT
The DNA here is from genome assembly GCA_030770545.1 of Macropodus opercularis. Classification (NCBI taxonomy): domain Eukaryota; kingdom Metazoa; phylum Chordata; class Actinopteri; order Anabantiformes; family Osphronemidae; genus Macropodus; species Macropodus opercularis. Next base: position 2,839,539 of record CM061112.1, read on the forward strand.
ACAGTTTAGATGGACAGTCCTGCTTACCAGGCAGGGAAGCTAGAAATTAATGTCAAGCTCAATTCATTTCATTCAGAGGCTCATTGTTAAGTTTTGTAAACACTGACAAGGTCACCTAACAACAAAATGAAATTATGGGTCATAAATTGCTTCCATAGAAGACCTGAGCCGTCGTCGTTTGGTTGGGGGACATAACAGTCAGTTGTGCTTCTCATCTTCGGTCTTGCTCTCTCGGCTTCACAGACAAACCGCAGAGGAAACGTCATTAGCTGTAACTGTTGCATGTGAACACATGTACACATCTGTCTTTTCCAGGCTTATGTTGTCTGCAGTCAAGTTCTGCCTGGAATGGATTTCGTGGTCCACCGTGCAGCGATTAGCAGAAAGAACGTCTCTCGGTAGATAAATAAATTCTCAATATAGTGGTCAACTGTTTTCTGAACTGTGAGAAAACAAATAGACAGTTGTATGGTAAGAGCAGTCACTAATTACTGACTATTGCTGAATAACAACCCAAAGAGAACATGGTGCCTCAAGCTGTATGTCCAGTTTCTTTATTCACACTGGCTAATTGGATGTCCCTAAAGTTCAAGCAAGCCTGTGTGCGCTAGGTTCGAAAGATGTTGCTGCTGTTGATGTATGCGCAGACGTCCTCCCAGTTCTGCCTCAGTCTTTCAGCTGCATGCGTTTTTATCTGCATGTATTAGACATTCAGCAGACACATTCTGCCACGTCTGCATTCATTTCGTGTTTAATATCTTTGTTCCGTTTTTGTGTAAATTTCTACAGTAGCTTCTTCAAACTTTTATCGCGTACATTTAAGGAAAGCAGAGATGAACAATCACTCAAAACTGTTCAAGCTCCAGACTGTCTGGAATACAGACATACAGTCATGTAATACTACTGTAATACTACACCATTTATTTCATTTTAGTGGAGCTTAGTATTAGGCAGATACAACCAGAAGCGTTTCTTACGATGCCATTATTTATTTAACCAAGATGAAGCAGAAAATAAAAAACACGGGCAGTGCTTTACAGCATAATACTGCTTCTATTAGTTGCAGCCAGGATCTACTGTTTGTTGGTCTAGAACGTTACGGTGTGTGTAAACTGATAAAGAAGGTGATTACTTCTGGAACTACGAGCTAATAAATCACAGGGGGTAATTTGTCTTTTCATTTCTTTTTGGCTCGATTTTTGTTAAAGATGTGAAAACAAGTTGTTGTCAGTTAATACTAAAATGGCCTATTCAGTTGTTTTTACACACAAAAAGCGAATGATTGTAGGTGAGCAGTTGGTGAACATATAGTGAAGTTTACATGCTGCCAAGGTGAACAGAATGAACAGACTGATGACTGACTGATTCTTACAGTCCTCACTGAAGAGGCACACGATCAGCTGCTGCACGGTGGGAGGGCTGTGGGGAACACATGAAAGGCCGACTAACAGACCAAAAGGGATTACAGGCTAACTGTACGTGTGGGTGTGGGCAGGCCTGTGAGAGGAGACTCAGATATTGAGCAAAAACTGAAATGTGAGGTCTCTGCAGGGTTTGTTTCAGCTCCATCGCAGTGAGTTTCTCCTCCTTCCTGTTCTGATATCTGCTGGGAGGACTGAGCGGAGGGATGAGAGCGGGGGTACAGTTGGGAGCCAGGTTATTTTCAGCAACTGCTGTGGTAATGAGGTACCAGAGTGTGTGCTGCACATGTTGGTTTACGTGGCTATAGTGCAAGGACGCTTTTGACCTGATGCCTTTGCATGTTGCATGTTCTCCCCATGCTCGCGTTGTTGTTTCTTGGTCTTTTCTCCCAGTCTCCCAAGACTAATTTATCCATATTTGTGATTGGTTGTTGGTCTTTCACTTTTCTACACTGATGCTCATTTTGTCTCACAATGGCTTCCTAGAGCCTAATTACTTACTCGTCTCTCTGCTCTTGTAGTTGTTTGGTCGGCGCTGAATGATTTGCAGCATGGTTATTAGATTCAGTCACTGAGTTCCCAGCAGCACTGCTGAGGGGGGGGGGGGGTTTGCACAAACGTAAAATCCAGGATGTCAGAGTTTCACATTGTTGCACATTGTGCCAACTGAGGCACGGGGACATCCAGGTCAACGTATTTGAGCTGGGACCTAGTCCAACGCTCACCTGTATGCTTAGAATCAATATTTCAGCTATTAAATTTGGCATCTACAACTAGATGTGCTGCCAAACATCAGAGCAGCTGTCTGCGCCGCTCAGGTTGACAGTGTGCGTCTGTCCGGGCTCTGTCTGGGTCTTCAGTCACACAGATGATTGTATTTTATCTTTCCCTGCGTTTAGCGAAGAATAGAAGCCAATAATTCATGAAATGAAATGTCTGCATGCAGCGTTTCGACTGACCTTTGGTTGATCTACTAACTGAACAAATACACTCTGTAAATAAGGCAATTTCTATTGTGCCATTTATCGATCCTGCCTCTTTATATTCATATTTGTATTCTGTGACTGCAGTACCTCCGTGCTGCTCATGCTGGCTCTGTCTTCCCCAGTGAGAAGCAGCATATGTCAGCACATTACTGAGAATAAAATAAAAACTGCCCAATCTCACACATAAGACTTACTGTAGTAGAAATGTGTGCTTTAAATAGCTTTGAAGTATTTTCATCCCTTTGTCCTTGTTGAAGGGTAGTTTAAAAAAATCACAGAGGAATAAAACCATATTTCTGCCAGCTTGTGACTAATGAGGAGACAGCTCGGTGTCCCATGTAAAACAAATGCCTTGCTGAGTACAGAGACAAAAAGAAGCGCAGCGTATTTAGAGGCTTGGCACATCTTCAGTCAAGATAATAAATGCTTTGTCCTTTTTCAATTTGTAGTTTGGCTGTACTGCGTATTGTACTTTACTTTAAACAGCCCAACAGTAGATTAGATTATTACGTTAGAGCTATTTCATCACACCAGTGAACATGCTGTGCTATAGTATAATGTTGTTAATTGAGATGCCAGATTCAGCTCGTTTGTCTAGTTTTATAACACAGACCTGTGTCATTGTCCTTGTCAGATGTGTATTCGTTGATAATGCAGATACAATGATTTCAGTTGTTGTCTCATATGTAAAACTCTAATGTTTTTAGTCTACAGCAGAAATAAGAAATTGGCTTTGTCATTCCAATACTTTAGTGAGATCTGCTGTAACTGTTGCTGTTTGGGCTGAACGCTACGCTACGTGGCATCCTGGCATCCTGGCAAGAACATGTGATCGCACAGAAACCAGTAAGACCCTCCATCTGTTTTTTGAAGCTTGGATTCTGATTGAAAATCCATTTGAGATGCTCAGCCAGCTTTGGCCTAATCCACAAAATATGAAGGTGCTGTAGTGTCCAAGTAGAACATCAATGTATAATTTCACTGTGTGAAGTAAAGAGCTGTGAAATGATGGCGTAGAAGTGGCTCATGTAGGACATACATCAAGCAAATGTAGTCTAGACTTCAAAAATACGTCTGCAATTGCCCAGATGTTCACCAAACACACCACAAACACACACTTGTAGGTCCAGCTAGTGACTGACAGTATTTTTGTGGCTCTACATGTGCACACAAAGAGCACAGTGTCGAAGTGTCATGTCACCAACAGATTAATTCTGCCTTTTCTTCTTTCATCTGTGCACAGTAGTTTTTCTCTTGTTCTCTTTCTCTTGAGTGATTAAACTGAGAGACGTACTTGAAGAGCTTCTTTGGTTGCATAACACATGAGAATGAACATGAAAGAACTGACACACAAAACAAATCGTCAAGCCTCCCTTTGCAGAGGCTGCGATTACTTTTTTTTTATTTTTGAGAAATGTAATCACTAGATTGATTTTTGCTGGAGGCAACATATAGTTGGGTTCAGAAGTATATACCCCCATGATGGATTTGAAATATAACCATCAAAGTGTAAACGTTCAGCTTTATTTTAAGAGGTTTAACAAAAATATGGCTTTTATCATTTAGGCTCAAACCTAAACACACACAAAGTGAACTGACCAGGTGCAGGTCATCCCTTGTTGCAAGCAAATGAAAGCTTTCATAATACTTGACTGACTGGAGCCACTTACAGTATCTGACGTCCAAGGAGGTCAGGCTGAAAAAGCAGCGGACAGATATGAAGGGGCGAGGCTACGCGTGACCCTGAATGCACACAGGAGGATTTAGAATAACTGGGAGCCAGTGGAGTTGTTGTCAGATGGGGTGATGTGGTGGGATAAGGGTGTTTTGATGATGCGAGTGTCTGAATTACTTGGAGCTTTTGGAGAGTTGGTTTGGTTGGTTTGTGGGGGAGGCCAGAGAGAAGAGAGTTACTATAGTCGATGCAGGAGGTAACTACACTGTGAAGGATGGAGGCAGTAGGGGAGGGATGGGACACGATTAATGTTTTGTAGATCTGATTATTATTGATGTGGGGGTGGAATGATAATGAGCTGTTGAGGACACCCAGACTCTTAATCTGAGGGGAGGGGAGACAGAAGTGCTGTCAATTGTGAAGGAAAACGTCAAGTTATGAAATCTCTAAGCAGATGGTGTGAAGTTCTGTTTTATCACTGTTGATTGTTCATTGTTACTTGTAATTATAGTTGATTTTGTGTGTGTTTATCAGGAGACACACACAGGTTGTCTTAATGCAATGCCCTACTGCAGCTTTGTGATTGTAACTACTTCAAACCCAGTGTACGCCCTGTTCTGTTGAACATGAGGTTTGTGGTTGTTTGGAGCACTACGTGCTGGTATTGTTCTCTGACACTCATGGGACAAAGAACTTGAGCTGATATCGATGCATCAGTGTCCCTGCCACAGACAATTTCACCAACACATTGTGGTTGATGTGAGCAATTTCTTTAAGGCGCTGTGTTGACCTTTGACCTCTATTTAAACCTTAGCGCCATCGGATTTATCTGCCTCTATATTCATTCTGCAGCACCGTAGATGTGCTGTCTGTAATTCACTGGCACACATCTCACTCTGTGCAACACACACACACACACACACACACATTCACCAAGTAATCAGATCAGCATGTTTTCCACAGAGCCTGTTGGTGACAGCAGGGAGAGCGGGATGGATGGATGGAGGGATAAATGATAAACTCTCTCCTCTTATTTAATCCCCTGTTCCCAGTTGTCCCATTCTGCTTCTCCCTCGCAGGCAGAGGCTGAGTTGGATGAGGAAACGCTAGTTATGAAATCTCTCCGAATATTGCAAGCAGTGTAACACAGATGCGTAACTTCATGAAGTTGTTAGTGTTTGCATTCATCTCGATATCCAGTGATTAATCAGACGTGATTGTGGCTCCCAGCTACCTGCTGTGTAGCTGTATATAGCAGGCTTGTGGTTGTCATCTAAACAATTTTACTTCCAATAAAATGATATTTACTTCACAGTCTCAACCCTCATTGAACTAGTAACCAGTATTCATACATGCATACACACAACACAGCAGCCTTTTGTCTTTCACATTGGAACTCAGTTCACAAATATGGCACAATCTGACTTAAAATATATGAAGCTCATAGATTTCCAACTACTGTTAAAGTCAATTAAATCTTTAGGAAAATAAAGAAAGGAAGCGAGTACAAGTCACAGCCTCAGTCCACCTTAAAAAACCTTGGAGAAGAGATAATGTTGAAGCCTGACACTGCTAAGACCTGTGGAAAAGATGAAAGTACACAGAGGATGGACTTTCATCATCAGAGGGGCTTCGCACACAGTCCACACAGGCAGGGCCACCGACTGCACCCAGGCTGCGTTCCAATAGTGTCATCCAAAAGACCCTGGCTTTGTTCTTATGACTCCAAGACTGAGCATCTTACCTTAGCTTTCCGGCCGTAGCTGACTGTGATGCCTTTACTTCAGCTCGGATCTCTCACAGCGGTTGGGGGCTCTGAGACCTTTCTCCTGACCCATTATTGTACCTCTTCTACTCATGTCCTCTCGTCTGTTCTCTCTCTTTTCTATCCTCGCTGTTCTTCATCTGTTAAGGAAACTGTGGGTCAAGGGGCTAGAGAATATATTATACCAGTGTGTGTGTGTGTGTGTGTGTGTGTAGGCAGAAGGAAAAATATAATGCACTCAGACCCAACTGGTAATAACTCCAGATGGTACTTATTATTCAATTAGAGGCATCTCCACTGGTTTGATTACATAATACTATAACACAACACATGTAACAGGGAGTTTTCTTGCATAAAGTGAGGGAGTCACTGCTGCATATGAGCCCTCGAACAAGCTCGTTTTCTTTTTGAGGAGCTGAATTTCTCATCTGACTTTAGACGGAGCCACTCAATCACTTGTGGTCGACGTGCTCTCCGGCATGTGTTTTATTTATCACGTTAAATCTATATGCATGTTTATTACAGCTAAACCTGCTTCTACTGGGAAATGATCATTCAGTCGAGCTATTCAACTTTCTGCCTGTAGAACACAAAGCTGAAAGAAGGGGATAAAAAAATATCTTTTCATTATCTCTTTATTTATTTTTTCCCCCTTAGTTTTATAAGGATGAGAATAAAGGTATACAAAAAAACATTTGATTTATTTGGCAGTTTTGCAGGTTTTTGGGTTCAAAGCTTTCCCCAAACCTTCCTGCTGTGTTTGGTGTGAGTCCTTTTCAGGCCACTGGTTAAATTCTACCAAGTCAAGCAAATCACAGCTTTGTTTTCAAATGCTGTTTTTGAGCTGATACAGCGATCACAGATTGTGCACTTAATTAAAGACAAACCCAGCCCCAGCCCATCTCAGCTGTATCAACGCTTATAGCTCCACTGCCACAGAACCTCCCATAATTATCTGGTGGATTAAGGTGCACCTTACAGTTTAGCAGATCACAGCTACGCATTATAATTAAAGTAATTAGGCCTCCTATCGCTTTCTCTGCTTCGTTAAATTCACTCCCACCGAATGCATAATACTGAGGTGGTGAAAAGGAGACTCTTTGGTGATGTAGCACAGACTAGGGTTGAGACCACAGCTGTAGCCGATAACAGGTTCAATTTGAAATATCTTTAAATATAAACCTATACCTTCACATCTGCCTAGTGATCTCTATGGTTGCCTGTTAGTTACTCAGGTCTCCTATAGTAATAAAATAAAACTAACGATTTTTAATTGCAGCCTTAAACACACAGTTCTTTAACACACACAGTGGTTAATTATCATTGGTTAATTGGAGAATAACTGACTTTCCGAAAATGGCAGAATGTAAAAAATGTAAACTTCATTCTGTAAAGTTGACGGCATACGGTTACAGAATGATGCAGCCACAGCATCATTCACTGGAAATGACCTAAACTAGAATCTACCTTTCCAATTAGACAATGATTAAAAGATAGTGTATGAAAAAAAGAATAATCTGACTATAGCTCTGGAGGCTTGTACCTCGTCATACTGCTCTATTTAAAACACAAGGATCTGACATGATATCAGAAAGAAGACTTTACTGTAAACACACAATGTTTAATCATTTTACAAAGTAGTAGTAGTCAGCAGTAATAATGAAGTTAATTGTTTGCACTAAGCTGACTACCCAGCGCAACAGTCCCTGCTCTGAAAGGGTCCTGCCAGCAAAATGACACATCAGTGGTTGTTGCAGCAATTAAATGCTGCAGCTCCCTGCTGCCCTTCTTCCACACGGTTAACGATTTTATCCCCAAGGGTGCAGGAATCAATACACTGCTACCAAAAAGAAGCCGTTCCCATGTGCAACGCTTTGCTTCTGAAGTGGCTCAGGTCTGGGAAGTTTAACTTGCAGAAATGACACTAAGGGGTCACAGAAAGCAGTCACTTGGCAGCACGTGGACACAGCGTCACAGGCTCCTTCCACCAGTGTTTTCTGTTTGTACTGTTCAGAAACTCGAACTTGAACTGAATTGATTTTAAACAATACAACATTTTCATACTGGACTGGAAAAATTACATTATTTATAGTCACAAATAGCTGATTGTTGAAATCTGTTCTTGGATTACAGAAAAGTCCATAGGATTACTGGATGTGTCAAGTCTTTAATAGTCGCTACATGATTGGCTCTGCCTTGACCCTATGTTCCAGTCCTTATAAACTAGAGTAGGACACACTAACCAACTATTGCTGAAATGTGCTGCAACAAAATATGATATCATGTTAAACGCAGTGGGCAAAAGACAAAAGCCTAATAACAGAGCTCGTAAGCAGTTTAGAAATCAGTCGTACGTCAGAAATCGAAGGAATCTGGAGAAGTGAAGGTGACGCTGCGTTCTTTGCTCTGATCACACAGCAGAGTCTTGTTTTTTATTACCCAGTCAGGACTTACTCCCCTGTCAGACTACCACACAGTGTTATTGTTGAAATGTTCTGCCAGGATTTTGTTTTTGTGAAAATCTTGGTTGGTTGTAAAAGACTAAAACAGGTTCAGGCAAGACGTTAATGTACAACGCAGATAACGGCCATTATTTTCACTAACAAGCAAAAAACTCAAAGCAAGCTGGAAAAGCCAAATAAATGTACAAGATATAAAAACCAAGAGTGAGACAGAAATTCACTGTGTGCTAAATTATATATTTAGCTTTCACAGAGTTTGACAGTCATCTTTCTGTAGCACGTTTCTCAGCCGTGGCTTCCTCCCAACTCATGGAACCAATTTGTAGCATTTTGCTGTCACCTCATCAATCTGCCCACTTTTCTGTAATTTATGCAAACTCTTCCATGGATATCAACCCAAAAAAATGTCAGTGATTATGCTACTTTTATCCCTGTTATGTTTGTCTTGTGTGTGTTGACATGGCAACAAAGTTAGTTTTTTCATTTGTTGTGTCGTCTTACCCCTCTAAACGGAGACTGACTGCTCAATTGTCGCACACGCGCTCCTGCTAAACATCACACACATAAGGTCAAATAAGACAGCAAAGGTGGTGACTGACGTTCAACACGGGCCCCTGCAGGATAATCACACAGCACCTTGACAAGACGATCATCCTTCAGACCGCAGACGTTGTTTTAAGACTGTGTGAGTCTCAAAGGCCAAGATAAATCCTTAATTATTGTAAATATACACACACATATCTATGCTGGGTAATGTTGTAACACTGGCAGGTGTATGCAGCCTTTTTAGACAGATTGGAGACATTATTCTTATTTGGGCCATGGTGCATTGCATCACAAGGCTCTTGTCAGTCTGTGTGTGTGTGTTTAATTAAATGCTTTTTGGTACAGTAGGCTGGTGTCTGACCCTACAGCATTATAATTAGTGCGTTTCATCTGCAGAAGTGTGCCGACAACTCGCAGGATGTAATGGGAGATTTTAGCTCCTCTAACGATTACAAGTCTGCTCATTCACTTCCTAAGCTGATGAGAGACTGAGTCATCTGAATAATTTAGACGTTTGGAGGAAAATATGTTTTATTTTGGAGCAAACTGACTTTTCCCAGCTCGCAGTTTGATTTTGGCTATTTCATTACTCATTTGTGAACAGGGAAGAGCAGCAACAGACACGAGAAGCAGATAAGCCACCTTGTTGTAAAGTTTACGTGATTTAACTTGAAAGCGAGTCTGATTCTATGTTAAGACTTTCAGTTTGCGAGTGCTCTGTTGTGAATGTTGCTCTGTCTAGTACGCTGGCATTAGTATCTAGGTCTACAGGGTCTCACAGATAGTCAACAATAGCGCAGCAGGTATGACAAGCCATAAAAAGTGGATGACATTGTTTCACAGAAAGCTTTGGCCTCCTTCGCTCCTCTTCTCTTTGCTCCCTTTACTAATCTCCCATACTCTTTAGCACCGTCGCACAGTTCAGCACACTGAATTATTGACTTGTTGTTCAAAGAGGAAACACAGCTTTGTTTCTCAGGGCAGTGCCTCGTGGTTTTTCGTGTGGACATGTAAAATCCATTTCTCTCTCTTTCTCGTGTGAGCAGGGAATCACTGTGCTGTCAGATTATGGCTCTGCATTGCTGCTTGTATTTTGGGGATGGATTTAAAGGTCAATCTCATGCACAACAGTTTGCTTGTGATATTTTTATTCCAGCTATACATGATTTCTAATTTTTGACTATGGGGCATCACTGATTACTCTGAGCAAATACTAGAAATATCAACGCACGGACCGGAAGCTTTACACAGAATAAGGCTGTTTATCAGCTGAGGCGTGTACAGGTCCTCAACCTACATGACAGTAATTTACATTTTGTCTTCATTACATTTGATCTGTAGGCTAATTAGATGAAAATGTAAGAAATAATACACATAATGTGTTTTTATAGCCTATCATTGCCAGCAGCAATGACAGAAACCTGCAGTGAAATTCAGTGAAAATCCATTTATTATTATTATAGCTGAAAATAAATAAGGCCATTCCATATAGCATAAAGACATTTTATGTTCTCTACTTTATGTTGATTAGGGAGAAGCTTTTGAGAAGCTTTTCCATCTGACACAGAATAAAGTTAAGATATTGACCATTTGCAGCTGCAGTGTCAACATATCGATATCAGCCGTCTTTTATCTTTAGTACTATTCTCATTTACCTTCATGTTTACTGATCTTATCCTCACACTATCATATAACGCAAAATATACTGAGCACAGCTCTGAGAGGTGTGTTTGGTTTCCTGCCAGTATTAATGCTGCAGTAATGGCCGTAGATGTTTCACAGCTTTTATGTCTGTTGCAGGTTATCTATGCACTGAACACAAAGAACGATGAGCACGAGGCAGCCATCTCCACTCTGAAGGAAGCCCATGAAGAGGAGGTGCAGCAGATCCTCTCTGAGACCAGAGAGAAGATACTACAGGTTCGTATTTGTGTTTATTACTAGGCAGCTGCTGTCCCAATACTTACATTCTAGCTTTGTGGAAAGATGTCATAAATGTTTACTTCCTGCAGGTGTATATGCAGTTAAAATGCAAAGAGGACAATCAGCACTATTGCTTTTTGGTTTCCTGCTCATAGTTATGGGATGCAGCTGAGGTGAGAGAGAAGGCAAGAACGTTCGTTTAAATCAGTATTGTAATCAATCTCTGTTTCCTGGGAGGACAAATTCATTGAGTATAATTACTTTTGGAATTGTTGTAAATATTTTTTTTTCTGGTGAAATAGATGTTTTTGTGAAGTGATGGTTTAAGTGTCTTGTGTGTTGATCGAAGATATGATTTAAACAGCCAAAGAGACTCATTAGTCAGCGAGAGTCACGTTCAGGTCAGTCAGTCGGGAACAGAAAGTATCACTGTACATCTGTACCACCAACAAAACTGCATCGTTCCTCTGAACTGTAGCTACACAGTCTCACGTGGCTCCTGAGGTCAACATTTAATCAAAGCAATCTGAATTATTTAGGTCTATATGTCATGAGTCCTTATGTGAATGATTTGGTCACCAGCGTGACTAAGCTTGAACATATTGAAGGAGACAAGGTATTGTCTCTACTATTGGGTTTTTAATGCAGTCTAATGGGTTGAACAGAGTGAACCTCAAACATAGAGACATACATTTATTAATTTTCTTAGTATAGAACATTTCACATTACTTATGAATGTGGCAGATAAAATGTCATATGTACTTTGATAGAATGCAGATTTAATATCCAAATAAAACTAATTTTAAGGGTGCAGTGTGTCTAACCCATCTCCTCGCATGTGTTTCAGTACAAGAGCAAGATCAGCGATGAGATGGACCTGAAGAGGCGGATCCAGTCCCTGGAGGAGTCCATGGAGCTCCACGAGAGGATGAAGAGGCAGGCGCTGGCTGAGTTCGAGAGCTACCGTCAGAGGGTGGAGGACATGCAGCTCTGCACTGAGGCTCAGGTAGTTGGTGGTTGTGCGTTGTGTCTGTGGTGAGAGGCAGATGTGCGCGGCAGGACACTGCAGTCACAGCTGCAGCTAATCAGCACTAATGTGTGTTTCTTTGTCCTGCTGCGAGGCTGGAGAGTCTCTGTCTGTCGGCATCAGCTGTGTGTTTCCGTCTGGGTGTGTGGTGTTTGTTGTGCGGTAGTATTAGTAGTGATCAGGACGCTTGTGTATCCTGTAAGTCACTGAAGATAGATGTATAGCGTTAACTGTGTAGATCAGTGCTACGGTATATGAGGTTTGTCTTGGACCGTGACCTATGGCATACTGGTCGTACTGGCGGTTTCTGTTTATTGTGTGTCCTGGTTTTAGAGGTCAATAGGTCAAATTACCCTGAGCCAGTAATTCACCTGACCTGGAGCTTTTCTAAAAACAAATATCCACGGTGTAAGAAGCCTGCGAGCCTCTAAATCAATCCTGCTGCTAGCCCACTCCTTTATCCTTGTCTTCTTTGGCAGCACACACAGCGTGTGGTGTCCATGTCGAGGGAGGTGGAGGAGATGCGGCGGTCTTTTGAAGACAAGCTGCGTACATTCAGCCAGGCCCAGGCCCAGTTTGAGCAGGAGAAGAAGACCGCTCTGGAGGAGCTAAAGGGCCAGCACAGGCAGGAAATCCAGGAGCTCCTCCGCAGCCACCAGAGCCACAACGCAAACTACAGTAAAGACCAGGAGAAACTGGGACAGCTCCATAAAGCTGAGGTAACACACTAACTACCACAAAAGTAGAGCAACTCCTGGAAGCAAAAGCAAAACACTACTTTACTACAAGCAAGACCTAAAGAAAGTGAGACGGTTACGTTACCTCTGTCAACCTGCAACATCAGCTTTGGAGTTTTTGTTGTAGAGCCATTGTAGTAATGCAAACTGTCCATTACATGTTGCACTGATGTGTTACAGGTGGATTCCTTGTCAGAGCGAGTGGAGGAGCTCAAACAAGACAAGAAGAGGCTGGTGGAGGAGTATGAGGCTAAACTCAGCAAGGTACAGAACCATGTGCTGCCAGAAGTCACATAGGCTAAGAATCCTGACAAGCACATGTGTTATGTTAGTAGTGAGGATAATGATCTGCAGTTTTATATAGTATGATGTATGTACTGCATTCAGAAGCTATTAAGTTCAGTAAAGACCTTACGCATCTCTGGCTTCAGGCTCTGCTTGTAGTGATACTGTATTTCCCACTGTTTGTGCTGTCACCAGGCTCAGGCCTTCTACGAACGGGAGCTGGAGGCCATGAAGAGAACCCAGCAGCTGACAGCAGACAACTTGCTGGCGTGGAAACGCACCGAGGCCGAGCTGCGGCGGGAGTTTCAAACCCAAGAAGCAGCGCTTCAGAAAACGCTGGGAAAGCTGAGAACTGAGCTGGCTAGGGTAACAGACGAGGCACGGGAAAACCGGGAGAAGTCCCACAAGCTTCAGGCTTCTCTTACTACTGCTGAGAGCACCGTCAAGGTGAGTCCAACCCCAACAGCACATTACATTCTTTATGCCACTGCCTCATAAAAGGCAGAACTATAAAGACGGGGAAACGTATCAGAACGTTCTGTCATTTAATCAAACAGTCTTAACCATGACTGGCCATATTCTGGTGTAGTTTTTACTGCGTCCTACAAATGTGTCCTGTGTAATTGATACTAAAATGAGGATATAAAATACAATAGTGTATTGGCAAAAAGAGATCAAATCTACATGCTGACGCTACAAGTCTTCAACGACTGAAGTAGACTCGTCCATCACTCGGCCCAGCATTTGTATGCTAGTAGGTAGTATGAAAGGATTTTGAAGTGTATTGGTGTACACTGACATGATTATCACAACCGTTTCAAATAAAGCTGACATGTGCTCCAGGGGAGGTAATTAAGCAGCTCTGTGTTGTTGTTATGATGTGCTCTGAAGTTCATGTAAAGTGATTGGTTGCTGCACAGAAGACAGGAAGGGGTCCCCGTCTCTGTGTTACTGAGAATATGATCAAGGTCAGCAGTGGCTGTGCCTGGAGTTACACATTTCATGAGTTATCAGAGCAATTAACTGTAACCCAGATAAAGAAACAACAACAGAGCAACACTGCAGAGCTTGAAACCAACTTCACTTCACAGCTTTTCTAGATTCTCTCATGTGATAGAAAGATACAAGGCCAGATACCAGAGGGGGGAACAATTTGATCATCTTTTCATGTAATCTATTGTGTTGTAGCTGAGGTAGTATCACATACACAAAATCTATAAACATATCTCTTAATCCTTTCACCTGCAGAGAGTTTATTCTTGGTAGATAATAGATTTGAATTGAACCTTAACAAGCTCACAGCAGATTATTCCACTTGCTCACTCACTAAGTAGTATTTTTGCTCAAGTGTCGTGACATGTTTAAATTCTCTTCACATTTCTTTTTACTGTGTAAAATTAAAATATTACAGCAATTCAGCAATTCAATTCAAAATGTCCCCCTTTCTCTGGAGACGTAATTACTGTACCGGCACCCTTCATGTACTGTAAAGCTCCCAAAGTGATCGGTGCCAGGATGCCACAGTACAGCACAGCTCCTTGCTTCTGTGTCATCCTGCTTTGCTTCATGATTTTGAAGGCAAATCCCCAAAGACATGCAGGAAAAGTGATGAGTCTGAAGTAATTCACGGCTGACTGCAGGAACCTGCGTGCCAAAAATCACAAATTATCCCTAAGTGGAATACTCCACTACATGCTAAATGGTTGCTGCCACTAAACGCTTGGACAGAAAACTGCAAATCATGTAGAGTCCCTTTTCTATTCAAATGGCAGGATTCCGTTTTCAGTTTTATTATAGGTTGTCAGAAGCAAGAGTGTGTGTTTAAATGTAATGATACGAAGGTAACTGAGGTGCCGGTATTTAAACTATTTTACCTCACTGCTCCACCAGTGGGAACATCCAAACTCAAACATAGCTGCAGTGTAGTTCTAATCTCCCGAAGACACTGGTTAGGGCAGTGAAGAAACACCCAGACCCGCTTTCATTAACCTTGGGTCCGGAGTGTGCCAGTTACGGTCCTTATCAGAGAAGACGCACACACGCCAGTCTAATTTGCGTGTGACTCCTCGGTGGTTATTATCACACTGACGTTTCATTGTCGTAGCCGTAGCAGCAGTAATTAAGTTCGAGGTAGATTGATGGGATTGAAAGATGTGAAATTGCCTCCTTTGTGAGTTCTTACAGAGTGTTAAATCACACAGCTGCTGAATGGTTCACATCCCTCCCTGGTCTACCTGTCACTAACCAAGCAGCAGTCGCGTTATGTACTCAAATTTCAGGTTGACCAGGTTACTTCACCAACCAGCTGCGGTCAGTTTAAACTGAACAAATAGCTCTTGTTTTAGCTCAGGTGTAATTAATTATTGTGAAACGCGTGTGAGATGGATGTATTGTACATTGTAAGACTGATTAAAGTAGATGCATTTGTTGACGCATTGCCATCAATGTCAAAACTACAGTGAAACTCCTGTTCAAGTCTTATACGGCTGCTACGACTTAACGTTCTTTTCTGTGTTGATTTCCTTCCTCTCCAGGACTTAACGAAGCAGCTGGATGAGGTGACCCAGAACTCAGAGATCGTGGAGATCCGTCAGAAGGAAGCGGAGTGTGAACTAGAGGCTGCCAGAGATCGAGTTCAGCAACAGGCAACAGAAATACTGCTCAAAGCCAGTAAGACCCTCAACCTCTTCTCTGGTCTTTTCTGCAGACTTGCACCCACACTGTCCTAAAAATGCACCGTGTTTGTCGTAGACACGCAGCCACTGATCTGAGGTATCGAGGACGATTTAATGGCATGTTGCTGCATATCCAGACTAATGGTATTCCTTGTACTGACTAATCAGTAATGCCCAGGTTTGTGTGCGCTTGCATTCGGTAAATCAAGTTAGAATCAGACTGAGTATCTCCTGAAGCCTCACCATCATAACGTTGTGCAGCGTTAATAAACACTACTTCCTGAAATCTAAGGGAGCAATAGCAGCAGCTTAGCACAGCATTATGCTTGGCCCATTAGCTCCTATTAGCTTCTTCTGCCCAATGAGAATATTTTCCCACTTTGCACTAGAGCTGCTTTCAAGTGAGACACTAATAAGATCAAGTGCCTTCGTTTTGGGAATCAAATAGTCTCAGATGCCTTTTGTTTGTTTAAAAGTGTTATTGGTTGCCTACAAAGATCTTTGTTAGAATTTCTGTCCTTTCAAGAAGACTGTGAAATTCTGTACTGACCCAAGCTGAGATCCCTCAATACACATGCAGACGGTAGCTACAGTGGGTTTAAACAGCTCGAGACACACAACCAGTGAGACACACACGGCTTTAATTAAATTATTGTATGCACAACTGCAGCATGCCTGATAGCTCAGAAAATTGGCCTGCCATTTATGATTAATGTTTACTGGACAGTCTGGGTAATATAGTAAGTTTTTTTTGATGAATGTAGTTTTTGCTCCATTACGCATTTGTCCTCGTAAACTTGGTAAGAACGGTATTACCATAACTGAGTGTATATACATAAATGTCCAGGGCAGCAGTTTCACCTGGCTGTAGAGTTAGAACTGGCTCCTGTACATGTATACGTGCCAGAGATTAGGCCAGGTCAGCAACGTCCCTTCAGCATAGAGGGCATTAGATCAGTGTCACCATAAAGACCTTAATCTGAGTTGTTCTCTTTCTTTACTTGTTTCAATGAGTGTCTGTAGCCACACGTTGACAGGAAAGCAACAAAAGCTGTACAGAGGTAAAACAAGGAAATGTAATGTCAGAGTGACACATAACAGAAGTGAAGGATCGCTGTCAGCCTCTGTGCAATGAATACTCACTGAATTCACTTTGTATTTACTGTGGTGGTTGCGCCGATGCTGTACAGTACGAATAGAATTTGATGTTTTATCTGTATTTTTCTCACACCAGTGGTTCTGTCCTGTCATAGGTCAGATCAGCAGCCTGCAGGCCACCCAGATGACCCAGGAAGCGGCCATCAGGGACCTGGACAATGAGCGGAGCCGGCTGAAGGACAAGGTCCTGAGGATGGATGAAGAGAGGGAGGCCCTGCAAAGCCAGAACCAAGCCCTGGATGAAAGACAGAAACAGCAGATCCTGTCCTTGGAGAAAGTGAGCAGTGTTTTATATTCATGTCAGGCTGGAATAACTGTGTTATGAATAACCAATAAGTCATCAAGATGCTGCAACAGAACTTTTCTTTAGAGTTTGCTCAGGACGTGTTTATCATCTTTAAACCTCTTAGAAAATCTGTCCCTGCTTTAGTAGCAGAAGTAAATTTGAGTCTGTCAAGGAAGATGCCACTAAATATACCAACGTACTGTAGGTCATTCCCGTCTCTCTTGTGCAATGGATTGTTTGTACAGCACATACTGTATTTCCAACGTCAGAGCTGTAACAGGTGTATTTGACTGTGCTGATTAATTTAATTTGTGTCGATCGTCTTCCGTATGCAATTAATTTTTGCAAAAAGCTGAGCAGCAGCTATGATCAGCGCTATTTAAAGAGTCAAACCCGTCAATCATCGCATTGACAAACTTTTAGAAAAGCAAGCTCCTCTTTTTAAAAACCAAGAAGCTTAAAGGTCAGATGATTTAAGGAACAGCGTAGTCAGCAGACCAACCGCAGTCGACAGTAAATGTCAAGTGTTGCTGCTTCATGTGTGTTTTCCCATCCCTTTATCTCTGACATTTGTGCAGTGTAATCCCCTGGGAGCTGGGACAGTTCTCCCACTGAGTGAGGCTGCTGTGAATTTCAATGTCTTTCTGAGGATGACATGAAGATGTCACGCTTGAACTTCATGATACATGTACCTCTCCGTTATGGTGGCGCCAACACCGTTAGTTGCTGTAGTCATACCGTACCCCTGGTGTTACGTTAAAGAATCTGTTTATTCACTATTCAACTTTTACAATAGTTTTTGATACATAATCAAAGTAGATGTGGAGAACTTGGCCTCCTGGGATGTTTGGTTTTTATGCTTTTCGTGGTGTAGAGCTGTTCTGCCCTTCAGGCCTGTGTGGCCATATGATAACGCAGCAGCCTCGCTCAGTTTGACCATTTTGATAGACGCTTCTTGGAAGCGTTTCAAAGCAGCTCTTGGTTTGGAGCAATTATGGCACACCGACGTGATTGCATCCCTGCTGGCAAATGAAAGTTGTGTCATGTTGTTGCCAGTGTCTGATAATCTGCCAGATACTCACTAGTTTTAATGACTGTTAAACAGCATATAAATTGGGCATGTGTGCATGTGAGCTATATTATCTTTTGCAGTTTCCAAGTGAGAGAATGTTTGATGACTGACAAGAGTGTGGTGTAATATAAGTTATAGTGAATTAAGTCCATGTAATATGGGATACATTCATTATTATTCACACAATCTTCCCAGTGATTGCTAATTTTACCCGCATCTTCATGTTCTTAATGTCTTTTAAAAATAACTGCTCCCATGTGGTGTTTTTGGCAAGATTTGGCTAATTAAAACTTTGTTAAACCCATTCAGTGAAATAACAGCTGCTTCCCTGATTACATCCAAAGTAAATTGGGCTATAGATTATTTTGTCCACTTTTCCAAGTACTGTTTTCTGTAACTGTGGGGGAATACGTTCTTGTCTGACTGCCGTTCCCTATAATACATAACCTAGAACCTAGCACTTTTTTTTGGCTGTCTCCCATTGTTTGAAAATAACTAAGAATTTCAAGTATAAAATCAGCATCGTTGTCATGTTGACAGGCATAGAAGCAGCGTTCAACACCAGGTCGTGTAACTTAAATTCTCTCTCATCATGATGGAGACACAACTGATATAAAGGGATTCATTCCCTGACTATGTTGAAGTAATCACTGCCAACATGGTGGAATAATTCAGCATATGGTGTGAATGTCACCCCACTGCACCAGTGTGTGTATTGTCTATCATAGCGCTCACCCTTAAGCAGATTGTGAATGTGTTTACTCATATTTATTTTCCGTGTTCTCCAGACCCTGCATGAGGAGAAAACATCCCACGAGAAGGATATGAGCAACATGCGAGCTCAGTACGAAGAGGAGGTCAGACAGATGAAGGAGGGCCAAGCTCGAGCACTGGAGGACGTCGGCAAGAAGCACAGAGTGACCCTGGAAAACGCTCTTAGCAGCACGGAGAAGGACAAGAACCGCCTGCTGGCTGTGAGTACACGCAGACCGCAAGAACACTAGACACAGGTTCTGCCTTCATAACAACAAAAGAAAAGAGACGTTCCTCTGGAGTACAGTGGGCATAACCAACAAAAATCCACAATACTCGTTTCATAATCATTGCGACTTGTGTAATCAGCACTTAGAGCTGAAAGCCAGAGGAAAGTGAACAGCTGGATGTTTTAATTGAACCAAGCTCGGGGCTCAGCTGAAGTTAAAGATGGCGTCTTTAGGTTGCTTCTTTCCCTGCTAAGAGGCTACGCTGTTGATACAAATGGTAGTGTTAAGTAATTATTTAATTTAACAGTGTGATATGCGCAAATGACTCAGTCAAAATACAAGCTGTCTTAGTCTGTGCAT
Source organism: Macropodus opercularis (assembly GCA_030770545.1). Taxonomy (NCBI): domain Eukaryota; kingdom Metazoa; phylum Chordata; class Actinopteri; order Anabantiformes; family Osphronemidae; genus Macropodus; species Macropodus opercularis. The sequence continues at coordinate 2,858,900 of CM061112.1, forward strand.
TCTGCCAAATGAATTGGACCTGTCACAGTGTTTCAGTCTGTTGATGTTATATTTGTTAATAAACAAGTGGTGATAATAAATGAAAGGCTGCATGAGCTTTAGTTTAGGTCTTTCCATGGCTTTTCTGTAGAAGTCAGGACACCGCAGCAACTCTGTACAGATAAACTGTAAAAATTAGATTTATTGTTGCTGCTTTATATTTAGATACATTACAGTTCATGAAATGAACGAGTAAACAATGTCAGAATACTGTGGCTCCATCAATGATGGAAACCCAGCCAGACAAGGACCAAAGCATGAGACTGTCACCACCAGTGTTGCACAGGGGAGAAGGTTCTGATCGCAATTAGAGCATATTTATGCAGAAAAACAGAAAATGAAAGTGGGAAGAAAATATTGGCTTCCCAAAGATCCTCAGACTTTCAAGCACTGCTCTATAAATGTACGGAGCATAATTATAGTCCTCTGGTTGCTGTTTGGAGCTAAATAACCAGTTGCTCGTTGCTCCTCTATGTTCATACAAACAAGATGCCATTGAGAGATTTCAACAAGTAACCAACCAGAAGCATCCCTCTCCAGCCTCTAAGCTAACTGTACCATGGTTACGGCGAGAGTAGAGCCACTGTATGGTTTACAAATATAAACGATAAAAACGTTATGCAAGTCATATTCATTTGGTGTCACACTAAAATGCATTCAAAGGGCCAACAGTGACTAATGCGGTGGCACACATGAAGGAGGAAATGCAGCCTACTCAGTCATATAATGTGATATAAGGTCACAAGCAGGGTCCAAAAAAGAGCATTAAAAATAACATTTCAGTGAAAGCCAGGCTCAGATGTGAGCCACATGTGGGGAGAGCGAGCAGCCTGCCTGGTGACTCACACAGGTGATGATAGTGTGTTGACGCTCCAATGTGCTATTTTTAGGTGACGCTTAAACTGCTACTCCTCCTGCACATAGAGGCTTTTTTAGTGCACCATTGTCGAGGAGACAATAAAACACTAATTAGATTAACAAGCCACCTACACGTGAGGAAGTGTGGGAATGTTTTCAGAATGACTATAAAAACCTTGGTGCTTTTTTACATTTTTATTAGGTTTGTATTCATTTGTATTGTTTTATGATAAAGGTGAAATGACTTGAATTTTTCTGGGCCCGTGCGTCTCTGTGAAATCAGCTAATTCAGTTTAGAAGAAGTTTTGACATTCACACTGTTATTTAATGTACATAAAACTGCAAGTACAGATTATGAAGTAAGTAAAGTTTTAAAAGCTAGGCCGAAATGATTAGATGGCGATAAAGATCAACGGGTTCCAAACATTATGTGTGTGTGTGTGTGTGTGTGTGTGTGTGTATAAAACTTCCATCATCAATATTTCATTGCAACTTATTTTGCACAGAGCGTCTCTACCCTAACGAGGCTGATGCTCGGACTGTGCAATGCACACCTTACCTTACAGTACGTGGTGACTTTGCATTGCTTGTCTACAGCATATTCTGTGGTATGGGAGTCTCTGTGAGCTTGAATATTTCATATCAGACATATCAGTTCACCTGTATGACTTGCTGTTGATGTATAGCATTACAAACTGGCCACTGGGGCAGGTTTAATGGGGTCTAGTGCTTTCAGATCACAGCCTACCACTGTCTACTGCAGCCTCGTGATTCCACTCACACGCAGCCATTTGATAGAAAGCAATTAAATATTCTCCTGCATTAAAGTTACATAACGAAGCAGGGTTTTATATCATATTCCACACTGGGGCCTGATCAGAGCTGCGTTAGGAGAAGCTGTGTTATTAGATATGTTTTGTGTGTGCACACTTCCTCCTTTCTGGCCCCATGTTCCCTTCACGTGTCTTCTGATCCGCACAGCAATTTGCCGTTCGTCACTTGTGTTCAGCATTCGGCCGTTAATGTAGGTGTAAAAACTCCTAGATTGAAGGAAGTGACAGGAAGCAGGTGGAGAGCAGGCACGGAGCGTCATTCTTTCACTTCCCATTCAGTCTCCGTTTTCCATCTGTTCTTTAAGTTGGAGGAATGAGTCTTCGTCTCTGTATTTTTCCACTTTATTCTTCTGTCTGTTTCAAGTTTTGTCACGTCTAGTTAATCATCTTCTCTTTCATCACCTGTATTCTTTCATCACTTTAAATTCTAATGAGAGTTGTCTGTAAGAAGGCTGGCGTTGGAATATAAATGAGCAGGTTCTATCTTAGTCTCGTCCTCTAAATCGAGCTGCAGGGTAAAGTGTGAATCCAGATGGGTCGTTTTCGATTCCTCCCCATCGGAGTTTGTCCGTTTCAGTTGTGTCTTTGATGTCTTTAGACTTTAGAGAAAAGTCCATTTTCATGTGTTGGAATATGTTAAAATATCATTTGTGAGGCGCATTTCTCACAGTCTACAGCTGAAGAACATAGAACGCACAGTGAGACGCTTCTGGTGTCACTGGACGCCTATTTTTGTCTTTTTAATGCTGGGTTTGGTGTTGTCAATCAACTGCAAGCCGCTACAGTGAGCTAATAGGGAGGGAAAGCAGGAATCAAGGGCTGGTGTCTTAGCTTAACCAACAGAGAAACCTCTGTGACTGTGTGACCCCTCTAAGACGCAGGTGAAATATGAAATGTCATGAAGCATTCCACGTGATTTGCATTGATTTTCCACATGTATTTCTGCAATGTTCCATTGATTCTTACAGAACTTCTAGTGAGAGCACTCCGTGTTTTTACTGCATTACAAACTCCATCCTCCTGTGTGATGAATAATGGTGGCAGATTTCATTTGACATCACAGCAATTTCCCTCAACTCTAATTGTCCTTGGAAAGCAGCAATCATGGCACAGAGTAGCAGAAATCGTTCCCATTCATCAGCAGGCATAATAAGCTTTATTATGGTAACAATGCAAGAGCTTGCTCATCTCTGTGTCAAGGACAATGAAATAGACTGAAGAGTTTTTAGGAATTTCTGCAGATGAACACATGCGATGTCAAACAAAGAGGGGAGAGGAAGGCTAGTTCTTCACAGCTCACTAGCTCCAGAGGGGCTCACACCCAGCTACAGATGTTTTCCTTTGTTGTTCTGACAAATATTTGTTTGTAATTGCTTTGCACAGGAGCTGGAGCAGCAGTTCGAGAAGGAGCGCCGCTCACTGGAGGAGCAGAAGACGATGCTCAGGCAGCAGCTGGACGAGCTGAGGGAGGAGCTGACCTCCAAACTCACTGCAGCCAACGAGGAGGTGCGACAGACAGAGCTCATACAGTTTATCTAAGAGTTCGTGCGTTTTATAGGGCCGCTGTTCAAACTAAGCCTATGCACTGTATCTACTTTATAGCCTTTTAACAGTAATGTTGTCTTACAGCTTTTTAGTTATGTAATTAACAATTGCCCTTTGAAGAATGTCAAGTATTCCGGCGTTATTTTAGATCATGGGGTTACGTGAAGAGAGTAAATTAGTTTAAAGGTACTTCTGAAAAACATGACGTGCTCCATTCAGCAAGATTCATCATGATGATCCTGAGCTAATCTCTTCTTTAATGCGACGCCTTTTTTACTAGTCATTCTAGTGCAACTTTGGAAAATACACTTTTTGGCTGCTCATTATTTATATTGTAATGTTGTTTGTCTCAGAATCATCATCAATGCCGGCAAAAACAATAAGGAGAACTCGTTCCTTCCTTCAGTCAGGGACCATTAGTCTGGGTTTTAAATCCTTTCTTTTTTGTTTTACTGGATGTAAACAAACTGGAGCAATGAGCGTGTTGCTCCATGCACACATCTTCTAAGTTGCTCTGTACTTTTTACATCAACTTAAATGAATATCAAAAGTACTGCATACTGTGTTGCCACGTTCGCAAAAAATACATGGACCCGGCTCATTTAAAAATCAGCAATAGAAACGGTTATTGAATGCATTTTTGATGGAAATTCCACCTCACTGAGCATAAAATGCTGATGTAGTTTCAAGGTTGCTGCCACATTGATACAGTCTGACGTGCATCAGCGTAGAGACTGGATTGGGTTGATTCCCTCTCTAACTTTCCCACTGTCTGTCCTTCCCTCAGGTGTCTCGGCTCCAGGAAGAGGTGCGGCAGGGCGAGCAGAAAATCGGGACAGCTGAGGGACAGATCTCCACCCTGAAGGAGGCACAGGAGAAGCTGCTGGAGGAGCTGGACGCTACCAGAGCCCGGCTAAGAGAGACCAGCAACCTGCTGACCGCACTGCAGGTCGGCCACGCACCAGAACACGTTTAATAGTTCTGCACCGGTTTGTGTACATGGTTCATGTCTGATTTACGTTGATGATCACTAATTCCTCGCAGACGACACCACACTGTTCCTGAAATGACAGCTTTTTAATACCAAAATCATTCCAACAGAGTTTTATGCTACAACCTCTGTGCCTGCATGGAAAAATCTTCAGAGGTAGCACTTGAACCACGGTGGAACACTAACCCTTCAAATCAATGTCTCTCTCAGGGAGAGTTGGAGACCCAAAAGCGTCAGCATGAAGCCAAACTCATCACCACCAAAGAAGAAGAGAAACTTAAAATGGACAAGATGGCTCTGGAGCTGGAACTTAAATGGACTGAAACACTCAGGTAAGTGTGTGTATGCAACACCCACTGACTGGGCCTTTATCCTAGACAGGGCGTGATGTTAAGATGGGAAGTGGAAGTCTTTTTGTTGAACTATTTTATAGCACACACTTGCTAGAACACACACACTCACACACACGTTGTCATTCAGCTCTTAGTGTTGACCATGACACAGCATTATCCTTTCCAGGGCTTTGCAACTCCTCAGCTCAATCCACTGTTAAAGCTGCCAGCTCAAAGTCTCCGTTAACGTTCCACAGACCTTTGAAGTGTCATAGTCCTAAACCTCGAAGAGTAAAGTGGACAGTTTGGAGGTGTGAACTAATGTACATTTCACACGGTGACGTCTGCAGCCACCTAATGGCTCTATTAGAGTCAATTTCACCATAAAACACCATTAGTGTAACACACTGGACAGCAGCACAGAAAGTCCTCTGGGTGCTTCACAAACACATTTACCTAAAAGCTGTAACCAAGCAGAAAAGGGGAACAAACTTCCAGCTGTCATCAAATCTTCTGTGGGCCTCTGAGGTGGTTTCTCAGAATAAACTACTTATCTTACTTGCTTGAATTTTCAGAAAGGTTAGATATAAGATAATTCCCTTGATACTGTATGATTACACACCTCTGACTAACCTTACATACAGTAGTATTACAAAGCTTCCTTAAACACAGTATATTGGTTGGATGAGACTCGCTAATACTGGAAAACAGCTTTAAACTCTCAAAAGGCACAAAAATAGAAAGCAAATAAGAGTCAAGTCTTAAATCAAATTATGAAAGAGTCGTGTTAAAATACCAGGAAGCCCCATAAAAACCTCGAGCATCCTTCTCCTCTTATCTTAGGAATCATCCCAACCTAAATCTGTCAGCAGGCTGTTTTCACATCATTAGAAGTATTAAAAGCTATTTTGCTTGATTTCACAGTGTTTCACTGTTTTACCAAACGCCTTATTTCACCTGCTTTAATGTTTTAAGCTTCCAGACAGGAACAGGACATTCAATATTTTGATCGTTAAGAGGCGTCGTCGATGTGGCAGGAAACCGTGAGACACGCAGCGATCGGGAGGGATGTGGAGTAATGAGAAAAAACGCAGATTGGGGTTTGTTGTTCTGACTGAGTGTAACTAAAGCAGTTAAATATCTAATAAATCTCAGTGCACACGACGACTGGATATTAAATGTCCACAATTATATACTGTGAAAAAACAAACGTTATGCAGCATCAAGCAGCCTCCTCAGCCTGCCTCCCGTCTGTCCGTCACTCTTCCCCTCGTCTCTGTCCTTCCTTTGTCTTTGGGTGCAGAACTCTGTATTCTCAGGAGGACAGCTGTTCATTTGGTGGTTGGGGTGAGCACACTGTGGTTAGTGAGCCATCTGAATTAAAGGTGGCTCACGTTAATCCTTGTTTCACAGTGGAAACAGCCCATTTCTCTGTGATAGTGTAATCATGACAAGAGTTCTCAGGATTACTAAATGAGCAGAGGAGGTCCGGTGGCTCGGCAGACTGAAGCGTAGACACAAACCATCCTGGTGGAGCCTATATATTTATTCTTTTTAGTAAAGGAAATTGAGATGATCCGAGGAGACAAGGAGGGTGAAGATGCTAAAGACTGTCAGATAGCTGTGACTCATTCGTATACGTACACGGCGTAAATCAGCATGTTACAGCTCACAGAGCAGACTCTAGAATCCAACCCATTATCCTTCTCCCCTCTCTGCGTTGTTTCCACCCCTTCATTTGTTACCTCTCTCCATCTGCTCCCAGCGCTCATCCTGCCCAGTAGTAGCTGGAGAATAACTGGTATTAGGACGAGCTCTTTGAAGCCTGTGAGAGACAGTGCGCATGCCTGCACTGACGACTGTGCTTTATACCGAACGAGCACATGAATTATGACACGTGTCAAGTGTGCTGCATGATGAACGTGACTGTCTGCTGTGTGACTGCACTGCTGTACAGTAGGTTCTAACATTGTGTGTGTGCGTGAGCCTGCCTTCAGTCTGACACTCTCCGGCTCTCAGTGTGACAAAAAAATGTGTTTGCCTCGATACCTCATTTAACAACTGCCATTTCAACTCCCACACAGCTATTACATTGCCAATACGCACACATACTTTCACAAACACACACATGCAGAGCCGTGTAAAGAGCTGTTAGTGGTGCTGAATAGTGATGGTTGCCCAATAGATGTGGCTTCGATATCTGATAAAGCACAATTTATTGTTCCTGAACTGAACGCCGAGGTCTTTAAAGCGCTTTAACCTCCGAAGCAAAGTCCCGGCTTTGTTTGGATTCCTTTGTTGAACTGATATTGTTGCAGCCCAGACAGTAATATGAGAAACCCAATGGCAACAAACACTTTGGAAGATTAGTTTTCTCACCTCTCAGTCAAAGCATAGCATGTGGATATTACAGGCACGTGTGATAAGCTTCAGTCAACCTCCCTTCCAGATGTTTCTCAGACAAGTATGGGACATAAATTAAGTATAATAACCTTGAGCTTGGGTTACTGTGCATATAATGTTTTATTCTTGAGTCGACGAAGAGAAATGTGAGGAATGTCTTTATTTTTGAGATATTACTTTACAGTGGAATGGATGGACGCATGGGTGGATAGATTTACGACTGAGATGTCACACGAGTATTAGAAGCTGAAATAAGGTGCTTGTGATGGCAAAACGTAGAATTATCATATGAATGTTAAGTTCCCCTCAGCTCAATAATGTTTTTATGTCTTTTTGCTCATTGTATTGGTTTTTAGGGCCACATTTTACTTCAGTCTCATGACTCTCATCTTGTTTCAATTCAAGGCAGAAGAAAATTGATGAATGCTTTAAGTGGATGAGCTGTATCGACTCCATGTCATATGTTGGATCGTCACATAGTGCTGATAATTTAATACACCTCTACCAAATTAAGGGTCAGCTATGTTGATCTTAATCGATCGTAATTGTGGTGTTGGTGTGTCTTTTCTGGATATTACTGGACAACAGCAATAATGACCAAATATGTGTGTGTGTTGTGCTGTAGGCAGGAGTGTAAGAAACTACGTGAGGAGCTGAGAGAGGACCATGAGGAGGACAAAGCCTCAGCACTGACTCAGCTGGCACAAAGCAAGGAGCAGGAACTGAACAACGCCAAGGAGAGCTGGCAGAGGAAAGTGGAGGACCTGCTGGAACAGGTACAGTGACTCCATCCCTGTGCAATACAAGCCATTTATATAAGGGACGAGTGCAATGCAAAATAGAAAAGGCAAAAAGGCTGGTTTTGATCTTTACCTTGAGCCGAACATGTTCCTAAACACAAAATACCATAGAATAGATTTAATTATAGCAGGAGTGAAAACAACAGCAAGGAGCAGCAGAGATGAAAAAGGCAATAAGAGCCGTCAGATTGTGGGTTGCTCCTGTACGACGTCCTGTCTGTGTGACTGGCTTCTGTCTTCCTCACTGGAGCACAAACCCCATCACACATTCATTATCCAAGGCTGTGGTAAACACACCAGAGCTGGCTGCTGCTGCTAACGACTGTGTGGCGCTGTTAATGCAGCATGACTTATCTGTTCTGTGATCATCATGCAGGCAGACAAACGCTGTCAATAGCTCTATTAAAGTTCATTATCAAATGCTGTATTAGGGTCCATCACCTCCCATGAGGTGATAAATGCACTGGCTTCATGCTTCACAGTCAGCTGAACCGTATCTATTTACTTTAATGTCAACTCAGAGCAGTTGTCAAGCTATTTACCATCTGTCTGGATGCTTGGCTACACTTGACTTTTAAATACTGAATTATGATTTGAACCTTATCTAGGAGAAGCCACTGATTAACATTAAGTAATATATGCTTCAGATGTTACAGCACTTTCACACAGGTCAGTAACAATTAAACCTGTACCAATAAATTATTAAAGTGTAGAACAGCAGACTGGAGGAAGGCACAGACTCGCTGGGGAACCCAGGGGAGCATTCAGTCGATAACCAGCCTGATATTTCCCAGAGCAGCTGAACTGAACCAATCAGACATTTACCAGGTTGATGCAGATGTAATGTCAGTGTGTGTCTGCTGGGTAATAAGGCGATTATCAGTCACACATACATCGTAACGTTGGTTAATGACCTAACTAAGGTAAAAGTACATCAGTGTTGTGTTTACAGCTTGTTGTAGCTTCCCAGGCGGGAAGAAACCTCTAGTTCGTGTTTGAGGCATCCCAGAGCCAGCCGGCTCCACTCAGTAATTGTTCCCATAAAGTGAACATAGAGCTCTCTGGAGGACCTTTACCTCTGCAGCAAAGTTCCAGCTGTTTATCAGAGTCTCTCCTTTCATCAGACACTGCTGGTGCACGATAACGAGACTTAATGGACACGTGTTGAACTGTTCATCACAAGAGAAATCAAACCCAAACACTGATTAATGCAGTCTGGCTCTGTGTCATCAAACCAAATCACAAATTAGGAACAAGGTGTTGCATTTTCTATAGTTTACTTTTAAAAATGCACCTTTAGCTGTTAACGCCTGCTTGTTCCAAACGCTGGCAATGGTCATTATTATACATTCATGTGGAAAGTGATCATGAGTTGTCAATAAGTCAAATACATAACTTTACTTTGCTCCATCAGTTGGTAAAGCAGACATGGTTGTCATCCCTGGGCTAGAGCAGCTCTGCATCCTGCCAACAAGTGTTTCTGTTTCACTGATGCTGCATCTTTTGGTAGACCATCAAATTATTTTAACCATGAATGTAATCCTCTATATTTTACAGTTTCCTCCTAAAATGTATTATCAGTTGTGCAGATTAGGTATGAACTCATCCAACTGTCTAAGGTTTATTGTTTTTTGTGCCCCGTCTTAGATCTCGTTGTTAAAGCAGAGTCTGGAGATGCAGTTGTCCCAGTCGCAGTCCTCTCTGCAGCAGCTGCAGCACCAGTTTAGTCAGGAGCGGGAACACCTGAGGATGCAGCTGGATGAGCTGCAGACAGAGCACCAGAGGAGACAGCAGCGTCTGCAGGAGGTCCACTGCTGCGCCATGCAGGACCTGGAGCATGCCAGGCAACGAGACCTGAAGGTCAGAGGCAGTGGATAATCTTCAGCAGTGTATTATTTACCATGGTGTAGCGCATCTTTGCGTAATTTAAGACGGGATTGGCTCTAGTTATAGGCTCTTCTATGTATTACTGTCGATACTGATTAACAGAATATGAAAGAAACAACGGGCAGCACGGTGGTGTGGTGGTAGCACTGTCCCGGGTTCGATTCCCGGAGGCAACCGTGGGCCTTTCTGTGTGGAGTTTGCATGTTCTCCCCTGCGTGGGTTTACTCCCACTGCTCCCGCAGGTCAATTGGAAAAACTGCGTAAATTGCCCGGTGTGAGTGTGTGTGTGTGTGTGTGACTGTGACTTGTCTGTCTATATTTGTGGCCCTGCGATGGACTGGCGATCTGTCCAGGGTGTACCTCTCCATAGCCAGCTGGGATAGGCTCCAGGCAAATAGAAAACCAACAACCAGCAACATCAGCTTTCATTGTACCCACCTTTTGTAATGAGCATGTGACTTATGAGCTTTTGCTTTTCATCGTCTCTGCCGGTTAGAGAAGCTCCCTGTGACATTTTAATCCAATAGAGAGTTGTCAGAGTCAAGGTTACACCAGCAATGAGTCATAAGCATCATTATTCGCTTTCGTTGACAGCTTCTTTATCAAGCAACTATACGGACTACATATAAACGTAGAAACACAACGTGCACACGTCACAAGTTGCCAAGAAAATGTTCAGCGTCAAAACTAATCCCTCAATTTCACAGTCAAGGTCAAATTGGATCAGCTATACATCACAAATCCAAAGCCTTTTTCGTCCAGGATGCTGTAATTGTATTAATACTTTAGGCTGAATGGAGGTCAGGGAACGGCACCTTTGTGACGTGTGTCTGGCAACTGCTCAAGTACGAATGCATGAGGATGAGCATGTGGAGAAAGAAGATCACCTCTGAGTCACACAGCACTTGAAGTCGTCAGTCTTCGTTATATTCCCATAAACAAAACTGAGTGCGATAAGAAACACGCTCCTCCCTGCTATCTTCATTGCCTCCACTTGCTTCTACTCTGGTGCACAGTAGCTAATGCGCATTCAGTCAGTACAAGCTACCTTTTTGTCACCCACCAAGCCCATTCTTCCTTCCCACAGTTTTAGTTCATATGCAGGGAAGTAAAGCATTAAAAGCTTTTCTGGGGGCTTTTTGGTGACAGGGTGTTTATATTTCTGCCGGCAGTGCAGGGAGAGAAAACTCAATTATCCAGAGTGGAGGCATTAGAGGGATGATTTGTGCATGTGTGCTTATGTGTGCTGGGGTGGATGGGAGGTACATTCAGATTGTGTGGTGTTATCTGTTCACACTTCACAGACGGCTCTATCCAGGGAGTAATAAAGTTGTAGCAAATCCCTGCCACACACATACACTCATTCACATTCACAGCCTAAATTAGCTCCCTGAGTTGCGACTACAAAAAGCTGCAGATAGAAGCAGCAAGTATGCAAGTAGGAATCCACAGCCTGTTGATTTGCTTATCATCCTTTCCTGTACTTTCAGAGTTGCACTCTCGTAATCTATTGTTTTCTTTTTGCCAACAGTCAAACAAATGTTTTACCTTGACAAGTGTACTTTTATATCTAGATATTAACATTTATTGAGCATCACTGTGATGCAACAATAGTTAGTTTTAAGGTTTGTAGCATTTATAGTCTCAAACGTTGAACCATACTGTGTCTTCGAGGTTTGCTTTCATTCACATAGCACCAAAAAAAACGTTTCCAGACGTTAGTGAAAGACCTGAAAGTCCTCTGTGATCGTGGTTCTGCCTCTCATGACCTGAATGGTGTGAAGTGATGGACGGAGGTCAGGTGTGTAATTCCATGTCTTCAGCTAGCATGAGACGCTGTCTGTCCCATTTAAAGAAACTGAACGTCCTAATGCAGCAGCTTGAGTGTTAACTAAGGCCCGGGAACAAAACAGATGACACCTGCAAGTTAGTTTAGACATTGAGATTCTGCTGCTGGGTTTCACATCACTCTACCCTGTAGGGCCAGCATATAGTGCGTCAGGCACGCTGTGACTCACATCTTTATGTTGTCCTTGGGGTCAGGATTAAAGCCTGTGCTGAAGCGGCGGGATCAACGTGCCAGAGCACCTCAGGGCCACAGCCTGAGTTTATGTCTGTGTGTGTCTATGCCTCACTTTTGTTTAGCAGCATCACCCTCTTTTACTTAGTTTAATGGATTCCCCTACGAGCCAAGTAACAAATATTGACGTCCAGTAATGGAGTGAAGATTGAACAACCAGGTCTCAACACAAACAGTCAGAGGAGAGGAGGAGGTGAATGAGCATCATTACAGTCGATGTGTAATTACAGGGCTCACTGTGATTAGGAGTAATTCATGTGCTCTCTTTAATTAAAGGCATAAAAGGTATAGTTTTACTGGCCAACAACACAAAAGGAATAATGATCAATACCAATGAATAAAAGAGATTAGCGGCTTTTAAAACTCACTTTCTCATAATGTGACAATGCTGCTTAGACACATTTCAGATTTGAAATTTCAAAAAAAGCCACAAAACTTTGAGTGGCAACGCTTTGAACTTGCTTCTTGGCACCAGGGGCTGTAACTGCTGGATGGACAGGGGCCCACGGCAGGAATCCAGCTCTTTATATCATTTATTCATTCGGATGCTTTGTGGCAGTGGGGCTGTTTGTGTTCACTGTTTATAGTCTGCTGACACAAATTAGCTGGTTGAACCTGATGATCATTACCTGGTTATTATCTGTATGTCTGCTGTCGTTGTGATGCTCATATTTACTGTCATCACTGCCTAATCACAGAGCTGCTTGTTTACGTATAATTATGTTTTAATTGTTTTATTACTTGCGTCATAATTGGCTGTGACAGTTGTTACAGAGCAGTTGGTGGGATAGGTTTATGGAAAGAATGTGGGGTCTTGACTTGGGCTTTCATTCGTGGAGACATACTGCGACGTAATATTGCAGTTTCAGGAATCACGCTGACTGAAATCAGACGAGATAATTAAAACAACAACGTGACACTGAAAGGAAACAAAGTGTGCTTCAAATTCTGGAGCAGTGCAGATGCGTCACAGAGTCACTGCGTGTGTCGCCAAGAATTAATATCTGTGCTCTAATGAACTGCAACACCTCTACATTTTGACTTTTGCAAGTGTTACCATAAAAGCAGCGTGTGTGCCGTGTGAGAGGCTGAGAACACACTGAGATGCTGTCGGCCAACTCGGAGTGGGGTTCCTTTGAATATTCAGGGCTCGCTCTGTTCTGTGAATCATTCCCCAAGGGCATTACATATTGGGGAATTAAAATGCCACAGATGTTGCTGTCAGCCTTCTATGAATACCATTTACAGTAAGTGTTCCTTGTTGACGGCTTGTGGTCATATATTGTTTTAAAAATTGTAAAAAAAAAAAAAAAAAGTTGTTAAACTTTTAGTGGTTTTAGTCGTTTGTTTTGTTATTATGTAAATGAGATTTGAAAGTTAGCAAATATTAATAATAAAGACTGCTACCAGAAATAGCAGCTGTGTTTTCCCTGTTGGTATTAAATATGTTCTTCATGTAATGACGCAAAGTTACTTAATGTGTATTTTACGCGAAGGACAGCTCTCGTTACTTTAGTGGACTCATAAATCGCCAGATGTCGCCTTCGTCATGATTCTCTGCCAACCGGCCGGTTTGTAGCTGCGATCGTCAGAGTGATGAGCTCAGTTGACAGTTGACTCGCATGGTAAAGGTTGAATCATCGATGAACTTGACAGGATTCCAACATGTAACGTTTAACAACAACCACCTGCATCAACACACACAGAGGTTTTACTCTAAAGCTGTAGGTCAGTCTTTAAAGGAATCTGCTGAAATGATGACGACGCCTTTGAAATATTCATGATCAAGATGTGTTTTGCTTGTCTTAGAAAGCATTTTGACATGTGACATGACAGTAGCTAGTAATTCTTTAATGACAGACTGGCCTTACTTTCTTGTCTTTCTGGTCTTATTACATCTTCTGAAATTCCTTCCCTCCTGTTTTACTTTTCTCCCACTCCATCTCTTCTGCTCCTATTTTCTCCTGCATCCCCTCCCATTTCTGTTTCTTCATGTTTTGCTGTCCTGTCTTTGTTCCTTTCGTTTTTCCTTTCTCCCCCTCCCCCTCCTTCCCTTGTCTCCTACCTTCCTTTTTCACCCCCTTTCATCTCCCTATTAGGATTTGGAGGAGCGTCTCCGCCATCATCACCATGCAGAGCTGCAGTCTCTCAGAGAGGCTCACCGCCAGAGCATTGAGACACTCAAACAGCAGTCAGAGCAAGAGCTGCAAACGCTTCGCTTTGAACTGGAGGACGAGGGCAAAGCCATGCTCGGTGAGGTCTCCGTGTGTGTGTGTGTGTACGTGGAAGCGTGTATGTGAAATAATTCATCGTCCTATGACATTTTGGAAGCTGAGCTCATTGTAGAAAATAAGTTCTGATAAGTTATCAATATTTAAAACTATATTTGTCATATACATTAAATAGATGCTGAACAGTCCAAAAGCACACAATCTAAATAGATTTTTCATGTTATCTATTATTTATTTTTCATCTGTGCAAAGTTTCCAAGAGTCACAGAATTTCAGATTAACAATGTAATTTGTAGCAGGCCAGCGTGAAATATTACAGCAGGGCCAACATGCTAGTCGTGACCATCTGTAATGGAGATTTACAGTTCTGTTATTTTACATTTGGTTTTGTCTGCTTATCAACACTGGTGCGTTCAGTACAGGCTGTAAAACAAGATGCATGCGTGTGTCCTCCCAACACGCCGTAATATTACTGCTCTCGCCATTTAGCTACTGCTAAGATGAGCAGTATTTCATTATAAACTGCAATTAAACTCTTCCACAAGGACTGTTAGTTAAATAAACGGAGGATATTGGCAGATATCTAAAGTCCAAGATGGTCTAAAATATCTCCAGAAGTGCTGGGATATTTCAATCTTCCGCAGCTTCTACCGCTAACACACCAGTACGGTGCTTGATAAATGGTCTTCCATTAACCTTCAAGGCATAGTTCTGACGCTGGAGAGCTGCTTCCATCTATCTCTTACGTCCCACATCCTGACATTTTTTATTACCTTTTTTCCCCTTCATCTCATTCCCTCTCCTACGCAGCGCTTTACTCCTCCATGAATGTGTGTGTATGGGCATAAAATCTAAGTTGATCAGTCTTAGGGTTTTTAGCTTTCAGAGTCATGCTGCAGTTTTTGTGTCTTCCTCTCTACTCTTCTCTAAACCATTAGACTTTTCACAATAAAAAGGGTTTATTGGAGTGAGGATTAAAGGCCACCTGGGCAGAGCCAGCAGAGGTGCCGCTCTCTATCTGCAAAGAAGCCACCGCACTCCTTTACTTCTTTATTTACACCCTCTTACCTTCTGTTCTATTGCACTTTTCCCCAACAGCCTCTCTGCGATCAGAGCTGAACCACATTCACGCATCAGCCATCGAACACCTGAGACAAACCCACCAACAGGAGTCTGCTGCTGCCAAAGCAGAGCTGGAGAAAACACTGGAGAACAACCGGGTACAGGTAGGACATCATGAATGTAACAGCTCCACATACTATAATCACAACTAGAGATGCTTAACCACTGCAAAAAAACAATGTGAGGGCGTCAAACTCTCCAGCCTTCTTCTTCCTCCTTGGTCAGAGTGAGTGAGTGTGTGGGATTGAAGTACATCAACACTGCGTCGACACCCTAGGACGCCTCCTTCACACCATTAAACACGTTTATGCAGACTCAAGGCCAGTTATTGTGGTGAGGAAACCAAAGGGAGGCATTTTAGCTGCGCTGCTCCGAGACAGCGTATCCCAACCACATTTCATTTTTAATGAAATTCCAAAAGGCATTTTGAATTAATCTCAAAAAACCTAACAACAAAACTGAATTCAAGGACAGACATCAGCACTGAGAACAACAACACTGCAACCAGTACTTGCTCTTTGTGTCTCTCACAGCAGTCGTGATGTACCACCCCATCGCCTGTAAATCTCACTAATGACCCCCAGCACCATGGGTTTTACTCCTCACCTTGTAATGCAGATGTTCAGGCAGCTGGTTGTCTGTGCCCTTCTCCTCTCTAACTGTCATAGTTTCAGCTTTGAGACTTAGTCAGTGTCTTCAGTGAAGTATTTGAGGAGGCACATCTACTTGTAGAGACCACTACCTGCACTTTGATTTGGCTACTGAGTCATTTTAGCACTAATGTAGAAGAAAATCCCTCCTGTCTCAGATTTATTTACACGTGTTGTGACACAACAAGTGAATTTCCTCAAGATCAATTAAGAAAAGCTGTAAATAATTTCTTAACGCTGAATGTGGAATCTGTACACGCTGACACATCCAGAGTTTGACTTTGTGTTCGTTCTGTGTAAACTTCGCCACAACCCTAATGGCACAGAAACCAAAACTTCCTGACTGGAGTCATCGGGGTGTAATAGCTCAGCGGCAGACAGCCGTCACGCTGCGTTAAATAATGTTTTCATATCTCCAATTACTTAAGAGGCGGAGAGGAAGAGACTGATGGAGCACGGAGTGTGTGTGTTTGTGTGCACGTTGTCATCTGTCTCCCTGGAGACACTTAATGTGTTTGATCTAACAGTGCTGTCCGATCAATTATCACATCATTAGTATCTCTTGACGTCTCCTATCTGTTGTGTTCTGTTTCCATTATGTTGTTCTACTTTTGAATGTTTTTGATTGTTGCTCTTTCTTTGCTACTTCTCACATATAGATAAACTTTATCCACATTGTGTATGTACAGTCATACTGTCGTGTGGGTTCTGGAACTTGGTCCATCTTTGACTTTTCCGTTAATGTTATAATCTATATGAACGTATTTTAACCACAGAACATTCAGCTCCTTATTTTCTGTTTATGACCTCTTTTACATGAGTTTGAGATTTTTTTTTCTCCATAGTTTGCTTTGTAATGATTGTAGAGAAAATATTGAATTAAATGAATGACAATGGCATTAAATGACATTTAAATTAATGCAGCCTAGTTTTGAGGAGTCCACCAAGAATAAAATATGAAAAAAACACGACAAACTATAAAGTCTATTTTCAGTAGGTCAGGAAACCATATGCTAATTCACTCCAGAGATTTAGAGAGCTAATGCCTTCACCTGATGAATATTTGACTATCATATTTATTTTTCAGCGATTTTAAAGTAAGAGTAGACAGAGAGATGAGTGAAAGAGTAAGAAATGGAAGACATATTCATGATTTCCCTTTTTATTCCAGGTGAGATTTTTGAAATGGAGAGAGAGAGAGAGAACAGGAACCAGACAGGATGACAGCAACAGAAATTCACCCTCAGCTTATAATCAGCCATTTAAATTTGAATCTTGTTGGATCTAGGTTTTTGAGGAGATGTAGAGTAAAGCGAGTTCATGTGAATCGTGCCTAATCGCACCACCCAGTATAAAGACAGCAAGTGGTTGAGAGACAGGAAGTAAACAGGACTGACCAACATACAAGATTATAACTGTGGGTCTATAGTCTCTTTAAGATGATCAACCTTCCTGTTATAGCAGGTTTAGGATGTTAGTAATGAATGTGAGTGACACTGCATCTAAGAAACTATTGTAAAGGTTTCTGACAGCATGTTGCCTCTACGCACGTTCTGATTAAACCTACGCATTGTTCACTCAGTTAGAAAAAGCCATTTGTTCACTCTCACTTCCAAATCACGACGAGTGTGAGCCAGATCTTGTGTCACTGTGGAGCTCAGAAGAAAAGAGCAGCTCTGCAAGCTGTTGTGGCTAATGTTGATGGTTTTGTTGTTGTTTACATGAAGTCATTGACGAGCTGAATGATCTACTCAGCGTTCTTCTACATGGAGCTGTTAGCTCGTGACTTCTGGTGTTTTTAAACGTTGTCCTGTATGTATGTAAGTTACTTTGCATCAGTCATCAGATTCTCAGACAGAGACACACTTTAAAAACTCAAAAAGCTTTATGAACCTATTTCATGTAAATGACCTGTCACACTGTGCCCACACTTGATCAGGGGAAATGAAGAGCAGTACATTTGGTGGTAATTAACAGCTCCGTAATGGTGGGTCAATACTGTGGAAATGACAAGATAATGAGAGGGAAGATGTCTCTAATAACACTGGAACAGAGTTATTATGAAGATAAAAAAATAAGTAATAAAATAATCACTGCATAATAGTGACATGACGTGACAATAACGACAGCCCTGCCTTGTTATTTCTGAAATATTATCCCACTTACACCTGGTTATTATCGAGCTGTAAAAAGGTTTGTAAGGAAGGATGTGAACTAACTGACAGCATCCCCGCTCTTTCTAGGAGCGCGAGTTGTTGGGCCGCATCGCAGAGCTGCAGGAGGAGGTTTCCAGGAGGAAGAACCACATCGCTCAGCTGGACCGCCAGATCCACACGCTCAACGAGAATATCAGCACGCTGACTAAAGAGCTGGAGCTCAAGGGCAAGGAGGTGCTCAAGATCCGCAGCGAAGCCAATCAGCAGATCAGGTATGACTCAGTGTCGAGATAAGAACGGGTGAAACAGACATACACACGATATGATATAGTTCAGTACATGGAATGATGGAATCAATGTATGACTGAGACGCCTGCAGCTTGCATAGTAACCTAGCTGTCAGTCATCGGCTATCAACAGCGGCCCCGGCCGGTCCGTCCAGGAGTTTGACGCCGGGATAATCAGCTTTATTGATATATCGGTTCAATATCCTGCAGTGGGTGGGTCAAGATGCTTCCTGTAATCACAAGCAACCTCAGATTTGTTAGTTTGACAGCCAATAATAAAAAACTAAACTCTAAAAACTGAAAAAGAATTACACTGAAGAAGACGTATATGAAATATCTGCACATTTCTTCCCCTGTGCTGATGTAAATAAGAAAATATTTTATCCTGTAAACATTTGGCCTGAATTTTCGTCTTTCAGACTTAGTTTGTGTCTGAAATAATCCTAGTGATGCAGATGGACTTTGCGCGGCAGCACATGAGTGTGTTCACGGCGCCATTTATCTCAATACGCTGTAACCTGGCAACCAACCACTGAATATTTTCCTCATGAATTCAGAACAGAGGTTCGGGTGCTCCTCGTTTTTCATTCTTGTTGGTTCTATTTTTAGCAGTAAGTAGGCACAGGTGATGGCTTTTCTGTGCTCTGGCTCCACCTTTTGATTCGTACGAGGTTCCTGGGTATAGATCTGTGTCAGTGGATCTGCCAGTCTGCTGTTTTTATTGCTCCAGAGTTGCACCGTGCCAGTGCTCCCCTGTGTTATCTGCATATACAAGTCTTACATATAAACTGTCAAAAACATTTGAAATCAACACTGGTCCTTTAGAAACATCATCACTGACACTTCAGCCTTGATGTCAAGCCCCCTTCACCTGCACCCTCCAAACCCACCATGGCAATGGTTCCTACACATCCGTCTCTCTGTGGACGCTGTCATCGGTTCATGCTACTTCGCTGATTTCTTCGGGATGACGATAGTTTCTGCAACCCCTCTGCACTCCAGTCCTGATGAAAATACCCTGACATGAAAGGAAACCCCAAACAAGGCCAATCAGTTTCTCGTTCTCTGGCGTGTGCCGCCTCCGTCTCCCTCTCTGTGTCCGTCTGTCAGGAGCGCTTTGATGAGGGGATGTGGAGGATATTTTAGGGTAAAAACAAAATAGAATCTATAATCATGTTCCCTGAGGCTTGTGAAATTCTCAAAGTGTAAATCTAATCTGATCCAGCTGCTCAATCAGTCTGTAAGCAGGGATTTATGTGTGTCTTTTAGTGGCTGCTCCCATGGTGCCATTCTCCACCATGTGTTCGTGTGCTGCTTGCCTTTATGTATATGCGTCCTCTCTCTCCGCTGGCAGGCTCATGCACAGCACATTTCTTCTTTTGTTATGTAACTCCCCATCTGAATCCTGGTCACAGGGATAAAAATAGGCTGATAAATAAATAAAAAGGAAGCAGTGAGAGATAAGATGTGCACCCCTCAGGGAGAATTGGCCCAGTCAGAGTGAGAGGCAGACAGACATTTGCGTTTCTCCTCTATCCTCCTGCTCTTCCTCTATGCATTTCATCAGCCTCTTTCTTTCATTAGTGTCATCTTTTGTTCCCATTTTCATCCTCCTCCTCTTTTTTAGCTCATTTCCTCCAGCTGCACAACACTGGTAAATTGAATTTTAACCCTCTCTACACACTTTCATGTGTCTCACGTGTGTTCAGTGTTCTGTACATACATGTCATGTTTTACATGTCACATATGTCAGAGTATTGTTTGATCTTATATAAAATCTACATAAAAGTATGCAAACATAAAAACATACAAAATGCAGTAAAGTAACTGCAAAACAACAATGTACATGTAAGATATCGCAGTAAAAAGCCTTTTAAGTAACAGTAAGCACATTTACTCAAGTATTCTTCAGCGGTTAAGGTTCCCTGTAGAGTTTTCTTGCAAACAAACGGAACAAAACAGGAACCCAACCGTAAAAACATCTCTCAGAGCGCCACTAAACTCTGCATGGCGCCTTTAAGTGTTTCCATTTCAGGCTTTACTACATTTAAGAGGGAATATGTTCTCTGTCTTATGTCACGTGCACTTATCACAGGAAGAATGAGAAGCTACTGATAATAAGATAATAATAATAACAGATATTGACAAGTGCAGAACAACACTCCAGTTCAGTGATGTAATGAAAACCCACCAGCCACTAGAACAAACTTTCTCCTCTGGCCATGGCGAGTTACAAGTCAGTGTCTGGATTCTGAATTTCATCTTCTTCTCTCTTGTCTCCTCAGAGCTCACGAACAAGAGTTAACAAAGAGACACGAGAGGGAGCTTGCCGAGCTGAGCTCCGTCCACAGCAGAGAGACCCAGAACATGCTGTCAGACTTCAACAAGGCCCAGGAAGTGCTCAAAGACAAGATCTCCGCCCTTCAAATACTGTATGTACACACTGTAACTGCTATGCGTGCGATGGCATTGTGAGGTTGTCGGATTCATAAGTCGTGATTGCAGCCGTTCGCGCAGCACATAGACAGACTTATCACCTATAGCTGGTGAAGTGGCTGAGATGGTATGAGATGACTTGCTTACGCCTGTGTCCAGCGTTATGAACGGCAGCACCGAGCAGGACGGTTCGCGATGAAACTGGCTCGTCATGAAAGGCAGTGCCCAGAGATTTGCTGCAGTCAGATGCGTGTGTACCCTCAATCTGTATCTAAGCCACATTCTTCTGGAAAAGAAAGATTCCATTTTCAAAACAAAGCACAACGCTCCATGAAATCAAAGATAAAAGAAGTGCGAATGCCAGTATTGTCTGCTGCTCACGAATCCATATTCATGAGCCTGTGTTATGGAGACAGTTTGATTAAATAACACAGTCCAGACTTGCCTGACAAGTAGGCGTCGACACGGGGCTTTTGCAGACAGCTGATTCCAACTTAATGAGGGATTGAGATCCAAAGATTTCACTTTATGAGTCAATAAATCATGTTTTATCTGCTGGGTCTGTTTGTCTCAGCAAATATGTTGTGTCAACATGGCTGCTTCTCAAAGACGAAGACGTGCCCAGTCTGCTGACAATATGGTGTTTGACGAGCAGAGCCTGCTGTCAGTGAAGGCTGCTGTGTGCTGCTCGTCTTGGTTCCAATTCTGTCCTGTTTCTACTGGCATCTGAACTGACGCAACGCAAGAGCAGAAAAGTGAACCGGAAGCTGGAAAGATTCCGTGTGAGGTTCGCACAAGCACAAGCCACCATTAAGTAGCAAATAAATCCTTTTCCCCAAAATAATCCAAGGACAATTGTGGCATTTGTTAAGCACCATAGCGAAGCCTTTAGAAATGCTGAGCCGCTGGTGCCACCTGACCCCTTCATAAACGTATGACTAGCTATCACTAAACTAAATATGACTTTTGACACTGTAATTTCTATAAACCATGCCTTTCGTCTTTAATGCATTTTAAAGCTTCCTCCAGTCGGCCATGACATTAACTGGTTTTAATGTGGTGGAGGCAGGAAGCTCCTCCTTTACCGGCTGCATTTTACTGATAAAGCTTTCACTTAACGTTTGAAATGCAGCACTGGAGGATTTCTCCACTATACTGTACTACAGCTACATTTAGTTCAGTGAAAGACCCGAGCACAGCTTCCACCACGGGCAGATGATTTAAATTATTGATGACAACCAGTGAGGATATAGTAGGACAGGGACGTCAAGCGACTCCGTGTGTGATGTGTGTCTATAGATAGAATAAATCCAGCCGGAGGGATGCAGAGGATGTGGAGTTTGTTCGTGTACATGGGATACTACAGGACGTGAAGAGGAAGATGGACAAGTGACTTCAGAGGTGGATCTTTGCTAGTGGGGGCTGGGTGAGGAATAAGGCAAAAGGACTAAATTAGAACAGATTGAAACAGTGAGATAAATACGAAAGCTGTAATAATGCAGCTCCGGCTATGATGTGTCAGATTCAGGAGGCGTGCTGTGAACTAGCATCCTCCTCGGAGCTGACCTCCTTTTAGTCTAATTCAGCTGAGAGCAAAGCACCATCTCCTGGACTACAGAGCCATGTGCATCAATGTGCAACCAATAAACCAATGCACAAGCTGCTAGTTTATTTGGAGTTCAGCTCGGATAGATGTGCATTTACACTCAAAACATTCGTTCAGAATGGAAGGTTCAATGGAGCCGACCAAGATGGACCCACTGCGTCGTGCTTCTGTGCGGCTCTTTCTGATGAAGCAGCAGGAGCAGAGCGCTGGCCATGTCTCCACATGGGACAGAAAGTCAGATCATTATTTATTCTCTGTTCTGATTGAGACGGTTACAGGATTCCGTGTTTTCCTGATAGGGATAATATTAGGTTCATGGTAATGAGAGTAGTGAGGTGGTCAACATGTATCACAGTGTCCAGATCTTCATTATAAACTCCTGCTAATGCTGAGCTAAGCTGATGATTCAGGTCATGGTTTTAGGTTCGTCCCTGCACTGAAACGTCTCGCACACACCGGACGCAGTTAATAAGCTTGAACTTAGAAGAGGCCCAATGTGAAGATGATGGAGAGCAATGAATTAAGGTTGCAGACTAGTAATTAGTCAAGCTTCTGTGATATTTGACCCGTTTACTGGAAGACTTTTTGCTGCTCAGCAGTTTTTATTTCATGGCAGGGTCATAACTTTGCCAAACAAAGACGCATTTCTAGGACTTTCCCCAGAGATGAAGACTCTCTTCGCCAGCATCCCTACATCTTTCTACATAATTAATCACAATGAAGACACCCGGCCTGTCCTCTAACAGCACTGGGAAAGCCTCGTCTTTTAGGTTTCATCAGTGTTCAGATCATTTGCAGCATCGTGTTGATTGGTCCTCTGGGAGTTAGAAACTCGTCTGTGGGTTTTGGTTGTCATGAAAACTAGAGTTGCAATTTGTAGTCACATCAGCAATATTTCAGCTTGTAAATACCTACATCTGACCTTTCTGACAGCTTCAACTTATAAACTGAGAAATGATAAATGATAAATGATATTTGTACACATTTATGGACTCTCATCCAGCCTGGGAAGAACAGATAGAAGCTGAAGCTAGTTCATTTGTCTCTGTTGTGAAACAGTGACCAGGCAGATTCTGATGCCTGAGCTGCCAAAAAATGTTTGACAAACACGAGGAATGCGATGAATCAGCTATCAGACATGCACAGAAGGACCAGCACAGCAGCCAAACGCGTATCTGATGAAGTGTATATCAGTATATATCAGTATCAGGGAGCAGGGCTGCGGCGGCGGCTCCGTCCAGCAGCGGTCAGTCCTCTTAGAGACGGCGGGTTATCAGGACGACAAGCTGCTCTGGTGCTGGGCCTGTAACAAAGTGTGATTTCACGCTGTGGCATGAATGTCACAAAGATGCCCCTCAGTGGTTTGTACTGTGGCGGTGTGGGAAGTGAAAGGTTGTCCAACTCACTGTCACTTGATGCACGTAAACAGGCTCGTAGTCAACAATGCAGAGATGCATTTGTATTAAGACGAGTCGGTGGCTGTTTTAAACGCGTGTTTTCCAAACTGTCCTGGAGTGGATAGACGAGTGAGACACAAGGCCCGAAAGAAATCTATTCCAGCACACTGAACATTCTCATAAGTCACAGAGCCAAACCATTCTCCGGAGGAACTGTGCAGATCTGTTTCGGATTCCAACATGCAACCCTGAAATGGTTTTTGTAATGAGAAATCGAGAGGGAAGTGAAGAGACCACGGACAATTACTGTTTTATTGATTAAATGCTAATGGAAAACGACAGACCATGAATCACTCATCTTTTCACTCCTTGCAGTGCCGACGCTCTGTCCTCGTAACCTGTGAAGGCCAGGGCTCGCGCATTATTAAGTAAAAAGGTCTAATGAGTCTCTCTTCTGCTGTTTTTTATGTTTACCTGAGAGCTGATCACTGTTGTTTCTCCTCAGGCTGGAAGGAACAGAGGAGAAGTTCAGGAACAGGGAGAGTCGTCCAGAGGATCTGCAGGTGATCGCTGAGCTGAAGGAAATGGTGTCTGAGAGAGAAGCGCTGGTCAAGAAACTGGTGGTAGGTACAGCTACGTCAGCAGTGAGAAACGGATCACACGGTTTCTCTTGGCCTGTAGGTGGATCCCATTTCTCTTTCTTCCTTCCTCTAGTCCGTCCTTCGCGTCATTAACGCTGCGTTTTGTCAGGTTCGCAGCTGACAGCAGCACCAGGCTGCTGCGGTTCCACTGCTCTAATCACATGAAGGTGACTTTATGAATTAGATCACATTTGTCACGCTGGTATTGTTGAGGTTCCTGAATCCTGCTGGTGTTTGAGTCACTCGAGTTTTTAAAAGGTGACAAACTGCTTAGGAGTCGGTTGGAATGAGCGTTTGACTCGCTGGGCCCAGCGTCTGTGAAATCATCTGCAGACAGACTTGCTACACTTTCAGCTAACGTGACTTTCTCCTCCAGGACGATAAAAAGTTCTACCAGCTGGAACTTGTCAACAGGGAGACCAACTTCAACAAAGTGTTCAACGCCAGTCCTAACGTAGGAGTTATCAACCCGCTCATCAAGGTAGGCCCAGAAGTCCCGTAGCGCCACACACGGGGACAGTCCAGTAAGCCGAGATGATATCCACCCCATCTCATTCCATGTCCATAAGCACTGGCGTCTCTAATGAGGTATTATTACACTGTAAATCATGACTGTAGTCATGATCCTCATTACTCTACGAGTGTGTTACGTTTGGACCAAGCAAGAAATCTGCTGGACTGTTTTATCTCACAGCAGCGTAAAGGGAAACTGTTTTACGACTCTGATGTTCCAGTAAAACCACAGAAAAGTTTTAGAATTTACGGCAACAGCAGACGGTAAAAGAACGATGGGAAATTTCATTTTAACAGGTTTGTTCCATCCTATTAAACAAGGTTTGTCAAGGACAGTGAGAGGAGAGCACAGCAGCTAACAGCCCAACCTTCAAGGTCTTTATTCAGAGTCTTCCTGGTTGGTAAACTTAAATGCAGCACGTACTCTGTACTCCTTTATGTTTATTGAAGTGAAGTGTCCTTCAGCATCGGCCTCAGGAAATATTACAGCAAGCTGAAATTCTGCCATAAAGTCTCTAAACCAAATGAGATAATACAGACGTTTTCTAGTTACAGAAAAGTTTTTACACCATTTATAGCCCAAGTATTTCACTATTAAATTTAATATTTAGGCGTAAAGCTACAACAAAGTCCCGTTTAACATTTCTATGTATTATTTAGCATCTGTTAATAATTTAACACAAAGCTGATCAGCTGCCTTTTGCTCAGGTTTCATTGACAGAGGCAACTTGTGGCTGAAATGTTTTCACTTTGTGACTGGTCCTTAGACGTTTGTGACGTCACAGCGTTCAAACGTCCTCCAACTAATCTGTGACATGAAGCCGCGCTGCTCATGCTAAAGGCTTTAGGCAGCATGACAGCCCACTGCATGGCCGACACGTAGCACACTCAGTCTCAGAACTTACGGTATTTCTTCTTGCTGTGTACTCTCACACACTTGTGTATGTTTGTTGTGTTCACCGTGTGCTAACTTTGATTTATGTCCGTATCTGAGTGTAGTTGTGCGAGGAATTGTGCCTCCCGACCTCTTCTCCAGCTTTCCTTTGCTTTCCAAGCCATTTGTTAGTGTGAGACGTTACCTGCTTTGACGCATCTCTTCTCATCTGAATTTCCATGCTGCTCAGAGCGACTGGTGCTTTAAGAGTGATGCCAGTCTTCAGATGATCCATTTACTCTGCTTCAATCAAAGAGCGTGCTGCTCTTCTTCTGTCTCTCACTCTAGACCTCTAGAGCTCTCCCTGTTCTCCATTTGCCCTTTTTTACTCCATTCCTCTATTTTTTGTCATTATTTTGCTTGAAACTTCCCTCTTACTCCTTTTTGACCCTCGTGCCCGTCCTTTTTCTTTTTTCTGTGTAGCAAAAGAAAAAGACTGAGAAAACAGCAGCCAGCAGACTGAGCAGCTCTCCTAATCTCAGGGCTCTGGAGGCAGCAGGTATGGGCGTGGGCGTGGTGGGTTCGGGAAGTGGGCAGCCCCCACAGCCCCCGCCTCCGCCCCCGCCCCAGCCCAGCCGCCTAGAGCCCATCCCCAACTCCCCCCTCCACCACCTTGAGCTCAACTCCAACAAACCTCTTCCCCCGCCGACCCCTCCCACCGAACCCAAGAAATTCATGAGGTGAGACCTTTTCAGCCCTGATGGGCAGCAACCTGCTCAGTCCACGCATCAGGTGGATTCATTGGAAAGGATGAAGCACTTTTCCTAATTTGACTCCTGAGTCGAGTCTCAGCTATGCATCGGGCACCAGATTCCTCGGGTGTCTCACATCTTCATCTTTTCCTGCTGCCACGCCTGGGCCTGTCATACACCATAAGGAGCATGAAGCCATAATAATCGCGAGCTGCAGACTGTAAAATAGCACCAAACCCTTCTAATGTGCCATAATAGCTCAGCCCCACCTCAGCAGGTCAGTGGTTGAAGCCATAGCTGCTTTCTGTTGGTGTAGACTGTAAAGGAGAGGTTTCTCATGTTTAGCGTTGACTAGCATGGTAGCTGTCACTGACCACAGTCTGTGACCAGACCACACCTTCAAATACATTTGAGCAGAGTCGTACACGCCGGTGTTAGTAGTTCTTCCACAGACAGTTTCTGCGACTCATTTACTCCAAGTAATCTCCAAGTCCCATGTTTTTTTCCTCCCCATCCCTTCCCTTCTCCATCTCTTTTGAATAATTGAAGTTGCATTTTAGCCAAATAGACCAACACTATACAGGTAACCATGGCAACATCACTCAACGCAGCAGCTTATTCTGGTTTCCACTTTCTAAATGGCAGCATAACATCTATTTCAAAGGTGCTGAAATAAACACAAGACGTCAGAGTCCCACATGTGACTGGAGCTTCTAGAATGGCCTTGGAATGTCAAAGGGGCATGTGTTCATTTTCTGTGTCCACCAGTCTGTGTGCACGCTGACACGTTTTCTTGTTGTGTTGAGGAGGTTGTGCAGTCATTGTTTGTTGCATTGTGTCATTTATGTGGTTCTGTCTTCTCATCCTCCATCCTCGGCTGACTTTCAGCATGTTGCACACGCTGCACTTTTCTCCCTCAACTCCCAGAGAGACGACTATGTTGATCTAAAGTGAAGAAGCGGTTTTGTCTTGTGTAGTTAAAACAAAGTCGATATTGTCTTCTGCTATCATGAGCTGTCCCTCTGTGTGTGGTGGTTCCTTATCTTGGTGGTGCTGCTGCTCTTCTATGCTCACGTAAATGCTTCTGTGCCGCTAACTTGTGTGAAGATACATTAGTAACATGCTTCTCACATGGTTACTTGCAGTGTGTGTATTTGCATGTCAGGAAATGTTTTCTGCAGCATGTGTGGGTGAAATGTTCCGTCCATTCTGCTGCATGTGTCCCTGCTGATGCCAGATGAGTCACAAGAGTTTTGCCCAAACCTCTGTTAATATGGACGAAATGCAAACAGCGCACACACCTACTGATTCTCTTAGACAATGAGCCTGACAAACACAAAATTCACATTACCACACCTCATTGCTATTCATGGGAATGTGGCGTCCAACACACACACACACACACACACACACACAAGCAGGGTGTGAAGCAGTGACAGTATGAGGTCAGATATTATAGATCTGCTTTGAAATGTTTTCATCCCTCTTCTCCCTGAATGCTCTTTGTTCTTGACAAACATTTTAGTTAGACTAACCCCTTCTCCCAAGAGAGAGAGATACGCAATTTGTAATCTGACCCGTTTAAATCACGAGGTCTTAAAGTCTTTAACCCTTTCAAAGAGCTTTTGTTCGATGATAAATCTAATCTAAATTAATTAGACTATTCAGTCTCAAATTCTGTTTAACAATGCTGAGAAACAAGCACCTGTACATTAATGACGAGGATCATTTAGGTTGAAGCTGAGTGGATGACTGATGGCATCACGCACAGCTCGACTGTAGGGCTGATGTTTGATCTTCCAGTAAGAACACTGAACCCAGACTTTGTGCTTTTCTTCTTATCTAATTCCTCTTTTATTTTACTTTTCGCTGCACAAGCTTAACGTTTTAACAGTCAAGTCATCGAGTGCGTTTATTTATTTATATGTGCAGCTAATTGGCTGAACATGCAAATGAACTAACAAATAAAGAGCATGCAGCACAAGTGCCGTATGTACTGTGTTGTGTTTATATTATTATCATTTAAACAAAATGCTGAGCGTGAGCTGGGACCATGCTCAGTATAAACATGATTTATTAGGCTGCGTAAAGAAGAGAGGCCTTCTGGGATGGAATCGCCTTCAAGTGCAGAAAATAACCCTTCCAAAATGTAAACGCTACCCAAGGGTTATGGGACTGTTTACTTAGGAAGCAGCCAATTAAGAAACTTGTTCCAATAGGTGTTTGTTTTGATTGATGCACACACACAAGCTAATTAGTTCAGACTCTGGGAACAGCGCGTTTCCCTCCTGAGGACACGAGTCAGGAAAAAGCTCCAGCTTAACCACATTATTGACGTTTACCCTCCTAAACCTTTCTGCTGCTGATGTGGCGTCACATGCACTTTGCAGAGCGTGTGTTCGTCCTGCTCGAAGCAGTGCAGTGATGGATGCTAGTATTACTGTCAAAACGCTGGCGTGTCACACGGTTTGCACTACGTTAGTGACGTTAAGCACAGTGTTCCTCTGCTTCCACCATGTGGACAGAACCGTGAATCACACACATTAAAATATATTCATCATCTGGGCTGAGACAGACTAACGTCACCTTTAACACAGACGGTGACTAAAAACAGATGCCTGCGTCTCCATCTGTCAGCTTTAAGACTAAATGCACAGTATT
Organism: Macropodus opercularis; assembly: GCA_030770545.1. NCBI lineage: Eukaryota > Metazoa > Chordata > Actinopteri > Anabantiformes > Osphronemidae > Macropodus > Macropodus opercularis. The sequence goes on from CM061112.1 coordinate 2,887,994, forward strand.
TTCTTCCTGCTTCTTCCCTGACTTTTCTCTTTTTGTCTTTGACTTGATTTTTTTCTTTGTGTGGTGGTTCTGTCTCGCGACCCGAAGCCCTCCTGAAACCAAGGACTCTACCATCGACCCGGCCGATGCCCAGCGCCAGGAGTGGTTCGCTCAGTACTTTTCCTTTTGATTGACCACAAACCTGCGAACACGAGGATTCAGCATGTCAAGCGAACTTTGAAAAAAAAGAAACAAACAAAAACACACGGAAAAAGAAGAAAAAAAGAAAAGTATTTGTTTTTTATCGTCATGAGTCTTGGTGGGTTTGGGGTCAGTTCACTTTACATTCAGCCAACTGATGCGGTGACGTATGGGTAACTCCATGTCATCTTCGCTTTGGTCAAATGTGTAATGATTATCCACTTCCCGCTGTTGGCTGAGCTGAAGCTGAACTGAGCCGACCCTGACCGTTAAAGCGTCATCATCACTCTGATCTGATTTGATTGTTTGATTATCTCTGATTGTTTCACTGTGGACGAGTCTCTCTCTTAGTACAGTGACAATGATCATCAGTATGTTCGATGTTTATTTCGTTTGGTTACCTCCTAACTTATTTTGCAGTTTCTTGGAACTAGAAAATAACTGAGTGGTGCATTATCATGCTGCTACATGCCATTGTTGGACTACAGTAAGAAATATATGTATAAAGAAATATACAGTAGGTTATTGTTCTCTCTGTACGTGGGCCCACTGCATACAGCATCTTAGACTAGCAGGGCTGATCTAAGACCAGTCTGCCTTTTCATTTATGGTGACATTTACATGGACCTGATCCTAGATCAGTTACACTTCTCTGATATGCTCCATGAAAACAGGCTCAGATTTTAGGATGACACCATCATGGCAAGTTTGTTACCGCTGCGTAGAGGTTTCAGCAGATTTTGGTAGAATATTAAAACCTGTTTGTATGGTTGTCTGTCTCAACACAGATATAATGATGTCTCACCAATTTTAAAAACAAAATAGCATATTTTATATTTATATTATAATGTGTATGCTTAATAAATAATTATTGTGACATTTACTTGTGTTTGCTTGTCATTTATTGAAATAAATCTGACTTCATGTTTCAGTTTCAGCATTTGGCCAATGAATCAATCAGCCCATGTTTTCTGCTTAAATCTACTGGATGAAGGTTTGATGCTTTTCTTGTATGTCCACAGTTCCGTATAGAAGGTTTTGCATCTTGGGCTGCTGGTCAAATAAAACAATTCACCATCCTGAGCCCTTCTGTTTTATTCTGCCGCTTCAAAGCACAAAGCTGAGCAAGGCGTCAAAGACTCGAGGTTCCGTGTCAGCTTCGTGTTTTCTCAGTAACAAACGTTCGTATGTTTACAACCTGGAAACAAATTGTAATAGAAAATAAACAAGACCCTTAAACCGTAACAGTTCTTTTGTTACTGTGTCAGATTTATTCGGATCTGTGAAAGCTGATTCTGTTCAACGTTACCACCAGGGGGCGCCGCTCGCTCTGCGCTATAGATGCACAGCTTTGACCCGGAACATAAACAAACCCTGGTTCCTGTGCGGGCGCAACATGGCGGCTTCGGGAGCTGGGTCGCCAGGTCGGCTGGTCCAGTATGTTGTGGTCCGGTCGGATCTGGTTCACAAGCTGTCCTGGCCTCTGGGAGCAGTGATAACCCAGGCCTGTCACGCTGCGACCGCCGCCATCCACCTGCACTATTCGGACCCGGACACGCAGCAGTACCTGGCCGAACTGGACTCCATGCACAAAGTGGTGCTGGGGGTAAGACGGAGCTCTGACGTCACCGCAGCTAGCTAGATGCTAGATGCTAGCTCCTCATGGTACCAGAATTTAAACGTGTGCTGCATTGAATAAACGCGCCCTCGGGTTGAGGTCACGTTATAGAAGCTGCTGGACTTTCTAACGCTGAACCAGACTTTTAACACGTGACGCTTCTCTTCTGACTCCACCTTGCATTGTGACGTAAGAGCATGACGCATGGACACGTAATCCCAATTTAAAAGAGCGTCTGCCTCTAAGGTTAACATCATTATTAATGCGTAATATTATCATCATCTTTTTCTGGACGAGATTCCTGCTGCAGCAACTAAGACGCAGGCTTCGGTTATGATACAGCAGCGTAATTTCTGGAGAACGTGTAATGTTTGGCCCAGACTAAATATTTATTTCAGCTCTGTGACACATTCTTGAAAGCTTGAATCATCTGACGGCTTGTTGTTTCTGATTTCTGTAGGCTCCAGATGAAGCCGCTCTCTCCAGCCTATCGGAGAACCTGAACCAGGCAGGTGTGTCCCACAAGCTGTGGATCGAACAGCCCGAGAACATCCCCACCTGCCTGGCTCTGAAGCCATATCCTAAAGAGACGGTGCAGCCTCTGCTGCGCAAGTTCAAACTCTTCAAGTAGCTGTTTATTCATGAAGTGTTTAAAAGACGCGTGGAGGAGGCATCAGACGTCTCCTGACCTGTGGCCATCTGATCATCTGTTTACAGCTTCTTCAGTTATAGCAAATCATTGTTTACGTAAATAAATAATTGTTTAATATAAATTAACAATGTGCTGTAATATTGATAATCATTTCAGTGTCATCAAAATGTTTAAATGTTTGTCGTGTTTTCTGTGCGTAAACAGCAGAATATTTAAAACTTCAGAAGTCAGAACAGACATGCGAGTAAACTGTGACTTCACTTGTTAGTGGAGGCGTAAAACTGCAGTGGGGTAATTCTAGTTTAACACAGCAGCCACACGCAGGTCATAAAAACTAATGGGGCCTTACTATAAACCTTAAGGACTAAATTGTTCTGGCTTTAAAAGTGTCTAAGCGTCGTATTTTTTACCATTTGACCACAGCTGTGCTGAGCAAATTCACTTCATTTATATAGCAACAAATCACAACAAATCACCTCAACACACTGTCTTTAGTAAGGTTAAGAATTACAGACTCAACTAATCCTCCCTGAGGCGGAGCTGGTGCTGACAGAGATACCAGATAGTCTGACCAGAATATTGTGATGATTAATGTGTCTTTAACCACAGAACACACTCTCCTCTCTCAGGTGGTCAAATGTGATGGTGTTTGTTTGGCTCGTCACAATAACGGTGCATCAAAGTATAGGTTTTATTTAGTCGGCTCTGGTTTTGTTTTTTCGTTCTGTTTGCACATTTCTTAGGCAAATAGAAACACTTTACTCCAGTAGATAGACGTCATCATTTTACCGTAACACACTCAGATTGATAAAACTCTCATTCCAAAAAGGACGCTCAGCAAAAATATACAAACAAGAGCAAAATGCCAGGATTTACAGGTTCTATTCATAATACAACACAGAACATTGATTGTTGATCAGGAAAAAATATATAAAGTCATTTTAGACGTTATATATATTTCGAGTAGCATTATTCTGAAATGGTTGTAGCTTTCCACCGATTGATGATGCTCTGCTCATTTTTACATCTGATTTTTGTTCCGTTGTGTTGTTTTAAGGTCTGTTGACTCTTGGTGAATATTCATGTGCGGTGCTGTGGGTTGTTGTCACGATACCAAAGTCATGTGTTTGTTGAAACGGTGCGGCCGCATCGTCACTAATGTTCAACTAGAGGTGTTTAACCTTTCCCCGTAGTCCCAACACGACAGGCTTTACAGCTGACCTTGCCATTTCACCTAAATTTCTTTGGGGCCCTGTCTGACCTGACAGTAATAAATACTTATTGCAGCGTAACCTCACTCACTTCACGTGTTGTTATGGTCTGTGTTGTTGAGAAACACCATGAATCAATGGTCAACATGCCAAAGCTTTATAAAGTATCCACATATTGAGCCTCCGCTCACCCTGCTCATAACTGCTCTCTTCCATTTTAATAACTCATCTGCTCTCCGTCTGCCATGTGGAGTTTGGAGCTTTGTTGTAGATTCAATTTTTCTGTGTATAACGAATAAACAACTGAACAGAAACATCTTTTTTCTAAAACTGATTGCTAGTATATTGGTAAATAATAAATGAGTGATGTGTAAATAAAAATAATGTGCTTCATATCATGGCGCCACACGATCACCCAGCCTACGCTAGAACTGGACCTGCAACTAATAATTATTTCCATTAAATTAAAAAACATGATACTGACACTGGAAAGGCCTCATTACAACCCCCCCCCCCATCGCCAGCACACAACTAAATGTCATATTTAAAAGCTTGAAGTCATTAATTTGGGTATATTTAATTAACCTAAATTCATTCAGGCATCAACTGATTAATTCACAAATCTCTGGCTCTTCACAGAATCATGCAAGGTCTTAGAAATACCTTCACTACTTATTTTTTATTTTATTCTTTTATATTGATATAGAGATATTTCGTTATATATAATATGTTTATTTTTGGAGAAGCAATGTCCCCTTTTAACGTTGATCTTGCATTTCTCTTGTTTTTCTGTCATTAAGGGTTTGATATCAGGACAGACACGGCTCTGGGGCTTTGATGTGAATAAATAACTAAACAGGGAAATAGTTTGAAAGGTTTTCACATTTCTTGCTTTTTCCAACTCTGCAAACTTTTACATTTTAATATGACCTCAGACACACAGAAATGAATGGGATCTTCAGAATAATGAGGCTGGAACAAGGTTGTGTTTGAAGAATTATAGGATTTTGTGTGACTAGTAATTTAAACTCTCCACAGGAGGACTGATTAACAAACAAACAATATTTACTGAAAATAAAGCTTTGTGTTTCATTAACAACAACATATAGATGTGCTCTGAATATGTCAATCATAGTTCACAAATCAGCCTCTGAGGTTAGGTATGTGTGTTTGGAAGGCGACGTGTGACGCACCTTTAGGTTCCACCAACCGTTTCAGCCGTTCTATAATCAAATAATCATTCAAAGTGAAAATGAGAACACTAAGAATCAATTAAACATTAGTCATAATTTCCATGAGTTCCTGGTTTCATGAGTCATCCCCTTGACATGATTCATTTATCGTGCTAGGCCTGTATGGCCAGTGAATGTCACAATGTTGGCCAAGCTACAGCTGAAGAATTTAGTAAGGTTCAATCAAATCAAAGCTCATCAGTCATTTATTCTGTAGCACAACTGGTTACAAACATTTTGCCAAAGCACAAATGAACTTTTCCAAAGCTACTGCAGAACATGGACATTTCTGCCAGATGGAGTCAGTCAGCTGATCTGAAAATGCCCTTTCAAGAAGACAAAACTTCAGGGCACTGAAAAGCTTCTTCCTTTTGTTTGAGCGTTTATGTTTTATTTGAGCTGCTGCTGGTTCCTTCAGGAGGATCAACAGTAGAAGCTGCATTGTTTTCATCTTGCTCTGGTTGGTCCATGTGTCACTGTCGTACTTTGCATCTCTTTGTTCAGACTCTTTCTGTCTCAGTTTGCATCACATTGTGGTGATTTAACTGATGGAACCTTCATTTGAAGACACTTCATGAGGCTTATTAATGTACTGGCCCCGGCTCGTGTGCTCGACATGTCAGCGGCTCCATTTGGCGGAGGCGCGGTCCTGAAACGCGCGGCGCCATGAATCACCTGTAAACAACAGTCGCGTCTCTTTTCTGAACGCAGCAGAGGCTTCTGCCCTGCTCGTGAACGCGCCTCCGCGCTCACGAGCAGCCCTGTTTGTTTGTGTTGAGAGATTGGAAATGGCGGAGAACAGAGAGCAAAGCGATAACTTGGGCTTGCGAACGCAAATGCGCCGTCACTGAAACGCGGAAGACAAACACAAGTGATTCTCGGAGTCCCTCACGGTTTGCCGCGGCCGATGGGATACAAGTCGGGCATAGCTAAAAGGGATTTTTGGAAAAAGGTTTGGATTTAGCCAGCTGGTTAGCCAGCTAAGCTAGCTGCACTAGCAGCCTGACGTTAGCTAGCGCTAAGCCGTGTGTGATTTTAACCACGCAGGCTTGTTTGTCAACACAAGCTGACGTTAAATTGCTAGCGAGCGCGCTAACATTCAACTTTTGCTCGCTTTCCAAGCTCCCCCACTTGGGTTTATAACGCGACAGCCTCATGCGAGCGCACAGCAATCCACGCAAAGTACCGTTAATAGTGGATCAAAAGTCAGACATCTGACAACCCGAGTCTCCGGCAGTAAGAAGCTGGTTCGCTAAGTTAGCTAACTAGCTTGCGTTCCGCTCCGTTTGCGCTGTGCGTGGGGACGAGGCGCCCACGGTGACAACTTGCAGCAGGACCACGTTGGCAGGATCGCTTTTACAAGTTGGACGGACGACAGAGCAGGTAAGCTAACAGGGCACCGCTGCCTACACGCGTGACAGTATGTCATCCTGACACCGCGACTGCAGCCGAGCGTCGCCGGGGCCTTGAACACGCCTGAGTCGCGCATTTCTCCACATAACGCTGCTATTATTCACCGACCACCTTCTGGAGGCGAATACGTAACGCGCTGCGCTGACTGGGGCGTTTTGCTCCGTGGGCCACCTGCAAAGAAGCAGATCATGCTGCTCTTATGTAAGGCTGTGCGCTCGGCCGTAGGGTGTCGCTGCTATTTGGGCGATTTACCTGAAACTTGCGGCCTGAACGTGAAAACCAAAGGACATCTTGACCCCACGGCGCAGAACAAAACTCCTCAGGTCCGTTTAACTTGACGTAACGCGGTGACTTGATTAGAATAATCTGGACTAGAAAGAACGTTTTCCTTTCAAACAGCGCGTTAGGCTTCTAGTGTTTTAATCAACACCATGCAGCGTTTTCATTGTATTAGTTGATCAGAGTAAAAGTTGATTTACATTAACATAAATATTTATCTAACAGTAAAAATGTGCAACTATTGTGTCACAATTTAGTAAAGCAAATGTTCTGTTTCTGAGACAAAGCAAGAGCCTCACCGATGCCATGTAGGGCCCTTGGGTATGGATGTGTAGACAAAACTATTATTCAGTTCAGGAAATAATTTGCCCATTAAGGAATAATAAAATGATATAGTAACATATGCACAAAATAAAAATAAAGTCTTATTTAGAGCATATTACATAATTTCTTATTCATTTAGTACATTCATATCTAAATTATTTGATCAGCGGTTATTACATTTTATCTACAGTATATTGGCCTGTCAGTAGATTTCCCTTGAGTGGAAATATGCAGAATTATGAGGCAGGTGAATGCTAAGATAAGATAGAACAACTAAAATATGTTAACATGCCGTGAATGCTGGTTTGTTAGTAGACTATTCAGAACCACAGCTTTCTTTCTGAGAGTTAACCAAAACCAGTATCACCGTGGATCTTTCTTTATAAAAATCATTTTAAATGCGTCAGTGCTAGTCATCACATTGTGGTTTAATGTTAACAACTATATGATATGAAATTCCTGCGTATTTTCTTTATTATCTTCTTGTTCGTTGCAGCAGACTACTGTGTTTTCCTTGGCTGTGCTCTTGTGTGTAGTATTGCTTTTGCAGGCTTGTAATGGTGTAAGGAAAAGCATTGTAATGGGGCCTCTCCAGGCTAAGATGTAGCACAGATAAGAGCCAAGTTCAGTGTAGGCCTCAGTTACTCTGTTTGCTTAAAACTTGTGCCTCTGCTCCACAGCGTACCTCCACAGTACAGCCTGCCTAAACAACAAAAGCTGGGATAATGTGCACAGTCTTTGTTTTTCCCATCAACATAATATAAAATAACAATTTTGCCGTTCAGTGTATGAGTCAGATCCAACCCAAAATGCAAAAATAGATGAATTGGATCATGCACTTTCTGTCAAAATGTAAGTGTAGTTTGAAGTTAAGAGAGAGCCTATATGCATATTAATGGTTTGCGTAGGCTGGGAGGGAAACTGTGTTGTAAGCATTTCTATCGAACATTTAATTCTTATTCTATGAAGAAATTGTGAAAGGGCTTTTCAGTTATTAGCTTCTTACGCAGGCTGTTCAGCCTACCTTAAGATGAGCCACATTCGAGGCAAATAGTTGGGAGTGGGAGTCCTCCTCCTCCCCTTAGCCGAGCTCTGTGTCTGTATGGAGAATGAGCAGCCATTTTAGCACTCAACACTGCTGCAGCCTGCCTGCCACTGTCACAGCATTCTTCACATCGAGCTGTAGTAGGTGTTCATGCAGTTTGTTTTGAAAATCCCCAGGACATCTGCCATCAACCTATGAAAGTGTCGCTGATAGATTCTCTTGGGGTCAGAAATGAAGACCCAGTACATTCTGAATACTGATGAACGTCTGTGGTGTCTGGCTCAGCGCGGATCACCTGGCTGGCAGCTTTTGGGACTGAGATTACTTGGATTTCTGAGTCTCTTGAGGTGTCAGCGTTTGCTTGGTTTTGCTGTCATGTAACGGTAAATGTATTGGTAACAGGGCAGAGTACAGAAACTGGACAAACCCTGATCCAAATTCTTTGAGTAAGTCCTCTGCCCGTCAGTTGTTTTGTACCTTCTTTATTATTTAAACATTTTGTTCCAGTGGTTGTTCCCTTCTGTAAATAACATTGACCTGTTTAGAGGATTGATTCAGTCTAGTGCCTATTTCACGTCATTGCCTTCTCTTTACTTAGTTCTCTCAACAGATATTATTTGTCTTTTGTTTGATAAATCCAAGCTCAATGTCCAGCCACATATACCATACAAATAATGATACATATTCTGTTGTGTTGATCATATTTCAACCCAGGAGACCTGCAAGCATTTTGATAGCTCCAAATGTGCTCAACCCATGGTGACACGTTTCTGGATAAATGTTACTACAGCAACCGCAGCCATCTTTTCAGATTTTTCCTCATTGTACTACTGTCCTTGTCCTCTGAAACAAAATTTGTTCTTCTTTGATGCAGTCCATTGTTGCTGTACGTGTTGGCATTTCACAACCGCTCAAAACCGTTTGATGAGTCACCATGACAACCAGGTATGATGACGGAGTTCTATATTTGCAGAGGAAAGTAAAGCAAAGCAAAGTGGGCGACGTACCCTGCGATGGACAAATGCTATTGGAGTGTGTTCTAGACCCAGTTTGTGAATGTTAAACTACCATGTAGGTGCACAGAGGGTTTGTTGGTGACCTCCTGCCATTAACATTTTTATTGAAACTTCTAAAATTCCTAGCAAGTTGGTTAAGATGTTCGTGTTTTGTGAACTGCCATGACCAAGTGCATCGTAAGCCTCACTGACGCTCTACTGTGACTGATGGCTCTCAGTGTTGTTATAAGATGCCTAGATAAAAATGAAAGTGGTGGAGCCTGAACCAAAGATGAAGGGAGGTCACATGCACCAAATAGGCTGTGCTTCTTTGGACCAATCATATGGTTGAATTAGCACAGCCTCCCACACAGGCCTATCGCAGAGCTGAGCTGCTCACGGTGGGATGCAGTGGTACTTTCACTGTAGCAGGGCTTCAAACACCACAATACTGTCAGTGGGCTGTACAGGAAACACTTCCCATGCACTGACCAAAGTAAAGAGAAGAGGTTCTACGTTAATGTTTACATACACAATCTGTCTAGTGGTGGGAGACGCGAGACAAAACGTAATCCAGGCTTGTTACACGTTTCATCAAGGTGGAGCTTGTGGTTCACTGGTTGTTTACCTGTGGGATATTAATGGAAAATCTATTTTATTTGTGCAGTTCTCCTTTAATGTGTATCAGCTGTGGGGGTTGGTTTTTACACTTGCACATTAGTGGTAACAAATGAGGTTGAGTTGATAAAATAAACGGTTTCAGTTTCATGTTAGCTTTGATATTCTGCGCTGGTATGTGCAGAAGCTCTTGTTGCTGCAGAGCTGAACCAGATTGGTTTTCGGTTTATTCTGTGTAGCACGGGCCGCTGTATTCTGTGGTTTGTGCCTCTGAATATCTTAATGCTGCTACACACGCATACAGCGGAGTTTGTTGGCTTCCTTGCATGAACTGCCTCCTTCGGGTCCTCCTACGCCATTTCTATAGGATTAAGCTCAGGAATTTTGTCCTAGCATTCTGCTTTAACGATTTTTGGTTTAAACAACTTGTTTGTTTGTGGTGGTCGTCTTGCTGCGCGAACCGTTTTCTGTTGAAGTTCAGTTCATGGGTGGACACCTTGGCATTTTCCAATAATAATAATAATAATAACAGCTTATACAACTCAGGATTCATACCTTTGTCAATCAGGACTCACACTGAAACCAAGACTGCAGAGTCTTAGCAACCGTAGATGGGATCATTTTGAAGAAGAGCATTGGTGGTTTTCTAGACATTACCCTGTTGTTCTTTGTTATTTCCTGGAATATTCTCTTAGTGTGATCATTGACAGTCAACTGCTCTTTGAGAGGGAGAGTAACAGTTGTGTCATTGACAGTCGATGTCCATGTCTTCATAAATCTATTTTATAGAAAGCACTACTTTAGCTGTAAGTGAGCAGAATACATGGAAAAACAGAAGAACGACGGTGCTTCGCTCTCTTCCTGCTGTCAGAGCGATGGCCTACATTCTCGCCTTGAAAAAAAAAATGCTTGTGCAGCAGACTGTGAGAATTTGTGAGGGTTGGGAGGAAATAGAGGAAAAGAGAAAGGTAAAGGCAAAGAATGAGAGAAACAGAAAGATGGCGTACAGGAATAAACTGTTAGGTCAAGTGAGAAAACGGAGCAAGTAGTTGAGGTTTATCAGTTGCTGAGGTGTGAGTCTAAAGCCAAGTCCCAGCGGCCTGATTTTTCTGAAGGTCAGTCTGCAGTAAGATTTTATTTTGGCTATGTGTTGGCTGTGGAGTGTTTAATGAAGGATAATGATGTTGGACATAAAAGTTATACAGAGGAATAGATTAAACTTCTTTACAGGGCTGTTAAGTGCTGCTGATGTGAGTGGATGTAACGGTAACTGTCCCTATTGTTTTGTACTTTTCATTTTGAATTTTTTCTTCACACGTTCACGTTTTTGTTGATTTGGAGGATTTGCTCTAAAAGTTGAGGCAGAAGACAATTAAACCCTTTGTGCTGAGTTAATTTTCTTATTGTAGTGTCGTTTTGCAAAGCCTGTAGCGACGGAGGAGAGGAAGTGGTGGTGTTGCTGTGCAGGTTGGGTAATGTGGTGCGAATAGCTGCAGTGTGTGGTCTAGTGTTCAGCGAGTGCGCTCTGTATTGTGGCGCGTTTCGTTTGAACTGGCAGGAACAAGCGCATTTTAGTGCTTCTTCTTCTTTTTTTAACGTTTGTTTGATGTGGTTTAATGCGTTTTAGGAGAAAGAAATCACCACTTCTCTAATACTTGTCCTCCATTCTTAAATCTATAGTTAATGCGCAAAGGTAGACAGCTGTGGTTTCACTAGCAATGATACCAGCTCAGTTCATACATTGGTAAAGTAAAGGTAATTCACTTAGCGGCTGCAGTTGTGAGTGTGAGACTAGTAGGATGCAGTTAAGAAGCAAATATCCTTGGTTATGAGTGATACAATAAATATTATTGATGCCTATGCAAAGTTATGGACAATAAACCTTTTCGGCTGCGCTGTTCGTGTATGTGTACGAGCGCCACTGGTCCACCACTGTTGTCCTCGATAAACTGTTTATATTGGTCAGACTTTGTTCACACCTTTGAATTTCCAGGTGAAAACAGCTGTTGGGTTATTCAGAGAACTGTTTTCCCGACACCCAAACGTTTTTCTGCACTATATTGAAATGTGTGTGATGATAACTGAGGATTGTTACTTGTGTGAATAGGAGAAGAAGCTGCTGAATATATAGTCGTTTCCCCGTAGCAGCTCTGTGAGCTGGTCTGATGGATGGTATAGCTGTTATAGATAATCATTTCGTCTGCGTTTGTTTTTTACGTAGCGTTTTAAGACCCATCGGTCTGAAGCAGTTCACCTTTCATCTCAGAAGATCTAAAGTTTCTTGCTTCCTCTGGGGGCCCTGCGCTTTTCCCCTCTGCTTCGTTTTAGTTGTATATGGGCCAGTGAGGTGTGGTTTTCTTCTAAGGTGGATGGGCCAGTACCACAACTTCTTGGCTGCTCTCAATGAGTAAATAATGTAGAAAGGAAAAACAGGTTTGGAGACAAGACTGGTGATAATTGCAGTGTCTACATAACAGGCATCATCCAACTGACAGCACTGCACCATGTGAAATGTGTTTACGGTAAAACCCCACTTTAAAGGCCGTTGGTGATTAATTTTTGCTTTGCTACTATGATATTTGTCCTAACACATTAATGATAATGAAGCGTTTCATTGTTTGCTGTTTTTATTTTTTGGTGCATAACTGTTTGGCAATAAACAGTCATTATTATAGCAAAGTAGAGCAATTGAAATGCTCCCAGCTAAGGCTTAGAGCAGTTCAGTTCATTCCAGAGCGTTGCATTGCTTTTTTTACAGTGTACACAGCGCTGCTCTGATTTGCTGAACATCTAGTGTCAAGTGCATATTTACACAAACAAATGTTAAATGATAATGCGGGTGTCATTGAATGTGCTGTGAAAGCAAACCACCATCATTACACCAGACTGTAGTTAAAGACTTAGACTAATGAATCATGGCGCGATTGAGTGCTGCCATGCTTGGAAAATGTCACCTAAGAGTGTCAGCATTTCAGGGAACTGGAGGGACATGAAGATGTATCTGCAGCCAACATGAAAGCTGCAGTCATCTAATACTATTTAATGAGATTACAGCTCATCTCTGAACTTGTATGAACCAAATAATAATCAATGTGATGATCAGAATTTGAAATAAACACCCTAAATGGTATCACTGAAAATCCCATGGTGTCCTCTGACACTAGATCACGTTCCTCTTGGTGCTGTGGTATTAGGTGAGAAGCGCTTGAATCCGTGCTTCAGTGCTTTAATCATTTATCTTCCTGATGTCCAAGCACTGATAGACGAGGATGGTCCTGCTGGTTCAAAGTGAGACTGAGATGGAGCCAGACCTGGTGAAGGACACGCAGGTCTTCTAGAACCTTTGAAATTCTGGTGTTTGGTAAACGGTTGTAGCCAGTGAAATCTAAGCTTTACATCTGTGTGCTCACAGTTTCTAAATGGTTCATTGATGCTTTTTAATTTAGTGCTGTAAGTAACTGCATTTAGTGAGGACATTTCCCATGAAGTGCTGTGTACTTGCGTTTTTCTATAGAAGTGTGGTGCAATTGTGATTCAGCACTGCCTTTGATGTGTATAGTCTATTTCACTAACAGGAAATCCTTATGCACAGCTCTTATGATTCATCTACTGTCAGAGAGGTCAAATATATGTCAGCTGAAGCTGCATGATCAAAACCACTTGTAGATTTAGATCCAGATGGACATTTACAACCAGCTTTTCAAAACATGAGGCTGATAACAATGATGAGTCCTGGAAGAAGACCAGAGAGCCACATATTATAATGTTTGCAATTTTACTGTCTTTTAATTTATGAACTGCAGGAAGCTATAAAATTTTATTTCTGTCCTAAGTCTCTTTCAATATGCCTTGTGATTTTCGTGGCAGTGAAGCAGACGTTCAGGAGACTGTCGTGATAGCAGCAACATTTGTCACTTAATCGGCTTTACCTGCATTATTAACTGTTCATTACCTGGACAAGGTGTGTTTAGTCAGTCATTTACTGGGTCTTCCCCTACGGCTCCATCGCCTAAGATGATAAGGGTTCATTTCTGCCCCACTATCTGTGTTTTATGTGCCGTGCAATGGTTGTACGGTTGGGTGTTTTCATGTAGTTGGTTCGTGTGGGGCTGTGCAGTTGGGGGGAAAAGTCATATGTTGTTATTGTTTTTAATACTGTGATGCAACAAAGAGAGGATTTGAGGGTGTGGATATTTAGACATCCTTTCTTACCTCTCGTTTCTGCTCTCTTTTCCCATTCAGAGGCCCCCAGGCTTCCCCCTGCACGTGGGATGGTGCCGAGTGACAGAGCAGCGGTGGAGCTATAACCTCGCCTTAGCCGCTCCATCATCTCAGCTCAGAGCAGCTGGTCGACCAGTGATTCGAAGCCCAGCCTCTCCTTCCTCCCTTTATCTGTGCTCTGAGCCCTGGACGAGGCCACCACAGCCGCCACATGACTTACCCACTAGAGCCCTAGATCAAGTAAGTAATTTGTGTCCAACCTGTTGGCTCACAGCCGGTTGTGTGTTTTGGGTTCTTATGTTGTTAGCAATGTTATTATTCGCGCTGGTTATCGATCACGCATTTGCACTATGAAAAAATTCGTTGTTGTGCTTTTCAGCTGCATGATTCTCAATGTCCACATACCCCTGAAAAGATCCCCCATAGTGTTTCTAGAGTTGAAACAAGGACGCCCAAATCATCTAGAGACCAATACAGTCCACTTAATGATGAATGTTCGTGTGGAATAATCCGTCTGGTCATGAATGTGCTGGAGATGGAAAATAATACACGCAGGAAGTGAGAATCAGATCAGCTTTTTAGAACGTCTGACACCAAACTAAAATGCAATTATACAAACACAAACATTTATAATCTACTGACGTATTTCGAGGGGCCCACTGGCTGTGACTCATTACATCTTTCTTCTTTACAGTATGTCTGGCAAAGTAGTAAAAGTGTCTGCGGAGCCGTGTGCAGGCCAAAGTAGTTTCGTCTGGGCACTGATGATGCATAGATGGTATAAAACGGTACGAGAGTGGAGTGGGATCTAACCGTTGGAAGGACCTCACTGTTGGTTTTTGGTGTTCAGAAAAGTTCAGTACAAATCAGACTGTACATGCATGATGTCACACCAGTTTCCATGCAGCTGTAAGATTTTCCAGGTTGCTGTTGTTTTCTGTTCACTGTTTTCTTAGAGATGCATAATTCACTATGGTGGATCATGTGTAGGTGAAGCAGTTAGTCAACTGTTAGATGTTAATTCTGATAAGACCGTTCACGCATTAATGTGCATTGTGGGATCTTGTATCGTTGCAACGGCAGCGAAAACACAGCACACGGTGGCTCAGATTTAAAAAAACTTTGATGTGGTTCATGCAGTAAACACACAGTCGCCTGTTTCTATTAGTTGTTTTTTTTATTTTTAAGTTTTCTGGATTCCTCAAAGAAACCACAGTAAATCATTCACAAGACTAAATTCAACTCAGACAGAGCTGAAAAACCTGTTTATTATGAGACACTACCCGAAACTCTCCAGTCTCCCAAAGTCATGCTGCCGTTTTATTTTATGAAGTAAAATCGCTGCCGTCTGAAAGAAAAAAGACTGTTATTGTTATTGCTACCATTGAAATGTGTGCACTAGTGAACTTAATGGGACGTGTGGTGTGTGTCAGTCTGTAGGGCTTTATCAGCAGAAGACTAGTGGCGGCATCCGTCTGATCATTTCTTTGATTATAGGTGACATGATGTGTCCCCACAGTGGCACAATACAGTATAGTCACTGTCCATGTGATTTTCACAGCATCACCAGGAGTTGGCGGATATTCTATAGCTGACTGAAGCTCTATACGTTGTCTGCTCATGTCCTATTTTCACCAGGGTGGACCTTAGCAACAGTGACTGAGCAGCTTCCCATGGGCTGAACCAAGTCGGCGGAGCAGAGAGGGGTGGTCACTGCGTCAGCTTAAGCAGAGTGACGCGTGTAGAAAGTAAAGTTTTCGTCTCTTATTCAGCATGACAACAAATGTCCATGCAGTGGAGGTTATCAGCATATCAGCAGTGTGTTACTTTCAGTTGGCCTACTGTGTATTTATCCAGTCAGAAATCCATACGCAGAGCGGGATGACATTTGTTTGGCAGTGTGGGGAAGTTACTGTTTAAATCATTATTTGCAGCATGTTTTAAGGAAGAACTTGACTATTTCTCATTCACAGGATGCCCAACACAATCATGAGTTAATAAACTCTTTTGTATTTTTGGTGTAATTGGTAATTATGTTCTTAATACATTTTTTAAGTTGGTATTCAAAAGGCAAAAAAAAACCTAATAAATGCTATATAATAAAAATAAAGTGAAGTAAGTGAAGTCTACAAATGTCTTTGCTCGTCAGCAGTTTAGATCTTGTTTGGAAGGTTCTGATCATGTCTGTCGTCAAATTCAGGAGTGATCTATATCATTGTGTTGTTGTTTTAATTTAATTTGTAAATATGAACGGTTAGCAGCCTTCATCTCATCACGCTGTTACGCATCATATTATTTGGATTTATTGAAGGTTTTATTTGTGAGTTGAAGATTTCATGGCGTAAACCTGTAGCTGTTCAGTCCTCTGGTTTTCCTTGGAAGGCCGGATGTTATTTTCCCATGACTTCTGTTATTACTGAAAAAAGCTTGTGTATACGTCAGGATAATAACTGTTTCTGTCCCACTTGCTTTCCTCCATCCACCTCCCCTCTGTTATTCTACGTCTAAGTTCCCACTCTCTCCCGACCAGTCGTAGCTGTAGGAGTGTGTGTGTGTGTAAGTGATCACTATAGCTGGTGGAACGAGTACCCGAAGGAAGAGAAAGCTTTGAGAGAAAAAAGACAGACGTAAAGACACTGAGACGCAGGCAGTTGTAATGGAGAGCTTGTGGAGGCGGTGGACTGTGGCTCTCAGAGGTCTGGCTCTGCTGTTCTGGCGCTGCTGCTTTTTTTTCTATCTCTTTGGCGACTGAAGGCTTGATCCTAAACCGTACGTCACAGAGAGGAGGGTGAGGTTGGACGGGACAGGGGGCCTGGTTTACAGGTGTGTGAACTGGACGGGCTGTCATTTGTCAGCTGTGCGTCCTTTGCTTTTTGTTGACTGCAGGACCGTGTGTGTGTGTGTGTGTGTGTGTGTGTGTGTGTGTGTGTGTGTGTGTGTGTGTGTGTGTGTGTGTGTGTGGAGGTGTGGCGGCGACTGTGTTGGCGCTGCAGCTGCAGCTTCAGTCCCATGTAACACAGACTGATGTTTAGTTAGAACAGCTACAGTATAAGTGCCATCAGTAAATACTGCTGTACTATGGCTCACGCTGTGTGCATGGCTGTGGCGCTGTCATTCATAGGGATCAGTTCAGGGCACCAGTTTAACAACCGAACAGAGGAAGGGAATGTTATGCAACAAAGTTAAAATAGATCCTTTGAACGTTTTCGTTTTCTAGCCAGTGGATTAAGATTCACCAATAAATATGTGCTTTTGAGCTATGAAGCACTGGACTCTATGGATGCCCTTTAAAGCAGCAGCAGCAATAATCTAACTTCACATGCCACAGCCTGTGTTTTACCAAGATTTGGCTACAGACTCCGGCGCAGTTGTGTTTGTCTGTATGCGAGTTGCCAAGCACTGCAATTGTTCATGCATATGTGAAAGTTCACACCTAACTGGGTGTAAGTTGTAATAACAGGATTTTGGTATTTTTAACAGTAGAGCCGTTGCTGGCTCCTCGTCTTTAGTTATGTTTCTCAGTGTAAACGGGGCCCAGTAGGGTTAAAAGCTGCAGAAATGCATTTCAGTTTTCACCACGGCCCGTTTAGTCCTGATCACAGTTCTGGTTACTCATGTGGCATTAATGGCTTTGTGTACATGCTGCTGTCTTCTCTGTGTTTATAGGAGAAGTGTATTTACAAACCTTAAACCCAAAACAAACTAGGATTTAATCTATTTTCAGTAATCATCATTACAATTCTTAACAGTGTGTTTCCATAGCAACCACATTCAAGGATGCAGATGTAAAATGTTATGTAAAAAGACACAAACTTCACACGATGGAAGTTTTGACATTTAAAGCTTATTTGCTTTCATTTTAACTCCTGTGTAGGTTTTAAAAAAATATTGTATTAACAAGCAATGACTTGTTAGATTTTATAAGAAAGGTGCTCGTCAGCCTTCGCACTAAAGCCTGAATTGAAATAAGTTTGTCTATTTAAAGTGCAGGACATTCAGGTGGTCTTCACACAGCAGGCTTCTCCATCGATGGTCAAACCTTGGCTGGATGATATCAGCAGCATTCATTCACCCTGACGGTTCATCTGAAACTGTAGTTGTTAGTTGCTCTTTGCTACACTCTAGTGACTGCACAGTTAGGCCAGGTAGAGATCTGATGCTGTGTAAACCAATGACACTGAGCTAACTGTGTGTTAAATCAAAAAGAACTAAGAGTCCAAATTAAAAGTGCTAAAAAAACATGCATTTGTTTGCACACATTTTGCTTTCAGATCAGAAAGTTTCCTGCCTCTGTTAGTGAGACTGATGGTGACAAAGATATGATACAGCGGAAATCGAAACAGTCCTGCAGTTCATCGTGGCAGTTTTGCTGCATCGATGAAATTATATGTTCTGTTTTTGTTTGTTTAAGGAACAACGTGTACTACAAAGGTTTTGACTGACTGGTTAAATGGAATGGAAAAGGAACTGAGAATAGTACAAGTGAGTATAAATGATAGTTAAGTTATTTTGTTGAGAGAAACTTTCCTGTTATAATTCAGTGGAAAATGTCAGACGTACAAGCCAAATGTGCAAAGGGCAGCCAAACTGTTGCTGTAGATAGAATCTGTCTTCATTCTTATATTTGCCAGAGACTTTCTGTAGCACATAACAAGACCCAGCTAGTGTTGAAGATCCTCTGTTCACACTACAAAACGCAGTTGATTTACTTGTGTGTTAGACTGAAGCAGATTAAGGGAGAATCCATTTGACTGTGGCACTGAGCATCTTGCGCTTGTTGCATCAGCAGTGAGGTTGATCCCATCTTGAACTCTGCTGTTGACACTGACGTTATGGAAGCAAATGGGTCGCATCTACAAGTAGTGCTAATTGTAAACCAGGTGGGAGGATCTGTTGTCTATCAAACTAGAGTACAACACCAGAAAAACAGGACTTCCCAGAAATATCAGAATGGCTTTTCAAGGTCTTGTTGTGCTCAGCAGATGAGCTTCTTGAACATAATTTAGTTTTCTCTATGTGCATATATTTCCCATTATGCTAGGAACGTCTCCAGCTATTATTTCCTGACTGTTCTGAACTCCGGTTTCTCAAAAGCAATGTGCTAATGTGCAGCAGAGATCACATTTTTCACTGTGGCCGATAGATCTTTTTTAAGTGCTGTGTGTTAGCAACACAAGGAAGGCCAAGGAGGAGAGGGGTAATTTGAGATGAAAAGTAAACAAGCCTAGTCAGGAAGGATTAGCGTCTTGCGAGCGGCGCAGCCTTGCAGAGGCCTCCAGCATGATGAGAATGGCGGCTTGTTTTTTTCAGCTCGCCTATGCATTTAAAATATTTTGCGTGTGTGTGTGTGTGCTTGTCAGTTGAGTCCATCTTCTGTCCAATGTGCAGCATGTGTAGTTTCCAAAAGGTCTAGGAAAGTTTTGTCTTTCAAATTTCTTTCAGACAAATCAGAATAGAAGAAACATGAATTATATATATATATATATATATATAGTTATGTATAGCACATAATATCTACTAAGTTCTTTATTGCATATTGAGTCTATTAAAAAGCTGTGGTAAGCTAATGTGATGATTTTGACGATTGCATCAAAAGGTCTTAACATATTTGCATATTTGCGTTTTCTGTTGCCGTGACAACTGTCCTGACGAAGCAAGCGCAATTGGGCGAAATACAGACAAAGAAGATCAGGCACACGTCCATTAAGTGGGAACCGCAGAGGAATGTGAAGAAAGGAGGGTTTTCAGTATGATGCAGTGTAAAACAACAATGCAAACTACACTTTTAAGAACGAACATACATACACACCATGACCACGTGTGCATCTCTTCATCAGCTAAATTGTTGTTGGATTTCCAGGGAATTTTATCGTTTGTGTTTCTATTGTTGTTCACTTTGGTTTTTACTGTGTCTTTCTCCTCTGCAGATCAGTTGAAACTGAAAATGAGTGCAGTAGGGGAAAGCCCCCTCGACCCTGCCACGGCAGAGTCACGCAAGAGGAAGGGCTCGCCATGCGACACTTCGGGGCAAAGGTAAAGAACCGGCTGTGTTTTTGTTTGGTCAGCAACACGGCAAAGAAAACGGAGTAAAAAGGTCTTGTAGAAATGAAACGGTAACATGACCATGACGAGACAGAAACTGCTAACACACAGCAGATCCCTTTTTAATGGACATCGAAGGAGACAAACTGATCATGTGATGGAAAATGGCCTCAAAGAGACACAAATGACACGAGCAATGAAAAAGTGAAATTCAGGAACTGTGGCATTTGCAGAAGATTTGGAGAGTATTATTTCTATTTTGGGCATTTTGTGCTCTGGTGCCTTTCCCAGGTAAACAAACTCTTTAAGGGCTATCACAGGGTTTTGACCATGATTCACTGTTGGGGACGGATACAGAGTTTAAGGCAGGACATGCAGAGGGTTGAAGGGTGAACGTACTCGGGGGAGAGTGTGTGAGGATATAAGGAGCAGTAGCTGATGTAAGCTGATGTAACAGCCCAGCTAGCATTTCTACGACAACTGCATGCAGCCACTGACCTGCGCTTCAACAGTAGCGTCCTCCCCCTCCTCACCCCTCCCTCCCTCGGTCACCACGCCTGTGTGTTCTAGCTGGCCAATGCACTGACCTACTTTTGCTGTTGTCGTCTCACTCTCACACACTCGCATACTGCATGCACACATCTTTTTTTTTTTTCCATGTTTACCACATACCTTACTGTAACTTGTCAGTCTGAAAGTGTATTATTGGAATCAGCCTCAACGTACAACTGCAAAAAGAGTCTAAACAGACACGTTCACTTTTGAATATGGCAGAAGCTAGTTGCAGGCTGTTCAGTACAGCTGGGTGAAGAACTCTGCAGTATATACATTATACATTTGACGTTTTATTAACTCTGACAACTGATAATTTAAACCACCTGTTCTTAAAGAAACAAGTTTCAGTTTTTATTCACTCCTATGATCAGAAGTGTAGTTGAACTATTTACAGTGGCAAGAACTATTTGCAGTTTCCTGGTTTTCTACATAAATAGGCCGTGAAATGTGAGCAGATCTGTCCAAAGTCACAAATGTAAAACACAGTATTTCTAAGATGATGAAACACAAGCACATATACAGCGCAATGGTGGAGAAAGTAAGTAAAAGTGTGTTTTATTAACTGGTCGAACCACCTTTGGTAGCAGTAACCGCAAGCATGCGCTTCCTGTAGCTGTAGATTAGACCTGCACCACATTCAAGAGGAATTTCAGGCAGGTCTTCCTCACAGAACTGCCCCGATCATGAGGAGGTGGATGCGCTGCCTGTAGTACATTCATTTTGCTATCTGAGCTCATTGAGCTCCTTCTGCAGAGCTTCAGCTGGTGGACTTCCACCCTGACGTTATCCTCCAGGATTTGGTGATAAACTTTTCATCTTCTCCAATTTGATCATGACTGTGTGTGGTTTATCGGCCTCGAAATCCTGTATTTGTTCATATGAATGTAGGAAACACAAGGTTGCCGATAGTTCCCTCTGTTGTTGGTGTGAGTTCAACCTTTCTATACGAGGGTCTTGATTTTGGTTGTTCGTCCCCCCTATTATCTCCCCAGCTTCCTATTTTCTCTCTCTTTTGTCTTATAGATTCATTTAATAGTTGTTCATTTCAAGTTGCATTTGCTTCCTTGTTTGCAGCCTAGAGAAGCGGAGACGAGAGCTGGAGTGCCGCTACATCGAGGAGCTGGCTGAGCTGCTGTCGTCCAATATGAGCGACATAGCGAGTCTCAGTGTCAAGCCTGACAAGTGCCACATCCTCAAGAGCACTGTGGACCAAATCCAGCAGATAAAGCGGCGTGAGCAGGGTGAGGGAACACGGTTCACAGAAGACCATTAGTGACTACAAAGCATTTCTGATGGAGTGCCTTGGTAGCTGGATGGTTACAGGGCATGACACGCCTTACCGTGCTCAGATTTCTGTTTTATCCAAAATTTATTTCCACTCAGAATTGCTGTGGATCTGGAGTTAAGATTTTTTTATCTGGTGTATAGTGTTGACATATTAAATTAAATTCCTATACATGTAAGCTCACAGACTGTATGAATAATGTATGTCAGTGTTTCTGGACGTCGTGGACCAGTTTTCCGTGGCAGAAGGATGAAAAATGATGCAGCTTCACAAATTTAAAATGTTTCAAAAATCCATCACTCTGTGTTATCATTAAATTTTCCTTTAACTTGTCTACACTGTAATTGAAAGCCCTGATTTTACTGTTCTGTGAAAAATCTGTTAGAAGTGCAGAATGTAAAGAACAAATTCAAATTTAAAACCTTTTGTGTGACTGTGTGTGTGTACGTATTTCTGAATCGGGTTTGTTTCCTACTGACAGAGAAAGCAGCTCTTCTGTCTCCAGATGATGAGGTTCAGAAGAGCGACATCTCTTCCAGTAGCCAGGGTATGGTGGAGAAAGAGGCTCTGGGGCCCATGCTGCTAGAGGTAAACAATGCATGCACAGTCACCCTCACACAAGAGTTTTACTCACAATCAAGACACACAATCTGATTTTCTTTCACCTCCTTCATGTTCCCTCCCATTCAGGCCCTTGATGGGTTTTTCTTTGTCGTCAACCGCGAGGGCCGCATCGTCTTTGTTTCTGAGAATGTGACGAGTTACCTTGGATACACCCAGGAGGAGCTGATGACCTCAAGTGTCTACAGCATCCTCCACGTGGGAGACCATGATAAAATTGTACGCATTCTGCTGCCCAAAAGCCTGGGTGAGTGACAGAGTGTGGGTTTTAATCGTGTCGGTGCAATCTGCTGCTTTATAGCCTGTGTTTTTAGATGCCAGTGGCTGTTTTTTAACATATTTGTTAATTGCATTTTCAAATCTGACAGTTTCCATGCCAATGAAACCCATTAAGCAGGCAATAAAATCTAGGAAATTAGCTTTGGCAGCAAAACCACTACATAGCCTTTAGTACAGATAATTAACTTGTTTTATTAATGGAACATACTGTAGCAAAGGCAGATTTTAAGAGCTGTGAACAAAGGTACTGTAGGAGGATGAGCAATGGGGATTTTAAATGAACACGGTTCTAAGTGTTCTACGAGTAGAGCGGCTTCGTTTCTGTGGGTGAGTGAGGGAGGTGTGAAACCACGACTCTGTCTCGTGTTATAGTGTTACTTCAATTTTTTTTTTAAGTTAGTTTTTTTTTCTCAAAATCTCAAAACTTTACTCTGACAGACAAATTAAAGGACAGATTGTTGTGAGCATCTTGTGATGTTTAGGGTGCTGTGTTTTATAAACTGTGTCAATAACAGTGTGTTGTGAAAATCCCGATTCTGAAGGAAGTTTCTTCTTGTTTTGTGTTACTCTAGTAAATGGCGTGCCGTGGCCACAGGAACTTGGTCGGAGGAACAGTCACACTTTCGAGATTCGCCTGTTGAAGAGACCACCAGACGAGGCGGATTCAGAAAACCTGGAGGCTCGGCAGCAGTACGAGGTCATGCAGTGTTTCACCGTGTCCCAGCCTCGGACCGTGCAGGAAGAGGGTGATGGTATGTGCAAACACTTGCTACTGCTACTATATAGCAGTACAAAGCAATGCATAGCTGTTAGATCCGCAGTAAATATATGGTAAGGATGGATTCATGGTGCAGGATTTTAATATAATGCTTTATTTCATCTGTGTAGCTATCTGAGAATGTAGTGTAATTGACAGCGCTGCAGCTTCTTGTGTTGTGAGGCCTAGTTTATGTTGTTAGTGCTCTGCAACGAACAGCTACGCAAAACCAGGTAGATGCTATAAAAGCCTGAAGCTGTGCCTCATTTAGAAGGTTGCTTTGTTTTCTGTTCATTTCACACATCATTTCCACACTTGTGTGTACAACAAATGTGCACAATGTCACAAAGTAATATAATTAATATAAAAAAGAGAAGCAGTAGTTTGGGACTGATAAATCGTTGATAGATGATTTAGTGCCTGGCTTTTTTTCATCAAATCAAAACATTTTAGTGAGTTTTTTCAACCGTATTCAGACCAGGCTCTGAAAGTTGGACAGTGACCAGCGTCTTGAAGGACATGTCATACTATGTGAGCCACTGGTGCAATGGCCTTGATAAAACTGTGTGATGTAGTTCTTGCATTGCAGATTCATTTTGCTTGTGAGCTCTGTCTCCTTCAGAGTTTGACTGACAGTATTCTGCTTTCTTCTCTCTCAGCGTCTGTTGTTTGCGTCTCAGACGTGATTGATAGCTCACTCGACACATTTCCAAGCTGTAGCTCATTCACGCAGAGACCGAAATGAAAAGTTTTGACAGGTTGTCGTTTGTTTCCAACCAGCAGCGTCTGCTTGGAAAGGATATTACAAAAATGTAAATGAGGTATTTTGTGTAAATTAAATGTGAAGGTAAAGCTTCATCATCTGGCCACATCTGCATCTTTTCTGTTTTACTTTCTGACACTTGACAGTCGTGTCTGTTCTTGATTTATTTTTCTTTTCCTTTTTATCGTCTCCGTTTTTTGTGTTTTTATGGCGTCTGCTAACCAACACACGTGTCTTCTCTGCTTCAGACTTGCAGAGCTGCCTGATCTGTATAGCCTGTCGGTTACCTCGCGCCCAGCCTGTCACCACTGAGTCTTTCATCACAAAGCAAGACCCCACAGGTAACACCACGCATACACTGAAGTGTATGCAGCATCCGTAAGGTCAAACCTTGCTTCATGCATTTCTTTCCTTCATTTTTTACATTAATATGATATTATGAGTATGATTAAGACATTTTTATCACATTGGGAAAAAGTCTGTGTCAAAAAATATCTTTGCATGAGGGAAACCATCTGAGATCTGAATGATTGGAGGCTCCAGCAGATGTTGAACTGATCGGCGCAGACTGATCTTTTTTATATATATGTGTGTGTGGGGTGCTGTTCTCCAGGAAAGATCATCTCCATAGAAACTAGTGCTTTGCGAGCAACAGGCCGAGCTGGATGGGAGGACCTGGTCAGGAAGTGCATCTACGCTTTCTTTCAGCCGCAAGGCAAAGAGCCCTCCCACGCCAAGAAGCTGCTACAGGAGGGTGAGCAGCCGACACCAGTTAATTGTTTGAGCTTCACCATCACAACCCATTGACATGATTTCTGACAGCTGTGTCTTGGTTACTAGAGTTTCAGACAAAGAAAGGGAAGAATGGAACTATTAAGTTAACTATTAAGTCGATTAAGTAACTCTACTTCAACACTGAGAAAAACTATTGTTTAAGCCGAGGGCAGCCTGTGTGCTTTACGCCTGTGTAGATCTGGGGACGTAAAAAAAAGCAGACAACAAACAGGAGATAAGTCCAAAGTCTAAACACTGCGTTTGTCTTATGTCTTGTGTGTGTGTGTATCCAACAGTGATGAGCCATGGCACCGCCATCAGCCCTCTGTACCGTTTCACTCTCAGTGATGGCACCCCGCTCAGCGCTCAGACCCGCTGCAAGTTCTGCTGCCCTCCCAACCCTGATGTACAGCCCTTCATTATGGGCATTCACACTATTGACAGGTACTGTGATAGACGCTGGTGGTGACCATGGAGTTCTGCAAAGCAAACACAAAAAGGACTGTATGACATTTGGACATGTCATAGAACCAGTTGCATCAAGATGCACTTAAGTTCAAAATTAAAGGCTGTCTTTGACTTATGAAGTCAAACAAGCCCAAACATGTTTTTATTGAAACTGCTGAAATTACTGCGCTACTGTCTGTGACCTCTCCAGTTAAATTAGTAGCCTGGCACATGTCTTTTGTGTGATCTTAGCTGTTCATTCATCCAATAGTGTGGACATAGATACTCAGGCCAGGTACGAATTAAAAGTTCAAATGGCGCAAAGACACTTGGAGGCTAATAATTTCAGCTCCCAAGTAAAACTACCGGTAGTTACTTAAACCAAGCGACTGGTAACTAAACACTGAGACATTACTGTGTTTTCTTATTGCTCTTGCCTTGGGTGACAGTTAACTTTAATTTTCTTTCTGTCTTCCAGGGAACACAACACTGCTAGCTCTCAGGAAAACACTAACCCCAGCCTTCCACAGACCCTTGGCAGCCTTGCCCAAACTCCATCTCGCTCCCCAACCCTTCCTCCCAGCAGCAACTCAAATCAAGGCTCCAGTCTCGCCGCATCAGGCCTTCACCCCAACAACAGCAATGCCTCTTCCCATGGACTCAACCCAGCCACACCCACAGGCTACCTGACGCCCAATCGGACATGTCCCCAAAAGGTCAACAGTCCATCTCCTTTGAGCAGCCCACTCACAGCCACCCCTACCTCTTTTATGTCACCCAGGATGCCACGGGCCAGTCCTGGGTTAGGGGGAAGCCCTCGAGTACCAGGGAACCCCTTTTCTCCCTCCACACCAGGCCTCCATTCCCCAGCTGGGGCCCTGAGCAGTGGAGGCAACCTGTATGGGCAGCAGTCTGGTGGTGACAGTAATAGTAATGGTGGGTCAACAGGGTCCTTCTCCCTGTCCTCCCCTGTCCTCCAGAGACAAGCCAGTACACCCACCACCTCCTCAACTCGGCCACCATCAGCAAAACCCCAAGAAGGAGGAGAAGCAGGAGGAGAGGACTCTGTTAAAGCCCCTCTTTCTTCTCCCTCACAGCTGGGGAACCCAAGACTGAATCAGCTCCTGGATAGCAATGGTACAGGGGTTGAAACAAACAACAACAGCATCAACTGCACATCTTCACCTCATCTTCCTAACCCCCCTCCGACCCATCAGTGCCCGGCGTCTCACAGTACTCTAACAGAACGACATAAGATCCTCCACCGGCTGCTCCAGGACAGTAGTCCCAACGACACCTCCCCCGCCACTGAGGAAGGATTAAATAAAAATGAAGTTGAGATTAAGAAGGAGCCACCTACAAGTCCAGCCCTAACCTCACCACCTCCCAGGTCCAGCTCCAGAGAGCCACAGGATCACCAGCTACTCCGTTTTCTTCTGGACACAGATGAAAAGGTAACTTGTTTCAGCTGTCTTGCATTCATCAGGTCACGTAACACTTCATTAGAGAGGAGCTGAAACCGAAACGTATTTCGTGTTTGTAGGACTTGGGAGACCTGCCACCTCCATCTGCTCTTAGCCTGCAGACAGTCAGGGTAAAGGTGGAGAAAAGAGGCAGCAGAGAAGGAGCACCCTGTACCGGGTCTACCCTTGCAGGAGGAGGAGGTGCATCCAAGTCCAGCAACTCGGCTTGCATCAGCCCTAAATCAAGTCCTGTTGGAGAGAACCGCAGAAACAGCCGCAAGGACAGCAGAGACTCAACGGTAGTGCCAGCGGTTGTTGCTTTTAATAATAAAATGTTTTTTTTCCTTCCGTCTTCCATTTCTACCCTTTTCATTTTCAGATCTCTGGTGGCCCTGTTGACATGGACCCTCTCACCCAGCTGCTGCCTGGCCTGAGAACCACAAGTGGGGGCAAACAGTCCAGTGACGACTCAACCACACCTGGAGGAGGCCCCCAGCTCCAGTGTCCAAGCCCCCAGTCCCAGCCCCCAGCTCAGCTCCAGTCCCCCATTCCTCAGCTTCAGTCCCCTCTGTCTCAGCCACAGTCCCTTCCTCATTTGCAGTCTCCATCGCCCCAGCTTCACTCACCTTCCCCTCAGCTCAAACTACAGTCACCCATTCAGCTCCAGCCAGGTGAGGGCAGCACTCCCCGCAACGCAAGCGTGAAGAGAGAGCCTCCTGGGACTCCTAACAGAGGTACAGTTTGGAATCTGGATGTTGCAAAATTACAAAATGTTGTTTTTAAAGGTCTCTCATCTACCTTCAGATTCTATATTCTATGTATTTCTGGACACTGCTGTGTCAGCAACTCAACTTTCTTTCCGTAAAATCACAGAACATTGTAGAATGTCCTACATTGGTAAAAGTCTGAATGTTCTTTGTTCCTCAGGTCTCAGTGATGGTGGTCCACCCTCCGGTTGCAGCCTCCAAAGTCAGTCATCGTTTGATTTCTGCAGTCCCCCGACACCGAGCCAGGCACAGCCCCAAGGACATGGAGACCCCTTCCAGACCACCAAAGACAGCAGCCCCTTTCCCGAGACAGAAGTTATCAACCCATTCAGTTCAACCACTGGTACATGCGTACATACGAAATGCCATAAAAAATATTCAAATGACAACTTTTTACCTTTTACACATCATAGCAGATGGACAGTGTAATATTTTTTTACATTTTAGTCTACAAACATTTCCCGAGCTTCCATTAAAATGTCTCATTGCCTTGATTCAAATTTGTTTTCAGGCTTAACTAAGATGGATGTGGGAGACTCCCAGTTCCAACCTCTGGCGTCTGACACGTCCCCTTTCGATGGTCTTGGAGCTCCTTTACAGGCTGCCTTGGCATCACCACAAGAGTAAGTGTTATTGTACCTTAAATATGCAGTCGATATCCTCATTTAACCATCATTTTCTCTTCTGAAGTGATTTGATGAATTGTTACGCCTAAGGCCGGTGCAGCATTGTGGCTGATGTGTGATGACACTGTTTGATCTGTGTGAGCAGGCAGTGTGTGCCCTGTACGCTGGATGAAGTGCTCGGCCCCCCCACCACGCCCGAAGGCCGCAACGACGAGAAAGCTCTGCTAGAGCAGCTTGTCTCCTTCCTCAGTGGGACTGATGAGAGTGAACTGGCAGAGCTGGACAAGGCCTTGGGCATCGACAAACTTGTACAGGTAGGCATGTGGTGAACAGTGCAGTGCTGGGAGGTAGCGAGCGTTGGAGCAGTTAACAGACGCTGCGAGTTTCATTTTCTTGGTGCGTTCTCAATGCAGTTAATCAAAACAAACAACGTCTCTGTTGAAGTGCTGGCAGCCTCTGCTGGCCTCTGATCTGCCTTCCGGTGCCACCGAGCTGGATTTGGCAAAAACAACCCTGCTGGAGTGCTTTCAGCAGGATGCTACTCCTTACTCCAGTCCTGCTGTTCTAATTGCAGCAGCTAATTTCAGCTTCAGTATATTATCAGTCCAGAATGTGTGTATTGGCTGTCATCTTACTGGTTCTTAAGCTTCTGTTTGTTCATTATTTCCCAGGGTGGTTGTTTCGAGCCTTTGCCACAAAACTTCCCACCCCAGCAAGCCACTGCCACCCCAGTTTCCATAGACCCTAAACTCCCCACCTACACCTCCCAGTTTACACCGGCTCCACAACCTCCGTTTCCGTCTGAAGTCGCTACGGTGGGGCCGCAGGGTCTGGCGTTTGGATCCCCTCGAGGGGCTTTCCCTGGTGGGACGACAGGCATAGGTCTTAGGCCAGGGCTGGCGCGACCCCAGGGGATGGGTCTGCAGCTCAGGCTGCCACCCAACCAGCTGCGCCTCCAGCTGCAGCAGAGACTGCAGGGCCCACAGCAGGTGAGGACACAGAGGTGGAGGCCTGTTTATATTCATTTTCACTTTCTAATTCATAAGATGCTTTGGAACGCAACTTTTTATCTCCATCACTACAGCGAAGCGTTATTAGTGTCATTTAAGTTGTGGGCACTGGTGATACAATAGCAATACAATGTCTGTGTTGGAATAATTCGTTTTTCTCACTGTCATACATTGCTGGCTGTGTGACTGTGTAAGTGTTGACTTATGCTAATCTTAATCCTACCACAAAACAAACACCTGTCGTATTTGTTTTTTAATTTCTCCTCATTCTCTGTTGCTCCGTCTCAGCTCCAGAACAGAATGGGAGGCATGAATCCATTTCCTGCAGGCGCCCAGCATGCAAACATGGGGATACGCCAGGGGGTTCAACAACCTCAGATGCCCTCGCAAGTGAGTCACGGCGGCAGCAAACACAGCTTCACTCATAACAAATGCTGTGTCTGAAGGATTTCCAGAGTCATTTGTTCACACAGATTGAACAGCTTTGAAGAATATTATGTAAAGCTGCTTAAAGCTGTGTTTTAATATTCAGTGGTTCAGAATGCAGAGTGTAATGTGAGCAAGGTCTCTTAGAGTGGCAGAGTAGTAACATTAGGCCCTGATGGTGTGATGTTTATTGAGTATTTTGTCCTCCTCTTCCTCTTCAGCAGCCTCCACTGAATGCTCAGATGCTGGCCCAGCGTCAGAGGGAACTTTACAGCATCCAGCACCGCCAGCGCCAGCTTTTCCAGCAGAAGGTCATGCTGATGAGACAGAACATACCAGGTGCTTCAACTGGATCCGTGGGCCCCATTGGAACTGTCCGGGCTCCAAAAGGCGCCACCACGTCACCTCAGCCGCCGCAGCAGCAGCAGTTCAACTTCCCGCCAGGGTACAACCCAATAACAGGGAACCCCCCTACCTCACCAAGTCATTTCAGCCCCGTTGCCGGGGGCCCTCTGGACAACAAGCTGTCCAGCAGAGTTCCTGTGAATAACCAGACGCTGATGAGTGGTGTGCAGGGCCAGTTCAGCAGCACCGTGAACTCCTCAATCCAGCCGGGCTTGTTTCAGCAGTTTGTAGGTTCTGGTGAGTTCCTCGTTGTCAAAGTTGCATCATATTACGACCCTGCATTCTTTTCAGTCATAATATATAACTAAGTTTTTATTGTTTTTACTTTGAAAGCTATGGTACAGCAAGACCCATCTTTCCCTCCTGAGATGAGCCCGACCAGCCCGCTGTTGTCACCTCAGAACTCAACCTCTCAGAGTCCTCTGCTCCAGCAAACTGCGCCTCTTGGCTACCAGTCAACCGACATGAAAGGCTGGCAGCAGACCAGCATGAGCAGCAACAGGTTAGCCGGCGTACGCGGTCGTCAGGGCATATGCAAGCACTGCGGTGTGTCATATTCCATCCAGAACTCGTTTACAAGCCCTGATGTGATCGGATCTATACAATTAAAATCCGTGACGCTTCCTGGAAACTACAGGAAATGACTGACTTTGTAGTGGTGGATTTACTCTAACAATATTTATGCTTGTTCCGGTTTGCCACAGCCTGTTTAGTCCGTCGGGGCAGAGTGCTGGACAGAACTTTGGCCAGCAGGGGGTTTACAACAACATGAGCATCACTGTCTCCATGGCTGGAGGCTCCGGTGGCATTGGCGCGTTACCTCCCATGGGGCAGCAGGTTGGCATGAGCAACAGTAACCTCAGCAACGTCAGCTCAGTGTGCAGCGACCAGCAGGTTGGTGCTTTTGTCTTTATTGTGTTGTCACTTTCCTGTCCAATCATTCTAGCGTCTCATTCTGGTCTTTGCACGTGGTACCTTTGGAAATAAAGTAGAATACTGCCGATAATTACATCACACGCAGAGAAGCAGATGCGCTGGCGACAAATCAGGTCCTAAAATGCGCCTCTGTCCCTGTCTCCTCACGTCTGTAGGTGCAGCAGGTTCAGGTCTTTGCAGACGTCCAGTGCACAGTGAACCTGGTTGGCAGCGACTCCTACCTGAACCAGGGATCCATTGGAGCTGCGGCCACGCAGAAGGGCCCTGGACCACAGGGCTCCCAGAACAACCAGGCTCAGCAGAAGAGCCTCCTCCAGCAGCTGCTCACCGAGTGACACCTCCCACCCTTTTAGCTCTCCTACTCTTTCTACTTTTCACTTCTACGCCTCCTCCTCGAAGGTCGGTGCACCAGACCCATTGCTGTCTCTGTCTCACCTTTTGGATGGATGAATGGATGGAAAGAAGGATGGACAGACGCAGAGTAGGCTCAGAAAGGTCTGGCTGTGGGCCGAGCTGTACAGCCTAACCCCTTCTGTGCTGCGGGATGCTTGGGAACGGTTGTTTTGCCACCCAGTACTCAAGAACAACTCTCGTCAGAAGGAGCAGCAGTGTATTTAAACCTGCCTGTCTAATCTGTCTGACAACCTGTCTGTCTGCCTCAGCCTATTAAAGGCAGTGTTGTCTTGCTGCTCATTCCTCGGTGACCTACTTCCTGCTTCCTAACCCAAGAAAACAACTGCAACATCATTGTAGATTTGCCAAGTTGTCGTCACTGTTAAATCAGGGCCGGCCTCCTTTTTATTTGTTTGTTTGTTGTTAGTTAGTTTTTTTTCTGGTTGGGCGGTTTTCATCGGGCCGTCGCAGCAGTGCATCCTGGGAGCATGAGTTGCTGTGTACAGCTGTGCTCAGCGTTTAACATGTGGGAGCGCCCCACACAGCAGCACCTCTGACTTTTTAAATTTTATGTTTTACTCTACCTGTCTCTCAGCGATGTGGGAATGTTAAGGTTTCAGACCTTTGTGGCATTGTGGGATAGAAGCTCAGTATCAGCTGGTTCTGTGACTGTCTCTCTCTATCAGCTACAGTGCCTGGTGGAGTTTTCCCAAGCTCTGCTTCTTCTTCTACATGTTATTCTATTATGTCTTCTGTTTAAATTTAAGGTTTTTTTTTTTTTTTTTTTTTTTTTTTTACGGTTTTGTTTTTACAAAAAATCTTCTGCTCTCACCGTCATCATCATCTTCATGGTCATCAGAACAAGCTTTGTCAACAGCCAGAAAGGATGGATTGACGGACGGATGGATGGTTGGGAGACAGACTGGATGCTGCTCAGTTTGGAACTTAAGTGTCTTTCTCCCCTGGGGAAAGTTTTATTTTTATTATTTTCAAAGTATAAAAAGAGACTGTTATGATTATTTAACTGTCTGTCCATCACATTTACCCCCCACCTCAGCAGCTGTGAATACAGAGCCCTTTCGGGTTCTCTCTCTTTTCTTTCTGTCGCTCTTTCGTGCTATCTCTGTCTATCAGTGTTGTTTGCCACGTGCACCATGCAGGCGAGTAGTATTGTACAGTACAGAAGGACAAAGACTTGGGGATGAGCTCACTCTTCTCTTTTAACTGCTTTCCATTTTAAAAAAGTGTAATTAATTCATTACTCAGAGCAGCAAAACTATGTATAATGTGATTGGATCCAGGTTTTTCTCTTTTGTTTTTTAATTCAAACATTGCTCATGTTTTTGGCATCATGATATTGTTGTAATTCTAAATGTTGCAGTGGAGGAGGAAGTTATTCTATCTTCTGAAATGTGAAAAATATAAATTTTTAATTGAACGAGTTTAAATATAGCTAGGCCTCACCTCCCTTGGCATCCCATCCAGCGCTACATGTAGCCACGCGTTCTGGAAACAGTTTGATTGCTGTGCTTTCTCTCGTGGTAACTACGTTAGCCACCTTCACTTGTTTCCTCCTCTTTTTTTATTCTTATGTATGTACAATACTTTCACAAATCTGTTCAAACAGTACATTTGTGTTGTGTAACCATTGTATAAAAAAACCATAACAATACCTTAATACCTCCTTTGCTGTGATTACGTGCTGAGCGGCGCCGCTGAGCCTGTAGTCGCAGCAAACGAGGCGGTTTTGGGTATCGTTCCTATATAATGACATTTAAGTAGAGGCTTTAGTAATAGAAGTTGCTAACAAAGATGTGATTGATAATTTGAAGATGTCATGAAATTGAATCACAACAGGATGGGGTTGAGTCACAAAAAGACATTTTTTTTCTTTGTATTTTCTCCTCAACATCTGCAAATCTGTTTTATCAGTGTTGTTTTCTGTTTGTTTTTGGGATTCAACCCTCTTCTCCCTCCACCTTTGGTTCCCAGATGAAGACCTCACTCCACTGGCCACACGCATACACACACAAACATACGTACAGTTTTCTGTTAACTACTGTTGCTCAGTCAGACACTGTCTCTCTCAGCGATAACAGACCTCTATTAACAAATCGATTTCACATGCAGAAGACGTGCGACTCAAGTACTCACCCAACCAGGAGTAGAGACGCCGCCCCCAAGTATTCTTTACATGATTAAAGGCAATGTGAAGCTGCACATGCAGACTTTATATCAGGCACGTTTGAACACTTACACCTGACACACTACCCAAGGTGCAGGATGCTGCAGTAGATCTGGTCTTTCTCTCTTCCTCAAGCCCTTTTTACACAGGACTGATTTCAGCAGGGAACATCCACTGATTCATGACGATAACAACAAAAGTCCTCAATCCTCCATCTGCCGTGTGTCCTCTAGCACCACATCAGGAGTTCTCTGACTGAACTGCGCCTGTGTGTGAGTCTTTGTTCTCGGGTTTGTGGTTTCTCTTCTGTCCTTTGTTTTTCTTTCTGTCATGAAGTATTCGCAGTGGAATCTGTGGAGAGGCTTTCACAAACCGCGCCGACCTCTCGTTTATGTTCGCAACTACCTAATTCATCACTCACACTAGGTCAGCAACGTGCAGTCGGATGCTGCTTCGTCGGAATAGGGCTTTCCTGTGTACTGTTTTACAGCGACGCTTCGCCGTACGCAACGTTATAGAGGGATAGTATGCAAGGTCAACATTCCAACCATCAACTCCTCCAGTGTTTCATGATGTGAGAAACCACTTTGTGCGCAGCTGAAACGCTCCGTGTGTGGATGTAGACACGTTTCAGTGCAGATGCAATATGCACCTAAACAGTGGCACAGGAACAGTCGCAGTCTTTAATCTTTCTTAAGCATTTAAGTCGTGGAGATATTTTTTCAAATGGTTTACCGAGGCTTTCGGAAATGGAGTTTATTTTTTCTATTTTTCTGTCTGTATATTTATTAGAAAAGCATGTGGATATCATCAACACCATCTTATTACCTCATTATCTTTCCTTCTTGACCATGTTTTCGCACTGTGAGCAGCTTGTTTGGTCGCTACTGTATGATTTTAATTGACTGCAGGACAACAGACGGACATTTCTGTAGTTTTCTGCTGCCGTATTATTATGTTTGTACTTTTTACGTTGAGCTGCTTAACATTTGGGGAGGTTGTGCATGTTTCATTTAACAGGGCTGTCAATCAAGCAGTTCTAGGAACAGAGACAAATGGTCATTATTATTGAGACTGGAACCAAATCGTGTCTGTTTTATTTTATCAGTGGCTTAAACAATTCATTGTTAATGGAAGTGGCGCTGTCCGCTGTCCCGAGGTTACTTTCTGTGTGTCACATCTCATTCACTTGTCCTTCACCTCTCAAACTGAGGTAGAAGACGGCAGTTACCGCTTCGTCCACATTCAGAAGCACCTGCACACGTCGGTGACCTAGTGTAACAGTGGAGGGCAGTAAAGCTGTAGTTCGGACTGTTTGTCAATCTTGTCGTGTACCTGCAAGGACACAGTTAAATGAAAGAACTGGGACAAAGTGACTTGATTAACATTTACAGCGATGAGGTATTTCTGTGCCTGCACTCAGTCAGGGAGCAAGGACGCTTCAGTCCTGTTTCCCTGCTGTTCTGAGAGTTGGTGGATGTCCGCGTTTCTCACAGCGTAATTGCAGGACTCAGACGGTCCTGTGCCACTGAGCGAGTGATGAGTAAGACGCAGGAGACACAAAAGCTGCACAAAGTGGAAGAATGTATTTCCTGAAAGGTTTCTCAGTGTCAACCTCTTATGGGTCTACGTGGATGCTTTCACACTCAGTATTGAACCCCACCCCTCTTTCCTTTCACTGCTCTGCGTGGAAGAGTCATTCCTATGGACGTGGTTTCCTCTACAACCCTGTTAAATGCAGAAAGTCACCTTATGCTGCAACACAAAAACATGCCAAATACAACCAATGCGTATGTCATCTGTTTTTTTAATGCAACAGCCATTCAGTGGAACTGACAGTCCCCCACTACAGTTAACAGGTACAAGGTTAGGTTTTTTATAACGTTGGTTTGAAGATGTTAACATAATGTATATAACAGAGAAATGTGAATATGTATTTGTTCAGAATCAACAAAAAAAGTAGTGCTCCGAGTTTGTGGTAAATAACTACTCGCCTCCGTCATGTTTTTATTTTGCGTTTTGATTTTCTACTTTTTTATTTTTTCTGATGATGTATGTATGTTTATGACTATCGGTGAGTGCGTATGTATGTGTGATTAATACTGTATATCTGGTGTTCTCTAAGATGGAAAAGTCGAAGATGTCCTGGGTTGATTCTTCTCTTCTTTTACTCTTTAGACCCTGCACAGTACCTGTGGGTGTTTCAGATTAACTATGCCAGAGAATGGTTTAGCGACTGCTGAATGTGATTTACTGAGAGAGAAGCAGTGTGGACTGGCTTTTTGTACGGGTTAATTTAAAAAAAGGCCATATTATTTAATTTTCTCTGTTGTCAAAGTTTAAGCAGATCTGGGAGAGTGGAGCCTTGGTTTTGTGGAGAAGCATTGCCTGGTTGTCGTATATGTGAGTGGGATTTTTTTGTTTTGCATTTGTCAACAGTTAAATGACCAAAGCTTCTTGTTTAAAGGATCATATGCAAACTTCTTCATCAGTGGACAAGACCTAATGTAGCGGCCCAGCTTTGATTTCTTTCCCTCACACGTGGATCTGCTGCCGCTCGTGTCGTTTTGCCTGTTCGTGCTCTTTCCCTGACTCCCTGTGGCCTCTCAGCATCAAACTGCGAGAGGCCTCGATTCGCTTACAAACATCTCCAGCTTCGTTTGAGCCTGAAGTGCTGTCACTCGTTTACAGGAAGGAAAATCATTGCAACCGCTAGCTATGCACCTTAAGGAAACGAACCTTTCGTCACGTTAACTAGAATTAACACTGGAGACAAAACTAGATCACTCACGTCAGAAGGAAGATTTTTATACTTTACACCAACCACAAACGAAGCTTAGAGTTTAGTCACTTTAGTAACGACCTTTCACAGCTCTCAACCTTTTCGCGCTCCATTAACTAAATACTTTATACCAAACTTGAGGTGCCTCGTGTATATACTTTCTGCAGCAAAGGTTGCTCCTCTGCTGTTTAACAATAGTAACCTTGTTAACCAGGGTTTTTTTAAAACCTTTTTTCACCTTTATAAAAAAGTTTACTGTATTATAAATGAATTTTTTTACACACGTAGAAGATTAATCAGATTATTCCAGGAATTTGCAAATACAATCTAATTTTGCACTTTATATCAGATTAACTCAGAGTGTAAAGGCCATCAGAAACTGTTTCAATCAGATCCGTGTCCCCTGAATGTACCAGAACGTCAGCTTTAGCCGCTTTCTTTTGAACTAGGTGAATCACTCAGGTTCTTTGTGAAGAACTTGGCTTTAGTAAACACCCTTTATCCACATGGCGACTAAAAAGTGCACGCGTTATGTTGTTGGTAGCGTTGTCTCGTCTGTGTCTGTGTGCGCCAAGCGACCCTCAGTATTAATACTATGCCAGTCTTCTTCAGGTGACCCCCACCCCACCGTCATCGCCAGGCGAACTGTTAAAACCCTCCTGTTTGAATTTGAAAACATTCCTGCTCACGACGCCATCTCAGAGCTTTGGCTCGTGCTGCCGCCGACGCCGGTCAGCGCTTCGTTCCCTCTTCTGCAGCTCGTCCTTTTAATCAGTGTGTGAGAG
The DNA here is from genome assembly GCA_030770545.1 of Macropodus opercularis. Taxonomy (NCBI): domain Eukaryota; kingdom Metazoa; phylum Chordata; class Actinopteri; order Anabantiformes; family Osphronemidae; genus Macropodus; species Macropodus opercularis. The sequence continues at coordinate 2,925,083 of CM061112.1, forward strand.
ACTTAACCTCTGCTATTAAGCATCGGTACTGCACTACTCTGTCTTCTGTCTTCTTCTTGCCTCATCACGCTTCTGTGCTGCCTAGTGTAGGATCAGGCCTTGTCAAGGTGTTCGTGTTTAATGGCAGGGAAACTTTGCTTCGGACATATTCCACAGTCAGAAATGACAATTTGTTCGGTAGGATTCAGTATTTGTGCGTCATTTGTGGCATTTGTGCACCGCTAAGTCCTTGTGTTCAAATCTGAACTCCATCAGTTGGTCAAGTGCTGCCTTATTGGGACTGAGGCTGGAAACGGTTCAGACATTTTTAAAAGAAGGCTTCGCAGTTACTCACCACTTTGTGTTGTTCCGGCGAGTGGTAATGCTTTCTCTGGAAAAGTTCAGATTAAAGACCAAGGTTCCACTTTCTCCCTTGTACAAATTAATATAAATAAATATATATATATAAATATATAGTATACATTTTATTCATTTTTGTCCAGTTTTGTATATTACACTCATGTAAAGTTTGTTTTAAAGAGGCATCGGAGCAGCTATTACAAGACAATATGAGTGACAATGTTCATCTGGGAGAATTTTATGCATGTTATATTTTCTCTTTTCCTCTCTTTGTCTCTTTTCAACCCCCCGATCCTGTTGTTCAGGTGTAACGTGAATATAAAGAAATCTACCTTTTCTTTGGAATGTTGTAGACAATCAGTCTCAGGCCGGGTCCAGTCCCTGCAGGGAGTGAGAGCCCTGCAGGCTGATAGACAAACTAAACCTTATTTTTTTCTTTTCTTTTTGTTTCACAATTAAAAACTATTTGCATCTACTGGAAGTCTAAATTTGGAGGTTTGTTCATTCTAATGTTGGTGGCTGCTCAAGTTTACACACACACACACATTTCTCTACACTCAAAACACAAACACCTCGTGCGTTTGACCCCTCTGCTTTTTTTTTCCAAGGTGAGGATGCCAACCTTGAGGAAATGATGCTTTGACTAACAAACCTATAACATCTATGAATGTGGGAATGCAACACATTGCAATAAAAGCACCATTTGAAATGCAGGCGTTCGTCCATGTATGTTCTTTATGTTCTTTGGAATATGAAAAGCAGCTTGTGGCAGGTGAGCGTATGTTTCTGACTTTACAGGCTGCCTCCAACTGTAGTATTTAAAAAAAAATAGCTGTAGCTCAAAGGCAACCAACCTGAATAAAGCTTTATTTTTTAATGTGCCACAGTTCTTGGAGCAGGTACCGGCTCTGCCCAGCTGCATTTGATATTACTATGATGATGATGTGTTCAGGACCAGGTGAGGTTGAAATGGCAGCATGGGAGTAGGCGTCTGCAACTCTGGGTGCCGCGGGTCCCTGAATGCATCCCGGACCACCGCGCGCGCGCTGGGACTAAAGTAAGTAAAGAAAAGATTTTAAGCGTAAAAACGCGAACGTTGGTGACTTTTTGTTCTTTCATGTCAAACGTGGTTAATTTAACAAATTGTGACCAGCAAACAGTAGCTGAGACAACGGTTGTCTTCATAGTATTTACTGTGGCTTAACATCAAAAACCTTAACAGACCGGAAAGAATAATAATAATAAAACACCGCGTCATCTAATAAGATGTTGACAGTCCACGCGCTGTGTGAGGACGTTTGTCTGAACTGGGATCAGTTTCATTCCACTCCGCTTCGCCGGGCACTTCCTGCTCCGCTACGCTCCAGCCAATCACAGACGCCTCTGGCCAGCTGCGCTTCCACGAAGCTGTTCCTTTGCAACAGACAAATGTAATATATTCCAAATGCTTATAGACTGAAAGATGAAAAGCTTTATACGGGACAACACTGCCCCCTGTCGGCAGACTTCTAATTTGGATTTGCCAGTAATTTCCTGATCAGTTTAGTTTAATTATGAAAATGTTGAGTTCAAATTGTTCCAATAACCTTTCATACGAACCAAACCTCCAGCTTCTGACGGTGTCTGGCTGCAGCTGAGCTTTCTATGACTAGTTTTAATGTGTGTAAGTGTAGCTTGGGCCTGATGTTTTCATAAGTTTCATTAGGTGTCAGGTGTAGCAACACTAGAATAAAACGGCCTGTATGTAAACACGAAGAGCTGAGAGATGACGCGTCACGTCCCATTTTCACCAGATATTTATGAAATGGTTGTTGGTGGGAGTTTCAGAAAGTAGATCGCGAGTTGAAATGAGCCGTTCATCACCTCAAGGTTCTGCTCAAGTGGCCAATTTTAGAAAATGAAATGTCACAATGAATGAGCATCAGCATCTGAGCAGAATTAGGAAATACAGTCATGTTCGGGAGCAAATGTCATCCGTGTGCTTTGGCAAATAATACAACAACGTGTGGAAAACCTTCGTTCAGATGAGATTACATGACATACGGGCTGTTCTCTGTGTTTGGAATTCATGTCAGCAGCAAGAGTTTCCATTACGACTTTCCTGCTGTACCGTCTCTTCAAAACATCTGTTTCTGTTTCTTGTATATTAGACAGCTCTACCTTTAGACTAAGAGTCAGACTGGATGAAGGTATGATTCTATTCAATATACAAATCAAATTTTGATTGAAGGCTAAAAATAGAATGTCTTGACCAGTAAATAAGAGCGCGGCGTGTGTCATGCAGCTTGGGTAATGGCTTGATGTATTCCAGCTTTCACCATCATCACTGCTGTTCTGGGGAGTGGGGGAGAGGTTGCCATGGGGACATTTGCTGGCTGCCATTCACAAGCACGGGTACAGTAATTGTTCCTCTTCAGCATCTCGCTCTTTCTCGTGTCCTTTTCCCGACACTCATTCACCACTTTACCGACTGCTCTGCAGAGGGCTTCTTGCAAAACAGACCCCAAAAGGTCAAATAGGTTTGATATGAACAGCACTGATCTGTTTTAAGTATGTACAATATGAGTTATTATTTATGTGACTATTTCGTTCATGATCAGGACAAACTCTCGACAACGCGTGTGCAGTCTCCAGATGAACCAAACCTCTGGTGGGGGAGCCTCCAGGTGGTCCTGTAGGAGCTGCTTTAGATGTAGGTCAGGAGAAAATGAGCCTCCCCAGACCATCACAGGCCCACCACCAACCGGTGCATGCCTCTGTGCTGTGCCCTGCTGTGGGGGTGAGAGGTTGAGGAACCGAGCTACCTGTTGCAGCTAGTCTGACTAGCTCTGTGGTGACTGTGGGGGTTAGGTTCGATGTGAGCAGTTCTGACTTCAATGAAGTGAAATTCAATTGATCTTGAGAAACAGGATGTTTTAGTGCTACACTAAGTCGTAGCTTTTTACTTCTTGTTGAGGCACTTAAGGCAAAGCGCTTCTGGCAGATCCATTAACGGTGGTATTTACTGTGACCTTGACAAAAATGTTCTAAAGCTGCAGTTTTAAATAGAACGATGTTTATTCATATCGCACCACGATCGCTGGGCCTTCGCTCATCTGAGCGGTGTCTTTGTCAGATTCAACGTGACAACCTTTAAACTCCGTTAAAGAACATCCCTGATGAAAGGACCGTGCAGAGGTGAGGCGCTGAGGACCAGGTGCCAGCTGAGCTCCCAAAACGCTCGTTGAAAATGTCAACTGTCATAGACGGTTGAGAACCGGGATGGATGTGACCTGACGCTGGCAACATCACAGCTGTCACACGCTGAACTCGATTTCAGTAACAATGTCCAGACACTGTGCAGGAGAACTGTTGTTTCCTGTTTACTGTCTGATCAAATTTCATCATCATTTAAAACTATCTTTATGTTTAATACTACACTGTGTGAGCTGACGTACCCACCCCCCTGTTAAGCACATGCCTGTGGCTCACTGCTTTGAGGACTGTTTCTGGGCTGCTGGATAATTTGAATCGAGCTGAGAAGAAAAGCTGCGTCTCTTTGTCTTCCAGCTCCAGCACCAGACAGATGCGTCACACGTTCAGGAGTCTGTAAAGATAAAAGTTAACAACAATGGGCTCCGCTGGCATTTATAGAACTAGTCTGTTGATTTAAAGACACTCTCATAAGATTCCAGCTGGAACTGTGATGTGATTTGAAACCTGAATTTAAGTGTGAGACAAAATGTCAGTCTTTCCTCTGATAGAGTCACTGTGATGCTCTGTAGCGTTCCACGCCTCAGCCTCAGCAGCTAAAGGACCTGCTCCACAGTATCTGGGTTACCTGTTGCCTAGCAACATCATTAATTAAATCAGCCTTTGCTTCCAGTCATTACAAGTAATGACAACCAAAAAATATGACGTTTCTGAAAAGTTTTTATCGACGTGTCTGTCTTTTAGTCGTGTAAGCAGGCGTCTCGCCAGAGACTGATGAGACTGATGAGGGCTCCTTCAATATCTGCATAGGAACATTATCTATATTTAGTATATTATCATCTGCATATTATATTATTATTGTTTTTGTTGTGCGTGTGATGGTCTTTGTATCAAACAATAACGCATATCTCATTCCTAATCATAATATGGTCATTTACTAGCATAGAGCTAACCAACCCTGAAGCGTGGATGTGGGAGACAAACACTCCTGTGAATGATTTACTGTGTTTGAAGTGTTCATGGCCGCAAACCTTTCCCCTTCCGCTGTGATGAAATGAAAGGCAGATATTTAAAAATATCGAAACACGAAGCAACATATTCTTTGTTGTTAGACGCTAGTCGGCGTAAGTTGTTTTTATTGTGTGTAAGTGGTTTGACGTGGCTGTTGTGGTGTTTGTGGTGTCCCTGCAGTGTGCAGACCCTGGACGGCTCCCGCAGAGCGATCTGTGACTACGCACAACCAAGACGTGAGGAACACAGAGCTGAGGTACAGAGACTCCGAAACCAGCCATCGGGCTTTTAAAGCGTAGTTTCATGTCGCGGTGTTTGTGGATCTGAATTTGTGCCTTTCACCTCCTGTGTGCAGTCAGACGACTGGTGTTATTAGCTGATAACAGCCTAGTATTAAACACGTCCCATGATTTAAACTCCACACGTCACACAATGACCTTTGGCCGCTGTGAGGGGAGGGGGACAAAAACAATGACGCGTCCTAAGTCCTGCTTAGATTAGAATAAACACATTGTTCTCCAGCTTTCGGACCTCAGCTCCTCATGTGCTCCTTCTTACCCAAAGGACCTTAGGCTCCGCAATTAGTGCCTGCGTTGAAGCCGCCGCATGTAGAAGAGGCCGTTTGACGGCGGAGGTGCTTGGACTGCGAGCGTCCTGACAACCGGATTTAGGGCTTTGGCCGTTAACGTGCTGCTGGATGAACAAACCCAGAGGTTGTGCTGCTGGAAGAATTCATTAGCGCGTTTGCATTGGCAGTAAGCTCCTGATCTCTAATTAACGCGTCTAGACTTTCACCCCCAGTCACTTACACAGCAGCACAATCCACCAAACAATAGTTTCTCTCTGACAAATCAGCTGAGAGTGTTTCACTGCATGAACAGTGTTGTCATAGACGTGTGATGCTGCTCATATTTGGGTTTTATTGCGGTGCAGGGCGATAACAGCACAGATCCAGGCCCTTTGTGGACATAGCAGGATTGTGTGCAGCGCTGAGGGAGCTGCAGCTTGGCTAATATTTGACGTGCAGTCGAGCTCTGTTTACCTCAGCCAGAGCTGCTACTATTGAATTATGCATCACACAGACGACAGAGCTGACAGTGTGAAAGTCAGAAATTTAAAATGGTAAATAATTTCCCTGAGCCTCTGCTTGCGCTCAGTTGCTGGATTCACATTTCGAACGAGGAGTCGATCATGAGGAAACTTATGTGAAATCAATGCAATTGATTACATGAAAGTAAAACATTGATTGTTTTTCCAATAAAAGCGTCTCGATGATTTTCCATTTTTTGTTTACTTTGCAGAAAACAGATCTGCACACATTACCCTGAAAATGTCACTTTTTTATCACATGTATTTGCAAACTGTACAGCTGCGTTTTTCATCTTATCAACTTTCCATCTCACGTACGTTTACAGTACAAATGACGACAACAGCTACGACATAAGAGGAAGTATGAATATTCCAAAAGTGGCAAATGACTCCCAAATATCCAAGTAGAGCTCATCAGACATGATTACAGAAAACAGAACAGACGCTGAGACGTGTGCATGTACAAAGTGCGACCACAGTATAACCACTAATGTTCTTAGGAGGCTCAATGTCCTCTGGATTATTTGGTATAAAAATATATGGTCCAGTCTGTGTGATTGGTGTTGCCTGCTCTAAACCCAGGAAAGGAACAGTCAGGCTTCTTCCTCCTCAGTCGTTAATTGTGTGACTGCATCTGTCCGAGCAGACGTGGGCGTAGGCTGGGTGTTACACCGTCGGCTCAGGGGTCCACTGCGGGGATGGTGCTGACCTTGTTGTTCCGGCTGATTCTCCGTTCAGGCCGCGGTCTGGGCAGTTTGGTCTGGATCAGCTCCTCGGGTGTGTTGCCCAAAGGAGGCAGTAGCCGCTTCTTGCTGTTCCTGGTCTCTGGTAACCACTGAGGGGGCAACTCAAACGGCCCAAATCCAAACTGAGTGGAGTCCTCGGCTTCTGTAGGTGTAGCTGGCGCCACCTGGGATGAAGAAGTGTAAGTACATGTGTGAGCAGGTGAGGCCCGGGCTGCGGTGGTGACCGGGGAGGCTTCTTTGGTGATGACCAGGCCTCCTGTGCCCTGCACGTGCTCGCTTTTGGTGATCGCCTCCCCTCTGATGCTGCTCAGTCTCGACCGGCTGGTAAAGTCGTCTTTCGGCCCAGAGCAGTTCCCAGACACATGAGAAGGGATCTCATTCTGAACATCTTCCTCTTCCTCCTCTTCCTCAGAGGGTCTGAAGATCTGCTGCTGGCCAATGTTGAACATCTCCAGAAGTTGGCTCCCAGAGCGGCCGGCTGCCTCCAGGCCCACCGGCTCCCCAGTCACCCCCTCTGCTCCCAGAGAGGCCAGACCTACGCTGCTGACCACGTTACGGCGGCTGTAGCGTCTGTGAATCCTGGCCAGCAGGTCCAGCCAGCTGTGGCGCGCTGAGCGGTTCACAGTCAGGAAAAACAGCGGGTTGGTGAGCAGGGACACCTTGGGGAGCCAAAGAGCTGTGAGGTACAGGGAGGCTGGCAGCTCGTCTGGGTCTGGCAAAACGGCACGATAGACCACCAAGGCTCCATAGGGGGCGCTGCAGGCGGAGAACGCCAGCACCACGGCCAACAGCGTGGCGTGTAGCTCCGCCTCCCGCTGAGACACGTACGGGATGGAGATGCTGTTCTGCGGCGTGCGCAGCGCAGCGATGATCACCTTCTTCTTCTGGCTGGCGCTGAGCGCCCTGCGGATGAGGAGCATGAAGAGGAAGACCAGAGCGAGAGGCAGCACCACCGTGGTGACGTTGTAGATCAACACGTACACTGTGTGGCCCAGCGAGCGCGCGAGCTCGTCCGAGCACGATGAGGTGACGTACACGTCCGTCACATTGGTCACAGCCAGCACGGGGACGCTGGCCACCGCGGCGTGGACCCAGATGTAGATGAGCACGTCTCGGGATCTTGAATCTGAGATCTTCCTCTCTAAGGGGTACAGCACCGAGTAGTATCTACAGGCCAGAGCACAAGAATCAAAGGGGGATGCATCAGAATCAAGAGGAACTGAAGTGTAATGTGGTGGCGGATGCACCTAAAATAATCCCATGATGCTCAGCATTAGTAGCTAGAATGTCTTCTGTGATAATGCCACTGTTATTTGTGGCTTGGAAGTGAAATTACTCTCTGACCTTCTCCACCTGAAGTAGAGCTTTAAGTGGTTTCTCTCGGAAGAAAATCACACAGCTCTTCACATTTAAACTTCTTAGATATTCTCACTCATAATGCTGCTAATCAACACACCAACAAATGCATCTTTAGCGACATCGTTTTGTTGATGCTGCTGATGCTGAGCTACAACCATTAAAATAATGACATCAGAGAAGCTGTTTAAATATAGAAAAGGGGGAAAACAAAGCAATAAATCTATGGTGTATTACCATATGCATAAATGGATTCATGTGGGTGTCTGTAACGCAGACCCACAACGGCATAATCTCATCTTTATTACAGATAACTGCGTGTAGATAGTCTCTCATACTGAGGTTGTCTCTTAGTCATAAGCAAAGCGGACTGAGTGAGGGACCAGCTTATTTCCCTGGATCGTCTCTTCATCAGCACTCGTTTGCTGCTGCGCCGCAGACTCCGACCTGTTCGTCCATCGCCTCGACTGCCCTCCTCGAGATTTAATAATTCATTGGTTCCATAGCTTTCTGGCTACATTAGCTACTCTGCATCTGACTGTTGTGCTGATTTGATCTGGTCCTCGGGTTTTGCAGTGTTGTGGAATGTTGTCAGTATATAATAATAGCCGCCCAATATTAACGTCATATCTAGTGTTTGCAGCAGGATCCTCATAAACGTTGACGTTACTACTTCACTACTCACAGAGAGGAGGCTTCTGTGGGAGTTTTGTATAGGCAAAGCAGATTTCTTTGTTATTTTTGAAGCATAAAGCCTTTTCATAAATGGGCTAAAACCCAACAATGAACTGCATCTACACAACGAAACCAGGACACCACTGCTGTTCAAAAACTATTAGTGAGCAGCGTCACTACGTCGGGAGATGTTTCGTCTTTTCACGGTCTATCAGCAAATGTGCACGAACTCTCTTTTAGGCTCCTTCACACGATGCTGGTTTACGTAACGACTGTGGAGCCTCGCTTTGTGTGATGGAGGGGCTCATGATGTGTTTTAATGGTTCGGGCTCAGCTCCATAGGTTGCCTTTAAATACTGAAACTCAAAACACCCTTATGCTGCAGCCTGTATGAGCTGTGAGTCACCATCCTCTAAGTTAACCTCGTCCGACAGGATAAATGCTGCACGGCCGTCAGCGTCTGACGGATATGAGACAGCTTTGAATAACTGTGAATTGCCTCACTAGCCCTTAAGAATATTCTGTTTCCACACGCAGACGTACAGAATTTCACCATAATAATACGCTTTTTAAATGAAATGAAGAGGAGATGCCTGAATCAATAGACTGACCGTTGGTGAGAATGCAGCGACCCCGAAGTGGTCGAGACTCAACCTTAACCTAAACAGACTGCTGTGTAAATGCAAATGGAAGGAATCAGGTCAACATCTGCGAGTTTCCCTATGCAGCAAGTAAAAGCATGATCAGCATAGTTGTTTACTTCAAAGTGAATTTTTAAGAGACGTGTGCGTCTTCCACATGAGCCGCAGCCGGACTGGAGCTCAGGCTGCGTTTGATTGCAGCTCTCAGCGCCGCGGGAGGCTGCTCAGCGTGACGAACACACGCCCCATCGATCGCAACCCCTCACCCCCTCTCATCACGCCGCAGGGTGGAGGTGGACACTGATGAAGACATCACTTCCTGTTAAAAGCCACCTCAAGGAGCAAAACCTAATTTTACACGGTTTCACTTTCGGATGTTTGTGTTTTTAAAGGGGAATGACTGTGTGCATGTATTGTTATATTTCATATGTCAGACTGAGCATCACTCCCCACTCGCTCAAGCTCTTTTGGCTTTTACCTATTTTGCAAGAGGCTTGGATTTTAAAGCCAGGTGCAAAGCAAATCGTCTGTTTGTACCGACCTGTCGAGAGCTATGGCGCTGAAACTGAGCACGGTGGCGGAGCAGAAGAGCTTGTGGAGGAACTTGACGGCCTTGCAGAGCAGCAGGGTGTGGAGCCACCAGCAGCAGCGAGGGCTGGCTCCCAGCGCCACGTCGAAAGGGATGCAGACGAGGCTGGCGCAGATACCCGAGCACGCCAGGTTCTTGATGAAACGATTGGTCACAGATTTGAAGACGTTGGTGCGGCAGGTGCACCACAGCATGGTGGCATTTCCTGTGGGTGGAAGGGGTGAAGAGCTTCAGCCTAAAAAAACTCATCTTCCTGGTAGAGTGACAGACTAATTGAAACTGGTTTTAATCCATCTTTATTTTCATATTTTTCTTGGAGGCGATGGCTGAAATGTGCATCATTTAAAGTCGGGTTTGTTTTTCCAACAGCACTTTCATTCATTCAGACTCTGGTTGCTGAAGGATTTCTAGAATTAAACAGCTGCGTGACATCTTAATTATGACCTTAATGGTCTCAGAGGCCACTTGGTGTTTAAGTTTTACTGAAGCTGTCACGTAATGTTTTTGTATACACAAGTCAACTTTGTGTATTTTGTTGTTAATGGTACTACAGATGCCTTCAGACTTTATTACAGATGGTGTGATGGGGAAAGAGCTGGTTCTTTTTATGTTAACATGTCTCCATAAGTCATAATCACAAGATGGTATTTATTGTTAATTAAGTTTTAAAAAGGTTAATGTTGTATTTTGTGGCGTAGCAAGTGATGTCAGGTAACGCAGGGAATGTAATTAGTGAGAGTGGAAGACGCTGCGTTCTCTGGTGAGGACAACTGATTAATGTGTCTTGTGTCTGTGAAAGGCCACAGGCAGAGTCGGATCAAAATCCACTGATCTCTAACTAGCTAGGATTTCAGAAATGCCACACATGAAAAGTCTTTCAGGGAAACCCCGATGTGGAGCTAATTAATGAAGCCAGCTCGGCCTCTGCATTCTGTGGCGCTGACTCACACGGGACAAGCCGTCATTGCAAAAATTAAATTCAAATTAAAGCAAAATCACATCAGAAAAGGACGTTTGTGGGTTTTACACTGTAGTTTTTTAAATACTTTATCGTTGCTGTTTACTAAAGCATTAACACACCAGCATCTCTTATTGTCTAAAATTAGAAAAGCATCAACAACATGTTTAACTGTCTACAGCGTAACTTGACTAATGAAATACGTGTCCTGTCCCTCTCTCTCTCTTCTCTCCTAGTCAGGGCAGCGTTACCTGTCGTCTGTCACCCGCCACTTGAAGAACACCTGGACAACCAAGCTTACAGCAGCCAATGGGCAGAGAGAACACGTCTGTTTATACGTGTGAGAGCTTATATAAACTCCCTGTATTCTGTTTCATATAATTACACTCAACATGATTGACACACTTCTTATGTTCACCCCCTGCGGTTTTATAATTAGTATAATTGACAGACATATTAAACGGAACGTGTGAGTGGAAAATGCCCCATAATTCCCCTCAGAGCTGCTGCAGCACATGAAGCACATGTACAGTCTTGATGGTGATTGATCTTAAACTGACTCAGATGTCTTAATGCATTTATTTAGTTGTTTCTTACATAACTAATAGACGTCTCACTACAGTGGGGTGAGATACACTAGGCAGCAGGACCGGAGCTGACCTCTGCTGACCCCGGGTGAGAGGCGGGGGAAGCTAACCCAGAGACACAGAGGGCCACAAGCGTCTGCGCCGCTACAGCCGGAACCATTAAAGGTGGGTAACGGGTACGCAGTGGTGAAGAACCCAGCAGAGCCCAACACGACCCCAACGCTCTGCGAGTCACTTTGACATTTTGTGAGACTAATGTCCAACAGTGGTTCTAGTCAAGCGGTTTTCAAAGTCAATGCAAAACTGTTGTTGTTGTTGTTTCCTGGAACTATTGTTGAAACGTGCATCTAGTGATGTCGACGTTTACCCACAGTCTCGTCACTTACTGTCCATGTTTTATGCTTCATCCATTAGGATCATCAATTACACTTAGTTAATTGACTCACTCGTTATTTTAATTTGTTAACTGGTTAATTCTATTTTCATTTTCTTATTAAGTCTGTTTATTATCCTTTGGAGGGATTTCTTTGGACCAAGTCCATTTCATGTGTTGTTTGTAGTTGCTGATTGGTGCAGGGTTCGGTTGTGTTCCGTGTGTGTGACTTACCGAGCAGCGACCCTACGAGGATGAGCACCTGAACGGTGGTGCTGAAGTCCCGGTAGGCTTGCTCCCGGACAGGAAGGCTGCCGCCCCAGCGGGTCGGCGGGCTCGAGGTGTTCTGGAGACCCAGCCAGATGTGGGCTGAGGTGAAATTGGCAGCCTCGTACCCGGCCATCGCAGCCCGGTTCCCTCTGTCCATGTCGGTCCGGTTTCTCAGGAGGCTGTAAGCAGCTTCTGGTAAACAGGCATTTGAACAGGCGGCTGTTTGTGAGGAGGATGACTGGAAATGCGGCTCAGATGTCAGGTAGACGATGCGTGCGGCTGGCTACGTTAGGAGAAACCCTGGCGCAGCGGCCAACAGCGGATGCCCCATCATGTGCGGATGCATGGCAGGAATCAGCCACGGCCGCGCAATCCGTGCGCAGACAGGTTCCCTGGATGCTACTCCCTGACACCCAGCGCACCTAGATCCACGCCAGGCTGCAAAGAAGTGTCCATCCCCGGAAAGAGCCTTGAATCGCCGACAACACAGAGATCGTCACCTCTCGGCGCCTGTCGGCTGCTGCTCCCGCTGCCAGGCGCACGGTCGGAGGCTGTGGACTGGTGCTGCCGAATGCTTCACAGCTTGAGGTGCAAGACTGAAGAGGAGAGCCCCTCCTCTCCTAGCACCAAGACCTCCACTGCCTGGCACACGCTCATCGGTGATGGTTAATACAAGGATTAGTTGTTTCCAAAAGGTGGCCAGTAGTCAAATATGGGTTTTTTTTCAGTCTGTCACAGGAATGTCACAAGCTCTCAGGAACTTGTGACATTCCTCTCAGACTGATGAAAACCCGGAACAGGACAGGTCCCCCGCCGCAGTTACTGAGCTAGTTATTGTCGTAATTGACCACAGAGAAGCATTTGTACTCTTGAAAGGAGAACATGCATTTTTGTAGAATTACACTTACAAAACATGTTGGAAAGTCTCTTCTTCACTTTTGTCTAGTTGCATTACTTTAATCTCTCAGTAATGTTAACATTGAGATTCAATATCCATATATTGAAAAGATTTGCAAAACACCCAGGCTTTCATAGGGTCCTGTTTTCTTTTACGACTGTATAACCATTGCATATAGTTTTATTATCCTTGTGTAAAACGACACATTACAACATCTTTATGATACAAAGGAATGTGTTGAATCGTTTTCCAGTCAAAAACACCACATAGTGTCATCGCCAGCACTGGGAAATACCCAGTATTTGACACAGAGGCCACGGATGCCACGTACAGACATCTCAATTCATGCTAGAGGATTAATGAATGTAACTAACCACATTACTCGGTCTGAGTAAGTATTCTAGAGCCCCTAGAAGAAAAACAAGCCATTTAAAGCAGTAACATTTCAATGTGCCAGCTACACGTTGTTCAGTTCGCACCCACTCTCCTGCCTCGGTGGAGTTGAGCACGTACTTCTTTTACTTATTGTGCTGAAATTTCTATTTTATTGTTTGTGCACACACTTTAACAGGTACATTCAGGTGTTTGTTTAAAGGTTAATAAAGTAGTAGAATCTAAAAAAAATCTAATGTTTTCACTTAGAATAAAGCTTAATACAAATGAGACATTTCCTGAAATTAGAAGCTGAAAGCAGGTTTGCTTGTTAACTGTTCTTTTCCAAGTGCCTCTTGAAGAACGTCTGGACTCTTTCCCACAGGTCCAGCTGAGCCTCATAGTGGGCCTTTGGCTCCCCACCAAACACCACATTACTCCCTACAGCTGCGTGAAACACAGAGGGACAAAAAGGCATGTGAGGGACTTCCAAAAAGTGCCCGGCTTTAGGATAAGAAACCACCTGAAAGGATTCTTTGCCATGACTTCTCAGTATTTCTGCAGCCTTCTTTGCAAACATAGAGCTGTTCCAATTGTGGTCATCTTCTCCAACAGCAAAGAGGAACTGGCAACTGGCCCGTTCGACTGGAATCAAAGACGCCCTGTTCTTTTCCAAGGTAGGGTCTGGTAACGCGTCGCGTATATTCACAAGCCCAGAGTCTGTGATTTTAATGTTTTTGAGGACTGGCGGAAGTGGAGGCATAACGTTGTCCTTGTAGTGTAATGGAATAACAGTGTTTGCATTGCAGGCGTTAATGCAGACAGCTGCTGAGATCCCTGAGAGGAAAGATGACATCGCCAAAGCCAGACCACCACTATGAGAGATCGAAATGATGCCAATCCCAGGACCTTTAACCTGTGAAGAGGTAGTAAGTTAGAATAAACGTTCAGTAAAACTGGGGTATGTGTCCTATTATTATTACAATACATTGGAGAAAGTAAAAGTCTCCAGATTTAGTTTTTATCAGTGTTTTCTGTCTGTCACAGCCATAGTCGTTCCTTTAGAAAATGGCCACTAGGTGGCAACATTTATAAGATGATATACTGTATAAACAAGTATTCTGAAATAAGCGTCTTATGTGGGATTAAAATATCCTTTTTTGTTCTTTAAGTCTTTACCAACCTCTGGTCGTGTCCTGAGAAAATTCACAGCTTCTTCAAAGTATTCCAAATCCAGGTTTTTAGGGTTTTTTGGTAAATCTTGGTAGCTAAGATAGGCCAGGGCCAGAACAACAAAGCCTTTATTTGCCAACAGGCTGGCTCTGGGCTCACTTAGGCCTCCACCAAAAGTGTACATATCCACAATCCCTGGGAACGGACCCTTTCCTAGAGAAAAGACATTTAAAGGTAGAAGGAATGTTGAGTTGGATATTGTCTACACACCGTTCAGAACTGACATCAACCAGGCACACAACAAACCTGGTGGTATGAAAAGCACTCCTCGTATTCTGCCCTCCTGCACTGGTACCCTCTTCATCCCCTCTGTCATGTATACTCTCTCATTGGTTTCGGAGGCTAGAACCTCTCCGGTCTCTCCACTCAGTGCTTCTATCTCCACCAGGGATGGGGTGAGCACGTTCTTCTTCAGGTATTTGCTGTGTGGTGTGTCCGGTGCCAAGCCCCAGAACAAGCCCATGGGCTGGACTCCAGTGTAACTTCCTCCCAGAGACGGTGCATGGCATACATCCACCTCTCCAGTTTCATCTGCTTTGTACACTGCAGACGCTTTGAAAGTGATTCCTCTGTCATCAACCACTTTGGACCTCAACTCGACTGGCCTGTGTGGGGAAAGTCCCTCTACTTTTACCTGCACCAGTTTATCATAGAGGCAGCGAACGCTAGGGATGATTCTCAGACGAATCTGTGAGTTTGCCATCTCAGTTCTGTCAAGTTTAAACAATAAAGAATATTCACATGAAAATCTCAAACCTGAGAAACATGCATTACTATATATGTTGGGAGCCAAAGAACAGTGTGGTGACTTGATGACAGAGAAGGTAGAAAGGGAAGCACTGATGTGTCCGAACAGTAAATACACAACAATAACACAATGTGGCCAGTTGAGGACAAACGTATCCAGTTATTACTGTAACATTAGCTAACACAGAAACGCTCGGAGGGTTTTCAAGGGTCACTCAACTGTGTCAAAGGTCACCTGACACAGATGCCAATTCTGCAGCTTAAAAAACAACCAGCGGCACTAGGTTGGCGACCAAACCACGACAGCGGACTCTGCCGTGGACAAATCACTCCTGTGTATTTGGCACATTTAGCATCATCTAGCTTTCCTCTCGGGAACCCCGGAGACTGGCTGTGTTGGTGGCTAGCTAGCTAGCTACAAAGTGACATTGAGTAATAGAACTACTGTTCTTGTTTGGGGCGATCTCACAATGCAGCTAGACACCAGCCTCACGCTGTGCGTTTCCATTAAAGCACAGTGTCTGACACGCTAGAAACAGGCTAAGAAACATACGTTACCCCTGCGACTGCGGTGCCGTGAAATGCACAACAGGAAGCCGCGGCTGGGCGCAACCACTGGGTTAAAGCGCGGGGGGGTCCGCAATCAGCTCAAACGCCTCTGGGGACCAGACAGCGCATCGTGCCACGCGTCGGGTATTGAAATAATCAGTAAATTAATGTATATGTTTTTAAAACGTTTCAGTCGAAGGCAAAATCTGCGTCCGTCTGACAATGAAATACTCCGCTCAGCCCCCCCTTGTGGAATGGAACTGGCTTATGTCGTATATTCGGTAGCTCACACTCGGCTTCAGCTGAGGTTCGCTATTAAAATGAGTTTAGATTAATTAATAATAATTTACATGAATTAATTAATATTAAAATAGCCATCTCGTGGAGCTGTCTATGTAGGAACACGAAGTAGCCACTAGATGCCAGTGTACCACAGAGTACTTGGAGATTAAGGTGATTTTTGCTGTTTGAGTTATCTACACGAATAAGAGAAGAGGAATATAGAAAACGGTTTCACACAACAGTCCAATTACTAGGACACTGTTCAGACGAGGTTTTATTCCATTACTCTTATTAATCATTGGTTGGTTAGTGCCCAGGCTTCAAAACGTTTAGTCATCACAAACACTTGAAAGCAAAGCCATTTCATGTTTTCATTAACAAAAAGCCTTATGGGTTGTTGAGGCAGCGATAATTTAGATGAGCGTGTCTGAAGACAGTACAAGCATTTAATAGTAGATGGTTGGATGTAATGTAATCAGTTTAGTTAGAAGATAAAATATAATTACATTTTGTTAGGACATCAGTACAAAGTGTGAAATCTCCAGGATAGCATAGAGGCGTACATAACAGGGAAGAAGGGTTTAAAAATAGCTGTCTGATGCTTTTGATGTCTTTTTAGTGCTGCATATTGTTTTACCAAGTAACAGGGCAGATGGAAGTGTGATTAGATAAAGTATGGAGAGAAATCTCAGTCAACGATGCCACGTTTCCCCCGTTCTTTCTCTTTTAAATGCAAATATATACATGAAAAAGAAACAGGAACATATTGGTGTATGATTAAACTAGCTCACAGATACGTTATTGTTTTCATCACCCTTGGGGTTTTAAACATACGTGTTTTGATGATGCATGGTGATTTCTCCAGCAGTAACACCTACATAGAAAATCCTCTCCGTTGATCCAATTAAACATCAGAGGATCTGCAGCCTGTCAAAGGTGAAAAACATAATGGAATCACAGAATCACATTCAGGCATTATGTCTATACAGTAGCTCTGAATGGAAGCAATTAAAAATATTTAATTAAAAATCTAGTTGATCTAGTTATAAATGAGTAATGATTGCATAATGGATTTTTAAAATAACTGTCCTGACTATATAGACAAAAGGGTGATTTATGTTGTTACTGTTGTTCGTCATGATGATGATGGAGATAAATATTGGCACTGGCTGATATTTTCTTTATGTGCATGGCTTGAAACATGTGAAGAATGGGATACTTTCAAACAAACAAGCTCAATGGCCCAAAGACCTGAACAATGGATTTACCTACAGGCTCAAGGTGGAGCATGTGCAGTTGAATATAATAATACAAAACACCGATATATAATGGGAAGTCAGCGAAGTGACTGAGTTACCTTCATTGTTGTGTTTTTGTCAGTCAATTCTTTTGTCCCCCCCCACCAAATCCTGTGCTTTTATTTTGAAGAAGAAACCTTGCGCTTGTCCTGATAGATTTGGACCCGCCCTTTTACTGAGGTAGCCATGGAGACCGCGCGAGAGCGAGGCAGCTGGTAGAGTTCTCACAGAGAGCGTTTCCGCTCACCTAAAATAAAGAGCTCGCGAGCCGAGGACAAGGAGCGACCGAGCGGTTGCGGAAGTAGGCGACGGAACGTTTATATTTTTTAATACAATTTGTCCATATTCTGGCTTGGGTGGCTCCTTTTACTCGACCGTTAATGTCTCGGATGTGAACGAGAAAGAGCAGGGCTCGCTGCTTGTAACCTTAACGCTGGTGAGTCTGTTTTTTCGCCAGCTAACTAAGCGACACGGCGTTAACCTAGGCCACTAACGTTACGAGATATCTGGTCCTGTCTGGCGTTTGTTTTCGCCTGTGAAGCCGTTATAACCCACGACAACAATTCACACGTTAGATTTAGTAACTTGCCAAGGAGAAACGAGTTGTCGTTTGTCTGTTTGACCGCTGACAAACTGTGTTGTTAAGTAGTTGAGATCGCCGTAAACAGCGGCCAACGTTAACTAGTCTGTAAAGACGCGAGGGTAGCGTTTTACTCTGTGGCAGGTTTACTGTGCTCAGGTGAGTATGGGTCGTTTTAATCACTAGGATTATCCCCGTTAGACAGTAAAACAGTCGCCCAGCGGAGGTAGCTAGTTAGTCCTGACTGGAACAGCTGTGCTGCTGCTGTAAGTACATTACGCTCCGTGAGCCACAGGGAACCAAAGAGCTTAAATGTCGCATAAAGTGTACAGCTAATGCGAACGTAACGTGCTTAATCAAACGTCTAAGCCGTGTACGTGTGAGCGTGTTGCGTTGTTGGAACGTGTTGTTTTGGGCTCTTTGTTTTTGTTCGTTGTGTTGGTGGCAGACCACCACACTCTTTGTTTAAATAGCTCGCAGTACAGTTGCACGTGTCGGAGCGTGTGACTCTGCGTTACAGCCGCTACGAAGGCTGACGTGTTTCATTCGGACGGTTCTTGTCAGCGGGTCGCTTTCGTTCCTGCGAAAGTTTGTTGTGGGCGAGCCAGGTTAAGATCTGACGCTCGTAAAAGCAAAGGGCAGGGGAGTCCACGGGAGCAGCGATGCAGCTGCGGTCAGAAGTTCGCTTTGAGAGAGCAGGTATTGTTAAAGCTCATCCGCAGTGAGACCAGTGTTTTCATCTAATCATGAGGCACCGCATGTTGGTGTACAGAGTAGATAATACAGCTGCTGTAAAAGATGTCACAGTGTGAACACTTCGTCTATGACATTTTATTATCTGCTCACTGTAAAGCTTGTGCGTGACAGCATTTCCTAGCTTCCGTCATCATGAACCATAATTGAGATGCACACATTGTTCACTCTCTGGCTTTCACAGATTAAACAACAGATATCAAGCAGGCAGCTTTAATGGCTCTCAATTTAAGACATGCTGTGAAACTGCACAGAGTATTATGATTCTCGGTCCAACATTCTAAGCATTTTCAGTTTGACAACATAGCTTAAAGAAACCATCTTGTGAGACAAGATAAGAGCACTGTTTGGCATCAGTCCCATTCTTGGATTTTCCAGGCTTTCACCACTGTCAATCCAACATTATGACAGAGTTCCTCCCATTTCAGCTTGTTTCTGCTTTTATTTGCATACTTCTCCCTTAATGTTCTGTTTTCGTGCAATAACACAGAGGGATGCTCAAGCTGTACCGTAGACTCACCAATACATAATACTTCGTAACAAAGGGTCCTTTCTGTGTGGCTCCTGCTACAGGCCCAGACGGGCTCTACCAGCAGTAGTAGCGTTCAGGCCTATTGAGTGGAAATCTCCCCTTGGCTGTGTCTTTGGCACACTGAGTGCTCTCTGTTCTCAGACACATGCCTGGGCTGCTGCACTCCTTGGCTCCCTTTGCATTCCAGGAGCCTCGGGCAGCTGAAAAACTGCAGCAGCAGCCTGGTGGCTGGCTGTTGTCTCATTGGTGTCTGAAGTGGAGGACAAAACGGACAAAGTATTAGTGCCGTGAAAACCTCCACTTTAGTGCAGTGGTTTGAAACAGGATCTGGACAATTTACAAATAGCATTTCTCTCCTCAAAAGTATAATTGAAAACTGATTATTAATGATTGTCACTGCTTATTTATTCTGCAGTGGCCATGTTGAAAGCTAGTCTTATGGTCATTTTGGAAATTGTGAGATACTAAAATATTAAGTGAAATTATAGACGAATTAGATTAAGATTGAAAATGATTGCAAATGTTCATCTTCCTTATGCACTGGCTTAGTGTGGCCCAACAACGTAGCCTTTGAACGTGAACAACCTCAACATTGCTCTGCTTGTAGTTTCTTTTTAGAGTTGTAATTCTTCTGTCTTGCTAATCTGAAAGGGAGTAACCAGATTGGGTTTTTGGCACATTAGGCACAAGACTTTGCTTCTTCTTTCAAACAGGGTTGTAAACTAGAACTTGTAACACCAGTTGCGTTCGGTGGCTAGTTGTGCCTCTACATGCCTCGGCCCTGCCTTAGTACTACTGAACAAAATGTTCTGCTATTGGTTTGGAATGATTACACTGGTTTTGACTAGTAAAACCCTGTGGCACAGTTCTGACATTTAGTCTTCATGTAATTTTTATAGGGTAACTAACACAGCATTATTTAATTATTCAAAGTGGGTTCTAGACACTGAGAGCTTTATTTAGATTCGAACAAGGAGCTTGTCCTGTAGCAGGCTACAGTAAGTAATGACTGTGTCTTGTTTGTGTTTCGTAGTATCTCTATATTTCTATTACATTAGTCAGTCTAATCGGTTTTTGGTTCATTTAGTTTGATTTAATGTCACTTGTCACGTTTATTAAATGCTGTAATTTAAAAATAGAGACAATATCTAATCGACAGGTACGGCACACGTTTTAATGTCAGTACCAGATGTACGTTGTCACCTGGTTGCGTGCGACTGAAAGCAGGAAGTGTGTGTGTGGTTTAATGAATACTTTGTTCCAGGAAAGAGAAGCTCTAGACGTTTTATATGACCGATCGTTCCTTGACATAGTGCATTCAGCTGAACATCTGAGGAAGTGTCTGACAGGAAGCCCACACATTTGCATGTTAGAGAGTTGACATGTAGACTTTGGGTGTTTCAGTGCTTTTACTGTCAAACTGCCTGCTGTGTTATTATACAATTCAGTGCATAGCCATGAAGACATTCAGAAATGTATGAAATATTTTGTTCTGACTAACTGTAATATTGTGTTTTGGGTTAGCTCAGAGTTAATAACTTTCCTTTCTCTGATGCTTTTGTGTGATAGCAATTAAGCAGTTTCTGCTTAAGTTTAATTTTACTGGTCAATTTCTAGTGGGTCAGCTCTTTCACTAGGCCAGCCCTGCATAATAATTGTTATGCCAAGTGCTTATATACATCCCAACAATGGAACAAATTGTGTGTAATTTACTGTAGGCTTTCAGGAGCAGTTCGCTAAGAAAATTGACCAGTGTAAAAAAAGATTTGTGGATCAAATGCCGGTCCAAGGTCCCCTGCGTGTGTTACTGATTGTCTGCCCTCTGGCTCAGTGCTGTATCTACACTGTCCTGCCAAAATCAACTGACGTCACTCTTTCCCACTGGCCTATGTCACATGCAGGTACCCGTCCATCCTTCCAAGATGCACCAGAAATATGGCACGTAGCTGCCTTCCTCTTTGTGTATTTCTTAAATGATCTTGAAACTTAACCTAGTGCAGGACACTGAAACATTCAAAGACCTACAGTAACATAAAATGTGCTTAATTCATATTACAAAATATATGAAACTACTCTGCTTTTGCTCCAGTGTGCGTTGTTGTATTTGCTTTTCCTTGTCTCTTCACAGTATCTATGGATTGTGTGTAGCTCTGCAAGCGGCTGTACAGCCGATCTGCAGTTACTTTGCAGGTCTAAGTGCAGTCACGTCATTACTGTAGCCATTACCTCAGCAGCTTTGCCTAACTGTAATAGGCCTCTGCCCTCTCTTGAGGGCTGATTGCTGCCTACCTACCAGTGAATTCTCCACAAAACGCATCTCCCTGCAAAGCCATAAAAAATGCAGCGTGCACCTGCGTTTCATTTGCATAATGATAATGTACGTTGTATTGTTGGAATAAATTTTATTTTCCGTTAAATCTTTTACAAACATTTACACCATAATACCACTTAAAAGAAGAAACAGCCTGGAAGAATGTTATGCGTTTCATTGGTTTGTACAGCATCTTTACTATATGAACAATGTTAAAAGTGCAGGAGATATAGAAAGTAGCACCTGTAGTTGTCTTATCTTTATATTATTTCTGTTGCAACGTTAGTTATTCTATAACAGTTGGGCAAATATTGCAGTCTAGCATCTCAGATGTTTTTGAATGAATTTACTAATGAAAGCCTTTTTTATGAATACGGCTCCACTGTAGCTATGAACTTGTTCAACCTAACGTATTGTATAAAGCTGCAATGTAATGCACCTTCTTGGAGAAGATCTTGTCCTCTGAACGTTCAGAGTCACTGTTTTGTCTTTGCCCTGACTTTTTGTCAGCACATTTTTAGCATCTCCTCTCCTAATGCTGTTACCTCATAAGCATCAGGGATCTATTTCCCTGTTGCATCACCCACAGCAGAATGTTACGGCTGGTTTATACTGTTAGATGTTGTGGCAGAGCCAAGACTTTGGATCAAATGGCAATGAGTGCAACTCTTCTGTTGCTCCTGCCATTTAAAGAAGAACCTGTCTGCCTAAAGGGATGTTTCCTGATAGTTTAAATAGTAGGATGCTGTTAGAGGAACTAACGCATGAGAACATGAAGTGGACACATGTACAGTATATACGGTTATTCTCTGTAACCGTTCTGCTAAGTGATGATGTGCAGAAAGGGCTGTTCCTTAGTTTGTTCGTGCTCCTCTTCGTGTTTTTGCAGGACTTACTTTCACTATTCCCTGCTGTCTGTCTGTGTTGCTTTTGGTTACGTAATCCTTGCTGAATGTAATCCGTGTCCTCCCTCTATATCCCTTCTCTGTGTGGCCTGGACAGGTTAAGCCGTAGAGGATTCTCGCTGGTTGCTGCAGGAAAAGATGTGCGATGGAATGGTAGCGTTTCATACGAGAGCCCTGTCCTCCTCCTCGTCTTCCTCCACCGCCTCCTTCTCTCTAGCCAACAGGCTGGCTGCCTCCGCGGTTCTCCTCCTCTTCACCCTACTCCCTCATGGTCACGCATCAGGTAAGACATGGGCACATTCAGAGTCTTTCTCTCTGCCGCCACGCGATACACGTCCACTGAACTATGATCACTGCAGCGCTCTTCTGAATTGATTGAGGTTATTTTCCTGTCATCTCTCAGGTCAGTTTGTTGAAATTTGCATCCTTTACCCATGGGTTGGTCAGGTTGCTCTGCCTCTGTGTCACTTGAGAGCTTGATCCCATCCACCCACACTGTGAATCCATTCTCTACCCTCATGAGTCACAACAGTTTTCCTCTATTATTGACTGAAAAAGAGATTATGTTGTTTGTGGTCAAATTGTTGTCACAAGGTTTTAATCAACTGTGACATTTGGTGTCCTCTGAGAGCTTTTAGCACTGCTAGCCAGGTTTATGTTGCGCCCCACAACGACTCAGCTTTTTATTTCAGCCTGTGATCTTAGATTATTATCTCTAAATATGACCTGTCAGGTTATATTGAACTGAATTGATAATTTGCTTAACGCAATAAATGAAACCTATGTAAAATGTGTATCTATCGGTCACTATTGGGACCTGTTACAGCTTTGCCTATTTTAAAGTGTTTACTATAGATGGTGTGAACTCAACGAACCCCAGCTTTTCTTTCCAATTCAACCGTTCACGTTTTTGGTCCCATCCCCCCACACAAACACACACTGCCTTCACACTACCTACACACACTAGCCCACATAAAGCCAGTTTGTGAAATCTGCCAGATGTCTTTACCGCAGAGGGCAGGCAGACTCTGTGTGTGAATAAGAAGGTGTGTGTTGGGGTTGATTTAAAGCTGTGTTCATTGATTTTTCTTTCTTAAATGCATTAAATAAATGTCTTTGTTTGAGTGTGAGAAATAGCAACAGAGACTAAAAAGAGTGAGCGAACAGACTTACAAAGGAGCAGGTCACTGCTGATCCAAAGTGTCTCCTCTGTGTCTTATATAACACACATGCATCATGTTGTGCCTAAAGGGATTGGTATCGCACTCATGTTGTGCACACATACAGTGTTTACCCACGGCAGGGAAAATGCGTCCTCAAATCCCCAACCCACGTGCTCTGTGTACTATACTGCACTGTGTGAGTGTGTGCATGCAGTCCGTTTGCTCTACATCCCAAAATTCTGCAAATCAGTGTATCAGACGTTGCTGTATTGTCATTGTTTGTGGTGCTGGTACACTGAGAATTATATGTACCCAGGAATTTCTTTCCAGTACCCAAGATGCATCTGTGTCTTCAAGACTGCCACTCATCTGATAAGGATAGTAACAGTTTCTAGGCTCCATCCCTAAGAATATTTTCCCATAACTTGTTTAAAGACTGATTTATGAAGTATGAAATCTTTCCAGATCTTTGGCGGTTCCTCACGTCTCCTTTCTCTTAATTTTTTTTTTTTTTTCAAACGGCTATATTATTTCAATATTTGCTGAGTTGTTTTTATTTTTTCTTGTTGACACTGAAATGATTTTAAATTGTAAGTTACTTAGTTCTCATGGATGCAATGGAAAATTGAATCCAAGTGAACTGTTGTCAGTACAAAGGTTATTTTGAGCTGTTGTCATACCTGTGTATTTTTAGCATAACTACTTCCTTGTAGCATAGATGACCGTGTTTACGCTGACTCACAGATCAAGAGTTCTGGCTTTTAGTGACGCACTTAATATTTGCACCAGTGTAATCACTGAATGATTGAAAGCTAAAATATATGAATAACCTAGTAGTATATAACATCAAGAAAGGATGATAAAAATGCATATAGACAAGATTTGATACATAAATGTATAACAATAAAAAAACGATACATTGCATTATATTTGTAAACACTAAAACATGTACCTGCTAGCTGGCGTGTTCCAGACATGGGCGTAGCAGCGCACTTTTATTAATGAGATTGTGACTGCTGAATAATACACTAATTTACATTCCACATATTAATGCCCTGTGCATTCAAGCCTGGAGCCAATAAACATGTTTGTTTGTTTGAGAGGAGTTTCACTGTGTATTGCAAATATATTGTCTGAGCTTTGACCTCTCACTAAATGTGGTGTCAGTCCCTTAGAGTTAGTTTCAGGGGAAGCAGGACTAGACAGTAACAGCTGCCTTTCTTACTTGCACTGAGATGTGATTTTGACTAGCTATTGTACATTGTAGATGGGGGTTTCTTAGCACAATGCATCTTATTGTGAAGACAGGTCTGTTGGGTTTGGCAGATCTTGAATGAGCATGTAGAACAACCTGACGATATGAGGATGTTTTCTCGAAACTTGAGTTGCTCAAGGAGAAACTCGACAACTCCCTTTCTCTTTAATGACAGAGTAGACTTTAGTGGCTAGCATAGCGTCATTGCGTTGACCACAGAGGAAAATATTTGAATGAGCAATGCCCTACTTTGGGTATCTTCAAACAGCTGTAGTCTTTGAAACGTGTTGCTTTCTGTAACTTAACAAAATGGTGTGTGTACAAAAAGTCAGTGTACGAGTCTCCCTGCATACCATTTGTTTCTAGCCCCTTCAGAATGTTCAGTCGATAGGCTGGGTTTATAAACCGTGTAGTCTGAGGGAGGGGAGTAGGGGAAACGACGGGTCCTGTGCAGTTAACTCTTCAGAATAGTCCCCTGAAGTCCTGTTAGCAAGACACTTTGCCTGCAGGCAGGAGTAAAGCAACACTTTGACTACTGGCTCTTTTCTGAAATGTGAGAACAGAGGGCTTTTAGGGGGGTGTTTGAAGCCACAGACCAAACCAACAGGCTGCAGCTCCACTAGATCATCCGTCTGCAATTAGAACTGTGTGTGAGTATATTTACCACATCACAGTCTCCGTCTCTTCTACGACGTCTCAGTTTTTTCTGTCTCTTTAAGGCTTCGGGCATTAACCAGGTGAGGCTGGAGCCCATTAGCTGAAGCCTGGTCGTATCCACCAGCCTTTCCCTTTCATTACCTGTCTGTTTATCGCTGGAGCCGTCACCCTCTGCTCACACCCTGGGTCATTTAACAGCTCTTTCCCCCAATGAAGCCCTAAAAGGAAACTTGCCAGACAAAGAAAAAGTTCATGGATAGTGATATTGCTTAGAGTGTGATACAAAACCATTTAATTTACTTTTAAACAGTTGTCCAGACAGTTCCATTACTTTGTAAAGATCACAGATGGCCATGGTTACTGTTAGCAACTCTGCGGCCTCACAGTGTCAGCTAAGACCTGAGCTTATCACAGCGTGGGATTGTCGTATAACTGACAGTTATTTTAATGGATATCTGAATATGTAAATGTGTCTCTATGCTCTATATTTTAGGTTTCGGTTTTGTTATGACCAGACGCAGATATTTCTTCACTGATAACAGGCTAAACAGTGTTGATTAAAGAACACTGAAGCAGGGAGTGAGTCAAGTTTGATAACATACAAAGCATGTTAAGACTACACAGAGGTGTATTTATAATCACAATTTCTGTTTTAAGCTAATGTGCCGAGTGTAAGGTAAACACTGCTTCATTAAAATGACTGTTGTTCATCGCTTTGTTTTTGGACCTCTCCCTAGAACTTGAGGATTATTTTGAAGCTACATTAAGGCTCAGGAGAGAAGAGGCAGTTTGTTAATAGTTTTCCACTGAAATGTGTGTGGTTGTCTGAGCAGCAGGCAGTCATAATGATTTCCAAAGGGCCTCATCTGAGGGACCAGCCTGCTGAGTAGAGGACATCTCTGACTAATGAGCTGCTAAATATATCCTGCAGTCTCTCGTCTTCTGTTTTTGGTTTTGTCTTTTATTCCCTCGTTTCTTTACATCTCATCTTGCTTCATTGCGTTTTTCTGACCACCTTTGTACTTTCTAGTGTGTTTATCTTGAGGATTTTCCTTTTTGAATCTAAAATAAAGCTTTATTTTCTTTCTTAAATGTTTCCTATTTATTCACATTTCTTGTATTTATCTTCTCCTCTCACCTCCTTGATTTCGTTCTTCCCAGGCCCACTGAAACAGTGTGGGATGATTTTTCGTCACACCGTTAGTCAACAGCAGCATCCTGTTCAAACGAGTTTATAAGCTCACACAAAAGGCCCTCAGCATCCTACACACGATGACTCTGCCATTGGTTGAGGCATGTGCCAGACTGTGAGAAACCACGTTCAGAGCCTATGACGCAGCTGGGCCATGAACCATTTTCAACATGAGGACGACTTGATGAATTAAAGGCTGCAGGCTAATCCTGTAGCTTTTTTGTATGATAGTAAGAAAGAATATTTGTATTTTGGTTTGTTGGTCCCTGAGTCCTTAGTTGTCTGGGAACATTGTAAAAAAACTCCACTGTTTGTATGTGCTTCACAATTAAAACCCCCAGTGATTTGCGAGTCAAAGTCTTGAAACCTAAAGCAGATGCAGTCAATGATTGACTTTTTCTGCATTAGCAGCATCTTAACAGCGCAACTCTCAACCACATAAGTACATACAGTACGATTTCACAAGACTTTTTAAACATAACAGCTTGTGTCACCATGAGTTTAGCACAACAGCAGCTCTGAGATGGAACTGATCAGCATGGTTATTATTTGCTGCAGTGGAGTACAGAGTACATATATTCATGCCTCAGCATGTCACAGCTGTAGCAAAACCGAGGAAAAACAGGCAAAGCAGGACCCACAAGCTCTTAATCTGCTGCCCGAGCTTTTAGTTGTAGCTGGAAAAAAAACTTTTAGTTTGGTTGGTTAGTTTGGCTACACAGTCAGTGTTGGCAGCAAAACACATGACAAATAAAGTAAACCAAGCCACTTGATTTGATACACATGCTGCTTTTGAGCGGTGGGAAAGGGCTGGGTTATACGTGTGCTATCATGCTACACTTGTGTTGCTTGTTGTCATGGGTGGAGGTTCGTGTACAGCTGTTTCTCTTTAACAGTCCCTGATTTCAGGCGAAAAGGCTCCTTCACTGTCTTCCTATTTGGCAATTTCTAATTCAATAGATGTTTAACAGCGGTTGTAAATGAGGAAACGAGAGGATATGACACACCACAATTCCTGATTCTCAGTTCAGTTCCCCCCAGAGAGGAGTCAGAACAGAGACTGATTCAGAACAGCAACCCTAAACCCTGTTAGTACAATTGTTTTTGATAAACACATTCAGATACTGAGCCTGGAACCTTAGCCTCATCTTAAAGTTGAATGTGGTACACGCCAGATGGATGCAACAATGAATGCTCAGTATGTGTTGACTACTTCTGATTATTTCCAGTTTATCTTTTACTTTGTCCCATGCCACAAACTGGAACCAGTCCATTAGATGGAGTGTTAAGATATTCAGTGTCCAGTTGGCTCAACTCCACTCTAATGCCCTCTGTCCTTATTAGATCATCTGTAAACAGCTCTCCGTAACAAACAGAATGTCTTTGTGTGCACTTTATTAAAGTCCATTTGGGTGATTGTCAGGATTCATAATAAGCCTGCAGGTCTCTGTGGTTCCTTCTCACAGTTATTCATTCATACAGGGAAAGGTTATTCAGGAGTGTTATTGCCTTGCTCTTGAAGTTTGTAGCAGACTTAGGCTGGGTTTCTATTGTGGGACTTTAATATCTGTGTGTGTGTCCACAAACTGTTCCCTGCATGAGCGTTCTACCCAGCAGGAGAAACTGTACATGGTACCGTGATGATAAACCATGTTTTATTGGGAATTGTCTCATTTGATGAAGTGAACATTGCATCTAGTTTAGCACTTGCTAGTGCACATTGATGTGCAAACTGAATTTGGTAGCTGCTTTTTTTTTCTTCTTTTTGTTTTCTGAACTATGCTGTTTATATGCTCACAGTTGTGTTTATGAGGAGGATTTACTAAGTGTTTTGGCTTGAAAGTGAAGCCAGGACAGCTTTTTAAAAAGTGCTCTGATTGTCCGTAGTGACCTTGTAGTTGCACTGTAAGGAGACATCAGCTCACGTTTTATGAGGAGATGGTCTTAGTGCTTTGTGGTGTGCGCTAGGACAATGTGCGGTGGTCTTTTGCTCTACTCAGCCGCCATTTGTTAGCATTCAAGAGCCCAATCTGACAACAACTGTCACACTGCTTCTCTCAGCAGAGCAGGCTGCACGTGTTAAGAGGCCACCGATGCTCCGAAGCATTTGTTCACTTTGTTGGTCACTTGCCTGAGCATTTGCTCTATCAATCTACAGTTGGCTTCATCAGAGCGATAATACTAATGATTGCGTTGCTCAAATAGTGGACATTAGTGTAGCAAATGGTCTCTGACATCTGTCTTTTTGTTTCTAAGAGGGATGCGCCATCATAACCATTTATCCTAACAAAGCGGAAATAACCAATTATTGTTATCTTGCAAGTTTTCTTCTTTCCCATATTTCATTTCTCCTGACTATGGTTTTGTCTAGAAAACCTGTTCTTCCACTCTGGATAGTGTTTTCATACTATTGTAGATCCAACAGATTTGCGCTGCACTCACCGTCTGCTTTGATAGTACAGCACTGCTCACATCAGCGTATGATCCCTGGTAAGCAGGGTTTGGATTATCTCCATGACTTTCACCTTCAACAAATGTCCCAGGCTCAGCAATTATATCTCTGCTAGCTGGCAAACTCAGGCTGATGAAATGTGATCAGTGCATAGTTACATTGCCTTTTTTTGGAAGGGGGGGGTGAACATCTGAACACATGCACGTGTGTGTAGGAGGGGTCCCACACACTCTTTTGTTTTTTTCTGAAAGCTGAGAAGAAGGAATGTCTGCCTCCCAGCTGTCCTTAAGAGTGAGGGTGATTAAAGAGAGAAGGGAGAGCTCGCTGTTCGCCTTCGCCAACATCCTCCCATCTGTTACTCGAAAGCTGAATGTGCGTGCGTGTAGGGGTCGGAGAGAGGGTCACACAATGGTGGTACTACCCCCACCCCGCTCGTCCAATCTGGCCTCATACATATTTAACCCTTCAAATACAAAGTTGTCTGTTGTCCTCTTTGGAGGCACGCTGCTCAAATCTGTCGCTTTGCCCCATCCCTCAGTAAGTGAGGACAATGGAGTGTAAAGGCAGCACACGTGGCTTGCTACATGCATTGTAACGGCAGGAGAGGATGGGTGTGGAGAGGGAGGATGTTTTCTGTCTGTTTGGGGACTTCCCTTCACCCCGGCTCTATACGGCATGTGTGCTCGTTTGTGGGCTGCAGCTGCAGGAAGAGACGTAGCACGTGGTCCGCTAAGTTCTCTGGGAATGATGTTTTGGAAGCACATAGCCACTGGAGCCATGTTTTCTGGCAGATTTCCTGTTTACTGTAGAAATGACACTGTTAGCTTTGGCCCCAGTGAACAATATAAACATCAGTTGTCCTTTGAAGTGTGTCGTGATGAAATGAAGGCCCGCTGTTCAGATAATACCCCTTGTCCCCCCCCACCACGCCTAACCATTCACACAATGCAGATAGGATGCCTGTGAGCAACACAAGCCAAATCTTTACAAAGGTGCCCTGGGACTCTCTTATACATACACAGAGAGTAACCTGTCTGCTTCTGTCTGCGGCAGCTTTACTCAGGCTCCTGTATAAATGCGCTGGCACCTCCCTAACACCGCCTCTGTTTTTCCATCCTTATACCCTGGTTAGTTCCCTAAGCTTTTTCCAGAGGACTGGGACAGGGAACAACTGTGCTTCAGCCTGTTTCTACATTCTTTTTAGCACAGTAATACAAGTCATCTTTCTACAATCCTGTAATTAACATTTTCTTTCCCTTTGTTCAACGAATTGTGCTTTTGTTCATTTCAGTTTTCTGAGTCAGTGCCCAACTGTTGAGCGGACAGAGTCACTGTGTGTGTGCTTGTCAGCGTTGGATCACGATGGCTTCTCACTAACAGTAGAACATGACACTGCTAGTATCACTTACACAGACATTAAGAGTCCCATGTTACAGGCCCGTCACCCACCCAGGTCAGTGTGGCAAATGCTGTCACCTCCTAGTGTGTGATGTGTCTCAGCTTGAAAGCGGATATGTGATATTTATGTGTGAAAGAATGAAAGCGCAAAAAACTTGCATTTTACACATGGTATCACGTTTCTCGTTTGCTTTGTGACTTACCTACTAGTTTCTAGTTTAGCATCTGCGTTGCTATTAAAGGGCTATATGTTACCATCTAGTCTAGACGTAATATAATGGGTGTTTTTAAGTGCTGCCGTAATATATTTTGGTTAATAAAAAGTAATTTGGATTTTCCTTCTAAAACAATCATTAGCTTCATTATTTTCATTTAAAATGTCACCAATATGTCCAGGTTCCCACAGTTTTTTGTCCTGTAAGACTATGTTCTAGAAGATACACAACCCAAGATACCGTCCCCACCCTTGGTAAAATGAGCGTTGAGCCTACTTCTTTTTCCACTGAACAATATCACACCATTGGCTTTGCTGCACGGTAATAACTACAGCTTGGTTAAAAATCCCTCGGATTAGTGGGAAAGATGGCGACGTGGCAAAAACAAAAACATCCTTGTCGCAAAAATGACAGCAACATCATCAAAACAACAACAACAGAGGATTTGGAGGAGGGCCAACAAAGGAACAAAACACATTTACCAGGCCAAAGAGAGCATCATCATCCCCTCAGTCTCTAGCTTAATCCAACACACATGCACACACACACACACACACACACACAAAGTGGGAAAACACACCCTCTTTTATGGCTCTATTGTTCTATAGAGCGACCTAACAGCTGGCTGCAGAAGTCATCAGTATCTGATCTGCTTTAGAATGCTCCCAGCTTGTAATGGAGGATAATTAGATTTTTAATTTGCCTGGGCAAAGAGGGCTAAAACCCTTGTCTTCCCCCACAAGATGTTTTTTCTCAAGCCACCCCCCTCCAGCTCTTAACGGCGAGTGCCATCAGTAACAGATGGGGAAAGGGAGATATTCACAGCCTGGCAGACACTTCAGAGTAAGGCTGGGGATTTTAACGCCCCCCATGGCCTGGGTCTCCTCTGACAGCCTTAAGATGCTGAATGTTGGGATTAGCAGTCAGCATCATAAGTTCTCTGTCCTGGCCCTGTCCTCCCACTACAGCACAAGTGTTTCTACAGCTTTTTAGCAGTTAAGCCTCTTTATCTGTTTACATTTGTGTTCCCAAAAGTTTTCTAATAGCTGAACCTTTTTATATGTTAAATTTCATCTGAGCTATAGCAAAGCTGATGTAGTTTGGAGACTTTAGGGGATCTTGTTATCTATCACAGGACAATTTGTGGGATGAGATGTCCTTCAAATGTAATGTACAGTGTGTACATTATGCATTGTTTTTCATTATTTGTGTTTTTCTTAACCACTATTTCCTCTAGTTTTCACGAGACACTTGTGACACTGTTTTATTCATTCTTTTTAGATGAATAAGAACTCATTTTTTTTAGCAAACTCTTAACATGACACCAGGGAGAACAGCTTGTGTTTGACTGTGACTCATTCCCTTCTTCATAAGCACAAAACACGGTGTGCTGCAATCCACTCTGGCATAGCTTAAGTTCTTTTGTCCCCCCGTCTGTATTCTTAAAGCCAATATTCAATCAAGGCTGAGAGGGCAAAGGGGAAATTGAGAGGTGATGTATCATAACCACCAAGCATGTCTTGATACTGAAGCAGATTCTTTCCTCACCGGCATGCTTTAGTTTGTACTAGCCCAGCCCACAGTGTGGTATGTACGGCTGCTGCCTCTGTGCACAGCCTCTCTCACATACACAACTATTCGACCTGCCAAAACACGTCTCTTCTTGGTTTGTAACTGCTCAAAGCCACGCAGCTCTGTGACATTTCTGCGCTCTCGCCCTGTCTGCTCCCTTCCCCTCTGTCTTCTTCTTTTATTGAGTGATGATTTTGTATTTTGCCTCACTCTTGTAATTTGCAAAAATAGTGTTGAGTGAATGCATATGTGCACTTCTTTCTAAGGTTGGCTGTGACTTCCTTTGACAGGTAGAATCCCATGGGAGAGGTTGTCGGTGCAGCGTTACACTTTTTAAATCGCTATTTTTTTGTTTGTTAAAACTTTTGAAGCTGACACAGGTTTGAGTTGCTCTATTCTCTGGAGATATTGTGAGCAAAGGATGTTTGTGCGTGTCCTTTTCATCCAGTATATATTTAGGGGCCTGTTCGCTCTTTCTAATATTAATCATCTACTGTATAGTAATTCAAAATCAGTTTATTATTTTCACTATTAAAGTGCTACGAACATTTTTTGTAAAGTATAATGTAACTGATAGGCCTTTGCCTTTTTTTAGGCCAGAATAAGTGACATATTTCTTTACATAACGTGTCCTCTGTTCCAGTCACAGAGTTATTAAACATGTGGTATTATTGAGTTTAGCATCAGATGCTATTTAAAAATAACACATCACTTAAATATTTGCTTGGATTTGGGTTTGCGAATGCTTGAGCATGTCTCATCTCTGAGGAAATCGTTTAAAAGAGAACAGATTCAGAAGCTAAATGTGATTCAATTGATCCCATTCACAGTTGCCAGTCTTTTATAAATGCATTGGCTGCCTTACAGTGTTCTACAAAAGATCTCAACAGTAGCTGTTGGCTGAAGGCAATTGTCCTAAACAACTCCCTAAAGCCCTTTTTGTCCACTTCTGCCTGCCAGCCTGGGGTCATGGTTTTATCACCTTCATCCCCTCCATTAGAGGCTTCTCCTCCCCAGTGAGCCTTTAGTTGCCCTCGAGCAGCTCAGCAAACAACTGCACAGGTCACTGTGTCAAATGGCATCTTTAAATCCAGGTCTGCAGAGAGTTTGAAAGATCAATACCTTGAATGCGTTCCAGAGAGAATAAGTAATAGTGGTTTAACACATAAATATGTGTTGGATCGTATTAAACAAACTGTAGACAATTGTCACGTTTGAGTACTGGATATAATTGTTTTCAACACAACAGCTGTCTCTGTGAATGGCTGTTTCCATAGCTGCTGTAATTTTATGGCAGATTTGCCATGTTTTTATGGTTTGTTTCACTTAAGTGCTACTATGAAATTTGTCCCCAGCTGAATTTAATATCATACCTCTTGGTATCGCACGACTTTGTCCTGGGAGTGTCTTTGTGGGTGTTTCTTTGTGTCTCTCTCTCTCTCCAGAAGTGAGTGAGTAGGCAGTCACACATTCGAGTGTTTGCGTTTAATCTTGTGCTGCCAGCTAAGAGCAACGTTTCTCCAGCGAGATAAGAGGATGTTAAAGACAGTGCTGTGGAAATAGTGTCTCCATCTCTAAACGCACACAGAGACAAGACAGAGGGCTTTTGCAATGTTATGTTTGTTTATGCCCAACCAATGATGAGACTCTGCAATAGACCATAGCTAATATTTCTTCATAAATACTTAGTGACAATTAAATAATGAGCCATATGCTCATTAGAATTGATGGCATTGGTAATGTTCTTTGTTGAGCTGGTGTATATGCTTCTGTGTAATAAATTAACCACATAATATGTGCACATACAACAATGAAAAGCTTTCACTTCTTATGAAAGACTTAACGTATTTATAATGGGATTTGGATGGTTGGAATTAGGCTTGAAGCCAAGCCCAGATTCTTGGGCAACCACTTCACAGATGAGCCAGATCAGTAGTAATTCAGTTGGTTTGTTTTGTCTGAAATTTCCGCAGAAACTTAGTTCATCCATAAGATCAGTAAGTCAACCTACTGTCATGTCTCAGTTTACACAGGTGTTACGATGTTATGCCAGACCTGCTGGATTTAGATGCTCTGCTCCAGCCAGATTGGCACCAAATCTCTGTTAATTTAGCTGAGTGAGTGTGTGGACAGTGCTTGGAAGTGTGGGAGAGCGGCACGGAAACAGATAATGTATTCTCATATGGGGATGAAACTCCAGCTAGTTGGCGTGACTGCAACATCATAGACGGAGCATGGGAAAGTGGATCAAAGCTCAATTAAGTTTAGGTCTTCTGCCTCATCCTGTATTTATTGAGTGGCTCAGAACTTCAAGCCTGTCATTAGAGCCAAGAAAACGAGCCTTGGTGAAGATCCTGTCCCACTGCCAGACAGGCCCAGTGCTAGTTTGGGAAGACAATTTAATGAGAAGGAGCTAATCAGGAGCTATTACATCTATATGAAGCTCGTTTTGACGTTTTGTCCACTTCAGGCAATTTCTCTGTACTGAGCAGAACGGCTACCTCTCTGCCCGACCTGTTAAGTTGACCCAATGTTTCTTCCATGCCTGTGTAAAATGCAGCCTAATTCCATGTAACAATGCCTCTGAGCTTTAATTATAAGCTCGACCTGTCAGCCTGACAGTTTCTCTGTGAAAGGTTGTTTGACCCGCTGGCAACTGTCTGTGGAAGAGACCACCAGACGGTTTATGCCAGTGTAATGAGCAGCACCACAGTAATGTCCCCAAATAAACGAATGCCACGGTTCTCTCTTGAGCCAGTCATACCAAGTAAAGGCAGTAAGCGTAAACAGCAGCTTTACTTGCCATAATGTTGGTGCAACAGTGTAAGTGAACCAGTTCAGAGAGCCACAAATGCAGCATCATGCACAAACTGATAGTGATCCTATTCACAAGCAGCGTCCACTAAGTTTACTTACATGTTTTATTACCAGGTTAAAATTATTTGGTCATTTGTTTGGTCCATGCATTGGCAGGAAATTGTCATGAGGACGTTTGTCCAAAGCTGAAGTAGCTGAAAAGCTGCTGTAATTGAAACTTTGAAGCAAGTGACTCATTTTTGTTCTCTTCCTGTGTCTCTTGTCCTCAGGTTGCGGTCGGCCAGCCAGCGTGCAGCACGGAGACCTGCTGAACCAAACAGAAGCTAACCGGGGGTCTTTCCCCCCAGGCACCCTGCTGACCTATGGCTGTGAGCCTGGCTACACTGCAGATGGACCCACCACCATCAATTGCACCAATTCTGGAACCTGGTCCCGTCAACCTCCACAGTGTGTCCGAGGCACAGGTGAGCATGACTCAAAACACATATACCAAAGGCATAATTAAGCATTAGTCAAACCTGCTCGCAGAACATTTTGTTTACAGTGAACCTGTGATTTTTAAATGTTGCCTCTGTTTCTCAGTGTGTTCACCCCCCACCGAACCAGAGAATGGGGGCTACCGCTGTCACCCTTCCCCCTGTCACCGCCTCATCCAGAAAACTGTCATCGAGTACTTCTGTGATGAAGGCTACACTCTGAAGGGAGACTACAAGTTTCTCACCTGCCAGAACGGCGAGTGGGACAGTCCCATGCAGATCAGCTGTCGACTCACACAAGGTCTCGTCACCTCCTCCTTCTCTGTGCTGTCTTGTTTGTGAGCACATGTAACCTGATTCAAGAGATGTACAATCATTCTCATTTGCTCTTTATCATCTTGTGTCCCTCAGACAAGGAGCCAAGCTCTCCTCTGGGTATACCAGCTCTGTCTATTGTGGCATCCACAGCTAGTTCTGTGGCGCTCATCCTGCTTTTAGTGGTACTCTTTGTTCTTGTGCAGCCAAAGCTAAAATCCTTCCATCACAGCAGGTAAGATACACAAACACGTACATGTACACACCCTTAGATTCTCAGTTGTGAATATTGTGATATTCAGGCAGTTGAGACTATTGCCTTGTTTAAAGTATTTCACTCTTGACAGTGTTGACAACAGTGATATAGATATTACCTCTTGTGTTATTATTTTAATAGACTCCATTGTAAAGTTGTACCTAGGGAAGACAGTACTTCCCCAGATCATATCAGTAAAGTAGGTCAGCTTTTCTATGAGACCTTATTTCTCCTAACAGGATGTTTTATTACCTCTGCCTGTTACAGGTGGAGGTAATAAAACAAAGTCTGTGGCTCGCTGGGTACATTTTGTTTTGTATTTCATGTTACTGAAGAGGTTGAAACAGTTTTAGGCTTCAGTCTCCTAAATGTCTTAAAAACAGCATCATGTTTTTATATTTATTGCCATACTTATGTTGCCATTTAACATAGATGATTGTGTTCTTTCTGCGTACGCACATTATTCAGAAAGGTGTGTTTGAAATACTCGTTTTACAAGTTCACATTTCATAAATACCTGACAAATGACGGTAAAGGTATGAAGAATAAATCAGTCACTGCCTCTGCTCTGGCTCTGTAATTGAAAGACCAGAATGATTTGATCCAATCCTTGATCCAACAATCCACTCTTGTTGATTGTGTAGTGGCTGTGAGAACTTAATGCAGCCGACTATAAATGGATTGAACATTCAAATACCTCCAGGCATTGGTTCTGCTAAAGCATGGCACGCACATCATTATGTCATGTCTGTGAACTCAGCAAAAATGTTTGTGTGTTTCTTTGCCTTATTATTTGTCCCTTCGTCCTCAGGAGGGAGCAGGGAGTCTCAGGCCAGTCCAGCTCCGTCATGGTGGAGGGCGTCCAGGTTACACTTCCCTCTTATGAAGAGGCTGTTTATGGAAGTGGCGGACCCTGCAGTGCTTCTGGTCCTCCTCCTTCTCCACCACCTCCCCCAGCACCGCCAGAGTCTCGAGTCCCCATCGTGCTCTCTGAGGGTCTTCCTCAGGGAGCCACAGGAGGCCACGGCCCCAGAAGAACACGTCACCACAGAGACTTAGACTTCTGTCTCCCATCCACTTCCTCCTCATCATCCTTCTCCTCCCGCTGTCATGCAGAGACAGTGCTGGTTCATCAGGCCCCCTCTTTTTCATCATCATCTTCATCGCCATGGGCTAGAGAGCACCCTGGGGGTGCTTGTGCAGGCCCCCTTCCCCTGCGTAGAGACTCTGAGAGCAGTGATGACCACAGTCTCCTTTCTGTAACCTCTACAGATGACTTTTCTGATGGTAAGAGAAAATGGTCTGTTATAGTAACGAATATGGAATAAACGTTCAGGATAACATTTACCCTACTCACCACATCAAAATACTTTAATCTGAGAATAGCTTTACAATTGAGGAACCAGATGCAGACCCATAGCTTTTATTTGTTTGGCAGCAAACATACAGTTGACAGCTGGGCCAACATATGGGAACATGTTTATGGTATTATGATTGGGGGGTTGTTGTGCTCTGTTCTAATGTCGGCTCTGTTTCTTTGCAGATATTCCCTTGTTGAAGGAAGCATGAAGCCTGCTAGCCTGCTATCGGCAGCAGCAGACCTCCTATCCTCTGTTTCTCACTGATGACCAGGACTGACTATGGCTGTCAACCTACTTTCCTCGACTCCTCTCAGCCTCCAGCAGAGAAAAGACTAGAACTATGCCCATTCCCCATTGTAATGCCCTCTGCCATCGCTACTCATGCAGAGCAAAGCCAATGACCAGTACTCCCTTCACCAGAAGTAAGGATGAAGTACCAGTGTGTCAAACAAAAGATGAACCCAATCGATAAAGTGGTACCAGCTCAAAATGAATCCTGCAGATCCTATGTATATGAATAAAACGAACATACCCTGTCCAGGTTGTGTACTAACGGCTATGTATTATAATACATTTGCCTACTCCCGGTTACAGTTAGAGTTCTCTGTATTAACAATGCTAACAGATGCTTCATTGGAGAAGGCTGTAACCGTTGAGACACGTCACCTCTGTCTGGATTGACTGTAACTAAAATAAGTTGATGTTCGCTGCTGGCACTGCAGGGCTCAGAAACAGAATCGTCTTCCCGCTGTACTTGAAGAGTTGTGAGTGACGGCTGGGTTTTTGTTGCCCTCTCTGTGAATGCTGCATGTTGTTTTGAGTTATTGCTGTCACGGCACGGTGGCCATCTCTGAATGAAGCATGAAACCTCCACACTCTCTCTCTGTCTAGCTATCAGTGTATCCAGTTGGCATCTAGCATATGGACCGGTGGGATAGAGAACCACTTAACAAGGTCTAAAAGCTGGGTGAAGCATTTTTCAAAGCACCGTATCACACGTTTAACAACCGATCTGCTCTTTTCGTTTCTGCTGCCAGCCGCAGTCAGTATCTGGAAAGCAATTCTCCTGTTGCATGGGTGAGAGTGCTCTGTGTTTTGGTTCCAGGTGTGTACTATGCTTCTCACCTGTTTAGTGAGAGGGAGGAAAAAATGGCCCATTTTCTCTGAAAGCTAAATGGAGGGTTGTCTTTCAGCGAAGTGACTGGGCGCATAGCTAAACTTTAGAGTTGCTCGTGTTGTATTTATTGTTTTGTGTTTGGTTCCATTTGCTTTGAGTTGCAGAATCTGCGTGCGTGTGTGTATGCATGCTGGCGTGTCAGCTGGCCAGGCGAGGACATCTCCTCATATGGCGAGTCTTGATACAGTCATTTCCTGATTTGCCTGGCTGTCCCTGTTTTTCATCATAGGAAAATAACCTTCCCACGAACAATCCAGTGCCACTTTAGACAATGAGTCCACTACACATTGTGTGTGTTACCATTTACTTTACTCCAGCTAGAATATTCTTCCTTGTCAGTTGAATGGCTGGAAAACACGTCTCCTTTGGTGGAACGGGCTGACGCCCACCTTCACACTGAACTAAAGGCTGTCCACTTTTGTGCATTATTGACACAACTGCAACTGGGTTGCAGTAGAATAGTTTTTATTGTATGGCACCCCACCCCTAACAGACGCTCACTCCCGACTCTAATGCCAAGTGCAAATTTAAGAGAGAATCATGTTATTTTGTTAGAAGTCATCCTCTGTTTTCATTGCCACTTGAAAAGCTTTGGTGGCTGAGCCGGTCACCTTGGAAACAGGATGGGCTCGAATGGATCCTGAGAATTACTTTTCTAGCTTAACCGATTTAGAAAGAAAAACAAAACGCAACCTGTCGGGTTTTTTGGTTTTATTTGACATTTGTGGCTGTCTGTCATTTCAATGGCTACGTTATTAATGCAAACAGAATGTTGCCTTAGACTTGTACATTGTCTTTGTTTTATGTATAATCTTGAGCCTCTGTGTCGGTTGCTTTACAGGTTTGCAACATGCCCCCCCCCAATGGCCTTACTAAGTTTTTTTTTTTTTCTATTCTATGCATAAAACTGTCTTTATGTATTTATCAATGAGTTTACATTTATTGTGGACACAACTAAAGGAATGTCCATCCTTCTCTGTCCTCCCCTAGCTTTTCCAGCTACCGTGATGATTATGATGATGAACGTATAAGCACCTATATTTCACTAGTTCATTGTTTCTCTTTTGCTATAAGGCATTAAAATATTATAGGATTTTAAAAGAAAAGAACCTGACATTAATGTTGCGTTCAGAAGCACTGTTGTACGGTGTTGCTTCCCTAAAAATGTTTTTTTTTTAAGTACACAACCTGATTGAGTTTCAATGCTTTCAGCTTTGGTTTTTCCTCTTGTACATGGCAATGGGTGTGAAGATAGTAATTTAATATTTGTATAAAGTTTAATTTAATTTTACAGTGTGTATATAACTTTCTAATTAAAGCTTTCTTTTGAATGTGAAAGATGCGTCCATTATTAAATCCTGTGTGTGACTGTTTTGTCCTGACGCTGACACTACTTCTATGCTGCTATATATGATGGTAAATGAGTCACATTGTGATACCAGTTATAAAATGATATATCGCCACAGTAATGTGATCCAGTTAATCAGGCCAAAGGTCAATTAGAATGGCGTTGAGGAGCGTCTATGCTATTAAATGTACTCCTGTGTGCCTTAAGTCCAAAACCATCTTGCTCTAAATGTTGACCATAATTTCCTTTTGTTGTATTGAAGTAGTTTTACATAGCGTGGAGCCCAGCGGGGCGAGACGCTCTGCTGCTCTGCATAAGCCGATCTCCGTCCTCCGCGTCTCTGTGTCCGAGAGACACCTAGTGGCCAGACCGTGTATTACATACACGCCGAGGCAGCGGCGTCCAGTTCGGAGCCCTTCGGCTGTTTTCGTGTGCTGCAGTGTCATACGTAGAGCCCCTCCCTGAAGCAGCGGCTCCATTTTGTTTGATTGTGTAGTCTGCGGTCTCTGTCGACCTCCAGCAAAAAGCACCGCTAGGACCAGCCCGGGAGGTTTGTGTACGGCGATTAAAACGCGCGGTTCACGGCTTTACCTTGAGTCCAATCTGCCTTTTATGTGTATTTGAAGTTGCCTTAAATGAGCAGCGCGGTTTGATTAAGCTGAGCAACGCTAGCTAGGCCTTGCAGGTGGCTAATGCTAACGGTTAGCTCTGTAGTAAAAGCGACGCGTGTTTTGCTGGTCTGACGTTTTCTTTCGTGTCTCTGCTCAGAACTGCAGCCGACAACCTCGAGATGAGCGGATGTCGCATATTCATCGGCCGCCTCAGCCCCTCGGCCCGAGAGAAGGACGTGGAGAGGTTCTTCAAAGGCTACGGCCGCATCCGGGACATCGACCTGAAGCGAGGCTTCGGGTTCGTGGTGAGTGGCGCGAGGCTACGTCTAAGTAGGTCAGAGAGGCACAGGTGTGCGGGCAGAGTAGCACCGGGATCCCACGTGGAAAGGGTTGAAAGTAACTCACGGCACATGTATGTTTCAGGCCTGGAAGGCTTTTGTGATCCGCGGTCGTTGAACAGCATGACAGACGTGCAGAGTAATTTCCAGAGCCTCCCTTTTAATCAATCTATCAACCGCAGACGGCTGGAGTAGGAGTCCAGAGCTGTCAGTCACATCCTGCTCTGCGTCTTCGAGCTTGGTGTAACTGGAACCGGTTCAAATCAGAAATCAGCTTCCAGTTACACCGAGCCGACTCCATTCTAGTTTACTCCCAGTCCCTCTGGTATCTACGACCACACGGAGCAAGGATCTGTGTGAAGGGCTGGATGGAGCTTAATGTGGTCGCATATGCCCTAAAGCCTGCGTCGGTAGTAAATGCATTTACCTTTTACTGTAGGAGTTCGATGACCCCAGAGATGCTGAGGACGCAGTGTATGAGCTTGATGGCAAAGAGCTGTGTAATGAAAGGTAAGACTATCGTTGTAAATGGTTTTCTCTGTAGCTGAACTTCACCAAACATTATCACTGAACCCGGATGTTTGTTGAACGCCAGGGTGACCATTGAGCACGCCCGCGTTCGCCTGCGAGGTGGCCGCGGTCGTGGTGGCAGCGGTGGAGGAGGACGTTTCTCTGACCGCTATGGCCGAGGTTCCCAGAACAGTCGGAGGTAAGATGCTCGCACCCGTACTTACGATGGCAGCAGTTTAGTTGTTTAATGATTGAGTTGATGGAGCTTGTGCGCATTAAGATCTCTCTCTTTTAGCCGAAACCCTCCTCCGATGCGCACGGAAAATCGCTTGATCGTCGAGAACTTGTCGTCTCGCGTCAGCTGGCAGGTCAGTATAAGCATGTTTTTAGACGTAGCAAGCCTGTACCAGCTGCAGCATATGTTTTACTTCCAGCAGTCTGCCACCAGCAGCATACATACAATGATCTAGAAGTGATGCTAAAAACAACTCAATCAAACCGTAATTATGTATGTAGTCACCAGTGTATCAGTAATTTATTGTAAAGAAGCCCAGATTGTTAATCCAAATCATTACTTTGATAATCTGAAGGTTAATAGTTCAGAAAGTAGTAACAGCAACAAAACAGTTAATTTGTTCCTGTTTTCAAATTTTAACCAATTCTTCACCCCTTTATTTGCCAGCCTGACTGTTGTGTCATATGGAAGAGCTCGCTTATGGTGGAGTTAACCCCTTCTGGGTCCTTCTGTCTGGGTTGAGCCTGTGGTGTCAGCCATTGTGTCCTACTCCTAGTTGATGCCTGCTGGTCTTGTGAGCGCTCGCTCCACACTAGAGGCGCTGGCGGCCCCTTCGCTCGCCTGCAACGCCTGATGTGTGGTTGAGAGCGAGAGAGAGGAAACAGAGATTTGGCAGAGAGAAAGGAGAGCAAAGAGTGAGAGTCGATGGTGGTGGCGTATTGATCGATGGTTCGTTAATTTGAGGGGCTTCGATCGATATCCCCCCTCCCTTCCCCCTGTGATGTC
Organism: Macropodus opercularis; assembly: GCA_030770545.1. Lineage (NCBI taxonomy): Eukaryota > Metazoa > Chordata > Actinopteri > Anabantiformes > Osphronemidae > Macropodus > Macropodus opercularis. Next base: position 2,967,503 of record CM061112.1, read on the forward strand.
CCCGCACATCGCGAGAGAGTGTGAATTCCTCCCAGGTGCCCATGGATTTAATCTGCTGTTATGGTGGGCTCGGAGAGCCTGCGGCCCACCCCAAAGGGTTTCGCTCTCAGGTAGTAGTTTCCTCTCTTCCACCCTGTTCACTCTCTTTATTGAGGTGGGGTGCCGAGACAGGGGCGCTTCCGGCGCGGAGCCCTGACCTTGCCAGGATAACTGGGGCTCTGGATGCCAAACGCTGCCCAGGTGGTGCCAATGCAGTTCAGTTCATGCAGATGGTGTCCAACCGTCTGTATATGTAATGAGCTGTGGGTCCAAGCATTTTAAAACTGTTACACATACTCAGCCTTTCCAGTAATATCATTTGTCAAAATAGTTTGAAATCTGATTTGGCACACACACACACACACCTTTTTTTTTTCAAGTTTGTATTGTTTTATGTAAAATAAAATGTTTGGCTGCTTGAACAGTTTTTTAGGTTCTTGGACTCATCCGCCTTATCTGCTGTAGCCTGTGTAGCCCTCTCACAGTCTGACTATCTCTCTTTGGAGGTATATCAGTCCTGTTTTATGCCTGTGCCCCGAGCCTCTCCGTGAGTTGACTGTTGTTTACGAATATAGGACCTGAAAGATTTCATGAGACAAGCTGGAGAAGTGACATTCGCTGACGCACATCGACCCAAGCTCAATGAAGGGTAAGGTGTCCAATAGCTTGAACTGGCAAATGAGGCGTGTTTATTTTTAATTATAATGCCTTGTGTTGATTTTACAGGGTTGTTGAGTTTGCCTCTTACAGTGATCTGAAAAATGCCCTTGAGAAACTGTCAGGAAAGGAAATCAATGGCAGGAAAATCAAGCTGATTGAGGCAGCAAAGAAGAGGTGGGTTTTCTGCTGGAACCGTCACACAGGATGATGGATTTACAAATGGGTGTATTTGCTTCATCCCACTTCTTTTTTTCCTCTTCCTCAGGTCGAGAAGTAGATCCCGGTCTGAGAGCTCATCTCGCTCACGGTCTCGCTCTCGTGGTCGCTCCGCATCGCGCTCTCCCAGACGCTCCCGTAGCCCTGCCAAGGGCCACAACCATTCCCGTTCTCGTAGTGGCTCTCCTGCTGGTGGTGCATCATCTCCAGCGTCCAAATCGAAGGAGGCTGCCAAGCGCTCCTCCAAGACGAGCAAGTCGGCAACCCCACCCTCCCCTCCGCCTGCTCAGAGAGCCTCAGTCTCCCGTTCCCGCTCCCGTTCGCGCTCCCGTTCTCGTTCTCCTTCTACTGACAGCCAGCGCTAAACGTTGTATTTCAGTATTAGGGGAATCGGTAGTAGAAACGAGTTGTTTCAGCAGTAGATGTTGGCAGACTGGAGCTCTCATGAACCCTTGTGAGACGTGGATGAAACAAGTTTTTTAAGTTTATTTATTTTTAAAAAATGTTTTTCCCTTTGGGGCATTTTTCCATCGGGGCTTTTTTCCATCGCTGTTTTCAGGTTGTCAGTTTATTTTTATTGTCATTAAAAAAAACTTTAAATTAAATAAAAGGAATTTCAAAAGCTGCACTGAATTGGCCCATATGTATGTTTACACCCAGTGACTCGTCATTTTAAACATGTTCACCCAACGAGGCTGCAGCTCCATCACTGCTGTGCCATAATTTTTCACAGACTACTCCCACACCAAACCAGCGCCTTGATTTACGGTTACCGGGCCCATAATCACAGCAAAACCTTAGAGGGAGTCTATCTTCCTCAGCGGTCCTTGGATGCTTCTGATGAGATGTGCAACTACGTTATTTTTTGTGAAATCTTTACTTTTAGCTGGAGAGTTTTGACTTTGTGTGTTTCAAACCCTTGCGCCCACCGCAGCTGCTGTGTGATATCCACAAAGTAGGAGCCAGCGTGTACATTTGTACCTTGTATCATATCAAGATTACTGACAGTAGTTTAAATACAAACAATAATAACTGGCAGTGGTGATGTCAGTATCAAGAACACGTGGACAATTAAGCACAGGAGACATGTTATGGTTCTGACATTTCCCAGCGGCGACAAACTTTAATTGTGTGTCGGATGTTTGAGGACAGGTAAACGCTTGGATTTGCGTTAATGCAGTTGACTCTAATTGTAATGGATGCTCTTGTTTTGGATGTTTGTGTACAGCATTGCAGACTTTTATTTTTCATCTGTATAAATGTTATTCAACGAACACGTGTTACTGTGACTCAAATGAACATGTTAACCAGCGTTGGGGGAAATAGTTTTGTACATAGTTTTATTTTCAGTGGGGTTTGGCTCTTTGTATGGTGTAGCAAGACAACATTTGAAAGTCATGAATTTTGTGTTTACCTGTGATTTATAATGAAACATTTACAAATAAATTTACACGTTACCAACCAACAATTGGGAAGACCTTTAAGTGAATAGCAAAAGTTACCGGGATTTAACATGGCTTCCCTACAGATGCACCTCAGGGTTTAATGTCCGTTCTTCACACCACCCCCTCAGAGCCGTCCCTCAGCTTGTCTGCTGCTGTGATCTGGTGTGTTTCTGTAGGGTAGATGAGGAAAATGTCTTGAGCCAGAATACAAATGAACAGGTAGCACCAAGTACCATGGACCCTTAAAGACATATGAGGCTATATGTTATTGCAGCATTAGGCCACTTGAAGTCTCACAGATATAGATTGTGTCTCTTCTTAATAGGCTTTCAGAGTTATCAACTTTAATGAATTATTAGAAAATAATACTTGCTGTTTTACTCAAACAAGTAAACGTTGTTGTACTATTCCTACTTGAGTTTAAGCTAACATGAAAATGAATCGATGTATTGAAAGGACTTCATCATCTCTCCCCTCTTTCTCTTTTCACCTTTCTCTTTCTGCGTGAACCTCTGGTGACACCTGAACAGCACGATGAGCGCCAGCGCCTCCGTCACCTGGAAGAGCACGTAGACCATGGGGAAGAGGAAGAGCGGGCCAATCACCTCCGGGGAGAAGGCTATCTTCAGTATGGTGGAACACAGCTGGATGTTCTGACATCCGGTCTCCATAGCAACGGTCCTTCGCTCCCTGGTGGGTGACGGGAGAGGGCAGAGTCACAGATGCAATAAAATACTCACATGACTTTATCAGAGCTTGACTTTACCTAAATCAACATGTTTTGATCAGCCACACGTTATAAATGCTTCAGTGGTTAATGTCAGTTACTTTCTCCACATCAATTATTAGTTGTCAGCACTTAAATTCCTCAAGGACCCCCAGCAAACCAATGTGTTAAAACACAAAGGATGTCTTTTTATCACGTTGTAGGCCATCTCGTCTGCTGTGACGTATCAGAGTGTGAACTGGTGCTGGACGTACGATTGATTGAGTTTGAAGAGTGAGGATATGATGTATCCACAGGAGTAGCCTATGAAGGGCATTAGAGCCCCGATGGCCACGAGTGGAGGAGACAGCACCAACAGGAGGGAGCGTCCGATAAAGATGCCGGAGATGATGCTGATCCCCACAGCAGAAAGCATCATGATGGTGAGACCGACCTGAGGACCGGCACAGGAAAGGAGACATGAGCATCTTCCTCACCCCTTCACGATTTATCCTGCTTTACGTGGCCACTCACCCTTGTGATTGTCTTGGCGTACCGCGGCCAGTAGTAGTTGATTAGGATGCCGGCGCCGCAGGGTATGAGGATCATGAACAGCGATGTGATGATGTCCACGTAGGGCACAGTGTTCTGCAGGTCACCGAAGCCCTGACAGTAGACGTAGAGCAGAAGGGGCATCATGCCCAGAGCCAGCAGCGTGGAGCAGGACGTCATCAGGATGCTGAGGAAGAGAACAGGCCTCAGCTGATAGTAAGAGACGATGCAGTAACAGCAGGCAAACAGTTTTAGTCACCGTTGTTGTATAATCAGAGGACTTGAACTAAATAGTTTGATGGCATGTGCAGGGCTGTACTTCCTGGTTTCTCCTCTGCTTCCCTTCCAGTAATAATCATCCTCAGCTGGACTTAAACGCATGGAAGGACTCTTCACCACATCCACCTTGGCGCTTTTTGCTTGGAGCGTCTGGTCAGTTTGTTCTCTCCTGTTTTCATCTTACCTTCTGATGGCTCCCTGCTCCCCTTGTGTTTTTGGGGTCAACATTTTCATTATGTGATGTGTAATGAATGTTTAGGCTTCTTTATTTAGCGTTAACGTTAGACTACTGCCGTGAAAAAGTACGTCAGACGCTTTTAGACTGTAATTATGACTTGTTGATCTATTATCTCTGGTGGTGTTTTATTTGTGTCTGCCGTCATTAATGTTCCAAACTTATCGTGTAACTGCAGGTCAGATAAGGGGCTCAGGTGTCAGATAGAGCAGGAATGTCCTGAACAACGCGCCTCAATGTTCACGCCTGTTCCTGTGTGGGGTGAACGACCTGGCGGTTGGTAGTAAATGGGTTTGGTGTTGTCTTATTAGCATCTAAATAATAAGGCTTGTGTCCTGCAGGTCATTCAACTCTTCTAATCATAGTCTGTTCACCTTGTGCTCTCTGACATTAATTACAGCTGCTTGAAAACCAGTGGTAGCAGACTGGTCCATTTCCACACGTCCCTACAGTGAGATTATCAGGTAAACACTGCTCACGCTGAGGACAATAGTTCATTGACCGGAGCTCAGCTAATGACTCCTGCTGTGATATTAGACACTAGTGTTCAGGTTATATTCTAATATGTGCTCTCATTTGCCTGCAGGTTGATGCTCCAATAAAACCTCCTGTATTTGTTGGCAGGTACCTCAGGTTCATGTCTCCCTGCAGAGCCAGAGCCAAGATGTTGGACAGGTTTCCTCCTGGACAGCAGCCACAGATCAAAACCACCACAGCCGTCATCTCAGTCAGCTGGAACGCCTACGGCATCAAATGGTATTGATGTCTCGCAGTGTTAGATACTGACGACATCGCCATGAAACATATACGTGTGTATAAGCAAACCTGTCCCACCTTAGCGAGGCAGAAAGCTGTGAGAGGCATGATGCCGTACTGGGCCAGCACTGCTGTCGCCACCCCTTTAGGCTTCATTATGTGACGCTGGGGGGGGGAGCAAAAGCAATTTGGTATAGAAACTACAAAACTATTTATTTTCTGAGCAGGTGATTATGTGTGAACGAGCGTCACCTTGATCTTGGACACCTCCATGGTGCATCCTAGTGAAACCATGGTGATGAACAAGACTATTATTAAAAGCACGTTGATGGTTTTGTCCATTACTGGCGACATTAAAGCCCCGTAAACAGAGCTGGTGTTAGCAGCCGTCACGTTGATGGAGGAGCTGTCATTTTGCAACAAATCTGGAGCAGACAGCAGATCTGCCATGTGGCCCATGGTGGAGTCTGTGGTGGAACTGAGTTGTAATCCTAAAGCAGAAAGACACAAATGTGGATGCAAAGGTGTAAGACAATAGCTATCAGTCAAACATGAAGTGATAATCCCACTCGTTACTGAGAGCACGTTCATAAAAGAACTAGACGAGACCTAAATCTGTTTGTGAAAAGACAATTTGAGGAACCGTCCTCCGTGCTCATGCCCACTCCAAGAGAAACCTCAAGATCCAGCAGCCTGATCATTTTAGTAACGTCTGCTTTGCTAATGTTGCTACATGACACCAGCCGAAAGGTCAGTGTTTCATCAGACCTGATTAGCCTTCGCAGTGAATGTAATCTGAGTTCATAGTGCACCTTTTATGGTCCTGAGAACCTTTAGCCTAATATTCCTATCGATTCATTTGTGTAGACAGGCAAGTCGACATTTTCCATTTGCAGAACGTAGCCCATTCTCTAACAAGCACTGCCCTGAAGCGTACGAAGTGCGATGAATCTGTGCAAGTCTAAAGAGGAACACGCAGCAGGTGCTTTTTCCAAACCTTACTCCTCTTTGTGCTCCGGTGCCAGCAGAACCTCCAGCTTCACTGCTGCCAACCACATCCTCCCTAACGGTGCGCTTTCATGCTGAGCGCAGACAAATTACTTTCACAGGATTTTCCGTTTTCTGTTTTGCACATTTAAAAAGCTCAAACACCATAAATGCTAAATCTCACTGCAGGTGAGAATTGCTCACTTATTCTTGGAGGTCAGTTTTTGCAAAATAGAAGAAAACCCTCAAGAGGACTTTCCAGAAACAAATCTAACAGGTACGTTTGCAGCTCTGTTTCATATGCTGTTACCTGCTGGGGTCAGAGGTTCCTCCTCTTCTTTCTTCTCTTCTCAGCAAAACAAAATCTCCTTCTTCTGTGTTGTCAGTTTCTTCTTGTCAGCTACAAGTGACACATGAAGGCTACAGTTGGCTACAAGTGCCATCTAGTGCACGGCTAACTTCTGGAGGGAGGGTTTCACGTTCCACCTGCAAAGGCTTCATCAAGGAGCAGGTTTATATATCCTCCTGGAGTTATTAAGTCGCTGACACGCTGATGGCCTCCAGTGGGCGGGACTTAGTCGTACAGACCACCTGAACTCAACTGAACATCTGCAGAGACTACGTTGCTCAGAGGGTGTCGTGTTATGGGGGTTGACTGGCAGGACACTAGCGTGGAGCTAGTGTGGACCGTGGGCCAGTGATTGGCATGTGCTACAAAGTCTCCATGAAGTGGATCAGTTTCACTGCATTCTTTGATCTTAGGTGTATCAAAAGATCTGGTTGAATTTTTGAACACAAATGTGACAGGTGCAATAGACTCCAGCACCCCAGCGAAACCCAACAAAGAAAATGGTTTGGATGGATGGATGGATGAGTGGATGAATGGATGAGTGGGTGGGTGGGTGGGTGGGTGGATGGATGGATGAGTGGAAGGCTGGATGGGTGGATGGATGGATGAGTGGAAGGCTGGATGAGTGGGTGGATGGATGGATGAGTGGGTGGGTAGGTGGATGGATGGATAGATGAGTGGAAGGCTGGATGAGTGGGTGGATGGATGGATGAGTGGGTGGGTAGGTGGATGGATGAGTGGAAGGCTGGATGAGTGGGTGGATGGATGGATGAGTGGGTGGGTAGGTGGATGGATGGATGAGTGGGTGGGTGGATGAGTGGATGGATGGATGGATGAGTGGGTGGGTAGGTGGATGGATGAGTGGGTGGGTAGGTGGATGGATGGATGAGTGGATGGATGGATGAGTGGAAGGCTGGATGAGTGGGTGGAAGGCTGGATGAGTGGGTGGATGGATGGATGAGTGGGTGGGTAGGTGGATGGATGGATGAGTGGGTGGATGGATGGAGGAGTGGGTGGATGGATGGATGGATGAGTGGGTGGATGGGTGAATGCACCAAGTCAGCCTGTTCATGCAAAGAGCAATGACATAAAACAAACAAAACAAAAATAAGTAGAGCAAATCCTTTTCATTTCATACACTGTGGATTATGCTGTTTTTCCACATCCTGTTGACAGATGATGCTTTTCAGTAAATCCTCATAATACTGAAGACTGAATTCACTTGTATTCAAGATGCCAGGCACCAAATCATACTTCACTGCTTTACTATGAATCTGATGGTATACAGTGGATCCCCTCCCCTCTCTTTCAAAGGAGCTTCACTCAGTACTGACAACAATGGCGAATGCAAACTGGGGCCCTTCCAGTGTAGCTGACAAAAGGACGGCATTTTAATGGTTCAACAGGTCTGTCTGTAAGGACGTAGGGGGAGGGCAGGGACTCTGCTCTGCCTGGACTGATCATCCTCTCTGTAATCACAGCCGACTGCTGCACATGCCGCGAATTTCACTACTTTTTTCTCCTAGTCAGAGTTTTCTGGTCTAAATGGTACTTTGACGCTCCGTAACTTGGCTGGTAGGCCACGGGGAAAATATCAGAGCACTGCTTAATTATCATATTATTTCTGTAACATTATGTAAATGTAATGTACCATTCTTTGAGGTCATTTATATGCATCTATAGCACATGAAGCACATAGTCTGTCTTGACGTCATCCATGAAGATGAAGAGGCTGTACCGCAGCAAATGCATTATTAAAGCCTGGCCTTATTGTGTTGTCATCCTTTAAATAGGCTACGTGGTTACGAGCATGTTTCTGCGTGACCCTGTTTGACTGTGCTGCTGCAGGACATGCAGTATTTTTCTATAAAATGGGAGATGAGCGGTAAAATTGGCAGAAAGGCGAAGGTGCAGAGGTAGGAGGACGACGAGACTGGCTTGAAAGCAGCGGAAGGGCATGGAGGTCAGTGCGGGTCTAAAGCCCTGTGTCTGAAGGGAAGGAGACGGAGGACAGGGTGTCGCCTGCAGCTGCTCTGGCCTCTTGACCTACTGGGGAAAAGGATGAAGCTGCTCCCAGCTTGTTTTTTCTACACACGGTCTGATCCACTGTTGCAGTGCAAAAATAATCCACACTCTAAGCTCCTTATCTACATCACAGTTTGGTGAGAGAGTAGATTATTCACAATTTGACCCGTGACCACCCCCACACTATGAAACACATTTTTTTTCTTTGTTTACAAAAACAATCTAATGTAAAAGAAATGTTGTTATAGTGCATCATGAAACGTGGGCTATAAGCCAAGTGCTTAGGGCTGAAAATGTGCCACATTTTATTATACAGCTTTCTACTGATTTTAATTTTCTTAATCAATTAGTTAATTGCTCCATGAAATGTTGAATATGAGTCAGAAATGACCTGTTTGTCTGGGCAGCAGGCTAAAAGCAATGATACTCAGGTAGGCGTGTTTAAAACATAAAGGTTTGTATGTTTGGAGCTGGAATATTCGTTTTGTATTTGTATTGACCATCAAGTAAATAAATGAGCGCGTTGGTTTGCTGACTGTTTCAGTTCTGCAGATGTGGGTCTGCAGTCACGTGGGTTTAGACTGAGTAATCAAAAAGTAGGAAAAAACAGAGGTCAGTACACGAGGCTGCATTTGAAGTCGTGAAACACCTGACTCGTACATATTTGTTTGCTGTTATCAGTGGATCTGTGCGTGCGTGCGTGTCTTTAGTGCGTCCATAAAATCCACGTGTCTCAGCCATGGCCCTGTTTAGCTGCTCTGACATAGACGTACGACACAAACTACATTTCCTACAAGGCTTTTAAAGGAGAACCACGTTGTGACGTTGCGAGAGAGCTCGTTGACTCGTGGGCGTTGTAGTTTACCAAAAACCAAAGCCTTTCTATTTAAGGATGTTGCAGCGGTCTATGCGGCCATCGAGCTCACCACTCGACAAACATCCCATTGTAAAATCGTCTGCGTTGAAATAACCATGGAGGGATTACGTTTTACTCGACGACGCGCACAATCGCTGCCCGAGCTACTCCAACTCCCAGACGCCCCTTGGATGTGGCGCATGCGTGTCGCGCCGTGGTGGCCGTGTGTGCGTGAGCGGAGTCACGTGGAGACGACAGAGTCCACCTCGGTTTGTCCAAACAGAGCGTGAGCTGTTAGCAGTCTGTCTGTTTGAGCGCCGCTCGGTGCTAAACTGATTCATGTTGTTTTTTAGCCGCACGTCCCTTTAAACTAGACTATTTTATCGAAGAATGAGTGATAACGATGATATCGAAGTCGATAGTGACGTGAGTATGGCCACTTTTTTGCCTTTTAATGATGTTATTTTGTAGCTGGTGATTTAGCTGAACTAGCCCGCTCGGCTAGCGTTGCGTTAGCCCTCCATCGGCTGGCTAGCTCTGCTTTTCTGTTTCACAAGTATTTTTCCGGACTCTAGTTAACTGGTAGACATCCGTAGCGTTTCTCGCCGCACAGATTTGCTAATCTGCTAAATTTATTTACTCTCTAGTGACTTCAGCGAAACAATAAGATTGGCTGAACAATCGTGGCTACAATTGTACTTTTTGTTCTGTTTCTTTGCAGGAAGAATCACCGAGATATCACTCTGTGGTGCGTAATGCTGGGGGGGATTTGTCCAGGGTCGAGATATGTTTCACAGTTGTTGCAAACTTAATTTATTCACCACTCTCTGCTCATTTCTTGGTGTTTAACCGAGGGGTAAGATTGTGCTGTAGATGTCGATAACACGTCAAAGGGGGGAACCTGCATCCTGTTTAGTGAAACAACTGCATTGTCATAAATGAATATTTGTTTATGGTAAATGCGTTCGCGGCTCCATACGTTTCTACGTCAGCCGATGCTGCTCGGCATCGGCGTTAGCACTGCGGGGTGTCCCCCAGCCTGTGTACGCGGCTGTAGGGAGACGGTGACACGACGGCTATATTTAGACCAAAGCTTTATCCTGCTACAAAGCCGTGTTTGTCGCGTCTTTATTGTTTTCTCCGCTCATCGCGAAGCTTTGTGTTCGAGGTGTCAGTCCGGTCGTCGCTCGGTGCCGCTTCCCCCGGCGACTCTCGTCGCGCCGCGGGGATCCCGCTCACGCACGTTGCGATCATCTGCTTCGTGTCCGCAGACAGACTCGCACGCTTTGAGTCGCGTCCCCAGTCAGGTGGGGGGAGAAAAGGTGCAGAGAGGGGCCGCGGCCGCGCCTGCATCTCGGACGAGCCTTCGTGCCAGGAAGCGGTGCTGCGGGATGTTTTCCTGCGTTGCAGCCGGTGATTAGAGCCATCTTCCGTCTGCAGGCCACCGAGGGCTGGCAGCCTGAATGAATGACGTATAGCTGCATCGCATACCGGCGAGAAAAACACCCTGAGACTTGTTTGATGCACAGACGGCTCGACACGACGCCTTTAATCCATCCAGTCACAGGCAGAACGCGGGGAAGCTTTTAAACAGCTGGCCTCAAATTCTGCGTTTTCATTTTTGATGTAAATATAGACGAGAGGCGTTTTTGCTGGTGTTTTCTAGCAGATCTCAGCGATTTGTCTTTAACGCTGCTGAGCTCAACTGGAGAACCATTAAAACCTAAATTCAGTTCAGTTATCATTTAATTTACTTGCTGAAGCTATAGACATAAGTAGATTTGACCTCACGGCCCTTTGTCCCAGTCTGTTCAATCTTCTCCTAAATGAATGAGCTTTAAAATCTACTCTGAAACATCACAATTCAATTGCTCGCATTAATTTTTTTATAGATATGGATCAGTTTAGCTTCTGTTTGTTTACCTTAAATGATTTGACACCAAGTGTGAATGTACAAACGGTGGCTACAGACGGCCCATAACTCAGGCAACAGCCAAGATTTTTCATATTTATTTTTGCTAGTTTCAAAATGAGCGCTAATGAGCTTCAGCTGTGTAAATTCACCGTGAGTAGAAGTCATTGCAGCAGCCGCAGGCCTGTGTTAAATGTGACTAACATTAAAGCTGCAGCTCCACGTTCAAGCAGTAGTCCAAACACAGAAATACCATTTGAACCTGATCATTGGTTCTGCGTGGCTCAGACTGTGGGCCTGTGGTCTGCAGATACGTTTCAGTAAGTGAGATAAGGCTGGAAAAAAACAGGATGTGACGGAACATTTTAAATAATCGAAGACAAACGAGCTAAAATGCTAATGATTTGCTGCTTTTCTGTTTAAAATCACTGTAATTAAAATATCTTTACGGGTCACATTTCAACATAGGCATTTTCTCTGTTTGCTTACATTTTGTAGACCAAGCGGTGGCTCAACGATCAATAAATACATTAGCCAGTAATGGACAGGATTAGCGTTTGCAGCTCGGATAGCGAAGGGTATTATTTTGCACCTTTACTTTTGCAACAGTGAAGCGTTTGGTTTATTAGTGATTTTCGTCATCGGTGGTGATAAGGTGAGCGGCTGAAGCTCAGGCGGTGAAGCAGATCGTCCTCTAACCACAGGGTCAGTGGTTCCCTCCTCGTCTCCTCTAGTCCACATGTTGGGTCAAATGTTTGCGTGTTCACTTGCAATGTGCTTAATTCAAATTCAACCAAATATAGGGAGGTTTGGCATGTTCTGCACCTGCCTGACAGGGTTGTAGGTCAGTCGGTGGGTGCCCCACTAAGAAGCCTGCATTTATGCCGGTATGGCACCACAACTCACCTAGTTATAGTGTGAGTAATATACCGTGAAAGAACATTTGTAAACCACACAGTTTATTGTGTTGTTGCCGTTTTTAGTTCCTCTGGCTTTATTGTACAGGTGGTTTTGTTTTGTTGTTGGAGTTGATTATTTGGATGTGGGGAGGGAAGCAGACTTTTAGCTGTGGATTACTGAATTTCAGATGACACACCTAGAAGTGCCCACGTTCATTAGAGCGTTAGACACGAGCAAATACCCACATGTTCATTTAACCCACTCGGGCACTTAATGCTCAAAATTGCATAGTAATTTTATGTGGAGCCGCTTTGGAGAGTATGGTTTGAGCAAAGATCTTCATTAACTTTGAATGATTCATAATTAAATCATGATCAAATAAGAACTCATGTTAGGTTTCATTTGGTGCTTTGTGCGTCCACACTTCCTGTTCACAGCTTGGAAATGTTTGTTCTTTATATACTAATATAACCTTGGTACCTAAACAGCAGAGCGTTGCCTCTAATCTCCCTTGTGCTCGTTGGATACGTAAAGACAGCCACGTATGCGCTGTTGTACTGAAACCCTGCAGACCTGTAAATGCACATGCCATCAGCAGCAGTCATGTGTTTATGGAGGGAGTGGAGTCCCGCCTTTCTGTGGCTGCTGCCATGATATGCAGAGACACACGGTCCTGGTGGACTTGATCCTGGACGGGAATTGTGCAACAGGCCTAGCAGCAGCTGTCACCGGGAATCACAAGATGAGCAGTGGAAGTGAGCGAGTAGCTTTCACTTCAGTCTCGTTTGCGCGACGCTGGGAGTCACTTTCTTCTACGCGGTGCTTGAGTCCCACCTTACACATTGTCCATCTCCACAAAGACGACAGTGAAGGCGTGTTTCAGCCTGTCTCGCGGTGGCTACCTTGTGAACAGAGTGAGTCAGATGCCACTTCAGCTTTGGAGGATGCTGTCATCCTGAGGTTTTGTTCTTAATAGTTAAATCAGGTTTTTGTAGGATGTGGGTGAAGTGAGATGATCAGAGGAGCAGGCCCTGATTGGACGGTAGACTTAATGTCTCAACCTGGTGACAGCATGGATTAGTGCAGAATCAAATGTGATTGGAGGCTGTGACGGGTTGAAAAACGGGTCAGACTATAGGCAAACTGATCTCCTGCCTGGCTCTGGTCATGTGGTTGCAGCAGCCATCTTGTGCGTCTGCAGTCTAATTAGAATGCAAATGTGTGGTTGAAATTTGCAGCTTGTTAGTGGCTGTTGCACAAGCCTCTGTGTGTGGAGGACATAAAGCGAGGGCATGTGATCAAAGCTGTGTAATAGAAGCTCAGGGCCCTTTGGGGAGTTCTGGTCGAGAACACAACCAGCTTCCTTATCTTTGAGCTTTTTCTGTGCTTATAAACCCAGAGTTTTAAGCCACAAAAAGCAAAAGTTGAATAAAGGCTTCATAAATCTACGGGTGGGGCCACTGATTAATTCACCCTCTGGGTCCACCCACCTCTCAGCACATCTGAATGACTGGACTGTGTCCACTTTGACCTGGTCGTGAATGTGAACGGCTGCTTCTGTGTGCTCCCCTGAAGGAGGTGGGACAGAAGCTCTCCGAGGGGGTCACACTGGAGGAGGGGGGTTAAAGGACAGGCCAGGCCCGAGGGCCACACAATGCAGGAACTGCCGCGATGCATATTGAACTGAGAGCAGCGTGGACTTGACTCCGCGTGAGTTTACTGATTTCAGTAAATCGCCATAAAAACATGAGCGCTGCCAGATGATGATGGACGGTTTCTCAAAGTGCACACGATCTTTTGTGGTAGTTTTCATTTACTGCTGCAGCTAAGTGTGAAAACCACATCTGGCACATTTCATCATGATTGTTCCTCGTGTATTTTCTTTCAGTCTTTCTTCTTACTGGGTGTTATATGTTTGTTAATGACTAGAAAAACTTACCTTTTGTAAAAAACATGTTTGTGCACTTGGATCCGGTTTTTACATCTTACTCTGGGCTGTGGTTTTGTTACCTTGTATTTTGTAGTCCAGGCTGGATTAACACGTGAAATGGCAGCATTTTGAAACCCCACTTTAACAGACTTCACACAGGGTCATGTTGATGAACTGTGTGAACTTGACCAGTTTTGCTGCTATAGAGCATTTTTTACTTTAGAGCTGAGTATAGTTTGTTTCAGCAGCTTGAAGGGAAACAAACTATTTTTGCAACATTCAGGAGGGAATGTGATGTTGGGATGAGGTGTCTTTGAGGAATAGTTTATAACAGCCTCGTGATTTTCTAAACGTTTAGTTGTCAAATCGCAGATACAGATGCTGTCGGTCGACTCAGTAGCCTAAAAACATCCCTCTGCTGTTTAAAATCAGAAAAGTTAGCATTTACAGCTAAACCAGTTTCTGGACAGTTGTTCACCTTCACGTTTGCATTTTGTGCATCACTCTCCTGACCAACTGGGCGCTGTGGTGTCAAAGCACAGTGGGACTTGGCAGCAGAGCGGTTTGTGTAGCTTTCACCAGGGACGGCTGAACACGCTGCTCTGCTGCCAGGCTGAAGGCCTTGTGACTCTTTTCATTGCAGGCAGACAAACGTGCACATCACAATGCGCTGGAGCGCAAGCGTAGGGACCACATCAAAGACAGCTTTCACAGCCTCCGGGACTCGGTACCCGCCCTGCAGGGAGAAAAGGTTGGTAAAGCCCAGACTGTAAGTCCCCCGGCGCGCACACACCCTGTCCACACTCTTGTTAAAAACATTTTGTGTGTAACACTAATATTTAATGTGACTTTTACTGCTGAAGATATTAAGGGCGAGGCCATTTTTACCATGTCCTAATTATAATGGTTTGATGTGAATATGCCGAGATGCAGATGTCTTAGCTTGTGTGTACGTCAGTGGAGGGGAAAAAGCTGAAGTAACTGGGAGGTGGACACATTGGCAGCAGTGAGCTAGTGATGCGGTGTAAATACTTTGACAAGCGCCAGGAAGTTATTATGAGGAAATTTAGTTGCTCTTTTCCTGTTTTGACATCCACTGCATTGAGAGTAGTTGGACTGGGTTCAGTAGCTGGGCACAGCGTAGTGTTTCCCTAATAGACGGACGAAGGGCGGGGGCTTTTAGTTCTCGGCCTCAGGGCCAACCTACTGGGTTTGTTTTGTCAAAGTACTCGAGTTTAAGTCTGTTCTGTGTGTTACACCAAGTTTTACGCATCCAGAGGCATCTTCTCGTCTCCAGTTTTAGGTGAACAATCCATGATCCAAACAGCTAAGATGCTAATTAAATGGAAAACCTAGAGCTTTTGTTTTATCCAAATTGATTAACTGACAACCCAGTAAATTAAATTATCAGTTATTATTATTATTAGTTTTCTGCTTAATACATGAATATATGCTTTTATAATGATGCACTATTTTTCTGAAGAGTGTGTTTAAGCTATTAGATCTTTAATTTAATGCACTGCAGGAAGTTGCATCTATGCATAAATCAGTGTTTCTATCAAACCCGGCCTAATGAATACTGGAGATCCTGCTGTGGTTTGGTGTGGATACAAATAGCTTGTGCTGCATCAATCAGGGATGTTGTAAATGTTTGCTAAACAAATGTCTGCAAACGTTTTGACGCTAATTTGCAGCCACTCAGCCAAGTGGCCTCCCAGTTTTTTGCTTTGTTTGCTGTAATCAAGGCAAACTGCGTCAGGGTCACGACCTTGCCTGTAGATGCTAGATTGAGGTGCTAGAGGCTTGTGGGAGGTTAAGAGCAGTCAAGCTGTGCAGGAACACAGAGTTGTCCTAGATTCCTGGTAGAGCTCTGCAGTGGTTTCAGGCTGTGCAGCATCATGACGAGAGCAAGAATGTTTGTCAGAAATGTGACTGTGTGTATACTTGCGTCATTGCTTCACTTTTTGCATGTGTCACTAACAGCAGTCTACCAAACAGGCGTCTCGAGCCCAAATCCTAGACAAAGCCACAGAGTACATCCAGTACATGAGGCGAAAAAATCACACGCACCAGCAGGACATCGACGACCTGAAGAGGCAGAACGCTCTGCTGGAGCAGCAAGGTAACGGCGTTGCTCTCACGCTGAGGTCGATTTGCATGTACCACAATATCCCTTTATTCTTGGTTGACTTTTTGAAAAGTGAATTTATGTGAATTTTTTGCCAAGCGTTTACAACTTTAAAATCAGAAGTGTTCTAAACTTTTCACGCGACACAAACTGAATAAATGCAGCAAAGCGGCCAATAACACACGACGGTAAAATGTCTCCGCGTTCAGTTTCATGCATGTGACGTTTCTCTTCGTAGTTCGTGCTCTGGAGAAGGTGAAGGGCTCCACCCAGCTCCAGGCTGGATACTCATCGTCTGACAGCAGCCTGTACACCAACCCCAAAGGCAGCGCTGTGTCAGCGTTCGACGGAGGCTCCGACTCCAGCTCCGAGTCGGACACAGAGGAGCCGCCCAACAGGAAGAAGCTCCGCGGGGAGGCCAGCTAGAGAAGCGAGCGGCTGAAATCCGGACAGAGCCGAGGCGGCGAGCTGCAGGGGAGGGTGAGAGGAGGAGCATCCCTCAGTGCTCTCGAGGCTCATCAAACCCTCCCCACTTCATGCCAACAACCGCCCCCTCGCCGTCCTCCATCGCTGGGTGGGCTCACTGGAGACTCATGACCCCTCAAACCTCCACAAGCCGCTGTCGCTCTCTCTGCCTAGTCTCCAGAACAGGAAGGAGGAAGTCAGATGGGTGGGAGATGACCACTTCAGTTCTTGAGGTTCCCCACCTTTCAAGCCCTCATTCTTTACTATTTCTGTCTCCTCCTCCCTCAAGCAACGTCAACAATCTAAAACCCAAAAAGAGGCAGCTTGACTACTTAAGGACTTGATGCTTTTTTTGTACCCTCTAAAGATCCCTCTTCCTCCCCCGGTGTTTGTTTTTTCCTTCCAGGGGGGAGGAGGACGCGTCAGGTGTACCCATCAAAGCACTGCTATGATATATATTTGTTTTTGTTATTATTCTCAATTAAAGAAACATGTTTAGAAATTTACACACACACCTAGATGAATTGTCCTGAAGACGTTTACCTTTTTAAAATAAAACTAAAATATTTGTAGCTTACTTTTTCCACTAAAGAATGTGAAGACGCTTTGAAGCAAATGTTAGCGATACCCACCTCAGGCCCACTGGATCGCAGATGTTTTCTGCCCGACACGTTTGTTAACACAAGATTAAAAAAAGAAAAGAAAAGAAAACATGACTCCTTTTGTTGAAATTTAATGTTTTGAAATCGAATACTCCTAAACTTCGTATCGTATTTTGTCCTATAGCTTGAAGTAGTGAATGACATTAGGTGGCTGAATACGTTAGGCATCTCGTTTTATATATGATAATAAGCATTAATTGGATGTTTTCAAGTTCAAAAGTATGTTATGCATTTTGTAGTCATCTCACAAGTTTTGGGAAAATGCCAATTTGTCACTTGTAGTTTTCCTTAAGGATATGAAATAGGTATTGAATGTCAAACAGTAGCTCCCGTCTTTTGCAGTTCAAGGAAGCGAGTTAAACCCTGTCAATGTGTTTTCAATGTGCTGTGCTTTACACAGTGAAAATCAATGTTGCTGAATCCCCCAAGGGAAAAAGGAAGCGTTTTGCTTTTCTAGGAAACGTGTGTGTATGTATATTGTTTCCATTTTATTTCTATTTAGGATATAATTAGTGTAATAGGTCTTTTTTTTTGTCTGATTCCATTCCATGGAAATTACAAGTATGTTGTACATACTGTCAACAATTGTCTTGCAAGTTGAGGCCTACCTTTACTATGAGACTATAAAATAAACTATTTTATCCTTTAAGATGCTCACTGTGCTTATCTAGCTTTAAGAAACGAACACTTCCTGCAGCGCTGAACTGAACGATCGGCTTCTCAGTCTTTTCAGCGTCCACGGCTGCAGGTGGGACTTTCAGGATCATCTGAACTGATGCAAACACGACTTCAGGTTTTTCTGGTTCTAGGTGGCAGGTGTCTAGAATCCAGTATTTACTTTCGTTTCTGTTCTTACACTATTGTACGTGGTATTTAACCCTGTATGAACTGAACGAGCTTCACCTTTATATACGAAGGCTTACATTTGTGTAGATGTTTCATCAGTCAAATGTCGTATTTTCAGTGCGTCAAACTATCAAACCTTTGATGTAACTGAGAACAGAAAGATACAGATAACGTAGCTAAAGCATAGACTGATGTTTTACCATGTTAAGTCAATGCATTTTATAACCAGTGTGAAAAGTGCTATATAAAGTTTTATTAACATGGGTCATAATAAACTTTACATAGTTTCACTTTCGTTTCAGGGGTTGAAAACAAGCATTGCAAGCGAAACTCTGCCGAGCGTCAAGCTGCTCAAACAGCTGACCTTTACCTCCTAAACTCCAGCCCTCGTTCCCACTGAGGGTCGACCGTCCTCAGGCCTGACTGCTGGTTGCTGGTTTGAGTCCGTTACCCAGAGTCGGTTGGTTCACACACGCACGCACACGCTGACACATCCACTGATGACTATCTAGGACTGAGCGTTGGAGGCAGCGTCAGGGCCACCTGGTTGTGTTTTGTCATCGGGGACAGGCAGACGGTGAAAGTGCTGCACGGCCTGTACCACCTTCTCTGGACAAATGTTGTAAACAGGATGAGTTGGAGCCTATAGGACAGAACAAAAGCAAAACTCAGTTTTTACACAGAGACAGTCCGGTGTTGTCCTCATACTAGTTTTAAATTCAGTAAACCAAAAATAAGTTTTGGATGGAATGATCCATTTCTCCCTCCCTTTCCCCACATCTGCCTCACCAATCTGTTCTCCTCCCTGCCGAGGATCATCTCAGGGTGAAGGTCCTTGAAGTTCTGTGCTAGGGAGAGGCCGCTCAGGCAGTAGCACGTGTGGTAAAAGTCTCTGGATCTGGAGACGCAAGCACACGTGAGAATAAGAACGTATGAACGGCATGTATCTGCCTTGTGTGTGTCTGTGTGCAGGTGATGTGGTACTGACTTGCCAGGCTTATCCAGAAGCCCCCCAGTGGGGTTCTGACAGCACAAGAGGATGTATTCCTGCAAGGCCTGCTGGTCAAACATCCACCGCTGGCAACTCAACTCCGACTCTCCTGCACAGACGAAAATCAAAAGGCATTAACAGAAAAAAAAGTTATTTTTGGTTCCTGAGTAAAATGGTTTAAAACTATTAAAGTGATTCAAGACAAATTGATTTAATAATTTAAAAGATAAAAGTACAATTGTTTAGTTTCATTTCTCATTTTATGAGCTGTACTAACTATAATAGGATGATGTTGACTGTAAATTATTATGAGCAAAACTGAAGATGATGCATATTATATACAATAATCTATCCATGCTTCATCATTCAGGAGGCAGAAGCCCGGAGCGCATCACACTGCTCACCGGCAGGGCAGTGCTGGCGTCAAAGATACAAGTACCTTCTTTGAATAAGGCTCGGTGGAGCAGAAGCAGGAGTCCAGTCTGCCAGAAAGAGTAGCAGCCGTCGACCAGTTTATTGCAGCGTCCCTGGAAGCCTCCCTCGAACCGCATCTGTCTGCCGACCGCCCACCGCTGAGGGGGAAGACACGTCCGACACACACTTAGTAAGATCCACAAGACACCACTTTGACACACAGATTAGTTGGAAAGTGAAGGCGTAGCCGACACAGCGAAGCCTGTAACCCCCCAAAAGACACACTAGCACAGGGACACGCAGCATCCTAATATCTCCAAATTGCAATAATGTTGTTGCTACGGAAACCACTAATTGGTGCCTATGCAGCTTGAAATGAGTAGAGAGGACAGCGTTTAGCTCATTGATGTTTAGTTCAGTCAGTAAATAAGGAAAAGTCAGGATAGTCATCCTATGTCGCCTGATGAAGGACATGACTGAGCAATGACCTAAAATACTCATCTTATAGAACAGATTCAATTCTATGAATCTTGGAACATCACAAGGCTGTGAAGTCTGTTTACCAGTGCGGCGGGTGACTCATGCCGCTGCAGTTGTTCTCAGCCTGCTGTTAACTCTCAACCTTCGCTCCCCGAGGGGACGGACGGACACAGGGCACACACCTGTTAGCGCTGAGAGGAGCTGCACGGCAGAGCAGGTGTTCCACCACGTTTCCCTACCAGTCATGCAAATTCCACTTTATTACCACATGTTTTGAATATGTGCAACAGGGTGGTGAATGCATGTTGGCAGCAGCTGCGAGAGTGCTTTTGAAGCTTGGGTGATCGTCTCTCTCTCTCCCCCAGCTCACCTTTACCTTGTGCTCCTGCTTTGGGTCATACCACCGGTGACTAAAAACACACTGCTCAAAGTAGTGGCTGAAGTGAATTTAGTGGGTCTTTAATCTCAACAATGTCATACTAGGTTGCTCACCAGCAAGGCCTTTAGATCCAGCATATGTTCTTTTCCTAGGATCACAAGGGCAGCAGTGCCACAGAAGCTGTAGCCTCCGTGGGCTTCCAACCCCGGCACTCCGCTCAGACCACCCTCCCAATTCTGACACCTAAAAACAGAAGAACCGTAAAGACTTAAACAGACAAATCGCTTTTAATAACCCATTAAGAAACCCCCGCAGTGCTGGGCTGTACCGTAGAATCCAGCTGGTCGTGTCCTCGAACAGCTTGGGCGTGAGGATGTTTGTGAGCGATGCTACGGAAGCTGCACAATACGCACTCCTACAAAAGAAAACGCAGACGCAGCTCAACAGAGGGAGACGTGGCTGAGGAGCAAGTTCTCTGCTCTTCCTACACTCAGACAGGACTTTAACGAGTGCAACACCCAACCATATATACTGTAAACATCCATACAAAGACTAATTAATGGGTCTGTTAGAATAAACACCACTCGTCAGGCTTCAACAGATTCATTGCTGGTTTTAAGCTCCTCTAGGATTCGTGAATATCAATTTAAAAAGCGAGTCAACAGAATCACTTCTGTCACGGGGGCGGTATGTGCCTTTATACGTCTTCACACAATGAATCATGCCCCAGTGTCAGTCCTACTGCTAGCAAACCTAACGAAGACACAAAAGTAATCATTTTTATTAATCGAATAAAAGCTTGAAAGCACATTACGTGGGCCAGCTTATCACGTTTGATGAGAAGCTGACATTCTGTTCACGAGGCAGGGTCTGATGAGCCAGCAGTAAGTCAGACCTCAAAGCTTCTTATTAAAAACCCACTTCTCACACAGCAGATTCAAGGCGAGAAACATCCAAACTCAAACAACCGAAATCCACACTTATGCAAGAGGGATGTGTGTATTTCTCCTCTCGGGGAACAAAGGAGCATAAAAAATGCAAAGGGGAAGAGAAACAAAGCGGAGACGACACACAAAAATGTCTGACTTATCTACCGCCACGATGTGATCTACAGAGGGATCACAACAGAGGCTGGTGGACAGAGAGTGGGCTCTCACCTGACATCCACCTCCCCTCCAACGTGCATCACAAACGAGCCATCTGGCTGCTTCACTGACCATAGGAAATCCAGCAGCTTCTCCCTGGAGGGAGCACAGAAGAGAGGAGATACGGGTGTTACAGAGAGAGGGGGAGGACGGGAAGTGGAACAGTTTACCTGCTGCAAATTTAATAAAGCACTAATGCAAAATCAACACTTGCTGTTAGAAGCTGCTCTTAGACATCAGTGAAACAGAAAACATTTAATGAATTAATGGTAGAAAAAACAATCGTCCGTGTGGCAGAGACTGAACCTGTCGATGACGTTATAGGCCTCTTCGGTGCCGATGATGCACAGGGCGTTAACGGCAGCGTAGGTGGGCGCAAGGTGGGCGTGTTGTCCCGGGCCCCCAGCAAAACCCCCCGTCGGGCTCTGACAGCGAGTCAGGAACTGACACACACTGCAGAGACATGATCAGGAATCAAACGCACAGATCAGCGTAACAGAGATCATCGTTTGCTGGAGTAAGGACTTTTAAAGAGCCCACACTCTGTTTCGCTTCCTGCTGAAGTATTTATTAGTTTGCACGTTTTGTTTGTTAGAACAAAGCCACTGATGATTGACTCGACCGGCTCGTTACTTGGACGACCCACTTCCCCATCGGTGCCTGGATTCTGCAGCTCAGGCCTGCAGAACCACACCAGACTGGTTAATTCCCTGTAGCTGACGTGGCGCAGAGCTCGGCCACAGCTTCCTCCTTCCAGCCTCGGTGCGCCAGGCCGCTTCCCTCTCCACTGCCCTTTTCATCCTCCGCCATGGAGAGAAATCACAAAACTGAGCAAGCTGTGAGCCAAGCTACCGTAACGCTGGCCAAGCCGACCTGGACAAGGGCAGAGGAGCCAACGTGTGTGGGTTGCGTTGTAACTCCTGAACAGGGCCCGTGTGCTGGAGCGTGAAGCCCAGCGCCAGCCGGTGTGTTGGCCACGAGTGTGGGCTGGCAGCCTGGCTCTGCTGCTCACTGTGGAGCGTTACTCCAGACTGGCAGTAATTTAATCAAATGACATTTTGGTGTCGATAACACCAACAATGTGCAAACTGCTGTAATTATATACCTGCCTGCTGTGCTCATGGTGTCATTATAGTCAATTATCACCGTTTTTGCCTCCATTAACAGCGTGGCTGTTGCTGGATGCTGAGCTTGGGTGTGACGTGGCTCTGGGGCCACTAGATGGCTTATTGGTGGATGGGTCGGAACCATCGGGTCGGAGCAGGTGTTGCTAGTCGGACCAAACGAACACCTTCCACGTGTGTCGCGCTGCTATTCAACCCAGCTCTGTTTTTGTCCGCCAGTTATTGGATTCGTGTTTTGTGGACGTTAAACACCCGAACCGAACCTGGGGACGGGCCAGAACACCGGCAGCTGTGTTCAGGTAGGAACTGGATGAATGTCTGCTTAAACTCAGGTGTGTAAAGCTGTGACTCCAACTCACTGGTGGAAGCGGGACAGTTCACCTTTAGGGTGTTCGCGCAAAGTCGTTCGGTTTTTTCCCTTAGACTCTAAATAACAGACGACAAGGTTTTTCTTGTCCGTGTAATTGTGAAGGACGGTTAATTAACTAATTGATGCGCCGGCATCAACCAGAGTTTGGTCTCTAGGATCAGATGCGGTTCGCGGCGTCGCTTTCATTAATTACAGGGTTTAATTACATGAGGCTTCCCCGTTTTACCAGCTCGAGTCAAATCCATCTATGGAGATCAAGCGTCGTTTTTCTGGATCTTGCTGTAGATCATGGGTTGTTAGGAATCGTCCCATCATATTCTTTGGTCATTGATGGACATGGAGATGGTCCTTGTGCTAGAACGACGTTACTGGTCCCACCTTGGAAGCACAGTGAGTGAGAAGCTCCATCAAGAGGCCATAAAGGAGCTGGGGCAGGCCTTCCTAGACGGACCTAAGGGCTTTTCACCGCTTCATTCCACCTTGTTATTCAACCAAGCTTTTGGTTTTTTTTTCTTAGTAAGTTATGGGATAGTTTTGAAAGACAGCAACGAGTGATAGGGCTGCAACCTTTTAAATTATGTTTGGTTCCCTCCCTAAAACGCATGTTATAGAGGGAAATGATTGAGACAGAACTGAAGCTAATTCCAAAATGTCTCGGCTTGTTTTTGTAGTTTGTGGGGGAACGTCAGTGTTTCACACACAACAAAAGTTAGTCAGCTTGTGTCTTTCTTTAAAAAAAAACAAAATTTCACTTTAACAAAGGCCCGTCAAGAAACGTCCTTAAATCCAAATGACGCCATAGACGAGCTCAAGTAGTTTCATCATCATAGTCACTGTGTGATTCCACAGACTGGCTGAAGCCAAGACAAACTAAGTCCACAGACCAACTGTGCGACGTTCGCTTTTGGAAAACCTGGCTGCCAAGCACGTAAGGCACTGCACAGACGTAGGAGGAGAATTGGTGCCATTTTATAAGGCGAATCCTTTTCTTTCTCTCACTGCTCAGAAGTACCTTCTATTTTTCAGCAGCATTTACCAATGAACTATGCAGCTGTGATAAATGTCCTTGGCCGTTGCACATGTTGTGTTTGGCTTGATTTCTGCCTCTTGGTATCTGCTTAGTTGTGGAGTACGAGTCTGTGTGTTTGTGTGTGACTCACTCTGAGGCGACAGCAGAGGGAATGGGCTCCTCTAGTAACTCCAGACTGTGAAGAATCCAAAAGCAAAGCCACGGTCTGCTAGCATCCAGACACTACTCACACACAGAAAGACCAATCGCATGATGAGCATCAGGTCATAAAGGACAGAAGTGAACAAGGTGGATAAAACATCGTCAGTCAGAGACCACTCGAGACATGAGCCAAAACAAAACTGTGGCACTAACCACTCAGAACATCTACTTGGGTTTTATAAATAATGACCAAATGGCCGATGAACCGTTGCAAGCCCGCCTATGACAGTTGCCTTAATGCTCAATGAATAATCAGGCTGATTAAAAAGCCTGAATATGGTTCTGAGTGTTATGTTTGCATGCGATAGCTGTTCCCAGGAACTGTCAACGTGACATAAGCGTGTCTGTGCAAGTAAATGAGCCATCAGTAAGCAGAGAGGAAAAAAATAACAAGTACAATAGAAACTAGAAAAAGCATTTCCATAAGAAAATGCACTGTGAATGCTTTATGCTGAATGTATTCCCAATAACTGCTGACTGTAGCTCGAGAGTTTAAAACGTTCTTAAAAGTAGTTTAAGAAAAATAGAAGTGGATAGAATAGGCTTGTACAGGTCCAGAACAAGTTAAAAGTCTTAAATTTCAAAATAAAGCATAATGAAAAAATATTAAGTAAGTATTAATAATTCAATAATTTAATAAAACACAGGTGAATTGATCTACACAGTAAAAGTATAGATAACCCCTAAGATATGTTGATTGAATTTTGCAAGATTTTCCTGACATTGCTGAAGCTTAAAAAGCTTTGTTACAACAAGCAGAACATCCAGGTTCAATGTGCTGGTAATAAACATCAGTCTGAAGACAGTTGCCTGGACTGGGGTTCGAACCGGGATCTCCCGCTTCGCAGCGCAGCAGATTAACCGCTTGGCCATTTAAGAAGCTGAAATCGGCCGCGTCCGAAGGTGTATTAGACCCTCAGCTTGGTAACAAACATCAGTGTAAAATTAGTTGACACGACCGGGGATTGAACCCGTGGCCTCTGGGTCCAGAGCTCACCACACTATCTACTACGCCAACAGGCAGCTTGGACCATCAGCTCGCGAAGGTCTATAAGAGGCTGACAGCAGCAGCGGCTGCGGCTACGAAACGATAGAAACGAAGCCCGCTAAACGGGTTCGTAGCGGCGAAACCGTAACAGTAATCACGACAACCACCATATCAAATGAAAGCCGAGAGTTTAATCTTCAACCTGTGTGAGTGTCATGTCGAAAAACTGACAATTGTTGAATTACAGCGAGTTCAAAACGATCAATCTGCCTGCTAATGAGGCGGGCAGATGACACAGAGGCAGCCGCTACGAGACAAATACGACAAAATGTGTCGGTCTTTCGGTTTTGCCATGTGCCCAGTTAGCAAGTAGACAAGTGTGTCTACATCTGAGTGAAAGAATCGTTTGAAAACAGCGAAAATTGCGGCCGTGGCGACAATTTACAAGTGAAAGTTTTAAGCTTGTGACAAAAAGACGATTAAAACAAAGCCCGCTAAACGGGTTCGTTGCGGCGAAACCGTAACAGTAATCACAAAAACCACCACATCAAATTAGAGCCAAGACTGATATCTACAACCTGTGTGAGTTTCATGTCGGAAGATTGACAATTGTTGAATTTACAGCGAGTTCAAAACGCTCAAATCTGCTCGCGAATAAGGCAAGTTAGTTAGCAAGTAGACAAGTGCCTCTACATTAGAGTGAAAGAATCTTTTAAAAAGAGCGAAAATTGCGACCGTGGTGACATTTTACAAGTGAAAGTTTATATAGAAACCGCGGTTTGAATGTACTTCGTTCTACAACCTGAGTGAGTTTCATGTCGGAAAACTCACAATTGTTGAATCGTCAGCGATTTCAAACCGCTGTACCTGTCAACACACACTGTTTAAGGCATCAAAGCTTGGAAGCAGAACATAGATGCCTTGAGCGGGATTTGAACTGGGGTCTCTTGCGGGAGTGTCCAGTTGCCCTATACAGCTTCCCATTCATTTTCAATGGGGAAAAAAAAGTGAAAATAGCTTAATATTTCAAAAAGTATAAAAGATATCAAAAAGTTGTATAGAAGCACTCGATTCCCGGAAAAGCTGCACATTTTAATATTTGAATGGTTCCAATAGCTCAAACGGTGCGGCACTAGTTAGATGCCAAAAAACGTACGGAAGAACTATAATAATAAAAAAGATTAGGAAAACAATACTGTGAATGCTTTAAAGCATTCACAGTGATTAACTGGCAACTCAGCAAGAGCGAAACGCTTAGAGGACCACAGTAACTAAAATGGACGCAAGATTAACTTGTCCCAGAATCATAGGAAGAGAAACGTACGGAGACCGAAAGGAACAGGTCTCGTTTCACGCGGTGGACCAAGTGTTGTGATGGGAGTATATGGATGCCAGTGGAACAGGGCCACTGGCTGCTGACTGAAAGTACCAGGATCCATTCTGAAGTGACCTGATCAACACAACAGAGTAACTTCCCATTTACTGAAGGCAGACAGACCCACAAACAGGCTGAGATAAAGTCCCAGCAAACCATCTCAAGGATGGAAACTCAGCATTGGGTCCTTTTTAAAAAGGCAATCCTTGTTAGTGTGTTGCATTATATGAGAGACATCAAAGATGGATGCGTGTCTATGAAAATGCTGTAATTCCTTAATTGTTAATGCCACAGTTTTGTCAGACACTTCAAATTAAAGCCTCAATCTAGAGTTTGCTCACGTCTCGAGTGTTTCATTTTAAATGCATGTCATGGTGAACAGAGGACAAATTATGAAACACATATCTTTGTTTGATTATTTATAGAACCAACCATGTGTTGTTAGTGCAAATAACAGTGCTGTGATGTGTTTTGTGTCCAGTTTGCATGGCCCAGTTTTTCCGACACCTCTGCAGCGTTTCACTCAACTTATAAATAAAGCATGTTGACACAGCACCACCCTCACGCTTGCTGTTGGTCTGGTTCTCTGTCATATTGGTCTGAAACTAAAGTGGAGGTGGGTGTTTCTCTCTGTCTGCTTTTTCTGAAGAGAGCAGAGAGTAGTTTGCTCACACTAAAAGTCAACTTTCCTGAGAGCAGACAAGCATATTGTTTGAAAGTGGCTCCCTCCAATCAGACACCTATCCAGAGGCAGTAAGAGCTCTGCTGTCCTTCGGGTCCTGTCCTTCCTGACTGACTGTGACAGATACAACCTCTGTGAACTTTGGCTGCAGGGAAGGTTGGGCGGTTGCATGAGCCATAAAGTTGAGCAAAAAGTGTTTCAGCTGGCTGAAAATGGGACCGTACCTCATAAGCATCCGATAAATGACGTAAGCCCTTCTTGAGATATTGGTAATGCTGTTCTCGCAACAACGTGGGCCTGTAGAACAAAAGAAGACAGCAAGAGCTTTAATCGAAGATTTACTCTTATGACGTAGCAGTAAAAACAATTAAGGCAACATGTGGACTCAATTCTCTGGAGTTTTGATCTTTCTTTTTTTTTTTTTTCTCTCTCTTTTTCCACATAGTTGTCATATCAAAGCAAAATAGCTAAAGGCTGGAACAGAGACATTTGTGAGAACTATTACATTCAAAACAATATAGTTAAGTTACAAAGTATGACTTGCAGATTGCACAGGAAATAAATTTCTGTAAAACCTACAAAACTCCTAAAAACAACGTAACAGTGGATGCACACAAATGTGAAAAACAAGCCAATGCAGGCATTTCATTCTAGTGTCGCTGTGCAAGAACTCCAGTGCAACTTGTAACTCATCTGCAGCAGTAGCTTGCGAACACGCATGTATGCATCAAAGACCGACGACACCCAGCTCCAACCAGTCCCCTCCACCCACCAGTATTCAGTGCACGCCCTTTCCATGTAGTGTCTGCTGCCACAGTTGTAATTACACTCTACCTACACAGTTACTCTCACATCGCTGCCAAAGGTTTCACAACAGCACAATACGACAACAATCAAAGAGGAGCATAGGCCCGGAGCTAAGCAGTTAAAATCCAGTCACCGCCCACCCTTCAGGCCAAGAAGTTGAACACTGAGCTGCAGACGAGCAAGAAAATTAAACCTATAATCTCAGTCCCGCATGGAGAAAAGAGGGAACAAATAAAAACACATACCACGGATGGCTTTCATTGTAGGATTTCAAGTATGTTTATTCATTAGTGCTAGGTTTCAACAACCTAATCAGTAGTTTACATTCAACAGTGACACACAAATTAAACATGGTGGACTTATACAGTAAAGCCTGTTATAAATACACATAAGAGACCTTAACGTCTTCACGCCCCAACCATAGCTCCACATTTCCTGTCTGTACCAGTTTATTTCAGGCAAAGACAAAAATGTGAAAAGAAAACAAAACTGCAATTTCCAAGTAAACCTATATTTAATTTGGCGTTTGTTTGTTGAAACACTACACATACACACGGTTCATTTCTGATTTTTTTTTTTAAGCAACAGAAAACAGGTGTACACTGCATAACGCATGACCTGTGATTAATGCCGTTAATTTTCTCATCAATTCACACGCTGAATACACATTTCCCCATAGGCAGCAGTGACATTCAGGCCCAAGCGGTTGTCATAGAAATGAGATGAGTCACCACAGTAAAAGAAGGGCTGATGACAGCTGATAGCAATAGCCAAGTGTGTGGGCTGATCAACGCACCACGTAGAGATCGGCCATCATACATCCCTGTGACGTGCAGGATGTATGAGTAACATTACTGAAAATGTCTCCTACTGCCAGTATAAGGCTTATAAGTAGATCATTGATGTTACTGTAGGTTCCTGAAAACGATTTGTGAAAATGGGTTTTTAACAAGTTATGTGCTCTAGAAAATCTTCTGTATGTGACGCCCTCCAATAAGAGCAGGCCAGTTTGGTCTTCTGCTTTCACATAACGACTGTTCTAATACCCGACCAAAAAGTAAAAACCTCATGACTTTAATTTTCTTAAAGCAGCTACTGTCAATGTTTCTATGTCACCAGCTGCTTTTTCCTTTCAGATTGTGAAAACGACTCAGCTCAACACACAGAAGCAGTTTAATTTCTTCCCTAAAGTTAAGTACGCGTCCTGCTAAAGCACTCAAACGACTCTTGGTCGTTGGAATGAAACCGTAATGTTTTGTTGTTGCGTTCGTTTGATTGTTCTCGTTAGTTTTGGCATCTCTGTTGCCTACTGATGGTGACAGTGCTCATGGGCGGCGGCAGCGTGGGTGAGTCTAAGCGTGTGCTGTGGTGCAGTTCCTGTGTCGTACTTACTGTGGCAGGCTGTGTACTTGCTTGTAAACACTGATGACTTCTTCGATGCTGCGTTCCACCTTTTTCTATTCATAACGACAGGACAGAAGAGAGTTAACAGACGCGACGAGCTGCCCACTTGAGCAGATTTAGGGATTTTCTCTGTCGCATCACTACAACCTGATCAGCTGTGATCGCAGGAGCGCTGCTAGTCCACACGACCCCTTAGAAGACTTCTCTGAGCCCTGCTGGAGTTACTTAGCTCTGTTAACAGCTAAATCGGTTCAAACTTAATCCCATTAGCTGCTGCGCTTGCTAGCTAACTAAAACGTCGTTGACTTCTAGTCCGTTAAAGTGGGGGAAACGCGGCAACTAACGAGCGAACTTTAATATTTGCAGATAAAAACGGGGCTCGCCTGTTTGATCCGTGCCACTAGTTCACTCGTGGAGATTAGCATTAGCCGCGTTGCCTAGCTAACAAAGCTAATCTGCTCACCTGCTCCACTGAAGTCACCGTCTCCACCCCGTCGTCCACGAACGACTCCGCGGAATGGCAGTCTCTGAAGCACCGCAGAGGCGTCGGTAAACCGTCCATGATGAGTCCCACCCGATAGCAGTAGCGATGCTGGGAGTGACGCGGCGCTGTCGGTTTGTTTTGATAGTTCCCTTACTTTCCTGCCGAGGTTCGAACGAGCGGAAACTATGCGCACACTCGCTACGGCGGCTCCGGTGGGACAAACCTCGGGCCTCCTATGTAGCGCGAACGACAAAGAAACGCACAAAGAGACTCACATAAAAGTGGTCTTTGATAGTTAACGGTCGACAGATTCCACAGAGAGCGTGAGTTTGAATTATAGCACAGGCTCAAGCTGTACTTGACCCTTGTTCTCACACGGTTTTTATCATCGCAGCAGTGCAGCCGCGCGGATTAAAGCGTCCATCTGATTCAAAATCGCAACATTGTAGCAAAGGAAATCCGGAAATGTTGCACGGCCACCTTCAAAATATGTGTAACGGACCGTTTCCGCTATCAAACTGTTTAGCACACATCTAGAAACCAACCTGCACCAAACCTACCATTTAGTTTTCTGCACCATGTGAAGTTTAATAACAGTTTAATAAATTACTCATCATAATTACTGTCTATATTTTTTGTTTTGTTGTGACTGCTCTCTAATACAGTATGTGAGTTGTTTTACTCGCTTACCACCACTCTTTGTTGATTATCATCATTATCATTATCATTATGTAAAACCACACAACCAAGCTGATATTTCCTAGAGTGGTGGTGTGTTTAAGGTTGTCACAAAACCTACCTGAGAACATCCTAGTAGCTAACATTACAATATACATTAAGATGCGAAAAAGTTAAATAAATATCTATAGATAGATAGATACTGGAATCTAGGGAAATTAATTCCTGTGTCTATATGACCCAGTGGGTTTCAGTAGATGACTTACTTCCTTTATGGCCCTATGGGCATATCGCTTCTTCAAAGAGGCTTTTATGTTGGAAAATCTAACCAGAAGTGCTTCTTACTGACTTGCTCTAACTTGACAGTGGTCCGCCGCACCCACCCACTGGAAGCTGAAGGCTGCCTGGGAAGCTGGAGCATCTCTGTTTCAACGAGCAGCATCAGCGATCAAGCCGAAGCAGAGCCGCAGCCTTACGTGGAGCATCCGGGCAGACATGGGATGCGCCTGGGGGGGGATCAGTCATCCATCTCTGAGTTAGCTGACTGGGGCGTCTTAATTCTACACTACACCCACCACCATGGCCAAACAGTACGATGTGCTCTTCCGACTCCTGCTTCTCGGAGATTCTGGGGTTGGGAAAACATGTTTGTTATGCAGATTCACGGACAACGAATTCCACCCGTCTCACATCTCCACCATCGGTAAGACTCCGCCAGAGAAGCACTTAATGCTTCAATTACACCCAGCACTTGTGTTAATTGGTTCTCCCACTGGTTCAACGGGGCTCTCAGCGTTTAGTGTGCATGTCATTTGTGGACCACCCCGTCTTCAGTTTAAATCTGTCACATGTGATTTGAATTAATTACAGGAGCGAATTCACGTGGAATAAACGCGGTGGTAACTTTCACGTCAGCGTCACTGCTTTGGTTCGGGGAAGCCCGGAGGGGGAAGAGCCAACATTTGGCTGCCATGTAGATGAGTTTATCAGCACTTGGCACTGAATGTGCAGCCCAATGCTTTTCGCAACAATAGCACAAACATACCTTTTATTGAGGCTCATGTTTTAGTGCGTCACTATGCACCGTATATGCCTGTATGCATTCTCATATGTTCAGGACCCTCCTTCCTTCTTGGCCTGTTTCCACATCACATTGTTGGTTTTGTTTGTTGACTGGCGAGTACATTGATTTTATTGAGTGTCTTATTTCCTGTGCAGCATATTGGTCCCCATTAGTAGGATCCATAGTGTAGATTGTGACTAGAAGCTAAATAAGGATGCACAGTTTGAAGTCTTCTTCTGTGGTAACCAGTCTGTCCTTCCACTAAACGCATGTGTTCAA
This sequence comes from Macropodus opercularis, assembly GCA_030770545.1. Taxonomy (NCBI): domain Eukaryota; kingdom Metazoa; phylum Chordata; class Actinopteri; order Anabantiformes; family Osphronemidae; genus Macropodus; species Macropodus opercularis. The sequence continues at coordinate 2,999,345 of CM061112.1, forward strand.
AGTTGAACTTGAAAGAGCTTTTATCTCCAGGGAGGTGGCATCAGCTGCTTTTGCAGTAATTGGCCATATTCTGGAGAAGACGGTCTGTGAGGCTCGGGGTGAAGGTTCCAGCTTGTTCTCATGTAAAAGTGGCTTTTAAGGGAAAGTACAGAGCAAGTGTGGTTTAAATAAGGTTGGGGATGGGGAAGGATGAAGCTAGTGATGAGGCTGAGCCTTTGTTGCGAGGGTCTGTAGTTAGTGTGAGCATCCACATGATGCTTGGGAATCAGGCGCCGGTGCCAGTGCAGGCAGGATCAGAGTTCAGGTATGAGTTGAAGAGTGCAGCAGACCTGTGGTCCTCTGCTCAAGGGAGGCCACCGTAATACTCACTAGTGGAGGATCAATAAATAATTTCCCAACCATCATGAAGTGACAGATGGATATAAAATCTCTCCCGTAGCCCACTCGTAGGTCTTTTATGCTTTCAATTAAAAAGAAACTGCTCAGAGCATAAAACAGCAGACAAACACTCTGTCACAATGTCAAGGTGTCATCTTGATACAGCATAACGAACATTTCTGTCTGTCTGTTTTCACTGTGCATGAATGTACCTACTGCTGCAACAGCCTCTGCTCTTCTAGGACGACTTGGCACCACATGTTGAAACCTGGCTGCAGGGATTTGCAAGTTCACTATTGTCTAAACCCGGATTAGAACAAAGGGCTGAGCTCACCAAAGGCCTCCTGTTTCCTGTGTCCAGAGACGCGCTGGCTGTTTTAGACTTGTGGTTTTGCACATTACTTCTGTAATCCCAGTAAAGTTGAAGGACAAGCCGAGTGTCTACTGACACCATCAAATCATTTCCCACGTGAAACAACGAGCTGAAGCCACAGACGGGACCTGCATTAAAATTTGATTTTTATCTTTGATTTGATCCACCGAGGCTTTTTTTGACAAGTGGGAACTTTAGAAATAGGATGACAAGAAACATGGCCTTCGGCTGTAGGCTCAACACGGGATATAAATGTAATCCCTGTTTGCTCACTATAAAATAAGAGCTCGAATAATATTCAGACTTTGTTGTTATCATTGCCGCAGTAGGATTTCTGATGCCATCTAAAGAGCGAATATACCGTCACTCATCCAGGCGTCCTATGTTGTTTTGGCAGGTTTCTAGTCTGTGTAAAACTCATCAGGTCCAAAAAGGGCACATTTTTCGGGCTATGAACAGCTGAAGAGATGATTTAGTGATGTTCAGTCACACGGCTGAGTTTTATCCTCCTCACGCTCTACTTTGATGGTCTTGTTTACTGGACCTCTCTGAAGTCCCGACTGTCAGAACACCGGTAAAGCACCAGCCCAGCCCTGATCTATATCATAGCTCAATAAGCAGCTGTCTCCACGTCCGTGGTCCCAATGGGGTAGTGGTCATAAACTCACCCGGCTGCTGTTTGACAAGCTCATTAGTCTGTCGAGTCGGGTCCTGTTGTAACGAGGGTATCAGCAAAATCAATGCTGGAGTCGTAGCCGTGACTTTTTCCGGCCTTTCTGTGATCTTATATCTATGCTAATGTTGTCACCCTGGTAGCCATGAACAGCAGTATCTCTAGTAATATCATCAGCCGAGCTGTGGAAGGCAAGACGTGTGTCGGAGCCGGAGCATCCATCCATCAGCGAGCTTGTCACAGTTCCCTAGAGCACACATGACGCGTGTCGCAGACCTTCTCCGGCTCGCACAGTCGAACGCGGTGGTGGTAATTGGTCCAGTCGGTTTTGGGTGTGTGCTAATTGTTCGTACATGGTTTTCACAGCGGTGATTGTGGAGCGCCGCCGCGTTAAATTAACTGCTGTGGCTCACATTGTGTTTGTCACTATTGTCACAGTTGTGTTTGGAAGCTGTTCGCCTGGATTTAGGACGTGGCCTTTTTGAAGCTGCAGCAGCTGAATGACTTCGTGCAGAATCTCTAGTCAGCCTGAGGCTCCGTACGCAGTAAATTCAAACATGTAGAAGTCACAGACGCAGTTATGTTGGCTTTATTTTCCTACTGTAATGAGAAGAGACATACAGTAATTCTGAGGGACTTCCTGCTGATTGACCCTCTGTATGACTAGAGACTATTAGTGTGTTTCAGTGTGTCATGTTTATACCACCGGATGACTTATGGAGCTTAATTCTGCTGCAAATGGACGCAGACAGAAATAAATGTCTTCGTCATTAGCCTCCTCGCCCGTCTCTGCAGCCACTAGCTACTGATTGCTGTGCTGACCTTTCACTTAGCCTTGATCTGGATGGTCTCGAGTCAAATACAAAGGCCGCCCCGTGATTCCCTCCGTCAGACTCTTGGAAAACAAAGCAGCAGAAATGCAGCAGGTCTTCTAGTTATGGGAATCGATTAGCCTCGGCAACTCTTGCTCTGAGCTGTGACACATGAGCGCTGAGAGTCGGGTTAATTGGGATGAACTCTCGATTGATTTCTGAGGGATTACTGTGGCCTGTAGGAGCCTGCGGCTTCGCCTTTTATCGACTTCAATTCTATAGTGTGAGTAGACGGGGTGTGTTAAATGATCTAAAAAGTCCGATTCTTTTTTGATTTTGATAAAATCACAGAGTGAATTTCTGTAGAAGACATCAGTTCTTGGATTCTTGTTATAAAAACATTAAGGCTTCTAAGCCTCTACAGAAAATATCAAGCCTCTTCTATTGAACAGTGTCAGCGTTCTGACCTTCAGAAATGAACTCGGCTCTAGTCTGAAATAAAAAAAAAAAAGCCTGCCTGTGGTTTTCTATAAACAATATGACACTGGGCTGTCAGAAACACATCAGAGGTCGCTGAAGCGTGAGCGACTTATTGCTTAAGCCTTCCCTCCCTCAGCTCTGCTTCCTTTCTGTTGTGTCTTGTACATATTTTGAAGAGCACTGGAAACGTTCGACCTGCGTTGTTCACCCAGACGTGATCGATGCAGGGGGCTAAATGAGGACGCTCTGGATCATTAGGCCAGTCTTCTAACAGGATGACGTACGGGGCCCAAATGGCTCCGACGGTGTTCGAACTCCCTGCGATGTTACAAAGCTGCAGAACGGACGCGTCTGTTAAAGTCATGTCGGTTAGATGGTTCAACCCAGAGCTTAGAACGCAGCCTCACCACACATGTTGTAGAAACATCACATAGGTCTAGAGCCCGTTTGTGAAAATAATATTGTTTCATAACCAGATTTTCTTCGTCTTACAGGAGTCGACTTCAAAATGAAGACACTAGTAATAGACGGTATCAAAGTACGAATACAGATATGGTAAGATATTAGAAGAACAGAATATTAGACATGATGCAATGTTAGTTCTAACATAGGGGGATTATTATTTTAATGAAGTTAGTATTGTTAGATTTGTAGATACTTTTAGACCAATTATCAATTAAACAGACCTGTTATGATGATATTATTTATTTTGAATAAGTTCACTGGACTTGGGGTGAGTCTAAATTCTGTGTGTGTATTTGTTGTCTGTGCAGGGACACTGCAGGGCAGGAACGCTACCAGACCATAACAAAGCAGTACTACAGGCGAGCGCAGGTAAATGAACGTTCGAACACGGCCACACAGAACAACTACCACCCTGACTCCCATAAGTAGGAGTTCTGCTTTGGCTTTAGGCTTCAAAGAGCTTAGACCGGCTGAAATTGAATTGTCAATTTACCAGAAACTGGCAATAAAAGTGGCAGCAGTGTTCTGCTTCCTGTTTCAAGACAATTCATCTAAGTCCTCGTCCCACTGGAGGCCCGCATTGAAATGCACCGGCTCTGTTCTCCTTTGGTTTCTCTCTTCAGGGAATCTTCCTGGTGTACGATATCACGAGTGAGCGATCCTTCCAACACATCATGAAGTGGGCCAGTGATGTGGACGAGGTGAGTCACAGGGATCCCGGTTTGACGGATCACAGCCCTGTGATGGAAAACCAGTGCGCTGACCTGACAGCAATGCTATGTTTGTTATGATCCGTCTTCATTATATTTTTATGAACGTGCACTCGACTATTTTCCAGTAGTCGCTTTACTTTACTGGCTACTGTGTCTTCATAAAGCCGACTCATCTGCCCTGCTTCCCTCGTCATTTCCCGGATGATTTTATTCTATTAATTTAGTCATTGCAGACCTAATTTCCTCAATGGGTCTATCCAAATATACACACTATTGATTTTGGCATACTTCCCACTTACTTTTAATCTAGGTCTCATTTCCTGAGCGCTGCTGCTGCTGCTGTGTTTTCTCTTTTGACATTTAAATTCTCTCCTTCTATCCCTTTAATTTTGTTTTTCATTCGGCACGATTCTCTGCAAATATCCCCTCGTCCTCTCATGCCAAACCCTGGCAGTACGCTCCTGACAAGGTGCAGAAGATCCTCGTTGGAAACAAGTCGGATGATGTGGAGAAGAGGCAGGTGGCAACAGAGCAGGGTGTAAAGGTTTGTGTGCAGGCTCACAGTCAATATGTGTATAAGTAGGTACTTACTCCACATATTATTAATGCTGACATGTCTCCGTTGTCTGTGTAACAGCTGGCCAAGGCTTATGGGATGGACTTCTTTGAGACAAGTGCCTTCACCAACCATAACATAACAGAGGTGAGGTTATCTGAAGAGACACTGCTCTGAACTAATGACATTTCATGAACCTATGCAGACTAGTAATGAGGTTAAAGCAGTGCATGCAGGAACTGGCTTGAAAATGACCAACTTATCTCATCTTGTTCTTATCTTGTGGTTGTGTTTCTCTTCAAGTCTTTCACACGACTGGCTGAGCAGGTGCTGGCAGCCAATAAAAAGGATCTGGACCTTCTCCGGATGTCCGTTAACGACGAGTTTAACTTGTCTGCTCTGGAGGCAGAGGAGGGACTCTGCGACAGCGGGGAGGGTGACCAGCACAAAGGCTGCTGGTGTTAAAGAACCTGGAGAAACGAGGCTCGTTTCGTCTCACTAGGTCCCTCGGTTTCACTGAGCTGTGCCGAAAATGCCTATGGGCGGTTTCAGAGCATTTTCAGTGAAATAGGTGGAAACGTGAAGGTTTTTCCTCACTGAGTCTAAAGCGCGACTCATTAATGTAACCTAATCCTCTTCCTCTGCTCATCATTGCCAAAAGACTGAGTACAACACAGTGAGTCTACATAGTGAGTGGGGGCCATTTCCTTTGATATTCCCCGCAAATCAGGAGTTTGACTGGGAACATCTGGCCTTCGCTCATCTCCTCGTTTCTTTTCCTGTATGTGAGTATAAACACTTCCTGCACGCACCCATTCCATTGAACGCGTTAGCTGTGGTGTACAATAAGTGCCACAAGAGGGTGCTACATGCATTGTAGAGTGTGCTCGGCGTGAAGCCGCGCTAGGGCACAGTTTCCTCACATTTAAGGGTCTGGTTTTGGTTGTAATTGCTTACGATGGCCCCCTTTAATGGAACGCAAGGACTCTGAGTTTATGCAGCTTATTCAGGTTATTTTCCTGTGTTGGCTACGCGTCCTGGTTTTGCAGCTTGTGATATCATCCGCTGAAGTAGTTCGACGTGCAGGCGTGTTATGAAGGAAGCACTGAGAGCGAGCGATTTCATTTCCTGTAGCAAACCTGAAGATCTTTCTCATTTTGTAGTGTTTATTTATAGCAGACAGTTGGATGCTTTGATAACTGGCCTCTGCATTGTACAGAACAGGTTTTTAAAAGCCTTGTAGATTTATAGACTCGCAAGGATATGTTATTAATATATTGTGTGATCAGAGGGCTGTGTTAAAGATCAACAGTGATATTATGAATGGTCTAAAATGTCCCCTACGACTACAACGCGTTGGTCTTTCACTGAAGCTCTTCTACTTTTTTCCTCTCAGACCGAATGAGGAGCAAGCGAGAGTACTGCATGCGATTCACTCTAACTTTATTTATTCTAACTTCAGTGAAGTTAAAGATCAAGTGACCATCTTACAAGAATAGCATTTGACCAGAGTTGCCTGTTGGAAGCTTATTACACAAAATGACCATCAGCAGACAAACCTTGGCCTGTTTTCCAACGTCGTATTACGATATGCTACTGAAAATAACTGTTTGTGTGCACTATGTGAAATGACCGTATGTTGTATCATTTTGTTTCTACTACTTCAGTTGTAATTGTGAACATATATTAAAATGCAACATGTTATTCTTGAAAAAAATATGTCAGATGTTTATGAGTAAATATTTACAGATATGACTTTTTGCCAGTTTGTCTATTTGTATTATATATATTGTCAGATGCAGAAAATATGCTCTATAAGCTGTAGCGTTATGCTGAGGTAATGAGCTGAATACCACAGGGACCCGATGAATAACTGCATGAATACAGCATCTGGGTCTCTCCACCGTCATACAGCCTAATGCTAATGATTGTTTTCCTAATGATTACAGCTGCTGAGGAAAAGTATTAAGTACTAATAGCGTTATTGTCCCATTTCCCATGATGGTAAATGTAGAAGTGACTAAACAATAGGGAAATACTGCAGTGTTTTGAGTAATTCACTAAATGTGGACCATGTAACTATATATGATGCGTTATAGCTTTTAAATCAGTGTAATAAATTATGTGACCCAGTTGTGCTTCCAAAAATATTGGAAAGTACATGAAATCAGAGGTGAAGTAAGGATTTGAATTCAAAATAATAATATTACTGCTACTGATATGTTTCTAAAATACATGGGTGGGCAATGTGAGAGGTTATATCACTGAATCAATACCCAGTTTCTCCGCTATGTTTGGCAGGAGGCATGTGGGAGACTGAAGTCAGCAGCAAGAAGTTTTCTGTTTTGTTGGCGGTAAACTATTGAATTTAAAGGGTGACATTCAAGCGTGCGTTTTAAAAATACCAACACAAAAACACAAGAGAAAGTGGAAGATGTTATATAAAAGCTGCTACAGCTGCTGAGCCAAACATGTGCTTTTAGACTAGCACTAAAAATATCAACACTCCTCAGCTCAGATTCTGGTTTTATAGTATTATTAGTAGTAGTAGAAGAGACGTACGGATGATGAGGTGGATCCTTCTACGCTCTTTACTTGCACTAGTACAGCCAGGAAAACGAAACGTCGGTGTCACTGCTTCTTGCAGCCACTAGGTGACAGTGTGTTGTTGTTTTCCTTGCTTCTGCAGGATGCGGCTAAAGTGTTGAGGGGCTGATCTACATCTAATTAGTCCTGTTGAACAGGACATTTACCCAGCAATGAGCAAACAGTTATGACATTATGTATAAATAGAATGATCATCAAGTGGTTGCTCTTATGACATGAACATAAGTTGAGTACTGGAAATAGCCCACTGCCCACACTGCCAACGCAGTACTCATTAAAATCATACAAACATAAATTTGTCAAACGCAGGATGGAAGAGTGGAAAAAAAGCTTTTGTTCATCACTTTATCTGAGTTGTTAATGTTGCGAAGTCATTAAAGCTCTTTGGTGACATTAGCATAATGATGAATATGCATGTGGAACTGTTGTCTGCTTGACAGATATGACAGCTCAGTATCTATCGCAGGGCTGAGTGATACACACACGCAGGATGACAGCACCCACACACACGTGCACACGCCTGCATACGTGCAGAGGGAGTGATCGCAGCGTTGCTTCACTGTTTTTTGCCACACAATCCCCAGGTCTCGCAGCTGTCTGACATTCAGCCATATGGCGCGTGTGTGTGTGTGTCTCAGTGTATGTCAGTAGAAACGAGTGAACGCTGAAGCTGGGTCGAGGAGCTGGTGCAGCAGTCAAAGGACACAGCCTCAGAGCCCCTACCCAGTGTTCCCAGTGTTCCCAGTCAACATGATGACCGTTAAGCCACAAGAGCTCCTGTCTGCACAACCACTTCCAATCCTGAAATACCTGCCCGGCCGCTTTAAGCACCTGTGGAGCCACACCCAAGTGGAGCTGTAGCTCTGTGGTCACACTGAGCCAGAGAATCAGAGGAGAAAATAAAGTCTAAATCACACGTTCAGACGTGGCAGTGTAGGTGGAAGCTTTCTTGTACGGCCAGATCTGACACGGAATGTTTTTGCTCTCCGTCTTGTCGATATGCTTTGTAATAGCAGCTGTATTCTTCAGAACACAGACGGTGTGAGTGGAAAGGGGACGCTTGCTGCAGGAAAACACAACAGAGGAAGTCGGCCTCATTGTCCTCAAGAGCTAAACATTGCGTTATGGATGCCGTAGTAACTAGTTACTGTTCTTTTGTGCTCCATCAAGTGGTCGAGGGAGGTGGCGGCCCAGTCGTCTGCTTTAGATTTGTGTTGCTGTATTCTGTAAGGTCTGCACATGCTTTGTTTTCACCCTTTCATTTTAGAGTTGCAGCCTAAAATAAGTCTTTCCTCTTTGCTTAAGAGAACCAAATCATGTGAGTCAGACCTCAAGGACAGTTCCTAAATGGACTTTATTTGAGATTATTTGATGAAAACAACCGCGTTTGCGTGACTCAAGTGTGTATTTGTCAGCCCGGAGAACTATTTTTAATCACTGCCAAGGAAGACACAGTGCTTGTCGGAAGCATGGTAAAATGTGTTTTTGTTGGTGAATCACTGCATCAGCAAGTGTCTCACAGATCGGCCTTTCATCCTGCCTTCTTCCTTTCAATCACATTAGAAACACTGAGCATGTGAGTGTTTTTGCATCTCATTGCAGTGTATACACAGAGTAGAAGAGTGAGGGATGCTGGCAATTAATCACACATCCTTTCTATTTGTGCTATCATCGCACAAGGAAGGTGTGTTAAAAGCAGGGGCACTAAATGCTGTTCAGCCCCACCTGTCTCACAGCATTTGGGCTGGATGGCACATGTCTATTTTTTTCCTCCTCGGCCCCCAAATCCTGTCAGAGCGTGTCTGTAATCTGGCTACCGCTGGCTCACCTCTACCCACGGCCCCTCCACGCGAAGGTACAAATAAAATACACTCCATGTCTCTTCAGGACAACCCGTGTTATTTCTGGTTCGGACGTGTGCGGTGTTTGCGTGCACGTGTGGCGGAGGTGGTCGCGTGTGTAGGCATGCATACTGTATATTATTGTGACAGTTATATATTCATGTGTGTGGATACGTGCCCCTATGTGCTGCCTTGAATGGGGTCCAACTCCAGGGCTCTTGTTCGTCTGCAGGGTGCTGTGATGTCATCCGCCCACGTCTATGTTTTCACACCAGTGTGAGTCACACGGCTCCAGCTCTCTTTGCGGGGAGGTGCGTGTGCGTGTGCATGCGGTGCCAAATGGGAGATATTTTGAAGTTGAATTCTGTCTGCGCTTCTGCCTTTTCAAACATATCTTGAAAGGCTCCTCTGTAAGTTCGTCTCCTCTTGAAAGCAAGGTTGGAATTGTGAGGATTATGCTTTTGACAGACAGCTGAATTGTTAATCTACTGAGAGACAACCTGCCGTTACACTAGCGCAGCTTTGTGTGGGGATGTCTTCAGAATCACAGACTCATCGGTAACTATGCACTTTGCATGACCAAGGTGGAGCATGGGACCGATCTGCCTGGGTCCCTGTTGCTGAGGAAAACCTGAACATGCTCAATAGCTTTCATTTCTGCAGAGCTGCCTCTGCTTCAGAAAAATCCAGCTCCATGAAATGAAAAAGAAAACAAGCAACTGTTTTCTTCACCTGCAGTTTCTGCATCTACTAGCAGACTGAAAGTGAGAGAAAATTTAAAGGAGAAGAGAAACATCTGCTTCTGTGTTTGTTGTTTGTACATTCATATCATTTCCATTCAAAAGTTTAAGTACGACAAACCAAACACACGCTAGATCAATGACGAGTTACCCTCCTCTCCTCTTGTCTGTCCTGTGTTTATTTTAGCAACTGCTGAATTTGCTGGACAGGACTTTGCAGGATTTGCATAGGGTAGACGGAGCGGTGTATTTGCCAAGCTGTAACAGTTTCAAACCAAATAGATCAGAGCCACGTGCTGCAGGCTGCCATCAGCGGGATTTTGCAGTGTGAGGTAAATCCCGTTTCAGCAGAAAACTGTGGAGAGGAATCCTGGTGGTAGAAACATCAGTACTGTCATTGCCATTAGCATTTAGCTCAAAGCACAGCTGGTCTGTGGAGCTTCACAGGCCTGGCATGCAGCTGCAGACTCAGTGGGCAGACTTTTGGTGTGCGCTTGGTGCCGATCTCCTCCTGCCTGCGTTAAAAAGTCTGCCCTTACTCAGCCAGTGAGTAACCTCTGCAGTCTATCCTCACCACAACACGATGCAACCAAACACTAATTGTGCACACACTCCAATCAAGACACGGCGCACAACAAATTCTGTCTGTTTTCAGAGCGCACTGTCTGAATTACACCCTCCAGTAAAGAAGACAAAAGAGCCAGTGTATGCGAAAACAACTTGTTGCCTTTCTTCATGTCAATCTCTATTAGTGTAGACGCGCCGCTTGAGTGGAACTTTTTGAATGGGGCCCATTCTCTTCATTCCTCTGCTTCCAGGGGCAACAGAGCCAGGAATTCCACCGCGCTCCCCGTCTGGGTTACTGCGGTCATGTATCCCGTAGGTGGTTGCCCCGTGTCAAACTCCGCTTCTTGACATCTTAACATATTTCAGACACAAGGCAGAAGTCAGCTGCAGATATGATGACATCATGTTTGCAACCGAGCTGGGGTCAAATACTCTCAAATGACAAACTGTCCACACTAAGATTTGTTCTTTTCTCAATATCCACTCATGACAGCTGAGGAATAATCCAAGATGGAGCCAGTAAAAAAGCCCTGACAAACCAAAAAGGATCATGCACTACTTCCTTTACAAAACAGAAAAGCCCTATGGTGCTTTTTTTTTTAAATCTAAAAACACAGTAAACTCAGCATGTGGTATGAAAATGCTCCACACTAACTCAACGCAATGTATATAACAGAGCTCACAATACACAAACCCTGCTTGACATTTTAAAATAATGACTCTAGCATATACAATTAGCTTTTATTATGTAATTGGGACACCATTACAAGCTAACTGAATATTGGCTAAACCAAGGCTGTGCTGGTGTCCTAATTCCTCCTGAAATACGTATAATATGTTCACACTGAACATATTCTTCTAAAATGTAAATATAAGATGCGTTTGTTCCTTAAAGCTTGTTAAACTCAAGCACTTTGTGTAAATGAAAAAACCCACAACCTGGTAAAGTTCACACTGGTGTACACCCATACTGTAGGACGGCATCAGTGCATTTTCCTATGCTGCAGCAACAGTCCCGGCTTGTTCCTGTGAAGGTACACAAGGTAAAGTCATCACCGTTTAATGTGACAGTAGAGTAGTTTAGGTTGTATAATGCCGTTCTGAACACACATGACACGACTAACCAGTGTAAACCAAATTGATCTGTAGCAGGATCAAGTGCTCTCAGGTTGTCACTTCTGTATTTACATAACACAGAAATAAGCAGGAAAGTTTTGTAGTTGCAGATAGTTGGTGATGTGTCTTTAATCCTTTCTGAATTTCATTTTGCGCCTAACCCAATTAGTCCACTTGAGTTTATCCCGGGGGAGCAGTTTTTAGCAGAGAACAATGCAAAACGCCCACACAAATATCCGCCCCTTGACAGAATGGGGTGGGTAGTGTTAGGACCCACGGAGCTACAGGAATGGAGTGGTTTTGATGATGCTAATCTCTTTTCGTTTGTCTTTATTAGATTGTTATGTAATCCTGGCTGACGTTCCAGGATAACGGATGCATAGAAGGAGAGTGGAGAGCGGAAGACGGGTAAATGTGGAGGGAAGGAGTACGTAAGGATGAGAATATGAGCTGCTGTCACTGTAAGACACCTTGTGAGGTCGGGTGATAGAGAGGAAACGGTTGTAACTATTCACTGGTGAATTCCTGTCACTCCCATACTGTTCACCCTCTCCTAATGTGTGTGCTGAGCTGCTTTAATTAATGCGACATTCCTTCATGTTTACTGAAGCCTTTAATATATTTGAATAAAAGAACTGTACATACAGAATTCAAATATGACTATAAAACTAAAACAGGAAATAGAAATAGCCCATTGAATTATTCCAAGGTGTGCAAACATTTTTTACAACTGCACAACCTGATGGTTATTTCCTCTACTTGCATACAAGCAGTGGCTGATGCAATAAAATGGGTCCATCATCTGCAGTGTTCATCAACACCAAACCTGTCACACAGACACCGGTTGATTCTGGAGCTCATCCGATTCTGTTGCCAGAGCAACGCTTTCGCTCACTTTATCTGTTTGCCAGCAATCTGGCCGTGCGTTTGGCGTATCGCGAGATTCCGGCCGCCCGCCCGCTCGTACGGCATCCCTGCCCGGCATCGCGAGAGCGGAGCCTTCGGCGGCTGCGAGAGGCGGTGACCTCATCGTCCTGGCGAGGCGGAGCGAACCGCTGCAACTTTGGATGAACTTCTGATTTGAGAGCGGAGAAGCGGTCGGAGGAGTGTGCGGACGACAACGGGCGCCGAGACGAAGACCCGCCGAGGCTTCTGCTGCAGAATGGTGCCACCTGTTATGGTTTAGCGTTACTGGCCGCGCAGGTTGCGTCTGCGGGCGGCTGACCACCGACAGCGCTGCTTTTTCCATCCTCACAAGGTGGACGTTCGTGGAGGTGAGTGCGCGTCCACCTCAGTTGCGACACGAACCGTCTTCACGCTACGTTAAAACCCGGCAGAGTTGGCGGTTTAGTTAACACGCCTGCGTTTCAGGGAACTGTTTAACGGTGACGGCGGCTCCAGGTAACGTTCGTGCTCCGGAAAGTAGCGTTACACTGAAAAGTTTAGCGGTGGCTAACGGTCAGGTAACGTTGGTAACGTACGCGTCGCGTTACCGCTCGCGCACCACATTGGTTTTAGCTAACGTCTTATTCAGTTAGCGGGAATTTGTTTCGCTTCAGTCTTGTCGTTAGCATTAAACACTTTAGCTGGTAGCCACCGTTAACACTTCGTCCGTGCTTTGTCGTAACACAAGCCAGTCTGAAAACCGCACAATGGCTCATCGTTGCTCTGAAAGAAACTATTGCAAAATGGCTATGAGATAAAGGTAACAGCTGTTTAGTGTAGTTCCTCCGTGGCTGCTGTGTAACTGGGATGGCTAGTCGCAGTCCGTCCACACATCGCTGTCCATCTTGTTAGGCACGAATGCAAAACTAATGTGGTTTATTCAGGTTCAAGCAGATGTCATCCGATTTCTAGCCAGGGAGGCATTTTCTCACGAGCCGTCGGTGCAAAGTCGCTGCTGCGTCGCGTTCAGGTTCCAGACATTGCTGTCGTTTGCTTCGCACAAATGTCCCAACTAGTGCAGATGTTCGCAGCACTTCGCAGAGACCTGCAGCATGTGGATGCATATGGAGAATCTCCTGTGTGTCGGTTTTTGCAGAAAAAGTTGCTCACTTCCATACGGTCGTCAGATTGTGGGTGTGTGAAATGGCACGAACGCCACATAATGTGCTGCTCAAGGGAACTGCGTGTATGGGAACCTGCATATGAAGCCAAGCGTTCAGTTAAAGCATCATTTCTACTTGGTGCTCTGTCAAAACCAGACTCATTAATCAAAATGGCCGTCGGTCTTGCCTAGTCAGATTTGAGTAGTGATGTAACACTGCTACATTTAAGTGAGGAAGGTGCAGTTGAACCACAGAATGGCATTAACTGAGTATGACCCAGTTGTGTTTGAGGTTAAGTAAAGACCCAACAGTCCATTGACGCAGGTTGCTTGCAACTTGTAGTACATACTTGTTTCTGGACTCTTGTACTGGAATGGCTCCCTGAGTGTTTTTTGTCAGTAGACCCCCTGTGGCTGCTCTACATTCTCTTACTGCTGCCATCTCCACCTGTGGAGTGTGTCCCCAGGCTACCAGCTTCAGCCCTCCAGGCTATACGCACACAGGGCTTCCTCCTTTGACAAGGCCTAAATGGACATGTCAAAGAGATCTCTTCTCTTTATAATGGGGGGCCGGGGTGGGTCACATTCTCAGCTTGAAAAACAACAGCCGCATTAGGGCCATATTCTCTGTGAAACTGCATTTCAACAGCTTTGTCTCCTTGCTTTGGCTTTGGCCAGTAGCTGCGTCAACCCCCCTCCCCAAAATCTCTCCCGTATTAGTAGTTGAACATTTCATGCTATGGGCCTTCTCTTGTCGGTGCCTGCGAATGCCAAGGATGAGCAGATCCGGAGGCTGTGTCGCATTTATAATATTAAGTAAGCTATTGAAATTGAGTGTGTAGGCAGAGATGCACATGTTCTTTAACACATGTAGCACTTAGGGGGAGGAAGTGGGTAAAACAAACAGAAAAGAAAAATGTCACTGTTGCTAATGGCCAGCTTAATGATTATCAAAGGGCTTGTGGGACGTACAACAGCTAAAGCATCTCTCTAGGTGTTTCCAAATTAAGCCGATGTGTTTGGCTAAACAAAAAATTAGTGGACGCAAGATCAGTGCACAGGGACACTGAGATGTGGCCACTCAGAGAGTCTCGCCTTGGTCCTTGTAGGACAGGAAAAATAATTGTCAGTACATAGAGAGAGGAATTGGCAAATGCAAATCAAGAAAAAAGGGGTCATTTGATAATCATACGTTGCTGACCGACATGCATCACTGGTGTTTGCAGGCAGTAATGTATGTATGTAATGTACCTGTTTACAACCTTTTATATTAGCCTCATAATTTCTTTCTGCTTTTCTAAGCAACCTTCTCTCCTTAGTTCTTCTCTTCTGTCACACGTCTGTCTTCTGCTCCTTCTTCTTTTGCTTCAGTGTTCTCTACTCTCCACCCCCACGATTCTCTTCTTCCTTCTCCCATCACTGATGATGCCTTTCATCTTGTTTCTTTCCTGCTGTGGAAGGCATACCACAACTGACATTTTCATAACTTCTCTTCATATCTCTCATCTTATCTTTGTTTTTCAGTTCCTGCTTCCTCATCTCCCTTACGTCATTTTACCTTTTCCTTTTTTGCTGTGCTTCTGCTTCTGCTTTTCTGTCCTCTTCCCTTTTTTCTGTCTCTCTGCATGCAGGAGATTGGAATGTGAGTACCCTCGCTTGAAGGTCTTGGTGTGGGCTGTCTCATGAGAAATACCAGAGCAAAAAATACTCTTTGAATAGACACACTGCAATGCCAAACCATTTGGTAAAACTTGACAAATAAGAGCATATAGCATTATAGTTAAAGGTGCTTTCTTACTCAGACCTGTACAGAAATCAGGGCAAACCAAACGTAACACACATTTAAAGATTATGTTCAATGCATTCGCATAACAATTGCAAGAACAGAATCACTCCAGGAGAGCTATGTAATTTGTGTTAGCATATAATAAGGTCTGACGGTAGATTACAGAAGGACGGTGTCTGAGGATATAACGGACAATGTTGTTGAGACCTAACAAGTGTCCTGTCTCATGGGGTGGCTTTCCTGTGTACACCGATGGTTGCAGGCCGAGGTAGGCAGGCTTGATGAGGTCAGTGGCACTCCTCTCATCCACAAGCTTCTTTAAACTTTAGGTTGTATTAAACCGCAGTACAAATGTGAAAACTGTTGTGCTTAGATTGAGACCACACGGTCGTGCAAAGATTAACTTTAGCTAACGATCAGTTTTCCATCCAGTTTGGTTCAAATTAATCTACCAAGCTGTGTGTGAATGTTAATGCATCTAGGTTAACTTGTACCCATGTATTTCAATTTACATTTTAGATTAGTCATTTTGTGGAGAGATCAAATTTTGATATATCTGAATATTTATAGTGTAAACAGAAAAGTCATCTCCCTACAGACTGGTGTGCAGCCTTGTTGTAAAGCCTAGGTCTGTGTGCTGTGACACGTTTGAAGTGCAAGCCAGCATATTGTTTTTACTTAACAAACAACCCTTTCGGTGTTTTCTCTGATATGTGAGATCTCTTTTGATGCAGACTGCCTTGCAGAGGATAAATCAGAGACCCATTTGAGGGTTTAGCAGGCTACACCAGGACCTTTTGTAGTAAAAAAAAAAAGGTAGAGAGAGAAGGAAATGGAAGCAGAAGCTGTTCATTTTAGTCTAAGGTGAGGACACTTAAAAGCCAATTTTTCTATATATCACTTCCCTTTCCTTATTTCCTCTCTTTGCTCTTAATTGGGGTTATTAAAAGAGGATTACTGCACAATACTTGTGCAGTGTGGCATCTGAAAAAGCTCAGATTTCAGTTGTGACAGATGAGCAAAACTCTATAAATACATTGTGAAACAATGACTAGTCATGCTAATCCATGCAGAAGTAAACAGAAGGAACATACTGTCCAGATGGAGATCCCTGAGAGCAAGAGGGAGTACAGTCTCAGTATTATGGGACCAATGCTGAAATGTGGAAAAGACACCATAAAAACGCTAAAGCCTGGACTTGTACTTACTGGAAAAATGTAATGCGTTTTATATAGCTTTAGTTTTTGGATGAAAATTCAACTTAAACTACTGTATACCTTACTTTTAGCATGGTTTTAGTTGAAAGAACATTTAGCATTTTGTCTAATAGAATACAGTTGTGATAGTCCTCTTTTTATTTTTTTTATTTTTATTGTATGCTGTGCAGTACCAAAACTTTTAAACAAGATGATTCATGTTAATATAAAATTACTGTAGGATTTGACATATTGCAACAAGCAGCCACACACTCTGCTTAGTAAATATATTCCTGCAAACTGGGGTATTATATTGGGACTTGTATGCCACCATGTTGGAACAAACAAGTGTAGTTGCAGGTGTAACATACGTTTATCATCTCGCATCCATGGGGTAGTGTTTGAAATGGATTATTCACTCAAGAGGTTTTCTAACCTTGGTCCTTTAGCTCCATAACATTGCAAGAATTCGACTGAGTAGGAGCTGTAAATCAAATCCCCAACATGTACGGAAGTATTGCTGAAATTCCCACCAACTGCCTTGCCATCTGTTTCCAAGTGGAAAGAGCTCACAAACTTCTGTCTTGCTGAATGGCTGAAGTGTAAATCTATTTAAAGTTGTTGAAATTGTGCTTTTCTATCTGTTGTGAAAGGTTTGTGAATTAAACTGTGCTGCAAATGGCCACTTTAAGGGTGTTATGCTAATGATCAACTCCCACCATTGTGCTCATTGTTATGAACTACTGATGAGTGGATGTATGGTACCCTTGATTTGTTAAATCTGGTCTGAAATAGACATACAGCCAAGCACCTCAAGAACAATGTAAATTGACATTAATGAAGCATAATGTATTTTGCACATACTAATGAGACACAAATCATCTAAACAATCCACCCATTACAATAAAAGCAATTTAGTGTTGAGGTTACTCGTACGGATATTTAACAAGACTGGTGCTGTTAAAATTCAGATTTTGTAGAACTATGATGTTTCTCTTTTTACACTGGTTAAATGTCAAAAGTCCAATTTCCTTAATATATCCCTCTCTTTTTTTATATGGTACCATAAAGAAGCCACCCCTGACAACAGGTACGAGAAACAGAGGCATGGGAATTAAGGATGACATATCCTGGTGATTGTTCATCACTGCTGCAAGAAGTTTCCTCTGTGATCTAAAGATACGTCTCTCTTGAAGTTGGGAAAGCGAGCACCTGTTTGCGACTTTGTAAGTGTTTTATTTTTTTTAATCAAATGCAGCGTGTTCTCTATGATGTGCAGTGCATATTTTTTTCTGTGATAAAGGATAAAGGGTGTTGTCTTAACTGTGTGTCACGCTACACAGTCTGCCACAGCATAACGAGTACATCTCTTTAATGTCAACAAGCTTAGAGGTTTGAAAATGATTCATTAAGTATGCTGCAATTGACAGTCTCTGTGATTTGACTGTCAGTTTGCCTCTTCTTCCTTTGCTGTAATGCCCCACTGAGCCTCAACAAACCAAAGCAACAATCTTGTGGTCATGCTGATGTCTCTGGTTGTGCAGATTATGAAGTGCTATGTTAAGTTAGTGGAACCCACATTTCAGGCAGAAATGTGATTTGGTACGCAAGATAATTTAAAATGACAGTCTTGTAGCGTTTCCCACCATAAACAGGGTTTTACCTTGCTTCAGGAGATAATAAACCTTCATCTAGGGTACAGTAAATCATCTTGTGTGCTAACGTGATTTACTTGCTAACAGTAGTGGTGCCACTATTCCTTGCTTCCTTTGCTGCCCACTGATGGATGCACATGTTGTAAAATCTAGTTCACTGTAGACGCCATTTAGCTTATTAAGTGGGTTTTATTGTCTAATTGCATATACCATAATTATATTCAATTATATTAAATGCTCTCTGAAAGGAAAAAACAGGATAGTTGTATGTTAAGGTCATTTTCGTCTCAGCAAATGATTGTAGCTGGGAAGAAAGTAGTTGTAATGAAAGACATCTTGCTTGGATTTCTGGGTTCCAAGGAGGTCTGTGACTGTGCCAGGGTTGGTAAACACATAAATCCATCTTGATTTACTGAAGGCAGCAGCAGCGTTTGGCTGAACCCTCTACAGTGTTTCTGCTTTGCCGATTCCTGCACTGACACAAATCCAGACATAGTACTAAACTGACACTTATCAGCTTGTTATCGTACTTTTAAAAAAAAGTTTGTACCAATTCTGTTTAGCACTGAACTGTTTATTTTTTTTTAATCGCTTGGTTTGTCTCACTGACAATTAAGAAATCGACAACAGACAAGAAAGACAAAGATTGGTCTGGTGCAAGTGGATCCACTAAATCAAAAAATGAGGCCCCAGTGGTGAAACTTTCAACATATTGCTTGCAGCTGGTGGAAGCAGCAACCAAAACAGGAAAGTGGCTCGTCATGGTCTGTAATGCTAACCTGCTCACTTTACTTATCAGTAAAAGGGTTATTTTGACATGGCGTAGCAAAGCAGAGTGGGTTTTTTGGTTTTGGATGTGATGGATTTCATGTTCATGGCCATGCAGAAGGCTGGCGTTTAGTAAAAGTGTGTCAGTGTTTCACTAGCTACATCACATCGCGCTATTGGTTTAACCAGGGCTGTGCAAAGGCACACAGAAGAATGTGTGAGAATGCTGTGTGTACACAATAGGCTTGACCTCATCGTTTTCAACTAGACCTGAACTCTGGATCCTGAAGAACAATGACATTTGCATGCCCCACTGCCCAGTTCTCCCATTCTAGACACTGTGCGTCTGAGTTTATGTCCTCACCACTGAGGCGTGTATTTACCTTCTAGTTTACAGAGATTGTTAAATGTTTACCTATGGCCCAACTAGTTAATGATTATTTGGACAACACGACTGGAAAGTGTTGAGATATATGCACCGACAGGGTCGTGTTGTTGCAGAGAAAGCAAATCCAGTGGGCTTTGTGCCTCATGTCATTTACTGAATGCGATGCTAACCTCACCGACCTTTTGTGGGTTAGAGGGTAAACTCTAACTGATGCAAGGTTGATATGCAAATGGAGGTTATTATTTCTTTTATGGAGGCTCACTACCATCCTTAGATTGCTTAATATTCACTTAGGGCTCCTGTTAAAATAGCAGGGCTCCCATTTACAGCCTGAATTTAATGAATTCTGTTGAACTAACTTACCAACTGGTCGCACTTTTTAAACTAGGCCTTTTGCTGATATTTTGCACACATGTAGTATGTAAGTCACACTCCACTTACATATACATTTACATCATGATAAACAGACTATTGGTGCCTTGTTAACCAGTCACTATGTCATCAGAAGGCTTTCGGTCATTGGAGGTGATCAACCTTATAGTGATTTAATTAATTTCACTGGTGTTCTGATATCTTCTACTTGATGTCTCTTCTAGGTCTTTCCAGAAAGAAGAAGAAAATCTCGATCATGATATTAGTTGAGACATTGTGAACTTAAGCTTGCAGCTATTATTCATTAAGAAGCACCTAGGATAGGAGTTGACTACCCTGGCAGAATTTTCTAATAACAGTAGGGCAATGTGAAAGTAAAGCGTCTTCAGTGAGGACCCACCGGGTAGTTTTTAATGAAGTGACGGCCTGAAGCCCTTTAAAACACTTGCAGGAAAATGACCATGGCTAATGAGAGACTGGAATAAGGGACTTACTTCACCCTTTCTCATTTATTTTTGTAGATTTTACAACTGCTTTTTTTCCCCTGGTTGTACTCTGCATACAGGGAGTTGGTAAACCGACCTTCACAAAATAACAAATTGTCTGGAGTGACAAACCTATCAGGGGACCACTGTTAGTGTTTGAATTTACATTAGGTAGTTTGTTCCTTTGTACAGGAATATGGTTTGCTTGTTATTGTGAGATGATGTGGAATTGAATCAGTTGAATAGTATCATTGTAGTTGTCTGTGCCCAGGATTAGGAACATTAGAGTATCCAGAGGGTTGTATAGCACTGTTGTAAAGCACCACTAGTTCTCATCGCATCCTGATATGAGATTCAGTAAGCTAATGTTGCCAGGCAACGGGTGCAATTCCACTTTTGGCAACTATTGCTTAGTAACAAATTTTGTTTCCAAGAAGTAAAAGCAGAATCACCAGTGTGATCAATGATGTGGTCAACTCTAGAATTGGAATCAGCCATTTCAAGCGGTATGTAAAGTGTTGAGTGTTTACATTGTAACTCCGTTAAATGATATCTGAACGCTGTATTTTGTTCATGTGAGATACCCTGTGTTTTGTTTATTAACAAGAGTTTGCTAAAGGCTTTTATGAACTAGCACAATATGGTTGATGGGCCCTACACCTCACGCTCTATACAGATTTACCCTTAAATATTTCCACAGCTCAGTCCTCCACGAATATCCTCACAGGGTTTTGTTGGTGTTGAAGGACTCTTGTCTTACAATGCACCTCTGCTTGCAAATAGCCAATGGTGCGCTGGTGGGAGGCAGAGTAGGAGGAGAGGGGTGGTGTGAATAGGGCCTGCGGGGGTGGTGCTGTGTTACATAATGTCAGATGAACCCAGCTGTGCTGTGTTGTTTAGCCCATGGGTGAAGTGGTGCCAGGCTAACTGACTGATGTGTCCACCTGTGCTCATCAAAGGAGACTCAGGATTCAGGTACAGGTCAGTGAACAGACTGATCACATGTAGTCAGCATGGATCAGAGGCACATTGCAATGGCAAAACATGAAACGGCGGCTCAAGCGCCAGCACTGCGTTGCCATGGCAGCACAGTTGTTGTGTTGTCAGAAACCTTGGAGTGTAATGATAATGCAGGGTTTTAACGGTAATTAGAAGCCATTTTTCTACAACTAAAGCCTCCTTCTGTAGCGCTTCCTCATCCGTACAGCCAGGCTGCGGTGCAGTGCAACAAGAAGAAATATCCTTTCATTATGTTCTCAGAAAAGAAAAGCTTCCAATAATACCAGTGCACGTTATCTTCTTCAGTCATGGTGGCAATGTGTTACTTAATGATTGCAGAAAAAGGAACGACTGTGACCACTAAGTTACTGTTAATTTCCCCAAATTGTGTAGGTTGTTTCTTTTGGCAGCCTCTGCAAGTAGCACAAAGCACAAATGCAGACAAAATAATTCACTACCGGTGCTCCCCCCAAACTGCTTGTAACCCTGCAAGCTCAATTTAAAAAGCCTCTACCACAGTCGCTATCATTAAAAGCTCATCACGTTGCTTTCCGAGACCCCTGTAATTAAAAGAGGAGGCGTCTGTGTTTTAACTCTCTCTGATACAGCATTACCTATCCAGCTAGACATGCAGACAAACAGTTGTCTCACACATACCATCTAATGAGTGTTTATTTATAACAAACATGATCTTAACTCCCACAAAGTCATCACACTCTCCTACAAACGTGAACTACTAAAGCACTGGAGTCACTCAAAAGCATATCCACTGGCTGTATTATTTGTGTGTAATATTATAGGAAATCTTTATTCTCAATGAGGAGCTAACTGGATAGTGTATAGTCAAAATAAACTGGACCACAAACAGGCCACAGGCTCTGTGCTTGAAAGGATTGATATGTAGATTGTGTAGCAGCAGTCACTAAAACACGCAGCAGGAATTCATTTTCGGTTCACTTTGCCTTGGTTTGAACTATCTGGACAATTTTCAGCCCTCAGACACCGTCCGATGGCAGAGATCATCAGGAACCCGTGGGTTTTCAGGGAAGAAGAGACTAGTTTGCCTCTAGGACTGTCTGCAACCTTCCCTGCAGCACAGTTTCTGCCCTCGAGAGGACTGAATAAAAAGACATGGTTGGAGACAGAGGGGGAGTGGAGCTGACCATCAAAACATCGTAGCAACAAGATACAGGGCAGGATAGACATGAAGCGGTGATTAGGAGGAGTTCAAATAAAGTTAAAGGGAAAATTTAATGGCGTCACAGTCACAAAGCATAGCAGTTTTTTTTCTGTTTAGCTGGTGCCGAGCTTCACATCTGCCAAAGTGTGGCAGCTCTGCAGCCCTGTCCTGCTTCTTCTTCCATCCTTTTTAGCATCTAGCTGCATGAATAGTCATAGTGTCTTGTTTAGCTTATGACTACCACACCATCTCAAAAACAGCATATGTGTTTAGGCCTTTATTTACACCTGATTGCTCTTCCGGGGAAGTTAATTGCTTAGTTAGTTACAGTGTTGCTGCCATCAAATTCAAAATGAGCTGGATTTTTCCATGAAATGTTAGTGTCCCAGTATTGGTATCTGATATATTTCTGTTGTGAGGATGGATATGGCTTGATGAGATTTGCAAAACATTGCGTTAAGTTTCACATTTTCCCCAAGTGAATGAGGGTTATAGTATAGTGTGTATTTATCATTTGTAATCATGCTGACACAGATGTGCTGGGAGTCCTGCTGCTATAGGACATATGCAAGCTTAGCAAAGACAAATATCCATCCTCAGTGTCGAGTCTTTAGGGTGACATGACGGCATCATGGCTACCGGCAATGGTTGTTGTTTATAGACGAAACTGAGAAACAAAAGATCTCACTGAGAAAGTTAAAGCTTGTGGTTGTGGGCTACATTTTATGAGCTTTGAGGTTGGGGATGTGGTAGCTGTGATTTACAGCTTTCATTATCAAGATGTTACCAGACTGTTGGTTCCCCATAGGCACTGCTCAGACCTACACACACATATAAGATAGCTGTGGGGGCTTGTACTGAGTGATTGTTGTGGGATAGATGGCCTGAGCAGTTAAAGGTTTGCTAAATTAAATGTTAATGCAGCCGTAGGTCTGTAGTAGAAGGCACAGCACAACCTCACACATACGCAGATACACACACTGCTTGGCACTTTGGATCTTTGTGTTTTTCCTGTGCTCTGCAGTCTAGAGGCATGTAAGTGGAGAAAAAGGGACGGTTTTTCCAGTTGAACTTGTGAACTCAGCAACTCTCACCTTTTTTTTATATTTGTCCTTCAGACCGTCTTTTGTTACCCAGCTTCTGCCCGTTCTTCTGTTGCTCCTCTGTACCTTACATTCTTATATACTCTCTCTCTATATATATATATCCAATTGAACAAAGTTATCCATTTCATTTGATTTTTTTTTTTAACATTAGGTTGTGTTGGGAAATTTTCCTTCAATCCATCAATTCATTAGGTCATAAAAAGCACATGAAATTGTGTTTTGACATTTTTATATTAAAACATCATTGTACTTTGTATGTACTCAGTATCATAACACATTATGCCACTGATCACTACTAAATGCATGTCTAATCTAGTCTCACTCTGAAGAAGGTTTAACCGGCAAATGGATTCGATACAGCAGCTTCTCCCAGCCATGACTGAGGAATGTGAAAATCAGCCCACTGAGACTTGGTAGAGAGCTGTGGCAAACAGTGAAGACAGGTACTGGATGGACAGAAAGCAAGGATATGTGGCAAAGGGAGAAAGCTGCTCATGCTGGTTTGTGGCGCTTCAAAATGGCTTTGAAATGAAATCCACAGAGAATTTGATGCAGTATGAGTTTGTGCAAGTTCTCTGAGATTCCGTTTATACCCTAAATAGGGGTGTATTCAGTACTACTCTCTTTGTCTGAACCACACAGGCTGCGATGCACTTTGACTCACTCCTGCAATGTGGGTCACTTAGCATGGCATGTGAGGTTGATTTATTATTATTATGAAAAGTTGCATCTATGCGATGCAGATTTTTTTTCCAGACGTGGCATTTGTAAAGCATTGCAGTCAAGGCCTGGATTTCATGACAACAACTTAAAAGGTGCTAATTATTCTACCAGGTTAAATGCTTCTGTGATTTTTTGTCAATCCAGTTCAAATCAGCTGAATTCTAAGAAAACCAAAGTCGGTAAGAAGGATCATTAATTCTCCCTTCTGTATCGCGACACACACACGGTCTCTATGATTAGATGTGATTTATCTTTTGTTTATCTGATGGATTCTGGCACTATTCTTTTGAAAAGGATCATGCAGTTTCAGCCAACCTGCCAACAATCTAGTAAAGAGCGAGAAAGGCTTCATAAAACACAAAACCCCTATAAATGCGGACTGCTGTAGAAACTAGTGTATACAACTAGGAACTACCACGACCATCAGTAGCTGAGTGGGAACACCACTAGCTGCTTAAATCTTCTGCGTTCTTGGGTGTTCAGCCAGACATCTGGATACGTCTATTTTATGACCAGCAACTTGAGCTGAGGTTCTGTCTGAATCCAGTATCCCACAGCATGATTTGTATTGTCAAGCTGTCTCCCCAAAACCTCTGCCAAAGTACACATTTTTCTTAATAATGGGGTTTTTCTCATTGGGGTTTGTTTTATAGCCAAGGATGTAGGTGGGACATGCCCCAAATCTACAGAGAGGATGCATTTTAGAAGAATCCCAAGTAGAATTGTGCTGCATTGACCGTGAAATAGGTGGACAAAATCTAAATACCAGCTGAGGGTAGAGAATGTGTGTGATGATCACATAAAAATATATTCATGTTGATATCTTTTATGCTGAATAATAAGAATCACCTGGAGTGTCCTGCCATCACATCCGTGCCTTTAGCAGCTCTGCTCTGTATTGCTCATTTTCATTTTTCCCCCCTCTCCTCACCACATCTGTCAGCTGTCTACCTTTCTCTGAACCCAGTTTCTTCTTCTGACTGTCCCTTCTCAGTGCATTACACAGATTTTAGAATGTGGCGTGTCTGGATTTTTTAAAATCTGCCTTCAGTCAGAGTTTTGGCTCCCTCCGGTAGCTTCATATGATTTCTGCAGTTGCCTTTAGATTAAGAATAAATGATTGAATTAGTTAATTAATCACAGAGCGTATCAGTTTTTTTAATAAACGGAGAACACGGTTTGGGTTCAATTTAACCCTCCCCGATGAACCAAACACCAAAGCCGCATTTTCTAAACAATCACTAACTAGCGAGCTCAGATAAACTAGTTCTCATGAGAATGTCTGCTAAGCCAGTCGACCTGTGCACAAGATGTTTTTATTGGACAAACATCTGTATGTGATGCAGTGTTGACTCGTGTTAATTCCCCACATTGCAAAACCCCCAAAACCCTGACCTTTAACAGGGCAAAAGCTGGCCGTATTACCCCAAGTTAACGTCCAGACATTTTGATTTCTGTCTTGTAGGGAAAGGTGTGAGATTCAGGGTGCTGGATAAGGGCACAGAAAGCCGTTCGCTGTGTAGTTGACCCATGTACTCATTATGTTTGACTCTTTATCAATTAAGCAAGTGTGGGCAGTGGTAAAGACTGTAAGTACAGCTACAGGTCTCCCCCAGAGTGCTTATCAAGCCTCATTAGGCTGAAAGGCAGCATGGAGAAACCGACTAGAGAGGTCCAAGGGTCAGCTCAGCAGTCTGTACTAATAGCCTGACAGATAGAGAAGTAGTGATGGCGTTAACTAGTTTAGACTCTGAACGTAATCTAAATGATTTGGAGGTTGATGGTTAAGTAAGATTGAAGGTTAGTAGAATTAGTAGTAAAGTGATAGTAAGGCAGCTTTTCTGACTAAAAGGTATAGATGGGTTTCTCTCTAACGCTGCTGCTTCAGTTCATTTCTTAATTACAAGAAGTCCATATAGTTTGTCAGATCTGTCAAACCTTAGTGACTTGAGTTAGGCTAAATGAGAGAATGGCTAGATTGGTGGGTAGCAGAATATTAAAGTTGAGACGTGAGTTGAAAGCGCACATGAAGTCAGATCAAATGAATTCATGGAGCCACACAGATGGAAGTTATAACAAGTGTCTCTGCATGCTGCAGAGCTGGCGGCAGCAGCTACTGCTTCAGTTCTCCAGAAAATCCAGCCAGCCTCCTCAGAGAGGAAATAAAATGTCCACGTGTGTTTAAAAACAACTGCCAGATGACTTGCTTCACTTGTGAGTGAAGCAGACGCTGCCTTTCTTAACCTGTCGCAACCTGTGCAGTTTACATTTGAATTTCAAGCCTGGCGGTGACTTTGTACCCTGCACTGTCCTCTGTAGGGCTCACATACACCATTTTGTAGATTACTTGTTTAACTCCTCTTGATATTATTGATTGAACTCTGATTACCAGCACCAATCTGACATACTCCGTTAAAGTCAGAACTAGTGTTTTTTTCCAGAGGCTTGGAAGGAGGAGGACATCTGTCTGTCAGTCCTGTATCTGATAAGGTTTTAAACTGACCATGACTGTTTCTCCATCCGCTGTTCTTTATGGGATTGTTCTTTTTAGGTATATGTATGAAATGACACCCTAAGGTAAAAAGTATATGTTGAGTTTAGCAATATAATGAAAAGTGTGTGTGCTTTAGTTTAGTTAGTAAACAGCCCAAAGAGCTACAGTTGAAACAAAAATTAAGACGATAGTCCCGAATATTTTAGGTTACCACGCAGTCATGATCATCACATTTACTCTTGCCAAGTTACAGCATTCTTCTATTCTTTACAAAATCTAAACCTTTAATTTAAAATGCATCTCTTTCTCTTTCAGGTTCACCTGTTTCAGGCGGTCAGTTCACTGTCCCCAACAAGATACTAGGATCATTGGTGAGTAACTATTTTCACCTTTGACTGACTACTCTCTAAACTGAGTATATTAGGATAACTAAAAGAATGCCAGCTATCCGTGTGTGATGTTTGTTGTTGGTTTTATTTGTCTTGTAATAAATCTAAAATCATGAAGCAGAATTTTTTGCTCCTTTTTTGTAATCTGTCAATGCTATGACTGTAAGAAAGCAGTACCACTCAGTTTATTCTAGATGTGTTGATCAAATTAATAGTCGAGAATAATATAGATTGTAAAAATGAAGAGTAATCTGCTTTGAGATAAAATAAGTGGTGAGTAGGCGGCCCTTATCTGAGAGATGGAAACAGCATGTTTTGTTCCAGTAAATGCTTTGCTTCTCTGTGTGTGTTTCTTTCCCTCTGTTGCTGCTTTTTCTTTCTCTCTCACCTCCTCCTCCAGCCAGCAAAGCTGCTCTACTCCCACACACACATAGATACAGACAGTACTATATTCACACAAGTATGAGGGAGAAAGGAATGAGCGATGGTGGGGGGAGTGAAAGAAAAACACACCAGAGAGGAGAGACGGATGATAATAGAAAGTGCAAGAAAGGAAGTGTTTGGTTTTTTTTAAACTACCTGGATGTCAAAGTAACACCAGTGGTCAAAAAGGTAACTGGATATCTGATTTATTTTTAACTTTGGAAGTCGTTAAAGCATATGATGGAAATCTTCATCTGCAACAAAAATTTTGAAACATGTGTAGCTTCTAATGCCAGTTATAATTTTCCACAATATATCGTGATGTAACCAAATAGTAATTCTGTTATTGTCCTGTGTTTTCCTCGTTTTGTTTGCTGCATAACCATGTCAAAGTGTCAGAGGTTGTTTTACAGGTTTAAATGTGGGTGGTTGCATAGGTCTGGCCAGTTTCCCTAGTGCCACATATGCCAGCTGTGTTTCTGTGAGCAGGATGAGTAGATGCAAAGAAGAGAGTGAGGGGAGGGTTCACTTGATGGACTGACTACTCACTTTTCTGTATCCATCTCTCTTTCCCACTTTCAGTCTCAGCACCTCATCTCCTCCCACATGCTCTCACATTGAGTGAGGAATCAATCCTTCTCACTTCCATTATCTCTCTCTATCTATCTCTGTCGTTCTCTGCCACTTCATCCTGGCCATTCTGTACCAATCGAATGCACTTGCTGTAGGCACAAATGAGCGCGTCTCTCCAGTCCCACAACAATCATACCACGTCCTCATTAGGTCTATTCAGTGGCCCACCTCATCCTGCTTCATCCCTTCCCCCTGTAATTGGACAAAACCTCTGCCTACCTGTCAGCATAAGCCCCCGTACAAATACTGCACTTTATTATTAACTGGCTCTGGGTTTGTTAGCGGTGTAGGTCTTGGCAGTGGCCTTAGAAACTGTGGGTCATTTCTGTGCAGTGTCCGTTTGAGTAACAGGGTGTATCCTGGTGAGTCACATCTTATTTAAACCACTATCGCCATTACTACATACTGGATAATGTCTGCAGTGCAGGCAGAAGAACGCATTTCATC
The DNA here is from genome assembly GCA_030770545.1 of Macropodus opercularis. NCBI lineage: Eukaryota > Metazoa > Chordata > Actinopteri > Anabantiformes > Osphronemidae > Macropodus > Macropodus opercularis. The sequence continues at coordinate 3,027,757 of CM061112.1, forward strand.
CTTATCAGGCTTTCTGGCTTACAGTAGATTACTTGCAGGATCTTTATTGCAACATAGTTTCATTAGCATAACATCATGTCTTACAAGATTTGAAATAATTGCTTGTTTGTGGTGATTTCACATCTGATCTTGTGTAACGTGTGATACAGATCTGTAGTAACATGAATAAAACAATACAATTACACAGCTAATTTTTACAGTCTATGGATGTATTATTATAACTGCATATTAGGTCGACACATAGTGTATATTGAGTTTAAAGAAGGTTGCTTAGTGGTGCGTTATTGTAAAGGATAACCGCATGTGGCATGTCAAGACACACTACATACGTCCATCCATTATCCAGACCTCTTGGTCACGGTGACAGGGCACTGGAGCCTTTCGCTGCTGTCATTGGGCGAGAGGTGGGATACTAACTCATAGGGATCCTAGGTTGAAACCCCACAAGCTGGAAGTTAGTTTCATACAGTTTGCTAGTGGCAGATGCAGGTAGTGCTAATGGTAACAGTGTAATGTGTAATAAAAACAGAATAGTGTTAACACACCCTAACGCCTGGCAGATTGTCTGTCTGTTGTTTATTGAGGTATTACAAAACAAGTTTATAAGTGTTTTTATATTTTCTCTCACCCAGACTTCTGTCTTGTGTGTGTGCCTGGCACTCCCATTTCCTGTCTGACCTGACACTTCCTCTGGGGAAGCAGGAAGTGGTTGAGATGTGTTTCCTGCTGGAACGTGAGACAGCTTCCTTGAGAGCAACACAGACTGGCAAGGGTCAAAATCAAACGGCTACAGAAAGCAAAAGCACTTCCTTATTATATGTTCACCACTTTTTAAAGTACCACATGAATGGTAGTGGAGTTTGCAAAGCAGCTCACTCTATACAGAGTATATCTCATTTATAAAGGGTTTCATAATGATTCAGTGGAAGGTCACAAATAGTTTACCTCAACCAGCTGGTAAATAAGCTGCACTGATTAAAATCACGCTGAAGCTGTTGAAATGCTTTGCAGCCTTGTTCGTGTTTTCTATTTAGTTGATTCCATTTCCTGTTAGTTCTTACCTACTGTACATGCCCGTCTGTCCTTCTCTCTTTTGCCATAGAAACAACACATGTGCAAGTTTTGAAGAGTGAGCTGCTTTCATTCTCTGTGCTTCTCGCTCCTCTCCTTGCTGCAGTGCTGTTGCCCACGCAGAGCTGCGCCATTTTAGAAATCTTCAGCTCTTTTCTGCTGGCTATAATCCATGGTTTTCTTGCTGTGACTATAGAAATCACCTGTGCTTTAAAGTAGTGGATAACAAGACGTCCTTATTTACCCCAGTGACTTGCTTCAAACGTGGCAAAAATTGATGTTGCATCACAGAATCGAAGCAGAGGCAGTGAGACCATGATGAGATGTACTGGCTGCTGGTTAATTATGTTTCTGTCCCTGCATTTCTCCCTCTGTGTGTGAACCTTTGTATACGTAAGTGGATGGATGCAGTCCTTTTTATGAAGACCTATTGTTTGAGTCTAAGTTTGGGCCTGTTGCCTGTAATATATTTACGCTATCGCCAGTGGTTTGGTTGTCTCTTTCTGTAAAATGTTACTCTAGGAAACAGTCCCTTGCATAATTAATTACATTCTCAAATTTGCTCTGTATAGCTCCTCTGCTTCCTCTTTCTCCACTTTCTTGTTCCCTCCCATTTTTAATCTTTCTGGAGTACATCAGCCCTCAGCTACGGTGTTAATTACACCACAGTTCTTTTTCTCTATTATTCACTCCTCTGCTATTTCTGTCTCCCTCACTCCTATGCCTGCCTTTGCTAGGTTTCCAGCATTTTGCTGGGGTCTGTGGCAGCAGTTGAGACGAGGAGGGGGCGTGTACTTGCGCCCAATTCAACAACAAATGGCTGTTTAGCATCATCTGATTGGCACAGATTAAAGGGCTCTCAGTGGTGATGCGGAGGTGGCTCTTGCTAAGGACCAGGCAGCTTCATTGCTGTTGTCTGAGCACAGCTGACTGAGCCCAGATTGTGTTTTACTATTTTAATGGCTTTTTGCTTCATGAAATTAATTTAATTATATTAAATGTAAGTCCATTGATGCAGCCTAAAAACCAGATTTCACCTGATTATTGGTTTCATTTTTAACATTGCACCCTCGCTGCTGATGTCAGACCAACCTATAAAAAGATGAGCTAATGAAAAGAAATTGTGATGCCTAACCCGCTGCGTCAGAGCAAAAATAATTGTCTGTTGTCCCTGGTATTCAGTGGTCAAAGGAAGGATAACGAATGAACCAATGAAAGCATCAGCAGTTCTCTAGATTCGCCGTGTGAAGGGTAGCTCTATCACACATTTTGATATCCCAATGCTGGGGGTGCTTTTTAAACGCCTACTGTGACTACAAGAATAAAGAAACTGTGAAAAATTCATATAATCTAATTACTTGAATCTGTTGCACCATCATTTAGCCAAGCAGCTATTGAAACATAACTTTAAAACAAGGCAATTTTATTTGTAACGTACCGTAACATTTCATGCGCAATTCAAAGTGCTTCACATTCGCTTAAAAGCAGTTAACTAGTATTGTAAGAATAATTTAGTGACAGTAATTCATTCTCAGAATACCCACAAAATCACCCTCTATCCTCAGATGTGTGATCGGATTAAAGAATGTCTCAAGGTTTGAGGACTCGACAAAGTGTCCAACAAAAAAGTGCACATGCGTACACACTGTAGCTACTGTCACATCCTTGTGTGTCTTCGAACCCTACGCAGTATTCATCAAATGTAACACCTGCATGTTTGAGTTCCTTATTTTTAGACCGTGATGGGATATGGTAAATGGAATGGAACACACATGGTCTTCATCCAGTCTGTTCACTCTTGGGTGTCTCCACAAGACAATAAATAAGTAAACAGTGGAGAACACAAGCACTGAGGCACACACAAAGTGTGGCCACATGCATTTTGCAGTACACGTCAGAAAGCCCTATGGTGTTTTGGAGAAAGCAGGCTTGCAATAATTCTTAATAAATAGATTTTTCAATTTAGCATTTTTTTCCTTTTGTTTTTACTTCCACACCCAATTTGTCTAGTTAATATACTAATAACCTGCAATTTCTCATATTTACATATCTAGTCATCTCCTATAAAATTGAATCAGCTCTTGGCATTAATGAGTTATTACCTGCAGTGGTAAAAGGAAGAGCTGCTAATCTGGAGGGAAAGTGGCATCAGAGGAGAATGACTATTGAATGAGAGGGCAATAGTTTGATTTGTGGGCTTATGTAGTTACACTACGAGCACTAGCACCAGCCTACCTGTATAAATGCTAGATCAGCTTGTAGGAAGTCACTCTGCCTATCTAGCCTCCAGCCAACCTGGAGTTGATCAGTCCTCTGTCTCTATTGAGGTTATTTATGCTTATAAGAGATCCAGACACCCACAGTAGAGGGAGAGCTGTTTTTAATTGAGGCCAGAGGTAAGAATATTTGAAATGTGAGGAGGAGGATGCTCGATAAAACATGTTACTGTGAAACTAAGACAAATATCATCTGAGACATTAGGAACCGAGTCACAGAAATGTAAATTAGATATTTCATGTTTGTGACTCAGTGCTTTAAAAACATCTGTTTGACCGAAAGCTGCAGCAACAATGGAGGTGTGAAACAGAGGAGTCATTCAGATTAACAAGCCTTTCCATTAAGACTGTAATTACAGCTTGTGCACTTCAGGTATTTAAAAACAATAGTCATGACCTATACAGCAGGGCAGGGTGATATGGCTTGTACATTATATAGCAGTATGTTTAGACTATTGTGACAAATGATATATAGCTTGAACTTTTATCTAGAAATTTACACATTTAAGAGACAAATTAACACCGTTCGAAAGAAAACATTTATCTGCTTTAATTTGGTAGCTTAGTTCTACAGATTCCAGTTTGAAAGGTTCTTGTCATGTTGTCATTTTTAATGCTTCTGTAACACTTTTATTTCTCCCTTGGGATCTGTAAACGTTACCTTATCTTACCATAACTGTTGTTACAAACATGGACACACAATCTCATTGTGTTGCAGGTCCTCTCCCCTGCATTCATTGGCATTCTGTGATGGCAGGGAAGTGGAGTTGTGTGTGCCATACAGAGCCATTTGCAGTTTTACACTCCAGAGAAAAAGACAGAAGACTGTAGTCTTCGAGGGCCCAAAAACCCCTTTTGCATTTCAGTGAAGCAGTGACCAGACCCCATCCCACTGCCAAGCTCTGCACAGGGAGCAAAAACGGCAAAACACGTTTCTCTCCACACAATTACAGTTTCACTTTGAAAGCCTCTAAGCTGAAACATTTGTGTCCCTGCTGCCTGGCAGCTTTCAAAGAGAATAATGTTTGATTTATTTCCCCCCCTTATCTTTCCTCTATGTCTTGCCCTGCCATTTTCTCATCTAGTCTAAGATGAAGAGCCGTGTGGCTGTATAGCATGTAAGAACACTGCGCCTTGTATTATATTTTGACACGCAAGACGCCTTCTATTTCTGTCTAATTTTGTTGGTTGGTTTGTCTGTGTGTGGAGGGAGAGATGCACTATACTGCTTTAACAGCTTTTTTTGATGTTCTGCATAAACTTTAGAAAAGTTTGATAAGTTACTGTATGCATCTGCACTCGTGCATTTACCAAACCTACTGAACATCTACTGTCCTTCTCTTCATTTCAGCTTATTTGTAATACTATTGAATATCATTTGATCTGCATTTAGGGAAAGAGAACGAGACGTGAATTGACTTGACTCAGCTGTCTGTGTGGTAATGTGGTAATGAGGCCTGTCTGGTATGCTTGTCAGTGATTTGGTCACGTGGAAAATTCCAGCTCGGCTGTGTTTAGTGTTTCGTCTTTCTTTTCTGTGAATTTAGTTTTCTTTAGCCCCCCTCTTTGCTTATGTCATACAATAACTGCCTCTGTCATTATAAGGTGGTGATCTTTATCTGTATTGTTTTTTGGTACAATACAGACTGATTAATGAATGCAGGACATTAGTTCACTCTGCACTTGTCTAAAAATATTAGGTTCGAAACTACAGTATTTCTGAGAATAGTGAGGGATATTGATGATCTAGGGTGTCGGTCTTCAATGTGCTGCACACATACACATCACGCTCTGCACATTTTTAAGAGCCTTCGCTCTCACTCACTGTGTCCTTTCATTGTTCAGCTCCAGCCTCTGTCAGTCAGTCAGTCAGTCAGTCATCTCATCTGGTCTGTAATTTTCAGGTGTGTGAGTCATTGTGTGCTGGAGCAGATTCATAGTCTCACAGTGACGGCACACCTGTGCTGCTCGAAAACAGGCTTTAGACTAGAGCAGCCAGAAAGATTTTAAACAATTCTTCTATGATTTATGTGTTTTTTAAAATTGCGATAATAACAATATTGACAAATCATACAATGAAAATTGATACTTTCCTTCGAACAGAATAAAACCCTACAGCTCGACAACACATTGATAATTTAGTAATGCTTCTTTTATGGTTCCAGCACGTTTCTTTAACAGTTTCTGCTCATATTTTCCAGCATTTTAACTGCGCTGCTAGATATTTACCTCCACAATAGACCTCAGTTAAACATTGTTAAAGGTTACTGAGTGTCTCTCAGTGTAATTGGGCCTCTGCGATTGCACAGAGCCATGTTGTGCCACATTCATTCATTTCAATTCCCAGTCTCCCAGCCGTGCCGTATAACCTTGCCTCTGTGTTCTCTAACTTGTGCTTTCTCCTTCTCTCCATTTCTCTAACTATCTCCAGCTCTCATTAATGAGTACTACACAGATCTCTGGAGAAAATGTAAATTAGAGTTGCTTCTGAATGTGAATCTTTGTTTACACTGTACTTTGGATAATGCTACATTATTCTAGAGGTCACTTGATCAGTTGTCCAGCCTATGTTGTGTCAATCCAGTGATGCTAAGATAATTACAGCTCAATAACTTGTCGCGATGAGCCTTTTGATTGTGTTTTGTATTTCCTTTTTCTAATACCCTCTCTCTGTACTGCTCACAGCTGCGTGGCTGGCCCCATCCAGACTGACTTCAGTTCTTTAAGCATGAGTGCAACGATGATTACCTTTTAGAGGTCTCAACTGTGGAAGCTTAAGATCAACGCACCTCTTTCCATTCAGCTCTGAAAACGGTACAATGTCTCCACTATTCTGTTAATAAAAAGATCTGAAATGTAAAAGCATACATTTTGTGATGGCTTTCCTTTTTTTGCAGCACCAAATGTGTCTGAGAGTCTCTTGCCACTTCGCTCAGTGGGCATAATGTTGACCCAAATCTAATCCCACCAGGCCTCAATCCCTGCTCCATCTCCCCTCCCGGCACCCTTTTCCATCTTCATCATGACCAGTCTGAAACGTTCACAGACAGAGCGCTCAGTTGGGGGCTCTGTGCCAGCTTCAGATGAGTTTTATACTCGCCGCCTGCGACTGCCCAATGGAGGGGCACCACCTCCCCGTAGTGAGAGTGCTCACATCTCCTCGTCCTCCACCACTGGCACCAACCCAGGTGTTCCAAAGATGGGTGTTCGAGCTCGTGTGGCTGACTGGCCACCAAGGAAGGATGGAGGAGGAGGAGGTGTTTGGCATATCACAGTTGAAACAGACTCACCCAGCTCTACCAATACCACAAGCTCTTCAGGATCAGGAAGTGGAGATAGGGAAAGGCTTGTGGGAGGGGGAGGAGGAGGAAGTGGTAGTAGTGGTGGAGGAGGAGTGTCAGCCGTCACAGCCCACAGCAATCTGTCAGCCAAGCTGGGCCACCTGATAAGCCCGCAGGACTCATCCATGCTGCGCAACATCCACAACACATTAAAGAACAAGATGCAGAGCAAGGGAAAAGATAATCGTTTTCTGTCACCTGATGGTTATCAGGGGTCACCTCGCAAAGGCATGAGGCGTATTCGCCAGCGCAGTAACAGTGATATAACTATCAGTGAGCTAGATGGGGACGGCAATGAAGGCTGGTCCTTCTCTGGGTGGACACCTATGCACCGTGAGTATGGCAGCACTTCATCTATAGATAAACATGGTGTGTCAGGAGAAAGCTTCTTTGACATGCTAAAGGGATACCAATCCTCTGAGGCCCCTGATCAGCGAAGCCCGGCTCCAGAAAGACTAACAGAGCTTCTTACGGTGGCTCCAATAAAACAGGCTGCCCTTGACCTGCCAGATGGTCCTTTAGGCCCAGCGAGAGGAAGTCCTGCCAGTAGGCTGAAGGAACGAGAAAAGCACTTGAAAAGGAGGTCAAAATCAGAGACAGGCGGAGAGTCAATATTCCGCAAGCTTCGCAGTGTGAAGGTAGAGGGTGACACGTCAAGGGCTGGCTCAGATGCTGAAGACGGGGGTAAAGGAGAAGAGAGTGGCCCACCTCCCAAACCCTGGGTGTGTCAAAAAGGCTTTGCCCACTATGATGTTCAGTCTCTTCTTTTTGACCTCAATGAGGCCATTCAGAGTCGACAGTCTGGATCCAAACGCAAAAACACTACTACCGGTGCCTCTGCTGCTGCCGCTGCTTCAGCTACTTCGTCCCTATCCTCCAATCAAAGTGGGGTGTATGGGTCACCCTGTGGCTCACAAGAAGAGCTAAGCAAGGAGGGACCAGGACACGGTACCAACCCTGCTCTGGACCCTGGGGATGACAAAAGCAACGATCTGGTTCTCAGTTGCCCTTGCTTCAGGAATGAAATTGGTGGAGAGGGTGAGAGAAACATCTCACCTGCTAAACAGGTAGGGCTTGTGTACGAATCAGAAATTCTTTAATTATCTGGGGATTAAAAATATGAAGTTATGTATTTATATATGATTATAAAAAAAATACAGACCACCTATAATTTGATTATTGTAAATTTAAAGTGCACTAAAATTAAATGTAATTGTTTTTGTCAGATTATTCACCTTATCTTGTTTTTCATCCTGTAGCAGGGGAGCATAGGTAGTGGTGGGAGCTCAGGCAGTTCTTCTGGCAGCACAGAGGAAGGACCTTTGGATACCGCCCTGACTACTCATTTTACCAATGCTGGGGTGGCTGTGTTAGAGGCCTCTAAGGATGGGCCAAGCCAACATGCTGACAGGTCCAAAAGATACATTGTGGAACACGTTGACCTTGGCTCTTATTACTATCGGAAGTACTTCTACCTCAGAGGTAGGAAAAATACAATAATTAGCTATAATTTTAGAAGACCACCTACTTTCTGCTTTACGTTTTCAAGTAATCTAGCTTGTACGTTGTATTTTTACATTCACACTTATTTGAAATCCTGTTGTTTTTTTTTTTGACCCTAGAGCACTGGAACTATCTAGGGGTAGATGAAAACCTGGGCCCAGTGGCAGTGAGCTTAAGAAGGGAGAAGCTGGAGGAACACAAGGAGCATGGCCAGCAGTATAACTTCAGGGTAATCGTCAGAACAAGTGAGGTAATTTAAACAGAGCCTCTTACACATTTGTACTGATGTGGTCGGTCGTTGAATGTTGATTACCATGATTTTTTTTTTTTTTTTTTTTTTTTTTTTTTTTTTTGCAGGGCTGTGTTCATGCTCACATTAGTGTCAATATTTATAACATTCTGATGTTACTGTAGCGCTAATATGAGTTTAAATTATATGATCTGTTCCCAGTTCACCTTATGGAAAAGGGCCTTAGATGTCTCTGGCTTCATTTAACACCACCTCAACTGTTCCCCCAGTGGTTTTTACTCATAACGCTGTGTCTGCAGTTTGCACTGATGGGAAATCGTTTGTGTAACCTTTTAGCCTTTTCTACTACCCTCCTATAGATGCACTAGAGTCACAGATCTATGTCCTCATTGCCTGAGCTGAACACCCACCTACTGTCTTTGTCAGCTTTCATTTGTGGAGGATTGAGTGGTGCCATTTTGCGTCTAAACAAGACTAAAATAGCGCTAAAGGTATTTGAGAGGAGAAGGAAAACATTGCTCTCATATTGAAGTGCATCATGAGTAATAGCCCTTGAATCTCTAGGGATGACGCACAACCCACCATACTATGCATTTCTCTATTTTCTTCCTTTACTTCTCTGTCTCTCCTCTAATTGCTATTTTCAGGCCAGGGAGTGGGGCAGGTATACTTGTGTCCCATTCACTACCACACATACAAACATATTTGTGGTAAAAGAACTCCATCGTTCAGAGGACAGCAAGTCTCCATATGAAGTATTTCTTTGCTTTTGTTAGTGCAACACTCAAGATGTTTGCAGAAATTGGTAATTAAATACCACTTAATTTGTAATGCTTAAAACCACGGGTTCGCCATAGATATCAAACTGTTTTTATTTGCTCATCATAGTCTTGGTCCTTCTGTTCCCTGGAGTAGAGTTTCCACGAGAAAAAAAACTCTTTCTCTGATCACTGGTTTTTCAATCTGCCCTTTTTCTTGTCTGTCTCCAGCTGAATACCCTGAGAGGCTCCATCTTGGAAGATGCAGTCCCCTCCACATCCAAGCATGGCTTAGCTCGAGGCCTGCCTCTGAAAGAGGTGTTGGAGTACCTGGTCCCCGAACTGAATGTGCACTGTCTGCGCCTGGCACTTAACACACCTAAAGTCACTGAGCAGCTGATGAAGTTGGATGAGCAGGGGGTAAAAATACAGTATTACTCAGACTTATATGCTTCTTTAAATTGTTAAAACCATTCTTTTAACTGCTCTCAAAACCTTTTAATCATTTAAATGTGTAGGCGTTTTCCCATAGGGGAATGTCTCATTATGAAGCATAGTTATTTATGCTTTCTTTATCATTCAGTATCAGCCTTACAAGGGAAATTAAAGTAGAAAGTCCTGCATAAACATTAATCCAAAAGTTTGAGTCTCAAACACATACAATGGTGACAAAATACCAGGTAGCTCTTTGATACTCATGCTCCCCAATGAAATCATCAGGAGCCAAACCTCATAAATGTCAACATGATTTCTCTAGAAAATGGCACTGTGATCACTGCAGAGCAATTTGGGAATGTTAATACTTAAAATGTCAACAAAAATGCCAACATGGTTGCTCTGACACGATTTCCTCTCTGTTCTGTTACAGCTGAGTTTCCAGCGGAAGGTGGGAGTGATGTACTGTATGGCGGGCCAGAGCAGTGAGGAGGAGATGTACAACAACGAATCAGCTGGTCCTGCACTTGACGAGTTCCTGCATCTGCTGGGGGAGAGGGTCAGACTCAAAGGCTTCACCAAGTACCGAGCACAGCTGGACACCAAAAGTACGCACACACACGGACATTAGAACGCTGGCAAAACCACATAACGGCAGTGAATTCTGGCAGGTTGAGGGTGAAGGCTAGAACTTATCTTTATGTGGTCTCTAAAATATATAGTACCAAGGATGCACGGAGTACATGTATACCACTGGACTGAATTGCACTATGCACAGATTGTTCTAGGGTTTGATTTATTATAGTTCCACCCTGATGACATCTACAAAATGTCACAGCGTGTAGGAGTTCAGCACAAATCTCTTAAGGCTGTTTTAGTCCATATAGAGTGTTTATAAATTAGATCTTAAACCTTAGCTTTTGACACTTCTGCCCAGTCACATTCTTCTGTTCTTCTCCCTGAATAGCTTTAAAAGCAAGACTTTTTTATCTCTAAAGTGATAGATATTGTTTTGTGGGTGAAAGTACTTGTGTCCTCTGTTGTTTCTCTGTGGTTCTAGTCTTTTTCTGACCTCATCTATGTTTGCCACAAATATGATCGCTCCCTCCATGCAAGGCGTGCTATAAATAAGACTATTTTTATATTCTACTACACACTATCTTTGCATCAATTGGTTTATCTTCCAAAATGCTTTGAGGGACCTAAGTACTCAAGCTTACAAGTTGAAACTTGTAATACAAGCTGCAGGGCTTGTAATACAAGTTTCACTTATACAGCTAAACAAGCACTCCCTATAAAGGGAATCTCCCTAGGTTAAGTTTGGCCTTTTAAATCACCTGGTGACTATTTTGCACTCTAGAATAGATTTGATAGACTGTGGAGGCGGTTTTTGACATTCAGTAGCTTTTTCTATGGCTAAAGAGTGTTCAGAGCTTACGAACACTGTGCCATCATCTGATCAGCATTTACAGCAGTACAATGCAGGCACCATAAAGATGTCTGGTTATATCTGTTCATTGTGTCGTTTATAAGGGATATGAAGCGTGAGACTTTTTAGTTTTAGTCACAATACCTGGATGTGGTAACCCTCTAACAGAGTGGTCTAAGATAACTCCCAGTCAAGGCAATATTTGGAAAATCAATTTTTCTGAATTTAAGAGCTAAATGAATTTACATGTAATTGTGTCCCTATCAGCTGACTCGACAGGGACACACTCCTTGTACACCAATTACAAGGACTATGAGATCATGTTCCATGTGTCCACCATGCTGCCCTACACTCCCAACAATAAACAACAGGTATGTTGACGGAAGATATCACAAATGGCAAATATACATGTGCATAAACACGTTATTTATTGAAAATGGTTTTCTAAGTTAGACTTAAAATAAAACGCATGCACACTGTCCATTTTCCTATGTCAGTATATAACTCAGTTTTCTGTTGCTGTTCAATAACGTTTTCAGTTGCTGAGGAAGCGTCATATTGGGAATGATATCGTCACAATTGTGTTTCAAGAACCCGGGGCACTTCCCTTCACTCCCAAAAACATTCGCTCGCATTTCCAGCATGTCTTTGTTATTGTGCGAGCACATAACCCCTGTTCTGACAACAGCTCCTACAGGTGAGAGTCAGAATCTTGTCTACTTTAGTGTTTTATGCTTACTTTTCACTGTCCTGTGTGTGTGTGTGTGTGTGTCCGCTAGAGTTGGTTGGCTCTAAGAGTCTAGACAGAATATGATGTTCAAAGATTATTATTATTAACAACCAAGTTTTCTTACATTGGTTTTTAAATGTAATTAGCAAGATATTTTAGCGCAACAGATCTTTGTTCACAACAAATGTGCGTTGTATGTCCAGTCTGTTACATGTTTTCAAGCAAAGATCAGTACGTTTGTATGTGCATGGCTTCTCATGAATCACCTCCCATGATTTAAACAATAGTCCTCTTGAGAGTTGTACAGCTCTCACTGTATTTGCAGTTCCATCACTTTGTCATGGTGTACACACTGACTGTGGAGAGCCCTCTCTGCATCTCACGATTCATTACCACATTATCAGAGTGTCATAAAATACAATGTTCCAGCTTGGAGTGATTTTCATGAAATACGAAACATTTAGCCTTTTTTGTGTTCCTCTTAAAGCTGTTCAGCTCATAAGGACATTTTATTCTGTTTATTCCTGTCTTGTTATATAGTTTTGTGTCATATCTTGCTCTTAATGACACTTCACCCCTCTCTACCTAATGAGTGTCTTAATTGCTGTCTGAGAACACTGTGTGAGGCCTTAATTGTGCCCTATGGGGTTACTGCGTTACAGAGCAAACAAAGAGCCTTTTCATAGAGTCAATATTGAGTAAATACTCTTCACACGCGCCTTAAGTTTACAGGGTTTTTACATGCTATGTACCGTAGGTAAAATTTATAAGAAATATATTATGATTCGTAGTAAACTCAGGAAAAAAAACAATAATAGCAGTAATAGGTTTTCTTTTATATGGCAGATACAGTTTACCTCTTTTTCAAAGAACCATCTGTCTAAATTTGAAGATAAAACAGTGAAAAGCAGCTTATTGGTGTCAGCAGCACAGCCTTGAGCTTAACAAAACAAATGAATGTTAGTGAAGCAAGGATTTTTGATCGTTTGTTGTTCTAGAGCAGTGCGTGTTTATACAGTCTAGTGCAGTGTCGTTGCAAAGATGATTTCTTTAATTTTGTGTTGGTGTCAAAAATGATCTGATTAGGCTGGTTCTTACTCTTAGTGCTGTGCAAAGGTGAACAACAACATACAGAAGAAAGCTATAAACTATAAAGACAAAAACATGGACGATACCAGCTGCCCTGCTTTCAAAGTATTTAAGACTAAGATGCAGCCACGTGATGCTAATGAGTTGCAGACCTATAGAAACGTTGTTTTTGTTAATAATTAATTATGCCACTATGCAAACCTATAAATACTACAAATAAATAAATACTGTATAGCATAATTGGTTGATGGTTTGAGGACTATTTTATGGTATGAGAACCTTTCCCACATCCACATTCATATACCTCTGAGCCACCCACTCCAATAGGTATTGACATCTTCTTTTTCTTGCCCTGGCTCAGTGGGCAGCAGGTTGTGGATACTGGAAGAGTTGATCTGCCCACACACTGGATATTTATAAGACCACAAATCACTGAAACCACAGGAATGTGCTCTTTCATTTCTACTGCCAAACCTCCTGCCACGAGTATCACACAACAGCCACAGAACTCGTCGGTCCCTACTGCAGTGCATTCTCCTTTTCTTCTCCTTGTGGCTTCTCTTCCTCATTCCGTTCTAAATGGTCTTTCATCCTTGTTCTCTGGCTTTTATTCCTCCACCTGTCTCTCGTCTTTTCTCTCTGTCCTGCATGAGTCACTGGCCTTTGGTTGACTGACTCACAGGTGTTTGATCAGCATAAGTGCTTTTAGAGCTCCAGTGTAATGTTCAGAGTGATGTTTGTAGTGATGGAAAAGAATAAGAATTAAAGGTCACATTTTATATTAATCATTCGTTGAGCCAGCTTCTAACCACTTTAGCTGCTCCACTTTGAAGTAGCTTGCAGAAGTCATTTGTCATGTACAGAAAACTAGATGAATATTGCCCTCTGAGTGTCACAGACTGTGCATGAACTGTGAGACTGGGTATATGCTAGTGACAAGAGGAAAGATGGGTTCAGCAGTTTGGGATTATGCTAACTTTGTTATTTGGTCTTAGGTATTATTGTAGTTCTATTACAACTGATTCAACAGTTCATGTGAGCAGATGGGACTGTAAAGTCTGCTGCTATGAGCTGCTTCTTTCACATAGACATATTGTAATTCATTATTAGGGTAAAATATTTATTATATCTGCTTTAAGTAATGTAAGGAAGCTCAGAAGCCTTGAGTAAATAAATCGGTTTAAGGCTCCAGAAGAGAAAACTTTTTATTGCTTTCACCTAAGCTAAAATAAACAGATTCGTGTTGTATCTATCCCAAGTAGAAAGGCTTTTCTGAGTTATAGTAAGAAACCAGTTTCTGGGGCAAAACCTTTTTTCACTTTCTCTTACATGACTGAGAGGTTAAAGAAACCTCACAGTCACCAAGAAATAAATAAAACATCACATTAAAAAGGAAGGCAGCTTTAAAATGTATTAGATGAGCTGACAACATGCTGCGATTTTTATTCAACCATTTGAATCATTCTCTGTGAAGGCAAAAATAAGCATAAGTAAAGGAAATAGGTTTTATTTTAATAATCAACGTGCATTGAAATGAGACTGGTACAGATTCTAACTGTAATCACTGCAGGGAGTTTCGGTTAACATGTTTGTGTGGCCCGCCGTGACCCATGCAGGCATATTTTCTTCCTCCTTGTTTTGTCCGAGGCTAGTTTAACCAGAGAATACGGTTTCCTCTGTTACCTTCATCTGTCACAAGCAAGAAAAGGTGGGAAATAATGTGTCAACAATTTGACACTTGGTATAATTGAACACCGCACGTCTCAGGTGAGCACAGGGTATTTCTGAGGTATGTTTAGAAATGTGTGGGAGACATATTGACTCTAGTTGCTTATTAGACCAGGCTATTAATCCAGGTGTCAACATGTGTGCTGATGCATGTCAGCAGGGAAGTGTGTGGGATGAGGTGCTGCTTTTGTCAGCTGGTAATTATCACCTGAGGATCTGTGATTGAGATCACTGGGAAATGAAGCATTTAAGACTAGGACAGGTTGGCTGACCACATGCAGACATCATGATCTTAAGTCCATTCGTCATCTATGAGTTTGTGAATCTGTTTGTCTCATATAAATGATAAATGCTTTTTTTCTGCAGTCAGTCCCTCCTGTGTGTTTTTGTTCTGCCTGTCACATCCACATTTCCATTTTCTCTCTCATTTCTGGGGCTTCTTAGAGCTTAGGAATAGCAGTCTCCCCCTGTTCTCCTCTCCTTGTCTGCTCAGCTGAGTTCCTGACATACCAGACAGGGCAAACAGCCTCAGATGGCCATTGCAGGGATTTAATGAAAGGAAGAGAGAGATGAGAAGTGAGGTGGAGAGCTGCAAAAACAGGGAGGTGCAGAGCATGGAAATACACTACATATGTGGATAAGGTAGCAAAAGATTCACCAGATGACTTCTTGTAAGTCTATTATAATGAATCAAGTTTGTTTAGCAAAAGGACATAGACTGGATGTTTGACACATTTACCTCTTATAAAACTAGTGTTTTTCTGTTTGTTTATATATATTTTTGCTTCTGTCTTGTAGTGTGGCTGTCACTCGTTCTAAAGATGTGCCCTCTTTTGGACCCCCTATCCCAGAAGGTATAACCTTCCCCAAGTCCTCAGTATTTCGGGACTTCCTGCTAGCCAAGGTCATCAATGCAGAAAATGCTGCTCACAAATCGCACAAGTTCCGTGCTATGGCCACCCGGACACGCCAGGAATACCTGCGTGACCTGGCTGAGCGTCACTCCACTAACACTCCCATTGACCCGTCTGGAAAGTTTCCCTTCATCTCACTGGCTCACAAGAAAAAAGAGAAGAGTCGTCCGTATGTAGGGGCGGAGCTACGCAGCCTTGGTGCAGTGACTTGGCCTGTGTATGCTGAAGATCCTGGGACAGGAGGGGAACTGGAAGCCCTTCTGGCCATCTCCAATGATTTTCTCATCTTGTTGGACCAGGAGGTGAAGGCAGTTGTGTTCAACTGTGCTACTAAGGATGTTATTGGCTGGACACTGAGCAGCCCTGCATCTTTGCGGGTTTTCTACGAGCGTGGTGAATGCTTGTCTTTGAGGAGTATCAGTAATAACACTGAAGATTTCAAAGAGGTGGTCAAGCGTCTGGAGGTTGGTGCACGCACACGCACACACACACACACACACACACACACAAACAAACATAAGACATCTGTTATATAATCCATCACTGATCACTATCAATCACTAATCAATTACTGTTAATGTAATTATTTGCTTTAGTTTTAGAATGATGTCAGCCAGTGACGCTTCTTTTCGCCCGTGCCTTTGCTATTGTTTCTGCTCATAGTGATGGCACAGCCACTGCACATTCAAACACAAATTAAGACCATTGCTGCCAACTTTATATACCAAGAGGGCTGACATGGCACTTTGTCAGAACAGTGTTTTGTTTCCTGTTACCATGGCATTGCTCCAGCTGTAAAACTAAGCCAGTCCACTGGGTAAAACGTATGACTGCATAAAGGTGACATGCATCCTCTTATGGCAATGGACTGAAAACCTGTTGACTGTCACCTGGCCCACTCAGCCTCTTCTAGTGTTCGCTGCTGGCTGTCAGTCTGCCAGCATGACAACATTTCCATGTGTACATGCCAAAGCTGTTGTCTTATTGCTGGTTTCTGCTTATTGAGTGAGTTTCAGAAACACCTCTGGACAACATGCTCCTAATGGATCATACACCTACACACACGGTGAAGTGGTGCTATCTCTTTCTTAGGTGTTTCCATGGAAACTGCGTAGAAAAAAAGTGTTTTCTTATGTAATCATCGGTGCTAAAGAATACATTAATTTCCCCAGCATCTCCCGACCTTCTCTGTGTGTGCATTTGTGTACGCGAGACAGATGTTTTTTATTAAGTATTTATGTAACCTGGATTGAAGCCACGGTATTTGATTTGCACACATGCTTACAAACATACTTAAACAGACATCATTTAGCTCAGGACTTGGAGGTGTATCACTTTCATGTTGCATTTCATGCATCTGCTTTTAATCTTCAGTAATTTGGATTACCTTGGTGCCAAAGAGAGGAAGAGACGTGGCCTTGAGCCACCTGCTTTTTCAAATATGTTTTTCCTCTCTTCCTTCTGCTTCACGGTGCAGTATGTGTCTCTCTCGTGCTCGCTCCCCTCTTTGCTCACTTTTTTCATCTTATTTGCCCTTTATCCTTGTTTTTTTTTTCTTGCTTTCTTCCTCTGCCACATTCACATGCAGAAACATCTGAAAGCATCATAACAATTCTTATCAGGTGCCAGGCTGCAGCATCATTTATTCACACTTCACTGTGAAGTTTGGCTTTTAGTAAGGTTTTACTAAGACCCTGCTCATACAAAGCAAAGCAAGGCACCTTGAAGTAGGTGTGTCACTAAAGGAAAAGGGTGTGTGTATGTAAAAGTATGTGTTGTCACTGACCACAAAATAATAAGAATATAATTGGTAAAACTATGTGTTTGCTTTACTAGAGCAATAATATTCTCAGAATATGTATTAGTTCATCAGTATACAAAATGTAAATAACAATGATTATGAAAATCTACCATAACATAAACTGTTATGTAACATAAAATGACCTTGTTTGTTTATATTTATCTCATGTTAAGTTTCTGTTATTTTCATTTTTACTGTCAATTGCCTCATACTTTCTTTCCTTTTGTGTAGTTCTTGACTAAGGGCTGTGAGACGTCAGAGATGACGCTTCGTCGAAATGGCCTAGGGCAGCTCGGCTTCCATGTGAATTATGAAGGCATCGTGGCTGAGGTATTGATTGATCACACAACCCTATACTACTACAGGCTGATGTTGGGGCAGAAAGCATTTACATAAAACATCAGAATATGCTTAATTATTGTGGCGTTAATGCTGATGATCACATTTTAGACAAGATTAATGATATTGTATTATTTATTTTACTTTATATTTTGACTCCTTTTTATGCTTTTATTGAGTTGTTTAATGTAAAGCCACAAAGTACTAGTTTCATTACTCAGTATAACCTCCTGTGACAATGAAGTTCTTGAACTACCCTCCGTTAGGTGGAGCCATATGGTTATGCCTGGCAGGCAGGACTGCGGCAGGGAAGCCGATTGGTAGAAATCTGCAAAGTGTCTGTAGCTACACTTACCCATGAGCAGATGATTGACCTGCTGCGGACGTCAGTGTCAGTACGCGTTGTTATTATTCCACCACATGACGACGCCACACCACGCAGGTAGGTGCAATGGAAGATTTTTATATGCGGCCTTTTTTTCTGAAAAATAGTTGCTATGTATTAATTTTGGTTACAGATTTTTAAAACACTGCAGATAATTCATATTTTGCAAATATTTCAGCAGGGTGTCCTCTCAATGACATCTTCCTCCCTCTACAGAGGTTGTTCAGAGCTCTATCGGATGCCCGTGTCAGAATACAAGAGTAGCAGCAGTGATAGCGGCTCCTTTGAGTACAAATTCCCCTTCCGCAGCAACAACAACAAATGGCAAAGGACTTCCAGCAGCCCTCAGCAGTCACTGACTGCTTCGCCACAGCCTCACACTCCAAACAGGGCCATCAGCCTGGGTAGCTCTGTGGGAAAGACCCTGTCAGCTGAGAGGCTGGAGAGGGGTGCCGTCATCCCACGCAGTGTCAGCAGCGATGGCCGACCCCTGGACACAAAGAGGTTTGAACCGTCAAGCAATATTAGGGACATGTTTGTCTGTGATATATCCAGACTGTAGATGATGAAACTGGGGCAATTGGGGGTATTTGCTCCGCAGGAAAAGCTGTTATGATGCCTTACTTTATTTTGTTTTCATTCAGTTCCTCAATTTCCTAATGACTGTACAGAAAATTCCTACAGTTCCGTTGTGTATGTGTGTTTGTCCAATAACCAGAATGTCTCCGGGCAGTGAAAGCTACAGCCTGGCCTCCTCCCTGGCACTGGGACGTTCCCCTCACAATCGAAGTTCTCCCAGCAACCTGTCTTGTTCCAGTGAAGCTTCTGGAAGCTCTGCCCATTGGAGACAGAAGTCCATGCCTGAGCAGTAAGGAAGGGTGGACAGGGAGCTTTTATCTGAAATATTTCAAAAAGGCAAAAACTGATTATTCCCAGCGTTATCAGAAGGATTTTTTTATCTTTAAAATTAATTTTACTTTTATTTTGAAGTATCGGCAGAAACATTAAACGTCTGTCTTGTCTACTGAGCCATTGATGCATAACAATGCAGAGCTGCGGTATCCTTGTGAACTTAAAATGTATTTGTTAGACAGTTGTATCAGTGCATGGGATTAGTGTGGGAGCGTGAGGTGCTAGCATGTCTGATAATGATTTTCACAGAATGTTTTTTGTCTTACACCCGCTACAGCCTGTGGGAAAATGTATTATTTTTCAATCTCAATTATACCGTCACTTCTAACTCTGCATTTTTAATCAGCGGAAACACGCTTAGCTGATTTTCTGTACGTGCACTCATTCACCAGGTTTGCTGGCAACCGTCATTCTGCCATGTCTTCTGAGAGACGAGAGGTTGCTACAGAGGGCGGGTCGAGCGGAAAGTCCACTCCCAATTGGTCAAGAATGGAGGAAGCGGGAGGATCAGAACGAGGGTCTACAGGTATATACAACACAATATATTATTGTAACAAGATGCTTTCACGGTTTCCACAATAAAAAGTAATTTACATCAGCCTGAGGAGTTATTTTTATATATGGGTGAAATGTGATGGAGTTTCAGTTCTTAACAGTGAGGCAAGAACAGCACCAGCAAATAATTATCCATATTTATCCATAGTGCACAGGTGTTTGTGTGTGCATCCTCCTTCCTTACTCCCATCTCTCCTTACATTGCTAGATGTGAATTGTATCGCCTTCACAGAGAAGCTCTTATTGTTTCAGACAAAAGGCAGAAGGATAATGAGACAAATGGAAATGACAAAGAGAGAACTGCAAATGGAGGAAAGGGAGGTGTTTTAACAGTGATCTCAATTATAGTATTTGGCTTTTCTCTATTAAATAAAGGAACAAGAACAGGAATAAATTCCTTTTCTTCCTGTTAACACAGCTGGCCAAGCTAATCTCTGTGTGTCTTTTCCGTTGCTGCTTCCATCCTGCTGCTCATTCTTCACTGCAGTCTGTTTGCCTCTCGTTCATCTTTTTATGCTCATGTATACTGACTTTCATTTAATTATGAGTATTCCTCTCATGCATTTTGGGAGTTTTCATCTTGTTTTCCCGCTCAGTTTCTGAAAACCACATAAGCTACATGCTCTTCTGCTGCTCTTTTGATTCCCAGCAGGATGTTGATTTAGTTAATTGTTGACTTGCCTACATTGAACCATGTCCTGAACCTTTTCCTGGTTGCAACAATCACAAAGAACGGTCTTAGTCTTTAATTTTGTGGTTGTTTACAGTATATATGTCTTTAATGGTCAGGGAGGAACAATGCAGACTGGGTCAGCTCAGCCCAATTCAGCCAAGTATCCAGCCCAGCACCGTCTGCTCTGCTGCCTCTGTGGTTTAGGGTTCTGACCTTCCCACTTCCTCCCACTTTCATCCCTTCGCTCACTGGTCTTCAGCAGGGATGTTGTCCAGAATAACACAAGTCACGGAGAGGGTAGAAAACTCAGACTCCTGTGTAAAGAAAAACATAATAAATGAGATGATACGACTCCTCACTTCTACTAAAAGACTGCTTTAACCCCACCAGATGTTACGACGCCTCCCTTAGCGCTTCTCTAATCATGCTGTGGTCATTACTTGCCTACTCCGTGTCTCCTTGCATAACATCGAGACAATTACACAACAGACCCATTTATACCCAGAGTTTTGCTTCAGGACACATACACAAATTCTCTCACATGGCACAGCTTGCCCAAAACAAACAGAGCCAGCACGGACTGTCTGGGGGCGAATTTCTGTTTGATGTGTGCTGCTGTTGTTGACAAGTGATCTGGGTTTTTGCTAATGAACACGGCAGATGAAGAATAAGAACACTGTTGGTGTCATGCAGCTCCTGGAAGCGAAAACGCCGTTGAATCACCGTTAAGTTGTCACAGGGTCTGTACATGTGTTTGCTACCAACCTCAGCTGCTTGATGTGGACTGTTTTTTGCAGAAACCCCAGTTTCCAAATCTGGCCAAGGATACTCGGGAGCTCCCCGCATCCAGAGGCAGGAGCAGGTCATTCACCTGTCCCCAAAGAAGGGAAGCCAGGTCAGGCTTCACATCAGGCTAATACTAACTACTGCTAGTCAGTCTCTAACTGTGCAGTTTAAGTGATCTGTAGACTGTAGTCCTTTTCTCCAAATTGTCGGCGATAAATTACTTTTGCCTTAAGATATTTTGTATCACAATAATGTAAATGTCTGTTCTGTCACTGAAAGCTGCCTCATTTCCCAACACTCTTCCACTCTGTGTTTGGTTTCATTTGCAGTCGGACAGCCCTTACTCTGGTCACTCCAGCAGTAACACTCTTTCCAGCACAGCTTCCAGTGGGGCCCACAGTGACAGTGATAAATGGTATGAACTGGGGGCAGGTGGAGGCTCCAGCGGTGACCAGGGTGAGCCAGAGCCCAATGGCCTGGGAGGAGGCGGCTATCTCCAAGGGGCATCAGCCGACAGCGGCATTGACACAAGTTCTTATGGAGCCTCACACCACTCCCATTCCCACTCGCACCACGGCAGCACCACTTCCCTGCTGGCTCCTAGCGGAGGCAGAGAGAGCAGGGAGCGGTCAGCCTCTCCGTGGCACAGCCCAACCGAGGGAAGCCGCAGGATGCTGGAGAGATCACCTGCTGCTGCTGAGTCTCCAGGACCTCCAGGAGAAAGGAGCCTGGAGGGAACAGGCCGAAGCCCTCCTACGCATCTCCTGGTTAGAGACAGCAGCACCTACAGTTTGAGTGAGGCTGGGTCACACTCGAGGTGCGTCTTCTTTTATTTTTGGTGATATTAATAATAATAATTAATAACAATATAAATGTATGTGTAAGCTGGAGGAGGTTTGCAGGTTGTGGTAAACCTGAAGCTAAGGTGGTGAGTCCAAATCTAGGTCCAGGGCTGCCTGTGGAGTAGCATAAGCCTGAATGTCACATTTAAGAAGTTGAAAGAGATGAACCCAAGAACGTTTTTAACATTGTTCCTTATTTTCAAATTTCAATCTGTGCGGCAAATACATGTAAATACTTATTACTGACCATGGTAAGTCGTAATTTAACTGCATTGCCACCATGACAGTACTACTATGGTGTTTGCCCTGGCATTATTTTAGGGGTAAATATGTGCTAACAGAACTTCATTGTACCAGGTGTGTGTGTGAAAAGGTAGAAAATATCCCATCATTGCCAAAAAATATTGCAGAAACGTATCTATTTCTTACATCATCGTCTAAATGTTTGTGGAGACTTGCTGTAATGACTAGGCCTCTCACTCTCTTCTCTCTGGTTTTTATGCTCTGTCCATCACTACCAGGCACTCGGGTCACAGCTCCCCCAGAGAGGAGTCATCATCTTCTGCAACCTCTCCTTCATCCCAATCCTCAGCGTCTCCTGGGCCCAAGAGCTTCTATCCTCGTCAGGGAGCTCAGTCCAAGTATTTGATTGGCTGGAGGAAGCCTGGCTCCACCATTAATTCGGTTGACTTTGGAGACACACGCAAGTAAGCATGGATCTAAATTTGATGTGTAATGATCTTGATGTGTAAAGTCTGTAGACCAGTGTTGTGTTGTGATATCAGACCACCGTATGCACTGCCTAAATAGGATGTTACTGGCTTTAAAATGATAGTCTTTATTGCAGGGCTGCAGTAGAGATGGCATTTGTTCCATCACTTGTCCACCCACTGTACTTTCCAATTGATCTTTTTTTTTTTTCTAAGAACATGCACACTGCATGATTACCACCCTGTGGCTGAAGAGAGTATTACACCAGAAGAGCAATATTTATGCATCAGTTTAAACGTGTTTATTTAGTCTGTTGTGCATATGGCGTCTTGTGATTGCGGTGGTTGATTGTCTGAGTGACTGTGTTTGCGTGTGTTTAGGAAGTCTCCAGGCGAGAGTAGGATAGAGGTTGTTCCAACACCAGCTGCCAGACCCTCCCTCAGAGACATGCACTCGCCCCAGTCTCATGCTAAATCTACTATGGAGGACGATGTGAAGAGACACAGTACTCCAGACAGCCCTCCACCTCCACGCAGGCATAAGGAAAAGGTACCACTGAAAAGCCTGGTTCAGAGTTTCTCTACACATTTTTTGGCATGTGAATCTTTCAAGTTTCATTCGTGTCCAAAAAATATTTCAAATTCTGTCTCTTAGTAATTCAAATAATTACTCTACTTCTAATTCTTACAGCATGGACAGAAATCCCCACCAGGGCAGCCCCTCAGCCGCCGTCGATCACTCCATCGCACCCTGTCGGATGAGAGCATCTATCGCGGGCAGCGGCTTCCTTCACTCAGCGACTCAGTGGTTGAGCAAACACTGGGCGCTGATGTTCTCTTCAGCTGCTCCACCCTCCCACGCTCACCCACCACCCGTGGTGTGCCCCTCCGACGGCCCTCCTATAAGTTGGGTGTGAAGCTCCATGGTAAGTATGTCACTGGGTAGTTTAACTTGAAGTGATGTCATTCTTTTCAGGTGACCTCACGTTATAACACTGTAATAGTTTTTGTAACAAATACCATTATGATTTATGCAGTATGGAACCAACCAAACTTGTATTATTTCAGTGAAGTTGTTTAATTTTTGTTTTGTTTATTTATTGTTTTTTTTTTTTTTTTTTTTGTTCTGTGTATAGGAGACCTTTCTGCATCTGACACGTCATTGGTTGATTTGGTTGAGCGTCACCGTGGGCCCCTCCCTCCGGAACTGATGCCGCTCCCGTCCTCAGACAGGGACAGTCCTCTTGAGTGGACGCACCTGGTTGACGTGGCCAATACCTTCGACAACGAGAGAAACACACACTATGGTATTACCAGTTACATCTATATAATGTCTTTAATTGTCGATTGAAAGAATTGTTTTACTGTAGCATCATATGGATTTTCTTCAACAAACAAAGCATTTTATCAAGCTAAAGCTTCTGCCACTCTTCTCAGTCTTTGTCATGCTCAGTTCATTTATCTCTTCTTCCAGTCCAGAGAAGTTACGTGTTTGGGGATTCAAACCACCGAAGCAGTGGCGCCTCCAGTCCCCAACAGCCTCACATAGAGCTGCAGCCTGCTCCACTGTCTCGCCCATCATCTAGGTACTTCACTCTCAGTTTTGCAAAGTATAGCAGCATGTAATAAAATTAAAAATACTTATGTTTTGTTCATCATCTTTCTAAAGCGAGGGTCACATAGGGCTGGAGAGAAAGGTGACTAAACTGGAGGCTATGGTAAAGATGCTCCAAGAGGACCTAAAGAAGGTAGGATAGAGGCCAAACCACACACATATGCGTACGCAGGCTTTAATAACCTACATTTCTAACATGTCAAATTTTCATTTCAGAGAACCAGCTTTAGTTTGAAAGTAGACAAGATCAGATCACTAGTTTGTATCAATATTTCAATGTATTTCTCCTCTCATAGATCAGGGATTATTGTTATTGTTAATTAATTTGTGTGGGGTTCATTTATTTGACCTAGACTATGTCCATGTTTCAGGAGCGTGAAGAAAAGGTGCGACTTCAGGCTCAGATCAAGAGGCTCTGGGAGGACAACCAGAGACTGCAGGAAGAGTCCCAGACATCTGCCGCCAAGCTCAAGAAGTTCACTGAATGGGTCTTCAACACCATCGACATGAACTGACCTCCGCCCGCACACTTTAATCCACACATGTACGCACACACACGAGTACAGCAACATACATCTACATAGAGACTGGATGGAGTGGAAGAGGAAGACTGACAAGAAATTGTGCACAAGAAAAGCAGAGGCTCGTTGTTAGCTTGGTCTCAATCTCCTCATGCTCCACCGACCCTCTGGTAAATTTCTCAGGATGAGACTCACAGTATTGTTATGATGGACTGGCCTCTGCTTTCCATGTGTTCCGGTATCGTCTATCTATCATCCAAAAAAATTATACAAGAATATACTAGAAGCACCTCTCCTCCCTTCATTTTCTGAAGAAATCTAATTAGCTTTTTCCAGATATCCCAGAGGTGAACACAAACAATCTTTACAAGCCCCTGGACAACCTACAGTACATATTTGCAGTCTTTCGCTTCCTCCTTTTAATTTAGTGTTTTATTTTCCCCCAGTGTTGCCTGTGTCTCTTTTAATCTGAAGGGTTAGTCTCTTGTGCCAAACCAAAACTCGTCACAGCAGAGGGTAGCATGATGCCTTGTACAGTCAGTCAGGTACGCAACAAATGTGCCAGCCAGCCGTTGAGAGTTTGCTTTAACACAAAGAATCACTCAATTAGTTGATCTAAAGCCACTAGGAGTCTTTTATTTCCTTCAAATGTTTACGGTTTACTCCTCAAAGACGAAACTTCTCAACGTTGTGGCTGTTTGTCCGTCAGCCACCATCATGTTGGCAGTTTGTTCTGCCTTTGCAGAGAGAAGCTTGGATTTGTACTGTTTTTTTGTTTCTTTCCCTTTGTGCCAACCTGAACTGGATTACAGCATCTGTCTCAACAGCACAAACTAACACCTGACAGAGGAGTATTTTTAGAAGCCATCTGTAAGTGGTGCCATAAAGCAAGACTGGTATCCAGAGCACTTTGGCCCATCGCGGTCGTTTGTGTCTTAAAAGCAATAGCAAGAAGTCAGGACTCCTGTCTTTCTGTCACAAAACAGAAGGGTTTTCTGTGGATTGAAGTCTGATGTGGGACAAGGTCAAATTTACACTCGGCATCACCTGTGCTGAACAAATGCCTGTGAACAATATGCTTTAGGAAACAGAAAAGGGAGAACACGCATCATTACCAGACTGGAGTACAGAGAGACAGCAGATGATAAACGATGGACATTTCTTTGGAAAGTAAAAATAAAGGGTTCTAGTCCCAGGTTAATTTATTTCCTTGTATTATAATTACAATAAATAAGTTGTTCTACTCGTACAATACAACTGACATCAGTGTTTAGTTCCTCAAGAATAAGGTCACTAGATATATAATTTAAATGGCTTTTTATTTCGGCTAAAGCCTGACTATATGCTTTTTATTCTGTATTATGTTGTATTTTGTGGTGCCCGAGCCTGCTGTCGTGTTGCTTCCAGTGCCCTCTAGTGATGACCAGTGGAAACGTCATGATTATTACGTGTGCTGCCAGTCACTGTATTTTTCTAATCCCTCTTCAGGAATTAGTCTGACACCATCTGGGAGGCCACACAAATACGCAGGACAGGAGGAGTAATCAGAAGCCAGCTTTGAGAGACAATCAAAAGTTGATTTTCTTTGATAAGGAGTGGACCTCGACATGGGTGTTGTCAGTGCTTAAATTCAAACATCTGTAGTTTTCCTCAGGTTCAGTATTTGTTGGGAACGTGAAGATATTTAGAGAAAGTTATTCCTCGCAGATGACTTGTATTGTTAGGTTAAAGTACCCATGATAAGACGGAGGACATACCTACTGTACCAGTAGACGTGTGCGTTGTCATCGTGTGAATGTACAGCCGTCTATCCAGCCGTGCCTACACTCACTCATTGATCATTTACTCCCAGGCAGAGCAGGGACGTGCCTTTGAAACAGCACCTGGGGAACAGATAGAGTTGTTCTTCTTCATTGGGAAACATAAGCGCACCTGCTAACACACACAGTCACTTTGCCCACTTGTTATTTTTCATGACGTTCATAGTTGTAGACTGGGCCTCACAGGTTTGTCCGAGGAGTTTGTTGCCCGGCTTCATCCTTTCACTTGTTCAGACGGATATTTTTACTGAACGCAAACAGACCAGGCAGTGAGGAGCGAGGACGTGTATGGAAATGCATCCGGGTGTGTGCCTTTGCATTCAGTTACATGCAGTACGTCATTCAGACCAGCTGGCCCCTGTAATACGATTGTGCTGGGAGAAAATGTGTCCCTGAACACAGCGCTACATACAACACAGGCAGAAGCCACAAAGCTATTTCCTCAGCCAGTCGCACAAGTACAGGAGCGCTGAGGTTTCTTCAGGTCACTAACGTCTGCGTGTACTTTGTTCTGTTGTTCACAGTAGTGGTGTGAGCTTTAATCTGCAGTCAATTACCATCACAGCCGTTTTGATGAAGAATTAATTCTCTACAGTACATTTGCATTTAAAACCCTTCGCATAGCAGCCTGGTCTGAATGTAGAGGGAATATAAAGAAATGCCATGTTTACTATAACCCACATTGCTCTACAGTTTTGCTGGGAGAGGAGTGGATGTAAAGATGTCTCGGTTCTGTTTTAAGAATCTCCTGTCAGTCTATATGGATGATAACCACACCAGTGAACGGTCAGTATGTCAAGTCTTTGGTGGAATTATTGACGAACAGTTTATTAAGTTGTGAAAATCAGTCCAGTGATCATCCAATAATGTGAACTCCTTGAAATCTTCACAAAAGAGGAGTCATAGGCAGAAATGTTCCCGATCCATAACGTTTTAATTGTGTTTTACCGTGAGCACTGGCTTCCTGTCATTGCTTAAAGAATGACTAACGGGCAGTGTCTCGGATTGTTGTGCTCTAGTTTCTGAGTTTCAGATGAAGTACGGCCAAATGCAGATGTTTTGCTCGCATCTTTAAAGTGTGCATCGAGTAGGATGTTGGATGTAGTCATCAACCTTATACAAACAGACTCACAAGTCCAGTCTGCTCTGGATGACTTCTTTTGCATTACTTATAGTTTTGTTTATAGTTTTGCTTTCCTCTGCTTCATTTTTGTTGCTTTTGAAAGAATACGGGAAATGTGAATGTGCATACGTCTAATTGTTCCATTTTGTAATATCTTGTTTTGGAAATTCTTTGCACAGTGTTTTATATAAAGGGTTGTGTTTACAGGTTTTGGATTTAAGAAGGATGAAGTGATCCATTCCTGTGCAATATTGTCTAGATGTTGCTCTGACGTTTTTCCTGCCAGTGCAGTTCCTAACTAACGGAGGAAGGTGCTTGATTTGTTCACTCCAAAAGAAATTAACTCCTTTTTTCAGGCATTGCTGATCAGATGAGGGCAGACTGGGTGTTGCTTGTACTGTAGGGACGCCGGCTTTCAATCAAGCACAACATGCCAGGTCAGTGAATGCATCAGGGGAGGAAAGTTTCACAAAGCTTGGTGTCGGCTTACACCGATCCCGTTTTTGCTTGTGTTGGAACAGAGCAGACTGAACAGTAACATGAGCCGCTCTGGCTGGAGATGCACTGCACCGATTTCAAGAGGACCCGACGTTTTGCAGAATGATAAAAATACTGTTTACATCCTGGATCCATTGTATTTGTAACATGTAAAGGTATGAAAAAAAACATTTGCAGTGATCACAGTATTAAAGTTTATGAAATAAATAAATGCTGTATCAATATGTTTGCTGCACTGTAATCGTTGTGAGCCACTAGCAACATTCTGTCTTACGCTTCCTCGCTGTCTCTGTCATACCCACAGTGGAAGCCATCTTACTTCACGGCCTCCTGCAGAGCTACTGTCTGATTGTATCTTCAGTCAGTATCTAGTGAGCGAGGTCTGCGGTCTGGACCGTGGCTGCCTCAGGCTCCTGTTGTTCTATCACACTGATTCACCTGATTGCACTTTAACTGCTGTGTCAGAGCCAGAAACCACTTCACCTTATTCATCCTCCCGTTCACCTCAGCTAGCAATTACACTGGAGCTGCTGAGACCAGAAACAGGAAACGGGGTCATGTAGGATTGATCGGAATGAATTCAGACTGAGCAGTAGCAAGGATCATTCAGAAATAAGGCAAAGCTATAGGCAATGAAGACGTTAATGCCACATGAACACTTTCATCAAGGGTTTAACTTGTAGCCATAAGTCAAGCTCACTTCCAAATGATGTCTCATGTGTTTTAACCAGTATCAGTACATTTCTGTGGATTTTTCTTCTTTTTTGCTTTTGATACGTTTGTTTCTGTCCACCAGCATCGGTGGGTTAGGCAAACATCAGGCCTGTCCAGAGGGTTAATGTGGAGCGGACGGACTAGTCATCTTTGATACAGGTGGAACATGTGGAGGCTGACTCACCTGGGTTTTCCTTTTCAGGATTAGGTCCAGAGTCTAGTTTTGTTCACGTTATCTAAGTATGGTTATTCTCTCTCTGCCTGTTAGTAGAACTGAGCTGTGCACACATTGTTTACATTTCAAGAACTTTAGCAAACATTTACACATCTGACACACACACAGTGACCATTCAACCAGGCAGCGTCTTGTGTCAGTAGGACTCCACAGACGTATCCTCCTGGGTGGTTTTGCTCCTTCCCTGACTGAACAGGCTGGAGTTCATTTGCAACGAGCTACATTATGCACCTCTGGCTTCAGAAATGAGACCATGAGTCGGTTCCAGGAACAAACCACCCTGGAGGATATGTTTGTGAAACTTTTCCGCAGACTGCAAAGCTTCTTGGAAAACATCCAGTTGCATAAGGTGTAAGCAGCACAGACAGCATCAAAACAATCAAGAAAAACTTTAAACTGCTTTCAAAGTAGCTTTAAAGATGCTATAAAAAGATTGCATGCATCGGCTTTAATTATGCTGCATGTGTGTGGACCTTGATGCTTTTATCCCACACACGGCGCCATTATGTGTCTACGTGGCTCTCAGTCCTCTCAAGAGGTGTTTCGCGGTACAGCTTTGTTCTTTGCTGTTGTTGGAGATGTGACCTGCCGATTTCCACAGTACCTGTCAGTCTGTGCCTGGTGTGTAGCCAGCAGACCTGCACAGACGGAGACGCACAGCTGCACTATTTCTATATTTGATCTCGTTTTTTATAAGATGTGAAGCACTGCGAGAAGCTTTAATTAGCCTCTTAACGATGCCTTGGGCTGCTTTTCAAAGTTCATACAGAAACCATTTGAAAAGCTTCTGTAGGTGTACACTTTAATGACAGTAATTAAAATGGCCTCTAAATGGTTTAATTTGGACAGAAATAGCTGTTAGGCTGATGATAAAACCACCCAAAGCTCATATTAGTCGCATCTTAATTTGCAGACTAGTTTCCCCAACTTTGGCAGCGACGGGAAGAAATAAATAGCGAATAACTTCAGCTGCAAGAAGCATCGTTTGCATTGAAAGCAGACACTTAAGGTGGTGCAGGGGCCTGATTAACTTTCCCTATGGAAGCTTCAGGCATGTACAACCGGAAGGATTCCCTCAGGCTCTAGGATTATACTATGTCTCCCATGTACAGTAGCCTGGAAACGCCTTGAGGAGCTGGAGGAAGTAGGGGCATGTTTTTAGGCTGTGAAACCTGCTCTGTTGATATACACGACCACCTCCTAGATGTAAAAATGAGCGCGTTTCTACAGGTGTCAGTCTCAGGGACGGTCCTTACTGTGTCTGCGAGGACTGTGTCAGGGCACCAAATGTTGAACAACACCCAAGCAACCACTTACCAACACACACGCCCCACTGGGAATTTTCACTTCCTGTTCACTGTTAATAATTCATTTGGTCCAGAGTGGAGGCTGTAGTTTCTGTGAGTAGACATGATGATGATGGGTGTGTGTGCGTGGATGTCAACCCGTCAGGCCAGAGTGGTCCATTAGTATCAATTTGGTTTTTGACGACTGTTAGCTGCTAAGTGCTTGTATTGATTTGTGAGCTTGCTGTTGTCCAATTTTCCATTTGCACACTAAACAGTGGGTGAGAGCCAGAAAGCCAAAAACCGGGAGAAACAACAGGCTCTGGAAGCGAGCTGCCTCTCCGCTCTGCTCCATACTGCCCCAGTAAGATTTCCCTTAAATTAGGCCATCAAATATTTTTAGTCACCACCACCAGCCGTGAGAATATGCTGCCTGAATCACTGTAAACATGCCGCCTGCTGACAGGGCCAGTGTGAGATGTGGTTACATGCACAAGCACTCGCACATAGTGAAGGAGTTTAACTGCTTCTGACTAACTGTAAGCTCCCAGTTTCCGCCTTTAGTCCGTCGTTGCATCAGATGCTTTGATGTGCCTCAGCGCTCGGCCAGAAGTCCCTCTCAGCTAAGAGGTTATCTGTCGGCCTGCGGCTCCTCGGTTTCACGCGCTGAGACCTGCTTCTGTTCAAGACAAGAAATCAAGGGAGATTATGCAGAAAGAAGGAGCAGGAGGGGAGAGAGGAGGAAAAACTGTAAAACGTATGCGTCTGAATGAACTAGAGGCTCAGGACAGGATGAAAAAGGCTCGTTTTATTATCCCAACAAAACCTTTATCTTTCTAATAATTAGCTCATTATCTGGTGAAAACAACTTTGTTATCCTGAGATAATTAACTCATGAATGCATTCATGTTTCATTACGCAACTTCAAAACAGGGTCACAGAAGGAAACATTGATTTAAAGATTCGTTTACCACCAGCCGTGGTTGGTTAAGCCGGGTTGGAAATGTGGACATTGTAACCACACCCAGTAGTGACGTCAGCAGCTAAGCTACACCTGCACATCACCTGAGGTGGACGTGTTCAAGGTTGTTCATCAATCTGCCAAACAGTGTCTTCATCCTTGGACTGGGATCACATCTGCCTGGGATGCGCTTTAATATTTAATACAGGAGAATCAACACTACCTGTGAACCTGCCAACAGGACATAGTGACACCTCTGGTGTTTTTGCCTCAGGGCTGCAAGACAAATGTGACATCGCAATTTAAAAATAAATCATTATTCCCATCCGCTGTACGAAGCACCATTAGGTTTCAATCCCAACGTATCTGGAGGCAAACCTCCAAACCAAAACACAGTGTCGTAATGCGTTCCCCTGGTGTGTCAGAGGCTCGGACAGCGCAGAGGTGTGTGTTGGTAGAAAGCTGAAGCACAGGAGCTGGTGAAAAGACGCTCGAACGCAGGTTGTTTTGATTGGGTTGATTGTTTGAGCAGCATGTTTGTGATTGGAGCCATAGAAGAAGAACTGGAAAAAAAAGATGAATTTCCCGAATCCAGCACTGAAGTGATGATGAGATAAGGAGCCTATGATTTGTGTTATTGTATATTTTACATATTTGCAATATTAATGAACAGGAGAAAGAGATGGAGAGAAACAAAACCTCTCCCTTCCTGGCCCCCTCTCACTCTCTCTCTCCCTCTCTCTTTCTCCCTCTCTCTCTCTCTCTCCATCGCTCTGTCTCTCTCTCTCCCTCGCTCTGTCTCTCCCCCTCTCTCTCTCTCTCTCTGTCTGTAGCTCTTTTGGTGAAGTCGGTGAAGTCGCTTATTGGGTTCGGGCTCCAAGCAAGAGAGAACCGGGCACTAAGGTAAGGAGGAGGGATGCGTGGGGCTAAGAAGCAGACGAGGGCATGAGAGACGGACAGAAGTGACGAGTGAATGAGTAGGACAGAGGGAGACGCTTTGAGGAAATCCTCGGAGGCGACCGGGTTTCTGCTGCGCTGTGCGCTTTAACGCGCCGGGTGAGGTGACCGTCGGTGCCGCGATCTTGATGAGTGATGCGCCGAGGTGCCGGCTGGATGTTGGAGCGGTGTGTATTTGTGGAGATGCGGGTGATTCAGGTGGTCAGTTTGTCCAGACATCAGCGTTTGTTCGAATTGGTGCTTTGGAGCCTGGATCCTGCACATTTGTGAAGGAAAACGTGTGGAGAGAGACAGTGGCGGCGCTCGGCTGGTGAAAGCGTGTGTGTGTGTGTGTGTGTGTGTGTGTGTGTGTCAGACAGTAAGATGCTAAATTAGGCTGCAGCGCTGCTGGTTCTGCGTGTTTGGGTAAAGGAACCAGAGACAGTTGCTTGAGGGAGACACACGTTGTTAATACTTATGTTGCCTCGATGTATCAACTCATTGCTTTGCGGCTCTTTTGTTATTATTCACATTCTGTTTTTTTTAAAGTTTGCTTCAAAAGTCATGGAGGGAATTTGAGAAAATGTGTCCCTGTGCACAGAATGGAGAAAACTTCCTAGGACGCAGTCTACTGTTTCCTTCTACTGTTGTCTCGTCCATGTCGTTTATTTCTTTTAATGCAGCTCTGTGATCATATATACAGAAAACCTGACCTGGTCTGTGCTGGTTCGACCTGTGATCCATGCGTGAGGCTTGACTCGTAAATGTCACATTTAGTTTTACAAACCCACAATGAAATTGATGTGTCGGCTCATTCTGCACCTTTGGGATGAACTTGACCAGCCAGTGTGTGTCAGGCCTCATCATCCATCTACAGTGGCTGATAAGAGCAAATAAACGTGGTGAAAAGCTCTCACTGTGCATCCATCTCTTCAGCCCGTAGTCTAGTCAGGATCACAATTTGAGACTTTCAGTATTTCCTCTGTGCAGTCTTAACCAACTGCAGGGAATCTGATTTGCTCTGAAAACAAAAAGCAATAATCACTGAAAGCATTTTTTGCATCATTGTATCTTTATTCTTTTGTGATGCAGAGTAACAAGCTGAAACATTTTGAGCAGGGCCTTCGTTTGTGTGCGTTTCCCAGTAATCTGCTCTATTTGTTCAGTTTCTATGACAATATGTGATTTGTTCTACTTCTTTGCACCTGACACTTCTCACCTGTTTACGAGGTTGGAGCGTGACGATCGCTGACCCGTGCACTGATGGAGGCATCGGCGGATGTGTTTGAGGCAGTTTGCTCTCTTTGGCGTAGAAACGAAGCAGAGGAGGCGATAAACTGTCCTGTCTAGTTGGCTTGTTAGAAAACTTCATCATGTCTTCTAAACCACGTGATAATGAGCTTGAGCACTGGAACAAAGAAAGAGCTTAATATGAAAACTGAAGCTGTGTCTCTGTAAAGGAACCAGTCACAGGATCATTGTAAAGGCGCAGAATGCGTGACGTGATGCTGACTGTAGACGTGAGACGTGACGTGATCTGTTCGGTGTGAGCTGCCAGTCTGGCGACAGCGTGTTGGGCTGTTGATCTGAACGTGCTTGGCTTCCTTCTGCCGTTTGGACTTTGGTTTTGTCTCGGTGCGTGACGGAGCATGCGCATCATGTTTGTGCTGTTCTCACACAGCCGGCTGATGAAGGTATTGATCTAAAGACTCGGCTGACAGAGACTGAAATGCCTGCACACAGGGAAGTCTCACACATCGACTCTGCAGATCTTACCTTACAGATCAGTCCAGCCAAACAAAAATCCAGTCCTCCCACACTTTTAAATATTTCTAACACGCTTACATGCTTCTGAACTTTTTGCTCATGACTCAGTTCCCTCATTAGTTTGGATTAAATTAAGCAGAACTTGTTTGTCATCAGTCTCCATTTTCCTGCTGTATTTCTGCTTGGGCTGTGGCTGTGAACTGCGTTTCCCATGTGCACTTGCATGACAAAGCACAGGTGCAGCGTATTTGAAGTCGTTTAACGCCGCAGCCTTCCTTTTGTCAACCAGGAGTCTCTATCTCCTCCTGTGTTGGATAAACATGCAGAGAATTCTCCCCACAGCCGACTCCTTCCTCTCACTGTTGCATTCTATCGTGAGTGTTTTTCCTTCTATTCACTTTTGAGACCTCGCTTTATTTCCTCAGGGGTCCCAATAAATCCCAGTATGTGTTTTGTAGTTTCGGGTTCAACCCTACGTTGCGCATTCGTGTGGATGAAACAGCGAAATGAAATGCGTCCAGCGTGTCCTCGTCTTGCTCACGGGGCTCCACTGGTAGTTTCTGTCTTACTCACCTCCTCCTCTGCTGCTGCTTCTTACCTCGTCTCAGCTCATCTGTTCTCAGACGTCAATATTTATTTGTTAGACCATCAGGAAATAGCCGACGGGCCAGAGTCAGTGGATGCCAAGTGTGTGTGTTCACCTGCACAGACAGTATAGGGTCATATATCGTTGTGTGTTTACAGCGGCTGTGCAGTGAAATTGAAGTTTTTGATGGATTCTTAGCTGCCTGTCATATTTGTTTATCTACCCTGAGTGTTTCTGAGCACATTTCCTTCACCTTGTAGACGCTGTATTTAACCCAACTAAAGGAAACTGCGAAGCACAGAGCAGCCTTCACTATAAACCTCTCTCCTGTGACAGGTCACATAACTTGCTCAAAATTTCTGAGATGAGGGACTGAAAGTAAGATGCTGCAGGAAGGAAGAGGTGAGAAAAGGAGGAAAATTTACATTGCCTGCTGAGAAAAGACAGACGATTGGAGCCTGGAGGCCCAGCGCTGAGTTGTAATGTCCAAGTCATCTCTCTCTCTTCCTACAGCAACCTCTGCGAACTGAAGGAGCTAAGCAGGACAAACGCACTGAGCTGGGAAGGATAAAGAGGACGACGCAGGAGAAGACGACTGAAAGACGGGCCGCGGTAATGGCTGAGGCAGCGCAGCAGCTTCAGGACGAGCAGGAGGAGCAGGAGCCGAGCGCCGTGGAGGAGGCGGAGCCTGACGAAGGTCCCGATGAACCAAGGGAGGCCCAGAGGACCCCGCCTCGACCTCTGCTGTCTGCCAGGTCCATGAGCAGCGTGGACCCAGATGACGATTCCCCCAACATGATTGTGTACAGAAAGGTAAAAACAAGCTTTACGTGTTGGAGTTTATGCTGCTGAGGTTTCAGTATCCGAAAGGCAGAGTTTGTGAACTAAATTTAAAGATGAGCAATAGCCACGCAAGACGCTACCTGAGCCTTCTCTGGCTCATTAACCGTGAGTAAGGACAGTGGATCTGCAGGAGTTGTAACCAGCTCTTAATGTATTTTTCATAACCTCATTAATCAGACGGAGCTAAATCAGTGTTTTAATAGACTACACAGAAATAAGTGCAGGTCTTTGGTTACTGTAATTTAACGCATCACGCCGAAGTAAAGCTCGGAGCTAAAGGTGCTGTTTTGAGGCACCGAACCTGAGCTGTGATATTTTTTTGTCTTGAAATGAATCAACCCGCCTGAGAATGGTTGCAGGCAAACTGTGAGCAGACATCGTTCCCCCTGCGGCGCTTTCTCGTGAATGACCTGTGATGGTGGGACTGGGTTTGGATGGTGCCAGAGAGGAAGGCAGCTACGCATGTGGAGGCACTGGGCCCTAACATGACTGCAAAAACATTTTGCACGCAAGAGTAGATGAGACCGGCACTGAATGATCGCTCAGCTCGTGATGGAGCACTTAGCTAAAAATGACAGCACTTCCCTATAAGAAGCTTCCATCCTGATACTGTATGTGTTGGTTGGACAGAGTCGAGTAGTAGCATTGAACTGGCTGTGTGGCGATATTTAGTAGATGGGGACGTGTTGACAGAGGCTGGAGGTGCAGATGCCAGCAGCTGCTGTCGGCTTTGATGAATGAATTTCTGTTGCAGGCTGGGGGGTCTGGATAAACGTAGACACGGAGACGGAGAAGGGAACGAATGTCGGTTCTCTGTTAGCGAACGAGTTTGTCACGTGTGGTAAGAGATGATCTTCAGGTTGGTTTTGATTAGATGGTTTTACGTCCCAACTTTTATCCAGCGCGGGGTCAGGTCTGCTGTTTGGCCGTTTAAGTGACAGTAGGACATGTGAGCTGATACTGGGTCAGTGACTGAGGAGCCATTAGGATGAGGTGGCTCTCGCCGGCAGGGAGCCGTTCGTCAGCTCGACGGATGGTGTATGATTCTCTGATTCTCTGTCTTTATTCCTTGGGCAGACGAGGTTTGTCTGCCCAGTTTTCTACTCTCTTATTTATTGACGGGTTATTTTCTACCTTATTCTTTTGCATTGTACTCAATCTGTCTTGCGCTATTAGTTTGTCTTAATTAAATATTCTATGGATTTATGTGCACGCACCTGCCCCTTAACATAATGCATTCCTATCCCCCAAAGGGAAATTTATGTGCGTCTATTCAGACGCCATTTGAGGACGTGTACAGTACACGGAGCGATGCACAGGTGCTCTACAAAGCCATGGTAGCAGCAATGAGAGGAACGGATTCGTTGTTTTATCTAAAGCACGAGAGAGGGAAATTAATAAAACATGTCTTCTAGGCCTCGGATTGTTTGCTTCTGTCCTGCATCTTGATTCAGACTCAACCTCTACCTTCTTTGCTGAAATGTGGCGCGGACTTAGTAGCAACGGCATCAAACTAAAGTCTGTCGCGGCGTAATAAAGATTTGTTTGCAAACACAGAGGCGAGAGCAGAACGGACTCGCTGCTGTAGACCAGAGTGGAGGCTGTTGACTGAAATCGTGTGTGATGAAGAAAGAGATGCAGAGTATTGACCTATCCCAGTGTGTGTGTGTGTGTGTATATTCCAGACTGTGCAACGTTTTTATTATTATATTATCTATTGAGACTGTTAAAGTCTGTTTACTTAACAGGCTGTTTGTACAGATGCTTGTTCCCACGCTGGACCCAGCCCTTAAAGACGCTTTAGATATGGAAAAGAACGCGTCTGACGCTTAAACTCATCAGCGGAGGTTGACTGAGGATGCACAGAAGTGAGATGTCAAGACCTGGATCTACCAGAGCGGTCGTGTTGCTTAGACTGGATATAAATGTGATTGAGGACCACGGTTCACACCTCGGTGAACACAATCTCATCGGAGTCACTCTGGGACAGAATGAGGGGATTGGAGCCACAATCCAAGAGCTTTGTGTTTAAATATGTCGGTTACTAGGAGGAAAGCGTTGAAGGAGCCTCAACCTTTGATGTGTTGCTTAGTTTGTCCATTAATTAGATCATCAAACTGCAACGGAATGTAATGTTTCTTATTAAAATAATAATAAAGATTTTATAAAATCTTTGACAAGAAGGGTGAGAAATCTGACTTCTGTTCTGTAGTTTTCAGTTCGTTGTCTGAGACTTTTTTTTTTTCTAGGTGTATGTTTTCAGGAGTTCACAGAGTGAACAAAGAGGCGAACTGCAGAACTGAGTGACACACATGTAGAGTGACTTCTCCTTCAGAACACGCAATTATCTGTGTCTCAAACGCAGCGGCAGCGATTTAAACAGTTTTATAGATTAGGTTCTGTTCGGGATAATGGCACTGTATTGTAGCAAAGGCACATGAGTGGTCTGTGTAGTAATAAAAGTAATTTAGCACAATTTAATGATACTGTTTTAAAGGCACTTAACAACTGTGCAGGTTATTGTTAAAATGAAATGCAGGCAGCACCAAGGTGACTTTTTACGCCTTTGGGCTTTTGAGTCGCTTCATAAACAGTAAGGATTCCAGTGGTGTGTAGTCAGCGCGAATTTATTAGGCAATTACACATGACAAGAGATTCATTATGAGCGAGAGCGTGAGTCACGGCTGCTGAACTCGGGTGACATCAGTATCTGAGCCGATTCTACGGAGCCAGAACGTTACTTTGATCAGGAAGGAATCAGTTTAGCAGGATTTTAGGATTTTGAAGCAGGAAATGGAAATCAAAGCTGGAGCAGGAGGTGGTTGCCATCCTGCCTGGGTGGGTTTTATTGATGTTGTTTCAAAGTAAGCGTTGATGAGGACGCACTGTGCGACGTTTGAAGGAGGGGAGCTCATCACAACAGCGAATCAGATCAAGAGCGAATAAGTGGGGGCGTTGAAATTGTAGATTTGGACATGACCAGATGATCGTCTACTGTTTTTGTAAATCCAGGCTCTGTGGTATTTGTGCTGGAATCAGTTCAGTAGAACCAGCTCAACTGTTACCAGTCTTGTTCATGTGACGTGTGTAAGTTGAGGCAGCTTTTCCTGGGAGGGTGTATTCCCTGGGCCTGCATAAATGATGACATCCTGAGTCCCCACTGTCTTCCTGTAGCACTCGGTTCTAATCCAAATTAATCTCCCGCTTATCACGAGGGTTTTCTGCCTTTAAATTAGACAAAGAATTAATATTTGGACCTTTGGCTTGTTTCATTAGACAAGAATCTAAATTCCGTCAGTGTGTCTCCATCCCGACATCAAAGCAGCAGAGCCAGAAAAGAAACATGAAGAACTTTGCAGACAGATGCACTTGAACGAGTCGGGTCTGAACTTCCTCCTTGCGAGTCCGTTGGCTTGTTTCCTCCTCTCTGACAGTGGCGCCTGGAGAGCCAGGGCTCAGTTGAGGCATCAGTGTATCTGTCGTGCTCTGGTTGTCGGACAGCAGGTGTCAGAGGAACCATCTTGACCTTGCTGCTCTGTCAACACTTTGGATTCACAGGTTCGTATGAATGCAAAGCGACTGCGAGCAGGCTGTAGGTGCAGTCTGTAGGTGTGTGGCAGCACCTTGGCTTTAGACTGACGAATGAAAATGACTGGTGGGAACTATCAGAGTTTTTATAGCCAAGGATTTGTCAAACAGCAGCACAGAGTCATAAATCAAAGATTTATTAAGACATACTTTAAGTGTAGTTTCTCAGGATGTAATGTTCAGCATCCATTGAACGCAGTTGTTGGATCCTCTTCTGTGTAGGTGTGGTGAGGTGTGATTGCGTTCGCTGTATGAGAGGTTTATGATGCAGATGGTGACTCACAGCAAATAATGAGCCAATGCAACAACACTGGATAAGCGAGCGCCTTTCTGTTTGCCTGGCTTTTGTAGCGCCACAGCTTTGTTGTTCACACAGCGGTCTTGTCCCGAGAGCAAATTGTTTAATCCTTAATTAATCTCCCAGATATTCATGGTGTAATAGGGATTAACATATTGTTTTGTTAGGCGAACAATGACGCGGGCGTTTTCTGGGCTGTAATGAGACGTAGCACAACAGCCCCTCGCTTGTCAAATTTTGGCAGAAATGACAAAGGACGGCGCATCAAAGGACTGAAACTAAGAGCAACGTATACGCACACGTTCCCGATTCACACAATGCTCCGCACATTCAGAGTCAATCACGAGGCGCAAGAGGGTGTGAGGAGGAGAAACGCTGGACGTCTGCGGGGGAAGCGAGTGCATTCAGAGAGGTGTTAATATTTGGATAGTAGGTCGAGCCCAACTGTGAATAAATACACCTGCAGCCATTATTGTGCTAATGCAGAGTAGAGCTGCCTCAGCCCAGTGTGGTGACACCTGTTTTGTTCCTAGCAAGCAGTCAGAGCCAAAATAATGAGGCAGCGCAGTCCATTCACAGCAGCTTCTCTCATCATCCTCCAGCGAGGACCGGATGGTCCCGACTACAGAGGGACTGAAATATGAAAGTTTCACATCAATTATAAAGGTGCGAACATCAATAAATCATTGCCACATTAATTTTACTTGTTAGGAGCAAAACTAAAACCATTGTTGGAAGGACGACGCTGTCAGCTCATACGTCAGGTAACTGCTGAGAGGATCCAAGTCATCAATGATGAATTTATGCCACGGCTCAACTGTCACAAGCTGGACTCACTCTCAGGATCATTTGATCTATGGGGAATAATTCCTGGTGCAGGGGCCTGGACTTCTGGTTCCAACTGTTCCAACTTCCTATTCCCCCACGTATCTGGTCTCTGGGGCTAAGCTGGGCTCCGGCAAGCTGACGACTCGGTCCTACGTCCACTTTGACTGAGGAAACATGGAGCAGCTGAGAGGCAGCACCTTTGCTCCTGTTATCCTAAATATTAGCTTTCCATTAATATTTCGACATCGGTGACCTCTCGATCAAAGAAACGGAACCGAGCCCCAGCTACTGCTGTGATGTGAAGCCTGCTGCTGGGACGCCACAAGCGGTCCAGCGCGAGGTTTGCGCTCACGCTAGTGTTTTGTGGGCTCAGTGCTGTGTGGTGCATAAAGTGGATGGGATGCACTGGGGCCTTTGCTCTGGGACGCCAGGAAGCAAGTTAGCAGAGGTTGCAGCGCCAAGTGGCAGGTTATAATTAATGAATGGGAACTTTCATCAGGCACGCGCTCCAGCAGCCTCAGGGCCATCGGGGAATTTGGACTGACGCATAACACGGAGACTCTGGCGCAGGAACATGCAAGAAACGGAAACGACCGGCGGCTCTTGCCTGATGGAGGAAGAGCCCGCATTGCTTTTCCATTAGCGTCTCTTCTCGTTCTTGTCCAGGCTGAGCCGCACGTCTTCCTTCGCTTCAGTTGTAATCGAGATGCGTTCCTGTTTACATTCAGTCTTCTGCGTCGTATCCCGCTTCTTGCCTTGCATTCTGTTTTCTGAGAGCCTGTTTGCAGTGTGTCCAACGCCCACAGACTCCTACATGACGCCAGATCACCTCCTGCATTAATCTAAGCGTAAAGTGGCCTGAACAACAATCAACCGAGAACAATATCGATCGAACGCGACCGGCTCAGATTCCTGCAGTGCTACTCCTCATCTGTTTGCATTACAGAGGCCACACGCTGCATTTTATCACATTTAAAAATCATGGAAGGACGACACCTTGAGCACCACTATCATAAAAGGCAGAAAAATAGACCAAGGGTATTAATTCAAGCGCATTACAAAAGTGACTGACCTGCTTGTTCATTGAGTTTTATAACAAGAATGAGAAACGCACTTAATGCACAGGGAAATATTTCACTGTGGGAAAGAACTTTAATCATCAAAATCATCAGATTAATGAAGCAGTTGGTAAAGTGTGGGTCTGTTCAGTTGAATCCTTTATTGGTCAACGTTTGGACCCGAGTTGTATCCTGATTAGTAATGGAAGCGTTTGAGGGGACTGATCTGTGAATGAACTTGTTTTCTGGAGATCAGACGCCGCTGCCTTGATTCTACAATTACAGATGCTCCCCGCTGTGGTTAAAAACACATTATCCTCTTAAAATAACAAGCAGCGCGCGTTGAACGTTCCCAAAGGGAATCTGTTGGTCTCTTTTCGGGTCTTTATTTCTCAGCATCGAAGCAGGATGGGGAGACTCTGCACAGCAGCAGCAAAGCGCTTGACACGGAGTGAATGAGGATCGTAAAGGGGCCGCGACGCCGCGAGGTGAGGAGGGTGTGGTCAGATAGTGGAAATAAAACACAGAACAAACACCTGAGAAGAGCCGTGAATAAAAGCTGGGATGGAGATCAGTCTGTCAGGCTGGATAAACAGCAGCTATTTCCCCCACATGGCGTTGCCCCTAATTCCAAAACCAGGAGATTGAGGAGGTGTTTACACAAGTCGGAGGAGTATAGATTTTATGGGTCTTCGCTTCTTGGGCTCCTCTGTCAATAGAGCCCATTAGCATGTAGACATTATCCATCCATCAGAGAAGACGTTTCCTGCTCTATCAGATCATCAGGCTGATCCATTAGGGCGCAGTCGCTCTCATTCCATTTCAATCTGCTTCCTCCGCGCTGTTTTTCTCCTGCAGCTCCATCACTTTTCCCCTGCAATCATACACACACACACAGGCGAGTTTACGATTTCCTTAATTCGCCTCCTGGGGAATCCGTCCTTTATCTCCTTTCCCTATAAGCCTTCAGGGAAAATATAGCTTTGTAGGAAATCTTCTAATTTGCTGCTTCAAGCCAAAGGCGTCCTCCTAATCTCGGCTTTGTTGCAGCCACCGTTGACGAATCGCTCGAGCTTTCAGTGTTTGTGGCATTTTCTGTGTCAAGTAAAACAAAAGTCTTTATAAAGCTGAAGCCGTTTTTGCCTTTACCACCTTCATTCTTCAGAGTCTGGGCTGATTTGCCACTTGGCTTTTATTCTCCTTGAGCCACCCTGCACACGAAGGGATAATTCGATATGCGGTAACAATGGCTGAACGAGGATTCATTATTGAAGGAATAGCACCTTCTAGCCTGTAGCAGAAGCTTGGAAGCGTAGGACGCCAAATCTCCTCCCTCCAAAGTTCACGCTCCGCTCACTGAGAGGCATTGATCCACGAGCTTGGCCTTTGCTAGTCAGTGTTAATCTTTCGCAGGGTTGAGGTGGTGCAGGGATTCAGATGATTACAGTACGCTGACAGACGAAGCTCAGTGGAAGCCAGTGATCAATATCCATGAGGCAGGAGAGATAATTAGGAGCGTTGGATGAAGAAGGCCTGGCAACAGCTGAGGAACGCTGACGGACGCTGACCTCAGAGTCTCAGAGGCGTTTGAAGTGCATGGACTCAATACGCAGCAAAAAGCAACTCGAACCAATGCAGCGAAGATCTTCCACACAGTGAATTTCTATTCCAGTCTGTTCTTTCAGCTGATGATCTGTGATGCTACGCCGAGTAAAGGTGCTCGTCTCATCTCTAAAACCTTTGGCATCACAGGTGCTTCAGATAAATTCAACCACAGGTCACCTTGATTCATCAAACGGAATAAACTTTGGAGAGCTCACGCTGCGTGTTGTAGAAACGGAAGAGCAGGACAACGCCGAGTGCGTCTGCCAGGAATGAGTTGAAGACCTGCCTGTAAATGCAGGATTAGTTTGGCTGAAGCCATTTGTTTTTATAAATCCTCTTGGTTTTAGAGATTGTGGTGCAATCAGTGGGACAGGAACCTGTGAAACGTGTGATCGTTGAAATGCGTCACCTGTATGAACAGAACATTTAT
Organism: Macropodus opercularis; assembly: GCA_030770545.1. Classification (NCBI taxonomy): domain Eukaryota; kingdom Metazoa; phylum Chordata; class Actinopteri; order Anabantiformes; family Osphronemidae; genus Macropodus; species Macropodus opercularis. Next base: position 3,070,996 of record CM061112.1, read on the forward strand.
GGCATGTGGAACATCACGCTACGGTTTTCCCAGAAGGCTTTGGGATGAAGCGCATCGCGGCCAGTCCTCCTGCGTTGCTGTCTAGGGAGCCTCTTTGCTGCTCCAGCCTTGGTGGTGAAATGACTTGGATGTAGTCACTAACTGTTGTTTGCTTCAGATGTTTTATCGCACTGAGAGAACTTTGCTGGTCAAACACAGACATTGTTCGTTCTATTCTACTTGTTACTGTTCTTTTGGGATCAAAGCCCAGAACCACCTGACTTTGAAAACATAAATTATTAACATAACATAAAAGAGCTGCGGTTTGGAGCTTCTGGGACTGGATTTTCATCCGTCGTGGCAGCGTGATGCGTTTTCTCTGTGTGTGTGAATGATGGAAACACTGTACGGACGCGTTTCATTGTTAATGACATCATCTGGGACCTGCAGGCCCACACACACCTCAGCTCAACGCCAGAGGCAGAGGTGACGGACAGGTTAATGAAGTGCAAGCGGGACGTTTAGACCAGTGTGAAGTTCAGAGGATTCCTCTAATTTAAAGCTGCTGAGGAACGAAGTGAAACATGTCGTAGCTCAGCTGCTGTCGTCACAGTCACGCTGCACCATGTTGTTGTTGTTCCTCGACCTGCACATCAGCCCTGGTCACCAAGTCGTGTCTGAAAAGTCTCGTTTCGAATGCACGAACTGTTGGAGTCTTTACTCAAAGGGTCTTTAGGGACCAAGGCTTTATTACTTACATTATTCTTTCCTAACTAATATTTAGTAAGTGCAGCTGAAAGCGTGTTCTTACAATCTGATAATGCTCGTATTACATCACAATGATCTTAAATTGCTGGTGTACACAGTTTTTGCACAACATCTGTTTTCATAGTTAACAGAACCATCAGTAAAGTGAACTTCTACGGTAAACACTGTCATTTGTCCAGGTTTACTGCAGGTGTTTACGTGCTGATTGTTTGCTGGGCCTTACACCTTCACTTCCTGCTAATGTTGCTCAAGTGCCGTTGACCTCAATCACTTAACCTCAGGCTGCTCCGTGGGTGATGCATTTTACACAACCTTTCTAAAAAGGTGCCGCTGTGTAGGAGGCTGGAGCCGTTTTTGCCTTAGGGGAGATGTTTGCTTCACAAATCGCTATTCCTCTGCCTTAGCCGCTCAGAAATTCATTCTACTAATTTATTTATTGGTTATTAGATTTGGTGGAATTGCTGTTACAGATTTCAAGAGTTTAATACCAACACTGCGCTAATGAAGCAGTGCCGCATTATGTCCCCAGATGATGGAGCATCATCTTTACAGCGTTTCAGGGATATTTCCCCTCACAGCTGTGAAATGATGCTAATTAGCCAATTCACATTCAGGGCCCGACCGAGGTTCCGATCAAACTAGATCTCGAGACTCTGTTGGCTGCTGCTCGGTGCAGACGTGTGCATTAGAAGTGACTCACGCTCTCCTGCTGCTGTCGCCTTAAAAGCTCTTCCCTGGTGTTTGAATAGTGCAAACACTTTTGTCATCAGTGCACAAATGATCCTCTGACACCGGCAGAGCTCACTTGCAGATATTGTCATTTTGGAATTTCGTGGCAGCACAGAGAGGTGATGAGGGAAGTGTTGCTCATCATAATCCTCTCTGCGTGTGTGTCCATGACGTTGGCAGTAAAGGGATGTTTTTGGTCCATAGATTGGCTGAATGAGCATGAATGCAGCGTTTCCTTTTCTTATTCAGCTCCGTGTGCAACGCAGGATTACAAAGCCACATTTATTTTCCACGCAGCTTGTGTTTGTAAGAAATCTTGTGCACACGATGAGGATTCGCTTCAGAGGCGTCTTTCACTGCCGTCGGTCCTTTTTAAAAGAAAAGTAATTATGACAGATTGTGGCTGTGCTGAGATGTCGGACTATGAAGACATCTGGCTGCAGCCGGTCCAGTGAAAGGACCAGCGAAGGATGAAACAAGTGTCAGTTGAATGGCAGGTAATTAAAGTAAAGCTCCAATAATGTCTCATTTCTACTGTGTTTTTACGGCTGCTTGTTGAACAACAAAGGTTACAGCAAATGCACAGTTACAGCTGAAAAGCGTTTGAGGCAAGTGCAAAAACATCTATTAGTGTTGTTCTGAAGGCCACTGGTCTTAATGTTGGATTGATTGATGTCTGTCTGTTGGACTGAAAAAGCAGAGCGTGTCCTGTGCTACAACGCAGGAAAAGGGTGGAAACCAGGACCGTGACGCCTTTGACAGGACGTTTTGCCACATCTGCAATCAGACATCATTGCCTGGCTCTGATGAATGGCCTGCTCTGATTTTGCATACACTTCCCATTTGGTGTGTTTGATCTCAATTTAGCTGCTGCCTGCTGTGATGGAGATGGAGTGGCCCCAGCTTTTTTTCTCCACTGAGAAGCCAGCAGTAATTGGCAAGTTGAGATTTTGACAAGGAAACAAAAAGGGGAAAATTCAGCAATCACACTTAGTAATGTTGAATCCGCTGTGATTTTTAAAGTGGCTGTGAGAAACTGGGTTTGACTACACGCGCGCTGCTGTCGGCTTTTCTAGGCGGAGATGAGAGGATGTGAGACGAGAGGTCACTCGTTTGACCCGTTTTCACAGCAAACTTTCAGATGCTTGAAATGTTGGCGTGTAATTGGTTTGTTTAATTGGATGTTGCGTTGCTGTCCAACGATCACATTAGAATTAAGTTGGCACAATGAAAACACAGTGACGCAGCCTGTGTCTGCAGTGGGCCGACAACACGCTAATTAGCTTATGACACATTATGATACATGTATATAAACACAAAACCCTCCTAAATGCACCCTGTGGAATCATTTATTCTATGTATAATGTTTTGTTTGTGAACAGATTGAGAGGTTGAGGTCAGAGCTGGACAGCAGCTGATCTGTCCTGCATGCAGTAAATTATTGATAGTTTGGAAGGAAGAGTGAAATCACTGTCCTCCATCAGCTGAGGTGTGTGTTCAATGTTGCCTTTGTGTCCAGATCCTTTCTTTTTAGTTTGCTTTCCTTCCATCCTTTTTTTAATTTCGATACTTTACACAGCAACAGATGGGTAATACGAGCGAGCGTGTGCCGAGGAATAACTGTCCACAGCGGTCCTCGTAATGGCATACAGCTATCTCCCTCCACGCTGCGCTGAGAAGAAATGACTTCCCGATGCCGCGGCTTTCCTTGACTGCTCAAGCCTGATTCAGCAGCAGCGAGTGGAGGCTCATCTACGCCACTCGGCGTTTCCAGCCCCTCTGCTCCCATTAAAAGTGGCTTTTTATAGCGTCTCAGCTTCGTGTGGAGTCTGGAAGCGGTGGCATCCGCATGTGCCGATTTCCACCGGACATCTTCGCGGCAGCAGGTTTTATTCCTCGGCCCTTCTTCCGTGTCTCCCCCAAAGGTTCCAGCTCTTTCCGCAGTGACTTTTCCATTCTGATGAGTGGGACACTGAATAGAGCATAATGGCCGCGTCGCTGCTTCACTACAGTTGGCTAATTGCAGCCTAACTTGTTTATGAGTGGCCCTGAGCTGAGCTGACGTGCTACTGCAGTTTGAAGTGTTGCTTCAGTGCAGCAGTGAAGAGCACTATGTCCTCGTCTGGTACTTTTCAGAATGAACGCTCGTCGTGAGCGTCATGAGCCTTTTGTGATGATGTTCACTTCCTGTCTGGCTGCGTTGCCCCGAGGCGCCGCTCCCTCGTTCGTTGGTCCTCTCAGCTTATCCTTCTGCAGTGTTTCTCCCTCCATTCTTTGCCAAAGCGTGCACTTGTTTGATCTCCTGCCTGAGAACTGAAAGGAAAACACTCAAAAGCAGTGGCTGCTCGAGGGGCTACAGTCCCCACAACGGCAAAGCCAAATGGGCGTATTCATCTTCCGGGGCTGACAGGGAGAAGAGGACATGGCTCTGAGATGGGGCCCAGATGAATAGGCCTGTCCCGGACCCCAGAAGAATACAGCGGAGGAGCGATGTCTGGCTGCTTGATTATCCATCAGTCCAGCAGCTCCCGGCGGGCCCTCAGCAATCGATGGCCCTCATAGTGCACGGCTGAAATGTGGCGGCCGCTCCGCAGGACATCCGTACGGTGGTTGCTGCACTTTGAATACAAACCAATAGACTGACTGCAGGCGTCATTTGGCAGATAAACGTGCTGACTAGGACTCAGTTCTCTTGGTTCTGGATCACACGCACCTTCAGACTAAAGGCTGTGAAAGAGTTCAAGTGTATTTGTTGTGACCGTTTGGAGGATGTTCGGAGTTTTAAATGGCCTCAGTTTGAGGCTGAGGTGCTGTAACACACTAATGGGCCCAGACCTCAGCTTGGTTTGCAGACATAAAGTGCTGCATCCCTCCTTTTTAATAAACGCTCCCTGTCCTCAGATCTGTGGCCTGAAGAGTCTTTGCTTTGAGCTTCAAGCTGGACAAGCAGAGAGTAGAAACCTCTTCGCTACAGAGTCTGTTCATTTCACTCTGTGTTACAAGGACACGCTGACTTGTAAAACCTAGCGTTGAACTTTTCCCCGAGACAAATAAGGCTGTAAAACAGAGTGGAGATGAAATGAGCCTTTTAATCGGGGCCATTGTCTTGATAGATGGAGACACGAAGGTTTGACTTTAAGACCAAACCACTAACTTACTGAGAAGTTACTGAGGGGTTTTGAGTTTGTTTTAAAGGCTTTAAGGGAACTGAAGGAGAATGAAGCATGTGTGGAAAGTGTTCTGGTTGTCACTGGGGCAGGTAAAGTGTGAAATGGAACCCAGACTCTAATTGGACCTCAGAGGATGTAGACGGCGCCGAGTCTCTACACCAACACGTACTCAGACCCTCGGCCTGCACCACACAGCAACAAGAACACGCACTTCAAATCATGTCACGGGCTTGAGTTTGCTTTAACTAGTTCATCATTAGCAAGCAGCAGAGATCACACAAAAATAGGATGGCTTTTGGTTTTCAACTGCAAAAATCCGTCTTCTGATTTCTACAGTTTAATGATATGCAGCTCACACCAGCCGTTCCAGAGCCTCCTCTAAAGGCTGCATGTGTAATGCATGACAGAACCACGTGATCCAGACGAGGCCAGAGCTGCAGCAGGAGCAGCAGTGTTTTGTTCCCGTGGGAGGCCAACACATGAAAATGTTTAGTTTAATAGTTCAGGCTTGTGTCTCTCACTGTTTATTGAACTACTTCTTCTTCTTCTTCCTGAAGGAGGTTCTTTTGAAGCAGAGACGTAGTATAGAAGCAAAGCTCCCTCCAAGCTCCTCAGGTCTCTGCCTTTATTCCCAGACAGATCTGGGCCTTTGCCTTCTGTTCTTATTCTGGATGTAGTTTTGTTTAAAGAAGACTTGGGCCTTACTACAGCTCTGCTGTCAACGTGTTAACAAATCTGACTGTCCGCCAGTCTGACGGTTAAATGGAGCCCGTACAGCGACCTGCTGCAGGACGGCCGTCACAAAGCGCGTTGTTAGTTGTGACACACATCATCGGGCTTTAGAGAGAGGCCGACATTCCCCCGGAGTTTCCAGCTTTCCTTTTGTCCTGTTCTTTCTCACGTTGAATCCTTAGTGTTAGGTAAGACTCTGAGTGCTGTTCAAGAGACACCCACACGGCGTCTCTGCTCACTCCGACGGTGCAGTAAATGGCAGCTAATGGTTTTCTCTGACAAACTGAAAGTGAAGTCAAAATGGACAGCGTCTCGCTACTGAAGTCCAACGTTTCACTTTGTGCTTTTTAGCGTGAAGCTGAGAAGATTCATCCATGTTCACTGTGCGTCAGGCTTAGCGAGGGACACGGTGGCGAGAACAGGCGGAAGACGGAGACGTCTGAAAGATTCTTCTGCTCAAGGTAGAATTTCATCTGTGGGCTAGGAGTCAAATGACAAATCAAAATAAATCAGCCGCGAGGACGAGGATCATCAAATGCATCTAGTCCAGGTTTCATGGTCCTTGGATAAACAGTAAAGACGCGACTGGCTGCAGACTCTCATGGGTGAACAGGGAGAATGAAAAACAACGGCCCTCTGGTGATGATTACTCATTCCCAGCCTGTTCTGGTCGAGTCTGGCTTGGAGACGTGAGGTCAGCTGCGTTGGTGTCCATGGAGGAGCAATGAAAGTTGGCTGGACTGATTATTGCCCAGGGAGTGTTGGGCCTCAGCTCGTTGCAGTGTGTGGCCGTCAGATGGGAACTTTGACCTCTCTGTAGTTGTGCCATCACTTCCTGTAACTTGCAGCTAAAGCGTTTCATGGTCTGGTTAAGTGGTGGTGACTCCTGAAACTCTTGGGTTTGTGTCTGATCCAGATCATTTTCAAGTAGCACAGAGTAAATAGGAAGAATAAACAAGTACACTGAAGGTCAGAATACAGATTAGCGGAGGTTTTCTGTTCGCATACGGTCCACGTGGTGATTGGCGGTGCCCTTCAGGAGACGACGGCAGCGCTGAAGCAGCTCTCATCCTTCAGTAACGAGAGGGAGACGCTATTTGACGTTTGAGAAACAACCAGCAAGGAGTTTTGAAGCTAAAAATACACCTCGACGCTGGCGTTTGTGCGGTGCAGTGTTTGTCCTTGCTGGACTCCAGCTTTGTTTCCAGTGGCAGTGGCTGCCCTTTTGTGTTCATCTCCAGAATCTCATTACTGAACTCCCCTGTTTCCAAGAAACCAGAGCGACCACTTGTATGTGTGCATACGCGGCCCTACTGTAAACGAGGTGATATTACTCATATTACCAATAAACCAGTTTTAATATTAAACCAAATGTGCTGAAGCCAGACAAAATATAAAGTAACACATCACAGTGTCACACGCATGTAGCTAGTTACACTAATTGGCTTTCTGCTCAGGATACATTTAGGCAGAACTATGCTAGAAATGATAAACCGCTAATAAAATGGTAATTGCTGCAAGTTTTGCGCGTTAGTGCAAGGACGCGTGAGCGCAGGCGGCAGGCAGCAGGCGGGGGGGCTCCTCGACGGAGACGAAGATAAAAAATAGAGGAATCAGTCAGGCTTGTTGGCCTTTGTGTTCTCCTGCAGCCTTTCTTTACTCATTTTATCATCTTTTGTTGCAGTAGTACAGATGGAAGCAGGCAGCAAAAGAAGAATAACCCTTCATGGCCAAATCCAGGTAATCGTCTCGGTCCCGAGCAGAGGGAGTCGTGTCCCTGAGGTGTTAACTCTGTGTGGGGAGGCTGTAATCTGCAGCCGGAGAAATGAGCGGCTGTCGAAACCACTGCTGCCAAATTATATTTCCACTACTCGCACTTTGTTTTTATTGTCTGACATGGAGATGATTGAAAATGGGAATGATTACAAAACAAAAGGTGATGCTGAGCGGTGCAGATGAGGATTGTTTTTAGTATTTGTATTCAAAGTGGAAGGTGATCATCAAGGTCGCTCTGGGTCTCACACACCATTAAGCAGAGTTCAGGGGGATTTTTTTAGGCTTCTTTTTAGATGGATTGGTTTTGCTCGCCGTGATGAATTATTGCATTTCTCATTGTACGTTTTTGCCCGTGTCGCACGGCTTCGCTCACAGTGCAGTGGTGTTCTTCTTTGTCTCGCCGTCAAGAATAATAATTATATTTTCTCACAGAATGAGAGAGAGAGAGAGAGAGAGAGAGCATCGATCATTATGTAGAATAGTAGCAGTGATTTACAAGTAAAATCGTCCCTTTCAGTACAACAAAATAATGGTTAAAGTAAGCTCCACGTTCACTGCGTGGCTCCTGGAGGTGTAACGGCGTGAATGTATCTACCGTAACATCGGCAGTAGCATTAGCCTGGTGCTTCCAGATGCTCACCGCTGACGCCCAGCCTCAAACATTGCTCCAGCAGCCAACGGTGGCATCCTGCCGTCATTACGCTTCCATTAACGGCCACATCAGCCTGCTGCCGAACGCACTGGGCTGGAACCAGTAAGACCCATCGTGGCTGTCACGCGGCCGCCGTGTCTGCCCTTAACACAGACCCTCAGCCTCCACAGCCAGACGGCGTCACCACCTCCGCCGTGACTCATTACACCCACTCTGGGTGACTGGCAGTTCATCTGACGGGCAGACGTCACCAGATTTAATCATTTTGATGAAAGTACTTTGACCTTTGCTGGATTGTCATGGAAATCAAGGAAGTTGTGAATATCCTGCTTGAAACACTTGCGTTATTACCTGAGGCTTCCTTTGCAATCCCACAAACATTAATGTTCATGAGACGCACGTGCCCAGACGGTACGAACCCATTTCCATCACAGATAAGATTAAATAACTCAAACGTATTAACTCGCAGCAACAAAGGTTGAGAAGCTGCCTGTGTGGTGCCAAAGCAGATCTAATGCGGATAAGACGACGACAGACTGAATTACACAACGGCAAGTTTCACATAGCCCAACACTGGCCGTGGCAAAGCTACGATTTCAAACAGATATTTCACTCTTATGCTTAAGAATTTAAAACGGCGATAATCAGGCCTGAGGAAAAACCACTAATCCAGAATCTGTAAAGCATCTTAAAGGTCAGGATTAGTGAACATTATTACCTGTCCTGAACTGGAATGCGTGACGATGTTAATCACAGTTTCAGGACATAATGTTTTTCCTGGGTGGAGATTAAAGGCTCGTTTTATTACCGTGAGGGTGATCAGGCATTTGAAGCTGCTTTCTTTGTCCTGCTGCTCTTCCTGTCTTGGATACAACCTTTTCTTCTGCTGCTCCCTTTGTAGCCCACCTCCCAATGCTGCGTTCATTGCTCCTCCAAAGGGAGCCATTGAAAGCGTGGAGTGATTCTTACTTCAACCAAGCCTTCGCGTTTAACAGCAAGAATAAAATGTTAAGTTCTTTCTTGTGTTTTAGGTTCATACAGGAAACTACATTTGTTTTGGTGTCTACCTTCTAGTTCCTGCATCTCCTTCCCCTCTCTCTCTTTTTTGTCACTTCCTCGTCAGCGTGCAAGCATCACTTCAAGCACAGAGGAATGTGTTGCAATCAGTGTGTTGCACTTGAAGGATCTTGTGAAGGCGACTCAGTGTGAAGATGCGTTTAATGAGTCTCTCATATAACAAGAGGAGCTGGGCCAAAACAATAGTTCTGACAGGATTTATACCAAAAATCAACACAAGAATTGCACGGTTCCATCTGTAGATCAGCTGAATCATGCAGGGACTCGGCATAAACGTGTACGTTGTTAAAGTGTCCTGGACTGCAGATGGCAGAATACTCGACCCTCCTCTGTGTAGTAGCTCTGCAGCTGGCCTTCATCCAGCCCGCCATCGATCTGGCAGCGTATTAAACTGTCACCGTGGGGAAGGCTCGGCGCTGCGTGGTTCAGCAGAGGTAATTTTCTTTCTTCTCTCAAATGTGTTACGCAGGTATCATCCCCAGCCCTCGGGGCCGCGGCTGACATTTTCTATCTCAACAGGACGTATTCCTGCTGGTTTGTAGGTGGGTCCAGCTGTGAGGCTGTAATATCGTGTGTGGAGATTAAACGGGGAAATTACTTTAATATAAAACACTGTTGCTGTGCTGTGTAACCAGTCATGTCACTTCTCCAGGATTTGTTTGGGTTTTCACTGGGAGCGGCTTCTTCGCTCGTCCATGGTGGATCGGGTTGTTGGCCGTGATGGAAAAATTATGGAGACCCGTCTTGTTCAGTTTACGAGGGTGGAAGCTGTTCATTCAAAGAGCTCTGCACACAATCAAGGGCTCGTTAGGCTCGCGTTCTTGTATTGATTCTGATGTGCAGCCTGGAGCTGCTGGTGCCCTCGCTTATGGCAGACAGCCAGGATCCGTTCCTTTCAACAAGACAGAAGAGGAGTGTGACAGCAGTCTGATGGCTGCAGAGGTGAAAGCTAGAGGCTTGTCAGCTTCAATCTCCAGGAAGGCTGGGAACATGTGCGCTGGGACGTGAGTGAGACATGCTTTTGATGCGTTTATTCTTTCATACTTGCTGATATTATGTGTCAGAGAAATGCACTTAGCAGACAAAAAAGGCCTGAAGTTCGATCTGCTGCCACCACCAGGGTGAAGGAAAGCATTTAGAGCAGGACGACCGTTTTATGTGTCTGTGCTCATGAAGTGTGAGGCAGAGGATTCATGTTGGATGTAGGATTTATTTGTTTTCATCACTGCATTGATTTACTGTGTTAATCAGACGTTTGGTACCATGTGAATGGGATGTTCAGTATCAGAGTCGCAGTCTGAACCAGGGTGCGTTCCTGCTGGAACTGTGTCCCACTGGCAGCTGGCTCACGTCTTACTCCTACAGCTACGGGAAAATGTTCAGAACGTGGCCGCGTTGTTCAGCGTCCTCTGAAGCTGAGCTGCAGTTTTGCACATGTAGTTATTTATGTGCCTACGTCCAGTAAAAACCAGATGCCCGTGTGGCTGCATCTCTCTCCTTGTGTCTGTTCTGGATCTGGTTTAACGTTTATATATAGCTTCTGAATCGTGTGGTACTGTAGTTGTGTGAAAGCTGTCTCCAAAGCGACAACTCTTCTCTTCCCACACACAGATCATGTGTGCAGAGATGTTGCAGTTGTGGTACCAGACCTGTTAAAAACCCTTTGTTAAAAGGCTGCAGCTCGTAGTGGTGAGGTCTGTAAGTTCAAGGGAAGGAGCCTGTGTCACCTTCCCGCGACGACATGGAAATAATCCTCCGCGCTTTGGAATAATGAGCGGTTCAAAGAAAACTCGGGCTCAAGCTAAATAACTTTGATGGTCAAAGCAGATGTTGAGGCAGCAGACAGTTTATTGCTATTAATACCTTGAGAATTTCACCCTCAAAAGGCCTTTGCTTCCAGTTTGATCACACTGACTCTCTGCCTCCCTTTCTGTCCTCCTGCAGATTGAAGACATCATCACCCGCATCCAGGATGAGACGGAGGGCGTACCCATCAGAACTGTCAAAAGCTTCATGACCAAAATCCCCAGTGTTGTCACAGGTGAGGAATGAGGATGCCATAGCCAAGATAAGAGCCGGTTAGACCTGACAGTGTAGGAACCTTACCTGCACTGTAAATGCATCGCTGATGGCCAGTTGTGGGTGAATATGTGCTTATTTAACCAGCTTTACACTGACTGGGCAGACCGACAGTAGCCCATGACGTGTTTTTGGTGGCATCCTTTCAGTAGTTTCCGTGGAGTTTACCAGCTTTACCAGCAGGTTAATTTAGCCCCACAGCGACGGTGAATCATGGGCCAATACCAAGTGTGCATGAAAACGCAGTCCGGCGTTTGTGTCAAGGCCGCTGCTCCTCTTTCTTGTGCAACGGAGAAGACCGGAGGGAAAGTGGGAGGATCACGTACGATTAAATGTTTGGAAAAGAAAGCGAGTGTGGAAACGGAGTGAGTAATGCCGTCCTCCTACTGTCTAGGTGGCCGCACTTGAGGCAGTCAGCCCCCAGAGCCTGCATGTGTCGGGAATCAGTAGGAGAACATGCTCATGTACAGTGGGAGGCTCTGGCACACCCCCAACAAAGGGAGGCCATTAAACATTGGGCTTTTGTCATTGCACTTATGGAAAATGCATCATCCCAATATGCCATAAGCAGAGTGTATCCATAAACACAATTACTGCTCCAGCAGTGGATGAATGTGCACAGCAGTGTGTGTGTGTGTGTGTGTGTGTGCGCGCGCCGACGGCAGGGAAACTAATGAATGATGGAGAATTAAACTCTGCCTCCCTCAAGACTGAAGGAAACCAGAAAAGACGCGATACTCTACGTCCTCTGCAGAAACACTGAGCTTCACCTGTCCTACTCTCCGATATGGATATTAGCCTCCTCTGTGCCAGTGTATCTGGGTATTTTAAGCCTTTACTTGAAGATGTGCCTGATATGAAAAAGGCAAAATGTTGAAAACCAGTGAAGCATCTATTACTTAAGCGTTGCAGTAGAGACGCGTACTGATTTTTTTTTTCTCCTCTTCATAAGATCTGTGTGTTTAAAACTCTCTTGCTTCTTGTTTCTTCTCTGGATTCAGGTGCAGACATTGTACAGTGGCTGATGAAGAACTTGTCCATAGATGATCCAGGTGCATCCAGTCCAACAGCCTAAGAGACTTTGTTTTCATTTTGATGCTTAGAAATAAGAAAAGCAAAGTGTGGCCTAAGGTAGCAGCAGGTCTTATATGGGAAAGTTGTTTAGGCAGAACAGTGTTTGTTGTTGGCTCAACAGCCCACAACCGGGACACTGAGTCAGGCACTGAGTCATCTGTGTACATCCCAGATGTGTCAAGCTTGAATCCTTAAATGCCAATGTAATATTTAATGTATTGTTCTGTTACTGCCACCCATAAAGATAATATGCTGTTTCCTTCACAGCTGAAGCCATGCACATTGGGAGTCTAATCGCAGCTCAGGGATACTTCTTCCCAATCTCAGACCACGTCCTCTGTCTCAAAGATGACGGAACGTTCTATCGCTTTCAGGTGAGTCGATCTGTGTCGAACATAGTGTTGTCATTCTGACGTGTTTTTGGCGACATACTATACTATGACGTGTTTTTAGCGACATACTATACTATGACGTGTTTTTAGTGACATACTATACTATGATGTGTTTTTAGTGACATACTATACTATGACGTGTTTTTAGCGACATACTATACTATGACGTGTTTTTAGTGACATACTATACTATGATGTGTTTTTAGTGACATACTATACTATGGCGTGTTTTTAGTGACATACTATACTATGACGTGTATTTGACCACATACTATACTATGACGTGTTTTTGACCACATACTATACTATGACGTGTTTTTGACCACATACTATACTATGACGTGTTTTTGACCACATACTATACTATGACGTGTTTTTGACGACATACTATACTATGACGTGTATTTGACCACATACTATACTATGACGTGTTTTTGACGACATACTATACTATGACGTGTTTTTGGCCACATACTATACTATGGCGTGTTTTTAGTGACATACTATACTATGACGTGTTTTTAGCGACATACTATACTATGACATGTTGTTGATGACATACTATACTATGAATTCAATTCAATTCAGTTTAATTCAATTCAACTTTATTTATATAGCGCCAATTCAAAACATCAGTCATCTCAAGGTACTTTACAAGTTACACAACTAAACCCAACAAATCCCACATAGAGCAAGCTTTTAATTGTAGCCAATCGATAAATTGTACATTTGAATAGAAATGGTGGAAAACCATCAGAAGACCCAGGCTCAGCATGGGCGGTCATCTGCCTTGACCGGTTGGGGTGAGGGGATAGAGAAGAGAGAAAAGAACACAACCACAACAAAACAAGCAGCAACAGAACACTGGAGACACACTACTCTGGGTCTGATGATACCTGGAGATGAGAATAGAGAGAGACAGACGAGAGGAAGCACAACTAGGAGAGAAAAGGGACAAAGTCACATGTGGACATGGACGCATGTTAGCGGATGAGACTATGACGTGTTTTTAGTGACATACTATACTATGACGTGTTTTTGACCACATACTATACTATGACGTGTTTTTGACCACATACTATACTATGACGTGTTTTTAGCGACATACTATACTATGACGTGTTTTTGACCACATACTATACTATGACGTGTTTTTGACCACATACTATACTATGATGTGTTTTTGACCACATACTATACTATGACGTGTTTTTAGCGACATACTATACTATGACGTGTTTTTGACCACATACTATACTATGACGTGTTTTTAGCGACATACTATACTATGACGTGTTTTTGACCACATACTATACTATGACGTGTTTTTGACCACATACTATACTATGACGTGTTTTTAGCGACATACTATACTATGACGTGTTTTTGACCACATACTATACTATGACGTGTTTTTGGCGACATACTATACTATGATGTGTTTTTAGTGACATACTATACTATGACGTGTTTTTGACCACATACTATACTATGACGTGTTTTTGACCACATACTATACTATGACGTGTTTTTGACCACATACTATACTATGATGTGTTTTTGACCACATACTATACTATGACGTGTTTTTAGCGACATACTATACTATGACGTGTTTTTGACCACATACTATACTATGACGTGTTTTTAGCGACATACTATACTATGACGTGTTTTTGACCACATACTATACTATGACGTGTTTTTAGCGTCATACTATACTATGACGTGTTTTTGGCGACATACTATACTATGACGTGTTTTTGACCACATACTATACTATGGCGTGTTTTTGACCACATACTATACTATGATGTGTTTTTGACCACATACTATACTATGACGTGTTTTTAGCGACATACTATACTATGACGTGTTTTTGGCGACATACTATACTATGATGTGTTTTTAGTGACATACTATACTATGACGTGTTTTTGACGACATACTATACTATGACGTGTTTTTGACCACATACATTACTTTGATGCATTAGTAGTTTTTTTTTCTCGCCTTTGTGGCTGTTAATAAGTGATGTACTTGAATGAATGGAAAAGCCAATGAGGGCAAAATGATTCGGATTCTCAGTTTGCTGAAGACCCCCAATCAGTTGCTGTCCAGTTCTATTGTACAGCATAGTATTTAGACATAGCTTTTTTTCATCCAATTAAAAGAGGTATGGGTCACTCGGGCTGAGTGGGTGGTACCAAAAGCTTGACACGGTGTCTAGTAGTTGGGGTGTGCCTCGCTCTTCACTGCTCCTTCCCTGTTCATAGATAAAACTGTGGCACTGAAGTCACAGATTAATTATAGCCGACTGTTTTTGCTCTTAATTAAAAAGAGAAAACTATGATTTCAAATTCCTCAGTGGGGAAGGGAGGGGAGGCGTGTGACAGGATTAGAGTGATCTTTGTAGCATCTTCTCTGCCTTTCTGTTCAGTGGGCTTGGCGAGGGCAGATTTCTCCAGTAGAGCTGGGGGAGCAGTTTAATTAAACCGGATGACAGTGCGCACAGTCGTGCCTTGACCTTGGGGTTGTTCCTCCAAAATGAAGTAGATGAGCAGACAAGAGGAGGAGGAGGAGGGCTGGAGAGCTTCATGAGGATAATCACCACTCATTAGCATTTCATTTTCTAAGCAAATTAAGTGCAAGACAAAGAGAAACACCTCGTATGATCCTTCCTTGTTGAAAGTACAAAAGATGGTTTTTAAACTGGTGCTACGTCAAACATCCCATCACCATCTGTTCGTTTCCTGCTGGCTTATCGCTCAGCGTTCCCATTGTTTATGCTTCTCATTTGATTGTGTTGCTGCAGCACTCCCACGTCTCTCGCTGACACTCCAGGATGTCTCTCCTCTGCTGAGGGGAACATTTCAGGAGGAGTCGGCTGCACTGAATTAGTTCAGTACCAATAATAAAAATATTTTGCTCGCTTGCATGAAGATGCTTGGTGCTGACACATACACACGTTCGAAAAGGTCAAAGTTTTCCACGAGTTGTGGAATGTTAATACCCAAGTGGGTTTGAGCTGATCTAATGCAGCATCACTGTGATGACTCTCATCCATGTTTTATTGCACTCTTTCTTTTTCCACTTTGTTCTCAGGCGCCATATTTCTGGCCGTCAAACTGTTGGGAGCCTGAAAACACGGACTATGGTGAGACAATTAAAGAGACACAATAATGTTTTGTAATTAAATTGTAGTTAATTAGGGCCTTCGGGTTATTCATGTATGTTGGAATGGAAGGAAGGAATATGACTGGTGTCGTGAATATGGATATCTCCTCCTCTCTTAGCTATCTACCTGTGCAAGCGGACCATGCAGAACAAGACCAGGCTGGAGCTGGCAGATTACGAGGCAGTGAGTCTTCCTCTAAGCTAGTACTGTCTAGTATTGATTAGTATGTCAGGTTTGGGCAAGGGCACAGTCTGTGTGTGTGACTGTTGAGGATGTTGAACCATATAAGTTGCGCTTTCTGGTGGATATTTATACTGTGACATGTCTCCGTGTTTTGATCGTCTTTATCTAACAGGAGAACCTGGCCAGGCTGCAGAGAGCCTTTGCCAGGAAGTGGGAGTTTATCTACATGCAGGCTGAAGCCCAGGTCAAGTAAGTGTACTCTGTTACCACGGCAACCCATGAAAGTAAAATGGACGCAGAAATGTCATTGCCAGGGCCTTAAGGTGCTTAACAGAAACGACAGGTTCTTGGTGCTACTACTACTTTGCTTGGGTACAGCTAGAACAGTCCCGAGCTATGACTTGAGCATATGAACTTCAATATTGTTAAAACTGATGGACATCCTCAGCTTTATAACCTCTGGTCTGTGTCTCGTCATCCTCCTGCTCTGATTCAACTGCTGCATCAAAAGGCTGCAGGATTTCTCACACTGACTGATTTCATCTGCAGGATCGACAGGAAGAAAGATAAAACCGAGAGGAAGATTCTCGACAGCCAGGAGAGAGCCTTCTGGGACGTCCACAGACCTGTGGTGAGCCTCAAAACCTACCTTCCTGGAGCAATCCCTGCTGTTCCTGCAAATCCTTCCACAGCTGAGTTGGAGTTCAAACTTAAAATGTACAACCAGCATTGTGTATTTTTTTTTTCTCCAGCCTGGATGTGTTAACACCACAGAGATGGACATCAGGAAATGCAGACGGATGAAGAACCCTCACAGAGTTAAGAAGGTACAGTATGAGCACTAGAAACAGGCGTTCAGCTTAGTGGGACACAAGTAACTATTCCGTTTTGCTGCTCGGCTTGTTCCCCTGTCCTCCTTGACGGCCCAGTCGGTGTACGGTTTGGCAGAGGAGGGAACGCAGTCTCACAGTCCCGTCCACACCCCCTCGCACCACAGCAGGAAAGGCACAAAGGAGGACGTGGAGAAGGAGGTGAGCACTGTGGAAAGGACACGGTGGTGTAGCGGTTAGTGTTGGTTGTAGTCTGAAACCTCAGTCTCCTCTTCCAGATCTTGTTCCTCAACACCCAGCTAGACCGCCACTGCATGAAGATGTCCAAGGTTGCTGAAAGGTAAACTCTCCAAACTCTGCCGCGCTTTCTACGGTAGACGTTGCATTACGTCATGTTTCATGAGATCAGGTCCTGCGTGTGATTTACTCCATGCATTTCAAGTCCCTGAGACACATCTGTTTCCTCTCCTGCTGTGGCTGCCCTCTGCTCTGTGAGCCAGCACAGCCATTACGTCCCAGCAGAGCAGAAAAACCTATTACTGGTGGCTGGTTTTGCTGCGCGACCCTTTAACCTCCCGGCGTCACACGTGAAACTGGCTTTAATTGCTGGTGCACAGAGCAGAAAGTTTGAGGAGCAAACTCTGTGTGAAACATGACAAACAACATGAATCATAGTGGATCAATGATACACGTAACCACAGTTTGGGTTAAAGTGTTTAATATATTAATATTGGTGGCGTTTTCAGTCGTACAGTAAATTCAGCTGTTACAGTTCAAAACAGTAGACGATGCTCAACTGAACAAATAAAAATGTGCTTTCACCTGCTGCCCTATGTTTCCTGTCTGCACGTGTCAGTCTGATATCCTACACGGAGCAGTACCTGGAGTACGACCCGTTCATGATGTCACCAGAACCATCCAACCCCTGGACCAGTGACGATCCCACCTTCTGGGATCTAGAGGCCAAGTATGAAGGCACACACACACCAACAGCTGTTTAAGACTGTGGGATAGAATGTGACACATCAGGCAGCTCTTTCATGGATTTATAGAATTTGCCTGCATGTATCCAGGTAATTACTGTGAGCGATTGGCTGTTTACTGAGGGAGTGAAGGTGTTTCCGAGGTCAGTCAGCTTTTAAAATCAATGAAGTGACTGTGTTATGTGATGGGAGGAATCCGGGTTGTTGCTCAGTAAGTTGCACTATGTTCTGACCTCCTGTCTTGTCTGAATTATACAGGACTTAATTGGAGCAGACTTGTGATCACTGTGCCTAATGGAGCTTCATAATTCAGCTGAATTGATTAATTGCAGGATAAGACAAAAATAATCTCCACAGAGATTAAAAAGAGCTTTTGAGCCGCACAGCTTTCAAGACATGTCACATCAACATGAGCCCCAGCAAGACGGTTCAGAGGCCAATCACATTTAGGTCTTATCCCCTCCCGCCCCACACCGAGCCCACTTCTCTGTAATTTAATTTACAGTATTTACTTCCTCTCTCGGTGGCTTCGGGTGGATGTTGAGTCTGTCTGTCTTCCCGTCCCCTCTCAGTAAGGAGCCCAGTCAGCAGAGGGTGAAGAAGTGGGGATTCTCTCTGGAGGAGGCGCTGAAGGATCCAGCAGGACAGGAGCTCTTCCTCAAGTTTCTGGAGTCCGAGTTTAGTTCAGAAAACCTGCGGTAAGCACTTGCTTTTTACTCAGTGACCACAACAAACACTGTACTGGAATGAATTAGACTGTAGGTGTCATTCTGTTGCTGTCAAAGTACTGTATATCGTCACACATTTAAATTTATGTAGATGGTAAAATTGAAAGCGTTTTCCTTAAGGAATAGCTCAATATTTTGTAAATTAAACTTGTTGCCACCCGTTAAATGAGTCAATAGTATTGATTTTACCATACGTTGAGCTTTGAAGCTGGTGGGAAGGGCTCTGCTTCATATACAACACTTAAATCTGACTAAACGTCTTTTAAAATTTAACTTGACCTTGTCTCAGACTTACATCTGTGCTGAACCGCCCAGCCCACCTTTCCCTCATCTTACGGCTGAAAATCAATCGCTGCTCAAGTAGATGAGATAAATGCCTCAAATAACACAGCCCTGCACACACTGGGCTCTTCAGGCGATCTGTCTCTTGTGCTTCTGCGCCAGACCTTTAATTGCTTTTGGTTTTATGAGGGAGCAGTACACTCATCCCAGTGGCGTAGCTCAATACAGACAGCTGCTGGCTCTCTGCTGCCTCGGGTGTTTAACAGCAAAAACACACGGATTACACTGAGTGCAGCTGATTTACTGTTGCAGGTTCTGGTTGGCGGTGCAGGAACTGAAGCGGATGCCCCAGCAGGACGTCGCACAGAGGGCGCAGGACATTTGGACGGAGTTCCTAGCAGAGGGCGCGCCCAGCTCCATCAACCTCGACTCCCACAGCTACGAACGCACCAGCCAGAACCTGAAAGACCCGGGACGGTACTGCTACGAGGATGCACAGGTGGGAAAACTAAGGGTCCACGCAGTCAAAACCTATTTAACCTCCACAGGAATCGCATCTAAACTGGCATTTACAAAGCGCATTCAAAGAAAAGAGCAAGACCTCCTCATTCTCTGCAATATGCTGCTGCTGCTCCTCCTTAAAACATTTCGACTTACATGCATATGTCTGCGCGTTCCTGCCATTCAGGACCACATCTACAAGCTGATGAAAAGCGACAGCTACACACGCTTCTTGCGCTCCAACGTGTACCAGGACCTGCTGATGGCAAGAAAAAAGGTATGTGTCATCGCCTCCTGCATCCACATTGTACAGCAACAGAACGTTGTGAGGTCTACTCACCAAGGCTGAGCCCGCTGTGAACATTGAGCTGTTTCTCTTTCTGCCGCTCCCTGGACGACTCAGCCTGAGACGGAGCAGGGGCGACGTACTTCCCTGGAGAAGTTCACTCGCAGTGTGGTGAGCGTCCTGCACCAGCTACGAGCCCTTAGACTTGCTTTACTAGAATACTGTTACTCCAACATACAGGAAGCTCTAGGAATTGATCACTCATCCATCACTACTTTCCTCTCAGGGCAAGTCACTGACGGGTAAACGGCTGACAGGCCTCATGCAGTCGTCCTGACAAGGCCTGGACGGAGAGTAGGAGGACCCCTACCTGGATGAGCTGCTTTCACCCCTTAAGAAGGAAGTGGAAAAGACCCCTGGAGTGCATGGGTGTGGCTGTGAGAGGCGAGGTCAGACTGAGTGGAAAACCAAGTCGCCTCTGGTCAGTGTAACAGGACAGGCAGCATGCAATAAGACACCAGGACGCACTGTCACGGTGTAGAGCATAAACATGTTGTTCTCTTCCACTCAAAGGCCTGCACCATGCCGGGATGTGTTGTTTCTGTTAATCTATCTACACTCATGTTATTACGGTAGCTGGGGAGGCTATCGCTTCATTCGGTGTAAACCAGGATGATGACTGATGTCGAAATGAGACTTCGGTTGTTGCTGTAGCTAGTTATCTTGTCTCGTGACACTTGCCAGGATGGAACGAGGGCCAGTAAACATGTGAACTGAACTTCTGCTCACGCTTTACACTGAGGCCGTGTCTTAGATGGAGTAGCACACAGTTGTTTGGGAAAGAGCTTTTCAATCGATCTCCTAATGTGGGATGACGCACGAATGGCATCCTCTGTGTCCAGTACTGGCCTTATTGCTTTCAGTTCATATAGTTGAATGATTAAAGTAATTTTTATACTAGATGTGACCTGCAAAACAAGTAGAAGTTTCTAAACCATCAGTACAGTGACCAAGAACAGTAGTGGTAAAGGAATCACAGGCCGTGAACTGAACAGAGAGGTGGCAGCTTGTCGGTCATTTTACACTGGATGAATGCGTTGATCTGCTCTTAGTATTTAGCCAATCTTCTGATCATTCCGCGTCAGGTGGCCACACTCATTATTGTACATGTTGGATTTCAGGCTAAGCTTGAAGTAATAAAGCCAAACACCAGGTTTTAACTTTGTGGTCACATGCTGCCCTCTACAGACTCTGTGTGAACGTGCAGGGACGACGGCCTATAAATTCACCAATAAAACACTCTAAACAAGTAACGAGTGTGACTATATCTAAATGTAGGGTAATGCTAAAAGGACAGTTTTGGAAACATGCTGAACAGGTTGATATCCTACAGTTAGTCTTAGTTTAATACTAATACTTTAATACTATCATAGTCCTGTTCACAACATGGTGGACAAACTCAAATTGAGACATTGTTTTAGCCATTATATGTTTATTTATCTCTCTGTTGTACAGGGTCTGACAATTTACTGTGTTTTTTGCTTTTTATGAACCACATTAGTCACCTCACTGATATTCGTAGCCACTAAATGTAGATAATTTAAATAGTTTTCCTTTACGTAGTTTGGTGGTGAGTCAATAGTGAAGGCACATAAACCCCAAAATTGTGACCATCATGAAAAAGGTCAAAGCTACTGATCTAAACCTCTCAGACAATTAAAGAGGGAATTTAACTTTCGTTGTAGTTTTAAAGTACTTGACCTGATAATGTTTCACTACTGTGAGGCCTAAAGAGGAACCAAAACATTAGTACATGGTTTCTAAAGACTCCACCGCCATTAGCACATTTCAACATGGGTAATGATTATACTCTGAGAAAAAGCTTAGTCTTCCCAGTGCAGCTTCAAAGATCAAAATGTTACCAGGGTTACGTCACACATCTGAGGAGCTTCTTGGCGAGACGTTAGGCAGCTACAGCAGGACAGGAGAGAGGCTGGACTCCTTTAATCTCCAGAGCCTTGTTGAACTGCACGTCCATGGTCTTAGCAGCCTTGGTGATCTTCAGGTTCCTCATACAACCTTGGAAAGAAGTGCTGGTAGACAGCGCTACCTGACGAACGCCACCTGTGGAATGGAGAACATGTTAAACGCTTAACAGTTCGAGCTACGGCAGCGCACTACAAACGTGTCTAACCAGTATTAACAGAAGGCTTAAGCAGGCAGACGTACCAGGGTATCCTCCAACATAGATCGGGTCGTTGGTGTCGCAGGTGTTGGAGCGTGCGTTCGGACTCTCTGCCTGGCTCTGCTTCCCGTCGACCACCAGCTCCACCTTGTGGCGAATCTTTTTGGCGACGACTGAGTGCCACCGGCCGTCACAGAAGCCGTCGCCGTCGGGCGCGTGCTCTGCTGTGATGCGTCCAGCTCCGTTGTCTACATGGAAGAGCAGCTAATGCGAGAAGAGGCAACACAGAATAACGGATGTTACGCTATAGACATTATATATACACTCACTTTATTATCAAGTATAATGCTGCGACGACTCCTTCACAACAACCTTAAGAATAAACATTGACAGAATTACCTTTGACAGATTCACTGCCATTGGATCAGAGAGGTGAACCTAATAAAGCGATCAGTGTATTGTGTCATTACTATTGTACTTTACTGTGAAGCCATTAAAGGTCAGCTACTAATGTGTTATCTGGAGAGAGTTTCTACCAAATAAAAAGCTACTGTACAGCATGAATATAATCTTATAATATATTGTGTTCTATACCTTTGTTGTCTGTAAAAGTAAACTCCTCTTATAGAGATTATTTGGCTGGCAGACGCAGCATCCATATGTCCCTGCTGGTTGCCTGGTAACTGCTTAGAGTCAAGAGTCAGGCCCCTCCAAAAATGGTAAATCATTATTTTTTTTTCTGACTTTGATCAATTTCAATTATTTACTAATTCGGCTTTAGCAACGCCGTTAAACTGAGCCTGACTAGTCGCTTCGCTAGCATGTTTTCTCCAAATGTACCTTGCCCTGGGCGATCTCTAGCCCCAGTCCATCGCTAACTTGGTTACTGATGGTCAGAAGTACTCCGCTGGTTCTGCTGGTTCTGAACTCCAATGATATCGACACATCTAGACCCACTCTGTAAGGAGACACTAGTAAAAGCAGGACAAATAGTTAGCTTTCCAAACAGAACACGATGCAGCATGATATGAATTTTTGCTTGGGTTACACTAGATATTGCAAGTTGTTGCTGGGAGCATATTTAAAGCATCCATGTCTAATCTCACCTGCTTTCAGGAAACCAGTGCCATCAAAGTATGTCCCAGTCTCTGTACTAACAAAGCACCTTCCCACCATGTGACTGGCGGTGGGCGTGGCCATGTCAAATTGAAAATCCTCCAAGGCAGCGTCAGAGCGGCCTGGACGAAGAGGAAGAGAGGCGAACGTAGTTTTACTCGTGAAACAAAAGTGCGACTCTAATGATGACAGTGTACAGAAGCGCTACCTGACGCTGGTGCCTTCACGCTCACAGGACCTCCTACCATCTTAAAGTTACGAAGGCATCCATTGATGCTGTAAAGAATCTATGAACAAGAAGTTTGGTTCAGAGAAAATCCACGTCAAACCAACAAGCTCCTCACACAGTAAAGGTGAAAAGTCAGGAAATGAGTGTTTAGCTTGTGAGGAGTGTTTTTCTTACTGGTCCTATTCTTTTAGTGGTGTAGGTTTGTGGTAATCCACCAACATAAATCATTCCCACCACATCCAGCAGGTCAGCCTAGTAAGAAGACATCATATATTAAAACATCCTCCTCCATTTAAACACTTGTACCACATGCAGCCGTTCAACTCCGTAACATCTCATATTTGAAGTGAACATACCTTCTTTGGACTGGTCATCTGTTTACTGTATCGCCCATCCACCGTGAGAAGACCTCTCTGCTTGCTACGACTCACACGGATCTGAGACGACAGAAATCACAGAATAATCTGAAATGAGCAGTTGCATGAATGAAGATCTCTGAATGTTGGGACACTGCATATACTGCGTGTAATTCAATGACCTTGTGCCAGTTCCCGTCATTGATGGAGAAAGGGACACACCCAGATATGTTTCCATGACCAAGATCATAACCCAGACAAACCTGCCCATCTTTGATCTGTAAGAAGAGACGAAGACATGACAACTAACAAGGTAAATATTAAGCTGTATGACCTTTTCCTGATAAACAAATCCAGATTCTGTAAAAATAAAAAGATTGGTTGCTGCTTGGTTTCCTTTCACCTCAGCTTTTACAGCGTCTGATTGGCTGAAAGCACCTGATCGAAATAAGAATTACAAACAATGACAGCGCGTGATTGGGTACCTGGATGGAAACAAAGTCAGCATGGTTGATTCTCGCCATGTAGAGAACGAGGCCCGAATCCTCCTTCGTTCTCAGCTCAAACTCCAGGACGAGCCTGAGACGCGAGCAGAAACACAGGAGCTCAAAATAATCCTTCAGTCTTCACAAGACACTTTCTGATCTTCCATTAGCAAAACTATTGGATCAATTCAGCACCTCAAAGACACAAACTCATGTCTATGTACACTCACACTGTCCCCATCAGTATTCAAACAATGAAAAATAAAACACACAAGCACATCCTGGAGCAATGAGCTCCCGAAACATGTACAAACCTCTCCCTGACTTTGGTGTCATCAAAGGCGAAGCTCATGTGGCTGTTCCTGGTCAGTCCGAACTGATAGGCCTTCTCGAGCGCCGTCGGCGCCACAGCTGACGCACATGAATCCTGGGAAATGGACATAAGCTGTTACACTGCCAGTGGTTCAACAACCTGCTCTTATCGCCTCTTGTTAAGAGGAACCACAGCTGAACCTACGCCAGTCACACTAATAGGACACAATGGGTCATGAGATCCCAGCCGTTCACCACTAGGTGTCAGTGTTGCGATACACAAAGCCGTCAAACTCTTTTCTCCCGCTAGATTTTCTTCTTCATATGAACATCTTCACCTTCCCGCTGTCTACCCATCTGCTACTTTCTTTGCCTCGTCTACTCTTTCATTTTCTACTCTCCTCTGTTCATGTCTCTTCTCTTTCATCATACACTGTCCTTCCATATTTTCCTCATCCCTTCCCATCTGCTCAGCTTTCCCTTCTTTTCTCAGATTCTGCTCTCTCCTCATCCTTTCACCGTCTCCTTTCTATGTGGCGAGTAGTGTTTGTCCTTCCTTTAGCTTTCTCTTCCTCGCCTCTCCTTTAATCTTCTCCCTTAACCTTCTTCTTCCTCCAGGTACTTCGCTCCGCTTTCTTCTCCAACCTTTTACAGTCCATCTCTCTTGTTGTCTCCTCTACACCAATGTCTGTCACTTTCTTTGCCTCCTTTCCATTCTCATATCATCCTAAAACTACTATTGCTTATTTTTCTTCTTCCTTCTTTGTCACCTCCTCTTGTCTTAGCCTCCTTTCATTCATTTTTCTGCACATTTCTTACTGCTACTCCATCTTCTCCTCTTATTTTCTCTTGTTACATGTGCTCTCCCACAGCTCTTACACCTCCCCCCCTTTCTCCCTTCTTTAGAATATACAGTATCACCTATTAGGTAACAAAGCAGCCTTGCCATACCTCCAGAGTGACTGTGAGACATAGTTAGGGAGGTAGAGGATCTCAGATGACTGAGCGTCTGTGCATCTGTGCGTCTTAATCTCCTCTCCTCTCTTGTTCTCTTTCAAGTGAAGACATTCCCCACACTGTGACCTTGCTTTGTTACAGCTGACACTCACCTCTTATCGCGCTCTGTCCCCATATCCGCTCCTCCTCCTCAACCTCCCTATTTTTTCTCTTTTCTCCCGCAACAAAAGGGAGACGTCACTTTCTCAGAAGGTCTCTCCTTCCCTCTCCTTTCATGCTTCTCCTACGTTTTTTCCTCTATCTTTCCATTAAACCAACAAAAGACAAGCGCTGCTCTCTTCAGAAAGATTCTTCCTCCCTTTATTCCACTTCCTCCATGACTGCACCTTTTCTCTCAGCCCTCTCAGTTTTGTGTTCTCTTTTATCCACCTTTTCTTTCCTTCCTTTCTCTCATCCCCTCTGCGCCTTTCCATTAAGTTAACAATAGGAGGACCATCTTCCATTCAGAGTGGCTAGTCTTTGCTTGGAGGTCATAGAAAGAGAATATGAAGCAATTTAGTAGGGATTTTGTGTAAGTGTGTGTGTCGTCGTCAAAGTTGCCAATACTCTCCAGAGTTAAGAAGTCCATGCTCTGCTTATTGTACTGCTCTTCTCACAGAAGCTCCTCTTTTGGCCTCTGGTAGTAATTAGCTTTAGCCACAAATGTTTTACTACCAGTCCCATGACCCACTTAGAAGCAAGGCAGTGTTCTTTAATTGTAGGCAGTGCAACTGGTCACAACAACGTAACGCAGAAATCAAACCCTGAAGCAACTAATAGTGGAAACGCAACTGCTTTACAGATGCATGAAGGTACACAGGAGGCAGATATCTCCAGTATATTAAAATATATCACCAGTGTTCAACTGTGATCCTGCAGCTGATTGTCCTATTGAAGCACATGGCCATAGGTTCATCTCCCTGACATCAAGCGCTTTTGGGCAGAGCACTTAACCCCCAGTGGTTCAAGTACAGCTGGTCACTGGTCCTGACCTGATTATTACACAGCGAAGCTTAGTAGTCAGCAACTGTACAAATGTGAAGAATCGGTTCTTTCTATTGGTTCTATGGTTTCAGGATCACAGATGATAGCATTAGTACAGTTATAGAGCATAGAGTCAATAAAAAGCACATGTCCTGACAGAGCTGGAGGGTGAGTCCTGTGTCTGTGAATGTGTGTGTATACCAAGTCAGCGCTGGCTTCCTGTTTAGCAGTGGGCGGGGCAGCAGCAACTGTAGGTGTGACAACAGGTGGCGCAGGGGGCGTGGCCTCCTGCAGGTCAGTCAGGGAGCGGGAAGGAAGGGAATTAGTGGCAGCTACAGAGTGATAATGGCTTATTGTTGATGAAGGTCAAAGAGGTTAATGGAGACACTCTTGAACTGCCTTTTTAACCATAAATTGCAGTACTTAAGGATGATCGTACTGCGTAACACTTAGTTAATGTCACATTTCAGAATAACTGAAGGAAATTAGAGAGCTGTGATTTAAAAGGCTAATTAGAGGCAGCTGTCGTGATATCATCAATCAGAAGAGAACATTCTTGAAATATAAAGTCAATCTTATTTTTCAGTGGTTCACTGGAGCCTAATAGATGCTCCTTATTGAGCTTCTTCAGCCTCTAAATTGATGCTCTCTCAACAATCAGAAGAACAAAATATGTTATGACAGAACAGTGGGAGATAAAGAAGCCTCTTTATTCAAGCACATGCTGTGACTGTTGTTTACTGTCAGCTGTGACAACTTGTGATTACTTCTACATCTAACAAAATCCTTTTGCTGCTGACGAAAAATGTATGTTGAGTCCTGAGCTGTCACTACAACCCTTAGAAAATGGAAATTTCAAATATAGTAATTATGTAAAATTGTTTCCTGAAATAAGAGATTAATAGTGGTTTGAGCAACAAGAATATGTTGTATTGTATATTTTAATACATCGCCTTTGGTTTCCCTAAAACATGCAAAGAGAAGACAACAATAACTAGAATAGGCATTTTCAAACCAAAGAAAGCCTTGAATTGATCCAATCAACATATTTTTCTCCTTAGTTTTTTACTTTTACAGCAACTTCTAGTGTGTTAACATTTTTCCAAGTCAGTGCTTTAAACCCCTAAACTGTCAAAGACAGCTGTAACATAACCTCATCCTGCCTAATTTGTCACATGTCTGACCTGCACTTTTAATAAACAAAATTGTCTGTTGCTACTCTGTATAAGTACAAACAGGATAAAATCCTTTATTTAGTTGAAAATACTGTACTAGGAGTCTGAACTGTATAAAGGCTACTGAGGTTTCCTAGAATAGCATCAGAATAATCCAATATCATGTTCCAACCTTTCATAAAGATCAAAGAAAGACATACTCTATACAAAAAATACACTTTGCAACAGAAGCAAGAGGAACAGAAGCCTACCCCGAAGGGACTCTGCTTCTCTATAATCTCCACTGTCGGTAGAAAAAAAGGTCACATCCTTTGAAGACTTAAATCGTTTTAAAAATTCTTACTTTGTCCTTCTATGTCTGGTGAGACATTCACTTGTACATCGCAATTTGTTTTGGCTTTAATAGAAAGGTGGAGAAAACACTAATCGCAAAACAGCTGACAAAACATGAATTATAAAAGATGATTGCCCAGAACAGAGTCTGAAATAGGGCCCACTTTCAAACGTAATTAACACTGCGGGACTAAAAGATCTACGGGTGCTCATGAACTGCTGTCTATATCATAGAGCAGATGAATTTGCTGCTCCTATTGCAGAGTTATAGCTAATCTGACATACTGGAACACTTTGCATTTGTGATTCTCGATCAGTGTTCTGAGGTGTAGTTTAGCAAATAACAGGGTAACCAATAACCTATTGCCGCTGTAAGAGTAATAATATATGTGCTAAATGTATGAAACTCCATATATCTTGCCTATTTCAATACCAAGGGTATGAAATGAAAGATTAACTGCCTGCCAGCTTCTTAGCATAGTGGCTGAATGTTATTTGAGAATGTTTTGGCTCCTGTGGGCTCATAAAGCATAAATGACATGCACAGTTAGCCTAGCGTAGCACAGTGGCTCTGCACTGTATGACAGGCTGCCAGAGGTGGAGTTTAGTGGCTCAAGGCTAAAGGGACTATAAAGAAGAGTTAATGGACTGTACAACTGCTGTGTGATGAAGCGCTAAGCTAACATGGCAAGGCCAGGGTGGCATTTCATCGGAAGGAAATAGGTGTGTGTTTGTTTGTTCTGCATGTGTGACAGAACAGAATTTGAGGAAAATAATACAGTTGTATTTCCATGTATTAATGTAAATGGATGCACATGTTTTCCTTTAACGGTTCTGCATCTCTAGCTGTCAGAAATGTTCATAAAGCTTTGTGTGTGTTGATTGGCCTAACTGCATGTCTGTTTAAAGTACTTACAGCAGGAGGCTCTGGATGGGGTGGGAATGGAGCTGGGGTCGGAGCAGGACCGACGGGCTTTGTCTCCGCCTCAGGCTCCTTTTCCTCTGGCAGAGCAGGTGGCGGTGGGGCAAGGTTGGGGCACTGGCCAATTTCAGCATTGTCAAATGACACAGGCCGGGAGAAATCTGACAGACTGAAAGAGAGATGGGCAATTAGATTTAAAACTGCTGGAAGATAGCACTGCCTCAAATTAAGACGAATATGCAAAAGAAAGACATTTTAGTGAACATGACTGTTTAGTCATGATTAGAGGAGCTGAGAACACTTTTACTCTGAATGCTGTTGTTGGAGATATAGTTAGAACACATACACCAATCAATGTGTTCATTGGAGGCTTCTGGTATTTATTAATTAACATTGCACCCTGCTTCAATCCAGCACAGATATGAGCGATACTTACCCTTCACATACAACAAAGAAAGCGAGCTAGTGTTTTAGGCATTTTAGGTCCATTCAGACTGGTGCAGCAACATTTAACACGTACAATGCTTGTAGACCTTTGAGATAAGAACAAGACTGACTACAGCTGAAATATTTAGACTGTGAGGAAGCACAGTCACCTTGATTGGAGCCAACTAAACCAAATTAAGCCTGAATCTTGAGAATGTGTCGGGTCACAGTACACTAATAAGATTTATATAAATATAATATTATCACAACATATAAGGAAAACATTCGTAGAGTGATTCATGTATGATACAAACCTCATCAAATACAAATGTCACTGACAGATGCAGTGTATCTTAAGTAGAAATTGAAGAATTGCAGTGATGGGGTCAAAGTGGTAAAACCAGAGGAGCAATGGTTACACAGAACAATAGAAACACAAACAGAGATGAAAGAATAGTAATTTGAGTTATGAATATATTAATGATGTTGGACATCTCAGTTACTAAATAAAGTGACACTGGCTTTAACAAGTCCATCAACATAATCATATTACTGCCCTGTTTGACCACTTGAACAAATTAAGTGTTTGCTTTGATACTAGTGTTTACCTAATAACAGTGGACAGTGTCAAGCCTCCGCATCACGTGTTTAAAAGACCAGCACTTCAAAAGGCAAAACATTCCACTTTCATTTCAATAAAGACTTGCATTTGTAAACTAAAAACAAAATCATACGCACACAGCATTGATCATAAGGTTCCATATACATCCCTGGAATGGGACGCTGGCTCTGCTGGACGCCTGCTCCACTTCTGCAGGAACACCACCGAGGAAGAGACGCTGCAAGCCAATTGGCTGGTCATTGGGAAGTGGCGCCTCCCTTTTGGCCTCCTCATCAACCTGAACTGTAAACGACCTGGAGAAAAACACACACAGACAAACACATAAAGACTAAGTGGATTATATTATAAGGCGTTGCACAGGCAGGAAGCAGAAAGACTGACTGAGGAGTAATCCAGACACACGCACACCAACCTGCCAGCGAGCCTCTCTATGCGCAGTGAGTGCTCTCTTCCATCATTCAGTATGCCTTGCTCAAGTTGCTTGACGACACGTCGTGGATTGTGACTGCCGGTAAACACGGTGACCTCCAGAGAGCCTTTGATCAACATGACTGAGAGATACGGCTGAAGGGATTACAGATAAACGGCATTAGCTCATAAATCTGTAAAGCACATCCAAATGACGAATGAAATTATGAACAGGGAGGGTAAATGTGGGATGATACATAAGAGAAACAACTACACTAGTCATCAGGTACTGTATTTAGCATCTAAACCTACAGTATATAGCACCTAGTTAAATTATCTAAACATTTTAAAAGGCTACAGTAGAGGAGACACATATATACCCAACATAAGTGAATAGAAATGAGTAAATAACCACCCACACAGTGTTAAAATCCACTCACAGTAAGTGTATGTGGGTGTTTAAAACTTTATACTAAAAGTTACATACTTTAACTGCAGAATTAAGCAGAAATGTGATCAAATAAGAAATATAAAAAACCACTTCCTAATGAACAACCTGTGGTACCTTAACAACAACCTAAACGCTGCAAAACTATTCTTCACACCTTCTTCCAACTGTGGAATAAATGACCAGAAACAATTAGTCAGCAGTCCTTGATGTTTTTTTCATACCTACAAACTAATACGAAAGATGATGCTGTGGACAATCTGGATCAAAATCAATCTAATTGTTGCAATTTATTCAATTTGTCCAAAAGCACAGAGGATAAAGAAAGGACAAGGGGAGAAACTGATAAAAAGAGGAGGGAGGACAAAAGACACGGGATAGACGAGAAAGTGGGGATTAAAGGGCAAAGATAGGCAAAGGGGAAAGTGCCAATGGATTGGGGATGATGTGGGGGTAGAGAGCGCGAGGGAGAGAGAGAGAAATTGGGGGGAAATAAGAGTAGTGAAGAGCAGGGAGGAAAAAATAACAAGAGAGGAGAGGATAATAGGGGTAAGAGATGAGAGGGCAGAGAGCAAAACAGCGAGTGAGAGAGAGACGGGAGGAGAGTGAAAGAGAGGGACGGACAGAGAGAAGCTAGAGAGCAGCGGTGCAGGGTCAGGCTAATTTGAATTTTAATTCACTCTGTGCCAGAGGGCGAAGTGGGAGACAATTTACCACCTGAAAATGGAATTTCAATTTGAGGTCGGGGACAAATTGAACTGAGATGTAGCTACAACATGCCTCTTGCTGTGCCGCTTCACACGCACACATAGAGGCGGAAAGGCATGAAGGTGCACGGGTTACTGTCGTATACTGTAGCATGTGCTACACACAAAGCCATAAAAACATTCTGTGTTGTCACTAGACATTGTGTTAAACCATTATAGTGCCACATAGATAACACAGGCTTGAAGAACTAGTCAAGTAATCAACACGTCTCTTTAAAATAAATCTTTTTATGATCAGAAATTCCCTAAAGGTGTTCACCTCTAAAAATCTGGCTCTTCTCCCTCTTCTATCCTTTCATCCTTTGTCTCCCATCCCCTTGTCTCTTCCTCAGTCTCTGTCCCTCTCGAAAACATCCATTAGTCAGGGCCAAGTTGAGCTGATGGTGTTTTTAACCTCGCTTAACCTTTCTACACACACACGCTCGCACGCACACACACACCCTGCCAGCACGGTTAGTAAAAATAGATTTATGTGCCCAACAACCACTGATGATGGATAAGCCACAAGTAACCCTCTGTCCTCTCTCTCTCTCACACACACAGAAAAACGTACAGACACATATAATTCTGCATTAACTAAAAAAAAACATATTGTACACTATATACATATATATATATATATATATATATATATATATATATATATATATATATATATATATATATATATATATACACACACACACACACACACACACACACACACACACACACACACACACACACACACACACACTGTATATTTAAACACCAAATAAATGTTTCCACCACAGATAAATGAAACAATTTTTTTTACATGTGATTGGGATAAAAAAGCCACCATCAGCACAGAAACAGGAAGTGTGGTTTTAGCCATAAGATAATCTAATCAGCCCAAACACTAATGATCTAAATTTTATCAATATGAGTTCATGGTGACATCAAGAGCGCTTGTATGTGCATAGTCAGCTAAAAGCTAAGGTGTGTAGCTTCATAGAGTGCATCAACAGCCGCAATGTGTAGGTGTCTTTGTGCCTCTGTAAATTAGAGTTTCTTTATGTGTGTTTTGGATAAAAGACAATCCAATTAGCTCAGCTGCCAACAAATGCAAATCTAATTAATATGCACTTATGAAAACAAGACCTGGGTGTACATCAGTGTCAGTTAAACCCACCTCTCCTGACTGTCTGCGTCTTCTCTTGGCGCTGACAGGCTTTGGGTTCCAGCCCTGTGATAGTAAGAGATTCAGATAAGCGGGATGAACGTACAGTATAACATTTTATTTTCAATAGTTATTTAATCATTTTTCCGTTTGGGCTACTCGGCTACAGCGAATGTCCGATGACTGTCCCGTGTCTGAGGTGATAACATTTTTCTAAGACTGTAATTAATTAAGAGAATCTTGATTCTTGAGGAAAAAAAAAATTAAAACAATATAGGTTGAAGCGAACCGGCTGGCTGTACAGTGAGGCACCGCCTACTGCCCGCAGAATGGTCCCTGTATCTGCCAGAGTGCTGAACGACAGGCTGATCTCTGTGTCCACCCCCAGAGACAGACCTCTCAGCTCCATGTATCCCGGCTTAGAGAAACTGACTGTGTACAGGTTCTGCAAGACAGACATTAATAGGTTGCAGTTACTATTTTAGTTCAAAAGTTTTCCAGAGCAAAATGAGAAGGATGGACAAAGATGAAAAAGCAAAAAGAAACTTGAAAAGTAAAAGTACAAAGACATGAAAAGCTGAATTCAGTTGATCAATGTTCTAAATTCCTAATGATGCATCCGTCAAGTGAAGGTTTTACTCAAAACGGACAACTTTTAGAGGTGCACGGTTTTTACATAACGCATAAAATGTGCTGCCGCCCACTTCTCGTTACTCTAACGGCTGCAAAGTAGAAACACTTAAACAGAGACAAACAAACTCTGCAGGAGGAACAAAGAAAAGACCTTCACTCCTCAAATACTAAATGCTGCGCCTTTTGAATACTCTGAGAGCATGACTAGGTATTATAAAGCATGAATGGCATAAAAGCCATACAAGGTAGTATGAACGGCATACTGTGTGTGTGTGTGTGTATATATATATATATATATATATATATATGGTAATTAAATATTTATTACCACTGAAAAACGTGACAGTTTGTAGAGAACACCGTAAAACACAAAGTTACAAGACGGTTTGAATTTGTCATTGCCCTTCTGACCTTTACCTTGTTTTGCAGAAAGTCTCCTGAATAAAACTAATAAAAAGAAGAGTCAATGGCTAAAAGGAATGAAAAAAAGGATCCTTTTGCTTCTACTGGTTCCTCTAAATGCATTGAAGCAGAAGGTCATTTGTTTGAAGCACAAAGAAGACATTTGATCAAAAGATGAATATCAAACAAAACCTCAGCTTCAGCTTTTATTTCTTGGGATTTCAAATGACATTGCTGAAATCACACAATTTGAAAGGGAGCAGAAGTATTGGAAAAGATATTTAAATAACATTTCAAGTGAATTAAATTAACTTCGTTGCATATCCGTCGTCTGCTCTCTGACGAGTATGAGTTGAGTCTTTTGGAGCATTCGTTTTTATGCATTCCTGTATGTTTTTGTAAGCCACTACCTTGGTTTGTACTTTTAATGATTGATGTGCACCCTCTTTCAGTCTTACCTCTACATTACATCCTTTAGTCACCCCAGTGTAATCTGAACTGCTGAGGAGGTTGTATGGAGTCCTTGAGACTTCAATATCCCGAAGACAGCCTGCATACCGCTTCAGTGTGACCTCTGACCTACAGAATAGGACAAAGAATTCTTTTCTTTTAAATGGCTTCTTAAAATTTCTTAAAACAGTTTCTTAAAACAAAAATTTCTTTAAAAATTATTTAAATATGCACATACAGAGATCTGTTTAACACATTTAGTGTAGCATAAAGCATATATTGCAGTGTAATATATTACTGCAGCAGTGAAGCTATTGCATTGTGTGTCTAGAAGCAAAGTGACCATCGTCCCAATAAGAATAATCACAATGTGGCGTTTGTCCATAGGATCCATATTAATAAATTTGCTATAATAATCAAAAGTTGTTCCAGTTGTATTTTAATTACAGAGGAAACTAAATGGAAAGTTTCACACTGAACGCATTTTCAGTGCTGTTTTAGGAAATCATACAAAATAGCAGAAACAGCATCTACTGTAAATACATTTGGCATATTTAATAAGATTGGGCAAAACAGCCTGTAAAGCAAAGTCAATAGATCAAATGTAAAAAATTTGAATTGAATATTTTAAGAGGCAAACGTCAAATTCAGATTATTACAGTGTAGAGAGTGACTTCCAGCTGCAATGTGGTGGACCAGCAGCCTGCAACAATCGGCCAAGATACAGCAAAGCACTGTGGGCTGAACAGCACCATCACAGTATCTCATGCAGACGGCAACTGAAAGTAAATCTCAATAGAGTCTGATAGTTTTATCTCTTTACTGTACCTGGCTGCCATGCTGTTAAAACAAGACATGACATTACAGCGTTAGCACACTTCACGAACACATCTTCGACTGTTGACCCATTTAAACAGTGACGTTTTCCTATTCAACATCCTGCTATGATGATATTTTGAAGGCACATTAACAAAGAATAATTTTTACTGACAAAGTCTGTTATTCTCAACAGACGTCAATCCAAAAATAGCATCAGCAGGCTAATTTTACAACACTGAAAAGTGAAAATACGGTTAGGTGTTACATAACCAAATATGAAATAAAGTCACCAAAAGCTGAAGCTAGAACCAGTCACAACTAATAACCTCATGCCAATATTGCAACTTTGTGAACCTACACACACACACAATGATTTAGTGTGTACCTGTAGTTTCCAATTGTCGGCAGCCCTCCAAAGTAGATTTTCTGATTTTCCTTTAGATTCAGACCAGTAGCAGAACCCTGAGACGTGGCCACTATCTTCTCCTCAGTACTACTGTCGATGTCCACTACAGTCACTGTGGCTTTATAAAGAGTTAAAAACATACATAACAGAACAGGCAGATAAACTGTATGATGCAAAGCTTCTATACTTTATGTCTTTGGAAACATTCTAATTATCCAGACTCTGTTCTCTTATGAGCCCAGTTATGTGTTTTGGTTTTTTTTGTCTGTACCTTGTTTCTTGTTCCGTGAAATGGTGAGGGACTTCCAGTGGCCATCGTTGTGGCGGTTAGCTGATTTGGCACTGCCAACTCCTGACCCCAGGTCAAAGTTCACCTTTACTCTCCCCTCTGACAGCTCCAGGGACATAAAGTCCTTCTACAGAGAAAACAACAGGGGACATCACTGCTGTAAGAGACTGAGCCCAATGAGACCTTTCTAACATTTCCCTGCATACATACCATGTCTTCAGTAGCCAAGTACATGAGCAGGGCATCGGAGGAGAACGTGCGGAATTTGAAGGTGATGGTGGAAACGTTGGGATTCCACCTGGTGGGTCTCCCCACTGCAGCGTAGCCTTCACCGTCCAGCTGAACTGTTCCTTCACCATCTGAACGCTGGGGGCTTAAAGGTAAATAAAATCACAGCCACATTAATGTTAGATGATCTACTGTATACATGGGAGCAATAACCCATTTTTGAATTAGTAATACCTGACCACACATCCTTTACAGTCTCCCTGTCTCTCTCTGTAGTTCCACAGTCCAATAGGTTTACCATCCAAGAACGTCTCCCCCATGCAGCCTGTGAATGTTGTTGTTCTTACGGCATCAGCTTTCTGAAAGACACAGGTACAAAACAATGAGGGGAACAAACTTGAGATGTGGCCCTAAACAGAGGGGACTAATACCTTGACCGTGCCGAGTATTCCTCCTACGAACAGGTACGCGTTCTGGTCGACATCCAAGATAGTGAAGGCTGCGGGGGAGGTGGAGCTGGCTGCGGTAGGCATCATACCTGCCATGGAGCCTTCCAGAGGATACACTGATATGGTACCATTCAGACCATTACTGTGGGCAGAAAGGTGGAATAAAGAGCAACAGAGTTTGATGCTATTTTGATCGATACTCTGTATTTCCCTGGAAGAGATATTGAAGGCAGGTGAAAACAGTTTTTATGAACCCTCACTGCTAAAGATGAATTATAGCAACTACGCAGAACTTCTTTGTAGCAATGGAACCTCTGAGTTATACAGTGAGATTTTTCTCCCACCTTGGGTGTTGTTTTCAAAGCAGGAACAGCAATTCTGCATTGTGTAGAGGAACATTTTTAAGACCGATAGTTTGTGTGATGCCACTGGAAAACACCACTGGGAAATCTCTCCGATGGAAAAGCTTGGTGCAGGTGGTCTGGTGGATGGTCTGTATAAAGCATCGCTTCAGCTTTTACAAAGAAAAAGTGGACCTGCTAGATTACACTGTGTCTATGTAACGATGTGCCACAGGCTGATGAAGCACCAAACTCTTGATTTCCCCAGTGATACAGCTGCTATTCTATAGCATAAAAGAAATTATGTCCTGCCGCATTTGTGCTTTTACAACTAGCTGTTATTGGTTGCATTGAGTAAAAGTGAGGGTGAATGCAAATACAAAGGCACCACGTGCAAAAACACCCATCCTCCAATTAATATTTAGATT
Source organism: Macropodus opercularis (assembly GCA_030770545.1). Lineage (NCBI taxonomy): Eukaryota > Metazoa > Chordata > Actinopteri > Anabantiformes > Osphronemidae > Macropodus > Macropodus opercularis. The sequence continues at coordinate 3,107,745 of CM061112.1, forward strand.
TTTGGCACAGATTTAGTAGGTCTAATAATTCATTCAGTTTATTTTGGTAATACTATACAGCAAAATTGTGCTCTCAAATCGGCTGCTGAGTTGGTGCATTATCTTGTAGCTTATTGTCGTTTCAGATTTTCAAAGGCATAATAGAAAATTCTGCTATTCTTTATATGGTAGCCAGCTATTAGTGTTTGTTTTACTAAGCTGTCGTGTTTGAGAGTCAGAGAAAAGAGACTTGAAGTATGTGTGGACACGCTTCCTACCGTGACGCCTCTATTCGGTGCCAGTTCCCATCATGGATGGTGTGATGGGGGTATTCAACCTGTCCCACACCTGATCCCACATCCCAAAGGAAAGACACCTTCCCCTTACGCATCTCTAAGGCCAAGAAATCCACCTATGAAACAAAGAAGTTAATCAGGTACAGTATGCTGAACATGATGTTTTTGATAGACGTGTAACTCGTGATAATCATGATAGGAGTCATAGATACATTTGAGGCTTTTTACTCAGATTTCATGTAACTTCAAATAAGTACAAGTTGGCAGGGTTGCAAAAACACGATGATTAATATGTGTCCAAAATCTCATTTTAATACTTGCTACAGAACCTTATGGAATATTTAATAAACAGAGAATAGTTAAAGAGGGAACGGTGAAGTGATTTCACACCCAGCTCTGGTCTATTCTGAGGGTACAAAGGCTCAAGTTTCCTCCATCTGTCTCCATCACAGGACTTTGCTGTACAGTATTTTGATTAATGATCTTATTAGTTATGTATGAGCAAAGAATTAAAAGAATTTTCAGCATATGTTGCCTCAGAAGCACACAGTGACACAGCATTATTATTCATATAGTATTATGCACTATTAGGGAGTATTAGACAGTCACATTTGATGACACAAATGACCCACATACACACATGTACGTACACACACTTATCGCTCCAGTCTCTCTAGGGTAATAGCGATTATTCATTAGCGCCGATCACAGGGCAGCATCATTATTATTCAACTAGTATTACACAGTATTAGTAAAATGTTAGACACACACACGCAATTGCTATTCACAGTGAATTCTTTGCTCTGTTACTAACACACATTCATGCACATTCAAGACTTCCCAGCCAGATGAAGCAAAGCTGTGATTTCTCCAGGGAAATCAGGATAAAGCAGAAAACAACATAAACTTGTTGTTAATTGCTGCCGCTCGTTAAGACACGCAAACATATGGGCATGGACACAAACCTTCACATATGCACACTTTGGGATCATCAGTGGTACCTTAAAAAGCAGTGTGCTGCGTTTTTAGGTAGCACAGAGTGTGTCAAGAAGTATTAATTATTCTCATATTGGACAAATCACTCTGGGAGTACGTGGAAGCTGTGCGCCTGCTGTGCGTATGTGCATGGACTAAGCGTGTGCGTTGTCCTCTGTGCACATAAACTGTGTGTGTGTGCTTACACTTTTGAATGCAGTTTGATCAATGCTGCACAAACACAGCATCTCAGCATTCTATTAAATATGATTAATGCTCTAATATGAAACATTTAAGAAATTAGAGACTCCCAACTGGACTTTCTCATTCCATCAGCAATAACACCACGGCCACAGAAACACATTTGTTTACACATTTTTCCTAGAACAACAAAGATTTATTAGACATAATAAATATTAGTAGACTGTACAACAGTGCATTAGGATCTTGGATGATTTAGGACACGTGTGAGAAAACACTTCAGACTTTTACACGACAAACAATGTTTACGGTCAAACTGCAGCTGAAAAATGCATACTTACAAATTTGGCTGATCCCAGGTAAAAAAGCAGATTGTCAGGTGTGGTGGTTTTAACATGAAGGATGATGGTGTTATACCTCCCTTTTCTGATGTCAGGGCGATAACTACGCAGACAATCTCCACCCGATGATACGGATACTTTGATCTGGACAGAGAGGAAAAAAAGAAAAAAAAAAATGCATCACAACCTCATATTGTTTGTTTATATGTATATGTCATTAACATTTCTGTCAACTTGATCAGAGTCTTAGTGAGGTGACAACTTACCGAGTTTGCTTGTTTCCTGGCTTGGTTGATCAGTTCCTTGATTTGTGAAATGTTTCTTCTCAAATTGTCCTGCAGCTGTTTGATTGGCTGCAGCTTCTCCAGCAGCCTGTCAGCTTCGTCCTCCAGGTCTTTCACTTTAGCTCCTGCAGCATGGACTGAAGGGAAAAAGAGACAAAGTATAGTAGTGATACAGACCAGTACCGGTATTTATTACGAACACTATACACTGTAGCACAGCTGAAGAGAGTGGTGAGCTAGCATGTGGAAAGAATGACGAATTACGGCAGCTGAGAAAAACATTGCTTACTCCAAGGACGAGAAATATGGAGAAAAAGCTACAAAGATAGAAAGCTATGGAGAGCCAAACAATTAGGTAGCTCAGCATTCAAAGAGAACCTTGCTGCAAAAATTATTTAATACATACTGTAAAGCGTAAAGCTGAAAACGAGAGAAAGACAGAAAGTTCCATGCTTTGCGGTGTGCAAAGCTCTCATGCTCTAGCAGAGCACAGCAGAGGCATCATTAGCCTGTTTACTGTATCAGTATTAAAGATGGCTAATATATTAGAAAATGAATAAAGTGGTGCTCCAATACGTTTGGTAAAATCAGATCATGTTACGAAATGTTACAATTATTAACATAAAGTATCTGTTTAATGGTATTCCAGTCATGGCTGATGAAGGCACAGTCTTTAAGTGTGATGGTGGGGAAATAACAGTGCTCTCAACATCACTTGGTATTTGCATCAGTGTATTGGTGCACCACTAGTAGAGTATGTATGTATTGAGGTAAGTGAAATATACATACTGATGGCTGTGGGGATTTAAAAAAAGAGAAAGAGAAACAAAATCAGGGTTGCAGCAATCACACTTTAAAAATTCTGTGGTTTAAAGGGTTTATTTTCAGATTGTGGTGCTAAAGTAATCATGTAAGTATTCAACAATTATGACTATGGGTGTATGTAAGTAAAAATGAAAACATGCTAGTCACACACTGTAGTACAGTATATTGCCATGAAAACGCTGTACATGAGTATTTCTCTTTGCAATAAGTGTGTATTTTAAACAGATTCATAAAAGTCCTTTTAATCTTTACGGCTTGATTCATAAATAAAAAGCATTTTACTGTTTTTCTCTGGGTCCTGGATCATCTGATTGGCTGCTTTCACATTATCCTCCAGCTCACTGTAGTTCCTCTTCAGGCCATGAATCCTCAGGTTCAAATCCCCAAGGCGCTCGAGGACATCTAAAGCTGTGGCATTAGCGTCGGCTGCTACAGCCTTTGTGGCTGCTAGCTTAGCTGCAGTGTCTGTCACAGGTAATAAAATAAAACAGTGACATAAAGTTTACATTGATGAACTGTATGGGATTGTTGAAGCCAGTCTCTCACCTGTTTGGGTGATTAGTAATGTACTAACGTTGTACTAATGTTATGGGTTAACCTGAAGAGCCATCACTCTGATGACACCCCTAACCATACACGGTATACGATTATGACATCAGGTTGTTTTTGAAGAGTAGTCTTGAGCCTCCTGACCCACCACGACATGGTACAGTATAATCACCATTATTACCATTATTCTGAGCTCACTGACAAGGATTTGAACAGAAATGTTACATGTTGTGTTAACCTCTGGGTCTCATCCATTTACATTTTGTAGCAGCTAGACTTGTTTTTGCATGTTGATCAAAACGCACCCATGTGTATCACCTCGGTCCAACAGCCGCACTATCGCTGCAGTGCACTTCTGTGTATCTGTGAGTATTGACATGTGTCAAGTTGAGTTTACCAGAGGAACTGACCTCTATCTGCACACTGATATTGATCCACTCTCTGTACCTCTCCCACGCACACACGCACTCACTCATAAACACTGTGTATGTGCGCAGACATACCGTTGGGGATGGTGTTGAGCGTTGCTATGGTTCCATTGACAGCTTTGAGTAGGTCTTTGGTTTTGTCTCTCGCAGCTTTAACTCTGCCCTTGAGCCTGGCCACATTATCTGCATTCTCTACACACAAACACACAAAGTAAATGATGATGAGGTTTGATTTGAAGCCAAGGCTGCCTACTAATACAATCACTTCCTTAATGGGTGAGAGTGACTGAGCTATAGAGAAGCCAATGAAGACTGACACTGAAATCCAGCACTAGTTTATACTGAAACTATGATGACTGTCAGCTTCAACTTACATAATTATTCTGTTTATTGCACACATTATATCATATGTTCTATTCAATAACACACAGTACCTTTGACATCATTGTGCAGTTGCTTAGCTTCATTCAGCAGACTGTGGCTTTTTTGCAGTGCACTTCGAGCTGCTTCCTTTACTGGGACTGGGCCTAAAGCCTACAAACAAAATAAAACACACAGAGCAGGACTTTACATGCTTGCATCAAAAATGCTTAATATCCCACACAGAGATTAAAACAGGATTTGAGATAAAGAGAACAGTAAGAAAAGGAAAATTGCAACATATTTAGAAAGAGTAGAATAAACTGTCCAAGAGGAAACAAAAAAAAGCAAAGGGAAAAATAAAATACAAGTATGATAATCCAGACAAATATCAAGCAAGAAGGAAATATTGGATTAAGAAATACAAAGAAGAAAAGGGAAGGAAATGAAAGATTTCAGCTGTGTGGTCATGATAATGAAAGAGAGACACTGGAACAGAGAACGCTTTGATCTCTCAGCTATGACTAATGGAAAGCACAATCTTACGTTACCATTTTTACAAGACGCACGCACGCAGACCTGCGCTCAGGGAACACATCCTTGGACTGGATATGTACAGTGTTAGTAGTTATGGTGTGAATGTGAATAAACTGGATTATAAATATTACAAAGATATACGGGTTCGAGGAAAGAGAAAAGGGAAATTTGGTGTTTTATAATATACTATATATTAAACTGTAACTACAAAGCTGTTTACAAGTAAGAGCCTATGATTTTAGATTTACTCAACAGGTAGTGAATGTGCCTGGTATACTGTATACTACATGTGACTTACCAGTGCCTGTGCCTCATTTGCCGTCTGTCTTGCTGCCTTTGCTTCTTTTTCTGCTGCATCAATGTTGGCTTTAATGTTAGTGTAAGCCTTAAAGGCAGCCGTTGCGTTGAAAGACAGATTTTTAGCTTCAGCCAAAATACTGTGAGCAGAGAGAAGATAAAGAAAAACACTTAACGTCCTTTGACATAACACATTCAAGTCAACTTAAGTTGCTCGAGTTCGTACGTTTAACAGATTTCAGAAGAACCTAGATAATATTATACAGGGTAAATGTTGGTTATGTGTTTACCCATCCAAGATGGCAGCAGATTCATTTAGCTGCTGAGCATGTTCTTCTGCATTGAGCACATGATTAGCCAGCCGGCCGTTACTCAAGCCACTGGTGAGGTGATTGACTCTGTCATTTAGCTGGTCGTGAAGAGGATCCAGCTTTTCCTCCATCTCACGCAAGTCCTGCAGGTGAAGAGGGGAAAAAGGGCTCTGTTCACTTCCACCAGTGATTTCGGGTTAATTAAAAAACTACAGCTACATTTGATGCCAATAAAATGTTCTTAGTTGAATATAAACACACAGATTGGTACCAGTTTCCACACAGCTGAGCTTAGGCAGAACATTCAGCAGTATACTTTTGTACCTCTATCTCTTTGTTGATGTTGTCTGAAAGCTGGTTTGCCTCATCCAGTAGATCCTCTCCTTCTCCAAGCACTTTCTGTGCTTCCTGTTTCACTGCACTGACTGCAGAGTGCTTCCTCTGTAAAAACACAGGTCACTCAAAACCGTAATGCATTTTGTACAGAATAATTCTAAAAACCTTTTTATGTTTACTGAAAGTAATAAAAGCAGTCAGATTAATTATTAATGTGACTGAATAAAATGTGTATTACACTTTGTTTACAGCTTCTTTTTATAGAGAAAAACACTGCAGGGTGGAAGTGAGATAGAATAATATTAGGAGAAAGACAGAGAGTAAACTGTATGTGCACATTATCACTGTGAAATACTCCTCTAGGACATGTATAATGATTTTCTCAATAAATACTTGGGCTTTTGATCTGCGAGGAATCTCCCTCTGAGGTTTCCTTCATGATTAATCACATGAAAAATGAAGCGAGGAGGAAAATAACTTCTGAGATGAATAAAAGGCAAGAATCAGTTTTGGGGACAAATTTTCATTTTTGGTGATATAAAAGGTTTAATATAAGCGAAGCCAGCTTAATATACCCCATAATGCAGTTACTTGTGAAGAAACATAACATGATGAATGAGAAGTGAGGTGTTCAAGTTCAATCTGACTTATACAGTCATGTACTGTATGTAGTGACGTTGTCCGTTTGTGTGTGCCTGTACCTCCAGGGCTGTGAGGTTAGCCTGGTTTTGTTCGGTGAGTGAACCAGCCTGTCTCGTCTTTCCCTGTGCAGAGTGAAGCACGTCCTCAGCCTCCCGCAGTTTCCCTTCATGGTCTGAGAGCTTGCCTTTTATCTAGGAAAGGAGATGAGGACGCATCAAGTTAATTTCTTTAATTTATTGTCACTGGCTAAAACACTGATATGACAAGAGAGTAAATCCTAGAAATGATACTGTAATAACCTCAGATTTCAGGTCTTCTGTGGCCTGATGGGGATTGCCAAACATCCTCTTGACTTTCTGATACAACTCCTCTGCAAGGCTGGAAGACAATTCAGAGAGGATGCATGCATTACTTACATTTGATTGCCACAAAACTAAACTTGACCACAGTTGACCAAGTCTGCTGTCCAGTGCCAGGAGGGAAATTTCAGGTTGATAAATGCTAAACGATAAACCGCAGGAACCATTATCAGCTCTGGACCATCCATGACTGAACCAACATTTAAACCGGAGAGGCCGCAAATTTTGGAAACCAACTTTGGCACCAACTTGTAGCAGTATTGGGCCAGTTGTGTGTAATCATGAATTATGTGTCACTTCATATACAACTGAGTGCACCGTTATGAATACCTTCCAGGAGAGAACATCTGACAACATGTCTGCAATTAAACAGTCATTTCTTTCCCCACTTATTCCAATCTTTTCATCCTGCTTTGGCTTTTCAAAACAAAAAAATCTATATTTTTGACTTTTGAAGTGGTGAAATAACCACATGCTATGCTAACTGAGGGGCATGTGGCTGTAAAAGTATGCCATGCCAGGGTAGGTCTGAATAATCAATGCTCAGTTTATCTGATCTGTCCATCAAAACCAGCAAATGCAGCCTTTGGTTCATTCCAAAGCTTTTATTCTACTTTACTTTGAGCTGAGTTTTTGGAAAGCCTTCTGACTTTAGAAGCTTTTCTTTTTTTAAGATTTTAATAACCATATGTTTACCACAGTATTCATTAATGAGACTTATTTTCACCTTCAGCATTAATTACAAGATTACAAGACTCTAGCATTCTCTAGTTGACATCACTCAGAGGACAAATTCATACGGTTTTGGAGATATATAGAAGGTAATGACTGAATTTGATTAGACTCTAATGAACCCTACAGGGGAAAGAAAAGATGACAAGTCAAACTAACTGGAGGTGTCTCTGTCCATTAGAGCAACTACAGTACAGTGCGTAGCAACACAGCAAAAGGGATCAATGGAAAGAACACTGGAACTTATTAAATATGAAAAAATAAACTCAAACTTCTGCTGAAGCACCATTATAACATTTGCTGTTTCTCTTTCTTGATTTGGTTGAAACCTTCAGTCAAATATTCAACCACAGGGCAGAGCAGTCATTCAATGGCAGTGGCACTTTCTCTTTGTCGTTTGCTTTTCCCTCATACTCTCTCGGCTACGGCTCTGTCCATCTGTTCTGCTCTCCCTTTGTGACTTTCCTTCTCTCATTCTTTGTATCTTTATATCCATCTCTTTTTCTGCCCCTGCGGCGATACTTTTAATTAACTCATCGACCTCGTCAACATTTACTGCTGAGAGAGACAGACAGGGAGAGAGGGAGAAAGGCGGGATGAAGAGAGTAGATTACTAATTCCATCAAAAGCCTTGAGAGAGAGAGAGAACAGCACTGAAACATCAGCAGAATGTCATGGCTTTAGGATATGTAGCAGTCAGATGTCTGCTCAGTGAAAGATGTTTACTACTAATGTCTAGTGTCAACAAAAATAAATTGAGAAATCAAAGAGAAAAAAACAACAAATTGCTTTCCATGAGCCAACCACTTACTACAAAATCACTTTTTCTCAGCATCAACTATTTTGCAAAATTTTTTTTGCTGGTTAGTGAACATCTGTTTTTTTGCAACCATTGCAGGAACACACAGAGTTGCATTACTCTCTATACAGTATGATATAAATCAATTTCTATAACTGAAACAACTGTAAGTCTATATAAGCATCAATTTAAATTTACCATGAGTCTACTTATTCTGCCCAAGATGTATATTGTAACTATGACAAAAATATAACAGGGGATTAACAGTAAGTTAAAACACACATTAAAAATTTTATTAAGAAACAAAACTGAAAAACGTTTGGTTTTAAACAAACAATTTCACTCTGTTCCCCAACAGAAGTCAAAAGCCAGTGTTTTTGCTTTGACATGCAGTGTGTGTGACCCTACGCCATCTCTTCCTCTGCGATGCTCTTCTTCCCTCCTAGCTGTCGCTTTCTCATCTCTGCTAGCATGGCCTGGATGTCCTCCTTCATCTCCTTCAGGCTTTTCTCTGGGGTTCCATCTCTCCTGGAGAGGGTCCGGTTCAACTCCTCAGCCTTCAGCTGGAGGTCTGGACATGCAGAGGGACAGATGTGAGCATGTCTGAGATGGCCACATTACATTGCACTTGTATAAGACCTTATTCTGTCAAACAAGCCATTAGCATTTACATTCTGTGAATGGTAATACTAATCCTCAGGTGCATAATTTTACTGTAGTTACATACGTACAGTAGTAACTTAAATAACAGAATCAACAAAAGCTCATAAAAGTACAACAGTAGGTGAAATTAGCAAAACAAAACACTGATCCTGAAACGTCAAGGGATCAACAAAGTTTAGTTGCAAAGAAAAATTTTGCCCTCAACTAAATTATCAACCTTGTGGTGTCACTAGATTAAAAAACGTCAGGGGGCCAATTAAGTCATGAGGACTCATCCTGTGGTGACCATGAACATCTGTGCCAAAGTGTGTGAAACTTCATGATTCATCAGTCTGGGTTAAAGTGGTGGATTAACTGACTACAAGGCATAAATTAACTGAGACTTTCTGATATAAAACATCATCGTCACAGTCATCTACAAACTAAAGAGACTATACAGCAGAATTAAGACTGTACCACTCCATGGCTCAGACAAGACAAACATCACATCATTTGATCTTCATTCATTTACACAGACACATGCTGAGAGTCAGGCATGAAGCGCACACACACACACATTCTGTTTGAACACTATTCAAAGCCAGTGGATTTGGCAGACTTCGTGTTTGCCCTGGTTTTATCAAATTAAAAGCACTGAAGTCTCCACCCAATCGATGATGAAACTACACTAAAACACCGCAGGGCTTATTTAAATACTACATAAAATGCTGGAACGTAATGAGAATGTGTATGTGAATCTTTCAGTAACAGGAGTTATTGGTTGTACACTTCCATAATGTGCTGTGTATGTTTGTGTGTGACAGTGTGGTACTGACTCGAAATGTACATGTTTTCTGTTTTGGGGGGAAGCAATGCAGCATTTTGTCTCATTTAAAATGTAAACCTGCTGTGATTAGAGCCAAGACAAAACTAAAGCCATCATGCTAATGAACAGCTGTACCGCATGTGTGTTCGTGCATACAATGCAGTTGTCTGTGTGCATGTGCAAGTTTGTGAGCGACTGTGATTGTGTAAGTGTGTGTCAAAACCACATAATTACATAGTGGGATTTAAAAGCCAATTAAACACTTAAAACGTGGATGGAATCATATTATAGTATGTAGTAAACACTGGCACGCACTGAGGAAAGTGTGTACAGTATTTTCTTGCCTCATTATGTGTGTGCATATGTGTCTGTGTACAGTTGTATGATTGTGTGCACATCTGCGTCAGTGTTTGTGTATATGGGTATGTGTCTTTGATAGCCACTAATTAAGTCTCTAATTGCTACTCTCAGTCATCCAATGAGCCACAACACACACACACACACACACACACACACACACACACACACACACACACACACAGTGATTAGACAGAGGGCCAGGGAAGAGCACCGACAAGGTGAGGACAGTTTCATCATCACCAGTCACAATCTTTTCATCCCAGCAGCCATTAAAATTTAGATTTAGAGTTTTATTTTAAGCACATTTGTTTAGTAGTAATAACTAACAATAACTATAAAAATGCAATAACTAACAAACTAACAAAATATAGAGGCAAACACACTAGGTAGCATGTGCAATCAAGATGAAAGTCATTTGTTTTCATTAACAAAACAGAACGCCCTCGCGTATAAAAGTTTTAAAATGATTGGTGAAAGAGCTCAGTACCATTAAAATGGTGGACAGGTACACAGAGATGAAACATAGCACCTAGACCAAAGACACTGACAGAAGTATTTCCACTCAAGGTCCTCGTTTGTTATGGAGATTTCAATATCGCTGCAAAAATTGCAACATTTCAGCAAACGTTAATTTAATTAAAGTTCCTCCCTCGATACATTGAGCTCCTAATTTTTCCTCTTTATCCACTTACATATACGTTTCATTCATGTTTGCAGTGTCTATTGGCAGACACGCATGGCTGTGAGCACGCCCGCTGATAACGATCTGTCCCTCTACCTGACAAACACTAGTTTGCCTGTACGTCACTGATACCGCACAGCCATTTGAGGGCAACCTGCTAAGTAGCAGCGGCACAGAATAAAAGGAACTGAGTCACTGCATCCTATTATCTCGGTGGGTGACTCTTTATCACCAATGCTTGTGATGTTGCTGCCTCCTGAGATCTTTTCTATATTGTTCACGCCACACTTTGCACCACCAGCTGGCACCAAACAGCAGCATCTGGCCACCAGTCATTGTGTTCGAGCTAAGTTTCTATTATTGAACAAACAATGAGGATGAAAGCAATTTCGATTGTCTCATTCTGATGAGACATCCTGTTCAAAGAATCTGGGAAAACAGGCTTCAACAAAACAGCTTTTTATGGATTTTATGTGAAAACTACATGACATTTCTCTAATAGTCCCCTATATTAGTTTTACATCCAATTCAACTTGTGCTGTGGGAAACATCTTTATTTAATTGCTGTAAAATCATATGTCTATGATTATCCATTTGATTATCTTATTTTCACAATTTTAATGTTCTACAAATCCTTTGCTAATAACTGCAATTTATCACAGGGATCCCTAACATTTAATAAGATATACTATAATGTAATGCGATGTACGCTAATGACAGACCAAATCAGTGAGAGTGTAGACAGATAAATCCTGAAATGTCAGCCGGCAGGATGGAGGCAGTTAATGGTGAAGAGGTGGTGTTTGTTTCTGCTACCTTTAGCTCCCAGCAGTGTATCCCTGATGAACTGCTCCAGGTCATCCGCTCGCTTATGAATCCTGTCGGCATCATCTTCAACCTGCTCTCCATCAGCAGACACCTTGGTGGCCTACACGCACAAACCATAAAATAATAAACAAGCGTTGAATGATTGAACGTATCGACTTCTAACAAAGAATGCAGGGGTGAGGTCTTGGATGTAAAAGAATGACAGGCGATGATGGCAATAGGGTACACGTACGTACACTCAATCAATACCACTGTACGTGTGTAGGACTTTCAGTACTTTCAGGATTACTAGCATAAAAAAAATTTACATTAGCACAGATGTGCTGACACACAAGACCACAATACAAGAGATGGATTATTTCTTGACAGATATAAAAACACACCCTAATACACTCAATTTAACACACACATACACACGGGGGGAAAAACAGGTAATTACTGTTGTGATTTGACAGGACCATGCTATATCATTTTACCGGCTGTGTTTGTGTGTGAGTGAGTATGTGTGCGATGGGGTGTGGGTGATAGCATCGCTGTCAACAAATGTCAAGGCCCCATTCCTTAAAAGGCTGTAGCTTGACAGCATGAATGTGAGAGGTATTTTTCTCCACGTAGCTATCTCCACTGGAAAAGTGATTTTCTACTCTGCTCAAATCTTCTTGGAGACATAACTCTAAAGTCCCACAAATAAATACATTCATCTCTGCTTGTATTTGTGTGATGGAAAAACAAATGACTCAATGTTCTGATGTTCTATTCCATCATTTACAAAGCTTCTGCACCGTGGAGACGTTCTGACCCAGTCGTCCAGCCATCAGAATTTACATTCATACTACATTTTTGAGACAACTGTAAATCCTGTTACTGTACATTTCAAAACCTTTCTAACGTCAGTCCCAGCACATTACACACTTTGTTTTTTACTAAGGTTTTTAGTTCCTTTTAAAAGTCCCTGTGGCACTTATTCAGCTACTAAAAAGCAATTTTTATGTCAAACAGCATGTCCAGACCTGGTCAGAATGCTTTTTGTGCTACACTCTGACTAGACTTGTGTCTTTGCTGTTCTTTGTATATAAGTGCTGCCTGAAACTATGTTGATGCCTACCAGAGCCTATGTTTGTTCCATCCGTGTTGCAGACAGGCAGAGGATGAAAGAAGGATAATTGGAGGGGGGGCAGTGACAGAGGGTAAAGTCAAGCCAAAAGAAAAATAAAACTGTCTGTACCCTGCTGTGTAGTTGGTCCATCTCAACAACAAGTGATCCTAGGTTGGAGTCGGCCAGCTGCAGTAATCTCTCTGGAGCTCTCTGAGGCGACAACATGTGCTGCGGGACAGGAACAGAGATATGAAGGAATTACAGAGAAAATGCCTGAGACATTTTGGCCCAAGGCTAAACTTTTGAACTGGCTGGCTCTGGGCTGTAGAGCTGAAGCTAAGAAAATGAGCAAAAGCAAGCGAGGACAAGAGGCAAGGAAAGAGAATTACGCATCGTATCAGAAAAAACAAAATGTATCGTGATTATGTCTGTGTAAAGTTGACAAATGTTAATCGTATTTAGCAGCAGAGAGCATAATGTGAACAAATAAAAACGAAATGCTTGAAATCTATGTGACATAGAAATGTTTACGTGACTAGAGCTGTCTGAGGGATCTGAAGGAAGACTGAGGCATCACAACCACACATCATTCACTCACTTTTGACAGCACAAACATTACCCTGGCATCTAGTTTTCCAACTTTCACATTGTGAAACCTCAGCAGCAGAGTGGATTTAGAGTCTAATATTAGCACTGGCAATATTTACATATTCAAAATAAATCTATAGTTTACCTTAAGTTCCTCTGTCATGTTCTCAAAGCGGTACAGCAACTTGTAAGGTGGTGGGAGGGGTGTGGTCAAAGTGACATCAGTGATGATGCGATACAGGCGGTCCATGTCGCTGATCAACAGGCCTGAGCACTCATCATCACAAGCTAGAGACAGCAACACAAAGCCAGACATCCGCCAGAGTGTAATGAGGATATGTAGCGTATGAGGGAATACAGACGGTGAGATAGGTTTTGTGATTACATGTGGACTGTATGTAGGACAACAAAAGAAATACTTACAAATAATACACACAGATTCAGTAAGTGTATGTACTGCTTGTGTTTTTGGGTTTAAGTGACTCTGGCATCAGAAAGACAGGCCTGCTGATGCATGAAATTTAACACAAAGAGGCAAAAGCACCCATTATAAGCACACACTGCAGGCTACAAACACACCAGGAAATTAAGTCAGACACTTCCCTTTTCTGCTTGTGTGTGAATGCCTTTTCCATTTTATAGCCCAAGGCTGATTTATTGCAGAAATTAAATTTTCTGACAAGGGAAATCAAAGATGAATTAAATTAAATAAAAACTGTTTCTACTCTATCAAGCTGACACCGCAGCGTTGTTAGACAATCACATGCACACAGACACACGCAGTAAATGTAGAATAGATCTGAGATTAAATGGCTGTTTGTCTACTCAAACCCAGTAAAGAATGAAGATGATTTGTTGACACAGTGAGACAAAATCTTTGTTTTTTGCTCTTATTTGATAAGATTAGTCAGAAGATGGGGAGAAAACACAAGATTGCCTGCGAGTGTTTCATTAGGACGATTTAACTACGCTGTAGCCTTGGATTCAACAATACTGGCTTCACTTTGCTGATATCCTCTTATGCTGGATTAAGAACGACACATTACTGGGACTAACTTAAAATGAAACCACTATAAAATGAACTTATAAATACACATCACTGGTTGTCTACTGATGTACTGTGCTATTTGTAGTCATTGCTTAAAAATGTAAACGTTTAGTGCTGAAAACTTTATTTTATGAGATGTAAGTGTGAGTTAAAGCTGCAGCAGTGACAGCCACAGGACTAAAATACGGTAACTCATAAGAGCTACAACAAATTTAATGCAGCTCATACCATAATAATGTGCATTTCTGTTTAATGATGCATCATTAGCAACATCAAGTTTGACTTGAAAGTACACACAGCTCACAGAAACTAGAAGCTGCATGATAGACTGAAAGGACCAGCAACGTTTCAGCTCAGAAATCTCATGCTTCACACTACGAATACACACGGACGTGCTGAAAAAGCTGGAGCAATGACGCACATGCTTGTGTACCTTAGACAGACTAGTAAAACTCTGGTTTAACTATAGAAATCAAAGAAATAACCCTAGTACCCGTTTTCCGTCAGCATCACATTTGTCAGGTTCTGATCTAATGCATTTGGAGTAAGGTGCTTGGTTTTGTCTGATAAAATGCCAGAAAGGACAGAGCACGGGCAGAATGCAGAGTGCAGCCACTTTTCAACAAGTGAACAGCAGTGCGGTCACTCCACTCAGTTTAAATCAGGACTTGTGATTATCGTCTGGATGTAGAGGCGACTGGTTTGGTGTCAGGGTGCACTGTGACACTTGGACTGTCAATTTATGAACAAACGCTTTGTGTCTGAACACATAAAGACCTGAGCAAGCAATTTCCTCTCTGACCTGACAGCAGCAATTTCACATCAGCCTGTGTCTTACAACCTTTTCTTCTATATTCTCACTCGCACACATACACTTACCTCTAGACATGATAATGGCAGTGAATTGGTCCTGCCATTATGGTCATATTACGTTTAAATTAGCTCTAAATGACATTGAAATCATTTTGAAAATGACTTGAATCTGACTTCTGCCACAATTCCCCATCTCCCATGGCAACCAGGGGAAAGGGTTCTCACTGCTCATTTACATTTCATTGCCAAAATAAATTTAAAAAATCACAACTATGCTGGGTGGCAGGTCATTGGGAGAAAAATACAACAAACAAACAGAGTGCTGTATGTCTGTCACCGTTCTTGGTATCACATGTTGCAATGCTGGGCTAGTTTTGTGGTTAGACAAGTCTTAAAGAGGTTGTACAACAATTGTACACATTTGCTTACAATTAGTGCTGAGTTTCAAGGTCTTATAATAAAACTGGTTTATTCCAGTTGCCCTTCATTTCCTTCGCAACTGAATGCTGTTCCAGCTTTTGAACCTGCAAACACCCTGAATGAAAAGACAGCACAAAAAAAAAGGGCCACAAAAGAAAGGTGAAAACAGAACAACACTGTAGAAACAGCTGTGCGTTAGTCTTACAGATGATCCCAGCGGGTCCACACACATGCCTGTCCATGCACTGGTCACACGACTTTCCCAATGCTCCGACCCTGCAGTTGCATTGGCCGGTAACAGGGTCGCACGGTCCGGGCAATGCCCCCCACAAGGAACACTTACACTCCTCGCAGTGGCCTCCTGGCGTCCGTGGGTTACCGTGGTAACCAGTGGCACACCTGGACAGTAGGATGATAAACGCAAAATTGTTGCTTGCAATGACACGTTTTATTACACACTGTACGCGTGTGGTGCTTTCAGAACAACTGCTTCAGTTTGTGTCTGACCTCTCGCAATATCTTCCCTCATATCCCTCAGGACAGGCTGTACATCGGTAGTCATCAAATCCCTCGGATACACAAGTAGGACTGAAACTGACAAAGACATTTTCCATAAAGAAAATTCATTAAAGAGCATGATCAACAGATGATGCAGAACAAACAAGGGTTACTTGTTCTCTGGGTTGGTGAGGGGGCAGGCACAGGGTTTACAGTCATCTGGGGAACCTCGCACCACTCCATAGAATCCAGGAGCACAGCGTTCACAACGATCACCTTCTGTGTTGTCTTGACAGCTCTACACACAAACAGAGGATTCAAGGTTACGTTTTCCTCGAACCTTAAGATGCAGGCGATCAAATTTCTCATCATCCCCCACCCAGCAGACATTTTTTGTTGCCTGGTTTTAAATATAAAATGTGTATTGAGTATAATGTAGGCAACTGTATTGAAAAAAGCTCAAGCTTCTTATTCACAAAGCTTTTCATCTTTAAAAAAAACAAGAACAAATCTTCAAATTGAATTAACAAGAGTTAAGCTACACTTTCATCTGGATGTTGTATTTGAATTTGGCCCCTGGCACAAAAAAACCCAAAAAACATCTTATTTGCTTGAGCAGGGGAAAACATTTTGAATGTGTTATTTACAGGCATTAGCGTAATGAAATAAAAAACTAATTCTACTGTGTCATGTGTGTCTTTACATTATAGCAAATTCCATATCTAAATAGCAAATCTAATCAGAGACTAGAGGAGATGAGTGCTCTGATAGACGAGGTGACCCATAATCCATTCCTTTATTACTGGCTTGCTTTTTGGGAGCTTGATTAGTAGATTTACATTGACTCCAGATAAAGAGTACGACTACACAGCGGCACTCCCTGTAAATAAAATCAATTCAGACATTGACAACATTTGGACAGAAAGATCAATTCGGTTTAAAAATTTTGAAAGGCTGGAACTATGAGATTTCGCTTTTTATTTTATGGGTTGCAGGCAAACAAAGCTGGCCGTCAGGAGCTGTCTGGTTGTCAGGTTTTCCTTTTCTATAGAGAACGTGGTGAAAGTTGATTGAGTAGTTACTGTGTTTACATGCAAACAGTTTCACATATACAGACCACTGGGAAGCACTGAGCATCTCTACTGAAGCAGCGAGGAATTCATTTCTCATTTCGTTTGACCGCCCACAGGCTGCATCTCTAGAGGCCTTTACACAGGTAACCTGTGTCTACCCTGTACTACTAGGGGACGTAGCCATCCATACAGTAATAAGTGCTTTTTGAGCCCAGTCCCACTTCAGCATAGTGACATGTGAGACCATGCACCAGCTAGTTGGTGGCTGAGAGGTGTGATCTCACATGGGTTCATCACAAGAATTTAAAAGGCTTCCTGTCTCAACCAAACATACAACCTGTTATGACCACAACGGTACAGTGACGGACAACCTTCCACATCATGGGTCATTTCGTATTCTTGTGTTGTATCTATGCTCAAACAGCCCAGACACAAAATGTATATATACTTGTACTGATGAATACAATGTAAAACAGTGTTTCGGAAAACATTTCTACAGCACTGCCCTGTATGTACACAAAACCATTCAACACACTGATGGTGCACTCAATCACAATCCAAGCTCCCACAAATATGTAACATACTGTACACCAACACAAACATACAACTCCCTGCTCTTCTTATCCCCGGGGTGCTGTCTTATGTGTTCGTCTTGTTTGTTGAAAATTGCAACTTCAATCAGTGCAACAGGAAGTTGCCTCTTAACGAGGCAAGTCATTTCCATTAACTTCCTGTGTTCCTCGTTACCACTAATTACCAGAGAAACAAACTCGTTTAGCATTTTCAATTTGGCCCGCTCGGTTAGAAAATGCTAATGATGCTGTTATGGAGCGCAAGATGGAAACAGGCGAGGAAAAAATGGCTGGGAGGCAGACTAAGGCAGAAATCAAAAACACGAGAAGCAGGAACAGCAGAAGTAAAAACAGCGAGAGAGAACGAACTGGCTCAATATCATAAAATGAAGGTGAACTCAGGAAAAGAAAAACTAGAAAACTGAATGTAGAAAGACAAAGAAAGGCAGGAAGATGAAAGGAGACATAATTGTGGACAAGTGGGAAGAGAATTTAGGCAATGAGAATGGAGGAGATAAAAACAGAACAAGCAAATCAGAAGATTATGGGGGAGTGGAGGGAGGGGATACAATAGCAGGAACTAAAAGAAAGCAAGAGTGGATAAAAGCAAGTGGTGATGAGGTAGCATTACAGAAACACAATAAAAACAATTAGAACAGAACAACAAAACGTCGGCATGTCTGTTGAAGCATCATTATAGTTTAGAGTGTGGGGACAGCTGATTAAAGCCAACAGTAGTCTCTAGTAACTGCAAATCAGTCTGTCACAAGAAGTAGAGAATGTAAAAAATATTTATACTAAATATTTATGGGCAGTATATGAGTAACTGCTCACCAATGAAGTGAATAGATTATTAAATGACTTGTGATCGTTTATCTCCTAAGCGACCTGTTGGAAGCAGGGACAGCATGACAAGGTGGACTCTCTTTGATGGAGGTACTTTTCTTTGTACTGTTTTTCTTGCTTTGGGCCAGACTGAGAGGAAATGACAAAATATGAATAAGCCCAGGGTCGTTAATTACAGCAGCTGACATCTTTTCACACGTTTTCCTCTCTCTAAACTGGACCATCACATCCAAACGCAGAGCCTCCCCCATCCGTAAACCTAAGTACATACCTTCAAAGCTGTGAGGACCGAAGTGGCCTGAACAATGAAGGCGACGCGTACACATTTACCTGGCATATGGACGTCTCGGGATCACAGGTGGAAGAGTGCCCACTGCACTGGCACTGAACACAGCTGCCCATACCAGCAGCGGTGGGAACTCTGGACACTGGAGCAGGTGCCAGCGAGCCGGCACGAAGACGGTAGAACCCTGCAGCGCACTCCTGCACAAAAGCAGAGAGTCACACACAGAGCTGAAGGCTGAACAAGAGAAGGGCTTTAGAAATACAACGAAAACAATTGCCAGTTCTGCGTGAGACCTAGTTTTGATAAGATTTCTTTTCCCAACACACAGTGTATTATAGTGGAACAAATACACAGTTTAGGCTACTATACACAAGGACCCACATAATTATTCCTAATTTGTATTTATGTAGGCAACTGTTGACCACTGTTTTTCAAGCATACACACAATTAAGAGTTATTCCCTTCAGTAACTTTTAAGCACACACATTCTCACACGTACCAGTGCACACAAACACACATGCACACAGACAAGCAAGGTAACGCTCCCTTCCTCTCTTTCCCGTTCAGTAATAATTAATGGAGTCCATTTAAAGAGCCATCTGTTCCCTCTGCTTGCGGTAAACGCCCGTTTAAAAATACTTTATTAACAACGACGGCAGCTACAAATAGAACAGCCATCTGTCAGCCGAGGCCTCTGCGACCTCAACATTTCATGTTTAGCTACTGCATGCTATTTGGCTACCAATGGGCGCTTTTTCAACATTAACTGTAGCGGCTACATTAAGTGCACTGCATTTTTTAATGCAAAATATAAACATGGGGTCTCATAATAAAGGCTCCACAGTAAAACGGAGTTTGAAACATATAGTTAAAAGTTTGCTGGCAACTCATGTACTCCTTTGAGATTAACACAGTAATATCCACATAACTCTCAGGTGTCGTCCAGCAGACTTGCCAGAACTGTTGCCTCTGTGTATAATAAGCAGTCTCTAGAAAATCCTCATTAAACTAAACATCGAGTCACTGCTATATACTTTCTGTGGCTTAACGGAAGGAGCTGGACGCAGCTCAAAGTCAATTGCTTTGACAAAATCACAACCGAGGGGAGGATACGCTCAGTGAGCTTTAATCCCAGCGAAGCAAAATAAATAAATAATGAAAAACAGGAGAGTCTGAAAGACATAGCAGAGGCTTAAAACTCAGCACGGAGTCTAAATGTGAAACAAGTACGAAACCATTAAAAGCCCAATGTGTGACCTCCATGTTTACATTCTGTCAGGAGGAGGATGCAGACAAGGACTAGAAGGCGGAGGGAAAATTCAGTCGTAATTAATGTTTGTCATGTTTAATCCAAAATGTGGTTTGTGAACTTCTGTCAGTACAAACGCTCTTTCATGTCTGGCAATATTCTCACTCTACAGCACATTTTATGTACTTTGCATTGTCTTGTGATATTTTATTTGTTAGAATGCACAGTGTGCTTTTTGCTGCATTACCAAACTACAAACACTGACCTGCTGTATTGTTTTCCTGTAACCTAGTCTACAAACAAACCTTTATTAGGAAACAATGCACAATGGTTGTAAGCAGGGTATCTTTGGTATTGAGGGGTCAGGTTGATATGATAGGTTCACTTACCAATTGTCAATTCTAAATTTTAGCTTCCCACAAATTTGTCAGTTTGTGGCGTTAAGTAGCTGTAAAAATGCTCTGTACAAAACGCAGATACAACAACAACTCACCAACTCAACTTTTTTTTTTTTTTTACTTTTGTGTGTGCGTTCTTGTAGTTTCACGTAAATGTTCAGACTAGTTGCATGCGTACCTCACAAGAAAGTCCGGAGTATCCGACTGGACAATCACACTTTTCGATCTGATGAGCTTTCTCGCTCTCTCTGGTCGGGTGTCCTTCCTCAGCTACAGTTAGACTGATTTCTGAAATACTGGGAGGGAAAACAAATCTATCACGATCTTTGAATGACTACAACTTCGCTTTTGTTTGTACAGTACAAGTGTACCAGCACTGATTGTGGACATGCATTGCATGTACATTCATTTTTGCCCAGATAATAGTGTTTTAGTTGTTGAAAATGTCTGTAGTGAACCCAATTTTTTTTATTAGCCTTTGAGACAAAAATGAGAGGGAGGATTTCTCCAAAGATTATAATTTCACCTGATACCAAATTGCACATTTATTAAAAGACAGAATTGTGTGAAGGTGCATGGACTCTGTGTGTGTGTGTGTGTGTGTGTGTGTGTGTACCGGCTGTGTCTCATTAGGTTGCCGTGTGCTGCCTTAATTAGGATGTAGTCCACATAGAACAAAACGTCCATGAAGTCCTCTCGAGTCATGGACCTGCCATCTGCATATTTCCACTCATGCTGCAAACAGACAAGCGATGGAAACAATAATACTCTGCAGACTATTACCGACAAAATGGATTCTGTTTTAGCTGGAATGTAATAGAATAAAATTTATAATATAGTTGTTTTTTTTTATCTGTAGCTGTACCTCTGTCATGTCGATCTCATGGCGCGTGAGTTGACCAATCTGGAGTCCTGTTATGTGGCGTGTCATCACGATGTTGTGGTTAGGACCGCCCTTAATGATAACTTGAGGCTCATAGATGGAAGGACCAACTTCATCTCTAGCCTCGTAATAAACTGCATATTTCAGCTGCCCACCATATGCGGTGATCTAAGGAAGGACATAAAAAAACTCATTTAGGACATTAAACAAGGCTGTGCTGTATAGACTCAGGCACACATTCAACATTTTCACAAATGCTTGATAGTCTGGCATTAAAGTTGTATGCACTACTGACATGAAGAGGTGGGCAGTCGACAAGCACTGTAAAGCACCGTATTTACCATAGATCCTTTGAACTGCTCTGGCAGTTTCCAGTAGTAAGGCTCGGAGATGGTTTCTGTGACCAGATCTGCTTGAGCGAGGATCTCCGGGTGCTGGAAGCTCACTCCTCTCCTCGTCTCCACAGTGTTGGACTTATCCACCAGGGTGAGCGCAGTCTGCTCTGGCTTCAGTGTTAACTACAGTAAAGCACAATGACAATATTAAATTAGACCTGGAATATGTTGATAAAATGAGAAGTGAGCTTACAAAGGACTGTGTCCTCAAAAAAAGTGATGAACCACAGCATAACAGAATGCTCTATATAGATGAGTGCGAATCGTGTCATTTTGTTATTCGGTCTCACCACCTTCACCTCCTAATGACGCACATTCAGACGATTCTTTGACTCTAGCGGACATCGATTTCTAATGGCTTCTGTCTGAGAAGCCTGTCTAGTTAACAGAACATTTCAGTTCTTTGGTTTCTTCTTTGGTGTTGTTTGGTCTATGGGCACAGACCACTGTGCAATATCCTCACTAATGAGCATAGATCTGTGGAGCACTCAATACAGGCCGACTGGAGGCAGCTTTTGCGCAAACATTTGATCGGAACACAACTTGATGCCATCATGTCTTCAAATAGCGTCTGCAAAACATCAAACTTTTCATGGCAGACTTTCTTTTTTTCCTACAGTAAAACGGTTTTGAACAGGCACAACTCCTCGCTGGAGATGTTAACATTTATTCATATATAGCTACTCTTCCATTAAATGTAACGGCGTTTAGTGGAAATCCAGTGAATCTTAACCAGTTTAATTAGAATTTGTAGCCTATGATTGTGTGATATTTGTTCTTATTTTCCTACGCTATACTCCTTTAGTTCCACAGTTTGGCTGTGGTCTGTTAAAAGCATCAGGTTTGTGTTAGTGTATTTCTTCATCTCTGATATGTTGATAATATTTAAGATATTGCAGACGTTCTGGAGAAAATGTTTTTCTGTCTCCTATTTTATGTGTTGATATTCCAATATTGCTTGAATAATATCAGAGTGTATTACTGACACGGGGATGCGGTTGAGTAAATAAAGTAAAAATTTAAAAATAGATTCATCTGCTTGAGCTTGGACCTTCCCGTCTGCACGGCTACAGTCCAGCTGTGTTGATATGAGGAAATTGTGTGAATAAAATCTGAGGCATTATGAAAAAGCGGTCTTTGGTTGAGTGGACAGAATCGGAGGTCTAAGCTACTACTGCCTGGACACAACCGGCTGAGTAACAGAGAGGAAGACAGACATTCAACAAAATACCGAGTTTAAAACCATATTAATAATTAATTTAATAGAAAGAGCCGCTGATTGAATGCTTGGTACCTTTTGAATTTTAGAAGTAGGTGTCCTTTCCATAAATATTCGTTTTGGCTTAATGAATTGTGACCTTGTGATCCTTGTGTTGTTGGAATGGTTTTGCACTTTACAGCCATAGTTACAAACAGGTACTACTCCTACAGTTACACACGGTCAGAAAAAAAAAAGAAATCACACATAAAAGAGAATGTAATAATGGTAGAATGTGTGTTTGTGTTTCTGTGTGAGCCCCCCCACCCTCTCTTAACCTCCGTGTAATCTCATGTAGTGTAGTTTTGTGTGAATGCATGTGCAGTGTGTATAATTTGTGTATAGTGTCTAGATATGGAGAATGTGCGTGACTGTGAGTGTGTCCCACTCCACTCAGTGTAATCTCACGACTCAGTGGTTCAGAGAAAATCTCCCTCTTTCCAATAAACTTTCCATTTTTTTCCTGACTTTCTCTGTCCAGCTCCTGCTATCAACAGTAAATGAAGTGAATGCTTGTTGTTCAAAATGAATCCTCAAGCCACACTCTATCCCAAAACCACAGTTACCACGGAAACTTCGGTTTATAGCCGGTGGCAACCGTTTCCGAGATGATGGGGCCCTTTATTAAAAATAGGCTGCCACTCAACAATAGGTGGTTAACTTGCTGAGTTTCTTGTGCTGTCTCCAACTTACATATTCCTGTTTTTTGCTAGGATGCATGAAATCATGTTCACACTCACGTTTGTATTTTTGATTTATTTCAATTAAGCATGAGCTGAGCTCGATGGGACAGTTTCCAACTTTTACACTGCTGATAATAGGTAGTGGGCTTCCTCCCACATTTCTGCTGTGGATATTTTAGCCAAGCAACATTAGCAAGGTTGGTTTGTTAGTCTCAGCAGCGATTATGCAAATGTGGTATTTGAATTTTGGCAAATTTTGTGTATGTACAGTGCATTCATGGACCCCAGGGGATGAATCTTATGAGGGATAAAAAATGTATGCAGTGTTTCTTTGTATAAACTGGGCATTTTAGCGATTTAAGGCTTTAAATCGCTATTAAACAATTAAGATGTATCTACTCACCCACATCCTGATGAGCCCTTGTGCCTCTGTGCAAGAGTGTGTCAGGCCATAACAGTAACATTTGCTGCAGCCCAGCGGATTTCGAACAGACAACCCGAATGTGTCTGGCTTGCATCGGTCACAGTTATCTCCTTCCACATTCACCTTCAATGACAAATATGTCGACGAAGTAGTCATGAGCAATGTCATATCCTTTTAATGAGTACATTCAGCTGTGTGGCGTGTTACATAAAACGCACAAACATAAATGCATCCATCTGCCAACATATATAGAGATTCCAGTCACATTCAGTTCTGTGACATTTACTTGAATAACTACGCATGGAAATGTGCACTATAAAACAAACACACACACACACACACACACACACAAAGACAGAAGCCATGTGCTTTGGATTTTAAATTTGCACTGACATTTAAAATCTAAACTATCATCCCCTGGTATTCAAAATACTAAATACCACTGTTTTTCCCCACACCTTCATACAAATTCTCATTGATTGTGACTTAGAGATAACTTTCTAGAAGTAAAAGTCCTGTTGCTGGGCAAAATGTTTGTTGTTACATATAATGTAGGCAGAGAAGTGTGCAAACTGAGCGTATGATGTACCTTGCAGCTACATTTTCCAGTTCGATCAGCGCAGGCACATGTTCTTCTCTCCACGTCACAGGTCTGGGTGTCTGATCCTGACAGGTTACACTTGCACTGTGTGCACTGTGGGAGAGGTGGATAAAGATAACAGAAAGCATGTGTTATCAACAATACAACAAGCCTGGAGATCACATAGATTCTGAAGCCTTCATCCATTTCAAGATAAATAATGATTTAGGTCGTAACATCATCATAGTAGTATTATTGTTGTTACCTGTGGGAAGTCTCTGTATCCGATTTGACATTCATTGCATTTCTCTCCTCTGAAGGAGTCACGACAGGAGCAGCAGCCTGTGTTGACGTTACACTGCTGGGTCACTGAACCAATCACACTGCAGCCACATTCCTATGCACACATACAATAACAATAAGAAAACAAATGTAAAAGCCTAAATAACATTGACATCAGCCTGACTGTAGGATACTAGAAGCTTGGCTGAATGTGCTAACAAAGTGTCAATGTTTTGTTCTCTTCTAGTTTGCTCCTTGGCTGTATTTGGTGTTACAATCCTAACTGTCGTTTGCCTACCTTGCACCCAGTTATGATGTCATGGCCCCAGTGGTTTGGAGCACAGCGGTCACACCTCTCACCAATAGTGTTTGGGGGACAGATGCACTGTCCTGTGTTAGCATCGCAGTTATTGCCCACATGACTGCACTGACAGGCTGCAGGAACGAGACGAAGGGAGGATATTTAAAGCAAAGTGTAGAGAAGAAAGCAGAGCAAGAGTTTATACACAGAACACTTTATACTGCAATGGACACACATCTTGATACCGGCTGACGTAAATAACTGTTCTTGAATTATAATATATTTAATTGCAAAATAGGTAGGAAGTTTGAGGTTTCTGCAAGAAACCCATGACAGTGATTCGCTTTGAAATTTATGCAGCACATTGAATCATGTCTATGAGAAACTGGAAAAACAGAAATGCCACACTGACAAAGCAGCTTAAAAAACAGCAGCGCTCAGGTTAATTAAGCCAGAGCCTGGCATTTATACGATCGTTTGCCATATTTTCCTCAGCTTCTTCTCAGCAATAATTATAAAACTGGAACATTGATGTGAAAGAACGCGCATGGATTTTATTTATGAAATGACATAACAGCTTTCAATTTGTGTAAACTTTGAATGAAAAAGAAAGAACAGAAAATGAGTTTCAGAAGCATAGCATTTTGTGATCGCTGGCGTTGCTTAAATAGCAGTATAAATATAGAACAAAGTTATAAAGTAGGCTTTGATTTTTTTTGCGAACTCCGCTTTTGTTGAGTGGGCTGATATCAAAGCGAACCTGCATTTTAAAGAATAAAACACAAATTTATCCCAGTGTTTGTGCTTACGTGTGCAGCCCCCCTCTTGAAAGTTGAAGAAACCTCGTGAGCATCGGTCACATTTGGGTCCGGCGACGCCTGGCTGGCAACGGCATTGACCAGTCTCATCGCAGTCAAACGACTTGGAACCAAAGGAGTTGCAGTGACATGGGACACATGCGCCGCCTGTAGTGATGCCATGAGTCCGCGGCTGAGGACGACAACAACAGACAAAAACAAAGCAGTGAGCAGCAGAAATTAGGAAAACGCAGCAACGTCACACATGCTGAAACACACTGAGGCTTCTAAAAATAAAACTATGCAAAAAAGAGGGAATATGAGCGACAGATTACGTAAGTTGTCTAGAAGGAAACTAATAATGTTCTTATTTCTGCTGGAAAAAAAAGTGCTGATAAATCCACAATCCACTTCCATGCAAACATAAGCTATTGCTTATGTGATTGCTCAAAACATTAACTACAGCCAACATGCTGTGACATTTTTCATGAAACGCCATTAAAGTCTGTTAAACTTACTCATCATGTTTACCCACATGATCAAACTGCTTCACATGAAAATGCTAATGAAATATATATTACAGACAGCACACACAACCCTTTTTACGCAAAGTCCACGCCTCCAAACAGCACTGTAACACAAACAGCCATGCTACTTAGAACACACTCT
This sequence comes from Macropodus opercularis, assembly GCA_030770545.1. Lineage (NCBI taxonomy): Eukaryota > Metazoa > Chordata > Actinopteri > Anabantiformes > Osphronemidae > Macropodus > Macropodus opercularis. The sequence continues at coordinate 3,134,493 of CM061112.1, forward strand.
GCACCACATGCAGTGTGCATTACCCCCTTAGGCCTGTACGCCCCCCTGGGACAACCCCCTGTGCGGGTCAACCCTCCCAATCTCTGCTGCACTGCTTCCAAAGGAACTCGCTCCACTGGTCGCCGTGTCTCCCGCCTCTCGTAACCCTGGCGACGCAGGTCACAGTGTCGGCCCACATAGCTGGGGCGACAGATGCAGCGGCCCTCAACATCACAACGTTGTGATATAGAGCCATGACGGCTGCAGCGGCAGGGCATACACTGCTGGCGCTCAGCATCCCACCAGCAATTAGGCTGGACCAATCACAATGGAGGGAAGTACGCAAGGGACCAATGAAAGTTGAGAAAGAAAGACAAATATGTCCAACAAACTGAAAAAACTAATTGTAGCATATAAATGGTACAGTATAATGTACATGGGGAATACATTGATAAGATAAACAAACACTGGGAACATGTAAGTTTGCATGTTTTGAAATACTTGCCATGCACTCGTCACACTGTCGTCCAACCACATTTTCTCTGCACTGGCACTGTCCAGTCTCCTTACTGCAGACTTCAGATACAGATCCATTAGTATGGCACTGACAGGCTGGAGGTGAGAAGAGGAGAAGAGATTATTATTTGCAGAATTTCAACACAAGAAGAGACCATAAGAACACAATTCCTTTACAATTACACAAGTGAGTGTGTTTGCTTCATGGAACGATAGGCTGAGGCTTCGTTCTTGCTTCATGTCTTCTTCAGGATTAGCTCTAAATTTGCACTTTAATATCCTGCTCAGTGCAAAATCAACCACTAGCCAAATAGATACTGCAGCCTAGTGGGTTGACTTAGTTTAGGCAGATTATGTTTTGAATGTAAAACAAGATATGATTCTGAATGAGAAGGCAAGGCTGCGACAGGAAAGGAAAGTATATATATCTGCCGTGTCTGCTCTGAAGGAAATCTGGTGTTGAAAGCAAACATTAGCACATTAACTCCTATTCACATGATTGACACGACAAGATCTTTATGGGGTTTCTGTTCAGACAGAGCTGCAATCAGCAGTATTAAGAGACCTGCCATCAATTTAACCAAAGACAAACAACTGGGTCTAACAACTACTGGCTGATTAAGACCAGCATCAGGACGTCATCAGAACCATAAAGAGAGTGTGCATGTGTTTCTGTTCTGAAGAGAGACATTCCCTGGTTTTGTTCAAGTCGTAAACTTAAAACTCTGAAGTAGTTTTTTTTTTTTTAAATTGCCTTGATTATGGCGACCTCCATTGCTGAAGGCTAAAGAAGCTAAGCATGAACAACAATGTCTCCATCTCGACTCCAGCTGAGGGCCTTTGTCACATCTCTCTCTTCTATGATTGAAAAAAATACTAAGAAAAAAAAACCCAACCAGCCCCTCAGAGTACTAAGAAGAGCACAAGGTACTACTTAATCTTTATAAAACACTCAAAGAATCTTACTGTCTTACTCACAACACAATTCTAACATTGTGTCTTCTGAATCAGTTTATTTCAGAAATATCAGTGGTTTCACAATTTGCGATTTCCCCCCAGTCTCCTTGTTTAGTGCTGATACTTTTGACTTGAGCTTCATACACTGAAACTGTGTGTTGTTTAAATCCAACCAAGAAGAAAAAAAGACCCACCCACACACGCCAGTCAAACCTTTAGATATATAATTAAAAGCTTAAACATCACAGCTCCCATCTGGTGGATGGGCTGTCATGCAGACAACAACACGTACATGGTCTTAGAAAAACGTGCTGTAGCAGCAAGCACATAGACACATGTGCATACTTACTATACACCCTATTCTACTCCTGCGTTCTCCTAAATGCAAAACAAAAGGACACGAGAGCAGAGTGGGAAAGTGATTGCGTGTGTGTGCGGAGGGAACAACAGATGTCAACGCACAACGCATGCATAAAAATATATACAGTATATACATAGAGCATACATTAAACCCTGCATCACAGACAATGCAGAAAAGTATGCATGCCCCCCCCCCACACACACACATCTGAATAAACATACTGTACAAGAAAACATAAAATCTCTCACACAACTTCTCTCACCCCCCCCAGTGTCACCCTTCAGAGACCATCTGGACTCCGTTCTGTCAGTCGCTACAATGCAGAGTCTTGTTCTAGGATAAAATGTTGCTTTTCGTTGTGTTTTGTTTTTTGTTCTTCTTAGAGCTTGGCTTGATGTTGAACAAATTTCTGCAGCTTGAATTACATTATGTCCCATTAATTATAAACCAGCTAGTTAGTCCTGTTTTTCACTTGCCCCCCATGCAGACACCTGGAGCAACCCTTAAAAAAAAAACAACTACTGAGTAGACCAGTGGTGGAATTTAGGGTTAAGCTGTTTGACTGCAGATGTTTCAGAAAAAGGTGTAGAGTCAAGTGCAGTTTCTCTCCACATTCAGAGCTCAAGAGCTGAGACTTAAATCTGTACCCTTCAAGTCACTTTGAAATGTGTAGACCAAGAATGTCATCAAATTGGACCCAAAACCCATCTTACTTTTACCTACATTTTAGACATTAAGCAAGTGCAAATACACATTTTATTTGATAAGTCATTAAATATATAGGATTGAAAAGTAGGTTGCAATTATGTAGGACTCATTAGATGCTGCACTGGTTTAGGAATTCAGGGCCTTTCAGTCCCATAAAGGCCAGAGGAGTGAGCACAAAGTCTACATAAAGTCAAATAAAGAGTTGTGCATTTTCCCAAAGAGTTTATTGATCTACTGTATGAAGCATCTGCAAAACATTCATTAGGTGTCAGACACACAGGATGCATAATTGCATTATTGAATGACTACATATCCACTTTGTTCCAGTAACTGGGCAGAAGTGTGACAGGATAATTCACGTCTTCTCATCAACGCGCAAACAACTTTTCGCCACGTGAGAAATGGTCTAAGAAGTTAATTATCCTAAATTTATTCCTCAGACAAATTGTTCTGTGGTCACGTTTGCTTGAAAAACCATTCCTCAGTTGAAATAAACTGAACCACTATTAGTGTGAGACTCAAAATGGCTGCAGCAAAAATGGCCACACATTACAGTTCTGACATCAAAAGAAAAAGTGGAATGATTTTTACAGTCTAATAGTGCACAAATGGACTTGGCCTGAACTCCCCTGCTCCACTCAATAAAATTCATTAAGACTAGCGAGAAAGACAGAGTGAGCGAGAAAGACTGACAGAGGTGGAGAGAGAGAGCGGCTGTGTTTTAATAATTCCTGGTGGTCTTTTGTCATTTGTACAGGATCAATAACAACCCACCATCTCCTAGACGCAAGCAGCCGATCAGCACTGTGGGAGAGCAATAGATCAGGCTGATTAATCAATAACCATTTAGCTGGGTGGAGAGGGGAAACAACTACAGAACAATGAACTATCAAATCCACATTAATACTATCTGCTAGCCCTTCTACCTGATTTTGAGCCGACTGACTGTTTTATCTGTCCGTTTATTGGCCAGCAGGTCTCCCACTCCTCATTTCTGCTGGTGCCACAGGTTTTGTCAGCAACACAGGTTTGAATGAAGATTTAGACAAATAAGCACCATCTGTCTTCACCGTCATCTCTCCCTTTCTCTTGTTCAGTACTCCCCCGTCCTTTATGTTATTTATTTTTCCCCACACACAGGTATATTATTCTCCCTCTTAACACAGCTGGCAGTCAGCAGACTGCTCCGACATCACACCTCCTACAAGCGCAGCTGCTCCTCGATGCACAGTCACTCACTTGTTCACTTACACACACCCCAGATGCAGTACTATCTGCTCTGTGATTTAAGGTATCATTTAGCTAAAACTGAGTCTCTCAGACAACAGTACTCTTCAGTGTAGTACCTCTAGTAAGACAGACACCACCACTAGGAGTCACCAAAGTTATACATGTATATATACCATTTAATTTATTTTTTATTGCACTGACTGTGGGGGAGGGGGGGGGACTTTCTTGTCAAAGTGACAACAACAAATTGCAGCAAAGCCTTAGATATAAAACTTTGACTGCACACGCATTCTCCCCCTTTAGGTCAGTGTATAGAGTGTAAGTTGCACCTCGTTGTCTTGCTAGAAAACAAACAGTGTCTAATGCTATAATTCTATTGCGAAATGCACAGGTTTTTCCATATATTGCAATTTTGCTGGTTTCATTTTACACCATACCTTTACAAGCATCCTATACAGAAGCATCCCCAGAGCATGATGTTGCCACCGCCATGCTTCAAGGGAAAGGGCTTGTTTGTAATGATGTACAGTGTTTGGTTCAAACAAAATTAATTTTTTGGGGGCCAAAGAACATTTGTATTGACCTAAGAGTTTTTGTAAGGTTTAATTACAAAAACTTCAAACTACAGCACTAATACACTTTATTTTTTATTAGTTTTTAGTCTGTTACTTACGCTGGCAGTTTTTTGCCGTTATGGCATCTCCGTAGTAACCCTCAGCACAGCTTTCACACGCTAAACCGCCATAACCCTGGCGACAGCGCAGACACTGGCCGGTGATTGGATCACAGCAGCCTGGTATGGATAGGTCCAGGTTTCCATGGCAATCACAAGGCTGGCAGGAGCCTCCTGGTACGGCGGGATTGCCATGATATCCATTGGAACATCTAGGAAGCAGCAGAAAGACAGTTTTACGATGGAGCTGTAGATAAACAAGATCAGATGTTTGGAATTGGACTATTTCCAAGTCTGTTTTGGCATTGAAATTACATACACTGCACAAATCATCAAGTCTATCTTTAGAAAAGCCTGACGTTTCGTTTTTTGGATTAACTAAAATGCAATACTGTGACGTTGAGGAAATATTTATGTTCTTTGTGTTTAGTAAAAATTAAAAGATCAATTCTTTGTATTGTAACCTTCATGGAGATGCAGATTTTTTGTTAGTGCCCTTGAGCAAGGACAAGCAAACATTCTATAACTCTTGTTTTCGCAGACTCTATAATTAGATTAATAAAAACTAGTCCAGATGCTGCGAAATACTTTAACCTGAACGAGCGCTGCGTGACAGAAGCTGCTGAAACCAAATAAAAACAAATCTGACCTGAAATAAAGCTCTACAGGCTGGAGAGGGAATTGAGATGAAAGAGAGAGGAAGAGAGAAAGAAGAGTGAGAACAGGGACAAAGTAGAGAAGAGGTGGAGGAGGAGAGGAGAAAGGTCTTCACATTGAGAAGAGAATTGAATTTGGAGAGGAGGGAAAAAGGTCAGAGAGAGGGAAGGAGTCAAGAGCAGCCAGCTATTATTACCACTGACCCTCCTTGGTACTCAATAGAACTGGTTTATTAGCTTGTGTGTGTGCATGTTGTTGAAGTGTGTCTTTCTGTGTGTATCTCTCTGTTGGTGCGTATTGTATGACAAGTGCATCTCACTAGTCAAGTGGCAGCAATCTCACTTCTTGATTTCTTCTTGACTAGGGGAGACAGGGTGTGTTTCTGTTTGTATTAAGTCTCATTTGCAAGATGACTTCACACTTTGAAGTCTGTGCTGTATTATATTATATCCCCTACTGCCACTACTCTATGTGTGTAGTGATCTGAGCTTCAAGAGGAAGTGAAAGTATTTATAGAGTCCACAGAAGCTGAAGGGTCAGACACCTGGTCAAAGCCATCAGCGTTTAAATGGTAGATTTACTGAGTGAGACAGAGGCAAGTTGGGAACGAGGTGTGTTCCTTTATTTTTAGTGGTATAATTTTCATGTCAATAAACTGTGTAGGTGTAGTGTTTGCCATCTACTTTACGTTTTAATAAGGTCTACCGATGTTATTTTCTGTAGACTTTGAGACTTGGGACTAAGAATGGACAGAGAGGCTTTTGCTGCCCCTGAAACACTATTTTACTTTTTGCAAAGAGATATTGGGATTTATAAGAGAACATTTTCTGCTGAAGTTGAAAGCTTTTTGATTATTTTTCTTCAGTTGTCTGTTGCAGATTTGTTTATGCTTCTCTTAATGGTGCCACTTCAAGCCTGCCTTAGAGGCAGGTTTTCTAACTGTAAATCTTACCAGTAACAAAGATCCCACTGTAAAGCAGTACTGTAGACCATGCAGGAGACAATTTAGCCTCTATACATGACACCAAAAGCTGCACATTAGAATCATGTCAATTCCTCCAATATTGCTCATCTAATGGTGATAAACACGTTTTTGCTGCACCATAATATAATTAACATGTCCTCTTAGGATGACCATAGTTTAGTGGTGCTGAGATTTTTAGTGACATAATATGATTACCCATATCCAGAGTCCCTCTATATGAAACGCATCTCTGTTACTTGCATGAGTGTATAGAGTATATAATTTGCACACACTGGCCAAACCCAAAGAGCAGCGTAAAAAAGTGTTTTAGTTAAGACATTAATTAGACAACAGCATTAAAGTGCTTTCAGCTAAATTTTAATTGGCTGTTTATGGACAGGAAATTGAAAAGCAGAATCACTTAGCACCGAGTGGATAGCCTATTAGCATGGAAGGGAGAGAGTAGCCTTTTCTGTTAAAGCCCATAATACAGACAAATTGGCACATTACAATTAATTACCACTAACAACAACAAAAGCACTGTAGATAATGAAGTGTAATAGAACGTAGTGCATAGCAGGTATCAATTAGACTAATAGACAAGAAACCAGCCAACTGATGATTACCTCTTTACTGTCATCAGTAATAAAACAGTATTTACATTATGTGAAATGTATTCTGAATCTGCAGCTCTGCCCTTTCACTAAAAAGTAAAACTGTTAAACTGGTAAAATGACATCAGCACAACATTTATATATTAGATATAATTATTAGTATTTAGATTTAGGATCATAAAAGAAAATGACAACGAAGACCAAAGCTTTGCATCAGCTGAAGTACACTCGCCTCTCTATGGACAGACAGTTAAAAAAAGGCAGACAATGAGTCAGTCCGCCTTCCACTGGCAAACGAGGTTTATAAAAAGACTAGGAGGCCGACACACAGACTGCCACGGCAGCATCGCCAGGCATGCAGACTATGCAGGCTGAGGTCCCATGTTCACAAGCTGTCTCAACTGGCAAAACGTGCATCACAAGAGAAACTCATTTGTCTTATTTCTCTGAGATACATATCAGCATCAGAAAGAGTTTGCCATTTTGGGTTGGAGCACTCTGCCCCACGAGACAAGACAAAGTGAAAACAATAGCGGAAATAAATAGACTTAACAATCAAGGTGCACTTGAACAGTAATGAATAAATGTACACTTACTGTGAGACACCCTTTAAAGGTGATCCCATCATAGCAGATTATTTGTTTGCTTGCATGTTTTGAATTCTAAAGTCACCCCAATCTTTTCAACAGCATTTTTATGCCTTTATGACAAACTACAGATGTCTCTCAAACACAAGGGTGTCGGTATTTGTTTTTCAAGCACAAGGCTTTGCTTCAAGTTTTCAGAGGTAAAGTACAATAACGAACTTGACATAGAAGTTTGCACAGTAATGCCATAACTAACGTTTACGTAAAAGGAAACGCTAAAATACTTAATATGTATATAAATACACAGCTGTGGGCAGTAACAGTCTGAATGTTTCAGTGAGGCTGAGATGACCACATTTGCTCAGTCTGCACCACCACATGACAGTACAGCCTGAAGTTTTAACAAGGCTAGCATTCAAAGACAGACGTCTCATTAGCCCTTGGTTGGTGAAGGAACTCACAGCTAATGGAACAACAATGTCAGTCAACTGATAAATGTGCTGTGGACAGAAAGCTACATGGACAATGAGATATAATGTCCTTCAGTTAATGAGCAGCCGATTCTGTTTATGACAGGCTTCCTATAGATGTAATTTATTTACCAAACGGCCATTATATAGAAAGAATGTGGAGAATGGTGATAATACTTTAAGATTAGCACCATTATCTACATTTTAAAGGATGCAGTTAGTGGAGTGTTGATGCTAAAATTAGGTCATGAAACAGTTCTTTGCACTTAATGGGTAATGTGTTGTCACAACAGATGGGAATTCACATTTTGGTTTTATAGATGCACATTTTTATATTTGTTATGGACTGAATGTCCTGCCCTGTATTCAAGAATACAGAACACAACTAGACCTTTAAATAACTACAAGAACACAGCAAGTACATTTAGTTCAGAGCGTTTGTGCGCACGTTACCTGTCACATCGTGGTCCTGAGTATCCAGGCTGGCACTCGTTGCACAGCAGCTCTCCTTCTTCACTCAGGTGGCAGGTGGGGCTGAAGCTGTTGTAGGTATCATGATGATGTTGTGATTGTTGTTGAGTATGGTAGCGTTGGCCCAAATTTAAGAGGGGGTGCAGAAGGAGGAGGAAGAGAAGAGGACAGAGGTGAGTTCTGACCATGTTTTCCCTCCTCAAACACACAAACACCTGTATCCCTGCTTTCACAACCTGGGCCGCACACACTAAATATCTCTCCCAGCCACACTTCCACACACTCCTGATTATGAAAACCTCTTCCCCCCGTGAACTGAAATGGATGGAGAGAGGGAGAGAAATGGTGAAGCAATCGTCCCCTCATTCTATCACCCACCCACTTCCATAAACTATAGATAGTTCTGCTGGCTCGGGTTCCAGGCCCCAGACTGACTCACCGGCTGGCTCTCTAACTGTGAGCTGGCTCCTTCAATTACAAGTAACCCTGCTTGACCAATATATGTGAAATAACTCTGTTGTCATAATGTAATAAAGGTGATATATTTTCACAAAACCTTTATGTACCATGTAGCAAAACCATTTGGCTATAATAAAATAAATAAACACATCAGAGTTAAACAAGTGAGATATTAGGAAAGGGAACTTTAAGTCTTTTAATCCGAATCTAATCTACATTTGCACCAAAATGTAAACAACAACAACAACAGACAATCATGCAGTCAACTGTATAATATGTCTAACAGCTAAAGCAACATAAAATAGAAACACTTCAACAAAGACAAACAATTAGTTTCATAATTCTATTCTCCTTGAATTATTTTAAATAGCATAGGGAGGGATGTGCACTGACACAACCACAAGATACATGAAACTGTTCATGAACAGCAGTGTGTTGGTAACTGCCAATATAGCTTTGCATATAATATGTAAAATAAAAGTGCACAAATTTGGCTTCTAGTTACAAAAAATACAAGCATTTCTAGAATTATTTTAAAGTAAAAGAATGGCTGACAAAAAGCATAAATAAATAAACCCTCCTTGCAGGAGGGTAATTAAGGCCGGGTGTAAATAAAAAGGAACAGCCTTCCAGGTCTAAAGTGATTTCTATTGATTTGCCGTAAATTGCTTCCTGTGTTGAAACTAATATGGACACTGGACGCAGTTTATCTGATCTTCAAAAGGGTTTAGTCATCACTGCTAAGAGACAGTCTGACGTGTTTACTGGATGGCCATTTCAGCCACATTGGCTTTGTGAGCGTATGGCGCTAAACTTCTATTTTAAGGGTCTGAAAGGCATGGCACCTTTAAGCTATTATTACTGCTGGGGTTGGAGGGAGTTGGTGAGACTTGTGTCTTTCTTTAGCTCGAAGTTTTGGACGTGACAGTGACATGTTAGGACGGCACAAAGATTCTCAGCTGCTGCCTGGGTTCATGCCCACGTTGATGAAATATGTGCACCCAGCAGACGTGGTCTCTCTCACTGGTCATTTAGAATAAGAAGACGAACAGCAGATATCAAACGCAACCAAAGCTAACTACTGACTGAACCAAAACTCAATTTTAAGGTTGGAAAAAACACACACACACACACACACACACACACACACACACACACACACACACACACACACACACACACACACACACACACACACACACAGTGTTCGATTCAAGTACAAAGGCTTAATGAGAAGGTTTCTGAAACCTTTCGCATCTGTGGGGGTTGATTTTGCTACTGTTTAAGTGGCATAACGTTGATTCTACTAAAGGTAGGAATAGTTCAGCAGGGAAGGTGTTGCTCTACTTATCTTGATGCTTCTACCTGTTGTGATGACATTTCTTTCCATGTCATCACAATTATATTCCCACCAATGGCGATAAAGGCTCTTTTTGTGGTGATGTCGTTCATAGAGAGAAAATATCCTCAGAGACTCAGGAGGGGAAAGAGACATTATGAAGTGCCAGGTCAAAAAGAGAAAATTGGGGTCATGGCGTCACCAGGGTTAACAGTGATAAATGGAAGAGTTTGATTAAATTGCGTCTTTGTGGCAGCTTTAGCCCAAGAGTCTTCTGGACCTACCTGTTGCTAGATAGAGCAAGTGGGCAGGCACAAGGCTGGCAATCGGCAGGTGACCCACGGGTGGCGTTGTCATAATAACCAAATAGGCAGGTTTCACAGTAAGGGCCTGTGGTATGGTGCGAGCAGCCCTGGATGGTGTCAAGAAAACAAATCAACTTTTAGGCAAACAAAGCACAAGATGCACAGTTTTCTGACTTCGATAATTCAAACATCATTAAGTTAAAAAAAATGCTATAGGAGAATATTAGTTGACTTTTGAACAAAATAAATGTGTTGTTATTGAATAAAGCTGTCAGATCACATTATTGTAAAGCAGACAGCAGCAGGAGGAACAATCTCGTGAAGGTCAAGGTTGATGATATGGTTCAGGACTAGCATCACATTTCATTAGCACAGGTAACAGGAGCAAAGGCCTCAGAGATCCGAGTGCAACGCAACACTAAAGCGCTAATGTAGCGCCAGGTTCAGTTCTGGAGAATTGTGCAAGTAGTAAATCTATAATGTTTTATAAGCCTTGTCCTAAACGTTGGTGCTAAGTGCTGATCATGATGTTTATACGCTTCACAGCCAAAGCCTCACAGCAAACTACGTGACCTGATGACATGTCTCCACCTAAAATAATTACAGCTTGTAAATTATGTCAATGTTCTGATCACTGACAAAAATTAAAGTATGTATGTTTTGTGAAACACACACACTGTTAGGCCCTGCTACAACTACTGAAGTTTCATGTTGCCGTGCTGTGTGAATGTACAGTGCATATTACATTAATACAGCAGAAAAACACTGTCCTCAATGATGAATGTCTGCATCTTTCTAGTCGCTCTATGAATATGTATAGAAGACGTGTGTATGTTTGCTTGTGTGCATGACTATGATTGACTATATGTCAAGTTGTCTTCCCTATGTGCACAAGTGTGCATGTGTATAAATATAAAAATCATAATGTATGTGAGTTATCCCTCTATATAGCCCAGACAAAGCCCAGCATCCTTCTCATCTATAATGAAACATAACATGGCCGTACAAATCCCACAGCTGTGTGTGTGTGTGTGTGTGTGTTAGCTTGTGTATTTAGTTTGATGTTAACTGACAGCTTAAGCCTTAGGCAATGTGCAGACTGGGGAGTGACAACGCGTGACTGCAACACATGGGCCAGTTAGCACGTTTGTGTGTGCACGTGCACTACAAATGTGTATGTTTCTGTGTGTGCGACACACAGCTGGTGTTAAAATGTCTTGACCTGCAGGTCCTCTAACGGCCACTAGGTGGGGGCTCCAAAAGGACTTTAAGTCTCAGTACATCTGTACATTCTGTTTCTATATGTTGAACTATTACAACAAATTGAAATGTCACCTCATTTGCTTTATGACAGACCAGCAGCCTACATGTACCTCATTAATGATAATAAATGGGGTGACAGCTTAATGATTTAACTGCAAGTACTCACTGCGTGAAGTACAAGGGCAGTACAACACTACATTCTGTAGTCTCAGATACTCTCCACTTCCTCTCCACTTTCCTTATGGCATTTTGTAAATATCAAAAGTGACTAAGCTCATTTACTTATTGTTCTTAGGTTCTCTGCTGCCCTCTTTTTGTGTTTATTAGAGTTATGGGCTTACCAATTTCAAAGTAAAACTGAGCAAATAAGGCTTTAAGATCAAAACGCAAAAATAATCATCTTACCAAGCAGTGTCCTGTGACCTGGTGGCACTGTGTAGCATGTCCATGGCAACGACAGGCTTCACACTCGCCATTGTACAGATTACCATTAACCCGCCGAAAGCCTAAAAGACATGCCTGAAACATGCATACGCTCAAAGTTAAAAGACAGGAAGTCAGACTTAATTAACTGTCTTTAAGCTGCTTTAGTGCAGAGTAATTAATCTGTGATAAACTAATTAGTGTGTAATTCTGCAAGTCTTACTGTAGGTTTTACAGGCTTTTTGTGTTTATGGGGGTTGGTTTACCAAAACATCACCCTAGAAATCACATCTACACTGACTCAATATTGCTGTTTCAATTAACTGGTTAGAAAGGCTTTATTAGCTTAACAATCTTATTTTTTATACTTAGGTTTAATGTTGATACAAGTAACACAGTTGAAAATGAGGTAGAGAGATACACTGAATACATGCTTTAGGGATCACACTGATGTGTCTGGATGTTTTCAGTGTAGTTGATTAAAAGAAAACCATCTCTGACAGTGCTCAAAGGTTTGTAACTTCTAAAAACAATATCCCTTCCAGGGAGGAATTGGTTCCCATTACCTTTTCTCTACCATGAGATATAGATGCTTTTCAAATTAAATAATTAATGATTAGATATGCAGCAAGCGTTGCTGCCGTTATTAAAATAACTTTTCAGACGGTAAATTTAAAAAACGTAGTAATAAAAGTAATTTTAAAAAAGTACAGTATTAGACATACTTTGTTGTTCAAAATCAAAACACTTTGTTTTTTCTGCCTTTACTGATGTATTTTCATTCAAGGCCGTTTTCTATTGATTTTCATGCCAGGCACATTAAAATTTCAGTAGCTGTGTGTTTGTGCGTTTACCTCACAGGAAGTTCCAGCATATCCAGCAGGACAAGAACATATCTCTACAGCTGATGCAGTCTTCTCGCCTCTGGCAGAGGGATTAGCTACTTCCATGGTGAACGAGTGAAGTCTACACACACACACACACACACACACAAGTAAAAAGCATCCGTAGAAACACGTTGGTAGTCTGTCCACTTACATAGACAGTGTGATGCAGATAATCATGCCTTTAGGACTTTTACAACCCACGTTCACAGAAATAATCACTCAGTATTCATTTAAAGCTCCTGTTCCTCATACACGTGTTTAAAGCATGTAAACCCTGACTCTGGCTTCACTTTTAATAATTCAATGTGTTGTGACCTTTAAGCAAAACAAACAAAGAAATATGGATCATACAGACTGTATTCATGACATCTGACCTTTGCCTGCTAGTGTATAATTCTGTTCCTACCTGTAAACAGCACTGAACTCTGTGCTGTAAGAGGCCCGGACCATCACTCTGTCCACTTGGGCTAACACTGACAAGAAATCCCTTCGTGTTATCGGCTGGAATGACTCTGCAAACAGGAAGCTCTCTGGAAGGAGAGCAATGTGCTTGGTGCTTGGTGATGACGGGTACACAGGCTGGCCAAATCTTCTGTCTATAATCCTGATCCCACCACCCTTTAAGAGAAGAAAGGAAACAACTGTATTGCCTTTTCACCCCCTTTTCCTGCAGTTCACTTCTAATGCTATAAATCCAGGTAGTGCGTGTTCTCTAAAAGCCATCCTCTTTCATGGAAGGATGATCATATCCAACTGATCAAGGGAAGAAAAAAATAAAGTGTGAGTGATGTGTCATTAGGTAATGAGCTGCAGTTTCTATTGACATTTTGAGTGGACTGAATGCAAAGTGAATTGAGCCCGGACCGGGTATCCAACTATCTCTTGTTGAGAACAGATCAATGGCATGTAGCCGCTAACACAGAGTGACAACTACTGATGGAGGTGAAGAGAGAGAGAGAGTGCTTACTATGCCGATAAGCCATTAAATAAAAACTCACTGAAAGGGAAGATTGAGAGAGGCATTAAGAGACAGTAGTCGCAGAGAAAGGGAATACAGAGATGAAATGAGGAAATAAGGCCTCAAAAGCAAATGAAAGCATTAAACATTAAAACACTCCAAACAACATTTACACTGAGTGCAGTGAGTTCACATCTTAATCTTAATTAGCGTAAGATGTCTGTAACTCATGTATGTATACAGCATGTCTTTTATTAAATACATGTAACTACTATTAATAGCTGCAATCTGAATATACAGTTTTTCAACAGCGGTGGCTCTGATGATTTAGGCTGAATGGGAATGTAGTCATGTGTGCTATTCCAGAGCAGCACACTGGCTGTTATTGTAGTCATGAAATGCTTAATATTTATACTTCCTTTAACTGCACCGATGGAGGCTGATACAGTGGGCATGGATTGAGAGAAAGACACAAAATCCAACAAAGCAATACAGACAAATGAGGACAGAGAGATTATTGTCTATTCAGATCATGAACAATTACAACTTAGATGTGAGCTTCACAAAACCACACAACACACACAATGAAAAGTTGATGCAGATCTGCAGCGTAAACAGTGGAAAAGAAAGCAAGCCTGGAAAAAGCAGAGGGAGAAGGGCGACTGACAGTGTGTAGGTGGCTAATTATTGTCATCATTTGGAGAGGCTTTTTGTTGACAACAAGACCGACACTTGTCCTCCTCTCCTCCCTCATTCTCCTCCCAGTATGTCGATCTCACAGACACATCTTTAAATAACACAAGCTCACTGGTCGGTGACTATCCATCTCTTTCTTTCATCCTTTTATTAAATTTATCTTAACTTATTTTGTCTCTCCATTATTTACTTGCTCCTCATTCCTGTCTTTTAATTTCCTTTTATCTTCCTTCCTTTCTTTTTACCGTCTTACTTCCTTTTCACGTTCCTCCTTTCTTGCTTAATTTATTTCCTCCTGCATTCTCCTACTACCCTTTCGTTTGCTTTTGTACGATTTCATTCATTTGCTCCCTTCTACGATTTCTGTCACATTTATCTTCTTTTCTTTCTGGTATTTATAACTCAAAGCCGTAGAAAACAGAGTCATAATACAATTACTGTTTGCATTTGCTGTCATATTCATCTTTTTCTAGTCACCGTCTGAGAGGTAGAACCTGTGCTTGTTATAGCAGCTTATTAAAGATGCACCATTTGAAAATCCGTCTAACAATTCTAATTAAAATCGCCTCTTCTTTAACACATCACTGTTGCGATCACTGGTGTGTGTGCGTCACACAGACAAACACACAGACCAATCTGCACGTTTGTGTGTGTGTGTAAGCAGACAAACCCACAATGTTGTTTACTGTTATAGAAGATATAAACAGTTAACTAATAGTGTTGCTGCTTTGCTTATTGCTGCCATACATCATATCACAACCTGCTCATTATAAAGACATACAGTACAGTGAGAGGAAGAGACTATCTGCATTTCTTTATTGCTAAGTTCAGCATTTCTCTGCCAGCTGTGTGTGTGTGTGTATGTGTGTGTGTGTCTTTTTTAACAGCTAGTTCATTTAGTGGTCTTCACTGTTGAAGAGTCAATGGCTTGTGGCAAAAGATAAATAGTGCAGCAGACACAAATTCATCAAACATGCATTCACACTGACGTTCACTTCCTCAGGGCTGTACAGCGAGGTCACCCACTACTCTTCAGAACATCACCCAGCTGTACCCAGATTATACAGACACACAAAGACACACCCAGCTCTGTGTTGAAACTTACTTCTATGATTAGGTCGGGTTCGGAGGTGACTCTAATGGACATTTCCTCTTGCTGGTCTGTAGAATAAGACACAGTGTAGACCACACTCCCTCCATATGCTGAAAGCTGAAGAGAGACAGAGACAGATTATGAAAATTGCGAAGAACTGCTGAAAACTGACATGATTAATGATGGTTCATGTGTGTACTGTCATACAGCTGAAAGAATAGTTCTTTCCCCAACCTTACATCGATTTAATGAGAAAATATTTCTTTGGCAGATTAAAAGTGACAGAGTGTAACTTCTGCTGAGCGAAGCCTACTGTGGTCACTGTAATAATTACAGAATGGTAACTGAATAACGTATCAGAAGAGACTCACACATGTCAGAACACACACTGTCATTTCAGCCACTTTGCAAACAGCAGTTAACACTTGCAAGCATGAGGTAAAAGTGAACAGCAGCAAAATGAGTGAGTGCACTCACGACTACTGTTTCAGTGGCGTTTCAGTGGTGGTGATTTTCTAAAATGTTACTTTCCAGTTTGATTTAAAAAGCAAGGCCTTCAAGACGAAGCCAGAATCTTTGTTATCTTGTGTTTCAGTGCAGTGTTTCTGTCGAGTAAACAGAATGAGCTTCAGCTGGAGAAACGCTGTGTCGGCACGATCCTGAAATTTATTATTCTGCTCCAACCTGAACAGTAATGGGTGGGAGAGCAAGATAATAATGCCACCATAAAAACAGAGAGGGGGACATTGAGGAAGTACGGGTGGGGGCGGCGGAGGGTAGAGCTTGAGACAGAAAGATAGACTGAGCGTTCGAGAGGGAGTAAAAGGTTGGCTTAATACCGCTATAAACCTCTTCCATTCTACATCATTACTCTCAGTTCTTAAACTGGAAGGAAGAATCGGCCATTTCACAGCTGACTGAAAATACACACACACACACAGAACAAAAAGCGCATGCCAGCACCCATGGAGGTGTACTCAGCTTGACATTTTATTGACCAACAACTTTACTCTAATCTAGCCCCATTTACTACTTTGGATTCCAGCAAACAGTAGAATCATAATTTAAACGTACAGTATAAATAGAGCACATTACTGCCATCAACAGCTCGTTTAACTGCAATGAAGTAGCTGCATGACAGGGAAGAAAAAAGTGAAGAGTGTAGCAGCAGGAGTGTAGCAGCACTGTATCACTGTCAACCTAAGTAATGATGCAAGTATGAAAGGGTCAGACAGTAGCTATGGATAAAACAAAGGATTATTAATCCAAGTACACGCACACCATCATTATTTTACTATCATCACGATTATCGTCGTGCCAGCCCATTATGTTTTATACTTTTGTTTGCCAAGCACTCAATGGATTTGAGCATGAACTGAGAAGCAGGAAGACATTTACAGTGATATCACTCATGCTAGAAAGGAGGAGGAGTATAACTATGGATTGGTGCCTATAGGAAGAAGTGGGATGGTGGAGCAAGAGGTGGTGTGAAAATGAGTCACTGCACGGAGCCCATTCCTCCTGATGTGGCTTTACCATAAACTTTAACTAACCAAGTCAGAGCTTAAGATTTAAGTATAACGCTAGGAAATATAGAAAACCCAGTTTTGCACCACTTATATGTATTTGCTCACCTAAACATCAAAGTGAAAGTAAACAGTAGCCTCTCCTCGTATTATATATTTTGCCAAAATGTGCTTTTGTCTGCAGCAACAAGACAACACTATAAACATGTCTCCATCATCTTCACTTTTATGCAAACACAAGGAGCAGAAACACCCCATGCCAAATCTGAAATATGGTATTATTATGCAATTTTGAAATGCTGCTGTAGCTTCTTCAGAGGATTGTGCTGGCCGATCTACATTTGTATGGTTGTTTGCTGTCAATTTTTGGAGTACAAAAGCAAACCAAAGCACTCTTCAAATTGGACAAAAAGAAGGTGGGTGGGGGTAGAGGGGGCAAAGAAAATCAACCTTCACCAAATGAAAAGCACATTGTCAAAAAGCTTCAGAAAACAAACTTCACAAAAAAATGAAATAAAAATAATATGACACACACACACACACACACCTGAGCTGTCTTTTTGATGCCTGTGGTTGTTTGCAATTGCTATTGGGAATTTTCACTCCATTTATCAAGTACGAGGACGCACGCGCACACACACACTTGTTGTTCCTAGCATTAGGTTTAGATTGGCTCCAGGTGGACCAATAGTCAATGGAATGCTGAGCAACATACAGCCAAACTAACAGTCTGTGTGTGTGTGTGTAAATGATATATACTGAGTCAGAGAAAAACCTTGTTAAAAAAGTTGTAATATCTAAAATTCGGTCTGTCCAGTGGGGACATGTCTTGTAAGTACTGTCTTGTTTGGCTCCAGTCCATGTTTTGGTGCTGCTACATTTGTCTGTTAGTGAGAGATGGCCATATGTCTGACTTTCTCCCATCATGGTAGACAGTGTCCATGAAGCTAGGGCCTGGAAAATTACTTGACTTGCCGGTAAAGTTTTGCTTTAATAATTAAGTGGGCTCTTGCTTTTGGACTTGACGCCTAGAGGGCAGCTCCAGTCTGGGGCTCCTGTCCTGTTGGTTACAAAAGCATGGGGTCATTCTGGTGGAATTAACCCAGAGTTGGATGTCTGACATCTGGAATGAGACTAGTGACAGTTTGCCCTCAGATGAGGTTTTATTGTAAAAAGAAGAGTCACTTTTAGTTTAACAAAAGGTTTGGGAAACAATTCAGGTTAAGGTTATGATCTGCCGTCCACTCACTGTGCGGTTCCAAGCCATTTTATGTCCTACAGCCTTTTTCATTTTGTAAGTACTGCTTTACAACACTAATAGAGACGAGAGACAAAGAGGGACAAGCAGCACTGCTGGATTTTAAGGCAGTTGTGTGCTGTGCTGTACTATGACATGATAATTATCACTGTCAGCGGCAGAGGGAAGAATGTTAGCTGTGCTGTAACTCAGTATGCACAGCTCATCTGGGAAGATGACTAAGAGCAGCTCACTCGTTTGCTTTCAGCCTCTCAGGGGCGATCAATCACTGTTCTGCATTCACACGGCTCGCTAAGTCTTGAAAGTCAACTCCAGCAGTTTACTGTGTATCAGGCCCGAGGTAATAAACAACAGCAAGATAGCACTCAATACTCAATCCTTGCAGCGCTGATCCAAATCTGGGCCAGGAATCAGACTTGTATACAGTATGACATTGTGGGTAATGTACTATAGCACTAACACATTATCATGCAAATTCTGTGATAGAGCTGGTGACACGTTCCTGTTTTGGCCTCCTGAAAAAGTCAAAGTCAGCAGGAGAATCTTCTCCAACGGAAGGCAACAGAAAAAAGAAAAAGAAATATTGCCTTAATTTTAAGACTCTTCCCAACTGAATGCACTGTGAGGTACGTCTTGTTTGACATCTATTATGTTTTTATAATAAAGACACCAGTGAACCTGAATTGCAGCGATTGTTTACGTTGTATGACAAGTGATAAGCAGGTGTTCTGATTTCTTTGCTCTGTACCTTGGGAGTTCTCTAAAGCTTTCTGCACTCACTTTCTAGCGTGTGACACCAAATGATTTGGTTGATGAAAACTATGATTGATGTAAAGACACTTTTTCAGTAATGTAAGCGTGGAAAAAAGAACAAGAAAGGAGAGGGAGAAGAAAGTGAGGCAATGGGAGGCGAGATCCATCTTGTGCAATCAAGAGCAGATTAGGAGCAGCACTAAACAAACTATTCTACACACATCTCTCGCTCTCTCTCGCAGTTTAGGGAGGTTGTTATGGGTTGATGCTCCTCCTGAAAAAAACAAGACTTTCCCCCACGTCTACAAAGTGTTTTACACAAACACTTTTAAGACAATTTTCATTCATCACAAGCGAGCGGTGTCAACTTTTATTACCAAGGTGAAATCGGCGTATTTTCTAAAAATGCATTTGCCACTTTTGTGCCTCAGGTTTGCACCTGTAGCAGATTTTCTTCTTAAAGGATTATTGCAGTGAACTACTACTTCTCACATCGTGGTTTACTTCTTCCACTGAACAGTATAGAAGACAAAGAAGATGAAAAATTGTTATAGAAAAGTGAAGATGGTAGAGGCAGAGAGGAAGGCAGGATGAAACAAGAAAAACAAGCTGAGCTGTGTGTTTGTCAAGTTTCAGCATATTTTGAGCTTTTCCTTCATCGGCTGTCAGCAAAGGATGTTTCCCCTCTCTCCATGTTCATCCATCATCCCTTCATCTCCCTGCTTCAATCTCTCTTTTCTGTCCATCTCTGTCTGTCTGCTTTCTTCAAATGATGAGCATTTTTTTGTTTTTCAAGCTTTCATCTGTCTCGACTGAGAGTGTGTTTTCTGTGTACAAGACAGATACGCGAATGTAAGGATTTGACAGGCTGTGAGGAACGTGGTTAAAATTATGCCACAGACATCCTTTACAATATCTGCTGTTTAATTTGGACCAACTGTCTGCTCAAAAATGTTCAAACAACATTTTTTGTATCTGATGAAACAACAATACACATGACTGCGCTAAAAAAAAGGGACATCTGACATATTCATGATTCAACCCAGCACTGTTTCGTCAGGTAGCATTTCTGAGTCACAGATAACGCCCACTGTGTTACATACATTAGCATCATTGGAGGTTAATAATCACAACAGGGGTCAGTATGAATGAAGGTCAATGTCACCTATATTTGAATAATACAGTCATCTGTCATATAAAGCAGAAAAGTTTGGACATTTAATCACCTTAGAAAAGTTGAAATGAGGAAAATATTAAAGCAAAGTGCTACTCAGCGGCAGGTGGACTTGCTTGAATCTCGCCACCTGTGGCCTACAAAAGGCTTCTTTCGCTCTAACTAGAGGGGGAGGGCAGGAAACACTGTCGACACCTTGAGGGCTGTTGACGTCACATTTAAATATATCATGTAACATTAGCATTAATTTGGAACCATATTTTTGGCAATATAAGAAATTGCACTCGATAAGGCATCACTAATCTTCTATTTGATAGTGTGAACAGTGTAATCTTCTGCTGTTCTGCTTGTTCTTAACTGAAAACATCTGCCTCCTGCTACTGGATTAATCAAATAAAATCACTAAAAGGAGTAAAACGGTATGAACTATGTCTGTGGAGATTCTCATTCATCCAGATGAAGTTGTCTCAAGGTTGAGTCATGGCAACTGGACTTCTTCTAGTTAGTAGGTATGAACTATGTTATGAGAGCAGCATAGTTTGCTCTTCATGCCCCTCAACAGCCCAACAGCTCTTTGAACAAAGTACCCTTTAATGACTAATGTCTCTACTGGGATTAGCAGTGTGCACCTACACGTCAAAATTAAAAGAAGCCCATTGAACATGAGTGGAACACGCTTCTGAACCAACGAGCATCCACTGAGCATGCTAACGGGCCAGTGAGTATGCTTTGACTTAATGATACACGAGGTCATGCACGCGAATTAAGGATGCCATCACACAGACGCACACACATACTTAAACTTGTATAGCCACTGCTGGCTTGTCATTAGACAAACATCCTGTCACTTCCAATGATACACTCTAACATGACAGACCACAGTGTGTGTGCGTGAATGAATCACACAGTCAAGTCACATAGCATCTATCTCTGTAACACGATCAGAGATTGAAGCAAAGAATCACTTTTTCATACAGTACTTGCACACTGCGCATAGCAGCCACACACACACACAGTGGCAATTTGTTTGTTTCCCATATTTGGAGGCATTCGGTTCTGCACCACTGTCCCTAATGCCTCCAAAACACATCATTATCTGACTTATATAGGCTCAGCAGAGTGTGTGTGTGTGTGTGTGTGTGTGTGTGTGTGAATGTGTTTGAATAAGAATATGTGCGTCTCATAGTGTGTGTGTGTGTGTGTAAGACAAAAACAGTTGATTATTGAGTTCAACAGGCGAAACACTGTTTACCCTGAGAGACACAAAGCAAGCGAGCGAGATACAGAAAGAGAGAAGGAGGAGAGCTTGGGGGAAGTAGAGGGAGATGATTTAGGAACAGGGAGGTGAAAAATGTGAGTCCCGGAGAGATGGAGTGAGAGTTAGAGGAGCAGACCAATGAAAGGATGCAGAGATGGAGGGATGGTTAGAGGGAGAGAGGGATAGAGGTTCAGACAAAGAAGTGAGATGACAAGCCAGGCCTGCAGGGTGCAAAGTAATGAAATTCAGTGGTATATCCCTCTAAGTCACGACACCCAGACAAACATCACAGTCAGTCTGTTGTTGTTGTAGTAGTAGGGCAACAACTCGACTTCAGAAACATGGACTGCAGCTATTTGCCAACTGGAGTTATGAGGTCTAATCACGGCCACAGAAAACTACAGTGGGAATTCAGTCGACATTAGCAGGAGCAGATCCAGGCGAGTGGGGCTGGGAGGGAGATGAGCATCCCAGCAGGATGCATTCTCGCTAGACGTACATCCAAGCGATATATTTTTAGATCCCAAACTAAGTGTGTTTATACTTTCAAACCCACCCGCATGATGCAACCGCATGTTAAGTTTTTACACATGTGCCTGACTGAACTGCTATTTTTAGACTATAAACTGAAAGGAATTGTGGTAACGCAAGCAGCCAGTTAGCAGTACCCAGCAACCACTCAGCATTTTATGCTACATTTGTCAACCTGTTGTTTGCATCACACCTTGTTTCCCAGGTATAGTTCAGGAGCGTTCCAGTAGTAGGCAGAGCCAAGGCCGTTTACAACATCTGCGTGTCGGACACTCAGATATGGAGGCGTCTTTCTGTGAACAGTCCATACTCTCTCTCCTGTATCACCAACCAGGTGCCAGCCTGTTAACGTAGTCTCCTGCAAAAAGGAAGAAGAGAAAAGGTTTGCTGTAGCGTCTCATCTAAATAAAGCAGGTCACCAGTGATATTGGCTATAGATGGGACTCTGACACAGTGATGCCAAGCTGATGATTAGGTTTTGCTGCTCCCTGCTGTTTCAACAGAATTGTCAGTCACCCATCTGATCCCTCTCTACTGTGCTGAGAGCAACAAGCTTGGGTTCACTAGGCTAATGTAAATTCCATCTTATTTGGTCGAATGAGCATCAAAACATTTAAACAAATGATTCTAGGGTCAGAACAGCAGAAAGAATAAGAGGACAATTTAATCTATCCTAGCTAACAGCAAACCAACTACAGTACAAACTTTTTTCCTCACCTCCTGAAGGATTTGTGCGTGTGTATAAGAGACAGCTAGACACACATCTGTCGTTGCAATTAACCTGACCTTGGCTTCCCCTTTTGAACACAAACACACGAACACACACACACACAATCTGTGTCTAAATCTGAGCTGCCATCCTGTCAACGTCTCCTCTTCCCTCCTAGTCCACCCCACCTGTCAGTCAAAAACTGTTTTCCTCCTTTCACCTCTCTCCTCCTCACCTCTTGTCTTGCCTCCACCCTTCTTTTCTCTAGTTCTGCCCTTTTCTTTCCCCACCTCATTTTCTCTTTCCACTTACTCTGAGATCCACATTGTGGCTCTTCAATGCTATTTATTTTTGCTTTTAGACCTAATATTTTATTGGTATTCACAAAGGGGGACTCAATTTTATCATTTTCCAGATGCTGTTAAAAAACCTCAAAGCCAGATTAAATTCATTTTTTGCACCTTGTGTTGGATGCATTCTGTGCCTTAAGGATATTTATCAAACTGGTGCACCAGTGTGGAAGAACAGTTTGCCTGTCATCTGAAAAATATCTTTTGGGAAATCAGAGAAGTGATTATCTTTCCTTTATGAATCTGTATTTAAAATTACAGTACGTAACATTTTCCCCCATTTTTAATGTAATAAGTTCCAAAACATATCTTGATATGAAGAGCTGTTGTCAAAGGCCTCTGGGGAATTGACCCACTTTATATTAGAATCAACAACATAATACATGATGAAGATGTAGGTGAAGGATGGGTGCAGCTGACCAGACCTTAGCAGAGCAGGCAGGAGAGGGGTAAGAGTGGAAGGACTGGAAGTTTGCTTTAGCGTCTTGTGTACTATTACCACGATTTCCAGAACCTACAGCTTTAAGGAAGTGTCGAAAAACTAAGAGGACCAAATCCAACAAGGACTACTGAACTAAAAGAATTAATACTTCAATTTACTTCAAAATCAATTTGTAAAGTTTTCTAGAGACATGGTTTCATTTAAATGCAAATTTAACACTACAGTTTGCTACAAGTACTAAGACTCCAGTCTCATGGCTAAAACCTTTACACTGTAGTGGAACAAGGTTATGCAAAGGTGTAGGAGGAGCACAGATGCAGTCAAAGGCCATTATAACTTTGTCAATAAGACGTTGTCTGGCTCTTCATTTGCTCGTGGGTCGACGTTACCATGGCTATTTAACACTGGTATAAAAAGAATGATGTCAGAGTTTAAAGTCGAACTGGACACAAAACATTCTCTGCCCATTTCATTACAAGGCCATAAAGCCACAAAAGGTGTGCAGTGCAATCTGTTTCATTCGTATAGAAAACCTTCAGTGTCTGGTAACGCATTCAGCAGAAAGAAAATACTGGGTGAGAACAGAACCATGGCAACCTGCTCAAATGAACGTAATATGTAATGTGAATAATTGTGTAAAAATAAATTGAAATAAAATAAATGCATATGCGAGTGTGTGTGCAGAGTTGCCTACGTTCTGAAAGGCCCAGTCGGAGGCAGAACACTGACTAGCGATACCCATACATGAGCACTTTTCACAACCACGTCGATTGTCACGTTGGAGATTGTAGAACCCAAGTTTACAGCGATCACAATTTTCTCCCTCAACATTTTCCTGCAACAAAGAAACAGAGAGAACAAGAAAGAAGACGAGAGACGGATCAGCGTTTATGACTGCCCTCAAACCCATACAGGCACCCAGCATGTTATTGCAGTTTTAATGTGGTGCAGATAATGATGGCAGGGCTTTAAAGGCTGACACAGAGTAGATGCCATTATTTCTGTGTAAGTGTATGTGTACCTTGCACACGCAGGGTGTCACACATGGGTCAACGTTGGTGCTCCCTTCCACACTGCAGTTGCAGCGTTGACAGGACGGGTAGCCCATGTAACCCACAGCACACCTGGAGCAAATTAGTAGACTTAATATAATAAATATGAAGCACTGGGTTCAATATAAGAGACAATAGACAAATAACTTCCCAATTAAAAAAAGAAAGTGAGCTAAAGCATTATATGCAGTGATTTTAAAGATGCTTGCGGGTTAATCTAAGGACAAGTCAGTAAAACGTTTGGAGGAAGAGTTATGTCCACTTTAAGATTAGATTTCATTTAACTCCTGTAAATCACACTGGATCTTAGTACAGTAGTACTAAGTAGTAGGTCAGAGGGAAATTAGATGAAAAGATAACAAGCAATTATAGCAATGAGCAAATTTACACAGCAGCTGATATATTACAAGTTAGACTGAAAGTGTGTTTTTTCCTTTTCATTCGGGTTGTGCTTTTAACCTGATATTTGGAATGACAGGCTATTCCTGGATGAAGTCATTCAAGGTTCATGTCTTTTAAAGATAGAAAATAAGAAATGTGTAAAGAAGGTAAGGTACAAAACCAAGCGTAATCAACTGCGGTAATAAAGCATCAAAGATATTAATATAGACTTTCTGGTCATTTCCAAACACTAATTGGAACAGACAACAGCTGAAAGGTTCTGCTCACCTGTCACAATGTGTCTCTCTCTTTCTTTATGTGTGCGTGTCTCTCACCTGTCACACTGCAGACCCCCAAAACCGTCCTTACACCGGCATGACCCTGCTGGCTGGGCTGTCAATCAAACACGAAAACACATTAGCGTGCACACAAATTAAAAAGCCGATAGCTCCAATAAAACACTCCAATTAATTAAAATGTTAAATATGTATCTACATTCATTTTTCACATTCACGAGAATGTATTTTTTATTATATATTAAGACACAAAAAGGAAGAGAAGTGTATGTGCATACTGGATGTAGCCTGGCTTGAGTCACCAACACACGACTGGCTGACGGAACCATGTGGGTCACATTCACAGGCGATGCAAGGGTTCTCTTCCTCAGCGCTTACCTGGCAAAAATGGAACATCAACACAATTCACGCTGGCTCGTCAGGATGAATTTCAAATAAAGCAAGTAGCTAAACGCATATGTGGCAAACCTCAGTAGGCCTGTAGTATCCAGCAACGCAGCTCTGACAGTTTATGCCTGCTGTATTTTCACGGCATCCAAGACAAACTCCACCCCCTCTGTGTCTGCCATGGACGTCCAGGCTGAGTGATAGGTCTGCTACGGTCTGATTGAAGTAGCACTCATCTGCCTTGCCATGGCAATTACACTCTAAAAACAAAAACACACAACGTTTAAGAATTTCTCCATCCAAGTACTATCCATGAATGTTATGTTCTATCTTTAAAACATTGCAGGATCTCCTCCAGGCCTTGCTTTCTTGACATAAGGTCCCCTTAGATGACCATTTTAGCTATTCAAGCCTAACTTAATCATTTTGCTGTATCTTTTTAAATACAGCAAGCATGGGTTCTACTGCATGAGCACATTCAGGTCCCGCATGGACTGCCTCTGTAACAATTGCTTCTTTTATTGCTGTGCCCGTCAGGAGCTTAATGTCCTGTCACCTTAGCCATTTTGTGTCAGTATCAAGGCAGACGAAGCAGTTATCAGGCCACTGATAGACACAGGTGTAGCCTTTGTGAAATAAAAATGAAGATTACATGTTGTAACCCTAGCTTTATGATGACAGGTGGAAGCCTCTAACCTCATTTCTGTGCTGATACGTAGTTGATGATGTTTAATGCATGCAAAGGTGACTCTTGACGGCTTCATGCAGTTCTAGATCAAACATTAACCCGGATTGGCTGGCAACAATCTAAATTTCCGTGGGCTGCTTCACAGTTCGGCTCCATAAAGCTTATGCTCATAGAAGTTGAACAGTAAGTGCTGTAGTAATATTACAAAAGCTTTATCAGTTGACATGTGGTGTGTGGGCACATATGCAGTAAACACAGACTTCTACAGGACTATAAGAAAGTCTGATAAGGGATAATTAGTCAAATCTTTTGTACAGTGGATGGGAAGTATGTAATTAATGTTCTGTCTTACGTTCACAGACATGTCGAGTGAGGAAGGTTCCTGCCATCCAGGGCTGCTGGTGGTAACCAGGGCAACAGCGATCACAACTCTCCCCACATGTGTTGTGCTCACATTCACAGCTAAATTTCTATAAAACACACACATGCATTCACATCCAAATAAAAGAAGACAGGCATTAGGAGTTGTAGTTTCCAGTTAAACAAACTTCAGCAACTGTGTTTAAATAAATGAATCTTCTAATGTCCGGAAGCTAATTGCAGTGGCAGAGTGGACACAGTAGCAATGATCAGACTGAGGCCATTTCTTCTCAGGCACTGGCTTGACACTATGTGCGATCAATGCCACATACAATTGAAAGTTGTACCACATTGTTAATCACACTCTAGTTTCCTAGATAACCAGAAAATGTGCAGCTTGCCAATGTGACGTACACTGCAAGATCCTTTGTACTGTAACTAGCCTTTAATTTTATCGGAAACAACACATCACAGCAACTAATGTGTAAAGTAATAGTTATTACTATTACTTTTGAAGAAGAGAAACACGTTCAAAACTAAACACAGTCAAAGTAGTATGTAGCAGGAAATTGGCCAACTGTGAGGTTCAGTAATTCAATTTAGCACTTTATATAAATTGGCTGATGGGGAGAGTGTGCCAAAGAGAACAGCGCACAACTGTGCTGCCAGAGCCAAGTCTAGATATTCTGGCTCAGGTGAATTTGCCCTTTTCATCTGATACCTAAGTCTGCAACTTTGACTTCAGGCTGCATCTTTGCTAAGTGAGCATCATGACAAATGATCTGTAGATCGGCAACGCATCATCACACAGGTCTCCACCTCGTCTGCATTTTGAATGTTTGGCCTGGCCTTTACTGAACTCAATGATAGAAAAGAAGTTGGTGAGAAAAACTGGGGCTCTTTACACATCAGTGACATCACTGATTGTCAATGACATCATCACCAGGGGACCAGACACTGGTGTCACATCTGAGTTAGACTTCATGGTTGAGCCTGAGGACATGTAAAGGACACAGTACAATGTGTGTGTGTGTGTGTGTGTGTGTGTGTGTGTGTGTGTGTGTGTGTGTGTAGTGAAATAGAGAAAGATCAGGTGTCTGGTATCAAACGCTCTTCTGTTTGAAGTGACATGGGAGACGCCACTTCTGTGTGTCACCTGTGTCCCCTGCAGACAGTCACACACACATGCACACTCTCTCTCTCTCTCACTCACACACAGAGTGTGAAATAAGGCTGTAGATAAAAAGCTGGTGCCTGAGGCGACTCCTTGCTCCTGTTCAATAGTATTGAGGAGCTCCATTTCCTTTGTGGTATTGTTAACTGGACAGAGTGAGGGAAACCAGGAGCTAAGTAATTTACCTTTGTACCAGTGTTGAGTGGACAGGCTTTGGCGTGGCCGTAGCAGATACACATTCCGCCAACTGAGATGTCCTTAATTGAATAGTAGTACTGAAAAGAGAAAGTGCAAATGGTTGAACATGTATACTGAGTTGTAGAGTTGTAATGTGCATGTTAGAGAGGCGTTATTAGAGAAAGAACTTTACTTCTTTTGATGAGAAAAGCATATTCTGACCTAACAATGGTTGTCTCCAACACGTGTAGCGTTGCTGAACAGCACCAGGTCTGTGTCTTAGCTATACTGTTTAGTCCACTTGAGTTTGGTGGTTTTTCTTTCAAGGTTTTCAATTCCAGCAGGAAGACTTCTAACTGGACTTAAACGTAATTAATAACTAATTAATTAACTAATATATTTATTTGATAGATTATTGCAACATAGTAATAGGCAAAAAAAGTTAATGGTTAAAACAATTAGTGTTTGGATATCAAAATTCATTACATCATATATCATTACATTACTTACTAAAGATATCCACAATTAGAACAAATAGAACAGAACACAGCAGAAGTCTGTGTTATCCTCACCCGTCTTGTCACAATAGGATCAATTTCTTTGGGGTCTCGGACTGTTAGAGTCATGAGGTCAGCGTTCAGCGTTCTGATTCGTTGAAACACCAGCCTGATGTAGCGGGCGGAGGTGAAGTTCAGCAGGGTTGGGGAGGGGTCATCTGCGCTCGGACGCCCATTGATCAAAGACGCATGGATCTATAAAGAACGGGAGACAGAGAGAGACGGGTGAATACTGATGTGTGGGGGGCAGAGAAACCACGAACCACCAGGAAAATCTGTGTCTATCCCTGTAGCAAACAGAACTGAATAACCTTTAATCTTATACCTTGGAACAGACCAAGCAACACTTGACACAACAAGCTGCAGAGAAACTGTAAATTACCACTGTTTTTGTAAATTGCACACTATGTAACATCTAACATGGATCCTAGTTTTTAATTTTAGCTCTAAAGAAATTTGACATTTTATTTTGTAGTTGCCTTTCTCTGCATTAATGTAGAAAAATATAAGCATTCATTTACATTCCTCATCACCAATAATCAACAAGCAGCCACATAATGAGGAGTGTGAGAGGTTCTGTCTGCCTGCATGGCTGACTGTCCATCTGTCCGTCTCACTAATGTGGCCAAAAGCAACATTTGGCATCTGCAAAAAAGTCTTACAGAGTGGGCTGACCGTGTGTGTCGCGTGCGTGTGTGTGTCAAGGGGGGACACTTGATGGTTGCAAGCTGCACACTTGGAAGTAACGAAGGAGATGATTGTGTATGTGTGCGCGTGTATGTGATGAGTGGGGGGGTGACATTGTGAATGTGTGTGCGATGCTGTGACACATCGCCTACGACTCATTATGGTTTCACTGTGATCAGACGGCTAGGGAGCTGTCAACCACACACACACAGTACATGCACATATTCAGACACCTCCATCGTTACTTGCAGCTCTTGACATCTCCCAGCTCGCACCCCCTCTAATGCTCCCCCGCAGGACACAGACACATACAGTACAAATACAAGAGAAAACACACATGAAGCTCACACCAGTGCAGGCATGTGGAAGGGCATCCACCACTACCCATGTAAATGCATGCACACATACAGACAGGCAAGTCTACAATTAGATGCCTGTGTGGGAAATGTAGATGTGATTAGTCTGTTTGAGCAGCAGTGTGTGTTTGTGTGTCCTACAGTCTGCTTCTGCTTCATTAATGTCAGTTGCAGCAGACTGTCCCTCTGTTCTATAGGGTGCAATCACACACAGCTGATCAAAGCAACATAATAGTCAACAGCAGTGGGTCATCTACTTGTGTTTTCAATAGACTGGAAACCACAATTTTACTAATGATTTAAATTATAATAACAGCTGTGCCGATTTTAAATGGTGATTTGCATTGGTTTATCAAAACCAACCTAGTTCTCAAACCTCACTTTTATGACATTCTTAACATTTGTATTTTATTATATATACAAATGTAGAACTTACTCTTTGTTTTATTATCTACTATCTATACTATTAGAGATTCCATAACTGTGTGCTGAAAGGTGCAGAAAACTTTTTCAGAAATTTAGAAACTAGATTCAGAATAATTCACAACAGTGACCAAGACCTGAAAATAGAAGTTGTACCTCTCCATTCTCCAAGGGGTGAATCTTTGAATAAAAAGATGTACAGATAACTTCATCGTCTCTGGTGTAAGATGGAGGTCCTTTGCGTGGATTAATGTTGAATCGTGTCAGGCATTCTGTGTCTGTGATAGCATAGTACTGCCAGGGGTCAAAGGTAACTCCATCTATTGACCGCTCCAAGATCCAGTTACCTGCAAGCATGAATATTAATGAAGAAAATAATGATAAAAATCAGTCAAACTTGTGGTTTGGACAGAAGTAACAGATCAATAAAAATAATGATAGACATCCAAAGCAGTGTTAAGGTCAGCTACTTAAAATACATAGAAAATTGACAGAATGTTTGTACATCTTGGGGCAAACTATGATATTTAATCTTCTGAACTGATTAAATTTAAAGCCAATCCAGTTGATGGAAAACCAAATAAGAAAATGGCACTAAATGTAGTGCATATGACCAGCCAATAGCGATACTAAACACCAGCCAGCTATCACTATATGTAAGAATCTTTTGTTATTTAGACATTGAACAACCTGGCAGCAGTGTAAAAATATTACTTTCTAAAGCTGAGTGAGCCAAACATTGGCTGTTAAGTTTTGCATTGTATTAATGCTGTCTGTTTACTGGTTTTTCACCTGTATACAAAGGGCACCTGCATCCAATAAAGAACCGCCATCAGAAGTGATGGTTGTGATGGTAAAGTTAAGACCTCAATAAACATCTGCACATCAGCAGCTTTCATACAACTACAGTAAAATACATTTTATAAAGGGAGCTTAATCCTGCCAATTAATGGTGGATTCTCTGTGGGAACACTTTATGCTATAATTACTGTGTTTAGCTGCTGAAAAGCTCTGTTGATTGAACTTCAAACACATAGCAAGCACCTGACAGTAGAATCAAAACCATATTGTTAACACTTAAGACTGTGTGGCTGTCTACACACGAGCTATAAAGTAGAATACTCACCTGGGCGAGGTGAGTTGGCTGCCTTGACAATCACATAGGCAATCTGGAACACCTGAAAGACCGAGAGGGGGAGAAAGGACTGTAACCTATAATGTCCAGGTACACATAGAAACAAAGCTGCTGAGCAGAGGTATTAGTAGATGTACAGAATACTAAAATTACGTGCGTTATTTGCCAGTAAAGTGCTATTTTGGTTAAACTTTCTTTCAGTTTGATCGCGTTACATTGACAGACCTAGAGACAGGCGGGCAGACACATAGACAGGCCCAACCACTGGATGTAGGTCAAATGCTAAGTCCCTGTCTCCTCACCCCATCCACTCCCCCTGTGAGTCTCCCTCTTTCTTCTCATGATGTGGGAAACAGTGTCACATTGCAGCAATTAGAATAGGGAGAAAGCTACGAAGTGTGTGTATTTCAGGGTAACCTTATAGCAGTCATTCAAACCCCCCTACAAAGAGTCACTGTTACCTGTAGTCATACAGAGGACAGGGTGCTGGGTGTGTGTGTGTGTGTGTGTGTATAAAAGAGCTCCCAGCGGTAGCTTGTAATTCGGTGACAGCTTTAGGACAGCTAGGCAGCTCCAGCAGCTAAACATAGATGAATGTAGCTAACTAATGCTTGTGTGTGAGGCTGCAATGTGCCATACTCTAGGTTTTGATCAGATATGGATCTGACAGTTTTTCCCCCTCAACACAGCAGGACCAAATAAACCCAGCAATAACTGTCCTGCCAGAAATCACACAGTCGCTATATAAATGTTAATCTCGCATTGGTGAGGTTTAATGCCAGATAGGTGCGGCTTATAGGACGTTCACGTCATGAATATATCATATAAACCCTCGGTATGAAATATAATTGCTGGATTTTCCAAAATGCCTTTTCCCCTTTGTATTGCAGCCTCCTCCCCTTGTAATTCTGAGCAAATGCTACTGTAAAGATTATCAGCAGGCTTCATTTGAGAGCCTGCTTGAATGAAATAAAAACAACATCATCATTGTCATCATTTAGAATGCAAATCTGAATTTATAGAGGTCACTCACTAGATCAAACACACATTTAAAATAAATTGTTTAGAGCGTAAAGTTAAGAGAAATAATGTGCGATTCATTTATGCTCCAGAACCTGACTTTGTTTTTCCACTGATTAATAATTCTCCAAATCGAAAATGAACTTCTGACTCCAATGTCTTATTTTTAAATTTCATATATTCATCAAACTTTACACTAAAGGTGTTTGTGAATAAATTGCCTACATTCCTCTGCAGGCATAACTAATGAAAGCTATTAATTGCATGCATTTCCAGATTCCACAAGTGTCTAGTTTTTAAGCAACTGTAATCCTTAAAACTGACAAATGAACAATTTAAATGTTTTTCAATTCAGCCCATTTAGGCCTTGGGTCCAGTATGGATGGGGCTCCTATAATTATATGGACTACAGAATCCATCTTCAGTGAGGTTTGGACAGGGTGACAGCGGTTTAGCTGAACAGGTGGTGTTTACAGGCCATTCACATAGAAATGTGATAAAATCTCTCAAGCCTGATAAACCTGCATCAAAATTCAATTCACAACCCGTAGCTCACAGAGGTGGACTCAAATCTGCTGACACACTACGATATAAAAAGTGAACCTTGTTCTATTCAGACATCAACAAGTACATGCAGGCATTCCATACGGACACAGGTGGCTATGACGTAAAGGCAACAGAACCAAATGCAAACTCGTTAAAATTTACTGTCTCTTCAAATAAAAATGTGTTTACATCTCACTGGACTAATAAACTACGTCCTGGCCCTGTTCTAGTGTGAATCACCCCATATCTCTGCCTGCCAAACTTAGTGCAGCCAAACAAGCAGCAGATACTCAATGGATCCATGCAGTCATCGAGTTATAAGATCAAAATTAACAATTTGGGGAGAAATGTTAAATGCTGCTGTACTTTGAATGACTCTATGGCAGCAAACACATAATAATAATGTACAATAAAAGGATGTACAAGGTGGGGAAAAAAAACATTGTGTTTGTCACGTTGGCTTCAGTAGTGGAGAGACTGCAGTGGAGTGTAGCATATATACGAAATGGCCTGTGGATAAAAACTGAGAAATGGCGTGTAACAGGCTATTGAAATCCATTCTTTTTAAGTCTGTTTCTCTTACTGATCTGCCCAAAACATACACAGAAAAAATAAATAAAACAGATACACACACACACAGCTGCACATACACTTGGTCATAAAATGGCCTTAAGCCCTTTAAACGGGGTTTCTTCTGCACAAAACACCAGATGCTGCAATCACTAGTACATTCTTGCTTTGGCCTGAGCTACGGTCCACCATTGCACCAACAAAGTTTCATTGGGTACAGCAGATGTTTTCTCCATTCTATTATGAATTAAGATATCATCTCTGATTTGCATTATCTGGGTGTCTATGATCACGTACCCTCATTGTATGGAGACAGGGAGTTGTGGGTAATGAAAGTGACTGACAGCATCTTTAGGTTCAGACGCATCAGCATACAAACAATTACATTTGAAGAATTCATCTGAAATGAACATACAGACATCAACTCTTCTACTCCCTAACACGTACATACACACACCACCAGCAACACATATGCATCATCAGCTCAGACGATTTCTCATTATTTAGTCTTTCCGTCCACAAAGCCTCAGTAATAACAAGAAGGGAAATGAAAGTGGTGATGTCACAGGCAATAACCACACACACTAATTTCTAACTAAGATGACTGTGGGCACAAGGGAAATTCATCGCACTGGAGGGTAAATAGATTTTCATTGGACTGATCAAGACTCCCACAAACAAACACACTTAAATCCAACTGAAGGATGCACATATTCAAACACAGACATTATTGGCAATGGTTCAGTCCGTCAATTCAAATCAGCCTCAGGTACATTGACTATTTCTTGGATCAGTACAAAATTGATTGAAGTAATAACACAGAGTTGCTGGACTTGATGACAAAAGGATCGCTTTCAGGCAAGCCAGTTGTGAAAACCATTTTCTATCCAACTATTCAATATCACTGCAGGAAAGTAAACTGGATTATGTTTTAAAACACATTTCTGGGCAACACCGAGGTTGGATGTGGAAGACTTTAGGTACAAACAAGCAGCTGAAGGTATATACTTTGTAAATAATAAATGATAATCATGTAGTTCTTGAAAAATAAGTGTCAAGAGTCAAATTAAACGGCAACAATTCTAATTTTATGAAATAGATATACATGAAATATGCTATGAACATGAACAGCGTAGTCGTAGTGAGATGGCTGAACCCACTCAGGTCATCATGGAGAAAACTATACATAGCACCAACAGGTTTGGCAAACAAGAAAAAGACATTTTCCTTACCTACTTATCAGTTACAGTATACACACACACACACACACAGGGTATAGTTTCCCATTCAATTTGCTGCTTGTCTTGTCTGCCCATCACCTGTTCAGAACACTAATATTAAGGTCAGAAGTGAGTGAGAAAGTATGTGGCCGAGTAGATTTATTCACTGATCCTGCCGCTGCAGTGACAAGTGTGAAAATGTGTTTTTGTGAGACCATATATAAGAGAATGTATCAGTGAATAAATCTACTCAGCCACATACTTTCTCACTCACTATATATATATATATATATATATATATATATATATATATATATACATACACATACATACATACATACATACATACATACATACATACATACATACATACATACATACATACATACACACCTCAGCCTACTCACCTACTTAATTATGCGTTCTGACAAATCATGAAATAGACTGAATTATTTTTCAAACGCAACAGACTTTTGTGAACTAATGTTTGTACCTGCTTTAAGTCCAGCGTGATCGTCACATAGTGGTAGTCCATTCCATTTTGTATAGACGGACTTTGCCACCAGCGGTTTGTCCCATCAATGGCATATTCTATGGGATGATGCTCTGTCCATGCACACACACACAGAACAAGCAAGCAGTTTAATGACAGAGGTAGATACGTTGTTTTGTTGTATTCATGTCTTGTATAGCCGAAGGTCTATTTAAGGCTTGAAAACTGTTTGTTGTTCAAACTAAAATGTTCCTCTATACGCTTCTATAATTTTGACTCTGCAGCCCTAAACTCTAGATTTCAAAAGCACACTTTCCACCTAGATAAAAGCACTGCAGATTTTATTTCACAGTACAGAATCAACTCTTGGGAGCCATTACTACTCCACACAATAGTTCTAATGGAGCAGGAAGATAACACACATTATTAAACTATGTAGAGTTTATTTGTGTGTGTGTGTAGGCTTGTGTCTGTGGGTTTTTTTTTTTTAAGAGAAGATGCAGCATTTAGATTGCCTGACAGCTGTCAATCATCTTGGTATTGTGACATTCCTGTTAAAAACCATAGCAACTATCGGTAGGCTCTAACCACAGTTAAACTAACTCACTGAATTAAGAATTAGGATGGTACAGCACTACTCAGTTTGTAGAAAGGGTTAAGCTTTGTCTAACTATATTAAATGACTGGTACAATACCAGAGCAGAACTAAACTGATAGGAGTTAGTGGCTTAATAACTGGAAGGTTTATGGTACAAAACCTGCATCAGTGTCTAGGAGTTAATGGCTGGTTCACTGATAGATTAACAGGTGCAGTTAACTGAGTCACTGACTGACTAAACAACTGTCTTGTTAAAGTGGTTGAATTATGAGAGTATGTTAATATAGTATCGTCATCTTGTCACTTTGTAATTGATTCTTCAGTTAATTTGGTAATTATCACTCCAGACAAAATGACTAGTTAACATCTGGCCAATTGGGCTGTAATTAACTAATCTACCATGATTAATCACTGTAATCACGATGCCACTATAAGTCTCACTGTGTGCGCGTGTGTGAATCTTTACCAAATGGTATTGTGCTCTTCTGGTTGCAGATTCGACACTGAGGGTTTCTAACAGGCTGGCCTGGTACATGCTCCACCAGTTTACAGAACATCTCTGGACCCATTGAACCACAAGTAGCATTAGCTGTAATGTCGGCCATGGACGCCAGGTTCAGCACTGCCGGAAACAGTCCTGTGAAGAAAACATATGTGACTAGACACAAAAGAGTATAACAAAAAAAATAAATTGACAAAATGCATAAAAGGCTCGGTGGCTTGTCCTTGCCCTGCTAGAATCCACAAAAAGAAAGAAGGTCTCAACTACTAAATTGAAAAATGTACATGAAAAGACACATGACAAGCAAATACACACAGAAATTAAAGTTCTTTATAGTATAATCAATCATCAGCACAGGTTCAGGTTTTTTCAGAGAAGTTCAAATGTGAGGTCATCCGATCTGTTCTTCTTCAAAGAAAAAGGTTTTCAGTAGTGGAAACACCGAGCACAACCTGCTTCACATAAAGGTCTTTTATTTGAAATCATTAAAATTCAGTCATCTCTGTGTAGAGAAGGGAGCCGACAAAATGCTATATCTGTTGTATTGAGGTTATGACTAATTAGCCTGGAACATGAGGAGGAGGGCAGGTGGATTCTATCATCCAAGTTAGTTAATCTGTGTGTATTTTTGGTTCAGACTAATGCAGTAAAAATAATTTACCCCTCACACAGCAAAAGCAGCGTTCACTTCATTTCTGGAATAAAACGAGCACACAGAACATTTTGGACAACTTTCAGCTTTACAGCTGGCTGTGAGCTATGGAATGGTACAATAGCAAAGCACCGTAAATTAGCATTTTGTATCCATTTACTTTCTATGGATACTTATCACTTTGAGGATCACAGATGTAAATAGTGGAAAACATAATGAAAACACACTGCTGACAAAAGATTTTATTTTCAGAATAGTCATGTATGAAACGGCTATGAAAATACTCATGAGCTAGAGAAATGGTTTAGTTGTGGTGGTTATTAGAATAGTAGAATGTAAATAGAAGACACAATTTAACAATAACCTTCCATATGCTCCTTAAAAATTAAGCTATAACCAACAGAAAGATAAAAATGTTTGAAATTACAACGTACATGTTCTTATATTAAGACTTAGCTTGCACATTAATGGATATATATACACATACTGTACAAAGTAAAACGATGTACATAGACATTATTAAACGCTTAAATACCTTAACCAAAATGCAGCAACGACCCTCATGGTCATCAACAGCCAACACGAATGAAGCAAGTGCATATCCACAAGCTAGCGGGCTAACAAGCCAACTGACTAAAGGCTAACAAGCTAACACCCCAACTGCCTAAAACGACGAGCCTTAGCAAAGCTACGTATTTACTGTATTACTCTGCTATCATTATGTTAATAAAAGCGCAAATACTTAGATTCATGAAAAGGAAGCAGGGCCACGTTTATAACGATGGTCGCGTCAAACCAATTTCAGAAACGGACAAAATGGCGGCCTGGTGACGCAAATCAAACAGGTGAGAGGCTATTAGCTAACGAACGACACGTCCCGGTCCACACTCCGCACCAGTTGGTGGCGTCCATGCAAAAACCAAACAGAAGAAGAAGAACGAACAGGCGTCAGGTGAGAACACAAGCTTACAGAGAGAGGTGAGAGCAGGCAGACAAACAAACAAGGTGACCAAACACACAAACCATATGCAAAGCGCAGGCAAGAAAAGCCCGACAATTGTACGAGTCCTTTATATGGGAAACTGAGTGCAGGTAGAGAACCAGGAAGTGAAGCCGGAAGTGATATCACTACATGGGCGTGGCCACGGCGCGAGAGAAGACTTGAATCACACAAAACAACAATCTATGGCACAAAACTAACAACAGTGACAGGAAGCAGTTGGAACCACTGAAGGTTGAGAATTATGGGTTTAAAAAGAAAGCAAAGCCACAAACAGCAAAAAATCCACCACTGCCCTATGTCAGAACACAAATGGAACTTTAGTCATTTTGTTCCAGTTTGAAAGCAGGCACATCTGTGTTATTTCAAAGATTTCACGCTTGTAGAACTGAAAGTACTGGAATGCTCCACATGCACATGTTTCACATTTCCTGTCCGGACACACACAAAAAATAAAAATACAAACACATGAATGCACAATATTTCATCAGCCATCCCAGTTCCAGTTTAAAGCCACGGTGTTTTACAGTCACACAAACATAAACACAGATGCAAACAAATGTACTGTAACTGTATACAAAGAAGACAGACGGACAGACAGGAACATGACAAGAGATGCACTCGTGAAAGTTGTGTACAGTCTGAATGTGTGTGAATGTGTCCAGCTGTTGGGGCAGATGTTAACTGTGAAGAACATCTGAGACAGACAAAGCCTCCCAGTCACACATGTACACATTCCCACACAGATATTCATATCACTCAGTCAAACCCACACGCCTCTCAGTAACTGAGCGTCTACACCACTTACTGTAATGTACTGTGTGTGTTGTGTTTGTGTAGATGTTGACAACTAATTAAGTCAACATTTGAGATCGTTTTGGAGCCTGTGTGCCCTCTAGTGCTCAAAAGTTAGCTTTAATTCCATCAGTAGACATTAAAGAGGACACAAATTTAAAATAAAGTAACATGAAGCGTAAATAAGAGCCTACTGCGTCTCTTCAGAGGAGCAAACAAAATGTGTTCACCTTCTCTGAAGCCGTGTCTCCAACCCAGGAAATATCTTCACCACGTGCCAATTGAACAACGATCCTAGTTAAGGCCTTAGAACGAGATGAAAACAGTTGCTTTGATGAGCACATTTGTTACGGTCCTTCTCCGCACCGCTTATAACTACTGCCTACTGCCTACTGCCAGGAAATCGAGCCAACAACTTGCTTAATACAGGGTTTTGATCCGCAACCTGGAACAGTCCCTGGCCAGATACAAATGTGTGTGGGAGACTTTGCAATGCTTAATTGTGGCATTTTACCTTGATTTGAGACTAATACCAGCAGCTTCCTGTGAGCTCCCTGTGTGTGATTTAGAGCATCACAAGGGATTCAGATGAAAACTTCATTTGTTCCTAGTTTAACCACAGTGCGCCCCACTGCTATTGCTTTCAAACTAGCTACAATCTCACACATATTTCAGTTCCCTATTCCTGCCTGGTTGTTGCCTCGTCTAAATCACAGAGGAAGCAGTTGAGATTGCATCAGTTAAATAACATTACCCAAACTACATCGCTCGCCCTGACGCCTTGCAGATCTCAAAGTGAAGCTTTACAATCAGACGGAAGCGTCATTTCAGTGACTTTGTCAAAAGACACAGCAACAGATGGTTAAACGTGTTAACATCTACATCCAATCTCAATGAATGTTCTGCATGTCAACACCCAACAACTGGAATGGCCGACCAGGACTACAGCTAATGATCACACACCACACCAGGCATATTTAAAATGACTCAGAGATGACTTCACAATTACTGCGGCCCAATCCATTAGCTGTACAAACAACTAATGGATGTTGGATGGATGGATGTTCGTTGCCATAACAACTCCCACTAAACATCAAAATCATTTCTTGAGAGGATCTCATCATGTGTTGGCCTTAGAGTTTTCTCTTGCCTTTTACGTGCAACAATGAGGTGAGATAACAACAGAGAAATGAAGAGGGGACGGATAAAGGCAGGGTTTAGATTTCACATTCACTGAATGACAAGGACACAATGAGTGTCTGCCTGTGGCTCTTCAGCACACGCACACACACACACACACACACACACACACACACACACACACACACACACAGGTTCATCACCTTCCATTCTTTTCTCTCTGCTCTGATAACCATGGTAACCCACCTGTCTGTGTGTCCGTCTTGGCCTCTCTCCCCCCGTCTCCGCTCCGGGAACCAGATATCTTCAAGGATTTACTGCCATACTGGCTCTAAGGCTCTAAATTACAATCCTGTCAAAATGTATAAATGTAAACAAAATGGCCGTGGCAATGTCATTACCAGCGAAGCCGCTTAACACTGCAACATCTCAAGTAAAGCTTGTGTATTTATTTACAGTAGATAATGCGTCATCTGGGAATTACTTGTTTTAATTATGTGACAAACTCGCTTTGGTTATCACCTAATCCATACGTAAGCCTCATAATAAAAATTGTCTCTATGACAACTGAACAAGTGTCGCATGGTCCTGTTCCTCATGCACCAGGCAGTTCAGCAGACCCTGTGTTTCAAACTTAGGAAAAATTCAAATGTAAGCTGGCTCCCTGCTTTTATTTCCATGTACAGTATGTTTCTGTACTGTAGTGATTACAGGCTGAGGTTGTTGAAATATGCTGCACATCCATGTGATAAAATGCAGAATAAGGCACTCGTT
Source organism: Macropodus opercularis (assembly GCA_030770545.1). NCBI lineage: Eukaryota > Metazoa > Chordata > Actinopteri > Anabantiformes > Osphronemidae > Macropodus > Macropodus opercularis. The sequence continues at coordinate 3,175,087 of CM061112.1, forward strand.
TAAAAGGAGAAAGGAGTTTTGGCCACGCTGACCACATTTTCGAAAGCTTGGGATGACAGCAAATTTGTCTCATTGCATAATCTTATTATATTATGAATCAAACTTTATTTGCTTTTTGTGTGATGGTAGAAGATGACTCTGCACTGCCTGCTTTGTGTGTGTATGTGTGATGGATGTGTTATTGTGGAGCTTTGAGGCTAGATGTATGCTTGATGGAATAAGAAGAAGGTTGAAAACGACAGGATCATCTCTCTCTGTATCTCTCTCTCTCCCTTTCTGTTTCTCCCTCCATCCTGAATAGTTGGAGGAAAGAGAGAGAGAGAGAGAGAGCTGTGGAAGGAGAAAAAGAAAGAAAGATTGATGTAGGGAGAGAGATGGATGGAGGGATTTTCAGAGAAAGACAGAGTGTTGTTTAAAAGGGTCAGGGACGGGAGAAGAATGAGGGATGAGACCGAGATAATCCTGTATGCAACTAAACACTCACGCACATATCGATACCTCAAAATGTGGATGTGCATTAAAAATCCATGCAGAGTTGTGATGCAACTATGAACACACTCCTCAGGTAAATACAAATGCAAACATATGCATTTGGACTGTTTCTACAGTAAATGTGCAAAGGCTTCATGAGAATCTGCAGTGAATGAGGTCCAAGCCACTGGAGGTAGCCCCTGCGAAAAACAGCGGACGGCAGAATATCACGGAGCCAATCCAAACATTCATCTCTCCTAGAAACCTAATCAGGTTTACTCTAAACACCTGAAATGTGATTTCTCTGCTGCGGCAGAGCCTCAGAACCAAGCGAATCCAGGAAATGGGTTTTTAACCATTTAACAAGGACAGAGGAATTCAATGCATGTCCCACGTTATGACAAATACACTCAAAACGTCTTCATGCTGGTGAATCGACATTGGTTCTGTCTTTTCTCAAACGCTCCGGATCACAGCTTAATTATCTGATCAAATCTCTTGTTACGACGAGGACACATGAATTGTACAAGTCTGGCTACAGCAGCTGCCTTTGTTTCAACATAGTCAAATATCAAAGAAGTATCAGCCTCTGCTTCAAACAAAACTATGTTTGGATATAATATTACAGTACAAGCTCCCAAGGCTTCAGAGTTATGAATCACTCACACCGATACCGAGGCTCTTTATTAAGGAATTAGCTTGTGACTTGAGCTGGGAGAACATTAAACAGCAGCTTGGCTGATAGTAACTTTCTTCATTTATTGTTAACCGCCCTTCACTCTTTATTTCAAAATGCAATTGTTGCCGTCTTGTTTAATTAACTCTGTGTAATTGTTAAATGAAAACAAAGAGATCACTGTGATAACTGCAAACCCAAACACTACGATCATTTTCCTCCAGATAAGAAGACGTTTCATTGTGACGTCTTTGTCTCCAGGTGTAACAAAAGTCTTTACCAGACTTCAGACATGCTGGTGTCCTCAGTGAACAATTTCAAATGTCATGCGGAGAAAATGACCTGGACTGAAGCCCGGAGATCTTCTGTGGTGAACTGAACACTGTTGAGATAAGCGCTCTTTGATTCCTCTGTCTTCTACGTGTGAGCTAAAGCATTTTCAAGCATATTTGTCACTGTCTCTTGAAATGTCACAGAGCATACATTCATTTTCAATGTTCATAGAGATGTTCTGCTTTTTTGTTTAGCTTAATATGATCCAATCGGGGAGTTAGAAAACGTGTGTGAATCCATATTTTGTTTCCCAGTATGTCTCGCTGGCTTTACATCTGACGGCCGTGTGGCCCGCCAGGGGTTTGGGGGAAAGCTGAAATGAAAACTAAGTCAACATCCTGCCCTCACTAGGACTTCCTGCCCAGGGAGTCTCAATGTGTCTGAGAGTAAAATGCAAGCAGACGGTCACCCTGACTTAAAAGACAGGACTCTCTGTACAAAGACTCTACAATGTGTGATTGTTGGTCACAAGGTTCAAGACATCATGCAATCTCACTTCCCGTATCTCTTTTAATCGGACATCATTCCACAGAAAGTCTGCCTCCCAAAAAAAACACTAAGATCCACACTAAACTGAGTCCAACTTCAATGTTGAGTGGTTTCATCTATGAATTACAAATACTAAAACTAGAACCCTCCTCTACTGTACACGTTGCTGCGTCTCCTTCCAATTACCACCCACTTTCAGGAAATTACAGACCTGAACGTTGCTCTTTTCCAGATGGCCACACAGAGGAATGAGAGGGGGAGACTGGCTTTAACCGGGTGCCTGTGTGTTTGCTTACTGTCTGACTTTAATGTGAAGAATTTTTAAGTAAGAACCAGTTTAGGGCTGGACATTTGTTAGTGATGCTTCAAGTTAAAGAATGAACATCCTCACAAGAAGTGTGTGTGTTTGTGAGGGGCTGATCTGCTAGACACTCATAAAATCAGACTAAACAGGAAACCACAAAGTTGTAGACAGTTAATACCCTGCTTACTCACACACACGCACACACAAACACAAGGTCAATGATCTGACCTTGCCTGTGGGAGGCTACAGCGATCGCTGTGCCCCAGACTGACGAGTGTCTAAACCAGAGTCTCCACGGAGCTGCACCGGTCTGCATGTAGCAGGTCCAGTCATCTGGTGAATGCTTTTATCCAGAGCGACTCACAAAGCAGACATAACAGCACTGAACATTGAATTTGTAGTGAGGACAATTAAAAGCACTGGTGATCTGCGTAAAATGTAAAGGCCTGTGCTGTAAAGGTTGACACTGTCATGAGTTTTCAGATCGTGGATCATCCACGTTATCATCACCGGATGTTAATAGTCTGGTGGTGGAGCTGCATGTTGTAGCTGAGAGGAGGACTCAGACTGATCAGCGTCTCCACACACCACCACAGGAGATCCATAAAGTCCTGCCTGTGTGACACCACCACCGTAAAGATTCTTTATGTCATCATTAATGTCAACACTGTTTATAATTAATAAGTGATCAAATACTAAAATAATAGCTTCAGTCTTGTTGAATTCCTTGCACTGACGTGACCCAGAAAATGTGAAGTTCTCCCCACTACATAAAACTTCCAAGAAAGACAGAAGAGTGAGATGATGCTTACGCGCAATAACTCCTGGATAAGTGGTTGAAGTGATTTAGCAGAGCTCGGACCAGACAACAGTAAATCTATGCTGCAATGGGCCAACTCGGTCTCGCTCGCTGTCACATACACCCACACACACACACACACACACACACATAAAGGGTCCAGACCTGATGAGGCAGGGACGAGGACTTTACTAAATCATCCTCACGAGACAGGATTTGAGAACAAACTAATCTGTGCTACCTTTGGTTAGTATCTGCAGCCAAGGCCATCACACACATACTGTACACACACTGCTCTCTCTCTATATATATATATATATAATATATTTATATTGCACACACACACACACACAGGCAATGAAAACAGGCCAGTGAGTAGATTTACCGGAGAAAGCAACTTGACCTCTGGCCCCTAAGAGATTTATCACGGGTAGAGGATCTAATCTTCTCATAGCTTCAGCAACTGCAGTCTGCAGGCAGCAGCACAGCAATAACAGCAGAGAACAGAACAGGATACATCAGGACTGTTGTGTTCTATTCTGTTTGGTTCTGCTGTATTTGTACTGTTCCGTTCTGAGAAGATTAGACAGAATAGAACACAACAAAACAAGAGAGTAGAGTAGAACACACGAGAACGCAACAGAATACAAGCTTGGGGGGAAAAATCAATTTGTGCATTTATCTTTAGCTCAGCAGTTGCTTCTCCTTCACTGCTGACTGCTCCTACTTTAAGTGAAAAGTGGACCCTGGAGATAAAGTCATGCTTCAGCGTTGGGCCGTCACACGACGGAAGCGGCCTCTAAGTTCCCCACAGAAGCTGAAACCTTCCCAGTGCAATATGAAACACTATGAATACAAGAGCCATCCAGAAATGTTCACATTAAAAACATGAAACCTCCAGATGGGTGGGGTCAGAGGAACCGACTGTCGGCCAGCTGGCCTCACCAACGTCGTCATAGCTGAACACTTTTCACATTCGCTATTTTGAGTCACTCGTCAAGATTTTAAAATTAGATATGTAGTACTGAAAAAAGAGATGTTTTTAAAATACTGATTACAAATTCCGAGGAGGCTGAAGCTCATCACACCTGTCGCTTGGCCACAGCCTGGACAGGGCAACATGTGACTTTGGTGGGTTTTAGAGGAGCTATAGCAGCTCCTTTGGATTTGTGTTATTAAGTTTTTGTTGACTTCTTCCTCCAACTCATGTTTTGTGTGTTTTTGTGAGATTACAGGAAGATGTGAACTAATTGGAATTCTGTCTGATTCCTGCATTAGCTTCTGTGAGAAGTGAGACTGTGTCCGGTTACCGTGGAAACAAAAATGTTTATACTGTATGTGGCAATGTCGAGTCCGCTCTCAAGAGAGACTTAAAATCCACCAGGAGACTTGAAATCCTTCAGGAATGCTGAGAGGATCATCGTGGACCCAAACAGGACAGGGCAGATGTTGGTCGCGGCTCAACTGGATGGTTTCCAGCTGCTGGAGGCGGACAGACAAATGGAGCTGAGGATCCCTGCCACTGGTTGTTTCAGAGTTCGGCCCTCGGTCTGTCGCTCCAAAAAAATCCACAGACTTGATCAGTGCAGGCCTATTTGCCTGATTTGAGATTTCAAGGGACCTCTCACCATGTTTCATTAGTTTAATTAATATATGTGTGTATCATGTGTCTTGTTGTCAGTCCGTTATACTGTATGTGGGACTTATGTATTTACATGTTGTACATCTTTATGTAGATGTATATTGGGAGATAGTGGGTCTGTTTGTGGGTTTTATTTGTCAGGTCAGGAAATAACGCAGCCGGTGGGGTCACAGGAGATTGTGGGTAATTGGAAAAACAGATGGATGTGCATGAGCTTCCAGGAAAAAACTGTTACCACACAGATCGAAACCGGACGCACAGGCTACAACATTAATTCTGTTGGTCTCTGTCTGTAGGCCCCGTTTATTCTTGTTGTATTCTCTTTCGAAACTCCTACGTTTTCTCCCTCGTGTCACAGTCCTTCTCCTCTGTTCTCCGCTCAGTTGACTCGCACAGAGAGAAGGGAAGCGCTGTGCAGTTGGCCCAGGCCTAGAGTGGGTGGATCCATGGGGGCCAGTCAAAAAAAATGTGTACAAAAGGAACAGCCAGTAGTCGTGAGTAATATTCACCGTGCACACACCCCCAATTAATCCCAGTTGTTTCCTCTGGGGAAGAGCCTCTTCACAGTAGAGAGGAGAACATGGAACGCTTGCCCCGGAGAGACTGATGGAAGCTGGAGCTGCTGCCATTAGTCTCTCTGATGGCTCGCAGATACTGAAGCTGGCTGCACGGCTAAGATGTTAAGATCAGCTCAGTTTCACACAACATTTAGTGCGTCGACTTCGACAACATCACAGAAACGCAAAACGGATTTTAGACTTTGTTCAGCCTGGATCTCTCCACAGGCCATAGCTTTCTAGTCTCTTATTACCTTTTAGGCTTAAAGTGACATTTTTATCAATAACTTTCAAGTTGTTTGCGTGATTTACACTCGTACGTTCTTATCTTCGTTTGCCTGCACGCCAGAGGTCAGGAGTCAGGGTCGGCAGGGAACCAGAGCCTGATGTCATCTGGTTTGATTTGAGCTGCCCTATTAACATTTCAACATGTCGTGAGAGGAAAGTGAAACTAACAACTTCAATCATGGCGGCTTTCAGCAACTTTGCCATGTAGCAATTAATCATAATACTGCATAGCTTTGATTCTAACATGTCAAAATGCCTGCACTGATCAAAAGCTATTCAGCTTTTTTTTTATTTCTCCAGAACATGCACTATGTTCTCCTTAAGGCGAAAGCACAACATTTCAGTGTTTGGTGTTTGTGGTTAATGTTTCATGTTTATCCATTTCTCCTAAATATGAACCAATGCAAATGTAAAACCCAGCATCCATCAGACGGCTGAAACTGAGCCTGCTGGAGTTAAGAAGCTATGACACTGCAATAAACGACGCCTATGGACTTTGACAGAGCTGAGCTACAGGTCGCTGACTCATCGTTTCTGACCAGCACTGATGACCACACATCTGCTATTAGCTGGCCCCAAGCTACCGCTAACTGCTCTGGCACAGGGGAACTGCTCAGACACGAGGGTGTGAGGAGCCAGAGAGTTTAACAGATGATGGGCCCTCAATAGCAGGTCCTAAAGTGTGTGTGTGTGTGTGTGTGTGAGAGCTTGATGCAATAAATGGAGGCAGCTACTGAAATGAGAGTTTTGTGTGTTTCACTGGCGTCTGTCAGGAAGACAAATCCGATGTAGAATAATTCATGATAAGAAAGACCAGTTCAATAACGTCTGAGAAACCGACCTTCCCACCAAGAATATAAAATGTAAAGAGGCAAGTCTCCAAGCCTGTAGCTCTGAACGTAATAAACCCGGAGCACGTTAATCAACATTATGAAATGATCTCCTCTATGTCAGCAGAAGTCCAGGATCTACTCCCCGTTCATACTGTGTCATTCTGTGTCAAAAGAAACAACAATGCGGCGAGTTTAGAAAGTCATCAACCCTTCACGTGGCAGGATAATAGGCACAGAATCAAGTAAGAAAGAAAACAGTGAGAGCGACAAGAGAAGGTGTTTTGAAGAGGAGGGGACGGAGTGAAACTGTCCGGTACCTCACGGCTCAGACGCTCAGTAACTACCTGTACTGTGTGTGTGTGTGTGTAGAAAGAGCAAGGCAGCTGAAGTATATAGCATTCATTACAGTGTCGCTACAGACAAACTGCTCCCTGGACAGACATTGATTTTCACCCAATGGATCTCACTGTTAGCAAACCTAATAGCTTGGTGGGTAATGGTACATGTTATGAATGAGCCCCTATAGGCTGGAGAGGAGAGGAGATGAGAGGAGATGAGAGGAGACGAGAGGAGACGAGAGGAGACGAGAGGAGACGAGAGGAGAGGTTGATCAGCTGCTGAAGAGGGAAGAGGTAACTCGATGGCGGGATGTGAAGAGGTGATTACTCGAGGAGAGAAACAGATGAGGCAGCAAGAATGAAAGATAATCAGGGGTTAAATGAAAATGAGAAGGGGGAGGGCGACTAGCAGGAGGAGGGAAAGGGAATAGATCAGATGAGAGTTGAAAGGGGGGGCTGCTATTTACCATTACTGCTAATAGGTTTCAAAAGGAAGCAAGTCGTTAGCTAAATGGATTGGCCCTAAATGACACATTACCATGTTAAAGGCTTATTCCGCTCATTATTGGAGCTCTGGTTCCTTCATGCATTAGCTGGTACTGTAAGGTAGCACCAATGCGCAAACCTGCAGCCTCAGCAAACGCACACATCTCAAACAGACAGTAGCAAAAAGGTCCATGAGAAAAATGTCCCGGTCAGTGCTCTGCTCTGGGTGAGTATGGAAATCAGAGCAGGCACAGAAGACGTGTTTTTCCCATCAGGAGACAGGTTGTAAAAGTCTTTGGTTGGCTTTCTAAGTCGTGACACATTTTTCTCCCGTCACGCGGAGGAAACGTCAGCCGTGAACCCAGTACGTGTCTACCAGCAAGACAACAGGAGACAAAAGGCAAAGACAACAGAACAGAATGTTTCAGAGCAAAGTTCTGCTGCCGAGTCCAGTCACAGAACAGCTGTTTCTCTGCAAAGGCTGTCACACACACACACACACACACACACACACTACATGCATGTCTGCTGTGGAGCAGATGGGGATTTGTGCATTGGACACACAGATTTGAAGGGAGGAAAATAATGACAGACACATGGAAAATGTTTGTGTGTCTGCTTGTGACTGTGTGGATTTCATTGGAGATAACTGTTACTAACACCTGAGAAACTGTTCTCCAGCAACAGCGAGCTCACTAATGGAAACACTTCGTTCCTGTTTAGGTGCCGTGTAACGTGTACGACTCACCATTGAGCTAAGTGTTATGTGTATCTGTGAGGTCAACGATCTGTGGCTTCACATGCAGCTGTTCTGTCACCTAACACTAGGCCTTGTTTTCCACTCAGCATCATCTTGTGATTGCAGTCTGGGCAGATCGATGTCGTGCAGCCACCAGTGCTGTGATCACCTTTCTGGTTACGTCATCGACAGCTGGCCAGTTACCCACGGAAACACGTGGAATGCATGTGCAGCGGCAAAAGACATGCACGGAAAGCGCTGCAATCAGATAACACACCAGAGTTTTAGGAGTTTGCAGGAGTTGGTTTAACTATAAATATAACTGGAACCTGGACGAGGTTGCAACACAGGTTAGAGGAAACAATATCTGATTTGGCTCCTAATAAAAAAAAACTACAAACAGAAAGAAGAGTACGAGAGCAGAACAAAACCCCTACGAGTCCGACTAACGGAAGACTTTGTTAACAGGGTCCAGGCCGGCAGAGGACAATGAGCTGGTTGAGCTGCTAGAACAGAGCAGTGGGCTCCTCCAGGAATAAATGTGCTGACGGACCACCCACCTCCCACCTACTGTCTGAACAAGCCTCGGGCTCGGCTCAGTGCTTAGGTCGGTGTTCCTCCACGGGGCCAAACAAGGTCAGCAGAAGAAACATGAGATGTGAGACTCGCTGATATTAAAATATGACAAAACACTGATATTTCCTCCACATATGATGATGATGCCGGTTGTCTACAAAATCCAGCTTTTTTACAGATGAAGATTTCATTAAGGGTCTTTTAAGATCAATTTGAACTTTGACCTCTTGGCTTTGTAGAAGGTTAAAGGTTAAATTCACCTTGAGGAAGAATTTCCACGCATTGACTGTAAATAACCACTAGTTTACTGTGGTGACGTTGGACTGTAATAATCATGTGTATCTAGCATTTAAAGCTGCAACTCCAAGTAACCGTGTCGTTTTATTAACATAAAACAGTTTATACAGCTGTAAAAGCTGTAAAACAGCTTTGTGGTAATGCTGTGCACCTCAACAACAAGACAAATGTCTGGTTTTGACCTCATTACTCGCCTACACAAGGCCAAGCATTATGAAATAATTTAACAAAACACAACTGCCTGGCTACATCTCTAAAAACCTTGCTGTGGCCTGAACACTGCAATAATTCACTCCACACTCGCAGCCTACTGCCTAAAATTCCCTGTTGTCACTGGTCTATTACTGCGACTCCGTGGCCTCCGTCCGTACGCACAAACACCATTTTTCACATATTTCATCTCACGTCGGATGTGAGCATTCGCTCCGCACTAGGCCCTCTGTGAGTTCGCCTTGCACCAGAGTAATGGAAATACAAAAAGTATAATGGAAATGTGAAATTACATACAGAATATGTCCCGTTCCCTCTGTGTGCACCCACGCGCTGATGAGAAAAGCAACTGGAATAAAGCATGATGCCTCTTTCCCCCTCCTTGACTCCAGCTCTGCCCCTGCTACAGTTTTTCACTTCACGTCGCACACACTCACACAAAGAGCCGTGTGCGTGTGTAAATGTTAAATCCATAGCTAACCAGGCCAGTCTAATAGACTCTTATACCTCTGATGCTTTATCAGCTCAATCACACAAACATTCAGGCCCAAAATAATGGCCTTTCTGTTTGCTGCCTCCTTCTGTGTGTGCGCTTCCATCTCAGAGCTGCGCTGCAAACACTGTGTGTGCGCTGCATACAGATCTGTCAATAAAGCCAGACAATTGCTGGGTTAGGGAGCCCTAGACTTTCCCTCGTTCATTTATCCGCCTGTCAGTCAAGCCAGCTGTATGTAGATGATTTTAATTCAAAGTTACAAACTACAGAAAGGAAACAAAATCAGGGCTTCTGTTATTATTACTAGATCAATTATGACTCATCTACATTTAAAGTTTAAATTGGGCTTCTGTTTAGCATCATAAAATGATTTTACCAATGATGGAAAGGCCACAGCTTGGAAGAGGAGAGGATCCAAAGTGGCTTGAGCTTGTAAAGGCAGCCAGGTCAAGTCCAACCTTATCAAACATGTCTTCATTAATACTAAACACATTAGAGGCACCACAGCCACCTTGTCTCATGGTGCAACCACGGCGTGCGGAGCTCTGGCCTCGTCTTCTTACGAGTGACGGAATGAAACGGGCCGCTCTCGTGTGGACCACACAGCAGGCTGAGGTCACGATAACCACACGAGGCAGAGGAGCGAGACCCAGAGAGGTCAAAGTGCGAGAGGTTAGATTGGTTTTAATGCCGAATATGACAACAAACAAAGGAATTCTGCAACTCGCTCTGTTTAATACACACGTATCTTATTCTTAGCCCTGTGTTGCGTTCGGAGGCTGTGGGTGATTTTAAGCAGCCACTGAAACCAGCTGGTATCAATCCGCAGCATAAGGAGTTCAGAGAAACCCTGGTCTGACAAGAAGCCTCAGCTCAGACGCTCTGACCACATCCCACAGCAGACAGGCCCACAGAAGTGTAAAAACCAGCCTTTGAAACATTTGACGTCTGATACAGCGAGTTTGCTGTTGAGGGTGAGGGTGTCACAGAAATGTCTTGTTATCTTGTTAACTGACTTTTAAAAGTGTTCCTAAGGTTTATTATTACTAATAATAACGACAGCAGACTAAACGTAATTTGCTTTAGGTACAGTCGTTTCATTATAAAGCCACAGCAGAGCAGCACAGAGACAGGAAAGCTGATCACTTCAACGTGTGCAGCCCGTCTGTGCCACGTGAGTCACCGTTGTTTAAAGTCTAACTGTGCCTGGAAGTTTTACTGTACGACTAATTCAAGGTTGTACGTGACAAACTGATTCGATCTCCGTGTGCAAATCAAGGCTGCGTCGAGCAACTTTTCTTCTGCTTTGAGGCCAGATCCTGTTTTCGCCACAGACGTCTACATATATTAGAAAGATGCCTTTCTGACAGCTCCAACCTAGAACCTGGGCGTCAACCTGCCGCCAGTCTGCAGGATGTCGCTGTTCAACCCATCGCTGTGCAGCGTCTCGATGGGCCACGACTTAGATGAAACATAATGAGAGTCTGGAGGAAAACAGCCCAGGCACCAAGATCAACAAACTGAGAATTACTTCTTAAAGTTGAACTCGGAAAACAACACAGTGAAGCGAAATCCAAGCCAACCAGAGCTGGGGGGGCGTCTGTCTGGCTCTCAGTCTGACTTTGAACTGGTGGTGGCAGACGGATTCCTGCCCTGTAAAAAACACGCAGCCTGCTCTCAGTGTGTTTGCTGCGGATAAACAGAGGTTCAAAACTGAAGTGATCTGAGCTGGAACAAAACAATAAGACCCCCAGAAACCAGCAGCGAGGGAGAAGCAAGACAAACAAACGGAGGCCAGGCGTTGAGCGCAGCTATGGCCGCAGAGGTTGTGAGTGGTACTCCTGCACAGGATGAAAGGGAGGAGGAGACGGGGAAGGACAACGGTCCATTATTGGCCCAAATCAATACAGTACATATTACTGACCTCTTTTTTGAAGACTAAGACGGGGCGACAAGAGAGTTTTCAGCTTTTGGCTGATTAGAGCAGGATGTTGAAGACAAGGGGACAAAAGAGAAGGAAGCCACATGAAGGGAGAACATGAGGAGGGAGAAGATGAAGAGATGGACAATCAGGAGGCCGAGGGATGAAAGGAGAAGGAATGAAAAAGCAGAGAGGGTCCACAGACGAGAGGATTAGGAGCAGCAGAGGAGGGAATGTGTGTGTGTGTGTGTGTGGTGGGGGGGCTCGTTATTGACACCATGTGTTACCGCAGGAAGCTCCCTGGGAAAATACAAGCACCCAGAAAGATCAGAGAGCAGGACAGAGACGAGTGAACGACAGAGAAAGAAAGATGAAGAAACAGAGGTCACTGCAAAGTCTCTGCAGCTGCAGATGTGCGCGTCTTAATGTGTGTGTGTGTGCTAACGTGTGTGTAAGGGTCAGCAGCCTCTGTTATAGCCGCCGCGCATCTGTATGTCAGGCATGCGATGCTTCAGCCACAGGGTCGTAGTGTCAAATCTCCTCGCGAACGCAGACTCGGCTTCATCGATTCGTAACAGACGTGAAAACATAAATATATAAAATGAAACCTGAGGAGTCTAATTATTCCTTTACACGAACAGCTGCAGCTCAGCCTTTAACCTACTCGTCAGATCAATTCGAATTGTTCTAAAAAGGTAGTTTTTCAGTTACGACTTTTATTACTTCTAGATTCAGCTCTTTGCTGTTCAGCTTAGCACCTGAAAGCAAAGATGCTGCTGGAGTCCAGTTTACGGGCAGCGGCAGCGGATGTGAGCGTAAATGTATAAGGGCCAGAGTGATGAAACCTTCAGACGCCACTGGACCAGTGCTTCACAGTGAAGACAGGTCTTTCAGATTGTTTGTCTGCTCGGGAAATGCTCCACTGATAAACACTTCACAGGACCAAAGCCTTTAATTAATTCAGTTAATTAAAAAATGAAACACTCAAAGCTGTGAGCTGCATCCACATCTGAGAAGTCTAATTGTACTGTATGGTATTTGGTAGTAACTAGTAACTAAGTGCAGTATATGGTGCAGACGCGCTGATGCGCTGATTCATCAGCTCGTTCCCCGGTTCTCTGTCTCAGCCCACAGTCGAATGGAGCTGGGCAGAGCAGCTATTGTGTCCCGGGTAGAATTAACTATTGATTTTCTCCTCAGCGTTATCAATGGCGTTCTGACAACAAACCAGCTAGAAAACACTCACACTCCTGGGCAGACACACACACACATGCACGGAGCCAGGGTTCGTTCTGTGCACAGAGCAGGTAAACGCCAAATATCAACACACGACCGCAACAGGCTCACAAATACGCAGACAATGATAAATATGCAAACAACATGTCTTATCACACGGGGTAGCGCATGGTGTTTGTGAACAGGCGCAACGCTGTCGCAAAAGATGTCAAAGGTCACGAGACCAGCTCCGTCTCTCTGCAGCTTCCTCTGGGTTCCGCGTGGACAGGAAGCACTCGGCCCCGCTCCGACTTAGCACCTGGCTAATTTTAGCTGCCACAGGATCCTTCACCTGTTGGTGATCACGTGGCAGCATATTGGTTTCTTTGAGGTTTGGGTGGGCGAGGCCTTCTCCTCTGTTCTGTCCTTTTGCATGTCCTCGTCTCCTTCTTCTCATTGTCTAAAAGCCTTTTTCTGAGTTTGTCCAGGCCTGAGAAAAACCTGGTTCATTCCATTAAATCCACTCTGTTAAAGCTCGGCTGCTTCCACATTGACATAGACTGAAATCAGCGTGTTGAAATGGGATGAATTCCCCTCATCTGCCCTCTGATGGGCAGAAAAAGCTTTTCTGGATTCTGCTCACATTCACATCACTTTCAGTCCGTCTTGGTTAAATCCACATTAGCATAAACGTATAAACACATGTGCAGAGGTTTTATGGACAAATTAACTGAGCTATATGTTTGGCACAGATCCTCCCAATTAGGAAAAATATTTCATAGGTTCAGGCTGCAAAGTCCAATAAACATCAACAGGGAAATCAATTTTCCCACCTTTTCCTGAGATGGTTGCTTGTTTTGAAGCGGGAGCTTCCTGCAGGACAGCTGTGAATAAGTCACACAGGTTGGCTAAAAGGTTGACTTCTCTTGGTTTACAAGCCTTGTCTGGCTTCCTTCCACCATGTCTCTCATGAGCTCGCTTTATATTGATTCATGCAAACCATATTAACACACACATATTAGCCCGATAAGTCAGCTCTGCTGGTCTTTTATCATTTTCACACATTCTTGTCCCCTCACCGACCGGTCCAGGCAGATGGCCGCTCACCTTCAGCCTGGTTTGCTGGAGTCTTCTTCAGTAACAGTTTCTGTTCTCTACTGTTGCCCAGTTCTGCTCAAGATGGCTTCATTTACATATTTCAATTTCATCAGGACAATTGTTCAGACGCACGCCGCCTGGTGCTGAGCGATCTTTTTCCTGAGGGTCATTTTCATCTTGTACTGTGTGTTTTCTCTTTCCTCAAACCAACACAAAAGCTTTTTTTCTTTCCCCCCCAAACCTTATTTTGTTTGAAAACCTTCCATTTCCCCTGAACCCTCCTCCTCCTGATTCGCCCATCCTCTAACGCTGAAGTCTTGAACGCACTCTCATCCTCTCGCCTCCTCTTCTTCTCTTTCTGATTATCTCTGTGTCTATCTGGGCTCTGTCGCTGATAGAGAGCGCGCCTGCTTGACACGCCAGGTAATGAGGCTCCTCACGCAGATGGCCTCTCCCGCCCTCCGCTACGCGCTCGCTCCCTCTCTCACAGACAGCGTGTATGAACGCACGCGTCCTGCCTCTGCAGGTGGTCCAAATCACTCCTGGTTTAAACATTAGCTGAAGATGCTTTGAAGAGGATAAATAGGAAAAAGCATGACACGCACTACAATTGTCTCATCTTTCAACAGCCACCAATGCGAAACCCTGAAGTCTGCACACACACAAACAAAGTCTACACACACAACTTCTTCGTCTTCAAATACTGGGTGGGTTGTCTTCTCCAGCTCTGTAGCATTTAGCTGTTAAAACCTCTATTAATCCTCTGGACTCTCGTGTGCATCCCACAGTGTCCCTGCTGTCTATGGCATCACGCTCATGTTAAAGGCCCTAATGCACGGTTCCCATCTTATGGTGATGCTGTATGTTCGTGACGGTCAGTGAGAACATCTTCTACCTCCTGAACCACAGCCCATCACGTACAGGTCACACGTCATACATAACAAGCACGTGTTTCATAACACACCTGGAATTACAAGAGTGGGGAACTACTTGGCTGCAAACAATGTAACAGCTATGAAAACAGAGAAACACAGATGAGCTGAATATTACTTTCACAGCATCCAAAGTGCTGATTGATTAAACAAAAGAAATCTCTGGACAATCCACAGACAGTAACAGATCATGGACCATTTCACTGCTGAGTGATGTCTGCGATCTAATCTAGAGGAACACGTTGTATAAGATATTACTTCCAACCTCTAGGCATCACAGTAACTGCAGCTGTGTTTTGTCAGTGACTTAAAGTTTAATCACAGTGAATAACTTCAATCACTAAAACATCACTAAACTACGGGCAAGAAAACGCTTCATTAATGACACTCTTCGTGTTCAGAGCTTCTCGTTTCGCTGCTCAGAGGTGCAGCTGTAGTTGACTGATTGGCTTATTAGTGGAGGACACGGCGGCCGTGTGAGTGTGTGTCCGAGCCTCTGTGCCGTGTGTGTCTCTGAGGACTCACCTCTCTGCTGGGCTCGGCAGCTCTGCAGGAGAACCGCGGCCAACAGCGCGAACGGGAACCGCTTCATGTCGTGGCACGGCGCGCTGCGTCCTGACGCGCGGATCCGCGTTCAGTTGAATGTCGACGGAAAGTTTCGCACAAGTTGAGTCAGACTCGTGTGTGAGAGAGAAGCTCTACTCCTCCTCCTCTTCCACCCTCTCTCAGTGGGGGTTGACTGTGGAAAGAGGGGGGACAGTAACAATAAACAAGACATGGATGCACAGGATTGTATAAAGTCCACTACCAGACAAAACCATATAGTTACTACTATAGCTCCACTGTGTTGCTTTATTTGGCATCATCACATCACATGGACTAATGCAGTAGACATATAGGAACTTTCCACAGCTGCTAACGAACATAAACGTGTGAGGCTGATGACTGGGTCCATGAAGGGAGTTAAACTCAGCAGAACTAGAGCAGTTTGAAAAACAAAAGCTTTGCATCATCACAACGTGGTGCAGAAGGAGAAAAGAAAAGCAGACAGTGGCCGAAGTAAGAAGCAGAGCAGAGCCGAGTTCTGGTTCAGTAAGTCCAACCAGCTCAGGCAGCTCTGTTCTATGGCTCCTCCTGCTGCCCCACACAACTCACCACAGTCTGGGGCGAAACTTCAAGACTGATGACAAATCGCAGCCAGATGCTCCCAGACAGACATGAAGCGAAACCAGGCACAGATCTATGTTATTACTAAACCCAAAGAAGGGCCCATAAAACAGGATGTGGTTCATGTAACAACTGAAAGTGGGTTGAATATAGTAAAAGCAGCTTAAGCTAATGATGCAGATGCGTTGGGGTGTGATGTTAGACCTGCAGCAGTGAGGCCACTCGCTCATTATAGCTGTTTACTCCCTCTCTGTTGAAGGCTCTGGCACATTATAAAGTCACGGCTCGCCGAGCCGTCAGGCCCGTCACACACCTGTTCGTGTGCGCATGGCGAGTTACTTACTCCGAGCGGATGCTGTGAGTTTCCAGCGCCAGGCCTTCTTGGACCGTCAGACGTTGAGGGGCTGACGCAGAAGATGGGCTCCCCTCACTGGGCTCGGACCTCCGGGCAGCACCAGAGCGCCGCTGGGTCTCTGTGGGGCTGGGCAGCGTCGAGGCTACACCTGGACTGGACAGCGAGGTGAGTCGCATCACGGCATGGTTTCATTTATTCATTCACATATTCAAAACGTACTTATATCATAACAGAAACAATAACGAACACAAGCAGGGGGATAATTCAAAGCAAATTAAAAATGAACAGCTGCCCTTGATCCATGAAGTCATCGTGCTTACATCACTTGCTGGAGTGAAGGATGACACAGGACTCAACAGTGGTTTTGACCAGCAGGTGGATGAAGGAGGATGAAGAGATGCTGATTCTGACCCACCAGGATCAGCTGAACAGAACCTACAAGGAGGAAAACCGACTGGCCTCTGACTACGTGACCAACGAGGACCAGAGCTGTAACGAGGCGCGGAGAAGCAGAGCAGCATCTAGAGGCAACCTGTCCCTCAGCGTGAGGGAGAAGCCAGCTCCCAGACTGA
Organism: Macropodus opercularis; assembly: GCA_030770545.1. Taxonomy (NCBI): domain Eukaryota; kingdom Metazoa; phylum Chordata; class Actinopteri; order Anabantiformes; family Osphronemidae; genus Macropodus; species Macropodus opercularis. The sequence continues at coordinate 3,191,881 of CM061112.1, forward strand.
CCGGACCCAAAGAAACCAGAGCAACGTTGGTGGGCACCGGGCCCAGAACCGTCACCACAACATCAGCTGTCCCTCCTGCAGAGTCCCTTTGGTTACATTATGACGAAGAAAGCAAAGCCTCTGAACTGCAAGGTGAGAAGACGAACAGCAAGACAGAAGAGAACCAGAACCAGGGCCACACGAGACCCAACGGGCCACAACGAAAGCAGGGGCTGTGTGAGCACGAAGAAGAGCCTGTCACCAGTGTCCAAGAGCAAAGAGCGATCATGGACCCGGTGAATCCAGTTCAGAGCCCCAGTATCAGCGCCTCCTCCACCATCACTGCGTGGGAGGCCTCCTGGAACGTCACCAACGCTATACAGGTACTGAGGCGTGAGAAACGTGTGCCGTCCACAAACGTAGGCTCTCAGAGCATTTCACTGGATCGTTGTGCTGTTTGTCAGGATCTATAGCCGTCATGATCAAATGAAGCTGGAGTCAAAGGGTTAAAACACAGGGAAGCTGCCAGTCGCTAATAGCTCATTATACTGTAAACGCTGGGTCGCATTCAAACGCTGCACTCATGTAAATGTGTTCTTTGACTGAGTAACCGCAGCGTAATTGAACAACACGTCGCGGCACCAGGGCGTCAGTCCGGCGCCGAACGCACCTCTGCTGACAAACAGACGTGAGGGAGAACATTTGTTTCCTTTCAGGCAGGTCGTGAATTCACATCAAATGTTTTCCTGTCGTGTGCGAAGTGAACAACATTTTAATCAGCATACATGTTGTATATTAACAGGATGTTGTGTCGGTAAACAAACATTATATATTCCTGCTTTATTAATGCCAGTCTGTTTATCTAAGTGCCAAAATAAATTCTTCAGTGCCAGACAAAGTCTCCAGTTCACTGGTCTCTGATGGAAACCCGCGTGGATATATATATATATATCCCATAATACTGATTTAAAATTCCTATTTAAATTTATGAATTGTTTTTTCAGTGGCCTAATTTTCCAGCTATATTTGAATTATTTACTGTGACTTAATTTATTTACCTCTTTTGAGGGGGTTACCGTTGGTGTGGCTTAATGTTTTATTGTTTACCTGCAACACAAAAACAACCACATATGATGATAAGAGTTGTAGTTAATGCATAAAAAAACCATCAGTGCAGCAACAACAGGCACATTTGATAACAGCGCAACAGATGTCTTTAATAATTAGAAAAGAACAGCATCTCTTACCAAGGCTAAAAAGAAAATATGTGTTTTATGTCAGTGATTTACTGATGCCACTAAAACCGACTGTCTGCCAGCTCATAAAGTTTTTATTAGACAGCAAATATGGTGCCAGAAATGCAAAAACCAGCTCCAGCCTCAAAGGCTCCACAGGAATATGACTTTCATACTGATTGATAATGAGGCTACTTCACTTTATTTGTATTCATCAGGAACATGGCGGCCGTGGATGTTGTGTTTTTGACATTGAAAAGGAATTAATTTCACTGCCTGTGACTGAAGGACTGTTTGGTCACGAGTTAGATTTTTACCTTGAGCACAAGCTGGAGGGAAACAAAGAATGTCCCCATCATGTTTTGGAAAGATTGCAGTTACAGTTTTAGGCAGACGCTGCTGCTGAAAAGAATAACGGCTGCGGGTCAGTGTGGAAGGAAACGAAGGAGACTTCGGCAGATTCAGGTCGACACAGTATGAAAAGAAAACTCTCCCTCCCTCCTCACCCAGGATGGGCGGGCATCTGCCTCCACCGGCTGGCGGCCTGCTTCCTTAAAATGAAATATCACAACAATGAATTAGTTCACAATCAAGACGTCCAACCAATTAGCTTGACTTCATTTATAATGATGAGCGCAAACGCATCTTTGACACAACCTGTTCATATATATATATATATATATATATATATATATATATATATATATATGTATATGTATGTATGCTTGAACAAATAAGAGATCTTTGAATAAACTTAGGAATAGACTACAACATTTATCACGGCTGGGGAAAAAATGACACGTCACGTTATTTAAATGTCAAACCTGGCATCTGCTCGCGTCTGCTCCAGCTAATCCCCTCATGGTGGGGAGAAACATTTCCCTCTCGCTCTTTGTGCACATAGCATGCCCTCGCATATAATACTGTGCATGACCTAAAGGGCAGCAGTAAAAATCCTGCACTTGGGATTTCCAGACAGGGACAGGAGCTTTCTTCCACATTGCCCTGCAGAGCTTGGCTGCTCAGCGTCCAGTAGCGGGTGTGTAAAGTAAAAACATGCCCTGAATACGCAGATCCTGGAGGTGTCTTGGGCGTCGGGCCGAACTGAAACCAATCATTAATCTCTTCATGTTCCGCATCTTCTTTTGGAGCCAGTCGGGACGTCGCTCGTCTCTCATTGTAGCCCTTTGTGATTGGGAGCTGTTTCAGGTTGTGCTCAGGGAAACCGATGAGGAATTAACTGGCAGCAACACACAGAGAAAAAGAAATGCATCTGGAGAGAAGGGCAGATGAAATCACATGCTTGAGCTTCACTCATTTTTTTTTTCTTCCCCTCAAACTGCTTTCATCGCCAGCAGCTCCGTGTGAACATCAAAGCTCTATCAGCATATGCCTAACAGACACCAGTTACAGAGTAGCAACTTGAAAGAGAGAGAATTTGTGCTCGGCTGTTTATGGATCGGCAGCGAGTGTTTGTGTCTGACGTCTATGATGTGCTTCCACAACTCTCTCAGTGCGTCTTTGTACATCCATGTTCCGACGCTGAAAAACAGCAGCTCTGTCTTGCAGTGTCCTCTGATCTCCCTCCTCCCCTTCCTTCCTCAACCTCTTGCTCTCCCCCCTCCCTCACCTCCCTCCTCTCCCTCCTCCTTGCTCCTGTCTGTGGCGACGTCTTTCCCAGGGTGCGAGGCCTCGCTCTTCCCGCTCCCGTCGGTCTCCAGCATCCTCGACGTCTCCAGGCATCAGAACAGAACAGACTGTTCTCCTGCCGTGAATGTTCTTTTCTCTTCATTTGCTCTTTAACTCTTTTCACATTTGCAGCGATTGTTGCAGAAACAAGACAACGCTTCTCCAGTCTCTAGCTTGTTTTTCTAATTTTATACAGTAGCGCAGCCTTTGAATAGATGCATTTCACATCGTTGGAACTACTCAGTAATGAAGAGGATGTAATGATGCTGCAGAATAAACCCGGTCTGCGTTTAAGCTCTGCAGAGAGACTGAGAGAACCTTTCTCCTTTGCTCTCTCTGCTCCCTCAGGGGATCTTTGTGTTAGGTTTACCCTTCGCTCTGGTCCAGTCGGGATACGTGGGCCTGGTCCTGTTGGTTCTTTCGGCTTGGGTCTGTAACCACACAGGGAGGATTCTGGTGGCCTGTTTGTATGAAGAGGAACAAAGGTGATGTTTTAATCACATCACACTAAATCATTTGTTCCAGATTTGATTGTTGGATGTCTTACAGTGGAGGGTCCGCCTCTGTGTCAGCCGTCCGTGTCCGTCACAGCTACCAGGACATCGTGGAGGCCTGCTGCAAAGGGCTGTGGTCCAACTGGGCCGGACTGGGTGGTTGGATGGTCAATGTAGCTCAGGTAACAGGTAACACGCTGACATTTATACCCACACACAGCGGCCACGCTCTGAGAACCAGGCCTGTTTGTTTCTCTTATTTCAGGTCATCGAGCTGCTGATGACTTGCACCCTGTATCTAGTTGTCTCCACCAGTCTGCTGTCCGACAGTCTGTCGGGGTTGGATGTTCCTGCATCGGCATGTTCGCTGTTCTCGCTGATGTTCCTGCTGCCCTGTCTGCTGCTGACTGATCTCAGACCAGTCTCCACCCTCAGCCTGCTCTGCTCCCTGGCTCACATACTGATCAGGTCACGGTCAGGTTATGCTGTCTGCTCCCACCTGCTGCACTGCTGTTACTGGCAGACGTTCAGTTCACATTTGTATTTTAATCGTTTCATCAGACTGAAGTGTCCACTTCCTCACTGACTGTGTGACTTCCTGTGACCCTCCGTCAGCCTTCTGGTCATGCTGTACTGTCTGAGCCGGGCCAGCAGCTGGTCCTGGTCCTCTCTGTCTCTGACGGTGAAGCCGGACGACTTCCTGGTCTCCGTGGGCGTCATCATCTTCTCCTACACCTCTCAGATCTTCCTCCCTCCTCTAGAGGGCAGTATGGAGGACAGAGGGCAGTTTGACGCCATGCTGGGTTGGACCCACGGAGCTGCCTGCATCATGAAAACAATGTTTTCGTTACTGGTTAGTTGCTGGTTGAAAACCTACCATGAATAAAGACTTGGAAACTTGGGCTGATGGTTCTGATGTAAAACCACACATTCCAAGTAGTTTGCTATTATTTAAACAGAAAAGTCAGGCTGACTGATTGTTTAGTGTATTTCTTCTTCCATCAGGCCGTGTTGACCTGGGGGGCAGAGACCAGTGAGGTCATCACAGACAATCTGCCCTCTGACCTTCGACCTGCAGTCAACCTGTGTCTGTTGGCCAAAGCCCTTCTGTCCTACCCTCTGCCGTTTTACTCAGCAGCTGAAATACTTCAGGCGTGTGTGTTCGGAGGTGATCGCTTCTGATAAACGTGCTGTTTTCCTCTAGATACTGTTGAGCAGTTCATGCCGTTGCTTACGCCTTGACTTCTACCCCCAGACCCTGGCTCGTCACAGTCCAAACACAGAGGTCGAGCTGTGTCCCGTCCGGCTCTGCTCGTCCGCGGCGCGTTGCTGATGACGTCCTACCTACTGGCCCTGCTGGTGCCCAGATTCTCCCTGTTGATGGGTTTGACGGGCAGCGTGACGGGGGCGGCCATGACGCTCATACTGCCGTGTCTGTTTCACCTCCGACTGCAGTGGGGCCGCCTCACTGTGAGAGACCAGCTGATAGATGTTGGCATCCTGAGTCTGGGGGTCGTCTGCAGTGTGTCTGGGGTGATCTGCTCAGTGAGGAGACTGGTGGAGGGACTGTAGGATGGAGGACGGGGCAGGTTCCGCTCTGTATTAATTCAAACACAACACACAGGATCAGTGAATCTTATAAAGACATGTATAAAGCACAGCACAGATGCTACTTTCACTGTGAGTTAAGTCTCATTGTTAATTGTTTCAGCCAGGAAGCCCTTCGTGAGGCGCATATTTGTTTTTCTGGCACATGGTGCTTACACACCGCTGCCAGAGCATTGGATTTTGTATTCATTTTACTGTGCCATAAAAAATTCTGCTATTAAACTAACATGAAATCAATAATCCACTCAGCTTCAATGAGAGCGAACAGTGAAATGAGTACATGCGAGCTAAACGAGCTAAAGGCTGAACATCAACCAAAGACAGCATGAGTGTATTATGTGTATTATGCCTGGAGGTTGGACGCCGCAGTGTCTTTACCAGTGCAGTAGTGAATCAGCAGCGTCGGACTCCTGCATGAGGTCATAAGTGGCCAACAGCTTTCTCTTATTATATTCTGTGCATCACATTGTACAAATGATCAATATGTGTACACTGACAAACTGTAATCACTGTGAAATCTTGCAGTTACCATGGTGACATATTAAATATAGTGACAATGATATGAATGATCAGAGAGTTCATTAACTACAAAGAGACGCCACCAGTGACGCTGTCTTAACCAAACCATCGAAGTAAAAGTAGATTTGTTTATGATTTATTATATTTATTTTGGGAACATTTTAGAGAAATATTTCAGTTTGAAGAAAGTCTCACAGATTTGTTACATGTGCTGCGATCGTAGCTGTGCACAACCTCAACCCGACAGATCACCTTAGGGATGAATCCGAGCGGAGACTGAGAGCCAGGCCGTCGTCCGACATGAGTGTGTGACCTCACAAATGAATCAACAATGCCCATAAACGCTCTCCTGAACCTTGTGGACAAGCTTCCCAGAAGAGCTGAAGCTGTTATGGCTGCAAACGGTGGAGCGACGTCATGTTGAACCACATGGATCAGGAGATGTCACTAAGTTCGTAAACTGTAGATCAAGCTTTTAATAATTAAGCATTAGTGGGACAAGCTGCACGTTGCACAACATGTAGGTTTCAGAAATGATATAATTTTCCTCCTGGTGGAACAATAAATTAGAATAAAATCATAAACGATGTTTTTTTAGATACAGAAGGTTTCCTTGTGTTGTTGCGCGTGTTTTTTTATCTGACGCCAGAGTTTCTTACGGTGAGAGATGAATGGAGCGTGTGCGTGAGGGTGGGAGTAGCTTTGGCTGCGGTTCTGCTTGTGTTCTTCCAACACACTGTGGCCGTGGGTGAACGCAAAGAGAGGAAGGAAAGAAAAAGTTAAACGGATAGATTTTTCACACTGCTAAAAACATCAGAATGAAAATGTGAAAAGTGAGAGGAAAGAAAAATGAGCCGGGAAAAGATAAGACTGAGAAAGGGCAAAACAAGAGAAGCGAATTACGTATGAATTAAAGGTCAGCGCAGGGAGGAAGCTTGTTCCTTTAACAGTGAATGTACAGTAAACACAGGCGATTCAGGCGGTTTCGCTGGTTCCACTCTGTAAAACCTGAAACACCGTGAGCACAGCAAACAGTAAAGTACCAGACTTCAACGCACAAGTTAAATATCACGTGCAGTGTGGTGGGATCTGTAACACAGGACAAACGTATGCGGATGCTGACAGTCGTGATTCTGTCTCTGCACAGAATGTGCTGAACGTTTTTTCCAGGTTTACAAACTGTCAACCTTCTCATGTTACAGCCTCATTCCACAAGGTGACAAAATCTTTGAGCCGACCAACATGTCACATCGTGTGCGTGCGTGCGTTTCGACAGCGTCAGTCTGTCGGGCATCCATCGCTCTCGCTCGCTGCCTGTCACACACTCACTCACGTATGCACAACTTAAAATGGCCTCCAACACGGTGACAGGCTCAGACGCTGGATGGCAGCTCAGCTACGGTTCACACCTCAGCAGACATGTTGTGATGCACCGAGGCTGAAACGGCATCAAGGTTCGTGTTAGGGCGCTTAACGGCTAAAACCTCCAGCAGAACCAGGCTCAGGGTGGGCGGCCATCTGCCTGGACCGGTTGGAGCGATGGGGTGGAGAAGACACAAAAGAACAAGACGAAAAATCTAATTCTAAAGCCAGGAGCCGCCTGGAACTGTTGCATGGCTGAATTTCTGAATCGGGACACAGCTGGTAAATCTGCCCACACAGGGACAGCCTTCGCAGGAAACACGCTTCACGTGGGTAACACAGATAAGAACAGTGCCCCCCCCAGAGCAGCAGCAGAGGGTAGACAAGGCCCTGCTCACGCGATAGTGACAGACCTGAACTGTGAATTGCAGCACAAACGTAAATAAAACCTTTGAAAGAGGAAAGTGTGTGTTTCTCCTGCGGTGACTTTAAACATGGATATTCTCAGAAGGATGTTTTTGTTCCTTTCAATTTTTCATCATTATGAAAACAACATTATACCAAAGCAAGTAAAAAGAACAAACGGTCCCTCTGTGTTGAGAGCTTGTTGACCTCTGGATCTATTGATTCGCCATAAAGAAAACCTAATATCTTGTTATTGTTCATATCTGAACCCCAAATTGTATTCAATACTTGCATCTGTGCTGTTCGGTGATAAATGATACTATTTATATGCTGGGCCTTTGCCTTTCTAGTGGTTTACCAAATTACAGAGATGGTTAAAAAGCACATCATCACCGTGCAGAGACGTCCTCTTTGAAAAATGAGCTCCACGCCCGGCATGGATCATCTGGAACCACCAGATTACACAGGTAGAGTGTCTTCAGACCTTACTGGCTGTGGTCCAGTCTGCGTGTGTCATAGGGGTCAAGCTGAAAGGTTGATCCCACTGGAGCCAATTATGCACGAGAGGGATGCACCCACCGCTTCGGATAAAAGCTGCTGTGACTTGCTGGTGTGTCAAAACAAGCTTTTACCACCAAATATATAAACAAATTAAAGTGTGCATTTGAATTTTGCTGAATTTCTTTCTGGCATGACTCAAGTGTCTTTGAGCAAGTTGCTGAATCTAACAGCTCCAGGGTCCAACTAGCATTTTGATTTACCAAGGCAGGCTTATAGGTTTTCCAGGGTGAATTCAAATCCAAGGCTCTGACCTTCCTACACAGGTCAAAACACTCAAAGCAGCTTCCACATATTTTAGTCATATTGACAGAGCTTTTATCAGTTTTCACAGATGCTGAAAGAACCTCTCGGGTATCGTCACCCACCTTTATCAGTGCGGGGCCTTCGCCGCCAGAGGCACCGCGCTTCCCGAGACGACTTCACCTTCCTGACGAAGCAAATCAAGCGAGAGAGGAGAAGGGACGAGGAAGGAAGCCAGGAGGAGAGGAAGGAGAGTGGGGACGGGGGTGAGGACCGATAGAACGAAAGAATGACACAGATACAGAAAAAAAGAAGCAGAGAGATCAGAAGGTGAAGATGGAGACGAAGATTGACGACGAGAAAGCGAGAGCGAGGTGGCGCAGTAAACTAAATTAGCTTCAGTGGATAAGGAGCTCGGTGCTGACTGCCAACCCTGCTAATCCTCACATCTGGCTGGCGAACGCTCTGTGTGTATATGCATGTGGCAGTGCCACCGTCGGCTGTGTATGGATGAGAGTCCGTATAATGACTCATATGTCCACATGTGCCCATATGCAGTTTCCTGCGTGGGTGACTGGATGTAAATGTATGCGTGCAACTATATGTCACATGCGTGTGTGTGTGCACCTCCCACGCCACAGAGCTGCTTTCAGAGCGATAACATTGTTCTACTGAATCCGCCCCTCTGACACCTCTGCAGCTTCAGTTCGGTGGCTTGTTTCTGTTGGACAAAGACCACGTTGTCCTGGTTTTGCTCTCATTGTAGAAAACGGTGCATCTCCAAAGAGAAGAACTTTTTTTTTTCATTAATCTGGTGGATTCGAGCAGTTCTGGCATGAAGAGAAACTCTCTGCCCCAGCTGTTATGAACTATAGTTTATTACAATAAGCAGCGTTTCCTGTAGGAGAAATATTTGTGTTAGCTCTCTGAATAGAGCAGCTCAGATGGTGCAAGTCTGTGCAATATGAAGCTGGAGAAGCTTGAAATTTGGAGCAAATGCAAGCAGGTCAGGAGGAGGCTAATGTGATTATGTGCCCGTCCAGGCTCACATGCTGGGCACATTTTGGACAGGCTGCTCTGGAAGGTACGTGGCTGAAATCAAGAACGATCAAATGAAACTCACCTGCATTACTGCCAGGCAGCAGAGATGCAACGGACGGACGGACGGCGGATTCGAACTTGGCCCTGTTGAGTTTCTATTTCCTTTTCAATGCGTAGGACATCCTCACTATCATCGTTGTAAGAGTTCTCACAAAGCTCATCTCATCAACACGCTTTGTTCTCTGCTCTACTTGTGGTAGAAACACTCCTCAGTTCTCTGTCCACTAACATGACACCATTGTGTGTCTTCTCTACCCCCTCAGTACATTATGTAGCCACTTCTTTTCTGTTTCCCGTGTACAGTCATTACTAGATAGAACTATTGGAGTTGTTCCCATTTCCTGGTCCAAATTTCAGGTAACGGTGGAAAACCCACCAGTTCGGAGAGAATATCTTAATATGTTAATTTTGGAGACGTAGTGGAGCCTGCTAGCCGGACCTCTGAGCAGTCGACTTGGCCGATTCTAATGAAATCACTTTGGTCAGCTGGCACTGCCATAAATATTAAGGAGCTGTGGGCAGTCTTACAAGTCTATCTGTGCTGTAGCCGCTCGTTCATCAGCCCAACTCATCTGAGAAACCATCCCTGGCAAGGCTCTGCTTTATCTGAGCTCACCAGTCCACATCTCCCCGCGCTGCTCTCCTCACGGCACACGCTTCCTCTGGCTGTAACCAACTCCACTGTGCGGCTGCCAGAGACTGCAGCCACTTCCAAAATCCCTCAAATTGATCTTTTCATCCCAGTCACATCCTTTAAAAAGAGGAAAGTCCACACACTTCCAGGTTCTCACACCTGACAACTTCCCTGATTTTGACGTGTGCAGGCTTTTCTGTCTCGCCGTTTGCTTCTCTGTGGGACATCATATCACTCAAATGTCGCATTTTTCCATTTGTGCCTTCCTGCGTCAGATGTCACTGCAAATTTATGCCCAGCTAACCTGCAAGGTTAAGCCAACGTGAATGCTGAGACGCATCACTAGCAGCATTACGATAATTAAACATCCTGATGAGTGTGGGTCATATTTAATCCCTCGGAGCTGGAGGTTAGCAGATGTGGAGGAAACGTCACCAGTCAACACAGGGAAGGTTTTCTGTACGTATCAACCGGGTTCTCATCAGTCTTTAATGTCAACCTTGTATTCATTTCTTCTTTTGCACCAGTGACTGGAGCAGCACCAGCGTATTAGTCAAGGCGTCAGCAGACTTCAGCCAATGCTGAAGCTAATTAATAGCTTTAATCAGCTTTAAGGATGAAGCTTTACTACTTTTCAGCGCTGAACGCTCTCATTCTCAATAAGCACCGGTGGAACCGACCCGAGAGCTGCAGAACCCGTCATCGACAGGCGGCTACTGAGGGCACAGTGTGTCCCACCCGCGTGTTCTCAGTTATTTGAGCCCTGCTTTCATTTCTGTAACTATTCTTAATGAAAGGTTGTTCAAGGCTGTTCATGTCGCCATCAGTGGCCTGTTACTACGTGTTCATCTACAGGACAGGACCCAGTCGAGTCTAGTTTTTCCATATCTACGTTGCGCCAGCTGTGTTGTGGACAAACAGATGTTGATTAAAATTAATATCATCAGATATACAGATCCCACACACCAAGATCCACATCTGACACAGAAACACACACATGTTCCACTGAATGGCAGCCAAGTGTTTGTTGCACGTTATGAGGTCAGTCATTAGTGATATTGGTTCTCAGCAGCTGCTGGTCTGTCCTGGTTCAGCAGCAGGATGCGGGATGATCTGTGTGTGAACATCAGCTTTAAACCCTTGTCTGAGCAGATTTGTTGACGACTGCATTGCAGCCACTTTTCTGTTGACGTTTTACTTGATTGCTGCTACATTTTACTTATGATAAAACTTCCAAACTGCTCCAGCTGTGAATTCAATGAACAAACCAGAGGCCCCGTCTAAATATCAAAGCACTGCAGTGATGTCTGCCTGCAAACGTTCCAGATCTTCACAGAGCTTTGTTAGGCACCAGTGCATTCACCTGCATGAAACTAACACATGCACATTAGCAAAAGATGAGCAATTTCCTATTTACTGGAAAAACAACAGCATTTCTCAGAAATCCACAAGCTGATGGATTGGTTTGCCGGGTTCTGGGGTCTCACTGGGGTCACTGAATTTAATCGACGCACACAAGGCCGTATAACTTTCAATTAAAACTTGATTTAGCAAAAATGAAAAGTCACAATGGGAATATAAATCCCACTGAATGCTTGAGTGGAAAGTGGCTCCACATATTGTAGTTGGTGGAGATAAGGCTAATGCGGTCGTTCTTCGGGGGAAGTAAGAGCTGCGGTAATTTCCTGTAGAAACAGCAGCTTCCACAGGCTGCAGCAGTTAGTGAGACAGATAGTCCAAGAGAGAGCTGGGAAAACTACAACTCAGCATTTTTTACTTTGTCTATTAGAGGGCTAATATTGCATGATCAAGTGTGGGTCAGGTTCACTCCCACTATGTGCGTCTTCTCCTGCTTCCTCCGCCTCTTTCTGTCTGTCCATTATGTTGAGTGATGGGTGCAGAGTTTCCAGTCCATCCGATATCCACTGTCCTCATAACGTGACACATTTGGTCCCACAGTGAAAAGACACAGCTTCTGGGTTACATTGTACGATTAACAAGACGGTTTCCTTAAAGTTCGCTCCTACAGAAAACAACGTGTTGGTTCTCTCTGCCTCTTCGGCCCAGTTTCTGATTCTTTCTGTAAGGTGGTGGCCGCTGCTCTGCCTTCATAACTAAGGCTGAGACTGCGTTTCATTCAGTAGCCTTGAGCAGACGTAGGCAAGCATGTGTGGCGTCGTTGTGAGCAGGCACATGTTTACTGGTTTTCACGCCAGAGAGGAAAACCGTATCCGTCCTGCTCTGTGGAGACATATTAGCCACTAACATCCTCGGGTTTAATCTCTGGGTGGAAAGAAAAAACATAAACGCACATTTTGATCATTAAAGCAAGAGAGCTGATGTAACCAAGTTTATCTTTGGAGAAACTGTTTGCTGTCACCAGTTAGCATCGTTGTTTTTAGAGCAGAAAGAAACGTAGAAGCTGTCGACATAGATGGAAACAGCAGACGGTGCAAGCGACGAAAACAAAATCCTCCACAAAACACAATGCAACAATTAGTCTTAGCCCAGTTCAGTCTGTGTGTTGCAGGCAGATGCCCGATGTGTAACCTGTGTGTCTGTTACCCCAGTGTGTGTAAACGGATTAGAAACAATCAGCGCTCTGTGATGAAAAGACAATAGCGTCCCCTCCGGCTCTCTGCATCTCCCTCCCTTTCTCCCTCTAACCAAACTCTCCCTCTGCCGTTTCTCTGCTGACAAATTGTTTAGCAATTTTTCTGAGCTGCCTTTGTTCATTTCTCACTCATTTTCCTCACAACTGCGACTGTGTGATAGACAGAAGAGCAGCCCAGTGGTTATTAATCAGTAATTAGTGCGCTGCGATGTGTTGAGGATTAATTCACTGATTCTTCTCTTGCCCATCTGTTGTCGCCACACATACACACAAAGTCCCTTATCTTCTGGTAATAGTCTTGTCTGATTCCACGGTGTGTTTCACTGATATCTGATCGCACCGATCCAGCTGGACTCAGACTCCCTGCGGCTGCATAACAGTATCATCCTGGACTCTCTCTCAGACGATAAGCGGTGCGTCGCCTGCAGACCCACGCAGCCTCTCTGTGACATCGCTGTTTCTCTGCTGGAACACTCCGCTAGGTCTCCACGCAGAGCTAGATTAGGGACGTGCTGATTATTCATACTCAGAAGACTTGAAGCTGGTCTGTGTTGAGTCCACGGACGAAGATGCGTTGACTTGAATTCAGGTGAGCACAATCGTTTGACTGGGGATGAGGCTGGGTCTCCTGGTACATGAAACCACGAGTCTTAAATCTAAACAAACGCATCTTCATTCTCAAACTGTTACAGGCGTCGATCAAGACTGACAATCACAAAAATGTGTATTTACTGCAGCCCCTCTTCTCGCTCAGGAACAAACCTGCCTGTTCTGTCACGTCAGTGGTCAAGCGGCTTCAAAAGGCTTGACGCGATTCACCTGTCGGTTCACAGCGGCTTCCGCCAGGAGGAGCCGGGTTCCTGCTCCGCCTGTCGGCTGCGCTCGCGTTTCGTTTCTCAGCTGCTCGCTGCTTGCGCTGTGAAAGGTGAGGCCGCGCGCGACGCTGGCCTGTCACTGCACAGCTCTGTCAGTGTCACCTCAATAAATGCTTTGTGCTTCTATTATTAATATTTCAACTAAATCTAAATGTATCATTTAAACTCTATATTAATATCACAAAAACAAATAATCCCTTTAGGTGCAGTTATTGTGCTCAAGGGCACATCAGCACCGTGTTTACAGCAAGCAGTGTTCCTACGTTCACCCTCCTCATGTTTTATTATCTCGACAAAAGCGTGTGAGAGTGAGGCGCTGCTCTTGTAACGAGGGATCCTCCAGAGTAATGAAACTTGCCTGGAACAAAGAGAGACGTTCTAATATCAAACCGTGTCCCATTACCATAATAAGTGACCTCTTCTATTGGCTCAGAAAGGGGACGGAGCCTCAGCTCTGGCCCAATACAAACCCATCGCCGCGATAACAACCGGGAATTAGCGTCCAGTGTAATGGAGTGCAGGCAAAGGGGGAGACGGGCTGGTGGAAGGCAGGGTGTGGGTGGGTGGGAGACGTGTGCAGAGCAGGCGGCGGGGAAGGAAGGTAGGCTGGGTGGCGGGAGGGGGGACGTCAGGGAGGTTAGAAGTGCAGAGATGTTTCAACAAAAGGTCTCGTGTTGAGAAACACTCATTCTCCCTCACTTTCTCCCTTTCCCCCTCATTATCCCTCCACAGGACGGAGGAGGGGGAGGCAGGAGGGGAGGGAGAAATGACATTTTCATTTGTTCTTTTAAGGGCTCCTTATTATCACCTTTCAAGAGAAAGCCTTTCTTTCTCATCTCACTCTCTCTCTTCGTCTCTGGCTCCTTCACAATGGAAGTTTTTATTCCGTGTCTCTCCAAACTCCCCGTGTCTCTCTGCGTCTCCCTCCTCTCTCTCTCTGTTCTGCAGTATAATTACATGGCTGATTAATTATAAGGGAATCAGTAAGAGTGAAAAGAGGAGCTGGCATTTCAACCTCAGGAGAAATTAACCCTGCACATACATATCACACGGACAAAACCACCACCAACAGGTTTTTGTTTCACCTCTGCATTGTTTTGTGGGAGGACTTTTGCCTCCAAAAGGCACAAAGCTGCTGCCTGTAACTGCTCGTCATGTGGAAAGCGAACCCAAACCCATAGCACCGTGCTGAACACACAGCGAGCTGCCTCAGTCTGTTTAGAAACGTGTCGCTGAACAGAAATGTAGCGTGAGCACAGACTCTGTTCTGTGGGAACATAAACCAGCGACTGCGCGACCTGTTGAGGCTTCGATCACATTGTTATTCTCTGCTCTACGAAGTCGTCCGAAATGTTAATTATAAGACTCCACTGACACGCGCTGGATTGTGTGGTTCACTATTTCAGTCTGCAGTTACAACGACGTTAAACACACCAAAGCACCTGAGGGCTTCTGAACAGACGGGACGAAAACTGAGAGGAACCTGCGCATCCTGAACCGCATTTGTTGATTTACTCGCTATAGACAGAAGTTCTGTGTGAAGCTGCAAGTTTGGTTTGGCCACAAACTGAAACCGGAGGATTCAAGTTCACTGTAGACATTAGATCTGAGTATCTGCCATTGGATGGTCCTCATGAATATTCATACCCAGGCCGGGGCCAGTTGGCAGGTTGTCGCTAGCTGTGCTCCATTTGCCAAGCGAGGCATCAAAACCAGTACTTAATGATCATAGCTTTGCACTGGGAGGACTTCATCAGCATTTTGTCCTCCGAGAACGGAGTCGAAGCTTTTGTCACGTGACATTTGCCGACACGGCGTGGAGGGCGTCGCCTGCTGTACCGGCGTGAACAGGTCTTGAGGCAGATGCGCTTACATGCTCAGACTGGGTTCGGAGGCATTATAGAAATCAAAGCAGATGTTTGACTTGGACAAGCTGGTGATGTACGAGCTTGGACCGGACGACTGGCTG
Source organism: Macropodus opercularis (assembly GCA_030770545.1). Taxonomy (NCBI): domain Eukaryota; kingdom Metazoa; phylum Chordata; class Actinopteri; order Anabantiformes; family Osphronemidae; genus Macropodus; species Macropodus opercularis. The sequence goes on from CM061112.1 coordinate 3,207,166, forward strand.
CGTGTGTGCGCCCTGCTGGAATGCTTTACCTCCTAGCTTTCACTCTCCAGGTGGATCGATTCCAGAGGCCTGATGGAGTTTTTCACTGCGGGTTGATGCTGGGAGCTTCAGTCTCCCTGTTCCAGTTTGTTATTGTGCCTCCAAACCAGCGGCTTTCACAGAATCGTCTTCCTCCTTATCGTACCTTTAAGCTGAGGTGTATGTGTGCGCTTCCTCTTGCATCATTATTAAGAGCCGTGTGTGAGAGTGTAAGTGCGCAGCCTCATTCCTGATGTGATTAGATCAGACACCAATAAGAGCAAATCTCATTAACATCAAACTGCTTTAGTACTAATCACGTTACCGAGCAACCATCCAGCCAATGGCAGCTACTAATGCCATTAAGTCGAGCCATGATTGGATTGGGATCTTATTTCAACTTCCTGAGGGCTGCCAGCGTTTTAATCAATAAACACAACCGCAGTGATGTCACAGTCCGTTAGAACGGCGAGGTGGTGATGTCACAGCTCGTTAAGATTGTAAAGATGGTGGAAGGGGTGAGATGAGCCGAATCGGGTGTTTAACCATACTGGAATCTCCACGTACACTTTGAAACAGATGTGCTGAGGCTGCATGTAAGAGTTGTGAACAGAGAAACACCAACGCAGCACATCCTTCATGATAATTACACGGTGCTGGGAAAAGAAAGGAACTGAATGGATGGGAGGAGAAAGGAGGGGAAGGAAAGGAGAAAAGGAAGGATGCACAGAAGGAAATAGAAAAGGTTTTATATTCATGTATTGGCAAAAAAAAAAACCCAATTATCACTTATGAATAAAATACCTTCCTCTTTAATTCTTCTGAGCAGATTAGCTAGTCTGGATGACCGAGACTAAAATAATCCTCTTTGCTGGGTTTGTGTCATTTTGTCTTCTCAAGTAAACTCAATACGGTGTCATACACAATGGGGCACAAAATGGCCGCCTTATCGGACCCACTCACTGGACCTGTGACATTAAGTTAAAACAAAGCATTCTGGACAGTTTAATCCATTTAACCTGGCTAATCCTGTTGCGGTCACTTCATTCAGTGTTTGATTCTCCCCACTCGTCTCAATTTAAAGGCGCAACCCTGCTCCTGTCTTCCTCTCGCTTCTGTCTGTCGCCCTCTTTCTCTTTCTACCCCGTCTCCTCTGTCTCAGATCGATGGCGGAGGGCGAAAAGCTAATGACCCATCTCAGCAACCAATTCACTCAGCTCTGCCACATTCAGTGCCTGCCTAAACCTATAAGGAGGAGGAGAGAGGAGAGGAGAGGAGAGGAGAGGAGAGGAGAGGAGAGGAGAGGAGAGGAGAGGAGAGGAGAGGAGAGGAGAGGAGAGGAGAGGAGAGGAGAGGAGAGGACCCACCTCTCAGCATCTCGGCCTTATGCCTGCCCCCCCATCCATCTACCTCTCTCTGAGTTCAGCTTCAATGCCTGTTACATCTAAATTCATTAGTGCCTCAAGAGACGTGTGCGTCGCCAGTGTGTGCGAGCATCATCAGCGCAAAATGATTATAAAGCATAGTTATTAAAAATGGTCACGATTACCCAGCTCGTAGCAAAAACACTTATATGAGTTTACCTCCTCTCCACAGGCAAAGACACACACAAGTACGCACCTGTACAGTAACACACACGCAACACGGGAGAATAATGGGACACACAGATGAACACAAACGTGAACCTTGTCTCTCCTATATCCTATATCTCTCCTATATCAATATACTGTATATAAATACTAAGAACATGAATGTATGTAGATAAACATCATTGCTGTTGAGACAAAACAGCATCTGTGCAGTAATTAAACTCATCACGGGTTTGTTGCTGAGCTGCTGCAGGTCACACAGACGTGAGCAGCTTAAACAGCCATGGTTTCATCATTTATCAACCGCCATCACTTTATTTAACAGCAGAATTACGACGTGGTGAGTTAAGCCAGTTTCAGGCCTGCGTTCTGTTTTTGTGTTGTATTGACACGTTGCAGTCTGTTGACTCTGGCATCTGATTCTTTCTAATCGACGCACACACACACCCAACTGACATCAAAGCTGTGGGACAAAAGTTGCTGCCCAAACAGGTTCTCAGTCAGCAGAGACACACTCAGCTGGCATCTGATGGCATCGAGGCATTTAGTGTGTTTGCACCTTAAACATTCCTGCAGCAGACAGGAAAGGCAAACCAATAAACGGCCCCGTCTAGCGGTCACGCTTCCAGTCACCTGTCTTTACGTGATCCATGGATCTGCCCGGTTGCGGTTCGCCTTCTTTCGCTTGCTGAACACACCCTCGCACACAGGCTCAGTCCTACCGTCCACCTGGCGTCACCAGCTGGCAGGTACACCTGGCTCGCCGGCATCAGCCAGAGAAAATGGAGCGTTACCCTGGCAACCATATGGCATTGCCCTGGCACGCTTGGTATTGCCATGGCGACGGCAGAACAGACAACCAGACAGACCTCACAGGCCGAGATGGACGGACGGACAGTCAGACGCGTTCCCAGCTAGAAGCCAAGCCAGTCGCCGGACAAAAAAAATGCAGCCAACTGTGTCCGGCTTGGCTGAATCTGTGAGCAACGGTTGAAGTGAGGACTTCCCCTCGTCGCTGAGCGGACGGGCTTGCAGAGAAGGGAACCGTGCGCACAAATCGTTAAAGCTGTGATGAACAAATGAGAACATTTTGCACTACACACAAATCTGATCGTTGAAAAAGTGTGAACATGAAATTAAGAAGCGCTACTTCTACTTTGTGGACTAGTCCTCCTTCAGGACGTTTCACAGCACATACAACGAATAATCACCTGCTCCCTACCTGATAAACTCAGTTGCACAGGGAGCAATTTTCATTTAAACCCATGTTTGCAGCGTAGCACTGGTGTCTTTGTGAGATTCTGTTCTTGGCTAATTGTCAGGTCAGGCTGCATTTTTGCACAAGCATTCCAACGGCTGATTTTTGGACGTCTGTAAACAGCAATGAGAACAATATCTGCACTTACACTGTGCTGAGCGTCAAGCAGAAAAACTGGCTTCGTGTGTCTGAGTCATTGTGTGAGCGTAGAAGTGCAGAGTACGCAAGGTGCATATTTGCTCCCACACCTGACATCGTGTGTGTGTGTGTGTGTGTGTGTGTGTGTGTGTGGGTGCAAGGTGGAGGTTTGGTAGTTTTGTAACCGCTTTCTTATTTAATGCTAAATATCTTATTGATTTATTTCCCTCTTGGTGAAGTTCATAGTCCAGTGTGGCTCAGGCAATTTGCACTTGATGACTTGGGCTTGAAGATACCACAACAAATGCTGATCAATGCGCCTTCAGTGTCACTGCACAACATGAACCACAGACACGTGACATTTCTGATGAATGCCTGTGAGCACTTTCACCAGCTATGAGCTGAATTTCCAGCATAGCGTTACAGGTTGAAGTACTTAGTGTTTAGACGTTTCCCTTCTTTCTCACTGTTTGCTGTAGTGCTTGGCCTTCAGAAGTGTCTGCACACTCACTCTACACATTTTCCATCTTCATTATTCACTTTTATTTCACTCTAATCAGGATGTGTTGGGAGGGGCTCAACATAATAAGACATGACAATGAATAATCAGCACTAAACTGCCCTGGCTTCCTTTGTTACATCTGTGGAGGAAGAGTGATTTTCATGAAATTTATAAACTTGCTGCCTTCAATAGGTTCATCAGAGCATTTATTTGTCAAGTCTTTCCCTTCATTAAGGAGAATTGACTCCTAAAGTTGCTTTCTGCTCAGACAAGGGCACCGTGTCCTTGTCCAAAAATAATTTTTGGTCCAGTGTGGAGCCCGAGGTGAAATTCAGTCCATAGTCATATTATTTATTATAATAATAGCTGAAGATCATCAGCAGGACCAACCACGTCCTCGCACTCATTTAATGCATGTGCACCTTTGTTTAAAACTAAATTAATATGTTTAACTACGTGAAACTGTCTTGACTCTGGAGTTTCCTTTGTTTACTGTACTTGTTTTCCTTGTTTACAACCTTTTAAATGCATAGTTCATTTGAAATACAACTTTGGGATTGTAGTTGAGTCGCACGGCTCTAATCAACCGTACTAACATGTACCTCCATTTAATTATTAATTTCACTACATCAAGGACATGCATTATTCCTCACCGCTGAAGTCTTTGTTCATTTTTTATTCACGGGAATATTCACTGTCAAGCTCTTTTCACAGTAATTAAAATTAACAAGTTTATGTTTTTATGTGAAAGACTTTCCACAACGGAAGGACTGAATCATCATCACAGAGCGATGGGAGCTCTCGAAAAAGCCTGAATGTCTGCTTCTATTCACACTGGGAACAGACTGAAACTAAACTCAAATGCACTGACCATGAGTTGTGTTTGGGATTTTTCTTTCACGTCTCTTTGTCAACACAATTATGCACGTCAGTCAATTTAAAATCCATAGTTATTAACAGACTATACTGTTAATAGTGGAGGAGCTTTTTTTTCTAACATCAACTTGTAACTGTAAAATGTTCACAGTAACGTGTAAACATGCTGATGTTCACTCTGCTGTTGCTTCACTGTAAGTGTGGGAGCTCAGGACTAAGACACAAAAGTCTTCCCTGTAATCCATTATGAGACAAAGACCGGTGGCACTTTGGTCTTGAAATTGCTCTGGGCTACTGGTGAGCACCAGTGGGTGCTGTGATGACTTAGATTACTGGAAATTGCCTGCATAGGAACAATGTCCCTGCTTCTGGGTCGAAAGAGGTCGTCCAATGGTTCAAAATAAAAAATCTATTCCTGCTTGCCGTCCGCGTCCAGAACGGGGACTTTTATTTTGTGGAGACCTTTCAGTGCAACAGATATTGCACAGCGATGACTGCGTGATGTTTCCTCTGTGACTGACTGTTCCTACTCTGCTGCCTTTGTAGCCTGAGGTCAGCTGATGGTTTGCTGTGTGGGCTAAAAACAGTGGTGGGAAAAGTACAAACATCCACAAATCATTGCAAAGCAGAATGTGAACAACTATGTTTGATGCAAAAGCCGCTGGAAAAAAATTAATGAAAATCATTTTGTAAAACCACTCAAATTTGCTGTAGCACTAAACCCGTAAGAAATGATCTGAGCTCAGAACACAGAACACATTCAAACGTACAGTATGAAAACACCTGCAGACAACAAGCTGCAGCTCTGACAACCATAACAGTATGTGTTGTCTGTAAAGGCACCAACGCGGCGTAGCAGGAGCAAATTCACTTTATAGAAGAGCGTGACAGCATCAGTGACGTTTGGCGACAGGACACCCAGGTTTATCTGCAGGACACCAGCCAGACAGTCACATTTACAGGTGGGGCAGCAGGAAAACACCTGTAAATACCTGCAGAGCATCAATCCAACAACTTCTACAACTATCTTCTAGTTGTGACTAAAAATAGGTCGACAAATATCCTCATTTCTCACAGTCTGAGAGTTCGGAAGGAGGCTGTTCACACCTTTCTATGGCTTGGAGGTGACACAAAGTGAGATGACACACACCTGTTGCCTGCCTCACATTTTGGTCCACAGCACATATTTGTAGCTGTGCAACAAATCCAAACGTTCATTTTGTCTGTGATAAACGAGTACGTGTTTTTTTCAGGAACATGCTGCCTCTAGCACAGCTCGTTCAGTGTTTCTCATGGTCGACTCGCCATCACCGATGCAAGGACCATTTGAACTGAAGTGAATGTGACCATTTTTAACCCAAGATTGCAAAGAATTTAGGCGTTTCACCGTCTAGTTCACGATATTGTAATACAGGCCGAGCTCTATGGGGAAATCTCTGTAGGTAAAGGCGGAGGAGGTAAACCACTGTTTAATGTGTTTGACCTCAGAGCCCTCGGGCAGCGCTACACGAGAACCCATTGTGATTCTGTGATGAATATGGTCTCATGGGCCTGGAAAACTGTTCTGCTCGCTGCTGCATCCACAAATGCAACATGAAACTCTACTGGGTGAGGACGAAGTTGAGCATCAATTCTGACACCGAAGGGTTCTCTCACGTCACATAAACCAAATGACAGCGCAAATGTGTTTTGTGGTCAGATGAGGTCACACTTCGGCTTGTTTCTGGGCGGACGTGAGACAGATCCTCAGTTCTCAGTGCCAGAGTCCAAAAAGACCATAAACAGCCGAAGCCAGCACGGGATGCGGATGCAGCAGTGCACAGCTCATCCACAGAGGCACATACCGGGATTCATGCCCAGATCGATCTCCTGTTGTTAAACCCGGACACTGTTGATGCAGATGACTTTAAGAAGTTCAGTCATTAGATAGTAGATATACACAGATAGTCACATTAGTAATCAACACAATAGAATCAATAAAAACGATTAACGTCACACGTGTTAAAAAATGCTGGTTGCAGCTTTGCAGTGCTTTTAATTTGCGCATATACTCCGCAGAAAGTGTGAAAAAGTTGTCGTTGCGTCTCACAACAACTGCCTGAAAACAGATTTTAAAATAAGTAACAATATATAATTTATTTAAATGCATCTAAATCGCACATAGTCACGTTGTTTCAATAAATAAATTGCTTTCAAATCAGCCCCTTCTCTCTCGTGACGTCAGGCATTGCTCTGCTCGCTCGCCCCTCTCTCTCTCTCTCTCGTGCGCGCTCCCTCTCTCCGCGTGAAACAAAGTGTGGTGTCCGCGAGAGCCCGTAGGAAGCGAAAAGAGAAAAAGCAGAATGGAGAGACTCGGTGCAACAGCGGGAATAATGAGCCACTGAGCCGAGGCGCGGAGAAGCCGAACACGGAGAAACTCGACGGGGAAAACTTTTGAGGGGGGAAACTGCCAGAGACGCGCACACGGACACGTTTGGGAACATGGATACACTTTTCCCTGCCTTCCTGGGACTCCTGCTTCTCTGCTCGACGGGGTCCAGCCAGATACCGACAGGTAAGAACGGACCCGCAACACACGCGCACACTTCCGGCTGTGTCCGAGCCGCGAAGGGGAACTTTGAGGCGCATTTTCGCCCGTTCCACACCTATGAATTCCTGACAGGTGTGTTTAGGTGTCGGACCAAAGTTAGCCTCCGTGTCGGAAGGACACCTCTCCAGCCTCCCTTTAAACGTCCTCTGGCGGCAGGAAGCTTCTCTTGTGGCGTGAATCCGTCTTTAAACTCGTTCTTTCGTGGGCTTGTGAGTCTGGTCTGTGAGTGTTTACCGTGAGTTGCGTTTACGTGCACGAATCGTCGCTTGGATGGTGTTATTTCGAAACTAAGTTTTTCCCGTTTGGGTGTTTAACGCGTCACGGGACGAGAGACCCGGTGGCTTCACTGCACATTTGGGGGAAAAAAGAAGACGAAGCTAGTGCGAGGATCGAAAAGTCAAACAAGCTGAATGTGTTGCGCTAAACTTACCGGTTAATAACGTTTACATTACACCCAGCGCTTGTGTGGAGGCTGCGTAGACGTCGCTCACTGCAGAGACGCGTCTGACTGGAGGAAAAGTTCCTGCGTCCGCGCAGGTCAAGCCGTAAAGTAAATTCGCAGCAGCGAGTGTTGTATTTGTGCTTTTTGTAGTTATTTTGCGCCTGATGGTGGAAGGACCTGGTCTGACTCGGTGCATTTATTTGCTAATCGCGTTCTTTCATGAGTCATTCATGAGTTGAAGCCTTCTCCTGGAGGACTGTTGCGCTTTCGTGACAGCCAGAGCTCGGTTCGGCTCCACTCGGTGCAAAATGAGCCTCGTCGGTCGAACTTTCTCCGCTTCGTGCAGTGAAGCCTGGCGGCTGGAACCGGAGCCTTCAGTCCGATCGTCTGTTTGACGAGAGTTCGGCTGTTTTGCATCGTGTTAGAAAAATAACGATGACTGTGAATGAGTGAAACATGTAAATACGTATATATTTAAAGGAAATGGGCAAGAAACCAGGTTTACGCGTTTAAATGAAACTACCTCGACTTTAAACTCTTGCATTTTTACTCAGGACCTCTGCGTCTCTTTTGTTGGACCTTAACCTACACTGGGATCAAGTTCTTTACTCCCGGTTCGTCTGTCTAGTCTGCGCTCCAGGATGGCGACGCTCGCGCAGAAGCCCAAGCGTTTAGTCATTTAACTCGCCAAGCACGTAAGGGAGCAAAGAGACAAACTCCTGCTGCTCCTGACGCCCTCGGTGCCTTTTCCTTCCTGCGTGGCCGCGCAGCGTTTCGTTCCCGCATTCAGCAGTTGTTCGCCACGCAACGCCGCAACGCACGCGCGGGGCTCACGCAGCTGTTTGAAAGTTGACCTCCGAACACGCGCGCGCACGCACAACCACCTAAAGCTACAATAATGGACGCATCGGGCCTCGTTTGCGCGCTGGACCAGCGTTAAGCAGAAGTAGTGTAATAATGTCGTTTTCTGCTGCACATCTCGCTTAGGCCTGTTGATCATTTGCATAGAAATTACACATTAATTACTACTTCATCTGTGAACGTTTTATTGCTCCCCCCCCTCCCCTGTCCTCTTCCCACGCCTGCATCCCATAACTGCCCTCCTCCCCCTCCCTTGTGGCCATTTGGCCCTCTGGGTAACAAATGTGTGGAATTTCTTTGAGGCCACTTTGGGAATTTGTGTGCAGTTAATTTGCAAGTAAATACTAGTGAGTAGATGCTGATTTACACAGAGCAGGAGCGCGGACAGGGTTAAAGGTGAAGACTTCAACTGAAAGGATCACAAAAATAAAATGGGTAGGAATATTTTCAGAGCAACTTAAGGGTTAAACCTCTGCAGATTCAATACTCATGCTCGTTTTTGTGCATATTGTGCATTTATACTGATTGAAAATTGCAGATTAACACACCACTTAGTGAGTATAAGTCAGTAATGAAAGGTGTGTGTGTGTTTGTTGTGCTGCTGCATTCACTGCAGATTAAAAAATGTCTGCCATCGTTAAGTCACATTGAGTTTGCATGTTTTTTTTTCTAAACCGGTCAAATTTTTATCTTCCAGTTTCTCATTTTGAAAGTCAAACTGTAAATCATGTTCAGGGTGTATGTGAATCAGTGTCTCTCTATTCCTCGCCTCCTCTTATCACGCAGTTTTGTTTTGGCTTATCACTTTCAAAGTCACTGCAGTAAATGTGAATGAGCGTTTGTCTTCACCGAGTCACTAACAGAGTTTATGCTAATTTGACAACTTTCTAAATCTGTCTCCTCTGATCGAGTTGTGACACAGATTCTCGGCGTCTTTAATCTTAATGAAGTGAAATAATTGTTTTCCATTAGCGTCTCCAGACGAATTAGACGACTGCCGTTGCCACTGAACACCACATCTGAGCTGGTTTAATTATAATTGTAAATTATTTCAGTATTTTGAACATTAGGACCAAGTTGGTTTAATTATAATTACTTTTTCGCCTCATTTGAAAGATGAAGTAAAATCGTGTGTTTTCCCGGAGAAAAGCGAGAGAAAGAGAGCGATAGCGAGAAATAAGAGAGGAGGAGGGAAAAGAAAACAAGAAATGCAACCATTGGTTTTTGGCCGTGGGCATCTCCTCTACTCAAGAGACTGTGAAAACTGCAGGAGGGAGTGTGGGTGAGTGTCTGTATGTGTGTGTTTCTGTGTGTCAACTCATGTGTGTTGCTGTCACTTAAAGTGAAAGAGGGAGGCTGATGATTTTGAGCCCTCCGGAGTACAGTGGCACAAAGACGGGCATGTGAAATGTTCGCCTCTCATTTAGATTCATGTGGAAAAACCTCTGCGTTGCACACGCGCCCTGCAAAACGTCACCAAAGCAAAGGCTCTTTTATTTACTTTACTCGTTAAATGTCATCCTCCGGTTCGCTGTCCTTCAGATCCATCTTAACGTCTCCTCTTCAAATTGAATGCCACTTGTTAAGGGTTTCAATTTAGTAATAGATTAAAAAACTTCTCTTTGAAAGAGCGCACAAGCGTGTGCATGAAATGTAATTAATCTGTTTAATCTCTGTGAGATTTCATTAGCTAATCCCTCATTACCCTGCACATAAATAATTTAATGATTTGTGTTGAAAAATGTCTTAGCAACGCAGTGATGGTGTGACCTCTTAGCCTCCTGCTGTTGTTAGAGGTAATCAGAGTTCGAGAGGCTGAGAGCTGGACACTTGACCTGGCTCATACGCGTTTCAGCTCAGGCTTGCACTGAATAACCTGCTAGATTATATCAGAACTTCTTTAGCTCAGCCAAACTGACATGTGGCATTTTTTACTTTTGCATTTCCACGTCAATGTTTTGTCAACAAAGTTTGGCAGGTGGAGGTTTCGCCAACATTTTCTCATCATTGTTAAACTTTACATACTGGCCCATGATGGTTGTAAATCATCAGTCGCGAGCTGAAAGTGAACCAGGAAGGTGGCGCAGCCCCACTGGAAATGAAGTGGGCCAGTACGTCCAGAATAAATCCTCAAGCCCTGGAATATCACATGTTTGATGAATGATGGTATTAGTCCAGTATCATCAATCTCTACTCTGCCCTGTTTGGCGCTGGTCACAGCTGTCAGTACAAGGGGGCCTTGAATGCTGCTGCTGCCTCACGTACACACTCATACGCACACACACACACACACACGACTGGCTAATGACAGATTAAGTAATCAACCTGCTCAGCTGATTAATTACATTACAGTGTGTGTGTGCACAGACAGACACGCACGCACACGCACAGGCTTTTCCTCAGACAGACACAGATGTGAGCAGCCTCAGCACCAGTTGTGTAGTGAAGTGTGTTGGGGTAATGATATATTTAATGGAGACGTGTGTGCGCGTGTTAAAGAGGTATTGGGGAGGTGAAGACAGCCTTGGTGGTTGAGGGAACCAAGGGGTAATGCTTGAGGTCAAAGGTCAAAGTTTGTGTCGTATTTCCACAAGTCAGGTGACGTTCTTCCTCACTATTTCCCTTAGTTGTGCACTTACTTGTGCGTTTGCTGTGTCACTGCATGTCTGTACTGCCCGTGTGGGTGCGTGCATGCTCTCCAGTCTAATTCTGTCTTGTTCTCTGCTTTGCTCCTGCTGGATGCAGCTCACATGGGGCGCGCTGAGAAGGGTGAGTTTTGATCGGCCAGCTGACAGCTGCGCCCCGTCGCCGTCATTGTCGTCGCCATTAAACCAATGTCGCAGAGTTAACTGTGGGATTTCCTTTTTAATGTGCACACATCCATCGTAGTGACCTCATCGTTTTGTCATCCATAGTCGTCCCATCACTTAGTCGGCACGTTTGTTTCTAGACTAATAACTGATCATCTTAACGCATCATAACTATTCTCATCACTTCTACAATGCTAACTTGAATTGGTTGAAGGAAATGTTTGGCTCGCTCTACTGCTGGCTTTTAGTTTTTTGTGTTTGTGACTCTGCCAACACGTCTGTCAGTTAATCTGTCTGCCATTTGCGTGTCTCCCTTCCTGACGCTGTCTGTCTGTGTGTAGTTAGACAGCTGTCGGGAGGTTTGAAGTTTCCAGGTGCTGTTTGTTTACTTGAGCGTGGTTTTAATAAAGGAGCGCTGAGTATCTTTGTTCAGTGGCTTTAACACACCTCGTCTTCCGTTCTGTTCCGTTCTGTCCATTTCTGTCCACAGGCACAGTCTCTCCCGCCGTCCAACATATAACCTCTACTTGTCCTTCCCCCTTTGTCATTTTCTCTTTCAGCTGTTTGTTAATGAGAGAGTTGTTGTCAGTGGCAGGTTAGTGAGACAGAGATCACTAGAGTTTGGCATCCCACAAGGATTAGCTGTGACAAATTCCAAGCAAATGTTCTGTTATTACAGTTATTTACAAAAATGTGTAGCTTCAAAACACAACTGACTGACTATAAAATAATAGTGACCTAATAAAAGTTCAACTGGGCAGAAATATGTAATTCAGTAATGTTATGTGTTATTTTTTGTCCTCTCCCTCCTTCCTCTGCTATCAACAAACAAGTGAAGGTGCCTAAAAATAATTTTCAAAAGGAGAGTTTCCACATGAGCATCATCTGATGGATGACGTTTGAGGAGCGTTTGCCTTTTAAAGTCCTCACTGTGGCTATTTTTGATCCCGTCAAAGCTCCTTAAGAGACAAATTAAGACCTTAAAGTAACATCAGAATTGGTTGAAACAGACAAACCGTCCACATAAAGACGCTTTGTTTTTGTATTTTACTTTAGGCTGTGGTTCCGTTTGCTTATTGAGTAAATGTGACAACTCAACTGTGCGCATGTGTGTGTGTATGGGACTGAGCCTTTTCGTGTTAGCCTTCAGGTGGACTGGGCAGACATGGTCAAAGGGCTCCTGTGGGGGTGTGTCTGTGTGCGTTGCTGTCGGCGGTGGATGAAGTGGTCTCCATTAGGCCATTTAAAAATAAATCTGTCATTAAAGTGCGAAACACATGCACGCACACGCTCAGAAGGAGCCACAAGCAGTCGCTGTGCAGTATAACACTGGTGTAGTGTTGATAAAAATCCCAGAGGACTGTATGTGCAGTGTGTCCTCATATCAGAACCACACTATTTTCACGCTCTTTACATTCCTTTCCAATAACTCTTCTCTTTAAGCCGCTTTCAGTGCAAGAGCAAAAGGAAGCTTTCAAGATACGCAGCATAAACCCTCGTGTGCGTGTGCGTGGGAATCAGAGGCTTACAGACAGATGACCACTCCATTAAGATTATCATCTCCATCCCCATCGCGTACTTCATATCACTGCTGTGCTGGTCCTCTGTTGGAGAGTTAAATCTTCCAGGAGATACTCCAGCGCTGAGTCTGTCCTCTAAATGAAGTTCCACTGTCACCCTAATCTGCTGTTTGTTCTGTCCGTCTGCCTGCCAGCCGAGCCGCGTGTGTCCCTCCTGTCTGCCGATGACTGGAGATGACTGCAGACACATGGTCAGCCTGACAGCGATCGCACACACGCATACGCACCTACAGTCAATCACTCGAACAGACGGGCTGTGTGTGGGAGTTTGGAGACAGACATTCAAATGTGGAACATCTGTCTGTCTGTCAGATGTCTGGTTGGTCTGCCCGAGCCTGCGAAGCTAAAGCGCTTTGATAAAGTCATATATTACAAAAGCCATTTAAATTGTCTCCAACTGCCTTCAGCAACTCTCAAATTAAGATGAACTCAAAATGAAAAGCCAAATGTTTCGCCGGCACCAGCACCTTCTACTGCCACAGGGGCCAGAGCCGCCTGCTGATTTGTAACCTCAAACCTCCAAACACGTTCTGATTTATATCAACACATTCATGAACTCAAATAATAGTTTTTCCACGGTTTTAATTGATTGTGGGGTCCGGACACCTGCTGAGAGGCACTTTAAGCGTGGGAAACCCCTGACCAGGAGTGAGAGACGCGCTGAGCTGCCTGAACGGTGCGAACTGTGTCTCCTTCTGCTGAAATTCATAGGACAGTGGAATTCCCTGCACCCAAACCAAGAAAAGCACCAAAATAGGATGCGAGCTATTCAGTGGGAGGTAACGCTGAGCGTGAAGGTATCGGATTCGTCTAAAAGCTGATGCACTTTCCCCTGTTGATGTTGATACTGTGCAGACTCCACCGTGTCTGGCGGAGACGAATGAAATCAGTCAGTTTAGTCAAACAAACCCTCCTTAGAATGGACAGACCTAACCTCAACAAAGCAACAGAACGTTTATTCAACCCTTCCCCCACGGTCCCGTTCTCCCCAACCTTCCCTCCCATCTCGTCCTCCAGAGCAGCAAATCCCCACCTCTGGTGCCCCCTCTCCCTCCCACCACTGTTTTCTCCCGTCTCTGTGTTTCCCCCAAAACAAAAAGGCGAGGGTAGGATTTCACGTTCCCAAATCCAGAGTGAATGGTGTAGCGTTACAGGGACGAAGTGTGTAGATGCTGCTTAAGGTGGAAATGGTCGTTGGAAGTGGAGGGAGTTACACTGTGGGAACAGTAACACAAGTATATGATGACTATTTAAAAGCAATTGAGAGATTTTACAGGCAGTTTCAATTAGTATTTGTCTACAAACTGTAATGCAGACTAACAATTGACATGACAAGTAGAGCTGTTTTCATCTGATATCTCAGACACTGGAGGACACATTCTTCTCCGCAGCGTCATGCTGGCACCAACCCTCACCCGCTTCTCTCTGCCTCACCCCCGTCTGCAACACATCAAGGTCTCCCTGCCTCCGTCTCGCTATCTCTCTCTCGCCACATTCTGGAATGCGTTTGTTAGTGTTCTCCCCCCCGTTGTTGTGTTTTCAGTTCGGTCACATTTACTTTGACTCTCACAAGCTCTAACGCACTTCAGGCCACCCCCCTCTGAATGCAAGTCGTTGTAGAAGAGACTGTCTCTTTGTATTAAGTGGCTGGGTTAACTGTCGCTACGTCTATATTGGGCCAAAGGTAAATAAAGTCTGTGTGTGTGTGTGTGTGTGGGAGCCAAGCGAGCTGTCTTGTTGGAGGAACGGTTAGCAGATACAGCGCTACCTCCCCATGACATAAACTGTCTCTTGTGCTCAACCTCACACACAGACACACACGGACACACAATACTACCTTAACCCACAGTGTCACTCTGCCGCAGAGTGAGCTGCGCGGAGCTGAGTACGTCTGGAACAGGACCTCTGCAGGCCGTGTGTGTTGTGTTCCCAGTTTGAAAGAAATGCATTAGTGGGTTGCATTAGAAAAAGTACATTTCCAGGAAATGTTTGAATAGTTGTGCTCACATCAACAAGACGTCACTCGCAGTCTCTCGTCCTTGTCTCATCTGATGCAGGTCACAAGTGCAGGACAGTCACAGTCACACATTTTTCATTTGTTGCACAGTCAGGTAATGCAAACGATGACATCCCAGTCATCCAAGCTGGACTCCGTCAGCTTGTGCCTGAGTATTGTGGTTGTCTCGAACATGGCACTGATCTCCGCCAGAAGGAAACTGTGGTTGTAGCGGAGCAGCTCCTGTGAGTCTGCTCAACACAACCGTTCCCTTGATAAATAGAGGTTAAAGTCAAGCCATGAGCTCACTGCGCCTCCCCTTTGGCTGTTGGCTCTATCGCCTCGATGCACCAACACACCCTCCAGAGACTCGCATACCTCTGAACTGAGCCAGAGAGCTCGTCAGCCACATGTGGTTTCGGTTAGCCACTCTTTCCCCTCAAACTGGCCCCAAACAAACCACTTGTACCTCACCACGGTCAAGTACATGTGAATATCTGCCATACAGCATATACTGCTGTGTGTTTGCTTGTAAATCTGCCTCTGTGTGTGTGTGTGTGTGTGTGTGTGTGTGTGTGTGTCCCAGCCCGAGGCAGAGTCGAGTGGAACAGTGAATCAAGGTTAGTGGTCCAAAGAGAGCAAGAAGGGGAGAGAGAGACTTTGATCAAGGCAGCAAAAGTGGTGGAAGGAGTCACAGAGGACGAGAGCGTCTGTATGTGGTAGTGAAGTCACATCATAGGTGAATTATATCGTCAATTAATAGTTTTTTTTAAACAAAATTAGTCAACAAACAAATGTTGCTTGCAACCAACACATCATCCAAAAGTGCAAAACCTCCACTTACTACTGAGAACGAATTAAAAAGCTTGTCTCTTTTAAATTGACTCTGTGAACAAAGAGTGGGCTGGAAAACTGTTTTTATTTTTATTCAGCATGTGGTGTTTTGACAAACACACGCAGTCCTGCCTTCATGACTGTAGAGTAAATCATTTCTCTTGGCTGCTCTCATCGATTTGGGTTATTATTAAAATATAGTGAAACACAATTAAGCTTAATGCATCTTGGGACCATGATACCACTTTTTGTTGGCTTTTCCAGCAGAGTTTTTTAATATTGCCACAAATATATTTGGGTGTGTTTCAAATCATATTTTGTGGACCTGAAAAATCATCTTTGTTCATGCATTCGTACCAAATCAAATCTCAGAAAGGATGTTAATTCTGTGCGAAGTTGCACATCGACACTGAATGTATCACAGCAGCATTTCAGGTTGATGCTGATGACTTAGCACAATGATAAGAAGTTACTAAGATGTGTGGTGCTGACCCTAACTTGAGCGACACGGACTTGAAACGTAATCCTCACTCCGCCATATGGAGCAGAGTGAAATGGGAGTAAATGATACAGAATGGGAGTAGGTAGAGAGAAGTGCGTGGGAGAGCGAGCAAGAGCTTTTCCAAGTCCGATAAGGAACCGTGCAAGGAGCGGACCAGAGCAAACTGACACAATAAACACTCGCAGCTGCACTGTTTCACTCCTCACCTCCTCCATATGTATGTCCTGATAACAACAAAGGAGAAAACCGGGAGGGAGACTTTAGATTTTCCTCCTCATAAATCTGTGCCCTTTTGGGGCTAATGCTCAAGCACAAGTTGCTAATAGTTACACACAGACGCAGACGCAGAGAGTCGAGAACTGGACTTTGTTCTCTCGTTCTCAGGTCTGTGTTTACACAGTTAAATGGCTGGATCATGTGCAGAGTGGTAGGATTCTGCTGTTTGTGTTTCAGGGGCCTGTTTCTGCTTCACATTCCTCAGCTTTGACTGTTTTGCTTGTTTTGGTGAAGGGTAAAATTACTTCACTGTGCTGAGATGGTCCACTTGGTTTTTACGTGTGACCTACTTACTACTACCTACTGGAGCTGAAAGTTTAGAAACACAAATCCAACATTTGCTTCATGTGTTTAGCTTGGAATCGCTACAGAAATGATGTACGAAGTAAAGTGTTGCTGGTCTCAGATGGTTCAAACACTTGGTGTAACTTTGTGTAAGTTGGAAAAAGAACTTTCCCCTTCATGCACATGTTCTTTGTTCTGTCGTATCACACAACCAGCAGCTTCAAAAGCGCGGACGACCCTTCAGATGTGTAATCAGTCGTTAGGAAAAAAAAATTAAAGCGTGTCCCTCTTCTTTTGCGTTTCATCCTGTCGTTCTTATCCCGTCTGCCCTCTCTCCTGCTCTACGTTGTGATGCTCATTACGCCGATCACTCAGCTTTCACCGACACAGTGGTCACACCTCATTACTGGCCGCTCGGCCGGTGAACTCCACCTGATGTGTGGATGGACGTTGACAGACAAACCGTCACAAACATGGCTTTAACGTGTTGTTAATTCAGACTTGTAGCTTAGTGGCTTCTCCTTAAATCCGTCATTGCTAACAGTTATTTAGGAAACGTAATTCTCCTCACCAGTGGTTGAAAAACACAATCACTGGGTTGTTTTCCTCATGATTTTGTCCTGTTGTTAATTTTCTGTTGGTCAGAAACCTTTGTTTGTACCACTGCCAGGAGATTAGCACAAAAATAGACATATGAGTAAGTCTGTATATGGTGTCTAATGTGAGACAGAGAGTAAGGACTGGTGGGTCGTAGTGAGTAACACACTGAGCTGATGCCTCCTGGGGCCATGAAGACGTGTGCGAAAGGTAGTCAGTCAGAGTATTTCCACACACACACGCTGACCACACGCCTGATGGGCAGCTCTTAATTAGTTGCCGCATTTACCAGTGATGCATCATGACAGTAACCGTGGCGATGACAGAATCTCCTGTCTGGGAGCAGAGAGGCATGCTGGGATTGACACAGGGACCAGTCAGTAGTCGTGTGAGAGAGAGAGAGAGAGAGAGAGAACATGAGACAGTTTGTCAGTCATCTGGTTGTTTCCTTGTTAGTTATGGATAGAGGGATTAAATGAGAGCCACACAAAAGCACACTCTCACTTTTTGTGTGTTAAACGTAGCGTAACTAGGAAATCGCCTGGTGATTTTCAGTCTGAAAGTGTGCAGATGAAATGACCCCAATCATCGCTTCATTCTAGTCTTACAATGCGTCCCCTCTGCCCCTAAGTCCCCCACCCTGTCCCTCCTTGGCTTTATTCATCTTTATTCATGCAGGAAGTGTGAATATTATGAGATGTGTAGACGGCATGTCACAGCAGCGCTCGCTAGTCGCCATGCACAAAAGTGATTTGTGGTGATTTGGGCAGGAAATACAAAACATGTTGTTGACCTCTTGGCAAAAATCACTTAACAAAACAGGGATTTCAAAGCGAGAAAGTAGGAAACAGCTTGTTGTGATCCGTGTTTTGTAGCATGCTTTAGGGGTACAATTACTGCATTCATTATGCATTCAGCCAATTGAATTGGCTTAAATGACAAGCGAGAGACAATTGCTGCACTCTGACAGAGAGGCCACCGTCGC
The DNA here is from genome assembly GCA_030770545.1 of Macropodus opercularis. NCBI lineage: Eukaryota > Metazoa > Chordata > Actinopteri > Anabantiformes > Osphronemidae > Macropodus > Macropodus opercularis. The sequence continues at coordinate 3,225,305 of CM061112.1, forward strand.
TGGATCGTGTGTGTGGGTGAACCCTGAGATGAATCTTAATGGCTTATCATTTAACCCGTCACCTCGGCTTACACGCGCGCACACAAAGAGCCGCTTTACTGGATGAGCAGCGCAGGGCTGAGTGGAGTGCTGAGGATATTAAGTGGAGTGTGTTTGCACGTACGTGTGTGTGTGAGAGAAACGAGAGCATCTGCATATGTGTGTGTTGAGAATGGGAGGCGGATCAGGGTCAACAGACACGATTTGTCTGCGAGAGCTTTGCAGGATCCACTCTGAACAAGAATTACCGTGTAGAAGTGCACACAACGTCGTTCTTGCGCTGTTTATGGTTTATGATTAGAGATGAAGCATTTTTGCGCAGGTGAACTTTTTTCCACTTTCAACAACCCCCCGCTTGCCAAAACATTTCGCCTGCTCATATGCCGTAGATTAAAAAGTGAGAATACTGCGTGTGGAGTCGTGTGCACGGAGAACTGCTGAATTGTGGTTACATGATGCTAGTGGGTGGAATCTGTCATTTCTGTGTGTGTCCATCTGGTATGACCCCCTGTTCAACTCCTCCAGCACTATTGCACATATGGACCGTACACACACACACAAACTTCGCAGCACATACACACTTGTGTGAGGGAACAGCTGAAAGATGCCGCCCACCGCCTCTACCCATCCACCCTCCTGCTTGGTTTCTCCCCTCCTCCCCGCGGAGCCTCAGGACTCATCCAGGTGTCCACTTTTCTCCACCGACTCCTTAGCTCACGTTCTCGCCATTTAATGTTTTCTCTGTGCTTCGTGCTACTAATTGTGGAAACCGATGGGCTGCTGATATATTTATGCACTTTCCGTTTGAACATTTGTTAATTTACAGATTTATGTCTGTGTATTTGGACTTGATTTGAGTCTTAAGGTTAAGTATAATTACTGGAAGCTGTATAAATCTGTGAGATCCAGATAAACTAGTATGCAACCAAAAGCGATGCCTATTACTTTTTATTGTTGAGTGGCCCATTTTACAGTGGCATTATAATTACTGAAGCATTCAGCTGGCTGCTGATTTCTAACCACATCCACCTAAAATTATGGCAGAATTTACTCTTTATAGACAGATGAAGTGTTGAATAAAAAGAAATACAAAAAAATCAGATTAAGGTTTGCAACTAATGCAACTTCTAGAAATTTATTCTCCCCTTTGCTGAAATCAGCTGAAAACACGTCTGAATGACCCCCAACATTTCAACGGCGTAAAATGAAGTTAAAAAAAGTGGAAACAAAGGAAAGAAGGCAACGAGGGAGGGAGCGGAGAAAGAACAGAAGAAGGACCGACCGAAAGAAGCTCCAGTTTTGTGCAGGAGTGCAGTTTCAGCTCCTATAAACCCAGGAGCTCTGAATACCGCTTATTAAGCAGGGACCGTGTGTGTGTGTGTGTGTGTGACAGGGTGATATATTGAAACACACCTCTGTGGAACAGCTGCAATGATGAGACAGAGAGTAGGGAGTAAGAGGTGTCGTCTGCCTCACACACACGTAAACACACATCCATGCATGCAGACGCACGGAGCTGAGCCAACTTCTTTATTGTGTTACTGGGGCCAGCTTGTAACAGTGGGAGAGAGGAGAAGAAAGAACGGAGAGAGATGAATTTGTTGTGACTGCTCTGGTGGACTCAGCTTTTTAACACAACCCCTTTTTCTTCCTCTTCTCTTGGCTGTTTATTCCTCCACTCTCTCCTTCTCCTTTTTCCGATCTCCTTTCTTCTTTTACACGCTGATTCTGCCTCCTCATCTGCGCATGTACTTATTATATTACACAGATAGTGATACAGATCCAGGCAGTGACAGAAATTGAGAAAGACAGGCAGAGGAAAGAGAACGTAAAAGAAGGGGATCATTAGAATTGGGGAAGTGAAACACAGAGGATGAGAGAAAGAAATGGAAAGGGACGAACCGATAGAGGGAAAGAGCGATTGAATAGATGAATCTGATTTATCTATAATGAAATCAGCCTGCGTCTATATAGAGGAATGTGCTCTATTCAGCCTTTCTGCTGTTACAGACAGATTTACCCGTTTAATATTCTGAAGATCAGTGCTAGGAGATACACGCGGACTGTCTGCTAACTGGTAGACCCACTTTAAATGCAACCTAACAATTCTAAACATTTAAGACTGCTGACGGTGGACGGAGCAGCTTTTCAGGCTATAAGGAAACGCAGACCTGTGGTCCCCACGATCACTGCAGGGGTGTAGCTCAGCGCCGGGGACACGGCGCCTCTCCACGGCTCTGTTTCATTTTGAATAATTACCAGATTCATCAAAATTTAATCTATTAAAAATGATTTATTTAAATGACTGACTAACCACAGATGTGATCCATCAAACTGAAATACCAGAGCTTTTTTGGGTTTCTGCTGGTCTTATATGAACATTTGCTGCTTTTTCTAGTTTAAATATTTGCAAATTGCATATAAATGTGTTGAGATCATAAAATAGGGCAAAAAACAATCATTTTTGGCCTAAATATAACTTGTAATTAAATAATGATAAAGAAAATAAAAATAGCCTGTTGTTAAAATCTTAAAAACAAGAACTTAAACCCAAAGGGCTCGTATATGAATAACACTCGCATCTTGGCCAGGAACTTAAAAATCTGTGTGTCTGCTCCTCTCGGTTCACACAGATGGAGATGTGCACTTTCAATTTTCTGTTTGTCCATGCAGCCATACATGAATCCTATGGCGAAAGGTTTTTCCTGTTTGCAGTGTGTGTGTTGGGGAGTGCATGCTCCTTCTCCTTTCCACCTTTCATGTCCATCCAAGCATAAAGCATCCACTCACACTGGCTGCCTCAGGCCAGTATACTCACACACACACACACACACACACACACACGTAGACCTAGACATCCACGCTCGCCACATTGCCCATGGCTACGTATTTGGTCCAAGGAAGCTGTTTTTCACCCTTCAAGTTGTTTGTTTGAGTGGATTTTACTCAACGCCCTTGGCGCAGCATTACACGCATGCACACATTCACACGCATGCATTCAGATGGACACGCACGCGTCCATTTTTGGGCCGGATTGTACGGACTTCTGCTCCTGTGGGCTTGGCATAATGACGCACACAGATACACATGCACACTCGTATACGTTTTGTGGCCGTATCGCTCCCAATGACGCCGCGGCCGTGGTGAGAGATGCCGTCCAGAACCAGCAGCCAGATCAGTCTAGCTCACCTGCCAGAAACGCTGTGCAGTCCAATTATTCTCTAAATGTGCGTGTGAGTCTGTCCTGCTTCTGCAGCTTGTAAATGTTTCACTGATGGATGTGGATCTGTTGCAAATCAAAGGACTGCGACAGACTGCTAGGCGATGCTTTTTGTGATAATATCGTGCAGCGATTTTAGAAAATTACAGTCCATCTCAGGGGTTTATGGAGTAAATCTTAGGTAAATGGCCCATGCTGTGCATCACTAGGGGATTTGTTTTTTCCTGAAAGGAAACAAAAATGTTGGGGACAGAATGGGCGGACAATGCAGCTGAAGTGGGAAACTGGTTTGGTCTTCTCTTTTATCACGTCTTTATTTCTCCTCTCTCTCTCCTGAATGTGTCACTATCCGATTCCTCATCTTCTCTCCTCATCCCCCGCCTGCAGGACAGGAGGCAGAGAGGAGTGGACAGTTAAAGGGGATGATCTCGCTCTCTCAGCATTACAAAGCCCCTTGTCCGCTTTGATTACTTACATTAACATGAGCAAGAAAAGGACAAGTGTGGCTTGGTGTGTGTGTGTTTGTGCATGTGTTCGGCCCAAACACTCAACAACCAAACAGAGCAGTGATTGTTGGGTCGTTGTGTAACGACCAATGGTCTCCTTGTCCGACAAACCGGGGAGGATCCAACGTTTTCTGCCTCGCTGCAGCAAACGATGGCTCTGACATGCAGGGACGAGGGCGAAGAAGGCGATGGAGTGTGTGTTTAGTGTTGATTGGGTGGTGGCTGATCAAAAGCAGGTGAGAAGGAGCCGGAACGCGTGGGCGGAAAGATGGACACTGATAGATGGGATGAATGAAAACGCGGCCAGCCTGTACTTGTTCCCCATTATCAAGGTTCCAAACTGTTCAGAGAGCAAACACAAACAGCATTAATTACTTGGCACAGATTACGGCGTACGTGCCCCGACGGGAGCGAGCGCTGGCGAACGTGTGCGCATGTGTCTGTAAAACAAAAGGAAGCTTGTGTCTGACAGAGACAAGGGTAGAAGGGACAACGCTGGGAGGAAGTTTAAAGGATGTAGGGCAGACCTGGTCGTAAGCACAGTAGCTGCAGAGCGAAGGTCGATCATTTACGCTTAGTTAGCAACACATCACTGCTGCATAACTTTTTACGGCTCTGGAAAGTAGCTTTTCTATATCTGCTCGACTGGGAAAGTGGTATCTTAGTGGAAGAATGGAGTTCACATGCTTATTCGGCTGTTCTACCCGTTTTCCAGCTCAAACACAGATGAATTAAACGTTACATTATTAACTGCATCATTCTGTGGAAATTGACAAGCTGTTTGTGAATTAATTTGGTGATTTTAAAAGCGGGCGTATTTGTTTGTGTCTCCGTTTAAATAATTAAACGACACTGACTGACACTGTAAACAAAATTTTTTAACATTGGCTGGTTTTTTGCTAGTGATAATCATCCATCCCTGAGGGGGACGGCGCTGCTACCATTTGTGCAGCATGTATTCCTGAATACTAACTCATCTCAGCCTCAAACTAATCTGAACACATGTACTTGGATGGATACGATTGACCTTGGGAACAGATGGTTTGACGACTTTATCTGAATGACACAGGAGTAAATCACCAGAGTCTGATTCACGTCTGTTGAACTTTAGCTCTTCGCAGGCGTGTGAATCCAACCTATGCTACTACAACAGGTACGTACTGCATGAAGTGACTCGCAGTAGTTGCTGTGTTCATGTCGAGGTCACTGGCTGGGTTATCCGTCCGTCTGAGTGTCCATGGTTGATGAAGCAGGGTCTGGTGCCCTGGAGCAATAGGCCACAGCCCCTCAAAAAAGTGCCCTCGCATTTCCCACGAAGTGGACGTTTCGGGGTCAACTACATCGCTGGTGTCTTTCTGGGTTTCTTACAGCTTCATTGTATTGTCTGTTAAGTCTGCAGTGACCAGCGATTAGAGACTTTAATTCAGTGTCCATCCTGCTTCTGATGCTTTATGTCAAACATTCTTGTCTGTCCCCAGATGAATAGTGAAGCATTAAATCAAAATCTTTTCCCCAAATGATTAAGATGCTGGGCTTTGAAACAGTAGTGGTAGTTATAGAGCTGTGCTCCTTTGGCAGCCAAACAAAAAATAAAGTCTTAGTTCTGAGATCCAAGGCCTTGAGCTTTCCTCGAGTAATGTTGACAGGATCTCTGTGAGTTCATGCCGTTGACTTCATGTGCTCAGTACCAAAGTAGTGTTGGACGGGCCACTGGTTAGAAAATGGACACAATGTAAAATGATGTTTGGTGTCTAACACTGTGTGTGTGTGTGAAGGCCTTGGGCAATGCGCTGTAACCTGAATGAGAGTCAGAAACCGGTTCAACTGCAATAATGACCGTGCATGTGCACTCACACACATCTATTACAAGCCCACCACCTTGTAAGTAACTGGCCTCTCCTTCCCAAGAGCCACTCCTTAGCTCCAAGACACACAAACTCACACAGTCGTTTGTAGAACCGCACTTGGTGAATAATAGACTCAAGGTGAATGATTACAAAATGTCTTGATTTCCTAACGAGGCCTCAAACATATACACTGTTCTTCATCATTCAGCTCACACAAGGACACGCGTACTATGTTTCTCCGTGTCTCTCTCTGACGCACACTTACTCACATACAGTATTTCCCCGTTGTAAAGCGTAATAACAGCTGTCCTCGGGCCAGTTACAGCTATCATAAAGAGACGACAACTCCCCAAACTCATTTACCACACACACACGTGCACACGCTGCGAACCTGGAGGCAGGAGGAGCGGAGGTCTCGGTAGCATTCTGCAGCCCCTCTGTCCCGGTCTCTCTCTCTTTTATTTTTCCGCCCGTAAGTGAGGTTTGACTGCGTTTTACAGCTGAAGGTGACAGTGTGCGACTACAGTGTGTGCTCTCTGCAGTATCCAGGCTAATGTGGGCCCGGTTGTGTGTTTGTGAAGGAGGGAAAGGAAAAGAGCAGTGTGTTCACATTCCTTCTTCTGTTGCTTTGCTTGAAAGAGTAGATGGTGTGATTAAAACATGAGATGCCTCGCACACATTCGGTGTATTCCAGTTTATCACATCTAGGGACCTGTTTTTCTAGTTCTGACGATCATGTCGATCTGTCCCGGTGGAAACTGGCGAATACTGATATCCAGAACTTAAACCTGAAACTTGAATTTACTGAGATGTCTCAATAATTGTCATGATTGTTCTGGTAAACGGGCCGGAACCATGACCTGGGACCACATCTATCTATGGCAGGGGGGTCGTGTTTTGTTAATTATGCCTGCCCTCGCCACCGCTCGTTACCTGGATCAGGCGTGTTCAGCCAATCAGATGATGCAAGTACAATGACCTGGATTGGAGCATCCTAATCTGAGGCGACTGCTATAGGTCAAAGTTCAACCTGAAAGTTATGGTTTGGCATGACCTTGTTTAAGGGGGGCTAAGAGGAAAGTCCCAGTGATTTGGGTGCATTAGCGTCCAAATTGAACCACAAAGTCAAAGCCAAGGCGTGTGATGTAAGATTGGTTTGAGGGAGGAAACAGTCCCAGACCGGTTCTGACTAATGCTGCTGCTATTGTAGGGTTGCAACAATGTGGGCCAGCGCCGTTGTCGCCTCTCACGAGACTGCAGTGGAAATGCACGCATGCATGGCTCAGTGCAGCTGGATGCAATCATGAGCACGTTTGTCAGTAAAGCAGCGTGAGGCGTTCAGGAAACAGCGACCTAGCAACATGGGTCCCGCCAGGACGGACGCCAGGAGAAGTGTGAAACGAGCCAGCAATCTAGTTTCATCACGTGAAGGACTTTTTTGATAATTAAAACAAGTTTAAATTCTACATCTAACTATTGCTTTGTGTTATTTAGCATTTTACACAGCCTTGCATAGAGCTGTGGCCTTATTTACACCTGCGATGGTTTTACCCTCAGCGCAGCCACCCTCCTGTCCGGCTGCAGCCGTGCAGCCCTGCACACAGCTCTGCAGACAGCCCGTACACATCTACCCTGCTAGCGTGTTATTCCCAAACGTATGCTATTCCCTTTGTTTGGGTCTCAGTGGTTTCCACTGCTGTGTAACGTAGTCGACTTCTGTGCCGCCAGTGAAAAGCAAATTTCCTCCAGGACGGTAAATGCTACCGTTACGTAGCTTTTGTTGTTCGACAGAACTGTGTCACAACTGCAGATAAAAGAGCTTCTTTGACACATTAGTTTTTTCAGTTTGAGATATTTTTCACATCACATTTGCTATTTATTGGTTTCAGAAGTCCCAGAGACATTTTCCACTTGTTATTTTAGGCCCTTTTTCCGTCTTTGAAGTCGGATGTTTTAGATGCTTCTTTATGTATCTTTATTTGTTTTCTCTCTCCATCTCGGTCGGTCTCTCCAGTATTTGTGCTGTTTCAGGTTGTTCTTTGTATGTTGCAGTGGAAAACCGCTTTTTTGTCCGCGGGCTGAACAACAGAAGTGCTTCTGCTGCACAAACACAGGATAGAGTAAATCCGAGCCGCCGGTCGGTCAGTCGGTAAACCAGCCAGCCAGGCTCTGAATCAGCTTGCTGGACAATTGGAGACGTCATCCAGGCTGTTCAGTGTGTCACCGGCCTCTGTGCTGACTTGCTAAGCTAGCTGCTGCAGATTTAACCTGCTTATCATCCCTGAGTGGCATTTTCCCTAAACTCACTTAGGTTTCCTCCTCGTCTCCGTTGTCTGACTCTCCTTCTCATGGTCACACTCTCCGTCTTCTTTTTGCCTTTTGTTTTTTTTTTGCTTGCATTTCCCTCCTTCCTCCTTCTTCTGGCCTCCCGTACCTTGTGTGTCTGTTTCAGTGCGTGTGTGCATGTCCGTGGGGGTTGGTGTTTAATGTGTATTTGTTCTTCCGTTATCTCGTCCACACCAGACCTGCTTTTGAGTCCAAAACCTCGCCTGTGCCCTGATTGGCTCCTAGACAGCCTGCCTCCTGTCTGCGCTGTGATTGGCCCATTCAAATCCTCTGTGATGGATAAAGCATTATTTCATTATATTTTGCTGGTAATTCATCCTTTGGTTGTCAGGGAACATGATGAATGTAGTTAAAACATTAGTGGTGTGTGGGTAAATAGAGGTGCAGGGATGTTTCTCCACCATGCACAGCCCACCAACCACTAAGTCTGACCCTTGACCCTTCCAGACTCCAGGACTTGTCTCCGTTTAGCTTCATTCTCATCCCCATGTGTAATTCAGCTGTTTCTTAAATCTAATGAATTACAGATCACTCGCATTATGTTCCGATGCTTTACGAGATGATGTGTAATAAAAGATTCATTGCTTCCTGGATTTTTCCCACTTTGAGTCATAATGTGGTGAAAGCTTATACAGGCAGAGTGTCTGCAGTGAGTCAACCAGTCAGCATTTTTGTGGTCAAGTGTGCAGCAAAGGGTGGAGAGAGGGAGCCTGTTGAGACTTATTGTCTGGGGGTTTTCTTCAAAGTCAGTCCCAGCTGTGCTCTCAGTACGGAGTCAAGCTCTTATTCCCCCCGACTCGTGAAGACAAGTCTGAAAAGTGAGTGAGGGTAAAGACCAACATATGTGCAGCCTTCCTGTTGTCACCTAAAGAGCCTGTTTAGGTTGGATCAACAAACCAGCCTGGATCAGTTAGGCTTCCTAACCAACTTGTGTTCCCAGATCTCTTTATTTTACACTGCCGTGTTAAACGGGGACCTCCGGTATTGAAATGTATTGGTTCCCAGACTGTCAGACAAAAAAAAAGGAGGTGGGCAGACTGTAAACAGAGACGGGTGTGGGGGGAGGCAAATGAGCAAACACACAAAAAAGAAGGCGACGGTTCGGCTTTCCCGAGAACGAGAAATACGACTCCCTCAGGGGCTTACGACTGAACCCATTCACAGACAGGAAGGTGTGAAGGGGGTAGGGACGGCGGTAAAGGAGAGGTGAGGAGGACTTCCCAGGTTTTCTCCATGAGCAACCTCCCCATCACCCCACACCTCCTCTCCTCTCCTGCCTTATCTGCCAGCCAGTCAGGCAGCATGTGAAGTTGCTTTAAATGTCAGCATTTGAATAGTAATAGAGATTAATGATGGAGAGATAGACAGGGAGCAGGGGGGAAGCACAGGGGAGAGGTGAATGTCATAAAGATAGTGTCTTTGGATGGGTTCGACCTCTGCTAACCGGCTATCTGGACACGCACAACCATAAATCATTGTAAGACAACGAGAAACAGAAAGACACAGGTAAAGGAGATATTTTACAGAAGTGTGGAGATTGAAATGCTCAGTATAAAACTCTTTGCTCCTGTATAAAACTTTGCATCTTCTCCTGTCCTGAAATTAGAAATTGTGCTTTAGCCTAGTAAACATACATTTGACTACTTGGCAAACGTAAACGTAAACATGAAAATGAGAAGACACAACACGTCTTGTCTAATGATACTTCTTTAAAGAAAACACAACACAGGAGCATCAATGTGGAACCAAGCAGCTCCATCAAAAGGTGGTTCCTCTGGGCTTTCAGTTCCTGTCGTGCTGCGTGACGGCAGGTCATTAGTAACATGTATGTAAGATCCGCGTGTGGTCGGCCAATATCTGAGTAGGATCAGAAAATAACCCATCGTATACAAATACAGAAGTGGAACTACTTTAGTTTACTGAAGCGTTTTGAAGAATCACTTCTCAGAATATCTGTACCTGTTTGCTCCGTAAATGACGTTTAATGAAAGGCCTGCTGGCCAGTGAAATGGCAAAATGCAGGAATGGAGGTCGCGGCTGCCTTTCGCCAAAGAGCCTGCACCACCGAGTCATTAGTTAGCGGAAAATAATGTGGCACCGGAAAACTGCTTGAGTTTGAATTTGAATTGAAAAGCCGCATTAACCCTCAACAGAGGAGCCGGGTGAGGAGGAAAGATAGTCAAGGATGGAGGGACAGAGGCTCCTCACAGAAGGAAAAATACACATTTCTGTTTTACTGTTACTGTCAATGGGAAGTCCTGAATCAGCTGAACACACACACACACATACACACACACACACACACACACACACACACACACACACACACACACACACACACACACACACACACACACACCCACGTCTCAGATTCAATTACAACATTGTGAGATGAAGGAGAAATTCTTCAGCCTTCAGCACTTCCAATTAAACCACTGCTCTGAGTGTGTGTGCGTGCGCGTGTGTATCTGTGTGAGTCGTGTGCGTCAGGGTTGTGCGAGTGCGAATGCGCATGCCAGTGTGTATGTTTAACAGGCGAGGTGTGTGTATAAGGGTCTCGGCTTTGATGGCGTCGCGCTGCGCTGCGAGGACCACTGAAGCGTGACGAGCGAGAGTTTGTGCGCGCGCGCGTGTGTGTGTCAGCCTCTCTGATGTCACCTTGTATCATTTCAGGCTAATTTCACCTATTCTCAGAGAGGGAGAGCGAGAACAAGAGGCAGGGGAGGGAACTAGAAAGTAGAGACGACACAGGAAAAGTAAATGATAAGGTACAACTTTATTAGTGTCCTTGAGGCGGTCAGTGTCCGGGCCACTCAGCGATGCACACACACAGATTACAAACAACAAACACACAAAGCACAGTGGCTACACACTACAGGACAGAGCAGAGCCAAGGGAAGAAGGGAGGGACGTCATTAAATAGCCATCAATACGCGCAGTTGTGCATTAATTACCCCTCCCTTTCATTTCCTTGAACCATGCATTTGAGTCAGAAACATTGTGTGATTCACGTGTATAAAATGTCCCACAAAGCCACATGTGATTATAAATCTGGGTCAGTAAATGCAATTATTAACTGGACTTGGCCAAAATTGCAACAATTTAGAGGGAAACAGGATTACTGGTGGTTGGAATTGGATTTTAATGATGTTAATGTAATTATTGCCCTTGAAAATGATTTCCACTTGCAAAATGGATGTTCTCCGCTCCTCTTCTCTCCCCTCGCCTCCTCGTCTCCTTACGTTATGTTGCGTCGTCAAACTAAACGAGTTTGATCCTCATTACAATTCTTTTTAATGCAGGGAAAGATACAGACGGGGATAGAAACGGCAGCTAAAAGGCAACTGGAACAAAGAAGGCATTTACGCATGTTTACTGTTTCGTGTAGTTAATCGACAGGCTTAACAGGATCTCCTGAAAATGAATTTGAAATCATTTGTCTCTTTCCTCGTCGGACCCATCCTTTCTTTTTCACCCTCTCTGATTCATTGCGTCTTATCTGCTTTGGGTTGATACCATCTCTGCGTCAGACTGAAACAGAGCTCAGCTGTTAAATACTCGACAGCGGCGCGAGTTTGCACAGTACATAAAGTTGAGGATGGCTGCGTGTTGTGCGTTTGGCTGGTACTGCTACAGGATACGTAGCTGCATAACTGCATGTGAAGAGCTCTCTGACCTTATATCCTGGTGTCTTACAGTACGTAACGTACTTAGTATCATAAAGCCTGGAGCATCTGTGAGAAACGTTGAGCCTGTCTCTACCGTCACCATCAAACCAAGCCTGTTTCATTAATTTGTAGGTAAACACTGAAACTCGATCCTTCAAGCTCTGCATTTTAGCATTTGTGCAATATTAGCCAGATTAAAAAGACGTATAGTCGTTTATTATATCATTATTAACATGAAGGCTGTGGCAAATCTTGGATTAGTCATAATACATGTTTTTATTACCTAGATCAGAGAAATTACCTCAGACGTTTATTTGATTTAAGCCTGTTCTAGGTGCGTCTGTCTGAGCAGACAAATAATAATCTGCTCAACTAATAATCTTGAACCTCTGGGGGGTTTCTGCACACATGATTTTGCACAGCTTCAGTCACGGCATTTGTTTGACTCGCCTCCTGGAGGTGGAGGTCAATGCAAATCACTACAAACTGATTTTGAGTGACGGTGGCAGATGTTGCGTCTGATGCCATTCAATAGTCTTTTAGGAAGACTGTGTCACTGCGTGTGTGTGTGTGTAAATGGTTTCCTCTCTCTGCCCTTGAGCCTTTATCAAGTCCTTCTAATTATTTTATTATGCAAATGAGTCACCATTATTTCATTAGCGAAGCAGCCAATCACAGAAGCTGATTAGGAAGTAATTAGCATGCAGTTGGTTTTTCTGTCTCTCTGTGTCCTTGTGAGCAGAGGGGAAGGGAGGGAGGGTTGTAATAATAACCCATCTGGACACACCACCTCCAAAAACTGTGGTCAGGTTTTGCTAAACATTATACAGTTAAAACACAGCGACAGACCCACAACAAATATCTTATATATATCTTAAAATATCTTAATAAATATCTGAACTACGTGCACAGAACCGAATGGCCCAGCGCGGCGCCAGTTGTGACTTGCAAGTGAACACAGTGGAGCGTTTTCATCTACGGAGCCATATATTTCCCTCCGGAGCCGATGGAGGCCACGATCAGAGCCTCAGAGCCAAAAAGAGAGTGAACATTTGACATACGTAATAGCAGTTGACATCTATGCTAAAATATTAATCTGCAGCAACACTCGCTAAATAAAGAGAACTAAACTGAACGCAACAGTTCTCTGCAGAGGTAAATTAATAGTTGACGGTCTGCGCTTCTCATTATTGGCAGCACGGATTTGCTGTCAGATGCATGTGCCTGTTGGTTTGTGTGTGTGTCTGTGTGTGTGTGTTTGTGCGCGCGTTGGTTGAAGTTGGCAGGACATTGAGGAAAGAGAGAAGTGTGAACTGAGAACGTGGGCGAGCCAGTGTTTCCGTGTGCGCGCACGCACTTGAACACACACTGGGTTTCTGTAAAGCCCCCTTTCATCGCACACATACGCGAGAACACACAGCTTTTTTTTTTTGTTTTTTTTGTTTAGCGCGTTAGCGGCTGAGAGCGAACGTCTATCAGAGGTGTGCAGACGAAGAGAGGAATGCTCCACGATGAGAGAAATGTTCTTTCAAAACAGTCTGCAAAGTGGAATTTAAAACAAAGACGAGATTTTCTTCACAGCCAAGCCAAGGCAAAATACCTCTCCTAGCATGGCAGCGCATCAGAGCTGAGTGGAACTCTGTCAGTGCTCAATTAAAAAGCCACGGCGCATATTTTTAACATGGTGGGTTTAAATCCAATACTGCTTTCACAGGCGGAAATTAAGAGAAAGAAAAGCTTTGAAACTTAACAGAGCTTCTGTGCGTTCGCTGTAGCTTCAGCGAGTTAAACAAGGCCAAACAAACGCTTTGGCAGGTGAACCGAGACCCGGTGATTCTGCAGCGTCTGCAGAGCATCTGCCTCCATTTGTAAACACGTCTTTCAAGTATATAGAATATATTATGAAAGACAAGATCTCATACTTTAAACAAATTAAGAACTAAGAACATCTCATTATGTTTTCTCAGAAATGCGATCAGGAGGAGCAAAGGCAAACACAAATCTGCAGGACCAGCGTTTACTGATGTTACAAACAGTGCAGATGCTTTTTCCGCAAGCGATCGAACGCACACGAGATCCCACTTTTTTGTTTACATGCAATCAGTGACAGTAAACATTTCCTGCTAATGATAAACCGTAGAAAGCTGAAAAAGAATGACTCACACTTTTCCTACCGCTGCAGCTTATGTTAGGCTGTTTGTGATATTTAACAGAGGATGTCTGTTTACTTGTTGTTGTTTGATCCACATATACATTAGATGTTTTGTCCATACACGTGGTGTCGCACACGTTGCTCTTTTGACCCACGCATGGAGAGACACCTGACAGCGAGACGCAAACTGACACGCGCTGTGGGAGAGAGGACGTCCCGGCGTTTTAGACAGATTGTGTACATCCGAGACGAGCATACAACGCAACACTTCGCTTGAAAAATCCATGTTGTCGTGCAGTGCGCTGTGTCCTCTGCGTGTCCGAATAACTTGCTGTGACAGACTTAACTGAATTGAATGGGAGTGAACCGAAGTGCACGTGGAGAGGCCGGTTTAAAGAGCGACGCTGGGAGCAACGCGGCCCCCGTACATCTCCGAGGCTGAGAGTCACAGCCAGCCGTACAGCCGGCAGCCGCAGACAGTCGCTTAGCTTGACGTTAACTTGTTTCTCCTCCGGCGGCGGCTGTCACCTCTTGGTTTCCCTCTGCAGCGGCGGCTCAGATCAGTGGGGTATCTGAGGGCCTGTCGTTGTGCTCTCCATCACAGCCGCTGCAGCTCGCTCTAGGACACAGGTAGCGGAGCTGTAACACTAACTGAATGCTGGGAGATTTATGTGGCTGGCAGTGCTGGTTGCCGATAGTCCTTTCATGGCGGGTTGCTTTCTTCCTCGGGGGCTTGTGTGCACGCGTGCTGCTTGGTGCTACGAGAAAGTTCAATAATGCCTGCAATAATGTGGCCGTGCACATTCAAAATAACAATCTTAAGTGCTTTCTGTGCTTGTTAAGCGTATATCAGTGATCTTCGTGTTGGCTAAGTACATATCAATAACTAAATACACAGCATTTAATACCACATTCCTGTGGCCACTAACTACCCGTGAGCGTTCTTTAGTCATACGTCTCAGAGTTATTTCATCAACACAAGCCCTGCTCCGCTGCTGGGTCAATGAATCAGAGAGCTTGCTGTTCCTATCAGCAGTATTGTCAGTACACCCCACGTATCATCGCGTCTTGATTGATTCAGCTGACCGTCAGGGACAAGCGACGTCTCTCTGTATTAGAGCGACTTCCAGTTCAGGCGGCACCACAGGCGGGCCAGCGCACACGTTAGTCCCCAGGCTGCGATGGTGGGCTCAGATGATCAGCTGAAGGCCCTGGTGCTTGAGTCAGAGGTGATCCTGAGTGGCCTTGAGTGACGACTGCTGGAGCTCAGGCTCCTGGTGGTTCGTTAATGAGCTGAGACAAGCACACGCACAGAGAAACCGTGTACAGAAAAGGGACGGAAGTTTGCTTCACACTGCACTGAAAGTCATTTGATTTACACATTCCCTAGTTTCTGGTGAGGTGAGCTGATCTTCATGTGTTTCTCTTCGCAGGAAGCTGTACGTTTGATGAAGGCTTCTCTCAGTGCGACTACCAGCAAGATCCCTACGATGACTTCGACTGGACACACATCAACACACAGGAAGTGCCATATGTGTCCCCAGAGCTGCCACAAGGTGATGATGCCTCCATCAGCTGGTGTTTTACTCCCCAAATTAGATTATCTGCCTATATATACAAATCACAACAAACGTTACCTGGAAGCGTTTTACATCTTACAACAAAACAACAATATAAACCCAACACTTTAGTAACAGTCATCAACAGGAAGGAACATTACTAATGGAATAAAGGCTCAGGGTGGGCGGCCATCTGCCTCCACCAGGGGTGTGTGGATATCTCTCCTCCTCTCCTCTCCTCTCCTCCTCTCGCCTCCTCTCCTCCTCTCGTCTCCTCTCCTCTCCTCTCCTCTCCTCTTTAATCAGTTGCTTTTTCCCTCCTCCATGATGATGATGAAGGGGAAATTAAATCTTTCTGCCTCAGGGCTGAGGGTCTAATTAACAGAATATGAGGTCATTAATCAACGGCAGGGAACAGGGAAGGTTGCCTACTTTACAGTGTTAAAAGCAAAATGTTATAACAATAACCAGCTATGCAGTGTTGACATAGTTTACAAAATTAAAACCAGAGGTAGAGTGTTGACTGGTGTATGAACAATGAACAATGAACAATGACGTTAACCACGACGAAGAAACCATGTTAAAGTGTGTCAGCCCATAAGTTTGTTCATTTGCTTCATGTTTCTCCCTCCCAGCTTTTCTGCATTGTTTTCCAATCTTCTCTTTCTTGCTTCCTCTTCTGTTCTCTCATCTCCTCCTTCCTTGCCTTCTTATTCCCCCTTTCCTCTTGTCTCATGTCCTTTCCTTACGCCTTCCTTTCGGTCTACCTTTATCTTCTCCTTCCCTCTTTTTTTATTTTCCTCCTCAGCTGTGGAAGATTATGACTTTGTTACCATGACAATGTAATGCAGTTATTTATCTTTCATGCTTATCATTATGACAACCTGGCGTCGCTGACATTTAGAGAAAGGTTTAGTTCAACACCAGGTCTTTTAACAATTTTCACACACACGCTTCTCTCAAAGTGTGGCTCGCTGCGCTAGACGTGTGTCCTTCCTTATATTTAAGCCATTACACAGGAGTTCAGAGTCAAAGTCAAGCGTTTAGTGTTATTAATACCAAGCGGTGTCACTGTGCATAGACGGGCAGGGTTGGCAGTATGAAGGGGTTAAATAACTTGCCCAAGAGCGCAGCGGTAATAAGCATGGCATTAAAGCCGGTAGAAGCCAGTGGACTGAGCAGGGGCACGAGGACGGCAGAGCAGGTTAATGTTTGGAGCTGCTGGTAGCTGCGGGGAGGGTTCAGAGCCTTGCCCGAAGGTACGGGAGCATCAGCTGACATTTGATGTGTTAATAACGCCAGCAGGGTGTGGGCCAGTGGTGCACAGGGTGGGAAACGAGGTCGTTTGGGGGGGATCTCAGATCCAGAAGCTGAGGCGCTCGCTTAAATGCCTTGCCCGGGGACACGTAGGTAATGACTATTATCAGAACGGTTGTTTTCTCAGGCAGGCCTAGCCACCAGTGATTCCCATGTACTCCCGTCTGGCTAACTGCATTCATCCCTGAGGGCTCTGCATAATTTAGAGTCTTTTAACTTTTAACCCTTGAAAAGAAAGGATGTTTACCTTAAGTATCTGAAAACCCCTCACGGTCAAAAGGAACAGAGTCACATCAGCTCTTCGCCCAGAGTCACTGTGAAGTCTTTATTTCATAGCCATTGACTGTTAAGCCAACAATTACACTTCCTTCCACACTGATTCATGCTAGGCGCTAATCGCCATTTGCTCAAGGCAGTATTGAGTGTGCAGGGATGGTTTGGCAGTTTTTGTAATAGAGATAAAACTCCTCTGTTTAATCTCTCTGGGGGCTGATGCTGGCACTCGTCGCCATGGCAGGGGTCTAGATGCTCTGCCGGCGACACGCGTTGTGCCAGCTGAACATTCATGGGCTGGGGCTCAGCGGCTCAGCGGCTCAGACTAAAGCAGGTACTCTTGACTCATAATATTGTCAGCCAGTACCTCTCTAAACCTATTTGGCATGCGATTCTCTCTCTCGCTCTCTCTTTACTCGCGCTCTCCACTGTGTACTGTCTAATAAGGGAGGAGAATAAAGGCCGGTCCCTTGTCCCCTGTATGGTTCAATAATGACTGAATAACGATGGATGCAGCACAAACTGTGGCCTAAAAGGCCTCCGACGTTCAGTTCTACAAAAGCAGCATTGTTGCACTTGATTGCTTTATATTGTGAACATATTCGTGCATTTCGTTTTAGTTTTAATTAAACTGTAGTTTGTATCTGCTCAGATAATTTGAATTGATGCGGCTGACACAGCAATTAGTGCTTATGAACAACCAAGAAACTAACTTAAAAAGAAAAACTAGTTTTCAAAGAAACAAATATGAAACTTCAGCTGTGAATATGCAATGAAGACTCGTGACAGAGATGCTGTGCTGATTAATGTGGCGCTTTAAAATAAAATTAAAACGATTTGGCTTTTACTGTGGTGCCTTTTGCATATGTTGCATAACAGCCAACGCGACTGGCAGAAGAATATGTTAAGAGCGAATCTCCGACGGTAGCTGATATTGTTTTGCTACAGACTCCTCTGTCAGTTGCTGTTATGTGACATATCTGGGTCTTAAGGCTGTCAGGGGGTATTTTTAGCCACAGCATTATATCGTATAGTCATTCTATTAGCGGCCATTTTAGACTTCAGTTCAAAGACATCAGCCATTTTAGGAAGTGTCAGATGTCAGATGTTCTTGGCATCACAAGGTCTGCTTGCTTAGATGGGTGTTGTATCACTTACACGTACTAGCACTGTTTCATTACTCATGTCGTCCAAAGCTATTGTCTGTGATGAGTATTTTCTGAATCTGAATGATCTGTGGAATATTCTGCTGTTCAAACCTTCTAACGTATGTCTACGCTACTGGTTCTAATTTTGCTGCCTGCTATGCTAAGAAATGCTCAAGGTTATATTTTGCATTGTGACATATCTGGGTCTGTGACTGATACAGTATTTTTAGCTGGCAAACCATTTTGGCAGCCATCTTAGAGACACTTTTTCATGTCACCATGTCAGTGCCAGAAATGAAGGAATAGGAGCGACATCCTTCGTGTGTTCGTTTCAGATGGATTTAGTTTTCAGCTCTGCAGAGAGAGGACGGGTGGTTGGCTGCAGTCCAGTTTGGACACGCTGGTCCGCGGTCTGCTTGGTGTCACGAAGAACCAGGACGTGGCTTCATGGCACACGTTTTCACCTGTAGTCGGGAGGAGATGACGGACTGTGAGAGCAGAAGGGCCAAACCAATAACGTCAGTAACAGTGGTCCTGAACGGCGACACGTCGGCGTGTAAAGCTGAAAGCCGGTTACGTTCTTTGTTCTACAGAGAGGCGCGTTTTCTCACAGCAGATTAGACGAACAATAACTGATCATCACCATTGTCCTGCTGCCTATTGTATGGAGCATATTGTGCAAATAGAATTAACCAGTTAGAATGAAACGCTCGGCTACTGTATTGTTTTCATTTTTCCAATTTAATTGTCTTTTTATTTGTTCCTTATTGTGTCTCTTTGAGCATTTTTATATTACTGTATTATGTTTTCACTCTCTTTAGAATTATACTAATGGAAATTTATTTATTGGACGCCTGCTAATCATTTAGATTATAAATTGTCCAAAAACACAACGAAAAACAAAAATGTGATAGCATCATGTTGCTTTTTTGCTTTTTGGAACAGACCCACTTCAGAATATGAAACAGGTCAAATGTGCCCATTTCAGACGGTGTAACCTTTGCATTTATATTTCAAAAACAACCTGGCATGATTAATGCCGTGGTAGGATTTTCAAAGTTGTAGCGTTTCAGCTCCAGTCGATCCAATTTCAGAATTAAACATTATCTGGGCTACTTTTCCTCAGTGTGCAATGAGCTAATGTGAGATTAAGCATCAGGCAGGAAAAGCTCACATATCATCATATTTCCCTGGAACAACATCTGGTTGAGGTCTGAGCTGATTACTAGAACATCTGGATGGGCCGGCTGACTGTCCCGTCAGCGCACCCACATCACGTACCATTTCAAGCTCCATTTCAAGCCGTCAGCAATGTTTGGCACATGGTAGCGTTTAGTGACAGTAGATACCTGATGCCCCTTTTATTCGAAGTATCACATTTGTCTTGTGTGTTACTGTACCTGCAGGCAGTGACATGTTGCATTTTGTGGAGATTTTGTGTAATGAGGGAGTTCGTGCAAACTGCTTTGACTGGCAAATAAGTTAGATTGTGTTCATCTGTGTCCCTGCTTTGATGCCCACTCATCTGCAATCACCACTGCTTGGAAACTGAACAGTTCATATAAGGAGAGAGAAAACAACGCGCAGAGATGTTCTAAGAAAAACGGCTGAGGAGAAGAAAGAAAATTGTGTGATCTCTGGAGAACATAAAATGAAGAATATAAAAGAAACAAAGGACCAGTTCTTGTCTTCTCTTCACTTTCCCATTTCCCATGTTTATTTGTTGTTGGCAAGCTATGAAACAGCCCCGCATCCACAAAGGAGAAACAAATGACAGTCATAGAAACAGGGGCTTGTTTTATGTGTCTGGGGGGAACTGATTTCTTGTATGGTGAGCCCAAAAGGAATGAAAGCAGAGCGAAACAGAAGGGAGTAAAAACACACTAACACAAAGGCAAAGAATAAAGGGATCTTTTAGGGGAATACACTGCTTAAAAGAGAGTTTGTTAAAGAGGGGAGGCACAGCCAGGTGTGACGGTACAGAAGACCATCCTGGATCTTTGTGTCCTGCTCTGTATTAGATGTGAAGCGAAGTTCGCAGCAGTGACAGTAGCCGGTTAGGTTTCCTGTATGGTTTACACACAGTAAATGTGACCCTTCATGTAGAAAAACTGGGAACTTCTACAGAAAATGATGTCTAAACACCATCTCGCTGCGTGTGTCTGCCTTTTTGGTCCGTTCAGTTGTTAAACGTGAATAAGTTGCCGTGTACGCGGAAGCGAAGAGGTCGCGCAGGTATGTGTGAGTGACGCCGGCCGTGGGCAGGCAGCAAATCTATTCCTAGTACTCGATGTGTCAGTGGTCTCCTCACAGGGCGCCGCTGCTAAAATCACCACTTGCAGCAAACAATGAGTTGATTCATGGGTAAAGCTTCAGATCCGTAAACACTGTGATTTTGATCCACCTTGAATTATGTGAGCTGCAGCTTTTTTTTGCCTTCTGTAACCTTCTCTCCGTCTTTGCCTCGGTGTCCAGGCTCCTACATGTATGTGGACGTGTCCCAGTATGACACTGGGGAGAAAGCCAGGTTTCAGCTGCCAGTCATGAAGGAGAACGATACCCACTGCATCGACTTCAACTATCTACTCACCAGCCCTGACGGCTCCAGCCCTGGCACCCTTAACGTCCTAGTGAAGGTGAGCGTCGACTCATTAGATCATTAACGACGTGCTTTGTGTTGCGTCGTCTTGCCCACGTCTCTCGGCCGACCACTCACGTCTGTGCATTTTCTATCTTGCGTAGGTTAACAAAGGACCCTTGGCCAACCCCATCTGGAACGTGACATCCTACACCGGTAACGCCTCGGACCACTCAGACTCCCACTTCATAACTTATTCTCACACTGTTGTGCTGACTGTAATGTTGTTGTTCAGGGAAAGACTGGCTGAGAGCCGAACTCGCTGTCTCCACCTTTTGGCCTAATGAATATCAGGTAACGACCTAAATAACAAGTGTTCGTGCTCGATTCCTTTGTTGTCTGCGTACTTCCGCTTGTGTTGTTCGTGTGAATACACAAACACCACACACGCTCACAAATCCAAACTCATGTACATGCTGTGAGGCAGGCGACTGATTTATTTGTGTTGACTGAGGCTCAGGAGGTGACGATTAGGCTAGAAAGACCCTGGGATAAAAGAGGTGTGTGTTTATGTGTGTAGCAGAACACTAGCTGTGTTGTCACTATATTTTTTAATAAACACCTGTCTCACCTGAAAATTATAACAATCGTAGAGGTGGAAATTATTTCAGGACAGTTGGAGTAAGTCTCATTATACTGATTATCACTCCTTTCGTAATTCGTGTCAGTCATCGTGATCTCTGTGAGTGTTTGTTGGCTGGTGTTAACAGATGTGTCCATGTTGCAGGATGGCTTGTCTCATGAATGTCCTAGCAGGCACGCACACACGCAGTGATCATGTTAACACACAGCCTGGGGACTCAGTAATATTACTGTAAGGCGAAGTGTGAAAGCATCCTCCAAATGGCCCATCTGGAGCCCAGCCCCCCCATCGCTGACGACGGGGAGGGATCGCCAGCCTGAAACTCATGTGTCAACATGTTTTAATTGAACGTTATCATCCCGGTTTGCTGAGGCTTATGTAGGTTTTCCAGGCTATGAAAAAGGTTATTGGATTCAGGCTGTGAAACTATTTTGTTCTTGTTCGAACATGTCTCTGTGTTAGCACATTAGCTTGAGTTGTAATGAGACTCACAGGGCACATGCAGACGCTTGTAGTCAGCCTTACAGAAGAACAGATGTACATACGAAATACGCAGACACACACACACACACACACACAACAACGAATCGGTGCTTCTGAGAAAAGAAGCTAAGAAATACCTCCTGAGCAGCAGAAGGTCCAGGTGAAACTCCTTTTAATGGAAAAAACCTCCAGCAGAACCAGGCTCAGGGTGGGCGGCAGCTCGGTCGGGCCAGTAAATGCACAGGTCTAGGTGCAGCCCGTCTTTGGGCATGTCCACCGTTTGCCGATAGCGATGGAGCTGCAGGTTTTGTGGCGTGCGTATGGACAGATGGGAATAGTGCGTCTTGGCTGTCTGATCACCCACAACATATTCTGAAACCAGCTGTAAACAGAGTCTGTGTTAGAGAGCAGGTGTGTGAACTCAGCTGACAGATCAACCGAGTCTGTTGTAGGATGAAATAAAACAAGTGCCCTCCCTGCAGTCTCAACATTTTTGATTCAGCGCCCATACATGCATGCATCAAAGTGATGTATGCGATGGGCTGATAAGAGGATATACGCTATAAGCCAAAACTACTCTCCACTGATGAAATGTCAGTCTTCAGCCTTCGGCGTTGTAAGAAGTCGAGCTATCAGTAATCCTGCCTCACACCGGAGAGACCAGTGAGTCATGAACGACTGCTATCTCCTCAGAGGTGACCGCTCTCATATCTACGAACTGCTCCATTCAAGTGGCCAGTGAGTAAATTCAGTGAGCAAACAGCAACATGGGCAATAATTGTGTCCAGATTTTAAAGGTGCAAGGTTTTGATAACACTTAATTTTCAAAAGAAACTCAAGAACTTGGACTCGACTGCAGATAAATGCACACGCGCTCGCTCGCTTTATTAGGTCCAGCTGTACGTGGCAGAGCTCATGTGGAAGACTTGGGAGGCAGACGGACAAGTTGTCAGACAGACAGAGGTGAAGGTATTAAAAGTCAGGCGATGTCTTTCTGCTGTGGTCCGCAGTGAGCTATGAGTGAAGGATGATAGGAGAGAGAGACAAGATAAATTGGTAGGGGAGGGCGAACGAGGAGGGGGAGAGTGTGACAAGCAGGGGATGATAAGCTATGGGTAAACAGTTCACTGCAGATTTCAGTTTACAGGTGATGAATGACAACAACGTCTCATCCCCGCGCTGTCTTTCTCTCTGTGTCGCTCCTTTTTTCTTGGCGACCTCCTCTTCTCTGCTCCCTCCTTCTGCCTCTGTTCATTACTCCACTCTGAGTAAACTCTGTTAGAAGAGGGAGGTAGAAATGCTTGAAAAGAGGGATGATGACGGTGGAAATAAAGAGCGGAGGGATCGCTAACGCATGGACGAGGAGGGTGGGAAGGAGTTGAGATAGATGAGTGTGAGGAGAATGGTCTTTATTCACACGCTCAGCTGATGAATCGGGATGAGGGTAAATGGAAAAACAGATGACAATGAACATATACAGCCTCAAAGAAGCAGACTCTGCCTCAGAGAAGCCTCGCTGTCGAGCTCCTGCTGGAGCATGAAGCCGTGTTTCTGTTTCCCAGGGAAACAAAACAAGTTGGTTGCACAACGGATGCAGATGAGAAAAAGTTTGAAAGTAGCACCAGACAAAATTAAATTTATACTTTCTGAGTTCAGGGTGACAGCGTGAAGAAATGCGAACGTCTGTGCAAACATCGATGACAGTCGGTCCATTTGTTGCTGAGGTATTTATGCCTGATTTATTGCTGATCGCGTTGCGCTCGTGGACACTTGGCTCACAACCCTTTTATTTGCTGCCTTGCTGAACGTATAGGCCAGAATGTGTAAATCCAGCAGTGGTCAGGTTGGCATCTTTGTGTTTATCCAGGATTATTCACATCACTGCCGCCTGTCGCTGTGTTCCCTCAAAGTTTAGATTAGATCCATCGCTTTGACAGCAGCGTTAAACGGCAGTACTCAGTGCATACAGATACATAAATCCACAGCTTGTAGGTGCAGTTTGTGATTTGGTAACAACAGTAAAGAGAAGAACAATTGTACCTTATGTAAATGTCTGTACTTCCATCGTTTTTTGTTTGTGCTCCTCTGTTTTATCGAATAATGGAGAACAACAACACAATCATGCGAAGTCACATTCATTTCAATTCATCTGTTTTATTTAATTTGTGATATTTGGAAAGATGAAATAATAAAAAAAAGCCGATTAATAACAGCACATTTCAAATGGTGTAGGCATCATGTACCCATTCGTTATTGAACCCTGGTCTCCATGGAAATTCTAGTCTATTTATATAATTATTGAATTAAAACCAAAAATAAAAACAGTGATGAAAATGAAAATAAATTAATCACCTGTGTCTTTTTCCAGGTCATATTTGAAGCAGAGGTTTCAGAAAGCAAAGCAGGCTTCATCGCCATAGACGACATTCAGGTGCTCAGCTACCCATGCGGTGAGTCATTAGCATGCCAGCAATTAGTCCTAGTTCGCTGAATAGACGCTGATAGCTTTGGCCACTAATTAGACTGTACCTGGGATGGTTTCTGTTGCAGTTGAATGGGTAGATAAGTGGGAAGGTGACACGGGAGAGGAGGGATGCGGCCAGAGAAGAAAGACGAGTCACAGAGAAAAATGAGAGACGTTAAAGGGACGAGAGAGAGAGAAAGAGAGTGATGGAGAAACAGAAGAGGGAACAGGGGAGTGTGAAGCAGGAAATGAGACAGTATTAGGGCAATCATGGAGAGAGAAGAATTTGACCACTCAGCATTTTCTCCCTCTCTCTTTAGCTTTTTACACACACACACACACACTCAGAGCGAACAGTAGCTGTCTTGTCTCACACTGACAGGAAAGAGATGAGGGCTGCGATCCATTTTAAATTCCTGCTACATCTCGAGTCTTCCCTCCTTCGCTTGAGTGTCGCCTCGCTGCCGGCGGCCGAAAAAGAGTTGTGACGACAAACGGAACGGAAGTGTCACTTAATCTAGAGGCGCCAAAGCCACAGGCGGGTTCCTGGACGGTGCCGGTGCCGGAAAGGAAGCAATTACAACGTCTTGTGGTCGTCGGTCTTTCGGGACGATTGTGTTCCTCAATAAAGCCTATTGATTATAAGTCATGGAAATAAACGGTTGTGCAGCGTCTCTGTGGTAGACTTGTCGCCGTTGACGTGTACGAAAATCACGACATAACATGCCAATAAAGTGACCTAGAATCTGACAACATGTTTCTTAAGGCAGACAGATCCGTTGACACGCAGCAGGGCGACACTCCTTACAGGGAGGAGCAAGCATTTGAAAAGGAATTAAGACGTCGCCTCCACAGTGGAAGCATTCATCCTCACAGCTGCATTTCTGGACACACAAGTTTGTGTGTGCGCGAGCTCATTCAGCGTAGCAGCAGCCATCTATGATTGCAGTCACCTCCCTTGAATAAAAATATCACAGGTGAAGGCATCTTCAAGGCCTAACAGACTTTCTTCTTACCTTTGCATGCGCGTTAGGAAATGTCAAATGTGAACAGTCCCGTCGCCCAATGAATGAGCCGTCCTGCACTGTTGAGGCACCAGGGACGCAACTAGAGGCACACGCATGTAGTCAGAGATGTAGAAACTCAGTAATCATGATTTATAGATCTCCACGTGGTAACGATTAAAATTGTATTCAGCAATAAATTAATAACGACTCCCCTGACGAGGTACAAATGAAATCAAGACAATAAAACAAACGTCTCTGCTCCTATTGGCTGTAGATAAATCCCCACATTTTCTGCGTCTCGGAGATGTGGAGGTCAACGCCGGACAGAACGCCACGTTCCAGTGCATCGCTACAGGACGGGATACCACCAACAACAAACTGTGGCTACAGGTAGAAGCACACACGCAAATAGCAACGTTCGTCACACGTTGACACATCATTTAGATGCGGATGCAGATTTACACTGTTGCGTACAAATAAATAAACACAAAGACAAAATCGAATGTATTTTTGGATTCTTCTAATGTGAACACGCATACTACCCTCAGGGCTGGTACATCCCATAATAAAGTGTCATAACCACACACACACAGTGTCTCCAGGCCATATCCTAGCAGCTAACATGATTAAGAGTTTAATAGCAGCTGATGCCATTACGGCTCTATTGTAGTCACGACCTTCAAACACGCTGTCGGAGCAGCTTTGGGGAGTTGGGGGTGGGCTTGTGTGGGCCAGCCCTGACTTATGACCTTGAGCAAGGCAGTTAACCCACTGCAGCACCTGACCCGTCTGCCCGTGTGTCTGTTTTTGTGTGTGATTCAGAGGAGGAATGGAGAAGACATCCCTGTGGCTCACACCAAAAACATTAACCACAGACGATTTGCTGCCTCTTTCCACCTCAAAGAAGTCACTAATCAGGATCAGGATCTGTACCGCTGTGTCACCCAATCAGAGCGCGGCTCCGGGGTGTCGAACTTTGCGGGTCTTATCGTCAGAGGTGAGGAATTTAAAAAACGTATGAAGTCAGTGGATATCAGTCCTGCATTTTGTGTTTTTTTTCCAGGTTTCGTATTTATCGTCCCAGCTGTTTCGAGACTATTTTCCGTCAGTAAATAGACTTTAAAAGCTGCTTGCTGAGCTTAGAGATACAATTTAGTATATATGTTAAAGAAACCTTAGTATATATGTTAAAGAAACTTATTAATATGAAATTGTTTAGTCTTTTATTAAATAACTGTCCTTGATTTCAGAGGCAGAAAACGGCGAGCAGCTGGTAATTTACGTTAAAACCGTAGTTGGCTGGTTGAAAACTCAGAGTCTGCCGTGTTTTATTATGTTGTGGTCCAGTTAATGTAGTTAATTCAATTGAACAAACATTTATTTCAATTATTAAGTTAATTAGTGTTTTAAGTTCATCTGTACATGAAGCTGTTTATGTACCGTGTGTTATAACTGTCTCTGTGTTGCGTGTGAGACCTTTTGGAAACGGTCTCTCCATCGAATCCTAGTCATTACATTTAAATTAAATCACCGTACTGGCTCAGTGTAAATACCCTGAGCTTGTACCTGTTTGTGTACTTGTGTGCTCGGTGTGTGTTTGTGTAGCTGTGTGGGCGCGAACGAGCTGCATTTGTGCACACGCGTCGTGTGTGCGCTCCAGCTGTCATGTGCAGCTGACATGTGGTTAATAAGGTGTCACCAATGTGTTTTTGAGACGGCTGCTTTATTCATTCACATCCAATAGCTTACATATTCAATTCATCTCTCGCTGAGAGACAGAGGAGCAGGGGAGAGAGGAAGAGGGTAAATACACAGTGTCTGCAGCCCAGTGTAGGTTGTGCTTGTGTATATTTATGCTTTATATAAATATTTTTTGTTTAGGTTTAATGTGAAACTCAATGAATCTCCCTAAACGTGCTAAACAAATTAAAGCTTTATTCATTAAGAAAGAAGGATTTGGAAATGACAGCGGGGAGGAGGAAGGCGCAGGAGGCAGAGGAGGGTGGAGACGGCGGAGAAAAGTTAAATGTAAATAGTCAGCTCATTATCCCAAGAATATCCATATTAGAATGAGGAATGTGTCTGAATATGTAAACAGCACAGCAGAGTCGCGTTTATTATTCTGCATAAGAGATGGTAGAGGAGAGAGACGCGAGGAATCAAAGCAGAAGGAAGCAACATGAATATGAAAATAGGTGGCAAAATACACCGTCCAGTTTAGGGTCCACCTCCTTGTGTGGCCTGGGACGCTAACACGGCCAGGGTTGGCGTAACAGCCCCCACTATGACTTTAGTTTTTTTGCTCACAAAAACCTGGCAGTTGTAGAGATTCACTTCTCCCGACTTG
Source organism: Macropodus opercularis (assembly GCA_030770545.1). Taxonomy (NCBI): domain Eukaryota; kingdom Metazoa; phylum Chordata; class Actinopteri; order Anabantiformes; family Osphronemidae; genus Macropodus; species Macropodus opercularis. The sequence goes on from CM061112.1 coordinate 3,252,902, forward strand.
GTAAGAATACATGAGTGGCTAATGTTTATTTATCATGAACCTTTTTAATATAAGAAGGCAAAGGGGAGAGGAATGAGGAGTCTGCACAGCTGGATGCATCTGCCCAAATATGAAAAGGACCAATCTACATATATGGAAATAGACTGAGCACAAAAGACATATTAAGTGCGGTTTATTTTATAGGTATGAGCCTGTACACTGGCCATATTCACAGATGAAAATGCTTCTGCAGTCTGAGCGATATTGGCAATAATAAATATTGATCCAGGTTCTGTTGTTAGAAAGGCGTCACAAAAAGAATGAGGACTGCATGTATGAATATTAAAGCAGTGGGGCCTCATGTTTATTTATTAGAAATATCAGATGGGAGATGAGAGCCAGGGAGGAATCAAAGAAACATGGAATATGTTTATTTCACTTCTTTGACAAGTATGCATGTCGGAGATTTGAGCTTCCTACAGGACACTGACGACCATGAACGCGGACAGAGTTGAGCTGCATTACTAATGTTTTTACTCTGGGTGTTTAATATTTATTTAAAATAGGGCTGCAGAGAGATGGGATTTTAGTGGAATCGTGTGTGCGATAGTATTTGGCTCTGAGGCGCCAGATGTGACGTGTGCACGTTAAAAGCGGCAGCGGGACGGTAGCACAGCTCGACTCTTCAAAGCTTGAAAAGTGGTCCAGCAGGTGATGTGACGCCGCCTCGGTGCAGGTACGCGCATTGATATTTATAACATGTAGATGACAGAGATGTGCCGTTATCGTCTCTGTGCGTGTCAAGATCAGACAAAGCGAAGGCATTTTGGAGAGACACAAGAGCATCATGGGAGAATAAAAAATGTCACATGGGATTCCCAGATCGTTCTTGAAGACATTTATTTCCTCTTTACAAAGAGCAACATAATAGAAATAATAGCACTGCCATTGAAAACTGAACGGATATTTAGTTTGTGAAAAACATCCATCACCGCCTATTTTTCTTTGTCCAAACAGCAGTTTAAAGCCCACAGACATTCAGTTTATCGCTGGAAATGAAGGGAACAGTCCCACATGTTTCTTCTTCTGGTTAACCTGTGAGCATCTGCTTGTGTTTTGTATTATTAGCGTTCTGTGACGAATTAATAAAACCCTTAAGCGATTCGTTTGAATCCCACTTGTAACACATACCCAAATTTAATCAGCTCTTAAATAATAATAATTGTGGCCAAGACTCACACAATAAAATAGCAGCACTCCTGGGGTGAGAAACCTTAACTAACACCAGTATGATACCTCAAACTCAAAAATGATAAACGTCTTGTATTTTTTTTTTTTTTTTTCAAAAATGGCTGGATGCTTTAAAGTATATAAACAATGCCAGTGACACGGTCTTGTGATAATTATTGTTATTGACTTATATTAAACTAAACTTTTACTGTAGTAGATGAACGGTCAGTGTAAAAGTTGTGTGTTTGAGGTGAAAAAGCGTGACTGGATGTAACTGTGTGTATAAGTATGTTCATGTGTGTGTCACTAGTGGTTTGGTCGGAGCTGAACTCTAATAAAGCTTTGCCCTCTGGTTCCTACGGTGACAGGGTGCATCATCACGCCAGCTCGTATCTCACACACACACACACACACACACACACACACCCATGCCAGTCTGCATTACACACAACCCATGGCCTAAAAAGCTCTTGCAATATTACTGTCACACAAATACACACAGGCAGCACACACACGTCGGACTAAAGAGGCCGTGTAACTTGAATTCATACAACTGTCTTAAACCTGTGACGGTCCTCTTCTAAAATGTCCTTTCTCCTGTTCAAGCAATCACACACGCACACAAACACACACACATGCTCTAAGTAACACTGACAGCGGAAACACACACGCGTGTACACACACACACACACTCCTACCCAGCTCTGGAGGTCACATGTCCTCCAGTGAGTACCACAGTGATGTCAGCGGCGGTTGGCGAAAGCTGAACTTTATTGACAAGGTTGCTGACGATGGACAACGCAGAAGAACATGCCTAGTGGGCGCCAGACGGCCAAGTATCTGTCTGTCCTCTGTCCCGGTGTCTGCCTCTGTCTCCATGTGGCATCATAAAGCTCCTATCTGAGCCCTGGAGTTTCCTGTTTTTATCAGTAGATATGATACATGAACTTGACGTCCTCCCATTGTTGATTTGTTATCACCATTCACGTTTGACTCTGAACACGAGAAATGTGTCACACGTGATTAATAATAAAATACAATGAAAATAAACCCATCGCAAAACAAGACCGCTTATTATTTGTTGTATTTTTTTAGGTCAACTGTACAAACGACAACTGACAGAACAAAAAAAAAATAGAAGAGAGAGGAGCAAAGCTGAAGCACGAGCTCGTTCCAGCTCTTGTTTTTTCTCTGGAGTCATATAATGACCCACTTACATTTCTTACTGTTTCATTTTTATGTGTATTATTTATCATTTAGATGCTCAATAGGTTTTTATGGAAACGCAAATATATATTGAAGTTAACACAACAAGGCACAAGCGCACAAACCTCCTTCTCTGTATACTTGAATAAATTTACCTTTGTGATATTTTCCTTATTTGTTTGTTAATCATCGAGTTGTTTACTTTGTTGAGTTGATGGCATTGCGAGCTGACATGTTGTTGACGCCGTTGGTTTTTCTGAAGTCACTTCAACATTCATTATCTGAATATAACTCTGTCTGCATATGTGTGTTTGTGTATTTGTGTGTCTGCGTTAGCACACGCGCATGTGCTGTCAAACTACAGTGTTTCATCTGTTGCTAAAAAGACACTTCCCTGCCTGCACCTCTCTGACAGCCACGCTCACACACACACACACACACACACACACACACACACACACACACACGCACAAACGCACACACACACACACACCAAAATGCAAACACCCGGATTCTGATTCCCACAAAGGGAAGAAGTGACAGCAATGAAAAATATAACTATTAATGGAATAACATGCACAGCAGCTCACGCGCACACATATAATTTAGCTAATAAATCATTTCAATATGATTGAAACTGCAGCAGATTGCAAAAAAACACACACTTTCCCAGCTTCATACAGATTTTGCCAGGAGGTGTGTTTGAGAATATGTCTGAGAGAGATAAAATCTGAATGATTTACTGTATGCGAGATAGATTGATGTGTGTGTGTGTTTGTGACAGTGCTGGTGATTAATTCAGGTCTTGATCTGTGTGTGTATATGTGTCGAGTAGATTAATCTTTGATGCAGAGTGTTGTAAGATTGTGTGCGTTGTGCTTTCAGCTTGTCAATCATGCAGGCTGTGACAGTTTGTTCTGATCAGACTGACTGGCCCTGAACCACAACACATCCATCACATTTACGTACAAGTACACACACAAAGTGTTTATTCACTGAGAGTATTGTTGGCTGTGGTGCATGATTGGATTTCAGGAGACACGTCTAGTAACAGTTACAGTTTATGTAACAGACAAAATTTGTAAAATGAAATTCGACCTGATTATGTGAAGAAGAAGAAGAAAAGTTTTTATAGCATTTAGTGATAATCATAACCAAAGCCAACGCACTCAGACATGCAACTCATTATTTAGATGTGATGCCAACTTAACATTTACGTCTCACGTCTGTACGTAAAGGTCACATCAGATTAAGCGAAGGCTGCAGGTGGTGAAGGAGGAGCCAGTTTAATGAACAGCACAAATGTTGAGTTGCTGATGAGCTCGGTTTCCTCCAGTGGTGACATGTGAGGGTCACATCACACTAAGCTCTGCCGTTATGAAAGATGCAGCAATAAGGAAAGCAATAAAGGATTCACAGGAGATAAGCAAAATAACGCCAAAGCAAAGACGAACGCTTTCATTACGTTTTAAAGATCATCAGAGTCTGTTATTTCAACACTAGGTGAAGCCGGCAGAAATCTGTATGCTCTGAATGAGGCTGAACGCACTGACCTCTGCCAACACCACCAGCCCTCTGCTCCATGCTGGGAAGGTGGAAGGGTTTTGATGTGACGCACGCGCAACTTAACTTTGTTACACCTGCATAAAACAGCACAGCTACGAGCCGCCTATAAATAAATCATAGTGTCTTATATACGGAAGTGAAGGAAGACTCCAAATGGCAGTGAAACCTCTGTTGTCCCTGTTAATTAGCTGTCTCCTTATTGCAGGTTGCCCTAGTTACCCGTCATTAGGGCGTCTTCTGGCGTAGCTGCTGTTATTTACCAGTGGTCGTTTCAAAAAGCTTTGTATCACTATAAGATGTTCCGTTCATCTAAATACTCTCTTATAATGTTGCTCTCTGTTCAGAGCCTCCACACCCCATCGCTCCGCCTCAGCTCCTGGGTGTCGGCCCTACGTACCTGCTGATCCAGCTCAACGCCAACTCCATATTCGGAGATGGACCCATTATACTGAAAGAGGTTTGTTCGCTGATGTGTGGTTTTTAGCACAAATTGTTTCAGTGTGATCATTTAGATTTGTAATTCATGCGGATCATTGTAGGTCGAGTACCGCATGACATCCGGCACCTGGACCGAGACTCATGCTGTGAACTCTCCCAACTATAAGTTGTGGCATCTTGACCCGGACACAGAGTACGAGATCAGAGTCTTACTAACCAGACCCGGAGAGGGGGGCACGGGCAAACCTGGACCACCGCTCATCACCCGGACCAAGTGTGCAGGTTGGTGGAACTGAAGCACGGAGCTCTAAAGCTTTCTGGAAAATGTAGCACACTCAGAAGCGCTTGTGCACAGAGCTTTTTCTGCCTGTCTGATTATCGATCAGCATCTCCATTTGCCGTTCTGTTTGTTTTGGGATCTGTATTTTAGTTGGCAGGATGATATTTGTACTGTGAACAGGCGGAGAGATGTAGCGAGGGACAGAATTCAGAGAGAACGGAGGAGAGAGTCTGAGTCTGCTCAGTGATCTGAGGGAAAGAGTGATTAAAACACTCCAGGCTCTCTCTCTCCCTTTTTTACCGTATGTCCAGATTTTTCTTTACTTCTTTCACCTCTGTCGAATCTCCCATTCCTCCCCCAGTATCGCTCTTTCTGCTTCGTTCCTTGTCACTGCCTTCCCCCCGCTTTCTCTCTGCCACTCTCTCCCCATCGCCTTCTCTCTCTGTGGATCAATAGACGGAGGGCAGAAACACTGTCTGACATTTGTAGAAATAAACGACTGAAATATAAACACAGCTCGCCTGAGGGAGAGAGAAAGACCGCGCGGGAGAGCGTTGATATGAAAGAGAAGCAGACAGAAAGGAAAGCAATGAGCTTCAAGGAGCTACAGAATAAGGGAGCGACGGAGAAATGATGAAAAACAATAAGGCTGGAAGAGAAGAGAGAATAGGAGACGGTGCGCGAGAAAGATGAAACTGCAGAATGAAAATGAAAGACAGATGAAAAACTCAAAACCACGGGCTCTGACTGATGTCTGCCAACCTGTGTGTGTGCTCACACCAGTGAATCTGTGAGCAGCGTTTACTGACAGGGAGGAAATCTAGGCTTGTTCAGCCCATGTACTGAACAGTTTCCTCTTTGACAGGAAGCGGAAACGCACCTTCTCTATACTCCTGCAGGAACTACTGAATTGCTGTTACTAAACTTTGGGTAAATTATCAGTAGCAACCCACAAATGCTGTCCAGGCGCAGTATTTTGAGTTCTGTTTCTGAAGCTCAAACGTCCAACGCTCCGTGCTCGCTCCTGAATGCACCCAGTGAGTAGAAGCTGCAGATGCTGATGTGATGCTGCCTTAGCTCATTGAAATGTCGTTCAGATGGTAGCGATTACTTTCTCCTTGTTGTGTTGAGTTTGTCTGATCCCGCAGCAGTAGTTTACAGAGCATCCAGTGTAATGGGGGCACACGCTGGGAAGTGTGTACACAAACACCAGGCATAAGCCCGAGCAGGTTTCCACACAAACACGGTTTAATTAAAAATCAATAAAGTTAATAAAATACACAGCAAAATCCGGGAACAAACAGGAGCAATTTCATCTCCTCTTTTCTGTTCCTCTGGACTTTTTTTATTCCGACTTCTCTTCCGTGCTCCCTCTGTGTCTCCTTCTCTCAGAGTCTTCTCGATTTTTCCTCTGTGGTGATTTATTGCTCTTGTCTGAAGGGTGAAAAATAATCAACTTGAAGTGAAGCGTTAGTGAGTGTGTGTGTGTGTAACAGAAGAAGGTGATGAAGTAGCTTTTAATCCAAATCCTGAATTTTCTGCTGAAAACCTCTCGGTCATGGCAGGTTACACACACACACACACACGTCCAAGAGTCCAAGAGTGTCACAGTATTTCTTCTATGTTGCACAAACTCAGCATCGCATGGATTAAAGGAAGAATGGAATCTCTAAACTCACATTTCCAAACACACAAGCACAAACGTTGTAGGAATCGCACACAATATATCACATGTTCTTGAAAATGATGCAGGCGGTCAGCAGTTTCACGGCCCAGTCTGTAAAGTAGCAGCACCGACTGTTGTGTTTCTAGTTTATGGGCAAGTTATGAATATTTTTGGTCAGTGGACGCATGACATCTGGACGAGAACAACTTCAAACTCTGCCTCGAGGTGGGAAGGACAAAACATTAAAAACAAGACAATAGAGACAAAAGCTTCAATAAATGTACTTTACTTTAAGATGCTTACAGCAAAGTAAAGGAGGAACAACAAATGATGCTGCGTTCGATGCCCATCGGACGCTGCGTAGGCAAATCAGACTCAGCTTCGATGCAAATGAGCACCTTCTGCGTAGGGAGATCTGATCTAGAGGGCGACGGAAACCTGGAGCGAGGCGTGGAAGTGAAAACCGGATGAGTGAGCGGAGTTTCGTTTGTCCTCCTCATGACAGTGGAAGGATTACCAGGAACTAATTGGACAGATTAACTTGGACTTAGCTGCATCTCCTGTCAACCTTTTCTGTTCTCCTCCTATCGCTCTCCTTTCATTCCATCCCTTATTCTCTGCCTCCCTCTCCTGCTCCGTTTCTGTTCCACTGGATATTTCTTGGCTCCTTTCAATGCGTCATGTCAAGGAACAGGGTTTTATTCTACAAGTGCGGCTCTATTTTATTTAGTTCCATTTCCTCTCCTTTTGTTTTGCCTTCTTTAATTCCAACCTCTGGATTGTGCTGATATGACGCTTGCCGTCCTCTGTGTTATTGTTGGTGTTTTTTGGTATTGTTGCTGTCTTGAAAGCTCCATCTGTGGAGAACAAAGGCTTTTAGTTCGAACATGAATCCAGCCGTTTGTCTGTCTACCGGAGGACGAGAAGGGGACAAGGCAGCCTCTGTGGTTTACGGCTGGACTAGGTCCCACTTAACTCTGGACACGTTCCAAACTAGTTATCGTTTCTCTCCACTCCTCCTCTCAGTCTTCCTCTCCCCCTCTCTCATCGTTCTCTCCGGATTCTCTCGCTTCTCCGTTTGTCAGTCCCTTCTTTTTTCATGCATCGCTTTGTCTTTCCTTCCTTCCTTCCTCTGTTTTTTCATTTCTCATTGTTTTTCAATAAATTGAGCGAGATAAGAAGCAATGCCTTATGGGTGAGGAGGAGAATATGGTTTTGAAATGCAGGTTAGAGGAGCATCATTACAGTTTACCGTGCTGTCTGCACTGTGTCCTAATAGCCAGGTTTACAGTGAGCATCACCAACAATTGATCTGAACAAGGACAGAGACGGGAGGTGCTTGAAAAACGAAGCAGCAGGTCTTGCTCTGTTTAAATGTCAACCATCCAATAACAGGTTGAACCAAAAATGAAATGTTCTGACCCCTCAGCTGTTAACACATACACGCACACATACACACACATATACACAAGTAAGCGATAATATTTGCCCAGCAGACAATTACCTGGCCAGGTGTCTCTACCACCCTTTTTCATCCTATGCCTGGATGTTTATTACAACTAAATGACTTCCCAAACCTCGGCATGTTGGGATCACACTCACAGCCCAGTGTGTGTGAGTGCGTACGAGAGTTTTGTTTGTCCTTGACGACGCATTCTTATTATGAGAAGTTTTATTGAGGCGAGCACACACATAAAAACACACCTATCCGCGCTCTGCCCAGATTTAATCTTGATGCCGTCCCCACCTGAAGCCTATTTGTGTGTCCGTGCATGTGTGTGAGTGTGTGTTTGGGTAATAACTGAGTGCTAGAGTGTCTGTGCAGGTGTGTTTGAGTGGCAGGCAGATAATGGGTTGTCAGAAGAAGGGACACGTTTGTGTCCTTGTGTTGTCTCCTCCGAGGGAGTAAAAATGCAGGGAAAGAGAGGCAGACACAGCCAGACTCGCGTTGCTATGTGAGGTGGGCTGTTTTATTAAAAAATCCAGGAGGGACAAAAGCAAACAGGTGGGTCACAGTGTGACAGAGATAGAAAGAGGTAGAAACATCAACAGGTGATGAGTTTATGACAAGGAACAACACACAAAACTTTTAATTAAATTTAAAGTCACAGAGTAACTGATCCCAGATCAGTCTCAGTCAGAGCACATGCGTAAGATCAATATTAGCGTAAAAGGAGACATATTGTTTCTTGGCCTTAATCACATATAGATTCTGAACGAAGATATGTTTTCAGTGATCATCGTCTTAACTGGGATAGAAACGTGTCGTAAAATCATTTCAACGCATTCAGAGTAAAACTGTGTCAAATTTAGCTCATTAGAGATCAGTTAGACTCCTCACTCTCATTTCCTCCAAATATATATTTTAAATCAACCTTAAAAAAAAGAAATAAAAATAAATCAAACTTAAAAACTTAATTCCATTGTCTGTCGTGGTGATTACATTTTATTTTGCACAAGCTGCATAAATTCATTTCTACTTTGCGGTGAAGCTACCGTTAAGTTATAAAAGTATAAGAAATAGTCACATTTACTATTTTACTACTTTCCTCCAGCTTGATGGAGGAGTTCCCACAGATGCTTTGCAAACGGATGCATGAACAATTCCTTTGTATTTTACGTCTGGCTACCAACAGGCTGCACAAATGCTGAAAAACCGCTGAAACTCACAAGTTCCATATATAAGCACAGTCATCGCCATCAGCCAGGTTACGTGGTAGATGGAGCATCTCTGGAGTAATCACGGTCCTGGTCTGCTCTAGTTAGAGAGGCCGTGCCCTTACCTTAGAGAAAGGACTGTCTGCAGCGCTGGTGGAGTTAATAGCTGTGGAGAACGGGCTCCTGTGGGTAGATGGGTGACCGCAGCACACTCAGGAGTAGCTTTTTACCCGAATCCACGAGTCAACCGAAAGCAAAATGTGCAGCGGTTGGTCTGATTCAGTGTGTTTACAGGCGGGTGATCCGCTTAAAGGCGAGCTGCTGGATTAAAACTGAGATAAGAGAGTTTGTTTTCCAAGTTCTCCTGGTTTACCTACTGCTTCGTTTGCTTGGTCTTCCCGTTGTATTCTCCCTCCGTTCTTCGTAGAACCCATGCGGACCCCTAAGAGGCTGAAGATCGCTGAGACCAGGTCCCGTCTGATAGCAGTGGACTGGGAATCGCTGGGTTACAACATCACTCGCTGCCACACCTTCAACGTCACCATCTGTTACCATTATATGACTGCCAACAACCGCAGCAAGGCCGAGTGCTTAGACATGGACCCTAAAGGTAGCGTTGCTTTGCAAACGTCATAGATACTTAAAAAAATCTATTAATATCGCGTCATGTTTTAAAGGTCATTTCTTGTTTTGTTTCTCAGCACCTCGCCATCTAGTGGGAAACCTGCCGCCCTACACCAACGTCAGCCTGAAGATGATTCTGACCAATCCAGAGGGACGGAAAGAGAGCGACGAGACCGTCATACAGACCGATGAAGATGGTGCGGTCACGTGTTTATTAGCTTTTTTAGTTCGGGGAACTGAGATGCATCCATTCATTTCATAGGAATCACTGAGAGACAGACCTTTGCTGCCAATTAATTCAACGTTGTGTTAACAGTTCCTGGTCCAGTTCCCAGTCAGTCGCTCAAATCCACCCCATATGAGGACCGAATTAATCTTTACTGGAAGGAACCAGCCGAACCCAACGGCATCATCATACAGTATGAGGTACTATCAGAGCCTGGACGTGTCGAAGGAGTCAACATAGCGATGTTGTGTTGGAAATGGTCACGGACTCTCTGTGTCTCGCCTCAGATCAGCTACAGCGGCGTGCATTCCTTTGACTCTTCGGTGCCTCTCCAGCGGCCGGCGCTCACGGTGTCTCTGCCCTCAAACACCACCCACCACATGTTCCCCCAGCTCCACCCAGGCGTCACGTATCAGTTCTCCATACGGGCGTCCACCTCCAAGGGGTTCGGTCCCGCAACCACACTCAACGTGACCACTAATATTTCAGGTAAGCTAGCTGCTGTGGTGGGTTTGTCACTAGTGGTGCCACGCGCAGACTCATACAGACTCGGATGTTCTGTCTTTAGCCCCGACCATAGACGAGTATGACGGGTCAGAGGCTTTTCTCAATGAAACTGCAACAACCATCACAGTGCTGCTCAAACCTGCCCAGGCCAAGGGAGCGCCAATAAGGTGTTGTATGCATACATATTAACATATTGACTTCAACATAATGGGCCTTTCATTGGCTTAATTCTGACTTTGCCTGTCTACAGCGCTTACCAGATTGTGGTGGAGGAGGGGAATCCTAAGCGGACACGTCGTCAAGCCTCCTCCGACTGCTACGAGGTGAGGCCTCTAAAGCCGCCCAACGCGATAGCTTCATTACTAACTACGTTTATTTAGGCCACGCTTCAAATGTTTTTTGTCATCATTATAGTTATTACTGAAAGAACCCTCTGGAAGGTTTGTATTCATAATTTCACCTCTTCCTCAGGTCCCTGTTTCGTACCACAGCGCGTCCAGCGGTGGATCTCCTTATTACTACGCTGCTCAGCTGTCACCCAGTAACCTGCCGGAGCCTCTTCCCTTCACCGTGGGAGACAACAAGACATACCAGGCAAGACTTTTCCATCAGGGCCTCGTATTCTTTGTGCGCGACAGACGGCACGTGCATACATACATCTAACAACAAAATAACTTGATGATGAACTTGATCCTGACCTGATGAACCAATAAAAACACGAGGCTGCTGCGCTTTTATCTCCTCCGCAGGGTTTCTGGAACCCACCGCTTGCTCCAAGGAAGAACTACAACATCTACCTTCAAGCAGTCAGCAGCACAGAGAGGGTAAATAAATACACCACACTGCGCTTCTCATGGTAAACGCTGTCATATGTTCTCTGTGGACTCAGCTGTTGCTCTTTCCGTTTCTCCCTTCAGGAAACTAAGACGCAGTGTCTGAGGCTGGCTGTTAAAGGTAACAACAAACAGATACGCAGAAGAAATCGATGCAGCAACACATAGTTGAACTACCTTTAATCTCATATTTATTGTTGTGTTTTTCCTGCTCATTCATGATTAATAATCCCATCAGCCCCTTACTTCTATGTGGGGATTCATAATTAAGAGCATTAAGTGAGAGAATTAGAGATGATTATACAAACATTGTGCATGTAAGAAAGAGACGACGTATTTATATTCAGCTTTTTTTTGTGTATTTAGCCCCAGCACACACTCAGATGTCACGGTATGTTGGTAGATTATCAGACTGGCTTTAAATGGTGTGGAGTTAATCCTTCAAAGCGGCGCTCGCTCGCTTAGAAACACACACACACGCTGTTTTTAGGAAACCTTTTTAGAAATGCCAGCGAGGGGTCAAAGTCTGTTTGGAGCAGGGGTAAACAGAAGGAAACGTTACCATGTTTACGGGAGAGTAGTATGTTCACATGTTTATTTCGATGACGAACCTGGAGGTAGTTAAAAATGTACAGCGTAAAGTATTTAGTTACTTGAACGGTGTGTCTAAAACCGTCTCGTGCTGCTGTACAGTTTTTGGTGTAGTAAAAAGAAAAGTTTTTGCCTTTTTATGCTCAACTGATGGACATTGCTGTGACCTCCAGGTGCTGAAAGACCATAAAACTAGACAGTAAAAGTACATGATTTTTAGCACACTCAGCTTTAATGATGGTGGGTGAATCATTAGGGCTGATTGAGTTATATATTGATATTATATATCAAGGACAGGGTCTTGGGGTTTAAATACCGTGGCACAGGTAGGCTATAGTAAGCAGGTGGGAAACCGACACCGTGGAGAAGCTCAAAGGTTATGGTTCAGTCCGTCTCAGGCCTCTAAGCTGTAATTTTCCCACCATGAAATGAGCGAAAACGGGAAGTTTCAGTTACTCCAGCGTCATCGCATTTCAAGAACGGCCTGTGGTTGTAGCGACGAGAGCACGTGGCTGCGCTGCTAAAACCTGCCGCGAGGTGACGTTCCTGCCTGGCGATGTCTGAGCGGCGGCGAAAGACCTTGGAGAGGATTTTAGATTTTTTTAACAAGCGGAGAGCGAAACTAATGGAGAGAGAGGTCGGACGACTGCCCCCTGCTTTCCCCCAACGTCTCTCTGCGTGTGTGTGTGTGCACTCAGCCGTGCAGCCAGGACGGAGGATGGTGGTCCTACTAGGTCATCGGGAGTATTGTGTATTGTCACTGCTGCCTCAGGGTGTGTGTGTGTGTGTGTGTGTGTGTGTGAGCATTATGAAGTGACCTGGATAATTATCACAGACATTAAGAGCTAGTGCTGACATTATGAGGTCAGACTCAGGACCCTTTAAAGATTGTTTTTCTACTTGGTCTTGTGTGTGTGTCAGTGTAATTGGTTTGGCCTGAAACTAGCAAGTTGGACATGGATGGCACCAGTACCAAGAAATGATCAGGTTAATTTAACACAAACGTCCAACCTAGATGGAGCTGTTGGGCCGATTCCTGGTCACCTATTGACTCTGGGTGACTGTAACAAGAATAAAACTATAATAGTAATCTACATAACAGATTAATTCGAAAAGTTGGGATTGTTCAAGAAATGCAGCACAATTTATATTTGTTGATTTCTAAAATTAAATTGGTAAAAAGGGGGCATCAGGCTGCTTTAGGCTCAGAGTTATAAGCTGGGATGGGTCACAGTTTAGGTCAAACAGCAAGAAGACGGTCAGTCAGTCGGTCAAAAAGAAAAGCCCTCAACAGTGAGTTTTTGTGGCATGTGCTCACAGTAAGTAATAAGTAACCAACCTTATTGTTCAGTTCATGTCCTGTGTTGTTGTGTGAGATTTGTTAATGACACAACAACAGTTCGGAGCCTTTCAAAAAAAATCTAGTGGCGAAAACATTTTAGAACAAAATATGTTAAGGTCTCAAACATTGAGACGGATAAAGCAGCAGAGGAGGATTATGTCTATCGTGTTGATATTTGGCATTTAAGGTGGATTATTATTTGAGAGCTGCATTGCATTACGATGACTTTTATGCATATGTCTTTGTGTTGGATTATTTGGATTATCATAATGCATGATAATGTTCTTACACTGCAGCACAAACTATTCTGGCGTTATGAGATGAGATCACTAAGTAGAGCTTAGGAGCAGGGAAACAGATGCCGTCTCCCTTTCTGTTGACTTTCTGTCCATGATCAACAGGGTTTAAACCACTCTCTGCTCTCTGCCTGAAACATAATGTGTGAATTATTATTCCAAACAGATGAAACCGGGGACTTGAGTCAATTCTCTGAAGTCATCAGAAACAGAAATGAGTTTGAGTACGAGTAAGAGATGAGAACATTAGAGCAAAAACATTTCAGCAGCTTCTCCAGTGACACCGTGACACTGAGACCAACCTGAAACCCCCTGAACAGCCAGTGGACGACACACACTCCTGTTTTTTAGTGTGGCTGCATCTGGAAGTAAGAGAAGTGAGTTTGCAGAGAATTTCCTGATCCAGTTCATCAGATCAGATGAAAACTAAATGAATCAGCCGCTGAAAACTGTGCAAGCTGAGAGCTTTCAACTCAATTGACCCAGGTCTGTAAGACGAGGCAGGCCAGGGATAAACATGACATCTTCCGCGGATGCTCTGTCCCTGCCTTGTTGGCTGAACAAGTAAACGTTGAATTGCAGATCTCAAATCTCAAGGGTGCTCTTAGCCTCGGCAGCGTCAGCCAGTGCATCCGCCTTTGTGTTCAAACTAAAACACATCAAAATGTCGGACGCTGTAGGTGTTTGGTGTCAATAATTCTGCGATAACTTTGGAAGTCTGAGGATTTGAGTTTATCCAAAGGTTTGGTTTATGACCAAATGCCTGCTAAACTGTTGACATGTCCTTCCTCAGCATATGCTCCTTCTCATTATAAAACAACTGAGTTTGCTTGCTCTAAAGCTGCTGTGTGTATTTTTAAATACATCTGTAATAGGTTTCCAGTAGAACTGAGTCGTGTGGGTAGAATCAGTCACTTTTGTTGTCATTACACAGAACGTGTTAATGAAGCATTTACTTTTCGTCTCAGTGTCTCAACTTATAAGCCAAATTGGCTTTCGGCTGCGTTTGCGTCATGGAAGATGGTTGTCATGGTATTTGCATCGGCAGCTAACTTTGCTATATGAAGAACATTCGTGATATTTACCTAAACTCTAGCACAGGAGTGATTAAGCCTCTCGGTTTCAATAGCTCGTCAGGATTAGTTTTCTTATCGTGTGCACCACTTTCTGGATGTGAGGGCAGAGAAAACAAGCGTAAGATCCAACAGCTGTGAGGTGAAGTCTTCTTCATCCCAAGGTGCTGTTGACTTAATGCCTCAAAATACTGCCAGGGTTTGTTTTTCTCTGTAGACATGTGGTGTAGGTTTAGATCTTCCCTGGAAAAGTGCAGTTTACTGATGGATACCCAGGAAGTGTTTCTGCCGGAAGTGTTGTTGATTTGGGTAAAACTTTTATTTCTACAAGTATAAAACTGAGAGTACAGTGTGAGAGACGTTATGTTCTGGTCCAGCAACCAGTAACCTTGTCTTAACTCTAACACATATTAAACATCACTTCCTTGTCTTTTTATTAATTAAACTTCATATTGTTAACGCTGGGTAATTCTTGTACGACCGTTTTGTTGCGGTCTGAGCTATGATGCTGTTGTATTGTCAAAATGTTAAAGGGGCAACAGAGGAGCCAGAAGTCATCCCCGACCCTGCTAAACAGACGGACCGTGTGGTGAAAATCGCCGGGTTCAGCGCCGGGGTTCTCGTCTTCATATTGCTGGTGCTGGTAGCCATCCTGCTGGTCAAGAAGAGGTGAGTGACAGCACCTTAACGTGCGTGAACAGCCCATAATACAAAAATCTGATGAGGAGTGCAAGTACGAAATGAATAATATTTCATGTACTATATATATATATATATATATTTAATTATTAAGTGCTGTTCGACAGTAGATGCACACAGATGCACCTACTCTAAATCCATTGTCGTGTTGTGTGTTGGTTCAGTATTTGCCGTATAAACACCATCCTCCATCCATCCACCATAAACATTGATCTCCCTTCAGAACCGTGGCTCCGTTATCGGCACAGAACAGCTGGATGCTCGATCCATGTTAAACTATTTGTAATTGTGTTAAAACGCCTCGTTGTAGGTGTGAGGTCAACTGAGAAATTTACATTTGTCGATCTAGAAAACTGGACATTGTTGGAAAGTGAAGAGCGGTTCTTGGTTTAAAGTGTCATCAAAGGAATGAATCAATTTGGGGAACACACGTTGCTCTGATTAGCATAAATCCACACGTAAGATGTCAAGAGCAGTATTTGTCATTGAGTGTAGAAGAGGTATAACCAGGTCTGTTTAACCTCAGCGTATATCATCCTCTACTGAGACACAGTTGCTGGTCTGTCCTGTGTTAATCTGGTGCAGGGCTCCACCATGTGGCAGCTAAAGGCAACTGTAAGCATTTTTTACTGCATTAAAATCAAGCACCCGTACAGTACGTGCATGTGGTCTCACCAGTTATTAATTATTGCGTTGATTTATTTGAAAATTATTTTAAATATGTCATTTATTTCTAGTTTCCCACAGTTGTCTTAAAGGAGCTTTATAAGGACTTTTATTATTTCTGTTTATTTTTAGTGCAATAACGTTTATTTATTTTATTGGTTGGTCTGTACAGTGGCCTCTGTGTATCAACACTGTATCAAAATGAATCGTCCAACTTGACAAAGCATCTCTTTCAGGAAGGAACACTGAACTTTTGCATCATGCCAGAAGAGAACGACCAAGGAAACAGTCTCTTAATTGCAACCCATTGTGATCTCATTCAATAAATCTGACGTTAATGACAGAGAGAGCCTGAGCCTCAAGTGCAGTCATGCTACTAAACAAACACTACATGATGCCCAACATGTCTAAATACATTCCCTCTGTGTGGCAGAGTTACTGTAACACGCTTTACTGAACACTATCTGTCCCCTGAGCATCTTCTGATAATAGCGAATCAACCAAATTGAGACATAATGTTTTTGCAGCTCTGTGTTTCATGTTCAGCCTGGAGGCTCTGGATTCACAGTTCGCTGTTGTTTTGCAACCAAATAGCATCTTTTACTCTGGGCTGGAGAAACGTTTACTTAAAAATTGAGAGAGCAAAACAGTTAATTGACGAACCTCCTCGTTGAATAGATTTGCACTTGTCTCTGCATGGGACAGAAAGTATCTTTTCATTCGAAGTTTGCTTTTGTTTTGTCGGCGTTGCACTGGTTATTGTTATGAATATTATGGATTACTTTGTGGTTTTTCTGTGACCATCATGAGGCTCTGTTGTCTTCCATTAAGGTTTCTGGGGAGATCAATCGTCATTGTCATTGAATCTTGACAACTTTGAACAATACTGCATCTTTAAAATGGTGGGACATGATGACTCTATGACATCATGCTCGCTTTACAGGAAGCGAGCCGTGGGGCGTAACGGGTCAGATTGAAGCCTCGTTGCAGTTCGGACAAATTGTTTACGTTCCAATAAGAGTGAGAGCAAAACCTCAGAGCAGGGCTGTAGGTTTAGAGTAAATGCAGTTTAAAAAGCATTTCAGAAAAAAGTGCACGTTGATGGGTTAGTACTAATAGTTTGTTGTTAACAGGCTGTAGTTTGTTTTATAGCATTAAAATAAAATAGTAATTACACCAACCCCTTGCATGACCTCAAGTTGTAGCACTCGAAAGGTGTTTTATTCTGTTTCTGTTGTTGCTGGTTGGGACAGCACAGTATTGTCCTAATCTGCATATTCATGACCTTTGTGTCTCATTCTTTGCTTTCTGATTGGCTCACAACCCCAGGAGGACCTACTATTCATACTCTTATTACCTGTAAGTAAACAACCAATCAACAATCAGCTCACCCAGCTGCTTGTAGCCTATTGGACGAATTCTTAGTGGCTAGTTGTTGTGATTTTTAAAGATGCAGTATACTTTTTTCAAGACAAAACACATTTTCAGCTGTGACCAACCAGCCAAAGTCATCCTCATTGACTCCTTGCCAGGGTGTGGGTCAGTTCACTTTCATGCCAGTCAGATCAGGATTTTGGATGAAATCTTGTATGATTTATTTCTACATTTTCAAAATGCACATCATCATAACAAGGATGATTGTTTCCTGCTTGAAATAGAAGAGTGATTTGTAGATTAAATGGCGGCTTTAAACTTCGGAACTGAACTGACAGTGAATTGACCTCAGCCCCGGTGTCCTCTACATGCTCCAAAGTTGCTCTGACGCAGGCTTATCCAGGCCAACGTTGGCCGTAACCCAGAACAAAGCAGGCCAAAGTGGGGCGACACAGGCCTGAGCGTGTTATTTGAAAAAAGAATGCTGCACTTGACTGGTAGCTCTTTGTGTGCATGTAGTCATGTGATCATCCATCCGCCCATCAAGTCACAGGTATCGTGGTAACGCTGCTACACGTGTCAGTGGAACTAGAGCTAGTCTGATTCTGTCGGTTCCTCTTAAGACGTTTTACGGGTTCTCTCTTCTTCACTATCTTTCACCAGCGGTGGTCAGAATCGAATTTCTTTCTGTCTTGATAGGCCACAACGACCAGATTTCTCATTTATCCATATACATACTTAAAAAAAGAGTCAGTCCATATTGATTTGAGACCATGTGAACTTTTCAACAGTTAAAGCTTTGATTCTGCTGAGTGTGTGTGTTTGTACTATGTGTGTGTTAAATCGGGAGCTGGTGTACTTTGGGGTCAGGAGGTGAGGTGTGTTAAGGAAACGTGTCTCGTGTCTGTGTGCTGGTAAAACGTCAGAGCCGTACCTTGGTGCATCAGTTTTGTAAGAACCATTTATTATATCTTTCAAGTATTTTTCAGGGAGCATGAAAAATGCTGCACTGTTGAAGATGGTGTCCTAACTGATGCATGTATGGCTCTGGAGGGATAATGTTCCTGCTTGCTCTGTTATGCTCGAACTATTCGACCCTGGGGTGTTGTGGTGTGTAGACGCTGAGAGACTTAGCACCTGCAGGATCCTCTCCATTAAAATGCAGCTACTAAGAGACTCTCTGTCGCTCACGGTGTATAATAATACATGTGGTCCTTTGGTTGGTGAATGTTTTTCCCAGGCTACTCCAGGTCACATTTTAATGGGATTTTTCTCCAGGACATAAACGCTGTTTTTCTTCTTTGTGTGTTTTTTACACTAAATTAAAAATGACAGTTTAGATCATAAATGTTAAGTTGGGAGCTGTAGATACTGGAGGCTTTCATCTGGACGCACCAAGGGTAACAGCCAGTTTTCCCTTTGCTACTGGTCGCAGGTGATTTCCCCTGGTCTGTATTAGATGCTGTTTTCCCTTTGCTCCTATAACCGAGCCTGTTAATTGCTGCCGTTTGCAATAAGCATCTCCTTCACCTTCCTTGCTTGTTTTCTTTCCTTTGTCGCTTTTTCTCTTCATTTAAATATCAGCAGCCTGCAGCCCCCACCAAAAAGAGACCTTAAACATGCTGGGTCATACTCAGACTGAACAAGGCAAATCAGAGTCGGTCTGCAGGCTGCCTGGTGTTTGCGCTTTTGTTTGTAAGGTGACCGACTGCGTCTCTGCCCTCGACAGGAAACTGGCAAAAAAACGCAAGGACGCCATAGGAACGACGCGGCAGGAGATGACCCACATGGTGAATGCCATGGACCGCAGCTATGCCGATCAGAGCACCCTGCACGCAGACGACCCCATGGCTGTGACGTTCATGGACTCTCACAACTACAACAACAGATGTAGGTCGTTTATCTCTATCACAGACAGGTCCTGTGCATGAATATGTGAATTATTGAAGCAGTGATAACCAGAAATATTAAGTTAACCAGGTACAAAGTTGAGAAGTTATGACTACTACCCATAGCACATGATCTTTATCAGATCAAACTATTAATCTGATCTGATCATCTGTGTTTGATTAATGCTAAAGAATGTCGAACACTTCTTCATGGTGTTTCCTTCTGCAGTGCCCAATGATCCGCTGGTTCCCACTGCGGTGTTAGGTGAGACTTCCAGCTTGGATGGATACGTCACATTCACCACCCATAAGCATAAGCACGCTGTAGCCATCACCCATCGTTGTCATGAAGCCCCCTGTGCTTGTAGCCACGTCCTGTATATGTCTGAGTCTCTACGTAGTGTCGTTTTGTGCACAGATGTCCACAAACACTGGCTTTTGGACAGTAACAACGAGTGATGGGTGTTTGCAGGTATGGATGGCTCATAGGTGGTTCCCAGCGGCAAAGATGTGAGACACACGTGAACGCATGGCGACGGCGTAACTGTGTGTTCCTCTTATCCGCTTAAACCACCTAGTGCCAACTCTTCATGTAAAACATGCCTGGTACTAAAAACACCAACAGCCAAGCACTTCATCTGTCATTCTGTGTTTTCCCCAGGTTCACTCACTCCCAGTCCCATCCATGGTTTATGTTTCCTACTGAGCGTTATTGATATTCACAGTAATTACTGTCATTCTCCCTTAGAGACCTCATTATTTCCACGCTTCTGAGTCGTTTCAAGGCATGCCGTCTCCTGTCCCAAAAATGACAGGCATGAAAGCTTAAATGGGGAAAGATAATCTGTCACGTTGCCAGTTGCAGATTAAATCTGTGACATCAAGTCAACGAGTGCCTACAGCTCTGTGTCTGCGGCAGAAGTTTGGATCTAGAAGCCTGCTTGAGTATCTACCATCTGTGTCGTTCCCCAGGCTTGTTTCGCTGCTCGTGCCCTAGCTTGAGTGTTTCAGTTGTGAAATTGTGTAATTTTTGCCAACTTGGATGTTTCTCTAGCGCCAGTGTTGCACTGCAATGTGTTTATCTGAAGATTCGTGGAGTGTTGATGGAGTTTGATCATCCCTCTAAGGCGTCCACAATCCACAACGCCACCAAACTGTGTTAATTAACTGCTCCGTGGCCTCTAATTCAGAGCGAAGGCTGCAGTTACAGTACGTCCCAGCTAATCACGTCACAGAGAGGAAGGACGGAGCAGGAAGTAGTGAATTACGAAGCAGTGTCAGGTCAAGTTTGCTGTTAATTGGTCTGATGAGGGTGTAACAAACCTTTAACAATCAGTAATGAGCTAACGTGTCCACGGAGCGGAAAAAAGCAGCAGTTAGATGAAATAAACAGTGTCAGGCAATAAACTTGGCTGAGGATGAAAGCAGTCAAGTTCATTTCTACTGTCAGCTCTCATTAAACCGACACGCTCACCTGGACTTTCAGCATCGAGTTTACCTTTCAAAATCCTTCTCCTGTGGATTTGTTGCTGCCGTTAATACTTGAATTCTGTTCTCGCGGACTAGTACAGGACACTAGAGGGCCCTGCAGCACACCTCAGCTTGTCTTCATGCGGCTCTGTCTGAACATGTGTAGGATCTGTCACCCTCCATCGCTCTGTAAAATCACAGCCACGTCCTGTTAAATGGCTCATCCGTCATGTGTTAACCGTCCCACTGAACCTTTTTCTATGTTTGGAGTCTAAGTCACTGCCTCGGCTTGAATCTGACATAACTTCTCGCTCTTTTCTTTCTCTGCTGCTTTGACATGTAGTTCCAATCACGGGTGAGTAAGTGAGAACAAGTGGTGTTTTTGTTGTTAAGTTTCAGATGCACCACTGTGAAGGGACTAATCCACAGGGGTTGGATTTAGTGCACTGGATTAAACTGACCAGCAGTTTCCCTCTCTCTCAGATGAGAACCACAGTGGCTCTGCAGCAGAGAACAGCAGGCTTCTAGATGTTCCCCGGTATCACTGCGAAGGAACCGAGTCGCCTTATCAGACAGGGCAGCTCCACCCTGCCATCAGAGTGGCCGACCTCCTGCAGCACATCAACCTGATGAAGACGTCTGACAGCTACGGCTTCAAGGAGGAGTATGAAGTAAGATTATCAGCATCAGTGCTTTTACTGCCAGCGCCGGTGGCAACAGCAGCAACGGATGTGATTCCAGTAGCAGTCGTTTAGTTTCTCTTTGAACCAATAACGCATTTTTCACCTGAAGAGAATAAATGTGTTTTTTAATCTGTACGAGAGCAGCTGACAATTCAACACATTCTGATAATTGAATATGTTTTACAGCCATAGCTCGTTAGTTATAGACTTAGACAGTGGGCGATTATTGTGAGATCGCTAATGCTTCCGTTGATGTTTGGCTTTAGATTTAAAAGATAAAATGACTATTAGCATTTAATAGCCTCTTAATTTGAGGATATTCTCTGTGTTATTGACTGAACAGTCAAAGCTTCACAGCGTTTATTTGCCTCCTTATCTAATAAGCTCTTTCTAATTGCTTATCTACCGACGGACGGAGACCAGCAGATGAAAACGATCCTCAGAGTTTTGCTACAGGAGCGCTGCTATTAAGGAGACGTGACGTATAATTGTGTTTTCTGATTTGCCGTGTGTTGTTGGTGATACAGAGCTTCTTCGAGGGCCAGTCGGCCTCCTGGGACGTGGCCAAGAAGGAGCAGAACCGTACCAAGAACCGCTATGGGAACATCATAGCATGTAAGCGAGTCAAAGGGAAGAGGCTCAACATGCGTAGTTGTGCCCTTTTGGCACAAACTCCTTTCATGCTCTCTAATAAATATCCCTTCTCTCTCTTTTCTCCCCTCTTTCGCTAGATGACCATTCTCGGGTTATTCTCCAGCCCATAGAAGACGACCCCTCCTCCGACTACATCAACGCCAACTACATCGATGTAAGTGGAAACGCATCGAATGCTACTATTGGCTCCCAACGAAACCAACGAAACCACACTCCCTCGCTCGTATGTCAGGCCTCTATACCTTTATTGCGTCTACTGGTCACCCATCATCCATTTGACATATCCAGCCACCATGTCAACACATCATAAATACAACACGTGTCTTTCTCCCCAGTCTGTGTGTTTATTCACCCCATCCATCCCCAAATTCACATTTAACCTGATACAGCCAAACTATATTATAATTTATTTAGTAAATAACTGGATTGTTATTCAGCATCATTCAGTCATTAAACACATCATATAAATAATAAAAACACCTACTAGCACAACGATAGAAAACACAGAGTGCTACGTTATAGTATTCCACAACACTCACTGCATCCATCCATTCATTAATTATTCCACTGCAAGTTTATATATTGTTTGTCCACTTCTTCATAATTGTCTTTTTGCCATTTCTGCTGCACGTTAGTCTTTCACACTAAGCACTAACTCTGCTCTAATCATCGTTATTACTACATGCATGCTGCGGCTCACACAAAGCCAGAATTAGAGCAAGTAGTTGGACACTCCCTGATGTCTCCATAAACATTTAAGGACTTTATGCTACGATACTGTCAACATCGTAACAGCACGTGTGACCTTACGTGACACCAGGAAGTGTCCTTTCTGCTCCATCTAATTCACTTCATAATTTTACTGCATGTCCTGTTCACATTCTCATTATGTCTATGCAACTTTTCTTTTTCTGATTGACACCCACTGACATTGTTGTGCTTTCTTTCTTTCTTTCCTCCACTCGTTTTTCTGCCTGTGGCTTGGCCTGTAGATTTGGCTGTACAGGGATGTAAGTATCACTGTGGATTCCTTCATTCACGCCTCTGAACCTTTACTCACATCCACCTGCACCTCATCCATCCCGTTGCACCTGTGCCTACGAGCGCCAAGTCACGTTGGCTCATTTCGAGTCGCCGGGTGCGTCCGCTGCTTGAACTGTTCCATCTTTCCATCTTGCCCTCCCACCAGTCCTCTTTACATTTCACTCTGTGCTTAGGCATAGCTCCTGTTTTAAGGAGGTCTGGCAGGGATTCATTTTGCAGCTTTAGTATTGTTATTCAGAATTGGGGCTTACTAATATAAGAGCAAAGCTCAACCTTTGGAAAGTTCCTTGATCTGAGATGAACAAGATAAGTAATTCTTTTCAACCTGTTGCCCCACAAGTAGGACAAGCGTCTGTATTTTTGATGCACATTGAGTTGTGCGTGTTACGATGGTGTGATTGTGTTTCAGGGCTACCAGCGACCAAGTCACTACATCGCTACTCAAGGTAAGTTCCCACGCGCTGCCGAACACACGCGAGGCGATCGGACGTCTTGTCACACCATTCATCCCTGCGCGTCTGCTCGTAGGTCCTGTTCATGAAACGGTGTACGACTTCTGGAGGATGGTGTGGCAGGAACAGTCAGCCTGCATCGTCATGGTAACCAACCTGGTGGAGGTCGGAAGGGTGAGTGGCCTTATTCCCTCTTCTGTACATTCAAGGCTCATCATAACATCCATGGGGGAATGTCTGCTGCCCAAAATGTCCTAAATGCCATATGTTCGATTATATACAGTACTTACTGCAGTCTGTGTGTATGTAGGTCAAATGCTATAAGTATTGGCCGGACGACGCTGAAGTGTATGGAGACTTCAAGGTGACGTTTGTGGAGGTTGAACCTCTCGCTGAATATGTGGTTCGCACATTTACGCTAGAGAGGGTGAGCAATGCTTTTGCTGGAAACACTTTTAATATACCTTTACTTTGGAAGACAACTTCTTACAGTACACATCTCTGGTGTTTGTTCAGCGTGGATTCAACGAGGTGCGGGAAGTGAAGCAGTTCCACTTCACGGGCTGGCCTGATCACGGGGTTCCCTATCACGCTACAGGGCTGCTTTCTTTCATCCGCAGAGTTAAAATCTCCAACCCCCCATCTGCTGGGCCCATTGTGGTCCACTGCAGGTAGAAACAAACTACATGCACGTCCCCTAGCAGATAATGTTATTATAGTTTAAAGTGCAAACATCCTTCCTGTGTCTCCGCGCAGCGCTGGAGCAGGACGCACAGGCTGCTTCATAGTCATTGACATCATGCTGGACATGGCGGAGAGAGAAGGGGTGGTCGACATCTACAACTGCGTGAAGGCTCTTCGCTCAAGGAGAATCAACATGGTACAGACTGAGGTGACTGCATTACCCATCCTCCATCTGCATCCTCACCTTAGCACTTAGTACACTGTAAGACTCAGCCATGCAGGTGAATTTTCATTAAGCCGCTTTGTCAAGGATGTGGGGATATTTTTACTTTGGCACCATCTAGTGGAGTCATCTAGAGGAATTACACTGTGGTTTGTGTGGAGCAGTCGATAGTTTAATGAAAAAACATACTCAACCAAGCTTACAGTGAATTTGACAAATTTCTAGACTAGGATACACTCTGTTGACACATGCAGACACGATTTGTTTCTTTCCTAATGTTTATGTCCAACATTATATTTTCTGTATATGCTAAGAAATGTGTAGAGAACTGACACAAGTATAGTTACAGTATATTAGAAAAGCACATTAACAAGGCCTTTAAATAACAATAAAATAGTTGCATCATTTGCTCAGAAGAAGCAAAACTATAATTTCCTGCACAGATGGGTTAAGAAGTGTAGTAAATAAAGCCTTGACCGTCATCACCTCACGCCATCCAGCTCCATCTTCCATCAGCCATCGATCGCTCCGCATGCTCATTTACATTTGGTGTCACAGCTGTGTGGGTTGGTCACATGACATGTGGTGTGAATGTGTAACAATTTCTTTATTAAGGGTTGTAATGTGAATGCGTGTGAATATGATGATATGTTTTGAATTGCCTGTCTTCAGGAGCAGTATATCTTTATCCATGATGCCATACTAGAGGCTTGTCTTTGTGGAGAAACAGCCATACCGGTGTGCGAGTTCAAAGCAGCCTATTATGAGCTGATCCGCATCGACTCCCAGACCAACTCATCACATCTGAAGGATGAGTTCCAGGTAAGTAAAGCCAGCCCTTGAAAAACAAGACTAGCAGCTGTGTCCAGCTCGTTGAGCCCCAGCCTTCAGCCCGAAGGTTTCACGGTACTGCTCTGATCTAAACCCTCTGTGCGACTGTTTATCCAGACGTTGAACTCGGTGACCCCGCAGCCTCAGCCTGAAGACTGCAGCATTGCGTTGCTGCCTAGAAACCAAGACAAGAACCGCTTCATGGACGGGCTTCCTCCAGACAGATGTCTGCCCTTCCTCATCACGATAGACGGAGAGAGCAGCAACTACATCAACGCTGCCCTGATGGATGTAAGTCCGAACTACACTTAGTGAGGTTGTGCTATTTGAAACACATCATGTAAGAGTAGTTTGGGACATTCTAAATAATATGACACACGCAGAAGTAACAAAACACATAATGTCTCGTCCCAAACTGTAGCCACAAATCTGGTGAAAATGATGCAGACGTTTAGGAGACTGTCTACACTGTACATGCAAATATAGCACATATGTAGATACAGACAACACTCACACACACGGACTCCCCTCCCTGTTTGTGTGATGCTGTGTTTGTGGTTTTTAGCAGCAGAAGGCTAGAGACAAATCCAGGTTCTGAAAAGACCACTAGCTTCTCTGGCCACCACCCAAACATGACTTAAAATGCCTCAACATGTTGCCCACTTGAAAAAAAAACATTAGGAAGGTGTAAATTCAAGGTAAGATAGCTTATATCTGGTCATTGTCACCACCACTGGTTACTGTAGAGGGAGGACAAGGTAATAAGGGGGTTAGGGTTAAGGCTGCAGTATGTACTTATATTAATGGTTACACATTCATATGCATGGTGTGGAAAGATCTGGCTTCTCTCCAAAAGGTTGTTGGAGGACAAAGGTCCAATTTTTCAAATTTAGTCAAGTTAAACTTACCTTTGGCCTCTCTCTAACCAAGCTGTCAGAAGAGTTCCAGGTAATGGGATTTCCGATTTCCAGTACTGGATTTGTTTCATGGCTTCAGTGTCATTCTGCCATCAGGCTCATGTAGCAAAGCCATTTACACCCCGAGTCCTACGCCTGCCCCGACCCTCATGCTTACACTGCCTCAGTCAGCACAGTCATGTCACATATTTGGCTGCACATTTGCACAAAGTCACTGTGGGCTCAGTTACATTCAGTTCAGTCAGTTCGTCGCTGTTTTTTTAGAACAAATAAGGATCCAGGTGGAGGATGGGTAAGAGCCTTAACTTCCTGTGTGACTGAACATGAAGATAACTGATCCTAATATAAGTAGCAGTAGACGTTCTACATGTATCGTGCATTCGTTTGTGTGCTGCATGCTCCACACCCTCGGGTTCAGTAGACCCGCTGCATGATCATGTGACCCTGTGACCTTCTGTGCAATGTGCCATGTCCCAAAACCTGTTTTACCTTCCATGTTTGTGTTTTCACGCGTTCATACATGAAGGATGTGGCGACGTCCAGGATAATTATATAGTCATTATAGTAGTAGCAGAAGTTGAATGCCTGCATTTGTGTGTTTCCTGTAGAGCTACAGGCAGCCTGCTGCGTTCATCGTTACCCAGCATCCCCTGCCCAACACCGTCAAAGACTTCTGGCGTCTGGTTTATGACTACGGGTGTACCAGTCTAGTTATGCTCAACGAGATCGACTTGACTCAGGTAACTTCCCAATTCACGTTTGTAGCGTAACGAATGCATCAAGCAGAGAGTAAACAGCGTCCAGTAAAATGTGTTTCCACTCAGGGCTGTCCTCAGTATTGGCCAGAAGAGGGCATGCTGCGCTACGGCCCGGTCCAGGTGGAGTGTATGTCCTGCTCCATGGACTGCGATGTTATCAGTCGACTCTTCAGAGTCTGCAACCTCACCAGGGTTAGTAGTGCGTCATGTTGTCCTGTTGGTTTCACGGTTGTGTGCTTTTCTGGCCGCAATTAACATGCGCGTGTCCTTCGTCTGGCAGCCTCAGGAAGGCTACCTGATGGTTCGTCAGTTCCAGTACATGGGGTGGGCAGGACACAGAGACGTCCCCGCGTCCAAACGCTCCTTCCTCAAACTGATCCTGCAGGTTGACCAGTGGCAGCGCGAGGGGGAGGAGGGCGAGGGAAGAACCATCGTCCACTGCCTGTGAGTAACAACAAGCCTCAGGGTTTAATGACAAACTGGACGGTTTGTCTACAGGACACGAAGCTACTCTAGAAATACCAAACAGTGCAACGTGCTTCACGCGTGTTTGTTGCTTGTCGTCGACAGGAACGGAGGAGGGCGCAGTGGAGTGTTCTGCGCCAGCAGCATCGTGTGTGAGATGGCCAAAAGACAGAGCGTGGTCGACGTGTTTCACGCAGTCAAGACCTTGAGGAACAGCAAACCTAACATGGTGGACACTCCGGTAAGCAAGACACTAATGCAGTAACGGGGGGAGACAGGCCGATGTTGGATGTTAAGCCCAGTGTTTGCGCCTGCAGGAGCAGTACCGGTTCTGCTACGACCTGGCGCTGGAGTTCATCGAGTCCTCCTAAACAGGCCGAGGAGAGAAGAGGAGAAGGAGGTGAAGAAGAGGAGGGGAACGCGTCTTCACTTCCCTTTGCTTTCGCTTGGTCCTGACTGCTCCCCTCTGTGCTGGCCGTTCTGTAGCATCCATCCATCCCTTCACGTGGCGCGAGCGGAACGTTGGGAGCTGCTGAGAGAGTCGATGTTGCTCCTTTTGCTCCTTTATGCCTACTGGGCTCCATTTGAGTGTTTGGCCTCGATGCGTCGTGCGTCTCCGCTGCAGTGCTCCACGCGCCCTCTAGATGTCGCCCAACCCCCTTTCTGCAAGCTGCAATCACAGGTTTTGAATAACTGCTAGTGAAAGTATTCAGCGGCCTCACGTTCCCGCTCTCGTCAAAGCATCTGATTATCCGAGCAGCGTGGGCCGTTGTCATGGTGATATTTCAGTATTTGCAGCCATGAACACGAAACCCTGTGAAT
Organism: Macropodus opercularis; assembly: GCA_030770545.1. Taxonomy (NCBI): domain Eukaryota; kingdom Metazoa; phylum Chordata; class Actinopteri; order Anabantiformes; family Osphronemidae; genus Macropodus; species Macropodus opercularis. Next base: position 3,281,048 of record CM061112.1, read on the forward strand.
GCTTCAGCTTCATACTCAGCGTCTTCACATCGCTCTGGTTACTTTATGGCCACGGGTTTTTCATCGCTTATGTGCAAACTTTCAGGTCTGAGACGTAAAACTTCCCATATGCCAACATAGCTCTGCTTATTAGACAAGGTAGTGTCTTAGAAGAAAGAATGGCAGCGAAACTGAAAGTTTACATGACGAGTATTAGGCTTCTAGGTGTTTTCGTTACGTGGCATTTTGATATGTGTGCGATTTCCACTCAGTTGTACAAGTGTGTTATGTATCATGTTTTCTGCTCACAGTCGTAGCATCATTACTGAGTTACTGGAAGTTATGAAGTCTTCTTTTTACCGCGTGTTACATAAAAAAAGTATGTTGAACCATGAACCATGACAGTAGCTTGGTTACGTCTGTTTCAGGGCTGGGCCCGCCGCACTTTCAATTCAGCCAATTCACAAATGGGAGATGATTCAAATTTCAAATGTCTAAAAGCCTTAGACGAGACCGAGGTTAAACAAGAAACAGATGCATTGCAATTTCCATTGATTGAATTTGAACGGAATTGGAAGTGAACTGACCCCAGGCTTCGTTTGCTCTGTGCACTGGTGGCCAACACTTTTCTCTTTTGTTTTGTAATTTTTATTTTGTAGCCGATGTTTATTCATAAGCCAAAGACTTTGTGTAAATATGTCTATACGGATAAAGCACATTGTTTGTATTTATTGTTTACTTGCATTGCTTGTAAGAACAATCATTCTTCATTCCACGTTTACCACCAGCGATTCTTAAACCGGCGACGCAAAATGGGCCGAGTCCGCTTCGCCCGGAGCCTGGAGAGTGTTGGTCTGATTGAATGAGGCCGCGAGGTGACAGAGCGCGTCCGGTCATTTTGAGTCCATGAAGAAAAGTTTAAGAGCCCTCGACTGAAGCTGTATATTAAAAGCATTAGTAGTTTTTCAGTATTTAGGTGGAAATCTGTAGTATTGTCTTGTTTTTACTTATTGAATCTCTGTGACGTTAACTTGGTTTATTTGTGCTGAAGCCCATCGCTCTGTTTGTGGTCGCTAGGACATCAGGGGACTTTGCAGAACGGCTCGCATCCCTCTGAGCTGTTCGCCTTCATCCTCGTATCCTGCTCATCGCTTTCCTCAGACACACACTGACTGGCTGATGCAAACAGGCTGGACTCTGAAGCAGAAATAGTTATTGTGCCTAATCATTTGACTTTCCTTGTTGATGTGCGACGTCTTAGATTGCAACCGGGGCTTTGTTGAACGCATTCTCATCGTTTTCATTTCTTTCCTTAAAATGCTTCATAAATCCTATGTGAGGCTTTACACGCGTACAGAATTCCAGACAGGTTTCTGTTTGTGATGATTCAAAACATTTTAAAAACTTTATTGTAAATAAAATATCAAATGTTCCACTTTGTTGGAACAAAAGAAGCCCTGCTCTAAATGATCTTATTGTAAATAGACTCTCGTGAGGACTGTAAAGCGTTTAGATGACCGGTCCAACGTAGACGTAAAGTCAGCGATTGTGCTCCTGGAGGACTCAACTTCAAATACGGACAGACGTTAGCGTACAGAGCTTTGCTGGTGGTTCTGGTCGGACCCACAGAATGGAGAGAAAAGCCAGATGATGATACGTGGTCTTCAGTGCTGATGGGCGTCAGCAGACCGGTCTGTAGCATGCAGAGAAACAAAAAGGGAAGAAGCTAGTGACACGTGTTAGAACTACTCGTCTAAAGGGAGAAGCCCCGCTCATTTCCCATAATTCCTTTGATTAAATCCAAAGTAATGGCCTTGAAAGATGGTGAATGAAGCAGGTGTCTATAGACCGAGTACAGAACTGATGTTCATGATTCATAATTATTCTTATCTGTAATGTTTGGCTTCTTCGCTGTAATAAAAACCACTTCTTTAATGAAACGTCCCTGTTTTTCATTTACAAATACAGACTGAGGGCGTTGGGGAGTGTAGCACCTCCCCCTCCAGTCCAGCAGCGCTCTAATCGGCCACACGAACCCTGGACACCTGTGGAAAGGCAGCGCCGCTGAAGCTCCAAGCCTCCACGGCAGCAAATAGGAAAAGAGAGTACGGTCGTGAAGGCAGGGCGACAGAAGCTCTGCTCTTAGTAGTTCATCAGTAATCATTACTATTTGCACCTGCGGTTTTCCTGCGAGCTGTGGATTCTGAAGCTTGTGGTGGTTTTACACTGATGAAGGTAAGACAAGTCACTGTGATGCTGTTTTGTTTCTCGGTACAGGTGTAGCCACTTAATCATTAAGTGTGTGTGTGTGTGTATACACTCACTTATGCCTAGAACTGGAGTCACAGTTGCTGCTGTACCGAAGGAAGCGGCCATTGAGCGTATTAAGCTCACTGTAAATACCAGGAACATGGTTTCTTTCGTTAAAGACACCTGTGTGACGACCTGCAGGCCAGACATGGTCTCAGCTCACACGTTTACGCGTTCACAAGGAATCATCAATGAAACTGATCTATTCTTAACTAATTATAACTAAAATTATTAACTATCGCAGCTGGAAGTAATAGGGTGATGAAAATGATGTCGGAAAGCCCTTCACTTGCCGAGTGTCTTCCCATTAATTACCACACAGACCCACAGAGGTTACCTCAGAGAATAAATACTGCAACCGGGGTTTAATTAATGCCCCATAAATAACCCTGCTTTGAGCTCAAATCCCACACGACTCGTCTTCTTTGTGATACATCTGCAGTGCAGCCCTCCTTAAGTTCCCAATATGCATAAAGGAAAATTAATTAACTATGATGTTTTCTTCAAAAAGTTTAATTTGCATAATTATTTACAACAGATGGCAGATAGCAGAGAAGAGGCAAAATATACCCAACCACACTGATAAAGCAGGGGAAATAATAAAATGATATAAACCATTTCAAAACTTTGCATTTAGAAAAGAAAGTTTTACAGTTAATTTATACATGAAATGAAATATTCAGCTTAAATGAATCTTACAAACACAAACTGATCTGTAGAGTAGAGTGCTGTGGTACTAAACAGCAATGAACCACTAAATAATACATTCATGTTCACTATCCTGCATGCTATCTGAAGATCTCCAAAATAATCTCGACAAAAGAACATTAAACAACCAAAACATGGTCAAGAGTGGAAAATAGTTCCATTTAAATTAGGCATATATTATATATATATATATATATATATATATATCTGTATATATATAATATGTATATTTCTGTACAAATACTGAATATTTGGCATAATATTTATCCTTATTATTGATATAACTTACAATGCAAAATAGTTTTAGTCACCCACAAACCTTTCATGCTATCAAATGTTCAAATGTCACATTTTAAAACCCACAGGAGGCCTTTGGGTATTTCTGCCGGCGTGTTTTCCCACTAAGGGCGAACTAAGTGTGACTGCTCTCTCCCCTCATAAAACCACACCGAAACACTGCTTTATGATTTATGCCTGTTTAGTCTGGTTGGCAGCTGAGACTAGCAGTGGTCTGAAAACTTGTCTTCGCTTGTTATTTATGACTGAGGCCATAACTGCAAAGCTGTAATATGACAGAGGCAAAATAATAATAATCATACAATCAAAAAGTGAGTAAAAGAAGTATGAGAATCGTTGTATGTTAACAGTGATGAAACTGTACAATAATTATGAAGTAATGTTGTTAATTTAGCTCAGCTCAGCTTATAGTGTATTGGACTGGAGACGCTGAGCATGGTTCAGTCCAAAGGTAACAATGAATTAACCTATTAGCTCATGCTTTACGTTATTAACTGGGAGATGCACATATTACTGAATCAGTGCGTGATCTCAAGTATCTATGCAATGAATAATAGTTTCTTCATTAACTACTAATTATATCGACAGCTCTACTGTTACGTTTTTGTCTGCGTCTCAGATGTGTAACTTTGATTTGATGCAACACAAAGAATAAGAAAAGATGAGGTGATCATGAACTGATGGACCATGTTCTCATGGTAATAACTTGTTATTCAAATGTTCAAATGTGTAGCTTTTTTTTAGCCTAAACGAAAGATGCCAATAAATGAACGAGTGCATGAATAATTAAAGATTTGTTCATCAGTTGTTTCTGATCAGTTCATCGGAAGAAAGAAATTTCGATTCCATGATTTTCTGACGATGGGAGAGCCACGCTCGCAGTTTCCCCGTAGGTGGATTTTTGTTACCTCTAGACAGAGCCACGACAACAGTCTTTGTAAAAAGCTTAGATAAGACTCAATAAAAGCAAACACACGGCAAATGCTCAATAACCACCAAAAAGTAGAGTAACAGCCCTCATGTTTCTGTTTGTCAGAAGTCTAAAGCTCAATATGAAAAGCCAACCTAAGTATTTAAATTAGGCTTATTGCTTGAGAAGTAAATACACTCTCATACAGCCCAGTGTGAACGCAAGCGGCATCAGAAACGCTCCGCGACTCTGTTCGGCTCAGGAAAACAAACTCTGACTGTGTGTCAGCAAAAGTCCGGCGATTTATGAGAAGAGAGAGCAAACGATAGAAAGACATCTTTGCAGTGCAAATGTTTCTGAAACAAGGAGAAAAGCTTTCAGTGAAAATTTCATTTGTTGAGTTTTATTTGAAAAGAACGTGTTGAGATTCCCAGAACGAGCAGCCCACGCGGACCCAGGAGGAAATCCCGCGTAGTGCGTGTGTTTACGTTGGACGGCGATTGTCAGAAAACAATAAAAAGCAACTTCACTGTAGGAAGAAGGAGAGAAGGTGGTGGATTCAGCACCTATACAGACGCCTCTGTGAAAGCAGATGCGCTCAGTAGGATCTAAAAAGGGAGACGTGAAGAGTTTGGGACTAGGCTTCGTCATCTAGTAGGTGATGGTGGCTCGTCTATAGGTGTGATCACTGCCCCATATCTGCAACCCCACAGAGGTACTGCTGCATAGTGCACAGGCCAAAGGATCCCTGTGGAGATGACTACTACCCCTAATGTACCATGTTGGGTAAAACTCGAATATGAGGTAAATGCTGTCGCTGCAGACGAGCCTGCCTGTCGCTGTATGCAAAACAACACTATTGCCTGTTCAGACTCTGCAGGGTTATGATATTCCAGCGGATCCAGTGATTGGCTGAGATGTTGATGTGAATCCTATAGGATCTATGATCTATGAGACAAACGTTGCCCTCGTTTTGATTTTCCTCGACTGTTTTGTGCTGAGGTTTATTACACTGGCACATTTGAATCACATGTGAAGTAAATTAGGTTCTGCTTGGAACAAGCCCCGTTTCCAGCCCTTTGTAGTAGTAGCAGTCTTACGGACAAACGTTCACTCTGGTGACGCGGTGCTTTGACTTGCCTCGGCCCAAAAACACTCACTCACTCACGGGACTCGAACTGTAAGGCACCTGAGGATTTGTCACGTACATAGTTGCCAAACTCTGAATCCCCTCAAAGCACGAAATAAATTGGACCAACGTTGCCACACTAACGATGCGAAGCATAGAAGATGCAAGAGGATGGTACCATGAATAAAGAGTAGCCGCACGTGCGACCAGTTGTTAGCATCTGTAATCCTGACGTGAATACAGCAGTGACCAGGTTCACACAGACCAAGGAAACTATCCCTAAAACTATCAAGTCGAAGCTACAGAAGAACCCGACTCTGTTCAGATGAGCTGCCTGGACGCCTCACACATCAGCTACGTCTACTCCACACTGACACAGGAAAGACGGCATGAACGTCAGCCTGCTCTTCACGCTGGAGGTAAAGCTCCTTAAGTGGAGGGTGAAGACAGCGATGCACTGAAATGAAGCCCTTGTTATCGGTCTCTTATTCTCTTGCGGACTTAACATTTGTCACGTCAGTTTTCAGTTCACAGTTAAAGTGAGACATCTGACGGGAAGGAAACTCGGATCAAATGTGTTTAATAAAATAGATGTTAATAATGTTGCTGGACTAGAGCATGACTGAAGCAGATTAAACTTCTTTGTAGTCCTGAATCTCGCAGTGAAGTAAAACACAGCTGTGCATTCATTGTTATGGATGAACCTGAACTGAGATGCACGAGTCAATATCTCGATTTCAGTTTCAGCGTCATCACACGCGTTTGACCTTTCCTGTCCATCTGTAAATTTAAATTCCAGAGACTGAATTGTGGGAAGCCTTGAGTTGTTTTTGCATAATCGGGGGCTTTACATTCACAGGCGTTTCAGTTAAGGCCATCAGGTAAAGTAGGGGCTTCAGATGTTGCACTGACGTACACGCTGCATCGTGAAATACAAACCCTTCCAACCTGCCCTGCCCCACCGAGTGCTGCTTTCAAGTACGACGAGGAAACACAGCAGTGCAGCATCCGTCCAGTGGCCTTATCAGAACATTAGTTTTAATTAAGAGTGGGTAGATTCGCAAATGGTGATGAACGGGCATGAGCTGCGAATGTCCGCGGGTCTGTGTCAGTGCAGTGGAAGTTATGGACAGGTACAAGCCGTAGCACAATGCCCTTGGCTCAGGTTGGGCACCTTAGATCCTCCTTTACCGTCGGTGGAATGTAAAGCCGATAATCTCTCCCATCGGAGGGACATCGATGACCTCTCTGCGCGTTACAACAGGAAGTGAAAGCACAAAAAGCTTCTCCTCGTTTTCCCCACGAGGCATTGCAAAGATGATCGTTTCTAAAGTCACAATCTACCACAAGTCATCGGAGAGACGATGGGCACCATGTTAATAAATCTCTGTTAAAAAGTCCTTGAGTGTGTGTGTGCGTGCACATAGGACTGGGTAAAGGACAACAGTTTTAGAGTAAAAAGCAGCACCATTTACTATAGTAACTGAATATTGTTAAAGTGTCATTTGCACCTGTCTTTCCTAGACTACATGAGCAGATTCAAAACAACAGACGTGTTCTCAGTATGTGCCATGTGGAACAAAAGGTTGGATGCGGTTAATGAGGAATGGGCTCTGTTAGCTAAGAAACACCCTTAACTCTGTCAAATCAACCCGCGACTGCCAACTATAAATACTAAATTATACTGTAGACTGTGATGTTGCTCATATCATATATACTGTAAGTGTAATTAAGTTCCAACCACAATCCTGTAATTACGAGGCCTGGACGCCTTCAAAAAGAAATGGAAACAACACAAGGTGCAGTTTAAATGATCTATATAGTAACATGAATATCTGTAGTAAATTTTCAATATCTGTTCTTGCAATTCAACTGCAACAATATCACATGAGCTTCATAAACTACATTTCCCTTGGAAATACAAACATGAATATTATAAGGTGCGAAATGCATTGTGTGATCGAGTCACCTCTTCCAGGCTGCACAAAACTGTCTTTTGTTAATAATTCATATTTGTTCTGCAATGGAAATGTATCCAGCAGCAAACAGCGTCCACATTGTAAAAATCGAGTCCTACGGTGTTAAGGAAATGAAAATGGATAAAGGTGGAAGTTGTGGTCTAGAAGTTCAGGCTTTTTCAGGTCTCATACAGCAACACTGGTCAACAGCTGCAGCGTGCCTGAGATGGAGACGTGACAGAACCAGGTGATGCCCTGCGTCTCCATAAAAATATCAGCTCACCGCCGCCTGCAGCAGGTCGTACCCGCCCTCAGAGAGAAGACGAGCTTTAAACCTCAGTGACAGACCGCGCATCAAAGCTCTGCTGCAACTGTTCTTTCGCACAGCGTGCTTTAGCCCAAGACCATTGTTGCTGAGAGAAAATGTGCACTTTGTGTTTCCCTTTGAATGTGGAAAATATAGCACTACTCTTACTCACAGTGGGGAAATGGCAGTGACGGGGAGGACTGGAGGTTTGACTGTCACGGTAATGACGGAGCCACTAAGTTAATTGTGTAGGTGGTTAGGATGAGGTTCACTCTGGGGTGTAGCCGCTCATTCTCATAGTGCAGAGCCGGTGGTAGAAAGGTCCCTCTAGGCCTGAGGCTGCACTAGGCAAGTTGACATGTGAGCATCTCCGGGTGATGACTGGAAAAGACTGAAAGTTTGTTTATCGGAAATAAACACAAATCGTCTTAATGAAATTAACGTTTTTGACGCCAGTCACTCACCTGACACCGCGTGAGACACTGTCAGCATCGCGGGGTCATTTAGGCTGATGAGCAGAATGTAATTGCTGCTGAAACGTTTGCCTAGTGTAGCTTCAGCAGGGACAACCCAGAGAATGGCAAACGATGTCGGAAGGAGGCTGGACGTGATGCCATGAGCTGGTGTTTGGCGGGGGGGGCTGAGGATGAATCGGTTGACCTCAAAGCCGTGTTTGGGCTTCGGGGATGTAGATCTCGATGCTGTCTGCCCTCTCTGTGGCTGAGTTCTGTCTGAAAGACGCTGCTCGTTTGGCGGCCATGAGGCGTCTGCGGGCTTCCTGACGCTGGCGGTCCTGAAGATCCAGAGAGCGCTCCCGCGTCACGGCGCCACGCCCCTTGGACGGCCGCTTTGGCAGGTGTGGTGGTGGCCACTTCCGCTCCTGAAGAAACAGAATGATTTGACTTCACCGTTTGCGGTGCACCAGGGCAAAGAGTGAGTGACCAGCGTGGCACTGCATGCGTGTCGCGTTCTCACTGGGGGCTGCAAGCTACATTCTTATTTGGTTGCTGGGTGAGCTGACACTGGTGTGAAACGGTTGCTGCCTCAGACTAGAGAAGCTCAAACAGAGCATCTGCGCCACTGTTAGCGCTCAGCTTCATGGAGCTTGTAATGCGCCTGTTAACTGCTGGGGGTCAATAGCTACTGTATCTACTATGGCTGCATGAGGATTATTATCCAAGTGTCCCTGTAACTTGCCTAAAACCAGTGTCTAATGTGCGTCTAAATGTGCTTCTTACAAATGCAGCAACTTCCTCCCTGAGTGTCCATCTCAGCAGTTAGATGCATGTGGAGGGTCTGATGTGTTTAACACTGTATGGTTTTTAGTTTAATGGCGTTTGCTTTATTAAAATCGTAGTCGGTGACGTGTTTCTATCTCAGTAAGCTCCAGACCATTGCTGCTGCTTCTGCACAAATCCATGTTGAGCAACAAGCGCAGCCCGTGTTTACTTGAGCAAATGAAGGTCAGTCAGTCCGAAGCCTGTCAGGAACTTTAAACGCGTCCCACAAGTGCCGTTGCCAAAACCATCAAACACTATGATGAAACCGTTTCTCATGAGGATGGACCAGCAGAGAGTTACAAGCGTCAGAAACCGAGTTCAAATGGCAGATGTACTCGCTTATCAAAGGACTTACTAATATTATTATTGTATAATACAATATATAAAATAATTATAATCAAAATAATTAACAGATGATAATTTAAATAAGGAAAAATGTCTTAATACGTTTTTTGTAATGTAATTGTAATGTTGCAACATTGTTCCTGCAGCGTTATGCTAAAAACTATTAACCTCCTGCTGGTCGCAAGCCTAAAACGGAACCTGAATGTTGTTAGGGCGGACTCCTGCAGCGCTGACGCCCATTAGGACTAATCATTATGAATGTGTGGCAGTCTTACCTTCTTCTCCGGACTCTCCACCAGCTGCCATCGGTTGCTCTTGATCTGCTGCAGCTCATCAAACTTGGCAGTGACGTCATCAATGGAAAGCTGCAAGAGGTCCCAGAATCCAGCCAAGTCCTGAGATGTGGGTCTGGGCATGGCGCTGGGGTCCTGCAGAGGAGACGCTAGCTTCAGACAGCCCCACAGTAACACTGAGCCAACGTCTGACTGCACCACTGTGTGGCAGCATAGCACCAGCGCTGGTCCATCACCTCATAACCGGCCGCTCCTGAGAGCCCGTTTACACGTCTTTAATGGAGTTAGGCTCCGTGCTGTGGTGGTGATTAATTAGGGAAGAGACACCAGTGGCTGAATTTTATGTGGACTATGTGTCTCTTCGCAGCTTCCAACACTCAGTGTAAACAGGTGCAGATTGTTTGCTGCTTATGATCAATATTATCTCCAATGCTATCAGTTCTTTGTGAAATTCAATTGAAAATCTGGAGGCTGCTTCTGCGTCATGTCGCTGCAGTTAAAAGGGTTTAACATCTCACTCGAACGCCAAAGCTGTGCAGGCTTCTAATGCAGTTCCTCCTCTGTCCAGCAGAGTCCTTCTCTCATTCAGACGCGTCTGAAAGCTCAGGGCAATCTAGAGCTTGTCACTACCAATGCTAGACTTTATTCATCACCCCATTATCTATTGAGAGAAAGAGAGGGAGCGAGCACAGACCACATCTATCCAGAATAGAGTGACACACACACGCAACAGGGAGCAGGAGGGCAGCTTTCAACCTCCACTTGGTTTTGCATTTCATTAAACATGCATTAGAAGGTTGTGATTGGGTGTCTGGCTGATTCCTTCACTGTCTTTCTCTTCTGTACCTGCAGAAACCACTGCCGTCTTCTAATGCACGCTGACCCTGCGGATGGTCGGCATCAGAAAAGGTGAGTTTCCAGTCGACGTGACGTGAGGGCTAAACAGTGGCTCTCCATTATTCAAACTGAGAACCTGCTCGAGCTTTATGGACGGCCTTAACGCAGGCGCTGCCTCCTATTGGAATTCCCCTTTCGTTTTACTGCAGGGTCACTAGAGGCAGAGGGGCTGCTTCACTATTGATTTCTGTGGTCTATTTCTGGAAAGGCAGCATCAGGCTGTGCCCCAGACATACAACAAGTTTAGCCCTCGTGACTTTCTTTAGCACTTCACAGCACAAGGCTTCATACAACGTTCGTGTTCACAGTCACACACAGCACTCACCAGATTCTGCTGACAGAGCCAGTAAAACTGCTGAAACTTTTGAGACATTAGTAACTGAGCACTTCCCACTGCACTCCGAATCTTTCCTAGGACTGGTGGACATGCACACAGACGAAGAGAAGGGGAAGAGAGAGACAGATTCTGGTTTTACCACTGGCAGATTTAGTTTTGACATCATACACACTCAATTACAGACCGTAGACAGAACACTGATGTCTGCGTAATACAGCTTCCCGCTGGATACTCACTCTCCTCCGACAGGTCATGTTCCTCAGCCTCCCTCTCCATCTCTTTGCACCAACCCTCCAACCGCTTGGTTTCGTTGTGAAGGAGCTGCATAAACCAGCTGCCGTCCCTGCGAAGAGGGGACACGCGGCCCGTGTCGGTGCTCTCCAGGCTGGGTTCGACCAGCCAGGAGTCAGGCGGTGGGCTGGGGGGTCCACTGGAAGGCCGGTAGTCCTCCCTGTAGCTGAACAGCCCCTGCGTGCGCACTGTGCGGATGGCCCCATACTGCGTAGGAGTGCTGGGCTCAGAGTGGCGGCCGAAGGCCCCGCCAAATTGCAGGCCCTTGTCCTCCATAGACGGAAACCCCTCCAGTTCCATGTCAGCTTGCACTGCGGTGGTCACACTGTTGGAGCGCTTGAACCGCCCATGCCTAACAAAGACAACGAGGAACGTTAGAGCTGACAAGATTATATAGATACTGATTAATTTGTTCCACATACCGCTTCTTATCCTCCACCTGGATCCCAATAGAATGGAACTGAGGAAGGCCTTTACTGTCAGTCTCAGAGTCTGTCACAGTTTCCACCTGAGTAATACATAATAATGTAATACATGAAACTATGTAGTATGTGTAGTTTTATAACCAGTAAAACAGGGAAGGTCCTAACGCTGACTATAAACATGAATTTGGTTGATTTGCAGGGAACCTGGGCATGATTCTTACTGGATTAACTGGCCAATGAGAGAATTGCACTTTGAACGGCTGGGTTTGGTGAGTGACTGTCTGTTACCTGAATCCCAATAGAGGAACGTGGGGTTTTGAGGTACTCTTCAGCCTTGGACACCAACACCGCTTTGTCGCATGTCTGGACGGAGGTCAAAGACGCATGCCTCTTGGCTGCCGCTGACTCCATGGCCATCGTCACCGCCTTGGTGCTGTCCAGGCTGTCCGTGGAACTGTAGATTGGACGTCCAAGGCTGTCTGTGGTCCACAGACCACCCCGCGGATGCCTGCCCTCGTGGTAGGCATCTTGGGTGGACTCTGTACTGCTCTGGGCTGTCACAGAGATAAGAGGCTTGGTGGTGGAGCGCGGGGGCACAGGAGGTGGAGTCTTCTTGTAACTGGGGGGGTATGATACCACTGGATAGCACAAGCAGGATGAGAGGACGAGAACAACGCAAAACAAGGGTAGAAGAAAAAATAAAATGTGAGAATGAAAAATGTGGCCAAAAGCTGACAAGGGCCTAGAAGCTGTATCACACAGTGCGTGACAGAAAAGCATCCTAACGTGATGACAGATAAAGCATCAGGGCCAGTAAAGGCAGGGACGTGTCAGTAAGCTGAAAGGAAACAGCAGCTGGATCATACATGTGCGTTGATGTGCACTGGGGAAGCACAAAGAAGGATTATGGGAAATATTTGCTCTTTCAAGTGCAAATGAGAATATGATAGTAATCCATCCAGATGGACCCCACTGCACAGTTGGAAATGCACCAAATTAACTCAGTGGACAGCTGGTTTTATTATTTGAGTTATTGTAAAGCACACACTTAAAGGACCTGTCTAACTATGAAATGATGGAAATTTACCAAACAGCAGAACAGATGGAACAATGAACAAAGCCTGAACGACAAATGGTTCCATTATACAGAATAAAACATGGAAAGTAAGGTGCTTGAAACGTCACGTGATCACGATTTTACACATAAATAACAGGAATCATCTCTGTGCTCTATTTATTCACAGGTAAAAGCATCCAGTCAAACATGTTGCAAATAAATGTTTAAATCAAAAAGACATCTTATAAAATCTTGAATTAAAATGGGAAACCACAGAGAAAAAAGAGACGCTTCACCGCAAGTATACAGTAGGTGGTGTCGACACACATCTGTATTCAACATGGTGACAATCACTACATTCGCTCTTGTGTCTACCAAACGCGCTATATAAGAACAGGTGTAGGAACAAACACACGCACACGCACACACACACACACACACACACACACACACTGATCACAGGTAATTAAATGCAATAAGATATAAGAAACCGCTGGGACTGGGTTTGTTGAGCTAAATCCAGTCACAGACTTGACTTCCTTCCAATTTGAAGGGGCTGCTGCAAGACACAGTGGGTGGATACCAAAATGAAAAGAGAACGGTGACTCAGTCAGTACAGTTCCTATCTCCTCACTTTCTATTTTTACGCTTCGCACTCCTTTGAGTTGCTCGCAAACCTCAGACCAGATTACCAAAGACCGAGGGAGAGTCATTCACATATCTGTAGTCGAGCACCTGTGTTTCTTGCAGTTACCTTTCTGGGCATCCAACATTCTCTTGAGCTGTGCACAACAGCTGAACACCTTTACACAGGTCATTCATTAGCTTGTAGTCATCCATCAGAGTTAAGCTCTAAGCTACAAAAGCATCAGATCATGTGTCGAGTCAGCGCTGTACAGTCCTCCTGCAGCCCATTGAGGAACACTATGGCTGAACCTTTTACACCTACACTACATTTCTGTGTTTGGCATAATTACAGTTATTTGCTTAGGTTAATGTTAAGTGAAGACATTTAACTTGCTGACATCTCATCACGTAATAGGGAATTCTACTCAATCTGGAAAGGACAATTAAAAAAAAAGACAAGAGAAGGAAATGAGCTTATAGTGCAGTAGCACTGACTGGACACCAGATGTCCACCTATAGCTGGGGTCACAAGAACTAGATCAGTGTATACTTTAAGAATCTTGACAACTTGGAACTGAGTGTTACGCTGAGACATAGAGCCTCAGAACCACCACTACGACGTTCCACTACTAAATCTGACATCTCCAACCGAAAATGCAAACAATCCCACTTTTCAGAATAAATCCCAGACCAAAGCAATCAGTAACCACATGCTGTGGCATCTCAACCAGAACCAAGAGGTCCAAACACTCTTTTGTATCCTCTGCCATAAGTAACGTCAGTGCTAAAGCTATTAATGACTGACTGACCCACTGACAAATCCTGTGTTTGCCTTGACAGCACAGCCTCTTAACCCACACTGTCAAGTGTGTGACGTCTCACTCAACTCCTCACCTACAATATAACCTATAGCTTAGTTTAATTAGGTGCTAAGTAAATCCCTGAATCCAGTAGTTTTGAGCACAGACAAAGTGAGAAATAGAAAATAATTTGCAGCACTGCAGCTGTTCTTCCTTTCGCACAGCAGCGGACAGTTTGGCGATTATTGCAGAGGGTGGCATCCTGTGCTTCGTGTAGGCAGCCGCGCTTGGCTGTGCTTCGCTGTTTGGCTTAGCGTTTCAGTAAACAGTCCCACACGTCGGGGGGGCAGCCAAGGCTAAAGGACCACAGTGTCCTCCTATATAAGGATGTTGCTGCAATATTTGTTGTGTTACAGGTAAACGTTGAGAAACGTGTAGTTCATAACTTCAAAACAAGAATTCTGAGACATCAGCAGCCCCCAGCTCAGACGCAGGGCCACGTGTCTGCACAAATACAAATACATCTACGTGTGAGCCTTGTACTTTACTAGAGGGGAAACTAAATAAAATACATTTAAACTAAATGAACAGAGAGATGCAATGTCAGGCGTTTTCCACTGAATCGTCCAGGGAACCTCCTGCTTCATATTCTAGTCTTACTTTCTAAAATTTCTTGCATTTCCGCAAAGACAGAAAACAATTAGCCTAACGAGGCTGCCGCTAATTAACGCTGGCTTTCGCCTGATCTCGCGATAGTTAGACGCAGGCGAACTAACAGACGTCCACTAACGGTGTTTGATAAACACGTGTAATATATTTCATAGCGATTAAAACACATTTACCACATTACCTGGAACGGGCGGACCAATGTTCGTGCATTGACATTTTGTATTTCTAAGAACGTTTCGATTTATACTTTAAAGTCAAAGCTTCGGATGTTGAAGTGTAGCTAGTTCAAGCTAACGTTAGCTGCTAAGCTAACCTCCAGCTAGCTCGCTAATGTCGCGTTTTATTTAACCAAAATATGTTGTGGAAACGCTAGTTATTCGAATGCAAAGTAGATTTACTCCATCTCGTAGCCTTGGATGCATGACTGCAACTGAAATGTAATTTGCAAACGTAGGTGCTAGTATGGAGGACGGGACAGATGGGGGCGGTCGGGTACCTGGAGGTGGCTGAGCGCGGTCCACGCTGCAGGAAGTAGGGAGACGAAACTGAATCCCTGCAAGGAGCAAGCAGCCACAGTTAGCAAGGCAGGTATTACACACTGGTGCACAGCTTTCCACAGCAAGAGGCTCCACGTTTTTACAGCATGTTTTCTATTCGCTCGTAAAGTAAGCAAAGCAGTAACAGGCATGGGGGGAAGAGAGAAACACAGATGCTGAATGAATGCTGTCGTTTACATTTTTGGAATTTGGCCAAACCAAATGTAATTTAAATAATTTCATTATACGGGAGCAAACTAACTCAACCTTGTTCTTTGACCACATAAAAACGGGGAGATGCTAGATAACGCTGACCTGGGTCCCACTGATTATCCAGCATTTGCTGTGTTTCTGTCTCAAGAGGCGAACATTGTAATGACACGAATGCAACTCGATGGGCAATGCTCATAGGCAATAATTTCAGGCAATTGATTCAGCCTGATATCAAACTCATTGTCAGAGACTGTGTCAGAGAATGAATATTTATGTAGCTTTCTTACTGGTTTGCTTCTCTCGTGGCTTCCCATATTGTTCAAATGGCATAATTAAAAACGTCAGGAGGGATCTGTCAAGACTAGTGGCTCAGTTTTGGTTTAATCACATATGGCTGCCAGTGGTGTTTGCTAATGACTCTGCCGCTGACAGAGGCAGTAGGATGATGGCAGAGGTTTGTAGGAGCAGTAAATAAATGTGTGAATGCACACAGTTTTCCTGTCCAAATACGTATGACCTGGCTTTATAGTATTGTAGGAATCTAAATAGTTAAGTAGTAGTTAAAATAGTAGTTGAAAGCTTAGATAGTAGGATGCATGCAGAAAACAGAACAAGCCGATTGCATTAAAGTATAGTTTGAAACACACACATCAGATTTAGAGAATAGTAGAGGAACCAGATGCACCCAGACACGGCAGAAAATAAGATAAGTAGGGAGTGAAACATGTGAATGTCTGCAGAAGGAATGTGCTTGGATCCATAGGTGATGGGACCACAAAGCAACGGAGAAGATAAGACACCAATAAACCAGCCATGGAGACGAACACCAGACCACGGAATCAGGATCCTGTTACACCACAGAAAGACGCTCTGTCCAGCATAAAAGTGTGGGTCGAGGGACAGACAGTGTCAGTCAGACTTCGTGCCCTGACTATATGCTGTATAGTATAGGGACAGACTGACCCAGGCCTGTACATTATTATTCTTCAAGTTTGAAATAAAAGTAAGACTGATTTTTATCAGACGTTTCTCCTCATCATTCAACGAACGCGCAGAGCTGGGATTGGGAGAGCAGCTCAACAATTTGGTGACCCCGACGTGATGGTGAAGGAGAGACAGATTTGGAACGAGAACTGAGGACCTGTTTGTGACACAGTAGCCCGGGCAAAAACAAGGTAAGCAGAAAACCTGTTAAGTTTCAAATTTCTGCATATTGAAAACTCTAAAATAACTGTGTCATGGATAGGAATCCAGTTCTGTAAATTAAAATTTGAAGAATAATAATTAATTAAAAAAGAAAAAGGATAAGAGTAAAGTTAAAAGTAAAAAAGAAAAAGGATAAGAGATAAGTTAAAAGTAAAAGAGTAAAAAGGATAAGAGAAGTGAAATCACGGGTGTGGTGCCTATAATGTCCTGACAAGGACATTAAAATACTGAGTTGTGAACCTCTGTTGTGGTAGTGATACAACTAAAATTACGGCCACTAGTTGGAAAACTGCAGACACAAATTAAAAACAAAAAGAAAAAAAAAAAAAGGGAAGTGTCTGAAAGATTCCGGTTTGGTAGAACCTAGGGATTTGGTGCTCCCTTAAAAGACTGAGTTGTGAACCTCTGTTGTGATACAACTAAAATTACGGCCACTAGTTGGAAAACTGCAGACACAAATTAAAAATTAAAAGACAAAAAAAAAAAGGGTGAAGTGTCTGAAAGATTCCGGTTTGGTAGAACCTAGGGATTTGGTGCTCCCTTAAAAGACTGAGTTGTGAACCTCTGTTGTGATACAACTAAAATTACGGCCACCAGTTGGAAAGCTACAGACACAAATTAATAACAAAAAGAAAAAAAAAAGGGGCAGTGTCTGAAAGATTCCGGGTGTAGGACCCCTAGGGATTTGGTGCTCCCTTAAAATATTGCAAGTTAGTGGAATAGTTGTTGATGTGTTGAAGAGTTGAAAAGTCACCGGTGAGAGAGTGGAAATCTAACGGTGATAACAAAGTGTTTTGTTTGCTTGTTTGTTTGTTTGTTTGTTTTTTCTTTCTCACTCCTGTGAGGGAGAGAAGTGAAATCTCAGGAGGAGAAAAATGGAGAGTGAATTTGATCTAGAGGGTGTTGATGAAGGCGGCTGCAGGCCACTGACAATGTTGAATCAGTGGAAAAAAGCTCGTGAACAGTTGATAAGTGGTTTTGAAAAGAAAGATCGAGATCGACAAAGAAA
This sequence comes from Macropodus opercularis, assembly GCA_030770545.1. Lineage (NCBI taxonomy): Eukaryota > Metazoa > Chordata > Actinopteri > Anabantiformes > Osphronemidae > Macropodus > Macropodus opercularis. Next base: position 3,298,631 of record CM061112.1, read on the forward strand.
AATTTATGATGGTAAATATGAAGAATTAAAAAAGAAGGGAGTTTGGAAAGATGAGGACAGAGGAGATCTAGCAGAAGTTTTAGCCAGGGAGGATGTGGCTGCATTACAGGCAACAAAAGAACACAGCAAAGAAGAAGTAAAAGGTTTAATCGTGAAGAGAAAGTGGAAAACAGAATTAGAACAAAAAGAGGAAAATAGGCGTATAGTGCACAATATGGCATTGGCAGCATGGGGAACTAAAATTATTGCAAAAATAGGGAAAGACAAACAACAGGAACTCACTGATAGTTCAGTGAAAAAACAGGAGACAGAGTTAACACCACACACCACAGTAGGGCAGACACGACCACCGACATATGTAAACATCTATCCTGATTTAAAGCACACATCTGCACTTACTACGCTACCCCCACCGTATAAACAGATGCCTCTGTGGAATGTGAAGGGAGGTCAGTTAGATGTAGAGGAGCAGCAGGACAGTGGAGGAGCCAGTGGAGTAGATTGGAGCAGAGATAACGAAACTAGGGAAACGATGCGTGCGCTTGCTGCAGCTCAGCAGCAAGATCAGGAATTAATTAAGAGAAAAGAGATGAGGAAGGAGGAACAGGCAATAGGATGGAAGTCAGGGATAGAGTTAGAAGGAGAAAGTAGAAGCATGCAAAGTGACGAAGAAGGAGAGGAAGCTTTTAGAAACAGGAGAAGAAGGGAAAGTAGGAGACAAGAGGAGAGTGAAAGGAGGAGTCAAGCAGGGATTGACGTCACCATTAAGGGAAAACTGACAACACACACAGATGAGCCACCCGTGTCCCATAGATATGACCTTAGACCTAGACGTAATTCAGCACCAGGTGGTGACCACATACACCACCAATACCCCTTGCTTTCAAAAGGGGGCAGAATCCAATATAAACCATGGCAGTTTGGGGACATGACAGCAATTTTAGAGAAACTTCCACATCCCACAGAGGGTGGGGGAAGGTGGTTGAGCAAGTTGGAGCAGTTGACCATGGGCCAGAGACTGGGAGTAGGTGATTGGAGGGCCCTGATGGGGCAGATTATGTCCACCTGGGAAGTAGAACAAATAGAGGCAAGAGCAGGACTGTTGATGGTAGATGATAGTGAGCCATTTGACCAGTGGGCCACAAATGTGGGTAGAGCTATGAGAGAACGTTTCCCGGCCCCTAGAGGCCAGACACATCAGATCACGTGTACACCTAAGAAGGGGGAGAAACCGGCCACTTTTTTACATAGGTGTAAAACAGAATGGGTTGATGCTACGGGGGTGCACCCACACTCCACTCAAATGCAAGAGGAGTTGTTCAGGCGAGCAGTGTTAAAGGGAGTGTCAAAAGAAGTAAGACAAAGCATGGAAGATAATCCAGATGCACCGGGAGGTTCCACTGAGACGTGGGAACGCCACCTGTTGCACCATTTACATAAGGCACAGCAGAAAGAGGAAGAGGAAGGTTCAGAAATGGAGGAATTGAAAAAACAGCTGCTTAGGTTACAGTTACAGAAGGTAAGACAAGAGACTAATGATGTTAAGAAGAAAGATAAGGTAGAAAAACAGATGTTGCAACAGGCTACACAGGTTCCTGATGACCCAGATTTATTGCCCTCTCCATTCTGGGTTCCAGGCCACCCTCAGTATGGACACGGGCCATCCAATACACAAGGCTCATATTACCCACAGCAGTACGGTAGGGGTCAACCCAGGGGGGGCCGTGGCTATCTGGGACGGGGATCCGGGAGGGGAAGGGGCATGTCGGGGGAGTGGATATGCTACTGCTGCGGTCAGCCGGGGCATTTCGCCAGAGAATGTCCCATGACTCATGCAAACATGGGACCTGGTCCGAGGGGACGAGGACAGCGTGGAAGAGGTCTACCAAATAGAGGATCACATGTTGCACCTCACGCCAGTCTTGCACCAGGGGGTCAGTTTCCTGTGTGGGAACCAGAGGATTTCCCCCAACAATGAAGAAGCCCACAGAGAAGCCTAGACGACGGGAGGGCAGACCCGTTGTTATCCTTGACAATAAAACAGACAAGACTGCCCTTTCTGGTGGACACAGGCGCGACTTTCTCCACTCTGAATGTGAGAGTGGAAAAGAAGGACCTATCATCTAAGACTGTTGAACTAGTTGGTTTCTCTGGGGAACCTGTCAAACTGCCATTAACCCAACCTCTGCCGGTCCGAGTGGCCGGCCAATCCATACGGCATCGTTTTGTTGTTTCAAATGGCACCCCAGTCAATTTGATGGGGAGAGACTTGTTGGTTCGACTGGGCGTTTCAATTCTTTGTTCACCTGACGGTGTGATTGTATCGTTTCCCAACGGTGAATCCACTAATTGCTCCAAGAAAAGTTTGTCAGTGGCTGGTCAGTGGCTGATGCAGGAAGCCTCGACGAATGTGGGCGCTGACGTATACTGGGGCCGATTGGAACCGGAGGGCCCGGCAGGGGGCGGTCTTCTTTCCTTATACATGGCCTGGAAACCCTGGATCTCCCAACTGAGCCCATATGTCTCCCCGACCGACCCTTACCATGTTACACTATTTTATGACAGGGAACAGACAGATTGGTATCAAGATATGTTTCAGGACAAACTGCAAGGACATACATGGAAAATTTCCACTAATGCTATTTTGATTGGTCCAGAAGGAGTAGTGGGCAGTGTCCAGTTGACAGCAGATCAGGCTGCCTGGTATGAGATGGGTGCGGAGGCGGTGCCTCATGTCTCGTTGGCAATAAATCCTGGACACCAAGCTAAAGATCTAGGCCCGATGGCAAAACGATTGGCTGAAAGTACTGATTGGGTAACAACGCAACTTCCTAATGTCCAATACTCACCTGAACACTCATCTTATAAAATCACACAAACTACATCTGATGTGGTTGTACTTGAACATCAGTTACTAACTCGGCACCATGGCCGTGAAAAATCTGATCACGAGTTGGCTGCAGATATGTTAGACGCTCTGCCTAGCACGTTGTGGTCACAGGGCCCCACAGATGTTGGTTTTTGCAGTTCCCTAACTCCGGTCACATTCACCCTGCAGCCCACTCCGCCATTATGGCAACCACAGTATCGACAGAAAGCCGAAGCAGAGGCAGGGATAGCAGACACTATTTATGGGTTATTACAGAGTGGTGTATTAGAACCCTCGACTTCAGCGTGGAATACTCCTATACTACCTGTAGAAAAACCAGGCACGGGCAAGTATCGGATGGCACACGACTTAAGGCGCATCAATTCTATTGTAACCACACCCACATTACCAGTTCCTAACCCCTACACTGCTTTGTCGTCACTGACTCCGCAACACACGTGGTTTACATGTATTGATCTGGCAAACGCATTCTTCTGCCTACCATTGGCTGAAGAGCTGAGAGATGTTTTTTCATTTACTTTTCAGGGGACACAGCTGCGCTATACGCGGGTCCCACAGGGATTTGTATTGTCTCCAGGTTTGTTTAATCATGCTCTGCGTAAATTGTTACAGTCCTGCTCTCTACCTGAAGGCGTGGTTTTGATACAATATGTGGACGACTTGCTATTGGCAGCGGACTCCCCACAGTCCTGTTTGGAAGGCACGAGAAGGGTGTTGCTACATCTGCATTCTGTGGGCTTTAAGGTTAGTCGCTCCAAACTACAGGCAGTACGTAGGGAAGTTACATTCCTCGGTAGAGTGGTATCAGCATCTGGAGCCAGCATGTCTCCAGCCCATCGGTCCTCCATCTTGGCGCATCCTCAACCACTGACAGTGAAAGATATGTTGTCATTCCTCGGACTAGCAGGCTACAGTCGACAGTTTGTTCCCTCCTATTGTGACTATACTGCTCTGTTACGGTCACTGGTCCAACAGGCGGGCCCTCGGAACTTGACAGCTTGTTTGTCATGGACAACGGAGGCGGAAAAGGCGTTTATCTCTTTAAAACAGGCTTTGGCAGGTGCGGCGGAGTTAGCTACTCCGGACTACACCAAACCATTCTTTCTGGATGTTTCTGAAGACGCACAGGCCGCACACGGCGTGCTCTTTCAGAAACAAAGGGGGAATAGGAAAGTATTGATGTATAGCAGTGTGCTATTGGATAACATGGAAAAAAGACAACCAGTGTGCACACGACATGCAGCTGGTGTAGCAAAACTCATTTTAAAAACAGCACATGTGGTAATGGGACATGCATTGATAGTACTGACAACACATAGCGTGGTGGCATTTGTTAATTCAGCAGCGTTCACGATGACAGCAGTACGACAGAACAGACTTGCTAAAGTCTTGAGTGGAGAACACATCACATTCACACATGAAGGCATTAACATGGCAGAGCAGAGAAGTGGGGGAGGACCACATGTGTGTGAGGAAAAGGCAATGGAAGACACAAAGATAAGGGCAGACTTAGCAACAGAACCACTGGAAGGACAGACAGAAGTGTTGTACACAGATGGCTGTTGCTACAGGCATCCGCAGGAAGGATTAAAAGCAGCATATGCAGTTGTTAGAGAAGTAGGAGAACAACATGAAACCATCATTACTGGACAGATATTAGATCGACCATCAGCACAGTTAGCTGAACTCAGAGCAGTCATGGAAGCTCTAGCATGGGCAGAGGGAAAGAGAGTAACAATTTACACCGACTCTGCATATGTGGTGGGAGCAGTTCAGACAGAACTCAGACAGTGGCAGAGAGCAGGATTCAAGACAACAACCGGACAGACGATCAAACACGAAAGTGAGATGAGAGAATTAGTCGAGTTAATACAGAAACCACAGGCAGTAGCTCTAGTGAAATGTAAGGGACACGACAAGGCTCAAACTAAAACCGCGGTAGGAAATCAAAAAGCAGATGAAGCAGCAAAACAGGCAGCAGGATACCAGACTCAGATGATTTTAATGTCAGCACAAAAGGGGGTGGAGGACATCCTCCCACCAATGACGGTGGAACTAATCAGAGAAGAACAAGAAAAGTGTTCTCCACAGGAGAAAACTGTTTGGATACAGAGAGGAGCCATTCAAACGGAAGGATTGTGGAGAGGTCCACAGGGAAGAGTAGTGTTGCCAGCAGGTTTGAGAGGAACTGTGTTTCAGGAGGCACATGGGCTTGCGCATGTAGGAGTCAGACAGATGGAGAAGAATTTAAAAGACTGGTGGCATCCTTTTCTCCCAGACATGGTCAAACATCATGTGAAAACATGTCAAATATGCACAGGATACAATGTGAAAGCAGGAGTCCAGACAACTGAAGGACGATTTGCTCCAGTGGCAGGGCCAGGAGAGGAAATCATCATAGATTACACAGATATGGGTGAGACAGTGGAAGGAAAGAGGTATCTACTGGTGTGTGTGGATGCCTATTCAGGATGGCCAGAGGCGTGGCCAGCAAAACATGAAGACAGCACAACTGTTATCAAGTGTTTAATAAACCATTACATACCAAACCATGGGTTTCCTAGAAAAGTCCGATCGGACAACGGTACACATTTTAAGAATCAGGATTTACAGAAGGTCGAACAGATGTTGGGATTGAAACATTCGTTTGGAACAGTGTATCATCCCCAGTCACAGGGAAAAGTGGAGAGAATGAACCAAACGCTTAAGACAAAATTGGCAAAAATCTGTGCACAGACCAAATTGAACTGGGTTCAGGCATTACCAATCGCTCTGATGAGTGTCAGGACGTCAGTTAATAGGATAACACAGTTCACACCTCATGAACTGTTAACAGGAAGACCCTTCCCGGGACCGGGAGAGGGACTGCAGTTAACTGAAATGCCCCGTAGAGGGTACAAAGCGTGTCATGACCAACTAACGGCTCTCGTTGCAGAATTTTCCACGCAGGTTACGGGAGCCAAAGGATCTCCAGAGTCCAAGAAACCACATACGGCTGAGTGGGTCCTTTTGAAAGTGATAAGGAGGAAGTGGTCTGAGCCACGGTGGACAGGACCGTTCCAAGTGACGGAGCGAACATCCCATGCAGTGAGACTGAAGGGGAAAGGTGACATATGGTATCACTGGAGCATGTGTGCTCCAACAGATGAGCCAGCCAGAGACGTAAGAAGTACAGAGAGAGATCTCCGGGCTCTTGAAAGTTCCTCTGTAACCCCCTAAGAAAGTCGAAAGCTTTTTCACTAAAGGGTATTAGTGAAAGATATAGATACAAAAGAGAGAGAGAAAAGAAAAAAAAAAAAAACATGATGGCATGGACATGGCCATATAAGAAGTTAATTGTATGTGTGATTGCTGTGCTGGCTATAGTAACTGTTTTAGGAACCTTGAGATGGAAAGAGTGGAGGCGTCACCATCTCAAACTGGAGAGGAAGGGCAGAGCGGCGAGTCATAGGGACCAATGTCTCGTCAGGTATGGGGGAATTGAGTTGAACTACACGCGTGGTACTCTTACTAGATTCCAGTTTGATTTATGTTCCGTTATTAATTGTGGCCCAGACCGACAGAGTTGGAAAAATTGGAAAGGATACAGTGTGTATCTGTGTACAGAAGCTAATACAGATCGTTACTGTAGAGCACAGGATGCATATAGCGTTTCACCTTGCCCCTCATGGGGGGAGGTGATCAAAAATACAGGACAAAAGCCTACAACCGGAGGAGAAGGATGGTGGAGCAATGTGACATTCGGTGACAAGGCACGTATCGCATATAACAACCTTCCACTCACTCTGACCATACCAGGAAAGTGGGTGGGGCCCACTCGAACACCAGGAAGTAGTATCAGTACTAATGCAGATCGAAATGAAATGACATTTTATTGGATATTAGGGGTGGATCAACCAGGAAAAGATACATTGGGTATGATAAAAATTAATTTCCGGGAACCACAGAGTCGCACAAAGAAAGACCAGAAGGCTGTTACTTCTGCTCCAGGAAAAGCACAGGACGAGGTTAAGAAACATGTTTTAACATTGGACTATACAAAATTATCCACCACAGATATAATTCAACTAGCCACTGGTTATGGAGATAAGAATCTATGGCTAGATTGGTTAGTAGGCACAGCCAGAGAGCAGGGTATGACAAACTGCGTGGCATGTTCATCAGCCCGTCCTCTGTTATACACTGAACCCGCCCCTTTGTATCCCGACAGTGACTCTTGGGGATACGACTGTATGGTAAAATTAACCTCACAGGCCACTCCTCTTAATTGTACAACATTGGCAGCAATATTTCCTCCTATTCGCAATGACACTAAACCACCTGTCTTTGCCCCACGGTTCAATAATTACACCTGTTTCTCCAGTAATGACCCCACAGGTGTGGCAGTAGGTAGCCTGAGAGGGACCTGGTGTGCTAAAAATGCTACAAACACAGTAGGGACCTGGGCAAGGGCGGATTTGTTTTGGATGTGTGATGAAACACGGTTGAGGGTGAATTTACCCACAGCCTGGAAGGGAAGATGTGCTATGGTGCGACTGGCAATACCTTTAATGTTGATAGGTCATAAAGATGGAAAGACTCATCTCAAGGCAATAACCGACCGACATGATCGGCATGATACCACCCGAAAACGTAGAAGGCATGTTTTGCAGAAACGTAAAGCACAGGGATTTGATTTATCTACAGGGAGCCCGACGTATATAGACGCAATAGGTGTGCCACGTGGAGTGCCGGATGAATTTAAACTGGCAGATCAGATAGCTGGTGGATTTGAAAACATACCGGTTGTAGCCGCTCTCTTCCCAGTAACTCCTAACAAAAATATTGATAGAATTAATTATGTACATTACAATGTTCTGCGTCTAGCGAACTTGACCAGAGATGCAGTAGAAGGTCTGGCAGACCAAGTAGCTCCCACATCCCTGATGTCGGTGCAGAACCGTATGGCCTTGGATATGTTGCTGGCGGAAAAGGGGGGAGTGTGCTCTATGTTTGGTGAGCAATGCTGTACGTTCATTCCTAACAATACGGCTCCTGATGGCTCCGTCACCAAGGCATTAGAGGGACTACGGACACTATCTAAGGAAATGCATGAAAATTCAGGGATTAATAATCCTCTTGATCATTGGATGAACAGAATGTTTGGAAAATGGAAAACCATGATTTTGTCTATATTTCTCTCCTTAGTGGGAATGGTGACGGCTCTAATCTTGTGTGGATGCTGCTGTATTCCCTGCATCCGAGCTTTGTGTCAGCATTTAATAGTGACTGCAATAGAAGGCAGGGATGCTCCTGCTACACAGATGCCACTGCTTAGAGGAGGCGCACCAAACGATGAGGAGGACGAACAGGAGGATATAGCAGTCATGGCGGTGTTGTAAGTGGTCTCTCGGATGAGAGACCAAAAGGGGGAATTGTAGGAATCTAAATAGTTAAGTAGTAGTTAAAATAGTAGTTGAAAGCTTAGATAGTAGGATGCATGCAGAAAACAGAACAAGCCGATTGCATTAAAGTATAGTTTGAAACACACACATCAGATTTAGAGAATAGTAGAGGAACCAGATGCACCCAGACACGGCAGAAAATAAGATAAGTAGGGAGTGAAACATGTGAATGTCTGCAGAAGGAATGTGCTTGGATCCATAGGTGATGGGACCACAAAGCAACGGAGAAGATAAGACACCAATAAACCAGCCATGGAGACGAACACCAGACCACGGAATCAGGATCCTGTTACACCACAGAAAGACGCTCTGTCCAGCATAAAAGTGTGGGTCGAGGGACAGACAGTGTCAGTCAGACTTCGTGCCCTGACTATATGCTGTATAGTATAGGGACAGACTGACCCAGGCCTGTACATTATTATTCTTCAAGTTTGAAATAAAAGTAAGACTGATTTTTATCAGACGTTTCTCCTCATCATTCAACGAACGCGCAGAGCTGGGATTGGGAGAGCAGCTCAACAGTATCAACACATTTAGCAAGATTATTCTAAAGTCTCTGGACAAATTAGTTTGACCAAATTGCTCTATCTACCTATTTACATTGCCCTTATATGTTTACCATGTATCACGATCTGAAGATTAAGTCTCATCAGGCGTGGCTCATTTTGTAAGTCAGTGGTGTACTAAAACATACAGCAGTGGGTAACATGCATCATCTAAATCTGAAATCGGACGGCTACAGCCTATGTAAACAAAAGCACATATCATTCAAAAATAATTTAAATATTTATAAAAGTGGTTATAAAAAACTGTTGAGTAGCCTAATTAGACATTTGGAAGTTTACGTTATTTATCTAGAGATTAACTTTTTTGACTTTTTAGTGCATCTACATAAATTAGCACTGAAGACCACTTTTTTAGTAAAAGGCCAAGAAAAAACTAAATTACAAAGCCCACGATTATAATCACGTAAAGAAATAGCTACTCCAAGGCTACAGGGAAATGTCACAAGCATAAGCCTGAAGTAGAACATGTAGGGCTTCTGTAAAGCTAACAGAAAACCTAAACATGCTGTCTAGTCAGTTGGGAAAATGTTTTGCGAAACAAATAATGTATAACTAAAAACCAAGGCAGTGTAAGTTTTTGTTTTTTGCAGCAGCAGCAGTATAGAGAAGGATTGTAATGTTGTATTAGAGCATGTGGAGTTTACTTTCTCCAATTATTTTCTTGTTTATTACCACAACCTTTGGACTTGGTTACGTGACCTTAAGTCGTACTTTACATGAAGTGCAAGTACATGACGGTATAATTATTGCGATGGGCATTTACTAAAAAATGTAGTATTATCACTTCTCCTTTTAACACTTTGCTGGTGGATGTAGAAATTCCCAGTTTAAAAGAACCTCAGTAACAACAAAAACATAGTACTTGCATTAACTTGATGTAAAGTGTGACCTAATAGTTTTGGTGCAGAGGATATATAGCAGAGGATCACTCTTGTGTTTTTTCAACAAGGTTTCCCAAACCTTTTAAGTCTTTTGTAGACAAGACTTTAATTTCAGAAAAATGCGTTGCAAAAGCTCTGATACGGTCTTCTCGCCGTCCGACTTCCTCCAACTGTGCCAGTGGCCGATCTTGCCTTAGTTGTAGACTCACACTGGCAAAGAGGCTGGTGCGATGCTGTTCTTACTCAGGTCAGGGTGGTTGTGGTTTAATGACGTGCAATGACAGACAAACTACATACAGGAGCATGGGGGCTGAAGATGTAACAAAATGAATGTGATGTCTCTCAGGTGTCAACACTCTTTGTTTTAAACTGGATTGTTCATCTAGGCAATGGTTACAGCCTGTCTTTAAAATGATTAATTATTGAAGTCTGGGGGTAGAGCCACACCAGGCAAACGTTAAAGAACCAGCAGCAATGAATGACTGACGTGTAGTCACATTTGTCTGGGCCAAACACTGGGACTTGAACATACCTGAAGGACTGCCAAACGAGAAGCTAACTTTTTTCAGTGTGAAGCCCTTTACTGTTGGTGAAAAGTTGACTCTGTGGATTGCTGCTAAAGGTTTTTTCTGAGAACCTTGAGTGAAGACTGCAGCTATAAAAGTTACACCTTAGCTGGGATTTTCAAGAGATCCCCAAAATAACTGTCTACATGAAACTGCTGCATGGTGCCGGTGCCGCTGCGCTGAAAGGTCATACACTGCATCAGTAAATATGTCCTCTTGGTGTAAAAAGTCTGCTTATCACAACACTACAAAGAACCTGAAAAAAGGTACATTTTATTATTTTACTCTCACTAATGTTACTGTACCTGACGTTGAAGTACCCATTGAAGTTATTGCCTCAGGTTTAGGATTGAGCTTGAGTATGGCACTAGTGTGTTGCAGAAACGAACGGGTGGATTAATGGATGAATCTGTGAATGGATGGGTTGACATAGGACAGCTAGCAGGACTTGAGTTGTGTCTAGGTAGCGCTGATCGCGGGATTTGCAAAGTTTCTATAGTAGGTTTTTGTAGCCCTTTTATGAAGAGCTGTACAGTAAACAAGCATGTTGTTCATAACCACATACATATATACATACAGTGGTGATGCCCCCATGGATCCAAGGTGGGTTAACCTTTTATGCATGATTATATCACAACAAACCAATACAAATCAATGGCCAAAGTACAGCTTCGGCACACCCTCTCTTGTCATGGTCTTTGCCCAGTGCTTTTTAGAATCCCAAATAAATATGCTAAGAGAAAGAAGAGCCCCACTAACAGTCCCTTGAGCCAAACTAAATTTCAAAACGAAGACTATGTCGTAGTGTTCCTCAGTCCAGTGCCTACTTGGGCTATTAAAGCTGAACCAGGCACAGTTGTGATGTATAAAACTGCACGTTTGACATAGGATTGTGTGGGAACTAGATGAAAAGTTCTACACATTAAACAATATTTGCAATATGAAAGAATATGTGACAATTTGTCCACATCTACCATTGCTCTACATACCTGGCATTTGTGTTGTTGTTTTGTATTGCACATCTCAACATTAATCACTATTGACGTAGCTTCTGTTTATGTTGTGTAAAGGTGGAAGTTAATGAGGAAGGCGTTCCATTAGTTAGGCATAACTAGGCTCGAACTAGTCTTGAAACTTTTAAATCCTTCAGACATACAAAGCAACAGCAAATATGCAGGATCTCCAGCCTAAGACGGACCTGAGTGATGCGCACTTCATCTGGTAATTTATTGATGTTTACTGCAACCATAGGTCAGTGTGTGATTTATTGGAGAGGGTTTTGAGATTACTTGAAACTGAATTATAAACTGAATGAAACATGTCATTGTCCTAGATAATAAAAGAAACTGCCTTGACTTGCTGATCTGAAATAGTCTTTTATACCGTAGCCTAAGATTTGAAATGCACTGCTGATTGCAGACTGATAGCAGGGCATAGCCAGAAATGCCCCATTTTTATGAATGAGGTATGTGCAAGGACGGGACACCTGAGGATGTTTTTCGTCCGTGTGCGTATGCATGTACTTCGGCTGGACTGTCTCCTTTGTTGCCTTTGGTTAGGCACAATAAGATCCGAAAGACACATTGATTTGTGGTGGTTTGTAGAACAAAGCTGTTATGTTGGCCATAACCTGCCTTGCTGCATGCCAGAATATTTAACATAAAGTCACTACTACAGTATATGCTGATTATATTCCCCTCTGTTCACAATATAAAAAAAACATATAGAAGGATTAAAGCAAGAGGGTGAATCACTACTGATACCAAAGAAGTCAAACAGAACTGTAATATTAAAACATAAGAAATAAAAATAATTTATGGATTTTTGTGAAAAGCTTTGTCTCAGTTGAGATATATTTCAGTTTTTGGGAACAGTTCTTCTGTATTCTCTAGTATTGCCAGTGTACTAACACAAAGCTAACATGCTGGGCAGCAGTCAAAGGTTTTCTTGTTTTGGCTTGTTGAACTTGTTTTCTAGTACTTGTACTGTATATAATCTTGAAAATTCCAGTGGATTCCACGTGGAATCGGAATAAAACAGATGAAACATTTAAATGTACTATACATACTTAGTGAGCATGACAGCATCTTCAACTGATATCTATTTTTAACAAGTGGGAAATGTTAATGAGTAAGACAAAATGCATGAAAACTGCATTAACAACACATAAAAATATAATAAAGCGTTTCCCTACCAGACCTACCGTACTCTCTACGCCCCCCAGCTAAGCTACGGGCGCCTAAAATAAGGGGAAAAAAGAAAAAGGGAAAATAACTTAAAGATGATAGCTTAATTGAAAAGCAAGGCATATTGAGAGGGTCAAAGTAAATACACGGTGCCACACCCATGCTTTGTATTTGTTCTGTGTAGACTTTTCTATGTAGACACAGGCAGTAGTGTTTATATTACGAGACAGTTTCATCGTTGAATGCCATTGTAAAGCTATGACCCCCATTTGCCACTTAAATTACCATAAACATCATAAACATTTAATCCATTTTTATATCAATTTATGAAAAATACAGTTTCAGTAAAAGTCTTAAATGAAAATTCACAAAAAAAATGCCACAATAAGCCAAAGAAAGACACATTCTGCTTGTTTTGTTCAACCAAATAATAGTAAAATAACAAATGCAGGCTAAACTAGCGCTTTCAAAAGGATACTTTTGACTTATAAATCTGAATCACTAAACAATGAAGTGTGACATCCCTGAAAATTGCAAGGTGACTGATGCAGAACAAAGTAGCATGATGTTTCTGGACACACTGAATAAATGCAGGAAGAGAACACATCGATAGAAAAGGATTTATATTCAAGCAGTTTTACAGGTTCAGTTGAGATAAGATTCCATCCAAAAACCTTTGTCCGAATGTGGAGTTGGCACAGTTGTTGCATCAGATCTCTGGATGACAAACAACAAACAAAAACTCATGGTATATTTCACTACACACTCTAACACATTAGACAATTCAAAAGTCTTATTTGTATAACTATGTTTTATTAGATAAAGTATGGTTGCATGGTTGAAAAATAATTTTAAATACCATTAGTTTTTCTTATTTAGTATTTCTATGACGTATTTGTTTTGAAAATAGTGTTTAGTTCCTTTTTTTTGCTACATTTCAACTTGTTTTAAGGGGTAGGTTAATTTCTTTGGATCACATAATGGCATAACATTGACACAATGGATTAAACCTTTTTTAATATGGGCGAACCGTCACCATTTTGGAGTTTAATAGGATTTTAATTAAGAAGAATATTAAATATTTGCAAGACTTGTGTTTGATCACAGGTTTTGTTTGCCGATTTGGTCAGTGTTAGTAAATAAATCACCCAAATGTATAAATAAACCAATATGATGCACTTATGATGATCATTGCTTTTGTACATCATGTCACAAACCACGTCAATGCTACTACATAGCAGGTTTCCCTTCAACACATTCTAGTATACATAGAACTAAAATAGGAGAAATGCCAATGAAACAACTGTTTTGCAGGAAACAGTAAAACAACCCCAGTGTTGCCAGTGGCTCATGCAAAGATTGTTTTGTATTTGTTGTTAGTTGTTTTTTTTTTTAACTCTTTTTTTCGAGCCACAAATTGTTTTCTGAAAACATTTTCCAGGATTAATATTTAGCATGAAAGCTGAACATAAATGTCTAGTTATAAATGCAAATATGTAGATGACTTGAAAACAAGAAAGGACTTGCATAGAATGAATGAACGTAGTTAGTAGACATCATGATTGGCCAGTCTTCAGCACCTTTGAGTTACTCTGTACTCCCTAAACAATGGGAAGAGATTCAAGGAAGGAATGCAACTGCAGTCCTCTCATAATCATTCAAATGTATTATACAATTATACTGTATATATAAATTATCATAAGATAAATGTCACAGTCTTGTGCCTTTCACTAAAATAAAATGCTATATTGATAATCATATAATAATATATGGTTAGATGGTTTTAAAATGGAACATTCTGCATTTTAAATAGTAAAGAATGTCAACAATATATAAGCATTTATATATATTTCTTTTTTTTTCTTTTACAAAACCTCAACATCCTTAAATTCAGTGTTTTGATGTTGCTGCCAAAATTGGAAAACAAATCTCTATGCATTTTTTCTCCATAACATATTTTGTCAAGGCAAAGGAATCATTTAGTTATTTAGATATTTAAGCATCTGCAAAAGTTGTGTGGAATGAAGCTACTGCAGTAACTGAAAAGAGCATATTTACCTTAACTTTTTTTTATGGTCTTAATTTTGACCTTAGCTCTAGTACAACCTATTTTTAAATATCTGTTCTAAGTGCCACTCTTGTCAAGTGATGTCTTTTGCTCGTGCAAAGGGAAAATAGATCCACTCACTTTATAAAAGTGAGCCTGTTCCTTATTAAATGTCCTTTTGCAAGGTTCACATTTCAATCAGGGGTCTGACAGACATCCCACATCCTGTGCTGAAGTGATCGTCCAGAGATAAGTGCCGCAGAGCTCGGAGACGTTTGTTGTTGGCTCTAGCTCCATAGACCCCAGCATTAACTTTGGTACGACATGTTGGTACAAAAGGACACTGAAGCAGATGAGTGGTTGAAGGGAATACCAGTTGCCACAGAACATCATTATGAGTAACGGATAAAATGAGTAGTTGGCCAAGTATAGCAGATGATTGAGGGCTCCCACCCATTACGGCCAGGAGCACAGCTAAGCCATCACTAGTGAGGCGGTACCAGTACATTCAGTGGTACTATACTGCACCTCTGGGGACATGTTAGAGAGGTAGAGGCCCTCAGTGGCTCTGATTGTCTACTTATAGGGACCAGTGTTTCTCTGTTGTCTTCTATGTTGTGGCAGGTCAGACGCAAGCCTGTTGCAGTTGCTCTGTTTTGTTTCTGTTGTGTAGCTAATTAACTATGAGTATTAAGGTCTACTCTCTCGAACCATGAGGCGGTATCTAATACATTTGGTGACGACCAAACTTCAGACCAGACATCTGATGCCTTGCTCCTCATCTCAGGAAACTCCAACTTAGACCCTTTCCACCTTTCACCTTTTAATTCACTACATTTCAGTCTGGTTCGTTGATTTTTTTCTATTTTTTTTTTCCCGATTCAGATATTTTTCTGTTCTTTGCATTTGATCAGAGAGCAGCTTTAACAAAGCAAAACATTCCCCTCTGGAGTTAATAAAGGTTTTTGAGTGAATATGTTATACTGTATTTGTTTACCAAACCATTTTAAATGGTAGCTTTCTAAACAAAGAGCCTTCTATGACCACTGCAAAGAAAACAACAGACAAAGCACTGGCATAAACTACCAACTTTGTTATGATGTAGGTGGACACAAATGTAGACAGACCTCGAAGACTGGAAAAAGTGCTGTTTGGTTTAGAACCACAATTACTACTGTAACCTCTGTCAGCGCTGTTAGAACACAGTATGTTTATAACAGCAAACAGTAAAAGTGTTGATTATAAGCTTCTCTATGTACAAAATGTTACATTTATATACATATAAAGAGTTTGAACATAAATGCAGTTTGTGCGGGAATGAACTGAAGCCAGTACATTCACATTCCATGAACGTTGTTAATCTTCATTATTGTCCCTTCTCTCCATGCCGTTAGACTTTGAAATAACTTGCAAATGATTTGTTGTAAACAGTTGTTTTAAACTAACCTGACAAAGCCATGAGACCGTGTCACCTTTGCAGCGTTTCATAGCATTGAACGTTTATACATTTTGTGAGTTAGGTTTTTCTTAGCACTTTACTCTTGGTTACATGATTTGTTACTTGGTACAGGTTTGCATTTCACTAGTTCACTATTGGGAAAAGCTTGATAGAAATGATCCCAAATGCCCATTTTTGCTGGAACTGGCTATAGAATGAATGAAGGCTATGGTAAAGGAATGCTTTCATTAGAATAATTAAAAAATAAATTAAATATCAATATATTCATAGATAATGTAGTAAACCTTGATGCATTAATAAAAAATTAGGATTTATAAAGATATTCACAGTATTTTCTTTCTGAATACTCAGGTGCTTAAGAGACTCTTTTTATATAAAGAGAAACTGGAATGAAGCTATTTATGAGCTATTTAAATTTATGTGCAGAAAAAGACCAAATGCCTAACTTCTCAATGGCTAATAGGTTTTTAGCATTAAATGGCCCTTAAATATCTGTTATGTTACATATGTTTAGTTGTTATGACTTTGTGGATTTAAGACAGTGGAGGATAGACGACGCTGCTCTAGTTGGCACTTGAGGATCTGAACGTCAGACACATTATCTGTCACATTCTTATGTCACCTCATTCTATTGTGAAACGGAACCATTCTTGTTTATTCCAGGGCTAAGCAAGACACTTGTTAAAAGATTGCTTGGACACTATTGTAACCTTTTTCAAGAGATGACAGATCATGTGTCTGCATAGTAAAGGGACATCTAACAGCTCTGCCCTGCATTTCTTGAATTTGACCTTGGCTTCCTCATCTCATTTTACAGTATGCCTAGACTGGGAATGATTAGAATGACATAGACAGATATGACATGGGCCCACTGGTGTACTTTCTGCTCCAAAGTTCTAAACTGGCACTTCTGTGGCCACCTGTGTGGCCGCCTGTGTCTGGCTGCTTCTGGGCCTTTTGCTTTTTGTTGGTCTCCCATGGGAAGTCCTCTATTGGAAGTGGGCTGGCAGGACTGCCTGAACCTTCTGGCGTGCTCTCAGGAGTTCCCTCAATAATCTCAATTCTCGGTGGGTCCATCAAGTCCATAATGCTGAAGGGCGCTGGCTCTGGTTGGCACATCACTGACTTGTCCTGGGTACTTTGTCGCACAGACCAACTTGAGCCTGCTTGAATTCCGATAGACACTCTGTCATCGGTTTGTGTCGTACTGTCGCTGCACGGCTCCCGGCACAAAGTCCACATATTGTAGCACTGAGTAAAGTTGAAGAAGTTGCTGTTGAAAGTCTTCAGTTCACCGCAGACATCTCTTCGCAGCTCTGCCAGCTCATAGCGCATTGCTGAGATTTCATCCTTCCATTGCATGTTAAAGGCGGCAACCATGTTGGCAGACTCCTTAAAAGCCTGAATGGCCTGTGGTACTGGTGGCTCAGAGGTGGCTATGGGTGAGGCAGAAGGGACCCTGTATGAAGGTGGGGATGCCGGTGGAACAGAGATGGCTGTTACAGTGGAGCTAGTGCTGTGCTGGCTACGAGCAGCAGCAGTCTCCCTCTCCAGCCTCTCCAGCTCTGCATAGGCAGACGAGCTAGCACCGTCATCATCCTCTATCATGTCGTCATTTAGTAAAGAAGTCCCATCCACAACATCATATCCCTCTGTAAGAAAGAATTTGAATATGCAAAAAGGAGGACATTCAAAGCAAAAGGAACAACTGGAGTGTGATGTCATTTGGATTCTGGACTAGAAAGTAAACACATATCTATGGAAAGCTTACAGTATGTGAGTGACAAATAATCCCAAAGATCAAACCCAATGACTTTCTATTTCATATTTTTAAGTTTTATTTTGTGAATTTCTATGGAATGTAATATAGTAATTGAAGAAATGCCCTTTTTAGGTAGTGTAATTTTAGTGTAATGGAGCTAATTTGTCAATTTGTATAATCAAATAACAATATATGTTATATATAAATATATAACAATACAAATAACAATTTGTATATCATAGATACATCATTGAAATAAAGGAAATAAAGTAGTTTCCCTTATCTAAGATGGTGACTCTCCGTAAACTCACATACTGTAGACATTTCACTATGTTTGTACACTGCCTTCTCAGTCATTCCAAGGCTTCTTTCCATCTTTTCACTGCACATAACGGCAGAGTGGAACCACACATGGAATATATTAACCATTATCAAATGACGAATCAAAGTGTTTCGGAAAATATTTGTTTTGTTTAGAATTTGTGTCAGTTTGTGCAAAAGAAAAGATGTAAAGGGAGCAGAAGAATCACAACCCACTGGGCCAAGAAGCAGATATGAACCCTATTGAACATATCAGGTCCAAAGTGGCTGATTAAAGCATGTGGAGTAAGTAACCCAGGGAGGGGAGGGCTCACTCCCCTCTTCAGGGCTGCACCAGGGAGAGGCTGCAATCCCACAGTCAAAGACAGCTGACAGACTCAATGCCAAGGGTTAGACTTAGGCCTTTTAAGAAATTTAAAAAAATTAGCTTCACACATGATTGGAGACGGTGGCAATGTTCAGTGCTATTTTATGGTTGCGATAAAAAAAGACTACGAAATGTTTGGGAAGTACAGCTGATACATTTACACTTAAACTGTGGTCTAAGAACACTTAAAATGAATACGTGGTAAACGACTCACAAAAGCCAGCATTACATTCATCACTGCAATTAACTCGGACTTATCAAGGTTAGGGATCAATTTAAAGCATCTGTAGTTTTGTGAGTTGTTTTGAACCATGTTTGCTACCTAATATGGGATAGCAAGAGATATTTCTAACTACATGTATAGATATAAACTCTATGAATTTATTACTCTTACTGAGAAGGCAGTGC
Organism: Macropodus opercularis; assembly: GCA_030770545.1. Lineage (NCBI taxonomy): Eukaryota > Metazoa > Chordata > Actinopteri > Anabantiformes > Osphronemidae > Macropodus > Macropodus opercularis. Next base: position 3,317,528 of record CM061112.1, read on the forward strand.
AAAAACACACATATACATAGATATATGTATGCTTATCAACATTAAAATACCTGCAGCAATCATCACTGATGCCTCCAGTTGTTCTTTCCCTCTGGTTATCCTTCAAGAGATGGATGGTCAAATGGAGAGGGGTTTGCTGCTCATCTGCCCTATTGCAGATCATGGGATCCCTTCTCCACTCAAGGGCCCTCTAGCCTCACACAAGGTTTAACAATTCAATTATAAAATAGTACTGATTAGTGACATAAAACATTATTCCAGGAAGGAATAATTGTTTCCTTAGTCTAGATAGCCTGGAAATGTTTCAAGCTTTATTTCCTTATGAGGATTAAATTGTTGATTATTGATTAAAAATCCACTTAAAATTTAAATAATTATAAGGCTGTGCACTGTGCCCACAGTGCAAAGGGTAAACCGAAGGAGACTTGACTCGGAGGTGACAGTACTGTTTATATCTATTCACCATCCTGGAAAACCCTTTCTCTCGTTTGCTATAATCATATTGTAATGATACATTTTGCCAGTCTTTAAAATACATCTTCACATATCTCAACATATTGTACACTCAGCTGGTTGTTTTAGCTGAAGCGGAGATGACAGATTTGGAACGGAGAGCTAAGTGAATAGAGTTCAGCAAATAAGACGGTGGGATTGAAGGACACTCTTTTATGCACAGTACTTCTGTCACATCATAGGAGTTGTAGAGGGAAACCCAATTAAAGATACGATTCCAAAAACAAAGTCCTGATTGATCAAGAAAACAAACCCCAGAAAATAAAAGTGCAAATTTTTCCAACGATAAATTGACAGAAATTTAAAGAAAAACAATAAAAATCAAGGTTATTAAAAAATGCATGTATTTACAAAAACATAGTTTCAATAGGGTTCATAGCTTTACTCTTGCAGGCAAACACCAAATGGCATTAGTGAGGGAGTTACTAGAAAGATTCTGCTTGCACAAAGAACTTATAGGAATATACACTTGTACTGTGTCGCACAAATTCTCACACGTTTTAAAAAGTAGTGCAAAAAGTGATTCTTTCCTCCATAACCTGTTGAGTTTACATCTACTGCCACACTAAGCTTAGAAGGGTGAAATTTAATCCATAAAATTAAGTTTGCTCAATTTGAAACCTGGACTTAAGATAAAATGTATTTTGACTGAGGCTGCTGTTTCATGCAACACAATACAACAATACTGCAAGTATTGAAATGTGCAAATTGAATTAAAGTGCTCCACCATCAATGGACAGTTACTTTGTGCAACCAGAGCATGTATGTACATGTGCTGTAGTTTCTACAGCTTGATGACTTACCTTAAATTTATTACAAAATTGTACTGTTATCACTATTATTTTATTTTTGTAGATCAATTGTAAAGTCAGCGACAATTCATAGGTTAACGTGTTAGTGCAGAGCAGGAGGAGAACAAGCGGAAGGTTTGTCCATGTCAATTCAAATATTTTAACAACCTCCCCTGCCCCTGTCTCGCTTTGGACGTCATCCCTCCCTAAGCAACTCGAACAACACATATATAACACCACAGGTTTACATGCTCAGACTAGGACTTATGCTCTTAGGCATGCCATGTCATGTGGCGGTGCTATGTTGTAGTATTGTATACTTTGAACACGTGTAGCCCTCTCAGTGTTTACGGTGTAACCCTCCCTCCCTTGTTCTAGTCTACACTTGCGCGAGTGACCAACTAGGATTCTGGCCTATGATGCATGAATCATGCAAACTAGCACACAAACAAAGTCCATCTAAACAATCTGGAGTATGCAGAGGCAAAAAACAAACACACACACACTAAAGCTTCCAAAGAAAATAACTGGAATCATTCAGCCCGACATCTCTGAAGCTCAAGGGTTCCCCACTGTACATATGTAGGTATGTCAACTCCCTGCGCATGTATAGGATGTATGAGGATATGTAGTCTAAGCCCTCTCTCGTTTAGGGGGGATTGTTTTACCTGTTGTGGATCTGAGAGTTGAAGTGACAGTGGAGGATGTCATTGAAGGCAAGCAGTCATCATCTTGGGAATAACCAGCCTGAATTGCACGGAGGTAACTGTGGCTTCGAGTTCGGAACGAACCAGGCAGGTCCAAGGCCTCCATGGCCTGGGATTCTACTTCACTAAAAACGGACTCGCAAACTGACTCAAACTGGCCATTGATCTCAGTCTCACTCACCTGAGAGACAAAAACAGGAATAGCAGTCCTTAATTTTTCCTCTTCCTTTCTCTTTCTCACTTTGATTCTTCCCCTTTGCACAGCAAATATGAAGGAGTGTTAGCATATGGAAATGCCACAGTAAATTCTGACCTTAGACTGAATAAATGTCAAGAACAAATAGATTCAGCTAACAAGTGGAAAAGTATTTATTTTTATTATGAAACAGTCCATTTGCCACAAACCTTAAAATGCTCATGTACTAAATCATTTGTGCCGACTAAAACTAGGAAAAGGCAGCTTTTTATTTTACACTGTAAGTGTAGTAGGACATAATGTGTAGAAATGTTTAAAGTGCTTCTAGCTGACATTAGATTAATTAATCTGCTAATATAATGTAGTTGTTTACAGATATTGCAACAAAGCTACATGTGCGTTTTTGTAAAAAGGAGCTATTTTCCCAAATAAGTTTAACATTTAAATTACTGTATATACAGTATGCTCTCATATACTTAACAGTATTAGGTCAAATGAATACAACCTGTTGATTGTAAACAGTTGATAAACAGCTTTTAAAATTCTACTTGAGTATTTGGCAAACTAAATTGTGTAACAGCAGAGAGTTTGCTTTAACTACCTTTAAAGGTCTTTTTCTCTTATTTACATTATTACTCTGGGTGTCATCACCCAGAAGTAAGCTGGTTGTAAAACCATGTTTTAAAGAAAATCTCTAGCTCTACTCTGTGCTTATAAATATTGTACTTACTGGAAACATAAACACACCTAAGCCAGGCTGAGAAATTATATCTATCTATATATATATACACAGTATATATGACAATGTGTATGTTAAAACTGAATTAGTCATGGAAAGCCGTCAGATTTTACCCCAGTCAGCTGTTGTGTATTGTGAAGGTCCTGAAGATCCAAGGATCCTGTTCTTGGATGAAAGGTTGGCTTTCTGGCATGTCTTAAGCTTTAGCCAGGTTTCTTGCAGTTTAAGTAGTTCCACAGAATTCCTGCTCTGCTTCTGTCAAAATCTGTTTGTCAACCTGGAGTTGTTTTAATGATTTTGACATAGTATCAGAGAGCCGTGATGATGTCTCTGCCTGTGGCTCCGTATTACGCTTCTCCCCCCTTATTGTTGTGCCTCCATATGATGAAAGTCTTCAGTAACTAGAAACAACATTAGCTCGCCTGAAGCTTAGTCAGAGGTGAACTGTCAGTGAAAGCAGTGAAAACCTCAGTCCATCACAGTCAAGTCTAGTAAACAGGCAGCTGTTGGCCTTTAAACGACCTTCAATTTAGGCACATGTGTATGTTTTGTGTCTGTGTAAAACTACTGTGTACGTAAACAATATAATGTGTAATAATATAAGGGGCATTGGCCTCCAGGTGATGCCTCAGTGCAGTACATGCGTGTCAGACTCACCTGGCTGACGCAGCTAGCCTGACTGAGGGTGCTGACGGCGCGCATGTAGCTCTGGTTGCGAGAGCGGAAGGGCGGGGGATGAAAGGTGGTGGCGGGGTCCAGTGTGACACTAGGGTGGGGCCGCATATCTCTTGTGGTTTGCAAGTGGTAGCCCTGGCTGAACAAGGACAAGGGGGTAGGGATAGAAATATTTTGCACAATTCAGAAGCCGCACATGGAGCATTACTGGATGATATGTAGGACTGCATGTGATGCTGGCTGGTATCTGCGGGCAGTGCCTCTCTTGTCTATGTCAGTTATAATTCAGTCCACAATCTAGCGCTTGGGTGACTCAACACCATCTGAACTGCTGGGATCAACACCATCATTTTAATTAGCTGGTTGGTTAGTTTCTACTGTAGCTCAAATTGAACTATTAGAAAACAGAAGCTCTTTAATCCCAGAGCTGTGGAGAACATGAGTATGTCTTTATTAAAGAAACAGTCAGAGACAACTTTTTTCTACCTGGGAGTACAACTGAAGGGATGTGTTGTGTTTTTTTTTTAACCAAAGCAGGGACAGCACTGAGCAGTGGTTGGGGATGCGTAACAACCCACTCGCCCCCCCCTCCCGTTTCGCAGAATCAGACAATGAAAACAACCACATTTAACTGCATAAGAGTAAGGTTTGTGGGACTGTAACTGTGAAGGAAGAGCATCCTCTGAGGCAGGAGTATGTTGTTTTGCATAAGTAAAGGTAGAGCACAGCAACAGCTCCACAGTATCTGCAATGTGGCGGCCTCCAGTTATATCATGACGTTCTAGTTGGGGCTGCAGAGTAACTGACTGGTAATGATTCACACACCTGATTCATGCTTAAGTTACGGTACTATTTTCCCTGAATTGTATTAATGTCAACAAATATATTCATATGAAGGAAGGTGGAGTTCCATCTCAAATACCTCTGAGTCTTTACAGTACAGTTAGCACACAGAGTCATCCACAAACTACAGCTTCTAACAGCCCTTTGCTTGAACAAGGTTTCATGATTAGCGTGTTTAAATGCAAAGCAATGTATTTATGGGAGTAGGACACAGTTCACTCTGCAAAGACCTTGGCCATCTGTTTCAAGAATTCTCCCCAACGGCCTTTAAAGCTGTTCTCCCGGGTATCACACTGTATGAATGTGACAGTTTTTCCACAGAATGGTCAAAGACACTGATAAGATGAGGCACATTGTCTGTGTAATAGGCTGGGCAAATATTGATCTAGTAGATGTAAAGGTCACACACACAAAGCCCACTGAATGGGACTAGCTCTACCTCATCTCATGAAACGGTTGTGGGTTGAATACTTCAAAATCAAGCCAAAATATCGTTATGAATCAAGCCAACAAATACAGTTCAGCTCTCAATAACCGCTTAATGTAGATCCAGGCCAGCAAAGCTCTCAACTTGTTACCAAACAAGTTCAATTAAAACCAACAAAGCCACAGAAATCTTTCAGGAAGGGTCGCTAATAAGAGGTCAGCGTCAGCAAACCATAGTTTTACTTCAACAAAGCAGAGTCAGCAGAGGCTGTAAATAAAAACACATGTAAGGCAAATTACAATGACATTGCTATCTGCTGTATGGAGTATTTCTAAAACATCCAACAAATTCTGGGATATTTACATCACCATCTATCATCAAGCTAACCAAAGGGACTAGCTTTGGCCTACCTGTGGGAGTCTAAATGGGGTCTATGCATGGCTGATTTTAGGACCAGAGCGTCGGGGCGGATGGCTTTCTGCGGTGAGGTCTTAGGGCTGGTGTCAGAATCACCACTTTCATCGTCCACCTCTCCCATAGCTTTGACATAGCTACTGCTGCGCATCCGCCGACATGGGATCTCCTCATCCTTCTCACCTGGGTATCCGCTCCACTCATCCTGGGGCACCTGTGGAAACGCTGTTATATTAAATATCACCATTTACAGACATAAAATAAGACTTAAGTTGAGAAGCATAAATAAACGAGCAAGAAGCTGGGACATGGAGTCTGTAAAAGAGATAACAGACAACACAGTACTGCAAATGTTTTTGCCAAACTCAGCCTTAAAATCCCTTCAAAGAGGAACACAGAATTGATTAGCACTCACTCAATGTATACGGTCACAGCATTGTCGCGTAGGGAAATAGCTGCTGGTATTTATGTAATCGCCGTAAGCATAAACTGTGTCACTTTCAGCATTATTGTAGCACTTAAGTAATTAGGTGCTAATTACTGTACACTTAGTGCAAATCTCAATACATATCCATGTGCCGAAATATCCCAGCTGGTTTTAATTAGGTTTTTGTGATAGAAATCAAGGGTCCATTTAGTTTACATCTTAAGAGGCAATTGTGCTATAGTAAGTAGTTATAGTTAAACAGTTTTGTCATACTGAGCCGGCTTTTCTTCAATTAATATTAAAATCCAAAGGGACATGTTTGAATCTAAATCGGTCTCCTTCCCAGACGGACGGGACATTCTTTCATAGGTGGTGACCGATGATGCCAGTGTGTCACCGGCTACGTGATCTGTACTAGGTTCAACACTGTGTCAGAGTGTGGTTCAGCTGCAGCAGTTGTCCCAGTCAGAGCAGCCTCAGCGAGAAAAACAGCGGCTTCAGGCACAAGGCTGTGCTTAATATCCAGTTCCTAGTTCTCCCAAGTGTTATAATGTGGAGAAAAGCAGAGCAGCAAGGGTGAAAACACTACTGTCTGTCCATACTCCTGGTATGATCACGAGTATTTTCCTCCTTTTATCAGAGGTCCCAAATGGGTGAAAGTAGAAAGTTTCACTGTAGATATGCTTAAAATAGAAGCTGTTAGCTTTGACCATCTTTCACATGTTTTGTAGTCATGATGAGAGGGTTTCGAAGCATTGCCACCATATGCTGCTAGAACTTTCTTTGAATCCAAAACGAATGCAGCATGACTCAGTTCCCCAGCACCGAACGCACAGTATGCAACAGCAAAGTATGGAAATTAATGATGTCAACTGATTTGACTATTCAGTGTGTTCATGTCATAATATCAGCAGAAGGGATTTCTTCCCAACTTTGCCTGACTAGACTGTTTTCTCCATCCGTTGATTGACGGGGGCTGGATATGACAAGGCAGCGTCACTCATTGTCGCCTTGCTGTTGCTCGTTTTTTGCATTTTTGTCATGTCATAATATGACATGTGGAAGTAGCAACATCCTGTTTAGACAGTAGAAGAAGAAATATGCAGGAAGCAGAGTCCCTGGCTTTAATTTGGATTCATTCGTTCTTTTCATCTCACTGACACAACCTGTCCAGTGTAGACCTGTCCTCTATCACAGAAGGACCCGAAGTCATAACACAGAGACAAAAGTCTTTCTGCGCCCTTTAATTCTCTGTGTAATTATATACTACATATCATTGTTCATTATGTTTATTTAAAACATAAAATAAGTAAAGTTACACCCACCTGTAAGTAGTGAAATGTCCGTGAAGGCTTGAGGTCGGTGTGTTTCTCTAGATTAAGTGATGACTTCCTATAGGCCTCCTTCGCCTGGCTCACCGTCAGCGTCGACCAGGAGCTCCTCTTCATGAATTTGCCTTCGGGTGTCATAGCTATGCTCTCACAGGCTGAGCACTTGACATCGTTGTTGCTCTTAGAGGTTTTGAGTGACAGGTCTCCAAAGTGGTGGCTGTGCATGGAATCAGGGTAGCAGTGGCTTACATGTTCCCCGTGGTGCCGTGACATGACACTGGGTGTGCGGTAGGTGCTGTCACTGTCCAGGTTGTCATCTGAGCTCCACCACCCACCAGAGCGATGTTTACGTTCTTTGCTCTTGCTCCTCTTGCTGCCATGTTTGGTGGAGTGGTGGCCGTGATGATAATAGCTCCCTGCTCCTCCTGCACTTCCTACAATATCCCCTTTTGTGCCGTTCATCTTGGACGATCCCTCCAGTGAGTGGGACTTGGTAAAGAGCTTTTGGACAGAATGAACAAGGTGTCTGATGCGGCCAGGACTCTCGCTGCGCTGTTCAGTGGTGGTGGAAGTGCGCTGGTACTGTAATGTGTGGAAGCCATCGCGATGTAGTGGCAGTTGTTTTTCAAACTGGTCTAATAAGTTAGCAGGAAGGCGGTTGCTCTTGGTGCCAGCATGGTGAGAGGAGGCAGCGGCTGCAGCAGCCGCAGCAGCAACAGCAGGGGAGGTGGCAGAGGCTGTAATGGCAGCACAGTCATCCCGTGTGACTGAGTCATAATACTGGGTACTGTAGTGCATTCTGGGAAAGGTACTACTGGATATGTGGTCAGACGCAGCAGCTGGGGGCATCATGACAGGGGACATCATCATGCAGTCAGAGTGAATGGAGCTACGTGGCGAGTAGCGGTGGTGGAAGTCCACGGGGCAGCTCTCTGTGGGGCTGAGCAAGTAGGAAGGGTGACGGGAGTCCGAGCCATGATGAGTGTGAAGGTCATGGACGTGAGGGTCGTAGTCAAAGCCATGGGGTAAAGGAATCGGGTGCTGGGTTCGGCTGCTCGATAAGCCCTTCATGTTCCTGGCCGGGGGGAGGCGTCTACCTTCATTGAACTTTCGAGGTGGGGACCAAGGTGGCAATTTCTGGTCTGTAGCACAGGAAGAGAATAATAATAATGAAGTGGGATACAAGAGAGTCGCAAAAATTAACTTGAACTTCATTGTTTAAGCTCCATAACCTACTAATGATTATAATGAGTAATTGCATGTAAAGTCTCAATATAATATGTGCAAGTAAGCTACATTTCTCTAATGTATTTCTTTACACTGACATGTCATGTAAGGACCTGTGGTTTTCACAATAAAAGACCATATCATGTTTACATCTCTCAAACCATTTCCATGAGTCATCCTTTATAATTAGGACAAACTTTTGTGTAAAGTTACTTAGAAGCTCAGTAGTTGAGAGGAGCTGTCTCAAGGTGGACATTTAGAAACTGAATTGCTCATATGGTGGAAAATGGTTGTCATAAGGTTATGGAGAATGGAATTGAGATATATATATATATATATATATATATATATATATATATATATATATATATATATATATATTCCCATATACAGTATATATTCTTCCATGCTTTGTTACAGACATGCACGTTACTGTACAAATCAGAATCACGACGTCTGTTTTTCTGTGACCTATCAACAAAGACATTTTACATGGAGCAAAATCTGTAGAAATTGCAGCATCTTTTTCACTGTCTACAAGAATTTCAGCCTGCGTGTAAGTTGTGTGAGCATCCGTCCTCTGCCTGGCGGTCTTCTGTAATTAATGACTACATTCTCTGCAGCAGGAAACCCCGGTCTGGAACAGTGCACGTCGTCTTACGTAACATTTGGGAGTGATCTCGGATCTTACACTTTGTTTCAAAGGAGCCAGAAATAAAATGCACAGTTGTCATGGCAACCACTGCTGAAAACCAGGACCTGTAATAGGCTTTCCAGTGCTGATTGGGTTGGATCCCAATATCCAAAAAAATACAGTATGTAATATTATGCAGACTTTGTAGCCTAGTTTGAATATGAGATACTAGGTTGGGGAACCTTTACCATCGTGCAATATTCATAATAAAATAATTAAACATTAATTTTTAAATTAAACATTTCTTAATGTTAAAAGCACATGTCCTATTTAATGCAATTTTGGCTATAGAATTCACACAGGGATGCGTTGTAGTAAGTCTGTGACTTCATAACAACTTGGTCTAGTCTGACAACACACACTGACTTTTCCAGCCAAGGAGGCTCGTCATCCAACATTTGCAACAGACTGAAGTACTTCTTCTAATACTATGTGGCCAGTGCAGGGACCTAGTTGGTGGTGTCACAGGGCTCAGTTGGAGAGCCTGCAGGCAGTAACAGAGGCCAGGATGAGTTTCTCAGCCCAGGCTTGGACAGCACCACCCACTCTCCTTACAGTGAGCTAATGAAACTCTGGATCACCTTTAGCCTCTGGCTCATCTGCCCAAGTTGCTCTGATGTGATGTACAAGTACATACTGTGCCTTTTGATTGTATCTGTAGCTGTCTACACTACGCTGAATTTGCTAAAAACCCGAGGTCACTGACAGACAGAAGCATTATTTCATGATACATTTTGATGTTTCATCAAGTCAACTCCCCCTGGGCTCCTTCAAGTACTCACATTGCAACTCCATGAAACATGAGCACTTTTCTGTATCACAGCCTTTGCCGGAGCGATTGCTGTGTCTGATCAATAGATTGTTTTCTTGCTACCTTAAATGTTCTTCTGTCAGCTCCTGTTACTGGTTGTGAAATGTTTATCTGTCTTTTCACACATAGATGCCACACACTGAGGGGAGAGAGATTAGGGCGCTCAGCAGACGAGAGGGAGAAGGGAAAGCCTCTACATTCTCTGCTCAATGGGAAACCACTGTGCTTCTGGCTGCTAAGTTAAATCTCTGCCGCTATGCTACATCAGCGCCTGGCCAGCATTTCCCAAGATGGTTGCATAACTTGGAATAAATTAGGCCCTCCTCCTCCACACTAATGCACAGCAAGCTAATTCCACAGAGAAGAGAGCAACAGGCAGCCAAACCGTAAGACATGAATCACATTGTTGAAGAATAACATCCTAGAGATAATTTATCGATCACTACTGAGCAATTGCATCCTCTTTAAATCCTTTGAATCACAGATAAACCTAATATTAATAATACCTGTTGTGTTGAACATGCATTAATGTTGGAACATAAAGCCAAAACAGACCCTGGTGAAGTGAAATGAATACTGTAGTAACCAAACCATAGGTTTGGGCATGTTGTAGCTGAAGCAGTGCCGCAGACACAGCAGAAAGGATGCAGCGTGTTTTTGCTCATAGACGCAGGGACAGTAGCGGACATCACATACACCAACGTGAAAAGTGTTAGACCTCGCAACAGATACGAAACCGCGTTCAACTGGATGTAGCTCTGCAGCAGAGGCTGCATTTCACCTTTTGATATCCACCCACTCTCTCCCACTACTGCTGCTCTCCTCTCAGCATGCAGACACTGGCGGATGTTGTAGCGATGCCACACACCCTGGACACCTCAGTGTCTTCTCTACGCCCTTCAGCGGAAGACGGCGCCAAATAAGGAGCTTATAGTCTGCTGCTCACTGTGCAGCAGCCTGTAAAGCCTCCCACACAACTTTAATTTAACACAAGACTCTATAGCTTCTATATACAGTAGAGCTTCCATCAGGGTTTATCTTTATTTTCACATACATACTGTGTATTGCATTATCTTTCATTCTGCAGCACACAATTGTTAATTAGGTCATTAAATAAGTCACAAGGGTCTTGTAATCTTACAGTAGGTCAGATGCTGATCACATGATCTGGGGGGTCGCTTTATAACAGACGTGCAAAATGGCCATAAATTGCATCATTCCTTCTGAATTACATCTGCCTACATTATATTAAAGGTGTAGGAGGCTCAAGTTTGACATCTTGCCTTTTATCATTCAGGTCTTGTTGCCAATGTTGATGCATCTCCATGGAAACTGTTCACATGTAGCGTATGTTGGGTTTGCAGTAGTCTAACTCTGCAGAGCCTGAGAGGGTTTAAATATTGAGGCATATATGTGGTAGACCCTAGCCGCCTTTGTTGTGTAGGATGTTTAAACCTCTGCCTACACCCGCCTCAGCATACTCTGAAATGGATTACGGCTGTGTTGTGTTGACAGATATTTGTATTTGTTTTAATACTGAAAATCTAATCAAGTCAGTAAATAAAGTATTCCTGCAGACCTGAATTTACCAGCTTGCATTACACTGTTCACAGTAGTACTTACAGTACAGCACACTGGCTTTGGCTGAGATACTGAATAGCAGAGATGTGGATATCAAGTACAGCGATGTCACACCATGGCAACAACATCACTGGCAGGAAACAGCCAGAATAGCACTGATAGTAAGTCAGTGTTCGAATGTGTTTCACATTCCACATTCAGCGCCACACATATATCCTCACACGTTAAGAAGTGTACTGTAAATGTGATGCTGAACAGAACTGACTGGAAGAAACTTGCATGCCGTCATTAATAACTGTAAACACAGCCATTAATTAAATGCAGCTCTTCAACCCTATAACGAAGGAACTGTGAGCTGCATTTGGCTGCCTTTTTTATCTAGGTCTTCATCTTCTTCATTCAGCCATTTTCCCATTGTTGTTGAACATAGACTGCGAAGCGGTGCCGCACAAAGCGAAATGTATTTCTGTTTTTACATTTCCATATAGCAGTAAAAACCTCTAGCACATTGAAAACTAATCTAAAGGATGCAAATTGAAAATTCTTCCCTATCTGCCAACATTTTCTGTCACCGTTATGGAGAGGGTTTCCACGTGTGGGAATTCAGAGGTGCACTACTCTCCTAATTAGGGTGTTTTGTCTTGTAGTGCTCCATCTGTCTTCAGCCTACTGCAGTAGACAGAGACAGAGAAGGGATGAAGGGCAGATCCTCCTCTCAGTACCTAAACAGGCTGCACCACATCGTAAAGCGCAGTCTTAATGATGGCTAAGCAGATGTGATGTGCATGAAATCTGGAAGACCTCATCCTGCACTTTGCTCAAAATTTTGTCTGTCAAGGAAATGTTAAACGACACAAACACTTGTTAGGGCCGAAAAGAAGCCCATTTTAATTCCTTCTAGTGATGTGAGCATAGGTCGTGATAGAAAGCTGTGGAGCCTCATGGCAGCCTCACAGTGTCTGTTTCTGGTCAGAACGATGCACATCAATAGTCTTTATTTTCATGGGGCTTGTGCAGTTCTCTTGTCTTGCTCCTGGGCGGATGCCCTTCTCTGTCTTATCTAACTCCTTGTGTTTCCTGGTCTCCCCTAACCTGACGTCCTATGACTCTTGGCCTACACCCGTAGACAATTTCCGTTTAGATTTTTATAAATTTAAACCTACAGTAGGTTTATGACCCACTCCAGCTACTAGGCCTGAATTCTGTCACATAAATTCAGTTAAAGTTCTTTAAAGACTTACAGTAAAACCTTACAGTCAGGTTTTTGAGCTTGCTGTAGAGTGTTGTTCACTTGCCCAGGCCAGGTCACACCATTTATCTCACACTGAAGGGATAGAAGGGATGGATAGAAACCTTCTTGCTGTGGAAACCACCAACCTAACGGCACGTTGATAAAGGCTGCTTTGAAAGTTAAAAAAGTTTTATATTATTGTAATATTTCACTCAATAACTTAGATGCTTTGATCTGTTCTTAGTTTTATTTTTGACCTTATTTGTTTAGGATGAGTTGATTTGGTTGGTTGGTTCAAATAAGTATTGAAGAGATGAGACGTCAAACAGAATTGAAAATAAATACTGTGAATGATGTCCAGCACTTGGACATCATGGCTTAACTCTTCATTTGCTTTCATGCTGGAAGTGACTTAGAGATGGGTCTGTGCGTCAACGCTCTGCTCTGTTGTGTTGCTCCGTCTGTCCGCCTGGTGACAGTTCAGACTGTCACAAAGACGACGAGGTAAACCTGCAGCCACCAGGTCCCAGGGTTCATTACTCACGCTGTGCTGTAACCTCCAAAGTGGATGTGCCTGTGTGTATATGAAGTCCAAACACTTTGCACTTGTTATGATGACGTTAACCTGGTGGCTGAGGTGAGGAGGTAAGATGTGGACCACGAGCCGCTGGGCTGCCATACGCTTGTAAAGACTCAAATATTCAACATTAATATTTAGCCTTTAGATGCAATTGTGGCAAGAAGCCAACTGTATAAAGATCGGTGAGGAATACTGCCAGTGTATCTAGGCAACGCATTTTTTGTATGTTAATTCGTTTAGTCTGTTGAAGTATACCAGCCAATGCATTGTTGCACATTTCTTTTTGCTCCTTCTCTTGTTAACCTAACATCACACTATACGTTTTGCCTTTAACAATCCAGATACTAGATCTCTGCTATCGTTACCTGAACAAGCTTGTCTGTTTCTGGCGTTGGGGGCATCATTGTGCACAGTCTGCCAGTAGGAAATCTATCTGATTTATCGATTTGCAGTGTCATTTTAAAGACTGACCTAGATACAAATACAAGTATCCATTGTCTATATAAAGCATTCAATTACTTGAGGTCTAAATGAAAATATGGGCTACAGTCTGGCAACAGCTTTAAAAAGATAAGGTTGTTACAGTCCATGCATGGTGCAGAGTGGTGATTGATGTCAGTCATTCAATACTGGGACATATTTCCTCTGACTTTTGCTTAATAAACAGTTCATTCTTTGACTATTTGGGTTAATTGCATCCTGATTAGCTAATGAGTAGCCTCCAGCAGGAGGTAAGTTCTCAAATACTAGAAATCCTTTGGCTAGAACACCTGCACGACGCCTTTAAATCTTTAGGTCTGTCCATTCCACTTGAAGGAGCAGACAGCTGTTAACAACTCTAAGGACTCCCTTGTGGGGCTTACTGCATTAGGCAATTACACAGTGCATATTCAGGGCCACCACCTGGATGTAAAGGATGGCTAAATGGGTGATACTACAGCCTGTGGTTGTCTGGAGACCTATTCTGTTGAATATACTGTAATGTGACCACATGCTGAAAATAGCCTGACAGATAAAGCCCCTGAAGGAATAGCCTGCGATATTCTAACTCGATTATAGGGAATCTGCCGCGTATCAAACTTTGTGTGTGCGGGTTTGAAAAATCGAACACATGCAGGTCTCTCGTCTGCATTGACTCCTGTTCCAACCTTCTGTCCACAAAGCCTCCAGCAGTAAAGGCTGATGTTGTGCCTGAGATGCAGTTAGGAGGGAACTTTCCTGCAGCTTTTTAATAAAGTTACAGTAAATTATTCCTTGTCCAATTACTCAGTTTATAGCTACAACGATTGACTAAAATGATCAACGGCAGCCCTGTTGTTAGTGAATAAATTGATCTGTTGTTTAGCTTTAATATTTATTTATATTGAGTCCCTACATTTGCTACTGTATGTTATATGTGGGTGTGCTTGTACACGTTTCCACACTTGTGGACAATACTATTATGTGTCAAAATGAAGCCCATTCAGTGCCACTTCACTTGGTAACATTAGTGTTGTGTTGGTTGGTTATGTAAAAAGCATCTTCGTTTTTCTGGGCAGTTACAAAACGCCAAAGTACCTACTTGTCTCTTTGTGTGCTTATCCTAACATTTTCAAAATGATTGTTACAACATTTTATGGTTAAAACTAAATACTATTACGTAGAAAAGGAAGGATGGATATGTACGTGTCCAAGAACCACTGAAACCTCTGCAAGGTATCTGGACATCTCAAGATCGCTGTTGTCTATTTATTGTCAGCATTGAGCAGTTTTTACTGTTTTCCTAGGGAGTCAGCATCCAGGAAGGAAGCTTTTTCCCTCATTCCCCCCATTAATCAAGAGCGTATACAGCATAGTCTTTCCTCTCTACTGTGCTGCGATATGCAGTTTTAAAAATCTTAGTGGGCTGAAATTTGATTTATTCTAATGTTTTTAATGGTTTCACTTTATTTATTTTATGTGTGTGCTTGTTTGTTTCCTTTAACTTTAACTTTGGCATGCGGTATATCCAAAATGTTCCATTTAGGGCAAGAGGAAATAAAAATGATCAGAGGCAGCGCATTCACTATTGATTTCTTTTCTTCATTAAGTCTCTTTCCAGTAAGCTGACAAAGAAAGAAGTTGTACCGTGCAGTTGAGTCTGAAATACAGGACAGGAATACTGCAGATATGACAAAGCTCTCTGAGAGGGTTTTGTGCTTTGTTTGTTTGATCACAGATTTTTTCCTCCTGTGTCATATTCAAGGCTGCAGTGCAAGATGTACAAAAAGTTTCCTTTCAGCGAGTGGAAGTGGGTTTATTGAATTTTCGTGGCCAGAACATTAAAACATCTTCTGTTGTTGCATTGTGCTGTTGATGTTGAGGGTAATGCGATGCTGCGGATAAACTTCTGTGAGGCTGAGATTCGGGGGAATCTCCAGCTGTTGCTCTGGTTCAGTGGAATCATCGAGAGTGGATGCTTAAGGAAAATGTGTTTCTCCACTTGGTCTTTGCTGTTCTCTTATTCTTTCTTTAAAACATTTCACAACATTTAAACTAAAGACTAGTACAGATGCAGCGATGTGCCAGTAGACAGAACACTGGGCTGCACAGCTGCTTCTTCTGCTTCGATTCTTTACTTCATCTTTTCTGCTGCTGCCTCACTTTTGATTTCGGCTACAGGCTTGTTTCACTCGGGTTGTCAGGTGTCATGGAGCATTTTCTTGTTCAATTATGACTGAAAATGATCTTAAATCCCCTGACGATACCTCATGCTCACAGTCTCATGCTGTGTGCTGGCCAAAGGCAGCTAGAATGTCCCTGTATGATGATTAATTCATGTCCTAGTGTGAGGTTACAACTAAATTAATTACTGAAATAAACAATCTGGAACCTTATACATAATTGATACTGTGCATATTGATTTGCAACAAAGTGAAAATGCAAAGCTCCATATTTAGGCCATTATCCTGGTTTGTTTTGGGGCTGAATGTAAAAAGTAGAGCAAAGAACCCAACAGAGTAGAGAATAACTATACTATAACAAATTCATTAACTTTTAAATCAAAGTCAGAGTAAAGTGGGAGTGGGACACCCAGGTCTCTTGGCTGAAACAGTTTCAACTACTCCTACACAATGAAATAGTTACGCGCTGTACACACGGTGCTTTCACAGGGTAAAAAGAAGAAAAACTGCTTCCGTACTGAACACGATTTGTTGTCTTTCATAGGACGTGATCAGGAGGTTGCACGATAATGTGTTTATTACCAAGGATAAATAAAATTTAATTCAACATGGAATATTAGCTTGAATATGAATTTCCTATTAATGGTTTTCTGGTTTGAACACCTCAGACTAAAGGATTCCCGTGTTTTGAAAATCTCCTCCAGAGTAAAACCACACAGCACAGTTCCACTACGTTTTTTTTTTTTCTTCACTTTTTCAATTGTTGTGCTTCTCTGTAATAAACTGACTAGACGTTTTCATCCAAGAGCGCTGGGACACTTCCAGAGTCTTATTAATTTGTTCTCATTTGGCTGTCTCACAGTTAGGGCACACGGAGGCAGGCTGCTAATGAAAGTAAAAGCAGGATGTGGAGATAATTACAGTTACAGGCGGATCAGCTGCTGGTCTGAGTCCATTACCATGTCATTTTGTTTTGATGGTGACTTTTCCCAAATTTGCCTGAGGACAAGTAATGACGTTCTCAATATGGCAGCCATATGTGGTGTACAGTGAGTGTACTGTAGGTGCTGTCACCTTACACTAAATAGCATTTAACTGTAAACGGTCTGTATTCAAGCTGTTAGAGGATATGGAGCATAGTCCTCTCTGTGAACTGGTCCTTTCTGTGTCTCTGTGATATCTTGCTATGCTTGCAGGTGCTCCCCATGACCTTGTTATGCTAGGGAAGAATGTTTAACCGCCCACGTCAAGAGGAAACTTCACAAAACTGTATTCATGGCATAATGACTTCCTATGTATCTTATTCACCATATATGGATTGGCTTTGTATCTTGTTTCACCAGATGTGAAGGAGTGACTTTCATACTTTTCCTAATAAAAAGAGCTGAGACCAAGGGGAATTTGGAGATCGTCGGCTGGGCACTGAGTTATAGTGTTCCAGAGCGGCTCCCCTTGTGCTCACAAGTAAAATGAGCTTTGTCTTCATGTGTCGGTGTCTCCAGTATTGTTTAAGTGTTGGCAGGCTAGACCCAACATTTCTTGGTGCCGAAACCCGGGAGTCAAGATTCAACGACGGGGAGGAGGACAACGGAGAACCGAAATCTGTGCACAGTCGACTCGTCTAGGACGGTCGGAACAAAGACCCGGAGCGTGAATTCGTCTGCTGGGCCGGTTGAATAGCTCCTGACATCCCCCTCTTCGCTCGCTGATGACGACTCCTGGAGACATCTGACCAGGGCAAGACAAAAAGTAGGTACCGCTGAAAAAGTGCGGGTGTGTGTGAAATGGCAGGTCGCATTTCCAAGAAGTAGAACAGAAGTAATTGTTCTAGATAAGGAGAAAATAGACGTACTTATTTTCTCAAGCGGGCAGAAGTACTTGTCCGAGGGAGGAGTAGACGTGCTTACTCCTCAGTGAATGTTCAGTCTAATGCATTAGTGATGTGTGGAGTGTGAAAGTCACCCATTGACGCAGAAAACGTGTGACCGGGGGAAACCTGACGGTGTTAACGCAACCCGGCCACGCGAACTATACGAGGGGTGAATTAAGGAAACTGTGGGTTATTAGGAGAATCCAAGTCAGAAGTTTCACCGCCTAGGTTGCGGGGCTCGGATTCTCACATTAAGTTTGCAAACAGTAGGACTGAGCCAAAATTGAAATCGCTGCTCACGTTTTCAGCTACACCCGCAGGTGATAGACCTGTAGAAGCTTGGTGCAGTCGATGAACACGTGAGGTGGTGGCGGATCGTTGACTCAGTCCAAAAGTCTATTAATAAAGTGTATTAATAAAAGGCTATTGATAAAGCCTATTAATAAGGTATATTGATAAAGGCTATCGATAAAGCCTAACAAAGTCTATTAATAAAGGCTATTAATAAAGTATATTAATAAAGTCCTAAAAGTATATTAATAAAGGCTATTAGTAAAGTCTATTAATAAAATATATTAATAAAGTTAAAGGAGAGATGGGGAAAAGAAACAGTAAGCCCCTTAGAGGGGGACACGAAGTTCATGGCATCGTTAGATACACAACATGTTAAGTGGATCGGCGAATGGAAAGAAAGATATGAATTTAGTGGCAAATTAGTGCCTAATGATTGTCATAACCTTCTGTCTAAGTTAGATAAAAAGATGACAAAAGAGAAGGGAAAACGCAAAGAAAAATTACAAAGACAGTGGTTGATAGCCGCAGAGTGGAAAAAGCAAGCAGTGAAGAGACAAGGACAGATAAAGGAAAAACAGGAAAAAAAGGAGAAACAGGTGGCATTACAAGCAGCAGCTCTTGTGGAGCCAGATGAAGAAGCAGTGCGAGGGAAGGCACTGAGAGAACAACGGAGGAGAGAACAGGAAGCGAGAGAGGCCAGAGAGAGGCTTGCAACTCGGTTGGCGGAGTTAGATGAACAGACCAAGTCAGTGGGAGAAGGAGCAGCTGCAGTGACTTCTCCAGTAGCGTCACATACGAGGGGAAAGGAAGAGAAGAGTGAGAAATTAAAATCCAAAACAGCCAGCGTGAATGTGGCTGCTCAATATCCAGATCTTACAAATATCAAATTAACCTATGGGTTAGATAATGATGATGAATGTGAGGATTGTGATCCAATGCCAGACCCTCTGACCCCTGGGCCAGACCAGGTGTTTCCCATGATTGAGGTAGCTAATCCGAATTATGGAGTAGGGGCAGAAGGAAGAACCATACGAGTTTATCGACCGTGGACAGAAGCAGACTGTAGAGATGCTTGCAAAGCATTAGGTGACCCCACAGTTGACCCCGAACAATGGATTGAAAAACACAAACAATTAGTTGACTCCTTCGGTCTGAACGGTTGGGAAGTTACACAGACGTTTAAGAAATGCCTTTTGTTTAACTGGGGACGTGTGAGAGGACAATTCACAGGGAAAGCAGCAGACGGTTCCTGGCTCGCAACCAACAGTGCTGCTCTGACAGCACAGAGGGAGGCAGTCTATGGAGAGATAAGATGAATATGGAGAGCACGACCAGACTATATAAAAATTGCCCAGTGTCGCCAGAAAGATGGGGAGGATGTGTACGAATACAGAGAACGTTTAGAAAACGTCTTTAAAACACACAGTGGCCTTCCAGAAGATCAGACACCTGACTCAGCCTATCAGAACCAGCTGAAACAGGCGTTATTAGCAGGATTTAGAGGCCCAATCTCCGATTTTATCAGAAAACATAATGTAAATTATACTACTGACTCCGTTCACCAAATTATGAACTTTGCCAGACATGCGAGCGAAGTATTAGCTAAGAAAAAGAAAAATGTTGAAACAGCAACCGTATTCTGCTTATTTGGAGCAGATGACAGCTCAGAAGCAGAAGTGTTTTTCCAAGGGTCCTCCGGTAGAGGCCGAGGGGGGTTTAGAGGTCGTGGTCGGGGTAGAGGAGAACCACATAAGCATGATCGCTGTTACACTTGTGACAAGCCAGGACACATGGCCAGAACCTGCCCCGAGAACCCCAGAAAGCAGCAACAGAGGCCTGCAGAGTACAATAAACCAAATCCATTTAACCCTAGTAATTGACTAGGCCCACAGAAGAGTTCACCAGACATGGACAGACCTGATGATTTTTTAGACCTCACTTGTGTGATAGAAACATTAGTAGCACAGACCGGTAATAAGAACACTCCCACCAGAACCTTGACAGTAGAAGGCCGTGACATTGTTTTCTTATGTGATTCAGGAGCAGACCGCACAGTTTTAAAAGAGCACGTTGAGGGAGTTTCCGCTTCAAACAACCGTATTTTTGTGCAATCAGCAAACGGCAGAATAACATCAAGTGCAGTGTCTAAACCTGTGTCTGTAAGAGATCTTCAGACTAACTTAGAAATAACAGCACCTGTAGTTATGTGTCCAGCGTGTCCAGTGAACCTCTTAGGGCGAGATCTAATGATAAAATTACATATTTCCGTCGTACCCACCTTAAAAGGAATGGTGGCTATAGGAAAAGATGAAACAGTGCCTACATATCCCCTCTTAGCCAGTGGGATACCACAATATTATTGGTCTTTAGATTTCCCAAATCCAGACCCGGGGAAAATAGGGAAAGAATTATTAAAACTGGCCGACAGTAGCCAATCAGGAGACTACGTTTCTATGTCTCCAAGCAAGATGCATGTTACCCTCTGGTACAAACATGACCCAGGGTCAGATCACCAATATGATAAGCTGGTGATGTGTAACGTTACAACATTATTACACTGATGGCAAAGGAACATCAAACTGTGACGTTGTATTGCCAGATAAAGCTTTCAAGCTGTTTAAAAATCATGGCTCACAGCCGCATGTCTCTGTGACCAGAGACCCCCAGCACAAATGGGAGTTTCTGGGCCCGTGGTTGAAAGAGACAATGAGACACACACATTGAAGGCCAGAGCCTGGTCAAGACGGGTGGGAAATTAATCACACCCGAGACAGATGGAGAAAACCTTTAGGCTGGGTGGTGACGCTCACACCACACACCCACTTAGAGAGTTTTTATGAGTCTAAATGACAGCCATGCCCAATAATGTCAACAGTAACAGACCCACTGTTGAAAACAGTTCCTGATGAATTTTGGTCTAAGGGAAAAGCAGATGTAGGTTTAATGACTACTGCTCAACCTGTAGTGATAAAACCAAAAGCGGACTATAGACCTCGTGTCCGTCAGTATCCACTTAAACCAGATGCAGAGAAAGGCATCCAGCCAGTGATAGCTGATATGATTAAAGCAGGCATTATAATTCAAGCTCCAGATGCCTCATGTAATACTCCCATTTTTCCTGTTAAGAAAGCAGAGACGGGACAATGGAGAATGGTCCAGGACCTGAGAGCAGTAAATCAAGCTGTGGAAAGCAGGGCCCCATGTGTGCCTGACCCACACACACTGTTGAATCAGTTGAGAGCAGAAATGAAGTGGTTTACTGTAGCTGATTTAAGTAATGCTTTCTTTTCCATCCCATTAGCACAAGAGTCACAAGGATGGATTGGTTTTACATATAAGGGAAAGAAGTATACTTATACTCGGTTACCACAAGGTTTTTGTGACAGTCCCACTATATTCACTGCAGAAATAAATAATTGTTTGGCTGATTTCCAAATGCCTGAACACAGCCAACTATTGGTATATGTAGATGATTTTTTAATAGAATCCGACACAGAAGAACATAACAAGCAGGTTTCTGTGGCACTATTTAAACATCTACATAAGACAGGAAACAAGGCCTCACTTTCAAAGTTACAGTGGGCCAGACAAGCTGTAATTTTCCTAGGCCATGAAGTAACTCCTGAAGGTCAAAGAATCACAGACACCAGAAAAAAGTCTATATTAGACGCACCGAAACCCACCACAAAGCAACACATGATGAGTTTTCTAGGCTTGTGCAACTATTGTAGGTTGTGGATCCCAAATTATGCACAAATGACACAACCGTTGTTAGATCTTATCTATAGTGAACCAATGACTATGAAACAAACTTTGCAGTGGACAGATGCAGCAGAAAAAGCTTTCACCGAGCTGAAACAAGCACTTACCAGCTCCACTGCTATTGGGCTACCAGACTACACCAAGCCCTTTATGCAGACTGTTGATTGTAAGGGTTCATTTACGACGTCTATGTTAGCACAGCAGATGGGAGGCAAGATGAAGCCTGTGGCTTACTACTCTAAGAGATTAGATCCAGTTGCATGTGCTTTGCCTAGCTGTGTCAGAGCTGTGTGTGCTGCAGCGTTAGCCATTCAAGCCTCAGCTGAGGTTGTGCTTTATCACCCGCTGCAGCTGTTAGTTCCTCATGAAGTAGACATGTTATTGACTCAGACAAAAATGACATTTCTGTCTCCTGCGAGACATTTGTCTTTACTGTCAATGTTGCTTTTGCAACCACATTTGACCATTAAAAGATGTTCAACTCTGAACCCGGCAACCCTCCTCCCACATCCTGATGAGGGAATGCCACATCGTTGTCTAGCTGACACAGAACAGCAGTGTAAACCACGACCTGACTTGAAAGATACTCCTTTAGAGGAAGGAGAATGTTGGTTTGTTGATGGATCATGTTCAAAGACTCCTCAAGGTACTAAAAAGACTGACAGTCTACACAGACAGTCAGTTTGCTTTCTCTACATTACATTGTTTTGCCGCCCAGTGGGCTCGTAGAGGAATGACAACTTCTACAGGAAAGACAGTGCAACATGCAAAACTGTTGGAAGCATTATTACAAACTGTGCTTTTGCCAAAAGCATTAGCAGTGTTTAAATGTGCGGCACATACAAAAGGGAAAGATTCAGTTTCACTAGGAAATGCGTTTGCAGACAAAATAGCGAAAGAAGCAGCAGAAGGAAAACATGGAACAATGGTCATGGTGGCACAAGATTCTCTTCCAGTGCCACTGGACATAGAAATTATCAGAGACATGCAAGCTAACTCTCCTAAGCAAGAAGTGACAAACTGGCTCAAAAGCAGAGCACAAATTGAAAATGATGTTTACTACATTAACAAGAAGCCATGCCTACCTAGAAGTCTGTTCCATACAGCAGCTGTAATGAGCCATGGGCCGTGCCATGTCTCAACAGGAGGGATGGTGACAATAGTGGGACGGCACTTCTACGCCTATGGATTTAATACTTACTCAAAAAATTTTTGTAGATCATGTCTCATCTGTTGCAAACATAATCCACAAGGTAATCTCAGACCGAAAAAGGGACAGTTTCCTCAAGCTAAATATCCTTTTCAGTTCATACACATGGACTTTATTGAATTAACACCAAGCCAGCAATATAAGTATTGCCTCGTTCTCATAGATCCATTTTCAAAATGGGTTGAAATCGTTCCAAGTAAGACAGCAGATGCTCTTACAGTAGCAAAAGCCATATGCAAACACATAATACCACAACATGGTATTCCAGAAGTAATCTATAGTGACAACGGGACACATTTTGTGAATGAAGTAGTGTCACGAATGGCAGAACATCTAGGAATACGTCTGAAAAATCATTGTTCATACCACCCACAAAGTGCAGGATTGGTGGAACGAACAAAATGCTGAAGGAGAAAGAGGTTGTTAATGCAAATAATCTGCCAGACAATGTTTTGTCTCCCCAGGCAACGCTCATACAGCCAGGTGACCAGGTCCTCATCAAAGTGATCAAACGGAAGAACTGGTCCCCGCTGGGAAGGTCCCTACACAGTCCTGCTGACCACACCAACAGTGCTGAAGATAGCAGAGAGACACGTGGATTCACCAGACCCACTGCAAAAAGCTGCCACCACTGACATCTGAGTAGGGTGGAAGTCGGCCGGCACCAAAGCCCTTGGCTGCAGAAGAAACCATCTGAACCCTGCTCCCAGCTATGATGTCGAGGGGTAAGCTGTGTGCAGTGGCAACTGCTGGGACTGCAATTGTAGTAACCATAACAACACTGTTGCTGTGGGAGGATGGTCTTTTGCCAGGGAAAGACGCTCCAGGAAAGGTCATCTTGCATCGTCCGCGCCGAGAGATCAGAGACTGGGACGCATGGACAGCCGCACGGGATTACCTCAAGGACAATCCAGATGATCCCATGTGGCCTACAGGGGACCCCGTACAGAAAGCACCCAAAACATCTGGGGATCCCCCAGCTGGTAGGGTTTGTGCAAACTGTACGTTTGAGTGTTTTCACAGATCCGGAAAAGGACAGCGGATGGGAGTGTTTCCAACCTGCACCATCACGTGGAATGTGACGGACAGAACTAAGACATGGGGGAAGCCCATGGGAACGGATTGGACCAAGCATATCCAGAAACGGAACAACCTCACCTACTACAACGTTGAGGGTGTACCAAGGGCACCTCCACACACAGAGGATTTCGACCGACTGGCACGGAAAATTGCTGACGTGTGGTGGATGTGTGGAGGAGCTCCCAGACAGACTTTACCGACAGACTGGACTGGCACCTGCACGCAAGTAATGTTTCTCAATGATGACATACACATAGAGACAGAACAACAAACAAACAGGGGACGGCGTAACATCGATATCAGAGCTCGAATGAGTTTGAACACCATCTACCTGGACTCTATTGGGCAACCATGAGGTATTCCACATGAGTTTAAAGCACAGGATGAAGTTAAAGGAGGCTTCACATTAGCTATTCCATTTCTGGGCCCCATGGCAGAGATAGCTAAAAACACTGAATGGATCAATTACATCTATTACAATCAACAGAGGTTTGTTAACATCACGCACGATGGAATGAAGGGGATCGCTGAACAGCTGGCACCGACCTCTCTGATGGCATGGCAGACACGTATGGGAGTTGACATGTTGTTAGCAGAGAAAGGAGGATTGTGTGTTATGTTTGGTGATGAATGTTGTACTTTTATTCCAAATAACACTGCTCCAGGTGGTTCAGTCAGCCTCGCTCTGGAGAAACTGAAAAACCTGAAGGAAGAATTGGCACGAAACTCTGGAGTTGATAACCCCTGGGGAAACTGGTTTGATTCAATGTTTGGGCGATGGAAAACCACTATTGTGGCTTTCTTTACTACAGTAGCAGTAGTATTGCTTCTGTTTATGTTTTTGGCTTGTTGTGCTGTGCCCTGTGTCCGTAGCCTGATTGTGAAGAGTGCTGAAGCGGCAGTGTCACAGCAGTTCACACTGCAACAACTGGAGCTGGAGAGGGAGATTTATGAGGATGAGAGGAAGGAGCATCTCTCCCTATTTGGTGTAAACACAGCAAACTGATTAATGCCTGATGTATGATGCATGTTCCGAAACTGATAAATCAAGTGGAATGTGTCTGATGATGATTTGTGCAGATTTTGAAACATAATGTTAATGTTTTATGCCCAGTTTCACAGAAGGACTAACAGGAGGGATTGTTAGAGGATATGGAGCATAGTCCTCTCTGTGAACTGGTCCTTTCTGTGTCTCTGTGATATCTTGCTATGCTTGCAGGTGCTCCCCATGACCTTGTTATGCTAGGGAAGAATGTTTAACCGCCCACGTCAAGAGGAAACTTCACAAAACTGTATTCATGGCATAATGACTTCCTATGTATCTTATTCACCATATATGGATTGGCTTTGTATCTTGTTTCACCAGATGTGAAGGAGTGACTTTCATACTTTTCCTAATAAAAAGAGCTGAGACCAAGGGGAATTTGGAGATCGTCGGCTGGGCACTGAGTTATAGTGTTCCAGAGCGGCTCCCCTTGTGCTCACAAGTAAAATGAGCTTTGTCTTCATGTGTCGGTGTCTCCAGTATTGTTTAAGTGTTGGCAGGCTAGACCCAACACAAGCTGAGATGAAAAATTTCTTTCCTTCATAAAACTTTAATCTGAAACGCTACTGAGTTATCAAGAAATATTCATCAAAATATTCCTGTAATAGGTTTCATCGCACACTGATCAGCCACGTACTGTACTTTTCCATGCTGACCCCTGTCCTCCATTCTTTGGTTTTAATGTTATGGCTGATCATTGAACTTGCACTAAGATACAAAATGCCCGTTACTCAGAAATCTAAACGGGGCTTTACATGGACTGTAGGTAAACGGCATCCACTAGATTTAGGACACTTTAAAGGTCTTAGCCTATTGATCTGTAACAGAAACTTTATTTGTCACTGTAACACCTTTAACACTGAATCTTTTTCTGTACTTGTGCTCTTCTCTGTAGTCTGTAAGAAAAGCGTTTACAGCCTTCTCAGCAGCGTTGGAACAGGAATGTTGGCTCAAGAATAGAACTGCGATGCTCCTCCTGGTGTTTGGTGAGAATCGTATTCAATCATAGTCAAACTCCCACGGCAAGAGTTCAAGGAACTTAGCCTTTACCATGCTTTTTTCTTCAATACGGGTATAAGGATATCCTTCACAAAAAAAGCTAAGTGGTTGCCTGGCAACACCAGGTATGTCAGTAGGTTGGAGCTAGAACTTTTCACTTATCCTAAGAAGAGAACAAGCGATTGTAAATCAAGAGGAGAGCTAAAGAGATAAGTACAGCTCAAAACAAATTAGAGCGATACATTAAGTGTAAAATTTGCAGCTCGCAAATATCCAAGAAAATGAGCACACATCCAAATCCGTCATCTTGACAGATCATCCTGCTCTTCCTCATAATTAAACCACATGCTGCCGCGGTGTTCACTGAGCCGTCTGGCTCGCTGATGAGCCATAACAACATGCCAAATGCGGCATAAAGGGTGACACACACATGATCAGACATACCTCACGCTATTTTTTCCCTCTCAAAATTTGCTTTTTTTGGCCTATAAGTAATTCTAGACCGGCCAGTTCTGATATGCACCACAACCAAACCATGTTTTTCTCCAAACAAATATCTTTATTTATCCAGGTTTGATTACCTATAAGAGAGGTTCATTCATGTGCGTTTGCTCCCAGCACACTACAGCCTCATCTTCAGGATTTTAAAGTACAAGCCTGTCACAACACTAGATAAAAACAAGCGTGATGACCTCGGCTGTCAGATGAGCTGCTGCCCTCTCCCCCCTCGAGAAGAGAGGAATAGACATTGCTGCTCAGAGACAGCAGTGACGGACACTGAGACCACACTCCACTGTAAAACACAATCGATGTAACACAGCTTAGAACGCAGCAGCTGAAGTGACACAGAAGCTTTAAAGTGTTCCTGCTTTAATAGACAGTACAAAGAGGAGCAAACAAGACCGGAGAAGTAAAAAGGGATGAGGGTGTAAGACCGTTCACGGCAGAGCCAAAAGTGTGACACTTTCACCCTCGCTGGTTAATAAGTCAAACGCGTGTACGGCACATGTACAAACTGCAAACAGTGTGTGATAGGAATGCAGTCTCTCTCTCACACACACTTGCTGAAGAAATAATCACTTTGATCTTCTGACAACACTTCTACTATTTGAGAAGGAAGCTGCTTATGCACCCTTACAAATAATCCCCTGCCTCTACCAGCGTCTTAACCAATTGTGTCTTCTAGTTAACACGGCTGAACAAGCTACAGTATTACTCCCGTATTTACAGTGGTGATGTATTAATCTTTTCCATAGTTGTAGCTATTGGATCATTGCTGCAATAATCTACCTCACTGCAATGATCAACCCTTATTGTGCAACATAAGGGTGGATCATTGCTGCTCACCCTTATTGTGCAAAAGTGCCTCTGTTGTTGAGTTTAAGTAGGACGGTTGCACAGAGAGGCCTTTGTAGAGACATGTTCTGGTCTAATGGTTGGCTACTAACGTCCACCTTGTTGGAGCAACACTCAGGATTTAGTGTCAAGGCAAAACATACTCCATGCAGACCCAACCAGCCGAACCTACGTAATCGTAATCCAATGAATCGATCGATCATTACAACGTCGAAAAATGAGCATTTGATGGGTGGCGGGTTCTGCTTTTGCGGCCCGACTGCTGTCACGTTGGAAATGGATGCGTTCCTATGTCTACGCCTGCTGCCTCTCCACCAACACAGCTGATCTCCTTCATCTCCCCCTGCCTGGACTGCGTGCTGCCTAATGAGGCAGAAACAAGTTGAGCAGCTTTTTTTAGCAAAGAGCATAAATGCACGGTGATAGCCAGGCCAACAGGCAGATTTACAGTGTATGCAGTCCAGAGAAGCATCACTGACTCACGACACAGTGTTGAGTAATGGACAGCTGGCAGCAAGAAGCCATGTCATGCAGGCAAACCCAGCCAGGCCGGCCTCCCCCCAAGGTCACAGCCAGTCTTTTGGAGAGCGCTGGCACCAGAGCAGCAGATGGTGGTGAAATGATGGGCTGTCATTACTCATCCAGCAGAGAAGATGTCTTTTGTTGTAAAAAAAAAAAAAAAAAAGCTTGTGGGGAATCTGCTCTTGTTTATGCAGAACCATCTTGTTTCCATGGTCAAATTCAAGGCTGTAATGCTGAGCTTAAGTATTTGAAATTTGAATAGTATTTTTATTGTGTTGGTGTAATACTGACTCACTCCTCCTGCTACTACGTCCATAAAACTACCAAACTGCATTGATGCGTGTTGGGGTGGCTGCAAAGCTCTGGCCACACATCCAGATCTACTGTCACCCCCCTCGGCATTCGAGACACTTTCCAGCCGATAAACAAGGCTATCAGATCAGATTCAAGCAGCTTAAAGACACAAAAAGTTTCAGTGTTGGAAGACTTTATTGCTATAGCAACCAGCAGATTGAATTTGTCTCTGTTGAGCTCAAAACGGAACGGAGATGCACTTGTTACACTGTTAAAGAAGCAGAGGCTTAGTCACCACCTCCACGGCTCGTACTTACACACAAACACTGAGACAAACGTAGTGACCTGCGGCTCAGCAGGTTGTTGGAGTTCCCTGTTGGCTGTGGGACTTGTGCCCGGCTGAAGGGGAACAACAAGGTGTTTGAGGAGTTGCAGAGTTCGTTGCGTGTGGAAAGCACTAATAGATGATGAATAAGACAGAAATGATTTCCTTTTCAGCTTTCTGTGGCTCTCTGGCTCACAAAGTGAACAGCAACTAGCCTCAAACACTTGTTCTGTGACGCAAACACTCCAGAGGGTGACAGAGACAGCACGACCTGGCTGAGTGTTTTCTCTACAGTCTCCCTGTAACTAGGCAAC
Source organism: Macropodus opercularis (assembly GCA_030770545.1). Taxonomy (NCBI): domain Eukaryota; kingdom Metazoa; phylum Chordata; class Actinopteri; order Anabantiformes; family Osphronemidae; genus Macropodus; species Macropodus opercularis. The sequence continues at coordinate 3,346,428 of CM061112.1, forward strand.
AAGCGGCCATGATTATTACATCATTTGTGGGCCTCCCATGTGTTAGCCCCAACGCAAACGCTCAGCTGATTTCAGTAAGTGAGAGCCCGTCAGTGGTTTGTGACCTCTACCAAAGACTTGGACTGTAGCTGTAATAACACAGACCAGTCTTCCTCCATCCCTGGCCTCTTGACATAACCACACGTCTACACTCGTAGCCCAGCAGCGATCAGGTTTTAGACACTTTCTGGGTGAGCTTGTGGCTATTGATTAGAGACACACATGCTTCTGAGCTTCGGCCATGCAGTTTTATCCACTACTGAAAGCAGTGATGATAATGATTAGATAAAACCACGTGCTGCTGAGCTGCGGCTTTAACTGTGGGAAAATGAAAACAATGTATTTGTTTGTAGGTCATGATTTTACTACACAGAGTTACAAACTGTTTCATCTGAACTTTAGTAAAAACAAGCTGAGCAAGCTCATATTTCTATCAGGGATGGCAGGTTCCCATAGAAGTGAACCCTTGTGGCATCTTGACTGCCTTCCCTTCACTGTGTCGTCTGGCTGCGACAATTTTGATGTCCAGTTGTGTTTTGCTGCACACAAGCAGCAGCGTTGCTCTCGCTCTCAACTGTGATTTGTGAAAGCAGTCTGACATTCAACAGAAGCTGCTGCTTTCTAAGGCACTGAGAGCAAACTGCAGTGACAGAATATTTTAATAAAGATGCTGCTGAGGGAGATTACACAAGCACAAAGCGGGTACTTCATACAGCATTATTTTGTTATTATGCCCATCTGCAGTCACAATAGCAAGCTTTTGGCCTGGTTTCAGAGCGCCTTGGGTGGTAACGTTGCTGTGGTGAGGGATTCTTTGCAGGGATAATGGCTTGTATGGAGAAGTCAAGAGACCAAAAATCAAATCAGCCATCTCCAGGGTATTAACGCGTGAATCTAACAGATTTTTACACGTCTCGAGACTCCAAATACTTGGTAATATGATTTTCATTTCATGTCATTTCCTCTGTGCTAGTTGTTCTTTTTTTTTTTTTTTTGGTGCAAACAGACTTCAGCAGATTCAAATAAAGTTTTATTAGAAATCAGCCATTCATTCATTTTCGTAACACCGTGGAAATTGAAGCTGGGATGTCTACAGAGGATCTGACAGAAATTAACATCAGACTTGGATTAAATTTTTTTGTTTAGGTCACTGAATTTTGTTTAATGAAAGAGCTCCCTGGCCATGCTGGGATATTAATATATGAATAATATATGAATAAAGCTGCAGCCACAGCTTGAGTATAGTTACAGTGAACACGGCCTCGCCGATAACTCTCCACTGCCTCACTAGTCGGTGTTTTACAGTCCAGCCAGTGAAGTGTCCAGTTTGACTCTGACCACTGAAAAGCGTACATAAACACTTTTCACCTCATGCTGACTCCTCTGAGAAAATCCCGACAGACTCCAGAATTTTCCATAATTAGGTTTGAATTAAACTGTGGCCAGCAGGGTGCCAGACTTTGTTGTCAGTGTTCTCACTTGTGTGTGTCGTGACACATCAGAGCACAGGCCACAATCTTTAAGCCTCTTGTGTTTCTGTGGCGATAAACAGATCCATCTAATCCCACACAATTAAAACGATTATCGAATGCTGACGCTGCTAAAAGGCTGAAGCATGGCTGGTTGGATTCCAGCCATGTGCCACCACATGTGCACAAACACTGTTTGACACTTTAGGTTGTTGGGAAATGTAGAGAAAAAAAGCCACTTTGCCAGAAAGTCTCCTAACGTCAGCAGTAATCTCAGTCCAGCATGTTCAATTGTTTTCTTTACAAAAGTTCTACATTTGTCTAACCCTAAGTTCAATAGCAGCAACGGCTTAATGTATACAAGTCACTGAGTTTTGAGTGGAATATGCACCGTTGTTAACGTGCTGCTGTGCCAATGAGCCAAGGGTCTACTGTTCAGGCTGAGGGCCATGCCAGCAGCTTGTGAGGGTAACGTGAAAACCTCCTACGTGGGCTGTTTCCAAGTAGGCAGAGCTTCTGATTGTTAGTCAGGAATTTGAAAGTTAAAAGAACCACTGAAGACTGAAAAGTCAATTTTTATGTTTGAGCACAAACATAAAAACGTTGGTTGATGCAGGGCAAGGCCAAAAACGTGGAAGCGTCCACTATGGCAGCCTTTGGAGTCACTTCAGAATACTGCTGGAACCATGCAAATGTCACATTGGGCTGCTCTTTCCAGCACAATACTTGTCTGAAGGCAGCTAGTGGTGAGTCCATCCTGTCGGTGGCTTCTCCCCTTTGCCTGACTGGAAGCCGGTTTGCCACATTGCTGAAAGGACTCTGATTGTCCGCGTACCACCTGGCAGGCGTCACCACCTCGCGTGAGTCAGACCAGCATCAAACCTTTGTGGTATTGGCAACTTGTGCATCCACACACACAGCTTCTCATACTGATCCTATAAGTGCTCCTTAGAGTGGCACAGACGAGATTAGTGCTACCACCCTGCTTCTCTGCAGGCTGGCCCTGCAAACACCATATTCTTCAAGCAACACTCTCACGGACTGTATGTTCCAAGGACAAGAATGTGGCTTTGATTTACAAATGCTGAATTCCAAATTCACACCCACCAATGTCTATAAATATTTTTTTGTTTTCTTGTTTTTTTGTCTGCATCTTAGGATTTTGTTCAGTAACAGCTACAAGTTTGGTCTGTATCTGTTGAATACATGGTGCAGTAAGGAATGCAGTAATCCATATTTTTTTAAATTGACGTGTAGAAATGTGACTTTGCTTGCATGGCTTTGTGCAGGTCAACCGGACAAACCCGACAGGGAATGCCCTGGCCTCCGTACAGCAGCAGTGTGTTCAGGTCTTCACTGAGTCATTCTGCCAAGACAGATCCTTTTTGCAGCTATTTTCGACACGCTCCATCCCCGTGGTGGCCTCTTTGTCTGGCCAGGGATCACTTGTCGCTTTTGTCACCTTATAAGCAGCAACCACAAGAGTGTGTTTCTGGGTTTACAGCCTTAGGATACAGATACAGTAGCTACACAACTGAAACTGCAAACATGTAACAGAATGCAGCAGGATTGTTGTTCTTTGAGATGGCAGGGCTCACCGTTTGGAGTCTGCCATTATTTTCTCCATTCATCTGAACACCACACCATTTCACCATCTGCTTTTTGGTCTGCCTTCGTAACCCCCGTCATTCTCCTCAGCTCGCTGTTCTCATCGCTCTGTCACTCTGACTCACTGTCACGTACGCGTCACACACACACGTGTTGTTAATAGCCACTTCAGCCTCAGTAGCACACGATCACATACACACGTTGACATTCGCTTCAGCAGAGCTTCAAGATTAGCAGCTACTACTATGACACACACACAGTAAAGCCACACTGCTGGAGAGACGGAGCTGCAGACTTTCACCGCCGTGGAGCTTAATGCTACCACAATAGAATCAGCGCATCCGTCAATGGCGCCATACGTGCTTCAGTGCCTGTTAACACACTGCTGGAATACACACACATACTCTGGCCCAGATCCCCACAGGAATGTACAGCAGAGGAGGAGGTGGGTGGTGGGTTAGAGGGGGTGGGGGGCGAGGGGTGGGAACGCTACCGCTACGGAGTATCTCCATGGAAACAGGCTGGAGAGCAGCATATCCCGCTCTGTGTACTGTCAGAGACAGAGGATGAATCCAGTCCTCATTAGAGAAACCACACACACTCACACACTCACACATAAGGGTTGACTCCATCATTAATGCCAACAGCCTTTTTACCTAACAACCACACAGGCCCACCTGGATGAGGGCTTTCCTCGTGCTCAGTAGTCAATGCGCTCTAACTAGCTCACTGGGCTTCAACATTGATTGCTGCAGACACCTCAGATTTACCATTTTGGCTTCTGTGTTGTGTCCAAACACTGACAGCTGACATGAAAGGTAGAAGTCAGGCCAAATGAAAATGGTTTGGTCTGGTTTGGTTTGAATCTGCAGAGAACATGTTGACATTCAGCTACATCAGTGCAGGTAATTTACCGTCATTACGTTTGGTCAAAAGTGTCCGACAGAGTATGTGTTTTCAAGTGTTCTCAGTACAGAACAATAAATTGTATCAGTCATGCTCTCTGCTCCCATATCCAGCTCAGTCCTCTAAACGCTCTCTATATTCAAACTCTTCCACTCACTCATACACCCACACGGTTTCTCTTACTACCTAACATGGTATTGAAGTGAGCACAAACTAGCAACAAGGATTCTGGTGATTTCTATCTAGCTTCTCTTTGCTTCGCCACAGGACTGAACATCAGGTACCCGAAAAATATCCAGATAACGAAACTTCGATGAAATTTTAATGATCCCTTTGGGGGGTCTTGGGTCACTGCAGCAGCAACAAATAAGGATTCAGCAAATGAGACAAAGTAAAATAACTGAGAACCTAATTAAGGCCTTTTTCAAGCCAAAAAACAAATGTCAGACAGTTTTTCTGCCTTTCTCTAAAATCATAGAACATTTTCCTATCAATGGTAAAAAACAATCAGCCTGTGTCATAACCTACAGCGACTTAAAGATCTGCCTACATCAAGTCACAGCATGACAGTACTGAATGTGCGTAACATCGTGATGAACCAACGTACATTTACATTGATATGTTGCAGGTCTATTAGTTGAAGACATTAACATTCACACGGTGCTTCACAGTGGAGAGCGTTCTGTTGTGTACAGTATCATAATTGACGGTTTAAAACAATGGCTGTACTAGTCCACTGTGTTTGCTTGTGATGTGATGTGATCTGCAAGTCGAAAGCAATCACTTACATTTTTATTCATAAGGTGCTGAATAAAGTGTGAGTTTTACTTTCTGTTTTGCAGACACTGACAGACACTGTGAGAAAATACTGAGGTGCAACTAGCAAAACGCAAGAGGAAGGCAAGACGGCGAAAGGGTTTGAAGTTCTAGCAGGTGAGCTGTTGAAAGAAATCCAATCATCTTTCTTTACAACGTGCTGTAAGGTCATCACTGTTAGCAGAAACCTTTAGCTGTGATTATTTGGGCTTTCATGCAATAAACGACAGATCCTGCGGTTGATGAAGAAGAAAACAGAAGCACTGATACTTAAACAATTCATTCAGCAGCACAGAGGTTGTTATCAATATTTGTTTTGCCTTAACACTTCAAATTTAATAGGACACGCTGGTATTTTTATTGTTGTGCTGCTCTGCACTGTGCAGCGAATTAGCTCGTCAGTTAATGGATGGTTAATCATTCAATCCTGACCTCCAAACCCCCGCAGCAAAACAAAGAGAAAAGATGCCATCAACAGCCAGGTGCACTGCAGCTTTAATCCAGAAAGCAAACACACACCGTGACTAACACTAAGAGCGGAGATAAACAAATGTGCAATTTCACTGTGTCAAATGAGTCGTCCATTCCCAGAATAGGACACAAAAAGCTGGGGTGTCCTACAAAAATAATGAATGTGACATTTAAAATCATTTCTAACAGTCGGGGGAGGTTTCATCACTCTGAAATCGAACCACCATTAAATCCACTGTCTCATGTCAGCAGTCTGAAACACTGAAGTCTGAATGTTGGTCACACCTCCTGTCTGACTCTTTGCACTAGATCTCAGGTCTCAGGAGGTTTAAAATTAGTCAGGAGGTTTAACTTTCTCAGGGGAAGAACTCCAAACCATTTTATTGGTCCCATGCTGCAGAACAGTGTTTAAATTCTTTAATGCTAGATTTATGTGAAATAGCCTGTAGAAATTAATGGCCTGCACAGGACGACTTAGATTTGACCTTTCTGCTACCTTCAGACATGTAATGGTGACACAATAACACTCTCAATAAGGTAACCCTTGTAAAGTAGCTGACATCAATTAATTAACTGATCTTCTGGCCCACAACACGACATCATTTAATTTGTTGTCACTGTGTAAAGTAAATTAATCACAGAGGAGATGGAGCCTCACAGCTTAGCTCAGCAGTTGCTTCTAGCGCGTATGCTGCATGTTTACCATTTTGCAGTGAGGGTGGTTAAATCTAGAAACCACCGTTCACACGTCTGCTCCACATCTCCAGTGCTGGGTGCTATAACCACTGTAACCTCCAGGGGGTGCTGGTGGGGATTTTACGCTCTCTTTTTGAGATTTTGACAGAGAACTGGACAAATTTGTTTTGCAAGGTATCTGCTGGAGAATCAGAGCAACGAGAGCCACCTGGAAGCTGCGAGGAGACATCGCTCCTCCGAGATCCTCCTCTGCATCCCAGTTCCACACGTGACAGACGCCTACAGATGCCTTACTGTACGTGAAATCAGCCCCATTCAGTCCTCACAGCTCAGTCAGTCGGTACGTATGCAAATCCTGTAGGTGTGCCTGCTGCTGTATGTACAGGAGTGCGCGCCCAAATTCTCTGACTACGGTGTGTGTGCGCGTGCGTGTGCGCGCGCCTGCATATGTCAAGACGAGAATTAACGCTGCCAGTGGTGAAGAGAACCGATCAGTCCTCTCTGCAGATTATATTACAGTAAAGAGCCCAGAAAGCGCCAGTGTGTGATCTGTATGCAAGCGGTGAGGAAGACACTGTCAAAGGTTTCAGCGCACACGTCAGAACCTGAAGCCCTGTCAAACGGCAGAATGCAGGGTTTGGCTGTTGCTGCAGCACCGGTTTGTCTCTGTGTTCCTTTATAAAGGGTGTTTGTGTGGATACAGAACGTGATGAACCTCCATCCCAGCCAACATGTGATTGAGAGCTTTGAGAGGGATCCTACGGTGCAGCCATGAGGTTTCCCAAATCACAGAGCGAGGGTGTAAGTTCTTTTAGGACACCCCCTCTCGCCGTCCCACTGCACCCATCTGTGTGCTGTCGTTACTATCGTGACCCTGTTTCCTTCTTCATCTTGAATTCCCTCTTTCTGTGACAAAGACGCAGACGCAGAAACTGACACGAAGCGATTACATAATGATTCAGGGACCATCACGGAATCTGCCCGTGTCTGCGGCCGGAGAACATCAATGGAACCCTGTTTGGCTACTCTGGCAAGATCACAATTCCCTTGTTCCTCATCACGAACCTTGGTTAAGCAGCAATCCCTCCCACCCTGCTGGAGCCTGTTACACACATACATACGAACGCACACACCTGCATGGATCGCTGCGATTGAGCTGCGCTAGAACTACACATGATTACTTGTACTCCAAAACCAAAGCGAGATGCGTTTGTCATACCTGGCAAAGATCTCTCTCTCACAGGCTTTTCCCCCAGCTCCGTTCCGTCGCGTGGAATACCAATGACCTAATCTGCAACTTCTCATCTACCTGTTAAATCCACACAGGGTTGGACCAGCTCCACAGTGAGAAAACGTTTTTCTGGATGAAGGAGCCTTCTTACCTTGCAGCGAGCCTATGTTCTGGAGACATTGGAGCACATATGCAGAGCGTCTTCATAAGATGACAGGGAAGCAGCGGACAGTCATGCAGAGGTGTTTCACATCTGACAACGGACGGGGGAAAGCAGGATTCCTCCCCTGTTGTTCCGTTCCTTTCTTCTTTTTTTTCAAAGCCCTCAGAGGAATGGAGCACTAACAGTGGAGGAAGAGGAGGAGGTGGAGGAGGAAGAGAAGGTGGAGGAGGAAAAGGAGGAGGAGGAGGAGGAGGAGGAGGAGAGGGAAGGCTGAGGAGGGAGCAGTCTGCCGGACTGAGCTGCTGTGGATCACCTGGAGCAGTGCTGGGCTCCGCATTTACTCCTCCACTGCAGCAGTGCGCGGCAGCGGCGCGAGCTGCATGTTGCTCCCACTGATCGTCGCAAAACAAGGACACGGAGTCTCCATCTGCTGGATTCAGGATTCTGCAGCTCGGCGGCTCCACGTTCTCCTATCTCCATCAGCATGCGCACTCACGCCGTGCCTGGTCCCTTCTGCGTTACTGTTTGCATTTCGTCTCTGCCTTTGCCTCACGCTCCTTCTCCTCCTTCCTGGGGGGGTGTAACAAGTCACAGACGTGTTGCCATGCCCTTTGGCTCCCAGAATTCCTGCTCTATGTTCTCGTAATGACTGGGCAATGTGCTCTTATTAAAGCATCCAGCTCAGTAACGCCTCGGCCAACCTCGCGCTCTCCGTGCGATGACATCACTCCTCCAACCCAAAGGGAGGGGGCCGTTTCCTGATCTTGTCGGGACCCTGCTGACGTCGCCGAGGTCAGACACGTTTCGCTGGCCATGTGCAGGTGTTCAGATGACACACTATCCATACAGAAAGTTAAACAAAGCCAACCAATAGAAGCACAGCGAGGACGAGAGTTCAGCTATGCATAAATGCTCCAAATGACAACACGAGACTTAATCACATTTTCTGCCTTTCAAAGTCCTGAGACAACCTTTCATCCAAATTAAAAGCGCAGATGCCATCAGCCAGCAGAACACATGAAGTACCCCCTCACCAGCCTCTCTCTACATCTGAGAGACAATATAAGGAAGGAAGAGACTCTGATCTGAAAGGACGAGGCGTAATAGACTTATTGGTATTCTGACAGAGTGGAGGAGGGTCATCTGCTATATTTTTGATCAAGAGCAGGAGTGTACCAGCAGACAAAGTGCTCACATGACACAGAAACACAAAGATGCTCAACCTTGTGCAAGATCTCAACCCTAGAACACCGCTAAATGGAAAAAGTGCAATCATCTGATGACTCGTGTCAATCTCCTGTTTGCTATAGTTCCCCTGTGCAGGTGAATGTTTATGAAGACAAAGGTTTTCAGCAAACCCGATCCCTCCTGCCAACTGCTAAACAGTGGTGATGAGTCTGTAATAGTCGAGAGTCATCCTGTAAGATGACAGTGCTGCAATTACAGAATGTGATCAGTGTCCCAGCACAAACTATACAGCAGCACAAGCATCCAGGTCGACGCAGAAGAACCCAACCCTGGAGTGAAGTGTATACCAGTAGGCATGTTCTAGCAGCAGCTGGCTGCGCAGTCAAATGGCTCCACCTCGTGGTGGAGCACTGAGCTGCACTTAGAAAAGATTTACACAGTGGTGCCTGTTCTAGCCATCGTATCGTAAACTGCATCAACCTTGAGAAAATGACGAATACGACAGGACAAAAAGCTGATTCTGTTGATGGAGATAAAAAGAAAAGCTAAACAAGCGATTAACTCACGGATAAGCGAGGATGTGTGCTCGGCTGAAACTCCACTGTCAGCCCGTTTTACTACGGGTGCAGTTAGCTTGTGATGTTTTACTCAGGATGGCTTCATATTAACACTGCAGCACAAGATAACAACAGCTTGTGTTGGACTAAATGTGCACGTATGTACCTGAGGTATTAATGAGCACAACTAAAGTGTGTAGTGTCTGTAGAAATAGCCAAATCTGACCCGGAATGATTGATTAAACAACTGTTCTCTCATTGAAACACAAATCATTGAACTTACTTTTTCTGTTCCACTCTGTGATGCTTTATTAAAATTAGGATTTCATTTCACTTGAGAAACAGTGATACTGATCGTATTTGAGGTTTTTGCTGACTTGCACCTGTTTGATCATGTACAAAAGCCAAAAAGTGCCAAGAGACGGGCAACAGCCCTCTGCAGGATTTTTCTTTGGATGTTTCTCTGAGCTCTGCTTGGAGAAGAAGTCGTGCTGAGCTTAAGTAATTTACAATGAATCACAATATATTTTATGCAAATGCTTATCTCTACTTACTTGCTTGCTTGGTTTAGGCTTAAGGCTGTCGCATCATGTACTGGCCAGAAGATACTGGCATATTCAGATGACATGTGACATAAGCTACTCAGAAAGTAAAGCTACACTAAAAACTATTTACAGACACATTATTTTTGTAAGTGATTTACAGCCAAATCCGTTCCCTTTACCAGTTTCCAAAAACAACAATTTAAATTGTACGTTGAAATAGTCCCCAAACAACCAATTCCACGAAAAGACCAAAGCCACCTACTAGATAGTAATAATTCAACATTCGAGATGTTTGTTAGACATTGTTATATGATGAAGTATTGTCTGGTTCATTGTTATACTTTCATTGTGTGCTGGGATACAGGTGTGTGCAGCAGGTGACTGTCTGTTGGTCCATTAAGCAAATGGATGAAAAGAAAGGAAAAGCTTGAGGACAGAGAGATGCACAGAAACGTGGCTTTTTGGTGATTTTCAGTTTCACCCGCCCTGACGTTGTGGTCTTCCTCGAAATGACACCGTTTAGTGTGAATTACACGAAAGTTACATGACTTCAAACCGGCACACTAAGTGAAATACGGTACAGCTTGTACTAATGAGCAAGGCTGTGTTTATGGTAATGAAGGAACATGTCATCAAGTGCGACAGTGTGACTCACTGACTGTTTCTGGGCAAAAATGAAGATGGAGCTTAGGATTTGATTTTGCTTCCATGTTTGTGGGTTTCTTCAACTCCCTGCTGTGATGAAGTCATAGTGTGATGTGAGGGAATAAAGTCCCAGAAGCACCTTGACAGCGTGGTGAGGTTGACTTACTGTACACACCCATCCCACGTCTTACCTGGGTCCTTCTCAAAGAAAAGACAGCAGTGAGTCTGTAGTAGCCATGGTAACACCTGTGATAGATGAAAAGATGGATGACAGATATAGTACAGTACAGCTGAGTCACACACATACACGCATTGACATTGAATGCAGCACAATGGGAACATGTGGGCTTTCACAGACAAGAGGAAACTTGGGGGGAGAAGCTCCAGCGCCCTCCCCACACACCTCCACCCTCTCTCCGTCTCCAGAACATGAGCCCTAAGACGCGCCGAAAACACCAACAGCCCCGCTCAGAGTGAGTCATGCGCTGCAGAAGTTTGGGACGCGCGGCCAGGTGTGGAGCCCGGTTGCCGGTTGAAACCCCGAGCGTCCAGCAGCGACACTAACGCTTTGCGCTGCGGATCCCGGTTCATGCACTAACGCGACACCGCCGCGTCCCTTCGTACCTTTTTCAGCGCTGACATCTTCCGCCTCAGAGGTCACTTCTTCCTCGATCGTGAACGGGTAATAAAGCAGCGTGAGGCGATCGCGTCCCCTGGCATCCGTGAAAATGTTCATGGTGTCGTTCGTTAGAAACGTCTGCAGCCGAGCGGCCGTAGCTTCCCATGATGAAGGCGTCTGGCGCTGCGAGCGGCTCCTGATTCAGCTGCAGACTTCATTCTCCGGAGATCACTTAAAACGATGCTGTGATGCTGTAGCGGCCACTGATGGCACAGCTCGTCTTAAAAACGCAGCCCGTGTCAGACGCCATGTTCCCCAAACCCGCACCTGCTGCAGCCCGTGTTCATCCAGTCTAACAGGAACAGCGTAAACACATGTAGTCTGACACAGGAAGACGCCTTGTCCAGTGATGACCCGTTTTACTTAGACACTAGAATAACAGATTAATCTACGCGCATCGTTTGTGTGCTTTAATTTAATCCCATCGAAGAAACGTTCACATTATATTTTTAAACGTTGAATTTTTCAGTAAACCGAAGAATTAAAACATCATTTATATTCATTGCTTAGTTATACAACTGTAAGTGTTGAAAGATTTAAGATCAAATACATTATAATATTTATTCTGACATAAAATATGAACCTAACGTAACATTTATGACATAAATGACAAACACTTCCTCCAGTGTCAGCAGCCTTTAGGGGACATACTGTAGACCCTCATGGGAGTTCAGTAGGAATTATCATTAGCATGTACGGAAATGATCATTTCCGAAACTATTGTTTAGACTGTTGTATAGTAAACATCTGGTGTTGCTGTGATGCTAAACGTCCAAACCTTTTCTCCATCTAAATGCAGGCTGTGGTGACGCGAATCACTGAGCAGCACTGAGTCACGTCAACAGTACAACTGCCTGTTTGAGGGTTGACAGATTTAGCACCGTTGAAGGGGTTTCAGCCTGTTGCCTGGAAGATTTGGTTTTATACTTGTGCAGACGCTGGGGAGTCGTCTCCGTGTGCTGAAGACTTATGTCCAAAGTCCTGGTGACGTTGAAGCGGGAAGGTGCCCAGTGAGGCGGTCTTTGGATGGAGCGTATCAGAGGGAGGAGAGCTTGGCTTAGAGGTCTTACTCAACCACCGTTTAGAAGTTTCATGCTTTTCTGGGCTTGGACGTATTATGCGCAGGGTTATTAATAATAACTCCCAGCTTCTCTTTTACTCGGCTGATCTCCTATTATTCATCTTCTAAAGATCGGAGTTGAGACGATGACTAACATTAATACCGGGACTCTGTGGGAGACGGCTTCCTTCAGGCGAGTCATGATGAGCTGATGTTGATTGTAAAGATGCACACAGACTGTGAGAAGATGCAGTCTGGAGATTTCTGTTTGCAAAGAATAAAAAGCTACACGTTGTGTTCTGTTTCAGCCGCCATAGCATGTTCAGATCACTGCTGCTGTCTGCTCTGGAACCTGAAGACTCATCGCGCCTCTTCTCCCTTGTCTTCATAACAAACTTGAGAAGTTAAAGTTTGTGTTAAAAAAAACTAGGAAAATGCATCTAGTTTGTTAAGTGCCTTAAGCTTCGCAGACAGTGTTTATGGTAATAAGAGTGCGTGGGATTAGTGTGGAGAAACATGAGGACATTGATTGCTGAGATGCTGATTCTTGCTCCGAGGTGCTTTTAGGTCAGAGAGAAACCGTGGGTAAACAGCATAAAACAGCCAGAAGCTGAGAACTGCCTGCATCTGTTAACCTTTGTCCACACTGCAGAGACGGAGAGATTACACACACATTATAAAACATAACTCTGCAACACTAACACATAAACAATGTTGTGACTTTCTGCTGCTTTTGCAAGTTGGAACTCTACAGAGAAGTGAGAGGTTTTTCAGAAACGCACTAAAAACTAAAATCTGCGATTTGCTTGTGTGCTTGAATCTTTTTACATCTGACAAAAGCAAAAGAAAATGGCAACTTTAGTATATACAGCAACCAAACTTAATAAAAGGTGAGGCCCAGTTGTGGCGTCTTTTGTCCCACTGCCACAAATACCATATATATTGCTTGTTTTATAAAAACATGTTTATTTTCTTGTTGTTGATTTATGTTATGTTTCTTCTTCTTCTCTGTTTAAACCAATTAGATGCATTTGCGTGAACAACATTTGCCACTAGGTGGTGCCAGACAGTGATCCCTGTCCATGGTGCTGAAAGCATTATGGTATCGTCTCATTTTTAATGATACACTTTGTTAGGTTGACCTCAAATTAAGTCGTTTTGCAGCTGATGAACACTGATGATACTGATGTGATTCTGTTGAACAGCAGCACAACCAACACCCGCCTGACACACTTTCAGCAGTAACTCAACTGATGAAGGCTGAATGTAATACAGGCGTGGTGCTTTGGTTTTATCCAGGTGTGTACAACAGTCACACATCTGGACGTCTTTCTTCTGGGTTGACACGTTCCATGACTCAGCCTCACCTGATGTCTGAGGATCTAGTCCCGTCTGTCACTGCTGAGCTTTCCTCTTAATACGAATTCAACCAGTGGCCTTTTTCTTCACCTTCCTAACACACGTTCTTGCTGTTCCTGTCACTGATATTGTCTCATATTTATTTGAATTTACTGGAGTGTTACAATAGATTAACTATTAGCTATAACTAATTATAAGTTATTATTCCACAGGCTGGTTGGATTTTGGTTCACTGTAATGACACTTTCTTCATATCTGAACGTCCTGGTTCTGGTTGTGCAGGTTTGACAACAGATGATGCGTTTTAAGCTTCACTGAGTCTTGTTTCAAACCGGGTGAGACTCTGCGGGACTCGCTGCTCGTTCCTTTGTTTCGCACCTTGTGATCTGACGCTGCGTGACGTCCTGCGTCAAGCTGTAACCTGTTACCTGTCTGCCACACCTGCGTCCAACAAAAGATGATTAACCTCCAGCCGGTGTAACCGCTTCTCCGCTGCTCACACCCTTCGTCGTTTAGTTTTACCAGCGCAGCGTTTTATTCAGCCCAACACGTTGATCCGGACTTTGAGGCACACTTTGCTCCAGATGATGCCGCTGACAGCGCTCACGTTGGGCCGACGTGCAGCCGCTGCGCAACCACTTTGTCTCGTTTGCTTTTTGTCGCATTGGATTTAAAGGAGAAGCAGAGATTGCGAAGTTATCGCCGGCGTCTGGCTCCGTAGCTGAGTCAATCCGGGCAGACGTGTCGGTGATTGGGACCGTGCGCTGGAGGCCAACACAGAGGAGCGAGTCGCCGCACGGCCGGGGACCAGCCAGGTAAGATGCCAGCATCAAATCCCCTGCCCGTCTTTATTTCGTATAAGATTCTGATCATTTAAATAATTATTTAAGGGAAAGCCGCATCATAGCAAGCCACGCATGCCGAGGTGATCAGTGTGCGTCACCAGTGCTTGTTGGTGACATCTGAAACCTGGGCATTTTACGAATAACATGACGACTTTAAATCAGTAGCTTGTTTAATGGAGTTTGGTGGATGAGCCACAGGGCTGCAGAGGAGCTATTGGTGCTCAGGCTGCTGATAATGATGTTCTATGGTTGCACATATTCTGCAGACCCTGCCTCTATTAAACAACAAAGAAGCCTGAAGTTTCAGTCTCTCATACTTTTCTCCCTCCAGCTGTCTTTCCAACTTAATGTGAGTCACACTCATGAAACGTGTATATCATATTTACTCCTCCGTGTCCAGGCTGCAGCGAACCTCACAACACAGGGGACGTGGTGAAGGACACTGAAGGAGTCTGTCCAGAGACGCACCCCAGCTGGATCATGGGTAACCACACTGGCAAAGACGGGAATGGTCCTACAGGTACCACAACAACTCGATGTACAAAATTCAGGTTGATGAAAATACTTCACAAAGCACATAGCCATGTTTTCCAAGCAGCCTTTATTTGGTCTGATTATTTTTAGACTGTCGATGCTCACAGAATTAAAGACAAGGGCTTTGAAGTTTTTATTCTTTCATGATGCAGACGGATAACAGGAGGCTTTTCTCTGAAGGCATCAGGCGAAATGTGTCCTACATTACAAAAGCATATAAATGAGCAAATACCATAAATGACAACACATTTCCGTGAAGTCCCAGACGTTCAGTGAACTCTTCAGGATCCTCAGGATCACAGACTGCCTGTGGTTCGGCTTGGGTACGCTGAGACGCCACACGTCTGACATTTAGTCAGCCGATCACTGTCACTTAAAGCCGTTTAAAATGCTGCTGGGTTCCGTCTCTGCGCTGTCAGTACGCAGGATGTGGCTCGGCTGCCGTAGCGGAGCAGACAACATCAAGCTGCTGGCGGGGAAATGATGAGTCTGCAGAACCCTGCAGCATAAAACAAGGACAAGGAGGCGAAGGAAGAAGCAGGTGGAGATTGTGTAGCCTGTAGAAATGTACGTTCTAACCGGAGCACAGAGCATCATACCGAGGTTTCCAGTGACAGACGACACTTTGGAGGATGTGCTGAAACAGGAGAAAGGCAGCAACATGCAGAACTGGCAGTAGACATGGTGCATGTAATCACCTGGTGGTAGCACTGAGAACAGCTGTGTGATAGTGTGTGTGCTTGTGTGTGTGCGCGTGCCCACGTGCCCTGGCCAGTACACTGGCAGGAGAAGCTTTCTGCTGCATCAGTTCAGCCCAGGACAGTAAATAGGCAAGTGGAAGCCGACTACTTACATCTGCATCGAAGAAGAGGAAGAATTCAGCACAGTTTTCATCTAACCTTAGTTTATTTTGAAGCTCAGGACGTTGTTTTTTCTCTCTCCTTGTTTTTATCGCTCATCTCCCCCCCTCTCAGGTTCTCCTTTAGATTTTTTCCACACTCCTCCTACCACGCCCTCTGAAGCAGTGCTTTCTGCCATGGCCTTATCCTCTGCAGCTTCCTCTAATAAGGCACAGACGCCGTCGCTGCCCAGCGGCACCACCCCCACCACCGCCTCTCCAATCGCAGACTGGACACAGAAGCTGCCTGCTGCCTCAGAATGGGACGTGATAAGCGTGGACGGCGTCGCGTCCTCAGAGGCGAACTCGGCAAAACCCCGGGGGGCAACGGTGAGTCTGGGCAGCCCGGCATCTCTTCCTCCGTCCAGATCCCCTTCAGGGCAGAGCTGGCAGGAGAGAGACAGCGGCCTGGAGACACAGGCTGCAGCAGAGAGCACCGGAGAGGAGGTGACCCTGGTTTTACTCAGCCTCATGGAGCACTACAGGGCCTCAGTAGGTCTGAACCCCGACACGGACCTGACCACAGGATCAGTAGGTAGGCTGCCTTTAATAGTGATTGAAGCTACTGTGAATGTTTGTCTGTTCTATAATGTGTAGCAGATGGGACTTTTCTCACAGCAACCATTTTAGCTTTTCAAACGTTCAACACCAGATTTTAGTCAAACTGATACGAGCCTCATGTTTTTTGACCAAGCCTGTCCTTTAGAATGATTTTCTATACTGATCCTCTCATCCTGCTGCTGGTTTGTTTGTCAGAGCTGCTCAGGCGCTTGGTATCTGAGAGAGAGGAGCTGGTTGAGGAGGTGGACACACTGAAGGAGACACTGAGGGTGAGTTGTAATCACAGACCACATGGGATCTGTAAACCCTCAAATCTGATCCAAACGTTCTTTTTCATTACATCTCTCTTGTCCTCTACCGCAGTCGGAGAGGTTTGAGTGGCATCAGTTCCAGAGTGACCTCCAGGTCGCTGTGTCTGTGGCTGACCGGCTGCGGGTGGAGTCGGAGCAGGCCCTCAGTTTACTCCAGGAGAGCCACAAGACCTTGGAGGAGCAGCTGTCCCAGGCCCTCAGCAGGGAGCAAGAGAAGAACCACGAGCTGGAGGTCCTGAGAGCTGAGCACACGGACCTCTGCCACAGACTGTCTGAGCTGGCCCTGCAGCAGCAGCAGCAGCAGCAGCAGCAGCAGCAGCAGCAGCGAGCCCAGCTGGATGCTTTGAGGAAGGCCTGCAGGGTGACAGACAAAACAGATGGTGATAAACAAGTGGAGAGGCAAGGGGAGGCTATACAGGACACTCTGGAGGAAGCAGAGGCCGTTTCTAAAAATATGGAAATGCTGGAGAATGAGACAAATTTGGAAAATCCAGAACTTAAATATGAAGGTCAAGATCACGAGGATGAAAGTGAATCTGAGAACATGCCTCTGACAGGGAAGGGGGTGGCGGAAGGATACCTTCGTAGCTTAGCTGCTCTGGAGAAGAAGAAGGAGGAGGGCCGTGGGCAGAGAGATCCAAGGAGGATTGTTATGCTGTCGGAGAGATCCTGGTGAGTCTGCATGAAACCTTGCATGGCTACATCACAGCAGAGTCATAACAAACCTGTAGTTTTGTCTTTTAGGAGTCTCTCACGCCTCCCACTTCCAACTGACTCCTCCAGTCAAAACGAAGCCTCAAAAAACATGAGCACAACGTTGCCACTTTGCAAGGTACAGCTTCACAGTTCATCGGGAACCTGTGTTTACCAAACTCAAAGTGTCGTTGTAACTAACCTCCAGAAAGAAGAGCCAACGAAAAGG
This sequence comes from Macropodus opercularis, assembly GCA_030770545.1. Classification (NCBI taxonomy): domain Eukaryota; kingdom Metazoa; phylum Chordata; class Actinopteri; order Anabantiformes; family Osphronemidae; genus Macropodus; species Macropodus opercularis. The sequence continues at coordinate 3,363,931 of CM061112.1, forward strand.
AGGAGGATGGATCGTATCTTACAGCGGCAGGACAGCTGGTCCAGCTTTTACACAGGTGCATGTCGAGCTCACCACATTCAGTAAACGTGTCCACTGACCTACGTGCACGGCTGTGAGTGTGACTGAGTTTGTGTCTTGCAGTGAAACAGGATGAGGATCAAACCTCTGATCCCGTCAAGTAAGCAACTACTGGACCCTTGACTTGTTTGACTACTGAACGCTGACAGAATAACAGAAAAATGTCAGCTGATTATGTGTAGAGTGAGTAATGGTGTAATTATTTAAATGTTAATTTCCTGACTTTTCAGGCCTCAGGATGGTTTCAGTGCTCTGTTGAGGCGCCACGGAGGCTCCAGGAGAAACTCTCTGCTGCGCTGGTGCCAGAGTCGAACCCAAAGTTATAAGGTTCGGTCAAATGTATTGACCTTTTTATTTTACTGTATTGTCTTGTCTGAAGCAACACTGTCGGGCTTTAACCAACCTAATTTAATGATTGTCAGAACATTGAAATCACCAACTTCAGCAGCAGCTGGGAGGACGGTTTGGCCTTTTGTGCTCTTTATCACACCTATATACCAACTCAAATCCCCTATGAAAGCCTCAACCCAGCTGACAAGGTAAAACTTCTACAGGAGCTACGGTGAAGTGAGTAGATCAATGAGGTCAAATACGCAGTAATTCACTAATGTGCCAGTAAAAACTTTTGAATTTGAAAATTTACAGGAAGAAAATCTGAACCTTGCTTTTAAGACGGGGGACAAAATGGGAATCGCAGCCACACTGGTGAGACACTACTCTGACTCGTGTTTATATACTAATAACATGCAAGTGTAGTTCAGTTACGTTATGTGAAAGAGGAGCTTTACGTCCAGGTGACACAGCTTGTAGTATTCTCAACCCTCACGCCTTTGTGTTTCTTGCGACAGACAGTGGAGGAGATGCTGAAGGCAGGCGGGCCGGACTGGCAGAGGGTACTGGGTTATGTCGAGAGCATCTTCCGTCACTTTGAGATGTGACGCCGCTCTGCTCTCTCTTCTCCATCTGCCTGGTGTGACTGGAATAAAACACTGTTCACCACTAGAGGGAGCAGTGTTCCTCAAAAGCTCACCAGTCGGGGATTTAAATATGCCAACAGTATTAAACGCTATACAATTTTATGCAGCACAGTCCGTCAGGCTGAATTGGTTCCTCCCCTGGTGAATTAGTGTTTTCCCTCCCTGAATACTTTTACTATTTTTTTTCTTATTTTTTTTTTTTTACTTCTGTTTGAGTGAAACTGTATCCAGATACAGTAGCTGCTGGGTGAATATTCACAGGACACTGTAATTTAAAATCCCTACAGCACATCATGCACCAGTTACTTTCACCTTTGTCACTGGGTGCTGGGTGCACAGGTTTTGCACAGTTTGTCATATTACCACTTAATAATGGTAAGTTATTAAGTGGTAATAATGTAGCGGTAAGGTGTGGCGTGGATTTTAGAATCTAAAGGCAGGTCATTTTTATTTATCTTGACTAATAACTTATTTTTAATCTAATAAACTAATACTGTCATGTCTGTCAAACCAATAACAGCAGACATGTTTACCATGACACAGTAATCAAGATTTTGTTGCCTTATTGTAATAATAAAGTCTTGTAAAATGTAAGTTTCTTTCTATTAATACACATGTAGAGACAAGGGTTCACAGAAAACATTTTAATACAACATAAGACAATATATAAAATGGTATAAAAGATGGCATTAATGGAAATTTTAAAGTTTCAGTGGCATTAAAAACTTAGTGTAATGTAACAAAAATACTGAAACATTTAAACAGAAATAATTTAACATCGCTGAAAAAAGGCTTTAAATAAAATAATCAAGTGAATCGTTGTTTGAACATATTAGTGTGTGAAGTATATACTCAAGTTTTCGTTTTCTCTAAAGAAAACAAGAATACGAGACGTTTACACGACACCATGGCTGTGTACGTTTCAGACATTTGAAGAAAGTAACTTTGCAGCGGACCAGTGATGGTAAACGGTTCCTATGAAGCTGGAATGGCCCCTCCAATAGGTGGCGTTGATAGAGGAGGCAGCAGGAGAGACTTCAGTTTAGCTGACATGGCTGCAATCTCAGGGTCCTGCGTTTCATACATCTTCACCAACCTGGCAAATTTAAGCACACCTAAAAAGAAAGAAGGGACAAAATAAAAGCATATGGTGTTAGGAAGGGGCAATTAACGCCACACTGCCCTGTAAAGGAATGTGTTTATAAAAACCACTGCCTCACCTTCTCCCTCATTGTTGAATCCATAGGCTTTGATCACCTCCTGCTGAATCTGGGTGGCCACAGGCAGCACAAGCTGCAGCATCTTGCCCATGTCATTACAGGCGCTTTCTCTGGCCTCCTCCATCCGAGCAGCGTTTTCTGGTACGGAGAAGGCCTGGATCACCTCACTGAGCACCACTGACAGAAGCAGCAACAGTCACAGCGTGGATAACAATTTACAGTTACATAGCACGTTACAAAAACCACTGTAGTCGTAATGGTCATGCACATACAGACAAGTCAGTTTCATTAGAATAGAGACGCTTGTGGCTGATCTCAGACCAGGCAGTTGGAAATAATGCTCTGCTCTGCCTCTTCTCACCTCGGGTCTGCTCAACAGTGAGGGTGGGCTGCTGTGCTGGAGCCGAAGCCATGTCTGCAGAGAAAAGAGGAAGGTTTGAGCTTATTCTGGTACAACTCGATCTGAACATAGGTCTTTTCAGAACATGCCAAATGTTTACACCGCGTTAGAAAAGCGACCCCTTTACTTTCATTTGTGTTGTGCTTTTAACTCAGATACTGTTGGAGTTTTCTACAATATAAATGTTTTTATAAAGCGATGTAAAGAAGACGTGGTCGCAGTGTTTCGCTGGACACAATTTTAAGTTCTTTCAACGAGCCATCGATCGTTTGCCATTTCTCTCCGGACATCTTAGCTAACATTACCCAAGCAGACAGTCACCGAGCACAACAACAACAACGGCGCACGTCAATGAAAATATTAACTTCTAATAAATATAAAACAGAGCTTTGTAAACTCACCGTGGATGAAAACAACCTAGCTTGAAGCCACCGTAAAATTAGCTGGACGACGACACGCTTTACGACAGTTTAAGACGTTTTACGACACGACGTTCTTCGTATTAGACGCTGACGTAAGAGGTAAACAGACGCCTTGCTAAGCTAGCAGTGCGGCGTAATTACGGTTATTAGGAGTCAGTATTATAATGTTGGACGTTGGGCGTCGTTTTCTAGACCTAACGCTGTCATTCACGTGTTCTCCGTAGACCACGTTAGTTAGTTTTAGCATCGATGGAGCAGAAACTCGCGGAGTTCAGAGCTCGGCGACAGGCTGAGAAGGCTAATGTGAAGGATCAGGGGGCTGGTGCAGAGCCACCATCACCAAAAGCGGCGGACACATCCGATCCGTCTGATACAACAGCGAGCAGTCAAGAAAACAAGCGGGTTTCACCCCAGAGCTCCCCGACCAGGGTGAGTCACCACCAGTAGCTGCTGCGCTTGGGTTAGGAAAACATTCACTTTTCTTATTGTTGACTGAAGGCGTCTCTGCCAATATCAGCCCGCGGATAAGCTGGAGCCGGAGTCCAAAACGTGCTTGTCTTTAAGAACCAATTATTCATTTTGAATTCAAGTATGCTCTCAGATCTTTACCTGAGATGCAAATGTGTTTTATGTGTCTACTGTCAAAGTCCTCACCTGTTGATCTCTGCAGGAACGAAGCGACTGGCTGCTGGACAGCTGCCTGGGCAGGTGGCTGCTTTCAAAGCAGACTGTCATCACAAATGTGACTTTGCTCAAATTCCTGCTGTGGGTGGTGTTTCTTGGTCTGTTCGTCGAGCTGGAGTTTGGGCTGCCTTTCTTTGTCATCTCCCTCTTCTACTGGATGTATGAAGGGCTCCGCAGCCCAGCGGCCCGTGAGCCCGGAGAACTGAGCGCTTACTCTGTCTTCAATCCGGACTGCCAGCCTCTGCTGGGCTCCCTCACAGCAGAGCAACTGGAGGGAGAGATGGGATACAGACCTTTGGCTAACAGATAAAATTGTTGTGATGTGTTTACTATTCACTGTTAATCAGTTTACTAGTGTGGCATGAGGATGGTTTTTCTGGACATTGCATCTGATCAGTTCACCATCTAATATGGGAATAGTTGAAAATGTGGGACTGGTGTTATTGATTCGTAATGGAAATGCCAACATTGAGAAAACGTGTGTCAACGAGAATATGTTGTTTACTTTAAGGCAATCAAAGATAAATGAAGAACTTTGAACGATACAGAGTATGTGAAACACAGCGAGATGGTTCACTGTCGTGTATTTCCGCATTTGCTGCAAATTCGGAATGTTTCTGATTGAAAATGCAAATAAAAGCAATGCCTTTGTTTTGGATCACCGACACATTTATACACGTGTGAGCAGCGTTTACACATGTGCTTTGTGAACAGATTTGTCTGAAGATAACGATAAATTCACGCTTTAGCTATTAAGACGGATGATTATCTTGATTTTGCGTATCAACTCTTTGGTTCAAACATTTTGCACTTCCTGTATCCCACAATTTATTTTTTCTGAAGTCGTGAAATCTGTCAAACGTCGACCTCTCTGTGTCAGTATCCGTAAGTATCGTGTCACTTTAAACACGGAGTTATTTTATTTTGAGATACTGGAATTAGTATTTCTCCGTGGCCAGCTAGCGTCTTTAGCATGTTAGCTCTGTATAACTGTGTTAGTAGTAGTGCAGAATTAAGAAACCGATTTGCTGAGACTGATAAAATGATAAAAGGCTGTAAAGACGCACCAAGCTTATGTGAGAACAGTAAAAGATTTCAGCTGTCTTATTTTGAGTTTATAGCAATAATCACAGCCTTTAGAGTACACAATTATATAAAAGAATTCATCCTATAACGTTCACTACGATTCAGAGATGACGTCATAATCTGACGCGTATTGTTGTGTGGTGTAACGTTGTAAAGGTGATGTCTGGAAGTCCTGCTCTGGTCCTACGCCTGGTGGCCTCTGCCTACCGTGTGGCAGAGAAGGCTGGAGCCATTGTGAGGAGGGTGCTTCACAGTGGAGAGCTTGGCATCGTGGAAAAGGTGGGTTTCCTCTGTGGCAAATCCTGTTTAAAGTCATTCTGAAATATAGCACAGCCGTCATATTCAGTGTAAGTTTTATCATCTTACTTCAAATGGTTTTTTATACTCAAAGAAAGAGTATAACACTATAAAAATGCCCCAGCTGCAAAAGCTTTGCTGTTGTATTATTAGGTGATAAGAGCGCAGGGAACCGCGTTTAAAGGAGTTAAACTTTTTCTATCTGCTCTTTGTTCTCTCATACAGACGGGAGCTAATGATCTGCAAACACTGGCAGACCGACTGGCGCAGCAGAGCATTTGTGCTTCACTTTCCAAACGCTTCCCCAAAATCACCATCATCGGAGAAGAGGTGAGAGCATGAAGCGCTTGGAATGACTACGACAACATGATCCTCGTGTTGACTATAAACAGTAAATCTTGTTCGTGCAGGATCTTCCAGCCGAGGAGGTGAGGGACGACCTGATTGAGACTGGCCAGGAGGAGGGAATCCTTCATAAGCTATGTCCAGCAGAATACAGAGAGCTGAAGGAGGAGGAGGTAACAGCTCCTGGTCTCAGTAACTGTGGTTGAACCCAGTAGCATTTTCCAAAGATCACACTTTTAGACGAGTACAGTTCAATATCAGTTCACTGTGCACACGCTGTTCTCTGTGTCTTTCTGGATCTCAGATAGTTGTGTGGGTTGATCCTCTTGACGGCACAAAGGAATACACTGAAGGTAGGCCCACGTATGATTGCTAGAAAAATCAGCCTCCAACCTGTTTTTGAAATGGTGCCGACTATACAGTATGCGCTTTTAATCACATGGTGAATATTTTAACACAGTCTAATACCCCATCATGGTACAGTATGAAAGTAAAAAATAAACTTTTTTCTCTTTACTCTTTTGATTTTTACAGGTACTTAATAATTAATAATTGGCTTTTTTCCTTATATAGAATTTGAGAAATTATGTAATTTTATTGATGCGTCTGTTGCAGTAACAGTTTTTTCTAAATTTTGCAGTTGAAACTAGTCATTTATTTTTATGAAGTAATGTCAATTACTTTCTTAACTAAGCTGTTTTGGAAAAAAGCCTACATATCACCCAGTTCTTATTCTTCTTTCCAAACTGCTGTCTGCTCTGCAGCCGTTGGCTCACTTGTCTTTGCTTCTCTTTGTGTATCTCTGCTTCTGTTCTTCTTTCTGCTGACTCCAGCATCGATGTGTCTCCAGCAGCAGCCTGAGGTCAGGATTCAAGACAACAGGCTGGACACAGCACAGCCTCACAGCACAGCTATGTGTATGAGCAACTAATAAGAGGCAGCAACAGGAAGCTACAAATATTAGTGTTGATGTTAATATCTCACGACCAACAAGGAGAAATCTTCCAATGCTTACTGTCCTTTCCTTTCCTGTTGACATCTGTTGCTTTGTGGCTTCCAGCTCACGTCCTGCTCTGCTCCAACTTCAGGGCTCCTGGATAATGTGACTGTGCTTATTGGTATTGCTTATGGGGGCAGAGCGATCGCAGGCGTCATCAACCAGCCTTTCTACAACTACCAGGTACAAACCAAACGTTGTTGTTGTATCTTCAACCACTCTGCTTAATTCACGCTTGTTCCTCAACAGCTTGGAGAAGGAGCAGTTTTAGGAAGAACCATGTGGGGAATGGTCGGTCTGGGTGCCTTTGGTTTTGAGCTGCAGGAAGTTCCAGGTGACAGACGCATCGTCACCACCACCCGCTCTCACAGCAACAAGCTGGTGATAGACTGCGTAGACGCCATGGAGCCACATGAAGTCATAAGAGTGGGAGGTGCTGGAAACAAGGTGAGGCGGATTCTGCGGCGCCTGTACTGCAAAAAGCTACTGTCATGTTCAGCTGGATGACTTTCACATAAATTAAACCGTGTAAAATCTCACCTGTAGGACAAGTGACGCATGACCACAGTTCTGAAATCCTGCTGCTGTTTATTCAATAATCTCTGCAGATCATCCAGCTTGTGGAGGGGAAAGCTTCTGCTTACGTCTTCGCTAGTATAGGGTGCAAGAAGTGGGACACATGCGCTCCGGAGGCCATTCTACACGCCGTTGGAGGTAAAAACACTTGAATGGAAAAATGCGTCCTCTACTGGGCAAATGTGAATACAATCGCCCTAAATCTACATGTTATCATATTCTTTCCTTGTGCAGGTAAACTCACTGACATCCATGGCAACTCATACCGCTATGACGCTAATGTAAAGCACATGAATACTGCTGGGGTTCTAGCAACGCTACGGAACCACGAGTACTACGCCGGCAGAGTACCACAGTCAGTGCTGCAAGCCCTTAAATCAGATCAAGGTCTGTCTTAAGTAGGAAACACACATATGATCCTTCTGTTGAGCCGAGAAATCACCTCTAATAAATGTATTTGTACGTTTTATGTCTTTAATTTAATTAGATTACACTCACTGTTTAATCCAGTGTACAAATATTAACATGCAGCAGTTACTGCATGGACGGAGTAGTTTGTATTATTCAGCATCCTTTAAGTCTTGTATAACAAGAAACCAACAGAGAGCAGGCTCAACAACACGTCCATTTATTTTTTATTCACTCATTGAATCCAAACTCTGCTTAACATTAATGACTTGGAAGTGATTCATGGGGCATAATTTAATAATTTAATAGCGACCAAGTGGAACAATACTAAAGAAGTAGCAATATTGCCAACAAAGTGTGTCAACTTGAGGATTTGCACGTCTTTACAGCATCGTGATGACTGAAGGTCGAAAAATTACCACTGAGAAATTATTAAAAATAATTCTTTTTGAATCCTGTGCTGTAGATCAGCTCTGCTTGTTCTTCAGTTATTCACCTTCTACTTTTCTACATACACACACACCGGCTGATAACACTCCAGTCCAGCTTTTGTATATGAATGTCCCAGTAAAGGTACCTGTTCACTGAATGTTTTATTGGTCTCCACAGAGGAATCACATTCCTGGGTCAAAAGGAAACTCATAGCAAAGTCAAAGATGTGATGCTGAAAGGACAAATCCCAAACTCTTTGGATAGTGTGACTATTCGCTATAGTGATGAGATGACCACACTTTTACAAATGTGTCCTGTGATCTTCTCATGTAAAGTAAATGAGCTGATTTCGTAGAATCCATTCCTTTGAGCAGTGTACTACTTCATCCGATACGAAGGGCCGGTGGCAGTAATTATTTAAATTACATGCTTTAGTCAAGGTGAGATTATTTTGGCTCTGTGGTCTCTCACAAGCGTGCGTTCGTTCACAACATCATGACGGGCAGTTCTTATTTTAATGTTACAGAATGGACTGAGTAGTCCAAGCAAAGGTTGTACCATGGCATCAGAGAAAGGAAACGTAAACACCATTCACATGTTCATAGAAATACCCACAGGACAAGCATAAACCACTCCTGCAGCCTCGGTTGAAACATGAACAAGCGGACGGAGAAGAGGCTGGAGTGTTTGGGGCAGCTTGCAGGGACGTGGGCCAGACATCTGCTGGGGGAGGAGGAGGAGCGTCAGGGCCGCCCGCTCACCTCTTTTTCGGAGCCTGAGCGGTGCGAGGCGGGGTGACGGGGCGGCCCGCGTTCACCCCTCCATACTGGTACTTGGCTTTCTTCTCTGACGGCTTCAGGATCTGAAAGACAGGAGGGCGGTAGTAACAAACACACCAACAGAACATAGTGTGAATCAGGATGGATGCAACAACAAACACAGAGCTTTGCGTACCTGAAAGGAGCACATGAGGGAGTCGTCCACGCTCATCATGCCGCCGGCGTTGTCAAACTCCCCGCAGTAGTTGGGGGCAGAAAACAGCGTCACCAGCTGTCGTTTGGCAAAGAACTCGTAGCCGTCTTCAACAACCTGGGAACAATTTGGTCAATTCTAGACTAGAAGGCACTTCGTTAATGTTTATATTTAGTTTCCATAGAGGTAGTTATCTCTGTACATCTTTAGTTGCATTATGCATTAACAGGTGAGGTTTTAATTTGTGACCAAGTCTACATTCAAGCCAAATTATATGATCACTTATTAATCTGCCTTTAAGGGAAAACACTGTGCATCACAATTTGCATTTTTAATGAAGTTGCCAGTAATTTTAGTAATTTGTGTGAGTATTTCATAGTTGCATCTGCATAAATCATGAAATAGATCTTTTCAGTAAACTTCTGTTTGACATTTAACCTGTTTCTATAGTATAGAACAATAGTAGCAGTGTTACCTGATGTGCTCGGCAGATGAGATCCAGGTCGTGGCGGTTAAGGAATTTGCTGACCACATCGGCACCGAAAGTGAAGGAAACCCCACGATCGTTCTCTCCCCAACCCTGGACGTCTTTGTCGGGGTCTGACCATAGCAGGTCACACAGCAAACCTAGGACAGGTCAGAGCCGTTAATTAGCCAAAAATGTCCCACACAGGTAGATAAGACTTTATGTAGACTTTTCATCGCCAGCATCCTGTAAGCACGGCCCTGATTAAACGATGCTGGTGTCCTACTGAAGACAACATGTAAAGGACGGACAGCTGATTGAGGTTGTAGTTCATTAAAATGAAGTGGTAGGTAGTGAAGGACTGACCTGTGTCTGGGACGTCAGTGGGTCTCATAATGCGTCGAATTTGTTCCATTGACTGTAGATCAGGTGAGAGTCCTGATGAGAAAAGGTCACACAGCGTGAGAATGAAGATTTAAATGGATGTCCTCGCATGTTCTACACACAAATCACTATTCACTAGAAGGATGTTTTTAATTTACTAAATTTATTTTAGAAATTAATTAGTAGCTACTTTCTCCATACCAAATATTAATTTATCTCCTTGATACACATATAATTAAAACTCCCAAAAAATCAGTTCATTTGAGTATTTTTACGTTGGTGCTTGAAACTAAAGTAATTTAAAGTCTTACTTGCACGTTAACCTCAATGTCTGTATGTACGGAACACAGAACATTTTGAATTAGCTGTTAAAAAATCCTCTAGGTGCAGACTGGTTACACCGATAATACGTTAGTTACACAACAGATAATTTGGAGACCTCCATGGCAGCAGAAGATCTTCTCATCGATAATTGCAGCAATGGGTAGGCAATTAAAACAGTCTGTGAACGTCTTCCAGAGCTTTATGTTGAACCTGCGTTTGCCTGAGGAAAAAAGAAAGAAAAGTGGTGGAGAAAAAGCTAATCACATAGTTTGTTTAATACAGAAACATAAATCATACGAGTTTTGATCTTTGGGTTTGTCCCCGTAGGATGAATTTATGAATGTTGATGCAGCAACACAGCTGTGCTTTCCAACTTACACTCATCATAGAAGCCGTAGATGCGATTGATGGAGGCACACTCGTGGTTCCCCCTGAGCAAGAAGAAGTTCTCTGGGTATTTGATCTTGTAAGCCAGCAGCAGACAGATGGTCTCCAGCGACTGCTTCCCTCTGTCCACGTAGTCCCCCAGGAACAGATAGTTGGCCTCTGGTGGGAAACCGCCGTACTCAAAAAGCCTCAACAGGTCTGTGTACTGTCCATGGATATCACCTGGAATTGTGTGTGGAGTTTCACCAATATCACAAGTTCAGCATTTCGTCATCTTAGTGAAAACATTAACTTGATTTCTCACCACAGATTTTGAGCGGAGCCTCCAGTTCCAGCAGGATCGGTTGACTGAGGAATATCTCTCTGGACTTGATGCAGAGACCCCGAACCTCGGCCTCTGTCATCTGCACGACCTTCCCCGGGCGGCATCCTCGCACTGCGAAGATGAGTGCGTATGGGATAAATCAGCACAAATCTTTAAACAAAATTAGTGGCAGGGTGTGATCGCGTCTTCTGTCTTTCAGCCGTGGGGTTTGTCATAGTTTTTTTACATTTGCACCACTATGCACCATTAAAAGAGCTGACCATCGCCTGTGCTAGTGGCCAGACATGCTCTTTGCTTTAGTCAACGTGAGTTGCTATGACCTGGCAAGTACAGACTGAACAGCTCGTTGGCTCAGCTGGAAGCGTGTGAGTAAGTGGGATGTAGTCCAGCAGAAAGCTTCATGTTCATAGTCCACACATTAGATGGAAGCGTATTTACTGCGTCTCATGCAAGTAGGGCGATAATAAGAAACATAACAATGACCAGAAATGTGCTGAGAGACTTACTGTAAAAAAAACATACGTTTTTCTGTTTTAGAAAAGTACAGTTAATCCAAATCACAGAAAGGGTCAACATTGACTAATAATTTAAACGTTTTATTTCAACGAAGCCAGTTTTTCGTAATCCTACATTTGTATTTGTCCCGGTTGTATAAAAACAAGTTAAGTTATATTGTTATAGTGCCAAAAAGAGAAGAAATCTCCGGATGGAACGTCTGCTGCGCAGCAGGGGGGCGTGTCCGAGCGACTTTTCGCGCTACCTTCCATCACGACGAGATCACCTAACGTTACTTAGCAACCACAACATTCCCTGGTTCTATGTGCTCATTAATAAATGCCAGAACGCACGAGCCAGCCCTTCATCACGTTAATGCCAAGACTTTACGTAGTTAGATGTATTTTTCCTCCACCAGCGTGAGTTAGCGACGTTCGCGAGCAGGGAGCGACCGTGGCTCCATGACAACGCCGCCATCGCTGCACCTGGAGCGGGGAGCGCGTCGGAAACATGACGGTCCGCAGCTGAAGCCCCAAGAGGCGTCTTTCTGACCGGACACACAGACATAAAACGCCGCAGCGCTGCACGACTGTACCTTCCAGGAGCCGAGAGATGAGGCTGTCGACGTTCAGCTCGCCTTCCGCCATGTTTCTGCCCAGGAAGTGCGTCCCGAGCGCAGCCACGAGAGGAGCGACGGTCAGCGGCGTCTTTACTCCTACAGTCACCTCACGCTTATTACCCAAACTTAGTCACTCACTGTCAGAGTATTACTCCCAAACATATCTGAACCATTTGTTACGAAGGTTAGTGTTGAAATGATAACAAACACGTTTTCATTAAAGCCATTCAGGACCTATAGGGGCTCACATCAAAATAAGGAAACAAATTGTAATTTCTGTGCAGCTCAAGTTGGTGCTAATTACAGAACAGGTGCATTATAGTAGTTTTATTTCAAAATAAATACAAAGAGAACCGTACAAAACATCTGCATTCATGGATAAGATCATCTGCATCAGATAAATTAACATGGAAAATGCAGCACAATGTAAACGCCAGTATTTTCCCTGTGTTTTGTACCAGTGGGCAGGATAATCTGTTGTTACATGTGTGAGTGCTGTCGTTTTCAGCACTGGATTCAAGATTCAAGAATGTTTAAAGTGTTTGGATGTTGCTACTTGTGCTCAAATCTGTTTTCTGCCCTCTAGTGCTCTTACACTGACGACTGCATTAAAAAAGTGTGCTTTGGGTATTTTTCATTTCTGACTCGCTGCCCACTTTGTTTTTCCCACGCTGACAGTAGGAGAGAATTATCCAGGCAGCCGTAACACCAGCCAGTAAACCCACGACTCCCACGACCGCTGGCACCCACACGGGCACAGAGGAGGAGCACTGGGCTACAGGGAGTGTTGGGACAGAACCAGAACTTGTTGTGGAGATGTGTGGAGCAGCGGTGGTGGTGGTCACCGGAGGACTGGGTAAGCTGTTGATCTTAGTGAAGATGAAGGGATGTGACTATGAGAAAGACAAGATAGTTCAAATTAATAGAAATGTCAAGGCTATTTTCTATAAATCAGACGTAATATTCAACATTAACATACCTCAGAGGGACAGTGAATCTTGGAGCGATCGTAAGTAAAGTTGTTAGAGGCTTGTTTCCTGCCTACAGGCTCTAACTGTGAGGACGGAAAACGATAGTCAAACGAAACGACAGCACTTAAAAACAGCGTTGGTTTGGTTCTGCCTTGTTGCTTGTTACTCACCATGTTGTTCCACAGGGCGATGGCCATCTCAGCGTGAGCTTTCTCACTGATGTGGAAGCAGTCGACAGAGAAGAAGCTTGTGTCAGCCTCCCCGTCCTGGCGAATAGGTTGTGACTTCAGTAAGGCTGCATTTTATTATTTGAATGCTTACGCTGATGCATTTGTCCATGTAACTTACTCCAATATGGGGAATAAAGAAATTGTGTAGAAAGGGCTGAAGGACAACAGCAAAGTCTTCTTTTCTATCATAACGATCTCCAGACACGAGATACTGGATCTCAGCCTGGGGAAACGAAAGCACACTGGAGCAATAAGAGAAACCGAGGGAGACACATCTATTTGAAAAAAAAAAAAAAGCTTTTACCTGGTACTTTTGATTGATTCGCTTTATCTCCTCCAGCTCTGGAGAGTTTTCAGTTGGGTTGATAACACAGGGACAGCTGTTCCTAAAAAAACATTAGTAATAGCAGGTAATGCATCTACTCAGTAGCTCTAAGGCCTCTTGTCATATATTTACTGACTTAATATAAAACAAACCTCTGTAATAGCGAACAGCCCAACGTGTTCTTCTTCACGTTTTTCAGTGGGTCTATCTGCACAATCCCCACAACATTAACCAACAGTCTCGGTACCTGCAGACACAGAGAGAGTAGAGAGGCAGCACGAGTTACACTCAGCACAGTAAAATGTGATTAACTAGAAAAGCTTTAATGTAGCTCACCTCATTGTAAAGCATGTCCAGACTCAGCATAAGATTGTGACTGTAATTCCTAGGTGACAGATTATTCTACAGAAATATAGCAAGCAGACATTTTAGTAAAAGCATTTAAAAATATTTATGGGCTACATGCACATTTTAAAGGACACTTACTTGATCTATGCAGTAGGTACAAAGATCATTTCCCCCAATAAATATTGTGACGAGTTTCCAATCTTTTTCAAAATTCACCTCCTGAGTGGCAGATGCAGAGCATAAGGTTGAAAGAAGGCAGCACGATTAGCGTCGTCGAGCATGTGGAGACTACGAAGGTTCCTGTGTCGCTGCAGTCTCACCTTGTTTTCCCTCATGGCCTTGATGAGAGCCTGTACCTGCACTGGAATGTCTCTGTAAAGCAGCAAACCCAGGTTTAATGTGTTAGGCAACAGATAGTGTGTTGTACTCGAGGAGAAATACGAAATGTTCACATACAAGGCCTTAGCTCCAGGTACAGCCATGTTGAAGTCCTTCTGCACTAAGCCCAGACCTCTGGAGAAGCCCTGTAGGGAAGGGTTGAACTTCTTCAAGATATCTGAGGAGATGGATACAAAACTAAGATACAGTGGAAGCGACTGGAAGCCTCAAACTAGAACCTTTTATTTACTGCCTTAACTGAGACAGATTTAGGTTTTATGCAGCAACAAAAACGCACTTGGTAGAGTAGTAACCGTGTCCAGAGTCTTATCTCCTCCAATGCTGCAAGAACAAACACACACAAGATCAGTGTGGTTTTCCACACGTAGCGGTTAACGTAGATGGTGGAAACCCTGCAGATGTGTTCTACCTCCATGATACTCCTTTATACTCTGTACTCAGGTCAAACAGGGTCTTTGCTTTGGCACCGGTGCCTGCCTTCAGACAAGGAACAGGAACCAGTCAGAGCTATAGCAAACTACAGCAATATGAATATGAACATATTCACTCATTCATTAGCTTCTTGTGCTGTGAGATGAGACTTACTGTTAAAGAATCTCCCAGTGCTGCCACCACCTTAATGTCTGCTGGTCTCAGCTTGTGAACTAGATGTGGTAGAAATACGCTTTGGTCAGTTTTCTGCAGTTTAAAGCCACAATACACAACAAATGAGTGTCGTGAAACATAATCCAGATCACAGCTGGTTCTGTCGCAGTTGAGCCACCAAGTCTGTTTCAGCTTGGTACTACACATATTATGGACAGAAAGGAGGTTGTGTCTCACCAGATGTTGGCACGGTGTCAGATGGAGTAAGGTCCACACAGGAGAAGTCACTGCCCCAGTTCTGGACGGACAAAATGACGAAACATTGGCCGTTTATCATGTAGCAATTTGCTTAAATGTCTTTTGTGATTGCAGTTAGTAGCAATTGTTATACAGTCAAAAATAAATGTGTGTCAGCCATAAGTATTGAATACTAAAATAAAAAGAAGCAAGAACTGACTCATTTACTTAAACATTATTTATTACTTTACTAGAAGATCAACATTAAATGCTTACTGTATTAGGCCCAGGTGTTGGGGAGGTACTAGCATAAATGTAATTGCTGTTGTTATACGTGCGAATATATGGTGAAGTCTGCAAACAGAGGAAGTAATTGTATAGTATCTTTATGGATACACTGGTAAAAAAGGCAGAAGATTAGGAAAGAGACAGGAAGTAGCTGTGACATCAGCTGTGACTTCTGCTCATTCACATCCATCGCTAACACTGATGGTTTAACACTCTCTTACCTTGGTTGGACATTTCAGACTAATGGGTGTGGAGAAATCCTGCAGCGACGTCTTATTGCCCAAAGGTTCCAGCTATGAGAACACAAGCGTCACTGGGAGTGTCCACGTCAAATCTAAGTCGAATACGCCGAGTTCGTCCGTCAGTAACATACCATGTTGTTCCACAGGTAGCGAGCCATCAGCGTGTGGGCCTTCTGGCTGAGATGGAAGCAATCTGCGCTAAAGAAGGAGCGATCGGGGCGTCCGTCCTGCGGAGAGTAGGTGGTAATGACTGGTTGGCAACAGAGCTGTACGTGCTGGGACTTGGCCTATGGTGCAGGTCTTTGAAGGTGCTGCTTGATATTGACATAGCTCAGTTACTGACCGACAGTCTGGGCAAAATGATTTCTCTGAAGAACGGCTGGATGACCACAGTGAAGTCGGGGCGAGTGTCATAGCGGCTTGACTCCACGAGCTCGTACAACAAACGCTAGAGCAAAGAAAGAGAAGGCGTCAGTATGAGGATGGACTGTTACACATTCAAAGCGTGGGTTCGTGGGTCCTTCCTACCTGGTAGCTTCTGTTGAGGTCCTCCAGCATGTGAAGGGCTTTAGAGTTGGGCTTTGGTAATAAAACACAAGGACACAGGATACTGGCCAAAAAAAACAATGGTATTATACCACTGCTTATGATTTAATATTAGAGGACAATTAAAGAGAGCAGAGCTGCTAAGGTCGTAATACTCACTTTACCAGCCAGCTTGGGCATTTAAGCGACTTGTCCATGTGCATTTCTCTCAGTGGAATAATATGGAGAGGCTCTATTAAGTTTACCAGAGCTCGAGGTACCTGACGGAGATGAGGTCAGTTAAACATTTGCCGTCAGAAAGAGCAGCGTGTGCCGGTTTTATTCGCCTCTACCTCTTTGTGTAGATAATCAAGGCTGTCGCGAATGTTGCGCATATAATTTTCCACAGAGTAAAGAAGCTGAGAACAGAAGGAACGTGAAGAACAAGTCAACTGTGCTGTTTGTGTGTGTTTTGTGTGAGATGATTTTCAGTAGCACTCACAGAGTTGTAGCAGTGGTCACACAGGTCATTTCCACCAATAAAGATGCTTATGACCTTCCAATCTGATGCAAAATCAATCGTCTGTAAAGAGGAAATAACGCAGGCATTGTTTCAGTGTGAATCAAATTCTATGTATGTGTGTTTTTAAAACCTTTGCAAACAGAAGAAGAACAGGTAACAAACCGGGTCGTTCTTCATTCTTGCCACCAGGGCTCGGACCTGAGATGGGATGTCTCTTAAAACACATAATTTGATTAATATTAAATATCACAATGAAACCGCATTTGGTTTGGCACTAAATCTCCTGTCACACAGCATTTCTGTATTTTAATGTGTCTGTGCAGCATAAATCATGTAACCTGGACAGAAGACGCCTTTGAAAGGACTCACTTGCTTTTCGCTCCTGCTACAGCCTGGTTGAGCGAAGCCCAAGCGGTGTCCTGGTTGCCCGCACCCAGAGAATATCCCGTCAGGTTGTGATTAAAATACTTCAGAATGTCTGTTAGAACGAAGATGAAAACTTAGTATAACGTGTTTCATTTCGATTATCGCGCAGCGGTTTTGGTCCCTGTGGAGCAGTAAGTTATGAGCGTGAGACTCACTGGGCAGAGTGGTGACAGTTGTGAGGTTTTCATCTCCTCCGATACTGGGGACAGAGAACTCCGGTAAATGAACGGATGCCTGCAGTGCCACGTTCAAGCCGACGCAGCAAACAACATCCTCACTCACCTCCAGGATAAACCTCGGTACTGGCGCAGGACGTCCAGGATGTTGCTGGGGCTCGACGCAATACCGTTTCCTGCCTGACGGACGATGACAGTAACGTGGTGAGTAACACAGCTGTTCAGTGTTTACGCCGTAGATCCCTCTCCTCCTGCTGTCCATTATACTCCCCAATGATCTATTCTTTCATTTTATGATATTACATTGGCTTATTTAGATTATGAGGCTGTTTTTTTAAACAAAATCACTCACAGTCAAAGAATCTCCCACAGCAGCCACGACTTTGATGTCTCCAGGCCTGAGTTCATGAACTAGAAAAACAAAGAAGTATTAAGAGCTTTATACAGTATCATCGTTAAGGAGAAGAATTCAGTGTCATAGTATATTAACATTTAGTTCTTTTTGTCAAGTAAAAAGTCCTTTAGGCATCTGATAAATGTTAAACTACTGTAAGGTTGGTTGGCCATGACAATTTAGGTTGTGAACCTCAAATGTAAAGCATCTTACCTGACGTGGGGATGGATAAAGAGGGGCTGAAGTCCTCACACGGCATCTCTGTGCCTGTGAACTGACCCGACACACAGAGCAAACCTACAGTCAGGACTAGACAGGAGGTAAATAGTGCACCTATGACCTGCATTTGGCTCAACACTAGACAGTACTCACTGGGTGGAGGAGAGGTGAGCCATCGCCGTGGCTATATGAAGGAGAGTTTACCTCCGTCCTCAAGAAGGGCCGGTCCTGGGGGAGGACGACAGATAGAGGGAGGAGAAATAAGGAGGCGCTGCTGAGATAGTGAAACCAGTTTAAAGACAAACTAAATGGCTTCGTGGCCCAGTTTCTCACCTCAGTTGGACATGGCAAGACGACAATCTGTCCGCTGCCGTCTGTGTTATGTTGACCCGCCGTCGGCTGCAGCTGTAAGACAGAAGCCTCTCTGTGACACAGGGAACCTTGATTCTATGTGTGTTTGTGTGAACGGGACATTTTTAAGCAGGTTTAGTTCTCACCAGGTTTGTCCACATCTGCACCATCAGCTTATCAGTTTGCTCTAACGTTAACTCAGAGAGAGGCGTCCCAGTCTGTTGATAAAGTACAGCAGTAATGTTCAGTATTCTAGATAAGACGGTACGTCATCGGTTCCTGCAGTGGGACTAACAGGACTGTGTGCCTGATACTGTACTGAACGGCATTATCTGGGAAGATAAGACTCTTTGGCTGTTGTTAACATTTGACTTTTTGCTCAGAACATCTGACACTGAAGGGATAGTTAGCTTTTGATTGTCCAGCAAGTAGTTGAGTTGATAGCAAGGAGTTTTCTGTTAAGCGTGTTTCTGGTGCCATTTGGATTTTTGGATTGTGTACTATAATATGTGTGGAGGTTAGGGTGGATTTATCCTGGAGTGCTGGCATCAGCTCGGTCTCACTCACAGCTGCTGATGCAGCATCTGTGATGAAGGGAGCGTCCTGCAGAGTGACAATGAAGCCATCTCTGTCGCCGTACCAGTGCTTCTGTGCCATGAGCTCGTCCAAAGACGCCTGGTCAATACAGAATAACAATCACAACTCTGCAAACGCTCACATTAATGTTCACATTTCAACACCAGTGTAAATGAGCAAAGGGCTGAAGAGACTCAAACCTGCAGAGCTTGAGTCAGCACGGCTCTTAGAAGTCTGACCTCTCCTTCAGTGTTTGATTCCAAACAGGGACACATTCTGCCAATAAAGCAGGCTCAAAATTTGTCTCATGATTTATTTGGTTTTTCAGTAAATTATGAATAGAAGAAAGGCGTAAAGATGTAAAGATTCAGCCTTGTGATCGTCCATATGTGTCACTTTGGACGGTAACAATTTTGGTAAAAGATCATTTTCCAAGCGTATATTTGTACATCACTCTACAGTTACTGTGTAAATATGTGTGATCTACTTTGATGTAGTTTATCAGTTCAAGTGTATTAGTTCAGTCCTTCCCTGTTTGTTGTGTTTTCTGTTTTTATGCTTAGAAGAACATTAATCCAAACTATGTTTTGTATTTTAAACCAGTGGTGACTTGGCAAAGTCAACGTACCTTCTATGGACACTGACCGGCTCTGCATCCCATAAAGCAACACTGACAACGGTCCGCTTCAGCTTTCACACAGTCAAGTGACAAGGTAAATGTGTAAATGTTTGGTAACACAGTGATGGTGCATGAATGGAAGATATCGTACGTGATGTCACACCTGAGTGTGAAGCAGCTGAAGAGCATCATCCACCTCTTTAACGGCTGCTTTAACAACAGGCTGGAGCTGCACACACAAAAACACAAACTATGACATCACTGTTTTAGCACGAAAAGCACATCACCACTATTTATATACTACCTGCTGCTGCTCACAGGCACAGAGCTGATCCACCTGAACAAAGAGAAGAACCAGCTTCCAAGAATCCTATTATTCAAGCACAAACACTCACGTCAACCTCTTGTAGGCTGATTTATACAGGTCAGCGACGTTGAATAGTTCTGGAAGCTACCTTATTTTTGTGGAGATGTAGAGACACTTCCTTTGCCTGCTCCACCAGAGTGCTACACAACACAATACAGATCAAGGATGTTAAATGGCTGGAGGTGATGCGAACTCGTGGTACTGTAGGTCAGAAGGTAACTTCTGTACCTGCGTGGACCAGAATGAGCACCGTACATGTTTGTTTCATCTGGGAGACGACTGATCAGTGCAGGATTGAACAGGGTCATCAACTCTGATGGAAGGAAAGTGGGAAGAAGCAGTGAACTCAAACCCAGATTCTCTTAATCTGTAGTAAATCAATAATGAAATAATGAAATGAAATGCAAATGACACAAAAACTAACTAGCAGCTGCTCAAAAATCTCTGCTTTTAATTTCTCAAAAGTACTTGATATTATATTATATTTAGAAATATGGGAAGACATATACGACAAATCTACATGCACACTTAAAAAACAATTTACGATCCACCACATTCTCTGTAATTAAATACTTATCTAACTATAAACTGCAGACTCCACTGGTTATAAAAGCGTATAATAAAGTACAATGTTATTATTACTGCCACCTTGCTGCTTTGTTTAAGTCAGCATATCTGTTTGAAGTACAGGCAGTACTTTGTCTTCCATGAAGCAGATAACAGATAAGAGCCTGGTGTGTAAAGCAAGTGTATTAGTGTTACTGTTTCAAATGACCACAGATATTGTAGGTATCAGTGCACAGTAGTATGAGAGAAGTGCATGTAAACCTTCGTAGATGGTTCATTCTGTGTACACCTGTTTTATAAGACAAGTGGAAGCAGCAAGGAATCAACAGTCCCTAGAGTTCAGCAAATCACCTCCATTCATCTTTTATATTCATCTGAGGCAAAAATGACTTTTCGACTTTAAGTTGTGACAACATAAAAACATATGACCCACGTTGAATAAGGACAAACGAGTTACACTATAAACAACAAGAAACAGGTTTGGAATTTACCGCTGAGTCTTGACACCACCAGAAGCAGCTCAGTGCTGCAGTGAAAGACAAAAAATGTGATTATATCCCTACAACCATTTTGATAAAGCAACATGGGTGAAGCTTGGTGGTGCTGTGTGCTCACCTGTGTCCAACGGTGGAAAGCACTGCCACATCTGACGGCCTGACGCTGTGAACTTCAGAATCATTGGAAGTAACATATTGCATCAGTGGTGAAAGACATTTTGATCGTTAAATTATTATTAAGTTAATGTACAGAACGAACTGCACAGAAAAGGATGCAATAGTCAGATTTACCATGAACAGATTGATAATTGTGAAGCAGTCTTCAAGTCAAGTAGAATCACATTTTTATATGCACAGAAATCCACTTTTAACAATTTTACATTTCCATAAAATTTGCCTGACTCACCATTTGAAGGAGGTGATGGAGAAGGAAACACGTGGGTGCAGGGAAGTCCTGTTGCTGAAAACACAAGGAGAAAGTAGTTATATACTATTTACTCTTACTATTTAATATTTTGGGGGTTTGGATTGTTTGAAAATATTAGGATAATCATGTTCCTGATTAGTTAACCTGTGATCCACATGACACCCAGCAGTAAGATCAATGCGAGCTGAGAGAACATCTTGTTTCCTGCAGCCCAACTTCCTTCCTTCCTGCTCTCTATGTGATGGTCAGTCATCTTTTTATAACAGGACCATTTATACCATATGATAAATATGCACAGAGGGGAGGGACTGACCTGCTCGTCCAAAGGACGTGGCCGTAACGTTTTATAATGAAACAATGGCACTGATAAGGTCAGAAGGAAGCTTCATTGTAATACTCCAATGAGTGTGAACTGCAGAGGGTTAATGTTCTTCTAGCGCTTTGGACGTTATCTGTGAAAATTATTGTCAGTTTCAACTTCAGCTGTAATTTGGTCAAATTAAAAACAGAATGTAAAGTATGAGGAGTCTAATGTGACTGAAATGTGAGCCTGCGCTGTTTTAAATGATAAAATTAACGGCGACAGCAAGACACAAGCTGCACAATGAATTCTAGCATTTCTCTGTTCCCCTTTCTCTCTATTTCTCTAGACATGTTAGTTTGGTGTAAAGACGGACTCTGGCAGGAATCAGCATTTTACTTGGGTCACTAAACTGTATGTGCTGTCTCTTGATCACGTGCTGTGATTTAAAATGATCTTGGGTAAAGCAATAAACCTCATCAAACTGATGATTCATATCCATTATACTAGTTAGATCAGTTTTGGTTTGATGTACGGCTTATATGTGTTTGGTTGACAGTGTAGAGTCTGACATATGTCTTTGAAAACGTATTGTGTATTACGACAACGCAGTAATTTACCATCAGTATAAGTCCTTACTACTGCTACTTAGATAAAAACGTGTTTTTCATAACAGCGGTACTTCAGTGCTGTAAACCTTGACTATACGTTATCTGTACTCTGATTGTGGAACTGATTGATCGTCAGGAGGAAGGTCAAAGAAAACTACAGTATGTCCCTACTGTCCTGAAGTCATCAACTGCAGACTTTAATGCTGCTCCCTTCCTGTCAACAGAGGTACTTTATGGCATATGGTACAGAAACACATTTAATTGATTTATACAGGTAAAGTTCAGCCTGTGAAATAAAACTGTCAATCCTTGATCAAGTTCTTTCGTTTTAGCTTCCAGCATATCCCTAGTGTTGCAGAACTTCATTATGAACACTGTCAATGACCCAGACAGAACTGTAGTCCTGATAGGAGGCCTTGCTGCCTTGATAGGCTGTTATCTTCCCTCAAGGACAGTAACTCTGCATGAACCCCCTGCTGAAGAATGGTTTTTATCTTCCTTTTTAATGCCAATCCCTGAACAGATTAGTGGAGCTGAACAGTCAGTGCTGTAGTTACACCTGCGGGTATGAAAAAGTAAGTTAAAAATTTTTAAATCAATTAGGAGGTTGTTTTTTTTCCACAAGTAGGTCTGTTTATATCTATATATATCTCTTTATACATAAGTCTCACTAAAATAATAATAGTATGTGGTCAAAAACACGTCATAGTATAGTATGTCATCAAAAACATGTCATAGTATAGTATGTCACCAAAAACACGTCATAGTATAGTATGTGATGAAAAACACGTCATAGTATAGTATGTCATCAAAAACACGTCATAGTATAGTATGTCGCTAAAAACACGTCATAGTATAGTATGTCACCAAAAACACGTCATAGTATAGTATGTGATGAAAAACACGTCATAGTATAGTATGTCATCAAAAACACGTCATAGTATAGTATGTCGCTAAAAACACGTCATAGTATAGTATGTGATGAAAAACACGTCATAGTATAGTATGTCGCTAAAAACACGTCATAGTATATAGTATGTGATGAAAAACACGTCATAGTATAGTATGTCACTAAAAACACGTCATAGTATATAGTATGTGATGAAAAACACGCCATAGTATAGTATGTCGCTAAAAACACGTCATAGTATAGTATGTCGCTAAAAACACGTCATAGTATATAGTATGTGATGAAAAACACGTCATAGTATAGTATGTGATGAAAAACACGTCATAGTATAGTATGTCAACAAAAACACATCATAGTATAAATGTATGAATAATTGACCATAACAACAAAAGCTTCATAATTACAGAGAAAGGAAACAAGACATTTTTAGACAGTAGGAAATCAACAGAAAGTTTCTTTTTAGTCTGGTGCAGAAACGACTGGACTTAGGAGCCAGGGGAAACAGAGCCTGGCTTCTCCTGCATATCCAACCAACTGGAGAGACAGATCATCAGATAGATTCCTGATCTCTGGATTTCTTTGCGCTCAGACTTTATGTACATGATTTGGCAGCAAATCTATTCAGTCATCTATGAAGATATCTCTCACCCTTGTGTCATTTTAGGAAAGTTCTTAAAACAAGTGAAGCTGTACAAAACGCAAAGGGATGACAAACTACAAGTAGATGTGGAGCAGCATTAAAGTAGATTTACTATTTGGATATAGTATATTGCCATGTATTCTCTTATATACAAATTAATCATTATGTTGCATTAGATTAATCAAACTCAAACTGTAAAGTCTCTCATTCACATTAACAGTGACATATACATATTAAAAAACTTCTAGTACCACTGAAAGGGAGTCGTTTGTGGGAAATAATGCATGTAATATTTTATATACACAGTTCTGAATAAAATGCACAAAGATTGTCGGCCGCATTCAAACTATCCCAGTGAACTGCCCTGACCCCTGGTGATCATTATCCAGAACTGCATCACTTCATAATAATAGTCTTTCTCTTGCTACTCCTTCTTAATACAACATACAATTGACCTATGAAAGATTCTGTATTATTATGGATTAGCCACCTGGGGCGAATGATTAAACAATGTATTTATTCATGCCTGGTGAACATCTGATCACTGGGAATTACAGTAGTCTTGTATATTTCAAAATAAAATCATAATAAAGTTTAGGCTTTAAGAAGACTGGAGTATTCTATACTTTCTGGAAGTCTATATTTACATAGTTGTATGTTGAAAGTGGACTAATCATGCTTTGATTAAGATGCTACTCCATCAAATTTATTCATATAAACTGCACATGACATGTATTTTGAAAGTCATAGTATAGTATGTCACCAAAAACACGTCATAGTATAGTATGTCGCCAAAAACAGGTCCTAGTATCGTATGTCATCAAAAACACGGCATAGTATAGTATGTGATGAAAAACACGTCATAGTATAGTATGTCATCAAAAACACGTCATAGTATAGTATGTCGCTAAAAACACGTCATAGTATAGTATGTCATCAAAAACACGTCATAGTATAGTATGACGCTAAAAACACGTCATAGTATAGTATGACGCTAAAAACACGTCATAGTATAGTATGTCATCAAAAACACGTCATAGTATAGTATGTCGTCAAAAACACGTCATAGTATAGTATGACGCTAAAAACACGTCATAGTATAGTATGTAACTAAAAACACGTCATAGTATAGTATGTCATCAAAAACACGTCATAGTATAGTATGTCACTAAAAACACGTCATAGTATAGTATGTCGTCAAAAACACGTCATAGTATAGTATGTCGTCAAAAACACGTCATAGTATAGTATGACGCTAAAAACACGTCATAGTATAGTATGTCATCAAAAACATGTCATAGTATAGTATGTCGCTAACAACACGCCATAGTATAGTATGTCATGCGCATATAAACTGCGATTTATTTTGAAAGTCCTGAGCGGAACATGCCAGTGTTACTAGTCAGCGCCGGCTTTGTTAAAACACGCCGCCATTGTGGGGCCAGGCTGCATCGATGCCCATTCTCAGTTTCACAACAACAACAATAACAACAGAGGAGACAAGGGATCATTTCTTAGTGCGAGAATAAACACGCAACGGCGGGAGCGAGAGACGTTTCCGTTCTTTAGTCGTTATTCTTCATCCAACGCTGCGAGGTGAGACGTGTAGTTTGTTAGCGAGCAGCTAACGGCTTTAACGGTATTTAACGGTAGCTAGTTGCTAACTAAGTGTCCTCGTTACTTTGAGACGCTAACGTTACTGAGTAGAAGCCAGTAACTTTCATTTAAAACCTGACTTGTATTACGGGAACAGACGCCACAAGGACATTTGTTCGTTCATTTTAGTGACATTGTTGCATTGTGTTAAATGTCATGAAGCTTTTTGTGTCGATGCTGAGTCAAACCGAGTAGCTAAATAATAAAGGGACGTGTGGTTGTGTGGCAGCGTCAATAAAAGCTGTGGGTTTGTTGTCACACAAATGTGTTTCTGTTCAACTTTGACCAGCGTTTTATTTCCGTTTTACTTGTGTTTTATCAGCAGACTCACACTCTCACATGTCAAACTATCTGATGTATAACAGAAGCGTTTTATTTGCTGTCCACTAGGCTTCAGAGCGACAGGATGGGACGTATCTTCTTGGATCACATTGGTGGGACTCGCCTCTTCTCTTGTGCCAACTGTGACACGATCCTGACCAACCGAGCCGAGCTCATCTCCACGCGTTTCACCGGGGCCACGGGGCGAGCGTTCCTGTTCAACAAGGTGTGTGGTGCTGCACATATCAGCTGTCACGTCCTTAGATGCCTGTGGACAGACGTCTGCTTGCTTCCTCCTAGGTTGTGAATCTGCAGCACAGTGAGGTCCAGGACAGAGTCATGCTGACGGGAAGGCACATGGTGCGGGACGTCAGCTGCAAGAACTGCAACAGCAAGCTGGGCTGGATGTACGAGTTTGCCACTGAGGAAAGCCAACGCTACAAGGAGGGCAGAGTCATCCTGGAGAGGGCGCTGGTGAGGGAGAGCGAGGGCTTCGAGCATCTCCCTTCCGACAGCTCCTGAGTCCACCCTCATCGCCATCACGGTGCTCCGCGTCTGCCTACTACAGCTTTTCCTTCCGCAGCAGTGCATGGCCTTAGTTGGACAGTGTGCGTTTGTAAGTAGAGCCACACCAAGATGTTATCACAGGCTGGGTGTTGGCGGGAAGCATTTCTCCCCAACGTGAAACGGCTCAGAGTTTATTCTACGCGGCTTCCCTGCCCATTTAAAACCACCTGCATTGTCAATATGTAGCACAAGGCTGTGATGTTTGTTGTTGGTGCGACAGGATTATGGGGTAGTCAGAGGGACAGGGCTCCCGCAGCCCTTCAAGATGCTCTGACAGGCAGGGGTTGAAATAGCCATGACCTGGTGGAAGCTGACTGTTAAGAATGAAATTCTACAGTGACCCTATACGTTCTTTCCCCAGAGAGTGCTCAGTGCAATACTCTTTTATTTTATTGGCTGTATTATTCCCTAGAATAAAACATCCCTCGAATAATCATTTCTGAATATAACAACTTTACTATTCAAATGACTATATTATCAATTTGGATTTGTTAGGTTTGCTTTATTTTTACCTCATGTTATTTTAAAGGAACAAAGGGACGTTTTAAAGGCCTGGGAAAAGGCCTTTCTCTCATTCACTGTGTTTGTAAACTGCAGTCATTCCCATGTGACTTATTTTCTATTACCATAATATTTAAATTCACATTTGGAAGATCATTTGTGAAAAGGAAAAACTTGTTTATTGTGTTTGTCAAGAAGACATTGTTTTTTGTCAGTAATTAAAATGTGTTATTCATTTGCCGTGTTCTTGTGTGTCAGGTCATAATGTAGTTTCTTTGCCATGGTGATTGATGATTCAGACCAGTCTGACAGCGCATACGTTCCTCCCTGATAACTGTCATGTCAGGAGGTGGGGGAAACCTGTTCCTTGGTCTCCCCCCCTCACCAGAAGTAGCGTCTCCTGTCAGCATCATGTTCATCATCTGTAGCGGGGATCAAACCAAAACCAAATATGTCTCATTTAAGATTCCGGTTGGGTTTACTGTTATTTAAAACTAAAGATTTGTTTTTAATCATAGCCTTTTTACCCAATTTATGCGCAAAAACAACTACTTGCTACCTAGAGTCACGTGAACTAGGCCAGGAATGTCGCGCTATCCAAAACAAACTCACCCTGCGAGTTCGCCACCTCGCACGGCATTGTGGGAAACGTAGGAGGGGCGATACCTGCCAGGAAAGCCAAAATTACATTCTCCCGCTGAGCAGCGTTTGCTCTTAGCCACACGCCTGCAGACTTTGATGGCATGTACCGCGAGCAGGTTAACTGAGTTTCGTGCGTGTCAGACTGACAGGAAGCAGCGCAGCGATGGGCGGCGGTGAGTTTCTGCTGATAGCTGCTGGCAGGGTGGGCTACCGTTAGCCTCGGTGGGCTAACGGTAACTTACGGTGTGTTAGCACCAGGAGCGTGTCTTTTAATTCACACCGAGAACGCTTGAGATTTGTAGTTTTCTAGGCGAAGCCAGAATGAGGCCGTTCGGTACGTAACCAGTCTCTGACTTCACCCTGAGTCCTGATCCTCCGTGTTCGCCCCGTTTGTCCTCAGAGAACGTGAGCGTGGTCTTCAAGCTGTACTGCCTGGCAGTGATGACGCTGGTGGCAGCTACGTACACGGTGGCCCTGCGCTACACCAGGACCATCTCCACAGGTGATCTGTACTTCTCCACGACTGCAGTGTGCATCACAGAAGTCATCAAGTTGGTTCTGAGTCTGGGGATGCTGGCAAAGTAAGTGCTTGTCATTTGTGTGTGTGATGCTCTTATGAGCTCTGACCTTTGCATCTACACCACTTCGTGTTTGTGGACTAAACTAAATCCATCTTCATAGTCATGAAGGCACCATTGTTCTGCTCGATTGTCTTCTAAACACGCTGATGCCTCCATAACCATCGCGATGTGCAACATGTTCTGATAACCAATAACACGAGTTGTGTTTCTGGTTGTATTGTTATGTGACACCTGTTTTTCCGAAGCACTTTCAAGCCTGTGTGATTATATGTAGCATGATGGATTCTCACACAACGCTGCCTCAAGGATTTAACGTCACACACATTCATCAGTGGTTTCCGTCTCTGCTTTTCATTAAATTTTCTCCTCTTTAGTCCTGTTTAAAATATTCAGAGTCTACTAAATAACAAGAAAGACAAACAGCAAATCCTCACTATTAAGAACATTAAGGAAACAACTATCAGCATATGACAACAAGCAAATTCTAAATGTTAACACGCAAACATAATATTTTACATTAATTCTCACAAATGTGCCACATGAGTGACCAGCAGCTTTACAGTAAGGCAGATATAAACAGTAGAACTGATGCAAATATGCATCAGCAAAATGTAAATTATAAAATTAATTACAAGGGGAAACCGAGTGCAAATGTTCAGCCTTGAAATGTCACATAAACTGAGTTTTTGAGACTCTGTGGAACAAGAGCATCGAGTAAAACAAGTAAAAGCGTTTGTCTTTTCTCAATACATACATTTCAAGCAAGACGTTCAACATTGTTGTCATTGTTCTGCTTGTCGTCGTGTGGATTGCTGGAGGACATGTAGTAATTCCATATAAGTGAACCACACGTTCGGTGCTCAAACGTCCTCATTGGTCTGTTTATTCCTCCTCTGCCAGAGAAACAGCAAGTCCATCCAGGCTGAAGAACGCTATAGTGGAACACGTGTTCTTCAGCCCAAAAGAGCTGCTGAAGCTGAGTGTGCCGTCTATAGTGTATGCAGTCCAGAACAACATGGCCTTCATCGCCCTGAGTAACCTCGATGCAGCCGTGTATCAGGCACGTACCAACTGTTTAACTGTCTGGTTCTGATAAGAAGCTTTAGATCAGTAATGTAAAAATAATTACTGTGCAGCACAATGTCCTGAATGCTGGCTCATTTAAATCTGTTGACGTACTCATGTTGACATATTCCTTTGTCATGTTCTGTGTAAAATGATGTTTGCGTGCTGTAATGTTTGGAATCTGTTTAACATATGAGGGTGGATACATGTTGAAAGAAGTATGAATTGGCACTGAGCCTAAACAAAAGCTCCATTTACATTTGCCCTCTGCAGAACTGTGTGTGTCTCCTAGGTGACCTCTAACTGAAATGCGTGTTGCGTTTAGGTGACGTACCAGCTGAAGATCCCGTGCACAGCCTTGTGCACTGTCCTCATGCTGCACCGCTCTCTCAGCACGCTGCAGTGGTTCTCCGTCTTCATGCTGTGTGGGGGCGTTTCACTAGTCCAGTGGAAGCCTGCAGAGGCCACTAAGGTTATGGTAGGGCTCATTTTTTTTCAAAACTGATACTAAACAAATGTACGGGATGTGATAACCATCAGCCTTTATGCCGTGATGTGGCGTAAAACCCCTGCAACCCTGTCTCCACGTCGTGTTTACCATCTGTCTGGCATCAACAATCATTTCTTTCCTCCCAGATTGAGCAAAACCCTTTGATTGGGTTCGGTGCCATCGCTATTGCTGTTCTCTGTTCTGGATTTGCAGGTAAAATTAGCGCTGGAATTTATTAAAACACACATTTTTCATAGTTGTTTATTGCTTTCAAGAAAGGCGTTAATATTAACCTGCACTAACCGTCTCGTCTTCTTCCTGATTGAGGTGTTTACTTTGAGAAGGTGCTGAAGAGCTCCGACACGTCTCTGTGGGTGAGGAACATCCAGATGTACCTGTCTGGCATCGTGGTGACACTTATAGGCGTTTACATGACGGACGGAGAAAAGGTCCTGGAGAAGGGCTTCTTTTTCGGTTACACACCCTGGGTTTGCTTTGTAGTGTGTAAGTATGACATTATCTGAGGAGGTTTTCCATGTCCTCCCCACGTTTTACCTGACGTCGTCGTGTGTGTGTGTTCCAGTCCTGGCCAGCGTGGGAGGCTTGTACACGTCGGTGGTGGTGAAGTACACCGACAACATCATGAAGGGTTTTTCTGCTGCAGCGGCCATTGTTTTGTCAACGGTGGCGTCGGTCGTCCTGTTTGGACTACAGATAAGTAAGCTAGTTTCCTTCAGCTGGTCGAGGAACATGTCCTGATGCCAGGTCATAGTTGATGACTGCTTTCCTCTCATCTTTCCCGTGCAGCGATCACGTTTGCCTCTGGAGCCGTCCTCGTCTGCGTTTCCATCTACCTGTACGGACTTCCAAAGCGAGACACAACTAAGCTGACGCCCGAGGACTCGCACCACGAATCCAAACAGAAACTGATCAGTGTGTGAGCCTCTCATCTGCAGTCTGCCTGGCTGCCTCGGTTCCTGGGGCTGTAACTGTAACTAATCACCAGTGCAGCGGCTCTGACAGTTTTTTTTTTTTTTTTTGGTTCAGTCACTTGAACAGAAATGTTTCTCTGCTGCTTTAATGTAGGTCTGCTTCTTCAGTCCTGCCTCCTCCTACCCACAGAGTACACCAGTAACTTTAATTTTTTTTTTAAAGTTATTTTAAAATGACTCTTTGCGGATCATATGAAGCAGCTGTTGATGTTTCATAGTTCATCTTCAGACAAGTATTAACAGGACTTTGACTCTTATTTTGATGCCCCATGTAGCCGTTGAAGGGGGCGTAAACGTTTCACAACTTAACGTTCGGTGTTTTATATAATGCATTTGTTTTTAAAGCCAGATTTGGATTCAAATCAAGTCAGTGTTAAACGCATTTATTATTTAGGTCTCACAGTTGTCAGTCATCTTCTGACACGGCTGCAGCATGATGTGTTCAGTTATGCCAGGAAAAGGATCCTGTTCTTCTGAGAACTGCAGATGAAATTTAAAACCAGTTCAACCACATTGTCTCTGGCATTGGTATTGTCATTATTACACAACTGCAACACACTGGACCAACTGATTTACAAGCGAAGCCTTCGTAAAAAAAAAAAAAAAAAAGGCATTTTACAGTATGTCCATATAAATAAAGTCCAGCAGAGAAACGTTGAGCGTCACATTTTATCAACAGGTGTGATGCCGAGGATCCTCATCCCACTGGCTAAGACTGAGCAGGCGCCGCTGAACAGTCGAAACCTTGCCTGGAGACATTTTGATTACAATTAGTTTCTGAATCGTCATGATGCTGGGAACCACAGATGATCATTACAGTGAAATGACTAATTGTTTTGACATAAATGTTTAACCAATGATCCAGACCTGCAGCAGAGTCAGTGCAGATGTTAGTAACAGGGGAATAGTCTCTCGCATATTAGTCTTAATGTCTTGTAGGGTTTTCCAGATTGTATCGTTATGTAATTGAGTATTCTAGGTTCTACCTGTGCCACGTCCTGAGGGCTTCCTTTCACGGGCAGCTCTCTGTGTGCTGAGGCCACCAGGTGGCTGAAAGACAGTGATGAACACCTGAGTACACATCTGGTTAATATGTCTTCAGTGAGTCAACACTGAACTGTCCCTCAGGACTAACATCCTGCCACGTACCTCAGCTTCAATAAAAAGTTGACCAGGTGTTTGGGTTGCAGATCCTGGGCGGACTGGTACAACACCTCATCGTAGCTGAAGTCAGGTGTTATATGACAAGTGGAGCAAATATTGATACAACAGTAGGATGGTGACAACGCTCAATCATAAATCATGTGGAGGACAGGTTATTAGTACTTTGCTTACCGAAGGAGGTGCTGCAGGATGGAGATGCCCGTCAGCTCACGAAGAACGGATGCATCGAATGTCGCTGCTTCCAGGTCTTTATTCCTTTGTATTAAGCTGCAGTAAGACAATTGTAATTTACCAGTTTTGTACATGAACATATAAGCTGTAGTTTTGTTTTGATGCCTGAGTTGCCAAAAGCAGCAGCTGAACACAGACCTGCAGAGTCGAGCGTGCGTGTACTGAAGGAAGACACCGGTGTCACCCTGAGCCTGCAGCATCCTGTCCCAGTCGAACTTGTAGTCGGCCTGAAGGGGACCTTTAAAGTCCTGAAAGCGTCGGCGTAAAACGTTAAAAAGGAGAATTACGCTTAATCACAGTGTCATTCAATCTGTCGTTGTGTAGCTTACCTGGACTATTAGCGCACTGATTCCCACTTTCTCTGCCGTGTCCGCGGGATTGTCCATTTCCTTAGTTGCTGTGGAAACAGGGTCATTTTTTTTTTTTAATGCTGCCTTTTTAAACAGATGCAACATGAGTCCTAGACGAGATACAGTTCTTTGGTTTTAGGAATGGAAATTTGCATTGTGCTAATAAAATATCCTAATATCACTATTAATAATCTAAACCTTTTTACTTTTATAGTAATCAGGTTATTATTCTCTTCTAGCTTCTTTGAGATATGCATATTTGAAACTCCAACAGAATTTAAGAAAAGTCTGACTATGAGCATCTGACTCCATATTTACACTGCACAGGCCAGTTTAGACCAGTTGGACCAGCACTGACATCGTTTTACTGGCTCTTGTGTGTTTACTGTAACCAGGCGAATCTCGTGTAACAAGCTTTACTTTTTGATCGGCTCATGTTGTGGAGCATCCTGGTCCGAGCTTCGTCCAGCACGTCCTCCAGAAACACCACCTCACCAGTCCGAGTCTTCATGCCCTGAACCAGACCAAAGGGCACATGCTGACACCTGCAACCGATAGAAATATCAGTCACTGCAACAGTAAAAGTAAAGTAATTACAGAGTTGAGAAACTATTGTAAAGATGATGCAGATTTTTCATCACAGCCTTAGATAATTTTACTGCTCTACCTTTAAACCATGACCATCAACAAACCATCATTTACACAGTGTGTTTTTCTGCTACCTGTCGGCCCAGGAATGTCCCATAGCGAGCAGGACCTGGAACAACTGCTGGAAGTGGTTCACTTGGCTTTTATCTGTCTTAAAGGAGAGCAAATGCAGAGGAAGTGAGCAGATAACCATGCGACACCCAAGGCCATGAAGGCAGAGTTAAGGAAATGATAGTTCATAATAAAACTCAGGCAGGTGAACACTGAACAATGAAGCAATTTTCTGTGCTGACTGCTGTACTGTGCCTTCAGACAGTTACAGCATCAGTAACTGTAGTTAAACATCCACAGGTCCACTTTGTAAATGCGCTCTTAAGCGTCATGACACGACTTTTATATCACTAAAAGAGCTATAAAAAAAGATGAAACAGCTGATTGAGTTTAATAAACTCACGTTTGCACGCATCCATGAGGGACCGGATCACATTACTGGGCCTGATCATTTGTGTGTAAAGCTTTTCAAAACACAACTTAAAACTTTAATGAACTCTATTACTGATAAAGCTGAAACGTTCAACCATAAGCATGATGATTTCATCAACTGAATCAGGCCGATGAACTAATAAACTAGTGAAGATGTAGTCAGGCTGTCTTGTTATCTCAGTGTAACACGTGGGAGTTTCTGAATCTAATCCTTATCAGGGCAAATGAGGCAGATTCTATTGACATTGCCAATATCGTCTGAAAAATATGTCCACAATTGATATGCTCTATGAGTCATGTTGTGAAAGGACAGTGTTAACAAAACATGCAGAAAGGAAACGAGTGAGTCTTTACCACATAAATCATCTCATCAAAAGCATGTTTTTCCTTTCGGTCAATGGCTGCAGCGATATCCCTGAATGAAAAAAATGTACCAAGCAAACAGTTACGACCACAACCACGAACTGTCAGCACATCTTAACATCATCTCAGATCAATGTGCTTATAAACGTTATCCGAAAGTAAACGCAGCTGTAAACGCTGTGCGTTCTGTTCCTTCCCTTCCAGTACTGACCTGGTGATGTAGAGAGTTGTGCCATCGCTGCGCAGCATCGTGCACACACTGCTCATGTCTCCATCAGGGGACAGATCCACTACACCCGTCCCCTTCCTGGGGACGCAGAAAATCCATTCCATGAGCTTTCAGTCTCTAGGTGTCCGTAATTTTTCTTAATGAGCAGATAAAATGGTTCCTTTACACGCATCGCATTGCGTATGTACTAGTGAGCTGGTTTGAGAAGCAGCCATGCAAACCCAATAGCTGACACATGCTTCACAGTTGAGCGTGGATGGTCTGAAAACTGTGAAATGGGAGCCTCACAACAGTTATTCGTTAAAGCACATACTCAGAGGTTTTCAGCAGGCCTCGGCTCTGCAGCTGTTTCACCACCTCCAGGGCTTGGTCTCTGTGACAGGACTCCCCAGAGTAAATATCAAAGTTCACCCCTAACCGCTGGCAAAATGAAACAAACAAACCCCAGTCAGGGACTCGTTCAAACTCTACGTCGCAGTTTTAGGTTGTACGCTGTGTGACTGGTTGTACCTTGTACATGTGTTGATACTCGTTCACTGTGATATCTCTGAACTGTTGCCATAACGACATGGCCTGGCTCTCGTGCTGCTCCAGCTGTCTAAAGAAGCCTCTGGCAGACTGCTTCAAATCCTCATTGTGCTCTGCCTCCTTGTTTACTTGAACATAAACCTGCAATTGAAAAACATTTAAATTAATTATACAATAAGATCTCCAACAATGTTGTGACTGGGTGGGGAGGCAACTCAGAAATCCCTAAATTAAATTAACTGTGGGATGGCAGTTGATGTGAAATGTCAGAGAAATGACTGAGCAAACCCCTAATGAGCTACAGACCCTGTGGCTCTGTTACATGATTCAGTGCATCACTGCTGTCATGCAAGGTCACCTCAAACAAATGCTGTAAGGGATTCTTCATCAGTTTCTCCTGACATCCAAACTGGCCGAACCCCGCTCCGAGCAAACCTGGAGCCCAGACAATGAAACCGATTCAGCAACACAAGTCAAAATAAAGTCTCAGCTGCTTGTGGGACGTAATGATGCGCATTATTCACTCACCAAACTGCATACCCCAGTCTCCGAGGTAGTTCATCCGGATGACGTTGTTTCCAATGGACTGCTTTAGGTTAGCTATAAAATTACCTGCAACAGAAAGTGGATGTTTACGTTGTTTTTGAGTGTTGAATCATTAATCACTACTCAACTGCAGCAGGTTCCCTGTAACATTTGAGTTACTAAGTATTAACGTCCAACAGAGCTCACCAATAATCGTAGACCTTAAGTGACCAGCGTGGAACTTTTTGGCAATATTTGGAGAGCTGCAACACAGTGAAACATTAATTACACCTGATCCTATGTAGACACAAGTAGTGATCTTCATAAACGCACCTGTACTCGACTAATGTTGTTCCTCTCTTCAGTGAATCAAACAGTTCGCTGTCTAACCCGAAGTTCTCATCCTCTCCGTTTCCAAACGACTCCAATAATTTCTACAACAGAGTTCACATTAAAACCAACACGTGCAGCAAAAATTCATCTGACAACACGGAGAGAACATACAAACCTGAGCCAGAAGGCTGTGATTAACTTTGAAATGGATCACTCCACGACCAGCAGAGATGTCTTCCACCACTGTGTCCCGCTTTAACTGAGAAACAACACGGCTTACAAACATCCAAAGGTTTGCAACACACCTGCCTGTTCATTGTTTGAGTCACGGACCGTTTGGACACATGGTTCCGTTCACAGCTTTTGCTATTTATTCATGACCAGACCTACCTGCTGGGCCAACCTCTCCGCCTGCAGGTGGATGTCTTCGCTGGAGGGTAAAGTCTCATTGCTTCGTAATGTGCTAAGTGACAGTTTGAAGTGTGCAGTTTGCCTAGAAGGTACAAAACCAGGAGCTTTAACAAGCTGCTGGCAGGACAAACACGAAGCACAAGGTGTCAGACTAGACCAACGGTGTCTGGGAGCAACTCATGCGAACTTAACTGCTTCCTGAAGACCGGAACCGCTGACAGAGCTGGAATAAAGGCGTCCTCCGTCTGCTGCAGCGTCTCGCTCAGCTGGACGTCAGAACACACACAGTTACAGCTTTAAAAGCGGCCACACGCTGTGCTATGACTTGTGTCAGGACCAAAGCACGTTAGCGCGTAATCCCCTTACAGTTAGCAACGTTTTAGCTTTATTACCTTCGCTGCAATTCTTCTTCTAAAGAAACGCGCCATGTTCCCTGCACGTGCGAGACAAGGATAAACACTGTGCAAAAATTAGAATTCAGATAGTTTGTCCATAATCCGTTCACATGCATGTCGCTTCCGTGCGTCTTCGCATTACTTCCGCTGAACTCGTCCAATCACAGGCTTTTTTTTTGCCAAACGTCATAGACAACCGAAAGGTTTGTTTGATTTTAGTCTCTGCTGCTCCCGCCTGTCAAATAAGTTTGTCCAAAGACTTAAGCATTTTACTTAATTCACTTGCAATTTAAATGTGAAAAAATTTTTACTTGCGGCTTATTAGCAATTTCATATAACGTCATCACGTCCTATACGTAT
Organism: Macropodus opercularis; assembly: GCA_030770545.1. NCBI lineage: Eukaryota > Metazoa > Chordata > Actinopteri > Anabantiformes > Osphronemidae > Macropodus > Macropodus opercularis. The sequence goes on from CM061112.1 coordinate 3,400,414, forward strand.
AAGTTGTTGCATTGTTTTAATTTACAACTTTATTGAAAAGGTTTAAACTTAAAGATGCAGTCATCTCTGGACGTCCTTCTCCGGACGCCATGACTCAATTTCCAGACCAGCTCACCCTGCTTGATTGAACCGGACTCCTCTGGAAGCAGGAAGTGTAACGATCATTTTCAGGAAAGTCTGGAATTTACTGTACATAATGAGGGAAAGGTACCTGAACGTCTCATGACTACCAGCACAGGGATCCTTCCGAGTGAGAAACGACCCAAACCAAATCTTGGCTAAACACTTTATTCGTTTTTCTTGAATCGAAGCCTCCTTATAACTACAGCAAATAAAAACAGGACTTTTTGGTACAATGAACAAACACCAAGCAAAAAATAAAAAAAATACAGTGTATACAATTTGAATAGGAATAACAGCCAGTAGAGTTTAAAAACATTGCTGAAAACAAGCAGACATGTTCCTGGAGTTCAGTCTGAAGGGAGTTTGCTTGTTTCCAATCCCTTGTTAGAAAGTAAATATACAGGAGCTGCACAAACTCACATCCTCTCTGTAAAACAACTAAATCCGAGAAGAAATTAAATCAAAAGGCCACGTGTGTATGAGTCAGCCTCTTAGAAAGGCATCAGAATAAAGCCAAATGAATATTGACATGGCAGTTAAGAGGCCACTGGTAGAGACGGAGTCTTAAACTTGTTGGCAGCAGGAAGCTCTCCTAACTCTGGTAGACACAGCAGATGTGGTTACCACTAACAGATACCTGTTATGCATCCACATAGAGGCGATATGGCACAGCTAGGAGAAAAGTCCAACTAGACCCACTGAAACCCTGGAGGAATTTGCCGAACATGGTATTCTCCAATACTGAATGCTGGAACTCAGGAAACATCTGTGAAGGGACAGAAAGAATTGATCATTTCAGTACCAGCACAGTAAAATGCTTGAAGACATGTATTTAAAAAAAATCCTTATAACTGGTAGAATTCAGAGTGAGATAGTCTGGCATGGATGAAAAAAAAACAAAAACACAATTCACGTTATATTTCAAATTCTTAGTTCATCCCTTACTATTAATCTACAAAATTTTCATTTGAGTTTTGTGCAAAACATTTTTGTACCCATTTACATGCATGAGGATGAACTATATGAACATGTTCCAATAATCAGCAATGGGACATTTGTCATGTTAGACAGTCAAGTCTTTCTTGCATGATTAAATTCACCAAGTTTGCAGTTTAAGCAGCCTCAACGCGTCCTGCAGCAGTATTACAAACACCAAACTGAAAGTGAAAACCTAATTCACCAGCAGTGGATGATCAGTGTGCATCCCTCAAAACTTTAAATGCTGTTTCTTGCAGCGAGCACTGTTGGCTCACAGGCAGACAGACATCTCTATGTATACTTATACACACACACACCTCTACGTTGGCCCTGTGTGACATCGACTGCAATGACATGGTGCGAGGATTAAGCTTTAGAAATGTTCTCTGGCTTTCATTGCGCCAATAATACGAACATGAGATTCACTTTATTAAAGCTTATTCGCTGCATTCTGAACTCTGACTTAAACACCAGCTGTTGAGACTTGCAGCTAAAACTGTAAAATAAATATACTTACAGCTAGCAGGCTGCTCTCCAAACCTTCGCATCAGCTGATCATGTGTGAATTTGACAAATGCATCATATTGTTCTGTGGGAAAACCAAACATTTAGGATAGACTTTATTAATCCCACAGTGGGGAAGTTTGAGTTAACAGCAGCAGACAGTAGATACATTTCCAATGTACACGATCCACAGGATCAAACAATAACAGTTGTACCTGGCACAGATTCACTGACAATAGTCTGTAAAATATTTAAAATCAAACCTGCAAGTTTTGTTGTCAGTATCTCGTCGTACTCCTCACGGATTTTGTCCTCTCGCTCTTTCAGTAGTCTTTCACATATCATCCCAACCTGTCGCAGGGAGAATAAAGGCTGCTCCTTTCTGGTGGGAGATGAGGCACCTGAGGACATGCCTGTCAGAAAAGTCAAAACACACCATTAATACCATAATGTTGTCAATGTTAAACAACGAAACACACAGCGTGGTCAGTCTGACTATACTTCATGTTAACTCTTCAACCCACTCAGAGGCTCTGGCAGCATTTTTATGGGACACAAATAAATGTGCATCATTACAGTGTTATGGGTTCTGACAAGATTTAAATCTCAGATTAAAACTACAAAGCAGACTTGTTTTGTAGGAGGTCGTAAACTAGTCAATGTGCGCTGATCTATCTAATGCAACCACAAGGGGGCACAATCCAGGGTTATCTTGTGCCAGTCCCAAGACAAATGCAGAGGGTTGTGTCAGGAAGGGCATCCGACGTAAAACATTTGGCAAACCAAACATGCGGGTCATCAAAACCACTTCCATACTGGATCGGTCATGGCCCGGGTTAACAATGACCACCACCGGTGACCTACAGGATAGCGGTGGAAACTGGCTACTGTTGGTCGAAGAAAAAGAGGAGGAAGGCGTGTTCGTATGCAGAGGAAAGGCAAGAGTGTAGCTCTGATTGTAAGGACTTTGAATGTTGGGGCTACGACAGGGAAGGCTAGAGGGTTGGCTGACATGATGCAGAGAAGGAAGGTGCACATACTGTGTGTCCAGGAGACCAGGTGGAAAGGTAGCACGGCTAGAAGCTTAGAATCAGGGTTTCAGTTGTTTTACCAAGGTGTGGATGGGAAGAGAAATGGAATAGGAGTGATTCTGAAAGGAGAGTTAGTCAGGAATGTTCTGGAGGTGAGAAGCGTGTCAGACAGGGCGATGACGAAGATGGAAATTGAAGGTGTGACGTTTAATTCTGTCAGTGGTTACATCCCACAGGTAAGATGTGAGCTAGTAGAAGAGCAATTCTGGAATGAGTTAGATGATGTGATGCAGAGCATCCCCGAGGTCAGAAAGTGGTGATTGCTGCAGATTTCAATGGCCATGTTGGTGAAGGGAACAGAGGTGATGAGACTGTGATGGGCAGGTTTGGTCTTCAGCACAGGAACGCAGAAGGACAGATGGTAGTAGACTTTGCAAAAAGGATGGAAATGGCCGTAGTGAATACTTTCTTCCAGAAAAGGCAGGAACACAGGGTGAGCAGAGGTAGAAACACTCTCGGACTTCATCTTGTGCAGACGTAATCTGAAACAGATCAGTGACTGCAACGTTATGGTAGGGGAGAGCGTAGCCAGACAACATAGGACGGTGGTCTGTAAGATGACCATGGTGGTGAGGAGGACAAAAAGGCCTGAGGCAGAACAGAGGACAAAGCGGTGGAAGTTGAAAAAGAAAGAATGCTTTGTAGTTTTCAGTAAGGAGGCAGAAAAAGGCACTGGATGGCCAGGAGGCGATTTCAGATGACTGGACAACCACAGCTAATGTGATCAGGGAGACGGGTTGGATGGTAGCTGGTGTGTCATCGGGGAAGAAGAAAGTGGACACGGAGACTTGCAGGACGTGTGAGCTGTAGGACAGTGGTGAGGTGAGCTGTAGGTGTGACGTGCAACGGGTGGAGAAAAGCGTCGGGTGTGTTTTGTGATAAAAGATTATCTGCGAGAATCAAAGGGAAGGTTTTCGAGACTATGGTGAGACCAGTGATGCTGAACAACTTGGAGAAAGTGGCGCTGAAGAAAAGACGATGGTTTGGATGTTTTCAGAGGAGACTGAAGTTAGACTTCAGAGACTAGACTAGACTAACATGAAGTTAGTTGGTGTGAGAGAAGAGGAGGCAGAGGATGACTCACTGTGGCGACCCCTAAAAGAGAAAAGCCAAAGTACGCCGATACCTGGTAGGGCTGATCCGCTGTGAATGTTCTGCAGATCCAGGGGGCAGCTGCCATCCGTCTGCTGGAAAGCACTGTCCAGGTGTCGCCGCTTCTGCAGTCGCTTGTACTCCTGTTTGATGTTGTGTAGAATTTGCTCTGGGAGACAAAGAATTGGTCCATTGTTCAACCACATCTAGACAAATACACTGAGCAATACAAACATTTGAGCATTTGTTACAATTTGACTGAACTGACCATTAACATCAGAACATGTCAACAGCAACAGTGACTTGATCGACATTTCCTGTTAGTGTTTATTTGGTTTGGCAATGTAAAACCCAAGTATTACATATATGATAAACTCTGCTTTACACATGTGTCCTGTTACAGTTGGGTGACAAAGACTCACTACACATCACCCACAACTTAGACGGAGTTCTGCTTTAGATTAGATTTAAATAAGCGGCATTAAATAGATACCTGTTGTGAGTCTGGACGACACTTCCCCGAACGGCGAGGGCTCCATACGCAGATACTTTTGTGGAGAAGAGACCGGAGACATGATCGGGGCGCACCGCCTTCTTTTAGGGGACGCCGGGCTCATGAGAGGATCAAAATCCAAAGTCCTTTTCAGTGTAGCTCCACACGCCATCACGACCACTTCGCCTAAAAAGCCTAAAGCTCGAAAACCGTATATTTCCTGCTATTCGGGAAGCCGCCGACCTGGGCCCCGGTATGTGCTGGCGAACGTTAAGCTAGCTTACTACAGCTATACCAGGCTAGGAACAAATACGCACTTGTGTCGTCTGTTTGCCTGGTAGTGGCAAATCGCCGGACGTTTAAATGGTCGAATATGTGCTAGAACAAAATAGGAAAAAGTATCGCCAACAAAATGTTCTATAAAACCAGATGATTATAGATTTCACCGCAGGAGCTCAGCGTCCCAACTCTGACCAACGGCTCATCGGCATACCTTTAATTCCGTTTATGTTGTCCGCAGTGAGCATGCGCAGCACGCCACTCATATCCTGGTAGTTGTAGTTTTCATTCTCTGACGCTTAAGGTAATTTTAAGGTGCAGAAAACTACATTTCCCGAAAACCAAGAAAACGGCTCTTTTTCAAATGTGTTTTGTTTGCTGTCAACCTACTGCGAGGAATCGGTTTCACTTTATTTCACGTATTTCCCTCAGGTATAAACTCATAGTTTTAATAATCATTATATCATATGACTGTATATATTGATTTGCCATCTCACCCCTGGTAATTTGATTCCTAAAAACAGTCCACGTCCCACGCTGTCTTCGAATGCACCTATTTATAGACAATTATTTCAGTTTGTAGGTATTTAAAGCTGTTTCTTGGCAATATTTACAACCACATGTGCAACCTTGGGCTGGAACCGAGCACATCTTCAAAGCACATAACAATAATGCTGCTGGAGAAATTAAACATTAAACCGTACAGATTATGTTCAGTGCTGATTAATCGGTTGCTTGTTGTTTGAAATAGTGATTTGTACATTAATGTCAGAGGGAAGTTTCATACTTGTTTTTGCCAACTGTGCAATGTTTGGTAGTTTCATCTTGAATCTGATTGATCCTCAATCAACAACATGCATGATCTCGAGTCTCTGTTATTTCAGCAGTATTTGACGTGTGAAGTTACCGGGCCTCCCAGCTCTTTGGTGTATTTGGTATATATCTAGAATTTGGTAGATAAATGCATCCGTGTAAAGATGCAGTTCTTCACATTGCTCTAAGGCCAGAGATGAGCAGAGGGAAGTGTTCTGGCTCCTTAGTAGAGCTTCCACACGGGGGCACTGCAACATCACCGCTGGCTTTTGGTTCAGCTGCCGTTCAGGGCTTGGCTTCCATCGCTCCTTTCAAATCAGGGATGAAATAAGCAGATTATGCTGTAGTCTTCTGATCCCGTCATTAAATAATCAGGCAAAAATGACAACCAGCTGCAACTTTATTCAAAAGTTTGAAAACAGCAATACTAAAAACACTTGACAGTGATTCTTAAGTCATAGATTCCTCATTATGCCACCACTGTACAAGAAGCCACTTAACAGTTGACATTTTGATCGTCAATACTCAATAATACAAGAGGCAGCGAAGCGCACTGATAAACAGCTGTCTGGATAGCTTTACACCGAGATAAATGTCTACAGAACGATTGTGCTGTGAGATTTCAAGAGTCAAAGCACATCGTGTATCAGAAAAAACACATTCTCTTATTCTTTTGTAAAGTCAGTTGCTGATTCTCCACACACACACAAACACACAGTCGTGAACCTCTATTCAGGTTACTAGTAAGACCCTTAAGTCCTTGTTTGACATAAATTAACAGCAGACATATTTTTATTTAGAGTTACTCCAAAGATACTTCACTAGGTCTGTGCATGGGTTGCTTTTGTTTTCCGACATGATGCCCGCTGCAACAGTAGCACAAACACCTCACTGGGATGGTCAAAGGGTTCGGGGGTCGGAGATATATTACAAGTCACAAGGCATCACACACGTACACGGCTGAATTCAGGTAAATCACACATCGGATGAACGCAGCTGTAGTCAGTTCGTTACAGTAGTGACCAGCACACTGTGTCCAAATTCAGTTTCAGTGAAAGCGCTCAAGCTTTGGCCGGAAGCTTGTCGGCTGTTCAGCTGAACGAGTCGGGCCGAACGTTTCATTTAGCAAGAAAACACTGTACACCGTTAGATACACACTGGAACAAAGACACTACTCTAGAGGTTGAACAGCTAGCGAGTGAAGAAATGGAAAACAGCGGCCGCCGTCACTGTGCCACCGAAAATGTCACTTCAGAGTCCACGCACTCAACAGCTGGGGCTTTATTTACCTCCATTACAGTTTCTTTGTGATGGTGATAAATGCATGTTTTTACATGTAAGTTCTATTTGTCCTGAAGATGAATAACTCCTCGTTTCACAGAAAACCTCTGCAAACACTTGCCACTCACTGAGTGTTGTCATAAGTACAAAACGGCATTTTTGGACATAAACAATCAGTCAAGATGAACTTTTTTTTTCATCATTCGCTCGTAGAAATGTGTGGACGACACGTACACGATGGCGCAACACGCGTTTAAGTGGAAATGACACAAGAAAACATGTCTAATTAAAAATGTCAGTAGCCCCTTGTCCCATACATGAAGATATATTGTTTTCAAAACCTGAATTTACAGTACAAAAATATAATATGCCTTCACTCTTTGAATATCATGAAGTCTATGGTAAACAGCAGACTTATGATGGTCTTTGATAATCGGTTCTAATCTCAAGTCCTTTCGATGACCTTGCAATACCATTTGGCACTTTGGCGCACTATGATCTCACACAAGGACATAAAATAATGCAACCACTTAAGCGTCTATGTGAGGATGCGAGTCAACACTTGTTTTTTTGTTTTTTTCTGAAACATCTAACTTCTGCGTTGGTGTATTGGAGGGTTTTGTTTTGGGGAGGATGACGTTTACGTTGATGATGACGTTTCCCCCACCGTGGCCAGTTAGACGGCTTCTGCAGACGTCTCAGCCGACACAGACATCGTCACTTTGGCTATTTTCACAGTGGTCTTCACGCAGCTCTCTGCAGCCCTGTGGGCAGAAATGTGGGCGTGTCTGTTCTGGCAGTCGGACTCCAGGCTGTTGTCCAGCTGCTGGGCATTGCCCCTGCAGGCGTTGCAGGAGCTGAGGAAGGCGTGCCGCAGGTCTTTGCTCCTCAAGGCGTAGATGATCGGGTTGACGGTGGAGTTCAGCAGGCAGAGCATGCTGCAGAATGCAAACACTGTCTTGATGTCATCGTCCATGCGCCAGAAAAGATCATAGACCATGATAGCAAGCAAGGGGCCCCAGCAGATGACCAGCACAACCAGGATAAGCACTAAGGTTTTGGCCAGACGGATATCCATGCGCGCCTGGTCAGGACGCGTGGTCTGCACTTTGGTTCCATCTGCTGAGTAAACGACGAGGCTCTTCTGGGAGGCCCGGCTCAGCATGCGCACAGCGTGGTGGTGTGCTTTCCACAGGATGTAGATGTAGGCATAGATAATGAAAAGAACCAAGACGCTGGTCACGCTGATCCAGAACATCAGGTAGTTCTCGTCGATCAGAGGGAATATGTCTGAGCAAACGGAGTTGAGACGCTTACAGTTCCAGCCCAGGAGAGGTAGCGCTGCAATGATGATGGAAATGGTCCACATCATACAAAAGGCTATGACGGCCTTGGTCCGAGTCACAATGCGCCTGTAGGCGAGGGGCCGGTGTATGGAGATGTAGCGGTCAATAGCAGTGAGGAACAGGCTTCCCACCGACGCCGTGAACGATGCCGTGACTCCACCCAGCTTGAAGAGGAAAACATTGGGACTGTCCTTCCTGTGGAAAACGTGGAAGTCCAGAAAACTGTAGACAAAGATGACGCTTCCTAGCAGGTCAGCCACAGCCAGACTGCCGATGAAGTGGTAGGACGGCCGGCAGCGGAGGGTGCGGGACTTCAGGATGACACAGAGGACCACCAGGTTCTCCAGCACCGTGAAGGAACCCAGAGTCAGAGACAACACGGCCACAGCAAGCTGCTGGCTGGGGGTCAGGATCATAAAGCACTCCATGTCCATGAAGTTCTCCCCACATTGTATATTGTTAGTCTCATCTCTGAAAGTGGTCCTGTTGCCAAACAAGTCTGTGGCATTAGTGGGGTAGAAGGGGAGGCCCTTGAAGATGAGCTCCTCTTCTGGAGGTACTTTATTTGGGAAGGAGTTGCTGCGGAAAGCTGATAAGGGCTTCTGCACAGAGAAGCTGCCCTTGAAGTCTACATCATTGATGGGGTCGTCATAGTTGGCATCGTTGGAGCCCAAATACTGTAAACCAGAAGTAATAGTCCGAAAGGTGGTGTCCGCCACACCATCCAGCATAGATTTCATGGCTTTGTCTGAGGGAAATACTGCAGTGAAAGATGCCCGGACAACCTACAAATTAATAAGACAACATTTCACATTCCATCAAATCTCAAAAGCCCCAAAAGAATATAAATCTGGCATTAGCAAGAAATATAACAAGCAAAGTGCTTTTTTCCCCTTAGTTTTCCATAAAGGAGCAACATATGTGGAAAAATCTAAACAGTCCTCTGCACCTGCTTATATTACAGCATCACTGCAAAACAGGCTCATGTCGTCCATGAGCAGAGAGCAACAAAACGGACATTACATAACACGGTATAATTTATCTCTGAATACTTTGTAAAGTTATTTTACCTGTCTGAGAACATGCATTCAGCTAAATGTGCACATTAAGACAGTGAAGCACCGACACCGGGGTAAGACAAACAGATCATTCAAAGTAGTGATGCGTGTGAGAACATAGTGATAAAACATGTTAGAGAGAACTGGAGCTTTTTACCTTACATAATTTTCCCCAGTGCGCAGATTCGCCCTTTTTCAGCGCGTTAATCCAAATCAGAAGCGCAACATCCACAAACACGAGGAGAGACGAGCAACGCGCCTGTTTTACAACAAAGCTGCTCTCATCATGTTCACTAGTTTATTTTTCTGGTTAGTCACAAAACACAAGTTTGTCAGGCGCCAGTAAAGTGTCCTGCCGCTCCTGGAGTGCGCGCCCGGACACAGGTTGCCGCTGCCGCTGCTGCTGCTCCGCGTCTCTCCAGCCTGTTCTCCGCGCCTTCGCACTTATGAAGCGTCGCTCCTACAAGCGGTGTCACGTGTTTCGATATGGCTTTATCGGCCCAACCCATGAAGCTGTCAAGCGCGGCTGCATAGGAACAAGGCAGGCGACAGCGGTGGCGGAGGCTTATAAATAAGGAACTGATTTGGATTCCCAAAGCTCCTCTTAGCGGACGTGTTCGGACAAAGACGCAGCATCAACGCGGGACCACAAAGAAACACTGGAACCACAAGCTGCGGGTTTTGCCCCGCAACGCATAAAGATACATTTTGAATGGAAATGAGGAGGCTTTGCTTTGGCACTGAACGGCAGATAGAGGTTGGACACATCATCCATAGTCAGAGCACGTCTGTTTATTGTGTGAATAATTAACAGAAATGGAGCATCTCAAAGAACAGAAAGCACATTTCAGGGTTTAGGAGCAGGCTGCAGCTCCAGATGTTGGACCCCGTCCTCCTCCATGTGTCTTTTTACCCTTTACCACTTTTTCTGGTATTTTCATCTCCCCACCAATTACTTTGTGCACTTACATCTGAAAAATCCAAAGGAAATCGTGCCCTTTAGGAGCCAAATACATCATTTACACACTTTCAGAAGGACTTGAGACAATGATTCTGCATTTTTCTTTTTGTATTCATCCACATTCACTGTCTGCAGGATAAAACGTCTAGTTATCTGCACGTTCAATCAGATCACAGAGCAGCAAATTAATAGTCAGATGCTGCTATGAATCACAATAAGAAAGCTATGTGCCCTCTGCCTGGGTTTAATAAAGCAGACTCAGTTCACTGATTATGAATGATCGTGTTTCCATTTATTAATTTGGCCTCGTCCAAAGAAACATTTCAGTGATGCTTTTTCAATACCTCACACAATGACAGACGCGAGCCTGAAAGGCAGCAGTTGAGTGGCTGCGTTCTCGTACATAATGATCAGAATCAAACCTTGGGCCACTTTGGAAGTCAAATGAAGCCGGTCCTTATAGGTGAAATGATTCACTTTGCTGAGCCAGAGCCAGTGAGAGCTCTGAACAACGTGATTACATCCATGGCAGCCATGTCTAATAAATGTATATATCTGGAAGAAGTCTCTACTTTGGGGACGTCTAACTGTTGGCAAACTGGGAAAGAGCATATTATTTACAGGGCAGACATGATCTGCTGATTGAGATACAGATAAAAGTGAAGCTCCAAACGCTGATCCAAACCTGAGACGCTCTGTTAACTGAGAGGCAGATGAAGGCCTTGTTCTGGGAGACATAAGAGCGTGAGGAGAGAAACACTGGTTCACTTCCCCTGCTCAGAAGCTTCAGGTAATGATCTTCCAGGCAAACATCACCGCAGATGCTCTGTCACCATTAGACAGCACCTGCCTGTGATGCTAGATACTAGAGGTGCGTTTTGATCACTTCTGCACTTCTCAAGTTACTGTACGCACCTTCGAAAACGACAAGAACCTCTGAATAGTTCCCACATTTATCTGTATCTGAAGACGCGACGTGAAGTTTCATGGGTGGTCTAGATAGTGAGCCAATCGCATCGCAGCACAAACAGCGGAGGCCTCGTTCGTCCGTCATACACAGACTCGTAATAAAGCAAGCGTGGATTGGTCACGTACGCCAGTCGAGCTGCAGGCGGGAGGCCGGATTGTCAAACCGACTGGCCTGTGACACTCTGACTTGGTTGGCGCGCTAACCTGTGAGTGATGGCTCCGGCTAAGCTCGCAGCCATCTGCGTTTCGGCTGTACGTAACATTTCATCCTCCACTGATTCACTTTGAGTCCGTTGATCAGGAGAAGAGCTCAGGGGAGAAGAAACTGCAGTGGTGGAAGGAAGTGGGATCTCATTACACGTCTTAATTTGACTAAGTGTTTGTTATTCAGCGCTAAATGTCACAGTCACCAGTTTAGCTCTGTTTTTGAGTTGATTCAGGGTTTTTACGCCGTTATTTACTCACAGTTGTTTTTTGATGGAATGCCCTGGTCTCACTCAGACCTGGACGCTTCCACAGCCTCACCTATGGCCACTGGGATTAAGAGCCTTGCTCAAAGGCACCACAGAGGTGAGTTAAGGACTTTATCTTCTAGATCCTGTTAACACTGCTTTTAGTTCTGGACGTGAGACCGATAGGCGCTCACTTATGGCTCATAATGCATTTTGCAGCAGCCTAATATCGCGTCTCCATCCTGCAGGTTGTTAGACATTCAGGGAGAAGCTCTGGCTGACAGAATCCAATCTAGACGTCCCAGATATCATCCTAATGCATCGGCGGCAGCCTCGTCGATTTGAGAGGCCGGTGGAGGTGGAACAAACAAACACGTTCACCTGCATCCAGCCAAGCTTCGCGTCCCGCTGACAACCTCACTGGCCTTGACAAACAAGAGAGTTCATGCTTTTAATGAATAGCTTAAAGCAGTTATTAAGGTTATCACGTGACCTATGCCTGAGTCATCTCCATCTGGAAATAGGCCACATGTCCTGTAAGCTGATACTGTTTTTTTTTCCAGTAAGCAGTTGAACAAAGTTGGAGCTCGTTCATCAAACGTGTGGCTCTTTCTCCTAATTCTGTGTGAAAACTGAGAAAAGCATAGAGACAAACGAGCTGTTGTCTGGTGCCTCCATAAATAGACACAAAGCAGCTGTGAAGTTTGTGTGTTAATGTTACAGAGCTGCAGCTGCACCGTCGGCTCACGGCTAATAACAGCTCACTGCACCACAACCATAGTGAACCTCACAATAAATAACTCTCAGCTATTGTGATGCATAAATTACGTTTAAAGTGCTCAGAGGTCACCTGTCAGTGAGTTTCGCCTGCAACAGGCCTCACACATTTGTGTCTGATTATTGGTACCTGGATGTTTCTATTGTTGCCCTTTGAAAGCGTCCGTAATTTCGGACGGACGCCCCTCGTTGAAATGCTGTCAGGCGCACACTGGGTTTGTTTATGCTTTTATTGATTTGATATTTGAGTTTGAAGGCAGTGTTTAATTTACAAATCATCCAAACAGACATGAAAAACCTCACCAGAAGCAATAAGACAGAAAGTCTGACGGGTTAAGGTTGAGATTGCAGAGAAGAGAAAAGCAAATAGAGACGACTGAAAGAGGTTCTGTGTCTCCTCCCACACACATTCTCTTGTTACAGAAGCTGGTTCTCTTATATTGTCTTTATGTTATTGTATATTAACTTATCTCTTCTTTTGAATGAACAGTTTAGCACATTAAGCACTTTTTTGCCATGTATTTATCTATGTTTACTCATCCACCTCATACACAGACTAGGCTTTATCTCTACATCATGACTGTTAGTGGGCTTACTAGGCAGCAGGTGAGCATGTTGAATTGATGGGTAGACGACTGGGTCAGAACATCTCCAGGCCCACGGTGGTCGATATCTGTCAAAAGTGTCCAAAAGGCCTCCAGCAGACGAGCTGTAGCTCAGATAGTTAATGTTGCTTCTGAAAGAAAGGAGTCAGGAAAGATGCGGAGCCGCAGACCTGTCCCATCACGTAAAAATACAAAATAAATAAAAGCATAAACGTCCCTTTGAATGCATGCGCAGTATAGTTCTGTGTGATAAATGCCTGCACATGTGCTGAATTTGTCATAAAGTATTAAGTCCAAATCAGAAGAGCAGCATTTTGGTGTTAAAAAATTAAACATAATGCCGTGCAAGCAGGAAAAAGGCACATCAGCGTTTGTCTATCTCCTCGCTCCTGCCCAACTTATATGAAATGCAATAAAGTCGGGCTGTCTCACATGGATGAACACTGCTGCTGCATGTGGACTGATGAAACTGCCTCATACACGTTTTATGAAGTATTAATCAAAACGACTAATGTGGGTGAACTAGCTGAGAACCCAACGCAGAAAGTTCACTCTGACACATTGGAGGCAGAAAACCAAACTGTGATAGAAAAGCAAGCGTGAAGTGAAGTTAAAGCACCAATCCAAGGAATGATTGGCTGGGGACTCACACGCATCCTCCTGGATGGCTTCAGGTTCATAGCTCCTCCAACTCATCCGTCCCCCAAAGTGGGTAATTAGGTGAGGACTCCCTGGTGGATAAGCAGCCTCTTCTCCTTCCTGAGGATGGAGTGAGGAGCAGTGTGATAAATTGGAAACAGATTGTGTCTGAGACCTCCACAGACGAGTGCGTTCACTCCTCCGTCCAGCCATCGATCTCCTCTGACCAGCTCTGTGCTGTGTCCTTGAGGTGAAGCTGCACAGTTGATTTCCATCAACGCAATACGTTACCTTTTATTTAATCTGTGGCTGCAGATTTAAGCTTTTTTTATGTCTTCGACAGCGTTTTAAGAAATGGTCAACAAAGCTAAAGTAGACAACAAATAAAGAAGCATTAGACATTGGTGACTTTGCCCCAATAAAGGGTTAAGTGTGACTGTGAAGGACTAATATTCTCTATATATTCCTGGTACTGTACTGGGGGAACTTTCTTTTCAGCTCCGTGCAGTTGCAGATTGCCCTGAGCTCACCATCCTCCCAGAACAAAGAGAAGTTCCCACCCAGGTGAGAGAGCAGCGACTTTCCTGCAGCCTGATCCTCCAGAGCTTAAGCACCGAGGGGAAACGGAAGCCTGTGGTTCAGCCTTTGTGTCAGCTGTGGAGCGACTGTGAGCAGGGCAGCGGGTGAAGATGCCTGCAGGTCTCCTCCTATTTCGAGGTGCTCTGGGTGAAACAGAACGGAAGGAGACCTCAGGGCCAAGCCGGGACCTACCGAAGGACTAACTCCCATCTGGAGTGGGAAGGCCTCAGGCTTCCACTAATTACATCTGAGTACTTAACAATAATAGCTGCCTGGGAAGCAGAATTTTTTGAAAAGTAGTTCGTTTAATTACGGCTGTTAGCTAATAGATATGAGACAAAATTAATTAGTAATCAGTGGTGCATACATTTCAAGCCAGGAGGCATCTATTAGGAGTTCAGCTTCAAAGCCCTGAGGCTTCGTGAGATTGTTGCTTCAGTACAATACAATAATGAGATTCTTCAGAAACCAATTGCAGTGATACCCAGTGAAATGTCTGAGTTGTGCATTTGCAGGTTAAATCACCCCTGAGATGCATCTCAACTCAGAACCAACTGGCAAATCAAAGAAATACTGCACAAATATCTGCAGCCCAGGCAGCGATGGTGAAACAAAACCTAGCGCTGATTGCTAATGTGGGCTAATATCACCTCTGAACATCACCTTTTAGTTCCCAGACATATACTAAAAGTCATTTATTCAAACTCATTAACATTAGTTTGAGCCAAATGTCTGATGTAAGATGCATAAATCATCACACAGTGCAAATAAAATGGATGAAAAGCATCCAGTGCTGTTCGTACGCAAACGATCCTGTTGTTTATATCTGTTATATATGTTTCTATTTATTTGAATGTCATTTGAAATTCTTGGCACTGAGCCTTCCAAGGCTTTTAGCAGTGACTGTGCTTTGAAAGCTTGCACTCTGACCCAGCGTGCACCTACCTGCCTGTCTTGCGAAGCGCGAACATCCCATCTCTCCGGTGAACGGGCAGACTGCCTTAGATATACTGTTGGCATGACAACCGGTGAGGATTGAAATGACTGGTCACATGACACAGCCAAGGTTGAGCACAGACAAAGCTAGAGAACGTAATCATTTTCTGTCCACGGGGAGAGACTTCACAGCAGACAGCGCTGCACAGTAACAAGATGTTCAGTGCCAGCGATGCCAGGGACATCCAGCAGGCGCACAAATGCCGAGGTGGGTGTTTACTCCTGCCCAGCACATCCTGATCCGACAACAGCGTTGCACAAATGGCGCATTACAGCTCAAACGAAACGACAAACGAATAAAGGAAAGGGAGTCTGAGCTGAGGCCAAGCTACGGAGTCAGTACAACCACTACACCCTTTGAACGACGGGTCGGCTCTGCTGCATCCTGTGGCTGAGTAGCGGGCGTCTGGACAGATATGGCCACAGAGAGCTGATCCCAGCGGGAGTGTGAGCACCGAGGAGCTGCAGTTATTCACAGCAGTGGAAGAGTGAGCACTGAGCAACACGCATCCTCAGGATCAACGCTTAGAATTAACGCCAGTGAATTTTCTTTTCTAATATTTGTTGTTATTGTTTAAAAGCACAAAAACAAAATGAAAGAAAGTGTATGAATCAACGAACATAAAATGCCTGACTGATCACTTTTTATTTTCCAGAAATGTGTCCGTGCAAAAACAGTGAACAAACCACAGCTTCTGGAACAGAAGTCCAGCAGCTTAAGCTGAGTCAAAACCCAAAACAAAGCAGAAAATCTGCAAAAGAACCGCAAGGCAGCAAAATAAAAGCATCAAGGTTTTGAAATGGCCCAGTGGGACCCTGAGCGAGCTGTGGGTATGCAAATGGGCAAAGCCTCAAAAAGGTGATGCTCTGTTGTTAACTCACCGACACAAACACAAGCTTTTGGTTTTATTACCTAAACTTCACAATCACACACAAACTCTTAACATTTTTGCTGCCACTCTGAATATGGTGATTTTTTGCAGCTCTACTCTGTGGGACAGCAAATCACAGCAGTTCAGCAGTGAAATATGCAAACAGCCTGCAGATATTCACCAGGTTTCTGTGGACAGAGGCCTTTGTCGCCAGCCTTCAGAGATAGTTTGTGCTTCTGTCTTCAGCTTTGTTTACCAGCTGTTCGCTAGTCCTGCTCCAAAATTACATTTGGGCAAATAGAGTGTTTAATTTGTCATGGGACGGTTTTGGGAAACATGCTCATTTGCTTTCATGGGCACAGAGCAGCTCTGTCTCTGTCCTCGGTGTGAAGCACAGCGTGTTCGGAGGACAAATGACACTTTACAAGGTCACGCTGTTCTCTCAAAAACACACAAAACCAAGACCAGATCAGAGTGAAATGAAACAGGACTGAAACCTTCTAAAGGACCACTTGGTGCTTTAGTCGTGCCTCGACGTTCAGCCACTTTGCAGACGCTGATTATTAAAATGACTTATAAACAAATAAACACGATGCTACGTAGCAGTCAACGTTCCTCTGCCTTCTCAACACACGAACGCATCATCTGGAGGCGTTTGTCAGGTCAGATGATGTCATTTAGTTGATGGCACCATGGAGGCTGGAGTCTCAGCCAACCTGCTCCTCCAGATGACGTTTTTGGTCCGAAGCCTTTCAGTACGTGGAAGGACGACGGAAGTTTAACACAGCGACAGGAAGCATGTTGAATGCCGTCAACAAATAAAAATGTCAATTATATTTCTTTTGCAAATGTAACATAATAGCACAGTGTGAAATCTCATTTCAGGCACCTTTGTTTTTGGTAAAAAAGAGGCCTCTGCTTTGGTTTACAGAAGAAAACAGACGACGGCAGCGTAGCGAGTGTGCAGGCGGTGCAGCAGGAAACATTATGCAGACTCAGAGGGTGGGAGGTGTTGTCTATGATGGAGTTTAGGATGAGTGATGCGGGCAGGCTGCTGGTGGAGGCTGGTGTGGGAAGAAGGCTGTGGATGTGACTGATGGACAAGCTGGAGGAGAGGAGAAAGGCCTGTCATCTCCCCCTTGTGCTATTTACATCTTTTACACGCATCGCGCTGTCACGGCACGCACACACTTTTCTCATACTTTTCCAAACAGTAGAGAAGGAGGTTTGACACAGTTTGGGGGGAGCCGTGCTTGAACTGACAAGGAGTGAAAAAAGTTGAAGGGTGCTCATTTGTCGGGGCTTAGAAAAGAGAACGAAGAAGAAAGAACAGCAGAAGACGATCAGAGTTAACTTTTTCAATTTACCCTCCTTTGTTAGCGAAAGCGAAACAAAACGTGTTTGACAAAATATTGATGTAAAATACAACTACAGACACAAAACAACCACAAGTCTTTCATACTGAAACAAGGAGACAAAGATTCAAACTGAGCCAAGTGACAGTGAAGCAGCTATAAAGCAGTGAGGAGGCTGTGTGTCAACAGGTGGTGCAGTACTCACCACACAGCCATAAAGCTGTCAATAGGCTGTTACGCTCGCAAAACAAAAGCAAAAACACGACGTATGCATCACTAAACATCTGTGGGCCGATTCCAAACTGCTTCTTCCCGGGGTTCTCTCATCCTTTCCAGCCTGTTCCCTCCACCCATCAACAGCTGCATCCACACTGAGCATCACGTCCCTGCGTTGGACCTGACTTTTATCTAGTCTCGATCCGCTAATTCATGCGCTTAAGCGTGACTCTCGTTCCACTTTGTTTCATGCCCCCCTTAATGTCAGTAATGAAACCAAAGCGTTCACCCTGCAGGGGCTTTGTTACAGTCAGGCCATGTTCTCTATAAGTTGCCTGTGCAGTTAGATCCTGATGGGATTCCTCTGACACTGGCACCTACTTGTGGCCCCATCATCAAACAACGTGCAGCTGCGATTCGAAAGCATGACACAGCGTTTTGAGATCCGCGAGCCTCACTCGACCGGAAGCAGAGTCAGCGTGTACTGAAATCTGAAGGACTTAGTCGTTGTTTTAGGAAGGTGGCCATTAATTCTGTCCACTGTGAAAGCGCAGTGGATGCTGAACAACACGGAGCCCGTTCGCTCAGGGTGAGGAGACTCTCTTTGATGTACCAGGGATTCAAGCCTCTTAAATCCTTACGAAATCGCGCTGTAACTCAAATCAGCGTCGCTTTGTGTTGGCTCTGCCTGGGAAGACAAAGAGCCTGTGCAGCAGTTGCACAACGGCTTTTCTCTGCTCTTCTCGCCAAAAGCTCTGATTTCAAAGCTTCTCCCCCAGCTCCATTATATCAATTACAAACACCCCCTCACACTACAATCCTGACTCCATTTTCTGCACTTGGATTTTGAAAAAAATACATAATTACAAATAGCAACCAGGGTGCAATTACCAGCATCTATTTTCTTTGCAGCCGCGCAGCCACATTGGGGGATTTAAAACTGTGCAATATCTCTTTGATGCACAGAATTTAAAAAAAGCTATTTGTGATATATTACTACTATTGTGCAAGTTTTTTTTTTCACCCAGAGTGAATCATAGCTCAGAGCATTCAGCAGCATGAAAAAGGATTCAGTATGTCTTTTTGCTCTATTTGGAGAAATGACAGAATCAAAACACCGTTATCTGTTTTCATTCCCGTCAATCGCTGCTTTGAGCCCGTGGAGGAGCAGAGTGGCTCCGGTTCCGTGGCGAACACTGACCGATGCAGCAGACGATGCTCAAAGTTTCCTCGCTCTCCCCTGCGCTGAGCGGGTTCGTTTCCACCGAGGGGAACCTGTGCTCAATGAACTCATTAAAGATTTGTAAGATTACAGGGTGTTCACATTCTCAGTACGTTTGGTTCTATTGTGTGCTGCTATCTATGAGATGTGATGTCGCAAAATAAACAGCTAAAAGTTAATGCACAGATGAACCTGAGACCAGTCTGGTATCAAACCCTGAGAACAGGCAGGTGAAGCAACACACTTACATTTGTTAAGAATAGAGCGACGAGCTGAATGAATAATCTGATTTATTAGGACTTTTCTGATGCTTTTTTATCTGGGACTGGGATGGATCTAAAGCTTGAACGGGTGACGCCAGGGTTGAGACGAGTGGAGGCGTATTAATAATGTAAAAAGCTTCTTCAGTATTTAGTCTCATGTTGGCAGTGAGAGATATTTTACAGGCAGCACTGCAGCTGGAACGATTGTCCACAACAACAAAGTCCTTCTCCTGTAGCCTTTATCGAATCATTTCCTTTCTGCCGTTGTTTGTCTGTGAGGCGAGATGAGGCCGTAACCTCTGGCACTTTCACAGAGAGACTTTGTAAAGCAAGGGCTGCTTTTTGCCCTCCATCGTTTTCATACAGCAGCACTGAGCAGATATGAACCAAAGCTGCCTCCTCCTCCTGCCAAATCCAATTTACTTGTCATCAAAGCTCACTGCTGCTTCTTTGGGTGTGATAGGAGGAGAATTACATCTGGAAATTGCACCAGAGAAGGAAGCAAACGTCTGACGTCTTCAGGAAGAACAAACCTAAGGAGAAAATAGATTTTATCCAGAGGAACATGCAGTATAAGCTCAGATGTATAACAAGAGTAAGTGGCTGATTAGTATAATCGCCACATGTCCAAAATATCAGCAGCAGCTGGCAACAGTTTAACTGGATCCAAATGTTCTGTGGTCTCAGTTGCAGACTTTGTTTCTGGTGAATCAAACACTGGACCAAAATCTACAGTTAATCCAGGCCACATGGGACCAGGGCGGATTTTCAGCCCTTTCAGAGAGTCTGCTTGGGGTGTGAACAGGGAGTGAAGTACACGAGGCTCAGACCTCCTTCAGCAACAAGCGTCAGATGCGGCTCTACCCGACTTAAAGGCCTGTTTTCATGTCACATGAGCGAACATATGGATTCGAAGCACTTATATGGTGCTTTACCGTCACTTCCTGCCAGAGGAGAGCGTTTTCTCCCGATGCCTTTTAAAATGTCACGTTGGTAACAAACGCTTCATTAAGAGGAAAAGCGTTGTTTTCCTCAGTCAGACGATATGCTGATCAGACAGACGTCATAAAACCTGGCTGGGGAGGTTTTCCTCTGAAAAGCAGAACCGCACTGCAGCCTGGCAGTTGTTTTCTTTTGCCTCATTTAGTGCAGCAGAGAGTTTGACATTGATTTTCTGCTGATTTGTTTCGCCCTAAAAAGGAAACGTCTGCTTTATCCTGGCTAGAAAAGTTTATTTCATAAGAGACTTTTCGATGACTTTACACCCTGAATGTGTAAAACTGCCAATGAGAAGATGGAGACGCTAAATAAGAGAAACTACACCTACATAACTATCTGACCATTGTGTAACGAGAGAATTGAAACAAACGCATCGACCCCACGGCATGGCGCCTGCCGTTACCAGGGGCAACTGAAGCGAGGACAGAGAATGAGTCAGGGGCCACACATCTGTCCAGCTGCAGACCTCAAATCAGCATCAGTAGTGAGCTCTGGCGTTCGCTGAATTATTTATTTCACCTTGAATTCACGTGGAGAGGGATTAGTGCCGTTTTCTGGGCTCTCGCAGGTGGAGCAGGCTCTTTACTGCACGTTAAGCACTCTTACAGCGGACACGCATTCATGCCACGTCCCAGGAACTGGTAACTCTGTGAAGAGTGAGCAGGAAAAGCACCTTCGTTCAGATGCAGCGAAAAGCAGCCTGTTAAAAGAGAAATCCATCCATTTAGAGCAGCAACGGCCGCGAAGAAGACGAATAACAAAGGACGCGGTGACCTTCAGTGGTACGGGCCAGGTTTCCGTGAAATGAAATGAAAGTGTTTGCTAGTGAGGAATTGTACAATTGGGAGTATTATGGGATAGTTTGAAGGCATGAATCGTGTCAGATTTCACAGTCTAAGGGCTTGTTGTAGGTGCTGTTCAGTAATCGGGTTTAGTTTATTTAAGCAGACCTGATTCAACCTCACACTGGATGTCAAAAAACCCTGATCTGCACTCAGCCCAAGATGAAGTCATCTCAACTTAGGACCTGACTACAGGCGTCCTTATTTAAAGTCCATCTACATATACTGCTGCTCGTGGAACTCATTAGAGCGAACGCTCAGACTGTTGCGTCCCTGGTGGCAGCGTCTCACTTACTGGGAACATGGCGACATTCTTACAAATGGGACCAACTGTGTAACAACTGAGCCGTTCTTAGATGGCGCAGGACGTAAAGAAGACACAACATTGCAAACGTCACATTTTGATATTGTTGGTAATTTGCAACAAACGTCACTGTCGTTGCCACATTTAAACTTATTTCATGCTTCTCTTCGGCAAATCACTAAGTTGTGGAAAACTGCCTCTAATGAACCGTTTAACGGGTGTTTTCATGTTGAAATCTCTCCAAAGTAGGCCGCCGACGATGCAGCGTGGCTATTTTGTCACTAAGCATAATAATAAGTATGATTATATGCAGCTAAGCTCCCTTTGTGCTTTCACCATCCGCTTCAAAGCTTTCGCCAGCTTTAATAACAAAAACTCTAAAAGATCTTGAAAATGTCAGAAAACAAAGGCAAAATTACACCTACTGGGTGAAACGTGGCCTTTCAGCTCGTCTCCATTCTGACAGACACCCGAGTTAATGGAGTAAAGACAAAAAACATGAATCACATTCCACTCTTTAATTTTCTGGGCTTTGACTCCTCCGGAGCCGGCGGCGAGAAAAGAAATCATTGACTTCACAATCACAAACTTGCTGTACCCGCTGAAAACGTTATCGGTAAAGTGATTTGGTGTTGTGGTGCGAAGGGGGCAGGTTGTGTGCTGCAGTTGCTGGAGAGCAGTTTGAGCATAATGAGAAAATTCAATGAATAAACGTCCTGACCTTTACAGCGTGTAAACGCAGGCGGTCGTTAATGCTTCTCTGCATCCAGTCACTTTAATAGAGCGGTGCGGAGTCAATGATGAACTTCAGACTTTACTCCTCAGTTTGGTGCTGATGCAGCATCAGAGGAGATTTTAGATTATTCATGGTTAATTTGTCAAAATGCTTCAAATCAGACAGGACTGGTTTATATCTGAAGTTTCCACAACCAACAGCTTGTATTTCCTAAAAACATGCTTCATGTTTCTAATAACGCTCGCCTCCCCGGTCCTGTGTTCGGTTCAGTGTGTATTAGCGGCAGCCGTCGTCCTTCATGGTGCCAGTGGATGTGCAGCCTGCACAGCCTGCTCCTGCGTGTGATGAGAGCAGGCCCCAGCGCCGCAGCTTCCTCGCCAGTCGCCCCAGATGGGAGTCATTGGTTGCCATGAGACATAACGCCCGAGAGGAGCTTGTGAGGAGGAGAATCTGCCATCGTAGATTCGTGGCGCCGAGCCTCCTCCTGTTGCACTGGCTGAAAAATGTGTGCAATTAAATTTCTAATTTCGGGGAAGCAGTCAGGTCAGAGCTGCCTCACTTCATTATCGAGAGCTTGTTATTAAAATCAGAGTGATGAAGACCCGATACGTAGTCGTGAGGGTTCAGGGTTCATGCAGCTCATGTTATGATTTTCCTTGATTAGGGGAGTAAAACGTATTACCCAGTCACCCACTAAAGGGTTCAACATCAGCGCGTCATATTTAAATGAAAGCGGATTGGACAGCCGATGTGTCACTCAGCACTCAAAGCCAAGCCCATCTCTGCACGTCAGGTCACGGACAGGGAGCCACGTACACACATGATTAAAAATGCACATCATCATTTAAATGATAATGACCTGCAAAGATGTTTCTGCTAATTAAAATATGATTGTTGAGCTCAGAGGCTCCGAGCCTCCAACACCTGAGCTGACGGAAATAAAAAGAGGGTCATAATCTTCCCCGCACCACCTGCGCTCCAGCAAAAGCACCGAGTGTGTTTACATTTTCAGATTCATAGTCGCTGCACTCTCCTTCACGCCTGCTGCACTCCAGGGTACAAACGCCCAGACAATACACATTATGGATGGTCCAGGATCAGCCTTTTCATCTGTAGCATTGTTTTCAGGCGGAAAATGATGCAGACCCCTGCTGTGTTGCAGAAGAGGGCGGAGGCTGGGGGGAAAAGAAATAGGCTTCGGTGGATATTAGATCACGCAGCTAGTAGCGCGGGTTGAGACCGTGGCTTTAAGTGAATGGAAGTGAAGGAGGGAAACGTGTATGAGCGCGTCTGCCGGCGCGGATCCTGCACCTGCTGCGTGAGACCGCCGACGTCTCAGCGGCAGCAACCTCACGGCTAAAAGGTGAGGAGAGCTTTCATGTGCAGCCAGAAGGGAAAGGAGCCCTGAGAGGACGACTCATCCATCTCTGCTGTAAGGAGAACAGTGGCCTCGGGCAGAAACCGACTCAGCTCAAGCACACTCGCAGACACACAGGGGATTGATTTGTTACAGCCTCCTGTGTTATACTCCACTGACTTACACTCATTCCTAACTCATCTAAATTCTCCACGCTGCGTGACTAACCCCTGCCGTCACCCTCACCTTAAAATAAGAACAAAACCCGACACTCAGACCTAAAAATAAGTCATTTCAGTGCATAGGAGCACGGAACCAAACTACTGCTGTGAAAGGCAACGCAGAAATAAAAACATTTGCCCAATGTTGAGTCATTTCTGTGGCAGCATCCACTTTTGCTTCAACGAGACTGCGTTTCATAAAAAGCAATAATACAAATTGATGGAGACATAATTTCACAGTGACAGACAGATGGGCAACACTCCTAGCAACAGGCTACAACGTGGGCAAGGGAAGGAATAACAAATGTTCCCTAGCAACAAGCTTTTCCAACGGATGAAATGGAAGGAGCGATGACGAGGAATGCTCTTCATTTTTCTGCCTTTCACGGGAAGGTCAGAGGTCAACAGCACGGCAGCGTGCTTGAGAGCTGGCTGCGCTCGGTGCGATGCAGTTATTCCTCTGAGACCTCTTGAGGAGTGAGTGATTGTGAAGAGGCTGAAACGGGTAAACCTACCAACCTCGGGATCAGGTTAATAAGGATTCTTCCTATGAAAACACTTGGGCATCCCTGGAACAGGCTTCTAGATTTGACACGAGCAGCAACAACATGAACTCAACTGGTCTGGACTAGTGAGCGCTCTGCTGCTGAAACCGTTTCCTCATTTAAGTAACACAGAAGAATGAGCCTTGATTGTGTTTACGCCTCCTTCATTGCAATTAAAAGAATTAGTCGACAAAACATAAACAGGGTTTCACACATTGTCAAGGTTTTTTTTCTGCAGCCAGAACAATGTCCCTGTTGGCTCAAATTTTAAAAAAGATAAATAGCAATCAAAAAATAAACTAAGCAGTTTTTTTCATTTTAATAAGAACACAGCAAATTAAAGCTACAAACAAGTCTACAGGGAAAATAAAGGACGTTGAGGCAATCAGTTTAAGGTCCTTACTGTACATGTACAGGTTGATAAAGCAACGCACTGAGGGTAAGAAAGCCTGGAAATGTCCATTTCTCCTAAAATATCTGTCAGAGTGTAGATGCGGCTGGTGATATGGATGCACACAGTAACTGTAGAGCAGTCCAGGATGCCCAGCTGGGCTACGGGATGGCCCGGTTGGGTCTCTTTGGAGGGGGAGGGGGCATGAGCTCAGAGTCTGGGTCTGGCGGGTGTTTTCGGTTCTGGGTTTGGACTCCCTGAACAGAACGGTCCAGATACTCCAGAAGGATTTCCTTAGTGACGGGCTCCTGGATGCTTTTACAGACAGCTGGAGAAGGAAATATACAGAAAGGTGGTTAGTACAACAGTGACAGACATTAAAATACCCATTTGAATATTAAATCCCTTCCCTCAGCTATAAGTTACAACATCTATAAAAATGTTGGGCTCAGTCTTTGCAGCTAAAGAGTCAAGTTAGACTTTTATCGATTAGGCTACACATGTGGTCTGAAGCAAGAAGTAGATAAAGACACAGCACATACATGAATCCATTTTATGATCCAATGCAAGACAGAAACAATAATAACAGATATTAGAAATGGGGCGTTTGTGGCTGAACTGTCTGAGCTACTGAGCAGCATTTTATGTAAGCATTCCCTCAACTAGATATTTCCCAGCAGGGTCACGCTGCTGAAATTCACCTGGAGGAATTTATGCTGATCCAAGTCAAGTCAAAACACTGCACTCGGGAGAACTGAAACGGCCTTTTACTAATGTGACTAGAGGGGAGAAAAGTAATGAATCCCCCTGAAAATCGAACCTGCGCCCATACAGATGCTTTTGCACTAGTCCTGGATGAACACACTAAACCTCAGTAATGCAGTAAGTCTCTTTTCAGCTTTTTAAATGTATTAGTCCTCGTCTGCACGTCCTGCTTTTATGTGGCTTCTTGCAGAGTATTTAGAAAGTCAGCGTTCATAAATGTGCTGCATAAACGAGGTTTACTGCTGCTGTAAAATGTACGTTTTGCATTAATTCTCCATTTCTTCTCTAGAAATAAAATCACCCCAACAGTAAAACTATTTTGTACACGGAAGCAAGCAGCTGCATCATTACAGAATCTGATGTCGTGTTGCTGCTGTTTCTGGGCAGGTTATCCAGCATCTCCGGGCGGGATATGTTCATTTTAAACTGAGTGCACCGAAACAGTAAAAGGAAAGTTAGGAAGAAAAGACGAACAATAATGAGCTGAAAGAGTGAAAAACACTCGATGTGCTGCAGGACTGAAAGACAAATATCTGAGGGTTCATCACACCACAGTCCCCTGTTACAGCATTAAACATTACATTAAAGACACGGGGAAGTGCAAGTTTAAACAATGAAACGTGTGGTAAACATTTCTGTGTTTGACGTGAAAGAATGTTTGTTGTAAACCAACACACACAGTTGTATCATAAATCAAACTGAGGCTGACATGACAGTCTGAATAAATGAGCTATTAATCGCCGGCTGACTGGTTGTTACTGGAGACAGACAGAGGAGACAGTGAGATACGAACAAATAACTATTAGACAGACAAGGACAAAGCCTCACCCATGGCTGTGTCGTAGGAGTTGGGGAAGCTCTTGTCCACCCTCTGCCTCATGAACACCCAGCTGTCGTTGGCAAAAGTGCACTCGATGATCTTGTTGTCGTACTGCTTCAGCTCTTTTGTGGCCTGTGTGGACAAAGTCGAAAGGACACAGATGGTTTGGACTTTTAACACCAGAGTGATTTCCTAAACCCAGGTATTCTGACACAGTGATGGTGTGAAGCGTAACGGATACTAGAAAGTACTTTACTTTACGTTGTTGCAGTGAAGCTGAGGGTTTTAGCTAAAGCTGGTGTATTTATACACAGAAACACAATGAGGGTGTCTGTATGTCTCTGCTGCAGCCTTCAACTAAGCAGCGCAACAGCAGGTCCTACTCCTCCTACTGAGCTACACAGGATCACTGACTTATTACATCACTCTGCTTTGAAAACAAAATCAACTCTACACTGAGAACACTGTAACACTGGTGAAGAATAAGAAAATGGCACATGATACTGAGGATCGACGATGAGTCAAAGAAGACATTTGAGCATCTGTTGTTTATTTGTCCAGGGACTGTCTCGCTGTGAAGATTGTCAGGAGAGAAAATGGAAAGGGAGGTTCTGGGAAGGAAAGCGAGCAGCTGAAACGTAAACACTGGCCGTTATGAGGCGAGCTGCCGCTTCTCACCTTGAATTTACAGAATGGGCTGTTCACGCACACATTCCAACGACAAGCCGAGACAAAGACGATGACCTCCAGGATTCAGCGATTAGCTGCCACTCAGTGTTCACACAATCTAGCCGAGATCAGAGAGAAACCACCGTTGCCAAGAAAGCACGGGTGTTTGGCAAGCGGCAAAAACACGAAGTAAGAGCTCGTCTGATCCTGGAGAGTGGGGCATCTGGGCTCTCAGTGGGGGCCGAAATCACACAGGAAGCAAGAAATCGTGTGAGGAAGGAAGACAGAACGAGGCAAACGACGCTGGCCGAAGTCAGAGATGCTGGTTGTCGGATTTCATGGGAGACGCTCATTAGCATGCTCCATTAGGCGTCGTTAGTATTTCACAATTTTAGTTTGGTCACGGTTTGGCGACGTGGTGCTGAACGCGGGTGTGTTGTCAATGTTGGTTTGGGGGAAGAATGACAGATGATACAAAGCAGAGACAGACTCTCTGAGCTTTGCTAAAGCTCAACACAGCGTGTGCTGCCAGAGAACCGAAGGGCAGGACAGGCAGGTGCGATGCGCTGCTAAAGGCTGGGATCTCGTCCCGCTGGTGGAGGGTGACATGTTGGCTGCCATTTTTCATTCCCACTTGGTGCTTAATCCGTCCAAATCTGTCTCATTACGAAAGCACACATGTGCCACCAGTTATGAGACACTTGGCACTGAAACTCTTTATTAGCCAGTGTTGCACTAATGCATCAGAAAATAGCTCTGTGGTTTGGTTTCTAGTCCTAGTCTAGTTTCCTAAATATTAAACCGCTGCTTCAGATCCGCTCCTGTATCACTAACTGAAAGGGAACAGAAGTAGTTGCGCTGGAGCCTGAAGACGAAGCAGACACCTGGAACCCAGCCATTATTCAGCTCATTGACAGCTTTTCTCTTTGAGACAGATGTCTAGTATATGGAGTGAGTGTGGTTTCTCTTTCTTTCAACATATTTTCTTTCTTTTCGAGGCCGGTTTTCCTGAGACACAACCTCTCGCCTGCCGGATCACAAAGTCAGACTGCATGTATGTTTAGTGTTTCACTGTGGTCTACCAGTTTACGACATCCAGGCGTTTAGCAGCCTGTGCTAAGCTGCTTCTTTATCAAGCACTGCAGCGCTGCGCTTTTTACCAACAGCTCTTTGTCTCAGCGACAGTGACACGTTCTAGTGAACATGCACGACTTGTCATTTCCACGAATAACAGGCTCTATTTTCCCCGACCTGCTCTCCTGACTGACCCTGGTGTTGTTTCACTCTAGACTTAATCAGAACCTGCCCAGAGGTCTGCAGCGCAGCAGCATGCAGGTCCATTTTAATATGAGAAACAAGATGAAAGGAAGAATATATAAGCAAAGGCTGGAAGTAAGATGCGGAGAGCCTCGGAGGGAACAACACGCCTGATGAAAATACTGCTCAATTTTTTATATATGAACGTGCACAGCAAGCCGAAGTCTTGGTTCGCCTTGTATTTTTCTTCTGCCGATGTTCCTTCTTTTCTTACATTCATAACGCCCCGTTTTCACCCATACATCTCTGATGTTTTATTTGGATCTATTCTGTTTAATACCAACCGCAGGTACAACCCAGGGCTAAGAAGTAAGTGGCCATTTAGAGATGTGTACTGCTTGAACAGTCAGTTTCACAGGACACGCGCCTTCCAGTGACTTCAGTTGATCTGGCACAAACGAAGCCATTTTCTCGTTTAACACATGTAAAAGTTAATGCCAGGAAATAAAAGCGGATGCAGAAATAGAAGCTTGACGCTCTTACACCTATAGTGGTGTGTTCGTGGCCGAGCGAGCATGCGAGCGTCCGCGTGACTACATAAATGACGCCAGCATTGGGTCTCTGGGGAATATGTGAAATGCCAATCATTAGCTCTACGTTTGGACGAATTCTCAGGAGAAAACTAAGGCAATAATATGTGTGACCGAGAAAAAAGAAGCCGAAAGCAGCCTATGCAATAGTGCTTTCCAGTATTTTTACTTATGCACAACTGGCTGTTATCAGTGTTTGGCATTTGTTTGCATCAACTCTGAGCGAGCGACGTGGATTCTAACGAAATAAACAAAACGGCAACATCAATGACTGGAATTATTACTATCTGTAATGTTAGCAGACAAAAGGCTCTCAGGTTTGTCCTTTCAAGGTATTTCCTCCTGTCAAAAGGCTGAGCTGATAAATCATAATAAACACTCCCTGTGAAATTCATTTTAGAGTCGTCCTGCAGGCGCACAAGGAATTGCAACAATAATGAGCTGGGGTGAAATGATTGAGCCAATAAAACTTGAAGATTACATTTTTTTTTCTAATTACAGAAAAGGACAAAAAAGTCTAATGTTTACCCAGCAGCCAGAAGCTTTCAAACGAACTGGTGACAGGATGTTCCTCAAATTACAAATCATGGACAATCTTACACAGAACATCACAGCGAATATCTGAGCGACTCTGCGTTGGTGCACTGCAGGTCACACAGACAGACGTGCAGCAGAGGCCCTACATGTCAGCCTCGCAGGAACATTATTCAGGCAGCCAAGAGCACAAGCCGCCGTGTGATTACCATTTATTAGCATATTCGCGGCTGGACTGGCTGTAAAACATGTTCATAATAAAAACAGCAACATGAAAGCCAACAGCAGATGACCTCAGGCCTTTGCTCTGTCTCTTCCTGAGGAGCTTAAAGCACGTGTATCAAACAGAATCCACCTTGTTCTGCAACAGAGCCCAAGGCTGGTGCTGTACACGGGAATCTGGCACAACAGTGACAACAGCGACGAGAACTGAAAGCCTGGGTTAGTTGATTGAAAGCTTCCCAGCTCCTATACCACAATATGCAACGCAGAGACAACGGTGCATTCTTGTACATCCTGGCAACCTGGATTAGTACATGTTGCGAATAAAAAACACAACAGCAACAACAGCTGAATGTCTTGCGCCGTGCTAATAAGAAAGCTAGCGGAGAACGGGGGGCTTTGGCTGGCTGGCACGGGGCTGAATTGAACAGAACACCACATTTATTTTCTCACCTTCATCTTTGCGAAGGGCCTGTCGTAGTTGCCAACGTACAGCAAGCCGACAGTCTGTGTAAGCAGCCTACAAAGACAAAAAGATCACAGTTAACACCCGCAACACCCTCAGCACAGGATCTCAACACGAGAGCATCTGAGTGGTAACAATGACGCAAAGAAATTACTACTCCTCCTTTACTTCCACCTAGTAACAGAACAGCTCTGCTGTGATATTACACCTCTTTGAGCCCTTCTGTCTCTATGCACAGCAGGATGTTTCTCAACGTACGTAAGAAACGAGTCCAAAGCAATAATAATTATGTGGAGACTGAACACAGGGTCAGGGGCTTTATGCACTACGGCATCTCCGTTTGTGATCTGGCTGTGAGCTCTCGGCAGTTAATTCAGACATGATTGGTGTGTGTCTGTGTGCTTCTCTGCCAGTACCTCCAACATGTGTCTCATCTCCGACTTAACACCCATCAGATGTCTTAATCACACACTTCTCCCCATCTCCCTGCACAAACACCCCCCTCACATGGCCGCTGTTATTTCTAGGCACTTTGTCTTCCATTATCTGTGCCACAGACCGAGTATCCGAGCGTGGTTGCATATTAGTTACCCAATTTTAGATCGAAAATGAGGGGGGTTATTGAACAAGACGCAGAGCCAAACTACAGTGTGGTACGTGGTCCGATGCACCTCATTCAGCGATTTCAATTGGAGATGAAATCGAACAACGGGTTTCCATCCACCCGAACCCCCTCCTGTGTAATGATAGCTACCACGAGCAGGAAGGAAGCAGAAGTACACATTAAGACAGGCCAAATAGCGCTGAAGTAATGGACACTGCCCAGTGCCAAGACCATTCTCGTCACTCGCTCCGTTAAGACTTCAGACTGACGTTTGTGTGACCAAGTCTTCTTTCCAAGTCTGAGAGACGAGGCTCATTTTGTTCTGGACAATAAAGAGTTTTAAATATATGTTTTTGAGGACGATACAGGCTAAAAACTAAACTGCAACTATTAAATGTGCAAAATCAATAAAACAAAAAACTGTATCTGCTCCATTTCATATTGTGTACGTTCAGAATGATCAAAACACTCTCAATAATGACTATTTATTTCCTAAACCTATAGAACTTGAAACGGGTGCGATGTACTCATAACGACAGGTTATACAGTAAAGACAACGGTTGGACAAGCATCTTCCCAGAGGCAGCGACGGACACGGCGACGTTCATCTCTCCTCTTCTGCTGTGGTTCACAGCCGTTCCACGACGTTACACTGATGCATCTCTCACTATGACTGCTTCAGGTGTGTGTAGCTGACAGATTCCTGCTGTCTTAAATTACACTGCAACATCAATTTTCCTTCAAGTTGGGGTCAGATGAATAATTTTCCTTAACAGCAGAGAGCAATGATAAAAATAGACCAAACCAAAGCAGCACAGAGAAGCTCGTAAATGTCCCCGTAGTCTCAGCACAATGTGTCAAATGATGGATAAACGCAGAGAAGAAATAAATATTGAAATGTAAAAACATTACACGTAGTCAAGTCATGAGTGTTTGTTACTATTATTAAATGGACTCCACCAGTGAAGAAGCTGTTCAAAACCATGATACTAACTCCCCTACAATGGTAACTGTACAAACCTAATCCAACATCCAAGGACAGACATGAAAACGTGGTACAAGGTGAAGCCTGTCCCTTAGCAAGTCGTCCTGATCCTGAAGTGCATGTCCAGTGCACACCGGGATACAATCATCATTTGTTTTTGCCCAGGTTGCCGGTTTCTTGAGTTGGACGTAGTTTGACAAAGCTGAGTGAGTCACAATATTGCACATGCTTCTTAATCACAATGAACATAGGAGCTGTAATTTATTTTGAGCTAATCCCACATACACTGTGTTGGTGACGTTAACACTCAGCATGTGTAACAAATGTGTATTAATTACCTTCTGAAAATAGTCGAACACTATCACTATGTCTTTCTGTTACAGCAACATTTGCCAATAACAACAGAGCTCAGTCATTTTAGGACATAACTGGAGCTTGTTTTTGGCTCAGGTCCCATAAATCAGTGGGTATTACAACATATTATAATGACACTATATGATATAATATCATAATAACTCCTCAACTCACATTGGATCAACTTAAAACAGCTTCTAAAGAGCAGGGGCCATCGAGCCACCAACTTCAGAGCAGTTTGTGTCGGAACAGAGAAATGCATTTCCACGTTCAAAGTTCAGTGACGGGCTGCAGGTTTGTGCTTCACGCTTTGCTGACCGCTGAAACGCAACAAGCGGAGACTCTCTTGACATCCTGGATTCGACTGCTCCGAATAACTCCAAGTGCAAACAGACCCTTTCTCTGCACTTTATAAAAATGCTACAGGCAGGACCTTGGACAGGCAGGTCACACTTCAGACGGTAGAGAGAGAATAATATTAAAGACTGATTACTGTAATCGGAAGCGTCTAGTTGAAGCAAAACTAACTAGTGATGTCAGAAAGCTCAAATATTATGTGACACAACTGTGCTAAAGTTACAAAAGAGTACAAAAGTTCTGTATTTCTCAGAAGTAATAATCAGTGGTGCACTCAGCTTCTTAGAGAAAACCCACCAAGAGGAGGAAACACTATTTTACAAGCTTCAAACGGCAACATCCATACGAGTCTGTATGGACAATGGAGAAAATGTGAAGCATCTCCAAACTATTTCCACTACATGATCCATTCTGCTATAAAGGGTTTAAGTATACTGGGAATTCTGACCATGTGCCTGCAACACAAAATGTAGATAGGAACGCTGTAATGACAGATGAGTAATACGAGGCCTCGATGCTGGTCTGTGGAGGAATAACCGTTCTACCAAACTGGGTATTCAAAATCACTACGCACCTGAAGAGCGATGATGTAACTATTAGTCACCGTCTCTTCAGAAATTATCCATAATTCCAGCAGGAGACTCGAGACCTGAATTCCCAAGCTACGAGGGGAACCGTCATGCTCTGTGGAATTGCTTCATCTTTCCATTTCATTCTTTCTCTCTTCTTCGCATCCCAATAAACACCGTCTCTGTGCTTGCTTTCAGAGAACGTAATAAAACTTGCAAGGCTGCATGTCTCAGTGGTACACAAAGACGTGCTCAAGGACTGATTGTGTGGGCTGATGAATAAACAGTTGTTACCTCCTTTCAAAGTCTCTCTCTCTCTTGTTCAGAGACAGTAACTAAAGAGATTTGAAAATCTACAGTACAGCAAGACTGAGTGAGGTCTGATGAGTGCTCCTCTGCCAGCAAAAATCATCTTTCAGGGAAATATCAGAACGTTCACAAATGGCAACAATAATTGTCTGTGTTCTCCCACACACAGGGAGGAGTCAAGAAGCTGACTAGCTGGCCTGTTGGCTGGCTTTGGAGAAGGATGAGTGACTGTGCCCTGCTGTGATCCTCTCAGTCTGTTGTTGGTGAATGATGGCGCGCTCAGGGCTACAAAGCTGGGACAGTCACTGAGGTCAACTGGCTCTCAGAGGAAAACGGAGCACAACCAAAACGCTGACAGCCACGGGTCTGTTTGGCTGCTTCCACAGACTGAGCTGCAGAAAAGCCCACAGAGTAAAGGGATGTGTATTCTGCTGACAGTTAAAACAATCTTGTGAGACTACATCCGTGGTGGTGCTTTTCTCCCTTAATGGTCAAATACTCAATTTGCCTCTTGCTCAGTCAGTTTATACAAAACACTTCAATGTCTTTGAGCATGTGGATAAGAGGAGCAGATCACAATCACATACACCCTTTCAGCTGCAGTAAAGCCACATTGTCTTGAAGGGATAAGCACCGCTGGCGCTTACAATGTATGTGGCAGTGGATAATAAACATAAAACCATACATGATAAAGGCGAGGCGCGTTTAGAGTAAATAGGACATTTGAGGGGTTGCAGTCCAAAACCGTGTGACAATGAAAGGAACAAACATACTTACTGTACTAGAATCTAGATTTTTTTTGACTCTAGTATCTGGGTGTCTCCAAGTACTCAAGTCAGTCACAACATGATAGGTGCTATTAAATTCATCAGACAGCGTTTCCCTGGCAACAGTGACTTACCCTTCTCCTCCGACTTTGGTGATCTTGAGACGGAAGTCCACAGAGTTGAGATTGGGGGGCTTCCACTTGAGGATGTCATCGCATCTCCCAGCTCTGTATCTCTGCAGGAAAATAAAAAAAACATACAATATGTGGGATGTTTTGAGGTAAATGCATTGATTTCATGAAGGGAGGAGAGTTCAAAGCACAGCACTTTGTTTCCATGATTAGATATTCATTGTTGTTAGCGCTTACATGTTCCAGACTCGCTTAATGCTGGAGTAATTTGTGAGTCGAGCAGAATTTTAAGCAGCTGTCACATTTAATGAGCTGAAACCCTTGTACAAGGCAAACTCCACTATGGCACAGTGTTGGTATCAAGAGCAACAAGACGTGAAAACACACTGATCTTAGGTCATAAATCTGTCTCTGGGGATGAACCATGTCACAAAAGGCAAACAAGTTCCTGACAAAAACAAGGAGAGCTAACTGAAGAGTTACTTCTACTACTTCTACACATTAATTGGAAAACTGCCAGGCGGGAACATAAATACAGCAAGAGGATGAAATTATGATCCAACAGGATTCAAGTGTTAACATCACAGCTACTGCACTGAAACATGGGGAATGTACAGGCATGATGGATGGAGGAGGGAACAGATGAACAGACTCTGTCACTGTCAGGCTGCCCAGTAACAGAACTCCAATCCAACAGACAGGATTCCTTAGGAGGACATGCATTGTCACAGTTCCTGGCTCCACCTTCGTATGACCCAAAGGCAGGAAGAAATGCACAGTACAGCACCGCAGCCCATCAGAGCCCCCCCGACACATGGATTAGATTCTGAGTTTGGCAAACTCCTCAGCTTGCTGCATAGCACGGACATCTTGCAGGAGGACACCGTTTAATAGTTTCAATCAATTTAAGGTCAAGCAAAATATCTCCAGAATTTATGTTACCATTAAATACTGTCATAATTAGTGTCCGAGTTGAGTGTCTGTCTCCAACCCAATCTGAAGCTAATATCTGCCAACTCAAAACGTTGATTGAATATGTATCTGGACAGCTGTGGCCTTGTAAATCTGACGACTAGTTCATCACAAGCTCGTTCGACCAAATACTTCGGTGCCGATAAGCTTAAAATGAAAGACTTTGGTGGCTTTCATAATGAACTACAGGTATGCGAGCTGAATTTGTCATTTCAGGAGAAATGTGAAGGAACAGGAGTGTGGTGTATCCTGCATTGTTCACGGTGGAGCTCTCTGTGTAGGAGGTGGCCTTCACGTGCCTTTGAAACCCGAACACTCCACAAAGGCTTTTCACCGCAGTTAGCTAGAGTGCAGCGAAAGAGGGCACGTCTCTTTTGAAGAACCTTGTCTGAGCACATCTTTTCTTCTTGAAACGTGGGCGTAGAAGGGAACAGTTTTCAATGTAATTAGTTATGCTCCACTGCACAGACATCAAAATAACCTCTTGTGAAATGACTTATTCCACTTTTGTAGCCGTGGTGCAAAACTAAATCTATAAAAGCATCTAGTAACTGTTGATCAGATCGTTTCTCGAGAAACGTCCGTACTACATATGACACGTGTGCAGAAAAAGTAAAAACCCGGGCACTTAATGAATCAGCCCTTAAAGACCCACTTATAAAAGCCAGGATATTTTTAGGTTGTACGCAAAAAGGTGTTTGGGATGTTATGGTTTTCCAGGCGTAGATTTATTTGAAGCAGACTTCGTATTGTACCACTCAGGCTGTGGATTAAATAAAAAGACAACCTTCAAATGTATCTAGCTCCCTCACTTTGACTATTCTTGTTAATCTTGTCGATGAATGACTGCACATACAAAGTGAAAGCTCTACTTCTGAAGTGCTAAACAGACCTTGCATTCAGGAACACATCGCTCATCAGTCAAAGTTATTTACTAAACATCAACTACGACAAAATAAGCCAATGAAGTAAAAACATATGAACGGTTGATGAAAATATGCACCTTTCTGTAAATGAATTACAGCATCGGATACCAAGCACCGACAGTGCTAACAGAAGTAATGTTGCTTCACACACACGCGGTTAATTTAATACATAGTGGATTTAAAACATTTACTCCTTTTCTATTATGAACGCAGACTTATTGTAGACACAGAAACACAAGGATTTGTGTTTGGCCTGCAGTGAATTATATCTGACTCCTGTAGAGAGAGAAAACACTAACATTTCATCAGCCACCAAGTTACCAAGTAACGACTTATTTACACATAAAAAAAAGCAACAACATTCATTCTCTGTTAGCTCAGCTTCTGTGTTCAAGTCGTAGTATTTGCCTCCTAATATTTGCTGGTGCTTCCTTTTCTGTGATCACAGGGTCGTGTCACAGTGATTTAGGCTGATGTATAATATAACAAACTGCGTCAGCAACAACCGCAGGACGAAGTGACTTCAGACAGGACAACAGTAGAAATGTGCAAATCTTCTTGGGCTGACGTTGCAACTTTACATTCTTGCTTAAACGCACTTTTTGGTGACTAAGGTAAAAATTAAAGTAGCCCACAAAACTGCCATCTACGACTTTATAGCTTTTTCACGCAGCAGCTGCATTTAAAAAAATAAATAAATAAAAAAGAAGCAGACAGAACAGAAAATACACCTACAACTCTTGTCCAAGCATGGTTATAATTCATCAAACAACTGTGGGCTGCTCTGTGTCTGGCTTATCAGACGAGCAGCTTCAGGGATGCTGTTCTGATAAAGCTACGACTGACAGCAGTTGGTCAGTCAGACAAAACCGGCCCCTTCGAAACATCAATACGAGAAATAAATAACCTGGGGGAGGGAAAGTACATATGAGAATCTAGGGAAAGAACAGTAAACAGACAACGTGACAAGTTATCGAATGGCTGCAGATCACAGATCTGTTACCCTTTTAAAGCCCAGAAATAGCCAGGGTATATTTGATCCAGTACAATCCATATTTCCAGGGGAAGAAATGGGTTTGTCATTTTCACTGTGCCTCAAAATGTAGAAAACACTGACCCAGAAGAGTAAAACATGAAACCCTTCCTCTGCACAGAGGGAAAGGCAACTTTATTGGGTCTGCTGAACATCTATTTTGAAAGGATTCACATTGATTAAATAATCCTTTGTGGCTGTAAATGTGATATTTCAGCTGGTGCTGGCCTCAACCATCAAAGCACATCAAACTTTGCTCACACAACATGAACAAATAGAATTACAAATACAAACAGTAACGCCTCTAGTGTCCCTCACAACCCGGGGCTCGATACGCATGATACGCAGCTGCTGTATGTTTCGTGTTAGTCCATGTTTCGAATGCTACACGCTTGGGCTTCCTGTGTCACGCTCCACCCATGGATGATGAAGTCCGAGTTCAACAGTGTTGGCATTCTGGGTCTGGATTCACGCTAGCAACTCTGTGAGACGGGTTGAACTGCGGTGCCGACATCACGCATCATTACAAGCTGATGTGCATCAACATAACATCTGTCAAACGGGGGATAAACACAATCTGCCTCCAAATGGTGACTTCACGTCGTTTATAGAATTTATTAACATCAAAAGCCTGACGAGCTATAATAGTAGCCACAGCATTTTAGTAACAGATGCAGTGGCTATGAAAATAATATTGGAAATATGTGTACAATAAACAGCAGTAGCAGCGTTTTGCTGTGAGGCAGCTTCCGTGTTTAAGTTTGCTGCGGATTAGAGACAAAAGGCTGGACAAGCCCAATAAATCTGCTCCCCAGAGAAAAGCTCCCTCTGGTTGAGTTCACACAGCTTGGTCCGATTCTTTGAGAGTTACACGGACGCTTGTGTGTTTCTGTGCTTTTCTGAAGGGTTGTAGTGTGAAAGTGAGTGAAATGATGCCATGCTATAAAAGATTCGCCTCCGAATAAACGGGGTTGAGGAAGAGAGAGGCGGGGGCGGTTAAGGACTAAATGGTGAGGTAAATGCTCTCCAGATTTGACACTCAGACACTCTGAAGAATAGCAAAGCCCAAATAAAATGATTGGACTGATTTATGAACCACATAAAACGTGCATTAACCAATGATGTGGCCTCACATATCTGTCAGATAATCACAATGTGATTCAACTTCACTGGGTCTGAAATTGATATGAATCACATCTCCTGTGCAGACTTGGATTTTTGAGATAAGTTCTAATGTTTAAAGCTAAGAAAGAACAAAAAGTCTTTTTTGTCCAGGAGCTCACCACGTGGCGTCTGGAGTGCTCCCCCATCAGCGATTCTGTGGTAAACGGTTCAGTTATAAATTCAAAATCAGCTTTTTGCCTAAACAAAGCAAACATTTTCAGGGGCACCGTGTGCTGAGGGAGATAACACAGCCAGCGACTGTGAGCTGCTGCAGTGGCTAATATTAATGGACGTTCAGAGCAGCAAGACCCTGTTGAGATTAACCCTGAGACCACCCAAATCCCACTGACACAAAAGGAGATTAACACTGCACTTGTTGTAGTAAAAGTCGACACACACACACACACACACACACACACACACACACAAAAATCAATAGGCTGTGTGAGTCGGTACTATTGGCCCTTGGTGTAAGCTTGTAGCTCGTATTGCTGCGTTTGCTGTAAATTGCTATAAATGTACATTTAACAAACGAGCAATGAGTTGGTTGATTAACTAAACTCAGGGTATTGGTAGATATCAAGTCCAGATACACACAGTCTGGTTTTTCGTTTAAATGACCGTATATAGCTCACATCGGGTACGCAAACCCAATCATAGCAATGTTCTTGGCCTGTTTAATGCTTGTAGCTTGCACATATGAGCAAGCTGCAGTAAATTGCGATTTCTATACTGAGCGCTTCTATAAAACCTAAACAACACATTAATATATATAACACCTGCTCCAGCTGGATCAAAAGTTGACCCTCTCCCTCCTCCCCAAAACATTGCATTGCATATTTACATAATTCACATGGGCAGTGACAAAAAGCCTCCCACATAATATAGATACATTAAAGACATCTGCTAAAGAGAAGGAAACAAATGAAACGGTGCTTAAGTCTGTACATGACATGAAGAGGGTCACCACACCTCAGCATCCCTCACGAATAACAGCCCATTTACATAAGCTGGCAATATCAACAACATCGTAAACAGGAGCCACACACACACACACACACAATCAATAGTTTGAGCTAAAGGTCAAAAAAGTAAATGCATTTTAAAAAGTCTATCAATTCAGTGAACTGCTCAGACGTATTCCCTTATAGGCAGGGTGACCAGACCCAGCTCAGCATTGGTGATGTCCTGCAGACAAAACAGCAGCAGCAGCAGCAAATACAATTTCTCATTATGTTCATATATTATTTTCATTTCTCGCTCAAATGAAGCAACAGATCAATTGGAAAAACACCAAGAAACACCAGTGAAGCTCGCCTCCATATCTGGCTCCATGCTTAATTCTTTGCTGTAAATTTTTAATTACCTCCTTGAAAATAGTATTTTTATGCCTTTTATTATTGTGCTGAACTAATTTTATTTGGTGTAGGCCTTCACCTAACACTAATTAGCAACTGATAAAAACAAATCAAATCCATCACACGATTTCTCTCCACACTTGGTGATTGTTTTCCATCTCAGGCTCATGAAACCAGACCCTGTGTAATTGTTTACTGTAGATGCTGTATTAGAAAAGTAAAGCAAGACATTGTTACATAACATTTTCTGTTTAGCTCCACATCAGATGGCCGACTATTTGCATCATCATTTAGTCACATTAGACCTGCCAGCCTTTTATACCAGGCCCATTTGTTTGAGCGGCTGTGCAGACAGGAACCAGCTGCTGACATTCAAGAGTTTTCCTTCTTCCTTCTGTCAGATTTAAGAAACTGAAAATCTTACTGACAGGTGATTTGATTACAAATCAGACTGAGCACAAACATCGCGTATCATTTGTGAACAGTGATTATTATATATAATTGTAGTCGGTACCGGCAAAACAATCACAAACTGATGGTGCTGCTACAGTTCAATAAGCAACACATACAAACACCCAGAGAGACTCTGTGCTTTTTGTGATAAATCAAACTCTACAGGCTACAGTAGATACGACGAGTCGAAATCAATGACTGGCAGCAACCCTTGCACACCAAGTCCAAAACTATAGCCTGGTCAGAGTAAATGTATGTTTTCAAATGCAATACAGCATTTGAAAAAGTTTCTCTAATGCATTTTGTATAAAAGCTTAAAACAGAAACAAAATATTCATGCACACAACTTCAAATTTCCCCAAAACACGCTGCAAAGTTTTAAGCATAATAAATGAATAGTGGAATTAAGAACCCTCCATCTAATCAGCATCCATCCTTCTCTGGGATAAAACCATGCATCTGGTTGACTACACACTTACAGAGTGTGCACATGTGAATTCATGCAGGAGTGTGGTTTCCTTTACGATGACGGAGGACAAGACTAATGCACAGAGTGATAGAAACAAGCTGACCAACTCTTATGTGGGCTCTTGGTGGAATAAAAGTGGTGTCTGACAATCAAGTGGTGGCAACAGGCTATGGTTGAAAAGATAACAGACCTAACAGAGTCATAGATGGAAGCTTACCCCACACGGCTGGAAGATAAGGCCGTCGACTTCGTGGCTGACCTGGGATGTGAAGCTGCCTTCCAGGAGCTGGGAATTAGAAACACACAAAAAAAAAAGGTTTCAGCCAAGCAGTACTTCAAAGTGACAAGATAGCAAAAGCTAAACCTGGGAACACATGCAATTATCCTGGTGTATGTTGACTATAAGCATCATCTGCCAAAGCTACTGCTCAATAACTAAGGGAAGCATTAAACTGCCGCATGAGCTGAGGACTAATCCTGTTGTAAGCACAGCTCAAATACCTTGTTTTCATCCACGAGACCTGAAACTAAGCACAGACGTGTTCGACCGATAATCCTCGACTGATCGATATCTGTATCTTCACAGAGCAGGTTGACAACAAGCATAAAAACAAATCACTAATCTCCTAATGAGTGAGTTTAATCGTTCTCACTAAAACCATCAGGCAAGTACCAGAAACCCCAAGCAGAGATTGGAGAGGCGTACCAGCGACCAAAGCGTGTTCTATCTTTCTGTTTGACTGACATGCAACTGCAACAGCGCGATGGCCCATATACATTCACCAGAAATGTAAACTGCACAGTGTTGTGCTTGTGGTGGTGGATTACAAAGGAGAAATCTGCTGCAGGCGTTTGGAAAGTAGAAAAATCAATCTGTACACGTATCACACAGCGGGGAAAACGTTTGGCTGCAATACAATACCAGGTACCAAACCTAACACACGGAACTAAACTACAGAAGCCACGTTTGATGTATTGTTTTAACAGTGTAGTAATCAAGCATTAGTTTGGAAGTAAGACATATGACAGAAAAACAAAAAGACCAAGTTTTTTGGACTTTATGGACAATAATGTGTCAAAACATCTGTACAGAAGCCAAATCAAAGTTGATTATACCCTGGTGGCTTTTGGGCAAACAAGCTTCATCATTACTGTGCAGTTAAAGCAGATGAAGCACATTTTATTTTACTAATCTTTTCTATTCCGCATGTTCACGCCAGAGGGTAAATAAACAGAATTTAGACTCACAGGAAATGGCCTTGGTCAATAAAACTCAAAGCAAATGCATTAGTGCACTACAGCGGATATCAGGTATCATATCCAGCCCATCAAGACGAACTGAAGCAGAAAGCAGAGCATTTTAGCAATGCAGGAGGTAATGAAAGGTGGAACAACACTGCACTCAGAGTGGCTTTTTATATCTGACTGCACAAAAGCTTAGGGAAGGGCATTCATTTTGTGTGTTGCAGATTTACAATGACGCAGCAAAAAGACCATTTTAAGGATTCTTTGCACAGACATTGCATTAAAAAAAATAAAATACAATCTAAAACTGAAATGCCTGCACTTTCAGGCCCTTAGTTGTAAGACTGAAACAACTAAAACTAATTAGCTTTGATCATCTTTTAAGATGCAATTCGAAAGTCTTTTCCAGAAAAAAAATGTTTAGAA
Organism: Macropodus opercularis; assembly: GCA_030770545.1. Taxonomy (NCBI): domain Eukaryota; kingdom Metazoa; phylum Chordata; class Actinopteri; order Anabantiformes; family Osphronemidae; genus Macropodus; species Macropodus opercularis. The sequence goes on from CM061112.1 coordinate 3,442,218, forward strand.
AAGGACCCACCTGAGTAGAAGGTCCCACCGCTCAGAAGGTCTGTTAGAACATAAATCAAGCTCTGAAATCCAAATAACTGTGTGGATACCCGTGATAAAACGGTGCCAGCACAAAAAAAAAAAAAAAAAAAAAAAATCTATGAAAATGTGTTTTCCCTGCCTTAGCACAATATTTAGTCCCCAAGGGCACATATACCTCAATAACTGTGACATTTGGAAATTAGGAAAAAGCGTGACTTTTACTGGAGCAACTTTGTAATAAGGGCTTTGATCACAAAGCAAGAATGTCTCTAAAAGCATGTTTTCAGCTTATCATTATGGGACATAATGTGTGCAGATGGGAAAGATGTCTGCACACTCTCTGAAGCCACTGAATCCCATCTCCTGTCTGGACAATAAAAACGGAACGACTAAGAATTAAGCGGCTACATTTAATCAACAACTTCTGCATCTCTGCACTCAACGTCTGGCTCTGACATTTCAATCAGACATCATAAGTGCCTGCTGACTAGGAGATAGCAATGCACCAATATCAAGTCTGTCAACAATCACTGGAGCCAAGATACACGCACTATGCAAAGGATGACAGATCGTTGTCATCTGTCCTGGTGCTGCTTAGAGACAAACCAAATTATGGGCTTAATCGTAAATACAATGGAGCGGAGTAGAGCATAACTACATTTGTAGAGTACTCAAGGCTGGAAAACCACGTCACAGACAGTAGCACTTTTCGCAGATCACAAACAAAGCGTCTCCAACACGTGCAGACCACTGTGATCTGCTACAGCTGCTCGTTGGATAACCGAGCATGACGGCAGATTTCGTCTTTCGCTTAAATTCTCTTTGAGGTGAGCCGACGCTGATGTAGGACACATCGCGTAATGTTTCCTGCATCCTAGAAGCTGTTTTATGAGCGCTGAACACCGTGGCAAGACAGACAACACCAGACAAATCAGTGCCGCTCTACAGCGCTACTAGTGGTGTGAAACTGAAACATGCTCGCTTGTGTATTTACAGTAGGCAAGTTGTCAGCGGGACTATGAATTAAGGTTTCTCATTTCTAAAACAGAATCTGTACTAGTTGGACGTAACCCCTGCAGACATGCATCAGGCACCTGCAGAGCTTCGGCTTTTAATGCAGTAAAATACTCTGTGTCTGTTCTGCCACTGGATGGTTTCACTTATTGCCTGAATTCTTCGGTGTTAAACAACACAATTTTTCAGATATGTTCCAGGAAAGTAAGCAAGTCATCAGGCCTCAGAAGTGTGTTTCGTACTTTCATCTAAGGCAACAGGAAACCGTTCGCTCTCTCCTGCGCCTGTGAAGAAAGCAGAGCAACATCAGTGCTCTCCAGAATGATGAATGAGTCACAGCAGATCACACAAAGCCCGACTATCATGCTGACATGGAGAAGGCAGATAGCCAGACTAAAAAGAACTGGTGCCTTCATGAGGGAATGGCATGTAGGCGGCAAGATCTGGGAGTTCCATTTCAGTTCTCTTGCCATCTTAGCACACCCACCCACCACCTTCGATGAGTACAGTGAACCTGACACTCACACATTCTTGGTATGATGAGGAAGTTCCTCGGAGCGATGAGCATGGAGGGGGCAGCGACCCTGCTTTCGTGCTAAACCTCTTTAGGAAGGAAACACATAGCTGTGCCTGGTACAATAAAGGCTGTGTAGGAGGAGGCGCATAGCAAAGCCCCATTAAGAGATCAAGCTCACAATGGAGACTCCAGGGCAGAGACGGGACAAGGGAAGCACTTGGGAAGAGAAACCAACCAATAACAAAAAAAATGTCTTTCCCCTCGAGAGAATCAATGTCAGAGTGATGGAAGTCAAACCCTTTATCCCTCAAGGTCTCGTGTTTGGGCTCATTTCACAAAAGGACAATGACAAATGATACCCAGCTTGGTAGCAGGTTGAAGCTGCAGCATTTTAGACGACATTACGACATTCACCTTCCTTTCACATACAGAGGTCTGTACACAGAGACCATCAGACAAATTCGGCCTGCGGTTTGTTTTTTTTCCAGCAGCTGCGATTTCCAAGGTTAAGAATGATCCCTGAATGTTGCTGAATTGTGGACTAAGTGCACTTGAAGCGCTAAGAAGAAAATTTTAACTTGACAACAGAACAAACAGCTGGCAAGGATAATATTTGTGCCCGAAACAAACGAAATAAATGCTACTTATCTAAGCTTGTGAAGTAAACATGCTAAGGATGTGCTCTTTTCATTTGAATGTGTGTGAATAATTAGTATCATATATCTGAACTATTTATCTCACAGTCTATTACTACGCAGACTGCAGGGAAGTGGCATAATGGGCTCATTAACAAAGCTATTCTTTTTGTGCAGTATCAAAAGCCTTTCCCTCAGAACACCTGGGCTGATATTATACTCTTCCATTAGCGACGCCTGTATATTTTCCTCCTGTCTGCTCATCGTCATTGCTCTGAGGAGGTTTTTAGGTGCGGGGGCTGAATCAAAGGCAGAGAGGATAGATTGATATTCCAGTCAGACCCCAGGGCTGTTGCTGGAGGCTCCTTTCAAGCCTAATGTGAATTGCCCTGTGAAGCCGGTGTTCACTTCCTCATTAAACGAAGAGCCCACATCAGAGCGTATAGGCAGGGCTGCTAAACCACTGGCTGGCCCCGAGTTAAAACAAGGTTACACAGTCTGAAGAAGTTAAGCTTCTTGGAAAATCTGTCGTTCAATGGGTCCTGGCTGTTTCATAAAACCACAATCAGGTTTTATTCATTTATGATGACAGAGAAAAGATAGAGACATTAATACTTAGAGGATTAAACCAATAAGGGACGGCATCAGGCTAGAACAGACCCAGACAGAAAAGACCAGGGCACACTGTGAAATTGAATAGTGGCATAAAGAGAACTGTGGCAAAGCGCAGAGCGTCCTGGTGGGTGACTAGTATTTCCCAATTTGCCCTTCTGTGAAATTAGAAAAATTTAGCAACCAGTACTTCAAATGATACAAACTTGAAGAGTTGTTTTAATCAGAGCCGGTGCCATGGGAGCTTCAGAACGCAATTTAAAATTTGATAGCGTCATTTAAAGTTTAGTTTCAAGTTATTTCACCATGGTTATAATGGACAAAAACTATCACAAATCTTGTTACCTGTTACCTTAATGTCACAGCTACACAAGTAAAACGCACATACAACCCAGCCCAGCACAGCAGATGGTGCAAATGTTTGAAAGGCAAAACGGTGACATGGACAGTAATATGTGCCATCTTACAAAATTAAAAGATTCACTTTAGCGGTCAGTGGTGGGTGGGACTTTGCAAGTAAGACGCATCACCAGCCTGTCTCCAGAAGAGGAAAGATTACCAACTACCACAAACACAGCGGTGCCGAGCTCAGCCCACACACGCAGACACATCCAGACAACAGACACAGCCAGCAGCCCGTCGCTGGGCTCCATCGATGCTCACCACAGCGTCCGGTCTGAGCTGTAGCAGTTACACATCAGAGACAAGAAAGGTGACTGTGTCCCTTAACTAATACAACACATACTAACACAGCATTATTACCTGAGGCAGACTAGACTTACAAAACAAAAATATACAGTGAAAAACAATCATAACATAGAGGTTGTGACATTTTCTGCTTTGAGGGGCACCACACGGGTCAGTCAAGTGTCTCTCAGAACCTAGAATCCAATCAGGCAACCGCTACACTAAGGTTATGCTCATTTCAAGCTTTATCAGCATAAGTTCAAGCAGATTAACTGGACAAAAAAAAAAAAAGGCACACAGTAAATATGAAGGTAAGTTAAATGACAAAGGAGGATTCCAGCTGTTTCATACGCACTATTGCTTCGGAGATGATTACCCCCAGAAGGATTTATTGACTAGCAAGATTTAATGACCTCCCCATGGGTGACTAAAGGCAGAGCTGGTGAATCAACATAAAGGTCTAAAGAACATCCAACGAAAGGCACATGCCGACCTGACCCAGAGCTTGCGTGTTCCTGCCCTCGAGTACCCTGCCCTCCTTGTACCAGAAAAGTATGAGCAGGGCAGGCAAGCAGAACAAACATGAAAAGAAAAGCAGATCTGCTCACTATCGCCAAAATATTCAGTCACTCTCTCCAGTGAGTCTGACCTTTACTGTATAGATGTGCTGTGCATCATCAGATGTTACATAATGTCTTGGAGGCTTTGAAGAAAGCTAAAAAATCTCAAAGCAACTGAGGTAAACAAACATTAGTCATCGGAGTCCATGTCGTGTGCTCTTCCAAGCAGCATAAGTCCTTATACAACAAGCAACATGCTTCCCTCTGTGAGTGGGTGCAGCAGATAGAGGAGATGCAGGTGAAGGCTCGCTCTTCTACTCAGCAGTGGACGACAGATGTTTTACCAAGGCCAGAGGTGCACGAAGATGGACGCTATGTTGGAGGACACACATCCCGTTTGTACAACCGAACGAACGAAAAGCCAAAGTGTGAGATTTGCTGTGATTACATTACTCACAAACAGTGAGTTTGTGGCAAAGCACAACAGAAAAGTAGTCAAGATACGCTTCTTGGGATGATTTCACAATTGGCAGTTCAGTATGTGATTGCCTATAAAAAGCCGAGTATAAAAGGAGCATCCATCAAAGGTTCAGCCTTTGCGAAGATGAGTTGAGATTTTTCAGTCAGTTCAGCACTATGAATGTGTGATGGTTGCTCACACAAAGCACCGCAAAGAAGATAGGTACACAACACACTGGCTGTCCAAGCACTGCAGTGGCAAAATACTGGGCCGCTGCATTGAATGTATGCGGCCTTTGAGCGGAGTAGCGTTAGAAGAAATCTTTATTTTGTGGCTATAATGACTATAACCAAACGGGCTTGGGAGCACTTTTGGAAAACGACATAGTTCACCACTGCATTCAGAACAGCTACCTGAAACTCTGTCAGGCAAGTAGTAACAATTCCTTGCAGAAATGCCACTGAGCTGTCTGTAACTGCCTCAACAGCTCATGTCATAGTGACTGAAAGACAACCGAGACAGTGATCAGTGAAAGGTGCACAATGCCAGCAACTGTAATGACATGGGTGATGTGTGGAGGGAGAGGAACCCGGTCTGCCTGCAGGCCAGATCTGGATTTTATAGAAGAAGCATAGCACATCATGATGGGACTCCGAGGCGACCGTGGGTAGTTGAGCTGCAGGAGCCTGGTATCCGGCAAAAAACTGTAACTTTCCCCACTTGTAAAGCTGAAACAATCTGTATCATCAGATCATAAAGGCGACAGCCTGCCGGGCTCATTACATTTTTATTTAATTGTAAAAAAAATTGTGTGTTTGTAATAGATTGAATATACATCAGACTCGATTATGTGTTGGTCCCATTCTGCAAGACTGTGTTAAAGCTGTTTATTAAATATGATAAAATTGCTCCTGCGAACGTCAGGATTGTTGCAACCCAACACAGGACAACAGCATACAAACAAGCTGCTGGCCACCAAAGCCTGACAGTAATTATACCTTTAGCATCAGGTCCACAGACAGCTTTCAAACTCCTAATTGGGCTATTCCAGCATCAAAGATCAAGACTGCCTAAAACAGAAGAGTGCTTTAATGCTCCCAGTTTGTGGTGAACTGTCCCTAATAGCTATTTCTGACGGTTTACATGTGCAGGAAAGTAAATTCTCTTTGCTGTTTTGAATTCAGTACATGAGCTAAACCTTAATCTCAGCTCTGTGATTAGGTTATAGCTTCAGGAAAACGCTGCAATCCTACAGGGTTATCTTAGATAACTTTTCAGGCCTCTATCCAAATTCAATCTCTGTTCGAAAGGTGAGACACAAAAGTCATTCTTTACTATTTAGCCACTATCTTGACTCCTGGGATGAGCTGGGTTGACCCCTGTGGTCAAATATAAGTACATAATCCCAACTCTCTTGGAAAGAAAACAGATTAGCTTTAATTTCTATACAGATATGATAAATGAGCCAAAGGCTTTCAATTTTCTGCGAGCACAAAAGACAAATTAACTTCACCTTAATTAAATTCATTTTAATAACATTGCTAAAATGTTACTGTATTAAATACGGCTACATCACAAGTCACATTTAATGCACATACCTCTCACAAGCTTTGTTTTCAAGAAATGAGAAAGAAAATTCATATTTTCACAAATGCATTCTGCTTTGTGTTAACCAACAATGGAATGATGACATCAGCTTGTCATGGCATCAGGAGTCAAAACACCTAGATCAATACACTGGTGGGTTCTTATCAACCTACAACACTTTCTATGGAAATTTCAAATGCCATAAGCTCTCAGTAGCCCTAAATCTCTAAGACCCATTTCTATAATCCCATGAGGAATATGAATTTCTGACCTCATAAACGGATTCTCTGTGGAACTGCCAATATTGTTGCCTTCAGCGAGCAGGAAAATGACCAGAAATCCCAGTCCTGTCTTGATTCCTAATTACTAGTCTGGATACACTCTCTGGCAGACTTTTCAGTATCCGTTACCAGAAGAGATAAACCTAAAAGGCACGACACCGCGTGTAGCATCGGAATTTTCAAATCATATAAAAGGTTTTTATACTTTCATATACGCAGAGAAATCAAATGCCTACTCAAATGTTTGGATGAGCCTAGTTGATCTAATACTCCCTTACCTTGCCAGAGGTATAATGACTGTGCAAGAACTGAAACAACCCTGATAGTTAAGGCTTAAGTGATCTCACTGGGCAGTTCATGCTGTGAGTGACATATCTGAACTTTAGGTTACTTCTAATAAGCGACATCACATCAATATTTGGCCTTATTTCCTAACGGTTTATCACAGAAACCTTTAGATACAATAATACGATGAAAAGGATGAAATGATTTCGCTTCCAAGCCCAAAAGCTGCTCACAGTCAATCACAAATATAACTAAATGTACAGTGTAATGTCCCTCGAACCTGCTGGCTGGCAAACAACAGTTTTAATGTGAAAGGATCAAGTTGTGACAGGACCAATTTTATTTTGGCATGGATGAAGACAGCTACTTTGCATTTAGGACTGGCAGGCCTTTGCAGTCCTCTGCTGAACAACAAATTATTATACACCTCCTCAGCTTGTTTTCTCAGTTGTAATTTGATGCAAATGCGTCATGAAAAATTCATGCCGCTAGATGCCAGCTAAATAATCAGCTTTTAATATGTATGTTTCTCAATGACAAGTCAAAATAACATGCATTTCATTCTATGGGTGCTTTGTTTTTTTTTGTTTTTTTATTGAGGCTTGTTCTGTTGTAGCTACACATATTATAACCGTATACGCTGCATATAATGTGTCTGGTTCAATCAAGTGTCGAACTGGTTCCACCAAATGAGTTATGACGTGACATGAGTCGATTTTAGTCTGTTCAAAATATATTTTCTCAGCCACAACCATTCAACCCACACAATGAGAAAATTCCCAAAATATGTTATCTAGCTGCTCTGATGTATAAAACTCCGTTAGGCAAAATGAGGGCTTTGTCCAATAATTGAAAATGTGGAAGAAGCACAAAGAATAAATGACCAGGGTCAGCGGGGAAACGATGGCATGAATGTATAAGAGTCTGAGATGAAAACCAGCAACACACAAACAGACAAAGGCCATTATACAGCTCCAGGCCGTGACCGAAATTTCCAAAAAGGAATTTCTGGTTGAAATGCCATAAAGTGGAGGGTTGTGCTGCAATGAATTAATGAGCCAGATTCCAGTTCCCTCCTTTTAATGTTCCATGCAACAGAGAGATGACTGTATGGAGAGCAGATGGTCACTGCACAACACAAAAGAGCAGGCAGAACCCAGGCATCGTTACAGTGACTTCATTTCTAGAGCTCTTCATCAACGTGATCCCCAAAGTCTGGGGCTTGATCTCCCATGGAGGTTCTGAGAGGACCGGATAGCCCAGGGTTAGACCAGAGACCCGAACGCAAAAAGACCAAAGCACTACTGTCGGCAGACAGAGGCATTGGACAAGAACAAGACATGTCTTCCATATGATCACAGGCTGAATGCGCAGCACCGAGCTGTCCGAGTGGTACTGATTCGAGCTAAACACACGTGCGAACCTTTGAGGAGAGTTTAACAGCTATTCAGCGGATAAAAGATTTGCAGTTCTCTGCCTCAGCACAAAATAACACAAGAAGTGATTTATTAGATTAGAACTTATTATATATCAACTACAAGCAAAATGCAAAGATAATCCAAATCATCCAATTAAGTGACTGACAACAAAATTCATTTTACACTAGCAATGCCAGGAGCAACACTCACAATGTATTTAATCACCTTCCTCCCTTTACTTAGCAGCTCAATTATTAACGACCTGCATCCAGTAATCTGTGTGGAATAATACTTCATTCAGACGCGCGTGTTCACAGAGCCAAGGCAGTTTGCTGCAGGCCAATGACTTTTTTGGGGCCAGGAGTGACGCATTAAATTCTGTTTCTCAAGTCTGACCCCATGAAGACGTTTCTCTGCCCAACCTCTGCAACATGTACGATGTCTCTGTGGACTGCGTCAGTACATAGATACCTATTCCTCATGGTCTGGCCCCCACACTTTAATATTGGAGGAGCCTTCAGCTACTCTTTATAGTTCCACAAATTGATTTTGAATGGCTTATATCCGTGAGGTGCAAAATGGCTTTGAGCGGAAAAGGATGACTTTGTTCGTGTTACCTTTCGTGCAGCGTGAATGTCGAAGAAGGGCTTATTCCGGACACTGAAGGGCTCCTTGGTTTTGTCAATCTGTCCAGTCTTCATCTTTTCCAGGCGAGGATGAATTATCTCCTTTTCTATACACAACAGTCTGATATTGAAATCACACTGGCCAACAGGCTGTCCCTGAAAGACACAAGAATAATGATCAGAATAGTTTCTAGGAAATGATTTAGGCTGAATAGATCAGCATATTTACTATAACCTTAATATCATACATCAAACATATGATTTTGTCTTCCAGCCACACACAGTTGTTGAGCACAGTTCACAAACAGACAAGGCCACTAAGGAAGCGCAAAAGGTGAAGACAAACCCATCTGGCGGAGAACTGACGGTGTTAAATTAAGAACAACAACGCTGGAGCACCCAAGCAACTGGGTTAGACCGAACACAATGTGACCACCTCAGAAACAGACAAAGAGGAGTCAGAGCGATACCATCCTGGCACATGACAGCTAAACTACCTAAAGTAGATGATCTGCTCAATTAACAATATGATTAAACAAACTGACTCACAAATAAGAAGTACATGGGCTCTGAAAAGCTGCCAGACGGAGACACACTCAATGTATGACAACAATTTGACGTTTCATATTTCTCACAAGTTATCAGAGAGCAAAATAGGAGCTCAGCTACAATTACTGCAACCTACTAGTTGCCAAATCTTTACTGAAGTATTTCCTATATTACTAGGACATAACAGACAGAAAATGACATCTTTCATACATCTCTGAATTCTTAACCACACCTTGAATAAGTATCTTAATTGCTGACAGATTGCCCATGAACGAATATTTTTTTTTCAGCACATTGGCAATTGAAATTTGTTACTACTTCAATAAAGACAACAAATAAATAAATGAATAAACAGAGCCTTTTTATCAGTATAGTAAGTAACATGGAGTGACTTTTTCTGCTCGGGCGTCTGCAGCAACCACGTTACATTCTCCTACTTCAACAGCTGGTATCATGTCCCACACATTCAGCACCATCTGTCATCTGTGTCACCAGGACAGAACAAGATGTAAGTGTGGATGATTCAAGGCATGTGCTGTCCATGAAAATACAGCAGATCAGTCTTCTTGACCCAGCATTAAAGTTACATCGGTGGTCATTTCTCGCTGCGTTTCCACGTTGTACGGTGCCTCGACTGCTTGAGGTCAGTGTGAATACCAGGAGCTCCAACGTGGGGCTTCTCCATATTCACTTACTATCATCATCTTGGGTTTGGAACAGACCAGAGACATGTTTCAATCAATATCAACAACCAGATACTTTTGTCTTCTGTTTCATAATAAACTCAGTCTGCATCAATCAATAATTATTGAACATTAGACACATTAACTAGATACTCTCTTTATAAAAACATGAGGTTTACTAGTTCTAAAAACATTTTTGGGTAAAGGCACAAAACAAGTTCTCCTAAACTAGATAAGATATAGATACGGAATCATATTAAATTAAACATAATAATTATTCCACTAACACATGAAACAGTTTCAAAGAAAAACTAACTACAATAACTACATCATATCTAACAATGTACAGTTCATTGTGCTATTGTACATTCCCCCATCTATGGGTAAACTGAACTGAGAGCATAAAGAATCTATAAATAAACAGAATCCAAAAATAGTGCCATCTTCAGCGTGAGGCTGCAAAAACAGGAGCCCTTGATAATTGACCTTAAAAGGCTTTAATAAAAATCAACACTGGGACCAGGAGGAGAAACTTAACAAAAAGCAGGAGGCTTTTAGGTTATGTTGGCCTGAAACACACATCCTGCTCGCCTGTTTACATCACGCAGCCATGAGTAATATTTGGAAGCAATATTGAATCAGATAAAAACTTTTCCATTTTATTCCACAAGGGCTTTGATCCAGGTGTCATCAGTTACTGTTGTGTGTTGGTTATATTAAAGTTGGGGTGAAAAATTTCTTCAATTTAATAATTCCTCCAGTTTTCTTGTGGCGTTAAGCAGCCAGATTGATAAAGCCAGATATTATAGGATATAAAGTTTTGGCTGGTGCAAAGATATTTAATAAAAGTGTTCTGCTGTGTTTAGCAAAGCTTTAGATCCAAATTATAGCACATTTGAATCAAACATTGCTCCTTCTGGCTGTGGATGGATGTGCAGACAGCAGCTAATTTATATAAAAAAAAGAGTCGCTTTAATATTGGGTTGGGGTTCAAAAACCTTGATGAAGTATATTATCCACACAGCTAACCACTGTCACATTAGTGAGCACGAGCAGGGAAAACAATTTTCAGAAACAATGACGAAATGAGACTATTTTTACTTAGGATTTTTACTTTATCCTCTTAGAATTAATCCAATCAAACAACATGGGAAAAAAGTAAAAAGCTTTCAAATTAATTGTGCTAAATAAAGACTAACTGTCTCCTATGTGGTTATGGAACAGGGGCCATTACTGCATCCCCAACAACAATTATCCCCATAATAACCTTGTTTCCCTAATTGGTGTCCACATGTTAAACCAGATGCTCACTGCAGAAACGAAGGGCAGGACTTGTGTTATAATCACAGGCAGATGAAGATCAAACTCTCGCTGGAATGATTTGGACGGATCGTGATTTATGAGTAAATTAAAACAACTGAGGTAAATTCAACAGTCAAGTCACTGTTAGCCACTGGAGGGTATTTACGAGCTAGAGACTCAAAGCCTGAATAACAGGGCTAGTGTTTATCCGTGGACGTGAACAATGTCTCTCCACAGCCATTACCATATGTGGACGGGAGATTTGAATATAGTGCAGGAGCATAAATCTGTAAGGACAGCAAGCTGCTGCTGGGATGTGTCTGCGGAGAAGCTGCAGCACATCAGATACGTGCTGGTGTCATTTTAAAAGGCCTCATACAGCTCTTAGGGTGAAAAGCCCTGCAGAGCTACAGAATGTACAGGACCTGCATGTCGACAGCTCAAGCTCGAGTTGGTTTGACAGTAAAGCAGCTCACACCTCAACAGATAAAGTTTCTGCAGTCGTGATCTGACTTGGCTAATTTTCTTGTCTAATTCTTCACCTAAACTCTGTTTATTGTGGCAAAACGGAAGATGACAGGGTCAATCAAAATGTCAGGACACACTGTAATGTCAAGCCTCCACATTTTCATTATTTTAAGATAATGGCACGTTGAAAATTAAGGACACATATGTAATTGTTAGGCTTTCATCGCATCTCGTCAGTTCCCCCACAGTGGGGGAGATGACAGTGACTGACAAGCAGCAAGAACTTCCAGGAACACAGAATTGCTATTATGTATTACTTTGCAGCACAAGCAGAGAATTCTCTGCCTGTCTCGGGGTGATAGCAAGGGTCAATCAGCTGCGTGGTTAGAGAGGTGCCGTACGCATCAGCACTCAACATAATAACACTCTGTAGGCCGGCTAAGAGATTCAATGGCTCTGACATGAACGGTGCAGTGTGTGCCGATATAACTCATTTATTTCCATCACAATCCACAGAACTAAATAAACTCTGACCCTTCACACACAGCTAAATTACCCATCATGGCGAGAGGACACACACTTCTCATTAGAATCGAATCAAAAGTATCCCAGTATTGCGCCTCGCCTGACTTTGCAAACAAGTGAGGTGTCACGTTAGGCCATGGGCCTGGCAGGTGGCGTGTTCTCCCTCCTGCTGCATTTCCATCCTCAATCTCTGGATGGAGCCTCGGTGCTGAGAAGCAGCACAGATAATGGAGAGGGCTAATATGGCCAGTAAGGATCAATAAGACAGCGCTTCACCGATGGCTCTGGGGAGTCATGTGGAGCCGCTAACCTCTGCACCATGTTACAAAGATGATCCCCTCGCCACTGGAGCCTTTATTGAGCCGCTTGCTTACGCGATCTTCCGGTCGATGCAGAAAAGGAGGCGACAGCCAAACAAAGTGGCCTAAGTAAGCCCTGCGTTGGTCCTTTATCTCAAGGTATTCATTAAGGATTTTTATAAGAAACACAACAGAGGTTTGCTAAAGGGCAAAGTGTGGGCTCATTGGTTTGTTGCGTGCCTGATTGCCATTAGCAGCATCAGTGGAAGGGACGAATTAATTTACAGTTCAGAAAAGTGTTTAACAGCCTTGTTGTCTGCAGGCAGTCCTCCATACAAATGTCACAATGATGTCAGAGGAAAACAGAAAATGCTATTTCACAACGCAAATAAAACCTGCCAGGTTGTTATCAGAAATGGGCCAATTTAGTTTAGTATAAGCACAAAGACAGAGCTTATAGTATCCTTTATGGGTCACATGCTGCTCAGCGCTGATCAAGATCCAGCTTTCGTAAAGCCTGGTGCTGGAGCGTGATGCCGTGTGGAGTCGGGTAGAGACATGCTCTTCCCTCCAGCAGGGAGACTGACAAAGCTCTCTCCCATCCCTGAGCAAATACTTCACAGGCTGATTGAAGACTGCTCTGCTTGCCTGTTACAGCCCTTGAAGGAACTCAACCAGGAATATGAGTTTTCAGGCTTGAAGAGAATTAAATTCCATCCACAGCCAACACCTTTCACTGATTATACCTGTGGCAACAACTGCTGAAAGTTTCTAACCACAAAATTACGAATTCTTCTGCTGAACAACAGGCAGGGCAGAAGGAGTGGGTGATAGACCACCGCGTTCCCAGTGTGCTGGTTGTTGATTCTGCCTGACATCTTTATCTGGCAGACTCTCGTGATTCATAGGTCAAAGAAAGGACAATAAATTCTCAAATGGCCAGAGCTACTCACATTGAATTTGATGATATCGTATATCAAATAGCGGGGGACCGGCTGACCATTCACCTTGTCGATGATCATCTCCTGTAGAGATAAAGACAAAAATCGCATCAGGAGAGGAAGCGGACAAACAGACAAAAGGACACAGACATTGCGATAAGACGTATGAAAATGGTGCATGTGTGTAACTGGTGAGGCATGATGGGACACCGGGGGGTGAACACTCTCCAGGGACCTATGTTCAGAGAGGGAGACGAGGAGGAAGCCTGGGAGCTGAGGAGGGGTTGGCTGTGTGTGGTGGAGACACATGAAGCAGAAATAGCACTGCAAATGCATTATGCAAGACTCTCAAGTTGAGTCAGGTGCAGTGGTGGCACAGGACACATAGACACATGATTAGTCTGGGAAGAACACGGTGTGGACGGCACCGATGGAGAAAAGGTCTCCACTGCAGTACTACAAACTGAAGTATGTTGGTGACCCTGATGTTTCACCTGGTGTAAACTATAAAATAAAGCAGGACCATATTTATTGGCTCACTGTTCTTAAAACACAGACTCCTAATATAAGCAGCAGGTGAAGGGGCGGCAGGACAGAAGTCACTCAAGGACTTGATGATTACGCAAAACCTAGGGTTCCAGCGACTCTACTTCATGGTCAAGCCACAGAAGCCTATCGTGAATATTGCATAACGGCTGCAGGCCTTGCTGGCACAGCGGAATAATGCACCATCGTTTTTGCACAAGCTGACCTCAAACTGTTTCTCTTCCTACAAGCCTTTACAAGTCCCAAGTCTTTTTAATGAAGCTTATAGTTAGAGATGGCTCAGGTCAGAACCATCTCTTAGTTATGCTCTTATGGATTTGCACTGGTGGAGGGAAATCCCTTGATACTCCAAGCTCCTCTCTTCTTCTCTCTTCCCCTTTTCTTTCCTCTGCCCTCCTTTCTATTTATACACCATCACTGTATTACCTTTATGTCTTCTACCTCCCTCTGCACCTTTCTGAAATATGCCTCCTCACATATATGAAGTATCCCCAGCCTTGAATTAGTGTGCAGCTACTGGCCCTACTGACCTTCCCAGTGTTTTGCTTGCCGCTTGTTTTGGCTTTTCTATTGGTTTTTGTTGTTCTCATTCCAAATGGTCCAGGCAGATGGCCACCAACAATGGGTCTGTTATTTTCTTTTCATGAAGAAACGATTTCCTTTCCTTATTCTGTAAGGTGTCAAATCTTACATTCTGCAATGCCTCAAGATGACTTTTGTTGTATTTTGGCACTATGTAAAGAAATGAATTGAACAGAACACATCTCAAAACCACCTGAAGACCCTCGTGAACAGTTTAACCAACAAAACAGTTTATTTTATATTCCATCACATAAGCTGGGATTCTTCAATTCCACAACATAACCTCCAGCAGCACTGGCTCTACCTTTAGTGAATCAATGAAATTTTAGAATTTAGCTTAAACACCATTCATATTGTGGCACAATTCATCAATTTAACAAATGCTCTACATGTGCAGCCCTGCAGTGCGATACAGTTTTTCTTCATACCTCCAAGGACAAAGGGGCAAAACATCAATAGCAAAATGCCAAAACCAAGGCTGGAAAAGAGAGACGAAGAAAGTGAAAGGTGGGCATGTAGAGCACTGAGGAGGTGCCGGGGGAAGAAATGATGTCATTCCAGGAGGCTGCCATCATTATGCATTTGGTGCAATGAAGCGTCGCACAGAAAGACAGCAGCAGATGAATATATCAATGTGACCAAACCAAAACCACAGAGAATTCAATCTACAGTGAGCATTCAGCAAATGTTGGAACTCTACATGCTGTAGTACAGTTTCTAATACGCTTTAAAGACAAAAAAATGGTGCCTTCAGGGTAAAGATGAAACATATCAGACAGCACAGCTGAGCCTCTACAGGGCTCACCGTAAACAGCTCAACACAGCCTCTCTGAACTGTGAGCCAGAAGCATCAACAGATGAATGCGACGTGAATCAAAACAAACCTTGCAGCAATCTAAATTGACATCCGCAATACTCCTTCATGAAAACACTTTATACGCTGCAATTAGATGTCCTCGCCTGAGTGAGGAAAGTAAATTTACCGCATCAATCAGGAACTGTTAAACCAAAGCGCGTACCTATTTTAGATAAGTCTGCAAAACCCTGAAAAAGCAAGACCGGGAGCAAAACAAAAACAATGACAGGCAAATTATCTGTTATCTGCAGCGCTGGAATACCAAACACAAACACCGCCAGACATTTATAATCAAATCTCCTCAGACTGCAGCAATTTCCTTGGCTATGTTTTCAGTTAGGGAGTGCTAAAATGGCTCAGGCATGTGCACCTCCTGCTGGGTAGAGCTGGTACCTGTGTCACTTAAACCGCACAAACATGCCAATGAAAGTGTGCCTGGTGTCATAAGGTGAAAATGAGCCACAACCCCTTGCTGCCGTCCGACGGAGCACACTGCTGCGTGCTACAACTCAACACGGCCTGGAACGGAGATGCAGCAGTGACAGAACACTATACACTACGGGTGATTTTCCTGTCAGGCAACTCTGACATAAGCCTATATACAAAACTGATTGACGGTGCATGCTCCAATTAAGAAAGCAACAGGTCAAATTAAAGCATTAATAATAATAATAATAATAAGAGGAAAAAACTCACCCCATCCAGCAGAGTGTTTGATAAGTGGACACGGGGATCCTTCCGAAAAGGAAACTCTAGGTTAGCTATGTGGAAGACTGTGTTGTCTCTGTCAATCATAAACACTTCATTTTTTCCATTGATCAGCATCATGTACCTGTGAAGAGAGAGGACAAATCATTAGGTTATTCTAGTCAAAAAGCTAATGAGTTGCATTTGTGTTGGTCGAGCTGATGTTTTGAATAGTGACAGATGCATATATTACAGACATTTATATGTTCGAAAGACAAAATAGTGAATCAGAAAAACAACAGGTTGACTTGCTTTATTTACCAGTTTCTAAAGGGGATTATACGTTTGAAAGATGGCAGCTTTCCAGAATATCAACACATGTACACTTCTTCGCTGATGACTGCACGCTTCAATAGGGTAAGTGCTTGCAAGTTGGCAACATGACTGAAGAGGCCATGTGACATAGCCCACTGAGACTCTACAATGCACCATTTGTACTAGTAATAAGTACATTGTGTAAATTCACTGTCATAACTAAAATTATCTCAACATGCTGAATTGTTTCTATTACAATATAAGGTTGATTGTTTTCTATGCTGTCATCAACAACCGTTATGACCCTCGGAGACACTAATGTGCTGCTTAGTTTTATTACTGAACAAAACCACTGCTGCCTATAATTTTCTGTAATTTGTTTATTTGGCTTAATCATAGTTTAACGCTAAATTGCTACAAGTAAAAAGAAACAACAATGGAGATTTGTGCTCCTCTGCAAAAAACAAAAGGATACCTGCTAATTACGACAGATTCGTAACGCAATCACTTTTCCTTTCATCTATTTGTGCTTCATAAACACAATCAAACGTAGCCAGCATTTTTGCTCTGCGAGACTGCAACACTAAAGGAAAGAAAGAGTTGTTGCTTAGGGTCCCCAATGTGTTACTTTCCAGAGTGTAAACAAACTCTCTTTTCTATTACAATTGTCCCTTGTTGCCTTGCACAAACACAAAAGTCCTCTACTTGAAGGAGATTACTCTATCTTCAAAATGCATACATCACCATTGGTTAGGTGATGCATGCAGTGTTTGCGTAAGCATAAAGCTCAACTAATCCATGACCAGCCTTTTCAGGTGAGATAAAGACAAACTCTAAAAAAAAAAGGTAAATGTGCGGAAATGGCTGAATAAATTCATGTAATTTAGTAGCTGTAACCCATAAACTCTGTGCTGAACCACGGTCTTTATTGATCTTTTGGTGTTGTTGAATTCACCATCTTATTCACACTCTTATTTTGAATTTTACATCATTTACATTTTCCTGTTGTGGTACCAGTAAAAGTAAAATTGCACAGTATTAAATATAAAACTCAGGAAGACATAACATTGCTGGAAAATTACATTTTCATCCTCAAGTGCACCTGACTGACAAAGACTGTCAGACTGTTAAAGTACCTGCCAGCTTACGAGCGAAGGTCATGATATCAGCATTTACGGATAATAATTTGACTCCACTCAACCTCAGCATCGTGTTCACAGGTCGAGCTGAAGGAGCATGAAACACAAGGATCTAAACCCTGAGACGTCACCTTCCTGTTTTTTATCAGCTTTGATTCTTGATTTTTGTGCTGAACCTTTCCACTGGAAGAAAAGGGAAAATCTTTAAATATCAGGTTCATACATCAGGTGTGAACTCAAACTTTCTCCAGTGAAGTTTGAGTTGAGATTTAAAGCGTTTGATAATGGTATGTGCTCCCATATGATCAGAGTACATGGACATGGTAATTATAATACAGTATGTTGCTGTAGATTTATCCAAATGGAGTCTACATTATATTTTTTGTTACAAAAGCCGAGCTGCTCAAATTAGACAGAGCAGCCTAATAATTGAAACATAATGGGGTGTTTCTGACTGGAGCTAAATTCAACTGCACTACATGATTCTGATTATTACATAAAAGAGACAATACATTTTTGGGGGATATGTTACGGTCATAAAATGATCGCAAATTTACAGACTTGGTGGCAAAATATAACAATTCTGAATGATATCCAGAGAAGCACGAATGTAAGCAAAATGTTCATACCAAATGTTTACTGTTTGATCAGGAGAGTCGGGAGTCGAGTTGGCAGACGTTACGGGGCAGCTTCCAACGAGGACCAGAAACACACTAAATCCCTGATCCTCCCTTCTGTTAACTCCCAAAGACAAGCTGAAGATGGGCCACACCCAAAAGCACAGGCACCGTTGTCGTGTTTGTGCCGTTCGCCGGAGTAGGCTTCAACCCGTTAGCAGCGCATTTTTATCCAACTGCTTTGTGAACACTATAATTTACGGTGCTGATTTTCATACAAACATATTTGATACACTGATGGCCAGTATGCGATTCTGTAACATCAGCATTACCCACACAAACCTAGACGCTCAGGCCCAATTAACATAGCTGCGTTTTCATACAGCTTGAACCCATCATTCGCTCACTACAGGTGCAACAGCGTGCTGCTTATTGTCAAACGAGTCTGCTAATTACATGCTGCCGCTGCCCATTGACACTGATGACCGTGCTACCTCTAGACTAAGAAAAGAATCACTACAGAGCTCTGACAAGCAAGAAGTGATGTTCTAATTAAGTAGTTACACACGTTTCTACTAAAGAGGCCTGATCTCCTAGTATAACCCGCAGTGTCAGTGTGTGGTTTTCCCATTCAAGATTACAAACCGTTAACCACTCGCAACAATGAAGAAAAACTTAATAAACTCGAAATAACCCATAACTGAATCATTACCTGACTGGATTAATAAACTATTTGTTCCGAGGGCAAGTCTATTACATCAGTTTGTTTTGTTGGAGGAGACTTGTCCTTTGAGACATGCTGTTAAGAGGATGAGCAGGATTACAGTGTACCTGACGTGATGGCAAAAACCCCACCACAACCAAAAAGCTTCACGTTTAGCAATCCGGCGCCTTCATTAAACACCTCTTATGAACCCAATTACACTTCGAGGGCTGCCTGCTGCTCTTTAATACAAAATACCAAGTAACTAATAAACTAACATCCTAATGAGCAACTGCAACCCTGCTCTGTTTCTAAAGGTTAAGTAACCTAATCAGTGCGACTGACGGCGAAGGCTAATTATCGTGTAAGTTTAACATCTTATGGAAAAGGAACATGAACTTAGAACAACAAAATGCCTCTTGCAAAATAATAACTTATTCTGATATTGTTATGGAATAAATCAATTTGGTCAGTTTTTGAAATCAAACTGTTTCATATTAATCTATCCCTATCTTTTATATTAAAATAAAACCTGGGGTAGAACATCTGCAGTATATGCTCTATACCTTTACAAAATCTGCCTCCATTTTTATAAAGAAGGATATAGATATAGTTTCAAAAATGCACTTTTGTTTAGACATTACAACTCATTTATTTCCGATTACTGCACATAAGTAAACTCAAGACTCAAATAACACAGGCCAAAGGGACGCACACTTTCCAGGAAACCAAAGTCAGATGACAGACATGGATTTGAGATTAATGACTTCCCCACTGACATAGCTATAAATTTCTCATACCTGCTGTCGATCCACAGTTATCGCAAAGGGATTAGATGGAGTAAATATGCTGTTAATACCAGTTGGTTCAAAGTGGGGAAACTTGACAAGCTGCCAAAAATCTGTGTGTACAGAATACGACAGCAGATGACAAATGTTTGAACTGGCAAGCGGATTTTAATTTACTTTAATGAAAACTGTACTAAAATATCATAGAATGTGGAAAGTCTTTCCATTGTGAGGTGTGAAACTTCTAATTGTGACCACTATTAATTGACCTTCTGTGTCTTAATGAAGTGGTTTAGTACATCACAGACCCACACTATTGTCTCATGTCTGATAAAATGCATCGACAGAATGTTTGGTTTCATATTTTACACTGTTTGACGTTATAAGAGCTGTGGTAGAGAGACCTTCATTTATCAAGCACAACATGTTTGAGATGCGGCTGCGTAAAAATAAACAATCAGCATTTTTATTTCAGGTTCTTTTTCGTTGCGCTGAAGGAAAAGCAAAGGATGGTTTAATCCGGGCATTAAAGTCAAACGCTCATCAGGCTCTTAGGTTAACTGGAGACAGTGAAGAGCTCGGGGCAGAGTTTGACCCTCCTCCCACTGGAGTCATGACAGAAGACAGAAACGAAACACCAGCCTTAAACTATAAATCAGCAGTGTCCAACAGCCTTGTGGTGGAAAATGTGAGAGACAAGAGACAGAATCATGAGTGGGCCTGATGCTGCTGCACCTAGAGTTCAGGGGTGGGAGGGAACACAATAAAACCATTAAAAAGACACAGATCTCAGGCTAGATTAATGGTGATTCTCACAGACGGGAAGATCTTGTAAAGGGATGATAGTTTAACATCAGAAGCACTGAAAAGATCAAACGAACAGCTGAAGAGTCGCGGCAAAGAAGATCTGTCAACCAGCGAAGACACAACAGGTCTGAAGTCAGCAGAAGTGGTTCCCCTGCTGTCTAATTGGCCAGTTAGCCACAGCTAGCACTGTCAGGTTTGTTCAGAAGGAGGCAGAGGGAGACCATTAGTGCAGTGTAAATCCCAGTGCTTCTCTTCTTCATTGCAGCGGTGCCTTGTTCATTTCTCCCACTCCATCCCTCAAGGTCACGGTAACAGCAGACTAGTATTGTCTTTATATGACCCATCACAAAACATTCAATTTATTAACATGCTCCCTTATTCACACGCGTGTTTCCCTGCCTGCTTGCTCCCGTCCTCTGATGGGTGCCGTGATTCTCAGATCCTCTCCTTATCCCTGTCCTCCAGGCACTTTAGGCCTAATGAGGTACAGACGGCTATTGTGCCGGCTTTGCCAGACTAGCCCTGTGGTCTGACTGACAGCAGCGGAGCTCCAGGGGAGGCCTTATGTTCCTCCTCTGAGGATCCAGCAGCTTTGCACATCATTAGTGGTGCATCAATGGGCAGGACTGCTCTCCTGTGCCAAAAGATAGCAGGCCGATCTATCATTTCAGAAAACGCAGCCTTACGAGTCTAAACAGAGTGATCCATCTTCTAATCTTCTGCATTTCTGCTGACGACACATAAAATATGACAAGATGAATATCTGACAAACATTACATGAAAGTCAATATTTGGGAATAAAGGTCTCTAAAGAAGTCAAAGCCAACATCTGCCTCAGATAAATAAGAAGCCACAGGTGCAAATTCTCACACTCGGGCGGATGTTATCTCCATTCTGAGGGTGAACACTTACGTCCAAAAATCAATTCACAAGAAAGGTTTTAGAAAGCGGCACTCTTTACCAGCAGTGAGAGGGTTAACGAGAGCAGCATCCAAGTGAAACCATTTGAGAACCTGGTCATGGCTCATCTGTATAGATTTTCTACTGCCTCGAGCTAGAACAGATTCATTTGCGACATAAACAAATAATAACAATACCTTCAATAATAAAGAAAGAGTTGGCTTTATGCTTAGAGCGTGAACCTTTGAACTTGAAGAATAAACAGACTCGTAGAGAGGAACAGTACGTCTGCCTCTTCACAGCTGGCCAATCACATGAGCGCAAGTAACCCAGCGTCAGACAGGTGAAGGGGAGGGGGTTCCTGATGTTATCCGATCAACCGTCATGCAGTCTGAACACAGCATAAATCCCAATTTATCAGATTTAGGTCTGATAAAATCCCACTGCGGAGAATAAATTTCATGTGGCCTGGGAGCAGCACGAACACTATAACAACCAAGTCTGAAGTGAGTGTTCGTTCTGCTAAAAAAAACGCAAGAGGCAGCCAATATCCCACTCAAACCTACAAACAAACTGCTGGTTTTGCATAGTTCCTTTATGCCACTCACGGCTACTGTCCAACTCACAAAAAACACTCAATTAAAGTAACAACTTAAAAAGATGGGAGAGTTCTGGTGGAGTCTAATAAGCAGCCTTACATTACATGCAGCATAAATCCCTGAAGCAACCAGCAGAGTTAGAAAAAGACGAGTAGCGGCCCTCAAATAAACAGCCAAGTTAAAATGAAAAGATCTAATGCGACTTGTCAAGGACAACAACAGACTATTGATTCCTTTTTAGTTATTCATTTGGGTTAAGTAGCTGAAGTAGGTAGGTGGCGACAAAAGGGGACTTCTGCAGAGAAAATTAAGTAACCCAGAGAATTTCTCTACAAGTCCAATTTCCCTAATAAAGTCCAAGTTGAGCAGCATTGTTTGTTTAAATCCCAGGGATATAATTGGCCCCTCTACCTCCTCCTCTTCTCTAGGGCTCAAACCAATCTAGCCTTGACAGAAGGCTCTACAATGAGATGATTAAAAATCCAACTCAGCCTGCATCTCCCCTCTTGGCAAATCCACTGATTTTGCTGTCTTTTCCAAAGCCCATTAGAAGCTACCTTTCTGGCAGAAAGCAGGCACTGACAGTTTCACACTGCTTGACTAGTCTGTGCGTCAATATTTCAGGCGGCTCGCGTTGTTTACTGGCTGTTATTGAGCTACTAAGCAGTTTAACTGTCAGGGGTGTTGATGTATATCCTAGTGGCTATAAGAAGGTGCTGCCATGGTTTTAGGTTCCATCCATTTGGGACTGAGAAGAACTCAGTCACTATATTGTGGAAATTTTTTGTTCACTCAACCTTTGAGCAAAAAATATGTTTTGGGTGAAGGAAAAAGCTAAATCACTCAGTTTAAGCATTAGCATGATTTGCATTTGAATGTGGAAACTTTCTAATCTCCAACCTGTAACAAAGAAAAGCTGAGGGATTTAGAAAATGCAAAACATAAGTGAGGACCTCTGGCAATATGCAATGAGCAAAATCTTTCCTGACCACCTTGCGACCAGCGTTCTATTAAAAATTCATTCAGGTCATAAATGCCAGCGTCTAGAAAGACGCCTAATCGGGAATTCTCTGCACACACTGTGCAAAAATCACATTTTACCACACAACCTCAAAACTCATTAATCCTATTGATGCAGTGCAAACCCTTCACACTGTTTAGAGACATTTTAGGATTAGGGCTAATAAAGCGGTTACACGTGGCATGAACCTACATACATAGAGGTTGTATTACAGCCACTAATTGCCAAGGGCCTTGTGTCTTCAGTCTTCTCATGAACATCAGCTTCTTTTTTTAGTTTAGGAACATGAGACGTTGTCCAGCCTTAATAAAGACCAAAACGTGAAGGTCTGAATCGCGTTCTTTTCCCTTAACCATTTCTCCTCATCTCCTTTGGCATCAATACAATCTCACACAAAAGAAATATGTGACTATTTGCTGCAAAAAGCGTAGCAGCTGAGATGAGGCACTAATAAAAGTAGCACGATTTCAAAAAGGTGTCATTTTTTCTCAGCTCTGCACAATAAAGTAATATCAGTGTCTAAGATTGCAAGTGTTTCCCAAGTGACAACTCCACCTTATTATGTATATGCAGACCGCAAAGATCAACGCAACCATCCTTTCTCTAAACTCCTATAGTCTTTGTCAGCCTGTGTATAAATCTGCCAGGATACCTGCTGGAAGCGTAAGGTAAGAACAGAAAAGCCACAGGAGACTGGAACCATACTGACAAAGCAAATCATCAAAGTGGTTGTCTATCATATTGAGCCTCTTCTTGTGTAAATATGCAGAGGCTTGCTGTTATTTACACATCAGGACACGAAGAGCAGCTTCAAAACCTGTAGTGGAGCGTCAACAAACTACTACGAGCTACTGCATCTATCCAACCAGGAGAGGCGAAAACATAGCTAGAACGCATTCTATTAAAAAAGCGTAGCATTTTATTCTGCTTAACCATCGAGCAGAAAGCAGTTGTAAAGTTTGCTAGTATACATCGCTCCTGCAGCTGTGATGAGTCATACAGTATGTTGCCCTGCCTCTCACTGCATCCCTGCTTCTCATGACTGCAGAATTAGGCGTCGTTGCCTTTCGAATGTCAAGCAGATGGAGGGGAAATAGGGTAAAGAACAGACGCTCGGGGCAGGAGGACTTTAGTATATTAGAAGCATTGTCAGATGACGTGGGTCGACTACACACTTTAGTAAAATACTGGTCAGGGGCCAAAACTCTGCTCGTCTCCGCTGCTCTTACAGGAAATTAAAGCAGTGATATGTAAAAATCTTAAATTGACTGTGGTCATTAAATATTCACCAGCGCTCTGCACAGTTGCACCAGCGGGAAAGACAGCTGACTGCTGGAATACCAACTCATTCCACCGCCTCGCAAAACTTGCTGCTGGCCAAAGACACAAACCTCATCAAAACAACAAACTCAACCCAAATGTGACAGGAAAGAGAAAGTACTACGCTGCGTTTCCTGCTCTACGCTGGGAAAGTCGTCCTGCTCGACCTGTGGCTCCACAAGTGAAGCCATTTAATTCCATATATTAATAGTTACAATATCCAACTTGCTTTATTAATATTACATAGGCCAAGTAATCAAAACCACAGAAATTATCTGCGCTCACCAACTCCGTTCAGTCGGAGATGCTTGTGTGGCCAAAGAGCCATGTACAGTAAAGAAGACCAACGAATTACAGACCCACCGTGTGCCATCAGCTTTCCAACTGACTTTGTAAGGATTCTGCTCCAGGAAGCGAAGGTTCTGTCGATCCATGGACACAGGCTGAGCACCGGGAAAACCAGACCTGTAACATTACACAAGTTATTACAGAGGGTCAGTAGTAGTAGTTTTAAGTTACACCTAAACAGGCTGCAGTAGCTGCTACTGTTTAGTCCCTTTTACATCTGTATAAACAACAACCCAAAAAGACGCAAGACGTTTATAACAGCTTTATTATTAAGCTGCGTGACTAATAGGGTGCAGTGCTAACAAATGGAAGCTTTCTATTGGCTGATTCAGGCCATTGAGGCGAGACACTGTACAATTATAACAGTTACTTTGCAGTCATTCAGTCACAAAGTGCCTTATTAATCGCTACTTGGGTGCTGTGTTGAGCAGAGCTCCAAATGGACAGCACTTTAAGGCTCTTTAGATTTAAGAGCATGTCTTTGAAAAATAATAATAATAATAATAATAATAATAATAATAATAGGACATTTTGGAACCAAAGAAAGAAATATCCGCCTCTGCAGAAGTGCGGCTGTTCAACAACACATTTGTTATACGGTGGAAAGGCGGCAGCAACAACAACAACAACATAGCCTCAACAATAATGTAAAACAAAGCAAAGGCTAAAATCTTTGTCTCATTGTGTGCAGAAGCACATTTGAACCTCACATTAGAGCAGTGAGACACTCACACACTGACACACACACACACACAGGTGTTACAAAAATAGCTATGGCAACAGCACGCAGCAGAAAAAAAACAGCATGGACTGTTCGTTCTCTGACAAGACACAGAAGAGCTGACTCTCAATTTCATTAAAAAAAAGGTGCAGCAGCGCATTTCTGAAAAAAAGAAAAGAAAAATCTATTCCTGACTCTGCTGCCTGTCTAAAATTGTCAAGATTTTACGAAAAAAGAAAAAAAAGACAAATGAGTCACACACAGTACACCCACAGACACACACAGGTTCCCAGGGGGCACCAGGAGGACAAAGGGAGGCTCTTACTTGTCCCACTCAGCCATCTCCTGACACATTCTTTGGATGTCGCCTAGTTTGGGTTGTGAGGTGACCTGTGTGACGCCCCTCACCGTGATGCCTTCAAGGAACACCGCACCCTGGGAGAAAGAGCGAAAGAGGAAGGCCGGAAAGATGAAGCCGGATTGAATTTACAGATACAATCACACCCTCCTACACACAGAGGAAAAACTTTTTAAATACCATCGATTTCCCAGACAGCTGCTTCTTTGCTTTATCAATCCCTGTGCAGAGATAACTGGTAGAAATATTAGACTCCTCCATAAAAATAAATTTAATGCGTAAAGTCATTGAATATTGCTTAAACTCTCCTTACTTTTTACCCTTTTGATCCCATTTAAACAGGAATCAACTCGTGTCCGTTCGTGGCTTCCGTTCACCTCATTTAAAATCTCACTCAATTTTTCTTTTCTTGTAACCTTTTCATTTTCATTCTGCCCACACGAGTCTTCCCACCCAGTGTAATATGATAATATGCCAATTATAACAGAAGCAGATGTCACGCAGTACAATTATATGTGTCGTAGGAAACCATTAGCACCTATGTTTTGAGCATGTGTGGCTGCTTCGAGAATACAAGCGACCAGTGGTGATCACAGAAATCTCATTATCTACAAATGGACGTAGAAGAGGCTTTAGACAGCAGTGCACAACCTCACTCATACTCCTCGAAGTCTGCACTTAGTCAGGTGACGTTTTCTGCAGGGTTAACCATACTCTGCCTTAATACTGAATAAAAACAAAGCCTGAGAATGAAAGGGTAATGACGATGAGTACGCACGAAGTGACTCTCAGGGCTTCCGTCAATATTTGATTTCTTAAGGGCATAATAAATTTGGGTTAATGTGGCCTCGACCTGATGAGCAGGTTTGAACTAATGCACAGTAACCTATTTAAAGTGTTACCTTCTTTGCTAAAATAATACGGATCATTCCAAGGTGGCGTTATGAGAGGCTGATGGTTCATACATGCTACAACCACAGCTGTATGTAGTATCACTAATGAAAGTAAACTTCGTTGCAAGACTCATTCAACAAATATTTGCAGAAAAATCACGAGGTATTAAGTCCAGTATTGATTAATGCAACGCCATTAAGAGAGGCAAGTGTGTTATTTGCAATGAGATATACATTCATCCTTCTTCCTAAATGGCTTAAACATATCAGCACACAAGAGACAGAAATCTGATTCTTATGACGGCACTTCCCACATTTCAAACTTCGCCCATCACTAAATAATCAAGACTTGGCAGGCCACAAATCACAGAGCAATGATTCGTCTTTTTCACGAGCAGTCAAAGGCGTTTCATTCAAGCCCGTTTCAAACGACAACCAGATTGACTGAAGTTGTGCAGTGTGAAAGCTGCTTGCTCTCTCTACACGCGTCTGCTGTACTGCTGTACATTTTTACTATTAGATTAGCCTTGATTCAGGATTTCTGTAAAGTCTGCATGCAACTAAGGTGATAAATAAATACTTCGCTGTTTGTTTTTGGAGAGCAATTCCCAAAGCGCTTTCCTTTCCACTGCTTCTACTCTGACAGCTGGAAACTTAAGCTTCTCGGAAGTGCTCAAAATTGATCTGATCAACTGAAGAAAAGCTAATTACATGCAAGTGGAGATGATTCAATATTTCTAATTTCACCAAACTGCACTGATGAAAGTGTTACCAAAAGACAGCGGGGTGGCTTTCATCTAATCAAAATGGTAGCTCTTCCAGAGATATAGAGCATAATAAAATGAAGATGCACTTTATTGGATTAATACACACATTTAAGCATAAGACTCTCACACTTACTAGAGAGGAAGCCGTCCCAGAGGCCCTCACCTTGCATGACATCCATGCAACGGGAGGGACTAGGGTCATTTCTGGCTTCTACGGAAGTCTTACCAATTTTAATTTCTCCTTCTTTCTTTTGCCAGGCATTGACCCTGAGGAGCTGGGGCCCGAGTCTTGACCGACTGCGTTGCCGTCATCGTCCACATCCCCGTCGTTGTCGTCGAAGCACCACTCAGGCAGGGCGGGGGCAGGAGGCGTGTCTTCCTCGTCGCCATAACGACGGAAAAGCTCTTTGAGGTAGTCTCCCTTGTAGATCCCTGGGGCCCGGGCCTGAGCGAAAGCAGCCACGGCTGCCTCCATGCTGATAAGAAAAAAACCAAAGCCATAATAATCAGATTAGACATATGTTTCTTCGTTCGTTTAGTTTTAGACTAAGATTATTGACCAGAAGTTTATATATAAGCAATGAAATTTAAGTTTGTTAACTTCATGTTACAAAAACAAACAACTAAAACCACATATCAAACAATTATATAACGTGAGAATTGTCAGTAAGTTATCTATCTGAATAACCAACTGATCACTAGCTCTAATTGTACTTATATAGGTTATACATGCATTATGACGGTTTTCTGCATCTTCTCCGTGTGAGATTGATGAGGTTACATCGTGTAGGAAAACAATTTAGTTTGATATATTTTGATGGTTTAAAAAATGAAAAAACAACAAGTCACATTTACCAGTTGTTTGAAATATTTTCCAGCCCCTGATATCAGACCAGAACTGTAAATGCTGTCAGCAGATTTATTACACAGGAAGTCGTGGGTGGTTGGAGGACTTTATCCAGCCTACATGTCTACAGCTTCCAGGGATTCTGTTTTCTCAGGCTCCTGCTCCACCTCTGACTAAAGACTCAGCCTCACCCCCTACCAGCTGTTGTAAATGATTTAGCTTCTCTGTCAAGGGCTGACAGGCTTGGTCACTGCTATCCAGTGATCTCCTTTGTGTTGGCTGGTACTGACAAAGTGCATTTTTGGTGCCGTCATACATACAGAAACGTTCAGGAGAAGATGGCATTATTAGCTAAAAAACTCTGACAAGACTGCAAGCTTTAAAAAAACTAAGTAATGATGCAAGGTACTGGGGTTGTGCCTTGTACAATGCTTGTCAAGACTGTGAAACTTGATCCCTGTACTGTAGGGACTCGGCCCTTACCTCCAGTCCATCTTCTCTACCAGGTATGCACATATGAGAAAGCCTGTGCGGTTGAAGCCATGCGTACAGTGAACCCCTTGGAGAAAGAGAAAAAGCAACACAGAGGTTAAACCTTTAGTTCAAATCTAGAGTCACACGAGCAACATCTCTTTCTTTGTATCTACTTTCGTGCAGTGAGCTAAATGAATAATAATAATAATATACTGAAGTAACTGAATACTAATACTGAAACCATTCTGTTCCCTTGATGTTTTGAGTGAGGAAATCACGTCACACGCCCAAACCTCACAGACTACCCTCCTCTTGGAGGGGGGTCCTGCCTTTAATCCTACATCAAAAATCAGTCTCATACCAGTCAGTACACACAGAAGACAACCTGTGATTGATGCAACATTCATAAAGGTAAGAAGTGGATGCAAAGGTCACATATGAAAGCAAAACAAGAGAGAAAGTTTCTACTTTACTTTGAGGTGAATTAAACGAGTCTGAAACGCAGAACATGGATTCAAAGTGAGGCACCAAGGGTTCTCTGAAGTGCCTTAATTCATGTCAACATTGAGTGACATTGTTTAACAGGAGAACACATGAAACCATCTGACATCCATATTTTTCCAGCTTAGGAAGTTTGCCTGGCAACAACTGTTGCTAATGAAGATGAAATAAAACACCGTCAGAGGACGAGGATCTCATTTAGTCCTACTGTCTAATGTGGGCATGTTTACCACAGAGACAACAAAGCCTGATCACCAGCTGGCTAAAGACAGGACATTACTGTGATCACAGTCACACGCTGATATGATGTTCAAGCAGCTGGGTTTACGAGCCACACAGCAGTTCGCAGGAAAGAACAGATCTGCGTGAGGTAAGAGAGCACCCTGCTGTCACGAATATGAAAGTGCAGCAATGCACTTGATTTTGATGAATAACACCAGATATAAAAACATGGAAGAGACAAGTTGTTTTTTGAAATTTAAGTGGCAACCACTTTGTTAATCAAGTATTTGCTCAGTAATTTAATAAGCAAATGCCACCGTCTCTCAAAGGAGAGAATTTTATTGTTGTACATGGTAATAAACTGAGTGTGTCTTAGACTCATGAACAAAATAAACCTGAAGACATAATTCTGCCCTATAATTTGATGTTTTTATAGAAAAAGTATTCTGTGCAGTTTTCCCATCCCAAACCTGCCCCCACACTGACATCTATGCACTTTTCACTTTTAGATCAAACTTATTGAGCCAGGTTTTAGCATAGGTGTCAAAATGCGTCCTTCCACCTAGAATTCACCTACACAGTGATCCGTGGGAGGGGAGCGTTGCTTCATCTCAAACTCCTACGTAGTTATACAACAACAACACAACAACGTAACGACTCGCACACGACAGAACGTCACGCACGGCTGAAATGTGCAAATTCAATGTAAATCTAAGGTTGGTGCTGATCTCCAGCTGCAGCTGTGACCACAAGTCTGCCTGAAGTTTCAGTGTGAGACTGGAGACATCTCTCACATGCTAAAAGCAAAAACATATCTCACATATATGCACAAGTTTGCAGCTGTGAATTTTAGAGTAATGGTGCCCCCTGCAGGGCACAAACTAGAACTACCTGCTTGTTATCCTGTGGCTATACAGCAGAATCTGAACCTACATTTGGATCTGTCTTATTATAAACCATATGAAGAACTTAGTAAGTAACTGAACAAAGAATAAATACAATTAATATTAAAGACACAAAAAAGCAGGCGGACCATGGAACCATGGTTTCCTTACCTATCAGCTCTGTAGGATTCTTCTCTATGAAGTGCTCACACAGCCTGATGAACATGCCGGTCGTCTCTTTTCCAGGACACTCTCCGTGTCTGCAACAAACAGATTCAGACGTCAGCCGCGCTACAGTCAGTCGGGACGTTACTGTGACGGCGTTTGAGCTCTCACCCTTTACACTGAAGCTTCACATATTTTATGCCTTCTTTCTCAATGTCGTTGCGGTCGTAAAAACGAGTGGTGTTTGTCAAATCCACCAGCAAGCCCATTTTCACCTGGCAAAAACAACAAGACTGTGTGTGACGGAGCTCTAAAGTCAGACTCAGCCTGCTCAGAACTTCATTAATGATGCACTTACTCACCTTAAGACTTTTTAAATAATTGGACAGCATGCTCGGGTGAAACCTGTTCTCCTCTGCAACTTGGTCATCGTATCTGGGCCCCAACATTGTTTTCATTGGCAGAAATTTACCTGTGAAAGGAAACAAGTAATCAATCAGTGCTTCTGAGTAGGAACCCTAGCAAGCAGAGGATCCACCTGCTTTACACCTTAATGAGCGCAAATAAGATGTAATTATCAGATGCTGCAAGTCCAGACCAGCACAACACTCAAACCAACAATTAGTGAAGCTCGCAGGTCTAAAAAGCAAACAAACTGGGGATGTATTGAATCATCTACGTGCACAACTCAGACCCACCAGAACATCACGCAAACCACGACGCTGCTGCCAGGTTTGTTTTGACACGTGATGCTTTGACAAGCAGCTAAGCTAGCTAGCCCACTCAGGCTGCAAACAGACCACTAACACAACTTAGCTCAGGTTTACTTTAAAAATGAAACGTGACTGTCAGCAAACAACTGCGAGACACGTGTGCGAGGAGTCGGGCTCGTTAGCCTAACATGCAAAGCAGAAAACTGGCGCCCAAATAGAGTCATCCCGAACTCCACATAAACCCAGACCATCTCAAAGCTCCCCAGCAAACGAACCGCGAACACGATGAAACCTGAAGACAATGTGGAGTCGTGTAGCTTTTATTCAGCAAAGTCAGCGATTAAATTCATTCCGCGTTTGCGTGAACAAACCCACAGCGACTCGCTGATCGTAAATGACATCATTACTTGACTAATAACTCAAAGCATAAACCTCGACCATCCTCTAGCGTTGCCCGCATAAACGAGCTGCAGCACAGTCACTTAGCTTTTAGCATCGCCGCTACGTCCACCGGGTCGGTTCTGCGCTTACCTGCCACAGGCTGACCTCTTCTCGGGCAGTTCCGCCATCGAGGAGGGGGTCCCGTGTGCGACATGTCCAGCAGGTGTGTTGGTGCCGTGAACCGCTGGTAAAAGCTCCTTACCACGAGCTAGCCCGTCGCTCGGCGTCCCCTTTCTCAGACCACGGCGATCCTGGCTGCGGATCACCCAAGCACCGCGGACTCACAGCCCTTTAGCAGCTCATTCAGGTGAATCATCCGACGCGTTTAAGCCCAGCCAACGTTCTGACGGGCTAAAAGGCAATTACACGAACCATAGGTAATTACCACTCACCGCAAATCAGCATCTCAAAGATGTTATTGTATTTTGAACCTGTTTTCCTTTATTCCGGATTATTAGCTGTTAGCATACGTTACCTATGCAGGCATCGTAAGCTAGCTAGCTTGCCATAAACTAGCTAGTATTCTTCTTCTGCTTATTAATGCCTGTAGCTCTCACAGTGTGCTGCACTACACTGCCACCTGCGGGCAGGCGCAGGGAATGACACCTTGCATAATTACTTTCTTATTTATTCAGCCTTTTGGTTTTATTTGTATTATTGTCTGTATATTATTTTTGTATATTTTAATGTCATGGTCTGAGTGTTTCAGTCTGTTCAAACATAACCTCCTGAAATTTCTGTAACGGCTGTGATTCTGTCATTTTTTTAAAGTACAGAATACCTGCAGTATATTTTTGAGCAATGTATCTGCACTATCCTTACTACACGTTGTGTGTGTTGTGTTCTGCCTGTAAGCTGTGCAAATATTTATTTATATTAGGCCAGTTCCAAAATTCGAAGTTGTCGTCAGGTAATTAAAATGTCTTCTTTCTTGTGATTTTGAGTTATTGTAGATACTTTTCTGCTTAAGACATCTGGTTTTACTGATGTTCATGGATAGAATACAGAACCGTTTGTCTTTGAAAGTGAGTACAATCACCCGAGTATTTGTTGTAATTTTCTGTTTCGGAACTGTAAAAACCGGTTGTGCATTAATCAGTTTATACTAATGTAACTACCTGTACTTATGCATAGCCCAAATCACCGTAAGACAGGAAACCTGAGTGACAGCATTTGTTTCCATGCAGTTTATTATTGTTTAACAAGTGATACTCTCAGCTACGCACAGGCAATATTATTATAACACACAGCTACTCCTGCAACAAAATAGCAGCTCCTCTATTTATATTTGCAAGGCATCGTGGCCCACACTGGATAACGTCATGATATAATATAATACAGACTGTACATATTTACATTTCCCTGTACAACAGATAAAGGCAAAATAAATTAACATTTGTTTAGTTTTACTGCTCAGATGCTGTAGGTGCTGAACACAAATGACATCCTTAACCATTTCTGAACTATTTACTTGATTTCACAATGGGAATTGGTGCCAAGCAAAACAATGTCACACCCTTCCACGCATGAGAGACCAAGCTGCTGATGCCTGAAATGATTTATCTCTCTGTTTGTCTCACCTACTCTAACCTTGGTCGCACATGTCCAGAGTGACGTACACGGTCACGGGTGCCGTCTTCTCCAGCGGTTTTGCCGGAACACATCTGCCCTGTTTAACGGTCGTTGAGGTAAGAGCTTCCACAGAACTCTGACTTCGATACGGGCTGAGCGGGCTGCTGTCCGAAGGCAACAGAGCCGTCGACTCTCCAGGGGAGCAAAAAACCTGTTCACGTGACTCTTCCAGCTGCACATTTGGTACGACAACTACAGCTGGGTCTGTGTATTCCTGTGGGTTTTCGCCGGCTGGACTATCATTGCCGTTTGTAGCTAGTGGGAAGGTGGATGTTCTCTGAGGTTCCTCAGTGTTGGTGGTGGAGATGTGGTCCATGATGCTGTCAGATGGAGTGCTGAAAGACTGGAAGGAGCCCATCCCCTGAAACATACCCACACATTTACAAACAGAAGCCAGGACTTATATAGATCTTCTAGTAAAGTAAATACAAATTTAACTGAACCTGGCTTTGTTAATTAAACATCATTATTTTAATTCCTTTCAGGTCCCATTTTCCACCTTGGCCTCTATGACCTCTAACCTAAACACAGGCTGGAACTGAATCGTATCACCTGCCATTTTAATATGGATCTAAATTATCATCCTAATTGTTTCTTCGAATAATTCACCTTTTGAGGACCTGTTGATGACCATAACCGCAAAGAACTGAGGCCTGGGTTTGGAACCGGCTTCTCGTTGAACTTCTTCCACCTTAAAAGCAGATTATCAGCGGCGTT
Source organism: Macropodus opercularis (assembly GCA_030770545.1). Lineage (NCBI taxonomy): Eukaryota > Metazoa > Chordata > Actinopteri > Anabantiformes > Osphronemidae > Macropodus > Macropodus opercularis. Next base: position 3,476,251 of record CM061112.1, read on the forward strand.
AAGAAACACGATCAAGATTGTGTGACCATAACTAAAAGTAAATGTCTTGTTCATCACTACCGACAAGGTAGCACCTCTGGGTTTTCACCTGAATGAATGATCAGCAACTTACTGAATAGCACAGAATAATCCAACGGAAAACATGAGAACTATGACGATGATTCCACAGACGCCGAGTGCTACAGGGAGGCTTGGATCTGTTAAAGGTTACCACAGAAAGTGAGTCACTTAAATTCTCAATGGTGAGACAGACACAGTCATTTACAGTATTCACAAGTTAGTCATCATTTACAGCTAATAATAATCATTATTATTATTATTATTAGTAACAACAATAATAATAATTAATAATAATAATAATAATAATCACATGAGCTCCTGTTACACAAATCTAGTGTTGTGCTAATGTCACAGTGTTTAGATATAAATCTCTGCTTGCATCTCTGCCTTCTGCTGATCCACGAACCTCGTAGGAATGTTCTCACATCTATTTCATATTAGGGAGAATATGTTATGGCATCTTCAAAGCACACGCCTGCTGTGAGCCAACGTGCCGAAGCATGAACGGGACACAGAGGCTTTCTTTGTGCTTTGACAATCCACCTATGACAAGAAGCCAAGATAAACACTGAGAGATCCTCTGTTGTGCTCTGGAGCACAACCACCCAGAGGCACGACTCAGCCAAGAGTAGAATATTCCATTCATCCGCTTTTATGTCCATTTTAATCGGAGCATCGGCGTTTTACTGTCCTCTGTGACCTACAGTAAACCTGCGCTTCACTGGAGGCAGGAAAAACACAGCAGCAGATCGCGATGTCATGTTTGTGTCGACTTGTTTCCCATCATGTTCCAATTACATACTTTTGTGTTTCTACATAAGACTGTTGCTAAGCAGCCGGGTCAACAGTGCAAACGTTTGCAACAAAGCCCACAAATTCCTGATACATGTGTAACATTGTTGTGATATTTCCAGTCCTGCAGTACAAGCTACTTACCAAATCGCTTGGTTTTAAAGACCCTCTTGTTGCTTTTGGTGCTTCCAGTTAAAGCGGAGGCCTCCACGTAGACGGTGTATTGTGTGTCTGGATCCAGATCTTTCAAATTGATGTCCTGCCTTGTGCTATCTACAGTAATGTCTGCCCATCACAGAAATATAGCCAGTGACATAAAAGTCGTCCCCATCATATGCAAACTGAACTCTGTTGGACTTACTGAGCATCGGCCCGTCCGCTGTACCGTAGTAGACCGTGTAGTTGATGATCGCCCCGCTGCACTCCTCCTGTGAGTTTGTGTTCCAGCCCACGAACACAGTTTTGACGCTAGCTTCAACACTGATGATCTTGACATCCGCCGGATCTGTAGAACCACAACTTCACAAATAGGCTCATACAGTGTGAAAAGAATTCTGAAAAGTCTGATGAATGCATTACCTCCGAATCTGGAGCAGACCTGGAGGGCTTGGGTACCCTGACCCGTTTTGTTGTCAAAGACGGGTGTTACTGTGATATTATATGGCTTCTTATCCAGGAGGTCTGAATTATCGTAAAAAATAAATCACAACATTATCATCATAACGTTCTCAGAAATGTTTCACCATCAAGTCATCCTCATTAAGTTTCATGGTATTAGCTCCACACACGGCGTTCCTGTAATACTCTCAATATTCCACCGAATCCACACTGGACTTCTCGAAAGCGGCACATTTATCAGTGATGAGATCTTGGCAGCTAATGTGCCGCAAACATCAGTGAACCCATTATCAGCCGCGCCCAGATTATAAGAGATAAAAAACAGACTGACACGGGATAAGTCGTCACGCGCCAGCGAACCACAAAGCTCTATCTATTCCATCAACGTGGATTTAGTGCCTGTTGTCTAACTCACCAAACAGCGTTGTGTTAGTGTACTTGCTCTCTTTCCAGTAATACTGATTTCCACAGTGAGTCCAGTCGATTACGTAACCGCTGACAGGCTGATCAGGAGCCTTCCAGCTCACCAGAATGGCACCTTTAAGGCTTGAGGTCTGGATGTCGGTGACTCGTGGCAGGCCTGCTGAGGAAAATCAAGCCAGAAAGAGCTAAAGTGTTGGTACCAAACCACTTACAAGCATCAGGTCAGAGCATCAGTCCATTAAAATAAACCAACGTGTCCCAAGGTAGTGGTTAACCATTAAAAAAGCTAAACCAGTTAACACTTACTCTCTCCAGTGGCTGGAACGTAAACAGACTCCTCTGCAAGCAGACTTTGGTTTTCCAAGACTACGAGACTTATTCTGTGTGCATCCTGATTGACGTCAACATCACAGGCTGGACGGCCACACGGAGTATATGTATAATTGGCTCCAGGAGTCTTTTTGATAGTGTAGGTAAACGTGCCCTGGCAAGTTGAAGGAATCTCCTGAGGAGACAGTTTGAAGCCAAGAGCAGTGTAAAACTAGCATGTCCGTAAACGCGTGAGTTTGGAAACAAAGGAAGTGGATTTCAAAAACACGGCAGCAATGAGATGCACCTCACCGTCCACATGATGTGCACCTTTCTTGTTTGGTTTTCCCCTGGATCTGCGATCTTCCTCCACACGCGCAGCTTGACGTGTCCCTCTGTCAAAATATGTGCACAAACAATGATTATAACAAAAATGATATTCAGAAATGTGAGAACAGTTTCCTGTAACATCACTGGAACATCACCACAGCTCACAAGTGAAAGTAAACAGCCTTGAGCTCATGGCAACCGCTGTCAGCCAAGAGGATGATAATTCTATTAGTCACTGTTTGTTGTGGCTTCCAGGGCTTAGCCAGGAATCCAGGTAACACACGAAAGTGTGTGAAGACCTGTAATTATGCGTCACAGGGAGTTTTGTGTAAGAAGTTCAGTAGGTCACAGCCAAATAATCAGCCCTTAACATGCACACATTGATGTGAGCGTAAGTTATATTTTGTCATGTTATATTTTATACTTATTTTGATGATGTAATTGTAACGTGATGCTTCACTCTCTGGGGTCTGTGGATGTGTTACTCACTGTTAAGCCCGGTTAGAACCAGCTTCTCGTGGCTCCAGTCGCTCCAGGGAGCTTTGTCTATTGCACAGCGAACTGAAATAGTGTAGTTGGTGCAGGATTCTACTTCTGTGAGGGTTTCGACCCCTTTCTCTTGATGTTGTAGCGTCTTACTCAGCACCTTTGGCTTCGGGGGCAGAAATGTGTTGTTTTATTCATCAAGTCAAAGCAAAGTTCCACTAATGCCGTGATGTTAATAATAAGCTCACGTTGCCTTACCTCTGGAATTTCACCATTAACAGCCTGGAAGACAAAAGGCAAACAATAATGGTCACGAGTAGTAACACACCAGCAGAAACTAAACAGGGCGTGTGCATGGGGATGGATGCCCCAACGGGCTCCTAACGGCTCCACAAAAAGCCGCCATCGCTCCGTGAACATGGCCCACATTCGACTCAACACAAGTGAAACCAACCACAGGGATGACAGACATCCAGTGTAGACACCTGCTCACACCCGGGGCCAAAAGCAAACCTCCGAGCTTGTGGTAACAGTTACAAATAATTGTAAGGTGATGACTAGTCTCTGTCTGACACCAGAGCAAATCCAGACCTGTGAACTATTAATCATATCTGAACTGAACTGTAATTATTTGTTTGGATTGATTTCTTGGCACGACGGGTGATAAAACCTGAACATCTTTGTTACAGTGTTGTTGACGTACCTGTACCTTAGCATATCTGACTTGACAGTGACGCGTTCTAGAAGACACTGACAGACTCCACTTCACTTCCACGCGATCGGGGAAGGCGGTTACTTCCACCAGTGGATGTCTCATTTTCACTGAGGGAACAGAATTGCAGCACACAAAAATCAAGACTTGCCCAGCTCACACCGTTTCTGCACCGCTAGTGTCAAGGTCAATGTTACTCACTGATGGTATAGGGGTCAAACGTGAAGCGGTCAGAGTCCACTTCCCAGTGAGGGGTACTAGCTCTCACAGTGAGCCAGGCTTCCCCAGTGACGCGGAGTGTGCTCTTGCATGTGCAGTGTGTTACTTGTGAGCTGCAAATGCTCTTATTATTAGTGTCTGACGGAGAGGCACTGAAAGAAAGAAACGCTCAATGAATATAGTGATTCACTAGAGGAGTTACTTCCCAAACAGACCGAGTGGAACCTACTACAGCAGAGTGTAGTTAATGTTTGGTGAAGAAGCGTGATGCTGCCAGTGGCAGGTTAACAGCCCCGGTACGCCCGTCTCATCCTGGTTTTCATGATGCAACACACATGATAGTCTGGTGGGTTTCTCTGAAGTGGAGGAATTCGAAGTTAGTAATGTTCCAGCTAAGTCTTACAGCGTTAACTGTTCATTTCCAGACGTGCTTCTTACGGTACGTTCTGATGTATGTGCCTCCAAGGATTTGACGAGTTTGTGCGCTGTGGCACTGCAGCGTCGCGCTGTGGTGAGTGAAGTTCCTCAGCGTCAGGACATTGTGTGAGGAGTTGACGGTTTTCGACAGGCTTTCGTCGACAGGTTGGTTGTCCAGCGTCCAGAAGACTCTGCCAGGGAGGCATGAAGTCTGGCACACGACCTCGGTATCCGATCCATATTTAATGTATTGGTCTTTAGGGACAACGTTGCAGGTTGTCGCCTGCTGGCCTGCAGAAATAAGATCAGGGTTAAAGGTTGAATTGCTGTTCAGGAAACATAAGAATAAAAGAAATCACAAATCATCTCAGACTCATATATCAATCTGACTGTTGACGTCTCATGTTTAGTCTGAATCCATATTGGCGCATAAATCAACGATCTTGGTGACCTAACACTTCCTTCTGTTGCTTCAATTGAAAGCTTTTTGACACCGGAATTTCGAGGAAGACTGCAGTTTCATTAAAGTACATTAAAGTACATTAAAATACATTAGCACAAGTCTCATGTTATCATGTTCCGAACAACATTAAGAGCCCATTAGACAAGTGAAGCTGTCCGACAGGCACCAAACATCAGCCACTTCTTTGATACGGAGGAGAGTCGGCAGCTGCTACAGGTCCTTAGGCTTAGGGTTAGAACATGTAATAAGATAAGATAATTCTTTATTGATCCCACGGTGGAGAAATTCAGCTGTTACAATAGCCACAAACAATCAGCAGGCGCTAAAGAATGAAAGTGGAGCGTGTGCAAAGAATAAGATCCATTATTTAAATTTACAGTTTTTACAAATACTAAATACTGGACATAGACGTCCAAACAATAGCTACAGACCAACAAGAGATACTATAGAAAACACATCAGAGCCATATTTTTATTGCTTCTGAAGAACAGTTTCTTCAGAATATGTATGAATAACATATGTTTGCGCCTCTGTTTTCAACAGACCATAAGAAAAAAGTTTAGTGACATGTGGCTGAAGGTGAAACTGCCCGATGCTGCTTTGCTCTGATTCAGGTTCAGCTCTTAACGTGTCAGCATCGCTCCAAGAAACCCACAGGCAGGTTACAAACACAGGCATCAAGCATCTTGTCTGCACTTGTGTCACATTTATACGATTTTACGACGATCCGTCGATTTTTGGCTGCGTTCATTTCAATACGCTGCGAACACTGTGATTCATGTCATTACAAGCGCCTCACTACACAACAACTAACACTCGAGCAGTGGGTGTAAATCATGTGCAGCTCACATGTCAAGATTCACACCACAGGCTGCACGAGCGCACTTAAAGAAGAGCACTGCTTGAAAAGGACTGTTTATACTTTGTGGTATTGGTAGTGCTCAGATCTAAACTGTGTAAAGGATCATTTGTCACTCAGATGTTTTAAAACTCAATGCAGCAGATCTATAGTTGTTCTAGAAAATTTGAAAACAAATTAGGTCATCATCAAAGTACATTTGTAATCAAAGATGCATGCAGAAAAACCTACTGTATATACTGTAACTTGCAAGCATTTCTAGTTATATTCCAGACACATATAAACAAGGGCTTCTATTAATAACCACAGTGGACAATTCAGTAGGAAACCGAAACAGGGGTTTCCCAGAACTGAACATGATCCATTAGTCAGAAAGTCTTCAGATTTACACAGTGTCCAAAGAAAGGAAATAAATGCAAAACGCAGAGGTTTACTTACCTGCACACATAGAGAAGAGTGCAACCAGATCAAACAGGACAACAAAGGGATGCATTTCTGTTCCACTGCCCCCACAGCTCTGGGACAATATCCACGAGGAGACTGTGGACGCTCCGTTTGTCCGTTAGCAGACGGAGGTTATCACTCACTGCGCTGTCTCTCAGCCATCAAGTAACAGGAACTGAGGCAAACTCTGAAATCAACGGGATATATTACCCAACTGGAGCCGAGAGGAAGTGAAGTAACTTGTCCACTGCCTGCAAAGACGCGGCCCAGTGCGCACAGCCTGCAGGCAGGAAGAGTCGTTACGTATTCACTATCTGGGGCAGATGTGGCTGCATCATATCTACAATTAGGAACTGATGGAGGCAAAGCCAATTAAAAGAGCTCTGACGTTAATATGCAGTCTGAGTTACAAAAGGACGCAGCAACGCGTAAATATCATCACACAACTAAATAACTCATTAAAAGTTTAAAAAGTAAAAGTATTAAAAAGTTTGCATTAGTGGGATATGAACCACACTGAATGAAACTACTATTACGTTCACTCAAACCCTATTTTTTGTTTACAGGCGCCACCTAGTGGTTTATTTACATAATGTACCAAACTGATCTACTACATATATACATTTAAATTCAACTTAATTAGGCAGCCACACTAAGCCGAACCGCCCCGATAGGTTTCCCCTTTAAAGCAGAAAATATTTATAATGTGTTTGCATTGTGGCAGGTTAATAACCAGCTCCAGTGCTGCAGTTAGTGCATTGTGTAATGTGGTTTGGTTTAAAAAAGATGCCGGAAGTAGCTAATGTTGCTAACTCGGCTAGTGAAACTTTTGCTCCCGTTGAAGGGTTGTTAGTTTGAAGCTGTGTGATTTGATACCACTCGTTCGTTTATTTGTTAGTTTGAAAGCATAAATATATCACGATATATACCAATGTCTGTATTTAATACGTTCACATGTCATACGGTGACACTTTGCGTACCTTTAGTATTTCCGGGTCATTTCCTAACTCGGACGCATAATAAACCGCAGCACCCGTGCTCTGACCTGGACTCGGGCCCCGTGTTTATGTCGGCTGCGGTGCTTGTGGCCGCTGTTGTCGGCGGTGGGGTTCTGATCCTGCTGCGCCGCTTGTTCCCGCAGCAGAAACCCGTCATGTCGCTCCGCTATCCGGCAGACACCATGAGAGGAAAGACGGTCGTCGTGACGGGGGCCAACAGCGGCATAGGGAAGGCCCTGGCCGGGGAGCTGCTGAAGCTGCGCGCCCGGGTCATCATGGCCTGCCGGGACCTGCGCAGCGCCGAAGAAGCGGCCCAGGAGATCCAGACACAAGCGGGACCGGAACAGGGGGAGCTGGTCATCAGGCACCTGGACCTCGCTTCTCTTGCATCAGTCCGACGATTTTGTGAACAAATGAATAAGGTGAAGAATTACAGCAGACTTAGGGACATGGACGGTTATGTCCATCTGTCCCTGCCTGCCTACTGCTACCTGGATCAGTAACCGGGTCGGACTGGGATTGGACACCAGTGGGTCCAGCTCATCCCATTGCTTCCCCAGAACAAAGAACCGTGACTGTCAGGGTGCTGAAATGTTACTGGACAGGTTATTGCCAGGGTGAAAGTAGGACCCTTTAGATAATGTTGATCTCCCGTATCCCTTATAAATAAGATGAATTATTAGCACACACACACACCAATGTTTTGATCCTGTCTTGTCTAATCAGAAGGACTTTGTTTGCTTATTAATGTTCAATTATACTTTAGGTGGATTGCTGTAACGCGTGTGTTTAAAATGTCTCTGACCCATTAGGAAGAGTCCAAGATTGACGTGCTCGTCAACAACGCTGGCGTCTACCAGTGTCCCTACTCGAAGACGGAGGATGGTTTTGAGACGCAGCTGGGTGTGAACCACCTGGGTCACTTCCTCCTTACTCACCTGCTGCTGGACCTGCTGAAGACCTCGGCTCCCAGCCGCATCGTCGTCGTCTCTTCTAAACTTTACAAATACGGTCACATCAACTTTGACGACCTGAACAGCGAGGGCAACTACGACAAGGCCTTCTGCTACAGCCAGAGCAAGCTGGCCAACCTCCTGTTCACTCTCGAGCTGGCCCGCCAACTTGAGGGCACCGGGGTCACCGTCAACGCTCTCACCCCAGGCATCGTGAGGACAGGACTGGGGAGGCATGTTCAAATCCCTCTCCTGGCAAAGCCGCTGTTCCACCTCGCTTCGCTGGCTTTTTTCAAGAGTCCGCTGGAGGGGGCCCAGACTCCTCTTTATCTTGCGTGCTCTCAGGAGGTGGAGGGAGTGTCGGGGAAATGTTTCGCTAACTGCAAGGAGGAGGAGCTCATGGCCAGGGCTACAGATGAGCAGGCAGCCAAGAGACTGTGGGACGTGAGCAGGAGGATGGTTGGACTCGATCACTGAGTCTTGTACTACGGACAGTATTTCAGGGGATTTACGCACTGGACAGGATAATTAATCTCCAGCAGCTCTGCAGAGTTTGCTTTGTGAACGATGGCTTATAAAACGAGGAGTTGCCACTGTGGGAATAAAATCATTAATTGTCCAGCATTTTGTGCCAATTTAGTGTTAGGTGAGTGTCTGTGAGCATAAGTGCTGAGTTTGCAGAGAGTGGATGTGAACTAGTATTTCAGTGCTATGCCTGGTTCCTCTGAGGTCATGAATGCGAACCTGGAGGGCTCTCACACACACCGTGATCAAAGGGATCTCACCTCTTTGTCAAAGCCAAGCTGAGCCGTCACATTTTCCTCGTGAGGTCACCATATTGCTTCTGGTTTGCATCCTCAGAGCGGAGTGTTTGAATGCTAAACACGTGGATAGGGTTAGGATGTTATTTCTTAAGTTTAATATAAAGAATACTTGGGAGCTGGCTGTTAAACTAGTTTCCCTTTACAATGTGTGAAATGTAAACAATCAGAGAGAAACGCTGCTGCACCGTGGCTGGATGGATTCATCTTCAATAGGCCCAAATCAACTGCTCAACTTTCAATGAATCACTAAAAACTTTACTAAAAGTTGTTTAATTGATTGACAACCATAGTCAGTGTCTTTACTTTATAGTTTCCCAGCTGAGTTCTAGAAACACAACTCAGCTTTTTCTCTGTTTGCTGATTCCATAAATGCTTTTGTCACTCACCTATTTTTAAATTCACAACTGTGATCAAGCCGAGGTTCACAGTGACTCAGCAGCTGTGCGAGTACAAATGCACAAAAAGCAGCGCTCTCCCAGCTCGACGTCTCACTCTGTGGAGCAACAGATGTGTCATTATCTTAAACACAACTCGGGTTAAAGCATCACTGAAGGAAGACAAGCGTTTATGTCATTTGTGCTTTATTAGGCGAACAAAACAACCAAAATATATAAACATGCATTGTATATAAAGAAATAAGGTTACAGTTGCTTCAGAGGGACGTGGGCATTCAAATCTGAGGTAGAGTGGGGTCAGGAAAACCTCTCCATAGGATAAATAATAGAGCAAAAGGCAAATAATACGGACTGTTAAAACAGATCTCAAAACATTCCATCAATAACAATATAACACACCCACTGATACTGTCAACTTCAATCAACAGAAGAAAAACTAATGCATGACTCTCACTTTTGTTGTCCTACTATGTTCAACATTCATATTTAAAGGCCAACACTTTCACAGCTGACCGAACATAATGGCTAAAACAAATCCATGTGCACTTTATTCGGGCATCGGTTCTCAATTAAAATTTCAAATGGTGTTTAATTTATGTACACGTTTATCAAGAGGAGCTGGATTTCGAATGACCGTTGTGGGCGAAGCCAACAGCTGCATACAAAATATATCACTCAATTTGTAGTCAGAAGTATATTTTTGTACATCGTGAATCTAAATCCATAAACATTCTAAGAAATGTGAAGGCTCTGTCAGGTGCTCTCATACAGCAACGGTAGTGTAAACGGTTGCCACCGGTCCAAGCTCTTGACGACTCAGTTACACGGCTCCTGGTTTCTGGTCGCGCTAGCAGAAGGTGTAGCGGCGACACCCCAGGGCCTTGTGTCTAACGTCCCAGCAGATAACAAAGCGCATCCTTCAGTTCAGAAGCGTTCCATACAGCTGAGCCTTGGTCAGACTGTCTTTTCTGGAAAGTCCCAGGGAGCCAAATTTTTGGTTGTAGGGCGGCGGAGGAGGCGGCTCTGGTGGAGGCGACTGGCTCGCCTGTGCAGGCAGGCTGTGCATCTCCAGCTGGTAGTGCTGCAGCTCTGCGGCCATCTCCAAAGACCTCTGGGTCAGAGACTCTGTGGAGCTGTTTGGGCTGGGGTCTACGTAATCTGTGCTCTGGCCTCCAGCTGCCACATTGCCCTCCCTGTCTTTGGAGCTCCCTGAGTGGTAGAGGCTGTGCTCTGACCCCTGGCTGTCCTCAGCTCGGTACAGGTGGGCCTGGCTGTGAGCCTGCCGCAGCCCGGGGTTGCATTCGGGGCTGGGGCTAGCAGCAACCCAGCCCGGGTCCATGACACCTGCTGCATGGTGATAATAATCAGCCCCCTCCTGGAAGCTGCTGTACAGCGGCCCGAGCCGGATCTTAGCAGGCCGCACAGAGAAGTGCTGCTCTGAGAAGCTGTAAGGTGAAGCCCGACCTGGGCTGCGATAGGTGTGTGCACTTAAGTCCTCCACACTAAGTTGTCTCCACCGACCAATCAGCTCCTCCTCCTCTGGGGCCAATGTGCTGCCTCGACGACTGTCGCCATAAGCAACGCTTGGGGATGAAGAAGGAGGGAGCGGCTCATAGGGCTCACTGAAACAAGAGGACATGGTGCGGCTGTAGACGGGCGAGCTGCCGTTCTGGTGGTGGCTCTGCTCGGCCTGCTGGAAAGGATGAGTGTTGGCGAAGCCTCTCGGACTGTCCCCCTCCCAGGAGGACTCACTTTTTCTCTCGTAGTCCCCGGCATCTCTCCATTCCATGTAGAGGGAATGATGGCGAGGGGAGGACGCTGCGCTGCTTGGTGGATCGTTGCCTTTGTCTTCAGACCCTGCGCCACTGAAGCTTGAGTAGGAGCTAGAGCCTGCAGCCAGTGCGGCAGGAAACTTGGCAAAGTGCTCCTGGGAGAAACCAGCTCTCAGCCCAACTGAGCCCTCCTCTGGAGTGCTGTCGGTGGAGTTCTGAGGCCCATACAGCAATTTCCTCTGTCCGTGAAGATCCATGCTGGGCCTGCGCTCGCGATGCCGGTCGTCAGGACAGTACAAGGCCGTGTCACTACTGTACAGGTCAGATTTATAGGCTGCACGGAGCCCTAAGCGCCCACCAGGACCCAAGCTCTCCAAAATAAAAGCATGCTCCTGAGTTTGGGGGCTGGGGGAACGTGACGCCTGGCTGCTGCTGCAGGCTTCATCTTCATCTGGCTTCTCAAGCACCTTAGCAATCAGAGAGGCTGGGACTGAGTCGGAGTAGGTGTGACAGTGAGGGGACTCTTCCATGTGCATGGTCAGCCTCTCCTGAAAATCAGCCGGCAGCTAAAGGGAGAGAGTACACGTGATAGTGAGACACCTCCATTAATATCCATATCACATCTACCGTATCATATCGTACTGTATATTTTTGCCATTTGCAGCTTCTGTTGCTTCTTTTCGCTTCTCCTGTCACCGTGTGATATGACAGCCTTGGGCTTTGCATCCCTTTACTGGGTTGAAAATGAAAATGAAGATTTGTGTTCGAAGGTTCTATTCAGAGCGTTTCTCAATAAATAAGGCTCCATTCGCTATCTGTGCCTCTCCATAGCAACAAGAATTAAGCAGCACATCATCAACAGGAATCTAGTCCGTTGTTCCTAATTGGCAACGAGAGACAAACTAATTATAACTTTGTAGGTAGAGAAAAGACAAACAGCACGGAGAACATGAAAAGACATTTTATCGTAACAGCTTTCTTACACCTCGGACCGAAATAAATGTCACGTAATTGCTGTCCACACATTTTTCATTTGAGTTTGTTTTGAGCGGGATGACAATTAGCTTTTATGCGGCGTTCGGAAATTTCACCCTCTCTCTGTTTTTTGTTTTGCAGCAAAACAAACGACTAAAGCACTTCAGTAGGCGCTAAAGAGCCAGCGCACTTCTCATAACGCTGCAGCATCATTCATCAATATGCTTTCGATTAGCTTCCACCCACACAACCAGCAGAGCGCTGGACATGCAGCGTGTGCATGCGTAGCCCCTGACCCCCATTATGTTTGGCAGCGAGCCTGCACAACAGTTTTTCACCACATAACAGATCCTATAGAGCGAGCGTGTGCGTGTGTTGAGTGCACAGTAAATGTGCAGCCAAATGCAGTTTGTATTGATGCTGTTCAGCCTGTGGGTAAAAGTTGGAGCGGCTGTAACCCCTGTGGACACATGCCAGCTCTAAAACCTGCGACGCACGAAGCCCGGGACGGATGAGGCCGAGTAAAAGCGCCGCCGAGCTGGCCTGGCGTGAAACTCATCCATACTCCCGCTCGGCTCTCAGCGAGCAGCAGGAGAGTCTGAATGCGCTCTGCACTTACGTCTTGCCACGTGTGCATTTCTGTGCATTTGCTTTAGCGTTCAATCATTGTCAAACAATTAAATGACCACTGAAGACAGCGCTGTGTGATTACACGTATTAACTGACAGGTCTTTGAGCTCTGGTTTATGTTAAAGCGCAACATTTGAGCTACTGTACAAGAAAACATTATTATTTCATAGTTTCATTTTTAGAAGAATGTTGTCTTCTTTTCACTTCTTCTTCTCTGAGGTTATTTTACCAAACAATAGCTTTAACTCTTCAGTTTGTGTCTTTGCAGACTGACCTCCCTGTCTCGTCTCGTTTAATTACAGTCCAAACAGTAATTTTTCTTTTGCCGGGCTCGTGTCACGAGCTACGGATTCACCTTTGCAGGGCGCCGGCGACACCTCGCCTGTCCTCTCCCATAAATCACAGCTATTCTACCTTTTACCTGGATCCCACCACTTATATGTAATTTTCTGGGTTCACATGAAATGTCACAGCGAAAGCCTGAAGCTCTTCCTGCTCAGCTTTAGTCGCATTCTTGGGAAGTAAGAAACAAAATGGACTCTATTCAAACTGCAGGGCAAAGGCCTGAAGAAAGCGGCGACGCTGTGAATGTGTGCGTCCGTGACAGTCAGTGCAGGGCTCACCTCGGACAGCTGGGCCCTGTACAGAGACTTGTTGCACTGGAGAAGCTGAGCAGCCAGGTTGCAGTCCTTCCTGTACAGTTCCTATGGAGACACAACATGGCCACGATCAGAAGATGAACAAATGCTCCCGATAGTGGGTCAGTGTGTCCTTGGGCAGGCACACGCTGTTTGTCATCAACAACAAAACGTCGCCCAGCTCTTCCTTACGTTGTCCTCCTGGAGCTTCTCGATGGTGAGCTTTGCCTCCATCAGGTGGTTGTTGAGAACGATGATCTCCCTGCTCAGAGCTCGCTTCTCGTCGTCGTGGTGCTGAGACTGACGAGAGAGGAGTTTTACAGTGAATGCTCCCAGAACATCCCAGTAATTCAACACGCTGAGCGCAATATCCTGACTTGTGCCTTGAAAGAATAATAAAACCTGTTGTTTTCTAGGTCCCAGTAGAGAAATCGTGCGATACACTTGCTCTAAATATAAACACAGGGTGGATGAGCTGAAGACACACTATAACTTCACACACTGGCAGTGTTTAGGTGGCAGCAGCGATCTTGTGGCTCATTCTTTGGTTACTATGGGTAACTGCGAGACCATTACATCAGTGCAGATGTAAATGCTCTCTGCTGCAGCTGTGATTACTGGAGACCCCACGTTGGTCCACACTAAACAAACCTCTGCTGTTTGGAGTAAGTGCTGCCCTCCGTGTTCGTACCTGGCACGACTTTTCCTCTTCGCACCGTCCTTTGTTGGGAAACGGAAGCTGCATTGAGCAGTGTATCACTTTGTAATTACACTCTCTATGCTTGTGTGAGGCCACTGGGTCAGATGGGTTTGTGGCACCGCTGGAGTAAACAAGCGTCACGATTACAGAGAGACTTACTCAGCACCTCTGTCACCCTTGAGGAGGGAATGCGTGAGAGGAGTCAATAACAGCTGATGAGGACGGACAAGAAAATAAAAAAAGTTGTCCTTTATTTTTAAGATGAACATTTGTCTCAGCTCAACCTTTGGCCGCTTCTTGTCCAATAGCTGTCAGCTCTCAGCGACAACCGTGACCAATATTATCTTGTACTGTGAGAAACTCAATCAGCGAACTGTCTGTTCCACAGAACAGACACCTGGTGGTCATACAGTCCAGACGGGCTACTTAATTGTATCCTTCCACAGTCAAAAGCAATGTCTGACAAATTAAGTGAGGTGCGCTGCACTGGGGAACAATAGGTTTGCTGTTGCTCCACCGCAGGAAGGAGGACAGCCATTTGTAATAAGCCATAATTAACGTCACTGGTACCATCAGCAGGCCATTCATATTCAAATGGGCTCCCTGAGTAGCATCTCTGAACCCCACCACTTGCTTACGTGCCCGTTTCTCCTGTGTCTACAGGTGCATGAGGTTGTTGCAGACACACGAGGGCGGAGCAGCGACACTTACGTTTCTGTGGATCTTTTCCTCGAGATCCTGGTTGATCCTCTGCAGAGCTGAGTAGCCGCTTTGTATTCTACAGACACAACAAAGGACACTGATCACACACAGCGGTGCCTTATCTGTTTGGTAGCAGCTAACATTCACTGAGCTGAACAACTCGCACCCAACAAGAGGGAGCACAAGAAGACAACAGACACAGAAAAGGGTTTTTTTCTGACTTTGACTCTTCACGTCGTCTTGCAAAATTCTGTAAACTTGCACTTCCTCACAAGACATAATGAAACTCTGGTCAGAGACTGTTTGCTCCAGTTCACACTAAATACAAATGCACCTGACAACATTAAAGTTCCTTTAAAAAACATTTCTCCTGTTTTATTTGTTCTCTGCGCTGTTTTCTGCGGTTTCCTTTAAAGGGATGATGCCACGCAGAGACACAACATATGTTTGGGTTCTTTGTGTTCATGTTTGTCTTTAGATGACATTTACTTTATCCGGGGAAAACATCTCGTACTAGTCCTCATTAACAGAGAGCTACATACACTCACATCCTTTAAATTTACCGTGTGATAAAAAGCCACTGTTCATCAGACCAGAACTCAAACGTTGCCAATTTTAGACACCCATGGGTAAAAACACTAAACTTGAAAAGTTCAGCGAAGCGCTTTGCAACCCAGAAACCGAATGAAAAACAAATTATTTAAACCTCAAATGTCTAATCCCAGAAGTTGAATTTTTAACAAGCATCTTTTTCTGGATGTTTTTAGTGCTCGATCTGCGTGTGTGCATCTGAGGAAACTCTGGCGTCATCCCCTCGTCCCCGCTGTGAGGCTCGGAGGCCTACCTGCGCAGCTTATCGGTAAACTTGTCCAGCTCCTCCTGTGCCCGTCGCAGCTCCGTCTCCAGGTACTGCCGCGTGGAGTCGAACTCGCTCTGCAGCAGCTCCAGCTTGTGTGTGGTGTAGGAGAGTCTCTTCCGTAAGTCCTCTTTCTGCTCCAGCAACGAGCTGCACGTGCAAAGAGCAGAATGTTGGGCTCAGGGCGTGTGGTGGAGAAAATGATCTCGTAGCTGGGGTATACGTTTATCTGACTGCACCTCAAAGGCACATCCAGATAACATCCACTCATTAGGGCATCAGAGTCCAAATCATCAGTCAGAAAAAAATAGAAGGTGTAATCCATGATGAAATATGAGCCAATGAGCACTAATGCATCACATGAACAGACGGTGAAGGCTCCGATTTATAGATGTGTTTCAGCAGGAAAGCACAATGAAGACTATTTTCAGTATGTGCATTACCTGGGCTCAATCTAATAAAAGGGCAAGTGTGAGAGGGAAAAGGAGGAAATGTGTGCTGCCTAATGGAGCCCGTACCGACGGACAGACGGAGGGAGGAGGGTAATGACTCTATCTGAGATCCGGGAGCGGATGGAGATGTGGTCACGTCGCTCCTAAGGTTTTCATCTCGCTGGCTCCCTTTCTCTCTTTTAACAAGCTCATAGACGTTTGTTTTAATGCTTTTCCAGGTAAGTAGGAGGCATCAGTCAGGCTTCATCTAAACACTGACTAAAATAAACGTATTACTGATGTGAATTAATGGGAGTGCATTTACAACGTTCTCTTCAACTTTTAGGTATGTGACAAACACAGACGTGAAGAGCTGCTCTAGACACAATAAATCTCCTTTATCAGATTTAGACTACAGTTTGTGGAAAATGTTCTTTGTGGTTTTGTAAAGCTGCGAGAGGAATCACTACACAGAAGATAATCCAGTAACGCTAAACTAATCTCATACAACCAAGTCAGTGAGTGGGAGAAACCTCAATGAGCATCTCAATTCCCCAGCAGCCCGTAGCTGCTCACCTTCCTGCTTCTGTTTGATTGGCAGGCCACTGCAGGGGAATACAGGTATTTTATGTTTGCTAGAGGATGAGTTTGCGTGAAGCAGCTCCAGGGACGGAAAAAAATCCCCCCATTAGTGACCTCCTCCGTGATCAGGAGCTGAGTGCTTTCATTCTGGTGAGATGAGATGACAAGGCAGCGTGACTTCTGGACACGGAGAGGTGGAATGGAGCTGCTGCAGCACGACAGGAGGCCAGAGGAGATACCTCGTGGGCGGACGAACGAACAAACAGATAAACGAGGACGGACGGACGGACGGACGGATGGATGGATGGATGGATGGACGGCGTCTGAGAGGTTTGCTCTTACCTTTTTTTGGAATGTTTGCCGCCATTTCGAGGGACTTTTAAGGCGGTTTTGCCTATGTATATCTTTTTCATGGTTTGCCTGTGTTCCTTCCTTCTCATGTGTTTGTACGGGTCGACCACGGGGAGCCGGTGTGTGTGTTACTTTCCCAAAGGTGACCAGCTAAGTCTGGCCTGCAGAGTTACTGAGTGCTCTACCTGTGCGGATCCTGCCAAACAAAGCAAACACACAGGCTCTTCACTATTAGCATCGACGTTTCAACCCGGGATCCTGCGTCAAGGACAAAGCTGATGTTAAAGGTGATGCTGCCAGCATTTTTCTATAATAATCGCTTTGACAACTGTCCCCACCGTTCTGTCCTTGGCAGGAAAAGACAAGCTGACGTTGCATAAAATTCAATATAACGAAGATGAGCATTTCTTAAAAGGCTCAACATTATTGTATATAAGTCTTAGTTTCCAGGGCCTTTGCATCACATTTTGGCAGATGTCAAAGCTTCATGACAGGCAGATTTCAGTCTTAAATGTAAAAACAAAGCCCCAAACACCCCAAAGCCAAAACGTCTCTGAATCAACCACGTCCAATGTGAATGAAAAGACTCTTCTTCTTTCTTAAACATGTTCTCCGTGCTCTCAGCCTCCTGAACATCAGCACAGGTGCAGCCGTCAGCCCACAAACTGTGTTTTTAGATGAGCCGGCCTGTCAACGCTTGATCAAAGCCTGCTGCGATTCGAGCACCGAACTGTCCACTCAACAAAGAAACCCATAACAGATTGAGGATGCGGCTGCAGGAAGCCTGGTGAAGCATCACACCTGGAATAGTGTACGGCCGCAGATGCACATAAACACATAAAACACAGAGGCACCATGTTGATCCACCCAATTGTTGGAGGGGATTTATGCTGCTGGCTGAGCAGGCAGGGAGATGTGTCCTCCTCCAGATGGTGACAGCTCACCTCCGCCACTGGAGCCTTCACTCCAGCTGCTCCTCTCTGAGTCATAGTACAGCAGCCCTGGATGCAGGTCTGTGTGTGTGTGTGTGTGTGTGTGTGTGTGCGCTCATGGCACAGGAATGAAATAAAGCAACACAAAAGTCAGAGAGGACAGCGCTAGAGACGCGTCTCAGGCCACCTAACGTGTCCGCTGTCACGCCGCCAGCAGCACTCCCTCCCTTCCTCGCGCCTTCTTCTGCTTCCTTTAGCTCATCCTCACACTGCAGCAAAATCCATAGACCAGGCTTGTTCAGATGGCGCTGCCTGCCACCCACTCGTGCCACGCTGACATTTGAGAGCTTTGAAAAGGAGAGGAAGGGGGAGGTGGCAGACGAGGAGGAGGGCATAGAAGTTGGGAAAATGGGGAAGCGGGAAAAGCAAAGGCTGCTCGCCAGAGTAGCTGCACATCAACCAAAGACAGGAAAAGGGGGACAAACCGTCACCAAATTAGAGAGGAAAAGCAAAGAGCGTGGGTGTGAACCTGGCACAGAAAACCGCTTCTCTCCTTCCGTCCTCTCCTTTATTTTCTTCCCTTTTTGTTTCGCCCTGATCACATCTACCTTGGAGATAGACTCGCTTTCAGGAAAAGCCCTTATCACAGGTTCAGAGCTCGGCATTAGAGCAGCAGAGTGGCTGACTCATCCAGCTGCAGTGTAGAAACCAGCTGGAGGAGACGCTCCTCCTGCCCCGTGTGACTTTAGATTAACAAGCTAACCTGCAGCCACTCAGGTGACACGTACAGTCTGACTCAACCGTCTCCTGGAGAAAAAAACTCTCCAACTAGGCCACTATGTGAGCGTGTGTGGGTTTGTGTCTGTTTCTCAGCCCAGCACTGATTAACTCAGAGCAGACACCTAAGCAGTTACACACCAACTACCAACATCATTAGCAGCAGCAGGAGATAATGACCCGCCGAACGGATTTCATGTGCTGCTGATGGCACTGGGCGCAGGGGGAGCATGTGATCACGACAAGCATCCCGAGAGGATTTCAGACTGAGCGGAAGAGGTGATGGAGGCGAGATGAGCTCCGAGTACAAACACAAAAACAGACGCAGGTCTGGCTGTGTGCTTGCGTTTCGCTGCTGCTCTGAGCCACGAAGCAGAAGGTCAGGACGAGTATTTATACACATGCAGGAGTTTTTAAGGAATATATGGATGACTTCTTTTATTTCACTGCCGAAGATAAAGGGTAAAATGAGCAAAGCTTCAGTCAGGTTCTATGTTTTTACCCAGTACCTCCACTGATCAGTCCAGGTATCAGTGGCTTAAACCACCGTTTGAACGGGACAGTACTTTACTTTAAAACAAAGTAAAAACACCCCAGTGCACTAGGAAAACATACAGTGTATCGTGTTTGCTGCTGTAAAGAGACGCTGACAGCGTTGTTTACAGCGAGTTAGATCCTCAGCTGCTCAGACGATCTTCAGAGAAAACATGAAAGACATTAAGAAAATGCAAATAAGCTGCTTATTATGCGTCTCTGACTGGATAAAAATAAACAGGACATACTGTAACTACAAAGTGGATGTGTTGCAAATGCTTATTTTGGTGCTAAATATGGAGTCAAGCATCACTACATTTCCCATGCAAGTTGAAGTGTAGAGGCAGAACAAGCCCCAAGCCACGCGATCGCTGACACATATACAGACACAGCGCACTGAACACAAACACAAGCTGGAGGCTTCAGCCAGCAGACACGAAAACCACGTTACTGAGCGAGAGGCGTCCCACTGTAGCAAAGAGCCTCCGAATCCTGTGCGCTGCCAGTCAGTGAGCTTGAGAGTAATAAAAGCCCGAGTGCGTCCAGTCTCACTCCCGCTGTTTCTCTGTTTCACAGTCTAAACGCTCGAAGGTGACCAAATGTTGTGGCGCGTGGCATCTGCCTCCACCAAAAACGGGGACGACGGCGGCCAGATTATCTGCCGCCAACAAAAGGAGATGGAAGGGAAGAGCACAAGCAGGATTCAAAGGGGTTCAGCTCATTAAATATAGAACAAACGCGCACGCTGCCCACCATCACAACATACTGTTTACGGATGCAGCTTCAACAGACAGGTAGTGATTAGACACAACAAAGGAACCACCTCTGCAAATCTGCACGGCTGCAGTTTGCTGCTCCGAGTTTCCGTGTAGTGCTGTGCAAGTGTTTGCTGCACCCTCTTGTACGTATATAGTGGGTGGCTCAGATGTACTTACGGGTCCATCCATGGCTCTCGAGAGGCGGCCTAAAGGGCCTCAGCTCTGGGATGCATGAATGGAGCTCTTACAAAAAGGGGCTTTACTGAAAGAATACAGACAGCAACACGACACAGCTTTATAGCAAAGAGCCATTAATGTTGGAAGGTTTCACATGTTCCAGCTGAACATTGAAGGCAGCAGAAATCTGTGTAGTCTGGGTTAGATCCTAGTTATTAGCAAACTGAATATTGGCTTAACATCACATGCTCTATGTCAGGAAGAAACCGGTTCAGCATGTCCTACAGATTAATGCATTCGCGCCTCACAGTTTCTCACAGTTGCGGTATAGCTACAGCTATGCACCGTCGTTCACGCCTTTAAACAGCTGACTGGCTCTGAAGGGGAGGAGGTCGACACGACGCGTTTAATGACCTGCGGACAGAGGCTGACTGCTCAGACCACAGAGGACAGGAGGGACCGTTAGACTGTCGACACAAGCTGATCAAAACTGACCTCCGGCCTCCGCAGACTCCACTTACATGCAAACACTGAACGTCTGCTCTGCCGGCGATAAAAGTGGACACGTAATTTACCAGGCATCAGAGGCTGGAGCGCTCAGTCTTTCTGATATGTATCCGTTTGCCTGGCTCCAGGGCCTTCAGTCTAAACAACCATGGTCAAATGTCCCACTCACACGAGTGAAGTAGTGACCTAATGGCATCGCGCTGATTGTGGAACCATCGCGTTTCGGTTCCACGTTATGGTTTAAGAAAAGTACCGTGGCTAGTTTCACGAAGGCTTCAAGGCACATCACACTTTAAGGTCAAGACCTGACAGAAACCCGACTATTCACCTTGAGCAGCACTTAGAAAACCTCCCCGCCTTTAAAGGAAGCAGGTTCAGTGTGGGCGGCCATCTGCCTGGACCGTCACACGCGCCATAACAACATGATCAGGGAGATGATCATAACGCTGACAGTACGCAAACTGTCTGTTTAGGGACCACAGCCAGAAGAAAGTTATGTAGCTTAGCCAGTAGCTAGTAGCAGTGGAAATGTACTATCTTTAATATTTTACGAAATGCTTTCTTTTTTGGGCTGCCACTCACCCTGAAACAGCAGACATCCCATTTCACTGCGCTATTGGTATCATTTAAAAATAAAACACTTCAAGGACGATTCGTGCTTCGCGTCTGCTTGAATATTCTGACGTGGCAACGGTTTTAAGACTCTGTAAAACTTTAAATTTGTTCATCCAAGCGAGGTCGTTACTGCTCTGCGCTCCTGTCCTCTACTTCTCCATGTCTGCCACAGGACCCCGACCAGCGAGGGAGCCCAGCCAAGGGAGAGGACAGAGATCGAGAAAGTGAGAGAGAGATTTCAGGGCATTTCATCATTTAGACTGGGAGGCATCGTGAAGACGAGGTCTGGGGTGGACATTCGGAGAGGTGGCATGTTGGGTTAGGGTCAGGCTCTTACCCAGATTCAGCTTCCTGTTTGACCTCATCACAGCTTCTGGAGGGCCCTCGGGTAACCCAGTTTCCTCTTCAGCAAGGAGTGAGGAGCAAAGCTGCAGGACTTTCCCCTCTTATCTGAGCAGCGCCGCTATAATTCAATTAGAGCTGTGACACAGAGGTGAGGACAAGTGATGCCTCACATAGCAACAGCGCGTCAGATTAATTACCCTGCGTCGGCTTGTTAAACAGTTTTTAAACTGTAATCTGCCTGAAATCGTAATAATACCATCAGTAATCGAACACAATAGAGAAAGCTCGGGATCTATTTCCATCTGCAGCGGATTAATAATGGTTCATTAGCGATAGCATTAATTAAACGATTGCCTACTGTAGGGCAGCGAGTCAAAAAGAAAGGGAGAGAGAAAGTGCAAAAACAACTCTCCGACATCTTGGCCTGTTTGCGTTGCAGCTTTAATTCCTGTGTAATGCAGCCTTGATCACAAAAGTGGGTGAGAGCTTGTCATTTTGTAATGAGCTCATTAAAATGTGTTTACGCAAGCATGTGAAGGCATCGCTCAGTTATCACACAAGCGCTGGATTACTATTCAGGCCTGTGATTCATTAGTGATTTTAATAGATTTAACTATAATAAATCTCTCATTACAGCTGCGGTTACTTCCTTATTCATAGTGGTAAAGCAGCGCTATTAAGCAGAGCAGTTAGTTAATCAGTTTCATAAGCACATTCCGACAGGTGAGTGTACAAAATGCTGCACACACAGATATTCAAGAGGCGCGAACAGACATTTCTACAGCCTTTAAGCATTGAGGACGAATTAAAAATTCCTCTTAATTGATGCCTTGGTGAAAAACATTTCCACTAGCGTCACACAGCACTGCAGTGAAATGCAAGCCAAGAGATTTCCTGCACACGGCCGTCAACCTTGTTCCGCAAAATAAATAAATAAACACACACGACTGACAAACTATCAGCAAAGCAGATCATTCCTGCACTGCATCAACACTCAGAGGCTACGAACTGGCATGTCACAAACAGATGAGCACACACACACACATTCACGCACCCAAAGCAGCTTTGGAATCCAAATTAAACATGCAAACGATGAAGAAGTACCTTCCGCTAAAGCAGAGCTTCATCCTGGAGACGGAGAGATAAATCCTGCTGCCTAAGCCTTGCAGGGGGAACGGAGACCCCCCCCCCCTTTCAGTATGCTATCTGGATTGGCTTACCCAGCTCTCCCTTCAAGCCCAGAGAAACCCCAACGCATCTCACCGCCGCCACCTCCAACGCCACCACGGCACTCCAGCAGCAGCAGCAGCAGCTGAGCCGGGAGAGAAGACAGAGGGAGTGAGGGGAGAGAGACTGAGCGGGAGCAGAAAGACAGAGAGGAAGAGTGGGAGGGAAGGATCTCAGAGGAAGGAGACGGGGAGAACGCGGGGGCGTGATGATGGAACGCTGAAGGATATGTGCAGAAAGAGAGAGAGAGAGAGGAGGAAGCTCACCTGATAGTGTCTATGTTGTTCATCTCTTTGTCAGGCACCTAGAGGAAATGACAGCATGTTAGTGGAGGAGACCCATCAAACCGGCCCGGCAGCTGCCAAACGAAGCACTGCTGCAACACACGCTCACCCCAGAAAGAAACGAAACATACATATTCAGCAGGCACGCTTCCACTTCTCCCCGGTTTCTGTTTATGTTTCTTCTCCCCGCTCACTCAGTAGCCACCCGACACACCCCACCCCACCCACCCGCCCACCCTCTCTCCCCTGCAAACAAGCCCATGCGACGCTCATCAGACTGCACCCGGCCGCCTGCAGTACATCTGCGCTTACTGGAGGTGAAGAGAGAACAATCACATCCTACCAGGAGTGTGAGAGGAGAGAGTGACAAAGGGGAAAAGAGGGGAGGGATGGAAGGAAGGAGGGAGGGAGGGAGGGAGCGGAAACCTCCATTGCAGCCAGACTGCAGATACATGGCAAGCCCCCCCATGAGGGACCCTGGCAGCAGCTCAATATCCTTGTTGAGGTGCTGAATCGCAGAGAAGGAGCAAAGACAGACTGTGCGAGAAACGAGGGTGCGTGGAAGGAGAAGGAGAGGAGAAGGAGAGGAGGGGAGTTGGGGGGAGAACAGGTGGTCCTATCTGTTGAATCTTACATCTCAAGTCGCAGGCTGTTAGGGAGAATACGATACAAGTTCACTGTTGGCCCGTTTTCTCTGGGCCATGAATTATGCATCATCTGGAGAATATTCCCACAGAATTCTCATCCTCATTCAAATTTAAGATGCAGACCTGATGGTTTTCGTGTTTTGTGATTCGGTCAAGGCCGGAAAGTGAGCTCAGATTAAGGGATGAGGGACCCAGCTGTCACTGACATTCAGGGTCATTAGGAAGCATAGAATGCTTCGCAAATTGTGCCTGTGAAGAATGTTTCATGGCTGCCAGGACGCGTGTGAAGGGATGAAACTTTGCAGCGACACGCGCGCAGACTCTCACACTACACCAAGCGGCTCACATGCTTGCCTTGCAGCCCCCACACCACCCACCTTTTCTCAAGCAGTTGCTAAGGTGACGGCAAAGGCTGAATTTTAATCAGACAAAAAAAAAATTAAGGCAATGTGATCTTCTGCTTTATTATCAAGTTGTAGCTGTGCCAGATTTGATGATCTGTCAGGTGTGTTTTGGGTTTGAGGAGAAATACTGACAGACTGTAAATCAGAGCAGAGGCTGGAGCTCAGATCTGATTTCGTCAGTCCATTTGGAAAAAGGACAGAAGAATGATCGTCTTTAACTGAGATGAATGTCACGGCGAAGAAGCAAAGATTCGAGCCGGACGCGCTGCTGCTGGAAGTCTGGGCAGATCGCGTCACTTAAACAGGTTCTCTGCATCCACAGCCATTTTAGCAAGGTGTTGTCTCAAGCCGAGCAAATGATGGATGTCACACAATAGAGGAAACGACTGCGCTGTTCGTTTCACGTTGCTGCTGGCGGCTGGAACGCTGTTGAGCTCATCAGTGGGAAAACAGTTTCAGTCTTCAATATGAAAAGATCAGCAACGCTATTCACTCTATATTTAGCTTTGTTTTGGTCTCCACCAACCACAGGGAAACAACTGTGTTGTATTAAAGCTGTCTTGGTGGTTTCCTGTTTGTTCTTTGTTCAAATTTCTAATTTTCCTTTTTGTATCACTTTGTGGCTTGTGGTGCTTTGAGCATTTTAACAGTGACTTTGTGAACAGTACATATTGGGCCACATCTGCCCTAAACCCAAGTGTTTAGTATTTAATTTTCACACCTACTGCACTATAGTTTGTGCAGCACAGCCATCCCATCATTTAAGATGTATTACCAAACCTAAATTGGAGGAAAGCCGAAATGTGGATTCACACAGTCAATTTCTTGGTTCATTTTGTTTTACAAGTGAACCTGTAAAGCAACGTTGCAAGAGGCTGAAGTTCGACCTACGCGTCATTGATTTCTAAATCAAATGTGAGTTTGGCTGTGAGATATGACTTCTAAATGCCTTTCAGAACAACAAATGTGCTCATGTTTTGGTTTTGTGGTCTTCATGGGTCCTAAAAACCAAGACAAAACACTGCAAGCGTCATTAGAGACAAGGACCTTTTCCAAACCTCCTTAGACTCTGAATAATGAAGCAGAAGAGTTGTAGAAAAATCAGGAACAGCTCATTCAATCACCCAAAGACTTGATTTATTCAGGCATCGCTTCAGACTGAGAGAAACAATTTCTGCTCCAATCATAACATATGTTCAGAGGCATGGCTTTGATTAAAGACTAAGGCATCTTTCATCACTCACCATGTTGATGCCCCTGGGCAGAGAGACAGATCTGGAGGGGTATCTGCAGAAGTCACATTGAAACTCCGGATGAAGGTTTGTCATCTCAAGCCCTTCACACTGTGGAGGAGGTGGAATCTCGTGTTCCTCGTCTGTCTGGAATTGCTGTGGCGCATAAAGGCTTATGTCGAGGTCGTGTGTCTTTTCGTCCGTCCTCGAAGGGTCGTGGTTCGTCTCCAGATAGGCTTTCTGCTCTTCCTGGAAGTCCCTTTGCCTGGGTAAGGCGCCCTGCTGCTGGGCCGCTGAGTGGGACAGCCTGGGGCTCCACTGAGTCACCACTTGGATCGGTCCGGGCTGTTCTGGGTTTGTGCCGGCGGAGCTGGAGGGAGATACTGGCCTTCCAAATGCCCGCAGGCAGCTTGAGTCCAGGACATTGGATGTCACCTCATCCAGGAACTGCGAGAACTTCAGTTTGGCTCTGAGCCTTTCCTCCAGCAACAACTGCAGTTTCAGACTCCTAGCACTGGTGTGGCTCACTGCAGAGCCCCTCCCCTCACACGGCCAGATGTTCCCTGACCATCTGTGGATGTTGCTGTGGCTGCCGTCACCTCCCTGCTCCACCTGCGGATGACCTCTGACATCAGGCCCTCTGAGTGGACATGCTGCAGAGCTGCCCAGTCTTCTCAGTCGAGTCTGAAAAGCTTTCTGGCTCTGTTTCTTGATTGAGCTGTGCAGGTGGCAGGTCACGCCAGAGCTCCAGCTGTGCAGGCTTCCGGTTCCTTCGCTGCAGCTTTGGATGCTGGGACTGGATGGCTGGCTGGGGGGGGACTGGTTGGAAGACGGGGCTCTCAGCTCTTCCAGCCAGACCTGGTCCCTATTACACGTGGGCTGAGGAAGTGCAAAGAGGGCCGTAGAATTTGGTGACTGCCGGCCCAGCTTGTTAGCGTCTCCCTGGGAGAGGAAGCGCCCGTTGCTACATGTCCCATCCATTGCTGATGTGTTCTCTCTGATCCATGGTCCAGTGGACAGCTCCGATTTTAAGAGTTCTACCCCAATCCTGCCTCATTATTGTGCAAGCCTGACCTAGAAGGGATCGAACGCTCAGCGCTCTGGGCTGAACAGATGGCTTCCTTCCGTGCCAGGACAAGCCCCTGCTCTGTACAGACAAGACTTAAAATTTAATGCAAACTAGGAAGACGTCTCGTTATTGTAGGTTGGTCTAACAAAAGTGTAACCAGTTTATAAATACGGGTCCTTATGGTGACAACGAAAGAGAAGAAACTCCCTGTTGATCTGCTGTTACACTACATTTAATGAGAGTAAGAGTTTATACAGTCCTAGCAAGCGTCTCAGCTAGTTGGGCAGAGCCTACTCGCAATTAGACCATTTATTGACAGAGCATGCAAAGCGTTTTCCGTGGTTTCCAGGTCAGTGGCCATAGAACAGCATTGATCTAACAGGCACATGGCAGACGAAACACGGGCTAATGGACAAGCGAGTAATGGATGACGGCGATGTCGTCAGTGTCCCACAGATATTGATCCTGATGAACCTCTAAGAGCTAGAAAGAGGCTTTCTGTTGTAGAATAACAGCACAGATGCAAATTTAATGAATACTATCTATTTATAGATAGATGCTGGTGAGACTTTACTCAAAAGGCCCTTTAAACTCATTGCATGTATGCTACCATACGTCCAGTCTATATAATGAACCGCGTCCTACTGATGCAGGTTACACAACTGCATCCATGAGGCTTGAGTGTTGAGTTGAATGAAATACGAACTGGCAAGTGAGTGGCAGCAGTTTAACAGCAATCAGACGCGACGTACAAGGGAAGAGCGGCGTGGAGCGGAATCCTGAGTGAAAGTGAAAACGCTGGCGTATCGTTTTTTTTTTACGTACTACACAGAGGGAGCGAGAGCCCACAGCAGCATTTCATCAGGCAAGTGCTGTCTGTAACCGTGTTCAGGAGACTCCCCTGGCATCAAACCTTCTTAATGCTCTCAGCCATTATGATCTCATCTACCCACAGAGCTTTCCCTCAACCTCTACCTGTGCTTTTTACCCTGGAAACCTACTTGGACCCGGCATCATACTCTACGGTGCCTCTTGTCATGCAGGAGCCAGACTGTCTCTCTCTAGGGGTGTCATTAGTGGCACATCCTACGTGTGGCGTTTTAGCCATGACTGGGTGGCCTGATGCGCGCATGCGTCCTTCCAAACTTGGGCCCCACATCCTGCCTGCTGCTGCAGCCCGGCCGGCTCACGGGCCCCCTGGGGACCCGCCGGTCTGGTACTGTACATGGAGGAGCTGGAGGCCTTCAGCACACAGACACGTCTCTGTCATTGTCTCTCCACTCCAGACTCCAGACCTCTGTGATCTTTTTTCTCTCCATTGTGCTACCATTTCTCACCATTTTCAGACATTGCAGACAGATTCTGCCCCTCTCTATGATGAATGTCTTTAATAATCTCTTTTCAATCTCAGGAGGAGGAGAAGGGTGGAAGCCAATTTAGAACTATCGCCCTGACGGGAGAGACCATCAGCCCATGGCTGCCCAGAGGTAATGGTGCCGAATTGGATTCCTGCTACAAGTGCAGAGATGGAGATAATTGGCGATGCTTCCTTGCTCAGTGGCTGCAGTCCGCTTTCTCTTCCACTGCTTGGGCTCGGCCTCTGCATGGCCCACCCTCGGCGTCCCTCGCTAAAACCTAATGCCACAGCTGATCGGCTCCGGCCATGCGTGGCGCGGTGCTGCTCAGCTGTTACTATGGCTGGGTGTTTTCTCCCTGCCCACACTGCTCGTCAGATCAGAGGCTGCTCCGCCATCTGTCCTCACAGCCTCATGCTAAACTTGGGCTGGACAGGAGGTCGACACAATGCTTCTCAGAATGACAAAAGCCAGTTGAATCTGTGGCTGAGTTACAGCAAAAGCAGCACGGAACATATATTAAATATGGCAGTGACAGAGAGCAGGCTGATCCCATTTCCCTCCGATCAGATAAATCTAAAACGCTGGAAGAAAAACCAATCTAATACTTCCACCCATGCACCATTTAATGTTTCTGCCCAACAAACTGATAACATGTGTCAGTGAATTTATAGATCGTCATGAAGCCCGAGCTAAAACTTCAATCAACACGCTAGCAGCAAGATCACTGCTGCTCTCTCGTGGTAGTCTTTCAAAGAATCAGGCAAAGCTGTGATTAATTTCAGATTGTGAGAAGCATTCTCAGAGAATCACTAAAGAAGCTGTTGCCATTTTTAAGTCTGCACCTTGAATGTTCAGCTGTGGAGCAGCGCCTTCGCTAACTGTCTAGAGAAGCCAGAATGAGGGAAGAGCGTGTCAGTGTGGCGTCAGTAATCCATCTCATGCAGAGACACTTGTCAATGCTTCTGGACCTGTGGGGTCGCTATCTGAGACCCACGCTGTGCAATCAAACACGCGTGGGCTAAAGTGAATAAGGCCCAGCTCTTTCTGGAGGTGTGCAGATAGGGTTCCTGAGATGCCCTGCAGAACACACAGCTGGGGCTGCGATAACATCAGTCAGACAGCGATTACAGAAGCGCATAACGCACAACACGAGGGCGACGAGCATCTGTTTCACACAGGAGGAATCACTAGCTATTTCACTAGCTATTTCACTAGCGCAGGCAAAAAGTGGGTATAGTTTCATCTTTACAAAGCAATCGCCAGCAGCTCTGCACCCGATCAAAGCCTTCAGGCATGTAAACAAAGTCTCATCACGCTAAAGATTTACACCCGCTCAGCCTAAAGCTTTCATTCATGTGGGGTTGGGGTGGATACACTCCACCATGGATGATGTCTCTATATAGATGTGAGGAGGGGGACCAGCTGACCTCAATGCATGTCATTATCATACCACAGTTTTCTGTCAACACGGTCCGTCATGTCTCTGAGAGTGTTCCACCAACTCAGTCACACAGCAAATGGTGAGTGTGGTGTCGTGCGGCAGATTCACAGAGTTGTTTTCACAAGTGCAGACAGACAGAAATGAGCGACGCCTGCAGAAACTCAGACTTTACCAACAGGACCTCAGCAGAGCAAGAGACGTTCACACTTACAGTAAGTGATGGCTTGATGCAGATTTGGACAGAATTAATATTTTGGCTGAGGGCAGCTCACTGGAAAAAGTCTATTAGATTCAGAGTCAGTTGTGTCAGTGCACCATGTTTCTACAAGCTGGAAAGGGTTAACAAAGAATTTCTGTTACTGTCAGGCAGCTCTTGCACAAAAGGAGAACATTCAACACCAATGTTTCACTTCCCAGGACTGGCAAACCAGCCAAGATCACACCAAGAGCAAGGTGCGTAATGGTCCTGGAAGTCACAGCTGCAGCGTTTAATACCTGTGCTCATGGGTCCAGTTGGGCTTCAACAACGAAACCAACATAAACAACAGGCTTGGCTACTATGTTTCTGGAGCTTTATCAAACTTGGAAGGTTAGAAGCTGATTAGTACAGAAAAAGGCAGATAGTTGAAGGGATAAACATTTATTTTTATCCCATTTGTATGGATTGAATTTTCATTAAAACCAATGCAAAAGTATTTTAGCATCATCATTATATTCTCCTCGAGACGTCATCCATTTCAGTCGACCTGACACTGGCATGCATGCAGTAAGCCATCCATGCTAAATGTCGAGTTCATTCAATCAATATCTATTAGTTAATAACATAATCAGAATGTATAGGCAGCGTGTGACTCACCAACATAATGGTGGTCCAAATAAATTGCTTTCAGTAAACATCTACCTATAGGTTTCTGGCCCTAACCAACAAAACATATTTAGAGCAAATTGCTTGTCAAGAAGATAAATGCAGCAGCAGGATGTGAGGATTCGCTTTCAACTCTTATTTTCCTCTAACTTCCGCATGTGCACGCGCACAAAGACTGTGTGATGAGGCTTCTCATACTGAGCCCCATGCTACCTTTGCCTCTAATCCTTTGTTATTAATTATATCTTCAACAAGCCTACACAGTTCTTGTGGTGTCAGCGCCGCGTATCCATGGCAACAGCCAGTCGGTCCCAGATCTCAGGGATGCACAGGCTCCGCCGCCTGACAGAACCGCGCTTCGCTGCAAAGATGCGCTGACAAGATGAACAAGTCAACTGTAGCAAGAGATTATGAAATTACAGTAAAAGCGGAAGCATTTGAGCGCAGCACACGATTCCAGTCCATCGCTCACAGACGCAGCTAGTGAAGACGCCTGTTGATGCATTCAAACACAGGGATTAATTAGAAAAGTCTGTCACTGCACTTCCACTAAGACCGTTTCCAGGAGCTCACATCCACTGTTGTTTGCTAAGGTTTGTAATACTTTTATACAGGGCTGAAACAGCAGAAAGTGACTAATCCCCTTTGCTGTTCATGTATCATAGAATGTGTCATATATTACTTTGTTACCTGCGGAAGGCTGAGAACCCAGCAATAACAAATGGAGAAGGATCTCAAAGCACCATGCAGTGTGAGATTAGAAACATTTGTATACTTAATTATTTCGGTTTAATGATGTCGTCTTTGATTAAATTATTTTAAAAGTGCAGAGGCGCCCCCTGGTGGCTGTGTCTATCCTGTACATGTAAAATGAGAGACGCTCTTCATATGCTGAGCCAAGAGACTAATGAAAGATGCGGTCGCATTAATTGATACACTGCTGATAGATTGACCCCAGTTTATAAAGAATTAATTCATCACAACAATAATAATCATAAGCGTCTATATGTGCACTGTGTACTTGTAGTCACATTATATAAAAACATGATAAACAAAATTTGTGCAAGATGATAGCAAGTCACTACAGGTGTTGCATTTCCAGAGTTGTTTCAACTGGCAGCTTAACATTTAAAAAGGGACCAAATTGCTGGATTGCATTTCTACATTATCAGTGCAGTCAGTAAACAATAATGACAAAGTGACAATGTGGTTTTAGAAATGTAAGCAAATTTATTAAAAACTGACTGACGCCAGCTTTTCACCACATTCATGTCAGGACCTGCAGTAAATCCCGTTACAATGTTGTGTCCTGCTGTCCGTCATTAATAAAGTGGAGACTGCAACATCAACAACCCTGAAAATACTGCAGTGACCATCCAGAACCTTCACCTTACGCACACATTGTGTTCAACACACACTCAAAAGGAAATGAAAAGTCAAAATATACAACAAAACCAAATGTGTAAAAGGTAAATGTGAGAATTAAACGTAAACCCCAGTGTAAATAGAAAACGTTTCTAACAGTAAACATCACGTGAAACATTGTCGAGCACCTAGTGTTGCTTAAAGGAAATAGAAAAGTTTATAAAATCCTAAACTGTCTGAACTTTGTTGACAGCATTAGTCTAAATAAAATATATTAATTGAGCAGATCTCCTCCTATGCATCTGATCGTGTAGTGCGTGGTGAGCGTATTTACCATTTTATGTTATTCTGTTTTTGGGGGCTGCTCGATGAGTTTCCCCTTGTGGTACTTCTGTCCGATCCCATAGGGCACATGTGCCGAAATGGTTCCCAGTTCCCTGGCTCCTTCAATGTGGAACATCTGGTCATCAAAGAAGATGTGTGGCCTAATTTTCTGAAGCAGGGGTCCTTTAGGGGCCCCAGCAAGGAAGAGAGCCTCGTCAATCTCCAGGCCCCAGCTACGTAGCGTCTTCAGTACTCGGGCTCCTGAACTGGCAGCGCTGCGGGCCGTGACCAGGTAGGTTCGGATGGGGCAGTTCAAACGCTCGTTCTTGGCGTAGAACTTTCTCTGGAGCTTCCCCAGAGCTTCCAGGAAACACTTTAAGGGTCCCTGAAAGAATCAAGAAATCTGACTGGAGATCAGATGTCTAGGGGTCACGGTCAGACACAAGACTCTATCAAACACATCACCTCACCGCTGGAGAAACCTTTTAATTCCAGTGGTCTTTGGAATAATGATGGAAATCGTACTAGAGCACCAAAATAAAAACACACCCACGGGTTTCTTATGCAGCAGAGCAGGTTCTGCCATCATTTCCCAGCAGCTGATGTGCACGTCTCGCCACAGGTGTTTTAACATCTAATATATTTGTTAGACTCTTCTGCTCTGTTTGTTTTGCTTCTATATTTTAAAGTGAAAGCTTTTGCTGTCTTTATGCTGTAACCATTACCTGAGCGAGAGGTTTGTTCTCAAACTCCTTCTCATGCTCAAAGAAGGTGTCCAGGCCGTGCTGCTTGACGATGATCTCCGACTCATCCGAGAAGAGGACGGCATCGCCATCGAACGCAACTCTCAGCTCAGTGCTGCTCAACCCGTTGTCCGTGTTCTGCGTGAACATCGTGGCAGCAGCGATTCCTGTTGACAGAGAAGGTGGTGAGTGGTTGCAACAATACCTCACTGTCACGCAAGTGTCATGTATTAGTGTATAAGTGACATTTTCACATTTTAGGAAAGACAAGAACTTGTTCGATACCAAGAAATAATTGTTATGAAACAAAACCTTCCTGTTTCTTGTATTAGAACTGTTCCACACAACCTCAACCTGTGTGACGTGAACTGAGAGTAGAGCATAAATCCGTTTCACGTGCCTTCATCTATGGCCTGTGTGACCTTCTCGGAGTCTGTGGAGAGGTAAAGGTTTGTCATGTAGGCCTTCAGGTAGCCGATAGGACTCTTTCCTCCCGTCATGCAGAAACGCTCTATGGTCAGATCTGGAGGATAAAGAGTAGGAGAGATAACATAAGAAGGAAGCTCATACTAATTACAAAAAGAGCAGCCCCTCTTCCTGTCCAACATAACAGACTCTTCTTCGGCTTAGGACAGCGCACCGTAGTGATTAATGCTGTTGATGAGACGCACTCCAACTTGGGCATGGTTGTTCGTCATTAAGACGATGTCAAACAGCTCCTCGCTGTCTGGATAGAGCTCCCTCAGTCGAGTGTTAACGTTCATCAGCGCCTGCAAAAAAAGGAACAGACGCAAGGTGTTGCGTTAACACAAGGTTACAACACTGACACTGCGACAGTTAATGTCCTTGTGTAAACAAAATGTCTGACTGGCTGCATTTCTGCTGTGCAGCACCTTCTCCAAACGGAATTATCAAACGTAGATGCCAGAAATAATAATACCAACTCTGAGAACTGTCTTGGCTGGAGGAAATTTCACGGTTTGGATTTCACCATGAAAGTAAACAAAGCCTGTGGCCTGTGTGTCGTACGTGAAGAAATTTATATACGACCAATTAAAACCTTCCTTTACACTGGTCATTGTCTTAACACATAACCTTACGTGCATCTAAGAACTGTCCATGGCAGCAGGTCAGCAACAGGTGTCTCGTCCCAACAGCCAGTAAATAGACTATTGTTGGCAACATGGGACTTGTTATTCCAGACGGATAATGCCGACCAACGCGATGAACATAAACTGATGTACAAAAACAAAAGTATCAGCTGGTTTATGCGACATCTTGCAGCAGTTTCCCATCTGCTTCATTCTGCAAAGTCATCCTGGAGAAATCTCATGACATGTTTAGCATCTCAACAAGATGAACTTGTGCTACCTGAAAGCCAAAGACCTCTTCAGGGAAATTAAGCAATAGTTTGTTTGGTCTTGTTTGGTCCTTCCCTAAATTTAACACTTAAGGAATGTGTGAGCAGTAAATCAGGAACCATATTTCCTAATCACACCCAAACCAGTCCTATGAGGACTATTATGGTCTAGGGCTACTACACTGGACCCGCCAGTGCCATGTTCCGCGCCTTTCTATGCGAACCTTTAGGTTTGATGTGTTTTTAGGTTTCTGCACTGCGCTGATGGGACTAGGTCTGTACCTGGACAAAGGGGAAAGCCACTCCGGGCTTCAGAGGCTCGCTTTCATGCTCCTGCTGGTGGGCCACGTACTTCTCCACTCCATCTTCCTGAAAGATCCTCCTCTCTGCCACCATGTCGAAGAGGGTGCGAGAGGAGACGGCGATGGTGACGGCATACTGGGGCTTGGGCTTGGAATGGAAGGCAGAAACAGTGTCAGTCACGCACGGCCTGAACCGCTGACTGGTTAACATGTCAATGCCCACATGGGACGCACAGTGTGTATATAGCTAACGCTTAGGTGCAGTAATGAAGTTTTAGTACTTACGGGTCTCGGTTTGTTCGATTTGAGGTTTTCAAAAGCAGCTTTCGCCGCGATCCAGTCTTTCTCTTCTGCTGTTTTTTCATTGGTCGCCGCGTTGTGCGTCTGGATTTCACTCATTTTGACAAGCGTCTGTATGTTCTACAGCCTTAAAACCCGAACAAGGTGAGGCAGCAGCAGGCAGAAAAGTTTGCGGAAATGTAATGAGGGAAAGCCCGGTGGGCGTGACGGCTGTGACGCACGACGGCCCGGACACCGCTTACCCGGCTGGGAACGCGACGGGCGCAGGAGAGGACGCACGGGGCAAACTCCACACGCTGTCCCCACAAAGAGGCATAAAATGCCAACAAAAGCAGACCGACTTAAAGACAAAGCTGCCAAATAAATGCAACATTACTGCAAATGTGCAAAAAAAATGCATTTTACAAAACGCCATAACAAAAAAACTGTTAATACTTCAACTCTAGAAGAGCATCATCATGTGAAGGTAGTCGTTGCAGTTTAAACTTAGTGTGTATATTATTAAACAATGCAGAAATGTTATTAATTGTAGGACTAAGCCATAAAATAAGCGGTTTGTCTGCAGATGTAAGTAAAATGTAAGTAAATGCAGATGTAGCTGAATTTTGACCTGGTGTGTCCCAACTTAAATCCATCGGCAGCTTGCTGCAGAAATCAAAAGGTGGATTCAGCCTAATTACTTTAATGACACATCCAGAGACGAGGTTTCGCGTTTCTACCAGTTGACACCAGTAATAGTGATACGTTACTCAATGTACCCCCCCCCCCCCCCCCCCCCCCCCTCACCCGGTGGAGTCCGGGACGGAGCATCATGGCGATAGACGGTAAGTGCTGCGACTCTGTCCTGCAGGACTCGCGTGAAACTTTGCTGGGGACACGCGCAGGACTGTTATCACAGAAGAATCACATTTATACCACAACGGGGCTGTTATTGTTATCCTTGCCTCGTTTTTTGTAAAGAGGCCGTCCAGTAACCAGGTGGCGGTACCGCAGTGCTCCGGAGCCGGGACAGCGGCTGCCTAGCTAGCTTCGCGGCGCTGGGGATGCTCGAGTGCGGACACCAGCAGTGGTGCAGGGGCGCGTGGAGTGATGCTCGAGTGGACAGAGATGGCGCCGAGTCACTACGATGCGAGTCGGTTCAGCGAATAGTGAAAATATACCGAATATTATTTTGGCTTCAACTGTAAATCACTGCAGCAGTTAGTACTACTTCGATTTGCTACAGTTAAAGAACTACCGCCATTGGCGGATGAATACGTCATAAAATTATCAATCAAAACGTGACGCGCGAGTTCGGAGATCACTCCGCCGTCACCGCTAATTCTGGGCTGCACGTGCGGTTGAATTCTCCATGGTCGTCTGCCGCGTTTTGTCCGTTCAGTGTAATAATCCAAGCGTCTCCCCGTCAGTGACAGCGATTAAAGGACGCGGTTAGTACAGAAGCCGCGAGTTTGTCCCGTCCTGCTGCGGTCACTGCGATTGTGTCACGTGCAGCCGTGCGCGCACGCGGTACAGTGTTTGTTGACAAAGTGAGAGCGAGCATGATTTCACGAACATGTGGCCGCACGACCGCACATCTGGAATCTAGGCTTCACATACCTGACACACGGTGAAGCACAGATGACCCCAAAACCAGCGACGATGCATGTTAAGACCTTTATGCTCATGTGATGTTTTTAGGTCTGTTTAGCTTTATTTATTATTGTTTTAGTAATTTTAGCAATTTATTATTAGTATTATTCTGACCAGGCCTATTACACAGCACTGGTTCTAGTGAGGAGTCTAGACATGGGGGTGAAATTTTCTGTTACCATTTGACATATAAAACTTACTTAACATTGCTAATAAGTTGAGATGTGCTATTAAAATGCTTTGTTTTACCCGCTGCTTGTGTGTTAGTCCACCAGCTGTAATTGGTCAGGACCAACTCTTATGGGAAGAATGTGAACCTGTTTTAAACATCTGAGTCTAACGTAACACTTGTAGTAACACTGTAGTTTACAGTAGAATAATACCGTGGACTGAATCGAAACCATGTTGGTTTGTTGGATTGTCTAATAATTTGTGTATAGTGAGGTGTAATTTGTGTTTGTCTGGCCAGATGTCTACAGGTTTTATTCATCCAGTCTACACACTTGATAACTACTCTTACTGCTTAGGGCTACATTTTCATAATGGATCCTATTACTGTGAAAGGTCATCTAATGAAACGATCTGTGAGTTTTTGCAAGGCAGCTCTCATTCAAGGCCAGTGTGCTGCTGGTTACAAAATCTGCGCACAGTCCTTCCACCACCTTCTCTAACTTTTCTCGAATTCCTCCTCGCTAGACTGACAGAGATCTGCTCTGGCTGTAGACAACTGAACCACAGAATAGTGACGCGCTGAGCCGAGAGACAAGGAGTGTTCGTGTCGGTGCTTAAGCCTGTGGGTGTGTGAATGTGAGAGAGGGTCCGTGTCCTTGATTAACATAAGCCTTTAAGGGATTATATACATGTACACGCACACACACACACACACATATATATATATATATATATATATATATATATATATATATATATATATATATATATATATATATATATATATATATATATATATATATATATATATATATATATATATTTATATATGGAATCTGATAAATGAAAATAAACACATAGGTCACGACCTTTGTTATTCTTTGATTTACATTCAAAAATGTAAAGCATTGTACATTTTTACAGATTGGTGACTGAATGCCACGTATTAATGAGGTTCCTGCCTTCTCTTCATTGTTAACATATAGATATATAGATCTTTTCTCATTTTATGCTTGTTGACATGATGCCAGCTCCTAAACCTGCAGCATATGTTCCTGAAGTAAATCTTTTCATGTCTGTTTCTCCCAGGAGGGGGGAGGAACTGTGGTGTTCATGAGCTCATCTGTGCCAGACGAGGTAAGGCCATTTCATTTGTGCCCTTGTATTAACATTAAGTGCAAGTTTTGCGTGTGTTTGCTCACTTTAGCTTAGCTTGTCAGGAGCACTTCACTTTTCTCTTTCCTGTTAATTTCCACAAAAGTCTTGCGTATAGAAAGTTTGGTTTCATGGACCTAGGGAAGGATAATATCTATATTTAAATTATGCATGGCATATCAGGTTTTAGTTCACATGGGCAAAAGAATGCAGCTGTGTGGTTATAATTTATTCAGAGCGCAGGTTTTGTTTCGTATCAGAGATTGCCAACCTACTTTTAAACAAGCATGCGCTATAAACTACAGCACAGTCAAGGTTGCTGATCCAAACTTAAAAGCGGGATAAGTAATTGCATAAAATAAAGACGATTACCTTTCATTCAATGGGAGGAACGTCAACGTATTTTATTTTTGTATTTGTTGTATTTCCGTAGAGACATGACGGAATAATTAGATTATCTTGTGTTTATTTGACACATCCCATCAAAATGAGGTCATGTTTCTTTGAGGCCATTCATTTGTTGTTATCACATTGAAATTGAATCCTGGGACTCAGCTCAGAGTCCTGAGTTCAGCTCCAGTTCACATGGGAAAGGCTGCTTTTTATGGATATATTTTCTTGTTTGCTTTTCTTTCTGAACATGCACAGACCAACAGAGGCTGGAATACGGTGAACACAGGCAGTTTTAATACAGAGAAAATACTTGTCTGCTGCTAATAAATATGTCAGACTTTGTTATTATGTGGAAAAATAATTGATAGGTGTGTGAGCTCTCTGAAAGGCTGGCTCTCTACCGCTCCACTTGTACATCGACAGAGCGATTAGATTACCTCAGGGGTATAAATTATTTAGCTGTCATTCACATTTACAGAGCTAGTCCATGTACAACCGACACAACCCTGCAGTACCAGATGGCTGCAGAAGTCATTGTGGCTCAGTCAGCACGAACGACAGTGAGAGTTGATATCTAAGCCTGGAAAGTGCTGGACCGACCCAAGCACGAGGTATTGATTACACGTTGGGTCACGCCAGAGCAGGGCCACCTAGATTACTTGCTACCTGTATCTGTAGATGTTGTGCTTTTTGAGAACAGCGGGCTCGTGCATTAAGGTGAGGTAAGGCTCTGCCATAACTCCTCTCTCGCTTATCTCTCCTTTATCCTCCTGACATTCTTGGGAATTTAGCATGCATCATGTTGGTAGTCTGCAGCTTGTAGGGGCACTAGTTTTCAGACTGCAGTGGTCTCTGCCTGTTGCCATGGTGAAACAAGGTTGTAGCGGAGTCTGCAGCCAGGAGGTTTGGGAAAGCATGACTCTGTATTTCTCTCTCTTTCTCTCTTATTTGTTCTCTAGGGGACGTGACAGTTTTAATCTGTGACAGGTGATAATTGTGTTCCAACATACAGCATCATTCTAGAGTTGCAGATAACTTTCATTTTTGATCAGTCTGCTCAATATTTTCTCAGTCGATCTACAACATGCTAAAAAACGGACAATTTTGCAAACCCAAGGTGATGCTTTCTAAAGACTTGTTTTGTCTAATCAATAATCTAAACCCAAACAATGTAATGTAATGAAGAATGTATCTTTTACTGAGCAAATGAACACAGCGTTTAGACAATTTCACAAGCTTTTGGCTTTTGTGTATTTAAATTTAACAGAGCTGCTTTGCCTCGTTACCGTTGCTAAGCTAGTAGATAGCCAGTGTTCAGACAGCCAAACACCTCAGTGGTATCTATAATATAAGATGTTGTTCAACATTGTAATTTACTACTACTTCATTTACTTGAAGACACTTCATATCTTTGAACCTTGCTAGTGGTGAGCTCTACTTCATGAGCTGCCCTTCTCACCGAGGAGTCTTTAGAAATACCACTCCTGCCTCATTGTCCTCAGCTTTCCCTCAGTTATTACATCGTAGTGTGTCTGTGTTCCAGCCCATTAAGCGCTGGCTCGGAGCGGTTTTGCCGGGTTTACTTTGGCTACGTTTCACTTAGATACGGCCCCTTTGAGGCATTCGTAAAAATAGCGCATCAGCAGCACAGAGCTGCATGCTTACATGAAGCATGGCTGGCCTACATACAGAGCTGTAGATTGGATCTGGTTTGCCTTTGAAGTGGAAAAATGGTTTTAAACTCCAGTAGCTAATGCTCAGCAGGCATGGCATTATTTGGAGAGCTTGGATCCAAGTTAAAATGACTTTCATTACATTTATTTGTAGCGTCAAAGCAGGATTTCTCTTAGCTTGTTGAATACAGCCATGAGGATATTAGTTCAAAAATGTAACTTCACATGCTTTCATGCATTATCTATGTCTAATATTTGTTTTTATTTGTTCTGTGTTCTTTTCCCATCTTCTCGCTTTATTTCTGATCTTCAGTATCTCCTGAGCTTCTGGGTGTCCTGTCTTCCATTGCGGCATTCATGGCGTTGATGGTTCTGTTCTTTCTGTACCTCAGCAACAGGCTTTCAGTGGCGAGTCCTGGTGGTCTGTTACACTTCAGTGGCTATAAGAGCCCCCCCCCAGGTACGCAGTTCAATGACTTGCCACAGCTGGTGCACCTCCACACAATGTGGTGAATATTGACTTTGTTATGGTTTACAGGGTGGGACAATGAGATTTTAAATGACTCAGTTTGTGACTTTTGACCTTTACCTTAGTTGATGTAAGAGATAGGAAACGGCAGGACTAAAAGATGACTGGCGGCTCGTACCACAATTGATATAATTTGATGAGTTCGTCATAAACAGCATAAGGAAAACACAGAGGACTGTCAGACTAAATCTGTATTTGCTGAGCTCTGTGGCTGCTGCATAAACACAAGCTGCATGAGCGGTCACAAGATCAGAGTTATTTTATAAAACAACAGATTAGTCAACTTTAGATGCAGTTGGTATTAATCTTGCTGAATACAAAGCTATCATACAAATTAAAATAAAACTAAGACAGAAGCGTGAAATGAACTGGAACTATTCTGTTTTGCATATGAAAGCGTTTAAAAAAAAAGAGCCTGCCAATAAACGATGCATTGTTGACCTTCTCTTAAATGTCTACTTTCCTATAGACCGTAGCCATTTTGCTGTGGGTAAATGTTGGTCTGAATACACACTTTGATGATGCCATCGCACCCTGCTAACAACCACATGTCCACTTCAGTGCCTCTGATGAGCTAATCTAGTGGTCAGCGTGGCGACAAGCTCCCCAGCTGAGACATGGCTTTCTTCAAGAGCTTCCAGCAGAACCTTCCATCTGTCAACATTTCATCCATCTTGGACTCAGTCAGCAGCCGAGTGGACGACCTTGCCAACGCCGTCAGCGATGTCACTTACGCTGTCAGCGACCAACTCAGCGAGGGGGTCACCACTATCATCAACAAGGTGGAGGAGGGAGAGAACAACAGCAGTGGGCAGGAGTCTGGTCAGACCTCTACAGCACACGAAGGCAAGGCCAGCAACAAAAGCATGTGGCAAATGTCTAGAGACTCAGAAACAAGTCAGCCAGGTTCAAAGAACAACCAAACCAATGATTCAGCAGAGGCAGAGTACACCCAGAGTCAGCTGGAGTGGGAGTGGAGAGACGGTTGTTGGCGAGTTAAAAAGACAGAAGCTGAGTTAGCAGAGGAAGAGAAGCGAAAGAAGGAGGAGGAGGAGCTGCGGGCAAAGCGAGAACAGAGGAGAAAAGAAAGGAGGGAGAAACAGCTGGAGAAAGAAGCCAAGTTGAAGAGAAACAAAGAAGAATCCCTAGAGGGAGAAGAAGAGGACGACACTGAGGGGGATGCTTCAAAGAAAACAGATGGCAGTAGTGGACAAGACAGAAACGCAAGTGACAGTGGAAACCAATCTGCTCCTCATTCACCGGGTTGTGAAACCGAAAATAGGTCACACGACGAGTTAGGAGGAAAAGATGAAGGACAAGGTGAGGAAGTGATAGAGGACAGCCCGGAGAGAGAGGGAGACGATGAGGAAGAGCCTGATGTTTCAAGGTCTCCTTCAACAGTAAAAAAGAAAAAGTCCGACAAGAAGAAGAAGGGGAAAGCTGCAAACAAGGATCCAAAGAAAGCAGAAAACAGCTCAAATGATGTGAAACAAAAGGAGAAAGAGAAGAAAACCAAGACAAAGAAAAGGAAACAAGGTTAGAGCGTGGGCTGTTTGTTTGGCACAACCACTCTGGAGCTTTCCTTCCTCTACAAAGTCTTTTAAAATGGAACCTAAAGTTCTTTCTTTTCACCTTTCCGGAGATGCGTGATGATCGGCTTGTGCAGCCCCCGTTTCACCTCCTGAAACACAGCACGTATTATAGCTTGTGAGATGAATGTCATGTCTGAACTGTGGTGGTTGTGTGCTCTGTCTAGAGGGAGTCATGTCCGACAGTGAGGAGGACAGAGGCCCAGAGGCTGTGGCCCAGCAGAACACAACGTCTGTGTGGAGCAGCAAATGCAAACAGTCCACGGAGCAGGGAGGCTACAGCAGCGAGGCCTCCACTGAACAAGGTGAGGAGAAAGGCTCCACAGGCACCGTAAGAAGAAAGAAACATGGCTTCTCCTTCCATATCACTTTACCTCTGTTGTATCCCCCTCTGCTGCTGTCGTGAAAGCAGGCAACGGCATCCAGAGGATCAAGAAAGATCCATCTCTCAATGAGTTCCAGCCTCCTCCGTACTCGGACGACGGCCCGGTGGCCCGCGTGTCGTCCCGTTCTCGTTCTGAGAGAGGGGTCAGGAGGGGGTCGTCCCCGCAGCACTGCCCCAGTGAGACCAGTGAGGACCAGGACACTGAGAGCTACCTCAACAAAGGCTGTGAAGAGGACATTCCCAGTGACAGCACCGCTGTTCTGGGCCCAGAGGTGAGATTAAAGATTTGTCCTTACGCACATTTATGTTGTGGAATTCAAAGAAGAAAATCTACGCAGACATGGGGAGAACTTGAGAAAGACACCAGCCAATTAACGGATCTGAACCCAGGGGACTGTGCTAATCACAGAACCAGCTTTAAGGCCAGAAAATAAACGCTAGTCAGGAAAGCAGAAGATCAAAAGAGCTTCAGTACAATTTACTGCAAGTTGTGAATCTTTGACTGTTCTCGTCTTCCTCTCCTTCGATTCAGGATGGCCTTCAGTTCCCTACAGCCTATGAGCCAGAGCCTCTCGCCAAATATGGGACCCTGGACGTCGCCTTCGAGTACGACTCCGGCGAGCAGTGGCTGGCCGTCACAGTCACCGCAGCTACAGATATACCTGCTCTCAAACAGACGGGTAACATCTCATGGCAGGTCCACCTGGTTCTGCTGCCCACCAAGAAGCAGCGGGCCAAGACCGGCGTGCAGAAGGGCCCGTGTCCTGTCTTTACGGAAACGTTCAAGTTCTCCAGGGTGGAACAGGAGGCTCTAGGGGACTACGCTGTTCGCTTCCGCTTGTACAGTATCAGGCGAATGAAGAAAGAGAAGGTCCTGGGAGAAAAAGTGTTTTACCTCACGAAGCTCAACCTGCAGGGCAAGATTGCTTTACCCGTCACCCTGGAGCCCGGCTCTGAAATCACAGTAAGAACGGTTTGAGCACAGTTTGTCTCACTGGGATGACGCCGGGTTTCGTAACCATCCTAGTGTTTGGTCCTGCAGGGCTGTGGCTCTCTGGTGAGTGTGTCCCGCAGCGCCGGAGCTGTGTCCTACCGCTCTACCGAAGACACGTCCCTGCCCGAGATCCAGCTGGGTCTCATCTACAACTCGGCTACAGGACAGTTATGTGCTGAGGTCATCAGGGGGAGTCACTTCAAAACCACAGCGTCCGATAAACCCGTCAGTAAGTACAGACGCCGCCGTCCTACTAGCACAGTTTGTTTTAGGGTTTCTGCCGGCTTCGAATGTCATACAGTCTCATGTTTGCATGAAAGCCGTTGTCCTTTGCTTTAGTCTAGGCTGTTTATTCTGACTGCTTCCTCCTTCTTCTTCCAACCCTGCCTGTGCTGTGGTGTGTGTGTACAGATGGTCTGTTTTGTTGTATCAAACACTTCGTAGGGGGACAGCTGTATATCATGAGAGGTAAGTCATTGAAATCATTAACATATCAGTGGAATTATGTGCACAATGGAATAAAATTGATGATGAAACTAAAATGACTGAGCAGGCAGATCAGTCTTAATTAAAGCTGCTTAGTAGTTCACAGCTCATGCACTACTACTATGCCACCGCTTGATGGCACTCTCTCATCACTCTCTCTGCTTTCAGATACATACGTCAAACTCACCATGTTGGACTCGAAGGGGAAGGAGATGTCCAAGTGTAAGACGGCCGTATGCCGCGGTCAGCCCAACCCCACCTACAAGGAGACGTTTGTATTCCACGTGGCGCTCTTCCAGCTGTCTGAGGTGTCACTGGTGTTGACGGTGTTCTGCCGCCGGAGCAGCATGAGGCCCAGGGAGAGGCTGGGCTGGGTCTCCCTGGGCCTCAATAGCACCAGCGAGGAGCAGCAGGCCCACTGGACAGAGATGAAAGAGGCAGAGGGGCAGCAGATCTGTCACTGGCACACACTCACCAACACATAGGATTTATTAAGACTGAAGTCAATGAGCAGCATTCCCTGGACATTAAGAGGTGTGTGCGCTGCACACAGATGTGAGGATGGACATGGGTTGCCAGTCTTCACTGCCAGAGACAGCACGAAGGCCCTTAATCTGCCACGTTTCAGAATCAGACACTGACTTCACTGGTGGAGCTGTGAACTTTGGCTCCATCTTTGAATGAAATGAAAATCAAATGACAAACTGAATTTTTTTCTTCTATACACCTAGAATAGAAGGAAACACTTTGTTTTCCTGTCATTAAGCCCAAAACAAGATCTGCATGTGCACTGTTTACAGGATGATGCTAAGACACTTCCAGACATTTTCTCTGAATCTTGGACCAAAGAGCTCGGTCCAGGACCAGCAGACTCCTCCCTGTTTTTTTCTGGGCTTCCCTGGACGTCAGCTGCCACCAGCATACCAGACATTTCTGTATCAGTCACAGCCATTGACAAGAGAGACAGTGCGATGAAGACTGTTATTAGGGGCCTACAACATGCTGCAACTATGCTGACAAGCTATGCTTTGTACAGTCTGTTTACATGCACAACGTTATGCAAGAGCAATGCATTGATTTTCCTGTATGTTTTAGATTATCGCGTCATTTTTGTGTCCCTCTGGGTTGTGTGTTACGCAAAGACATATCTTTGTTTTCACTCAGAGTCTCAGCAAGACACAATTTCATTCCTCTCGTGTGAAGAGTTCAGATGCATAGTGTTCTAACACCATTGGACACAGCTCTGCATGCCACCGGTATCAAAGAACAGCTTCCTTCCCTGTGTAATACAGATTGTGTCCGTTTCAACATTCAGCCTTCAGACAACTCAGCCATGTTCATTCATGTAGAAACATGGTGCTTCCCGCTGAGGAGGAATATGCAGACGCCTGTACAGTCCAGTCAACTTCGCTGTTT
This sequence comes from Macropodus opercularis, assembly GCA_030770545.1. Classification (NCBI taxonomy): domain Eukaryota; kingdom Metazoa; phylum Chordata; class Actinopteri; order Anabantiformes; family Osphronemidae; genus Macropodus; species Macropodus opercularis. The sequence continues at coordinate 3,521,179 of CM061112.1, forward strand.
CTTTGAGGCCAAAAAGGCAGTTTAAACACAATTACAGTCAAATGTGAATCAGAGAGAACACGGGAGATCTGATATAGTTATGTTGAACTCTCACCAAAAAGGAAATCTAGAAGTCAGTTTTCTGAAAAGACAAATCCTTCACAGCAGCAGCACGTTTCTGTGAAAAACCCAAGACCTCTCCCCTTCCCTCTGTTGGCTGAAGTTCACATTCTTCTTTTATTTTCCCCAGTGATGTCAAACTTCAACCTCATATTTTCAGCTGCTCTCCAGGGTTAAGGTTTAACACGTTTTTATAATTGTATTCATTCTTAGAAGAGAGCAGGTGTCCAGCATTTGGCTTTTCATTGAAAAAGGGAATAACTGCCACTGAAGTGCTAATAAATTTACATAACCAGCATTTACAACAAATAAAGAACCAGATAATCTTTTTTCATGTCTGACTTTGTCACCAGTTTGGTACAAGGCACCGAAGAGCCTTCAGAGCCAGGAGTTTCACGCCCAACAGAATGGTGAGAAAAAAACCCAAAACAAACAACTTTCTTTAGGAATGTTGAGGTTTTCGCTTCAAAAATATCAGCTGACCCAAACTATGCCCCAGGGACCAGTTCAAGACGCAGCCAAGTAGTAATGAATCCCCTGAGGCACCAATAAAAGTGCTGATGTGTGATGAGGGGCGGAGGAGCCAAGCAGGTTTTTTTGTATACTAGCATTTCACATGAGATGACTAAGGAATAATTATGACTCTGGCTTCCGGTTTGCAAAAGAAAACATGTTTGTTCTCAAGCGAGTAAAGCTCTCCCTCAAGCTTTCACTGGCAAAGAAACATCCACGTTACCCAGGATGGCTCCATCAGCTCTGGATCACAAAAAAAAAATAAATAAAATGATTGCTTGTCAGTTTTTGCCATTTGCCATTGACAGTGTAAAGTCTTCATAATCTATGACATGGAGCCATGTACTTTAGGAGAGTTTACATTTTATTTAGTTTTCTCACAGAACATCTCTGGGGAAAAAAGACAAAGTTCTGAATATAATTTGAAACTTTTTTTTTTTTTTACTTGGTTCAGATTACAGGATTTAAATCTGGCGAGGACAACAAAAGAACTTTGGATTCATGTATAACATGTGATGTGCTGGACTCTTGATGAAGTACCAAGCAGAATGAATGTGGGCACCACGCCGAGACCCTTGAGCAAGCATTCAAATGTGCGTTCCACTAACTGCACTGTAAGCAGCAGACATCGTACCTGTTTGGCAAAGAAAACATTCATTAAGATATGGTAAAAAAAAAAAAAAAAAAAAAAAAAAGACAAAACAACATGAAACCAATATGGCGACTGAACCGAGAGGCTTTTACACAGAGGAGCAACATGAACTAAAGGAAACCGATGGATCTGATGCAAAGCCAAAACTGGCTGTATGTTGTATAGTTTTATTTTTGCTTTGTGGCGGAGAGTTAGACGAGAAGACGGACTTTACTATTTATGCATATGGTTATAAAACTACGAGGCTTAGCTTAGCACGGAGACCGGAACCAGGGTAGCAGCTAGTCCGAGTGCCTCCAGTAGTGACAGATTCCTCTTCCGGTTTTAATCCTCGTGTTTAAAGTTAATCTAAGCAGCTTTTTAATGACAAGTACGACAGAAGAATCTTCTCACCGAACTCTGTGAGAAACCACAAAGCTGCATTTACCCAAGTACCAAATCAGTCAAAGCTAAACATTTGACCATAATTCTAAAAGTACACTTAACTTCACTTTAATTAGACATGAAAACCTGTTTTCTTTGTCACTTTTGGCAAAATTTTGTTGTTCATGATTTGTCACAGTTCAGTAAGAGAAGCTGTAACCACTGATTAGTCCATATAGTTACATTTAAACATGACTACTTCAACGTTGGACCAATTTTACAAACATTAGCAAAAACACCCTATAGCATAAAAAAACAGGTCATTTTCAAACACTCATCAAAGACGAGTCAAGTGCCTAGAAGCATAACAAAATGACAAAATGGTGGCTGGTTTTCATGACAAATCTGAGGCATTGTGGTGACCACTGAAGTGAATTCCTTCTCGAACACGTTACACTACTTTAACATGATCGGCCAGCGTATTATAGTCTCCAGTGGAGGTCCTGTCTTACTGTCAAACTAATAACCTCCCAGAGACAGCGAGTCTGGGACATGTTACTTTCACGTAGAGAATTAGACATTAAAACATTATTTAAAAAAAAAAGTTCAATAAAATACTTCTGACCATCAGTGCTTCTCTTATGTATATGTACAAGAAGTTCAGTTTGCAACTGTGAAATGGAAAACGAAGGGTGCAGTGGTGACCACGCGTTGCTTCGTCTGCTCTCAGGTGAAACTGTACAGACTGTCGAGCCTGACGTCAGTCTGTCAGTCGCTCGGTAACCGGCTCCATCGTAACGTAGTATTTATCCCAGGAGAGTTTCTGTACACTTTCCTCAGCTGGCCGTTAAAAGGTGCAAATGACATCTTTAGTGGTTGATGATTGAGCATGATTGAAGAACATTAAAAACTGAGCACTAGCATCCACTGAAAAGGCGAGTTTTGGTGGCAGTGGTCCCTTTCAGCTTCGACTCTTTTCAGTAGAACTGTGGATACGACCTCCAACTCAAATGTGTATATCCCAATCCCTGGGTAAAACCCAAAACATTCCTCCTGTGCGTCTATTAACCAATCCATCCATTCTGCAACGAGGGGCTGCTGCTCATACCCTGCTTTCAGCGCTTGTGCCGCTCGACCCAATACTAGATGAACTTGAAGCACTTTGTCTTATCATGTGGTAAACGAGTCTTAAACAGCACAGAGTCCACACGAAACTGCGTGTACAGCAGCGGCATGTATCCGTACACCTTGACGAAGAAATTTATGCACTTGTGTCGCTCGTGGAAATGGGAGTCGTCGTGTGAAAGGGCCTGAGGGCAGCCAGGACAGCGGAAGGTCCAACGAGATGTTACCTGACACACAGAGAGGCCTTTTGGTTAATTATGTGATTTTTGCAGTAACAACATTTTTGCTATTAAGCTTAGAATTTATGTACAGAACAGATTAAATTCAAGTATAAAGTTGTGTAGCGAAAGTAAAATGTATGAAACACAGCAATAAATGCTACACAACATGCAGGTTTAAGTGCCTGGACAGTAACTGAAGCCTTTGAAGCCACTGACGCTGTGAAGCCGTGGACATGACCACACGCCGAGTTCCTTCTCTGGTGAGGCTCTGCCAAGCCCTCGGCTGTACGTTTACCAAAAGTTCAATTAAGAAGAGAGTTGAATGAAGGCAAAGCTGAAGAGAATAAAACCCTCCCTGACTGTACGTTCAATGTTGACAATTCAGCACCACTGAAGCACAGAAAGCCAGAGCAGAAGCAATTTATTTTCTGCTTTATTTGTCTTCCTTGGACTAAAAGAAATAGTCTCTCATCACGTAGGACTCCACATTCACACTTGCTCCAGATTCATTATTCAAAAGGCTTATTCCTTGCAGTGAATTGCTGTCATGCAACACGCCCCATCAAAGCCATCCTTAATTCCCTTCTGAAACACTCCTGAATATTAACACCCCACTAAATCAAAAAGAACTTAAACTGAGGGCTGCAATGACATTTCTGTTCCTACAGCTTCCTTGGCTGATTGCTATAATTATTCGTCTAGCCATAAATATGCTCTCCAGTGATAAATGCCGCTCCAATAAAATCTAGGGGAGAAAAATCTGGCATTATGCACCGATTCGATTTTGTGTTTTTGATTTTCTATTTGTGTGGAATATTGGATATGTCAGCCTGAGTAATGGCAAGGCTAAGCGGGCAAAAATATAAATATACAGGGCCTGGGGCAGATACACATCGTGCTGATGCTTAGCTGAGCACAAGTGAGGTGCTTTCTTTGCCTCAGACCTTGATGGGTGGTTTGCGGGTGATGTGAGAGACCAGAAAGTTCATGGCGATGTCCTCGCAGTTTATGTACTCGTCCACCATGTCCCTGATGGCCTGGGGCATCACGTAGGAGTAGAGATAGGCGTAGTACTACAAAAAAGACAGGCGCAGGGAGGCATGTAAACAATGTGCTCATTATACAGATTCGTCTGAAGGAACGAGGTGAAGGGTGGTGCGAGAGCTGACCTTATGGAAGAAGGCAGCTCCCGTCAGGACCATGGACAGTTCACAGGAGTAGTTGGAGTTGTAGAGCCACGACTGATGGTTGACGTCCCATGCGTGGTACCTCCCAGGGAAACCCACGATGCGATCTCGCGCCTCGCGCCACACTCTGTCACAGCAAACAGAAATTCATCAGAGTGAACTACGAGCAGCTTCACGAATGACGTTTAGCAGCAGTCATTTGTTAGCTTTGCACGGTTATTAGTGGGATTCCAAGTGTTGCTGCCATCTGTTCGAGCACCTAAATAAGCAGGTTCCATTTCTTCCCTTGGGACCAATTAAGCACCTACTCTGTTCTCTTGTATTAGCGTGTCATTTTATTTAGAGATCACCTTCACTACGCCTCAGTGTGGGCTCATATTTACACTAACACAGCAAGACAGCCTGGAGGGAAAAAAAGCAGTTTATCGAATAAGGCGCTTGGAAATTCTAGTGCAGAAGACGGAAAAAATGTCAAAGCGCGCTCAGATGCCTGAAATGAGACCACTTTAAGCAGTCGGATGCTGTGTCATTTTCCCCTCTCTGGCTTGAACAGAGGCAATATTCCCAAGTCTGGAGGAAGTTGGAGATAATTTTATGACAAATGACCCTGTATGCTCAGTCACAGAGCCAATTTTCTTTGCCTGTCTGGGCAAGCTGCTACAGCACCAGCTTGTAGACAGGTCCAAACACAACTCAGCAGTCTACTTGATCTTTTAATTGGTTTAAACATGGTCTTCATATTAAACTTACCCAAGTACAGCATTAGGAAATGAATCATTAATATAAGCTGCTGACATCGTGAGGCCCTTTAATTTCCTCTACCTCTGTGTCTAGTAGTTGGTTCAGTTTCTCTGCCTCCGTATTTGTTTTTAGGAAAGAGGTGCTTCTTGTATTTTCATCTCTCTACTGTAGGTGAAAATGACTTTTGCATGGTTCTTTTACTTGTTTATTCATCTGTTGATATATGTATGAAATCTGATAACGTGAAAGTCAATTTGCCAAGTAACCCCAACCCTCCACGGTGGGTCCGGAGCCAAAGTGATGGTATTGAAGTGTACAGCGGATGTTGAACATGCGCTACCTGCTCCCCGCCAGCATCACTAACCTGAAGCCGAACATAATTTCGTCATGGCGAAGATGAGCATCATCATCTATGGACAAAATGGCCTCGGTTTCCACGGCGTCCCAGGGAAGAAAGCGGTTGTTGAGGCTGTTTTTCTCTGTGCGGACAACCTGCAAGCAGAGACAAAACATGGTTTGTAAAGAGCATTTAAGGTCCTTTTAGGGATTCTACATGGGTCTGATCTACTTCAATAAAACTGCTAGCTAACACAATCTTAACATCCTTATAGAACATAACTATACTGCTACTGTTACTAAAGAAACGTCTTGATCTTGATTTTCTACCACTCTCGACCCTCTATGAGATGTATCATAGTAGTTATAATTGTGACCAAATATAATCTGAGAAACTACTTTACAATTTTCCAACATTCCATTTTCAACCATATTTGTTTTATAACGAACATAAAAAAGAAACAAATCCTCACAGCTGAGAGGCTCAATTCTTGGGTAATTACAATTAAACCATTATCAAAGTATAAATGACTAATTTCAGCATATTGAAGTGACACCAGTGAGATAAAAAATTATGTAAAAGCGTGTCCAACAGAGGCACAAAAGACCGTACGAGCTCTGAATACTCAGCCAGTTCCCTCTCATCGTTTTCTACTTGTCCAGAGACTCACTGTCTCAAACTAATGGTGTAAATATGAATTACATGAATATTTTATTCTTCAGGCTTATTTGAAAAGCATACATTTTATTATTCATGGCTGTCAGACATCTTCACATTTTAGTAAAGCTGCTATTAATTTGCTTGGACTCCTGCAGAGTTTAAAAGAGGCACAGACATAAATGGCTCAGTGTAATGTACTTAATTAAACCTTCCACGGCCTGTTAGACATTAAAATCTTGCAGCTTTGTTTCATGCATTTCAGAGAGAATGAAGTGAAGGTACATGTATCACCTACTAAAGTAAGCACTCACCACGATGGGCAGGCCGATGTCGGGCCACAGCAAGTCCTCTGAAGGAGGCTTGGGCGAGTTCCACACCACCACTACTTTGTTGAGGTATGGCAACCCATTCAACCTCTCCAGGGAGTTCATCAAGACCTCCTCCCTCTCGTATGTCAGCATGACCACAGTAAACTGCTCTCGAGGAACATTCCCTCCCAAAGCTGCCTGAAACTCTTTACCGGAACCTCCGGTGCCCCCACCTATGGGCCTGAAACCAGTACCCGAGCCCAGAAATTTGGCTTCAGAGGGCAGCACGGGGTCAAGAGGGGTGTGAGGAAACAGATGGAAAGGCCCCGGGGCCCGGTTCCACGTCCTATAGGTGTCTGCAGCCGTGTATGTGAAGTTGCGGAGAAAGCGCGGAGAAGCGTACGGAGGTTCTGTCTCAACAGGACCCAAATCCAAATCTCCATTATCAGCCAGGTTGGCATCAGTTCCTGCCAGCTTCCCAGCTTTGTGAGGAATCTCGTGGGCAGGCTCCTCTTTGATAGGTGCAGCAGGAACTTGGATGCTGGTTCTGATGCTGGCCAAGATAGTGTTAAGAACATTCTCCGAGGTGGAGAAGTAGGTCTCCCACAGGAAGCGGCCCTGCCGCCTCATCGTCAACGTGTCACTGTCTGATAAACTGCGCAGCAGGAAGTGTAACTCTGTGACACGAGGCTTGGGAACAATAATGGCAGCTTCAGTCCAGCGGATAAACTGGTGGTAAGGTAGTTTGGAGTGGTCTCCCAGCACAACTGGTATGGCCCCTACCTCTAGAGCCTCAAAGAGCCTCATCCCACAGCCTGCTGAGGCCACCAGCTGTCCATCACCTGGAGCTATGACCAGGGCAAAGGTAGAAATCTTGAGCACCTCCAGTCTGTCCTCTCTCTCTCCACAAAGAGCCCACTCGGTCGGCAAACTTGGACGTGGGTTTTTACAGGTGAACTCCACCAGCACCTGATCCAAGTGGCTGTCTTGAACTGCTTTTAAAGTGCCAATAATGCGATCGTCATAGTCGGCTGGTGGGTCTCCTTCCATTTCCTCCTCGAAAGACTGAGGTGGCGCTTCCTGCAAGCTGCTCCTCAGTGACTCCACCCGCTCCCCCTGGAAGGTGAAGAGGTATTTCCTCTTGACAGGAACTTGAGGGGGCACCTCCAAGAAGTTTGGTTCTGAAAGAGCATGAACCAGTGGGGACACAACCAAGTCAAAACCCTCACGATACTGCTGCTCCAAGAAGGTGGACTGAGCTACTGCTGCGCGGCCTGTGCTCACATTATACAGGACGTTCTGTGTCATGGACTTTCTGGAGAGATGCACTAGTACGTGATTGTGTCCATCAGACCTCCAGTATGGCAGAGCTTTCAGCTGTTTCTCCAGCTCTGAAGGAGATGGCACTGGAGATGAGGAAGGCTCCTGCAGCTCCCCCACCAGCACCAGATACAGACAGGCAATGCTGGGGTTATCAGTTACATAAATGTTGCTCTTAACAGATACAGCAAAGGCCTGTTTTACCAGTGGGTCCAGATAGTCCCCCCATGGGTAGGAACCTGTGTCGTACACATACACAGGAAACCCTGACGTAAGAGGGCAACGTGCGTAGTCAAAGCAGGAGCGTAGGCGGCAAGACCGTGCAAACTTGGGTGGTGGCAGTCCTGGGTCCTCCTTGTCAGGTAGCAGCCTTACGGGCAGCGACAGCTTGGGCTGGTTCTGGGCCATAAGTTCTTTGTAGGAATGCTCTGTCTGACTAATAACATTTTTCAGCTGCAGCAGATCCTGCTTGGCACTGTCGATGCTGCGCTTGCAGGCCTCGATGCGCAGGTTCAGCCGAGCGATCTCCCCGTTGAGCTCCTGCCTCTTGGCCTCCAGCTGCAGCAGCTCCTCACTGACGGACTCACGAATGCGACAAAGATCCTGCACGTGTTTGGCCTCACACAGTTCGCCGCCAGGCCTCGGGCCGAAGATGCGCTTATCCGGGCCACCAGCTTCATCAATAGTAGTGAGGTAGTAATGGGCAATGAGCGGGAAGAAGACCAGGATGAAAAAGAGCATGAAACTGAGCCACGTGAGGCGCACACGGCGCAGGACCCACGGCTGCCCTCCGGCAACCACCCCGACCCCGTTTCGCTGCATTCTTCTCTATCAGTCTGCTCCTTGTCCCACCAAGGAACCGTTGTTATGGAGTTCAGCAGCAGCCATGACTGACTTTGTCTGCAAGGTAGTAGGAGGGATATTAAACCATCAAAGGTGGGGTGTAGCTCTGTGCTTCTGTAAAGCTCATCTGGGCCTGTCTTCAGCCTCCTGCGTGTGTTCGTTAGGGATTCGGCCTCACCTGTGCTCTAACATGCATTCAGACGAGTAATCGCCTGCTGCCATTTCTAATCTTCTTCTATTATCCAAATCTATGCAAGAAGACAGTCCAACATCTGGGAAATGTGCACTTTTATGGCCAAAGCACAAAGACTCTTCACTGGGAAGTGACCTTGCTGGGTGGGCCAGTAGTTTCTCTCTGGGATGTGCTCATTGTCTTGTCAGTAAATCCTTTAGAGCTGGAGTCTGAAAACATCAGCAGCTTGTTCTTAGTATGCAAAACTGCAAGACAGAAGAACAGGAAAGGTACAAATCAGTGGCAGGTCTATCAGTAGCAAATTAACCAAACGTGAGACATTCTCAGAAATGTATTAAATGTATTAAAATATCTGATCTAGTAGCGTTTATTATTCTGTTTCAGTGAAAATCAAATAGCAGTTTCCTGAAGCTGAGCTGCATTTAACAATTATTTATTATTATTATTATTAATAATAATAATAATAATAATAATAATAATAATAATAATAATAATAATGGCCTAGTTTATCATCACAGAGATGCAAAAAGGAAGGAATGCAGCCACTAAAGTAACAAACGCATTAAAGTCTGTAATATTTATAGTCTGGCTTTTCATAATCAGCCCATGTACAAGTTGCTTTGTAAAGCAATACTCCGCAGCTCATCCTTTTGACACTCGTCTGCGCCTAGCAAAGCAAATGTATAAATATAAATTTCATGTGCAGCAAAATGCCCATGGACACATTTTTGCCTTTCAATTTCATCCCATCAAAGTTGCATAGATTAGCACAAAACAGCAGCCATCACTGGTAAACTACACGCAGCAGGAAAGCCAACACCAATTGCAGCTCCGGCAATCTTATTAGAAGCCTCCTCCTGCTTCCCATCCTCATCACCGACTCAAATTACTGAGCGTCCCTAATAGCAATCCATCTCTGAATTATCCTCACTGGTCCGGAAGAGTAAAAAGACTCCTAGGAAATCAGATGGATCCTGACGCAGACTGCTGTAGTCCTGTTTGGAGTTCCTGGGGATACTGGATGTGAATTTTCAAACTCCAATAACTGTAATAATCGCGTTGTCTTTAGATCAATAAGAATAACACTATCTCTCAACACATCTTCATGACGCCTATTATTCCATGTACACAGATGTCCAAACATGTATGAAAGCATGGGAATTATTGAAACTTCAGCTGATTGTTCGTCTCCCTGAGCGTCGGGCAATCTTTGTGTTTTAGCACAAGCCGCGATGGGCCAAGACCCAAACAGCCCTTATCAAACTCATTGCTAAACACACAGTAGTGAGAGTGCAGAGCAGTTCAGAGTGACACGGATACAGAGACCAAATGAAATGCAGGTGCTCCAGACATTAATCCCTGGGCCACTTGTGCGTTCAATCCTCTTGTCATTACAGCCTGGTTAGATCACAGCGCAGAAGAACACGATGTGGAAAATGTCTGTGTCTGAAGCCTGTGATGTTTACAGATCCCCGTCTCTCCGGGAAAGCAGCTGCCGTTTGTGTGTACACCAGTCAAAAAAGAAACGAGGAAGGTAGCGGGCACACGACAGGCAACGATCAACAGAGCAGCACAGGTTAGATTCAGACAAGGGTAACCCTGACCCTGACCCACTACAGGCCAGTGGCTTCTGCTGTGGTTAGGGTGACACATGTACAGTAGAAAGTCCCTGGACATATGGGGGCTTTGAACAATGGCCTCCATCCTGCTGCTCAGTGATGTGCCTGAGGTGCAAAGTGACCGAGAGGCAACTATCAAAACAGTCTGATTAACTGCTGCATGACTGCCAGTGTCAGAGGGGTAATGGCAGACAGATGTTGGCAAACGCTGTCGCAAGGCCTAATCTGGAGCCAAAAACATTTGGGCTTAGAGCGAGCCTGTGAGAGCGTCTGGGACACAGCAACACGCGCACACATACATCCACCACATCTCAATCTCCTTAGTTGTAGCTGTCTAATCTGCAGAATGTCTTCTCCCTGCTATAGTCAGCTTAATCTGGCTGCTGTCTGCATGGAAAACCCGCAGGGAAACATTGATTGCTCTGGACTTACTTTGCAGGGATCAATGATAATGCCACCATTACCTAGCATGCAGCTGGGAGGCAGTTTGGTGCTAAGAACCCAACGGGCTGCCGTTTTAGCCCTTTTCACTTGCAGGCATTAGGAATAAGGCAGATGTAAGACTGAGCGCTGTAAAGTGATTTGCACGGAAGGATGGCGACATGTCCGTCCTTGCCTTCTAAAAACACGGCCTACTGTTACAGTATCAGATGAAGCCACCGGGCAGCCGTCTCCACAAGGCTGCAGGGGTCCACCAAGGTACTTCACACAGCGCATTAAAATACAAAGACTCTACATATAATGAAGCATAAATATTCCACAACAACTACAAATTCAAAGGCAAGCTGACTCTTCTGCAGAATGCAAAAACACTTTCACATGCAGTGGTCTGCAGTCTTCTCGGGGGAGAGAGGAAGCTGAAGCACAGCCGCTTCTCTAATGACCCAGATAAATAAAAAAAATGTCTTTGCTCCACATGGCGAGCACAGAGGAAGCAACAACGAAGTCAGCAAATTAAGACACGTCTATGAGTAATGAAGACTGCATCAGACTATCTGTGTGTTCACTTGATTAAGAACAGACTTTAATGTCAATCAAGAATAAACTCTCAGCGCCAACCAAGTCAAAAATGAAAGAAGTTGCAGTAACGTCTGCAGGCACTCGATGATCATTTGGTGATTAATGCAAGCAGGTCTGGGCAGAATATCTTCAGACGAAGCCAAAAAAAATAACTGCAGTTGATGCCGAGCCTGAAAAGTGAACGCGTCACTTTTAAGTTTGCAGACATTCGAGGGCAAGAACTTGTATAAATGTTTGAACAGTTTGGCTGCACACTGGCTGTGCAGTCTGAGTCAGTCCTGGAATTCCTTTCTGCGCTTTCACAGAACACAGACAGACGTCCAACTGCAGCACGCCCTCACTCGATCACAATTACGTTCAATCAGAGGTGCTGTGACACGCGGGGGAGACGCGGCATTGGCTCGTGAGCAAAATACCTTTTCTGAGCACTTCCGCACCGTGCAAAGTTGAGCGTGAGAGTGTCTGGCATTTTCCTGGCGGTCCACGAGTTGTCGGACTCAACAGAAATATCCCACAGCTTGTATTTTTAATCAGACGCCGTGGAGCAAGTCTCAAAGAGGTAGGAAGGACAGAGATGTCCAACAAGCTTGCGATAAAAACGCCAGCAAAGTCACGAGCTTAAATTTATCGTGAGACAAACAGAAACAAAATCTGCTTCCTTATTTATGCTTTTGCATAAGTTGTGGAAGTTTTGGTCAAAGCTTACTGCAACAAAGGCCTTAAAGGGTTTTGGCTCATTGTGCTTGCAGGCTACCCTTCCCATAATTAATAGTGATTTCACGAAGCAGATCAAGGTAGGACATTCCCTGTGGAGATAACGGAGGAAAAAAAAGACAGAGGCAGCAGCGGGGGAACAGCTGTTGCAGCCATGGATCACAGCTCATATGCAAACGGTTGACTGAACAATCTCAAGGACCTATTCCACTGATAAAAAAAACAAACTATAAGTCTACATATAAGGATTCAAATGTTCCTCTTCTTGACTATTTTATTAAGCAAAACAAGCGTAATTATAATAATAACGGAATCACTTAATCTGAAGTGTGTAAACATCTGCCTAATTCACACATCTGTGTCTGGCTCCCCATTCTTAGAGTACTTGAAGCTTGAATCGACTCTAAACTGGCATTTGCACTGGTCCACAGCTAACACTCGGTACCAGCACCTCTTCTCTTAGATCATTGGTGATCGTATACAGATAGCAAACAGGATCAACCTGCACAGCGGAGCTTGAAATCTATGCTATTATTGAAAATAAAATATGACGACGGAGGTTTTTAAATACACTTTTAATAACACTATCAGCACCGACAATTGTCCAGTGGGTGCTGCTTTCTGCTGATCCTTTCATTCTAATACTGCTGAAGACAAGACAATGAGGCCGTTATGAGCATCAAGGGTCTTGGTGTGGTGATGAACTGGCGCAGGAGCAATTAAGATTAGCCTCCATGTGGATCGCCTCCTACTCATTACAAAATATATGAGCGCACTGACCTTCATCGCTCAGTGTGAGAAGCAGCAAGGGAGACAAAGGCGCACGAAAGCGGAGACGAACACCACCCTTCGCTGCCCTGTTGCTGGAAACAAAACATCACACATGACTTGTTTGGTGGCTGCTATTTATAACTTTGCTGAGTTACAATTTTGCCCAGGCGTGGATGGAGAAAGAGAGATAACCAGGGAAAATGAGGGAGAGAAGGAATGAGTACCTAATGACAGATGGTCTGGGTGCCTTCCAAGCTCCTAGGCTCTTGCAATATGGCAAAGATTGCACCACAGAACAGAAAAAGGGGGGGCTACACATGATGCATCTTTAAATTTCACGGCTTACTCCGAGGGTCTGAATGTGCTCTTGCTACTTCACTGTGAATCCCTCTGGAGACGACTCTGTGTTAGTATGGGCTGGGAAAGCGATAAACAAAACGCATCACTCTGGCTTTGCAGCTAGTGCTAATCTGTCGCCGAAGCTGTGGCTGCAAACTGCTGTGGCGCGAGCTGCCCCGTGAGGAGAGACCCTCGCTGCGTTGGCGAGAACCGAGAGCGTGACAGCCAATTAGAGTCAGACACACAAGAGTCGGAGCACGACAGCTCACACATTGTTGTAATGAGCTTCAACTTCCTAAAACCTCTACACAGATCTCTTGCATTTTTAATACTTACTGAACTTTCGTTTGCCTGAAGCTCACACACTAGGCAAAAACAATTAATAATGCATCACCCAGTTTGGTTAGTTCACACTGTTAGCTTACTCCTCCCTAACAACAAGGGACAGGGAGAGAACCAGCAGCTGTTTCTAACGCTTCCCTTTAATTATATTTTCACTGGACTGTGAAATACACTGAGTCTATCACTGAAGTACGGATGCGTAACTGAACTCAAGCAAGTTTTCATATTTCACCTCTACGTCTGCTACCATGGGACGTACTGCAGCACTGAAACCCATCTCAATACATAAATAGTCAATACGAGCATGGGGTTGAAGGTTTTTCACTTCCTCGATACAGAAAGTATTATGGGGTGACAGGCAGTGACAGATGAGACGGGGAAACCAGAAACTAACCACAACCTTCAGTGATTTTCACCAGAACGAAGCGTCGAGTCATGTTTGGTTTCTGGTTGTACTGTTTTTCATGAGCTTCCTGAAATGATTAGTGACGTCTGAGCTGATACAGTTGTCTGATCAGGGAGAAATTTCACAGCTGTGCTGTCAAAGATGATCTCAAAGTTGTTCACAAAATATTCAGTAATTTACCTTTGAGAGAAGTGTGTTAAACGACCCATGTTTTGTCTGTAAAATGGCTTCCAAGAATATTTGCGGACAGTTCTGTCTCTGGCTGATTTTCTTTTTCTGCAAAGAGCACAGCAGCAACTAATGATTACTTGCATTAAGTTCACTTTTGCAATTGTTCATTCATTCATTCATTCATTCATTCATCTTCTTCCCCGTAGGGGTCGCAGGTGTGCTGGAGCCTATCCCAGACACTCACGCCTACAGGCAATTTTAGAGTTTGTCCAATTAGCCTAAATGCATGTGTTTGGAGGGAAGAAGCCAGAGACACGGGGAAAACTTGCAAACTCCACACAGAAAGGCTCCCGGTCGCCTCCGGGAATCGAACCCGGGACCTTCTTGCTGGGAGCTGCTAACTGTGCTAACCACCACACCACAGCTAATTTTGGTAAAGCAAAGTTCAAAGAAGCTTCTCATATCTCATGTGACCCAGCAGCTAGTCCTGTCTCGAAACGAAACGTCTGCAACTGGTATTTTCCTCATTCATTACCAAAGATCTAATTATAGACTGCCACAAGGCACACATTTAACTGTTTGTGCCTGTATAATTACATCAAGCAGAAATGAGAGGAGACAGAAGTAACAAACACACTTGTCTAACTTGGCAGAAATAATTAAATCATCACCTACAACAGAAACTAAACCAATTTTCAGAGTGAAAGCGTCTGTTTACCATCTGTAGACCACATCACAGCATCTAGCACTTATTTCTACTACATTACTCTGTCTATACATCACTGAAACTCCTGCAAATAACCTCTAGAGGGACGACAAATATTGTGAGAATGTGATTGCATGGCGCTTTAATGTCTGCAAAGTAGGTGCAATATGCAAATTCCCCTCGGACATCACTGTTTAAGTTGAGCATTTAATGTTTCATGATTAAGCTCAGAAGAAAGGTTACCTGAATTGATCCAGCAGGTGCACATCACCTGCACCATTCCCAGTTACATCCATTCACCCTCATTAATTAAGAACTTGCTGAAATGTCACAATTTTGGAGGGGCAGGACCAGCGTTACTCAGTCGACCCACGTTGTAAGGTTGCGAATCCAGCCATCGCAAGTACAAGAGCTTCAACTGTTTAGTATTAGAACATTTAGTCCAAGACAGGAAGAGGAATAGGAGCAGAAAAATTAAGTCTTCCTCGAAGAAGTCACGTTACTAATTGGAAAGATGTCGAGTTCACTGCGGCTGAAGCACTTGTGCGTCAAAAGAATCCTATGAAGAAAGAGAACAGATACAAAGGTGAGTCATTTGTACTATGGGACACTGTCCTGATTTCTACAGAGCACACGCAAATTAATATCCTGGAGCACATTATAAAAATATCAGAATGGAAGTTACAAACTGGAGCTGAACCTCTATCAGACACTACACGACGAGCTCAAAAGACGACCACGATGCCCTCATAGGAACGAACCTGCGTGCCTGAGTATTAACGCTGTAGTTCATCTACGTGGTCCTAAGGATCTATGGCGCCATGTCACCAATCATTTTCTCAGCGTTTAATGACCTCAGATGTCACAGGAACTGGAGTTTTTTGGGTTTTTTTTTTTTTTTTTTAGACGTGATTGGACCTTTCCCCTTCATCTGACGCCATCAAAAGTTGTGAACAAGCCGGCTGCAAGCGAAATGTATGCTTCCAAATATCTGCTGTGAAGACCGAGTCTAATAGGGAGGTGTCTGCCAATTCTCTCTCCCACCATCAACACCATTTGATGGGCTGCAGCATGAACATTTGGATAAACCCATAAATAGGGCTGGTAATCAAATGGAAAAAATAGAGGAGAGATTTAATTTCATTGAGTATGAACCTCATTCCTTAAATAAGACAGTTTAAACATATATCTGATGGTGTTAGCAGAAATGAGCCAAAAGCTCCCAGTCCTTCCTATTTGCAGAAATGACGCGGTTCATTCTGAACAGATCAGGTATGGAGTTAAATATGCAGTAAAGGCAGCTGGTCACACACAGTGGAGGTTCACAACCTCAACATCATCCGTTGTCTTAACCCTGGTCACTTTATGGGCGGCGCTGACCTAGAACTCACTACCTTTGATGTGGAACCGTGAAAGAACAAAGGCTTCGAAATGTTCTTAACTGCAGAATAAAATGCTAAAACTAGCTTAATGAGAGTGTGTTGCAAGTCTATGATTTGGGAACATTAGGATCCTGTTTGGCACTTGTTTGATTGACAGCCTTTCATTTGCTAATTTATTACAGCGTGACGTCACATCACGAACACACTATTTGATAAACACTTTACACAGAGGAATGTTGGATGTGTGCTCCTTCTGAGAGCTGCGCTATGTTCTCCAGGCCTGGGGAATAAAGGCTTTCTGAGCTTTCACTTATCAGTCTTTAGTTGTTGCTGCCTGCAAGCTGAACAAAGAAGAATAATGAAGGCAATTTTCTGCCATCAGTGGGACAGTCGTGTTGCCTTTGTGTCGCCGCTACCTTCCCTACCTTGTGTCCCTTTCATTGTCAGCTTCAGCAGGTTCGGTACAGACAGTCACCTGTAACGTGAAAGTCAGCCTCACATGTAAACAAGCTGCAGCTCCAGGCGGGTGTTCTGTGCAAGTCACACTCAGAAATATTAATACTCTACTATACTATATAAGCATCTGAAATGATTAGTGCAAAAACCAGCTGCTCTGATACGTCCACAAAAACCTACGAGGAAGGAACTGATCCACAGTGGCCACATGGACAGGAAATAAACCAGAACATCACATCTGAGGAGCTGCACAGAGTTTATACTTATTAGAATGAAAGGATTGTCATATTTTTTAAAAACAAAATAAGTTAAAACGTGTCTGTTAAATAGTTTTAACCGTGCCATCTTTTTTTTTCATATAATTTATCCATGGTAAAACATGGCGTTCCCCTGCAAATACTTCAGAGAGAACAGTTGGCGGGTAACCCAGCTAAATTAATACACGAGCCCTGAAATCCTGTCCCTCTAACAAATAAATCCTCTTGTTATCTTGCCATAGCAGTGGCTGCAGCCCCGCTTGCTGTGCCCTCCCTCCCCCCTGCGCGGGGCTGGCGTAGACCATAACAGATTGACTCAGCTCAACAACAGCTGCCAGAAGCCTGCAAGCCTCGTCCTCCAGACACTGATGGATTGTGGGAGGGGATCCAGGGTGATTAGCCCCTGACATGGAAGAATTATTGCAGTGTACAACCCCAAAAGAGACTGCACCTGAGTGTCAACGTAGGGCATTTACACGACTTTAAGTCATGTTGTTAAGGCCAGTTCAGTCTCAACTAAAACCAAGCATTTTAATTAGAAGCAGAAAAAAATCTAGCCCCGATATTTGGGGCTAGATAAGAATTTAAACAACTGCGTCGTCAGATCGGGTTCTGATCAGATCTCCACTCCTGCCTCGCAACTAAGCATTATTTTTAACTGCGTTGGTCACCTTACCTTGAGTTTGACAGAGACACACTAACCGAGGCTACTGCAGGTAGGAAAGTGGAGTTTCTATTTAAAGAAAGTGAATTGGCTGTAAAAATCCTACTGCTTGACTAGCAGGCATGGCACGGAGAGCTGCTGTTTGCTTACTGCGCCAAAAGTAAAACTAGTCGTGCAATCTCTCCTTCCCCAGCACTCTCCTCTTCTCACGTTGCTACGAGCTGCTGTATTTGCTCTAGTCAGACATTTTATCCGTTCCATGTATTTCTCTTTTGCCCAAGAGAAAAACATCCTGCTGGTATTCGAAAAACACACAGAACAAGATGTCCTGGGTTAGCGTAGCCTTTTCTTTGCTGCCTCTTAGCGCAGATGCTCATCAGCTCGAAAGGAAGCTCAACTATTCAAGTAAAAAGCCTCGGAGCTTTCTCAGATGAGAGCAGGCCACCGCGCAGTTTCAAGAGGAGTCGATACGTTCGGTGATTCATCTAGACCTTTACAAGGACACAGCAATGTCCAATGGCACAGCCAAATTATCACGGTGCATGGAAAACACGTTCTCCACAGCTATTAGGACGTTAATAGTTACAAGTGTGGCCAGTTTAAAACATCGACTCCTTCCAGCTGCTAAACATGAATACTTTCTAGTTTAATTTGTCTTTTGTGATTAAATCGTGTTTCAGACCTAAGCTTCAACTCTGAAATAAGAAAAACTTCTTGCAACAGATCCATAAAGGAGAGAGATTAAATCTCAGCATGCTGCACAACCAAACTACAGCCTGGCCACTATAAGGCCCAGTTCAAAGTGAATACACAGTCTACCAGATTCCACCAGGACAGAGCAGGGAGCTCTATAAGAAAACCCAATCTGAGTGGGTTTAGTTGTGCTTCAAAGGGCAGTTTGGATAAAGACAGATGCCGCAAACTTCTCCAAGTCACTACATGACGGCTGCACGAGACGCACGAGGATTACAAGAGATTTGATTTGTAAGATTTGTTCACAGCAGGGACTTTCGATAACATGCATCCATGTTTCCACGTTCTAATTTTGGTTTAGAACAGTAACGTGTTTCCTGCTGAGGAAAGCAGGCAAGCTCAAGCTCTGTGGGAGCAGAGCACGGCTCTGCAAAAACAGGGGTTTCCAGTTCCAATTAAAGGCGCCCATGTTTCCCACATAAGACACTTGGATAAATGTGGGGAAACAGGGTTTTTGAAGACACCAGAGGACCGTCATCTGTCTGGCCAAAAACAAACAAATATAAAAAACTGGGTTTGTGCTGTTGTTCCAGATTACTGCAGCATCTAATCACTGGGCAACTGTACGACAGAAGTCCTAATAATGCAACAAATAATATGAATAAATAGAAAATAATCATATGCCCATAATAAATGCAATATTTTAAAAACAACCTATTATACAATTAGCCTTACAGGGATAAATACGGTTGTACTGGAGTTGAGCGGGACAGTAAAGCCTTGTAGGCGAATTACTCCCTTTAATACTATAACAGGGAACCACATGAGGAAACTGAACTTAAGGCATTAACTATAATTTAATACCTGAAACCTGTTGCTCTGTCAGATCAAATCTGCAACAACGCGCTCTGACAATGTGGGCTATGCCTTAAAGCTGCAAATACACTGACCACACAGTTGTGGGCCAACAATTCTAATAAGGCTGTTATTAAGTGATCAAGTCTCGACTCAAATCCGTGTGAAAACGCATTCACTAGTTGATGGAGCGTGTTTTAAAGGCTGTGCCCCCGGCAGTAACCTCGGCGTTCACACAAGCGCGCTAAGCCCTGTCTTCAGGAATATTTCCCAAATTGCTGTGGGCTGCTTCACCTTGCTGAACTCAGGGTAGACGAGACTAAGATGTCTGGCTGATGCGTACTCATGCAGTGTAGTACAGCGACAACAGCGATGTTGAGGACTCTGAATATTAAACTAAATGAATACAAACGCACTGCTTGAGAGCAAAGACAGGACATGACAGAGCAGGACTTAAAATGCTGGTTAAAGAGAACCCAGGTGAACTACAGCCCTGTTCTGACCCACAAAACAGAACCTTTAATTACAAACAGTTGTCCATCATTATATCAGAAACATGTGATTCTTTACCTTATTGGGAACTAAAACCAAGACGCAGCAGAAACTATCTGTGGTGTATTAGGAACATTGTAATAGACACAGCATAAAAACTGAGAATTATTGGGCTAGTAGCCATGATTCCCTACAAGCCGGTGGTGGTTCAAGTCCCACTTTCCCGAGCGTCTGGCAGCCTCTGGCCGTAGGGGAAGAGTTTTGGGGTTGAGCTGTCCACACATTCAAATAGGTTGACAACAAAGACCATGTTGTAGTTTGGGTGAGGACACATCCTGCACCGGGCGGTTGACGTGTGCTTCACATCCAGGAGCACCAGCAGCTGCACACACCGACCGAGCTGCCGTAAAGTCCCCAGAAAAACATCCAAACACGGCGAGAACGAGACCGCGCGACACAAGGCCAGTTTCAGAGAGAGACGGACCGGGGACCTTCACCAGGGGCCATGTCCGTGGTCCGTTAGCTTGCCTGCTAACCAGCGGTGGTCACAACAGAACGCATCTGCTCTGACCACACAGCCAGAGCGACGTTAGCTTCAGCGGCTACTCACCGAAAGGAGCCCAGGATCAGCTACGGCCCGAGTCTGCGCCGCCCTGCGCGTCCGTCACGCAGCGACCATGTCGCTGAGCTGGGTTTGTCCGACTACGGTACCAGGACCAGCCTGCGGTGCTGCTGCGCTCCCTGCTCACGGCAACATTAAGAGCTGCATTGTTGGAGCGGCGGGGGGGGGCAAACATCACCGACAACCCGCAGCAAAGCATTGTGGGAGACGGTGTTATTCAGCGTCATTAAGAGTGAAAACTGGGCGGCGTGCGCCCCCTGCTGGTCACTGTGTGTTTTCCCCAACCAGAAATATGCTGCAATTTATTTACATCATGTTATATATTTATTATATTGCGTGTATATGTTTGTTTACCTTCTTCTGTGAGATCAGTACAACGTAACAGGGCATATTTTAGTTTAAATAATTAAAGTATAAACTGTTTTATGATACAAAAATGAAGGAACTTATACTTACATTTACTTTATAAATTTTTGTTTTCTGGTTATGACCTACTTTAATTTTAGGACAACTCTAAATGCATTGTATCTATATAGCAGCTTAGTAAATTCTTGGTTCCAGCATTAGCTGGGATGTAGATCCCAGTACAGAGCTTTTGGGGGCGGTAGTGAGTCCATACTGAAATAAAGAAACGCTTGTAGAAGAAAAAGCTTCAGCGGTCGCAGGTTGATGACGTGACTGCTGGAAAATGGAGAGGAAACACATGTCAGCTTTTGGTCTGTATCAATTATTGTCAGCAGATTTGCCTTCTCCTGCTAAGAAGCCATCCATCGAGGTAGGAAGTATTCAAATATATAATACTAGTAAGTGCACTGTTACAATTACTGAAAAATCAACGCGGTGTGTATTCACATTGTGTCATGTCCAATTGTTTGAATTTCGTAGGTAGCATCTAAGAAGAAAAAGAAAAAGCAGAATGGACTTGCAGGCATTAAGGTCAACGCCATTAAAACTCAAATAAAACCAGAAAAGAAGAAGAGGCACAAGAAACCTGCAAAGTCTGCACAAACACAGGAGGGTGTTAAAGAAGTGAGTGTGTGCCAGAGAAACTACGTTACAACCATATCTGTAGGTGTAGCTTTCTTTCCGAAGTGATTGCTGTGTGAAGTGATAGTTGTAATTATAATTATGGTGAAGTGAACATAGCTTCTATGTTTGAAAAGCAGGAGGTTGCGTGTGTAAATGGAACAGGTGAAGCTCTGGATGCTTTGCTGTCTGACCTGGCTAGAGTCAACAACAGCAAGGAGAGAGCGAGCAAACTGTTTCAGTGGCTCATCAGCCCTGTTCCTGCAAAAGCCTTCTTCAGGTAGGAATAATACACGTGTTGCTTCTTTCTCCACCAGTGGAGGAAAAATCTCATGTAGTGTGTTTTCCTACTTAAGGGACACATGGGAAAAGAAACCCGTTGTTGTTCAGCGTAAGAATCCAGATTACTACAAGGGCTTGTTCTCCACAGCAGAACTTGACCGCATATTAAGACAGGTAAGGGTCTGACACCGTAAAACGATCTCCTCAGCTGTGTTCGTTAGGAACATTAGGAAGAATATTAGGAGAAAACCACGGTAATCTGAATTTATGTGCGGGCTTGGTATTCATTCTGAGTGGTTAACATAATTTGTTTGTTTTGATAATTTATTTGCATGTGTTGATAATTATGAAGTGGACACATCACTGTTTTCGTAACATAAAAAGTTGCTGATTGTGTTTTGTATTTTAGTTTAATTTTATTTTTTATTTTTAAAACATTTCATATTGATCTATGCTATTCTATGTTCTTTAATTTAAGGAGGATGTTCAGTTTGGAGTGAATCTGGATGTCACAAGCTACACTAGTGGCAAGAGGGAAACACACAATCCTCCAGGGAGAGCTCTGCCATTCACTGTGTGGGACTTCTATGAGGTAAAAGCAAACAGTGGTGCAGACAGGTGATTTTTTTTTTACATTCTTTTACAAATTGGCTTTACTGGCTTCCTCTGTGCAGATCATTAAGGATTCTTCTCCATGCAAAAACGAGGCCCTCCTGCATTATGGAGCAGTTTAATATTTTCTTCACTGCAAGCTAGATGTCATTTTATGCCATATCAGTGCAGCATCTTCACAGTGCTCTCACTGCAGATTAGCGATCATCATTTGTCGTATTTCCCAGAATGGCTGCTCCATTCGACTGCTGAATCCCCAAGCTTTCTCCTGCACCGTGTGGAATGTGCTCTCCATTCTTCAAGAGCAATTTGGCAGCATGGCAGGAGCCAATGTGTAGGTTCTTAACTCAAATATTTGTCACATTCAGCTGCATTCAGAGCTTTGCCTTTGTATTAACTGTGTGTTTTCCATCATTAGATACCTGACACCACCTGGAACACAAGGGTTTGCTCCACATTATGATGACATAGAGGCGTTTGTGGTCCAACTGGAGGGCAAGAAACACTGGAGAGTGTACAACCCAAGGTGAGATTATAATTATACTAGGCTTATATAATGTCATTCCGCAATTTAGCTTTTGGTTAAAACTGAGTTGTTGTAAAAGTTTTGGAATTGTTGGGTTTTTCTTTTTTTAGAACACAAGACGAGACCTTGCCTGTGTTTTCAAGTCGTAAGTAAAAAAAACAAATCATATACTTTAGAGGGGATCTTCACTGCTCGGCTGACTATGTTGTGTTTCATCTCCAGCAAACTTTGATGAGGCAGACATCGGGAAGCCAATCCTGGAAGTGGTGCTTGAAGCTGGAGACCTGCTCTACTTTCCTAGAGGATTCATCCATCAGGGCGTCTGCCTCCCAGACTCTCACTCGCTGCACATCACCATCTCCTCCTACCAAAAGAACAGCTGGGGAGATCTGCTGCAGAAGGTGAAAGTGTCTGATCTGTATCTACACACGAACACATTTTGACTTAACTGGTGAATATTCCCCTGTTAATTTATGTAAATTCACTTGTGTTCACATAGTTTAATCTTAAATACTAAGCTTCGCAGTGATCTAACTCTGAGTGTGACACATTTTAATGTTTTGGTTTCTTTTTTACAGCTTGTTCCCGCAGCATTAGATATAGCAATGGAGGAGGATGTGGAGTTCAGACAGGGTTTACCTCTGGACTATCTCAGCTATATGGGAGTACAGAATTCTGACAAGGTAATTTACATTTTTTTAACATGATGTGCCATTTTATTGCTACCCACTAACAACAGAAGTTCTTGTGCAGGATGACCCACGCAGAACAAAATTCTTCGCCCAAACTGAAAGCCTGATGAAGAAGCTAATCAATTATGCCCCAGTTGATGCTGCTGTGGATCAGAAAGCCAGGGACACTCTCCATGACTACCTGCCTCCCATGCTGACTCCAGGTATGTGGTGAATACATTTGTGTGTGATCGTTTTCCATTTGTTCTGTGTAAAAATGGAATCAGGAAACGCAAAGGCACAGACATGTGAATGTGTTACTGTTCCACAAGATTTCTTATGGATGGACTGTGCAAGCTGCATATTGCTTGTGACTCATACTTATGTTGTCATCCACAGATGAATTAGCCAGCAGTGTTCAAGGAGCACCTGCTAGGTGGGAGCGTGGGCAAGTTATGGATGTGGATGCACACATCAGCGCGCAAACCCGAGTCAGAGTCCTTCGTGCAGGCTGTGCAAGGTAATATGCATATTCCCATTGCATTTCCCAGCATGTGAACACCAGGCGGGTTTGCCATGGACTATTTAACATACGGAGTTCAGTGTCTTTAACCATACACCACCTCTTTTCATGATCCATTAAAGCACAAGTATATAAATGGCTGATTGGTATTTATATCTTGTAAGCATTCTCTCCTACCAGGCTTTGCAGTGATGGGGAGGCGGTTCATCTGTTCTACACTACCAGCAACTCCAGAGTTTACCACAAAGAGGAGCCCAAGAGTTTTGAAATAAAGGCAGAGGTAGCGACTGGAAGATCTGTCTAAATGTCACGTTACCATACAGCCCTAATGTGAATTCATGCCTAATAATTGCCTTCCCCCCCCCAGCACACAGATGCAGTTGAATTTTTGATCCATTCATATCCTAAATTTGTGACGGTGGGAAGTTTACCGTGTGGTTCTGCAGAGGACAGGGTACGTTATCTTTTTCATCTGGTTGGGTTTGTCTTGTGTCGTAGGGCATTAGATGTGTCGGTCTGTGTGAGCTACTGGAATAAAGCATTTACCCTGTGACCTTCCTTATCCTATTCTGAATATCACAATACAGGTCATTCATGTATGAACTGTGTGTTTATGAAGTTAGTCTGACTTGGTCTCATGCTGTTTCTTTCTTCAGATCGCTTTGGCCGAGCAGCTTTTTGAGAGGGGCATTATCCACACTGCAGAGCCTCTGTAGTGGCCTGATTCTTCAGTGAAGCTGACTGCACGAGTAGATTCAAATTGCCTTTGTGCAAAATCCAAACTTCATTGCAAAACACCCGTCATAAATAGACTCCAGTAGCTGTGCTTGGATGATCAGCCTGAACCCATCTATGGATTTGTTTACTGCTCTGTATTGAATAAACCATTTTAAGGACCAGAGCATGGGGTGCGTTATGCTGTCAGAATCACCAGCAAGTTCAAAGTCATTTTAATGAGAAATAGCATGTTTATTAATGATTGATACAACTCAAAAACAAAAGTGTAGCACTCTTCTTAAATATCGCGATTAATTGGCCTCCCATCAGTCATCACAGGACACATTTCAGGTAGGGTGCATCATTTCCAGGTCACCTCCTCACCTGGCTTCAGCTCCCTATGTAAAAAATGTAAATGAAATGTGAAATGTAAAAAGTTGTACAACAAGAGCTCACTCAAGAATAAATGCTTGGTTTGTAGTCAACCTTGTGAAGTAGGTGTAAACCTACTAAAGCTTAGAGCCAGGTAGACAGACACGTCCTTACCTGCTGTACAGAGCACTTTTGTTCCTGAAAGCCGTCAGCTTCTGGTCTTGCTGTCTGTCAAGGTACCATCCGATCGCAAAGCCCATGGGCACCAGTATATTTACCCAGTGCTCCCGTGCAAGTGCTACGAAGTTGACCATAGTTCCTGACGAACCAGAAAATACATCATACGCACTTATGCAGAGGGTGATGTCACTTATGCATTTCACCAACTTTACAGTGTTAGGTAAAAAGATGAATATGTAGATTTCCATTTTAACAACAACTTGCTGATGTCAGTACATTAAAGCACCATGACACGAGGGCAAGGAAACAAATACTGCTACATTTACTGACCTACTTGGTTATTCTGCATAAATCATAGATTTACACCTCTGCTACCGCTGTTACTGTACTGCATGGAATCGACTATAACACAAGTCAATATTTGACATTATATATTTATAGATACGACTTTTCAGTTCTCAGAATATCTTTCCACTGCACAACTAATTTGGTTTCTAGTGTTACTGCTTACACTGAAGTAACGCGCCTTCCTTCGAACTGTCCAAACCGAATGTGTAGTAGCTGCCATGTCACTATTTGTGCCTTAACATTTAGAGCCACTCAATCAAATCAATGCTAGCCACGGCTAGCAGCACTACTAGCTAAGGCGTCATGCTAGCTGGCAAGAGAGGTCAGATTTTCGTTGGAAATAGTTTCTGCATTAAAATAGTGATGTTTGCTATGAAGCAGTAACTATTCTGCAGCCAAACGTGTCGGTCTATAAAGAAAAAATAGATTTAGAAGTTTAGATACTACCTTCTGTTGACAACCAGCCGTGGCCTTCAGCTCTTCCCTCACAAAGCAGAGGACATTGGACTGTACCACATTTGTAACTACGTCGCGGGCCCTCAATCAATGAACATCAATATTACAGCTGTGTTTCTTGTTGTGGTGGTTTCGTGTAAAAATACAGCTAGCATTTATAAAGTACACGTTTTCTCGTGTAGCTTAATGAAGGTAGCATTCGGTGTTTTGGAAATCAACGCGCATGGACGCCACCGCACTTGGTACGTTCCGCTGCCCTTTCACACATGATGCAGCGGCAAACATGTCTGCGAGTGAAGTGTGTATTCAAATTGTCCAAATGAAGAGATTATAGGAAATTCCATCCAATATACATTAATCGCGGAGATTTGTACTATCTCGCACTTAATGGTATGTTGCACGTTTCTTTTGCTGATTAAAGTCACTCGCTACAAGCTAATTCTTAGCTAGCAAGCAGAGTAGCCTCACCCGGGTGTTTCACGCAAGCTAACTGCTAGCAAGGGATTGTTTTAATTGAACGGTACCGCGCGATAAAACATCCCTACATCACAGACGCTGAATGCGTCACACAGATAATTTTACTGTTTAATTGTCTGGCTTCTCGCTAAGGTTTGAGTTAGTTGAATCGAACGAGTCTGAGCGCTTGAGGTGCATCGCACTGTTTTGCTAACGGGCCGTGTTGCCTGTATTTACACTACGACCAGTTTAATGCTAATTTACTTGATCTTTCAGCGACTCAACTGAAGGAAAATGACGTCTATTATCAAGCTGACGGCCGTGTCGGGGGTTCAGGAGGAGTCGGCCCTCTGCTACCTGCTCCAGGTGGATGAATTCCGCTTCCTCCTGGACTGTGGCTGGGATGAGAACTTCTCAACGGACATCATTGACGCAATGAAAAGGTGATTTTGCAGCAGACAGCTGCGTGCAGAGACTCACTGTAGTATATATATATATGTGTGTGTGTGTGTGTGTAGAATGAGGCTGGTGCAGCCTCCCGACTCTGAATCTCCATCATTTTGGCTTTAAAGGATGCGTTTTTGCCAGTGTCCCTTTGTATAGATCTCATTGAACAGTGGCCTCATTAGCACTGACTGAATTGATCGTATCAGTTTCCGTCAACGTGACTGATGATGAGCTAATTTTCACAGGTCACTCTGTGGGTACTTCACTACACCACAAAGATCAGGTCCTGTCTGACTGAGGACAGCACTCAACTATTCATACAGACCTACGTCATTACGTTGCAGGACTATAAACATATATAATGAAACATATACAGATATTCTTACACGTCTAACTAATGTTACTTGAGAGTATTCTCTATTCAGCCACTTGAGCTCCTTCTTTTGAGTTTGCCCAACCATCAGTGCAAGACAGAAAACCTTAATGCAAACCGTGCCTGAGTTTTGGGTGACAGAAATTTTTTTCAACCCATCTTTATATCATGTCATTGTCTCCCTCAGATATGTTCACCAGGTGGATGCTGTCCTCCTTTCTCACCCTGACCCCATACACCTGGGAGCTCTGCCATATGCTGTGGGCAAACTGGGTCTGAACTGTACTATCTATGCCACAATTCCTGTTTATAAGATGGGGCAGATGTTCATGTATGATCTTTATCAGGTAAGAAGGGGCCGTGTGTAGTGCCATGCATGTAAAGTTCTTAACTGGTGCACAGTTTCCTTAATTGTTTTGGTATGTCCAGTCTCGAAACAACAGTGAGGATTTCACACTCTTCACCCTGGATGATGTGGACTCTGCTTTTGATAAAATCCAGCAATTGAAGTACTCTCAGATTGTCAACCTGAAAGGTGATTTTATGCAGATCCTAAAAGGTCAAGAGTCTCACCAGTTTATGCATCAGTGTATTTGTTTATATGTTTCTGTCTGTTAACTCACCAGGTAAAGGCCACGGTCTGTCCATCACGCCGCTTCCAGCTGGTCACATGATTGGAGGGACTATTTGGAAAATTGTTAAGGACGGAGAAGAGGAGATTGTTTACGCTGTGGACTTCAATCACAAGAGAGAGATGTGAGCACAAACAAAACATGCATATAAGATGGATTTTTGTTATTAGTTTAACTGTTAATACAATGTTTTTGTCCTCTAGCCACCTGAATGGCTGCACATTGGAGAGCATCAGTCGTCCTTCCTTACTTATTACAGACTCCTTCAATGCTACATATGTACAGCCTCGACGCAAACAGAGGGATGAGCAGCTGCTTAGTAAGTAACCCTTGCTAGATTTCTAATGTATAATTGTATTGACCTGCATAGTTACGTCTCTTGCTGTTCTGTGTTACTTTCTCGTTCGCTTTAACTGTGAATGTAAACATTTAGATTCAGAGGCTTTGAAATATGACATTTTGACACTTTGACACACAAACCAAAGAAAATGCTTATTTCTGCATTTTATTCATTTATATTAACTTATGAGAAAGATACCTCAAAATTCCTGTTTATTTGTTCATCTCATGCTTAATCTTATTTTTCGTACTCACAGCCAATGTAATGGAGACCCTTCGTGGCGACGGTAATGTCCTTATTGCTGTGGACACAGCCGGCCGTGTGTTGGAGTTGGCTCAGCTCCTGGACCAGATTTGGAGGACAAAGGATGCTGGCCTAGGAGTGTACCCACTAGCTCTGCTGAACAATGTCAGCTATAATGTGGTGGAGTTCTCAAAGTCCCAGGTATCTGCTACCTTTTTTCACAAGTCGAGCTGTGTTTATGTATGATGCCCTTTTTAAATTTGCTAATGTAGCTCAATAGGTGGATTTTAGTGTCCATCTAGTGTAAATTAATTAGTGTTACATTGCAATTCAAAGCAATACTTGATCATCTTTGTTTTTCTAAAGGTGGAGTGGATGAGTGACAAGCTCATGAGATGTTTTGAGGACAAGAGAAACAACCCCTTCCAGTTCCGTCACTTGACTCTGTGCCACAGTCTGGCGGACCTGGCTCGGGTCCCCAGCCCCAAAGTGGTGCTATGCAGTCAGCCAGACCTTGAATCTGGCTTTTCCAGGGAACTCTTCATTTACTGGTGCCAAGATGCCAAGAACTCTATCATCCTCACTTACCGCACCACACCTGGAACTCTGGCTCGCTATCTCATCGACAACCCTGGAGAGAAGATGCTGGACCTGGAGGTGAGACCAGCAGCCGTGATGCTGATTTGCCTTGACAGAGTGCTGAGATTTATCTCGTCAGGCAGTAGTTGCCCATGGGTAACTCCTGTCTCACCTTCACACACCCCTGAGGAAACCGCAAAAAGTGTCAGTTCATCATTTACACTACAAACATGTTTCACTCTTCTCATTATGACAGGTGAGGAAAAGAGTGAAGCTGGAAGGCAAGGAGCTGGAAGAATACCTTGAACAGGAGAAAATAAAGAAAGAAGCTGCTAAAAAACTTGAGCAAGAAAAAGAGTAAGTTCCCATTAGAAATGCTGCAGTCTCTGGTAGTAACTAGTAACAAAAACTAGTTAATGTAACTCATGTGGGAACACTTAATGTTTATGTGATACACTTGCAGGGTGGATGTCGACTCCAGTGATGAGAGTGATATGGACGATGACGTGGATCAACCAGCTATAGTAAAAAGCAAACACCACGACCTGATGATGAAGGCAGAGGGAAGCCGCAAAGGCAGCTTCTTCAAACAAGCCAAAAAGTCTTACCCAATGTTCCCTGCACACGAGGAGAGGATCAAATGGGATGAGTACGGGGAAATTATCAGGTACCAAGTTATTAATATGTATGGAATCCTGCAGTGTGACTATTTATACTTTGTACGGCTGCCACTAACATATTTATTGCATTTTTAAAGGCTAGAAGAGTTTCTGGTTCCTGAACTGCAAGCCACAGAGGAGGAAAAGAGCAAACTGGAGTCCGGGTTAACCAATGGTGACGAGCCAATGGACCAAGATCTCTCTGTTGTCCCCACAAAATGTGTTTCCAGTGTGGAAAACCTTGAGATTAGGTCAGTGGTCATATTAAAGTAGTGACTTTAAATTTCCTCATAAATTGTCCTCGCAGTTAGTCAGTGACCAAGTTAACAGT
The DNA here is from genome assembly GCA_030770545.1 of Macropodus opercularis. NCBI lineage: Eukaryota > Metazoa > Chordata > Actinopteri > Anabantiformes > Osphronemidae > Macropodus > Macropodus opercularis. The sequence goes on from CM061112.1 coordinate 3,551,023, forward strand.
ACAATATGGTACAATGTTGTGGCGTGTTGGATGACCTCCAGGGTTGAAGATGTGTAACTGTAGGAATGTGAAGCTAACTGATGCTGATGTCAGCAAATCTGAACAGGATGAGTTACAGGTCTATAAGGAAATCTCGTCTACACTGGTGTCTGATGATGTTTGACAGTGAATTAAAGGGCCTTATTGTGTTGTCTTCCCTCTACAGAGCGAGGGTAACATACATAGATTACGAAGGTCGCTCTGATGGTGACTCCATCAAGAAAATTATTAATCAGATGAAACCCAGACAGCTGGTCATAGTTCATGGCCCACCAGAAGCCAGCCTGGACCTCGCGGAGTCCTGCAAGGCGTTCAGCAAGGACATCAAAGTGTACACACCCAAACTGCAGGAGACTGTGGACGCCACTAGTGAGACACACATTTACCAGGTCAGACTCGGAAAACCCCTGCTGCGCTGTGACTGAATTGCTGTGCTAACTTTGTCTCGTTGACATCTTTAACCCTGCTTGTTTTCTCATTCCAAGGTGCGGTTGAAAGACTCATTGGTGAGCTCTTTGCAGTTCTGCAAAGCCAAAGACACTGAGCTAGCGTGGATCGATGGCGTGCTGGACATGCGCGTGGTCAAGGTGGACACTGGCGTTATGCTTGAGGAGGGTATAAAAGAAGAAGGTGAGGACGGTGACCTAACCATGGACATCACAGCTGAACTTGATATCGATCATAACGCCACGGCGGCGGCAGCACAGCGCGCCATGAAGAACCTGTTTGGCGAGGACGAGAAGGAGCTGTCCGAGGAGAGCGATGTCATTCCCACGCTGGAGCCACTTCCTCCACACGAGGTGAGGCAACACAAAAGTCTTCATCATGTGGGGAGAGTTTTTGCAGCGATATATCATCATTTCCAAATGTGAGTTGTGCAGGTATGGGAAACGTGTGAAAACTATGTCAGCATTTTTAGCTCCCAAGCTTAAATCCTCCCTCTTCTCTGTTTTGCGTTATCGTGTGTGAATTATGCATCTATTCCCTTCCCTCATGGAGGGAATATATATTTTCACGCTGAACTGTAATTGACTTTTCAAGCTGCTTGTGATTTTATAAAATGTCTGCCAACTCAAGTGAGCATACATAAAATGTCCTTTTTCAGCAGATATGAATGTGGAAGAGACCTTCCAGTGTTAATGCTGCATATACATCATTATGCACAGTAAAGCTGAATCTTCTCCATTAAGGGAAATAAATACACTTTAAATGCTGAAAATGTATAAATAATAAAAAAAGAATACAAAAGTAAAAGGTCTAGAAAACAAATCAAATGAGAGATGCTTATTGCAGTGTTTCATACAAAGGCAAAATAACTGTCCAAATATTTCTGCACCTAAGTCTGAGGAAGTAAAGCATAAACATTCTTTAACCTTTATTTTTAAAAGCGTATGTGTGTCGAGGAGGGTGTGTAAGTAGTTCTGACGGCTGCTTTGAGGAACAGTCTGACCAGCGCCGTCCTCCGTTCTCCCTCCAGATTCCCGGACATCAGTCGGTGTTTATCAACGAGCCTCGCCTGTCTGACTTCAAGCAAGTCCTGCTGAGAGAGGGCATCCAGGCCGAGTTCGTAGGAGGAGTGCTGGTATGCAACAACATGGTGGCCGTTCGCAGGGTGAGTGTCCGCCCCCTGGCTCATGGAGCGTGATATCCGTCACCACCACTAGCTCTCAGCAGGGAAGTTGGCCAGCTCAGGAAACGCATGATGTTTATTTTCATTTTTATTTAGTTACTTATTTAACATGTTAAGGAAAATTAAATAAAAAATGAAGGGACTATTATTAATGTGGCTCATTGAAGAAGATACATCATCGTCTGTCAGTAGCCTTGAGTTCTAACATGTCTGCAGTGCATTTAAAGGCTCAGAAGCCACTTGCAGAGAATGCTGGAGGGGATTCATTCATCACTGCCACAAAGACGTGCAGAATGAATACGTTTCCAACGACACACGTGTTTATTGCCCGAGATTCTTTGGACTTTGGGCCATCAGACGTGGTGATGTGCAGCTGGAAATGACCCCTGTAGGACATACTAATGTTCCTGTACAGCAGAACGAGACATTAAGGTTCACCCTTTGTGAGATGATGGATTGCGGACCCCGAGCAAGTGGCACGCTGCAGAACAAGCCACAGGGAACTCAGCAGCTTAATCTGGAGTGTTGAGAAGAAGCAGAAGACGTATTCACGCTGTCTGTGTGCATTACGAACAACAAGAACACACTTTTGGAACTTAAAAGGCTTAGGGTTAGTCACTGAAAACAAGTGTGGTTTGTGATAGTTAAGACATTTGTTTGGGTGTAGATATCTGATTATCAAATAATCTTAAACACACATAAAACCCCAAAGGCATGTGAAAACATTTCTGCTCAGAATAAACATACAAGGATAGAATCACAGGCGCAAACTTCTACAGTGAAAAGAAAAGTAGAAGTGAGCCAGGATACCGACAACAAAATGCATAATTGACAAGAACTTAAAATAGATGCAGCCCAGAAAGTGAAATCAAAGAGAGCCGAGTTAAAAGCGCATGTGTCTGTGCTATTTGAATGGAAATTCACAATGTAGATTCATTAGAGTTTTTAATCCCAAGTTAGTTGGAAGGAAAGGAACGTATTAGTTTCGGAGGTCAGCAGCATACAGTGCAGGGCTTGTACATAAATGTTTAAAGGTGAAAGTCTTCCACACGAAATGTTAATGGATGTTTAGTGAGAACCTGGGTGACCTGTGCATCGTTGTGCTTTGTCCAGACGGAGGCTGGACGCATTGGCCTGGAAGGCTGCCTGTGTGATGACTACTATAAGATCCGGGAGCTGCTGTATCAGCAGTACGCCGTGGTATAACAGCAGCAGCAGGAGGAGGACACGCTGCAGCAGAGCAGAGACAATCCTTTACCAGGACTGGCCCCACAGGGTGTACCATACATGGGCTACCTCTGCCCCATGGGCGACTCCAGCTGTTCTACTTCAAACCTCGTTGTACATTTTCCCTTTTTATATATCTATTTTTTCCAAATAGTGTTTTTTATTGTTAGTTTATTTCCACAATGTGAGAGGCAGATGTTTACCCTCGCTGTGTGAACCGGCTCCACGTTCCCACTTCTCCCTCTCAGCATCCAAATGAAGCAGATGATCGTCGCCTCCTGTTCAGTCATTAAATGATTTTTTTTCTTCAAATATGTGTTGCTGTGAAAGCTTTGCCCCTGATATCTCTTTATAAAACTTGCTTTGTGCTACTTTTGTTACTCAAATTCAGTTGCGTACTAGGTAAGCTAGTTAGTGCAGTAACAGCAGATGGAGACATTTTCAGCTGAATTTAACTGGCCTCTGAATACCCATATCAAATCTGCCCGTGCAGCAGCACCATCTGTAATACGGGGATGAGATGACATTGTCCCTGAAGTGATAACTGGGATTGAAAATAATTCAGCCTGCGTGTACTCAGCGAGGATTACTCTGTGTCTTTATATTTCGTCTCTGGGAGAAAACCTCCCTCACAGTTTGTGACAGGGTAGAAATAATGAAACGCTTCAGCAGTTTGTTTTCTTATCTCTGCTGAGCCCCAGTGAGGTGTAGCAGGTGTGTTAGAAATGTGGGCGATAAGAGGGGTGTGTTGCTAGCGTGGAGCAGGGGTGTCATTGCCGGAGCAGCGTGTCCGCTGCAGCCGTGGTGGCGCTTTGACTCGGCTGATTACGTTGGCAGCGTTGTGTGAATCCCTGGGGTAGATTCTTAACACAGGCAGCTTTTATGGATATATCAACAAACTCCTCTTCCTCTCATCACCCCCAACTTTCCGTGTGACCACTGTATGACGACATCGTTGTGGAGACTCCTCCTACAGTGTTTGCCTGTTGAAGCATTGTAGGGGGTGATCATGCACACGGCCGCAAACTTGAGTATGAGTAACTGGCTGTTTTTAAACAGTTGCATAACGCAGAGTTTTGCACTTTAGAAACATTAAAATTTAAATGCTCTTTTTTTAATCCGTTGCTCACAGACACATAAAACCTTCATGTTCAGACGCACACCAACGATGTCTTTATTTGCTTCCCCCCCCTGAACCCCAGTAACCTGTGACAGCCAGGAGCTCGTGAGGGAGAGGAGCTCTTCTGTGCCACACAGCATGCCAGCCCTGCCCAATCACTGCTTTTCATTTTGATAATTGACCGGCAATGCCAGAAATGTCCATCAGCTAATCCTCTTAGCTTTCATAATGCTGACTCTGTCACAGAAGCCCCTGTTTTAATGTAACGAGCAGCTAAGCCGAGAGGCGCAGGGCAGCCCTGAAGCGCACGCTCTGCCCCCTGGAGGCCAGCATGAGATCTGCTCTGCTCTCAAACAGTGCCCTGCCAATATGTCATGCCACGTTAAATCATAAATCCATAACCTGGCTCCAGGGAGAACCACCCCCCGCCTTGCCCACTGTACTTTACTCAGAAAGGAGCATCTTGGTGGTGTATATCCATTCATCTGTGTGGATTGGAGGATGAATGAACTTAATCCCTTTTGCATTCCCGGTCTCCTCACTAAGCAGACCACTTAATGCCAATGACATCAATGTAATAATGTGAAAAGAGGACACATTTCTATGAAACCTCACAATATTCAAGCGTAGCATAAAGCACAAAAATCCCATGATGTCCAGATCTAAAAATGGAACTTCATCTTGTCACCGCGCCCAAATGGACATCATGTTAAAATGTCTGAGCTTTATTACTGTTGTTTTACAAGCTTAGTCACAGGTCAGAAATGAACACAAAGCAGCCTTTTGGCATAACAACAGTTGTTGGATATTAAAAATTAAACGTTACCATTATGTTTTTATCCCGGACTATGAAAAGATAAAAACAAATTAAGAGGAAGAAATTCTCCAACTCAGGAAACTTGTCGCTATGACATTTATGTAAAATACAATTACTGCAGTAGTCGATTATGGTATTGATGTAAGATAGTGGTGTGCAAAAAAATGCATGACTGAAAATAGGTAAATACTTCACTAACTAGGCACAACTGAAGGAATAATTAAATGATGTAACTTACTGTACGATTAGTAGTTGCCACAATTCCATTTGGAGTTAGTTGAAGACAGGCTGGTCAGCATATGGCGCTAAGTCTGAAAACAGCTAGTTCCCAGTGTTTATGTTCAAATAAGCTAAGATAAGCTCTTGGCTTCCTTAGTCGTAGGCCAGATATTGTTTGAGAGTGATATTATGAGAGTGATGAGTGTGAGAGTGGAATTGATCTTCTAATCTAAATCCCAGCCAGAAAGGCTAAACCCTAACAACCTCGCCAGATATTGTCCGTCTGCTCGTGTGATTTCATTTTCCCCCCTTACCTTTTCCTCCATCTTCTCTTCAGCTAACCCCGAGTGTCAGGACGAGGGTCGCTCAGTAAAGCCACTTATGCCCACCCGCTGTTTAAGATAAACATGGACAGGCCATGTTGAGCAGGAATCCTGAATTACACCATTGTGAAGGTGATCCTCTTACGCAACCTGCTCTTCACACCCATCCACAAAGCGGGAATATTCACCAGCACAAATCCATGAAGGCGCTTGGTACTAGATTATCCACATCCTACAATACTGCAGCTGCTTTTCTGATGAAACAATGCGTTTTGCAGGGGTGAGTTGGATATAGACGGGTCCTGGCAGGGACATGCGCTTGACTCCATCATGTGTATGTGACTGGATATTTAGGACAGATCACATGAGATTGTTTTGCTTGGCCTGGGTACAAACAGCACATTCTTCCTCTCCTAGAGCAAAACAAACCTGACCAGTCGGTTGTCACTTGAGGCGATGCAGGCAATAAGATCAGGCAACGTGCACTTGGATGTGGGCAGAATCAGTCTCCTAGCAAAGTGCATTCAGGCTGACATGTGGTTCTAGCCAGTCAGCACAATGCAGCCTGGCTGGCCTGCTCTTTCTGCTCAGCACATCAGAGGGAAGCGGGCTTATCTGACGTGACTTGGCTGACACCACCTTGAAAGCTGTGAGGAGACCCTGTCGATGATTAATTCAAGCTCGGAAAAACGTGACGAGGATTAGGTCTCTGTGTTTACCCCTGCAGACATCTGAACTCGGGGCGACACTGGGCCGCGTAACAAGGCTGAATCATCTGCAGTGAGCGATGTTGTGAGAACGAGTCGAAGCCAGGCGGAGGAGTGCGAACCCAGAGAAGTGACTCAGCGTTACAAACGTTTATGTTCGTGCAGCTCCGTTTAGATGCTGATGCTCTGAGTGGTGACCCGCAGATCTCGGTCAAGCGCGCTGTCCAAATGATTCTTATTTGCTTTAACTTGTGGCACAATGTGAGGCTGCTGCGAACAACAGACCAAAAATGTCACAAAAAGTCAAAGACAACGTGAAATATGCACTTGAATGAAGGGAGATAAAATTGTGAGCAATGCACAGAATACGACAACAATGAGACCATTTAGCAAGAAACTATTCCGGAGGTGAAGTGTTGATCCTCATAGAGCGCGGCCTCTTGCCAAAGGGAAGAGTCTGACCAGGATGAGAGTCAAATATCGTCTTTTTCCTTGGGTCCTGGAGCAAATGATAGGATGTTCTCTGCTCCTGTGCTTGGCAGGTTGAACCTCTTCAAGAACGTCCTCTGCACCTGCACTCTGGGAACATGCAGAGAGAGGTACGGAGCGAAGGAGACAGTGGAGAAGCGCGAATCAGTTAATTTTCAGCGTAAAGCACATTCCTGTCCTCATGCTTGCTGAATAATAGGACTATGACATTAACAACTCCTACTCCATCCTCCCACCACACAGTCCGTGGAACTTTCTCCGCAGTATGGAGGTGTGCAGTGCGATGAAATCACACGGCAGGGAAATCTAACGGCTCCCTGACTTTATTGCACACCTCTCCTCCCGCAGCTCCCGGTGAATGAAGTGAAAGCGCTCGCCCTCACTCGTCCTCTGTTTCAGAGCACTACTGGATGCATTCATTTAGAAGTTGCTGCCTGTGTGCTGAACTCTGATGCTATCTCCCCAGAATGAATGGGCTGCATGGTTCTGCTGCCATAACCTCTGTGGTCGGGGCTGCTTTTCGCCTGCCTTCCCTTTCTTTCTCCTCCGCTGACACGATAATGAGGTTATTTGTGTGCAGCTCATTACAAAAGGCTAAGCCAACCTTATACCTATTTGCACTAAGGCAGTACAGCCCCCAGACCTTCATTTAATTTCACACAGTGTCGATGCTCATGCTCAAATGAATATAGTATTTCAAATTGCTGCTGAATTGATGTCTATGGAAAAGGCAAAATAAGATTAAAAGTAAAGTAATAAGCAGTGAAGAGACATCTTTAATGTTAAGGGAACAGAATCGGGCATTTCATTCTCGACCTTGGAAACCAAGTCAATGTCGTGCACAAGCTTTACAAGGAATGCACTGTATTTATTGCAGGGCTACTGTCCAATACAGGATGTACACACACTGAAATAACCTTGACAGATAAAACACGTCACTGACTGAAAGCAGGTTAGATGATGATTACAACTGTTGCATTGGTTGAGGCTGTAATTAGTGTAACCAATATTTGAGAAGTAAAGAAATAAGTCATATACTTGACTGAGTGCTGATGTTAAGAGCAGCACGGGAAGCGACCGCTACCCCCAGAATGCGCAGATCAAACCCTTTGTTGCTCCTCTGTGCCCTGTTTACACATCACACCTGAACAGACACACAAATAAGACTCAACATTCATTTCTCCTGCAGCTGACGGAGTCACTAAGTAAAATCAGCAGATCTCCAGAGAGAGAGAGGAAGACATTTCCTCTGTGTGTCCAGGCTTGTACTGTGCTGTTAGTACCAGCCGTTGGCTAAAGTGCGCTGAGCAGCAGTTGGCAGGTGGAGGAAAAAAGAGGTTCAGAGCAGTGGATATTATCCCTCCATCTGTTTACTTGCGTCAGATAATTAGTGGAATATTAGTTACAATGCTGAAACTCTAATGTCAGTTTCTGCACATCTGGCGCTTATCCAGTGTCTGGTATGTTCAGAGGAAAGAGCAGGATTTTCATACACGCTGATGTTACACACATAACGAGCGAGTCTGTGCTCTTAACTCGTGCAGCAGGGAAACGGCCTGACGCTCGTAATGCAAACGTTAGCTACGAGCAGGGGCTTATGTGAGCTTTTAAGTTTAACCCGTGCTACGTCCTTCCTCCACCTGTGATGCCGGCTTTGTGCTGCTCACTGGACTGTTCAACGCGCTGGCTGAGGTGGACTCAAAGCTATGCATTCACCTCCACATGTAATATCACGGGTTTGTCCATATGACTATCAGCTCTGATCACATTATGGAAGCATGCGCTCTACCCAACGGCCACAGACCGAACCTCGACAGGCCTCTTCACTTACTTTACAGTATACTATGGGTAATTTACTCAGTTGTGAGCAGAGACATTTTGGACACAATTATGTTCACTTATGGGACATTTGTTAAATGGATTTTGATCTATTGTGGAACTTCTCAGATGACTATCTAGTGGAGAAATGTGCAAAAGACAGAACAGGCGACACAAGACAGGATCAGAATCACACTGAATCATCAGGAAAGAAGGAGCTGGATGCGAAATGAGCAGCACTGAGTCGAACAGTCCAGTTGTTGTGCAACACTCGCACGCTGCACTGTTGACACCCTGGACATGGAGTCATTAGCGATATGCAATGCAAGGACACGACGCCTTTCTGTCAAACGCTTACATTACACCGGCTGCCTCACACCGTTCGCTCTCTCAGGTGCACATCAGCAGCCATTCACCGGCTCCTGCAGGAGGCAAAGGAAGCCATGTGTGTATGTTCGACCGAGCCAGGGAGTGTAAAGCAGCGGCTAAATCTCTGTAAGCAGGCCCTGGCACCGCTCCCCAATTGCCTGCCTGCTGTGTGGGCAGGGGCCTGGAGGGGACTAATCCCTCGGCATGGGCATGGGTCACACATGCTGATGTGTGTGTGCAGAAGACCCAGGCTGCAGCAGGATAAACACAAGACCTGGTGACAGATTCGCAAAGCTTCGACTAATAACCTACAACGGCTTCTGTGCCTGATTGTGAGCTTTCCCACAACGTCTCGGACGCTTCTTGGAGAGGACGGGGCGCTGCTCAGTTGGACAGCTGTCACAACTGTGAAAGCTGAAATGCTGGATGTCTGGAGCGCATGACATGAAGAGGCCTCCCTGCCCAAAGCATTAGACCCCTCCTTAGCATGGTAGAACGATCACCTTTCTGACAGATCTCCCCTTTTACACCGTTACATTTCCAATAACAAAAGGTTCCAGGTGGCAGCGCGTAGCGTGAAATAACGCGTGTCCAGTTGCACTTGACCTTCACCGCTCACATGGAGCCTGCTCTCCAGTCCTCAGTTGGCCTGTATGGGTGACACACTTGCAAGGCTGCCAACTATCAAACTCTAATTAGTGGTGCAGTGGTGGAGGCTAAATCCAGTTCAACTCAACATTTTAAGCTGACTTATGCATTTGGGATAATTCATGTTATACACACGACTGAGCTATTTCTGAACATACATCCTTTTCTGGGAGTCATTTGCTTTTTAATGGCCATTGAGTGCTGGACACTTTATTTTAATTTGCTCAGATGTCCATTATTTTCTTATCGCTCTGCTTGTCTGAAGCAATTCTCCGAAGAGCAAAACGCACAGGCCTTTATACTTTTGGCACCAGAATCCTTTAGGCAATGAGAAATTATTTCATGGATGTAGGTTTAAGGGGCGCCAGGTATGGATGCCCGTGAGCTGGAAGATCTGTAACCTCAATTATTCAGCGTGGCATCAGAATGAGAACAGCAGGTGACACGCAGGGTGGTTGTTAAAAGGGCTGAGCTCGGCGTACAGAAACCTACTGGATTTGGTTTAATAATGCATCCGTGGTGGGATACGGGTGTTTGTTTTGGGTAGCATGTTAGGACTTGCTTCGTCGCGCAAACCCAAGCCAGAGCCTGCTGTACGCGTGATCTCACGGCTGCACCGTCGACAGCTCGCCGGAGACCGGAGCGATCGACGCGCAGCTGTTTGGGGGGTGCGCAGCCGACAGACAGGAGGCGACGACGGAACACGCTGTTTGCAGTTGTGGTCCTCGGGAAAGTTAAAAGAGCCCCCGTTTCAGTGGAGAGGACGAAGGGCGCGGAGCAGGCGCGCACGCAGAGCTCATGGTCCTCTCTCTCATCAGCACGGCCGCTCTGCACTGAGGAGGAATTCATGTGGAGGGGGAGGCGCCCGAGAGAGGCCAGCGGCACGACTGCTGCCCGAATTTAACAATTAACCTTGATGAACGCGGATTGGTTTCACTTAGCAGACACAGGTGCGCGGAGCTCGAGCGGCTCTGCGTTGGTCGCCGGACGCTGACGCATTTCGCGCCGAACAGAGAAACTACGGAGAGAAAACACCACAACTGCTCCATATTTATTTGTTCAGGACAGGATGCACGTTGCAGCGAGACTCCGTCCGACACGCGTCTTCGTGCAGAATCTGAGTTCAGGAACCCCGCTGAATTGATCCGGACATTTGACCGCCGTGTCATTGCCCAGTGTCCCCAGTTCCAGCAGCTGAGCGGCATCTTCTCAACCGCGAACGCAAGGGGAGGAGAAAAATCCCAACCTGTCCGCTTTACTCTCCGTCCGGGCGGCTTGACATGAGGACCACAACCCGGCTCTGCTCAGTGTGAAGAGGCGAGCGAGGCGGCAGGTTTCTTCGGCTCTCAAGGACGCACAAAAAGTGGCAGCCGGGCGAGCTGCGAAGCATGGAGCGGGACGACACCGACACCGGCGCCATGAGCGCGTCCAAAAAGACAGTAATAGCGAAAATATTCAAAGTTCGCAAGAGGAGGGAGATGCTTTTCGTCCAGGTGTGCTTTATCTGCAGTGTCCTCTTCGTGGCGTGGACTATGTCGGCGCTGTTGACCAGGACAGGTGAGTGGGGACTGTAGAGACGGCTGGGATGCACCGGGGCACAGAGATGAGCGCAGAGCGGAACCACTCAAATGAAATCATGTACTGATCATGTAAACACTAGGAGGCTTCGGCGTCAAGGACAAAACGTTTTCTCTAAACCCGTGAGGCGCTTGATCGTCATTTAAGCGAGCGCGTTGAAGCAGCCCACGGTGCGTTTGGCGTTTCTGTCTCATCGCGCTCTGCAGACCAGTCAGCTGCACACGTAAAGTGGCATGTTCTTCAATCCGTGTTTGGGCAGGCCCATCCATGTCCGCGTCCGCATGCCGCAGTGTGCGCGCCGTGGCAGCTGCACGTTTTTAATTTGAGAATAAGCACGACACACGCGCACCTCACGCAACGACCAGAACGGAGGCATTGGGTTTGTGTATTCGTCGACGCAGGCCCGTTCTCCAAAAAACAGCAGCCGCTTCGTGGCGCATCGTCGCTCACCCCACGCCGGAGCTCGGGATCATGGTTAATGCCAACTCATCGCGCCTGGCCCGGGGGCTTCACACGCCACTGCACGCACCGGACCACCTCGATCACACTCCAGCCTTGTCACGCTGCCAGGTTCCGCATGGTGATCGAGGCATGGCTTCTTTTTTTTTACGCAGAGGCCACTGACCGTCATGTAGGAGGGGGAGTAAACAGTAGGAGGCCGCCCGCTTGATGTCCAAGATGCGCGCCGAGCAAACGACAGCTGATCGTGTGTGTGTGTGCGCGCGCGCCCCCACGCTTCAGATAACACGCCATCTCATGGATACATGTCAAAGCTCCTACCTCAGGAGGTTCAAACACTGACACGCAGAGCAGCCCACACTGCCTCACACACACTTACGTAATCTAACAACCAATCTTGACATTTTGCTGGTGAAGAGTATGTGACACGCCACTGAGATCTCAGGTTATGTAGACCCCCCCCCCAGGACGGTGCCCTTCATATGAAGGGAACAAAAAGACTGTGTGCTCAGTGCCAAGATGAATTTAGTTGTTTTTCGTTGGTGAGCCAAGAAAGGGAAACTGAGGAGAGGATGAGAACGTTTCCGCATATTTGGTCCTTCTGTCTCTGCCTCTAATCAAACTGGGTCATGGGATATGTCCACCAGCAGCCACTTAAGTCCCAGTAACTACTGACTGTAGATCTCTTTCAGGAGTTTTTATTAATTACATTAAATACAACAAGAGGCTTAAAAGCTTATTCTGGAACGATATCCTTCAGATGAGTGTAACGCTCCCACCCCTGGGAGCCAAAGTGACCCCCTCAGTTTCTTTATTTAATTATGTTTGGCTGGTTGTCACGTGGGGTGTTCCACCAAGTGTTCCCTGCGAATTGTGCAGATCTGTCCTAATTGGTCGCCGTGGCTTCCTCACTCTCATCTTTGATCCAGTTTTGCTGATGGGATCTGATGCACCTCCCCATGAAGAGGGACGGGACCGCGCAGCACGGCGTGAGCCAGAGCTGTGCGTGGCGCAGAACAGGCGTTCGTTCAAAAAGGAGGCCCGGGCTGAGCTCTCCAGCTCTGGCTGGGAACAGCAGCAGGCTGAGTGGGGGGGGTGGACCTGAATATTCATGTTCATAGTCTGGGAAGATTGATGGGTGCTGTCATCAGTCCAGCTTCTCAAATGTCTGAACAAGATGTCATGTTTACTGGGCTGCTGTGTCCTTAATACAGCCCAGTGTAGCTAAATTGCTTATTAGTCAGGTTCTTGGCTCAGAAGTTTTTGAGACCACTGACTAGTCTGCTGACTAACAGGTGGATCAGGTTTATTAGATGGTTCTGAGGGTAACGGATAAGACCAAATGAAATTGGTTTTGTCTTCTGAGCCAGAAACAGGACGCCCACAGCAGACTGGAACCCTTATTTTACCCCCGGCCTGCCTAGAAGTACAGACGGCCTCGATGTCTTCATGTTTGTGCTCTTCAGACGCCGGGCACCAGGAGCACGGCGCCGAACGAGCCCTGAGCGTACACACAACACGCAGCTGTCATTGCCTTGTCTGCTCTTTCGGGAAATGTCATGCTTAATGTTTTTGGAAAACATTTTGACGGCGGTTTTCATAGCTGCGGTCAAGTGATTCTACACATAATTGTCTGGAGAAATTAAATTGCTATGGACTGTCGGGCACAATTATTCATGAAAATGGAACTAATTGTCCGTAAAAATGTTTTGAATCAGTTTGTTGTGGAAACGTGAACGATGAGCCCCAGTAGGTAGGACCAACGTGCTTATCGGCAGCGTCGGCGTGTGTCGTTCCCCTGATCTCCAACTGGACTGAGCTGAAGACAACAGGACTGAGCGTAGCTGGAGTCACATTAAACGTAAAGGAAGAGCAGACCCGTGAGAGGAGGGAGCCTGGACTGGTCAGCCAGGAGGAACACGGGGCCCTAGAGCCGTGGGAAGCAGCTGCAGTCTGTCCAGTGCCTGCTGCTCTTCAGTCTGGACTGGCTTTAAACGACCAACCATAGTGGCACAGCTACAAATAAGTGTTCATAGCTTGTTCCTCTGCTCCGTGACTGGTATAAACTAACGGGTCCTGCTTGTCTACGCGTTTTAATTTTAAAGTTTTAAAGATAAAACAGCCGCTGGGCCATTTTATCCAGAACCATTAACTGCTGCAAGTCATTTTGAGGAGATTAGGCTTCGTCGTGATCATAAGGAGACGTTCACGTGAGCAGGGAGACGTTTACACACTGCAGTCATGTGATTCTGATGCGGACACAAAAAGGCTTTCACAGCACAGTGTGATCTGCTGAAAGCCTGACGAACGTGGCCTGTCGGTGTGTTGTATATGAATGAAACGCCATCAGTGTCCTGCTCCTGTAATTGTGTAAACACCGATACCGTTTAATGAGCCCGCAGCAGGTTTCTGCTTATGAGTTTTAGTTTTTTGTTGCACGGCTAAAACTAAAACTGCTTTGCTTGTTGCCTTGATTTTACATAATAGATTTGGGACAGAGGTCTGTTTTTTATGTCCTCATTACAGAGGCTTAAAAGCAGTTTAATGAAAGAAAAAAACCAACCTGTACGCTAGTCCTCCCACTCTCCCACCTCGGAAACATAATGGCACAGCAGCTGCATTCTGTTGTTGCTGCTGCTGCCAGATGAAAATGTCATGTTTACATAAACGGGAACTTTTAAAGGATTAAAGGAAAGCAGCCGCACATGGGTTAATCATGCTTTAGGCCATGAAACATGCTTTGCGCAAGGGTGACGATCTGAGTCTGAGGTTTTGAAAATGTGCAAAATGGCGTTTTACAGCAAGAATCATCGTTTCAGTGATGATGAATGTGCGTGTTTGTTAATCGCAGCGGTTTGTCTTCTGTTACAGGCCATGGGATGGTCGTGGAGGGACATCCAGACCTTGAACATTGGGGAAGGCGGCTAATGGCTTCACAACTGGACAACGACACAGAGGCCAAGAACTGTTCGGCACCAGGTACGTGTGGGACCTTGGGTTTAGACGAGTGTGTGTGAAAGGATGCTCGCTGCGTGGAGCCGCTCTCCTCGGATGCAGTATTTCTGTTTTCCTGCAGCTTTACTGCTTTGGTTCCGTCTCTCTCATCTGCATCGTGATCAGCAGCAGGTGTCGACTCTCAGAAGGTAAAAAACTTTTAGAGACGTGGTTGTTTGACCCAGTTTGGTTCTAGCTGCTGAGCAGAGTAGAACATTTAGCAGCTGAGGAGACTCTGATTTCCCTCAGGAGTTTGGACACAAAAATAAAACCAAAAGCAGTTTGAAAACCAGTCGTGCGTTTGCCAGGTGGAGAAACACACACAGCTGCTCCGTGTCCACGTTGGGCAACCCAAAATATAAATCGCTTACATTTAGCAATTTGCTGCTAATGACGCAGATACAGTAGAGCAATTCTGACCGAGACAGATCCAAACCATAACGAATTCAACGCATTCATCAGTGAAACCTTTTGCTAAGTGGACCAACTCAGATCTTCACAATGTTTATTGATTTGTATCTTCATACATCTCGGAACCACAAATTAAAGCACAGGGCATAAGAGATGCATTTAACAGGCTGACACTTGGGTTTAGATCAGTCCTGCTGCGTTGAGCAGTGGAAAGTCTACATAGATGTATTGATTAGGTTGCATTTCTCTCTCTACGAGTAGTGATGACGGGCCAGCGAGGCTGCTGAAAAACGTTAAAGCAGCGTTTTGATGTTAAATGAATAATGGAGGACATTAATAATCTATGTTCTGATGCGTCTAACTCTGTGCTTGAAGTGCAGAGAAGCGATGGCAGCGGGGCACATTCCATTTCATTCCATTTGGAAACAATTTGACGCGTTGCATTCACTGTTGTTTTGCACCATCGCAAGTGGTCCAGAGAGAAGTAACTGGTTATTACTTCATTACTGGTCACAGCAGGCAGCTTCTCCGAGGGAAACCGGTCCACACGCTGCTCTGTGCAGCGCACCAGCAAGCAGAGTGAGCAGCAATCTTACATTAATGAATGAACTGTTCCGCGTCGTCCATTCAGCTATTTCAAGTCCTATTGAAGTGAGCACAAAATGACAAGATTATGTGCTGGAAAATTTCCTCCTAATCCCTCCAGGATTACATTTTTTCCATTCAAATGTCTTCCGCACCGGAGGCACCAGACTTACTTGACATTCCACACATTTCTCGTGGGCTCTACTCCTCACCACTGCCTCAGCAGCGTGAGCCGATCGCATGACTCTTTGTTCTTGGCTCTCGGTCTTGTGAATTACCCTTTCGCAGACTTCGGGCACCTCAGATGACGGGTTGCTCTGTTTTGGCCAGTCCTGGGTGGCATGAGTGACTCGGTGTGAGCCTGCGGTTACACACTGCGTAAAACTCAGGTTACTGTTCAAGATGCGCCTGGTTGCAGACGAAGGCCAAACTCTTTTTATTGCATGTTTAGTTTATTTTCCAACAGATTAGTGAATCGCATTTTTGGTATAAACGCAAAACATGTTTAGTGCAGTAGAATCATTGCAATACCTCATGAAGAAGATGAAGTATGAATCAGACTGATCTGTCCTGGGATCATTGACCTTGTAGACATGCAGCACAGGGCACATACAGCATGTGTAGCGTCAAAGCACCGATCCGGCTGCATTTGGGTTTTTTTGGCTGCTGGGCCGACTCATTGTCTCTACTTTGTCCTCATGGTTACCTCTGTGTTCATGTGGCTTGTCTTGAGACTTGAGCTGATGAGGCAGCCGTTCGTCACATGTTCTGTAACACTTGTAGATTACAAGGCACGGTTATATTCTGGTTAATCTTTATTTAACCATCACATGCAGACCTTGAGTTGTGCCACCCGTCAGTGCGTTTCCCTCCAGCAGTCCCATGGTGCGAAGCTACAATACCTCAAACACTAACGACTGTCTTTCGTACAGTTTTCTACTTTAACCATCTACTGTTTCCATGGACACACTATTCGATTGTACTCCCAGGGGGAGGGAGCACTAATGCCAAGTGTAGAGCTAATATATTCAATACAGACTCTTTTAATCCCACTTTCGTGGCATAATTGGCCTGATACTGGCGTAGAAAACAAAAGTGAGCAGCAAAGCGAAAGTTTTAGTGTGACTTGGTTGAATTAATCCCATAATATTGGTTTAGATGCAGCGGTCATAATCTGCTCAATGGGCTTGGTGCACATGGTAACAGTGTGGGGATCTTAGGCCTGTACAGCTGCTGCATGGTGCTGACTGGATGCTGATTTTTATTTGTGAGCGAGTTCTGGTGCTGGGGAGAAAGGGGGGAGGGAGGGGATGCTGAGTTACTTGAGGGGGAGTCAGTCCACGTTGGAAAGCAGGTTCGTCAGCTCCAGGGAAACACCAGAACGAGGCTTTTTTCAAAAAGGGAATTACACAAGCAGGGATTATGCCGCTGCTCATAATGGAAACTGACCTCGCTTTGCTTCTCGCTTGCATGCCAGTAGTGGAACAATGCAGCAGAGGGGGCAGCTCAGGCACGAGCACCTGCACAGAGCACTTCTCCGTTTTAAACAGACCCCTCTGACCTCTTCAAATCACCGCCGTTCTGTCCGGCTTCAGGGTGGCAGGGGAATTTCATTCTGTCATGCTTTTGGGGAATGTCTGCCGTTTTTCAGTAAAACGGAGCCAAGGGGTCCAGAACGTGTCTGTCTCCTCTCTCGCTGTTGCAGATCCATCCATGTACCTGCAGACGCATTCACGTATTTCTCACAGCTGACTGCATAGAGTCGAAGCCGTGACCCCTTTAGGTTGCTGAACCTGAACCTCTGCTGCTCAACTCACTCTAATGCACACAGTCATGCCCATACTAAGGTGTGTGTGTGTGTTCATGGAGGTGGAATTACATTCATGATATGTGTTTAGTGTTAACCGAGCCCCTGAACCTTTCACTGGCGTCGTCACTTCTGCGTCACCCAGACCTTTCCTCGTCGTGACGCTGTGGTCATGTTGACTGGCTGATTGTCGCCAGTGGAGTCACGCTACTCGCTGATCTCTGCCGGGGCAAGCTAATTATCTGATGGGCTAATAATGGCCCAGAGCTCTCTCCTCCCTCGAACCGCTCCTCCGTCGTGTTGTGTTAACGAACTGGCCGGTTTGCGGGTCGGTGCACAGGCTGTGACAGAAGGTTGCACCAGGCACTTCGCCAGAACATCCTGCTCATGTCATGATATTTGTGTTGGGCTGATTAATTGGCGATGACATTGTTTTCCTTTTCAGGGCTATTTTAGATTTAATGTTACACAGTGTTAATATTGCTCACATGCCTGTGGGTCTGTAGCGGAGTGTTTATTTTTGCTCCGGACTCCACAGTGGGAGCGTTGGGTGAGCACCTGCCAGTCCTCCACCTAATGCAGAGTTCCTACATCTTACAAATGTAAATAATGGATCAGCACGTTCTTCTCTTTGTAAATATGGAGATTGTTTGTTTTACGGTATAAGACCAGGAATATGGTGAAACTGTGCTTTTGGGACAAAATTAAAAACTATGCTCCCACAAATATTTATAATAATATAAAGATTTGCAGTGTTTGTTTCTTCACAAACTGGCTGCATTAAGACTGACATTAACCCCCCCACCCTCCCATTTCCTCGATAATTTATCTGCTGGTCCTTACTGACCACAATTTAAACAGTATTAATGTGGACTGTGGCAGCGCTGCATCTCATAAAATTCTCCCCAATGCTTCCTGTGAGCAGTCTGTAGATTTGTAATTACTTCTGGGGTTGATAAGATGAGGACGCCGGGGTTTGGGAGACAGATGAACAAAAGTGTTGCCAGTAATTTCTTGCATAATCAGCACAGTCAGGTGTCCAAACAGAGAATCCAAGGTTTATTTATAGAGTTGTAGCTTCGCTTCTGAAAAGAGACCGGCCTGCCTGCCTGCCGTGCCAGTCCAGACGTTCGGGCTCGACCTGCCTCGTTGCCTCTATAGAAAAGAAACCAAGAACAGCAGGAGAGGATCTATTTTTGATTTGTTCAGTCCAGAGACTCCTCTGAAAGCAGCTTCTTTGGCACCACTCATGTTAAACACATTTACCTGCAGAACCAGAATTTGTTGGTTAATTAAAAACAAATTGGCACATTTCATGTGGTTCAAGCAACCAAAACATTTCTCACTTTTCTTTCAGGGCCATTTTGCCAGATAGACTTAATGTGTATTTACTCTGACAGACCTTTTTAATTATTTGCGTTGATTTCTCATGTCCCTTGTTAAAGTGATTTCATAATAGAAGACACTGTAAGGAGTCATTTCTGAACCATGTCAAATACTCGTCTAATCAATTAATGATAAAAACATCTTTGGCATTTGCGCAGCTGGAGCCTGCACCTTCATCCACTATGCCTCCTGACCGTGTGCCCTTCAGTATTCCCATATTTCGTTTGGCTCACTTCCGATTCTGTCTCGTCTGAGCGACATCACTGAAACAGTCGGTCTGTCCCGTCTCTGCGCGTGTCCTGTCGTGGCCGTGGGAGCGTGTTCGCGTCCTGGTTGTCCTTCGCCGCGAGGACGCTGCTGGGACTGGGAGGTGACCCCTGTCTGCCTGTCATCGCTCTGCTGTCCCAGCGCTCGCGCCCTCTAAACACCTTTCGTGAAGATTTATTTTTACCACACTCTGACTGAGACAGAGGGCTTAGCAAAAGCTTAGACAGCAGGAATTTCACATGATACTTTTTTTCCACGTTTTTTTCTGTGATTCAGAAGATTAAAAGGGGAAAAGGAATAACGAACGGTCATGGGATTGTTGTTTTTCCACCAGGCATCAATCAGGAACTTAACCCTCCTGCATTTGCATCATTTTCTCCTCCGAGGTCACAGATGACAAATTTAGTAATTGATTGTACCTTCGCCTGAGGCTTCATTCACCACACAGACCTTCCTGAAGTGCAATGGTTTGAATGTGCCTCGCTCCACGCGGCTGTAAAGCGTCTAATGTCAGCCAGGTGTTCTCCACATCCTGATCATACATGGCTCACATACTGTATTCAGCTTTTTATTAAGCCCCCACTCTAATCATGGGCATTCACTGCGTCATAAAGGCAGTCGGTGCCAGAGCTCCCTGTGAGAAATCAAATCAGACTTGATTAAACGCGTAGTACGGCTTCTTTGGCGCTGGGGTTCTTTTGATCTGTTGCTGATCATTTAATAGACGACGCAGCTGATACAAAACGCGTCACGTTTCTGCACGTGATGATGTTGAAATCCAGGCGACTGTGCCGTGTGGACAGATGGCGTCTCAGGTGAGCGACGCTCCACTTCACTACTCCATGTGCGTCAGATTCAGCCTTTATTTTCTGGAGTCAACCACTTTGTCCTGCTGTTGTGCAAGGCTGCGTTTTGGTCCAACGCCATTTCTTTATTTGTATGTTGGTACCATGCATGAGCGATAACATGAAGTATCTCATCTGATTGCCGTGAATGTTGTCACACAATAAATCCAAATAGCCTTTTTATCCAGTGCCATCAGCAGGTCGAGGTTATAATTTGCTCAGTAAAATGTCCTATTGCGCCGTCACTGGGTCAACACTGGATGCTGATGTGTTTGGCCCACCACAGTGCTTTATTACGCTGTCAAGGAACCGCAGTCCTGCAGTCTGGCTAAAGCTTGGGTGCCGTGTTGGCGAAATGCTAATAAGCTTGATACAATCTAAAGCAAGATGCGAGCCAGGGGCCTACAGGAGCAAAGGTCCGGTATAGGCCGTTCCCCACAGATGCTGGGTCGAGTCTTCCATCAGGAGCGCGGTGGGAATGGCTGTATTCCCAGAGACCTGAGCCGTACGGTACCACGATGCACAGTGTTCCAGCTGGAGCTCGGGGTGACGAGCCCTCGGCCTGGGAGGAGGTTCATCCTGCTGGATTTAGCTCAGCTCTTCTTCTACACATCCACTGACTCCATACCTATGTTTTGGAAATTCACGTGACTTCTTGTTTGAGTTCCCACCTAGTCTGGGTATAGGTACCTCTCACTGCTGGCTTGCTGACATTTCCCTCTCTCCTCAGCTGTCCACGAGTTCCCAGACGACATTTTCACCAACAATGAGCGAAAGAGTGGAGCCGTTCTCCTGCACATTTTGGCGGTAAGAGGCCGTTATTTCACAACAAGCAAACAGATGCCAAATAGAATTGAAATGTAAATCTATGAATTTGGACGAATCCCTTTTTATTGGAAAGATTTAAGCTTCAAGTTGATTGTGAGAGCAGGAGACAACATGAATGCTGTGGGTTAACATTTAACAAGTAATATTGTAAACAAAGGGCTTCGCTCAGTCTCATCAAGCTCTGCTGCCTCCACAAAAAGACAGCAGTCTCCTGTAGAGTCAATGGAACTGCTCACTGTTACTTTTAAAGCAGCTGTGGCGGCTTTAAGGTTGCGCAGTAAAGTCGTGTTTTGTTGGATTAAAGGACAGCGACTCCCTCCCTTCCTCCCCCACCACTGCTCAGCCAGGCAAACCTGAACTTGTCTTACTCCTCACACTGAACCGTTGGGAAGGAAACTTCCAGTGCTGGGCCTCTTGTAGTGATGGGGAGTCTGGGGGACAGGGGGGGGTTCTGCTCCCACCGCAGTCCTGCGCTGCCCCCTGTGGATAGCATAGAGCAGAGCATGGCGGCCAGCTCGCCAGGCATGATGACGTCGCATCCGATCTATAATTTATAGTCGTTTGCCTCAGCTGCTGAAATAGGCTAAGCGCCGTCTCCCCGTCTCTCCTCCACGAGCAGCAGGAGCGAGCTGATCGCCAAGGTTTTTCCACACTAAGGGGAAAAACCGCCCGTCACTGGAGTGACGTTTGAATTTAAGGCATGGTCAATTTTAACTGGGCGCTGTGCTCTGAGATTCCCCTTCACTGTCCTCTATTAGCTCAGTAATATCTGCTGATGGATGTCTCTGTGCCGGACACCTCTCACTCTGCCTCCTGTCTGTAGGCTCTCTACATGTTTCTGGCCCTCGCCATTACATGCGACGAGTATTTTGTAACGTCGCTGGAGAAGATCTGTGAGGTACTTGCACCTTGTTTTTCACGTTTCAGCGTCCGTCCGGTTCTTGACTCATCTGTAAACGATCACTCTTTGTGTTTCTGCAGAAACTAGATCTGAGCGAAGATGTTGCCGGAGCCACCTTCATGGCAGCTGGCAGTTCTGCACCAGAACTTTTTGCATCTATCATCGGTACACACGCGCACATCCCTGCGTTATTTGCACACTACACACTACATTTCCAGATGGTCCGCGTCACCGGTGATTCTGATGGGTTTCCTCCCCCGTCTGCAGGTGTCTTCATCACCCACGGCGATGTGGGGGTGGGAACCATTGTTGGCTCAGCGGTCTTCAACATCCTTTGCATCATCGGCGTCTGCGGGATCTTCGCTGGACAGGTGTGTGTTTGTGTGCCTGCGCGTGTGGGTGCGACTGCTGCGGCTGCATGATTCTGTTTATTTATAGACTGCAGAGCAGCACACGTGTGGCAGAAGTTTTTTGCTGAGGGGAAACAAAACCATCTGCTTCAGTTAGTTTTCTCAGAACTGGTTTTAGTGGAAGTGGAGAACAAAGCGGTGGAGGTGTAAACAGATCACAAAGATGATTCTTATGCTGATTTTGATGTATGCACTACACAAAACACTACAAAAAAACCGAACACTGAATCCTCAGGTGGTGGTGTTGACCTGGTGGGCTGTTTTCAGGGATTCCTTCTACTACATCCTGTCTGTCGTGGCGTTGATTGCAGTAAGTTGGACACACAACCACACACCCTGGTAAACACACGGCCGTGACTTTGCTCTTTCTAACGTGAGAAATGTTTTGCTTCACGTTTTAGTTCATCTACGATGAGAAGATTGTTTGGTAAGTTGCTCATCCAGCTGAGCTGTCACTTCAGATGTCGTGTTCTTCGTGACGCTGTTGTTCATTTAGTATGTTCCTCCTCTCAGGTGGGAGAGCCTGGTGCTGGTGGTCATGTATGCTGGATACATCCTTGTCATGAAGTGAGTCATGCTTGAACAGTGATTCTTGTTCATCCGGATGAGGTGACGACGCATCACGGCGACGGGACGCGTCCCTGCCCAGACGTTTTGCAAACAGTCTGAATTTACGCAGTGAATTATTTCAAAGTATACTTTTTTTTGGTCTTTATAGTCTAAAACCGCGCCGTCCAGCTGGTAATCTGTGTCACACTCAGCAGCAGCCTGCTCTCTCCCTGCCATAAGAGTTTAATCTTTGTCCCTCTGCAGTGGCTAAGAGCTCAGGCTTAACTGGATCACTCCTCTCTCCTCCTCATTTGGAGGAGGCGAGTGCTTGCTGCAGGATGCGCTGTCTTGCTGTCATATGTCTCCCCTCTCCCTAAAATACCCGCTGACCATTCTGGGCCGCTCCAACAAAATGGACTGGAGTGGGTTTTATTTAGCGCAGTCGTTGCTCTGAGGTGACCTTCCAGGGCTTGTAGCTTGGCTTTTGTCTTTTGTTCCTCAAATAGCAGGATGGTGGGAAAAGCGCAACATAACCAAATCAAATGACACTCGACACCTGCCCACTGAGACAACACAAGTTAAATTCACATCAGCAGCTGATCTGGGTGCTGTGTGACAAAGTAGATTACGTTAGATTATAAAGCCTGTTTCCTACATTCATCTATTGAAGTTGAATTTGTTATATTTGTGACTTTTACAGGCTTTGGTTTGGGCTTACAGTCAAACAGAACAAAACACTCTCAACCTTAAGTAAAATCAGGACTTAAAATAGCAGCGCTGACTAATTTCATGCAAATTATGCCGTGATGATACGCGATATTTTTAGTTTTAGCGCTGTGCTTCTGACGGTGAACTTCTGAAAGGGGTCATTCTTCTGATGTTGCCAGTGTAACATCTGCACACATTACGTTCAAAGGCAGCAGCACTGCTCCGTGTTTTTGATGCATCTGAATGTAATGGCACTCGGACGGCCGACCGCGCGGCCGCGTGGCGGATGAAAGCCTCGTGATTGGCTCCTTTGAACATTTTTCTGACTTTCTTGTCCTTTTCCATCCTGGTCCAGAGACTTTTATTTATTTATTTTTTGTAATGAGTTGATGAATTATTTTTAGAAAGCAGACCTGTAAACGTGTGATGTATGAATATTATTTTGGATGCTTTTATCTGAAGCTCTATTTGCAAATGCAATTTTGACTTTGTCTCTTTCCTTTTTGCAGTCGGGGCTGAACTATTTCAGCTGCTCTAATTTACGGATTATCTTCCATCTGTTTACCAGATTCAACTCCAGCATGCAGAAGTTTTTCATGGGGAAGTCGGCCAACGTGGCCAACGGTAACGCTGCTGCCAGCAGCGAGATGGAGGACGGTAATGCTAATTATGACTATGTTTGGGATGACGACCCGTCATCGCCTTTACTCTCTGCAGGTAAGGTTAATCAGACAGGCTGGGTACTGGAGATCACTCTCCATCAGAAAATAACTCTACCGTACGCTGTAATAAGAAATATGCTCTGATTGATGATGGACTGCGACTCTCTGGAAGACTGTGGCTGTTTCCTCATGTGGCTTTAAACTTTGCTTTTTAAACTTAAATTTCTTCGATACTTTATTGTGTTGACATTTATTCACAACAGTAGTTTGACATTTTGGGAAGTGTTTGTTTGTCTGACCATTCGATGAGAAGATCGATAGTACAGCTAGATTATTGAGCTTAGTGTAACACATAGACGGGTACTGAACAATAATAATCGCTGAGTGAAGGTGTTTTGTGCAGATTGTAGATGTATAGGTTTTATCATGTCTGGTCAAAGCATTGAGCTCTGACCGTCACTCAACTAGTTTGAGGATGGCTGTCAGCTTCCCTGATCCTCTGGCTACTGAGACTGGTACCGACCTTAACTCGACCTTAACTCCTCAACTGCAAATAAACACTTTTCTCATATGTCACACTATTCTGGTGAAAGTGCTCAACTTTCCAAACTTCCTTTCAGTCCTCTGACCTTGGTTGAGCCGTCCTGTTGTACCTGAAGTCAAATTTCTCTTCTTTTTCCCTTTAAAAAGTTCTGTGTAATGATCCATTAATTTTCTCTGCCGCTCACTAAGTCCTTCACTGGGAGATAAGGAACCGAGGCTTATCTGAGCATACATGGGCATAAAATGAAATATTTAAAAAAAGAACATCATAATGAAAATGGTCTGTAATCTTTTGTTCAGTATTGCGGGCTAATGTCAGGGGACTTTGTTGTCGAGGGTCTTAAACTTGAAAAACCTTTGTGAATAACATCTTCGTGTTCAGGGGAGATTTCCTCTGAGCCACAGTTTTCCACTTCTTCCTTTTTTCCTCCTGACTTTTCTAATCGACCTGTGATGAGCGACATTTAACGCTTCCCACTTTGGCTGCATTAGCGTTAACATGCCTGTCTGTTTAGCCTTACTAAACCTCTCCACGCTTATTGTCCACAGTGTTGTGCTGCTGTGTCCCACTTCTTTTCGCTTGCGTTCTTCTTCTTCTTCTTCTTCTTCTTCTTCTTCTGCCGGTCTCTGGGGTGTAGACCCACTCGCTCCTGAAGTGGTAATGAATTTCACAAGAAGAAATGTTTACGCCGGCTGTGTTTACACCGTTAATTTATGTGCGTTGCTGCATGCATAATATATCAAATGAAAGCTAAGTTAAACTAATAAGTGCACTGTGGAACTTCTTTAATTCCCTACTCACTGCATCCTAAAAGGTAAGAAAAGGGCAAATGAGTTGGAGAATCAGTCGAACTTTGATCCATACAGTATTGTCTGTTTACTGATCGTGTGTATTTATCGGCCTCTGTTTGTCAGCTCACAGACGTCAGAGACCACAGCATCCAAGTCACAGATTTTTTAATTTTTTTTTAATCAGTGCTGCCATAAATATTCACAACTATTTTCAAACTAACTTCAAAGCTGCACCAGGCAATTTGTAAAAAGCTATTTTGAAGTTCAGTATCCAGATATCAACCCACTGAGTTTAACGCCGCTGAGGTCAGGGTAAAGTCTTTCCCATCCAGCCTTTCTCCATGAATCGATGATGATACTGTAGATTACAATGAGAGACTGAGGTTTTTGATCAGTGATGAATTGTCAGTGCAGGGTTGAGAGAAAACCATTAAGTGCTTAATTTCCTTTTTACATTCCCAGCGAATTTGACTGTCTGAAGCAGACTTGAATGAAAATGGGTCAAACCTATGTGATGATTTACTTCACCAGTTTCCTGGAAAGACGACGCTGAAGTGTGTTCATCAAACATTGCTACTGAGAACCACTGTCTGTGTGTTTGTGGGGACAACAGTCCAAATGAAGGCGCCAACAAGGCGCACGGACGAGATGAGGAAGCAGAGTTTTCCCCACAGCTCTTACAGTCGGTGTAGATTCAGTGAATTATCCGTGTCAGGCCTAGGTTTAGATTCTGGTGAAGCTTGAGATGACGTGATGACCAACTGTGTCCAGTTCAGTCATCGTAGGTTGGCCGAGATAAGCTGCCGTTAAAATTCTGACTTCAGAATCCTCCCTAGGACTGTCAGCCAGTTCATGGATGCATGCGCTTGAATACGGCAGATCATTTTATTTTGTAACGTGTCTGTCCGCTCTTCAGTCAAGCCCAGCAAAGCTTACAGCCGTGGCTCGGTGGTGATGGTGGACGAGATCATGAACGCCAGCCCCTCCAAGTTCAGGTTCCCAGAAGCCGGCCTCCGCGTCATGGTCACCAGGAATTTTGGCCCCAAGACACGTCTCCGCATGGCCAGTCGTCTCATCATCACAGAGGTACAGCTGGCTGTGAGCCATTTAGCTGCTGGTTGTTTAACCCATATGCCTGAGTTCGACTCCATTAGCTTCCAATGGTCTTATCTCACTCAGTGGTTGCGTTTTTTTTTTTTTTTAAATCAAAGCGGCAGCGCGTCTGCTTGTGTGCTCTTTGACTTAATTTCTTTTTTTATCAAGCGTCAGAAGTTGGTCCAAGCTGCGAACGGTGTGGAGACGCAAGTGATTGACGGGAAGGTTGAAATCGAGAATGGAAACGTGCCCGAGGACAAACCCTCAGAGCCACAGGAAAACGACACCATCTCTCCTTTTCATATTCCAAGTATGTACTTCGTTTATTTGCTCGATGAGTGTGTGGAGTTTGAGATGCATGGATGCAAACTTTATGGACCAAACGGTACAGTGTGGCAAGATACTGTCCAAACTGGCCTTGTGTGTACCTCTGCTTCAGGGGGTATTGGCAGCAAGTTGAAGTGGCTGCTCTCGTGGCCTCTGCTCCTGTTGCTGTACTTAACCGTCCCAAACTGTGCCAAGCCTCGCTGGGAGAAATTCTTCATGGTGTCCTTCATCCTGTCCACAGTGTGGATCGCGGTGTTCTCTTACTTCATGGTCTGGATGGTGAGTAAGATGTTTAGAATAAGGCATCGCGGTGTTGAGTCTATCAATTAATAAATCTGTGTATCCAGGTAATTTATAATTATGACGTCCACATGCATTTGGTTTGTTTACATTAATTCCATGCTTCTCTAAGGTGACGATAATCGGCTATACTCTGGGAATCCCTGATGTCATCATGGGCATCACTTTCCTGGCAGCGGGCACCAGTGTCCCAGACTGCATAGCCAGTCTCATTGTGGCTCGACAAGGTAACCTCCTCTACCTCTAAAACGCTCGTAGACAGCTGTCCCTGAATGCAACACGCCAGAGCCAAGCTGTGGTCAGGAGCATTCGGCTGGCCTCCGATCAGATGTGTCTGGAATTGATTGGTTTAGACGGGCACGATGCAAAGGTCACGAGTAGCTCCGATAAATCAGATTAGTTCAGTGACGCTCTACTGGCCAGTTCTAAACCCTTGGATTTATACTGTGGTACCAGTATTAAGATCCGTAGAAGTCGAGAAATGATTAAACAGCTTTTGCAAAATTTGATTCCACGTCTGTAAACGTTGCAGAGCCAGGACCAATCTGTTTCTGGTGCAAACGGCAAAGCGTTTGTTGTGTTGTTGCAGGTCTGGGCGACATGGCGGTGTCCAACACCATTGGCAGTAATGTGTTTGACATTCTAGTGGGCCTGGGGGTTCCCTGGGCTTTGCAGACCATGTGCGTCAACTACGGCTCCGAGGTACAGGAAACCAAATCCACTGCTTCTCATTAGTAAAGGGTGAAGCGGAATAACTGACCTTTGTCACTTGCAGGTGATGATCAACAGTCGAGGGCTGCTGTACTCGGTGGTGCTGCTGCTGGGGTCCGTGGCCCTCACGGTGAGCAATAGTTAATCGAGGTGGTGCTACACTGGCGCCATTTCCAGGGAGACGTTTACCTTGTAAAATCATGTCCCCGCTTGGCTACTGTCACTGACTGAGCCAAAAGCAAAGTCTTGTGAGGGAATAGTTTGAAATCTCTCTTGCGCACATGATCATGTTAGATTGTTTTTGTTTTCCATGTGCAGGTTCTGGGGATCCACCTGAATAAGTGGAGGCTGGATGTGAAGCTGGGCGTCTACGTCCTGGTCCTGTACGCCGTTTTCCTCTGCTTCTCCATCATGATCGAGTACAACGTCTTCACCTTCGTCAACCTGCCCATGTGCATGGAGGAGTAGAGCACAGAAGCATGCCGCGGATACCAAAACCTCAGCACTTGCATAGCAGCCCAAATAATTTTTTTTCTTCATTAATACTGGACCTAACTGCAGAATCTTTATTTTTCTCCCTTGAAATCTTGTACATGTGATCCTTTAAGTTCCAAATATGACTGGAAAGGCCGCGCACTGTAAGAGCGGACTCCGTTGTGTGTCTAGTTGGTCCTCTCGACACAGTGCCAGTCCTCGATGCACATTACGTCAGGCGTTGCCTGTACCAGTACCATGTTCAGTTCCTCTGTTGCGCCTGTGAACCTTCTACCCATCTAGCATGCCTTTAGATGTTGGGGGAGCTCCAGAATCATAAGTGCCCCTGTTGATGGTCGGTGTGTGTTTTCAGTGTTCACTTGTAGATTTCCACACATTTTCCACAGCCTTTCCACAAACCAAATCAAAGTCTCTGATGGGGGGGAGAAAAGTCCTAGAATTAATTCAGAAGGGATTTACCAAGCTGTCCCAGCACCAACAAAGCCTCCGCTTCCTTGCCTCTTCCCCAAAGCGAGTAGGGCCTTGTCCTTGGCAGCTCCCCTCCTCCAGCCTCGACTCCCCTGGCATGGCTTCCGGCATCAGGGGGCAGATAGTGCTTGACTTCCCTCACCCTCGCACAACTCTTCTCGCACAAATCGGTTTTATTTTCGTAAAAAAAAAAAAGACCTTTTGTCGATAAATCGCAGTCCAGATCAGTTGACTGTAAAGGTGTTATGCATATGCAACACTGCACAATCTGAACTTTATGTAAAGTCTCTTGATTTTGTTTTTTAACCAAGGATTTGTCTTGGATGAAATGTGGACGTGAGCATGTTGCTTTGGGACTTTGCCTGTTTGGTTTAGTTTTTTTTCACCAAAACAAATTACACATGGAAAAGCTTTTGTAGTTTTGTGCTGCGAGGAGATTTGACCGCTCAGAGGGATGTTTGCTGGCAGCAGCGTCTTCACTCCAGTTTTTTTTTTCTTGTTACATTTGTCTCTCTGCACAACTAAAAAGAAAAACTGGCTCCAGGTGTTTGGGACACATCTATTTTTTCTTTTATCAGCATGGAGGTATTTGTCTGCTATGACGCCCTTTGGCCAGTAGGGGGTACTGCAGCCCTTCTGTTCAGGACAAGGGTGCCAGCCACAACTGTGTTATCAGGGAAATTTGGAAACGGACAGCTCCAAGAGGAGGCGCTGGTGATGGTGTCTTGATTTTTGAGTTACATGTAGATACTGCACTTTAACGGCCATCCTCTCATTCTCAATCAACTAGTGCTTCCTTCTGTGTGTGTGTGTGTGTGTGTGTGTGTTTTCAGTGTATATGTGCGTGTGCGCGCGAGGACGTGGTTTGTGTGCTGTATGTGCTCAGTACGGGCCCACGTTACTCCACATGTCTCGCACCGGGCTGTTGACTCCCAGAAAACAGGCTTGAACCCTGCTGACACCGCGAGCGCACCCGCCTCTGTCTGCAGTGCATGCTGGGACATTAAACACAGCTCCTCCCCAGCACCGGAAGATAGAAAAACTAAACCGAATTGATAAGGTTGAGGGCTTCTGGGCATCTCAATCCACTTTACAAAAATCGGCAGCTACGAGCTACACTGCAGTCCAGATGTTTCGACAACATGCAAAAATGCCTGTGGGGGGTCCACCAGGGAGGTGCCGAGACTGACACCAGAGCGAGTGGGGACTTGAACGTGTTTAAATTCTCCCTCTGCCATATTGTTGGCAGGAGGCACTTGTATATGCAATTTCACTGTAAAGCGTTGATGTGACGGAGGGCCCCTGTAAGATTGCCATATACAGGTGGGGGATCCCGTGGAGGTGGTGGTGTTGGTTTGTCTAGTAATACTTGATGTGTGAGCTCACAGTTGTGTTTGACAGCTGAGGAACTGATCTAGTTGGACAGACGTTGCTGGAACAGTGGCTGTGTGGGACGTCTGATTTCCTCGACTCCACACACTTGGTTTAGTTTTCTGTCCCCCCCCCCCCCCCCCCCCCTTGGCCCCTCCTGCACAAGGGCATTAACTCTCCACCGACCCTGACAGATGGGGCAGCAGGGGATGCGACAGAGATGGATGGGCTTCCCTCCACAGCCCTCCAGACTCCTCATGAACCTGGAGGAAGCAGACTTTAAGGAACAAAGAAAAAAAGCCTGGACCTCCTTTAAGCTGCTGCTCTACCAGAGTTTAAAACTGTTTACTGGCTGGAGGTGACCACGCGGGGTCAAAGACTCGACCACTCGCCCAGCTTCCTCCTCCTCGACCCTTTCAGCGGGTCTTCTGTACATACAGGACTTTCTTTGTTTTTTGTTTTGGAAGGCACGTTTGTACTGTGTCGGAGTCGCTGGTGTGGTCATGTCCTGGACTTGACGGGAAAAGGACAACTTGTTTTTCCTTTCACAGCGTCCACTGGTCTCACTGGTCGTCTATCGCGCCTCTTTGTTACTAAGTGACTTTTATTTTTTCGAAGGGGGTGAAAAGAAAAAATGCTTTCAGGCGACAAACTTGGTGCAACTCTGCATAAATCCAGATTGTATGGAAACCCAGTGTACAAAATAAACGCACACACGTTAGAAGACGCGTTAGAACGCAAGAGAGGGCCGGTATGTATTTCTTGATTGAATGCGACCCGATGCACTGTGAGCTCAATGTGATGTGACAGTTGTTCGTCCAGAATAATAGATGATGAAAAAATATATTTAATGTAAAGTTAGTTACTATCAAACATTACTGAGGACATCTGTATAACTTATGAATGTATTGTCTTGCTATACTGGACATATCCAACCAATGCATTTTACTGTAAAGCAATAATGTGAAGAAAAAAAAAATAAAATGGCAAAATAATTCCTGTACATCTGTCTGAGACGTTCTTGGATTGTGAAACACAAAATTAAATGAAGCCATTTGTACATGTATCCGTTGCTTGTGTGCTTTTTCTTTGACTCGTTAAAGACGTTCATGTGTGAAGGCAGCGAACTTTGCTGAGCTGTGCTAGTCCAGGTGCTGGGGCCGTTTCGGACGCGATGACTGAGGCGCATGTTTGCCCTGATCCCAAAGTCAAATCCCGTCATAGCGGCTCATGTGGTTTCGACAGGAGACGTTTAAGTGTAATAATGAGCCTTTAGATAACGTTAATAACTTGAACGTCCCCTCGTGGCTCCATTGCACCACTGCTGATTAAAGCGCGTTGCAAGAAAAGTGGCTTCTACTGCCTGAAAATCTCTGAACTATAATCCAACAGTATCTCTCTGGCTTGACTGCATCCATTCTTTCCAGCTCTGCTTCTCTTCAATACATAATTTAATGGTTGAGTAACACCATGCAACAGTACTTTTAATTTTAATGTGTGATTGAATAGCAAAGAAATCTCCTTGTGTTCGGTTGAAGCATCCCTGAAAGCAATATTTAATAGAAGAACTCCCACTTACGACTTTGCTGTAACAGTGGACTCTGACTCGAGTGGGGATTTATTTGACTCTCTACTTATCCAGACAGGGTGATTGCTTTTTATAGTGACACATAAGAGACTGAGGAGTCTGTTGAGCTGCAGGTGACGGAAATCTCACCTTCTGGATGCGCCTCCTTGCGCGCAGCACCAGCAGGGGGCAGTGTTGGAACAGAATCCATCCCTCAGCGACTGAGGCTGAAATAAAAATGGAGGAACTTCACCCAAGTGAATCAGTCTCTGTGTGATACAAAGTTTCAAATATCAAACTGTGACAAAGTCATACCATGGCTGGAATCAACCCCTCTATGTGATTTAATGAAGTGAATACACAGAACATAATTTGTCAATGATTAATGTCCGTATCCTTCATCGGGCAGCGAGACATGCAGCCATCTGGTGAGACCAGCTCGGCCCGAGCAGGCTACCACTGCTTCTCCCTAATGAGCCACCCTCTTGGCGATCGTGCTGCAGTTAACAAGCTTCTCTGTCAGGCGTGATCTTGTGCGCTGATGAATTCCCTCTCTAGCTCTAACAAGTCCGTTTGGGCAGCTACTGCATGTCTCCCGTGAACGGCGGCTGAGCTTCCCTCCACCGCTTGCTGTGCCACGTTTAGAGACAGGGCCCACGCATCCCGGCCTTGACATGTACTGCTCAGCACTATAATCTCGCTTTGAAAAGTTGTTTATCTGTTCACCCTCCACCCCCACAGCTCCAGTTTGGGGACATTTTCTTTGCTTGTTTGTGTCTTGCCGGTATTTTTGACACCACTGTGCTGTTTGGGTAAATTGCTGTGCTGCAGTGATGGATGGTGAGCAAACTGGGCTGCTGCTGTTTGCTGCAGTCCCTCATAAAGGCATCCTGTGCTGCTGAACACGAGGTGCTGCGGGTCGCCCCCGTGTCCTTAACCACCGGCTCCAGCTTCCTCTGACGCAAACTTTGACTCCTCGCACCCAAGCAACGATTGGTTTCTTATTTACATCTTGTATTTTCCATGTGGAGGGGTTTGATTCGAAAATATCACCTCTGAGATTTCTGTTCCCACCGAGGCAGGATGGAGGGAAATGGGATTTTGTTGTGGTGCTCACAGCAATGAAAAAAATACCTTTAAAAATTCAGCAGCGATGTCTTTCCAGAAACAATGTCCTAGTTATTCACTAACGCACAGAACATGCTTTGAATACAAACAGGAAAGACCTTCTATTTACAATTGTCTGTTTTATGTTATGTATGATGTCTTTTCATATTGTATTAGTATGTGTCTCCTGCCACTGGAAGAGGTTTGCTGGTGGATGTGGTGACACAGTCCAGGCTCCACCAACCGTCAGCAGGCTGACTTGCCACAATCCTAGATTGAGCTGGTAACAGTCGTGTCAGACGATGGAGTAGGAATCAAACCATAAACTCAGAGGACAACCAGCTGTTTTCACAACTAATAGCCCGACCTCCACCCCAGAGCAAACGCTGCTCTCATTTATGTTTATCTGTTGGCGACAGCTCCCACAGTCGGTTCCTCTGCGAACGGTGGCTGGGTGATTAATGAATGCTACACATGCTGTGCTGTTCTTATCTGTATATGAATATTAAGCAGTCACTCCAGGTAAAGGAGACGCATATCTCTGATAACACAAAAATCAACTAATGGTGACTCGCACACTGAGCCCTGAGTAAAGATCACTGGCTGCTGCTTTTGTCAGACTCATTACATGAACACATCGGCTTTGGAAGACGTCCAAGGTTTGCATTTATTGCAGCCTCACGCTCCGATTTAATCAAATCTAATTTTAAATTAACAGTAAAGCTGACTAATGCTTGTATTTCCGTAAAAACTCATAATTCACTGTGTTGTTTTCCATAATTAAAATGGGATCCTTCCTCATTTATTAGTGAATTATATTTTGTTAAACTTGTTAAATCAGTTCCACTTTTGCGTGTATGTGTGTGTACCGGGACTGCGAGTCATCTGTTTCAGCAGCCATAAAGAGATTTACAGTACAGTATGTGTGCTGGCTGTCCTCCATCCATCACTAGTAGCTGGAGGGCATCGCATCGCTCCCACACTTCTGCAGCCGTGAAGTCATGAAGAAGTATCTTCAGCAACAAGAACAATCCTTCAGCAGGCGGTGAGGCCTCTCAGGAGCCTTGATCTCCAGTAGTTGGATTAGAGAGACACTAAATCTGCAGTAACTACATGCCTGGGACACCTTCTCCGCCAATACCACCAAACAAAGACAGTTGTGTTCTGTATGTTTTCCTCTTTCATTAAAGTTATTGGCTTTTGTATAGCACATAGTAATTTCCAATAAAGGTGCAAATCAAGGAAGGAGTTAATATAAAAATTCCTGCTCACACAACAAAAGATCACTTCACTCTGGGCTTTACGTCAGTGATTCGTACTTCACAGCTCATCAGCTAAGGAATGTATTTCACAACTACTTCACACAGATGCATACACGAAAACAACATTTGCTCTTGGAAATGCAACGTGATGCCAGAGATCCACCGGCTATAAGATGCCAGTATTTGTTGTCCGCATCAAACGGACTTTAGCTGTTACTGCATCATGAAGAACAGGCCACATTACAGCATTAGAAAAGTTTTTATTTAAAACATATGGTGCAACCACACAGGGAATGGACTCAGAGACGAGTTGGTCTGAAATGTCTAGATAACCACCTGAGGAAACGCACGTCCAGGCCAAAGAGCGAGCACTTTAGCGGCGGTCCCTAACTTCAGCCTGTAATTACTCTGCGGGGTTGAGGTTTGGGCCTGTGCGTGTTTCACACGGGCTTCAACGGTGGATCGCGCCACTCAGGTAAAAAACATAATTTGTCTTGACTTGGATTTCACAGTAAATGTTCAGTGTTGTTGTCTGGCGTCAAACTGAGTGTGAAGGCAAAACGAGTCGTTAACCAGTCAAGTCTGCACAGCTACAGGTGTTTTCACTTATGTAGTTTAGCTGGAAACCAGGAGCTGCTGAAAACGTCTGCAGGTATAAAATAAGAAGTGGGTCAGACTCAAGGAGGGGATCATGTCATATTTTACTCCTAAACTAATTATGTGACCTTTACCTGTACATATGTGGGCAATTTAAACAGAAAGGCAACCAATTAAATCCTTGAAGCCAGGTAGGTCACTGATCCCAGAGCGTCCTTACACTGAATCGATCTTCCTGAGTCCCACGGCGTCAGCTAAATCCGCTCAGCGTCACTTGCTTCTCACTAACATTTAGCAGCGTTTCACGGGGCAGAAGATGGCCTTTTGTTGGCCGAGCCTCCAGTGGACAGTAAATACAGAGCTTTTTATGATAGAAGCACAGGCAGGGAGCGATTTCCATATAGATTGCAGTGTGCAGTGGGTAGTACAGTTGACGGGCTGTGTAGCCAGCAAAGTGATTACAGCATTAGATCAGCAGCATTCACTAACAAGTGTGAAGCAACTGAGTGGACAGACTCCTCCAAGTCAGCAAAAGCACCGGCGGTCACCAGAGAGTAAGGCAGGAAAACCGCCTTCATCTGATTGGCTCACATCTAATATTGCTGAGACTAAGTGCTTCAGGAAGTCATTGATACACAGTAAATCACAGCCAGAGGGAGAAAAAGCACTTTTACCAACTTCTTACATGGGGAGAGAGAGCACAATTACATTCCTGATGCGCAGGCCTGGTGATTTATGGATGAATCCCTCGCTCCGAGGGTCTCGAAAGGTGATCCGCTGCAGCAGCAGCCACAGGTAATTTATTCCATTCCTGAGTTTGCCATTTACTTTCTCCCCTTCAACCACTTGTGCTGACAAGATTTATTCAAACAATAGTGGCATTATGCTTTAAGCCTAACAATCCTCCAGACCACAGCAAAGATTTGGTATCAGTCACAAACATAATAGGGCCAATAACTTCCTCATACATGAGGCCATTTTTAATTAAATGTCGAACCGAGTTCTCTGTTGCATTTCTTTGAAAACCCATTTTGCTGAATCTGCTTCCAGACAGCACAGGAGAGGTTTAATAATGGGAGCTGCTGCAGAGAGCCGAGCAGCCGTCTCTTATGCTGCCGCCGCCAACTGTTGCGTCCTTGGGCCTATTAAAATATGATATAGGTGTCATTCCAACATGTAGAGCTGTTGCCTATTTGCATTCAACAAATCAATTTGCTGTGCGGAGCAAATAGAATTTCTTTTAATCCACTCGTTTATGTTCCACGGTGCCAAACTTACATTAACCGCTGGCCGCGCTAACAAAGATGCTCCGGATGTGACAGCAGCATACGGCCGCACCAATTTGAGGGATTATTTACTGGGGAGCACGGGTTTTCCTGTGGGTGATGGATGGCTGTAACGCGATGTTTGCGCTAATACGGAGAACATTAACACAGACGAAGGGAAAAGACACACGGCTCCCTCACGCTCGTGTAGTAATGAAACTGTGACGCCCTGTTGTTTGAGTTTATCTCAGTGATTGGGTCTTTGTTTTTTATTTCAGCAAAAGAAAACTCTGAAAATGTGGAAAATACTAACACCACACACACAAACACTGAAACAATGCACCAGCAGAGCAAATTATCTGGAGTTTAAACCAAACTGCATCAACCAAATCATTCACATTTATGAAGTACAGTTCCAGAAGCACTGGAGAAGTTGAGTGAGATGATTGTTTTGTGCTTTTCTCCACAGTGAAATCAGCGCTGCCATAACTTTCCTCCTCTCTGTGCCGTGATCCAACGGGACACGTTTTTGAAGGTGAGGTGTTTGATTAATTTTCAGTGTTTTCACTCCGTAGTAGAGCTCCAAGACTAGCAAAGCTAAATCAACTTTTTGACGTTTTTGTTTCAATTGCTTAATTTGCTTTTTGTGGAAAGAGGTGCTTCAAAAATCAAAAAATACATCTAATACATTCAACAATCGGGGACGTGCCTTCAACCAGTACTTTGTTTGCTCTAACATCTTGAGCGGTGCCACATTTCATCTAGTTATTCTTTTTGACTTTGCATTGCTGTATTATGTACATGTATGATTAGTTAGTCGTCGCTGGAAGGCAGGAACGAAACAGAAAACAGAACCAAACTCGTCCGGTTTGATAAACCTTGTGACTTGTTCGATGAGCTTGATGCAACCAAACGCTGGACTGTGTGTTCATTTAACTTATTTAAGTTATTTTTACATATTTTGTAAACAGCAAAACAAAGTTTCTACTTAGTAAGCAAACAGCAAACTGCAACTTGGAGAGCGGTTTGCCAGGCAAGCACAATACCTGAACATAAATAAAAATGTAATGAGGCTGTTGTAACGGCCGTCTTTGCTTTGTTAGGACGAACCAACACAACCTCACTGCAGCTTTATCCATATAGATGGAGTCGAGATTTTATTAATTTCTAAAAGTGTTCGGTTGTGGCAGTCAGGTCAGTGCTCAAGTGGCTCAAGTGATGACACCTGCAAGAGAAATGTGAATAAAACTATCGTGGTCTGGCCCCAAACGATGCTTCTGCAATGCAAAGGCAAACCTCCATCCGTCTGCTGCGTGTCTTTCTGTTGCTCTGCCCTCATGGTCGCTGTTAATGCACTGGATCTGTTCAGAGACTGCGCGTGTGCGTCTGCGGGCTGAGATCAGGCGCTAACCTTCGTTTATCTGACGGCGGTGAAGTGACTTTCTGAATGTGGGAGAGTTGTCCGCCTCCGCATAGGTCACTTCATGAAAACCTCTCTGGAAACACGGTTCATCAGCGGCAAAAGTTGGGCTTGATAACTGATAGAGGGTCCGCGCCGAAAAGATTAGTGGTAACAGAACAAAAAAAGCAAGTGGGCGTTGATAATGAGAGCTGGGAGCGCAACAGAGGAACCATTTGACAAAAGCTTCATACATTTTGATCACATTTTAAAGATAAATTCATCGCTTGCTGCAGCCTGAGGGGGAGGAAGTGAACGCAGAAGTCCAGGAGGAGGCTGCTCAGCCTAAATATTTATGCGTTGTGGGGATTCTCCCATGGAAACATGACAGAGATGGCTTTGCAGTCATGGTGCACTTTTCCAACAACAACTCAAAAGAAATGCTAAAAAGGAAAATAGAGTTAAATCACAATAACAACGTGAAAGAAAGCTGCTTTCATGTTGTTCTTTTATTTATACTTTTATTAAAACGTCATTGGCCTCCAAGAAGTAAAGAATGTACATAATCATAATAAACTGAATAATATCAGAAAATGCATTTTCTGTTTGTTAGACTATAATAATCATTTTCTTTTGCCATTTATTCACTGAGGCGTCTGGACTCTTTGATTTCAAGGCTTAAGATAGTTTTAGAGGAATGTGCAGTACAGGAAACGAAAAGCATCTTCTCCCCATCGTGTTTTTTAATTATTTTTTTTTCTGACATCATGAAATGTTTTGTCTCATTTGCAATTCAGCGAACAGGAACAGCTCACATCTCTTCCAAAACAAGTCACAATGTAACCTGCACCTCCTGCGGTGAACAACGCACACTTTCCAGCATACTCTACGTACTCACAGTCTATTGTGCGTGCACATAATCCCGTGCGCACGCACAGTAAAACACACGCTTGAACGCCTGCAGTGGATGCTGTGGTGCTGACCTATGGTGCTTTAATCAGACCTTTGGCCGTAAAGCGTCGCACTGACGGAGGCAGCAGCTCTCACAGAGCCAATTTCTCAGCAGTACACAAAGAAAAGCATTCGTCGTCCACCAATCGTGCTCCAGTTCAGTACAGATATCCCCTCACGCCTGACCCTGGCCTCTCTCCGCCTCTCCTCTCCATCAGTACTTCACGCTGAGCGCTATGTCCTTTTGTGCTGGAATTCAAAAGAAATGCCACAGATGCACTGTCGAAAAAGTGACCTTTAAAAAATACAAGATACTCACCGAGGGAGGACCAGCTGTCCATTTTACACAACATAATGTCACCGGGCCGCGTGTGGAGATTGTCTCTAGTAAAGTTTGAACCTTTAAAACATTTGAAATAATTAAAAAGACAATAGCACAATAAAAAGTTTCGACTTTGCGTAGATGTTTGAAGTCTGCACACTGCACTCAGTCAAGTGTAGGTTTACAGTCGGTTCTGACAGGCAGGTGATGCTGAAAATCTCTTTTATGGTTTCACAGTAGTTTGTGTGGGCTTGACAAGAGCAGACTCTGGTCCTGTCATGCAGCTGATGTCTCTGTCTTCTCCATGCCTGGAGCTTTCGTAATAAAAGCGGACCGTTTCGAATGGTGGTGGTTTCCAGCTCTTGGCGGTCATGTGTCGATGACATCCTGTGCCGGCGAAGGTTCGTGCGGTAAACTCGTAGCGTTGGGCAGCGGCTGCGTGTGAGTGACCGAGTTCTGCTGCAGCTCTAGCGCCATGGCGTTCTGCGGGTGGGGGAACTCCTTCACCTGCTTGCGGTACTCCAGGAAGGTGGACGCCTTGGTGGCAATAGCCACCACGTTCTTGCCAACGAAGATGGTGGAGACACGGCTGTCCTGAAACAGCACCATGTTCACGCCACGTATAAGGATTGTGACCACGTTTATGGTGACTAGGCTCAGAACTGGGTACAGCATCATCTTCTGGGGGGACATGTGCTCCCCTTGCATGCTGATTTCACTTAGTGACACACAGGGCAGGATGAGCAGCAGGATGTAACAGTAGAAGAACATCAGGCCCTCAGCCCAGATGGGCAGGCCTGTTCGCTGTGGCTCCCACAGGTTAGCTTGGATATCCAGTAGGTCCAGTAGATCCAGAGCCACCCAGAACAGACGACTCCTCATGTCCTCTTTCTTTCGGAAAGTTCTGACATATTCCATACTATCCAGAGCCACTAGAACCAAGTATAAGCCAGGCACGCACACGGATAGTAATAAGGTCAAAGCTTTCCGTGCCACTGTCTCCAGACTCTTCCTGTCAGCTTTGCAATTCTGGAAGACAAAGTAGAGTTTGATCTCCAGCACAAAGATGTAGAGAAACCAGAGGATCATGGCGTACCCTCGGCGGGCGGTGCGCACCTCGGCGCCGACCCACACTGCGACGTACCGCAGCACGATGAGGAAGCATACGTCCCCTACCAGCACTATAATACACACTCCAATCTTCCTCGGACCCTGGTTTTGCTCCACCAGGTAGGCGTCCATGAAGGCCATGCTGGTCATGATGACGATGGTGGTCAGGCACACGTGGCGTTTGTCTGGGGGTGGCAACACCATGGTGAGGGCACCTGCTGGCTCTCACGGTCACACCAGGGTTTTCCAAGTTAAAAGTCCAACGCGGTGCTGGGTCCGCTCCGAGCGTTGGACGATGGAGGGGAAAGTTTAGCTCACCTACAGCGCTGGGTATTGAAATACTGCTGTGCGCCTTCACTAGCAGCCCATTGAGGAGGGTGGTTGTTGCAGCACAGAAGCAGAGCGCTGAGTGCAGTCGGCGCGGAGATGCTGGCTGCTGATTGCTCTCAGACCATGTGAAAACAGTAGCATCACCTCGTTACTCAGCGCACTTCCATTGATTCAGCTCTACCCCTGAGCAGCAGCTACACCAACAGCTCTACAGCTGACATACCATGATGGATAGTAATCCACGCACAGTTAAACGAAGGATCCTCTCTAAGCGCGGCCTCGGTCTAATGGACATGTGATTCGATTGCGGGATACGGTGCGGTAGTGCAGAAATGTTTATGGAGGTGTTTATTTTTGGATGGGACGGTGCAGGAAGCCAGATTGTAGCTTGCCCACATATGCACGTCTTTGCCTGTGCTGCCGCTCTGCATGTGTGAGGGATTCCTCTTTGGATACGCCTGCCGACGGTGGCGCAGTGTGTGTGGCTCCTTGCAATCCTGCAAAAGAGAGGAGAGGAGTCTGCAGTGGCCAGAGGCCCCCAGCCGCCATAAATCACAGAGACGGCAGGTCAGCGGCCCATGAGGCCTTGCGTCCGACGCCAGCTTCTCCAGGGGGAGGCTCTTACACTGGGCTGAAGATCCATCCTCCCCCCTCTTCTCCTGCCACGTGCCAGCCGCTCCACAGCCTAGAAAAGGGAGAAATAAAGACGAGAAGAGGGGGAGGGCGGAAGAGACAGAGAAAGAAACCTGTCAGCACTACTGGGCCATATAACACAGTTTTCATTGCCAACGGCTTGCACGTATGAGGAGCCAAGTAATGTGTCAGCTTGGCTCAAATGTGGCCTGTTTTCCTATTGATGGGACAGGACATAATGAACGTTTTACAGTAGGAATGCTTCAGGATGTCATTAGCTCTCGATTGTCTGTCACAGACATCTGGACGTACGGCTTAATATGCTCCAGTAGTAATGTTATTACATTCGGCATCTTCAGGGCCACTGGTTTAATTCTAGGACTTAAATTAATAGTGGATTGTAGAAACCAATTTTAAAATCTCATATAGTAACTAACTGCTGCTCACCTCGGCTTCTTTTGTGTGATTACATTTTCTTCGTATGAAAGGCTACGCGTTGAAATGAATGGCAAAGGGCTGTGCCTGCAGACAACATGGGTCTGTTTGGCGCCGTAGTCGGCACCGTGTGCGCGGGGACCTGCTAACATTCGCTACGCTCGCAGCAAACTAAATCAAATCCTGTATAGTAACTACTCTGCGTCTCCTTCCTGCCTGATCAGTGTCAAGGATGGATTCGGTCCTTCTATGCTGAATTACAGCTAGTTCAAGCTTTATTTATAGCGAACAGTCCAGGTAGGTTCACAGCACTGACAAAAAATAACAATGAATAGAGAACAGGGATGCCGAGCGCTTCGCTTGCCAGCAGGAACTCGCCTTGTGCACTGACTTCATCAGTAAACAACACAGCGTGTCTCAATATTAACACGCAGAGACAAAACGAGTTTGGTAAAATAGAAAAATGCGCTAACTGAGCAGAAACGTCTCCTTCGCTTCAGGTTCGTTTAGCTTCAGCAAAAACGGGAATTTACCTGTCGCTCAGTTTTGTTGATTGTGTCTGAACACGAGAAAACGACTGCGACTGTTCGTTCAGATCGTTCAGAGCACTGTCGGTGTTGAAATACACTTCGCTAAACTAAATTGGTTTGCCAGAGCAGAAACGGCTGTAATGTTGTCATACGTTCCACTGTTCTTAGCGAAACTGCGACCAGGGCTTTGACAGCCATCGTTGTCCTTAAGCCACTCATTTGGTGACGTGTTGGCCGTTTGCGCTCAGGCTTTGCAGGCTGAGCTCCTGAGGAGATTTAGAGACATTTAAACATGCTAAAAAACAGGCCCTGCTTTGTGCTAAATAGGCGTTTGCTGCAAAATGTTTTTCTCCAAACTACCATCACCCTTGAAAACCATGCGCTGCACACCCATAAAGGTTACACGCAAACTATCAGAGCGTTGAAAGAATTTGGATTCACGCTCTGTGCACTGTCGACGCCGAGTGTTCAAATGTTGCA
This sequence comes from Macropodus opercularis, assembly GCA_030770545.1. Lineage (NCBI taxonomy): Eukaryota > Metazoa > Chordata > Actinopteri > Anabantiformes > Osphronemidae > Macropodus > Macropodus opercularis. The sequence continues at coordinate 3,592,909 of CM061112.1, forward strand.
TCAAAAACACAGATCAGATCAAGGGCTGTCAGTGGAAGCGTGGTTGTGAGGAGAGCGTGGCATCCGAACGAGGCTCATTTGTAATCCAGGCATGGATTAGAATGTTTAAAACCCATTATGTAGAACAGTGGCTAAGTAAGAGATTAAATTCATAAAATGGTGATTAATTGACTGATTAGCAAAATGCTGTAGATCATTAACATGCTATAAGGAAGACTGCTTCCACATATACAGTACATCATTTAAAATGGCATTAATTATCAGGAAAGGGGTTGAGATTGTTTCCCTAATGAACGGATTACCGGCGGCGTGATAATATGAGGGTGTTAAATTGGATGGTTTGACCTCCCAGGAATTATGACTCCACGTTTCGCGGCTGCTTGGGTGCTCTGTGAAGTACAGGAAGCTGAAACTATTACAAATGTCCGGAGATGTGAAATGAAATGGAAATCCCAGCAGACGAGGTGCAGGGGTGGTCATCTGCCTCGGCCGGTTGGAGTGAGGGCAGAGAGTCGTTCTGGTTGTGCCGTGTGCGAGGGAGGCGCTGGTGAGACGTCAGACTGAGGATGAGCTCAGGGTAGAAAAAAGCCTGAACTAAATGTGTGTTTATGCGGTTTGACGGCTGTGACGACGTTATTTCATCCACGCTTGTCTCCGTCATTCTCTGTAAGAGCAGCAGACCTCTGTGTCCTGCATGCTGTAAATGTTTCAGCGCTCCTTATAATGTACGCTTCAATTACAGCGTATTAATTATGGCGGTGCTATAAATAGGCGACATGGAGGGCTGTGAACTGGCAGAGCAACATTTCTTCTCAGAGGGAGGCTGTTATTGTGTCTGTGGCCCGAGCCATTATCGCTCTAAACAGTTAGAGCTTCCTTGTCAGGCGGTTACATTAGCTGTTAGCCTCCTTGACTGGTCACAGGCTCCCACATGGATCACAACGAGGACAAATGTCGGGCCAGCCAGTGGCATTAATGCTGTAATGGTTCTTTGTGAGTCTGCCCGGGCCAAACAACAAAACAGCAGCCTTCCGTGTTGTAATGTGTGAAAAAATCCAAAGCATTCAAGCGTTGCTGTTTGCAGGTGCTGCCGTTTCCCTTTCAAGCCCTGACTTAACTTAATTACCGTGTTCTGCGTTAGCCTGATGTTTGTCTTCTCCGACATTGGGCTCAGCGCTTCCGGATTGTGCACCTTTCAAGTTGTTCTGACGCTTCATTCGCCTTGTGAAGGCTGTGAGCTAGTAGTTGTTTACAGCAACAAAATCATTTCATCCTGCAACTGTAGAAGCTATGGTCTGTTACCTGTGGGCTTCAAAGAAACAGAGATGTTTATGCTTTGGGTAGCACAATTGTTATGCATTGAATGCATCACATTATATCCCCAGCTCTGCTTTTTTTCTGCAGGCTTCCTCTCTGATCGAATGTTTACGTCAGTGAGTGGGACGGTGCAGCTCTCCAGAGCGATCCGTTTTGTCCGTTTTGTGTCAGGTTGTCTTCATTAGGGCCAGAACGAGACCCATATGTTGTCCTGGCTGCCAGCCATCTCCATCATCTCACCAGGTGTTCTGTGCCTTTCTTTGTGTTACAGTCAGCGCTTGGATAGTTTTGGAGAGAGGTGGCAGATTGCCTTGAATTTACTGAAGAGCTCAGCCGAACAAACGCTAGGACTTGAACGAAAAGCGGCCTCACGCGAGCACGTGTGGAAGTTCTGCTCGCTGACAGGATGGGGATCTGCAGGTCACGTCCTTATCTCATCTTTCACAGCCTGATGAGGTTCGCTCAGCACACACTGCTAACGTACGTCCTGTTCTGAATAGAGCATCAGACGGTTTTAAATCCCCCAAATACATATTAAGACGTGTCTCGCATCCCCTGCTGGGATCGATAACCGTCCCGGCTGCATTTAGAGACGTCTTTAAGGTTCATTCTCTAATTCGTTAACCCGCCAGGCTCACAGGGCAGAGCCTCGCCTGTATTTTACTTCTCAAGGCTACTGAACGTACTAGATCACAGTTGCGTGTATTCACAGCTATTGTGCATTTATGGCAGATTGTGTGTTACTTGCATGTACTGCTCTTAGACTCTTCATCTCTGGGTGTTACGCCTGTTTCCACCCATGGCTGATCTGTATGCAGGTCGTCTGTGCTTTTAAATAGCTGTCGGTGTTGATGAGATGCTGCTGAAGTCAGTCACGCTCTCTACATGACGGGACGTATAGCTGTGGCGCGGGGTCGGCCACCTTTATAAGCGCTGTGTAGGGTTCGATGTTGAAAGCAGCTCGAGTGCTTCCCTCCAACTCGGCCTTGAGCAGCAGAGGCAGGAGCCTTTTCAACATGATAGACGTGTCTTTTTCTCCTCTGCCAGCTCTCAAACGGCCATAATGTGCGCGGCGTCAATCAAAGCGTATTCTTTATTCACAAAGCTGGGGAGAGGATCAAAGGCGTCGTGCCACACTGAGTCATCTTTAGCCTCCTGACATCCCACCCGGCTGTTAGTCACACGAGACTGGACTCTTTCGAATCGTTCCTCCAAAAAAAAAAAAAACATGTTCAGGTGATATTTATTTCACATCGCGTTTAATTAGGGCTGTTTTCAAAGTTACTCCGCTGCACTGGTCTCTCTGCAGAGCTCCTGCTACTCTTCTGTTAGCTTTCGTAACTCAATGCAATCTTTCATTGATGCTTTCTTTCATGTGCGTTTCTGAACAAGCGAGTCCTGGGGTTTAACATTCACACTCTAGCATCAGTGAATATGTGCCGCTGCTTCCACTCTGTTCAATTTTAAGACCTTTACTTATTCATTTGACCAAACTATCAATAATTGATTGGCTGAGTTGCACTTGCTTCTCTATAAGACTTTATGTTTATCATCCACTGTCTAAATTGTCCTGCTATATTAGTTTTTTAATTCATTTTTCTCCACTGTAGTTTTGTAGCCTGTCACTCAAGCTGATGACATTTACCACACACTTGTTTTTGGCTTGTGGAAAAATTGCGTCTTTACTGGAGTTCAATCTGACAAAGTCAAAGAAAAATTGTTCTTTCCTGACAAATAAAATGCTATTTTTGGCCGACTGCTGAACAAGGCTTTAATGTAAGGCTGTATTAATGGAATGTCACTGAATTTGACTGAGGTACACGTTCTGGTTTTACCTAAACGTTACTCACTAGACTATATCACACCTGTAAATGTAAATAATCGCTGCATCATGCGCAGCACAGAAAGCTAAACCTTTCCCCCGTCTCAGTGGTATTTGTGCTCTTGCTTCTGGCCAGAAGAAGAACACGTGCAACTCAATCGCTCCTTTTAGCTCGGCTTTGGTCGCCACCACCTCCTTTAAAGCAAGCACAGATAACTTAAAGATGCAGAAAAATATTGGTGGAATCCTCTCTGAAAAAATAAGCATAAAAACACACCAGTGGTGCACGGCCATGTGTAAATCCCAGCTGCCTGGTCCTGAGCTATTGGTTTTAGGACTTAAACCCAAGTAATAACCATTAGAACTGTGTGAATAATTAAGTTTGGCTTCCTTCTAATCCTGTATGTGGAGAAAACACACCTTCAAGCACATGCTGTACTGTAACTACCCCTCACAATGATAATTGTATTGTCCCTTCAAGTGGTTCTTTCATTTTTTAAAAGAGCCCAAAGTGTCGCAGTGATTAGCATTAGCCCTCATCTTTGAACACACAAAGCCTCTGCGCCATGGTAACAACACTGTTCCACTGCTCTGGCTCCCATGGTTCGGCCATGTGATACCAGCTCTCACGTTCATTTCTCTAATAAATAATTGGTGTGCGATCAGCCAGGTTTTATCCACTGGTTTTACCGAGAGATCGGTTTAATCTTTGTGTCAATACTCCCCTCTTAATGCCGCGCAGTTCCTCCTGCTGCGCTCACTGTCGCCATTTCTAATCTGTTCACCCTAAGGGAGGCGTCATGCATACTTCATTCCTGTCACGCTCCCTTTTGTTGCTCTCCATCCCACTTGAGGGCAAAATAACTTCCCAAAGACATCAAAACCTCACAGCTTGTATTGGGCACTCATTCCTGTTTTGGAAGTAGCAGCTGGAAACATAGCGAACATTCTACCTTATTTCTATGTCAGATGACAATTACAGCAAATAGCTGGGAATGAGAGAGAGAACGAGGGATTGATGCAAAGAGCGAAAGCTACTGTCCACGTGATTGAATAAAAGGCAGAAGAGATATGACACAGGGAGGATTTGAAGTGCTGCTAATGAACTGGGAGTTAAAATGGATGGAGTTGCAGAGGAAACAGATTTAAATATCACCAGTGAGGGATTTATGATGAGAAAAAAAACAGGCGAGAGAAGCAAAAGAAGTGATTTTTTTTTCCAAGTGGCTGAATCTTATATTCAGTGTATAAAAACTTATTTTCCATGGAGGAAGTGAAGAAAATCTATTCATTATGTGAGAAATGTTCTCTGTTTCAAGGGTGATGGCTTTTTAAGACGGAACGCAAGATCATTTACCTTAAGTGGAGGCGTTTGGCAGCGAACAAGCGTCGTTGTCAGACTCTCTTCATGTGCTTTCTGTTACATCAGTGAGGTGAAGTCGCGCATTTGACAAAACGCTGCAGAACTTTGAACGTGTCTCAGTGGGCAGAGTGTTTGCTGAAGGCGACACCTGCTTTGTATGATAATGAAATGGAAAACAATATTTCACTCAGGATTAGACGCTTGTTTGCCGTGCGGCTTGCCGAGGACTGTCTGCTTTCTTGGCATCCTCGTCCTTCTGCGGAGGTGCGGTTGGATGTGTCTGCAAAGGTTAAAAATGCTGAGCACGACTGTGTGAAGCGTTTATGAAATTTATATTTACTTCACCGCGGACAAAATAATTGTACGACGGCAGTTTGACTACTGATTGTTGTTGCCATCCTGCTGTGAATCATACTATTCTTTTCCAGCGAACCTTATTAAAAGTGCCGCGTGGGAAGGCTTTACTAGCAGTTGGACTGTGTCACTGTGAACAGACTGTCATGTGGATGTGGATGTGCTCAGGAGTCTGCACTTTATGGTGGGAAATTGATGCTGATGGGATAATTTGGCTGTGTTGCATTTATGAGGCACTGGTTGTTCAGCTCTCGCACATATTGTATAAAATTACACGACTGTGGGGCAGTTTACTTGGAAAAATCACGTACTGACGATTCCTTACACAGAAAGAGCAGGCTTCACATGCGGCACCGGTACATTAAGCTAACAAGCAGAAAGCATCACGTCAATAAAATTTACTTCATAGTTAGTAGAAACCTTCCCCCACCCTCTGCCTGCTGTGACACACTAAACAAACCCAGACCTCTCTCTGTACACGTGGAGGCTAAGTGACTTTAAATAACCCCCAAGCCCACAGGCTCAATTCGGCTTTATTTATTTATATGCTGTAGCGCCACATCATAATAAAAATTTCTCAAGGCTACATGTTCTTTCACAACAAAAGAAACGGAGCGACTGGCTAACGAGCAGGCAGCCTGGTTGGGTCTGTTCTGATCATCAGCAGATAGCTTGGCCCCTGCGACTTCACAGTGAAGCTGTTGTTTCACATGCCCTCCAACTCCAAACAAAACCCAGGTGCTTCCTGAATGCAGCCTTTCCAGCGCATAGCAAGCCGGCGTGTTTATAATGCAGCCCTGCAGTTACTGGGAGACATATTTCGCCTTTTTTTGGGGATGCTAACTGCCTCCCAGTCCATGTTTTCCTGCTCATGAAATTCAACAACCCTCCCACGAGGCTCTGTGTGAGATGGCAAACAAACCAAGAAGTGAAGGAGCATCACTGGGGGTCGTGGCTGTGATGTAAAGGGTCAATTTCAAATTAAAACGCTAATGTGATGCCGACTTCCTGCAGTTCTACTGTTCTTGCGCGCCACCAGCTGATCTGACCAGGTCTCAGGACTGTGTGGGTCTGAGCTACTATTTGTCGATTTTATGCTGAAAACAGGTGAGATCAGCCAGAAAAATTGTGCAAAACCTGCCTGGTTACTTAAACATGTGCCCAGTAACAGGCGAAGAAGAAAATCAGTGAGTGAAACAAAAACTTGTTTGACTTGTGGACTAACAACAAAAGGGGTGTTTAATTTTTTACAAAAGTGGCTTATGGCTAAAGAAGACTATCAGGCCATAACCTGCAGCATCTTGTGAAGATTGGATCAGCACAGGGACCCAAAAGCCAGAGGTTTGTTTCTGGATCCCTGTGCTGATCTAAGGTTTGATTGTGGCAAACCAATGCAATGTAAAATGCAATTTGTGACAGTAAGTTTCCTGGCACCACTGCTGCAGGAGGCTAATGCAATGAGGAGGACAGTGTTTGAGAGTAATGATCTGTGGTAGGTGGCAGTGTGTTCGGCCACTGTGTGCACTAAAAGCCAATAGCAGGAAATATAAATGTCTAAATCGAAAACCGATCATTAGGGATGGGAATATAAAAATATAACGACGGCAGTATTTAAAATGAATACAGCAATGATGCGCATCCAGTGCTTTGCTTCCACGTCCGCCACCACCATGAAATGTGACTTAAATCTGAAATGCATCCACGTCTGCCAGACAAACCTCCTCAACGTTGTTCTTCGTATAAAGGTGGATAATCACGTTCGCGTGTAAAGGCTGTGATGCTTGAACTGACTGAACAGCGATGTGACGCCTGTGTGAGACTGATTTGAGATACATTCGATATTTTGGAACATAATGAAGAAGTTGTTGTTGTTGGAAAATAGTTTTAGTCTGATTTAGTATAATATTGGAGATTTTGAGGCTGTCTATTTTTCTCTAACGATTCTTTAGCTATATTTATCTGAGCTACACGTCCTCAGGGCACCTCCTTTCTTCTTCCAAACACACCTCAGGTCACTGAGGCCAACAAAGTCCAACTTTTTCTCATTCGACCCTAAAACTTTCTTCCAGGTGCTTTTTCCCTCCGTGTGCTCACCTGATCGACTCTTTCCCGTTTCTTTGAGCTGGAGCTGCTTTAGTCTGTGTTCATGTGAAACGCGCAGACCTGTTGGTTTCAACCAGCAACCCTTCAGCTAAAGGCTTGTTTGTTTCTTCTGACTAGTGGCTGCACATCACGGTAGCTTGAGTTTATTTATAGATGTACAAACTGATGATCTTGGAATCTGCAGTTGTTGAGACAAGACCCCAAATGGTGTGAATCTACCGTCTTCCTTCTCAGATCTGCGCTAAGCTCCCTGGATTTGTGCCGCTTGTGGTTTATCCAATGAGTGTCATCAGAATGTTAGTTTTGTTCCATCTAATCCTGCTTAAATCACATTGTGAACATTGAACTGATTGAAACAGTGATGGCGAAAATATGGTTCCATCCTTTCTTAAGGTGCCAGATGAAGCTTGGGGAGTTGTTTTGAGCTGAAAAGTCAATCTGATCAATCGGCCAAGCGCTGTCAGCCTTTTTAAATGAGAACAGCCTCCATCTGTGGAAGGACACACACACCTGAGGCAAGCCTGCACCTTTGGAAGCAACAGAGTGTAGAAGAATTAAAAAAACAGCAATTTGCTGTCTTTCCTTCAGGACGTGCTCTGTGTTTCCAAATGTGTTTCTGCCTTTGGGCTGTGCTGCCGCCTTTATTAACAGATTAAAAGCTAAGAAGTAATTGAGAATTAGCAATTCATCAAAAAGTTATTGGCGGTTTGGTCTCGCCAAAATGCGTCTAAAATCATTCAGGCTACTCGCTTCCATTTTTGCAGCTCAGAGAGAGAGTCGGTGGAAATCGTCTGCCGCCTGCTACCGCAGGATTTCTCTTGGCTTTGTAATGTCCTCTGACAGAAGCTGAGCCCTCTTTAACTGCCTCCTACATTGACACGCAATTTGGTTTTTGCTAATTATAGGGTACAGCGGTCATAAATTATTCTCCGCTCCTTAGCTCTCCCTCACCCGCTCTCCTTCTCCACGCACACACACCCTCAGTTACCATACAAACAAAATTACCCATCTGCTGATTTTCACACTGGGGCTGAATGCCGCGTACAGTGGGACGCTGAAGCCTGAAGCCGAGGGAGAGAGCAGAGGAAGCGGGCAGGGAAAATCCAGCAGATCCAGCATCGCTCCCCTGCTGTTAAAGGCCATTCATAAATACTCAGCCTTCACTCTGCCTCACAGTCGCACGTTCCACGAGGCTCCAGTGCCTCCATCACCAGCAACGCTTCAAACGATCACAACACAGGAAGATGGAAACGTAGAATGCATTGTGACAGGAGGGGGAGGAGGAGAAAAGAAAAGCCAGAAAAGTATCCGAGTGGATGTGGTGTTTGGGACAATACGTTTACACACAGTGAATGAGGGAGGCTCATCAGAACCTTTTAATATAGGCTCTTCAGTACGACTCCACTAACAGACTGTTGCCAGCCAGGGTCATGTTTCCAGATGGTCGGTCTGGCTCTTTCCTACTGTTTACGTTCCCTCCGCTCGGTCCGGTCGAGGCTAAGACGAGTCACGAGCAGGACAAAGTTGGAAAAGCTACTGCTTCGTCCCCAAAAGGCGTCTGCACAAGTCTAAAGCTGCGAGGAGTAACAGATGGGTGACAAACGAAAAGGCAGGCATGAAGAATACACATCCTCTTTGTTCTTCTCGCCGAGTATCCACGAGGGGGAAATGCTCCAATTCTCCCATTTCTCTCCTTGAGTGAACTTGCGTATCTCTCCCGTTCCCACGCTGCTCCAGCCTCCTTTTCTCCCTTCACATCCTCGCTGTCCTGGTTTCTTCCTTATTTCACAGCCCCTGTTTGACCTGCGCTACGGGGGATACGACTCTGCCCACACACAAACATACATTGCTAACAATCTCCTCCCGCTCCCTCGTATGCAGCACGCACCTCGCTCAAGGTCACTTATTCAGGTCTGAGCTCCCGCTGCTCGTGTTTACATAGCAGAGAGTCGGAAGGACAAGTGCTGGGAATCAGAATGGTTCCCTGCACACTGTGCTGCCTTCGTTGTATAATGACTTAAAAGAGTAATGCTCAGAGGAGATACTGTAGAGGAGCCGGCTATGGCTTATTTAACAGAGCATGTTAAAGCCAAATTCCTTTGTTGCTGAGGCGACCGGTCTCCTGGCAGAGACTGGGGTGTGATATTGAAGAGCAGGGCCGTAATGAAGACCTGGTTCCCTGGAGAGACAACACTCGTGGTCAGTTTCACAGACATGGATTACGCCTGCTTCTAGGCTAATTTGCTTTTTCAGCGGACATCTCTGTTGAGAAATCTCTTTAGTAGGATACTGTGTGTAACCGGCCCCTTGTGTCTCGCTCCTGATTTTTTTTTTTCCAGTTCAGCTGTCTGCCCTTTCTCTTTCCGTCTTGCTAAAAGCCTCGGACGACCACGGCCTCCCCACAGCCCCGCTGCGACTACGACTCGAGATTTAAGACTCTAGCAGATAGCACAAGTTGTGCGGCTCAGGCTTATTCATCACATTAAATATCCCTTAGCCTTCTGCTCCCCCTGTGTAGATTATTCAAATGACGGCTCCCTCATATTTGGAATTGGGTTGTAGACGTATCGGCTCATCAATCGTCTCCATGCGACACAACACCCACCAGCTGCAAGAACTCCTGTGATATATGCCTTTGTGTGTCATAATGTACTATTATTCCATTTGAACATGCTTGTGGGTGCTGTGTCTGTGTCAGAGACCCAGATTAGAGTCATAAAACTTGGTGCTGTGGTGATGTGACATTTCGCCCGGGCTGTAAAATCCTACTGTCACACGGTAAGTTTACAGCCTGCGGTAAGAGCAGTGAGTCAGGCGTGTGCAGGCTAATGGCATGTTAGATGTGTACACACACTGGACGCGCGTGCGTGTGTGTTGCTGTTTGCATCCGCGTTTGTCCAGTGCACTTAAACTCATCCTCGGGTGATGTCTGGATTTATACATGCACTGTTTACAAGATGCATTAGGGCGTCTCAGCAGCCATGTATTAATCCTTGTGTGTACACTGCAAACGCTATGTGCTCAAATGTGTGTTTGCGTCTCTGCCTCTCTTGAAATTCTGTATGAATATTCATGGTCTTGTGTTGTGTGTGACTATCAGTATCTCCCCAATCCATCGGGTGGCGTGGCGGCAGGTTGTAACAAGGGAAGACAACGGGACAATGAATGACATTGACAGGCAACGTGCGGCTGAACAGCTCCCGGTTCCAGGGACACCGAGCTGATCGCAGATAGCAGATGTGTCTAATTGTGGAAGAGTTGGGCACCCTGGATACGTCTCTGTCCCTTCTGTCTCTGCCTGCCAGGAAGCTAAGCCCCCTCCAGAGCCCCCAATCACTGCTTCTAATTAGAGGCCTTATCTCTGTCAATCTCCGTGCCTTTTGGTCTCCTCTGTGGCCCACTGCACGCATAACGGGGAGCAACGGCAAAGACAGGCGTGCAAAAATGTCAGAGGGGGCTGACACGAGGGGGGTTTGGAGAGGGAGGACCGGAGACGTGTGGGTTCGCCCCGGTGAACACACTCCGTGCTATAAAACGGTGAAAGGATATAAAAATGTCTTCAATTGTGATCAGCTCAGCATTCATGGATCCACACATACAGCTCAGCTGAGCTACTCAACTGGGGCAGTTAGAGGTTAAGTGCTCTGCTCAATGGCATCTCAATGGTACCTATTGAGTGCGATGCATTCACTTGCAACTTTTTACTAGCTGCTCCTACTGATGGTCTTCTGTCATCTGATGCTTTTTTGCCTTGAGGATAACGTCATGCTGGAAAGCTGAAGTATGAAATGGCAGCACGCAGGGAGTGTGGTTGCACGGACATAAGCAGATCGTTTGAATGCAGGAATGCACGCATGCACTGGACTCGCTAATGATGTTACCATCCTTGCCTGTCACATCGAACTCGTACCGAAGCCCATTAAGAAGTGATTCCAAATGAAATTAATGGCGGTTAGATTCTGACTGCAGCTATAAGGAGATGAAATGGACAGAGCTTAACGCTTGTTGAATTTCAAACTTCACCTCTTTGTAGCAGTAATGAAAAAGACTTAAAGTGTACGTCCATGTTACGGAGACGCACTGAGAGTGAAGGAGCATCCAGGGAGTTTATCCAAACGTCGACGTGCGTTTTGAACGTTAGGTTGTTTGATTCCAGTGCCCAGAACCATCGTTGCCTGTAGCCTGTGGAGTATTTCCAATCAGAGCACCTACTTTGGTGAGTTACTGTACGTTACAGACTGAAACTGCCAACAACAAGATCAGTGCTTTTTACGCGCAGCTTTCAAAAATAGGCCAGTCTGTGGTTAGCAGATAGCGGGAACTGGATGCATTTCATATTCAGATCAGTACAAGTTATAGAAGATTATTATTATTGTTTGGCTTTTGACTTCGTTTGATGGTCTAGAGACAGGAAGCAGTGTGAGAGGTAATAAATGTCCTGCAGACGGGGAATGTGGATGTTGTGCTTATTTGCTCCAGCTGACTTTAAGCATCACTGCACATTTGTGTTTTTACAATCTATTGACCAACAAAAGTGAAATGTTGTCATTTCCATTTATTGTAACTTGCTCAGATTAAATTCTCAGACTGGATAATTCATATGCATTGACAGAATAAAAAAGGAATCATAGTTTGATGTTTTAGGTCTTTGTACTGAGATCACAGAGAACTAAAATGTGGAAATGCTATATAAGATAATTACATCATAGAGAAGGGGTGTGTGAACAGAAAGTGTGGCCAGAGGAAGCTCAGAGTTGAGGTTAAGTAGACAGGATTGAATCACAAGGACTGACGTGTGGCAATGAAACTTCACTGTGCGCTAAAAGAAGGATTGAGCTGGAGGTGAAGAGGCCTGGAGCATGTCCAGAGAGAGAGAGAGAGGAGAGTGAAGGAGGATTCCTCCTCTTCTCCCCATCTCCGTGTCTCTCCATGCTGGTTCTGTCTGGGCACCTCTTCAAAATCAATTTAAGAAATTACCATTCAGCTAGAGTTCCATCATTAGGATTTTATAATTTCATCTTCCTCCTCCACTGCCTTTATCCCAGAGCCCCTCGGTTCATCTCTGCAGCACAACCCTGGTGAATAATTAACCGCGGCCGTGAGCAGAAAGGAGATGAGCGAAACAAGCCTCTATCATTCAGACGCAGCTGCACACCTTCAGCGGGTGACAGTGACGTACTTTCAACTCTCTTCCTCTGCTTGTCTCGCTGTGGTTTTACCTAAACCTGACATACCGTGTCTCCCGCTCGCACCTTAACATCCTGCTGTTAAGTCTATGTCGCGCACACACACATAGTTTCTCCTTCACCTTATCATCTACACACACACAAACACACACCGGCTTACTGTCTGTCTCCTGTGTCCTTCCTCTATTCCCTCGAGGCAGAGGTAGGCGGAGCAGGAGAGGCTTGGGAGAGGGCTAAGGTTTGGGTTGGGTGAGCAGGTAGATCCCTTTGAGACACAGCGGGTTGGCAAGCCTGCTCATCAATACTAGCAGAGGGGGGGTCCTGCAGTGTAAAATGGGAGACAGGGATGGAGGAGCTGCAGTAAAGGAGCTCGGTGCATGTTGGAGCGTCCCAGCGTGTGTGGGTCCAGTTGTGGATCAACATGTTTCTCACCAATCAATAGACTGACTCCAGTGGATCATCTGCAGCCCAGATCTCTGAGAGCAGCCGATTCTTAGCGGAGCATTTGTTCTGCGGCCATTTGCCTAATGAGCCTGTCACAGCAGAAGCTATTACTCTGTCTGTTGTGCTAGCAGACATCCAGCATGTGTGCTAACAACCAGTACAGTATTAAACTGGGAAACCATTGCAGCCAGTTTAGTTTGTAGCCTGTTGCCGGCTAACTCTGGCTCAGGTTATGATGTTAATTTAATTTCCGCGTCTTTGTTGTTCTTTAATTGTTTCTTGTGAGGTTGTGTTGTTTTTTGATTAATTTACTCACTCGACAAAAAGCTCTTTCCACATTATAAGGTCAAGACCTTCTAGACTTATTAAGAGAGAATCTTAATGACCTCCACTGAACCAGCACCGGCGCCTCGACCGGCTAGAGTGAGTGGATTGTTCACTAGCGATAGCAGTGGGTTGACGTTTGTGGTTTGACAGGGAAATATCCCAAACTGGTCTAGTATTTGAATTGAATCAGTGTTGGCTGCCTACACGACCTTTGGAAAACCTACTGAGGGTAACTGATTGGCTGCTGCCTCTGTCTGTCTGCAGAGAGACGACTGCGCCAAAGGGAGGGAGTCCAGGAACGTAATCTGGTAACTAATCACTCAGAAGCTGCGGCGCATTCAAATCAAAACGTTGAGTTCTTACAGCAGGTGAGACGAAGCCAAGCGTAATGAGTCAAAACTCGGGATCTTTTGCTATCCAGGTGGCTTGGCTTGCGTGAGCTGCTTCACAAATGGGCAACACTTAAGAGGAAAGAAACAAATTGGGAAAGAGCAGAGGAAAAAAAAGTTTTTTGCAAAGATATGCATTAGTCTGGGATGCGTAGTGTAGCTGGCACGAGAGCGGGATGAGGCTCCGTGGAGACGTGTCACCCAGCTGTCGTACCTCGCACTCTGCACTGTGTAGAGACTGTCTGACACGTTTGTTTCGACTGCTGCAAGCGAGGTGGGGTTCACAGATTGGACGCCGCTCTCAGTAACGCACGTTCCCCAAAGTTTTGACTAATTGGAGCCATTAAAATCTTGACAACGCCGGTTAATTTGTTTCCTTGTGTTTTATAGCGATCATTTGTCCCATCGGAAAGCTCTGATGAAACATGAGGTGATTAAGGCAGTGAGTGAGTCTGATGGAGTTGGAGCAGGTTGAGCGAAGCGCAGGCCAACATCTTAAGACTTCGCCAAACAGAACTGCACCTGGGTTGTCCTTGTGATGAACCAGACCTAAACAGACCTGAACAGTCACTGCAGCATATCTTCATTAGAGAGAGACAGAGTTGCTAATAGCACACATTGAGTATACACTGTACAGTATACAAGCTACGGACATATAGTTCAATGAAAACCTCCTAACTGAAATTGTTGTCGTAGAGCCAAGACACAACCAGTCCTCTGTGCATCAACGTCTTCAACTGGTCCTTTCATCTGACGTTAGAAGCTGAGACGTAAGCAATGATTTCATGGTCAACGGTTTTCATGCTGTCTGATTCATGTTGTCTGACTTATACAAAAAGTGCAATTTTCTCAATTTAAGTGGACCAAGCAGATTTTTATTGTGCCTTACATGTCGGGTTTGGGGTAATTGAAGGTGTTTTTAGCACCGTATAATTCCCCCACCTGTGCTTTATGTCTTTTGTAATTTCGTAACTGTACCAACCTGCACAGTAAACGTCCGTGTCAGCCCAGAGGGAACTGTTAGTGTTATCCTCAGCCCATTGAGCATCAGTATTGAGACACAGGTTCTCCCAGCGCAGTCAAGAGTGTAGAAATGTCGGTTGTAGCTTGTCACAGCTATTGACAGAGACCTTGTAAAACTCACTGAGTCCAATGAAGCACGGCACCAGTCAACCTGCGACTCCCGTTCCTGACTCCTGTTGATCGGCTCTGATGTAAACAGAAGAGCACTCGTTCGACCGATACAGAATAGCATCTGTCTGCTGCTGATGCAACTCGGCCTCCTGTCCGATAACTGGCCTGCGCTTTGGATTTCTATCGACTCGCATGAGGATGAGTTGTTGTGGTGAATGGGAATGTGACCCTGTATTATTGTCACATCTAAACGTATTGGTTAAGAGCTATATCAGATGCAAGAGATTATTTGGCCTGGCAGCATCCAGAAGGAAAAAACAAAACCTGAGGAGCCAGATGCTGCTTTTTTCATCAGGCAAGATTTTGAGGTTAAAAAATGATTCATTACTACAAAGTTTTGGAGATTGCAAACATACGGACAGGGAATGTGGTTGATATTGATCTGCTGAGGCCAAGAATAATGTTCAAAGACATCGAGCTTCAGGGAGCAGTCTAGTCGGGTTTCATTAAGCGTAAACATTTTCAAGAAAGAGCCTGAAATGGGAGAAATCTAGGGAAAGCAACATGAGGGCGAGATACAAAGCCGGAGAGAAGAGAGAGAGAGAACAATTGATGTGCCCTCTTTCATTCCTTGAGCCATCTCTTCGTCTCTGCGGCCAGCGCGGGACAGATGAGCGTGGTTGTTGGATGATGGAGCTTTTCGGCTCTGATGGCTGTGTCTCTGGCTCCGACATGAAACCACGGGCAGCAGCCCCTAGGTCCTCACTGCCAGAGCCTTGTGTGGACAAGGATGAAGCGCCGCCACCGCTTTAGCTGCGGCTCCAATAACACCCACATAAATGGCTTGCATGGGCTTTTAAGAAGTGTTTGAACAAACTGCATCTGCTCGAGTTTGATTCGTTTCAAGGGCATAGTAGTGTCTGTTTGGCAGAGCGGGCCTCCACCTGGCCAAACGCAGGCCTGGGGTGATGGTGGCGTTCGACTTGGATTGGGGGCTTTGCGACAGGCAGGGCATGAACTGTTTCATCTTTGTTTATCAATGTTTTTCTCGTGGTTTCTGGCTAATTGCAGAGCAGAGGGGCTTGCAGAAGGCCTATTAGTGCCGTGCTGCGTGGAGAGACGGGCCAGTGGAAAACACAAAGGCCGCTCGTCACTGACAAGCACATTTGTATGTACACAAATTGTCTTCTACGTTCTTCTAAGTGTGCACAGATTTTTTGCGTGCTGGTGACAATAGGCACAGATAAAAAGTACGAGACGTTTGTATTCAAGCCCTCACACAGAAAATGAACCAGTTCATGTGAGAGAACGTCACTACTGTGTGTGCGTGTGCGTGTCTTTGCATTATCTGGTGTCTGGAGGAAGAAAAGAGGGACCGAAGGAGGGGAAATAAGGCGAGGAGAGACGGAGGACAGGAAAGAGGAGGAGGGGAGCGGAGGTCCTCCTCCACAGCCCACGGGAGGTGACACAGCAGCAGCTGCTTCTGTCTTTCAGAGCTACAGTCATACGAAGCAACATTTATCCCCTAACTACCAGCAGCCACTGAAGACTAATCAGTCCACCAGTCTTGGCTACAGCTCAACTCAAGGGAGTCTGACTTTTCCCCTTGTCAGCTTTGATCTGTATCGACGCTGATATGCACTGTGCTCGCTGGGCTGAAACGTGCAGCACACGGCCAATAATGTCGTACAGAAGGGTCAGGTGACCTCACGGAGCGGGGTTAATTCCCTGCCATGGTGGTCACCCTCCCGCACCTCCTCACTAACACCGAGTCCTGGAAACAGCCAGGAAGTGACAGACGAGAGGAGTCTCTCCGGTCTCAGCGCTCCTCCTCTGTGCGCATGTGTTTGTATGTGCTGTGTAGTAATTGAATCATGAGAAGCCCTGGTTTGGAGCCTGCACAGGCAACCTGCTCCAGCTTGGGTGCTGACTCCGTGGGCCTGACTTAATTACAAGCAAACACATACACTGTAATTACACACAGCCACACCTGCACCGGGCCTGACAAGAAGGTTGTGCAAACAGTATTTTGTGCAGAAACTGTTTCAAGCCGCTCTGATAAGCAGGCTTAGAGGACGGCACAATGACGTCCCCTCATTATGTGCTCTGTGCATTTATCTTAGACAGAGCTTTAGCTGATACAGTGTAACCTTCACCCTGGCTGTTTGTGTCCATTAGCAAATAGATAAATAGTACAGCAGGATGCTGTCAGCACAATATGCTGTGGCTGTTTATTACTGTACATGCGCCAGCTGGATTAAAACAGTGGAGCACATGTCTCACATGTGCACAAATATCCTGTTATTTTTTTTAACTCCAGTCTCAGTTCGTCTCGCTTCATGTCACAGACAGCCTCCTTGTCTCTCTGAGACCCTGTTCTGAACCGCGTTGTCACTCACATGCTAAGACAACAGATAGTCATAAAACCCATTGCTATGAAGTATAAACTATCCTCCATTCGCTGTCGGCGCGACACAAAATGCATGAAAATGAACTCTGTCTTGTTCTCGGTCCTATTTTAGTTTTACAGCACACTACACGTGGATTCAGGGAGCAAGGGTGATGTAATGGCAGTAGCAGTAGTAGCAAGTCAGCAGCACATGCAGCAAAGATTGAGCACAGCTCTGCTGCTTTAAGTACAGCAGCATGATTGAAAGGGTGCAGCGCTGCAGTGAGAGGGGACACCGTGCGTCCTGCAGGTACCAGCTTTTGGATTTTGAAATCGTCAGATAAACAGAAGATTAAGTGTTCCTTTCTGGGCTCTGGAAATGCTCCTGCAGCTTACTCTAAATAAGCCGTATCAAAATCCATAGGATTATCAGAGAAATTGATTGTCACATCGGCTAAAGATGCTCCGTGAGTTTGTACGCTCATCGCGCCAATCTGTGACCCCTTGTGATAATTTACTGCTGTAGAAATTAGCATAAAACGCTGAGATTTAGTGATGCTGAATAATTAAGAGTTATTAATTAACTCCCTACTTAACACCTCGCTGCTAAACAGCAACTGTCGGTCACACACGCACAAAACACACACAAACACACCAAAGCACACACCAATCAAAGCTCTGGGAGCAAGAAATTAACTCGTTGGCATTACCCCATAGACGTGTAGCACACGCAGACGCGTATCACTTCGACCGGTGCACATACTCGCAGTAATGACACGAGAGCTTGCAGATGAGACGTGAACACATGCAAACTGGAGCAAAGTGACAGATATGGTTGATTTCCCATCTAATAGTGTTAGATACCAGGAACAGGAGCCCTGCTGTGACGCCCTCGTTAGGCGTGGAATTGTGCCACGTGCTCCCCCAGCCATACATACGCTCATGACAGCTCGGTGTGGAAGCTTCATATGCACAGAGAGCATCTGTGAGCACACAAATGGAGCGTCACACACTGTACACATGTGCGGACACACTTCCTGTCACTCTCTGCTGTCAAGACAACTCTGCATGAAAATTGGTTTACATTCCGGCTTAAAATCATTACAAAGGAAACGGTCTTAGTGGGATAATATGACTTTTTAATGTTTATAGATACTTAAATCCTTTAAGCCTCCAGCTACGGCACATTATCAGCTCGCTCAGTTCATTTTTGTATGTGATTCAGGTTTGACCAAAGCTGTTACAAGCGTGCGGTGAATATGCACAACTGGATGAATTAGAAATGAGGGAGAACGAGAGACGTAAACGTCCAGGTGCTGTTTGAGGGAAGTTAATCGACAACTTTCACTAACAAACCAGTGTGTTGTTTGAGCTGTGACCTCTATGATTAATGTTTTATTAGGACTATGTGAGCGTTTCAGTTCTACAATTCAAGAGAAAGACTTTATAGGATAGCTACATTTTTATCTAATGTATTAAATATGCTTTTTATTATTAGTTCAGCCACATAAAACATGGAAACGGGTCTAGAATAAAATGATGTCGTCTTTCGTGACTTACTAGACTGTGTAGTAATGCTGTGAAATGTCTTTACAGTGATGTGATTGACAGAATGGTTTTAGTAACCTCATGGCTCTAGTAACCTCATGAAACTAAATAAAGAAACTGGAAGCTCAATTTCAAATGAAAGTATGAACATGTCACAGAAAGTCTCTGTGCAGTCACTTACCAGGCGGCTGGAAAATGGAGCCAAGCCCAGAGAGTGTTATTCAGCTAATGGTGGCTTAGGTTAGTGGACCTGGTCGGTAGGTTCTATTCTAGGGCCTTTAACTGTAGGTTTCAGGTGCAGGTGTTGTAGTAAACAGGTGTCACCATTTTGAACGATGGGAAGTACTATGTGTACTGTGTGTAAGACCTGTACAGTAAACACGTGACTTATAGTACAGTGCACATCAAGTGTGCATCTGCAGAAGACAGGGCTCCTCTTCTTGCCACAGACCAGGCCCCACTCCACTTGAGCTGATTGATTTCCCATCTGTTTTGTATCCCGGATAACTGCACGCCTGGTGGGCTGCAATGGCTCCAATATTTTACCACTATGTTCCCGCTCAGCCGCTCTCTGTCGACAGCATCGTTTTCAGCGCGTCTGCGACCCGCCTGGCCACCCTCATACGCAGCCACATAGAAGGAGCTACTCATACACCAACATGCAGATGTGGCAGGACTTTATGATACTGTAACACTTTACCGTTTTACTCCAGCTTGGCAGCGATCGGTCATTGGCAAGTTTGTTTACCCCTGTAGCCACACTCTCGCATTTGAAGACGTGGATTTATAAATGTCCAGGGTCGTTATTGAAACGGTTTCATGAGAAGCTGAGTAGGTTGTCAAAATGCCAAAGTCATGTAGAGTAGCAGTGATCAAAGTAATAATATGTTGAAGCGAAGGACAGACTTTATCTTCTGTTACTAAGCTCTACCTGCGGCTCTTACCTACTGCAGCTACCAGATCAATCTGCATTAATGCCAGAGCCTTTGCTGCTTTTTGTTGTGCATACTATTATCTCTGAGTATGTTTCAAACAATCATCTCAAACAGCTGGATAAGTTTAAGTGTTTTTCTTTTAGCCTCTGAAACGGTTTTCTTGCAGATAAAGCAGCAGAAATGTTTGTGCCTTCGACTTGTTGGGATGTAAAATCCCAATTTCATCTTAAGAGGTCTGTTACTTGGATCCGTCTCGATTTACACTCAAGAAGTCAGTGAGTTTTCCCTCTCCCTCAGGGGAACTTAGCAAACCGCTAACCGAGTGTGCTAAATGCAGGATCGCTGCTTCCCCGCTCACGTCTGAAACCCAGTAGTTTTTGCAGATGTGTGTCAAGTAGTGTTTTATGTTGTTGTTTTATTCTTGAAATGAGATACGCTTGTCAATCACAGTGTTCTTTGAGCAGTGACTGGTAGGTTTTCGAACACGCTGCTTCTACCTTCATATAATAAACTATATGTAAAAGTGAGCGTCGTCGATGTGTGGACCAATTTCAGTTGCTTCGAATGGCTTCACGGAGGAGGAATTTATTTGTGATGGATAAGTGCAAGGGGCCAGGGAACGCATTACACCGATGAGATTCCTTACAACCGTGCAAATACCAACGTGTTTGTGTGTCTGTGGTTTTGAATGTGTGGTGATTAGAGAGTGAGAGCAAAGCAAGCAAAGTGGTGCCAGTTTTTTTTTCAACTGCTGCGCTTACATTAGCATAGATCATGCAGCAATCCATAATACACAGCTCGTTAACAAGGTTGGTATTTTTGATCCATAATTAAGGAGTATATTTGCTTCAGGGTTGAGCATGTGCAGTAACGGCTACAGGCTGCTTTCCCTGGCCGCGTTATTCTACAGCGTGGTAGCTATCGATTTGTCGTGCCATTTGGCTATTGATTGGGATGGACGCCATTATGTCAGTGAGAATACAGCCCTCCACAGCACAGGGATTCAGAAGTGGAAAACCAGTGGCTGGGAACTGATGAGATGAGCTGACTGCTTACTGCATCAGATGCAACAGCAGCTGTGTTTCAGCAAATGACAAAGAGCGGAGCGAAGCACAGAAGCATACAGCTTAGCGTGGCGTGGCACAGCCTTGCCCAGAATAGAGCCTAGCACAGCAAAGGCAGAGCACTCTCATTTTTCTAGTTTCTATCTGTGCCAACGGGAGCTATAGGAAAACACAGAGGAGCGAATAAGCACATTGGGTATTCTGAACGCGCAGATTGTTTTTTATTGGTGCACCTCATTGCGAACTAATATTCTCTGTGACGGCAATTGCCTCCCAGATTGTTTTCAGTTGATCATTCAAATTGACCACAATTCATTGTGTGGTGGGGTGAGGGGGAAGGGCTTTCAGGGGTCTGGGGTGGTTGAGAAGAGTGTTGCAGAGCGAGGAGGGTGAGGAGTGCTCGTTGCCTCCACCGGCTCCTGTGCCGTCACATATTTATAGCAATATTGAATTTAATTGCAACTCTAACGGGAGGCCTGAATTTTAAGAGAGCCATAAATGGAACGCTATAGAGCTATAGACATGCAGCCCCATGATCCACAGCGTAGTGTGCACACTCATGAAAAGCCAGGCTGCAATTTGTGTAATGTATTGTGTAAAGTAAAGTCCATCAACCCGCTGTGTCCTGGATGCCAACGAAGACCTGGAACCGCTGAACCTGAGGCTGTGTGTTGTGTTTTTCAGTGAGAGTACACGACTTAAAAGGTTCACCCTCTGGGTGCCAAATGGCTCCTAAACCAGTCTCGTATTGATTGTATAGGAACAGGGTGAATGCACTGACTTCGGTGTCTGGCCTGCTTTTCAACCCCTAAGAGTTGAGGGAGCACCAAGAGGCCACTGCGTGACCTGCTCTCTTGGATCACTCTTCAAATTCAAATTCATGGTGTGTTTATTGGATAATAAATTGAGCATGGAAGATTAATTTGCATTTAGTTCATCACTCCCGTGATATAGAACAGCAATTTCTATACAGTAGCACCCAGAGTTTAATAACCCAGAGGCAAACTGGCAAATCAAAATGTGTTTTTTCTTTCAAGGACACTGAAGTGGAGCCCTGTGGGAGTGTCTTCGTATGATTCACACTTTGTGCATCCTCCCACTAAATTCTTGTCACTCACAGTCTGAACCGACGTATCAGACTCACTTAATGCAGAGCCGCGAGATATCACACATTCGGTGTAATCAAAATCCTAATGAACATCATTAAAATCAAGGCTTTAAAAGCTGAGGCTTGCATCACTACGGGTTTACACAGTCAGGATATATCAGTGGGGATATCAGAGCCTGTTAGAGAGCCTCGGGCTGAAAAAGCATGGAGGTCACGTCTCGTTCAAAGCAGACCTGACATGCACATTGTGAAAATGAACATGTTCATGCACAAGAGAAAGACGATGGAAGCTGGGTGGTCACATCGCTTCCAAGCAGCCACGTGGTAACCGAACGGTCACGTGTTTGATGCCAGCAGCAGCTACTGTGCAGCTGGGATTACATTTTGTAAAAACCCTGGAATGTGACAGTTTGGGCTGAAGCAGGGCACAGTAGCGTCACAGCTGTGATTCCAGTAAACTCCCATGTTCATTGTCACATTTTGAACATTTGCAGTGTTAAATGTTGGCACTGCAAAGTGTAAAACAACAATAAAAAGGCTCAATGCATGTTATGAGCCTAGAAGAACATTGAGTTTACTGTATTATTCTGTACGACACACAAAGTAACTTTAGAAATAACGACTAGAAAGTTTAATTTGATCAGATTTTTGTATGACATATTTTTCTTCATATGAGTTTTCAGCACGTTGAGCTTTGTCATTGTTACGTTTGCCAATTAATTCATCGACTCGCCTGGTTAAGGACACAGCGGGTGCCCTGTGGACGTTCATACGCCGGCCATGTTTGACGCTGAAGTGCCTTTGAGCAAGAAACCGAACCCGCAAGCTGCTCAGTCACTGCAAATCAAGCGATGGGGTTCGACAGCACGTGGGTCGTGAGGGTTATACATGTAGTTAGTGAATCCTGGCTGTGTGGAGCAGTAGAGGTGGTGAGAGGTGCGTGTGTGTGTGTGGTGGGAGCCTCAGCCACGGATGGGGGCGATTTTCCGTGCGGCATCGCAGGCACGAGCCGCTGTTTCAGCTTCGGCACGCGCTGACTCTTCAGAATAAACGGCTAAATGAAAACTGGGTCGCTGTTACACGAAGCATTGTAGAAATAATAGAAATAAAAATTACAACGACGCACATAATAACAGTGAACAGTCACATAACATCACATCACGGATTTATTAAGCTGCACGCGCCAAAATACTGATTTAACGCCGAAAAGCGGTGACAAGAGTCTCTAGACTGGTAGAAAGTGACGGAAGTGGTCAAAAAACGCGCAACTTGTAAACTTATTGTCCAGGGAACCGGGCTTACAGTCAACCCCCCCCGTCGACACTGTTCCCATTAGCGGTGACGGGCGTCTTTCGCTCCGTCTCTACTCTGCCCATCTCCCACCGAACAGCGTCTATTCCCACAGTTCGTGGAAACACGTATGTTGGCGTGACCTGCTGTTTTCCCACCAACATGACGGGAAGAGCCGCCGCTAACTCTGCTGGCTTACCTCCAGCCAGGCGCTGTCCGGGGTGCTGAAACGCTCAGGCGCTGTCCGGGGTGCTGAATCTCATTCCGGGCTCCGGAGAGGCTTGTAAATCCGCTGCGAGGAGGCGCCGTAGACGCCGGTCCAAGCAGCCGCTGCCCGCCTTAAGTTACATGGAGAGAAAATCCAATTCCCAGCCGAGTGCCGACACAACGCAGACAGCAGGAGAGACGAAGTGACTATGCCTGAAAAAATGTCATTTCAGGGGGAAACGCTTGGAAGTGGAGCCTGCTGGCTATAACGGGAGCCGCTTTGGTAAATGTAAGCGCGGAGGCTTCTTTGCTAGTTGCGTCTTCCTCCGGATAGGCGCAACCGTCTCTCTCGCTCCCCCCTCTCTCCCTCTCTTTCATATCCTCCTCCACGCTCCATCAATCACTATTCAGTTCAAATATGTTGGAGTGACGTGACTGAAACTAATAGCTTCCAGTATCCTATAGTCTGCATTAGACATGAGCAAATGACTGCCAATAGTTAAGCAGAATTCATTTAGCATTAGCTTTATTGGAAGTGATGTGATAAAGAAACATTCAGTTTGATTTAATTCAGTGCCACTTTACCAGCTGCATATGAGCCATATGTCCTTCTCCCTCTTTCTCCCTCTTTCTCCCTCATTTTCTCTATCTCCCTTGCACACACTCCCATTCTCTTCCGCTCACAGACACACACTCAATTGAATTCAGCTGAATTATTGGTCAATTTACTTATGTAAAGGGGACAGCCATCTGTTTCAGGCACCTCCTGGCCTGCCGTGTAGTGCGTTTGCATGTGTTGTTTTTAGCAGAGCAACAGCCTTCCGCTGATTATTGCCAGTAAATGACAGTCAACAACACTGGTGTGGGGATTAGCCTCTGAAGAAAGCAACAACAACCGATGTGATAATTAATTTGTGAAGGGTGCTAGTCAAGTAGTACAGCAGCGTGCAGATAGCAGCGCTGCTGGGATGTCATAGTCGTCTGAAATACCGTAATGCAGGTTTAAATTTAATTAAAATGAGATTAACATTGAAAATGCCAAAGGCACAAAATCAACAGTTGAGGATCTGTGTGGATAAGAAATCAGAGGAGGATAACATGTCATGAAAACATGTCCCTCGAAAACAGTGAACTTTTTCCTGTGACACCGACTCATTACCAATAGTTGAGATATTTGCTGCACCACCGTGACCTGAAAAGACACATTCAGCCACCAAGGAGTTTGACCATGAATTTATGATTTTTATTCAGCATTAATATTTGACACACCCTCAGTGCCTTGAGTTTTAAGCTGCAGTAACTAATAGCTGACATGATATAAAGTAAAAAAATGACCCAAGATGTCTTGTACCATGACTAAAACAGGGGACCTGAAGGGAACATGTCATTAGCTGAACTGAATCTAAAAAAGATCAAGTTTGTGATAGTGGGAGGCAAACTCAGGGGATCCCCTCCAATAAGATCTGCATGCAACCCACCACAGCCCGTCCAGCATTTTAACGGATAAATGTTGCAGGAGGTTCTTCTTCTGGAGACAGCAAATGAATGAAAACTTGTTTCCACTGATGCAGCCATGGTGTGGAGTCAGAAAGTGGAACCAAGAACGCACATAATAATATAAAACCGCTAACAGCTATCTTCTTAAATTTCTAAATACGCAATGTTTTACTTTATCATAGGTCATGTAAGTGTGTAGCACTGTATAAGGCCACTAACTCTACTCTAACCATAAATAAAGTAGCAGAGAGCATAGTCAGGGGTGTTACAGTTTGATGCCAGAGAAAATGAAAAATACATTGAAGTACTGTAAAGCCGTGGTTGAAGTATCATACACTGTCCATTGCTACGTCCCTGCAGGGTTAGAACAGGAATATTGTAGTGTTTTTTAGTCGGGCATTTGGCTGCCCTGACACCCCCCCCTACCTCCACCCTGTGGAGGAGAGGAGTCTGCTGTGTCTCATTAGCTTTCAAAACCACATCCACATATAGTGTGACACAGCTACTTCAGATCAAGCCGGCACAGAAAAGCCCTCCTGCTACCGTATCGTCATTTTAGAGTTATTCAGAAGCCACACACGCCGGCATCACATTAAAAGTAATTTTCAATGATTAGGGTTTTTCATAAGCCAATCAGTGCCGATTAGTCTCGGGGATAGAAGAGAGATGTGAGGTGACTGTCTGAGCAAGCTTTGATGGGTGAGATCACAAGGTTATTCCTCGGCCTGAGTCAAAGTGAATGTGGGATGAGAGGTGTTAAATATTGAGGATCCCCCTCCCGTCCCTGTTTGAGCTCTTTTAAACCAGCTTCAGCGTTATGTAACGATTTTTATCGTGTTTTTGGGGTGTAGGGAAGCTTGTCCTCTGGCTGCCAGGGAGGGAAAGTTGACTGTTAGCATGATTTCATCACACTGCTTAGAGGTTAGAGACTAAATGTCAACTCACTACCACTGGCGCTCAAGCAGAATTAAACATGACCAGGTCATGTCTTTATTTTTCCCTGGTTTCTTCACCATCATTATGGGCTCATACCGGCGTCTTGTGTTGTATAGAAACAAGCAAAAGAGTGACGGATGAAGTGACATCATCTAAAGACACATCTGTTTCTCAATCACTGCAGCGGAATTAGAATCGCAGCATCTGTTGTTGTCCAGTCTCGGAGACAGATTTAGAGTAAGGGGCCAGAGAGGTCAGGCTACAGGAAGGTCAAGTTACAACACTTTCAGTGTTTGTAACATATATTAAAAACCATGAGAGCCATGCATTATGATAAGGATAGAGTGTGTCTGTATACGTTGCCTGCGTTCTTCACCAGTCAGAGCTTGTGGTCCGATGGGGAAAAAGCTCAATTTTGGTGTCATCACACCTTAAACCTTCTCCCATCAAACTTCAGAGTCTCCTACCCACCTCCTTGCAGACTCCAGCTGAGAGGCTATATGAGCTTTTCCCTCTTTTCTCTACACAGATTCAGCTGGTGAAGAGCCAGGGCGACAGTTGTATGTAAAGCGTTGCACTGAAGCTTGTCACAGTTTCAAAATGAGAGCGACTCCGTCAGTCGCTCTGTCACCCCGTTGTTAAAGACAAGCTGCTTCAGGGACATGATGTCAATTCATGTTGCATATTTTCTTCATGATGGATCAAACTGTTAATTAAACCTTTGCTAAAGGTGCAGTAGGTGCAGCGTCCTCTATCGATCCTTCAATTTAAATGGAGTAAACCCTTTTTATAGGAGCTATACAATCATGTCAGAAATGAAGTGATGCTGAGCTGAACTAAATGCAGCACAACATCAAAGATTCACTCTCTGTCTGGCAACTTTAGCGTTTTGGTTCCTTCTCTCTGTTCTCATCGTGTCATTTCCTTCACCAGCAGGCAGCTGTTTTAGCAGAAATGCTTTAAAAACCCACTGTGCACTGCCTGCCGAGTCCTGAACAGCCGACAGTCACAGTGTGCCGCTTCCAGTGAGCAGAGATGCATTTAGTTGCTTACAGAGGACAGGTTTTGGACTTTCTGAAATGCACCTTCGAACACTAATGTTGCTCCGTAAGTGCTACAGTGCTATTCTCCCCTGTGGTATTAATGGATGTGTTGTTGTTGATAGAAGATAAAAGCAATTCAAACATTTTACTTAATATAGTAATAAAAGTCAAAGTAAAGTTGAATAAACAGAAGTATCTGTGTCTTGTGTTATTTGCAACTAAGAGAAACACCCTCAAATAAACTGCTATGTGCTGTAATGGTATGAAATAATTACTCAAATGTGCCACTTTTCTCTCACTGAAGCCAATTTAGTCAAACAGCATCACATTTTGCAGGGCTGGAGCAGATAATGTCTTTTTTTACATGGCAGCTGTTTTAATGGCAATTAAGTATTTGTTGAGACACTTTACAGCAAATTGCAATAATAATCGTCACATATCCAGACAGAAGTGCAGAAAGAATTGGGAAGTCTGTCAGCAAAATACAGAGCTACTTTTCTCCTTGTTTTCCCAGCCTGCAGGTCCGTCTCTCCACACAGAAACACACACAAAAGCTGAAGGCTCCGTGTTTTGCTCTTACATTCTTTCGGTTTCCTTGAGTTCTCTGGCAAATGTGAATTTTTTAACACTGGACTCACACACGGCTATAATCAAGCCTCCAGTGACTGAAGGCATTGAAGCCGCGGTCTCCTCTGGCCTGTCCTAAATTTACTTGGGCTTGGAACCTCGGTTGGGCCCTCCGGAGCCAAACTGGTGTAAATGAGGTTATAGCATTTCAGTCTAGTCTTCGTGTGGCCAGCAGCTCCACAGTTCCAGCCTCTCTCCATCTGCCACTGACCCTTGTTTTGCCAGAAGACCGATTGCGGTTTGCGGCTGCCAGATCAGTCTGTGGTGACATAATGATTTTGTCCCACATAAGGTTGATTTGACATGCTCTGCTTGTCTGTCTGTTGCTCGCAGGCTCTCTGCTTCTCAAATCCAGTACTCTGCCTCATTACTGTCAAACACATCAGCAGACGGTTCCTCCGTTGGGGTGTGTGCGTGCGTGCGTGTGTGTGTGTGTGCACTCGAGCCGCCACATCCATGAAAATCTTCCTCTAATCTAACATGTGTCATATTGCCTGTTTTTAATGCGCCTCTTATTGGGAGTCTATTTGTTCTCATCTGCATGAGCTCTACTCGCTTTCCATTATTCATGTTCGCTCCACGCACAACTTGCCTTTTCTCGCTTTCAGGGTTTTTTTCTCCTAACGTTAAGTTTTTTATTTTTCCCCCAGCTCCCCTTCTGTGTTTGCTGCGAGCTGTGCTTTGATCTCTGGGTGCCGGCCCAGCCCAGCTGTCTGGACCAGGTGAGTTGGGATTTATTCTGAGTTTCTTAACAGTTTAAATACTTCAGATTCTTTCTTTATTTCTTTATTTTTTGTGCTGGTACACACATACACGCACATACATCATTTAAACAGGCTCCATTTCAATCAAGAAACTTTGAAAAAACATTTTAGGCATTTAAAGTAGTGATACCTGCTCACTGTGAATTGATTTTTCTGAAGAATCCTTGTGATTGATGATACCTAATTAGTTACAGTTAGATGAAATTTTAATGATCCCAGTGGGAAGATACAAGGTTGGTGCAGTGTGGAAAACTGTAGCAATGCAGTGGAAGTAAAGAGGAGTTTAAAACATAGAGAATATCGATTGGTGCTGAACATTCTGGTTAAACTCCGGGGATCAACTTTGGCTCTAGTCCCCCTCAGCCGTAGTCGTGCATCTCCCCGAGGCTTAATTTCATCTGCATTGCCTGTAAACAGATCTTCTTACCATTTCAAAGCTCATGCCCGTAAAGTCTTCTCTCTCTCTTTTGGCCTCACATCTGCGACTCTGGGAGGTACAGGGGTGTCAGAACACTGCGTATGATGTGGGACCGGACCCGAGCGCACAGGTGGCGAGATCTGGGCCGTGGGCTGACAGATAGCCAGAGAAGAGCACATGAAAGAGCAGAGTGCAGTAAGGAGAAAGGATTAGACTCACAGCACAGCAGGTTAACAATAAAGCTGAGGCGAGTCAGCAGCCTTGATGCCTTTGTTATCAATGAAGGTGTAAAACGTGGGAGGGTTTCAGCGAAATACGTGAGGAAGCGTCTGCACATCATTAAGCGTGTTAATGCATTTGTGTTTGTATTTATTAGGCAGACGTTTGGCATTTGAGAAGCCAGCTACAGGGCTTTGAAGCATATTGTGTGTGTGTGTGTGTGTGTGTGTGTGTGGAGGTAGTGGAGTGCATTAAAAGCCTGCCTGGCACTCAGTGGAGAGACGGGTGGGCTGTTCCAAGATTAAACTAGACTCAGATCAGCATGTCGAGGCTTTGGCAGGACGAGTTTCTCCAAAAATCATTTGCATATTGATTTTGTATCTGATCAAGCTGAATTAAAAACGTAACAATGTTTATCACAGCCGAGGGACTAATATCCAGCTCTTGTGGCACATATGGCTGCATGGATACACTGTGCAGTAAATCCTTTGTTGCAGAGTTAACTTTGGCTCTGAGTAAATTTGACAGCTTACCAACTTTAATCCTTATTCATATTTATGGTCTGTTGTTTTATGTTTTTCCATTTACTCCTTCTATACATGTTTTGGCAAGATAAGCATTTCTTGTCTTGCGCTAATATAACAAATGAAATTGAATTGCAGGGCGAATTGAATGGATGTGTAGGATCAGAGGCTTTTTCAGGGAGCGAGATTAGAGCGAGTGAATGCAGGAGGGGGAATGAGAAAGGGATTACTAGAGGGGAGAGTGAAAAACAGAGCGTTTGCTCGGCCAGGTGGGCTGTGAGGTGAGCCGGAGCTTTCAGAGATTATAACAGACTGGTCACAGGTCAATCAGGGGCATGTGTTGTTCGAAACCTGCAGGCCTTTCACCTCCTGCAGCTCGATCGCCTTACTGCCCCATTGTCCGTTTGTGCCTCATTACCCATCCGCGGGTCAGCGTATTTTGAAACAAGTTGCTAAGCAGAGAGGGGGCGACGGCTGATTGAAGGGACGCTGATGGATGTTGATGGAAGGACCATGACTGGGAGGGTCTGATTGAGAGAAGGGTTGATGAAAAGAGAGAGGTCGGGCTCGGTCTAATCTCACACAGAAGTAGCGGCGCAAAAGATGGGAGCGCCGGAGATATTCTGAAGTTACCAGACCTTTTCAAGGTGAAAGGAAAATCCACTGGCTCTGCATTTAAATGCCCCGGCTTTGTTTTCTATTTGTATTCAATGGGTGATAGTTAATATTTTTCATATTGTAAGTGAATTTATTATTCTGTCTCCCAGAACTTTATGACTTCGCGCCTCTGTGTGTAACAGGCAGTGTGCATTAAACTCCAGCCATTCGAGGCCGATGGCCGCCCTCCCTCAACTCTGGCTGTACTCTTATCTGCTACAAACATGATTTATGTTGAAATCTGATGCTACAAACAAATGAACTTGAACACAATTAAATGTACCATCGTGCATTTCTATGGTGCAATTAGGGAATCGGTCAATCGAGACCAACAGCTGCTGCTGAATTTTCCAGTTGGGCGCCGTCAAACCACTGCAGGTTTGTAATTAAAAGAGCAAAAGTCAGACTTTAAAATGGTGAAATAAAAGATGAAAATCTGCATCGTGCTGTTCATTGGGATTAATTCTCTAAACCTGTGTGACCACTTTGCATTGTTTGTGTTTGGGCAGATTTAGCCTGAGGAAACCCAGTTTTCTGTTAAAATAAAAGCTTGTAGCGTATCAAGAGTCACATTTAACTCTGCTTGTACAGTACTTGGCCTTGACTGGTGCAGGTGCTCTCTCCATTCTGTGCCGTACGTACGTACCTCATACAACTGATCTAAAAGAGTCTGTCTCTGTCTCTTTTCCTGTGGCTGGAAACGAGTGGAACCACCATGTTGGGACTGGTCAGAGGGGTTTGCTCTCGCTACCTCTTTCTACTGTAAGGATTCCTTTACTTTCTATTCCCTGAAGCTGCGACCACAGTCCCAGACCACCTGTTCGATCATCCCTCAGTGCAGGCAGCTTAGATGTCGGGCAGAGGCCTGATATGATTGTCCTTTTCTGAGCAAACTGTGATATTTGTGCAGTGATGAAATCTCGTGTAAGACGGCTCAACCGCTCGGCTCCCTCGCCTTCGCTAATACTAATTAGCTTTTCCACCAGGCTTTCATCTCACTCGGACCGATGCTGTTTCTTTAGACTGACACTCTCAGATTGCAGGTTTGCCTGCAGGTAGAAAGCCTGATTAATAACTTGGGCCTTGATGTAATTAATGTTGTCTCCGTTATGAGAGCTGAGACGCTGTCGACGGGTGACCTCCAGACCCTGGTTGAGTGAACACGGAAGGTGGACTTCATGCTATATTACATACACGTCTATACAGACTGAAAAATGTCAACAATCTATTGCTGTCTGGACTCACTGACGTTGAAATAAGTGTGATCGCTGTTTTCAAAATGGCATAAAAAGCCCTCGCATTCTAACACTGTGAAGGGAAGCACCGGCTGCGTTATTATCAGCATGTCAATAGGAGCGAATAAAGCGTGATCATTATGCTGCAGAGGCTCAGATACTAAATTACACCTGGATGTTTGCTGCTAAAGAGGAGGTGAGCAGGTAATGTAGGGTGAATGATTCCTTTAAAGCCACTGATTCTCTGGTGACGCGTCAGCTCGTGTTCAAGTCACCTGTTCCACCGTTGATTATTTATTACGCTTGTCTAAGTTGCACATTAATTACTTAGACGATTACAGTAGATATATTTTAATAAGCAGTCCACGCTTTGGGGGATTGTATTTAAAAATGTCATCCAGTAGCTGTGATGCTTCTCGTATTAAAAGTTAATTCTGTGATCATGAATTAGTAACGTAACTCAACAGAGACTAATTGCACTTTCTGAAGAATTACAACATACCTCATGCATTTTTCAGCCGTGGATTGCTCACTTCGTCTTTGAATGGGCTTTTTGAATTTTAAATCTGGGAGCCTCTTAGGTTTGGCAGCTGGTGTCAGACATCACGAGTTAGTTAATTATATTCACGATTAAAGTTGCATTGGCTTGGAAGATCGTGTATCATACAGTTTAGTTGCAGGTTAGACTGTAGCTGATGGGAGCTTTTTGCTTTTGAATGTTTTCAAAACTGTTTCTTGTCAGAACGGATCTGCGCTTATTCTGCCTGTAGAAGCAGCGACACGGTTAAACGCGCTGAAGCCAGAGGGCCGCTTGAACAGATGATGGATAGCTGTGCAGGTGAGATAATTAGAAGACAGTAAGAATGGGAGCAAAGATGTGAGAGGGTAGATAAAAGGAGGACAGAGCACAAAGATAAGACCAAAAAACGAGCGAATGGGAGATGTAGAGATGTTGTTGTACAACTTTAAGGAGTTTCTTGTGTCACTTTTGCTTCGGTGCTGGTTTGTACTAAAAAGCTTGGCCTTTGTGTTGCGTCTCTCTTCTTTTTCCACGTGAGACGCTCGAGGTACCGGTGCAGTAATGACTAGATCCAAATTGAAATGAGGCTCGGTGTTGTAAAGGAACACCTGCTTTGTGACATGTTTTTAAGTTGTGATGTACAAAATGGATTTCTTTTCTTCATTGTTAGCTCCCATCTGGGCCACGGTGCTGTTTTTTCCCCTGCTCTTCTCAGAAATCACTTGTCAGCTTGTCCACTGTTGTTCTCTTTTGTCCCAGTGATGAAGTATCTGCAAACTGTGCTGCTTAGTTTTTAGGCTGTTGATGTGTCTGTCAAAAACATAAAAATGCTTCACACTCGCAAAGGAACCGAGCTACCACAATATAAGCAACCGGCTTTGAGAGGACGTCCTAATGACCTTCGGTTGCATTAGTGTACTGCTGTAGGTGTCCCTAATAAAGTGGCCAGCGAGTGTGTGTTCGTGAACCTAAAAAAAGAGGCGGCTGACTGGTGAGGTTGCAGTAAGAGACGGGGCCAGCAGCCGTAGTGCTTTAGCCTTCCAGCGCCACGGTGATAGATTTACACAACGCTCAATCTCTGACCTCTCCATCTTGCCAAAGCAGCTGAAGACGCCCACGTTTCTCTGACTGTCTCCCTCCCTCCCTCTCTACTCTCTTCATCTTCATCCTCCTGAGTCCTCCTTTCAGGACCCATAACCGGGCCTGCAGTCTCCTCTTCTTTTCTTTTCCCGACCGCTCTTTTGCCCATCTTATGTGTTCATTAAAGGAGGAGTCGTATCTGATTTAACTGCTGAGCTCTCCTGGACGGGAACCAGAAGATGAAGCAGCACTTCTTTTTTTTTTTTTTTTTTGCATATTGTGTGCTTCCTCATCTTAGGCCGTGCAGACGTGAATCTCTCTCCCGTCTGCACAGGAAAAGCTGCAAACCTGGAAACCGTGACTGGCTGTAAACTCTTCAGCTTTTCAAGGAGGCATTCAGAAGCAGAATAACGTACTTCCTGCCAACTGTGCCACTGTTTGTGTTAGTCGCATCCTCATGCGCTGCCTGGCCACCCTCTCATTATTTATCACTCCTACCTGGCCGCTTATCTACGCTCGCTCCTCATTTCTTCTTACCTTCTGTGCCAGTCTCTCACTTTAAAGCACGGCTGGGTGGAAACTCTCCTCCCAGTACCAGTGACCCAATTACTCTAAGTTGTCCCTTCCTGGTAGAATGTAGCAGTGTCCCTCCCTGGAGACTCAGCCTGCAGCGCACAGGCGATCCATCACTCTGCGTTGCCACCTCCCTTTTGCCACATTTATTACTGTCACTCTCTCACACACACACTCACTCACTCAGCCTTACAGCTGTACACACATTCCTCTACATGCAGGGATGCTCTGAAATGCTCCCACAACTGACAGCCACATCAATAAAACACCAATTTATGCATAGGCATGAGTTTTAATTTACATGCATTCATATACTCTACATACACACACGGTGGCATAATTACTGGTGGGCATCTGACATCTGTTGACAATTATTTCCTTTTGCTCTGACACCTCATCACACCTACACACTTTGTTTGTATAATCCTGTCTGGGTTTTTTCCCCCCACAATTCCTGTTATTAAAATTTGATGATGGGGGGCGTCATCATGAAAGCAGTGTGCAACCAATAATTTGCAGAAATCAAACTCTGCTGCTGCGAATGAGGGGGAAAATATACCTATATAATCACAAGTGCAAGTCCCTGGTAGGCAGGCGAAAGCGTATCGAGACCAGGTGGAGTAGGAGGCAGGAAGCAGAGACGGAGCCTGTAAACAGACCACATCCACAGATGTAAACAGATGTGGCTGCTTTTGGTGAATCTGGGATTCTGGGGTCCTGGGAGAAAGACCGACAGGAAACAGAACTTTCTGAGAGATGACAATCAAAAGCTGTGGGAAAATGTAAAGAAGCACAGGTCAAACCGGCGAAACTGAGCGACGTCAGCTCTGCTCTAGCTGCTAAATGCTCCATCGTGTCCCTCCGCCGTGTGCTAACTAATCGCGTCTGCCACACAGTGCACAGTGGGTTCATCGAAATATTTTATGCAGATGCCCTTCAGACGCTCCCCATTACACACCGCTGCAAATGAATCCACCTTTGCTAAGCAGCTCCGACAGAGCGAGCGATGTTACCATTTATAATGGACACAGAGCAGCCCCAGCAGAGCAGGAAATGCAGGACGGGACAGTTTAGAGCCGTTAGCCTGTCTCAGCAAGCAGCAACTGTCAAATCAGCAAAAGAAGAGGAGTAATAAGCGTGCGATGGGGAAACATGATTATCTTCAAGCTGAAAGTAGACCAGTCAATAAGCGCTAATACATTAATGGAGACCATCGGTGGTAGAGGTCTATCCCTGATTCTAGGAATTAGTTTAATGATCAGAACTGCTGAAACAGGCTTGAACTGAGATTCGCCTGCTGGACCAGATCGTGTCCAGCAGGACGCTCAACGTGTGTGTTTGCTTACTGCCTAATTCTTCCTCTGTGTCTCTCTCTTGTTTCCCTTCCGGCTGTGTAGCTCTCCGCGCTCTTTGTGGCTCACAGGTGATTGACAGATGCTGGAAAGTGAGGCGGAAGGGCTATCAGCCCATCTGACAATCAAAGCCCGAAGTAGCAACACACAGCCTTGGATGGGAAATAGGCCCCGACGTTTGGGGGAAGGATGCGGTTTAGTAGTAAGAATGATTTTAAGCTTTAAGACAACAAACCATTTCCTGCATTTTTATATTACGAAGGACATGTTTAGCATCTTGATGGCTCTGAAATGCCGTCCAATGCCTGCATCTACCAACTCCCAGCATGGATGAAGGAACCTGATCACATCCCTTCTATAAATTAGTACTTCTGTGCTGCTGTTTCTGTTGTTACCTGCCTGTGACTGAGGAGGAATATTGGCATGTTGCTGTTGTTGTGTGGAGGCTTTGCCTGAACAAGCGAGCAGGGCTGGAGATGTTCCAGGTGGAAGTGGGAAGAGAGAAGGTTGAGCTGTTTCAGCCAAAGTGCATCAGATGCAACAGAGTCCAGCTCGAGCTCTGCACGTGCTCGAAATAGCAAACACTGGGGGCTATAGCTTTACGATGCAGCGCTGTCTGTATGTTACGCATCCTTGGTTGTGTTAAGGTTTAATGCTCTGACTTTTCATGTTCAGCCAAGAACAACAAACAGAGGAGTCGTTCTGTCTGGAGGTTACCATCACGCAATGTAGTGTAGAACATGTTAAGAGATTTAATGTGGAAATATTAGCTGTCCATCAGAATCAGACCAACAATGACTTACATCTTCCCACCATTAGCTCTCTGGACCTGGTTGAGTTCAGTATATTGGTGTGTCATGTTCGAGAGTAATGGTCGAGTGTGGGAGGGTTCAGTAGCTTAGAGAGAGCGACGCTAACTCGACTGTGGGTCAAAGTGATGATTTTTTCTTTTGACTTCCGAGGCGTCACGAAGGTAATGAAATCACTGTCGACATCAGTCGCAGATGTTGCAAACCTGGAACTGAAGCAGAAACTCTATTTTCAGCAGCTGTCATATCGACTAACCTGGCAACCAGTCCAGGGGTGAGAAAGTGAGCTCGGTCCAGGGAAATGAAGTGGTTTAAAAGCAGCGGGGCCAGGTATTCGACATAGGCATCCAGTTGGAATAGAAGCCACCACCGCTAAAAATACTGCAGGCTTTTTGATACAGTCGCCCAGCATGGGGCCGTAGTCTGCTGGTAGATCTGACGTTTATGCTCTGGGCATGTTTTCAAAGCACAGATTTTGCTGGTGCTCTGAATCAACATATTACATTTCCAAACATTTTATATAGTGGCTTTTCAAGGCCCAAACTATGTCTCTGAGGCACAGAGGACTGTTTCAGCGCACACTGTGCTGTCTGTAAACACTAGCGACATGGGAGTGACGGCGAACGCTGGTTGGCTGAGCCACAAATTCTGATCCGTGAGACTCTCTGTGGCAGTGCTTTGTACCTTTCCTACATCCTTCCTAAGCCACAGCCTCATTTGTAAAAGAAGCACACTGAGCCCTTCTTTACCAACGGAAAGAAATTGGGGAGATTATGTGAGCTGGGTTAATTTGATATTGTGAGGAAACTGCATAATATGGTTCATATTTCCCTCCAACTTGTCATATGCGGCTCTGCGTGCACTAAATCAGGGTGCGAGCTTTTCTCCTTCTGTGTTTGACTTTGAGCCACCGCGTTTGCGCTCAGGCTCTCACTACAAGAGTGAAAATTAAAGCTTTGCATGCGACTGTGTTTTTCCAAGCCTCAGTGCACGTGTGCGCATGTGTGTCACCGTGCTTCTGTACGGCTGCTCAGCAAGACAAAGACTCCATTGAGGCTCGTATTTTCAGCGCTCACTGCAGACCGAACGCGGCTGACATTTGCACATTATGCTCCGCCGTCGTCCTGTCTTGCTCTTGCTCCTCTGCGCTAATCGACTGTGTTAACAAGTGGGTTAAAGAGCGAGATAAATGGCAGTAATGACAGGCCTGTGAATACAGAAGGAGATGAAGCTGGGAGCGGCCTCAGCCAGAAAACCAGGCGCTTTGTAAAGGGGACGTAGAGCTGTTCTGCTGGGTCTATAGACCAGCGATTAACACCGAGGCTCCTGATGACCTCGGCTTGGAAAGCAGTCTGACATTTGTGTCTAAGACACGCGACTGTCCCGCTCTGCTCCTGAACACGATCGTTTCACTTGTCAGGGGGTGATTATCCCCCCCGCGCATGGTGCTCTTAGGGGAAATGCCATCAGGACACCACGGCATAATGCCAGCGCTGTATTCCTGCTGATGTGTCCTCTCGTCAAGACTGGGATGATGGGAAATCTCCTGACGCCTGTGATCCGAGAGCGTCGTGCTGTTCTACAGACGTCAAAAAACGCTGCTTTTGTGCGTAAAGCTGCCCAGTGGCTTGAGACAAAATAACTAGGAGCGAAAACTGAACGAGTAAAGTGAGAGAGACGCCGAGAGGGAGGGAGGGGATGGCTGAGCTGACTGTGCCCAGTCACCATGGCAACCCCTTTGACATGCAGCTGCCATACCTGCTGCCAATATCAGAGCTTTATCCAGCCATTTACCTTGTGTGTCTGTATGAAGGATCCACACTGCATCACGTAAAAAACATGTTTACACACCACGTATGCGCATGTCTGACTGTTTTCAACCTGCCACTGTTAATATGCCTTGAGTGCTCGCGGTAATTATATCGGAGAGCTGGCGTTTGGCAGAAAAATGCTGCTTTAAAGGGAGTTTTTCGACACCCCTCACTGGTAATTACTATAAATTATTAGCATAGTTTAAACCAAGGGCCTCCGGTGTGTCTGCGAGTGCTTAGAGGCGCGTGTGAAAGGTAAAGCTGTGAGGGGAGATTCTGGGCGTAACCCACCTTTCACCTCTCCTCTGTCTAGAGGTGCACTGTGCTGTGGGTGTGTTCTGTGCGGGGGGGTGTAGCTACCTGCCACCCAGCGATCTCGTGAGGGAGGTTGACCACTATGTTCTGCCCGAGGGTGGGTGACACGCTGTGCCAAAAACACCTGCGGCCTCCCGGCCCCTGTCCCTTACGAGCCTCACTGCGACAGACATGCTATTAAAGTGCGCACACCTGGATGAACACACAGCCGTGCGTACGGACACACACGAGAGACGCTCTCTCTCTCTGGGCACCCAACACCTTGAACAACACCTGCGGCGATGTAATTCTCCTCTGGGCTCTGCAGAGCTGCTGTGTTTGTGTTTTAGTGGAAGTGTTGTTTAGGCCCCAGGAGGCAGCACAAAACCACAACACACACGTACAGTCTTCACATTACACTGGTACACAAACGTCTCACACTCGTACACACATGTCAACCGAAAAGGATGCTTTTGAGCTTTTGGAAAAAAAAAGTGCAATAAGAGTCATAAACACAGCGATGAATTAATGATGGTGCTGTCAAAGGCAGCTCTGCACTCCCACCTCTGTATCCGGGCAAAACTCTTTCATCGCCTCCACACACAACTTCCACCTAATCTCACTTCAGCTGAGAACGTCAACCTTTTCCTTCAGTAGGATACTTTGGACAGTGGTTTCATTGAGTTTGCTCTCGTAATGAATTTCTTGCGTCGCTGGAAAACAACAAAATGTGTTTGTTGTGTTTGAAATCCCATTTCCTGACTTGAAAGCAGCTTTATTCCCCTGAGACGACAGCCAGAGGTACAGTAGGGAGAACACTCGTGAAATATGAAGTAGTGGCAGTAAGTGAATTAAGATCATATTAATTTACTCTATATGAGCATGAAAAGTACAATAATTAATAAATGATGAAGTAAACAAACTGAGCAATGACCTGACTAGTGAAAACGTAGTGACTCAGTGTTAATATACAAACTATGTCAGTGCATCTGCTACTCGTGCATCAACATGATCAGTCATTTGAAGACACATTTCTAGCCACCTGGCAACGAAGTCGAGTGTTCGCTCATATTCACTTCTGCTGTAGGTACAATCCAAGTCCTTCGTTCATACTCCTATAGGACTATAAACTGTCTGGATCTACACAAGCAGCGATGCCGAGCGAATCATCCCTGAAACGCTAAGAGCAGAATATCATTGGTGACGGCTGTAACGAGCAACGTTCATCACTCTAACCAGCAGATGCAGCAGTCATTACTGGCTGAAAATGATTAACATCTGGCTGACAGTGGAACAAATCTGTGCATTTGCAGACTGCACGACTTAACAGGAGTTTAAACTCTCCGTAAAGCTGTAAAACTGAGTAGAGCTGCAAATTCTGGTGATAGTTCTCTGTAGTCTCATTAATATGATGGCGACTCTTCACATTGTCCTTTGAAATGTGGATTATGTGGATGCTGCTTTAACAACATGTCTAATTACCAGTTGCCATGACTACACAGTTGTGTAGCTCTTCCTTTTACAGTCCCCCAATTACTTAACATTTACCTGGTAAATGTGTGGATAATAAATTATGTCATTTTCAGATTATCATATTTATTAAGTACATACAAAG
The DNA here is from genome assembly GCA_030770545.1 of Macropodus opercularis. Lineage (NCBI taxonomy): Eukaryota > Metazoa > Chordata > Actinopteri > Anabantiformes > Osphronemidae > Macropodus > Macropodus opercularis. The sequence continues at coordinate 3,631,863 of CM061112.1, forward strand.
AAAAAATGAATTGTTACTATCTTCAGTAAATATCTTTGTTTGACCAACGACTCTCAAATCGTAGCTCCTCTCATCTAATGTCGTTAAAGAGCAACTACAGAGCAAAACGACTACACAATAACAAACGTATATTGAAATATCTGTAACCTAATGATAATGGTAATGATGGCAGTATATGAGATTACTTAACAGAAGCACGGCTGAAGTTTTCTTACACACACTTGGATGCTCTTGGTTTACGGTTCCCGTAATGCAGCCTTAAGGGAGCGTGTTTAAACAGGACGCGTTCCCTCAATCAGAGTTTCTTTTACAAACACACCAAAGCCTCGCGTGCACATCGCCTTGATGTCCAAAAGGCACCAACATGTTTTAGTTGAGAAGCTGAACATTTAGGCTGACTGTGCTGCTGCCAAGCAGGGGACTGAATTAAAGACAAAAACCAAACATTCATTCATTACTGCTGGGGATGTGTTTATTTTTATTTCTCCCCAAACCTGGAGAAGAAATAAACACAGGTACGAAACATGTGTTCATCCCGAAGCAAGGAAGCAGATGTTTACACCTAAGTCGGATCACGTTCTTGAGGATCCTGGAAAGGGAGCTGGTTCATTTATTTAGCATGGTGTTAGCATTTTAGCTGAGTGAAACTCATTTGATTTGGGTAAAATAACAAAGAAGGAAACAATGACAGAGACACAGTGTAACTCAGACAGATTTGAGTCTTTCACATCTCCTGCGACTTTGGGAAGTCATGATTGGAATACTGAACATGAATATTCGTATTCTCTTCCTGTGCACTTGTTTTTCTGAATGCACTTCAAACTCTGCCACGTTGAGCAGCCTCTGTCTTTTTTGCTGTTGATGCGATACGGTAACTGAGATAGAGGGTTTTGTTGCAGCTCATTGCATAATGTCAATAGACAATTAGGCATTTACTGGATTCTACCCGCAAGCTAATTAGAGCTATGTAATTAGCGGAGGGAGAGTCTTAAGTGTTCCCACATGGAGCAGCTTGGTTACTTACGTGGTGCTGTGCTGTGCTTCGGCCTGACACTCCAATCACAGCCCCAGAGACACTCAGACGAGAACTAGAGGTGCTTGACGAGGCTCAGCGTGGAGTTAACTCGGGATAAGTGGGGATCAGTAGTGGCAAGATTGCGCTGCTACTTTTTGCATTTTCTATTTCCAAACCCGTTGCCTCGTTTTTTTTGTTTTTCTTCCTCCAAGGCTTGAACTCGCGCTGAGAACAAATTGCTCATACGAGGAGGCGACGGACTGAAACTGTGGAGCTTTACACATTAGACATTCACTTTGGAAGGCAGTGGTGCTGGTCTTTGGAGAGTTTTCTCGAAGAATACTTTTTCTTTTTGAATGACACTTTTCATATAACATCTGAGAAGGCACCTTTCAACCTGCCAAACACAACTTGTACACATTCTAGTCATGCTCATCTGCTTGACCTCGCCCCATCTTACAACTCATCTTCCTGCTTTGACTCGCTCCCTCGAGTTGTTTCAAAAAATGCCAGATTTTTTTTTATTTTTTATTTGCGCTGCTGAACTTCCAGCTGTGATGCAACACTTTCAAAGACTGGCATGACTTTACATCCCTCTGTCTATCCTAACTTCTGCTCATGATGTGTTCAAATCAACAATTCAGTCACATCTCTCCCTTTAATGTTTGGCTCCCATCCATCAGTTAATTCAGTTTTTCCTCTTCTTGTTTCTCTCAATCAATAGTTGTGTGTTAATGTGTATTATATCATACATTTGGAGGAAGTTTTGCACAACCTGAGCATTTGCAGTCACATTTAAATCATTTGATTTATTTCCATGACAAACCTCTAGTGAAAATGTGTCAAAAGACCATTTGACCTGAAATGCTTCTGGATCTACTTGGACAGGCTGCTCGCTGTTTGTGGCCAATCTCGGGGTCCAGTCGCTGGCTTTTTCTGGAGCGTTCAGCTGTACGACACAGTCTCCGTCACAGTGATGGATCTGTTAACAAGCATGATCAGTAGCTCTCATCTGTGCTGGCTAAGAAATTGTAGGAACGTAGCATGAATACAGAAGAAACTTCCATTCGTTTCAGCACGAGTGAGAAGTGCTATGAATAAAATTACAAGTGGTACTGATCAGATCCTTCTCCATTACAATTCACCAGACTCCACTGAGGACAAAGGCTAAAAGATTAATGAAACATTGGGAGAACAGCTGTGTTTAAAGAGACCTGGTTAAAAAATTGAGGGTTTTTTTTTTTTGGTTTGTTTTGTTTTATGCAGATTGACGATGAATAAAAGTGTAATATCCAAATTAGCAATGATGTACAGTAAACGCTTCCACGTGTTTCATCTGGTCTGTACAGACCCACACATTACTACCAGTGGCTTAGGTTCACGCTTCCTTCTGAGCAGCAAAGCTTTTGTATTTGGACTGTGGCTTCAAGTGGGAGTCTGGCAGGTCCTGATAGATGCTTCAGCCTCACTTGTTATCACGAGACACTTCATAGGCGATTCCCAGTTGGGTGCTTTGCTGGACAGGGACCTAGGGATCAGACGGTAGAAGACTGTGATGCTGCCGTGTCTCTCTCCCTCCTGCTGAAACACAGCGAGCTGCCAGTAAAGCCACTGAAGATGTTACAGTAGTTACACCAACACAGTTATAACTGTAATGATTGTAAAGTTTATAGATAGGACAATATAATTCACACAATAATAAAAAAAAAACATATATTGCTATTTCTCATAAAGATATGAGCAAATTCCATGTTTTCTGAATCCATGTTGTTTGTTTAGTTTGTTTATTTCCGCTTGCTGTTGTTTGTTCTTTGTGTTTAATCTTCCTCCTGGTTTGGGCTGTTGGGGAAGGAGGAAACAGAGGCTGCTGCTCTGCTGTGACAGACCGAGGTTACCGCGCTTCCCGTCGCTGCTGTGAAGCTGTCAAGCGGACGCCCGGGGAGCTAGACGTATAAAGACAACGAGGCAGGATTGAGCTGTCGCGCATATTGAGTAAAGACTTCCGTCATCAGGCTCACATGCTAATCTGCTGGGCCACGCACAGCGGGACTCAGGGGCCTGTTTAACAAACACGCTTTGACTGTGGCTTAGCTGCAGCTAATGGACTTTAGATAAACGTCTAAAGGCATCTGTTGCACACAGCTCTGTAGGTCCTGGCTTTCTTAAGCAGCAATCATTTACCTTCGGTTCGATGCGTGGCTGACTGGGCATCAAACCTCGCAGCTCCCTCCATTAAAGCCTCTGTCTTCTGCAAGGTTTTACAGGTAACTCAGCCAAGAATGTAACCTTTACCTTCTCGACGCTCGCCGCACGGAAAACCAGCAATTATGGGCCATTTTTTCCTCCCATTTTCTCAGTTGGTGCCGCTGGTCAACAGGTGTCAGTGGTTGTTACCATGGAAACACAGTTCCAAGTTTTACAGTAAGTTAGGGGAGGGCTGGCTAATGTTTCACTTTCAACTTTTGTGAAACCTGACTAGTCTGAGTTATTTAAGTGTTCAATCAGCCCCAGATTCCCCGAATTACTTTGACTTCAGTGACTGTGTTCTGAAGACGAGGCTCTGTTGTTATATTAGTCCTCCTGTGAAATATGACAGCTTTTATGTTGTGGTGCTTGCTGCGTGAACACGTCGTTAACAGTATTCTTTCTTTCAGAAGGTGCTTGGAGGACACAAGGTGAAAATCAGTTCAAACTAATCTTTGTCTCTTTCTTGCGAAAAAATCGCTGGAAGCAAAAATAGACTTTTCTAGACTGCGCGTCCTTGCCTGTTGCCCGCGGTCGTGATGTGTTTGTGTCCACGCTGTGTGTTTGACGAACATGAATTGTTTGCTGTGACACTGATAAATGGTGTTGCACTTTGAGCAGCGGCTCTCGGAGACTCAGTCCCTCGTGGCTGTCGTTGCTCATCGCTCTGTCCTATTATTTATCTGTGAAGAGAGAGGCTGAGGGCTGGCCTCTGTCTGTCAGAGGACAATCCATCTGCACTGAAACCCAGTCACCTGGCTGCAACTTCCCCTCCCTGTCTCATTTCCTTATGCTTTAGACTCTGTGGCTCTCTGCTGTCAAATGAAACATTGCCACACCCAATCATTTTCACTTACAAGGAGCTTGCAATGATAGATGGAGAAGCGATGCTTTAACAGGTGTGAAGTTCAGAAGCAAGCAGCCATGTAGAAAATTGAAGCCAATGTGAAAAATAAATTCTACTAACTTCACATCTAAGCCATTCTTCATGCTGCTGCTCCTTCTGTGCAGAATTGAACCTTCTGGAAAACACATCACGATTAGATTGTGTTCATTTTTTAAATGGAAACTTAGCGGACTGAACTAACTATCTCACACTCGCTTTGATCTGTGGTACGGTGGGAATTGAATATCTGATAGAAACGTACGCGTTGTCCCCCTCAGCTTCACATCTGACGTGAGCAGCTGAGCCCTTCCCTGTGACCTCGTCTCTCCATCTGTCGCCCAGTAACGTGTTGTCATAGCGATGACTAAGCATTAACTGCAAACAATTACGTGGCCCTCAACCTGGTTGAATTCAGGTGGTTGTTGTACTGGAAGCAATCTTAGTGATCTTTAGTGTCCACCCACGCAGTTGCCAGTTTTGTGCACGTTCACGCTTCAGAAGCTGAAGGTTCAGCTCACACAGGCTGAAATGAATTAGTTCTATTTCATACTTTGAATGTCACTGTCCTAACATGACTTAACTTTTTCTCCTGCGATGGATATAGACCACTCGGCTCTGAACACCTGACGCACACTGGGAGTGTGTGAGAGTGGAGAGGTGGGATGGGAGCTGCTGGCTGAGCAGACTGAAGGAACACACATGGAGCGAGAGTTTGCAGTGACGACAGCTCAGGTGGATTTAACAGCCCGAGTCAACGGCAGCAGAGGCAGTGAGCCGTAGTTTTACCTACGTTTCATCCCAACTGTAACTGTAGATTAGACCGCTTGCTCATGGGCCTAGTGAATGCGGCGTTCGCCCACCTATACTGAATGAACCCTGTGTGAGGGGAATGCTAATCTCAGAACATGAATAGCACTGTTGTGTTAAACTTCAAAGACATTACTGTGTTACATCTCCACCAGTATTTTAATTAACTGGGTCAAGGACCGCGTCTTCACGCTATTGTGCCAGTTTGAAAGAGCCTGTTATGCGTAAACAGTCAGTTCTGCCTGCTAGTCCTGCATGTTATCTGATCGCGATCACCTGGTTCACAGAACAAGCATCCTGTTTATTCAAATTTCATTTTATAATTTTGTGCTATGGGGGCATCTATAGGGAGACCAATGATGCTGCTGCCGTCTTGACAGGGTTCGTGCCATTGTTTAGGATGACTCTATGGGGCTTTGAGACGCTTAAGTGGCTCCTTTTTAAAAAGCCAGCTGTTGCTTTCTGGCAATTTTATGACCAGAGAGCCAGAGGAAATGATGAGAGAATACAGAGGAGGAGAGAGAGATGCCACGATAAAGAAACAGCAATGTTGCTTACAGGTATTATATAGGACAGATGTGCAGATACAGATGCATGTAATCCCCAAAGATGAAATGAGACCAGAAAATAATGACATCACGATAAGAACGGGGAGAGGAGCTGGGGGGGCTTCTCTGGTTGACGCAGGCCCTGAGCATCCATTAGCATGTGAGCCTAGCTGCCAACCTGCTTTGAGTTGTGCTGCATAGATTTAATCTGTACAGCTCTTTGCATTTTACGGCTTTTTGATTAAGGGTCATGTTCAATTTAATGTTTATCTACAGGTCATTGTAAGGACAGTAGGTTATAATATGGTTGCCCTACTTACTGGAGCTACTGAAAGCTTCTTTAAAAAACCCAAACATGCAGTCTAGTGATCCAACTCAGTTCAGCGTAAAGGCCGTGTGGTTCGTGATATGAGCTGAGGAGCAGGTACGTGTCTGGGTTAATAAGGGTCAGAGCCACTGCTGGCAGATGAAACGCTGAGAGCTAAGGGCAGGGAGGATCCAGGACAGTTTACCATGTTAATTACGGCTCTAATGCCGCTGCCCTCTGCCCCTAGAACCGCCCTCGGCTCGTAAAACACATGAACCTCACCAACAACCTGATGTGGACTAGTCTGTTTTCTCCTCAGTCGCCTCAGTGTTAGACTGAAATGTGTAGATTCCATTTACTGTACACCTTTATCCACCACGTTTCACTACTTCTTTAGCCCATCATGGCCACATGTGGGTTCAGTACCTGCTCCATCGTTTTGTTCAAGGACACGTAGAGAGTGATGGACTCAGCAGTTCATGGGCAGCGTTCTGTACCTTCTCAGCCACAGTCATCCCCAAAACAGAAATGTGATCCAGTCGATGGCTCACCTGTAGGACTAAGGGCTTCTCTTCTTGAGGACGTGGAATGTTCCAGGTAGTTTTATAGTGTCATTCAGGTTCCACAGTCCTTACGAATGCAGCGGAGGGGCCTTTCCATCACACTCTTGGCTCTTGTACTTGAAAACTACTGCTTCCAAGTCAATGGTGTCGCTGCCCATGGCAAAGAGAGCACCACGCTCTGTGAGCTGTGACAGCTCTCTGCTTATTCAGCCATGCACGGCTGCTGGAACCGAGGTCCCGGGACAAAGCCTTCTCCATGACTTTAATCTCCTGCGTCCATACTGCCAACGCCAGATTTGCGTTTTTTGTAGACTCACAGCAGTGCGTGATCTGTGGTCGAGTACACATTTTGAGCGCTGGCATGTCTTTGACGGATTTATTGTAAATGAACACAGCTATTAGAGGGAGACGGCCTAAAGGCAGGAACAGTGAATTAGCCGTGACAGCTGGTACCCTGTTCGTGGTGCTCGGGGCAGGAGAGACTCTGACCACGATGGTTTCTTGGCACCAGTGACACAGAGACGCACTACATTAAAGTACATCTGTGCATTTCAGAGAGATGCTACATCGAGCTGATGCTTCTTTGAGACCTTTTCACGTTTGAAGGCGTTTTGTATCTTTTTGGTAAGACCTTCATCCCTACGCTTCATTCCCTCATTGCATGGCCACAATGTACACGTCTAATCCAGTTCCACAAACAGATCGATCTCCTCACCGTCTGAGACATCAACATCCACCAATATCAATACTTCTGCTGCTTAGATATTACAAATATACACCTTATCTGTGTCTATGAGAAGAACTGTAGCAAAGTTTTTTTTTTACCAGATTGAACAATAGACGTTAACAAACTCTTTTCAAGCCTAAAATGGGCCAAGAAGGTTGCAAAACACTCTCTGTTCCCAGTCACAGGCCTGCTGACGCATGAATACGGCATCAGCAGACAAAAGGTAAAGCACAGAACTCAACGATGATATGTTTCATGCTTCTGATTTACATTTCACTGTTAACTGTCACATCGCTCCTATCCCCATGGTAGCGGTGTCATAGATAATGGATGAATATTGTTTCAGGAGTATGAAATTTGGAGTTCATTGTCTGTTAAAGTTACTTTAACGAGAACTCCCGAACAAAACGCCTTTTGAATATGAAAGCGAACAGATTCGAGTCTGCTGTTGACTCATATTTTAACATTCGTCAGTACGATAATAAAATGACATGAATGAACTGACAATTCTGGTCTGTGTAAGAGAGGGAGAAACGACTTTGTTATAGAAACCACAGACGCGAAGCTGGATTTGCTCACAGCCTGTTCATGTACTTACGGTGATGCTTGTCATGTAAGACGTTAGCTGCGTGTTTGCGTGAACACTGGAGCGCAGTCGCCCCAGTCGGCTGCTTTCTGGCTAATTCTACACAGTTGGTTTAACTTTGCTGAACCTGAACTGGAACGTTTGTGTTGCGCAGCAGCGGCGATGAGCAGTTTAGACCACTGACCTTTGAGCCAGTGGATATGATGAAAAGCCCCAAATGCTCCAACCACTTTTTGGTTTCCACGGTCAGAGGATAATTAGAGTCCTCCACAAAAGTGGTGGCGTGTAAACAGTCAGACAAAAGTGTGTAAGCTGAGCAGACCTAGTGTCCCACTAATGAGATCTATGGTGTTTAATGAGCTTTGATTGCTTCGGTGCAAAGTGATACGAATTATAAAGAAAGACAAAAGCCCACTCAGCAGGATGACCATGGACAAAGACCATGTGCTCACATGTTCCCCTCACCAAGCAACAACAGCAGCTCTTGTCTTTGGGTCTAGTAAGGTTCTTATTATGTGCGAGGTGATTCACACGCGTTACACTGAGTCCTTGACTTCGCCTGACAGAGCTGTTCAAGAGCCTTTCAGTGGAGTCGCATCTAAGACGACTAATGAATATTCCACCATCTCTTTTGCAGCGTTGCTTGCAAATAAGCGCCGCGACTACATGTCACGCAGATGTTTCCTACAGCATTTTATTGGCTTTGTAGTCGAATTGATTGATTCCTTCAGGTTTTGATTGTAGCTCCAGTGTTTTGGTTCACACCAAGCACAAAAGTCTTCTCTTGCATAATTAACAGAATATGACTAAATTACTGATGCAGCCTAGCGTGAAGATTCGATAAATCTGAGGTGGACTGCTCTTGTGTTAGTTATCATGCTGTTTGCACATGTGATCATACATCTGGAAAGGGCAGCGCATCGATTCAGCTCTAGTTAATGTAAACTTTAATGGCCCGTGACGTTCTGACGCCGGGCTTCTCAAACCTGCTCCTTCCATTGATCCAAATTAGAGCCACTTTGAATGTGCTGTCCCCTGGTATGTGTGTGATTTCTGGCTAGCTGAGGCAATTTCGTTGTCTGGAAAGCAACAATTTAATGTGTCAGGGTTAGAATTACCTGACAATCCATCCAGTCCCTCCTTGCACGGCATTTCCATAAACTTGTTTATCAAATGTTATTTCCCTCCTTGAAAAGCATGAACATTCTAATCAAGTTACAGGCTTGAACAGCTTGTGTTTAAAGTATTTGATGCCATAATCTGCAGATAGTCCCCACAGGAGCCTTACGAACAGCAGACTCCTAGATCTATTGTGTGTGAGGATGAGAAGCTCAGAAGCGAGGAGGGGAGTCGTAGGAAGGGAGCTCAAATGCAGCAGCTCTCCCTCATCACATCAAATGACTTGTTTGTACTTGTTTCCCTGAAAAAACCTAAACAGAGACAAACTGTTCGTGCACTGAGCAAATTGATTCACCCACCCTCTACTTTAACGCTCTCCTTATTTTATTTACCCAGCGTTAAAGCTTTAACGACGGACGGACATAGTCGCCGCTTGCCCACACACGTCCACACACGTTCAACCTTGACTCCGCTCCAAAGTAATTTACGAGCGGGACGGGCGCCATGTAGTAGCCTCGCGGCTCACGGCGCACACGGCGGCAGCCAGGGGCGGCTTGTCTGTCAACAGTGAGCAAAGCAACAAGCAGCAAATGTTCTGTTCGTCGTTTCTCAAATTCATCTCACCAGCTGTAGCATTCACACACACAAAGGTGATGACTCCCTGCAGTCACACGCCCCAGGGAGCCTTTCTGGAGCGTGTCCGGCTGGATGATGTTCTAGATGTTCCCCTTTCCATCTTGCTTTCGTCCTCATGAGTTACAAGCCACAGAGGCAGTGGAGGGACCTCCTGCGCTCGTGCTCAGTCTCTTAAAGCCTGTATGAGTGGGAGACATGCGGCTAAATAGCCCACGGAGCCGTGCTGTACATTACCTCGCAAACTGTCAGTTAATACCCTGCTCTTGATGCGGGGACCCCCGCAGAGACCCCACGCTGCTGTGGAAACGCTCTGCGTGGACTCATCTTGCCACTGGGACTCTCCATCACAGTGACTGCACTCCACCTTTAGAGCTCCTTCCAGTGACAGAATCAGGACAGCTCTACTGTCAGCAGCATCAAAGACACAGTGAGACGGAGATGGATTAATAAGTAAAGGAAAGTGTGACAGAACAAGAAAGGCGCCGCGATCACAGAACGGTGGTAAAGTCACCTGGGACCTCTACGGCAGAAGAAGTTTTCAAACCTGTTTGTTTTCTGCCGCACTCGTTCAAGGAGTTCCTCTACACGAGCTTTTACTACTGCGGGAACAGCGGGAGGAAGAGGAGGCGGAGGAAGAGATGGACTGCCAGTGCTGTAGCGTACATGCAGAAGTTGGAGGAGCTGAAGGAGGCGTGTGCTTGCAGCCGCGTTGGCCCAGCATGTTGCTGTTCATTATTCCAGCGATCTGTCGGCTCCTACTGCTGAATCATCGCGCCAGCGCAGGAGGAGGGCGCCCGAGCGTCCCCGATGCGTTACAGTCATTTTTGATGTTTGACGACATGAATGGCTCATTGATTGTAGGAGGGAATTTGAACAACACGCTGATATGCACGAAAGAGAGAGTTCAAGCGAGTGACGATGAAGCTTTGTGCCTGGGAATCATAGTCTACCCACGGCGCTTTGGATTTGAATTTCTCTCTGCTCCACCATTCATCTTCGCCCGCACATGTTCCGTTCCCCAGTTCATTTCCTCTCTGTCCTGGTCTTCTTCTAAGATTCTTTTCTTTTCCTCCATATATGTGCGGATACCTCAGCACAGCTCCGGTTTAACACCGTCTACAGTAGAAGGTCTTATCTCAGCGTTGGAAGCCACATTTTGTGGATGAGTGGGGCCGACTACAGCAGCGGCGCCAGACGCAGTCAATCACGATGAAGTTCAACTCTATTAAAAACGAAGCACATCCTGATGATAAGGGATAAGACTTCGTTTTCTTTTTTTTAGTACCAAATACGTTCTTCTGACAGCAAAGGAGTTTATCTGATACTTAGAAGTTTATGAGGCGTCGCTGTTTATCAGCTGCTATCTGGTGTTTAAGTATAATCTATATGACACCAAAAAGCAGCTGTGGAATCTCCAGCGCAGCGGTGAGGTCACCCTGCTGACGGGCTGCGGCTAATGCTGCCAGAAGCGACCGCCTTTTCCTGCGACCCCATCACAGATCATTCGCAGCAACGCGAATAGACACGAGCAGAAGAAAGTAAAGAGGCGTTTTCCGTTAGCTCCTATGTTTTGCCCACCTTTGCATCGCGTGCCATCGGTCGCGAGGACTTCTGGTCGAGGCAGACGGTCGCACCCTGAGCCTGGTTCTGCAAGCGCTGTCTTTTGTTACAGGCTGTTTTTAGCGCTGCTCGAGTGGGATTTGTCGGCTTTTCCACAGAACAGCTGTGTTGGTCTAGTTATGTGTTATTCTGTAAGTCCTGCTGTTGCTGGGATTCAGCCATATGTGAATAAACTTGAATAGAGTTAAATCCTCTGCCACAGCACGTATCAGCCCTAACGCGCTTGACGTTCTGTGATCTTCAGTGTGAGCGAGAGGCTCTGGTTTCCACCAACCTGGTCTGACAGGTTCTGACTGTGATAGTATGATTAATGTGACACATTTAATGTCATCTGCAATATCACGGCAAATGAGGACCGGGATTTCATAAATTTCCCAGGGCACAGTGTCTATATCCATTAGCAAGCGATTTATTGCAGATGTGAGATTTTTGTTGTTATTTTTCTGTGCGGGGCCTTCAAATCCATCAATCAGTTAGTCCCTGGGCCCCACGCTGCCACGAAAAGTCAGCGCGTGATAGCCTGTATGCAGCTATCATGAATCATTCCTCTAGTCCCCACTCGTTAACCAGGTGGCAGTTTGAATTTAGCTTTTCAGGAGTGTTTTCCCCCTGAGGAAGCAGCAGGGAGCCGACCGGAGCATATGGGCCACGAGCGTCCCAGGAGCCTGTTAACGTGTTTGCTCACGATAAAAGCAAGTGTTTGGGACTTGTTTGTGATTAGGCAGGAGAAACTTATAATGAAGAAGGGGATGTCATTGGCCACAGCAGTGATTAAATCTAGGATGCAGCAGTCAGAACAGCTGCACTTGTCCCAGGGTTCGTGAAATCCCAAAGTTGTATCCGAGCTGTGAGCAAGCGGATTAATTTTTATTGGCGAGGAAAACGTTCATGTCCCACTCGCCTCACCTGGCTGACCTCAGCGCTTAATCTTCAAGTGTTGTGTTTGCTCGTTTGAGAAATCCCAGCCCGCCATCTTGATTGTGTTGTACTTACCATCAAATCGCCCACTTTGATGCATTTGAAGGGAGTGAAACATTGCTTTTTAGCTGTAGTTCTTGACATTTAGTGCCAGCTCTGCAAGTAAACAGTGGCTTTCAGGCTATTGATCAAACAAACAAAGCAGCTGAATGGCTGCTAGTATTTGACTGTGATGCCCTCAATCCGCCCGTCGCCGCATCTTACGCAGAAAACGCTCGGCCCCCCACCGCGAAGTCTCATTCAGCGCACGTCCCACGGCAGCATGCATCTTAATCTGAAGAGACGGTTCCATTTCAGCTCGCTCCTGATAACCTTCCCTACTTACACCTTCAGTAAATAGAGGCAGGTGCCCAGAAATAGAAATGAAAGAACGTGATTTCTGAGGCTGAATCTTAGGTTTACTGGGAACAACTGGAAAGAAGTAAAAAAAAAAAAAAAGACAAATAATGAGAAGACCGCTAGTACAGATGAGAAGAAAGGAAACGAGGAGACGTGCAGTGAGAAAAATAGCTGCAGCTACGGCGGCTCTGTGGCGTATTAACTTTCCTCTGGTTCAGGGTATTAGGAGCGAATCTCATTGCCTCCGCGTGTCTGGTAGAAAACACGAGGAAGCAATCTCTCAGTTTGAAGCACAAAGTACACAAACTCTTGCATCTTGACAAATGGACTGGTTAAATACTGTGCTCCCTTTATATCATCGCGTTTAAAAAGCAATCAGTCCGCTTCCCCGCTTTAAAAGACAAACCCAGAGGGAGCGTCCGGAATCTGGGAGACAAATGAGGTTCAAATCGGAAATGAAATAGTCTAGAGTGAAGTAATGAGTGAATCCGGCTTTTCTGATGAGCTTTATGCTGATGACAAATTACTGGTAGACCTAATATTGAGCGCAGATAGACTATGTGCAGTAGCAAGACACCCGTTATACACTAAAGCCGAGGAGCCAAAATTCAAAGCACTTCATTAACCCCAAGGGGACAATTCCTGCGTCGTCTCCTGGGGTACAGACATAAGGCAGGCTAATAAAAAGTGGCCTTGATTTAAATGTCATCGCACCATGTTTTTGTTGAACATGGCTGCTTGCTTGTCTCGCGCAGACCTAAATAGGCCACAGAGGCAATATTTGAGCCTTGCTGTCGTATCTGTCCTCTCCTAACAGGCTTCTGGTCAGACGTAAAAACACTGTGTTTGTGGAAGTGTGAGCGGAGCAGCAAGGCGCCTCTTCCAGCAGTGCAGGCGCAGAGCAGCGATGTGTGCGGTTTTTATCCTCAGGCAGGCAGAAATGTGAGCAACACACACTGACGGTCAGCGGCGGAGGTGGCGGTGGCAGGGGGAAGGCAGGACAGAATGCTGATGAGGAGGCTGGAAAGAGCATCAGCCTCGCTGTGCAGGCAAACGCTGAACACACGGCCCCGAGCAGTCACAGGCTCAGAGGAGACAAATACACGCCTGCTGTGTGTCCACGCACAAACGCGTCCAGTCCGACCTCTCAGCTCTCAGCTGAGAACCAGCTGTCACCGAGCTGAGCGGCATAAGCAGGCAGACGGGTCTCGTGTGAAGGAGCCGACCTTTCCGCTGCACCTCTGACCTTTTGCGGATCACCTGGCAGGCTCAGGTACATCTCTGGGGAATGTTTGCTCTCTCAAAAATACATGGTATTACCGACGCAGTGGATGACGCAATAAGAAACAGCTTGAGAATACAAGAGCTGCCGGCAGCATCCACATCACCTCAACATTTACAGCGTTGCTTGAAAATGTGACAATGCAGCCATGGAAAAGCGCAGAAAGATGTTCTGTTTGTAGGACACACACCACATGTGCTTGCAGCTCTGTGATTTATCTACATAAGCCTATATTGATTTGTGTCAGTGCATTTCAGCATCACCGTTCATCATGTTCCCACTGCTCTCAGGCTCAATACTGTTAAACGAGACATTTCTTTGACACAGAAAGGACTAATCATAAGCTTTTTACGATAATGATATATTTAAATGTTGAAAAGTGTCTTTAGACCATTTGCAGCACAGTGAGTCTGGGTCTGATCATCGGATTATCTGCCTAAATTATCCCACAGTGTGAGGAGTTGACAGACATGATCCTACTCCGTCTGGCTCTGGGTTTTGCCAATTTCAAATTGTAAATATCAAACATGTTTGAATTAACTTGATATTGTGTGAAGGGAAGAGCGAAGGAATATTGAGCAGGATCCCGCAACAGTTTGCACAGGACTCAATTTACACTGAAGATACCAAAGAGCTGCAGGTTGTCTTCACTGAATGATGTGTGTTTAAAACCAGTAGCGTTTAAAATCCTATAACTTACTACATGCAAATGAGTTAGAGATGTCTTGGACCAGATTTAATTTCAAGCTAATTAGCAGTTGGGCTTCAGGACTTGTTGCTATGACAACAGTTCCAGAGGCTTCGGAGATCAAAAAACGATTTTAATAATGCTATCAACACACTATCAAAACAAGGCTGGTAGAGTATATGACTAGATAATCATGTAGTAGTTCGTACTCGCGGACTGTCCTTCCCGCTTCTTCGGCTGCTTTATAAATTCATGTGGGCTTCCAGACGTGTTAAAGACAGATGTTTGCAGCCATAAATAGTCTTTGTTTGAATTTTTAACTGGCTGTAAACACCATGCAGCCTCAGTGAAGACCCAGCTGATACGCGCTCCTCTCGCCTGTTACGTAACCCCCCAGTGCCCCGGGCTGTTTTGTATGCACGTCAAGCAAGGTGGTAAGTCAAGTACAGTCATTTTGTGCAATTAGTATGAGAGCGTTCTAATTTTGGGCTTATACTCACTTCTTTTACAGCCCTCATTAGCGGACTGCACGGCTGCACGGACTCGCCTTAACAATCACGGTTTAATGCCCGCTTCACCTTTCTCCTTTCTCTCAGCTCTACTTTTATCACAGCCACCCCTGCGGGGAAATTACCAATCTTCAGTCCCAACAGTAAAACACAAAGTGCTCTCTCAGATGGGGAAAATCATTTTGATGATCTTAGGCCTCTGTCGTTACCAGGCAGGGATGGTTTTGTCATAGTCCGTGGACCGGACTTCCTGCTTCTGTATGACGTATTATCCAGTGTTTTAAGTGCAGGCTGTGTTGAATCATACTTTTCTATATTCATCTGGAACCACAGCATCAACCCCAGCAGTCAAAGCATCACTATCAAAATGTCTTGCAGCCTATTTTCAGCTGTGGGGCTGAAAATACAGTTAAAGGCCAAGTGGATCCATTTATTTATAATTAAAAAGTCCAGTTGCAGAGTTTGTGTGGCCAGAAAGAACCGTTTTAATGATTCATGTGACGAAACCAAGCACTTCACTGTTTGAGTAAAGAGCAATTAAATGTGGACCAAAAGCAGTGATTCATGTGTAAATGCAAACGTACTGAACTCATGAATTATAACTTATATTCACTTCTACTTTTCTTTCTTTGACAATATATCAGACTTGTCAGAACTAAGCAACTTCAATATTCTCTTCAGTGACTGTGCAGCCTCTGGCCCCGTTTCACCAGCTTTTTGTTGAGCTTCATTCGTGTCTTACAGTATTTTCTAAGGAGACACCTTATTTCTTTGGTTTGTGTCTCTTTCCTTTGGACACTCGTTAGTTTCCGCCTTGACCACTGTACGTTTCACCGACTCATTAAATCGATAAAATCCCAGGCCTCGTACGATGCGCTTCAAACTTGCGAGTGGAGTAGTTGAAAGTCTGTTTTCCAGTGGCTACTTCACAGCTTCCCACCTCATCAGTGTCCATGTGTTCATTATGAGCCCAGCCTCTCAGCCTCCCTTCCTGTGTCCCTCTGCTGACTTACCTCTCGCTGTAGCAGAGATGCTATCGATTTAGATTCTATCTGCTCCCCTCTGCTCTCTTTCACTTACACTGTGAGCGGCGCGGAGGGTTTTTCCAGGTCAGCGAAGGACAAATGACTCTGCCTATTGGATTTTAATTTCCAAAATTTAAATTCATGTTATGAAGCTGACATTGGAGCCGTTCCTCTACATCTACCAAGGAGAGTGTTAGGGTTTTGTTGTTGTGTCCAAATTAGTGATCCTGATGAGGTCCTTCAAGGACTAGCTTCACGCTAAGTGATAGGACGGTGTGGAAAGCATTTGTCCCATAAACACCCCATAAAAATCCTCTAATGTTGTTTTTTCCCCATTAATCCAAATGTGGTTTTAAATCACCACTAGTTGACATCCTTGAGCAGCCAGTTCCTATTTGCTCTTCAGAACGCGATGCCTCCTTTCTCTCTCCCTGCGTGTGGTAATGAGGGGAAATTGAGCAAAATGTGTTTTTAATTAAAAACAACAAAGCAGCCATATTTCATGCGTGAGATTAACCGAAGATGCAGCAGAGAGCAGGCGAGTCAACAAAGTCACAGAAACAAAGAGAACAGTGAGCCCAGAGAGTAATCAGGCTGTCTAGGGGTGTGCAGATAATAATCAGAGTCGACACACGTCATGCCAGCGCGCTGCGCTTAATTACATGACAGCCTCTGACTCCTGGACCCTCAGAGGCAAAGTGGATGAGAGCGGCGTGAGAGCAGCCGCACGCCGCCTCTGGGCGCCGCGTTTGAACGGGAGGGTTTTTTGAGTGAGCTGCAGCTCAGTGATCATTACTCAGAAAGAGAGCAGATAGTGGAGCCGGCCAGGGACTATCGACGGGTTATTTCTACTGTGTGGTTTGGCTCGAGGGACGGGATAATGATTACAACGCATGTGTTACAGTAGTGTAAAAGGTTTTTCATGCTGCCCTCTGCTCTGCAGGCGCCATGGATCAGAGGCTGCTCCGTTTTTTATGCAGTTCTTGGACTTTAATGTTTTCTAACGATAAAAAGTACAACATCTAATTAATTCCACAGATGACAACAACAGCCACAATAAAAGGGCTCATAGTTATGTACCAAAAATTATTCCACAGCAAAGAAGCAGCCATGCATTTGGTTTCATGTAAAATTGTTGCTTCTTATTGTTTTCATTCATTGGATGAAGCAAGTGTAATAATATTTGACTCAGTCTGCAGAAATTTCATGAAAACATTCCAAGATAATATTTGTATCTATTGTGCAAGCTACCGCGCTGATTCCCATTTCATGTTCAGGTGTCGTTCCAAACCGCACGGAGCGCAGTGACACAGTGTTTGTTTCAGTGTGGAGTCAGTGTTAGCTGTTTGTTAAAGCAGTGACAGATATTCAGTCCACTCTTCTATTCTGCTGCACAGCTTTTGATGGGGTCATAGATATTCTGCCTGCTTTTTCATCTAATCTGTGACATTTCATTCATCCATAGTTGCTGAGATTTCTCTAGAGTCATCCCTCCTCCAGCACATCGTGCAGAGAACTATATTAGATGTATTTCAAGTGTCTGGAGAACAGCGTGACCTCTGCTGACCCCGACCGATGGAAACACTAGCTAAATAATGCAGATAATCACACGCTGCAAGCCTGCGAGTTGTATGGGAATGTATGAACTGAACGTGAAGAGGAAGGACCTGCTCACAGCAGACACAGATTTACATCCACTCACTTGCAAAGTGTGGTGTGAAATAACTGGAGCATCTGGGTCTTGCCTCCTGAATTGGTCTATGATAGTTATAACAATATGTCCCCTGGTCTTCACTGGCAAATAATCAATAACTTCTGGTTGTATGCCGACATAAACAAGACCAGAGGCATGAAACGTGGCTTCCCCTCTGTTCCCTGACTGTATTTCATAAAGACACACAAGGACAAAAGCCCACTCCCTCACACACACACACACACACACACACACACACACACACACACCTGCATGCACCCGTCTAGTTATCAGGATATACTGTAGCTGCTGTGGAGTGACTGATCTTTGTGTGTGTGTGTGTGTGTGCGTGTTTCTATTCGTTTGATGCCTCTTGCTCAGTCGGTTTGCCATAGCAATTTTGCAGGAGTGAACAGTGACCTTTGACTCCATTACAGCTGATTGGATTGGTTTTCCCCTGTGGCTGGCTGCCTGCCCAGCACTACGGCCTGCAGTCACAGCCAGGGCCACACACTGTTTCCCGTCCCCTTTACTTACTCCCTCCCGCTATCCGTCCCATATCCATCTCCCTCACCCGCGTTGCCGTGCAGCTCCTTCTGGCTCCCACTCATCCATCTCTGCCTCTCTTTTTTTTTCTCCCCAGCTACTCTTTCGTTCCTCCTTACAAATCATCCTCGATGTGACTTCCTCTTCTCCTGTGATGCATCTCTCCTCTTCAGCCATCCATCTCCATCTTTAACTATCTCTCCTTTACTTCCTTCTTCATACCTTCTTCTGTTTCCGCCTGACTGCCTTTCGCCTCCTAACCTTTTTTGAAACACACTTCGTGCGGACAGGCAAACCTCCCTGTGTGAAGGTTAGAGCTTGTACTTGGTCATGGCCATGGTTGTTTAGTAATAATGTCTAGATAGTGGTTCACATTCATTAATAATCGAGGTCAGGGTGTGTGCAGGCCAGTGTAGGGGTGGCTGTTACATACTTGGTAGAGCAGGTGGACCCATGCACTGCTTTAATCTCTGGCTGCACATGTGGCCTTAGAGCAAGTCAGTGACATGCATATAACTTCTGATGCAAAGGTGCAGTGCAGGGGACGTGCCACCGTGGCTGGGTAGATATGCTGTAATGGATAGATATGCTGTAGGTCTCAACTAAGACGTTGACAAATAAGGTCAGATGAAGAAAGAAGCGGCTGATACAGTATTGCTGTACTTCTTTACATTGCTTGTACCTCCGTGCAGCGATTCCCTCCCTCTGTTATCACCGGCCGTCTCTCTTTCTCTGCTCCAGCTCATAGCCCTCAGCTCTGCTTGCTGGCTAAGGTCACTGTCAGATTACATTTACTGTGGCTCAGTAAATCCATCACACGCGTTTCCATGTTTCCCAGGACACAGGATCAGGTGAGTGTCTGCATGTGTCCAAAATGCAAACTTTTCCAATTAGAATTGCGTCTTTTGAAAATAAACGACCGGGTCTGAAGGAGCATGAAGGGATATGTGAGTCCTTGAGTGTGACCATGAAAGAATAATTTAGTTCTGGTGTTGAAAAGTTTGGTAAACAAAAACATTTGGCTTTAGAGTGGAAACACTTATCTAAGCTGACACGTTAGGAAGCAGCGAATGCGGGTTTTCAGAGAAGAAAGTTCATTAATATTCATCCATTACACTGCAACATAAAGAGCTGCTTTTGCTCTGCCTGGTGTTAAGTCTTGGATTTTAAGTAAGTTCTGTTTCTTTAGCTTAGTGCGTTTCTGGAGCTAATCGCTCGGCAGGATAATGGAGTTATCACAAAACACTCGTCTCTGTAAACGCAGAGAGATGCATCCTGTAAACCATCCCTATAAACACAAGGCTAGTCGCAGCTTTGTAGCTGGAAGTGAGAATGTGAACATCATCCTTCTATGAAACGACTCGGACAGAGCCTGAGTTCGTTCCCAACATGCTAATATTTAGCAGGTTTGCCGTTACTGTGTTTGGTTACGTGCCAGGTTCAGCGTGTTCATCAAACCACAGCTGATGACCATGTTGTTGTCTTCACTGATATTTTGTCATAAATTGCAGTATTAAAATGCCATCTTATTAGACCCACCTGGATCCGTAGGCTTTGTCCTCAGGGGATCATGAATGCATATACAATATTTTATGACATCTATGAGATAGTTATTTCAATCTTTTCCAAAGTGGGTGACCGGCAGACTCGCGCTGCCGTCCCTAGAGCAACGAGAACCACCACCAACAACAAAATGATATTGCTATATTATGGCACTGTTAGCAATCACAGGCGCCCTGAAGGTACAAGAGCAAAATAGTTCTCGGTTTTCAAGGCTGTTCATCATTTATTGACACTGTTGATGCTCCAAGCGGATGCTCTCCTGGAATGTTAAGACTGCTTTTGTCTTGCACAGATACCACTCCACCACAGCCTACAAGCATTCATTAAATTACTGAAGTCTGTAGAATTTATCCTTTCAGTTTCTGTGGGAACGTGAGCTGGAGCTCACTTCACCCTCAATAATGTCATTACGTGAATTTTATCCGAAGCAATCGCGAAAAGAAAAATGGAAATCTGCCTTTAGAGAAATGGTGCATGTGTAGGGCTCCAAACAAATTCCAGAGGAAGCTCTGTTATTATTAAATCGAGGTTTTATCAACCCTGACACTGGTGCATAAAAACAACGCACACACAAACACACACCCTCATAAAATCTGCTGGATTCATTCAAACCAACATCCTCCATGTGAGAGCGTTTAGTGGTCAGTTGTGTTGGTTTAACAAGCTGCTCCCCTCTGCTGCTGTTTGCCCACGTTATTATTATTGTGGTGTTGTGGTTGTGTGCGACAGTAATGTTATGACATTGGGTTCTGCTTTTTTATGTCCTTGGACTGTTTTTTTGTTGCCATGTGTTATTTAATAGTGAACGCAAGTGAAGCATTTCAATGAAGTACGCTTGTCAAGATCTATTATTCGTCAGTAAATTCAAATGATAAATCGCTGCAGACGCGAGTGTGTGTGTGTGTCTGCAGTGCTTTGATTGTTTTAATGTGTTTTTTTTTTAAAGATCAGCCTTGATTTCAAAAATTATGGAGCCACAAGGGCACCGTTAATAAACCAGGCGCTTCGCTGTTATTATAAATTAAAACTGCAGCAGGACTTACAAAGTGTGTTAACTGGTCGCTGACACAGCTACAAATGGACGGAAAGTAAATATCAATTAGCTTCTCTAATCGTTGGCGTGTGAGTCTGTCCACTTTGGCCCATCGAATATTTTGTTGAGGATAATAGCAAACATAATGAAGCACTAATGAACAAATGAACGCGTTTCCTGATAACAGCTACTACTCAGTGTTTAAATGCACTAGAATAACCAGGTTGAATAAGCAGACTGATTGAAGAACGGCTCCACATGCAGTGTTTGACCTGGTTACTATACACACGGTTGATTATAGCTGTCACTCATTACTCTCAGAACTCAAATATTGACCCTCGTCCTCCAGTCAGTACATTCAGCAGGTCCAGTAGCCAGATTTGTCCCCTGGCTGATCGTATTTCAGAGACAGGATCCTTCGCTTTACTGTGTCTGTGGCTTTTAAACTGTCTACTCTGGTCGGGGTCGTTCCTGTGTAAAAGGTGGGACATAATCATTGTCGACCCTCCCACAGTTGTTCTACTACAGTGTCTGGAAGTGGCATCAGGCGTTTGAGGCCAAGTGCTGTGAAGCTGGGAGCAGGCGTTTGTCCAGCGAACCAGCGGAGATGTTTTTCCCAAGGTGCTGATTTGTGTGTAAATACTGATCGTGATCGTGTTTTAGTTAATTTGATCAACAGCCGTGACATAATTTAATGAATGATGGTCTCATCAGACACAGGTTGATTTCTAATCCTGGATGCTGTTCAGCCTGTGCCTGAGTTTGCTTAAGTCTTCCCAAACCACAGCAACCTTTAAGAGGAACGCTCTGAGAAATTGTCTCTATGCTCACACGTTTCTGTAAAAGCCCTTCTTTGTGTTTTTACACAGGTTTGAGTTCCAAGTTGGGAGCAAAAAGTGTGTGGAGGTTATTTTCAGCCTCTTTGAGAAATCCTGACAGAGCTTTGATCTGTTCCCTCACTGCTTTCTACCATCCACCTCTCCTCTAGTCCTTCTTTGCTTCCTCCTTATTCCCACGTTCCTCGCTCTGTCTCCATCGTACACCTTGCCTACTTCTTCTGTCTCCCTCCCATGCCTTATCTGGATCAACCTTTCCGGAACTTTTTGGCTCGCTCGCGTGTTTTTTTCCCACCGCCTTTCTGAACTCGTTCTCCATGGCGGATGAGAGAGAGAGTGAAACGGAGAGAGACATCCGCCTAAGAAATCGAAAGTGCAGGGCGTTGCGTCTCCACATGAAATCTTACACACCTTGTAATTGCTGTCAGCGAGCTCTCCGACAACTCACTTAATTGCCTGCCATCCAATTTATGGCATGACTCGAGAGGCCCAGAGAGATGACAAAAGGAGTAAAGAGGGCAGGCAACGTGGAGCCCGAAAAGATTTGGTTGCTAAGCACTGAAAAGAAGACGTGTGAGTGTATCCGGAATAATATTTGAGAAAATGTTGATTTTTTAAGAGTTGAGGCTCAGTTACTGGATCCTTCTCCCACACACACACTCAGGAAGGTGAATCTCAGGATGGACTTGCAATTAGTGCAGTGCTCATTAATATTAGTGGAGTGAAGTTTCAGCTCTAATGATTCTAGGTGGGAGGATTGTACAGAAGCTGCCATTGTTCTCACAGACGTTCTGCTACAGTATAATTGCTATAAGTGCTGTCATCAACGCTCCATTGAGCTCTATAATGTTATTTTATGCAAAAGGCTGCTCTGGGTCTTTTTTTGCTGCCTACAGATAATGCTACCTTGCTGAATTAGACAAGAGCGGAGCTGCGCTCTGCAGCGGTATTTGAGTGTCAGGTCTAGTATCACATCTGCAGGTAATTCAAACAGAAATACTTCAAATACCTGAGGCTGGAGAGGAGTGCAGAGAAAGGCAGGGAGACCTCTGCCCTGGTGCTGTAGTGTGTCAGAGCTCTGCTGGAAAGGGAGAAGAAGAGCAGCGAAGAGCAGCAATGATCACCAGCCAGCGCTGGACTCAGTGGCCAATCCACCCATGACATGTAGCCCCCACAGGTACAGTGCAGCCGAAACAGAGGGCAAAAGGGTGAAACGAAGGCCGACACAACCTCGCTTATTTACAGCTTTTTGCTATATATTCCCACTGAGTTCCTGTTATTGCCACGTAGCTGCTGAAACAAATCAAAAAGCCGCCTTTGTTGTTTGCTCCTTTATTCTCCACCTGTCAACGATGCGTTGACTTCCACTGGTTTTGCTTTCCTCTGATGTCAACAGTGTTGAGAGGTGATATCTTAGCTATGCTAATAGAAAATACGTCTGCTTTCACCACCAGCAAAAAAAACCCTGATTGATCCAACTTCCTCTTTGGAGTTATTGTGTTATTCATTGTTATGCGTATTCGATCCTGTGGGCATTTGTTTATGCTATAGATACTTGCAAAACATTTCAAAAGTTACAGCATCCAATATCTGAGAGATCATCACCATGTAAACGTAAATTAAAGGCAGAGCTGGACTGAATCAGACTGTACATACATATATACAGTATCCCTCCATATAGAAAAACAGAAGCCACTGCTTTGAACCTCTCCTATAATATAAGTTCATCACCAGGGTCAGAGCAGAGTGAAAGAAAAACAACAACAACAACACACAGCTAGACTCAAACAAACAGATGAAGCGGCCAAGCCTCGCAGTGCACAAAATGAGTCTCCCCCTGGGCGCTGGCTTCAGCTTTGATGAATATTCATGAAAGCGCTGCTGGTGTGAGGGTCGGGGGAATGTTTACCTCGACAAGGAGTCGAGAGAAGGGTGCTGCTGTTTTCATGGATGTGGGGGAACGCGTTTGTGTTCTGATTTTAGAAGAGTGACCGGGTAACACATAGATCAGACAAACACTCAGAAAGCAGGGGTCAGAGGTCACACGAACCAGACAGGTCCTTGAATGCTATACTGTGAGTTGGGCCCTGATGGATGTTGTGGTTTGCACCAGCTGACATCCAACAGAGAGCAGGCAAACTACAGTAGGATTTAATTTCAGGTTACTTTTGTGGCGTTTGTACCTTCGTTTGACATTTCACAGCAGCAACAAGAAATTTAGCAAGAGGGTAAAGACGTGCAAAAAAGGGTTTCTTAATCGCAATGAGGAATAAAATGGGTTGTATATTATCCTGTAGGCAGGATGCGACACACACTTTGTTTTAAAACTGCAGAGGCAGAAGAATACTAACAGACTTCATTCAATCCAACACAGCAGCAACTTCCTAATATAATAAAACCGTTAATGTCACTGTGTAAAGAATCATATTCAGGCTCTTTATCACCTTGCTGAGCGTTGCAGTATTTTATGGACAATCCCGTCTGACCTTGTGGAAGTTGTTTAATTTTCTAAAATAACAGCGGATAAAGAGGCCAGAATAAAAGGGGGCGGGCGCCAGCACCTGTCTATCAATGAACATGTTCTGCACAGTTTTACTTTCTCACTCAGTGCAGCTTCTAAAAACCTCCAAAGTTAATACAAGTGCTCAAGGCTCAAACACGGATGCTGTGTTGCTTTGGAAATGCGTTACATCATCCTCATTGGCTTTCAGCTGCTCTTTAGCCGGGAGGATGCGCGAGAGGCCTCGTAGTTTAGCAGGTGAGATCATGCAGCCTGGAAGCTCTGAGAGGCTACAGGCCACACAGCAAAAAGCCAGTCACAGTCACTGAGAGGCTTTCTGGGAAGCGGAGACGACCCCTGCGCTCCGGGTCAGAGCCAGATCCATTCACTTCATCTAGATGAATCTCCAGTGTTGGACCAAGATAAACTCTAGGCCACAAAACTGAAGCTGTCCTTAGGAGAACAGTGTTAGTGAACAGTGCACCTTTGCCTATGTAGAAATCATGACTGGCTATTAAAGGTTTATGCTCCACTGCTGATTACTTAGTATGTTTTTGTGGTTGTTTCTATATCTATATATATACTATCACTTCCACAACTTTGCCACAAAGGGAACAGGATGAGGAGTCAGAGGATCACTAGAGGCAGCTGGAGGATTGAAAGAAAGGCAGGAGAGGAGAAGAGGAGCAGAGATGGAGCAGGTAGGGGTTGAACTGCAAAAGACGGCGAGGATTACAGTGAATCAAAGAAAATAGTTCCAGGCAGCACAAAGAGCCAAACCAGTGGGACAAAGACGCAGCCTGAGAAAGACCCAAGCCTGGAAAACTACCTTTAAAGATTTATTCAGCAAAACATCTACTGTATTCAAATCATGACTATGTAAAAAAAATCAAAAGTGTGTCTGCGTTTTGGCAGAGGAACAGGTGGGATGTGTTTCTGCTGAGGTTTCAATGCAGATGCTACCAGCTGCAACTCAGGGATAGAAGCCGGCACCGGTGCAAACCTCCAGACACAGAAGGAGCTTTAACGGATGGTGGGTAAAAATAGTGATGGCACTGAAACAGAGGCGCAGCCACACTGCCAATATGAGCTTGGATTCAGTGGAGGGAAATCAGAAAAAACGAACTGGCGTAGCTGCCAACGCTGACTCTCATCCTGGGAGTCTACGGCACCTTACGTGTAGCTTTGCAATCAACTTGACCAGATTTTCCAATTTCTTCAGTCAATTCTCCAATTAAATGAGCTGTTTCAGAGATGTGTTTATTTATCTCATTTGAATTTTCCATACCCATATACACACAAAATACTCTATTTCGTGTGAAAAGTGTTGTAAATAGTTTTATTTTGAAATGCAGTTTCCTGTTGTAGGTCAGGTATTTTAAGGATGTGATGTGATGCTGTTGTTAAGTCAGGTTTCGTGAATCTGCGTTTGAACGCTGTGCTTCAGCTGCAGAGGATCCACCCACCGAACAAAGGCTCAGTTGGTTGAATAAACGCTAACAAGATTAAAGTCTCCCTCTAGATATTCCTCTTTGTGCTTCTAAGTCAGTGTCATTGATGTACAACATAAAAGGGCCTTGTGTCATTTTGTTTTCCTCGTGGACAGACAGCCAGGATGCTGCGGTGCCTGCTGCTGCAGCTAATGAAGAAGTATGATCTTAAGCCTGTGGCTGTGAGACGAGCCTGAGGTCAGGGCCATGTTGTCATAGCACTGGCTCGGTTTGATGACCATCGGCCTGACTGGACGGCAGAGCGCATTGACTGAGAATGTGAAAGGTCTAGCGTAGGTATTTACGGCCGCCCCTCACTCGTCCCTTCCTGATGCTGTGGGAAAAGCCAGAGAACTGTACAGATTTTATGGGAACATATTTCTGTTGGACTAAATGTGTGTCTTGCATCTGTGTGTGTACAAAGCTACTATGCTGCATGTGCAGGAGCATATTTCTGTATGAATGAGGTTATGCCAAGTTAATTTGTGTGTATTTATATAATATGGGTTTTAGCCACCGTGTCTCCTACAAACCATTCAAATATTCTGATAACCGGTCTCTCAAAAATTAGTTTTGGAGGAAACTTAATTGCTTCCTGAAATGTGCACACTGGAGTGTTTTACCTTAGGAAGTAATTTTAAATGGATGGTTTTGTGAACTAACACGTGACACATTCTGCATCATCTTTCTAATCAATCTGGCCCTAACCAATAGAAAGACAACTGATATATTGAGTGTTACTTAAAAAGAAAGTTAACAGTTTGTCAAACTACAGGCCTGATGCTGAGCTCAACTCAACAGGCATTTGATCAATAACATTTTGAGATATAATCAGTAGAATTCTTCGAACGCGAAGCTAATTGGTTGTTAGCTGTAAGCCCTGCAGCGCATTCAGCTCAGCCATGCTTGACATAGCTCACGATCCTCAACGCTGATGAACGGGACCACGCAGAGATAACAGTGGAGGAGGAGGTTGGACGTGCGGAGCGTGATGCAAGCGTGTGGTTATGTAGACAGACGTGCACAGAGTGTCACACGGATGCTGCTTCTGCAGATTTATTGTACGCCATCACCGCTTCTAAGAGACAGAGTTGGCTTTGTGGACTGTGTGTGAGCGATGGTGTAAATTGGATGATATAAGTGTGACTGCGACAGGAACCCCACTTCCCCTTCACTCCCTTTTTGGCCAGCTTCTGTCAGTCATAACTCTCTGTCATGTTGCATGGTGTCGAAAACAGAAGAGGGAAACACGCACCTCTGTTATTTTGTCAGTGTCGCTTGTTTGGCACAGTGACAGGGGCAGGTTTAATGGCTTGGGGAAGAGGAGGGGGGGGTCGCTGCTTGGACCTTGAATTCTAGCAAGCGAGAGACCAGACCCAGCTGAGAAACAGGTTGGCAAGGCAGGAGAAAATAAACAGCAGGCCTGAAGAATCAATTCAGCGTGCCTGTCAGAAGACTGTCAAACTCCCCTCCGTGATGGACAGTCTGGATGTTCACAGTCTATTTGCCGCCAGGCTGTGGAGCGGTGAGTAAGTGAACCGTGCCGGGCCGAGCACAGACAATATGAAGAGGGAGTGCAGAGCAATATCTGCTGCTGCCGTGCTAGATCAGCATAAACGTCAAGGCGGCTGTGGCGTGGCCCGAGGGGGCTTCTGGGGGAGAGCCAGCGCCTCTGAGCACAGGGTGTCACCGCGTCATGCAGGTAGCTGCTTGGAAAGAAATCAAGCTGGAAAACTCAGCTCAGTCCTTTCCCTGATGGTTCGCAGAGAAGCCAAGATAGTGGCACCGCAGTGAGTTACGAACAGCCTGTTCTGAAAATGATGCAGATCAACCCTAAAACAAACATCACATTACAGCATCTGTAATTATTCAAACGACGCCGCACCACCCACCATGATTACACAGCTTTTAAAACTGCTGGGTGTTTAATGATAGAATCCACCCAGTTGTCAGCACCAGACAGGAAATATCTTCCTCCTGTTGCAGTTTCAGTCCTTGCGTCCTCACTGTTAAAGGTAAACAATCGAGTTGTTCGGGTTGAAGCCATAACCAGCCAAAACCAGACCAGAACCCGATGCTCCAGTCCCTCCTGACGCACAGCTGGTGCACCTACTCCTACCTTCGTTTGACTGTTCATTACTGATGATAACTGCATGAGGGACAAATTTCTCCTCGTTGTTACAAAACAATTTAGTCTTAATAGAGTCTTGTCTTGACAGACAGGCTGGCAGGTCGTAACAACAGCTGTGTTACAAATGAGCGTACAGCAGGCTGATTACTGACGTCTGACAAGCTGGAAATGTCGACTGCAGCGTCTCTAGCCTCTTCTCCTGAACCGCGTCATCTCGGCTGCTTGTGATCTGCGCATTAGAAAACATTTCGGTATGAATCCTGCTTTCCGGCGAGGCCCGGGGCAAACCACGCAAACGTGTGCTGCTGGTTTAAAATGCAAATGCACCGGGCACCTTTTGGCTCCTTCAGTCGCAGGAATGAGCTGTTTTTCTGAGGGAATTAAAGTTTTACTCAACTTTTCACAGTGTGCTTCATCTTAAAATACTCACACCCAAGCCTGCAGGCAAACAGTCTACCCACCCACCATACATGACTCACTGTACATGCTCTTTCTACAACTTACTTGTGACGCCAAGTAACAAATATGTGGATTGAAGCTCGTGTACATATACACGTCTTTTCCTTACTGTGCTGTTTTGTGTTGGGGTTGTTGGCAGAGTGGCAGGATCATTTGTATTCAGAAGGGTTTCTACTCAAATAACTGCGGCCGACAGCTGTACGCAGCATGACACAAGTCAGGATGCGGATATTGAAAAAAAAAAACAAGGTCGATCGTCCTCTCTGTCGTCTCGCGACGCTCCTCCTTGCTTGTATCACAGCGTCTCTATGTAGCCGAGCGTTCATGCTCCATTGCTCTGGTCTGAGCACTCTGCTTGCCTTGGGGTGTCGAGGTCCTGCATCAAAGGACAGTAAATCCTCCCGAGTCCTGATAGCTATTGATTACATATTCACATCGTGCCTCCTGCCCAAGGGGAAAACTGCTGTGGCCTCCGCTCTCGCTTTCTCTCATCATCCCTCGCTCCCTATTCACAGTTGCCTTTCTAGCGGTGGGCCCCTCACACACACTGATATGACAGCGTATCGTATATTATCCAGGATACAGGCACAGCTTCACTTTTTTCTCAGCACCTTCTCAGCTAAACAAACATCTCGCCTCCTGCTTTGTTTATCTGCCAGAATGACTCCCTCCCTTCAATCTGCCTTCTCTCTCTCTCTCTCTCTCTCTGCGTTACTGCCTCCTTCGCTTCCTCTCCTCTGTCATTTTCTCTTTGTCACTCCACCTCATTTTATCCCTAACCCGTCACTCTCCTGTCCGGTCTCTCTGGGAAGAAACAGGCGCCGCGGCTTTAATTACCACCTGCTGTTTTAAGGGCCATCGTTGTTCCTGATATATGCAGATGAGCCTGGGAAAAAGGATCTAGTGTTTCCCCTTAGGTGGCAGACCTAAATTTAGCTGACCACACGTTCACCCTAACCCCTGAAGAAAGCTGATGGAGCACAGCGGAAACTGAGCGACGTCTACAAGCAGCTGCATACATATCTGCATATGTATCAACATGATTAGTGCTGCGTCTTCCACTCATTGACAGGAAACCGACGTCCACAAACATTAAGGCAACGCTGACGCGCGGCATTAAAGGTAATTTAGGAGACAAAACTGGCAGCTAAGCTATTTATAACTGAGATGTGAGTAAATGGTGCACAAGCGCAATTTACAATCAAAAGTGGAATACATCACTTTTATGTGCGTGGTATATCTCCATGTGGCAGTTTACTGCACCTATTTACAACATGGCCCCCGTGTCTTATTTCAGCAACACAGCTTTTGCCTAAAAATACGACTCTAATATAGTTTCCAGGTGAAGCTGGGTTTTTTATTTACATTTTTTTTACTGTGTTGACTGAACCTCAGCAGGGTTTTGTGTTTGTGTTGTTGGAAATAGAGTTTATAAGTGTGTGTGTGTGTGAGAGAGAGAGGAGAGAAGATGTGCATTCATGGATTTGTGTGGGCGAGTATGAGACTGTGTGTGTGTGTGTGTGTGTGTGTGAAAGCAAGTGGAACTATGCAT
This sequence comes from Macropodus opercularis, assembly GCA_030770545.1. NCBI lineage: Eukaryota > Metazoa > Chordata > Actinopteri > Anabantiformes > Osphronemidae > Macropodus > Macropodus opercularis. The sequence goes on from CM061112.1 coordinate 3,661,545, forward strand.
TTGTATGTTTGTGTATCTGTGGGTGTGTGACAGAGGGAGCGGGAGCGAGAGAAAGATTTGTTTATGTATGGATTTCTGTGTGAAAGTGTGGCTGTCAGTGTGTGTCTCTTCGCAGGCCTTTGACTGTGTGTGTGAGTGAGCGGCATGCTGGTGGATTTTGTTTAGGGATTGTCGCGTGGATGTCGGTGAGTGTTTGTGCATGTGTAACAGAAAGAGGGATTACTCTGTGTGTGGGGGTTTGCTCTAAGTCTGTGCGCGTGTGATTGGGAGAGAGACGCACTTTTGGCGCCCGTGTGGGTTTGTGTTGACTTGAGAGACACGTGAAGACGTGTGTGTTTTGGCATGTTCACCTTTCATGTATGGTGCCTATACCGATGTGTGCGATCCGTAAACTGCCCAGGAGCCTCTGCTAACCCTCCTCACTTACTGTACGTGATTTAGGAAGCTATTGATTTCACAGGCTTGCTTTGTTTTTTCCGTTTCCTCATAAATAGCAGATCAAACTTGCTCTCGCTCCCTGTTTGTTTTGTTCTCGTTCTCCTGCGGGCTATTTACTCTGACATTTCCAGCACTATAGTTGTTTCATGGTGCAGAAAAATCATTTAGTTTCTCTGCACCTCCGCAGACGCATCACGGTCAATTCCAGCAATGATGCTGATGATGATGAACAGCCGCAAACTGAAAAATGTCTCATGAGCACAAAATGATGTTTGTAACGAAGCTAATGGTGTAAAGGAACATCATCAACGATGCTCACAGTGGAAACAAAGGATAAACAAGTGCAAAGCCCCTAAAAAAATAATTATGTTAATATTAAAGGTTTATTCAAGAATCTTAGCTGAGCTTTGATCCTGACATCCTGACATGTGAGCATCAGTGTCCACGACTCTCCAGCGAACGGTGCAATCAAGTTTGTTTGTCTTGCAAATTATCTTTCTTACCTTAAACAATCAGAGCAAATCACAGTTGTACGATGACCTCCCACAACGTCGGCTGTGTCACCTCCAGGAAAAACTGGAGTTTAGGATCATGACAAATTAAATTGACTGTCTTTCAAAGTCAGAAACAGTAAAAATAGCTTTACTTGCCTTCATCTACAGCATGGGCCCGATCAGAGGATGGGGGGTGTAATGAAGCTAACAAAGACCTTCACTAAACAGCTTTAATGGCTGAAGCAGTGCAGTGAGGCTGTGTTCGTTGTGTGTTGCTCGCGGCAGCGTCACATACTATTAATACTAATACTAATTTACCAGTGATTTAATGTTCGTGTCTGTTATGGATTGTTTGAGGGTGAATTAAGCAGTAATAATATTAATGACCAATGAACTGATGATGTTGCGGAGGAAAGTGATGACAGTTTAATAATACTAATGCAGCATCAGTAGTAGTGATGATAATGATGGTGGCGATTATCATTAGGAGGCTGATGACTGTGATGTGTATAGTAATGATGACAAATAGACTTTAGACGAAGAGGGAGATGAAGACGCGATAATATTGTTTCTAAGAGGACCTTGAACTGTAACGGATTCTTCTGTGCTATCTTGCAGCCGTTTTTTCTGACATTGCATGAGTGTTGGCATTTTTCCTGCCGCATGATACATAACACAGCGTGACAACAGCTTTTTAATCCCTGTCTGAGGGAAGGAAACAGTAAATATTTCCGCCAGCTTGGCCATAAATTCATCTCGCGGCCGGTTTATGTGATGTGTTCTCTTGCAACATTACAGCAGAGGCCGAGTCAAACTGGCTCTTATAAAGCTGTGAACACAGATGCTAGGATTAATCGCAGCAGTCGGATCTGGGTAACCCACAAAATCACACAACGTCTAACTAGCCAGCGGCGACATGAATCTATCTACAGGTGCGTTACACAACTTAATTAAGAGCTGACATCACTGAGCAGAGTTTACTGTCTAGTGATAATAAATCATAAAACCTCATTTTAAAGTGAAAAGAGAAAAACCTCACCTGAAAAGCACTTACAACAAGTCGTCGTGCTTGTTTATAAATGACACTGCAGGGCTGCACTACATATTTGTTTGGCAGATTGTTCTCTTGACCTTTTAGATTGTACTTTTTAAAATACCTGACCCTGTTATTCTTCTCCTTTGTCAAGAGGAGTGTGTTAGGGCTCAGATCTGCTTTAACAGATGATTATCATGCTCATGGTAATAAATAGTGGCAGGTCTAAAACCATCGTGGGTCACTTTTTGTCTTAATACTCTGCCAGTGAGCAGCAGCTCATCTCCATGTCAGGGCAACAGCACCCAAAGACAGTTTCCTGCTGGTGAAATAAAGCTGAAAAGCAACCATAGCAACCATTTATCTCTGTGTAACACCATCCATGGCACAAGGGCCCAAATTAGTCACAAAGCACTGATGCTTGCTTGCGTTTAGCTAATTTCCCACTGAATTATCATTCCAATTTACAAATGGCATCCCGATTTGTCTCCCTTTGTAGGGGATTCACTGGGCTTGAAGCAGGCCCCTATTTGTTGCGGATATGCATCTCCAAGAACACAGATGCTGTGTTGTTTGCCTCATCGCCAGCCTCGAACCCCCCACGGATGCGTTTATTTCCCTAGGCAAGAAAAAACCACACGGCTCTGTGCAGATTTCCAACACATTGCCCACTAATGGTGTGGCCACGCAAGCACAGGCCACTTTATTAGGTACAACTGTACATGGCAAGGGATTATATGACTCACACCTACACGCGTGACCTTCGTGTTCCTGTGGTGTCAGGGTTGTAATCCAAGGAAAGTGGCACTACTACAGTACACCTCCAACATGTGAACACACATGCTCATAAAAGCCCAGAACTGAAACCAATTTAATGAATAATTGTGCCTAATGCACCTTGTGCGTCAGTCATTGTAGTTTCTCCATTTGTCTGCTGTGATTATCTTTCTGGAGCTCCACAGAGAGCCACTGACCACAACCTTGGCCTGCGAGCTGCTGCCAGCAAAATAATAATAATAAGGTACGGGAAGAAAATTGAGGCCAGTCTGTTCAGTCGCAGGTTTTTCATTCGACATGAGTCAGACAGTGGAATGTGTTTGTTTTATTTTGCAGGAACCCAAATTAAATCTTGCTCGATGAGAGCGGGCCTCAGTACTCCGAGGACTTTGCTTTAGTGCAAAATAAGGAAAGAGGAAAATTTAATATGGTTGAAACGAGCATTTGCGTTGGCAGTGTTCATTTTCTGTAAGAGAGGGGTTTAGAGGAAGTTATGCCAAACCGAGCCATAGCAGCGAGCTCTGGGGATAAGACTGAGGATTAAGGGAAACAGGGTGAATGGGGGAAAGGGAAAGAAGTTTTAAAGAGAGAAAGAGAAAGATGTGAGCAAGAAATGAAGACAAAGTGAGGCAGAGAGTAAAAAGGGGAAACTGTCTAGCATGTGTTGAGACGGAGAATGAATGTTTGAGGCTATAGCTTTTAAAAACTCCAATAAAGCCAGCTGGCTCCTGGCCGCGTTGGAAAATGGAAAGAGCAGGCTTTGAGTGGCGAGTCCAGGGGCCAGTGGAGCGAGGCGGGGCCCGGCGAGGCCGAGCAGCGGGGCAGCCTTCCTTTGTGAGCGAGAACTCATTTACAATGGTTAAGGCAGGGTGAGCTGCTCTTAGCTGTGCCAAGAAGAAACTGCAGTTTTCCTCTGGACTCCAATCCATCACATGTTTGTAATGAAACACCAGACTTTCACAACGCAGAATTATTCATCGCATGTGATCCCTGCAACAAATGAACATAGAAAGATTTTGTAGGGTGAGTTTTCTCTGTCACCGCTCCTGTGCATGACTTATACAGCGAAGAGCTTTGCCTTGAAGCAGCAGGGGGTAAAGCTGGAGAGGAAATGAGCCTGTTGGGCAATGATATGATGAGAACATGCTCTGCTCACAGCGAAAACCAATCCAGACTGGCTGGGCTGCAGTAATGACTGCCGCTGCGCGCTCCCTGCCCACGTCTCTCCAACTTCAGGCAAACTCAGGCATCTAGTTGCGTGTTTTTCTTGTTCAGCCTTATGATGCTTAAATGGGTCATGTGGCACGTGTTCTTTTAAAGGAGCAGCCCGGTTTTGTGGACATAAACTCATACTGAACCTAATTAAAGCTGCATTTTCTGGTCAACGGAAATCTGATGCCTCAATCGCTCACCCTCAATATTTATACAACACAGTTTGGTCTTCTCTTCGTGGCATCATCGCTGGTGCTGAACAGTGATACTGCATGTACTGTATGACTGCAAACCTCCACGGAGCGCGTGAGTCAGTGGATTTGGCTGGAATTTAAAGCTCGTGCCTTGTTGAGCGATGAGGCTCACCTTGCCGTTAACCATAAATCCCAAATGCTCTCATTACCGAGTGAATTCATCTTGTCAGAGGAAGGGACGTGGCTCAATTTAGGCTCCAGATTGCCATCCAGCTTTATTGAGTGGTCTCCCCCCACAGTGAGGAGGAGGAAACGCCCTTGCCAAGCGGGTCTGGCACGGTGACGGCTGCCATCGACATCTTTACAACTTCACACCCCACCGACGCTGACGTGCCCTCGCTCTAAGCTGAGTCACGGTGACCAGGAAGCGAGGATTTGATTTTGTGAAGGTGTGTCACTCAACTTTAAAATCTGAAATGGTGCTTGACAGTGTTAATATCACGCTTTTGTTTACCGTCCCTTTGAAGTCCAGACGTCTGTGTCCTCGTGTCTTTTTCCTGTAGGTGGCTTGTAATCAGCCTTTTTAACATAGCTGTCAGTCTCCGGTCCTGCTGGTTGGCAGACTGGAGTCAGCAGGGCCACCGCTGCATCCACGCTTGTCACTCTGGGTGCGTTATCATGAACAGGAGGCAGATAAGGGGAAGGAATGAAACTCATGGCCGCTCGTCTGCAGCTGTCTCTCCGCGCCTTTCTTGTTTTAAGGTTGCTGTATGGCCTGTGTGTGATAAGGTGGGCGGAGGACAGAACAGAAGACCAGGAGAAAACAGCTGCAGTCCTGGTTCTTTTTCTCTTTGCTTGGGGTCAGCTGGCCTGTGGAAACCAGGCTTAAAGGAACGTAAACCGCTTTAACGCGGACTGTGTATTTGGGTAAAGCATCTCTTGAGTAAGAGCAATGCTTCTGTAATCTTTTCCCCACTGTGTGAGCAGATGGCACCTTTAAACGTACCCCGTAGAGGTTCCCTGCCGTCAAACTCAGTTATATACCGTGTTTCTCAATATGCACCGTTGATCCATCTGGCTTGAAAGTGATTGTGTTGGACATAAGAACTCGACATTCACTGCTTAGGAGGACGTACACAGGTGTTGAGTACTGTGTGGGCATCTCGTTTGACGTGCACAGATTTGGAGATGTTTTTTTTTATACGGGCTTATTTGGTTCATCTGAAACTGGAACTGAACTTAGGTTCCTTAGAAATAGGGCTATTAATTATTCTTATTGGATAATTAAAGGTATATAGATTTATATGACACTAGATCACACAAAGCACTTTGTAATAAAAGGTTTAACTATAAGCTTTAACCTCCAGGAAAACCTCCATCAGAACCGAGCGGCCATCTGCCTCGATTTGTGAACAGAGACAGGTAAAGGCGTAGAGTAATAATAACTTATCCAAGCTTTATTCTATCATCCAGTCACTATCTTAACTGTTTATTCTCCTAAGAGCTGGCTCACTGACTCATACAGATTATTAAGTGGTAAACACCTACTTGCTGATGCGTTGGAACTTGTTCCAGCAGCCTACAGCACCACACACCGTGCACACAACATGACGGCATCTCTCCATCCATTCATTGCTGCTGCGCCTCCCATTTACAGCAGGAGATCTCCCAGATAACCCACTATCTCACAAATGAGAATAGTCAGTCAGCCAGCTCCTCCTCAGCACATTCTCTACCGGCTGCAGACTTGTGACACTCTCAACCACCGGGATTCAATTTAAGTATGAGATGCTGTCTCAGAATGATCGACGAGCGTTTTCCACCTCTTGGTTGACGACAGTACCCTTACGCAAGGCGTGGCCCAACCTCGCACGCTTGGTTTACACTCCAGTCAAACGGTTGGCATTTTCAGACTAAACGTCGTTGCTGATGACTTTTATAGTTGCACAGCTTTGTTTCCTCATTAAGTTTAAATGTCACACACTATCACAGACGGAGGAGCGTTAGTCGTTTAACCTCGCTTGTGACAATAAACACAGGTACTGCAATCAGCTGTGATGCGACGCAGGTGCAGCGGTTTGGGAGCAGATGTCAACTTCAGGGAAGTCTTAAAGTCACGTATCATAAAGGCAGCTCAGAGCAGGTACAGCGCGGTCACCCACTATATTTACTCTGCAGCACAAACCCTGCTGGAGTGACTCAGCAGCTTTTATGGGAAATAAAGGTGTGAATCACACAACAAATGCTGGGGAGGGTGCAGAAGATGAAGGATGGCTGGGAACTCGCCAAAAGCCTGACGAATTAACGCACCACTGTGAGAAACGCGGGCTGGACAGCAAGTGTTTTGTCTTTTCACCTACATGACACACAGGAGCGAGAGACTTTTGATTGTTTAGCAATTCAAGCTGCAGCTGCTCTGTCAATTCTATTGATTCTTTTTATCATTTTGTCAGCAAACTGTTGGAAGAGCTATGAAAATTCCAATCACATGCTCAACGTGTCTCTTATAATTGCCTGTTTTCTTCAACCAGGAGTCCAAAAGCCAATAAGAAAATGATATGAATCGACACTTGAGGAGCCGGAACCGCCCGATCTTTAACATTTTCATTTGTTAGAACAAAACAATTAATCAAATGTCAGATTTGGCTGCCAATTCCATTTTTATACAGCTGATTATTTTGCCTCGATGAACTCGTTGGTTCTGCACATGATCACACTGGGTTTAATTTAAAGGTTTTATAGAAATATAGCATAAGCCGTGTATGGATTCAGATTATATTTACTAAGTCCAGGAAGGTTTCAGGGACGTAACAAAGGCCACGTGATATTACTTCACAGGGATTAGTCAACTGGTGACACCACATTAGTATGAAGAAGTCTAAGAATAAATTAAATATGCTTTGGTTTTCAGCTGTTACACAAACAAAACAAGCATTTTGTGAAATAATACGATGATGCTGTCTGACGTGACACAATGACTCCTGGTAAATCCAGTATGTTTAAGCCCCTGATCCCATTCACACAGTCGCACTCATTGTTGCACCTCGGTAATCCCACCGTACGGCAAACCGTGATGACAGCGCTGATGGTGATAGTGAGCAGTGAGACTGGACTAAAATAAAGACTTGGCCAGAGAGGACTGCTGGAGACTGCAGTGAGCGTTCTGCTCCATCGCCAGGAGACTCCAGCGACACCTGCTGGCAGAACGACAGGCGACAGTTTCTCCTGCAATCAGAGTTGATCCAAATTTAACCAGCAGGGTCACCGTCCCTCCTCAGTCTGTTCAGTAGCAACATTTCCATATGCCCAGGCCCAGTCCTGGTCATGATGTTAAGCACAGCCCACTGACTGTACAATTACCAGCATGTGTGACTGCTGCTGTTTCCTGCTGCGTTTACTGTTCTAGCATCGTGGGCGCAGCCAAGATGCAACTCTGCCATCTAGTGTAAGAAAGGGGACGGTGAGGTCAAGTGTATGTCCCCGCGTTTCCTTACATGGTGTAGTGGGTAGAGGTCTGTTGCCTCAGGCTCAACCCCGGTGAGTTGAGCCTGTTCTCTCCATGTCTGAGTGGGTTTTCTGTGACCCTTACGAGGGCGAAGCGGTGGAAAGTGACTGGGTGGCTTCCGTGGCTCCTATTTTATAGCTGTAACTGGGATGAATGTGGGCTGTGATCTAATAAAATTTGATGGGGTGAAGAAGCTTTGTATACTGAAAGAAAAACCCAGAATGACTGGACCGTGGACCAACTACATGTCATGGATCATAGATATTAATAACGCCAGATGTTCCCTGCACCACTTCATCACATATTTGGAGTTTTATGAATTTTACCATAGTAATACTTAATATACTTGCTTTAACACGTTGCAATGTGATACGGTATGTTTAGCAACAATGTTTGAGAGTTAAACACCAAGTATTTGAAGTAGTATATGGCATATAGGATGTATGCACTATGCACTAGCGACATCTGATCACATATGTGATGAGTGAAGCCAGCGTCATTTACAAGATGGCCGACTTCGTGCTATGCACAAATGAAACACGTAGCAATGACCCTCCTGCCATAAACTAAGCGTTTCATCTGTGCAGCTCACACTGAGAGTATTACAGGTCAAAGGGGTTTTATTGGTTTTGACCTCATTCCAAAATTCATTATAACTTTTAATTTGTTGGCAAATCAGCTCCAGCCTTTTTCTCGTTTCTGCTGCAGCACAGTCGGTGCAGTGCTTTTGAAATGCTGAGTCTATTCCCACTAAGTGCACAGCGATGTTTGTTTTGACATTTATAAAATAGGCTTGTGCTTAATGAGTAATTCGCTTCTCATATTTAGATATATCTGGCACTGCTCTGACTCCTTATCGCCTCGTGCTGAGTTGCTTCTCAGGGGATGCGTCTTATGCTGGGGGTGAACTTAGACTGAGGTAGTGGTTCACCTTTCAGCTCGGATGAGTGAGTCGTGTTGTCATGAACTCTACCAGGACAGCGGTTTGGGCCTCCTGCTTGTGAGGCAGTGAAGTGCGTCCTTTGTGCCACATGATGGCGCTACGGCGTCAGCTTTGGGAATCAAAATAACTAAGCTGGAAAATATGTGCTACATGTAGGTGGGGGTTGTTGTTGTGACTCAGCTCCACGCCACAGGAGTGAGACCTCTCAGAGGGACACTGGGTGTTTTCAAAGATGGATGGGGAACAACAACAAATGAAAGAGCCTTTGGGTATTATGTATTGATTTAGTGGCATAATCGCAAGTGAGTTTTTTAAAAATATAGGGAAGAGAAAAATATTCCTATACAGCAGCTCTCACGGTGGTTTGTAAATTACGTGTTGAATGGCAATAAATAGCCGTCGGAAAGCCCGTTTACTATTTTGCAGCACACATAAACATAGTTACAGTAGATTACTTCACTCGGGTCAACTTTATATGGAAAAAAAAGGATGTTTATGCAAACAAGCACATCACGATTGTATGTCTTTGTTGAGTCAGGCTGAAATGAACGAACCACTGCTCGACCGGCTTAGACTAAAATCAATGTTATGTTATCTGAACCATGACTGTGAATCACTGAATAAGCAGGTCTTCACGGGAACATTGCTGAACGCAATTATGTCCAACAGTGTGACTGATGACTTGTCTATAAGTTGTGTCCACTCAGGTATTGCATTTACAAATGTAAATTGATGAGTGTGTAGCCAGAGTTATGTAACTTAAAAAATGCTTTCAAAACGCTGAGTAGTAAACTGCATGATGTGGCAGGGTTGGCATTCAGGACTCATATGCTAATCTACTAGTCTTTTGCTTTCTAAATATCTGTCATAATATGATTACATGCCATAAATGCTCAAAAGATAAATAAATACAGTATCTGTTGTATCTGTCTGTTTTACTCACACCTACGAGACCTACTGCAGGGGTGGGTATAAAATATAACCTATATTTAGATGCGGAATCGTAGCCTACACATGTGAACTTATTAGGTTGATAATGTGGAAAGTCTATCTCAGTGGAGTGTGACACAGCCTTATGTGGAAACCAACCTCCTCCACCTGGTGGGAACAAAGTAGAACAATTTGTTTCATCTGTCTAGACATATTCCCTCCGCACTGAAATGATCAAAAAAAAAAAAGATAAAAGCGTTGGCTCGCAAAGCTTTTCAGTTTTACTACAAACTAAAAGGGCTTCAGCAAAGCTCTGTTTAGGTTGAGGAAGTGACACACGCAACCGAATAAGTTAGATGTCGCAACGGATGAGTAAAGATGAGGAAGAATCCAGGTCTTCCTCATCCAAGGAGGTGCAGTTTCGTTATCTTATTGCATGTTTTATGTGGCTTCGAGGTCGGGCAGGACGCCTCCACCTCGGGGTGACTGGTGCCCTGCGTCACCTCAGTGACACCCAACCTGTCACTCAACGTGGGGACCAGGCTGCAGCACAACCACTCGGCGCTAGGGGGCGCATTGGGGCTCCATCCGATTACCACCAAGGTCTGCATCGACCGTAGTGAAGTCAGCGTGCGACCACCCGGAAACTACACCGCTCTGCCTTCAGAATAAAAGACAGCAAACAGCAGCTTGGTGAGGCTCAGTAGGAAAATGCTCCAAACCTAATTACAGGTAGGAAATGTTAATCAGTGTTTTTGTAGCTACGTGTAAAAAACAAGGGTTGTTGAAGAGACGTGTTAAAACTGTGTTTAAATACACCAATGTGCAGGACACACGCACACTTTTAGGTGCAAAGTTCAAATAAAGGGTATAAAGTCTGTTTCACAACGTGGCACATGTATTTCAAATGAATAATTATTCCATTTAGAAAAACGCATGTCCCATCACATATAACATTTACCTTATTTAATCATCAGCTCTCTGTAGAGCGTTGTAATAAATAATGTACAAAAAGTCAAACTAACGCCACTGAGTCAGACAGTCCTCGCTGGGCTTTTGTTTTGAAAGGAACGCGGCCGGACATGAGGCTCCTCTCTCTCTGTGCCGCTGACACCGGCCATCCAGCGGATCCCCACAGAGCAGCAGCCTCCGTATTCAGAGAGCCGATCTCCCCCAGTTCCTGCTTCCGTCGCAGCGTTTCTACTCACTTTTCTGGAGCGACGAATCGCGGGCGCCGCTGCGTCAGACCCAGCCTCCGCAGCCCCGGTCGGATGCCACTGGGAGCCGGTGTATCCCGTCAAGGTGAGGCGATAAACGGCTCTTTGTGCATGGCGGAAACGTAGCAGCTACGGAGGCAGCGCGCGCTACATCCCGGCCTGTTGATGCGTCGCCGCTGGGCTCACGGTGGCCGGATAACGGTCGCGTTAGCAGCGATACGTGGTCCCGTTATGCGGCGCCGTGTCCGGGGCGTCTGCGCTACGCTGCACGCAGACGCTGCGCTCGCATCCCAGTGCGTTGCGCTCCCCTCAGAGTCCCCAGCGTCCTGCTTGGTTGAAGACCAGTCCACCACAATCGGCGTAACGACCCGGGTCGCTGGCCTGCAACCTGTCAGCCGGACCCGGGCGGCGTCGTGTGGACTACGGAAGCGCTGGAACGTGGGTCCAGTGTTGGAAGCTAAAGGCATCGGCGGTGCTAGAAGCGTGTAGCCGTAAGCTAGCTCCAGCGTTTGACCTCCACCCTTACACATGCGTGCCGGACAAGCGTGCGCATCCCCCGGTTGCTTCTCCGTCTTTGTGGCGTTCCAGCAGACAAAGCGGAGCAGCCTGTGCCTCAGCACCAGTGCTCCTGCTGGTGATGATCACAGCAGCCCGGCGTGCGTTTGTTTTCGGTGTCTGGAGGTGTGGTTCGTGTGTAAATAAGGCCCGGCTCAAATCAGGCCATGCCTCATCGCAGCAGGGCGGTCAGAGGGAAGCGGCAGGGTGGTGTCTGCTCCCCGTCGTCTCCCCACAGGCGCACGCTTCAGAAAGCTGAGGATAATAGAGATGGCAGCACCCGCCGGTACCCGGTGTCAGCGCCGGTGAGGCTGGAGGTTCAGGCACCAGCAGGGGCGACCTCCAGAAGGTGTGCGCGCCTTCATAGGGATGTGAAAGGGCTTGTGATGCAGGCTCCTGGTGGATGGATGGCAAGTTCAGCGTCCTGGCTTTGTTTTGCTTAAAAGCACCAATTTATGCCACTTGATGTCTGCTGACGCATGAATTCTCTGATTCTCTGCTCCACAGCACATTATCTGACAACAAATTATCAGCTCTTCGGGTTCTACGGGGCCGCAGTCGGACCCATTTGTAGCCAGGAACCATTGTGTCATTTGAGCTGTAGTTGCTGACGAGGGAGAAACTCAACACCTGTGTACAACTGATGCATCATTAATGCTATCTAATAAAGGCAGCCTTGGTAACTGGAAGCTGATTGATTGAGTTAGTAGCCTCAGTCCGCTCATGAATAAATAAATAGCCATATACGTTGCAGTAATGGCAGGGGGCTTCAGCTAGATGTCCATTTGTCTGTCACACTCCACTTATTTAATATAAAGCAAAGTGACTCATTCTTTGGCAACAATTTGCTTTCATCTGGTCGTTGCCATTTTTGGAGCGAATAGGCACAGCCATGGGTGGACTCATTTATATCTGCCAAGTGCAAATAATTACATTAGGGCAGTTCATTCCAGGCTGCGTAATTTTTGATGAAGTACTTAAATCAAACAGTAGTGATAACACTAACCCTTGAAATGTTCAGCACTTGGCAGATTGTTTCACAGAATGCATCAGAGATCGCCTTTTTCCCCGCTTGTTGACTTGATTGCAGTAGACAAATGTTGCATTTACTACCGTGTTCGTACTGTAAAACACGATACAGCATCTATAATACAGGAGTCTGCGCTTTCTAAGTGCGCGCACACAGCTTATCCATTTTCTCGCTTTTCCCTTCCTCCTCCTCTCTCCCCTCCCTGGGCCCTGCCCTGTGCTTTCACCTTCTATACCCCATGCTACTGTCTGTCTTCATTTCTGAACTAATGACTTCATTAAACATATTAGTGTTGCCTTGCCAAAGAGGTTAGATATGGTGTGGTGGGCGGCGACTCGTTTTATGCTTTTATCAGTATTTAACACGGCGCGTTTGTCACGTGGCGATCACCATTTCTGTCCTTTGGTTTAGCACAGCGAGTCACTGCCAAGCAGAGTTTTATTCACAGTAGCAGTTGGGTTTGTTTTTCATTTCTGTTCTGTCTGCAATACCAGCCTGTCACCTGCGCAGCAAGCACCTCTGTTTGCATGAAAAGCCATTCTAATTTCAAGCATCACAGTGTTTTGGCTCAGTGTACAGTGTGTGTATAATGCTTGATATTGGCTTCAGTGTGCTGTGTATACATCCCCTTCTTGCACCCAGTTGTCCCAGATATATCCTTTTTTTTTTTTCTCAAAACGTCAAACGGATGAGAAGAGAGCGATGAATAGAGCTACGGAGGAAACAAACAACGCATTTTGAAGACATGTTCCCAGTTTGGGGCCTCGTGCTACAAACACAAAGGACGCTGAAGTGAAGAGGCTATGCAAGACGCGGCAACGCTTGTAGCGAGCTGCAGCAGCGACAATGCCACAGAAAGAGGGAGGCTCATCTGGTAGCATTGTTTTGTTGGTGTTGTTAATCTCTGTGCAGGGTATTTCTGCTCCCAAATTCCAGACAGTGTACTGTAAATAGAGCAGAAGCCACGGAAAAGAAGCTTTTCGTCTTTGTTGTGCCTGTTTTGAGGAAAGGAGAAGAAGGAACTTGTTCTATATGGATACGTGGACACACACACACACACAATTCTGCAACTTGTTATTATGCAATAAGACTCGGTCTGTCAAGTTAAGAAAGACATAGAAGTTTTGACTTGTGCACATAGTTGTGTGACCAGTCCCTGTATGTTCAGTGAATCATCATCATTTAAACGATGATGCCAGTAAAAATGCTGGATATGAAAATGCTCATTAATGTGGTAAGATTTTTATAAACACATAGAGAATCTTAATGTGCTGTAGGCGTAGTGTAGGGACTGCAGAACTAATCGACGTGTCATGTGCAACAACCTGCAGTTTCTAGTTTCTTCCAAGCGTGCAGAATGCAGCCTTTCTAAAGGGCAGAATCTGTAGGAAAAAGACATTTCCACCATCACTCTTCTCCTGCTCTCATCCTGCTGGAGGGCCATTATTATCTGTATTGTAAGACAGAGTGTCTGTCTAGTGATCATGCGAGCCAATCACAGGGCGACTGTGGGACAGGTTTCCATGGAGAAAAGCGGGCCAGGCCAGAAGGCTGCTGAAGCTCAGCTTGAGCAGGCTAGCTCGATCCACGCTGATAGCGTTCTGTAGCGGCGGAGAGAGTAAAAGGCCCCAGCAGGCCTGCTCTGCTGTCTGCCTGTCTGAACGTCTCACTGCTTGTGTACCTGTCTTATTCAGCTGAATGTGAAAAGACAGGCTGGAAGAAAGGGAGTTCTCAAAAGCAATCGAGTCAGACGGCCACAATAGGAGCTTGGCCCCATGGCCATGTGGCATCAGATTGGATTTGTGTTGGTCTGGATCTAGATTACATAATGCTTTAGCCACAGCTGTTTGGAGTGGTTTCTGAGGGTGTTTAAATGTGTGTTGCGTTTAGGTCGAGGGCGAGTTCTGAGTGTGCTCTGCCCCCAATGCTGTGACCAGTTAGAGATCCCGACCTGGACTCCCCCTCAAAGACAGCGCTGCCCCAGCTCAGTTTAACCCTGCAGGGAGGCTTTCCAGCCTGCAGCACACTCATATCACAAAGGTTGTGTATTTGTGTGTGCGTGTGTGTGCGCGCACTCACGTCTGCTTGCTGCTTCTCGGGGACTTATTGCTGCAGCAGCCTGAGCTGGGAAGTGCTACTTATGACATTTCTTTTCAGCTCATTGGAGGTGTCCAGGCGTGTTCCCCTCACATCCACCATTTAAATCCACTTCTTCCTTTTTCCCCTTTTCAGTGATACATATGCATGGACATGGTTAAAAATACTTGTCTCCGTGTAATAAAAGTGATTAGTTGTAAAATTAAAGAATCCTCACCAACACCAATGAACATAACAGATGCAGTGCAGCAAAGATTGTGGTGCCTCTTTTGCATGAGGAGCTGGATTCACATGAGTATGACACACACTGAGAATTTTTAGCTCATAATAAGTTGCTCACTGTGGGACACCGACGGCCAACCCCCCCCCCCCCCCCCCCCCCCCCCTCCCAAAGGCCTGTCAGCCACCCACCTACCCACAAATTCACTGCTTCTCTGAGCCTGTAGCTCATCACGCAGCCTTGTCAGCCCCTCTGAGTCCACAGCTCTGGTCTGGATCACAGCAGGAACAGGCGCTAGGGGGATTCAGGGATGCTGCTAAAAATTCTTCGCTGCCTGACACACTACTGGACAGTCTGGGTCTTAAGCCCACACAGTGTCCAACTTAAAACAAGATCTAATCATACTTCAGTCTCTAAAGAGCTGTTTTTAGATTGGGAGCCTCCTGAAAGTACAGAGCCACACTAGTGGCATCCATGGATGCATGGGACAGATATTTGGAGTGTAGAAGAGGCAGATGGGCTCAGAGAGGAAATTAGGAGAGAAGAGAGAGGTAGTAATTGGGACAGCTGCGCAGCTTCGGGCACAAGTAGTCAGATCACCAACCCCTCCACCCCCACTCTCCTCACCCTAAAACATAAAAAAAGTGAGCCAGATGCTGGCCATTAGGATCACAGTGACAATAGTCCAGATTCATTCTGCAGCCAGAACACAGAAAGCACAAACACACACACGCAGAAATCAAGAGCATGAGCCCATCTGACAGAATGGGTCCATTTCCCACACTTGGGGAGGAAGGTTGTGTGACAGGCCTGCTTCTGCACAGGGGTTTGTGGATATTAGTCCGTTTCCAACTGGAAGCCCAAACTCCCAGCAGCCTCTCTAGCCCCATTCACACACATGAGGATTATTGAATGGTCTTCATTTAGCCAGTGGTATCTGATCCACCACTGGCCAGTACTGGATGGCCTGCATATGACCTCTGCACAGGTCCAGAGAGGGTTCAACCCCAGGCCCCTTGAAGTCGGAATTTGGACCATGATGAAAGGCCCACATTATCCTTTACACAGTAGGGGTCTATTTATGCCACTGGTGCCACTCCTGCTTCCTGATGGGATTGTTTTGCAATAATAGGCGGGTGGATTTTTTCTTCTTGCCCTATTGATATGAGTACATTTATTTTTATGATCTCTGCTGAAAGGTCAGACTGTAGAGTCAGGTTCACTGCACAGCCCTCGTAGCTACAAGGGATTCAGTGTTGTCCTGCTTAGGCCTGAGCCTCAATGTCTCTGCGAAGTTCACAGTAGGAGAGCTGGGTAAAATGCATGTTCTCCTCCATATGTGTCAAAGAGTTCATTGTTAAGTACGTGTGGCGTTGCAATGTGTGTGACTGCTGGATGGCGGTGTAGGGTGGCAGCTGAGAGGATTGTGAGGGTTCATGGAGGATTGGCCTGATTGGATTTCTGTTGCAGGACTCCTGTCACCTGGTCTAATGGATATACAATGTCTGCCAAATCCTTGAATTTTAAAAATCCCTTCATGGAAAAACTTAAAATACTGCACAGATGCCCTTTAATTGTTCAGTGAGGTTTTTCCTACTCTCTGTTTAAATAACAACTAAATCAACGTGGTGTGCGGTTATATTTTGCAGTATTAGAAACACAATTATCAGTTATTACACTGGCATAAATACAGAGTTAACCAGCCTGTGATGGCAGTTTGTTGTCCTTACGTTGCCCCAGAGGCTCAGAGTTCAATGTAGACACAAGCTGTTTTGTGTTCTGGCTTAAGTGCACAATTCTGTTGACTAAACAATGCCCGCTATCTTTTTTCTTTGCTTAAAGGTCTGTAACCAACAACACACTCAAACATCTTGTTTCATTTAGCTTGTCAATCCTTTTATTGGGGGGGGTTACTGAAAAGCACCCTGGGAAATATGGGAAATCACTAACTGAAGTCGAATCAGGCGAAGAACGCTGAAGGAAAGAAGGCACAACAAAATAGTAATTATAACAGAATAACAGCCCAGAAAAAGTCCTGAAATCTATTGTTCATCACTTATTGATGACTTTCTATCAACAACATCAGTGGTTTATTCCCTTTTGTTCCTTTCTCACAGCTCTCCTTTAGAGCGGAGGTGCTTTATTAAGTACATCGGCAGAATCAGGGTGGTAATTTACGAGGAAGGACTAGAATTCAAACAAGATAACCATGAAAGGTGTGTTCATTTGTAAACAGCACAACTGAAACCGTACATTTTAAGTTTTGTGTTGCATTAAAACAAGTTTAATTAAGATGGAGCAGCTATTGGCACGCTGAATGTACGTCATACAGGAGCTTCCCGTCTGGACTGCATTACGATCTCCCGTTGGGCCTCTTTAGTGATGTTCAGCGTCTTGTTGCTTAATGGTATTTTTGGGTATTAAGACATTTCGTGAGCCAGAAAAGTCTTATTCGCAATGTTTCAGATATTGATTGAGTAATAAAATGAATCTCTAATGTTCAATGCTGCAAGCTAAGCATTATAGATATAGCTTTATGAGCCTTTGTACAGTGCAGGCAGTGCTGTAGTGTGTTATGTCATTTCATGTAACTAATGTGAAATGTAACATGCATTGCTCTGAAAACAACACAGTCCTTATTGGCTGCCAGGTGTTTTCCATCAAAAAGGGGCACATTGATTTTTCAGTTCCACATCACGTCAGAAATAAATAACTGCAGAAGTGAAAAGGCTGTGCATTCTTCTGTGAAGAGGAAGCGAAGTGGTGAGGGTAAATTGAGCTGTGTGGAAGTCTCATTATGTCTGTCACATGGTGTGGCCTCTGTCTTCCCCTGTAACACTGTGTAAGCAGAACGACATCTATAAATATTATTTGTGAGAGATGCAGTCCATCCTGTTTTCTGTTGTTCTCTTTTGACATCTACCAAAAGTGTGTCTCGGGTCAGACCTATTGATCAAGACAGTGAAATGCAGTATAATGATCCTGACGTCTCCAAAGCATCAGTCAAGCTTAATGTATGTACAGTTACATGTTTTCTATGCACAAGATTTTAAACATAGATAATGAAACACTTCTCGACTTGGTTCCCATTGCTTGTGTTTCCTTGTCTGCTTTATCCCGTTTGCACTGAAGGTCATTGGGTTAAAGACAGTGGCGCTTTAAGAGAAAGATCTCTGGAGGTCCTCTGTGCTTATCTCCCAACCATCTTGTTGTAACTGCCGCTTCACCAAATCACCACATACAGTAGCTGTAAAGAAACCTTCAAACTTGTTGACACTCACCAGTCCTTCTCAGGAGCGTAACAGCACTTTACCTGTGTCAGGACCCTTAGCACACAAGCATGAGACTGTAACCACAGGGATGTTGCACCACACGAAGTCACTTTTATTCTTTCGCATCGTGGCGGTACCACCCTCCACTGCAACTAGTGCTTCTCACTGCCAGCGCAATCAATGCAGGAAGGGGCTGTAAAGGAGCCACTTGGCAGACCCATTTCTCAGTTTTAGTCTAGGAGAGCAATAACAACATGCCAGTCAGATATGAGAGCTCCTAATAGGACTCAATGAGATGACACAGCATTCCCAAGACCCGTTTTGCTTCTTGGGTGTGGGACAGGCAGTAGATGGAGAGAGAAAGAGAAAGAGCAAGAGCATGATTTTAAAAAAACAGGAAACGCTTCACATGGAAGATGTGACAGGGCTGCATGGACGAGGTGATGGTAGTCTGAACCAACAGGATGTGCTCCATCTGTCTGCAACGGTGGCCTTGAGCTAGTTTTGATGAGGATCAAGGAGACACTCGTGTGACGCCCTCCACACTACCAGGTTTTCAAATATGCATCTGTAAAATCGCTGTGTGTCAGGCTGTTCTCCAAACAGAAAACAGCCTCTCCAAGCCGACGTTTTTAGTATTTTCTTTACTATTCTTTGATCTTGTGACAACAGAAAAGAACTGAAGTAGGCACATCAACTCCGCGAGGAGCTTTAAACACACGGTGAGAGCTTTGCCTCCTCGCTTTGGTTTGAAGGCTTATTATAGATGAATGTAGAGTTGTGGTCGTCCTCCAACATCCTGTTTAAACAAAACACAGTGCAGATACACGAACCGCTGTACTGGTACATTAGAGGTTGAATAGGCATGCTACAAGACAGCATGGCACACCTACTTACCGTCATTCCGTATAAAACACGTGGAGAGCCATCCTAGAGTCACTGCAGTAAAAGATAACCTGTCTGCATTTGAGAGATAATTGCATGTTCAGAAGTACTTGTTCCAGAGAGCAGAGAAGTCTTTACACCGTCGAGTGTGTTCGTCCTGGCCAAGGTCAAGCACAGCAGGTCAGGATCCATCTTTAAGCTTACCCTTCCATTTGAAACCTGACCTGTCCACTCACGTCAAATAACAAAACCTTCCGCTCAGTGGGTTTTTTTTTTTTTTTTTTGAGCAGCATCATCCTCCTTGCTCGGTCTTTTCTCTCCTCTGGCAATTGGCGCCCTAATTGAGGCACTCTTGAGCCATGTTTATCACCGTGGCAACGTTGCCCTGCAGATAATCATTGTCTTGTGGATTAGCATAACAACAGAGGAGAGGCTTTGGTTTAATTCCACTAACACTGGACCAAGCTCCTTTGTGTCGACTTGCCTGCCGGGCTTGTCTTAACTGGGATTAGAAGCATGGGCTGGGGCTCACCAGGCCCCCACACCGCACTCACGCCGCTGCCTTCGCACTCGAGTAAACTCTCTTTGTGCCCTTGGATGTTTCTTACAGGCAAAAGCAATAAATCACTTTAATCACTATACCTTTGTGTAATGAACCCTCCACTTAAAATTTTGGAGATTACTTCAGCATTAGCTACTCATGTCCACTGACTGACAGTCAGACTCGGGGTAAGTGTCCCCCTAAGTCAGAGGAAGGAGGATGTAGCAGTGCATACTTGTCGCAGTAATGATGTTGCACTTGGTAGTGATGTAGGTATAGCAGAAATAACAAAAGAAACAAAAATTATGTGAAAATCCATGTAATGAACGTGGTTTGCGTGGTGTTGCGAACCTGCCTCGCTTACGAGAGGTGAGTCACAGTTTGGTTGGCAGGAAGAGGAGGCAGGTGTGCCATGCTGCCCTGCCCCGGTTTGTTGGTCTCCCACAGGAGACTGGGTGCGACCACTTGTGTGGCTTAGGGGGAGAGAGAGGAGCTGGAGAGGAAAGACGCCGCGAGGGGTAGAGGGACTGACCGACCCTGTAAGCACACGCGATTAGGGGGAATAATAATAAAAAGGGGTTTCGGCAGTGCTTCACTAATACGCGTGGTAATTTAAAGACGCTCTGAAAAGAAATGTCAGTGATGTGTGGGTGGGCACATTTAACGTGTGTGTGTGTGTGTGTGTGTTGGAGACAGATGCACACAACAATCTCCATGGAGGATTCCTGTGGTAAAACATTCTGGGCTTCTCGAGCAAACAAGTGGTGAGCCGTGCAAAAGGGAATTTCAGGCCCTCTCACAGGGATGACCGCACCATTACAAGGAGGCTCCTTTGAAAGATTAGCACAGTCTATATGCTTCTGCAAACACGTCCACATATCTGATTTGTTTTGTGGGATGGTGGTTTCGCACCGTTTCCTGTGGCTGACGTTATTGTTGTCCCTCGCCAGGCCCTTTTTCCCCCAGTCTGATTTGCTGTGCTAAAGGCTACCGAGCCACGAGCCAGCAGCGTTTAAATCAGTTGAACTTGCAGTGTCAGTACTTGGCAAGGCCGTGGCAACGCAACATAGCCATGAGCTCCGGATAACATTTCTCATTTTCTCATCTCTGGGACTGTGGGAGGCTCTTGTGATCATTTACATTTTATTCTTTAAACAAAATAATGGGAACACAAATCATTTATAATACTGCAGACGCTTGTCTTGGCCTTCGCTGCAGGATTGTTTACAAGTGTGGAAATTGTAGCGGGGGAGCAAGTGGTGCGTGGCAGGCTGCAGGAGCAGGTGACATCTGTGACCCAGCACAACTCTGGTGAATGCTGGACACATGCTTCTTCCTCAAAAGCTACTGGCACGCTGTCCGCCTCACTGGGCTCATGCCCACACACATCCCAGAAACGACACACCAACGCGTCTTGATGAGCTCATCTGAATAAATCGGCTGCGCTTAAGCTTTGAAATGACAGTGATTCCTCATCCCTTCAGGACTACAAACTTCATTTTTATGTTTCTAGATGACTTTTCCGCATTCTTTCCACTTTATTGTTTACAAAACACTAGGATCAGTGGCTTACAGCAAATGACCTCCCAATATGTGCAGCTACCAGCTCATACTACTGTCGGTCAGTTTTGCCTGTTTCACAGACATCTAATGGAAAACCCGTCTCAGGAATGACTGAGCCCAACAGCACCCAGAGTACAGGACGTACATTTGTCCTGCAGAAAGTGGAACGACATCAGATGATTGATCTTGCGTGCACATTTATTAAGCCATTGTATTTACCAAACCATTAGCTGCCTGATAATTGAGTGTTTAATTAAAACAAAGGTTGCAGTTTCCCGCTATTGAATCCCAATCTCCCCATTTGTTCGCTGAGCCAAAGCCCATAATATACTTGTACAGTAAGGAGCAGAAAATTAACGATCCATCCATTGTCCCTTCATTTCCAGTACGTATTATTGTACAGTGCATTATTTCTACGTTCCCCAAAGAACCTGCAGGTATTTATCATCATCAGTTTTACACTACTACAGTTTTGACTACAGTCTTTTATCGTCTCTTCTCCATAGTCTCTCCTTTGCTTTGAGTGTTTGTGTTTCTCTTAACCTTATCTTTTCTCATCTCCTGCGGTAAAGGCCGTCTGTGTTTGTTCTGTGATTTATGCCAGTTGCTCCTTGATCTGTCCTCTTTCCTTGCCTCTGCTCCTAGTAGGTGACACCCAGTTTTTTAAAATAGCCAAAATAACCGCTGACCTGCCTCGCAGCCCCCGGTGGCCCCTTCATATACTGTACTGCGGCTAAACACCCCCCTGTCTTTAAGGGTATAGATTTGTTACGCCATATTTCTGGCAGTGCAGTGCTCAGCTTGCTTACTGCCACAGACAGTGTGTGTCCAGTGCAAGCTACGCCTGACTGCATCAGGGAAATGCTGCTGGCTCGCACAGAGCCAGCAAGCAAACAACATATATTACACTGAAAGCAAGGAGAGTGGGTTTGTAGCTACGGGGCCTCGGTGTGTGTTTCTATACATATTATTGTTTTTGTGTGTGTCTGTGTATGTTAGTTAACTCGTTATCTGTACGGCAACAAGCAATAAGGCCAGACTGTCTGGTCAGACCAGGGTAAAGCGAAGTCAAACCTGACTGCATACAGATGTTCAGTATGCTCACTAGAGATGCATGAACAATAATGTTAATATGAACAGCAAAGCTTAAGATTTAGCTCATTTTCTCACTAATGATCTCAGAGTCCAAGCTTCCATTGGGCTGCCGTGTGCCTGGCTTCCATCCAGCTTCTCTGGCGTTCTGGCCTGAATGGCCAACCTTATGTCACGGCCTTCGGTCTCTGCAGGAGACTTCTGATGCTTTGTTGTAGTAATCACCGGTTTTGGGGGTTACCTCACCGACCAAGGCTTGAAGAAGCTACTAAAACTAAAGTTACGTTTGGATTGTGTATTAAATGATCGTACAAGCCGGAATTACTAACACTTAGTCCTTCTGTCTCTCAGACACACTGGCCGGAGCTGAGGTGTGGATCTGAAGTGGCAGTCTGCTCTCTCAGTTAGGTCCTCGGCTCCGACCGGCCTTCCAGATGGCCGTGCATCAGCGCTGCACCTTTTGCCCACACAGCTCTCTGCATCCTTCCAACTCACACCCCCTGCTCCCTCTTACAAAGTATGCAATTTTAAATTAAGTGGAAGATGTCTTGTACAGAATTCCTCATTAGCACGAGTTTTCCAGTGATTCTGGCAGAGCTTCACTGACATCCATGTTGCGTGGAGAAGAGGTCATAACTTTGAACAGCGCTTTTAATGCATTCACACTATTTCTTGACCTTCAGTTCATATTTAGCATGTTTCTCCTCAGCCTGGATGCTGACGTTCTCGTTTCCAGCTTCGAGTCAGGCCACTTGTTCGTCTTTAATTCCCGTCCTATCACCGGGCCTTTCACTCATTATTTTTGCGAGGTTCAGCTATTGAAAGGCTGTGTTCTCATTCCCTCTTCGTGCTCAGCAGCACCCCTTTTCATTAATGGCCTCCATTCACTGCATGCTGTTCTGTGTTAATACGTTCACCACCCCTGGTGAATTCCTCTCCACTGTATATATAAACTATTCATTTGTTGTCCCTATCATGATCATCTCTCCCGCTGCCCTCTCCTCCTCTTCTTTCTGTTCCCCTCCCTTTCAATCTTCTCTCTGCCATGTGCTCGGTGTATCCTTCCTCCACCCGGTCCCTCAGCCTCCGCCCTCCCCTCCTCCTTGCTTCTCTCTCTCCGCCTGCCTCCATCCTTACTGCAGGGTTGAATCATCCTAGTTTCTGCTTGCCTTGTCACGTTTGGCCCCGTGCACGTCTGTCCGGGCCTCATCACACGGCACTGGCGCTAGCCGGGCTGACATCTCGCCGCAGTGCTAAGGGCCTCTGATGTCCGTGACGCTAGCAGTGACCTGTCCCTCACTCCTCAAAGCACTGACATCATCAAAGTGGGACACATTTCTGCCCTGTGGGCTATTAATTGTGAAGTATGGTATGAGCCACATTTTTATTCATGCCGCTCTCAGATTTGAAGGTAAAGAGACAAGGGAGCTTTATGTCTTCATCATTCATTTTTTTCTGCTACCAAAGGCATATTCCAAGCGGCTGCAGATGTTGAGGGCTTTTCATTTCCATGGTATCCGTCCGTCCCCTCATTCAGCTTTCTCTGCCTGTTGTTGAAGAGAGCAACCACATCAGCAGTATTCCGTTCAGAGCTTCCCCTCACAGAAGAGCCTCTGCTCCCCCTCCGACGACACACCTTAGATCACACGACTGCATATGCTAACAGGCTCGCACACTTCACATCTTTGATGCAAAACTGCACACAAATTTCCTCTGTGAAAAATTGAGTCATGGTCCTTCTGCTTGTGTAAACTGACAGACAAGCCAAGCGAAAAATGAAATAAAAATGTCCCTTTATTGGGAGTGTGTGGGCACAAGCGGTGATGCTGTGTGATTCCATAACAAGCACATGCAAATCGATGCAAACCAACCCCAGGCTCATTAAATAAAACATGGGAGTGAGGACAAAAGCCTGCTTCTACTGTAGTAGGAAGGATGTTATGCAGCGTGACGTTATGTGGCTGGGTGCTTCCTGGGTGTGTGCTGTTGTTGTGCTGACTCCAAAAACAGTGCAGTTCCAGGTGGGCTTTGGCTTTGTAATATGAGGAGGGGAGCCTTTTACCAGTCAATTTGACTCGACTTCCTGAGATTTAATCTCTTGCAAATATTCACGTAAACTGCTGCAGCGACAAATCTAAATCTAAAATCTAAATCCTAAAGCACTGACTTAAAATCATTTTACATATATGAGTAGTTGTCTTATGAGTATTCTTGGCACAAAAGCAAAGAGACGTATTGATATAGAGAAGGCAGATAACGTCCATATTCTGTGTAAATCTCACAGACTGATCCCTGTGTGCTTCCCCCGTCGACTTGTCCTTATAACATACACTTAAGGGATGTGGGCAAAGGGGCCAGAGAGAGACCAGGATTAGATGCTTCCACTGATCTCGGTGATCCCCCAGTCAGCCAAGCAGGCTGCAGGGAGAGAACCCATTTAGGTCAGACTGTGCTGATCCATCGCGACAAAGTGATGGGTGAGAGGTCTGCAGAGAGGACTGGGACAGGCAGTGTTCATTAATGCCCCAGCCTCTGCTGTAGAGTCCAATCAAGGGTCTCCACACATAAGCACCCTCAGTCACTAAAGCTCTCTCATACACACACACACACGTGGCCATCCAAGCAATGAGACAGGCGGGCTAAGCGTGGGCACTGATGGCTTCACTGCCTCAATTGATGGGTGCTTAGAGGGGAGTGAAAGGAGGAGAGCTGGAGATATGGGGCTGCTGAGATTTAGCGTGAGTGAGATGCAGCAGCAGGCCTGTTTGTCGATGGCTTTGTGATAGCCTCAGCTTA
Source organism: Macropodus opercularis (assembly GCA_030770545.1). Taxonomy (NCBI): domain Eukaryota; kingdom Metazoa; phylum Chordata; class Actinopteri; order Anabantiformes; family Osphronemidae; genus Macropodus; species Macropodus opercularis. The sequence goes on from CM061112.1 coordinate 3,686,339, forward strand.
GCACCACTTCTACTCAACATGCAGAGCCATTACCTTAACCCATATGCTGCCCTGCTATTTCCATTAAACGCTTCAGTCCTGAAGATAAACTACAACCCTAATAAAACTTATAAAAGTTATAAGTCCTGTTAAAAGCGGCGTTATAATTTACAGATATTAGGCTTTTAGCCACTGCTTGTATCCAGAGTGTGGGGGGGGCGATAGAATTAGTTTGCGGTCGTAAAATGCGTAAAGGAAAGCAGTTGTATTTAAATATCAGTCCTTTCAATGAACTGGCAACGCCGAATTGTGATCATAAATCCCCAGTTGCTGCAGCGGTGACAGACCTGGCGAGGCAGAGCAGTGTCTGTCACAGAACTGAGTCTGTTTGTACTGTCATTCAAATGTTTACCTCCCAAATACCCATCTGAAATGTAATCAGCAATGTGTGCATTGATTGTAAGCCTGTTTGGAGGCATTGATTGGCTCGAACGCTGGACAAACAGGCAAAGTGTGAGCCTGTGAGCGTTTTCCCTTCGATAAAAAGGACCCGTGCTGGCTGGAGGTGTGTCGTCCCTGGTCTGTCCTTGACCCAGCTAGAAGGGAAGATGGAGAGAAAACAGCACAGACAGTCCAGGGCTGCTTTGTGAGCAGCTCTGCTTCGATGCTTGTAGATATTTTATAGTTTATTTAGCAACTCTAAAATAAAGACGTTTTGCAGGAAAGAAGCACAAAAAAGAGATTCCCTCATGTTTCATTTCAGCTTTTCTTAACATGTAACAGAAACTGGTTTATCTCAAAATGCAAGTTTATAGTCTGATGCAATTTTGCATAATGGATTAGTCATTCAGTCATCTCCAAAGTCCCTGGTGTTTTCTTTGATGTTTAAATTAAATAACGCAATTTTACAGCAGATATCTTAAGATATTGAAATATCTTCATTTGACTCCTTGACAGAAAAAGTTAAATATCCTCGTATTATGCAGGATTTTTCCCTGGAGAGTACTCATGTGTTGCAAAAATAGTTCCAGCACCAGTCGCATCACTGCCTTCTCCATGTTTAATAAAAAAAGATTTTCAGGTGTCCAATTAGTGGCATTGATATTAATAGCCATCATTAAGTCCTGTTTGTAGGATTAACTGTCATGCACTCAGTCTTTCAAAGGGCTCAGTGACATGTAGCTCTGCCTTACTCTGATATCCTCAGATCATATTTTCCCTGGAGGGTGTCTGCGTGTGTGCGTGCGTGTGTGTTCAATGACGTGGGAGCGCAGGAAGCAGGAAAAAGACCAGTCAGGCCCATTAGATGATCTGTTGTGTGTTTCCCTCTGTGAAGTTAGGAATGAGAAGACAGATCAGGTGTTGCTCCATCGCGGCTGCAGCGCTGAGCAGAGTAATGAATTCCAGGAGGCCGAGCATGCGAACGAGTTCATTATTCCAGCTTGGTTTAGGAGTAATTACCATTTTGCATCCAAAGTCATTCAAGACTGGGTCGCTCTTGTCAAATTAAGCCAAGTGTGAATTCTGATAAATATTTGCATAAGCGCAAATGCACAAGGTGGCCGTCAGTGGTGTGTGTTTGCCAATATCCACCTGTAGGTGCAGACGCTGAGTATCTGACGGCAGCCTGCAGGTCCTGGATGTCTGAAACCTGACATGAACTGCTCCGCTCTCTGGCTCCTTCAGAAGCCTTCTTTCCTGTCATTTTCATATTTTTGCATGAGATTGAATATGGCATGTTCTTAATAAGCAACCACGCATGGAGCCACCATCAGATAAGCAGACTCATTTAGGCCTCAGAGGAACATCATTAATTATGAAAAGATCAGGCAGTGTTGGTGCACTTATTCCCTGACTCGCCTGACTGTGTAGTTTTGTTGTTGCATGTGCTTATGTATCTGCTGCAAGTGTCACAACTCTCCTATGCATAATTAAAGTCATTTCAAAAACTAAAAATATGGATTCAAGTGCTTTCCAGGCAGCCTGCAGAGGGAGAGAGAGAAAGATATCAGACATTTAACATCTTTGTCTTGCAAACTCTGGAGTATTTTGAAGAGCATTTTGATCTTTTCACACTGGGATTGGGTATGTTTGCACCTGTCTTTTCATAATCCTCCAATTAATTTCTAATTCATATATATTAGTGTGTAATGAGTTCTCTTAACCTTGAAGCAGCGCTGCTTGAGTGCTGCCTTTACCTCTGTTACATGGCAGACGTTGCTGTTTTCTTTCGGTCTCTTCAACAGAAGAAAAAGAACATCTACAAAATCTAACTAACTTTAATTTATGTAGTTGATTGGACTTAACTGTTGGGCTGCCTACAATCAGCAGTTCAATAAAATTAGCATATCTTTAAATATCCTGGCTTAGTGGTGAAAAAGCACCTTCAGTGGCTTGACCCCTGGCAAAGCGTTGGAAACTTTTTGCCTGCTTGTTCGCTCTCCCTCGCTGACTGACTTTTGTTGCACGTATGGTTAACGAGCCTGGTGGTCGACTATATGAATACATTCATATGATATTAGTAATATCTCCTTCGTGCTTTGCACCACGGTGTTTGTGTATGGAACAGCTCACCTCTCTCACCACTGCTCCACATGTGTGCAGTCACTCTAGAACAGAGAAAAACAGTAGAGACCCTCAGTGGTAGAACAGTGAAACAAATACAGATCTGCATTTGGTGGCTTAATGAGCTCATCCTGTCAGAGGCTATGCCTGCAACCATTTGGCTCAGCTTGGGACATTTACAAGAACCAAAATATAATGCATTACCACAATGTTGACACTGTGTATTATGAGTCTCCACCCAGTGGTATTTATCACAGAGGGCCTTTGTTGTCTGGAATAAATGACATATTACTGGGAGTCCAGAGTTCAGCCCACGCCACCGGTTGGCCACAGGCACACGCTCAGTCTTAGAGAGGAAAATATGTTCACTGCTTGGGAATTTGGACAGGAATACCACAAATCAGCTGAAATATGGAACTTTTGTTTCATTATTCAAAACCGCAGGTGGTTGCTGAAGTAATTTGCAAAATAAAGACGTCTTGGCTGAGTGTAGAAAAAATAGCAAGAACGAAACTGAAAGGAATCGTTTCCTAGCTGAGAAAAACACCTGAGGATGACAAGACGTTAAATGAAGTAAGTGTTAAAATATCCTGGGTTATGTACTCAGTGAGGCTGTTATGTCTCAGTAATGAACTTAATGTAGTGTTGTTGTGCTTTTCTAATCTTACCGATGTCCATTAATGTCTTAAATTGCTTAACTTCTAACTGTCGTTTCCTGAGCAAGTCCTGGCACATTTCACATGGTTTTGATTAAGGTGCATACATTTGTATTAGCTGAGATTACATATATTCACATTCACCGCATATCGTCTGTAATGCTGTTTACAACCACCACGTTTGTCTGGATTATTACTACTACTCCACTATTCCGATTCGTACATGTGCCCTGAAATTTCCCCAACGTCTCTGCAATTGTTTCCTGCTGTAGATGTGATGGAGGACTGTGCATTTCGTTTGATGACTATACCATTGGTTGTGCACCACAGGGATTTGTGAACTTGAAATCACAAAGATATATTTGTGTTGTTTTTTTGTTTTTTTTTTCCCCGTCTTCGAAATGTGAAACTCGGAAAGAAATAATAATCTACCAGATTTCTGCAGGGCGAATATTTAGTTGCTAGGCAACCGTTGTTGGCATTCGACAGGAACCCTCAAGTAAAGAAGATGGTGAGAGAGGCGGGAGAGTTGGGTTGCGCTTGTGGCAAAACGGAAACATGAGTGAATCGAAATAAGTCACATGGGCAAAATGGCAATTTCTCCAAGCCTGAAGTGAATGTGCTGTTTTGACAAATTGGCCCACATGCAGGACACTTGTTTACCAAACCAAGGCAATTTGAGCAGCGTGGCTCATTGTCATTGCAGCCATTTTAGACAGCACTTACTCAAAATTTTCAATTTCAGAGAGTTTTTAAGACTTTTGCAGCATTTAACAAGTTTGATTGCTAAAGTGTAGGGTGTCTGTTTTCTGTATGTTACGTCTTTGACGTGCGTCCATGCCTCTTGCTCCATTGTTTTTCTCTATTTCTTCATCTTCTTTGGCTTGTTGTAGCCATTACTTGCTTTCTTTGGCCTCTGGCAACTAGTGAAGACGTCCATGACATTGATGCAGGATTTTCGTAACACGGTTCCCCTTTCAAGCCCATTTTCTTCGTCAGATCAGGGAGTTCGGATATTTATAATCTTGGGCCACCAGCTAATGGTATTTGCAGAACAAAATCAGTTTAGTGCATGTTTTCCATAATGGCTTTGACTGCGTGGCATCGCCAGCGGCTCTGTCTTGAATGGTGGAAGGATGGCTCTAATTTGGGCTAATGGGTGACTCAGCCGTCATCATCATGTGTCCCTCAGTGGGCTGCAGATGGCTGGTGAGCCATGGCTGCAGTGGAGCCACTGTTATACACTCACACACACACAATGCATCAAGTCAGTGACACATGCAGCCAACACTGACATTTGTAGAGCCAAATGTCGGGAGTCGGGAGGGGGTGTGGTGACGGGCAGATATGAGACTTGCTCAGCTATAGTTGCACAAAACTCAGACGAAGAGGTTAATCAGTGGCCAAGCTAATCGAATCATTTGTCATCAGATTGGATTAAAGCACTGAACCTTCCCTTGGGCAGTCATCTAGGGAGATGGCCGTGCCTGGCTATCAGATAGCTGTGAAACCATGATGCATAGTAAGTGACTGCTTCCAACTGTATTTATCCGAACATTCTTTAAACCACGGACAAGGAGACCGACTCGTAGTAGAAATAGGAATGCAAGGTGGGGGCAAGGCAGCCTGTCGTCCAGGGATGCCAGGCCTGTACAACGAGTCGGTGAGGGGGAAGGGTATCGCGTTGGAGCTCTGACGGGGCAGTGGCTGGTTTACATTCCACAGTCTGTTGGACTCCACGAGGCCTCTGCTGTGCTTAAACATGCACAGACGTATCTGTTGATACAATTACAACATCCCGGAAATCTATTTACTGTCACAGCATGTCAACATATATACCTGTCGCCCCAGCGCTACCTGTATAAGCGGCTCAAATCAGCCACGAATGCTGGAAACAAAGCAGCTCCTGCCCGTTTCATCCCGGTCCCATACCCGATTAACCGTGGCTGCAACACTCACTGTGGTGGGGCTGGAGCAGGGAGGGTGCAGTAAGTTGGAGTCATTCCCATGACAGGAGTGAGCCAGTTTACAACTGTACAGAGCAGCATCAGTTCAGCTGGCCACCCCCCACTCCCTCCCCTGGGGACCCATTACCAATGGTCGGAGCTGTGCTCTCAGTGCAGCTGCAGGCCTGTGAGAGCAATCTGTCAAAGATAGGTCATGTGACCTGATTACATACGGGGTAAAACCCTGTGAAAAGGTAACTAGTGTCTACAGTTTATCATCCGTGTGTGACCCAGGAAGGACGGGACGGTAGCAGCAGCTCCGATGTTTCAGTTTTATCTGAAGCTTGGCTTTAACCTTGTGTTGCTTGTGTTTCTTCTTGGAAGAGTTTTAACTTTGCAGTCATATGTTTTTGTCTTGTAAGTCATCATGTTTGTCCAGCAGCTTCCTGAATAGAGGAAAGCTGGACTGCTTGCTTTCTTGTGGATCTGCAGATTTTAAAGGCAGTTGCTGTACATTGGGAGATGAAACAGCTTTTAGTGTAAAGATGTTCACTGACGTCCAACATCTCACACTACAGTTTATAATAAACTTTACCAAACACAGGCTCTAAGTAATTTGTCCATCTGCTGTATGGAGACATGAAGTCCATATATATATATAATATTTGAACTTTCGCCTATGTGCGATGTTCTGGAGATAATCTACTGCTTTACAAAGCTGAGGACAATGAGTTGAGAATTCAGTTGTCCAGTGAGTTCACCAAAGCAAGTGAGGTAACGTTAGTCTCATTAGCCTGTAATAGACTTACTGCGCAAAGATGAGATATTGAGCTGACTAAATGAAATGTCAACAAAAAGGCTGCCAAAACACAGCTCACTTCAGTATGGACACACAAATGAAAATCAATGAGAACAACTGTCAAACAAGTGGTGGGCCGAGGACTTAAGAGTGTTTTACTGGCCGCTGATAGAGATTCCACGCTGCCGCCCCCCGTCGGGGAACAGAACGTACTTCGTGCAACACATTTGTGGGTTTTTAAAACGCAGTGTGCCTCTGCACTATGTGTGAGCATGTTAGTCAGTGAGACCTGCCTTCACTCCATCCTCCCACCCCCGGGTCTGATGGGGTCTGGATTCAAATCAAGTCAAAGCCCCCTTTCTGTCTGTTGGTCCATTGCACCGGCAAAAACGCACACGGACATAAAAGATGCATGACGGCATCCAGCTGAGCACACTGAAGACATGCAGGCATGCATGGGTGTACACCCCCCGCACCACTATGTAAAGATAATTCAAAGCAGCGGCATGTGACATGTTGCACACTGTTTCTGCCGTTCTACCCCTGTAGCCCCACATTGCCTAGTTGAAAGCACCTGTATCCCAGGGTGTGTGTGTGTTTTTCTCTATGGCAGCAAATAATGAGAAAGCAACATTACGGGTCCAGCAGGAGCCTGCGCCTCTGCGCTGCCGCCGTTACCACAGTTACCCGTGAGGTCTTTCTCTTTGTTAGTTAAGGGGAAGAGCAGCCATAGACGTCCCTAGCTCTCTGCTTGTTAGCCAGCAGTAATGACTAGGCTGTGGGGAGCCAGGCAACCAGGCCAAGGCGCTGGCAGCCCGTTCCCCTCCGCTGGCCCTCAGCTCACCGACAGGAAGGGGAACAGAAGCAGACACCGCAGAAGACACACTGGGAGGATCAGGTCCAACAAAGTGAGGAGGCAAGGAGGGAGCGTAGGGGAGCATATTTCTACCTCCGGACAGGCTGAGACCAAACTGAGCCGTTACCACGTGATCCAGCTAGCATCCTGCCTGGCCTGGCAGTGGACCAATGCTACAGTAGCTGAGCAGCACTAAGATCAGTGCGTACTTTGGACAAAATGTACCTCGCTGCTCCGTGTCGTTCAGGATCATTTGTTCAGAGATGTGATGTTGAGATCTTTCGCGTGTTTGGCTTTTTGAACTACAGAAGTTTTGTAATGGGCAGCATATTTGCAGAAGGTCTTCCAGCACAGTCAAATCAAATTCACTCTGAGGTAATAGAATAAAAATAAGCCCTACCTGTAGCATTTCAGTACATGAAACAGTTTTTTCTGTTTTGATATGAAATGTTCTTTTTTGTTCGTGCAACACGTGCAACTTGCGTTTACGTTGCACATGAGCAAACTAATAATTCAGAACCAGGCAAAGCAGGAGCAATAGCATATAATGGCCTGTTTGTCACCAGGCCCAGCGCTTGGCCCCAGTCTGGTTGTAATATATATGTTGAAACAGATGTGGAATGGATACACATTTGATTACACGTCCAGGGCCTGTTAATAGCCACCAATATGAGCAGCAGACTCCATTTTTACCAGCTGGCTTTTTTCTTTGGCAGATTTGAAAATGAAACCGTCGGTGCTTCCTGGGGCCGGAGTAGCTGTAGAGGAAGTGCCTCGTAGCTTGGTTCGGCTAGTATCACTAAGATGCTGCGTGGAAGTAGTCGAAATAGAGCAGCAGCGCTGTAAGAGTGTGCTAAGATGGGTGCATTTCAGTAGTTTACATCAAGTGGATAACATGAAGTATTCAGCAGCTGATGTTGTTAATATTATCATTATTTTACCATCTAGAGCCTCGGCCGAGGGCCAGAGTCTCCATCCCTTTTGGTGGATTGCGGATGCAGTGCAATGTTGTGTGAAGACTGATAAACAACATCTGCAGCAGTGGCAACCAGGCACTCCCTCTGTGCCTCATTCTCCTGCCAAGTCTGCCTCTGTTCCCTCTCATCTGCTCAGGCCATCATCCCCTCATCCCCTGCCTTGCTGTTTCTCCTGTTGTTGCCTTCAAGGAGACCCATCTTTCATCTGGACTGTTGACTTAGGCCCAGCTGGTTCCGGCGGTGTGCGTTGACTTGAATGGAACTCAGCTGACTGCAGTGCGAAACACAATAGGCTGTGCATTATTGATTACGTTTGTGATCTAACCTTGGTGCCTGGGAGCACCCTCCCATTCTCCTCCTCCCTGTTCCTATGCATAATTTCTGAAAGACTGATTTTTTTTTTTCACTTATTAATGGAAAGTTGGCTAAGCTAGAAGCTATTTTCAATAACTCGGGGTTTGGAATTTCAGTGCAACCCTCTCTGTTTACCCAGTGCTGGATTTTGTAGTTCTGGACCTCAGCAAGGCAGGTTGTTAGAAATAGTCTGTAGCTCTAGTATAAATAGGTGCCATCAATTGGGAATGTCCTTCATTCAGCACGCGTCAGTCCTGGAGGGAGAAATGCATATTGAACAATGAGTGTCAGTCGCATCGCTTTCGCTAGACACATGACAGCTGTGTGCAGTGACTGGCTATACACCCAGAGAATAAGACCTGCAAGCGCAATTATTTTAAAAGGGATCTGAACGTCCTGCAAAGTGGTGCCTTCCCCAGAGGAAGATTGATGGATTCCCCTGTGGCGTCTGGATCAGGCGAATGTTCGAGACAGTTACGATACGCAGGCGGTCTGACATACATATACAGTGTACTGTGGATATAGTCTGACACGTACTGTACTGCCCTAGAGCACAGTTAAAGACACAGAGTTGATGTCTCTCACCCGATGGAGGGGGCCCACATGTTGTTAATGTTTTATTAAACGAAGGATGCAGCTGCCCCCAGCTGGATCACAATGTTCTGCCAGTGGAGAGTGAAGTGTTTAGTCTCTCCCTTCAGTCTCAGCGCTTAAAAATTCACGTTGTGTAAACACCTGCTCCGGCTTTATCCAGGGCTTCTAAGGCCTCAGTGGTGCTCGCTCTGGAGATGTGTCTCAATGCGTGACTTTTATTTGTGAGAGAGGAAAAAGTGACGTGATTGCATCGGCTCCGCGTTAGGTGACGCGCATTGAGTTTTTCATGTGGCTTGAGCAACAGGCGCTGCTCAGTGTCAGGGTGAGTGGAGAGGGGAGATGTGGTGGCGGCTTTCTCAGCCTCCGTTAATAGAGGTCAGGGGAGACGCGGTGCCAGTATCACGTTTAGAAAACACCCCCCAGAGGTCAGGCTGGGTTTGTCTCCTCACTGTCCTCTGGAGGAATGCGGCATCCAACCATTTAGGGCCAAGCCTGAATGATTATGCTAAAAGACAAGCCTCCTGTTATGGAGAGCCACAGAGGGAATGTTTGCACTGTAGCCTGTAATTGTCTGTTTCATTATGCTAACAACCAGTGTTATTTCCACGTCAAGCAAGTCAAGGCTGAATGTAGTGGATGTGATTAGTCTCTCCAGCAAAGCAAAATCCCTTCAGTCTGACGACAGGACTGTTTTCCTGCAACAGCACAATAAACTCTAGTTGAACCGGTTAAAGAAAATAAAGCCAGCGTGCACTGCAGCACAGAATTATTATAAAATCACAAATGGGTCATATCAAGTGGAAGGAGTATCCAAGTGGAATCCTATGTGCTGAGCTGACGCATCGCCAGACGCAGAGCTAGAGTAGAAGAGACGCAAAGGAAGTCAGAACGAGAACAGATGAGTACGGTCCCGAAGCAGAAAACGCAAGCTGACGGGCACGAGACGTTCTGTCAATATGACTCATGTTGCTGGAGTGACAGGAATAAAAAGATGGAAGAGTGAGAGAAAGATGCTGACAAAGCTGCAGCGTCTCTCCCATCTCCCTTAATTCCACCTTTGCTAAGTAATTTCCCATCATTAAGTGAGGGTATAAGTATTTTAACATTTTCAACAATCCTGACCCAAAGCAAAGTAATTAAATGGAAAATTTGCTCCGAGCTTAACCAAGCCTGTTCTAGGCAGTTCTCAGTGGGTTTGGGTTTAAATGTCAAGCTCTTACAAAAATCTGTAAAAGATGAGAAGGAGGAAATTGAGTTAAGAGCAACCCGACAACCAGAATAAAGCAATATGCAGTGGAGCTGAAGCTGAGAGCCGAGCGGCCGCCAAATGCAGCGAGGCCGGACCTCTGCACAAAGACGCCCATCTCAACTTGTGAATTATTAACTTAGAAGCCCGCTTCAACATTTATGCGTGCCAGGCGCCAGTCCATCACATGGCCATCACAGAAAGGCTGACGAAGTTTAGGAGCAGGCTGCAGCACCTGGAGGAACGACAGGAGAGAGCGAAATAGATCAGACCCGAGGTGTCTAGAGGGGACGTCTTGCTCCGTGGTGGCATCCTAACAGCTGCCTCGTCTTTAAACGTGAGATTTCCTTTAAAACGGGGGACAATTCAAAGCCTAGAGCAGAGGAAGGCTTCTTTCGGAAGGTATCCTGCAACTTGTCACTCACATTTACCAGACGTTTCTTCACTCGTCTGGCAAAAATGTTTTTGATTTTGAAGCCTGAACAGAGGATAAATAAATATGTCACTCATTATTGCTGCAGTGTTTTCACGGTGTGGGGAATTTAAGGTCACAGAGGAAAGGAGCTGAGGGTTGAAGGTAATGTAGCAGAGCTGTGTATTAGTCGGGACTTAAGGCCCTGGGGGAACACTCTCCATCTCCTCTGTTCCACCTCCTCTCCAGCATTAACCATCAGTGTAGTACCGGGAACTCCCGACTTATTCTGGAGCTGCTTTTGCTCCGTGTTTTGCTCTAATAAGTAAGGCAGCATCCAGGAAGTGGGAATCGCTTCTGTAGTTAAATATCCCCGGTACGGGATCAGCTGAGCTCCTCACCACCTTCCTCTGTGACTGCTGTTCCCTAACGACTGGCTTCTTTCTCTGTCTGCTCTCTCTGAGGTGCCATTTCTGATTTTCCTTTATTTTCCTGCTGGGGTTGTCACTTAGAGTCTCATTACACTTCAGGCCGTTTCAGTGAGATGTTTTCTGATACGCGATCACAAAGAGTGTTCCATTGCTTCACACGCTCGCGTAGCCACATTTAACCTGGATATGCTGCCATATCTGCTAATGCTGATTTAGGACATGTCTCTCTTTCTTGCTGTCTTTTTATCCAGCTCTCATTGTGAACTGCAGCAAAATAATCACAGTGTGAGCCTGACCGCTTCCAAGTCTTGTTTCAAAGGTCTGATTGTAATCTGAGCAAAATCCATATTCAGTGGATCCAGGCGTATCATATTATGCGTCACCACATATTCAGATGATAAAAATCACACAGTTTAGCCCAGTGTAACAGTAGCTCTTCTCTTTCCTCCTCAGATTTGGTTTCTATTCTTCCCGTCACTCTCTCTTTTCTCTTGTGCGCTCCGTCACTCATTAGGTCACCGTAAACTGACTGGACGAAGGTTGGCGCCCCGTGAATGGGGTCACCACAAGCCCCCCCATCGTCCCTCACTGAGCCCACCTCTCGAGCTCATCCCTGTCGCTGCAGGCCTTGAAAGGTCAGCTGTCATCGGGACTCATTATGAGGAACAGAAACTGGATCTGACAGGAAGTGTGTGTGTGTTTGCATGTGTGTGGACCCAGACTGTGATACTGAAGGTAGATGAAACCACACATTTCACTTAATGTTTTCTCTGCTTTTTGTGTAAGACATGCAGCTGCATGAGTGAGTCTCGATCCACACACACACTCGTGCATGCAGCCAGTTCATCACCCTCCCTGACACAGATTTACAGCACCGTCCTTGACCACGTCTGAGCCACGGATCCACCTTCACTCGTCAGTAGACAGACTGTGTCAGGCATGTGGCGCCTCCGCCCACTTTTTTATTCATAGTCATAAAAACACAGCATGATCTGTGTTTTTTACTGTTAATCGCGTGTCCCTTCGTCCTAATTAAGCTTGTTTGCACAAACAGGACACGCACCCTGCATTGCACCACGTCACCGAGGTGGTTTGTGTCCGACTGGGTTTGTGTGAGTCGGTGCCTGTCTTTGTGTCGCGTAGCACTCGTGCACGTATTGAACGCGCGTGCGTGTGTATCCTGCTGTCAGCGAATTCTTTAGAGAGATAACCTTGAAGGAAGGGCTGTGTGCTTAGCTCTGATACTGAATACCAAGCTGAGGCAGGCCCAGCGTCTGCGTGGCTGGAACTTCAGGGAGACCTTTAGCCACTTCTGCGACGCTTAATCCCGGAGTTGCAGTGAGGTGGGCTGCCTTCAGCTCTGGAGTGGAGGCGCTGCTCAGACCGTTGGCGCTTGACTCTGGAATTGTTTCCTCTGTGAACGCAGAGCTATCACGTATTTGGATTCCAGTCTGTCTCTAAATGATAAGCCTGATACGACTGTCTGATTGCGATGGGCTTGTGATCCTGAGCTCTTTCTCACAATGCGCAACTCTCTAAATTCCCCAATACAGCTCTAAGCATATGATTGTACTGTGCAATGGGCTTTATTGCACTCAGCATCCTGCCCTCTACTCTCCCAGTTCACCTTCCACTGTATCTGTTTTCCTCCCTTTCCTCACGCCAGACGTTCTCCCCGCCATTTAGCCCAAGTTAATGGACTCCTGCACATTCAGCTTAGCAATGTTGTGAAATAAACAGCAGCTCATGAAATATTCACTGCGCCCCTGCATGTGTGTGAACGTGTGTGCAGTCATCCATGCCGACCGAGCCGGATGACACATCCACTTAGAGCCAGACGCATGCATATAAAACACCGGGGCGCCCCTGAAAGGTAAGGGTGTCTCCACGCCTCGGCTCTGAGCCAGCAGAGAGGAAAAAGGGAGTCGCTGCTGAGTGAGTCAGACGTTTGCTGATATCCACATTGATAAAACAAACGATTCATGGAGTCACTCTACATTTAATCCGAATGTTTTTGCTTCCCGTGGCAGAAAACGTTTTACAATCCTAAGATTCCTGAAACGTGTGTGTTGTTTCCCCCCGTTGCTGCTGAAACAGGGCCGCTAATCTATTTTTAAATGCTACATCCTGATTTCTTTGTTGGATTTGTCAGTATTTCAGTATCTGTGCTCAAGTTTGAACTGTGTCAACCCTGTGTTCAACAGTTGTGTGATCCATCCGTGCAACCTGGGGTAGAGGCACTGGATTCCGGGATGTAACCACATTCACGGCTCAGTTGCCGTTTGTAGGAGATGCTGTTCACTGAGGCATCGCTGAACAAATGATGGTAGATAATAATATACTTGGAGATGTTTTTTTCTTGTGCTGCATGTTACTGTAGTCCAAACACCTCCAAGGTCCCCCCACGGTGTACTCACAGGTTGATACAGTAAGTCTAAGATATGTCAGCGTTAAAATGCTGGGAGGGAAAACTTTTAAATTCATTTCAACATTTTTAACTGTGTCAGCAAAAATACTTTTTTACGTTTGCTTTGTTTCACATTCCCCCGTCCCTGCCAGCTGCCTACATGCCGTACTGTGTACCACCTCTTGTGTCATGGTCGTATACCCTTAAAGGGTTGCCCCTAGCAACGCACAATAACACACTGTCCTACGCAGAGAAATGCGAAGCGACAGATTTACCTTCCCATCCTGTTGCCCCACATCTGGAGTGGTTGGTTTGTTGTATGTCCCTGGATGAGCTCCATGCATAATTCAGCGGAGCATGGGATCATGGCGCTTAGAGCCTGGAGACCGGAGCCCACTGACAGATGACCTCCGCTGTGGCCTGAGTCACGTTGGAGTTTCAGCAGCAGCTCTAAAAACAGGTCATCTCTGCTGACCCCTTGGGGATCCGGCGTGCTGCTTCTGCACGGGGGCATTTTGTGACAGCACTGACAGTCCGGCCCCGCGGTGCCACATGTGCCACACCTGCCTTTCCCGGCTGAGCGGCTCCCTCGCTCGCTGTGACAAGGTGAAGGGCAACGTGGGAGGACGATGAGGTTTAAAACACAAGGTTGGGGGCAACATTTGGGGGAGCAGGTGCGAGGATGCAGACAAGTGCTGCCATTCTGAAAGCGCTAAGGCGTTGTTACCCCTTCCACTTATAGAGTAGAAGGCCTGCATTTTGAAAAGGAAGCCACATCTCCATGTTTCGCTGTGAGGGTGAGGGAGGAGGCGCTTGACGGAGCAAAGCGGAATAAGAAAGAGGCACTATATGGCCAAAACCCCACTGTCAGCAAATCTGTCACAAAGTCCGACTTGGAAATGATTGTGCCACAGTGAGGTTCCTTTATTTATTTATCTAACTAGCCTTATTATAATTTCCATTATTTATATGGCCTGTCGTTCACGTTGACTCGAGGGCAGGTGTGAGCGCTTTGAAAACACGAAAAGAAAATCCCCAGTGCTCGGCTTATACTCAGTTGCTCTGTATCTCTGGCTGAATATTTCACTTCATGATCTTCATCAGTGGAATAAATTGTAGTGGAGATTGTTTTTTAATCTGTCCACATTCTGCTGACACAGAGCTCAATGGATGTCTCGTCATTCTTTAGGTTATAAAGCAGCGATTTAAAGCCATCACACGAGAGGCAGTGAATGTGTTTCTCATCTCCTTTGCCACTTCATCACAGCCAAGGCTGAGCTTAAAGGCAAGTTGAAAAGGAATCGTAAAACCTTCTTCACTCATTTTCTGAAGCAGTTGAATGGATTTGATAACAGTTGTAATGTGCTGTTAATAAAGACGGCTTTAATTATAAAATAGAATTAACCAGTGGTCCTTCAGGCTTCGCACCTTCTGAGCTGAAGTACAACTCCAACAAAGGTTGGGCCCAGCTACTGTTGCCAAACTACGAGCTCTTTTGGGTGACAGACGAGTTCTCCAGTTCGCCTTTACGACAGAACAGCGCTTTGATAAAGTTGGGGGACTTGCAAAAGACTAATGACATAATAATAAAAAACTACGCTTCCCATAATGCAACCAAAAATCTTTATGAGACCATTTGAATCCCATTCCCATGTTTATTAGACTGCAAGCCTCTCAGATATTGGACTTCTCTTTTACAACTCAAGATAAATCTGACAACATCCCAGTTGTTTTGCCAGACTTTACACAGATCCCTTTTCGAGCTGCAGAGGACAGTAAACAGCTGCTTCATGAAGTAAACAGACCTGCAGACTGAGTTTACTCAATTTGTTGTAGTTACTGTGCATAAATAACACACTTTGCATTTTTCCTTTTTAACCTCCTGTTATCATTGTTATCATCACGCTGGCTGGTTACTGCAAGGAGCTTATTTTATTTTAATTTAAAAACTGTTCAACATATCAAACATTTTCTGTATCGTATCTATCGTCGGTTTCATATTTATTAGTGAAGTCCCACTGCATCAGCTGGTGGAGCGCTACCCTCTCATTTTCCTTCATAAAACACAGCTCAGCACATCCTTGTGCTGCATACATACAGAGAAGCCGCCCTGGTGTCAGCCCAGGTTAGTCACACTAGGCGCACGGCGAGCGAGGGCCGTCTGCACAGGTCTGCAGTAATCCCACGGCACTCAATAAGAAATGAAGGAGAGTAGTTTGCGCCACATTGTTTTGAGTGATCTCAACTGGTGCATTCTGGGCAGTTTTCTTTTGTGATTGCGTGCGGCCTCTGTGGTATTACAGCTCAGCGCCATTTATGGCCTACATATCAACTCTGCTGCCACAATAAACATGATCTGCTACTGTTAACCTACTTCTGTGCTGCCAGGCAAACCCCAGCAGGAACACTTTCCTCTGTCTTCAGCGCTCGCAGGCACAAACACCAGAGACGCTGGGATGTGTCAGTCAACCCCACCCTCACGCCACCACTCACACAAGCTCTAAGATGCTGGGACTTACTCCTGTGTGCTCAAAGACGGTCGCTCACACACTGCAATGTTGTGCGCAAAACACACCTGCCAGTCTTCATCCCATCACGACTAGTCTCACTTGCATGGCGAAGCTTTGTTGGGGAGTTGACAGTGAAGGTTGCTTCATAAATGTGGCATGCATCCATCTTTTTCTCCCCCGCTGCTTTGGGATTAAGGGAAGTGATGATCCAGGGATTTTTCGTTCCCCCTGCTCAACGTTTCACCTTGACTATGTTGTATTCTGTCACAGTGACTATGGAGATGGGAACGTGCAGAGGAACAAACCCATTATCTGTCGGGTTCAGGGAGAAATTGTGTGTTGTTTTAGCTCCTGGTTGTCAATGCTGAGTTAATGAAATGAAAGGTGCTTCGTGGTTTTTATGTTAGCTCCAGTACTATGTGTGCGTTTGCCGTACAAGTTGCACAGCAGGCAGGTCGTCCCTGTCCTGCCTCCACGGCAATGCAGAAAAGCTCAGTGCACATCACAGTGTAAATGCAAATTGCAGTGTCATGCTGATCAGTCCTGCAGGCTGCTGAGGCGGGGTTATGTCAGCAGCGTCTTGGTGTCTTGGTCCGTCTGCCTTGTTTAATGCTTTTCCTATACACTCTGTAGGAGGGATGTCTTATGCATGGAAGTATTTGACATGCCAGCCTGACCTTTCAGTGGTTATTTGCTCCTCCCTCAGGCACATCGAATATTTGCAAGATAAAACTTTGTTCCACTAACTCCCTCCTCTTTCTTCTTTGCAGGATGCAGCTTTAATAAAACAATCCTGTGGGAGTGGAAGGAGCCAAAGAGACATTTTGGACAAACTAGCCACCAAGGAGCGGGTTAGAGTGGAGAGGATAACACTTTGAGCATAACAGGCTTCTGAGCATGAAAGCCATGCTTTAGCACACAAACGGAAGGTCAGTCTAATTCCTGGAGAAAGACCCACTTTAACTCCTGAGGCACAAACGCACACATCGCCTGCTCATCTGTGATTTACCATCTATCATCCCTGCAAAGATGCCAGTGCCAAGGTTGCCACTGCGGTGCTTGTAGTGACGGGCGGAGTGTGCGCACATCCGGCAGGCAGGCCGGTGGGTCGGTGGGGGTAAAGGCACACCAGCAGGCATTTTCCAGTGGGAGTGCTTGAACCATGCGGCCCTGGGCAGGTTCATGGCGTTGGATTACCCTGGTGCTGTTGGCCTGGGGCACCCTCCTCTTCTACATCGGCGGTCACTTGGTGAGGGACAGCGAGCACCCAGAGAGGTCCAGCCGAGAGCTCTCCAAGATCCTGGCCAAGTTGGAGCGGCTCAAGCAGCAGAATGAAGACCTCCGTCGCATGGCTGAATCACTCAGGTAACTACGAAGCAGACTTGTGTGTGTTTACTGCGATTGTGAAAGCTTCCTGCTCTTTTCCTGAGGTTGGCCAAAAGGCAGATCTTAATTACGGCTTTGAGCCTCGTAGTTCAGTCAGGGTAATTTCACAAACACCACAATTTAGCAATGAGACGATTGTTCCTTAAGTTATTATGAAATTTCAATTAGCATCTGAACAAAGCGGCGTCTCGTCTGTGAAGCACATACAGTTAGACAAATGTTGCTGCAGTGTTTCATCAAAAGCCGATCAGTGGTGCCGGAGACGCTGTGTGTTGAGAGACAGACAGATGGACTGTCACACACTTGACCAGATTTTATTGTTTTATTTTGGCGGAGAATAGCACATTGTACGAGCCCATTAACCACTCGGCATGTTTCACACATTCCAGTTATGTGTGATAGAGAGACAGATGGTTCTGTTCTTATCTCAACACTGGGCCTGTACGGGTGTCTGTGTCTGTGAGTGTGCATGCGTGTGCGGGGACAGTAGTGTGTCCCGGTGTGCAGCATATTACCAGGGAGCCCAAGCTTTAGATGTTGCCATTGCTTCTCTGTGATATTCGGATTCGCTTTGATGCGTGGCCCTCATCAGTGCACACACGCACAAAAACACTGATGCATATGCTGCTTCAGACAGACGGTCCTGATTAAATCCCTTGCTTTTGTAATTATTTAAAATTGGCTCAGAAACAAAGGTGGAATTCACGGCACAGAAAACAAGTGCAGCTTTCAGGCGACCAGCGTCCAGATGGGTCTCTGACACACTGCACGCTTGTTGCTTGTTATTGAGTTGGGTTGTTGATCTGGGACCGTGGCCTCCACAGTTGTTTACTGGGGCAGCGCTAGAAGCCACTCTAAGCTTCAGCATCCAGCACAACAAGCCAGCAGCAGGCCCCCGGCTTGCACAGCTATCGACAGCGACAGGGCCCGGTTTGGCCCAGCAGACGACTCCAGCGCTGCCTCCTCCTGTAGTGTCTCTCATCCTTATATTAGCCCTAATGGGCACAGAGAGGTTGTAAGTGAGCTGCCCATCATTCCTGCCACAGCCCCTCCTCCTCCTGTTCCTTGTTTCACTCCTTCGGCTCCCTCCTCCTTCGCTTCGCCACCAAACTGCTGACAGAAGCAGGGCTCCAGGCCAAACCCCAGCCGGCAGTTGCCACCGACTGACTGAGTATGTAACAACTCACTAGCTCACGGATAGCTAGCTAAAGGCGTGCCTGACTCAAGTCTCTTCCTTATTCTGCACATTTGGACAAAAGAACACGAACCTTTCAGCGTTGTACAAGGAGGAGAGTTCGGTTCTTTGCAGACACCCTGCTGACAAAAGATAATAAAGGTTTCATCCACAGCACCTAACCTTCACATTAGCGCATTCATTTTTTATGAGTGGCTTCTAAGAGATTTAAAGCCATAAAACTGACATTATTACACGTTTGTGGTGAGTTATTACACCATAGGAACCCACTGCATCGAGACTGATTTATAGTTCAGAGTAGGATTTAACTTGGTTAGTGCCGTCACACCTCCACAGCACTGAATGAATGTGTAATGGCTTATTGTGCAGTGCTGTGCATTCATTATCTACATGAAGGGATCTTGTTTACATTGTCTTATTCGCTTCGCGCTACATTAAGTCATGACACACTTTGTACTTGTTTCAGAGTTTCTTGTTCATAAATAAATTTGTGTGGCACCATGAAAGGAGATTATGTTTCGCAGTATTGATCAAATTTTGCCTTAACTTTGAAAATGGCGCCGTCGGGTCGTATTAATCAGTCTGTCAATCAGCGATTTAAATTTGTGTCACCTGGCTGGCCGACAGACTCGCTCCAGTGATTCGCTCAGTCAGACCGTTCACGAGTGATTTGAGCGACGGACATCGTGCCAACCTACCAATCGCCCGGCAGCGTTAATGAGAGGTGAGCGGGAGGTCAAGCCGCTCCGTCCGTCTGGCTCCGCCCTCTCTGCAGCTGTCAGTCACCCCAGGCACAGCGCCACGACTCCTGCAGAGACAATGACACGCGCCAGCCTGCTTGGTGTGCCATCGCAGGGATTGAGGGGCGAGTGTGACAGCTGGGCTGAGCGATGAGGACCTGATCGATCCCCTGTAGGCATGCCAACAGAATGATGGAGGGAGGGAAGGGCTGATGCAGAGGAGCAGAAGAAGAGGGTAACGCGACGGATGGCACCAAGCACGGAGCGAGAAGAACAGAGGACAAGTCTTCTGTACAGTAGCATCAGAAACCAGGTGATGGAAGGCAGTGAAGCTCCTTTTTCTTCAACTGATAAAACTATTTCCAACATAGAATCATATACATGTACGTCTCTCGATAGAGAAATACAACAAGGCAGTGTTGAGACAAATAGTTTTTTCATGCTTTAGGGGAATTGTCTTTTAATGACGCACGCTTCTGACCATTAGACCTCAATTACTCTTCTGTGTGTTCTGGGGTTTTATAATTTTGCATTAGCTTACCTACACATAGTTTGTTTCGACTGCCTCATCGGGATCCCCATGTTCAAAATAAAAGCTGTTAATGTGAAGTGTAAATATAGATGTTGATGTTGTGGAGAAGACGAGAGGAAGGATTTATTCCTACTGCAGCTGATTTCAGATTTAAACCGTCATCGACTCACCACACACTAACTCCACTGTAGGAGCTGTGGTCAGGCTCAGAAAACCCGCACGTCGATCCTCGCCCGGCGACAGCGCACCATCCAGAATCAGTTGACATGGAAAGATGCTTGAAGACATCAGCGTTAACTGATGACGCACAGTGCAAACAAGACCTTGAACTCGTTCCTGTGCTGCTCCTTCACGTCCCCATCCATATGTATGGCTTTCCAGGTGCCACACATTCCTTTTGATGTCAGCCGTGGTTTATTGAGTTTCAGCGTGGAAATGTTTCCGCGTCGCAGAGCCACCCACCCTTCAAATGGCTCAGCTCCATGGTTACTGGGTGCCGGGGCGGGAGCAGAAGCTGTGCTGCTGAACCTCACCTGCTCTCCGGCTCGTCTTTCACCCCTCCGTGTCTTCCCCTCCGTGTCTTCACACCCTACTTTCCCGCAAGTCAGTGTTTTTCCTCATCGGCTGCTGCTCCTCGTTTGATTAAGACGCTGTAGAATCCAGCTGTCTCGTCTAGTCTCCGCTTCAGGTCCTCTAGAGATACCGTCAGGGATCATTTGTGTGTTTGTGTCTGATGTTTGCCTCCTTCCTGTGTGTGTGTGTGTGTGTGTGTGGGGGGGGGGGGGTTATACTTTTGGATTTCTTTTATATCTACATACCTTCATTGGGGATGTGTTTTGTCTACACCAGCGCCGTGTCTTAACAATTTATGTGTCTTCGGAGCACGTTCGCCAACCTCTGTACCGTGTCTCTACTCATTAGCCTGTGCTGCTCTGGCCTATTTCTTCTGCCTGGTTCAAGGAGATATTGTGTTGCTTTATGTTACAGTTTTAGCAGCTCTTAAAACCCCAGGGAAATGATGTCACTGAGAGAAATGGGTCTGTTTCCTGTACATTGGTGTAACTAGTGAGTTAAGGTTTAGCCTTTGGGAGATGTTTCAGAATAGCGTTTGAAAAGACTTATCTGGGAGATTAGATGCCGTCATACTAGGAAAGGAAATGCACCTGGGTCTTGTTTCAAAAGAACTGTGTCAGACGGCTGAAGCGAGCGCGCCGTGGAGTTCACAGAACCCAGGAGTGCATCTCATGCAGGCATGCGGCAGAAGCGTCTGTGCTACCACACGCAGGTTCCGAGGCGTCCTGTCACATGGTTACGTAATGTAGGTTAAAATATTGCCTCTTTTTCTCCTCGGTTATTTCCATGGCTTTGATGCACAGTGCTCAGTTAGTGCTCAGTGAAGTGGGAGGCCAGCGCTGCCCAGGGACCGGGGCTGTTGCAACTTTAAAAGTCTCATCTTTATGCCTGGCAGCGACTGATGTTCCTCACTCAGGGAGCAAATTGGGTTTGCATGCCTTGATGGCTCGTTAACATGGCCTTTGCAGCTCTCCAACAATGCCCCTGTACATTCCAACATATTCCATTTTTAATAGTTTTATGTAGAAGAAGAGATTTGGCATAGAATCAGTGGTGATTCTCTTTTCTTCTTGGATGTCATTGTGTGCCTACAATAGTTCATCGTCATTAGAAAATGTCCTTGTTAATCATAACATTTTAATTTACAAAACACTAAATAACACAGTGCCTGCACTTAATGGACAGCATATCACTGTATTGATGTAAAGCTTGTTAAGTGCTCAGCTGTGTCATTTGTGTGTTTAATAATCAACAAACACCCTCAAAGAAAAACTAAAAACATAACAACAAATAATAACGGAACAATCTCTTCAAATGCTTTTTTTTTTTCAGAAAGAACATACGTGAAGGTCTCTGCCTCACACGATGATCTGTACCCTGTGCAGTAATCGGAGGGACTTTTCACTGTGGCTACTGATAAATAATCATAGTCCAGTGTTATTATTATATGTAATGAACTTACCACACTTTACTAGCTTTCATGTGGTGTGTTTTTAATTGGTAGCTTAATTTTATGACTATGTTATGACCCACGCTGCATTACATTTGTATCCATTAGGAATTGAACTGTTAGTCATGGGAGTGTTGCGTTAGAAGCCAACTCTAAACGTACAACTCGCACTGTTATCGACCGGAGGAGAATAATCTGTGCTTGTCTTTAATGTTAATGGTGCACATTTCACTTAACAAATTAATGGCCGCGCATTTTCATCACGAGAATATGATGCTTGGCTGTGTTGTGCACAGGTTAGACATAGCTGAAAATAAATGAACCAGGACATGTTATAAAGCCTTTATACTGTAAGTAAAAAATGATGCGCTGCACAAGTCATGACATCCTGATCTTTGTCTTGTTCCTTCAGGATACCAGAGGGTCAGGCAGAAGCAGGGTCTCTGGCTGCAGGGAGACTGCGCTCCCTGGAGGACCAGCTAACCAGGGCCAAACAGAAGATCCACAGCTTCCAGAAACTCACGGGAGACGGTTAGTAAGACGCGGACTTCTAAGAGGTTGCAGGAAAGGATTTGGCACCGAGCTTGGAAATATGAAAGGATTGATTTTTGAAGGTGTGGGGTTGACTATATATGGATAGGAAACCAGCCGTGTGAGCTTGCCTGCAGCGGCTAAGCAGCTCAGCAGCGATGATGGCGGACGGGCAGAGTTGTGCGTGTATTTGCTGTTGAAAGCTGTGGTCAAAGGGGCCACGAAAGCTGTTAGGTGAGTGGGGAAATGTGTGAATGAAGTAGCTGCAGTGTGAATGCCCCACAAGAGAGAGAGAAAAAGAGGAGAGAGGGGAAAAAAGACAAAGGGAGAAAATAAAGAAAGATGTGAGCGTGGAGGGCAGCACAGGGTCAGCTTTTCCATCTTGCCGCAGGGGAAGAAAAGCTAAAAATACCCTGTAGCGTTTTTTCCACCACGGGAGGGAGGAGTGAAAGGAGTGTTGCGATAGGAAGGTTAAAAAAACCCTCCACCAGCTCCTCCTTATCCTCCTTCTTGAGGCTGTTCTCCACCCTTCGCTTCTTTCCACAGAAACGGGAGCAGGCAGCTGTGTTATCCATGCGAGTTACGTTATATTGTTTGGCTTGTATGGGGGTGTAGAGTTCCTTCCTGTTGTTAGAACTGCCTAAAAAACACATGAAAGAGAGCCACGAGCATAAGAAGCATTGATCAAGTTCTGCTTATCGAGGTCAAAGCAGCACCTTGGGATAAAGTATAAATAAAAATTTAAACGGCTACATCAAAGCCGCGATGCAAGCCACGAGCTTTCACTCAACATTCCCGATGTCCCCTTGGCATCTTATCTTGTCCCTGTACATTGTTCCTTTAAGCTGTGTATCCATGAATTTGCTCTGATGCTATCATCACCTATTCGTAGTTTGGATCATACCCGTGCTTCACATGTCACACCGGCTTTCTTGTGACTTGTTCTCTCACCTCGCGCTTCAGGCCCCGGGCCCACTCAGGAGGAGCTGCGGAGGAGGGTGGAGAACGGTGTTAAGGAGTTCTGGTACTTTGTTCGCAGCGAGGTGAAGAAGTTGACCAACGTTGACCCCGGCGAGAGGCAGAAATACGCAGACGCACTACTGCAAGACCTGGGACACCAGGAAAGGTGGGTAAACATTAAGCCTCACTGGGAATGGCAGTAAATACGCTGACTCGGCATACTGCTGTCAAAACGTAAAACTGGGAGTTGAAAGCACCACCTGCAGTAGTTAGTGTTAAACAAAGGGCAAAGGCCACAGGCACACCCTAGGTAGACGTCCAAACAGCTGAATGAAGGACAGCCTGGTGTTACTTAGCCAAGTGGTTCGTTGTAATCCCTCTGAAGTAGCTTACTGGGCCCGTTGTCTTAGTCACTTCTGCCTAAGCTGCTTTCCAAAGAATGATTCTTCATCCCAAACGCACACACATCCATGCATACTGTCGTCGCACAGGCCTTCCGATGCGTTTATGCTCTAAATATCTAAATATCCAGGATTTATTATGTGCTGTAGGCAAAGGTTCCGAGAGGCAGCTGACTTGGGGGCAGAGGTAGAAAGAGCAATGAAATGTTTGATTCAAATCAATGCACTGCTCCTTCATTGAAATTCTGCTCAGGTCCTTGTCTCGAACAACTTTCCAAGTAAAATAAAATATAGGCCATTAACATATGGGTACTGGTACTGGTCTCCTAGTTACAATGACGGCTGCATTATGAAGAGCCTTCAGTAGACGTGGAGCGAAGTGCTGTGAAAGTTCCTAGAGACGTGCCAGACAGCTGAAAGGTTCAAAGTTTTAATAGCTGCAGCAAAGCACTTCTGCATCTATCTAGCGCCGGCGCCGTTCAGCGTTCGGTTTGGTGCAGTAACAGCTGTAACCTCAATCTAAAATGAGATACATGACATCAAAGCTTATCGAGTGAGTCCAAGTGTGATTGTTTTTTAAGTACAGGTGTCTTTAAGCGGAGTGATCTTTAAGGTGTGTTACAAAGAAATGCTGCAACCAGTCAGAGAAAGAAAATAAGCCTGAGAAATTTGAAAATGTATGAAATATGAGGAAGAGCCGTACTGCAACTGAAATACTGTGAAGTATTTCGTTCTGTAATGAAACAGCACAAAGACTCGGTTTCAAAGAGACAGAGTTCACCAAATGACTCACAGAACAGAACGCTACGCCTACAGCTCAGTACAGGGAGCATCACGTCCCTCCTCTCTATGGCCCTGCTGATAAGCTCGGATGTTGACCTGGAACCTTGGAACCGCTCGCTTATTGGTGCATCATAAAAACATAAATTTATCCGCATACAAACGGATACAGCACGTCGCCTCAGTACAAACAGGTTCGTGCATGTACTACACACAGCATTATTACAGTATTACCTGTCAATTCCTTGGCCCATTTTGCTGCCAGCCAGGTTTCCTTTTCCTTCCATCACAGGTTGGAGTTGGTCTCACAGGAAAAGAGTTTGATATCCATCACAGCTGTGCTTCCAGATTTAGAATTAAGCTGCCTTAGTTGCAGAGAAAGGTGCTATAATCACCACGCTGCACTGTTCACATGGACACTTATAATCTCGCCCGGCTTTATTGAACACACCTACTGTATTAAACATTAGACGTGCTAGTGGAAAAAGCAATCCAACCCTTGGATTTAATAACTGGTTAAACCTCCTTTGGCAGTAATAACCTAAAACAAGAGCTTCTCATACCTGCACATCCAGCCTGAGCAATATCCACCGTCGGTCTTCTTTACAGCTATATTCAGACTCGTTCTTCTGTTCTTGGTATGTAGTATTTGTCTCGATGTCTCTCTGGAGGTGGTTTCGCTGCCGTTCACACAGTTTGTCTGTCTGTGTGCAGATGAATAAGTACGCCTTTAATGTCTTCACTTTCCAGCTTTATGCAATTAGACCAAACTAGATTATAAATCTTCTGAGATAAGTTTCTGGGATGCATGATTAACAACAGATGCTGCTTGTGAGCATACAGTGAAACTGCAGAAATAGAAATGCTGTGTGGTTGAAGAGTCGAGGTCCTGTTCTCTCACCTACAGTGACGTGTTATTAATGCTGTTAGTGTAGAGAATCACAATGTTTTTCCAACTCAGCAGTAAAGTAAATTGAGTTATGTGTTATTATTTCAAATAGATTTTGTTTGTGCATGATTGTAGCTTAGATCTGAGCATGTTTTGACACAAACACGGGTAATTCCAAAGCTTTCACCCACTTCTTCTTACCACTATACATGCATACAAACTCTCAGTCACACAGGATTTGACTGATTTGGGTCAAAGGAGTGAGTAATAAATTAAGCTCGCATAAATGCGTGTTCGTATCTGCCCTTAGCTGAACATACCGTTTTAGAGCTTTTGGGCATGTTTATAAGTGGATGGTCACGATATTTGGCAGCGTGTGACACCTAATCCAGAAAAGAGCAAACTAAAAGAGAGATGTTGTTGTCATCAGTCAGCATGACAGAAGTGACATTTCTTCTATAAATATCCTGAAAGCACGTCGCGCTGCGGTGCTGTTCAACGCGCAGCGCGACGCTAACACGCTGTCTAGTGGAGCTTCTCCGAGGGCTGGCTTGGAAAGCTCTCAGCTGCTGGCATCCATAAATCACCGCATGTTTACTATAGCATAATCACAGAATTTCTGAGTCACAGAGGTGTTTGGAATGAATATGATTAAGACAGGCCTCTTATCTGGACTGGAATAATTAATGAAATGCGTGTCAACGCAATACATCGACATGTAAGAGGGTGTGAGCCATAAAATGTAGGAGTGTCTGTTTTCCTATTGATCCTGTTAATGAAAATCTGAAACTTTATTATCATCACATTAATGCTAAAACTCTGGAACTATGGTGTTGCCAAAAAGCCTAATTATTGATATGCTGTGGTCTCAGTGTTCTAGTGCAGCCAGAGAGTCGAGTTCTTTATGAGGTGGAGACCGAGAGGCATAAATTCATTCTCGGAAACTGGTTAATGAGACTGTGCAGTGGGCAGCAGGAGCACAACGCTGGCAGCAGCGGGACGCATTGGATCGACTGACGCGTTCAAGCAGTCATGATAAAAACTCCTCACCTGACGTGATACAAATATGTTTAACAGAGTCTGTGTCGCTCTGCGGTTCAGTGATGTGCATGAACATTTGAACATGTGTCTGCGTCTGCAGGTCCATCATGACGGACTTGTACTACCTCAGCCAGGCGGACGGAGTGGGCGAGTGGAGAACCAAGGAGGCGAAAGACTTGTCAGACCTGGTCCAGAACAGAATCACATACCTACAGGTAACTTCAGGCACAGCTGCGGCTTAGTGCTCGCTCTGCCTCTCTCTCCCTCTGCTCACATGTTGGCATGTGCACGCGTGTAGATGTGCGTAAACGCGTTTAGAAGGTTCATGCAAATGTTTGCAAATGAAACATATTTCACACTTGCATGTCTCATTTGCAACACCCGTAACTGTCAGCATCAGTTTCCAGGAAGAGCAGGTGGGGGGGTGATAGCAGACTGTTATGGCAGTTAGATGTGACAAGCAGGAATCTCATTTCCACACAGACAGACTCACAAGTAGATTTGCAAAGCAGACAAATCAGCTGACACACGTGTGGAAATGCGAAACCAGCCACACAGGGCAGAGACAGGAACACGCTGAGATGGAAATGCTACATGCTAACAGCTTCACGTCCGGGATACTTCCGTTCACCCTCTTCTGGCGCTGGGGCCGCCGGCCTGTCAGGTGGGGCACCTGGCATTAATGAGCTGGTGAGTTTGATGAAGAGGACCCAGTCAGTCTGGCTGGGCGGAGACAGCGCTACTAACAGCTGCTGTCACCACTGCTGAGGGATCACACCGCTCCACCAGCTGCCATCACTAATTCATCACACACAGACTTCTGTACAGATGGATTCACCAGCATACACACACATGCACACACTTACGGTGAGGTTGGTGGTTGATGCATGTGCACATAGGCAAATAAATGTGTGTGTGTGTGTGTGTGGTCATGTCAGACACACCCAGGCTCTTCCTTCCCATCCCTGCCACCCGCACCAGCCTCCTCTCTCTTCATTCCTAGTGTAACTAACTCCATCTCTGCGTCTGCTCCATCTGTCCATTCATGACAATCAGTGCGCATGGCTTTCTTCCTCAGATGAATTTCTGTTGGCCACGCTTTTCATCTGTTTTTGCACTATGAGACTATTAGTAATGAGCAAAATCAAGCTTTTGATCTTTGGTGTTTTTATGCTACATCGCTATGACATTTAACAGTCAATGAGTGTGTCTGCAGCCTTAAAGTTTTAATCCCTAAAGCTGCGGTAAAAGATGCTTTGAATTAACAATGGATCACATGACTCACACTTTCTTACTGTTTTGTCTTATTTGTTAAGGTTAAAAATAAACAAAACATTTTCTACTTGTAAGCAAACTAAGCTGCATAAGCATATTTAGTAACTCATACAGGTGGAGACCAAAACATATAGCTCGAAGGAGTCGGATCATTCTGGTTTGTGATGATTATGAGCTGATGTGAATGTTACATATCTGCGGCATTTATAAAAATACTTTAATGTTTCTGGGCCGGAAAGATCCTCGTTC
Source organism: Macropodus opercularis (assembly GCA_030770545.1). Taxonomy (NCBI): domain Eukaryota; kingdom Metazoa; phylum Chordata; class Actinopteri; order Anabantiformes; family Osphronemidae; genus Macropodus; species Macropodus opercularis. Next base: position 3,714,073 of record CM061112.1, read on the forward strand.
TGGAGTTTAGTCGAGACTCGTAGTTTTAGAGAGGTTTCGGTTTTGCGTAGAGGACTTTCCTTACGCAGCACCTCCGCAGCCAGTACGTACGAAGAAGTGTTTATAGCTTTAATGTTTCAGGCCTGGTTAATCTCTCCTGGCAACAGAGAGCAGCCATTTTGCACAGCTCTCTTTTATCTTTCACTGTTTTACAGCGACGTCGAGGACAATTGTCTGAGCTTGACGTGTAATTTCTCATGTCCACTTGTTTCCAGCCATATTTTCTACGTAAACAATGTCACTGTGGTCTTTGTGAACTGAATGGCTGTGTTTCCCTCTTAAAAAGCCGAGCATGTGAACAGACACTTAACCTCCAGTGCACCGCGGTACTCAGAGGCAGCCTTTGTACACGCAGCTGCTGTCATTATCCTTGAACCGAGTCTCTCAGCGTTCCAGAGTCATTCAAACCTCATCATTATCAACCTGGGATCCGATGGTGGCCTCCACGCCACACATTGAGCTCATGCAGACACGGCGGCTCGGATGTGCGGTTTTGTCACCAGACAGCTTTTGCTGGTCCGTTTTGTAAATGATCAGTGGTAGGTTCGCCTACTACGACTACACCTTTGGGCCAAGTAGTGAAGCAGCGCCCCGTGAGTCAGAGGGAATACCTGTGTGGCTTGTTCTGTCAGCTCCACGGCTGCTGTACTTCATTCCCGTTATTGAACAGCAGTGGTGGTAATCAGTTTTCAGCACCTAGAGGAGCCTCTCCTCTCTCATCCCCTCTTTCCTTTGCCTCTTTTCTCAGTCTTGCCCCTCGTTTCTGTTGCTTCCTGTCGCCCCTTTTCATTTAATCTCCTGCGTGTTTTTTCATCCTCTCGTCTGTTTTCCCCTTCACTTCCCTCTCTGTTCCTCCTCCTCCCTCTCTTCCTCTTCCTCTCCTCTGCTAGTGTGTGATAGGCAGCATTAGCCGGTGGGTGCCGGGCGGCCTGATTACTGTGAACTATCCACAGCTGCAGCAGCCTAATGAGGAAAACACTCCCATCAGCCGGTAATTGCTGTTTAGGAAGCCGGTTGGCACGAGCGTTGCAGAGTTGCTCAGACTGGCTGCCGAGCGAATCACAACCTTCCCGGCGACTCATCGACAACACAGCATGTCTCACACTGCTGTTTTTGTTTTGTTTTTTTGTTTTTTTTGGAGAAGTCCTTGTCTATTCACTCAGCGTCTCTCATTTGGCACTGTTCCCCGCAGAGTTTGTGATATTACAGCTAATTTAAGAGATGAGCAATGAGAATGAGAGGTGGTGTGGGATAAGTATCATGAAAGGAGGAAGTGTGATGCTTAAAAGAGTATTACAATATAAGAGAGGTGGGTGAAAATGAAAATAATTACAAGGAAAGAAGGAACAATATGCAAGAAGCAAAATAAAATAAACGTGAAGCATCATGTTGAATTTTTGGCCACCAAGTCCGTTTCCACTAAGCCTCAAATCATTTTGACTACACAAAGAGTAGTTTTTAATAGAATATATAAAAATATCCAACTTTAATAATAAGAAATCTGAAAAATAGATGGGAAAAAGATCATGAAAGAGGAATTCTGCAATTGAATGTGGCAGGTAAACAAGTAACAAAAATAATTGGAGTGGAGGATGTGACAGAGGAAAAGGGAAACAATATGAGGCGTGTGTTATTACAAGTCAGAAAGCTGGGCTTTGAGGGATACAGGACGGGGTCAAGCAATAAAAAATGTTGAAACGTTCTTTCCTCTTCTCGTCTTAGAACCCCCCAGACTGCAGTAAGGCCAGAAAGCTGGTGTGTAACATCAATAAGGGCTGTGGTTACGGCTGCCAGCTCCACCACGTCGTCTACTGCTTCATGATCGCTTATGGCACCGAGCGCACCCTCATCCTGGAGTCGCACAACTGGCGGTACGCCCCCGGCGGCTGGGAAACCGTCTTCCTGCCCGTCAGCAACACCTGCACCGACCGGTCCGGGGCCACCACTGGACACTGGTCAGGTAGATACGGCATCCGCCTCACGTAACCCTCACTGGCTGCTTTGTGATCCAGGCTACCAAAATAAGGTCACCTCTCACTGCTAAGACAAAGGGACATGAAATTCCAGTTAAAGCACTTTGGCAGCTAATGTAGCAGCAGCAGGTGACTGTAAGAAACTGCCGTGAGTTTCTACAGGTACAAGCTGATACAGGAGCCATTTGTTTTCCCAGTCGCTTTACACAGTTCGGTTTCATCGAGTCCTGTCCCCCGAGAATGTTCGTCATCGCTGATGACGACGGCACCGGAAAAGAATTTAGCAATTATAGCAAAAGTGCATTAACTTGCCTGACCCCTGCGTGTAATACAGGTTCTCCTCTTGATGCTAACAAAGTGAGAATATTATACTTGTACCAGCAAACAGCCTGTGGAGTCTGCTGCTGGTTATTTATGTGTGTTATTAGCATTCAGCACCAGCCTTGAACTGCTCATAATGAAGCCCATGTTCAAGCATAAGGTAGTTCATATGTATACCTTGTACCAGAGAACCTCAGACCAGAGATCGATGTCCTTGTTTAGGGGAAATGTCTCTCCCCGCTAATGCAAACGTGGCAGAATCATTTATGAATAAGACTGCGCCGACGTCTGAACTAAATTGTGATTTTTAATATGATTAATGGATGGTCCCACAGCACAAGTGTGTCTGCATCTGCTAAGCTGACAGAACCAATGCGTTTTTGAATGGAGATCAGTGCTGATTTGTAGCTCGTACTGAGCCTGTGCCTGCCTCTCTCTCTCTCTATCACTTTCTTTCTTTATTGCTGTCTTGTTCTCGTCATTGCATCCCTTCCGCGCTTCATTTTTTCTGCTATCGCTTCATTTGACTCGTGCTCTCCTGGGCTCTCCCGTCTTATCTCCTGCGCCTTTCCTCTCTTATTCTCCTGCCTTTCATGTGTCCTTTTCCACTATCTAATGTCTTCCTCTGGTGTCCTTCTTACAAACAGCCTCCTAAAGATCCATATATGACATCCAGTCTCTTGCAGCCAACTCACTACAAACGCCTCTCCCCTCCCCACACCAGGCCCTTTAGCAGCCTGATTTCTTGTCCTCATACATTTTTGCAAACTGTGAAGGCAGCTTTTGTTGATCAAGCCGCTTTATGTGTCTGTTAGATTATCCCAATACAGTTTTCTCAATATTTTGAGATTACTAATAGATCGTGGGTGGGGTTCTGGATCCAAATACATTTATTTTTACATCATAGTTGTTCAAAACAACTAAAAGTTTGGGTTAATCAAACCTAAATCTCTTTGTAGTTTGTCATCCTCTTTCATTTACCAGTACAGTGGCCACATTCAGTCTTTTTTTGGTACAAGAAACCAAAAGCTCTGGGATGGGCAAAGAGACTCTTATCTTCTAGTGGCAGTGTAACAACTTTAACGTGAAACACGTCTCACTCGCTTGTTTTTCCGTAAAGCTCTTAAATGCTGATTTTAATCCTTGACAATGTTTCATTCTCACCACTACAGACGTATTTCTGCTATTCGCTCATCCCTGCTGCTTCGGCCGTTTGCTGCTTGTTGCTGTGTGTGTATTTATCTTCTCTGGACACCGTGACAAAGCTAACTTCTGTCTAACACCTGGTAGGGGATCGGGAAGGGAAACTAAAGCCTCATTGATCAGACAGCTAATTTGGCGAATAAAGTGTGTTCCTTTGAGGTTTTCTCTACGGATACTGCTGCCTTATGAGTGAGTCTGCGAGCAGCAGGAAGAACGTCATGTTCCCCACCACGTAAATACTGGAACAAGAGTCCTCTTAGTTTAAAAACCCGGTCTCAAATGTTTGATGAACACAGAGGCTCTCTATTGTTTGCCCACAGCGTCACAGCTATGTTAATATGGAAACATTCTAGGTCCACTTTGAAAAACGGGATTCTGTGTTGGTGCAGTCATGTGTTTGAGCTTTGATAGGTAGTGGAAATATACACAGACGCTTCGGAGTTGAGAGGAAATTAAGAAAAGCTTTGTGATCTAATTAAGTAGCTGTGGGAGGAAGACACTGCCTTTCTGCATATGTGTGCCAAGAAGTGCAGGCCTCAAAATATACCCATTCCCCCTAATGTGAATCATGCCAGCGCTGTTATATAAGCAAAGACAGGACTGGGAATATTTTTTTCTGTTCAATATTTAATGCTGTACCAATTTATATTCAGTTCAAGCACCAGCATGTGCACACACAAATTGAAGCCTCTGTTTCCGTCCTTGTTTTTAACATGTTTTTTATCTACTGTCTCTATGAAAGGCCATTTTTAATGAGTCATTATGAAATTTATTTGAACGTGTGCTGCGGAGGACGAGTCTGCAGCTGCATCAGGACCCGTCGCGGCAGCAGAACACGAGCCACGCGCTTGTTTTTGCCTAAATGTGGGTTTACAGACAGGAAAAAAACTCCTTGGGTTTCGAGACTGAGCGAGAGCGAAGGTTGCGTCTGCCAGGCACATCCCTTCTGCTGTGATGAGATTAGCTGAGGCTTAGAGTGCATGCGTGTGCCCTTGTGTTTCTGAATGCACACTTTTATTGTATTTCATTTGGACCCCATTAAAATTCGCTGCTGGACCGACTGTTCATCAGATCCTGCACGTGCAGATGTTTACATGCACATCATTGTGGGTCCATGCAGTCGGGTGCTGGTGCATATTTCCACCTTTGTTCACACGTCATGTGTGTGTGTGCACATTGTTGGGCTTGATGTGTGTCTCTGTTTGTGTGAGATTTCCGCTGCCCAGAGATGTGACCTTCATGGTCAGACTGGCTCAACCCTCTTTCCAGGGGTTTCTGCCAAGCAGACCTCAGCCTAAAGGGGCCAGTGCTAGACCATCACCCCTGCCACAGCCTCTGGCCCTACACAGCAGTGATGGAGAGGAGCTCACCTCGGCCTTAAAGCAAGGACAAGCAGAGAGCAGCTGTCAGTCACAAAAGATCAGACTCTGGGGGGTTGAAAGATTTGGATTTATACTGTTAAAGATAAATTAGCTACCGAAAAATACAGAAATGCCACGCTGCATCACAATGTAGTCATTAGTTTGGATTAATACACGGGAAGACGCTACTCTACCGATAAAATGTCAAGCTCGACTCCCAACTGTCTTATTCTGCGCCTGCTGCTTTAGGAGAGGCCCACGATAAAGACGTCCAGGTTGTGGAGTTGCCGATAGTCGACAGTCTCCACCCTCGTCCTCCTTACCTGCCTCTGGCGATCCCCGAAGATCTGGCCCCGCGTCTGCAGCGTCTACATGGCGACCCCTCCGTCTGGTGGGTGTCCCAGTTTGTGAAGTACCTGGTGCGGCCTCAGGCGTGGTTGGAGAAGGAGATCCAGCAGAGCACTGCCAAGCTGGGCTTCAAACACCCCATCATCGGGTAAGAACATGAATTACTCATTTTTCTGTGAGAATAAGTACTTCAGTAATAATGAGTTTATTTTCAAAGTATATCTCTAAAGTAAACAGAAGGCATCAGAGGGAAAAACAAAGACCCAACAACAGGAGTGGTGATATTATACAAACACTGGGTGAGGTTAATGAGAGGTTAAAACACAGGCGTTTAAGGTTGTTTAATGCAATGGCTGTGTTTTATTTGAGTAATTAATTTATTCACGCTTTTCCTTATTATTGTCTGACTCTGCGTTGTTTTATGTCCCAGTGAGGCTTTAAACTGATCCCAGTCATTTAATACTGACAATCCGCTGATACTGAGCTAATATCTCGCTGCATTGTTAGATACTAAAAACACCCATGACTAATTTTAAAATCCGCAAATTCAAGCCAGACAAGGCAAGTGAAGCCCGCCGTGCATTTGTCACTGCATTACAAATGATTAGATTAGTCGGCAGCTCTGCTTTCCCTTAATCTGCAATAGTTGTTGTCAATTAAAGGATAACGGCGGCTGTAGCCTGTGATCTCTTATTGTCAACAAATCCAACGATTTCCTGTTGAAGACCAATAACAACAACAGAGCCATCCAAGCTAATTTGTGCCATAGAGCTCCATTATCCATAAGCTATTAAATATACAGCATCAAGAAGCCAAACTGTGGCGCTGCCTGGATGTAACAGTAGACGTCTGCTACTCCAAATGTGCCTATTGCTGCTGGGAGCATTTAACACATGAAGACGAGCAGTGAGCTGCAGTCGCTGAGAATCTACTGGATATTCCATGACTTTCACATACTTTTAATAAGTTTTCGGCAGCTTCCCTTGACGCCGTCTCCACCCGCCTGGTAGAAGAAGCACTTTAAAACAAATGCTACAAGTGATGTTCTAGTGGTTTATGAAGTCAGCCCGGTTTTCTCTGTCATCCTCTTCAAGCCTCTCACATCCATATGTTACTGTCTGTATGAGCTGAGCCCTTCGTTCAGTAGCTGTTTCTTTTCCTCACCTTTACATTTAGCTGCGAGCGATCGGCACCGCTCTCCGGCTCCTTCCCCCGTCCTGTTCCTCTTGGTTCTTGCTACGCCTCTTTCCATTCTGTCTCCCTGTCTTTTCTTAGAAGCTCCTCTCTTTAGCTTTTTACCTGCGCCTTTCATCACCCCAGCAGCTGCCGACTCTTTCGCCCAGTGCTCCTTGACTCTCTCCTCCACCTTTTTTGTCCCGTTTTCTGAGACTCATCCCAACTTTTTCTCTCGCATCCTCTCATTTGAGATCGTTCCTCAGTCTTCATTTGTTCACGCTGTTCTGAGATTTTTCACATTTCTGCATTTCACACTCACGTCTCCCTAACATTCCCCAGGCAGAGATTTGTACCCATTCTCTTGCTCTCCTACTTTCTTCTCTGTCTGTTTTTTGGGTTTCAGACTCCATCTCTCCTCCACACGTGCATGTCCAACCCTTTTCTTCCTCTACATCGCTGGGGAAAGCATTAATGAAATGAGGCCCCTTTTTCCCACCTCTTCAGTGTTGATGTTGATGAACAAAGTGGTGTTTGCTTCTGTCAGCACCATAAAGGACGACTGTATGTGTGTGGGGAACCATATATTGCATGTGACATGTTAAAAAGGTGACAGTGGGAAGTCGGCAGCAGCACAGAGAATGCTGAGACGCCATCTTGTCCTCGGGATACCCCCTAACCCCCACACGCACCTCAGCCACCGCCACCACGCTCTAGCTGTGAGATGCAGGAAGCCTGGAAGCAACCAGCTAAAAGCAGCCACGTCCTGCCTAATGCCGCTTAATGACTGCCAAGAAAACAATGATACGCCGCTTTTTTCCACTTCTTCTTCTTCTTCTGCTGCTGACACTACAGCTGCGTTATCACCATGGCGATGCTGTTACCGAGAGGTGACTTCACTGTGCACTGCATGTTTTGTAAAACGTTTTAAGCAATCATGGCTTTAAATATGAGAATATACTGTAACTCTTATTTATCAGGCCTAAAGAAGCTGACGTTGTGAAACTACACTAGAGAGAGTTGTAGAGTTATATAGAAGTTATACAGTTATAGAGTAGCTTCAACTCCATAAACTAAACTGTTATCAGAAGACAGTTCGCTGATATCTGCTACGGGGGAAAAAACAGTATCTGAGCAAGCGGATGAGTTAAAAGAACTACTTGAATAAGTGGAAAAACAGCGGTGACATCACACTCAGCCAGTTTTGAGCCTGACGTGCATCATATCAATGACCATCTAGATAAGTAGATGGAGTGGAGCCCCCAGGGGAGATCTGGGAGGGATGCGTCAGACAGCACTCTCCACCACCCAATGGGGGGATGCCTCTCAGAGGTGTCCATCCGTCAGCAGAGTCTCCGAGAGTTTCTTTCCTATCTGTGCAGTGAAGCAGCGTAGATGCAATTCAGCACCTTATTAAGAAGACTAATCTGGGATTTTCCATTTATTTATCATCCGTCTGTAATTCTTAATAAGAACTTCGACATATTTTGATGTCAAAGTACATGTTTCATAAGCAGCGATTCTACGGGCTTTGTATTAATATGCTACGAGCTGTTTTGTGATGATTCAAATGCTAATGGATGCTTTAGTTCAAAAGCCAAGTGGCCCAGAGCTGCTGTTTGTCTTCTTCATCACAGCTGATGGGCAGCCAGCGAGCGAGTCGGAGCTCAGCCGCAGACTAATCATTTATTCTGTCTATATGCCACTGTGACATTCTACCGAAATCAACATTCACTGTGTCTAGTGTCGGCGTGTTTAATGTACTTAATGTATGCTCATGCAACTGCCATGTAGCAGAGTGGGTCAGTGCTGCGGTGGGGGCGGAGGGAGGAGATAGCTGAGAGCCAAGCAATGCCTCAGTCAGGCTTCTGCTGCTCTGACAGAGAGAGAAAGAGACAAGACAAAGAGGCTTCGCAGGAACAATAAACAGCAGACATGAAAGAAGCCAGGAAGCTGCAGAGAGGGAGTCTGACAAAGGGCGGTAAAGCCTGGAGTCGAGACCTCTGTCCGATCAGAGACAGAAACCCAATGAAAGACTCCGCCGCCGCCGCCACCCTCTCACCCTCCTGCCCTCACCTCTGTTCTTCCAGCTTTATTTGCCGCGTAAATAAAGCTGAGCATCCCCAGTAGTAACTCATTGATCTCTGGCCAGTGGTAGAAATTAGCTACAGCTCATTTATTCTCTTTCTCTGGCGGCCATTATGGAAAAAATTAGTTCTATCTGCAACACGAGTAAAATAAAATTCACAGAAAGAAACGTCAGTTTTGTTATTTGCAAAGTTCAAGGGTGTAGGGAAAAATGCAAGATGGAGAGTGTGTAACAAAACCTGATGCACAGATGTGATCTAAAAACAGTAAACGTTACTACAGTGGCTCCTTAGCCTTAAATGTTAAAAGGGATGTTTCTACCGGCCAACAGAAAGTTGTTTGGCGCTGGAATCGAACTCTCTTGGGGTTTGTTCCTCCTTCTACCCAACCGCCTCCTGGGAAACATTGAGCACACAAATAGTCGATGGCCGTGTTACGTTACGAATGGTGAAACATCTAAGTTTAGTTCGGATTCTGTTACAATCGACCTATAAAATCAGATTTCACAGCACAGTCTCCATGTTGATCCATTAAAACGTAGCTGCTCCTGCTTCTTACAGGTACGTCAGAACAGCCTCTAGGCTTCTGAAATGAGAAGCCACAGGTCACAATGCACGTGTGGAGTGACTTCATCCTCCTGCCATTTGAGCGATGCTTGATGCTGTGTTTTCCTTTGTCAAGCATCCAAACGGTGACAGCGCTCTTGCTTTCTTTGTCCTTGCGTCTGGAAGTGATGACAAGGATGCTAAAAAAATTGCAGTTGCGTTAGTGATTTTTCTTCCTGTCCATCTTTCTGCCTCGCTACATTTCTCAGACATCCTCTCTCACACGCTGTTTACTTTTTCTTTTCCATTTTAGTCTTTGTCTCTGATCCCTTCATGTTTTGTTTGTGTTTATACCAACACAGATTAAAAGCGTGCCATTTAAGATGAAGTGCTGTTCTGTGTTTTTTGGGTGAAGGGGGCTAATTTTACTTTGGCAGGAAAATGAAATGCTGTTGTCATCTATTATACAACATGAATTTATTGTTGTTAAGTTCAGAACAACATTTTGTCTGTAGAAATAGAAAATATTAATATCAATCCTTTCAAACTTCACCACAACCAGCAGCCTTACTGTTGATTAATTCATCAGCAGACAGAGATCTTCCGTCACCTTGTTTTCGTTATTAATTCATACATTATAGAAAGGTTTTTGGACCGTGCAAAAATATGTTTGATGCAGTATATTATAAATAGATTTTTCAGCTCATTGTACATATTGTGTTAATTTTACTACCGGTGGTGTTTTAGGGGCCTAAATGGGAGTAAATCCTCCAGGAGTTAAAACAGCAGATCTAATGCCAGCTTGTCTGTCTGTCTGTCTGCAGAGTCCATGTGAGGAGGACGGACAAGGTAGGGACAGAAGCAGCCTTCCATCCTATAGAAGAGTACATGCTACATGTGGAGGAGCAGTTCCAACATCTGGCCAGACGTGTCCATGTTGACAAGAAGCGGGTTTATCTCGCCACCGATGACCCCTCGCTGCTGCAGGAAGCCAAGACAAAGTCAGTGTGTGGTGCAAGAATGTGTTCGTGCCTGCAGTGTTCGTCCAGTGTCATGTGTCTGATCCACCCTTTGTTGCTTTTCGTCCCTCACAGGTATCCGGACTACGAGTTCATCAGCGATAACTCCATCTCGTGGTCGGCGGGCCTTCACAACCGCTACACAGAGAACTCTCTGAGAGGAGTCATCCTGGACATCCACTTCCTGTCACAGACCGACTTCCTGGTCTGCACCTTCTCCTCGCAGGTGAGTCTGCTCGAAGCGGGAAGTATTTTCACGTGTGCGTATGATTCAGACCACTCAAATCACATCACAAGATAAAAAACACATTTCACTGTTCCAAAGCATAAAACATTATCGTCCGCTTTATTAGGACTAATACTACACTGGATTAGGACGCATCTGATGTGCTGGTTTATGGCGAGCTGCAACGTGGACTGGATGGATTGAGATAATGTGCAAGACATATAATTCCTATTCACTCTGGATTTATGGCTTCACTTCAGTGATCTGACTGAAATGACTTGCAAGCACATTTACCTAAACCCTAACGAAAGCTCATACAAACGTTACGTCTTTACCACCAAGGCCAGTTCCAGGGCTGGTTCGGAGCCAGAGCTTCGTTTCGAACCAGAACTGGATCTCACTGAAGTGGCACCAGGTCTCTGCTAGTCTGGAACCGCTTACATCATTTGCTGGACAACAAGGAGCAATGAGCTCCACTAAGTCATCCTCTGTACAGATTCCTCTTTCTAGATATGTGAAGTAATCCTTGCCTCTGTTTCTGTGTCAGGTCTGCCGTGTGGCATACGAGATAATGCAGATGCTTCATCCAGATGCCTCCTCCTTCTTCTATTCCTTGGACGATATTTACTACTTCGGAGGTCAAAACGCCCACAACCAGATCGCCGTCTACCCCCACCAGCCGCGCAACAGCGAGGACATCCCCCTGGAGCCGGGAGACGTGATCGGCGTGGCGGGCAACCACTGGGACGGGTACTCCAAAGGCATCAACCGCAAACTGGGCCGCACGGGCCTCTACCCTTCCTACAAGGTCAAAGAGAAAATTGAGACAGTGAAGTACCCGATGTACCCGGAGGCAGACAAACTGCTCAACTCTCAAAACAAGTAGTAGAAGAAATGAAAAAAATTAAAAGAGGAACTGAAAGAGTGAGGAGAAACGTGCAGACTCCGAAGCCAGAGAAGGAGGCTGCTTTTGTACAGAAGAGGGAGGCGTACTAAGCTAAGCTGCGAAGAAAAGAAGAATCCAGACCCAGGGGTGATGGGAATGAGAATGCACTCTGTGTGTTTTATGCCTGAGAGCGTGTACGTGTGTGTTCATGTGTGCGTGCGCGAATGTGTAAATGCGTGTGCACATGTCGGGTTACGGAAGACTCGCACCCTACCACTACTCCCCCGCCTGGCGCTCTGACGCCGGGTCTGTAGAGACGTAGACGAGAACATTGATTTTTAAATACAGCAAGAAAACAATTAAAATCTACACGACTGACCGAGCTGGCTCTGCTAGAGACCAGTCTGGGACTACTGTCAGACTGGCACACCCCCGAGTGGGCTTCAAATCAGTGACTGGAAAAAGTAAATATATGACAAACTGGAAAAAAAGGTGTTTTGATTTTTCAGTGGTTTTAATTCTACTCTTGCCTTTGTTTTTTCTCCCTGTTGAGTTTTTTTTACTGAATGTACTGTATCCTGTTTTGGCCATGCTACGGTAACCCCTCCTCCTGCTCCAATCACTGTGCTTCCTCCATCTTGTCTCTACATGTGCAATTACTTTTATATTACCATGCAGTGCTTTTATCAAGTGTCTTTAATGGTCTTAATTTCGAGTGTATGGGGCTTGTGCATTGTATACTGTACAGTGTGTGTGTTTGTGTGAGGGTGGATGTGTGTGTGTGTGATCAGGTGTGCCTGTGTGTGTTTTGACTTTGTTTTTGCATTCTCCTCCTGACTGATTTGTTCATGCGGCCAGTGGGAGACTGGAGACAGTGGGCTCTGTCCTCATCACCCCCACCCCAGGGTGATCTCCTGTCACTCTGCTGGTGACCTCTAGTGAACAGTGGAAGGATTGTGTGAGTGCGGTGGACTCACGGAGCACGCAGACACAGGAGCCGTCCCGAGGCTCACAAAAGAAGCACTCCACTGGGATAACGTCTTTTTTTCTGGCATCTCCGCTGTCTCTCCTGTCCATATATGTTTTTATCTCTAGTTGTTTTTTTGTTTTGTTTTTTTTACTTTTAACGTTGCTGTTTTAAAATGAATGAGGAAAAATATGCCTATGTTTAAAAATGATAATGTGTCATATCAAATTGATGAAGGCTTTTTTTCATAACTTATGTTTTTGGGCATTGTCTTTGATAACCACAGATCAAATAAACTTGAGAAACCAACACATCATTTTTGCTTTCAGTCTGGTTGTGTTCGCCATCTGCTCATCGGCCCCTTAACGGGCGGCACCTGCTCATTCAATCAGCCTGAACATGCTTCAGACACATTACACACATTCCAAACTGAAAATCAAGGCTTTTTATATTTAAAGAGTTCATTTCCTGAAGGATCTCCATCTATTTTCCAAGAGTAAAAAGTCATTACCTGAAGCTCATCTTTTCATATCTTCCTAAAAAGGAAGACCCGGCTTCTAAAATTGATATCGTTTTGGCATCCCACGATTTGAGCCATCTCCTGCCTTCAAAAAGCACCACTAGTTTGTTTTATAAATCATTCAGCAGGGATGAATACATTTTCCAGACGTTTCGGCAGCAGACATTTTTTAAATCTCACTTTGATTTACACTTCAAACTCAGGACCGAGATCAGTACGCTCGACAGCGACTGTACGACCCTTCATTTAAATATTCCTCATGACAGCTACATGACACTGCTGCCCCTGAAAACACAGGTATGTCAGAACGCTCTGCTCTTTTTCTAGTGTCCTACTTCCTGCACGTCTAAATCATTTATGATCTCTTTCTCTGCGTCTTATTTACGGGCTGTCTTTCTTAGAGGGCTCAGGGAGTTTCTTCACAGATCTGTGTTTAATTTCGACGCTGATCTGCTCGCTTCATCCGACGCCTATAAGGAAAAGCCCTGAAGATGAGCTTTTTGGAGCTCGTAAGGAAGAACAATAGGTTTATTGCTTTTATTTAAATTATTTTTTTGCCTGACAACAATTTGCAGTCAATTTATCCCACGCTGACAAAGCGTTCGCAGTGCACACGCAGCGTGCAGCAGTTCATTGAACATCTCTTTTCCCGGGGAAAGGGTCCCTCGTGGCTTTTATAAACGCACACGCTAACTGGAGGGCACTTTAATTAAAACACACTCGCTGCTGTCACAGAGGCCTGTAACAGTCGTTTAAGAGAGACGTTAGTTCATTTAATTATTCCCTTAATTGGCCGCTACTCCTGACAGAGAGCGTTTCAGGTTTTTAGCAGGTTCTTTCTCTGCGTTGTGGCTCTAATTGCTGCGGCGCTGGTGGAGGCCTCCCACGTGAAGTTGGGGCTCGAGATGAAAAGCAGACCCTCCTCTCTGAGTGGTTCATTTCAAAAGCTCCTGTCAGCAGGTCACATTTCCATCACGGCCTTAATTTAAAGGCTAAACTGACATTTTCTTTCAAGTCCGTGTTAAAACAACCAAAGTGTTTCTGCTTCTCATCTGCACTGGACAACACTTTAAATGGAATAAGGTCAACTTCCAGAAATAGAGAGTTACATTCTTTATTGAACTGTTAATTGTCAGACTAACCTCATGTTAGCTGAACACGATCAACAGAACAAAACGTTATGAATTGGGAGTTTGGTCAGATGAACAATATCAAGTGTGCAGCTGCTGCAGCTATGACTTGGTTCGGCTCAACCTCAGACTGCTGAGCCATCAGATGTGCTGTGCATGACAGTAAAAGCTATAGTCAGTTGTCTCCCCTGTGTCTTCAAAGAACGTCAGGGTGCGAATGGACAGGAGGAGCAATTACAAAGGCCAGAAACTCTTGCAACCAAAGGGAATCAGTCTATTTTTTTAAGTCGAATTTGATAAATACATATCCTTTAAAGTTCTGAGGACCAAGATTTCAATAGAGTGTAACTGTGATGGAATGAATATTGTATAGAGATAAGAGGGAACGCTATCACCTCATGCAAGTCTAATCTTGTAAAGGGCAGCTGAATTAATTCTGACCGACTCATGAAGAAAGGCAGAGGAAATGGAAGTGGTTGTCGTAATCCTGGCTGACTCCAATCAACGACGTACCAGCCACTTCAGGAAGGCAGAGGTTCTCAGAGGGACAGAAGGTTGCGGGCTGTCGATCTTTCTCCTCTTTGCCTTAAATCAAAATCGGCAGCACGTTCGTTTTCGTTGGCTCAGACTTCTGAATCCCACCTGTTGTCCCGTCTACAAACCTGGCTCTTGGCACAGAGCGCAGCCAACTCGAGCTAGCGGGAAGCACATCATCACTCTGAGGAACAAAGGCGTTTTGTTTGGCACACAGACGGAGCTTAGCTGTGATCCCCACTGTGGATCCAGTAATACAGTGTTTCTAATGGAGTGCTGACACCAGAGCACTGTATTAACACGCAGATCTTTATTGTATTGTCAGGAATCCGGTTAGTTCTGATCTGCTGTACATTACAGCGTAGGACATATGTGTATGTGAAACCTGCAGCGTCTACGTTTTGATATCAGCCTGCAGTAGGGGATAACGGCCGCCGTGTCCACAGTGGTCTACTACTGATCACTCCCGGTTTCATGAGGTGCTGGTAGCTTCATGCAGGACACAGCTGGTCTCAAAGCCCAGTGATGTCACACGGATAATGGAGCTGCAGTCACCGGAGTCTCTGTGACTCCTGTTATGGCACAACAGGCTCTTTGTGTGTGTTATTAGCACCGATGTCATAATGATGGCATATTAATAATGCTAATATTGTGATAGAATAGGGAGGCTTAAAAGGATAATCGTGGTCCATTGTTACTTATTTTCATTGTTTGCAGTTGTTCAGTAATTGTTGAAATGATGGGAAACAGGAGCAGTCACTTTCCCAGGTTTTAAAGCCAAGGAAACAGTTTTTCACAAATAGAATTTGAACCACTTGTGACTAAATAAGCAGAAAAGTAAGTTTATAAAGAGTTAAGACATTAAGCTGAAGCTTTGAAAGGACCCGTGTCCTCCTTGGCTCAGAGGCTTGTCTGTAACTGGTGTTAATTCCTCCAGTCAGACATCAAACCGATGGTGAAACCTACTAAAACGCTACGTGGGTTGTTGGAAATGAAGACATTTCTTGGAAGCAGTCTTTGATAGTGTACTTCTGCCTGGATAGTGATGTCGCGTCGTACAATAACCTAATGAGCCGTGTGTCGATGGGACGTCTGTACAGCACAAAGACTAATGTTCCTGTTGGAGCGTCCACCGTCGCTGCGTGTGTCCGTGTGAAACCTGCTGCTGCAGCAGCGGTGGAGGCGGGGAGGCAGGGGGAAGCTGCGGACCCCCCCCACCACCACCACCACCACTGCCAGCGCGGTTCAGCCTGCTGTGATGACCATTAGCGTCTGGCTGAGGCTGTGGGAGATAACAGGTGATTTAAGGCCCTGTACCCCAACACAGCCAGAGAGAAATGGCCAGCTGCTGCTTATCTCCCCCTCCGCTATACTCCACACACTTTTACATTAGGCTGCCCTATTCAAAGCCATCTGTCTTCCCAGTCAGGGTTTGATAAAACCGCCAGCGTACCTCACCAAGGAGGAGGCGGAGGAGACACGCACACCACCTCCGCCTGCATGCTCATACGCACAACAATTGAGAGGATCACGGTGGAAGTTGACAACCCCACACGGGCGGAATGCTTTATCCACCGACTCAGAGCCCAGTGCAGCACAACAGGACTCTGCGACATTAGCTGAGCGCTGCACACAAAAAAGATGCTGTAGCTGCTTGTAAAAGCGGGACCTGAGTGTGTAACGTCATGGCTAATTGCAAATCAATGGTGTTGGTGAGATGAATGTGGTGGATAATAACGGCCCGGCGCTGCAGCACGCCATCGTTCACAGGGCCGTGGCCTAATCACAGAGCGCCGCCAATAAAGGGCTCATGAGACGTTATCTCTCTGCAGAGGAGAGCATCATATGTGTCGAGGGCTTTGTAGCACTGGAACAGAGCATCATTCATACTGATTGCTTAGAAGTTTTTGATTAAATCTTAGCCTCCAGTATGAAAAGTGGTGACTCCATTCCTCTCGGTGGTGCATAGCGTACGTGAGGTACATGGTCTGTAAGGAAACACACCAAGCTGACCAGACGAGCGCAGGAGCAGGACTTGTGTAATTGTCCTGTCTTTGCTGATTTTCTCACTTGGTGGGCGGCGGCTGTCGGTCTTTGGCGCTAGCGCTGTAATTATGGCATCATTGTGTGGCAGGAGAACAGCGTCAGCAGCCGCTAAAGGACGACGACGCCTCCTGTGTCTGGACATGCACCGAGAGAATACCGAGCTGTCCTTCCCTCCCGTCCGTCTGCCTCATCTCACTCGCTCTATATTCCCTCTGTCCCCTCACAATCTGGTAAGCACCAGCAACACATAGCCCTAAAATCTGCTGCGTGACAACCCTCCTGGTGGAAGATTATGACCCAGGTGTTGGGTGCACGTTGCCATTGCTGTCGTCTCTGAGAGGAAACGAGCAGTGAAGTCAGTTTCATCTTTACACCCAGGTGAACGTGTTGGATCAGTGCCAGAGGCTCAGTGGTTAGGAAACCCATGGAGTAACAGTAATCCAGTGACAGAAGTAAATCCGTCCCACAGGCTCCTCTCAGACACAGCGAGGCTTTGAGGTAAATGCTCGTGTCAGGACGCTCACATGCAGGTGTAACGTTTACCACATGATCCCATGACGCCGCCTATAATTTGTTTCCGTGAAAGGTACAGACATGAAAAATACTGGTTATTAAAATATGTTGCTATAGAAAACATAAGTGATTAGTTTAATTAGAAGGCAAATGAAAAACAGTTCATTAACACTGAAAACGCTCTTTTGACCACAGAGACAATATTGTAAATCCAATTTGACACCTCAACCTATGAGACCTGGAACATAAAGCTGCCGTCGTTCCTTCAGTGATTTCAAGGTAAATCTTTGCAATAAGAATTCTCCAGGTATCTGCAGATTCCCTGCAGATGTTCACAAGGTCAATAAACACTGAGCGACACAGAGAAACAGGTTCAACATGAGCATGAGTCGGTAGAACGCGCACAGCGGAGCAGGCGTAGGCAAGGCGACAATGGATCCTGCAACAGGTCCAGTCCTGCATCAGACAGGTGAGGGTGAACTGGAAGCAGAACCGTCTCAGCTCCACTTCCTGCAGAAGCAACCATCATCACATCTGCGTACTAATGCTGCCTCCACTGTAGCCTCCATTTGTCTCTGTCCTAAATTAATAATGCAGAGAAGCACTATTCTAATTGCAAAACATGGAGTATGATAATTAAAGTGGTCTGGGGAAAAAAATGTCTTCCATTAACGCGAGGGAAGTGATGGACTGTGCTGGTGACGTTTCATTGGAAATGGAGCCACTGTTGCCATTTGGCGCCAAGCACCAATACATCACTCTTGCATTTCTCCAGCTACTGTAAATTCACACAAATTCACGCCACAGACCCTCCCACCACCAACACTGTCAAAATAAAAGAACGGTCAAGTTTAAAACATTATTATATTTACATAAGAATTGGACTAATCCTTGAAAAAAAAGTTCCGATGTGAGTTTAATCGTGTGTTAATTCAGGCACATATATCTAACATTAACCTGCAGTTATCCAGTTAATATTAGAGGCAGCAGGTGTTGAAGTCGTGATTGAACAGCATTACCTGTAAGCCTTATTATGAATAATCCCTAATGTTCCCGTCCGTGTTAGTCATCGGAGTAAGTCCACGGAGGGCGTTTGATCCTTCACTTAGTTTTGTTTCTCTTTCTGGAGGGATTAGAAGAAGGAGCTTTTAGCTATTTACAGGGTGTAACTCTTTGATTCCGGCAGATAAGTGAACTCCTTAAATGTTGTGATTAATGATCTTTTGCAGAACTATATTCTGCACGATCCATGTGCACGATCGATGTCTCCATCCCTCTGATCCCACCTCAGCATCTACTGGACTCTTCGTGGGGGACGGCCTCACCTTTGACCTGACGCCAAGTACAGTACAGTATGTGCGTGACTGCAAGCGCTGGGAGGCTGAAGGCTGAAGGCTGAAGGCTGAGCTGTACTACACTCTTATTTTTTCTCATGACCTAAATGCCATCTTTTATTGCTGCCTTTTATCCCTTCCCCCGCTGAGCCCTCAAAGTTGCGATTGTCAGCCCTGGGCATTGGCTCGTATTTCACAGCGGCCTTGGTGAACGTGTTCTCGAGATCGACGGGTACTTTTGCTCCCGTTGCGACCGCTGTTAAAAGGACATACGGCATATTCTCACTGTGGCGTAACTTCACTCCAGACACACATCGCGGTCGGCTAAAGGCCCATTTGAGCCTCCGTGATGCCTCATGAATCAAAGCGTCGCCGCGTTTTGATTCTCCTGCTATGACGCCTTAGCTGCCGCCCCCTTTTGCCCTCTTTTAGCACAAGATCGTGTTGAAATTACGAGACACTATTTATTAAGATTTCTCAGCAGGCTGCTCATCAGCAGCACAGTGGGGGTGATTTCGTTTTTCCGGCTGTTCGGGTTATTCCCATCGTTACTTAACGTCCGTAACGTATCTGCGGCGCCCTGAAGCAGAAAGCACACAAGACGGCTCACAGGTTACTCACCGAGAGGCTGATTACATGCAATATGACACCACCGCAATGTCACCCATGAAATCAAAGGGGCGAGTTAAGCCTCACTCCATGACGCTTCACCTTTTCAAGGGCTAACTGGTGACCACGCTTAGTAGCCACGTTGACTTGTTGGTACCACACAGTTCAGGTCTATTTAGAGACGCCGGGTTACTCAAGTGCATCACACTGACACTATAACTGTGAGATGTTAATTCAACTTGGAGCAGATGAGCAGGTGAAGGCAGACGAGGTGTGGGATAAAAACAGAAACCTGCCCGAGGCCCAGTGTCCCCATTACGCCGTGTTCCTCGCTTACTGAAGACACAGGCTCGAAGAGAACAGCTGACAGCGACATTCAGAGCCGCTCGGATGCCACGAGTTAAGTAACGTTACGTAAAATGCTTCGCCTCGTGCTTCTTATTGCTTTTAACTGATCATTCACTGAATTTCTCTTTCAAACATCTTTACATTTTCTCGTTTATATTGTGCTCAGCTTTTCATTCCGGCTGCAGAGTGAAATGTTGAATCCCTGCTGTGAAATGTTTCCTATATTTTCTTTACAAATTCAACATGACACATTTATGGTTTATCTGAAATTGTTTGATGTGTTTGATAAATATTTCATGACGTCTTAATGGTTGTATCGGGTTTGGAATTGTTTGTCTGGGCTCAGGAACAGGCTGACAGGTAAGACTGGTTTAAAAGAGTTATTTCAAAGGCCGATGATCTGGTCAGTGGTTGGGTGATGAGATGCCTTCTGGGCGACAAGATGTAATGGTGGCCAAGGTGACTGGGATGTATATCAATGACTAGTCAGACTGCACACAAAAGCCAGCGAAAAAGATCAGAACCATCCCAGAAGGCTGGGAGTTGTAGTCCTATCGTGAAGGCAAACGCTGGGCTGGGTCGGGGTCATCTGTAACCCTGGCGCCACACAGGAGAATCAGGAGCAGGTGGAGCTGATGATGAACGACTTGTAGCGTGATACGGAGCTGGAACCAATGCCAGGCCCCACCTGAAGGTGAGGTTCAACAAGTCCCTCCTGAGCGTGTACATTGGTTTTACAGAGAACATAAATGTACTGACTGTGACTGCTGCGTTCTGTGGCTGAGTGATGTGCAGGACAGTGTGGGCTGCCACAGGATGAACCTTTTGCTGAGCAGCGAGTTCTCTGCATCCGTTTTTTTATTTTTACCCATCTCCACTTCACAGTCCAACTCCAGACAGCAGATCCGAGCGTCGAAGCTGAGGTGAAGTGAGCGGCTTCATGTGGACAATTCAGTGTCGAATTTGTTGCTCAAAAGCACCTTAGCAGCAGTTAGTGCGGAGAAGTAGAGCTCTATTGGTTCTCTGACAGGTTTTTCCCAGATGATGCCAGAGAGACGAGAATGGTTTGTCTCGCCTGTGGGCTAGGACAAGACAGTGAAGATTAATAATGCAGTGACACTATTCAGAGTCTCCATGACTAATCCAAGCCCCTGAGAGCCACACAGTATGTCGGTAGCTCCATGTAAAGGCATTTCCTACCATGCCTTGTGGGCAGCCAAGCTTGTTCGGAGCTCAACATGGAGCTTAAATCCCAGGCCGGCTTTCACAAAGAGCTCCTGCTCTATCTAGTAAACGCCGCAGCTCCAGCGAAGGCCTGCCACGCTAAAGCGTCGTGATCAATATTCCTCTGAGTGCTTGCCAAGGCCCTTCTGAGATGAGGTAGACAGATCTTATCTGCTGTGTGTGTGTGTGTGTTTAAAAGAAAAGGGGGGGAAGACAGATGGAGTAAGAGCGAGATGGGGAAAGAGAGAGAGAGCGAGAGAGAGAGAGTTTAACACCAGCTGAACAGCCGGGCTCCTTCTGAGATAAATGTAGTGGGATACAGTCTGAATAATTTATACACGCCAAAAATAAAATCAAAAACCTTGTTCTCGCTTCTTACAGATAGATGAGCTCGCTGGGATCCCCGGGGACTTGCAGACAAAGCAGCGAGGGCGAGGGGCCGTGCTGGGACACTGCAGCACGCAGGTCTTACCTCTTATCCAGCTGCCATTAGTGCTGCATGATTCATGATTATCTTTCATCGTGGAATTAATTTTGGCTCATCTGGTCTAACTGCTATGGATTTGGAATTAAATAATACAGAGGATATCACGCATCAGCATAATTTTTACTTTCTGTGCTTATGTGATGTGAAACGTCCTGTAGCGCTGTCACTAACACACTGGAATTACAGTGTTGTTGGACTGTAAGTGTAAAAGTCGGTTGGAACTTCAAGATGCCTGTGAAGAAAAAATATCTTTCATAACGCTTCGTATTCCAACCCTGTAAGTCTACGCGATGCATCAAGCACACAGAACAAAACACAATCAAAGAATCCAAGGGTTGTGGTGTTGTGTGTTCAGGTAAAGAGGCTAAATTATCCTACAGCAAGCTGCATAACCGCATGATTAATCATTATAGTTTTCTCAGACAGTCCTCCCTGACTGACCCGCCTCCCTCTCAGCTCCTCCCACTTTCTTTGTTCTGTTTTCCCTCCATTTCCACCAAGCTCCGCCCACTGACTCACCTGCTCTGCAGCAGCTCATTAAGGGCCCGGCTGCCGTTCGCCATTTTGGATTTCTCCAGCAGTGGATTCCTCCCTCGTGTCTGCCTGGTAACTAAGCTTTGCTGTAAGCACTGAACATGTAACGTGTTTTCTGTTTGAGCCTCTGCTCAGTTAACAGGCTGGAATGTGCTTGTAGAGCTGAGACCACAATATCTGGGCCAGGTAACGGTTTTCCTGTTTCTATGGAATCTAACCTTTAAGGCCTGAAGCAATGAGTAACTTCAATAGGGACTTTTCTAATAGTCAAATGATGACTTGCATAATATTCACAAATAAAACGGGTTTTCGTATGGGTCCTTAATTTTATTTGTTTGTCTTCATTAACATCACATTTTGAGAAATTCCTAATGATTTTATATTAGATGTTTTTCACTTTTTATTAACAGTTGCATAAGAATAGATTCTAATATTTGGCAACAAGGAAAACTGCTCTTTTGTAATAAATAATACATTTTTAATTCCAGCTCTACTCTGAAATAAATCTGTACAATATTTATGAGCAAAAGCAATATTTTAGTAAAACAGAATTTGGTTACATAGTCAATATTCATGCAATATTGCCATAAGGCAACAATCTGAGACTCCAGTTCTTTCTGTCATATTTCAGTGTTTTTCAGCGCACATGAAAATGGTTTTTCATACGTGATGCTAATCATAGACTAAAGTTTGAAATCTGCAGTAGCTTCTCATCACTGGCTGGGATTTACAGCGGATGTGAGGGGGGAACGAGAGGTTTGTTTCCAGATGAAGAGACCAGAAACAATTAAATATGAATGTATATATGTCTGCGTGAAGGATGGAGAGAAAAGATGATCAGTGCTCGAATCATCACATCAGGCCTGTTAGCCATCACCACTCTCTGCCTCACATTAAACGCACCACACAGGTAAACAAAAGACGCACTTGTGATCAAAGCTGAAGTAGCAGCGGACCAGATCACGTTCCCACGAGGCTGTGATGCTCATTAAACACATAATTGGTGGATGGATGAAAACTTTTTTTTAAACCACCAAAGGAAAAAATGTGTATATTTTAGCCTGGGGGAACCATCAGTGCGTTTTAGGACATCTCAGGCTGAGAGAGCTCTGATGTCAAAGCTTTTATCAGTCAGTCAGCTGTGCTGTGAGCTGAATGTGTAATTTACAGTATGTGATGATGGCATCCCGTTCAAAGCTTCTCTAGTTAAGAGAGAGATGTTCGACTAAGCAATTGATTCGGAACGGACTAAACAAAACGAGGACTGCCACAGATTGACATTTCTTGGAACGTCCGTGCTCCTTTTTCAGCATATTTGTGTTTTAAAAGAGACCTTTATGACCACGATTGTCAGGAATTAATAGAAGTAATAGACGTTCTGAGTGAGTTGTGGACAAAGCGAGTGCTTGGTAAACATTTAAGTTGTTTGTTGAAGCGCAGTGACATCTGTATCTCCGCTTTGCAGATTTTGCACATCTTGCTGCGTTTCTGCTGCTGGAAAACGGGCTGGAGTTTAGATCCGTGCTATTCCAGGCACATGACGGCAGGTAATGTTTGTTTTCTACACATACTAATCTCTTTTTTTCTTTTTTCTTTATTAATGTTTTGATTTTGTGCCAAATTAGATTGATGATTGTTCACCGAAGCAGTGAGTACAGCCAGTTTGAAATGAACCTGCTTCATAAAGTGGTTCCCAAAGTTCCTCAATTTTCCGTATTTTGAGACGTTTCCTGTAGGTGACAAGTCCAATCTGATTATGAGCCGAGTCATGTGAACCAGAGTTATTGCAGTTATCAGTTTAACACAGTAAAATCTTTAATTGAGCTTAGCATGGATATTCACAGTAATCAGATAAAGTTTCCCGTGTGTTTACGTGCTGGGTTTGGCTGCCTCACAGTCTGATATTAGACTACAGTACATTTTTCTCCTGTAGCTTTAAGGGTTCATGGACACGCTTACATTTTCAATATTGGATTTTTTTTTCCTTGAGCAAACTAATGATTTATGGCAGTGAGGGTTTTGCCTGCTGCCTGGACCAGCGTCCACTAAAGCGACACCAGTGTTTCAGTCCGGCCCTGACTGAGTCTGTCGGTTCTGCAGAGAAGGATACGAACTCCCTCTGTGGCAAATCACACAATAGGCAAACTAATTTATCAAAATCTTCTGTCACAATAAAATTATTAATAACACTCTCGCCCCTCCTTGTTCTACCTGGGATTTGCTGAGTACAGGGGCACGAGTGTTTTCCGCTGACAAATGGGAATCCAATTATTTGATCTGACAGTAAAGTGCTGACTTTAGAGACGCACGGAGAGGCTGGCAGCCTGTGTGCTGGGGGCACGGCCCGAGGTGTGTGTGTAAAGGTAGGACGTTCTTAATCACATTGTGGATCCCTAGAAGTCATCCACACACAACTTTTCTTTTGTCTTCTGGAAAAGAGAAAAGTAACACAAATGAATTAGGAGAAAATGAAAATTTAACAAAAACCTTTTGGGTAAACGTAACCAGACGTAAAGCCCAATAAATCCAACCTAAGTCAGACAGAGCAGGACCATGGTTCACAGATCGAGGGGTGATTTTACGCTACAGGGCTTTAAAACTCGTAAACGTTTTTTCTTTCTCGCTGTACAGTCTTTAGAACCACCAACAGCCTATAGTAGTTATTAGATATTACATCCAGGCTCTTCAAATGCTTGAAGTTGAGAAAATTAAGTGAAATAGCGTCTGAAGTCATTATTATTAATAATTTGCAAACCCGCAGCATTTAGGCAAAGTACAAGCTTGAGGGTTTCCTAAAATCCAGAGACCAGACCCTTCAACTCTAATATCCATGAGAACTAAAGATGATTAAGTCTTTTCTGTTCTCACTAAACTTCACAAAATCTCAAGTAAACGAATAGTTTTTTTTCCATCTCATACATTCCAAGCAAGCAGCATCTACAACACTCAAACATAGCGTTTAGAAAATCTGGGAGGCTGGCGAAGTGTGTTAAAGGCAGGGTTGAGTGTCTGTAATGGATAAATCAATTTGAACACAGAGAACAACAACATTAAACGGAGAAGAGCCTGTATCAACAGGCTTTTTGCAGCTAGAAGGGCAAAGGAGTAAGACGAGCCTGGACAGACTTCGCTAATAGGGCTCCACCTCCTGATGGAGTATCACTTGTTGCTAGGTAACCACTCGGCACAGCTTTTTGTGTGTTGTTGTTATAGTTGGTTTAATTGCAGTTTCAACATTTTACCCAATCCTCACTCTAATCTTGGCTGATGGTTTAGATGCCATAAAGCCCTTTTAGGATGTATTTCTGTAAACTGAGGCAGCAAGTTCAGGACGTAGAACAATGATAAAAGCTGACTTTGTTGACCGCTGATGTGTGGCATCTGTCGCACACGGAGGAAGGCGACCATGAGAAGCTGACTTGTTTCAGAGCAATTAAGCGCTTGGGAAGTTGGTGTCATGTCGAAAAGGTGACGTGTGAAATGGGCTGATGCCCTGTCAGCGCTGTCACTAGGTGCTGCCAAGATGGAGACGCTGAGGGAACGGGAGGACCACCAGGGAGAGGGCAGAGCAAGCAGAGCAGCCATGTCCAGCACACGCCTCTCTGAGGTTTTCCTGTGATCAATGCACCAGGAAACCAATACTTACATACCCAGTTTATGCATAGATAGTACAGTCACAGGTGAAAGAGATCATTATGTGTGTTTCTGGTCTGGTTTTATGTTTAGGCCATCACTGTAGCCGCGGTAACGGCTCATTTCAAAACTATAGTTTAGCATTTCAAACTAAGGAGATATAGCCTCATGTATACACATTAGTAGAGCTGAAGTAAGCATCAGTTCAAACTGATTTGCTCTTTATTGCTGGATTAGACTTTCAGCCTCCTTCGCTATCTCACGTTGAAGCTTCTCCCATACAGTCAGAAATTAAAAATGTTCCCTCTCTATGAATCTGAAAGTTGGAGTCATCAAAGCCCTGAGAAACTTTTGCTGTGATCTGGCTCAACAAGAAATCCGACCAAGAGCTTTGTGCTCAGCCCCAAAGCCACGTAGTCGTCCCTAAGATCCCACTGATCACTGAACACTGTGCTGGCTGGAGTCGACCAAACGCCTGAAGCTACAGCAGTGACACAGCGGCTCGCTGAGTGCGTCACAAACACAATACGTGGAAGTCATCGATACCCGCACATTATGTGCTTTTACACCTTTCATCTGACCTGTACTCATTTATGTTCCAGGTAATGACACTGGACACGACAAGCCAGTAAACAATCAGAGGAAGTAGTTTGAGTGTGTATTGTGTTTCTACCTGCTTATACTCAAAGATCTGATCTCAGAGGAAGGGCGGTAGCCGGCTGCATCGGCCCTACGCCGGGAAGGAAGCAGGCTCCGGCTTAGGACTGGGCTGTTAACTCCCACACTCATCAGGAGCTGAAAGGCTGCAGTGTTCACTTCTCAGGCGTACACGCAGGTATTTCCACTCAGCCGTCCTTCATCTGTGGTGTGTGACAGCTCCTCAGGCGTGGGCTTATGATGACATGGTTGTGGGGCCTGAGCAGGTGACGGCGCTCAATGCCCAATCTATCCGTCATCCTTACCCCTGTAGCTCTCGCACACAAACACAAGCGCACACGCCACCGTCGCCATTGTCTCCCTCACCCAGTCACCTGGAGAACTGCACGTCCCCCACATTCTTCCCCAAACGATGCCTCCGCCTCCTCCGCCTCATTACAGTGTCACATTCAACCAGGCTCCCAGGTGGCTGCTTCATTAAGCTCATGATGCCGCTTCACGGCGAGAATGAAGAAGAATAGTATGATGAAATCTACATAGAAGTACATTCATACATCTCTCATGATTTATAAGATGGTGTTTGATTGAGACAAATATCTGGAGGTTTGTTGCAAAATGTCAAAATGAGAGGAGGGCCTGTTCCCGGGAGGACGATGCCGTTTGTTGCCCTACTGTAAATTAGCATTTCAGAGTTCAAGTTCCTTAACACATCTGCATGAGGGCGTCAATAACCAACAGGATGCTCGGTTCTCGGCTTCTTTTGTATTTGCTGAAATGAAATTCTACTGAGTAGCATCTGGTTTTCTGCTATATTTGATTTGCTTTTTGTGTGCATCCATGCAAGCTGGATGTTCTTCCCTGGCACTTCAAAGGTAGCCTCTGTGCTAACAATCCTCCGTAGACTGAAAACAAATCCTGGATAAAGGTGGTTCTAACCCCAGCCTACATGAACCCGAGCTGCTGCGCTGTGCAGGGAGCGACAAGCTCCCGTGTGTGTGTATAATGCTTACCTATCAGATTATGAACAAAGGGGCCCGGGCTACACACCACATTTTCCATTCCGGACACAGGCATCCCAGAGACTGGCACGAAGAACACTGTTTGCTGTCAAACCTTGCTATCTTGTAGCTAAAGGGGGTAGAATAAAAAAGCCCTCATAAATTCCAAAATGAAAAGGTAGGGCACTATCAGATGAGGGAGATATTTGGTTGAATAAAGGTTTCCTGGGCTTCGCTGCATTTCATCCTGAGTAATGGAAATTAGGTCCCACAACACAGGAATGACCCCAAAGATGAGACAAGCCTTTATCTTCCCCTTTCATTCGACAAGGATTATTGATTCATGAATGTAAATGATCGTTCAGGGTCTGATGTGCCCTTGAAGGTAGTCTCTCCCTCTCTCCTCTAAATCTTTTATCAAGTCCATGTTAGCTGCAGATGGCTAAAAGTAAGCATGACGCTGGGGGTTGGGGTGGTGTTTTATGCCCTGCTGTGTGAGCTGCTGCTCCCTGGCAGCGCTGCAGTGTTTATGGACATCAATGAGTTGTGTTTTTTATTTTATGTTATGTTCTAATAATGTAGTCCATCTGTGGTCCTGGCAATAAGTGCATCACCTTTGTCTTAATACTCGATCTTAGTTGACACAGCATCATATTGCCAGACCCATCCACTGTCCAATGTCGCGGCGTCGTAAATCTAATTTACCATTTGGAGCCCAGCTATTGCTGCTGCCAGTACACCTGTTGATTGCTAACGCTCCTCTCCCCGAGCGCCCACCTGATAGCACACGCACCCCTGCCACATGGTTTCTCCCACACAGTTTCCATAGCAACAGTCCAGTTTTACTGTTCTGTTGTTTTGTGGCTTATTTTCCAGAATTGAGCATATGTGATTGTGGTTTCAGGATTTGCATAACGAAGGGATGCCACGCTAGATCAGCAGCCACCTAGCACTGCTTTCTGATGAACACCCCCTTCTCCCTGTCCTTGTGTGTCTTGGCTGCAGCGGCCCATCGTGCCCATAAGGGTGACGCTCATGTTCATCTATTTAGGGCGTGCTTTGTCTTGATGTACCCTAAAGGCTCATCTGTGTCACTGGAAGCCTATTTACAGCCTTTT
This sequence comes from Macropodus opercularis, assembly GCA_030770545.1. Lineage (NCBI taxonomy): Eukaryota > Metazoa > Chordata > Actinopteri > Anabantiformes > Osphronemidae > Macropodus > Macropodus opercularis. The sequence continues at coordinate 3,741,907 of CM061112.1, forward strand.
TTGTTGTGGAAACTTGGACATTTGAGGTCACGCAAGCAGAAACTGTACCTTGAAGTAAACTTAACACTTTTTCTTTTTATTGTTGCATCTGTTTCCTTCCACGTAGAAGCTGCGGGAGTGAGTGTGTGTTTGTATATTTCTATACGTTTACGTGTGTGAGGTGGCTGATGTCAAGGGAACAGGAGAATTCAATCACACCCTGACAGATGTGTGTATTGATTTGTGGCTGTTTTGAGAGCTGCTTCAGGCCCTGGGGGGGAGGATATAAACCCCTCTATCAAAGCGACCTCCCCACAGGGTTGCATCACACTAACACCCAGTTTATTTGTTGGTGTGTGTTTGAGGGCGTTGGGTTTACAAACCTGAAGTTCTGGTAAAACCCCTCTCAAAGTTCTCATCAGATGAACATTGTCAGTTCTTCCGCTGTGAGACCAAGGTGTTGGACTGGGTTGTCATCCGGTGTAGTTACTGTAGTGTAGTAGTAGTCGTGGTTGGGAGTCATCGATTCAAGCAGACTGGTCCCTTTCGTCGCGTGGTTTTCCTCTGGGAGATCCAGTTTGCTGCCACAGTGCACAGACGTAGTGGGTTGTTGGTTTTTAAATGGGAGCATGAATGATTCGTCTCTGTTTCAACCTTGTGATAGACTGCTTGACCTGAGCCCCTCTTATCTCCAGGCCCGCTGTGACTCTAAGCAGTATGCTGTAGATTATGGCTGGATGCTTCCTGAGTATTTTGACCTGGGTCGTGCTTGCTTTGATAAAGGATTTTCTCCTACAGTCAGATGACTACGATTACATGATCGCTAATGGAAACTGATGCAAGTGCGATCCAACCCCTTCCAGTAGTGCTGTCTCTCCCCATCTGTGTCTGTTCCAGCTCACCTTCCCTTCACACATGCACACCTTCGGCTCCTGTCTCATACGCTTGCCTTAGAGCAAGAAAAGAGAGATCCGTCCTCCAGTAACCTCCTTGCTGCCAAATGGATCGGAGAAAAGGACTGTGTTTACTGCCATAGCTAATATCCTCGTTAACAGTAATGTGTGGGGAGTGTGAAAGGCAGGGCGAACGGGGGAGGCTATGCAAGAGAAGGAGGGGAGAGAAAGGTAAAGTTGGGGAAAGAGGAGAAGCAGTGAATGACCAGTGGACTCGTCTGGGCCCTGATGGACTGATCGGCTCATTAACCCTTCCACAGGCCGGCTTTGCTGCATGCTGCCCTGCAATATATTCAACCTCGCACTAGCACCAAATTCCCACACGTGCAAACAAATATGTTCATTATCAAACCAATGACATGGACAAGAGTCCACATAAAATCTACTTCTTCAATGGATCATTACACTAAGTGTGCTCTCCGTCAAGCCTGAACCTTGGAAAACAATCGTTCCTGAGCAAAACTCAGATTCCTGGGCTCCAATGGGAAAAGAAACGGCCTTTAGGTCTGAAATGGAGAGTTTAAATAATAATGCTTGTAATGGGGGAAACAATCTAGCACTTCTTTTTAATTAGGTTGTTGCAAGTTTGCTTCTATAAAATGCTTTTTTATTTTGTTTAATTTTTTTTTTCCCCTGCTCCCACTGGTTATTTTACAATGAAGCAGCTGAACGTGGCCACATCGTGAGCTGCAGCGACTGTTACTTCGTTGATGCTCAAAGGGCGTTTTTCGCTTTATGTGGTGCCCGACTCCACCTCAGCTGTTCTCCCTGGCAGTTAAATGGGCTCTTATGGCTCATTGCTCAGTTACAATGATAAATGGCATAAACTGGATGTGTGATACTTAAAAATTACCCCAAACACAGATGGGACTGTATAAACTCAAGGTCTGGGTTTTGTGCCACTCTGTTGTACTCAAATTGGTACTAAAAGTCAAAACATGCATTAGCACGGAGGTAAAGACTCTTGGACGATGGGAACACTTTGCTGTCAACTTGACTGCTTCTCCGTTGTCAGACATTTCTCAAACACAAATGTTTTTTTTGTTCATTGTCTCTCCTTCCTCGTCCTTTTTTCTTCCTTGTCAAAGACAAAAGCCATTTCTCTTTCCGCTATAAATCATCCCAGCAGTGTCACAATTTCAAATAACAAATTTAAGACTTGGGCAGAACATTTTTTCCCACGCAGCCACACACAATCGTCCATGTGACTTTACCATCTAGTGCAATACCTGCTGCAAGAATCCCCACACAACCTGAACGCCGACTGCATATCCGCCAGCAAAATAGTGTGAATATTACACATCATCACACATTACTGCCACTGCCTCCTCGTTCAGTTTGCCGTGTTATTTCAGGGAGGTGGAAGTGCAATGGCCGCTGAACTCGGGTTGTGTTTTCTGCATCGCTGTCAGATTTACATCATGTATAGGAGCATGGTTGCAGGTGTCAAGTCCCAAGGACAAGGGTGAAATGTGAATGCCAGGCCATAAAACACATTTGTGCTGTTGTCTACTTGTTGGTGACGCATCAGGTCAGGTTGCACAGTGTTTAGAAATTAGATGGGTGCCAGTGATTTAGAATTTTAATTGAACTTAAGGTTCTATTAGAGCTATATTACGAATGTCAGAACAAACCCAAGTCTGTAAACCTTTGCTCCTAAAACACTTGGTCTGTTTATTATGTCACCTTTTTATTGTCCTCTAGGGGTCGTCAGCAGCAAATAAAAGCACTAGAATCACTTAATGAACATGCACGTTCTCTCTATTAAAGGCGGTCAACAGTACGTCTTTGCATCTGGCTGGTTTATTTTTTTAGCGTAATGCAGTTGAACCTGTGGGGCAAAACGTTTGCAGTGTCATTTACTGACTTTTGCGAAAACTCGCGACTGTGGAGAATGAAGACGTTGTCATGAGCTTTATGGATGAGTCACCACCGGCTAACCTTGGCACACCATTGTTCTTTTTCTTTTCTTTTTCACATTTACATTAGTGAGTTGGTCAATAAAATCCATGGCTATGAATCCAGAATGTCACCCTTCCCCGGACTCAATTTACTCTTCATTTATTTTATACTCACTTGTTATTTTTATGTCGTGTTGGGGGAGCGTTCAATTTAATGTCACTCAATGATTTCTGTTTAATGAATGTCATTGATTTGCCCTCATCAAATCTTCATTAATCACGTGAAAGTGGCTGCCCACTGTGTGTTCAGCACCGTTGTGTCTGCACACAGTTTGAGCTTAACGTTAAAGAATTTAATTTGTCCTTGATCGTTCCTCGTGAATGCAGGTTGCCCATATTTGGACATCCTTCAAGCATTACATCGCACGTGGTTTTAAACTTGTGTACATCCAAAACAAAAACTCTTCCTCGCTGTTACCAGTGTAGTTCTCGTGCAGCTCTTCTGAGGCGGGAGGCTCTGGCAGAATGTATATTAAGCTCAATTTCTCATACTTTGCATGCTCCAGCACCTGGAGGATGGGCTGAGCATCAGCGCCAGGGCTCTGAGTCAATATTAATCTGCCAATATGAAAGACTGGATTATCACTGGGGTCGATTGCCAGGGCCTCATGTAAGAGAAGTGTATAATGGGGGAGAGAGAGTGAAATGTCCAGGGTGGGGAAGGCAGGAGCGAGAGACGGCTTCCAGTGCCTCTGCGTGGTAAACTTTGTCGCATGTCTGGAGAGTGAAGTGCCCTGAAATTGATTTGATTTAGGAGGAAAGAGCTACAGCAGGGGGGGGGACCAAGGGCACTGGAAAGGTGGCTGTCATAGCTAAGCCCATCTGCTGGGTTTCTGAGTTTATCCATTAGCCATGTCCTCTGTGTGTTGCTGTCAGTGGTTCCATGGAGAAGAGTTGAGGACAAAACATATTGTCGCCCTCGGGGCCCAAAACAAAACGGGGGTTTAGCTGTGATCTCCAAAGAAGTTGGAGGTTAGAAGAACCCTTCAGTAAGAAGTGAGACCAGCGGTGGAGGTTCGCGGCATCTTTTATAGCATGTTTTGGGTTCACATCGTGTTGCTGGTCACATCAAGCAGCAACTTTTCACCAGCTCTCCTCCATTACGCTCCAGTCAGCCTTTCACATGTAATAAGCTCAGATTGTTTACATGTACACCTATTTAATTCCTCATCTGCTTTTTGTGAAGGTTGACACAAAAGATCCGTCGAGGCAGAGTTACATTAGGCTCCGTAATCATCGCGTGGCGTCGTATAATTGGGAGGCAGTAAGTGGTAATTATGAGATACGGTAGTCATAATTCTGAGATGAGGTCTTTAAACATTTTTGTTGTAATTGCAGTGTGTTATCACATCTCATCTTCCTATTCTCAGCCTGCTTTCATGTGGCCCTTTGCTGTAAGACTTTGCTATAAACACTGACAACAGCCTGTATTTGGTGGCTTGGTCAAATCGTGTCCTGACCTTTGGACAAACAGAACAGTGAGCTACAGTACAGTTGTCTAACAGCGTGTCTAGATGTTTGTACGGGTATGTGCCACTGTGCAGTGACCTCCCAGGCCTTTAAACCTTCTCATCTCCAGCTCCACAGAGATGAGCTCTGACTCTTTGCCCGCCTTGACCCACGGTTCACCTCTGTTTCCATTATCGTCTTCCTCCCCCGTCCCGACCCTGCACCTTCCCCTCCAGACAAAAAAAACCCAGCTTCAGCTCCTCCACAGCTCTCTGCACTGCGACACCTAGTTCCCGTCCGCTGCCTTCAGCCTTCCTGCTAATCGCGATTGGTTGGGAGAAATGGTCGCTGTGAGACATGGCCGTCCTCTGGAGCCCACAGAACCAGGCCAAGGTCACTCGCATCACTCTTGCGCTACCGCTGCCCACGAAGCAAATCCGGAAAAGAGAGCGAGGGATGCATGAGGAAGGATGTGGGAGTTACGGCGCATGAAGAGAAGCAATAGCAACATTATTCACATGTCAAATTACCAACCTACTGGCAGGTTATCATGAAATCACGGCTTGTGATGAAATATTCAGGCGTGTCATCATGTTGGTGTGAGGTAACCAACTTAATGCTCTCCTCAAAATCAATATTTCACTCTTTGCCCATTAGTTGGGTGTGAAATGCACCTTAAACGCAGGAATTAATTTTATTTGTCTGGTGCGGAAATAAATGTCACGAGCAGCTCAACACTGCTCACTTAAAGCAAACAGCTTCCCGTTAACGTTGAGGTAATATTTACATTAATTCCAATCCCGGCTGGGAGTGAACGCCGCTACTCCCTAAGGCTTTTTACACATTTACAGGATGTATCTCTCTCCAGATCTGTCAGGAACTGTTACAGCGCGGTGTCATTCGGCAGCCGCTTCGTCTCAGAGCTGACGATGTGTTTTATGGGATAAGCTGAGAGATGGATACCAAAGTGAGGGCTTCTGTCACAAGAACACGCGGCGTTGTCATCAACAAGCCACTTCTTTTCTTCCAGCCCATTGCCTTCGCTGTAATTTGCACTCTCTAGCGTTCACCCCTCCCTCCGCCACCATTGTTTCAGACAATGTTTTAGAAATCACAGCCGCTTTCCCAGCCAGCGTTCGCACATTTGTCATCGCGTGTCAGCAGGGCCGAGGGATTCTGCTGCTTCACTTGGCAAAAAGCGGTTGTGTGGGTCAAGTTGCAGCGCTGCGATGGCGGATGACACGCACCTGGAACGAAAGGACCTCGTTGGCTAAGACTCTTTAGATGTTATTAGCCCACGTCCTTCGTCATGGAGTAGTTTCCCATGTCTGGTCTGAGAGCGTCCTGTTTGTCTGGCTCTCCGTGCGCCTACCTTTTGCTTTTCTCCCAGTTTCCGTAAGCTCCCTCATCCTTTACACTGTCACAACAGTTAAAATTTCAGTTTTTTTACACCTGGCAGTGCAGTGTTTATAATTGAGTGCAGCTGGAAGGAGAGCAAGACAACCAGCAAAACAGTTTGGTTTTTTTTTATCCATTTTATTTATTGACAAATTAAGGCATTTGAGGCAGCGACTACTTAATTACGACTATGGAGATAAATTCTATATGTCTCAAATGTTGGTGTTGCTAAAGTAAAACCAGTCATTAAGCTGATTATGGAGCTCTCAAATCTGTCATTATCTTGTCCAACAAGATAAAAACTATTTATTTTAGCACTGGAAGAGTTTTCCCACTGGTTTACTGTGGAAGTTAACCATTGTTATTGCATAACGACCCCATGTAAAGGCAAACGTGGCCTGTTTGTATCGTCTTTCATACGCTACTGTACCGTTGCTACTTTATCTCCACCACATTTGTAATGGAGATAAATGTATCTGCAGTCATAAAATTAGAAATCTGCTGCTGCGGCACAGTTTGTGTACAACAATCCGACGGCTAACTCGATATGTCACAGCAGTTAAAATGCTTACTGGAGAGGGAAACTCGATAATGGGGTGTCAAAACAACAGCATAGCCCCAAATGTCAACAACACTAAACAGCTTGCTGTTGACATTGAGGAGAGGTGTGAGAGTCACATTGTCGTCCCCGAAAACGATGCCGCCATGAAAGCGCTGAACAGCTTAAAGAGCCCTATTGGGTGGGATTTCACAGCAGCAACAATACAGCTGTCAGAAGGGCTGGATGACGGCTCCATGGATCACACAGAGGGCAGAAGTCGGCTCTAATTCGCTCTCGCATGCAGGTCGAATCCATTACTGCCACTGTGAGACAAACCAGAGTAATCTGCTCACAAGTAGCGTCGATTTATGTGACATTACTCTGAACGGGGTTCGCGGGGAAAATGACATTTGCACGTCAACGTAATCTAAAGCATCTTGAAACGTTTGCTGCAGATAAGATTAATGAAGTTTCAGCTAGAAAAATTAGCGAAGCAGAGAGGGAACATTTTTACCAGCAGGTGTGAACCTGAACGATTACAATTTGCAGCAGGTCGCATTAATAATGGCTCTTGGTTTCATTAGACTTGGACGAGCACAAGCGTGAGGCAGATCAGACATTTCAGAACTTTAGTGTTAATTAGTGGCACAGGTCGTGCATCCAGAGTGGACACTTGCTCCGCCCACCTAGAGCTAATGCGGCACACTAATTGGTTTAGCAGGGGGCTTTGAGGTGGTGGGGTGCCACCATGCTTTCATTCCCATCAAAGACTTAAAATAGCCTCCTCTCACCTTTGGCACCCTGAGCGAGGCTGTTATCTACTAGTTGTAATCTACGCTTCACTGCTAGTGGCGCAGATCCACATCCCGCACTAAAGCCAAATAAACAATGATGCTTCTACCATAAAATCTTGTTTCAATTAGTGCCAGACAACTAAACACTAAACTGAAGTGGCTTTAGTCACTTCGCAGAGCCCTCACACTCGCATCCACATGGACCTACTTGATACATATTAATGTGCTCCACCCTCGCCACAGTCGGCGACCGCCAGCATTAATATTCCCTCTGATTTCCATGCGCACGAGCATTAAAATACTGCTATTAACATCATTACCGTCATGGAAATATATCAACAAGTCGTGTTGAATTAGCCTTAATGTGCCAGCTGACAGGGCATGCGCTCCTCTCCGCCCAGCTGAAATGCCGGCGTGCTGTCTTCTGCTCAGCCTGGCAGGAGGCCTGCACCCGCTTCCCACTCATGACCCTCAAACACTCGCCGTTGTCAGGGAAATAGATCTGCTTTTTCTGGTGCTTTTTTTTTTTCAAATTAGATTAATTGAAGTAATAGGAGGTTGTCTTACCCTCGCTGCCATGCTTTTTATCTCAGGATAATTGCTCTCTCCTGCCTGCCTGCCTGCTTCTGTGCCTCCAGACAGTATTTGTACTTGGTGTCTCTTCCTCTTTCTTCAACTCCCTCTGTCAACCTTTTACACACAAGCTCCATTCTCCTCGTCTTTTTATTTTATTTATTTCTTTTTTCGCTTAATCTAGCTATTGTTTGCTGCTGAATGACTGCTCTTTTTATGATGGGAACTGCTTTTCATACCACAGGATTCAAAAGAGGCGTTATCTCGCGTCCTGTGCAGGGTGCTGCTCTCATCCTAAGCCTTTAACAGAGGCGTGTTGAATGAAATATGCGGACCTGACAAATGCAAAAGAAGCACAAGCTGTACATACCTTAACATAATGTACAGTACACACGAGCAAGACGAACTGGTGCGTGAGCTGGAAGCCTACACAGCGATGCTGTATGTCTGCCGACGGGATGCTACTTGTTGCCATGGTGAATGCATGCATGCATGTGTGATTCGGTGTCTGACAGTGACAGGCTCCGGTCGCTCATCGACATACAGAGGTTCATTATTATTCCTTCCTTAAGGCAAACAGCACTTTGTGATTGCGCCATAAGATATTGTGCTCGTCATAATTGAGCTCCACTGAATGAAGCATTTTTGTTTTTTTTTTCAAGCGTCCTGCAGAGAAGATGAAAAGGCGAGTGTTAAACAGCTACGTGCTAGTTAGCTTAGCCTCGACCTGCTCTGTCCACGACACAAAGTATGCACCAGCAGTGTAAGTGTTTAAGCTCCACAATCACCGGAGACCTAATTAAATTACTGCACCCAGTCGAAATGCATACACCTCGTGAGGAAGCAGGTGCATTTCCGTAAAAGCTCCACTGTTGCTGTAAATGTGAATCATCGTTGTCACAAAGCAAAATAAATGGAGGTGGGTTTAACCTTTAAAACGGCAGTAAGCATGTGTAAGCAACTAAAATGAAGTGGCTGCTCGATTCATTCGAGTAGTTCAATCCTGTGTGTGACTTTTATGAGCATCCGGGCTGATCATTAACCGGGTTAACTGGATTCTGTACTATTCCTCCCCTGTAGCCATGAGTTACAGGTTTGTATGCACAGTAGAACCTGCAGAGTCGGCGCGTCCCCACTATCCTGACCCACCTCTTGGTCCTTTGTGAACTGCACAGGAGGTGAGAAGGGAAAAGTGTTTTATGCCTTTAAAGTCCACACACACTGTTCTTTCTAACACACACACTCACTTACTTGTAACAGAGTGTAGGACAAATTTATGTCCTGAGGATGTGACACTTGCTGATGGTTAAAAATGAGTTTTATGATGCTTGCCGGCCTGATGCTCCATAACTCCCAGACTGTGTCATGTCACGCTGTCCGGCCAAGCCCGCTCCTGCTTCTTAATAGCAGTTTACCCACCTTGTCTTTGATGCAGTGCGGCTCTGGCCAGTCCTCTGCAGGCCGCTCCCCTCTGTGCTCCACTCAAGGTTCAGTCCCCAGTCCAGCCAGCTGCAGCCGGGCTCAAGGGCCACACTGCCACCTGCTGGCCACTGACGTTACTTCAGTGTCCAGACTGTCCAAAGCCCTAATCCTCACAGTGGGTTGATGATAAAACTGTTCCACTGCTGAACACACAGGACAGTGGCTGCCTGCATGTGATGATCTGGCCATTAGTCTATGACATGCGTTATTAAGGTGTGGTGGAGGAGGGCTAAGCCTTTAAGAGTGGCTTTAAATCTCCCCTAAGACTTTAAATCATGTCCTACTTATTTTTTTAAATCATTGCCTTTAATGAATTACGAGATGGAGGCGGTCCACAGAGTGGTGTCCTACTCTTGCTTCTAAGGCATCTTTTTTATTTATTTTATTTTAAATAATTGTTCGTACTGGATTCTCACTCATCTCGTTTTATCAGGGCTGAGCTGCTTTCTCTGTTAACTCTCTTCTCTCTGTTCCCAGCAGAGTCTCTTCGCTATCCAACACCAGCACTTGTAGGCATATTAAAATTGGCTGACGGGAAGCCAAGTGGTTTCTGCTTATCACATCTGTGTGCGTATGTGCACACGGGTAAGTGCGTGTGTAATATCTGCTCCATTCCCTACATGTAAGTTGGGATGCAAGTGCCAAGGTAGTTAGGAGCTATTTTCCCCCTGGGGCCTCTTCTTCTCTGAAATGTCTTTTGCACTCCCCCATCATTTCTCCGTGCTCATTTTCTCTCCCTTACCCACACACACTAACTCTCCCTCCCACCAGGTAAATTAAAGTTATTGGCTCTGAGGCAAAATAGTAATATCAACATGTCATCACTGCTTGTTTTTTGTTTTCTTTTTGTTTTGGGTGTTTTGTTTTTTAATACCAGCAGGATTATTGATTGTTCAACCGCTGCACGTGAATAATTATGGATCCTTAGGGAGGATGTGGTGTTGGAAGTTAATATTAACACTTAATTTAATTACATTTAGACTTAATGCACGTCCCAGTCTCCTCAGCTCGCATTAACATACAGTAATGGCCAGTGGCGAGAGAAATCCACTATCCCCACTGTTGCAATAGGCTGCCACTTAGCAGACGCATCAATTCTTCCTCAGGAAGAACGAGCATCACTTGGTTGTAGTAATATGATCTCGGGTTCAGGCTAAATGCTTGGACGCGAGTTGCCTGCTCTGTATGCTTTGTTAATTACTTATGCTTACAATCCTATTGGTCACTTTCAGAATAGAAAGGTCACACCCGGCCTCACGTTGGCCGTCTCGGTTTTATAGCTGAAGATGATATGAAGTGATTAGTATTTATTCTCCAAAAGATCAAAGTCGTTGGCGTCGGTGAAGAAATGAACATGCCCCACGGGCAGACTTTTAAATTTGCTGTAAAGAAGATTTAAATAGATTCAACACCAGATTTAATGACTTTCCAAGCAATTTTTGTGCAGATGCAGCTTTTGTGCTTTGGGGTTTATAGAGACGTAACAAGAATCTGACTGACAATTAATTTCTGTGTAATTGTTACAGTGAGGAATGTGTGTAGTCGGTTGTCCTCAGCCATAGGCAGCAGTGGCAACGTGAGTGCTTTTATGAAATCTTAACACAAGGTGGTGCTCTCGTCCTCTGATATAAGGCCTTTTCCAACTTGATGCTGGAATAGTCTAATTTGTCAAACATTTTGTTTTTGCAGATGTAAAACAAACGGTGCCAAAAACGACAGAGTCAAATCTAAGAAGCTGTAGTGTTTTAATATAACACTGTGAGGATTCGTTAATATGGGGTGTGTAGTCATTTATAGACAGATTCATGTATCCAGAAAAGAGTAAAATGAAAGATGAAGCCTGCATTAATCTAATACATGACGTGTGTGTGTGTGTGTGTGTGTGTGTGTGTGTGTGTGTGCGTGTGTGTGTCTGCTTTTTTTACTGCTTGCTGGAGGCGTCACACCGTTTTAACCCCTGAGAACTTGGTGTCTGCGAAACCTTTTCGCTCTATAGTGGATACAACTTGAAGGATTGCAACAGATTAATCATATATTCCTGGTGCTCCGGGATGTAATGATGACATTAGCTAAACAGTACAACGCCAACGTTGCGTGAGGAGAAATAAACTGCCTTGCTTTCGCTTCCATTAGGCGGGCAGAGCTCAATATTAGGACACAGTGTGTGATCCGTCTCAGCCGGCACGGCCCTCGTTAAATCGTTTAGAAAATTGCACAGGGCCTTTTTAATGTGATTAAGGCACAAATTGAGCACCCACCTCCTCTCTTCTGCCTCTGGAAGAGGCAAATGTCAAGCGTGAGGCAAGAGATCCTGCAACTCCCTGCATCCTTGGCCCTTTCAGGTGGGAGCTGAGAGAATACCCACGTTTTGGTGTGTGTTGATCCAGTGTGTACTGTGGAGGAGATGTGTTGCCAAGTGGGTGGGGTGTGTATCTGCTGCATGTGTGGGTTTGTTATTTGTTGTTGTGGGGGGGCACACAAAGCTGAAACATCCCACAGCTACGAGTGAAGCGAACGCACATCTCCTCTCCTCTCCGCTTGCCTCGCTCTGCCCTCGGTGGTCTCCTGACCATCCCCAAGTCATTTCAATCTAAATGCAAATTTCATCAACCTCCCACTAAAAGGACTGATATTAGTATCAAAGCCAGTGTGTTACAGCTGTGTCATGTGGACGTGTCACACTCAATAGCATCTCCAGCCAGAAACCTGCCAATCTCCCTCCACTACTGAGAGCAGCTGTCGCTCTTTCTCTCTCTGCCTGCTTCTTTTTGTCGTCCCCCTCATTCCCTCACATTTGAACTTGTCTAACCGGTGTTTGAGAAACCCTCCACATCGAGCCTCTTAAGTCATCCACGTGCTACGTTCAGCCTCCCCCAAACCCTCTTGTCCTCGCGCTGCACTGAGCTGCGCACTGACTCTGCACATGCTCGCAGACCAGCCGAGGAACCAAACAGAAATGCGTTCTGCTCCCCTGTAGTCGCGTGCACACACGCTCTCCCTCTCTCTGTCCATTTCTCTTTCCCCATCCACCATTTTCCTCTCCTCTCTGTGCTGGCGGTGAGGTGAGGCGAGGTGGAGCTGGAGGATGGCAGGATGAGTAGAGAGGTCTACGGAGAGGGAGGGAGGCTGGGAGGAGACGCGGAGCGCCCCGGGGAGGCTGCGCTCCAGGGGTTGTTAACATGCAGGTTGCATATTTCTGAATTGCAGAGCATCCTTATCTCGCCGTGCTGGGTCACTGAAGCACTTCCTTTCTCACTGTGTGCGTGCCTGACTGTGCACGGTTTGTGCATCCCTGCACAAACATGCTCCAGCCTGCACGTCGGCATTCGAACATGCGTGCACGTGCCTGCATGTAAATATGTGCATACGTGTATGCAGCCATGCTGGCAACAGGAATGTAAACAGCGGTGGGGAGGGATTCTTTGCCTCTCTCTCACTCTCTCTCTCTCACTCACTTTCTCGCATTGCAGCAAGAAACACTCATCAAGCTGCAACACACATCTCACACAAACCCGCCGCAGCAGCTGAGTCTGGGCCTCCTGTTAAAACACAGACATGACACAGCGACAGCCAACAGCTTAACACTCTGCTCCCCAGCTGGCTCTGCTCAGGTGGGCCACCGAAGTCTGCCAGATGAAAGCTTGCACTGTAGGGTGTTAGGCGTTCTCCCCGCCTGCGTCGCCGCTGGCCGTTAGTATCTGGCGTCTGCTGTAAGTTAAGGATTCTGGTGTGCTTGTCCTTGAGAAGTCGGGTTCTGCTCGCAGCCTTCGTCGCTGGACTCATACATCTTCAGCATGAACTCTAAACAAGCCTGTCTCCTTAACGTCTTCGTCACGAGCCCCTGCATTCATCACAGCATGGCAGCACAACTACTGTCATGCATGCTGCTGGCGTCATTATCTAGAGCCGCGTGTCGTGCAGAGGTCAGAGTGTAGACTGCAGGTTGTGTGTGAAAGGAGGATCACGTGTGTGTGTGGCATCCGCTGAATGCTTAAGTAGTTAGAGAATGTAGGAGGAAGTAGACGCTGAATAAAGTGGTTGTGTGCTTTAGAACAAAAGGTTTTAAGGTGTTTTATTCTTCATGAAATGTGTCTGCATTTTAATTTTGACACATGCATTATTTCAGGTAATTTTTTTTATTGTCACAGATCAACGTGACACCAATCATCAGCAGGATTTAAAACAAGTGCTGCCATTTTAATTATAAGTGAATAACATTAAAACAGCTGATTTTCCAGTCCTCATATAAATCTGGGCCGCTCTGCTCAGATATGCTCTGTCTAGACTGCTGCTTTGCTTCGCTTTTGAATGATTTTTTTCTTATTGGTTGCGTATCTTCGGTCGGCGCATTTCTCTTCTGCATGGCTGACTCGTTTTTCCAGCTGGCCTGGGTGTGAGTCAGGGCTCCTGCGGTAAAACAGGAGACCATACATAGGGCACCAGGGGTTACGGTGAAGGGCTCCACATGCAAGCTGAAAAAAAACAAGTCGCAGAGTGAAGAGCGGAGCCTGAGGTCGTTCTGCTGGTGCAGAGAAGGCGAGGGAAGGTGGGCGCACCTGGGCCAGATGGCTGTTCCAGTGAGTGGCTGATTGACAGGATTAACTGGAGAGGGTGGCTTCACAGCTCTATGTGGTTGCCAGCAGGCATCAGAAAGACTGAGGTTCACCAAAGGCCTGGGTGAGTAATAAGTCATGTAGCGCTGGCTCCCTGCAGCATCTTCTTACCGGGGAGGTGGGGGATGGAGGCAAGGGAGACCCACAACTGGAAAAGGGAGGAGAGAGAGACGGATTAAGAGGTGAGGAAGGTCTCAGGCTGATTCTGCTCCTGGGTCTTGTCAGGTTTAGCTTCTCCCTCGCCCTCCTCCGAGTTTCTGACCATCCCTTCCCCCCACCACTGATGCAGCCACGGAGCTGACAGCTTGGCCCCAACAGCGCACTAACCACATTACCTGAACTCACCACAGTCATTATCCTGCGCTACACCCACTGAAGCATGAAAGTCATTCCAACTTCTCTGCTGGTGGAGGTTAGTGGGTGAGATTTCACCCCAAACACCGTGTGGTGCCCAGCAAATCCTGGATTTCTTCCTGGGAACAACAAAGTATGTTCAGGGATGTTTTCTCTCCTCTGTCCTTTTTTTTTTTTTTTTTTTCTCCATGCTTCCAGACTTTCATGTCAGATTTGATGACAAGAGACAGAAGAGTGTGTGTGTGTGGAACATTTTGGTGCATCAGAAGGCATAAACACATCAACCGAGCATTTCCTTTGCTGGAAGAAATGTTTTTTTTGTGGACTTTTATTCTCCAACTTCATCATTTAAACATGTCATAGTCTAGAAAGACTTACTTCACACATACACCTGCAAAAGAAAACTTGTTTTACTGATATGTTAATGTCGAAGCACATTAAATGCTTTCTAACATGATTTTTCTGCTTCACTGTCGGACCTAAAGTTTAATTCATATTGTACAAGTTTGCTGAAGATTGCATGTCACTGCCAAGTGTAATCTGTTCAGGACGTAGCGTTGACATAAGCCGACTGGTGCAGCTGCCCTGAACGTCTGGTTACACAAACGTTGCATCAGAAATGACCAGGAATAGGGAGAAAGGCGGAGGTGGATGGACGCGTCGCCTCCGCCTCACCAGGCGAAGAGAGCAGGCTTCCGTCATCGCAACAAAATGGGATGTTTTCATTCAACCTGTTGGTTTAAGTTGGAGGCCGCTGTTAAATCTGCCCTCCCACTGGACTGAAGGTGTACGAGCTAGATTATTCCAATCCATAGTTGAAAGAAAAGTCCTCGCAGTCGTCCGAAAGTCCAGGCTGACAATAGGTGAGGTTATTTATTCATTATTTTTGGGCTGACAATCTCTAGATTTAACTCTTCTACGTTAGGAGCCAATTACGCGGCTGGAAAAAATGACCTGGGGTAGTTTGACGTCCACGGGTGTTTGTGCTGACATTCTGCATTTCAAATGCCAGTCTGTTAATTATGCAAATGGACACTAGGTCCGGGTATAAACGCGTACAGAGGCCCGTTTGTACGTACTCGCCCTGTATATACGTGAGCTTCTTGGAGAGAACCAGTCCTCCTTTAAACATAATGTGAATGTGAAATGACCCCTGCGAATGCATCCAGCCTTCCTCTCCTGCATCCCACTCTCAGGACCTCTCTCCTCCTCCCTGTCCTATTTCCCTTATTTATTTATTTTCTGTCTTGCAGTGCAGCTCTTTGCGCAGCAATGCTATGCGACACTAGCCAGCTTTAGAGAAGGAGAGTCCACATTGTGTTAATTTTCAGCAGAAGAAGAATCCAGTATGCGATGTAATGGGTTTGATTCCAAAGCCCTGGGGCCATGTTCTGTGCTGCCGTAACGGTGGTGGGAGTCGGCAGAGATCCTACACTCATCGTCATGCTGCCTATCACGCACACAAATGCTCCTGTCCTTCTCTTGTCTGCTCTTATTCTTCTCTTTTTGTCTACGCTCTTTATCTCTATCCCTCCATTTGCCTCTCTCCGTTGATGACCAGAGGTATCCTACGCTCTGCCTCCAACTCTTCCCTGCCTCCTCTCCATGTTGATGCCTAGTTTCTAAATAAGGGGCTTTGTCCCAGCAGTTCTTGTAGTCAGGTATTTTGGAGAAGGCATCATGGGAGAATGTCAAATAGGCCCCAGGGTACGTTTCCCTCCCGTCGTTGCGCTTTTTTGTTTTCTTTAATTAAAGAACGACCTGCTGTCATAAGCCCCGCAGACGACACATCACAGGGCACGGGAGTAACAAGTCCAGTTTTATTGTTGCTGTCACACAGTCAATGACAAACGCTAGCTACTCCTTCTGAGCTGATACGTCGCTGTATCAAACCAAACATCCATCAAAGTGCAGTTTTGATATTACTGAAACATTTGACCCATACATAATGATGAGGTGCAACACTGGAGGCATAAAAAGGTGTTTAACTCGGTGGAACTGGGTGAAACGAGCAGCTGCATGCTTTATTAAGCAGTTAACAACTTTAGCCTGGTGTTGTCTTTTTGGGACTTGGAGCAGGCCTGAGCTTATTGGCGTGGACGTAAAGCTTTATGGCTCTTTGGCAACCCTGTCCATGCTTTATGACAATGGATGGACCTTTTCATTAATATCTGCACAAGTCCAGAGACCTTACGGGTCATGAGACAGACGTAATAAATGTCTTGTAGTTGAATATGGCTGCTGCCGGCTCTGCTTCTCGTGTCGTGTAGTTTTCAGGGGGATCCCACCCTCGGCAGTATGTCCCAGCAGTACTTAAGCACCTTTAATGTTGCATAACAAAAACACCCAGAACAGGCTGCTGTCCTCTGCTCGGCCCCTCTTTCCTGCGTCTGGAGCGCTGTGGGGGGGGGGACTTTCCTGGGTTCGCCCAAAAGATGAGGTAGCCTACGTTTGCAGCTCCCTCCGTCTGCCGGGGCTCCGTTTATTATTATGATCGATGGTGAGGGGAAAAGGGGAAAGCGATAGCCCTTGCCTCCTGCGCTCACCTATCCACAAACGGCAAGCAGCTCCACCAACACAACAGTGAGGTAATTACACGTCATTATAATACGCTGTTGTGCACAATAATACACACTCTCACAATAATCACAGTCCTCCACATACCAGATGGGATCCCCAGTGTCCTCAGGAGGAGGCCTTTCCATATACATTTGCTGCTGCATATTCACCTCAGCTCTCCCTCTCTACACTAATAATGGGATCTAGTTGGGATCCGGCTTGTGACTGAGCTCATGTTTGCCCTGGATCTGTCTGCATACGGTCATCTGTGCATGCTGGTCCTGTCCATCACGGCGTGTTTAGCGCTGGGTTCTCTCCGTCACTGACGGGTCGACAGATGCGGACGCTGTCGTGTCGCCACGCTAATGGAATGAAGACGCTGCACATCTGCAAATTAGGTTTTTATGTATGTGTATAAAGGCTGGTCTGAGTTCTGTTTAAACGCACGTTGATTTAGTGTTTGTAAGAGCAGCAGGTTTAAGACTTGGGGTGAGCTTTAAGGTGTGTTTCGTGCCCCTGACAGACACTCACCTGTTGTTTCTGTAACACAACGGAACAGGGAGCTGGCTGCTAAATAAAGTGTGGAAATGGTGTCACACCTTTTGGTCAGGTCACTGGACACAGACGTAGCAACGCTACTGAAGCACAGCCAGGCTGGAAGAGTTGCCCCATTTTTGTGCACAGCTACTGTCCTCATATGTGTTTCAATGAATTATGTATCTTGATAGATTCTTCACAGAAGCTGGAGGATGGGCATTTGTCCATGAGAATAAACAAGAGAAATTATACACCATGGAAGCCCATCTATAAATAGCTGCTGTGTTTCTTTGCTCTAGGATGTAGTTGCATTTTACAGAGCAGATTGTTGTTGTTTTTTCTTCTTAAGACTCTGAACTGAGAAGTAGCTGACATTTCTCAGCAGAAGGGGCTCACACCATGGAGGGGGAATGGGTGTGCGGAGGAATGGACTTACTATGAGCCGCCTGTTCAAACGGCACAGTTGATGCTGCTATACCACAGATTAAGGGTCAAATCTGATGCAGGTGTCTGAAATTCAAAAGTCATGGCGTGACACACTGGGTCCGCTAGTCCGTCTCCCCTAAAAGCCTTCACAGGAAATCAATAGCGGACTCCATAAGAATTAATCTGGGATCCGCACTACTATGATGGCAGGCGGCCAGCTGAGTGATGTGTGCGGTTCGAACGGCCCCCGCATCCTTCCCGCTTATCTGTAGGTGTCCCGATGCTCGCTCGGCTTTCTACTCCTCTCGCCTGGCTGACTTTTTTTTTTTTTTTTTTTTAATAATATCCGAGCCCTCCTCCATCTCTTCCTCCTCTTCCTCCTTCTCTTCCTCCTCCTCCCCTCCCTCTCCCCGCTAAGTTCGATGCGATCGGCTCTGGGCCCTGCCGTGAGTTCTCGGTGCGGGCGACAGCTCTGCTGAACATGGCGTCAGACGGGATGATTTTAACGAACCACGACCACCAAATCCGGGTCGGAGTCTTGACCGGTAAGCGCAGAAAAAGCCATCCGCTCCTTCAGAATCCGTGTATGTTTATGCGAACCCGTTCCCACCGGCTCTTCGCCTCAATCTTCATACATCTCGGCTGCTTTTTTTTTTTTTTTGGTTGGCGGCGGCTCTCGGTCTCTCTCTGGCTTTTTGCTGCCTCTTGAGGCTGATTAAAAGCCTCGCTTTCTCATGTTACGTTGTGCAGGTTTAGATAGTCTGTGCTTATGCTGTGGAAGCGGTACATATGAGCTCGGCATCGGTTTGTGTCTGCTCGTGTAGATTTCTTGTCGAGTCGTTTTTTTCCCCTGCTGAAGAAGAAGAGCTCAGTTTATGTGTATTGAATAATTCATGTCTCTATCTGCTTGTCAGAGCTGAAAATTACAGCTGACCGTGTGTTGAGTCGCTGCTAAAGATGCTCAGGCTATAGATTGGATTATTGACACTCAGCTGACCACAGCGATTTTTGAAGTGTTGCTCACGACAGTTGCTGAAGGTGGATGTGGTGATGGTGAGCGCATCCTTGGCCTGTTAAGAGCCTAGAAGATGTGGGGACATTTATGAAAAAAAATTCGTGTACACGTCGGATGTGGCTTGTTTTGTGAATGACAGCCCCGAACGAGCGGCTTACGTGACACATGATAGCGGGTCTGGCTCGGTTTGGTGGGACTCAACGCACTAAATCCTCCTGACATTCCTCCAAATGCAGCGCGATGACGGCGCGTCTCTCACTTACCGTTATTGGAAACGTTATGCGCTTGGATGCAATGCTCGGCTACAAAGCGGCGGAAGGTGTTAGATGTGGTCGCCGCCGGCCTTCGTTTCTTTAATTTATGTGTGTGTGTGTGATCGTCAGGCTTCATGCGAACAGGGCGAAGCGGTCGTTGTCATGATCGGGCTGTATATGGAAATCAGACGGATCTTTTTTTATATTTTTGTGGCTGGGTAAGAAAGATGGGAGGGAGGTGATGGTGGAGGGGTGGGTGCATGATAAAGGCTGTCCACAGGAATCCCCTCTCAGTCCTTTCCTCACCCCCTCCCTCCTTTCTCTCCTCGCTCTCTGTCCATCCTATGTGAGGCTGGGTCGATCAATCTTTCATGAAAGCCGTGATCTCTCTCTCTCTCTCTCTCTCTCACACACACACACACACACACACACGCACACGATATTGCTCCGTATGGAAATCCAGTACGGAGGTGGTGCTGGTAGTCTATGTATAGCGATGGAGGAATGACTGTGGACCCTGATATCTGCCAGGGGAAACCCCCACTACCAACCACACCACCCGCCGTCCCTTCTTCCTCACTTTGGGCTGGAGACGAGCGCTATCCGTGGTGCTGAATCCAGCGTCACTCACAAATCAGTGCGGTACTGACCCTGCCACGGTAAATACTGCATCAGATAGCTACACCCAGGGATGTAAAGGGGGGCAAACTCTTTTGAAGTCGCATTTCTTGCTATTTCCATCATTATTTGTGACCGCGTGTAACATGGAGGAAATTTTAAAGAAAATAGTGTCACACTAATGGGGATTTGTTGGGAAATAAACAGTTGTTTTATGTAGGTGTTAGTTTGCCTTATGTTCATCACCAGCTGGAGGTCAAAGTAGAACTACTCCTTGTGACAGATTGCCAGTTTGAGCTTGCTGTGCAGTGTTGACAATTCTCGCATACATATGCCGATGTTGAGACGCGCAGAGGCACGAGTGACAGGCTTATTTGTCTCCGTGATGTATTTGTGTGTGTATATGGAGTAGGACGGTTTGCACGGTCACTGAAACACAGCAACAAAGCAGTGCCGGAAAATTTGGAAAGAAACTGTGCAAGGTGGCTTTAAGCTGCCGTGTTTTACCTGACCCATAGCCCCTTCCAGAGCCCAATCACAGCAGGATCACTCCTGGCTGTGAAGACTGCTGCGTGATTCCCTTGTTGGGGGGAGAATAATTGTGACATGATGGATTTTGACAGCGAAAACTCTCCTGCCGTGCTGCTGTGAGGAAGCGAAGCTCTAGATATTCAGGCTGACTGGATCTTCCTTCTGATGCAGAAACTTGTCGCCACTCTTCGGTCTTACGTGAATCGTCAGCTTGTGTCATTTGTCTGCTGTGTTGTGGGGGGGCCTGTGTGAGCAGAATGCTAATGGTTCTGAAGCAATGCTCAATCTCGCTTGCTGCCAGGGTCAAAGGTCACCTGTCCACTCCTTCATTCAGTCACCAGGGAGCAGATGAGACCTTGGTTCATCCTCCTCTATCACTTAGCCCCACATCTCACTAGACAGGTGACAGAGCCCAGGGGACAGCTCTGTTTAGACCCTGGACATGGTTCAGGAGGGATATGTGTGAAACAATGCATGTATTTTGTGGAATATTTGAATAAGACTTGGGGCTTATTAGCAAATAAAGGGAGACAGGATACTTGAAACAGGATAATTGGGGTGAACTTGCTGCCACTTGTCAGAAATGTCACACTGAAAATGTGAGCTTTGATATGGAATGGATAAAAAGCAGCTCATGCTGTGCTCAACCTATTATGATGTACTTCTTTATTTGTTTTCCAGCTACCTGTGTGTGTGTGTGTGTGTGTGTGTGTGTGTGTGTGTGTGTGTGTGTGTGTGTGTGTGTGTGTGTGTGTTGTGTATTTTGATGCATGGGCGCTCAGTGCCCAGTTATTAGCTGTCGGCATTTCTTCCTGTTTAGCATGAGTTTTAATTGTGCCGTGACGCTCTCTCTCACTCTCTCTCTCTCTGCTTCTGCCTCGGGATCCGGGCACTCAGTTACATATTCACTCACTCCAGCTAAATATCTGTATGCGTGCCTGCATGTGTGTTTCTATAAGCCGAGGCACAGCTGTGAATTAAGTGTATAATAGGACAAGGACCATAGAAGGAAATTAAAGATGCACTGATCCCAGTCTCATTTGGTTTGATGGATCCTACGCATTAGCATAAACATAAACATCTGGAATTTAATATTTTGAATGTATTTTTAACTCTAAATGCATTGGTGTTGCTGAAACATAGATTTGTGTGTGTACTGTACATGTGCCCTTTGCCTGTGTGTTTATGTGACACTGCTCTTGGTCTTTGTACACGAATACTGAGCTCTGCCTGTAAAGCACAGTTTAAGAAACCCCTCTAACCCCACATACAGTTACTGTACGCATACGTCCCATGATCGCACACCGGGGGAGAACACGGAAGAGCGGAGGTCTGGCAAAGGAGAGAGAAAGCTCCCTGCGAAAGACATTCACTGGCTTTTAATCTGTGTAAAGCCCGTGTGCCTGTGCGGGGGCCATGCAGTGGTAAACAGCAGCACTTCATGCATGGGCCACGGATGTGTGGCTTGATTTACAGCCCATAGAAAGCCCCATTGATTCTGGCTGCTGAGATCGTGTGGGTTAACTCCAGCTTTTCTGAAACACATGGACACACACTCAACACTGAGCTTCCAATGACGAGCCAGGGCAGGAAAGCTTCACTCTCCAATGGATGGCACACGTTTTTCTCTTTCCTCCTTCCCTGTGCCTCTCTGGGTCCTTATGCTGCCCCTCTCTCTGGATGCCTCTTTTTTTTTTTTTTTTTTTTTAACAACTGAGACAGGCTTAGGGTTGTGTGGGCGGCTCTCCAAACTTGCATGTCTATCAGAAAGACATGAATCGACGGCAGGCAGGCTTCACAAAACAACCACATTTAGATCACTCCCTCAGTCCCTCTGCTAAGTAGAACTAATTCTGTGACTCCCTGCAGAATAGCAGGAAGCTTTCATTTTGGCTGGATTACATGTTAAATGTACAATTGTAACACTTAATTTAAATAATTTTGCTGAAATGCCGTAACATTTTTAAGTACTTGCTTTTAAGCCCATTTGGAATAACACGTTCCCAAGTTGTGCACCATTAGGACTAAACAATTTATTGAATTTATTTATTGATAAATCTTCTGTTTCCCAACTTCATTTCGTCTTTTCTTTGGTCTAGAGATCTGACACAAGAACATCCTTGGTTAGTGAACTGAAAACCTCTGTGTACCTGCTTTTTTTTTTTTTACTTCTTTACTTTCTTTGACTCTGCTCATTAGTCCTGTCAGACATAACCAACCTTTGACAAACCTTTGCTAATATATCACACCCACGCTTCAATGCTAACTTGATGAAGTCATTAGACATCACACGAACCTGTTTGGACGTGTTCGTTATTGTTTGAAGTCCCTCTAACTAAATAATTTCAGACCTGACACCGTCTGTGCTGTCTGGGTGTAAAACGTTTACAAATTTCAAAAACGTCTGAAATCAGAATTTGCCCTTTGGCCTAATCTATTCATAGGTTTTGGGGTCGGAACAGTATGTAACCTAGGGAGATAAAATGAGCTGGACTAGCCTTAAAGTTTAAAATATAAATGTTTGCAGCTTTAACTTTTTTTTTATTGTACTATTTAGTTCTCACCTCTCTTGTCTCGCTGCACATGGAGGGGAAAAAACAAAAATTGTATCTGAGGCATCTCCTCTCAGCTTCTGTCTCAGTGACCGTTTATATTGTCAAAACCCAGTGTTTGCTCAACTGGCCTTCTGTTCTCTGTAAGACACCTACTCCACTTTACATGTCCTCTGGCTGCTGAATCCTCTGGAGTCACCGCTAGCTCCCTCACCATCACCAGTTATGTCTGTGTTCCCATTAGCGTCACAACATTAGTACCGCTCCACATTTTCCACTCTGCTGATGCCGAGACAGCCAAACGTAATATCCTGAACCAGCTGACATCATGACTAGATAACAGAAACACAAAATAGACGTTAACCTCCGGTTCACTGGTGGTACGAAGATACGTGGTTTGGATGGGAATGAGAGAGCCCCAGGCATGTGTCTACCCACTAGCGTGATTTCAGTCCTCTGTCCTGCTTTGACCCAACTTTGTGTGTCTGTCTGTGGTTGAATCACTTCGTCTGCTACTAGGGTGTTCCCTCGCAACGTTATGTGGGCATCTGTTGAACAATATGCTTCTTTGAGAGGGATACACTTGGAACAGGAGACATAAACAGGAAAGAGACACGTTTATCCAGTTCATCCTCCATCCTTGGAGTATTTTTAAAATATTCATGCATTTTGTTTCTAACCTGAAGTTGATAACTGAGTGGCTGTGAAATGTTTTACTAATAGTATTCTTGGAGAAGAAGCGAGCACCTGGGTGCTGCTTTAGGCTCCACAAATCTTTGGTTTGCATGCGGTCAAAAGAGGATTTATCTATCGCATGTGTGGGGCTCATACTCACGCAGCCGTAGTTAAAACGCAGAGTGACCGTCCTCTGCCTTGTTGTTCTTCTCCCTTCCTGCATAATACACACACACACACACACACACACACAGCTGTCACGGTGGACAGCAGTAAGGCAGGCGGACCACATGACCAGAATAGACAATACGGGATCAGGGACACGAACACAGAATGAGAATTAAGTCTTTACTGCAAAGGAATTATTTTCAGCCTCGAGTACTGTGGAGCGGAGCGTGTGTTTGAGTGGGAGAGGCTGATTCTCCTCCCCTCCTTGCACACACCCCTCACTCTGCTTTCGTAGCCCATGGAAATAATCCTCCCTTACTGTAAATAGTCTTTAATAGGATGCGAGTTAGAACAAGAGGCAGACGGTATTTTGGCAGACAAGGAGCAGAATCTCCTCCGCTCTTGTAGGCTCTTGTCAACTCTCCAGAGAAGAGCTCCGCCGGGGCTGCCTGGAAAACTATTCCCAGCCTGGATGCGTAGGTGTCGAAGAGCTGGTCGGTTCCCTCTCCCTCCTGCTCTAAAGCACTGTTACAGTCTGTCATTCAGTTGAGGTGATAATTAACAACAGACTAGCACAGATTAAAAGGGAAAAAACACAGAAGGCTTGTGTTCAATATTTTGGGGTGTAGGCAAAAGAGCAAATGAGATGCTGGTGTTATTAGTGTCAGAAGAAACAGACACTGAGTCTACAGACATTTAAGCTATTTTCTATTTTTTTTTTATTCTTTGCTTGGTGCTTTGCGATAACCTGTGCAAGGAGAGAAAGAACCTGCAAAGCGATGGAGATCAAGATAGTTTTAACAGATGAGGCACTCCTGCCGTCGTCTGCCGCTGGGTCCTGGGTCCTGGGTCCCGGCTCCAGGTGTTAATTAGAGCTAGAGGGATGGAGTGGGTGAAGAATGCAGGCGGGTGAGAGAGAAGACCAAAAAAGTGATTGATTTCCACTCTGCTCCTTCCTTGTACCAGTCGTCTACCCATCGCAACTTTGTCAAACTGTTCAAATCGGCTTTAAATCTATGGTCACTTGCTGCCAAATGTATTCCACCCACTAACAGGAGCCATGAGGAAGAGATAATCTGTTACCTCACCTGTCAGTCATCACAATAGCAAGGTCAATATACTGTACCCGGCTTTATCAGACTGGTATAAAGAGACTCCCAGCATGCATTTCAGCAGTTTAACGTTGCTGCAAACATTTCAGAAGGAAACAATAAAAACGTGTACTTTCTGTTTATGTATTTGTTTCCTATTTGACTCCGAGTACACTTTACTTTATATGCCTGACAAGGATCAACTCTGATTCTTGACACAGATGTTGAACACATCTACAGCATGGTGACAAAACATCTGGATTGTTGCCGTTATTGATTGACACATTAACATGTGTTAATCATCCCATTTTCTTAAACCTTAGCTGTTGTGTTTTATGTGCAAAAACACTTTTTTTTAACAATTCTGAGTAAGTTCAAGTTCAAGAATAGAAAACAGTTGTCTTCTGTAGTTCTGAATGTCAGGTTTCCTAAAATGCTCAAATGATATAGCTTGAATATTCTTGGTTTTAGCTTGGAGAATAAATATTTTTATTACAAAGCCAACTCCACAAATTCAGGGCATGGAGATCCAGGGACGTACCACAGAGTTAAACAAAGCTGCTGCTGAGTTGCTTTTGGAAAGTATAAAATCCCATTGTTAGAAAAAGTATAAGATTATAAGATAAGATAAGATTTTGCAGCTTTGATAGTAACTAACCATTTAAATTTGTATCCACCTTTGGTAAGTGCCTCAATGACGTTTAAGGCCAAACTCTGTAATACTTGTATTATATAAACAACATGCTCAGTCGAATATTAGCTATAATAGACTGTAAAGCTTTGACACAATCGGTTCAAAAGTATCAGCCACAACTTGGATCAATGAGGCTCCGTGGGCCACACAGCAGCAGGTCCTTCCTCTGCCGGGGAGCTGTGCTGCTGAGATCATCTACCGTATGTAGTACAAAAGCCATTAAATGTGCCTCGCTGCAAGAACAGACAGGGAACTTCATTTGTGTCAACATCACTCAGGTTTTCACTATTTCGACATTGTGTTGTTGTTTGCCAAACGGAGTGATGTCGTTTGAAGAGGCTTGAAGTGGAAAACGCAGTGGCGACACAGAGGAAACCCGGCAAGTCGTAGTGAGGTTCTGACGAGTAAATGAATGGCGCAAAAGACGTCGGGGTAAAAGTTACTGGATGCAGGTTGGGCATGGCTCACCGCGTGATGGGTCAGCGTTTGTGACGAGGTGGAGATGCTCCTTCTGTGACTTCTGGCTGTCGCTCTTGGCAGTGGCCCTGCTGCCTCTTGACACGCTAGCAGGGTGTCCGTCGCCTT
Organism: Macropodus opercularis; assembly: GCA_030770545.1. Lineage (NCBI taxonomy): Eukaryota > Metazoa > Chordata > Actinopteri > Anabantiformes > Osphronemidae > Macropodus > Macropodus opercularis. Next base: position 3,767,709 of record CM061112.1, read on the forward strand.
GGCACCCGCTCACACCTTGTCCTTCTCCCAGCCAGATTGGTGTGTGTGTCTGTGGTTCTGCTTCTGGGGACCTCTGTTGTCTGAACCGGACAAAAATATGTTTATTTTTGAGAGAGACGTTTTGGAAAAATGCTCCACAATTGTGATGGTTATTATTCACAAAGCCTTTCCCTGCGGTATTTACAGTTTCTATGGTGCAAATGCATTTATAATTGACAGTAACTTGCTCCATGATTTATATTGCCATAAACTTTCCTAATCAATTCCATTTTAATGATAATTGAGTTAACCTGAGATTTAGGGGTAAATATAACTGCTTCGCTCTCTTGCTTGCCGTCATATTATTCAAATTGTCTCGTTTTTTTCAGTCTCACTCTCACTTTTCTCACTCTCCTTTCCTCTCCTGTCTGCATGCTCTTGGCTCCCTCCATCTCCCTGGCGAAGCGAGGGCGCGAGCGGTACGAGGGGAGCATGTACGTGTGAATAATGGAGGAGGCCAGCTTCTCCTTAACGAGGAGAGTCTGATGGCCGACCGCAGGCATTCAAGGTGTTCTCCCATTCTCCTTCTCCATTATTCACGTTCATACCGTTCCCGTTTCTGCCACAAAGCCCTTTCAGATCATGGCACCTGGGGATCAAAAGTTAATAGACACCCACACACACTCTCCAGCCACAAACACCTCAGTCAAACACACAAAAACCAGCTTGACTGACATGACTTGGCTCGACTCGACAGCTTTGTTGTCCTTTTGCATTTTTTATGGCGTGTTTATAGGCTACAACAGCTAAAACCGGTATATTTCAATCCCCGCACATGACGGCTGCAACCTGTTGTTAAATTAGCCTCAGTACAAGTGTCTGTACTACAGCATGAGCGTGGTAAACTATAATAATGTGGCCTTTTAAAAATGTGAATTTGTAACGAGCTCCAGTGCATCAATTCCTTCAGGGTGTTTCCTCTTGGTTGCCGCCGTAATGTCATGTCATGCACAGTATGTGCGTGTCTCAGTGGGAAGTGATGAAATGTGTAAAAACAGGCAAGTGGAGCTCTCTGTTAGGCAGCCCCTCACCCAGCCCTCCACTCCAGGCCTCTCCTCTCACTCCACGGACGGACGGTGTTGATGTGGTGGTGCGTTAGAGTTGAGACGAGCAGAAACTCCAACATGAGCCTCAGCTACTGTAGCATTAGCTCTGGGACAGACACGCTTCCAGCTGCATGTGTGTGTGTGTGTGTGTGTGTGTGTGCATGTGAGCTCCGACAGTGGGATGCTGCACTGTAATTGCTGACACCGTCCAGAGAATTGAATGTAATGAAGGTAGCTGCTTCATTAGTACAGCCGGGCCTTGGGCGCTTCCTCTGTGTGTGTGTGTGTGTGTGTGTGTGTGTGTGTGTGTGTGTGTGTGTGTGTGTGTGTGTGTGTGTGTGTGTGTGTGTGTGTGTGTGTGTGTGTGTGTGTGTGCGTGTGTGTGTGAACGCTACATCCTGGGAAATAAAGGCGAGTTGCGTTGATCCGTGCACATGTACACGCACGAGCGTCCACACGTGAATTACCACCCACACACGTTAACGGGCGCGTCAACAAGCATGTGCAGCTTTAATCCAGGAACTAATTTCCTACTTTAAGAAAACGACAGTGTTGCGCCTCAAAATTGTAGCCGATAGCTCGAGCAAGGTTTTGAGCTGTAGAGATCTGGGCAACAACTGGGCAGAAGGCTGGTATGTAAGCATCAAGAGCAGCTAGAACAGCACAGAGACTTATCTTAGTGTTCACTTCATTTCTTGGAAAATGTGTAGAATATTAGTTATTGCAGCTTTAAAGGCCCTCTGGGTTAAGTGGTTGTGATAAATATAGTTTAAGCCAAGAAGAATAAAATCAGTCATGTGGGTCTGATTCATTCATCGGTTAGTTGGCAACCAGCTGCTGGGCTCACATTGATTAAGCCATTTTAACATTTCTCCTGATGTTGTCATCACGGAGAAGGTTGTGCTCGATTCCTGTGTCCTTGTTGACCTTTGTTTTGGACCTTGTTGAAGAGTGGGACTTACCTGCCGAAGCACAGTGTGGGTGCTGCAGAGATCTCCTTCGCTGTGTTCCACTGACTTCACGTTGATTGACGGTGTGCTCAAGCCGATCAGGCTTTTGTTTGGTCGTTTCAGAACCGTAGCTGGCATGAAATGGGATTTGTGGGCAGAGAGCGAAGGCTGGTCATGAGGAGGGCAGCCGGTGGACCGGAGGATGATGAGGTTGCCATCTTGGCCACATGGGAACCGTGTGGGGATGCAGTTTAGATTAACTTTCCACTTAGTGAACATTGTCACTTACAATATGGTTGAGTCTCCTGCTCCAGAAATCGTCTTGACAGCTGCACCTCTTGAGAAGCATTTGTCCCAGACGTGTTGGGGATGTGCATTTGCTTTTCCCGTCAAATGACTCCAGTCGCCTTGAGTGTGACCCTTAACTTTGATCCGGCCGTGATTGGACAACTGCGGGTCTAACCTTGACTTGTCCTCAACCTGTAAGACTGATTGCAGTTCCCTCTGACCTCTGTTTATCCCTCCCTCTGCCTTTGATCCTTGCTTGACTCTTTCCCCTGAGTGAGAGATCACAGAAGAGCAGGGAGAACATTAAGCTTCCTAAATGAAGACCAATCAATACCTGATCTGATTAGGCCTCAGCACATATGTTTTACTACAAGCACTAAAAGCCAACAGATAAAGAGCCTCCTTTCGCGATTGCTAATGTTAGCCAATAGCTATGCACTCGAGAGCCCGATCGCTTTCCAGCGCTTCTATCTTTAGTCATATCGACTGCAGTGAAATGAGTGAGCGGAGTGTTTTTCCATGCAGATTCACACAACGCGTCCAAGGCGGTTTGTAAGGATGAAGGAAGATGTGGAGGCAGAGAGGGAGAGGAGACAGGCTTCTAACAGACATTTCCATTGAAAGCAATAGAGCTGCTCTGTGGCTCAGTTTGGCTTCCAACAGGAGAGCGGTACCTGGATAACGGAGCTATGCCAGTCTCTACTAGATTCATTTATTCATATTTTTGTGAGCCTGTGCTAGATTAGCCATGTTGAATTTGATAAACCGATACCATCTATATCATAAATAATATTCCCACCCGTACAACAGTGGATGAAGTGCTGCGTTCATGCGTTGAGCATGACGCAGTGCTCGCCCAGTCCGTGCGCGTGTGTAAACAGCTGTTGGAAATGCCACAGAGAGCTGCTTCGCCGTGGGCCCTCTGGCATTGAAATGTCATGCAACATGGAGGCAAAGGCGGCGACACCTCACCCGCCCACAGCCGCCCAACCTTCGCGCGCTGGATACGCACACCTCTCCCGCCTGGCTGTATGATAATGTCACGCCAAGGCGCAGACACATTCATCACGCCTATCGTCATTAGAAACAAGTCTCATTATACTCGAGGCCGGTGATTTATGATTAATATTCACAAGGGGTGTGGAGGATCAACAACTCCCTCCAATCCATTGATTTCGCTGAACAAGAAAAACGGAGAAGGCGAAGACGATGGGGGTGATGTTGAGCGGCGTAGGTTTGTATCTATGCATGTGGGCGGGTGCTGGAGCTGCAGGGGCATTCCGGTCACTGCATGGGAAATGAGATGGAGGAGAAGGAAATCCACAAGAGGAGTGCAGGGTGCCATGTTCAAGGTCCCTGTATTCCCCGGCGCTGTAAATTGTCTCTGGTTCTTTTCTCAGTGGCTTCATTAGTAAGTGTCTTTTCAATATTTATGGCTGTGTTAATAAAACATCAATACGCAGGGCCTTGGTGGAGAGCTGCCTGCTGTAGGGCGCTGCAGTCACAGGCTGGTTAAGAGTCCAGGTGCAATGTTTTTGGACATGCAACGGGTAGATGCAGCTGTTTGGATTTTGTTTTGCTGTAGTATTGGTTTCTGATATATATTGTTTAGCTTTGAATTGGGTTCAGCTGGTCCTGTTTTGTTTATTTGAGTTAAATGTGATATTAGGAGGCGTGTAGAGCTCAGCATAAACACACATCACTGCAGGTAATGATTGAATTCGCCATCAGGTCTAATGGCGACTTTTCCAATCAATCACTTGTGTCAAACCTCGTTCGCAGAGCCCAAGGTGATGTCTGTGTTTGTGTGTGTTATGCAACATGCGGCTTCTGTCACTCAAGTGGCCGTGAGCGCATCAAACTGTACTGGACCGTTCCAGGTGTGAGCAGGCCTGAAAGCCACTCTGAACAATGCCTTGTTGAGATAAGGAGAATATTGTGTCTTTGCATTATACGCGTCGATGTGATCAGATGTCATTACCAAGATAACTTACCAATACAAAGGCATAATTAATTCTGTGAGCCAAAGCAAACTCTGCTGTATATAGTTCCACCATTAGCTTTCGGCTCCCTCTTCACACTTGGGTCCAGACTCTCTCTGGCGAGTGGCTGCAGGGGTGTTTCTGTAACTTGCTCCTGCATTCATTTGAAATTAGAGCGTGTGCTTCAGTCTGATCCTCCAGTTTCATGAGTGCGACTCTTCAGCTGCTTTCTCTTGCTTCTCCTTCCTTTTCTTCCCGCTTGTACTTTTATCTGCATCTCCTGTATATTATTTATTGCCCTGCATTACTCTTCACTTGCCCCCCCCCCCCTTGCCCCCCCCACACCATCTCCCTATCTTACCGTTTTACCTGATTACTCTCTTTCCCATCCAGTTATCTCCTCTTTGCTTTCAGACTATTCCCACTGATGCTCTCGTCTCTCACTCGTATTCTCTCCTTCTTCCTTCTCCTCTGGTGCAGTGTGAGCTGCTCATTTAATTCTGCCAGGGTTAGGCTCCAGCTCACCCTCCCTTAACTCCTCATGTCCATCGTACTACCAGCCCTCCTCCTTTATCCGTTTGGCGCTAGCTCACCTCTCTAGAGAACAGGGAGGGGTTGAGATGGGAAAGCCGGGGCCAGAGAAGGGCCTTGTCTGCTTGCCTGGAACACAGCTGGAACGGTCACCTCTTTCTCTGCACATCTGGTGCGTAGGGGGACTGGGCCATGTTGTGCTGTGTTGTTTTGTCCTTGGCTCAGCATGGTTGCTGGATTTTGTCCTGGCTATGCTGCAGTGGGTTCGGATTCAAGAGGTGGATATGCCCAGCGCTGTGCCCACATGAATGAGCCAGGCTGTAGTAAGCGATGGTTATTAAGCCAATAGAGTAATTATTAGCTGCAGTGTTAGCGTGGGCCACTGTGTGTGTGTGTTTTCATCCATGTTCTTCAGTAGCTGGCTCGGCAGTAGCAGGTGGAGTGTCACACTCTTGCATTATGTAACTCCACCCCAATTTAGATCTGATTTCAAATAAATGGATCTCAAGCTGCTGGTTGGCTCCTTTCCCCGCGGATATAAATAGCGTTTTCAAATCTTATCTAGAAACAGCGTTGTAGAGGCGAGATGCTTTGAAAAGCAGCCCGACGATTAGTATCCCATTGTTCCGCTCCACACCCCCTCCATTCTCCCGGCTGCTTACAGTAAGCCTGAGGATCTGTGTGTATGTGGCTGAGCGTGGAGCTCTGCACATGCAAACGCATTAATCTGCATCACAGTGTGATTGAGATAGCAGCTAATGGTAAAATGACATGTGCGTGGTGTCGTGGGTTTGAGAGGAAGTGTGTGTGTGTGTGTGTTGCTGCTGGGTGTGTCTTTGATGATGAATGCTGCTTGTGCTGCTTACCCCACTGCTCTTCTTAGAATTAACAAGGTTGCTAAGATACAGCGGGTTTATATTAGATTAGGTTATCTGCTGTTATTGCTGTTACTATATTTTACCCAGCAGCGTGAAGCCCTTATTAATTTGTAGATTTACCATAGAATGAGGATGCAGGTATTCGTGCATCGCTGCCTTTTCTGGCAGTGGTAGTACTGAAAGCCCTCCAGCCTCTACTCGCCATTAAGCCCATTTAATCTGAGGCCTGGGGTCCTGTGTTTCCATTTGACTGATAACAAACCAGTAAAACCGGAGACAGGAGGCTGTGAGATCACCTTGGTTGGGTTTTACTGCTGTGGAGAGGTGTTGTCCCACCCACCAGCAGATGTCAGCCCAATCCCGTGTTCGACCTCCATCGTAGCTTCTTCTGGGCCTGAGGGACATGGGCACCAACGTTACTCTAAACGAAACAGGTGTCCAGCAGGACGCTCAGAGGCTGAAGGTGAAGGTGAAGGTGAGGTCGGCCACTCTTCTACCGGTGCACATCTATTAATACAAATACGCAGAACCATCATTAGAAACTTCAGACACAGGTTTGCAGCAGTTTTGTCAAACTGTGGATGCATAGAGTGTGTGTGTGTAACATTCTTCTACATACAGCGTGAGCATATGTGCACACACGCACATGTCAGCAGTGTTTTGACTGAGTGTGGATGAGAGGACCTGTTCTGAGGGAAAACCCTGTTAGCGCTGGAACCCAGGGAGATAATGAGTGCTGACTGCTTTATGTCCTGGAAATGATTGAGTGGAACGTAGCTTATGAATGCCCTCGGCTCGTGGCCGACAGACTGACAGCACTTATCCTGCCGGCGAGACGAGGTAGAATACAGGCCTGCATTCCTAACGTTGCCTGATACGTTGCGTTTCCACGGGCGCTGGGCTCGTTCGTCCTGCGTCTGTTCTTTATTATTAGCAGCGTTTCCTTTTACCTTCTCTGTGGGCTCTTGATGTCTCCCCCTGTGTCCTGATCTCCGCTGCTCTGCTACTGCTTCGCGCTGAACCGTCAAAGAGCACGTGCGAGTCTGCGTTTGTGTGCACACGTGTAAGCGTTGGCGTCGAGTGTCGTGCGTTCTGAGGCACAGGCCTCCTGCTCCCCTCTCATGTCTGTAGCCTGGGGACGGAAAATGGAAAATGATAAGAGGGTTGAGATACGGAATAAATGCAGAGTGGAGGCAGAATAAACAACATTTAAGAGACATTTTAGAAAGATGCACTGTCTTCGTAACTGACATGGTCTCGGGCTGCCTGTCCAGTCATGTAGGCACAGGTCACTGCATTGAGTCTGTCCTTACCTTCCAGTACCTAAATGAAGTCAGACCCAGCTGCTGACGTACCTGGAGGGAGGTGCATGGCTTTGGCTTTGAAGGTGGGACGGAGCTACGTCATAAACTTCCTCTGTCACACTTCCTCCTCCGTCACTCATCCTCCTCCCTCCCTCTCCTCTCCTGTCTCCAACTCTTGCACAGGATCACATTAATATTCCTTTGAAGCCTGATTCAGCTGCAGCCAGATCTCCTCCTCCCTCTATTCTCCTCTCACTCCTTCTCTCTCACTTTTCATTCTGCCTTTTCTCACTGCACACATGCTTCCCTTTTTTTTTTTTTTTTTTTGCTTTCCAGTGCTATTGTTTTCCAACGAGGAATCACTTTCCCACCATCTCTACAAGCTGCTGCCGCAGGGAGGGGGTGGTTTTATTACCTTTAGTCAGGAGTTCCCCTCGTTGCACACAGACAGACGTGCACACAGACACACACATTGGGGTAGTGGGTACCGGTGCCTTTGACAGAGTGTGTTGATTGGTTCAGAATGGTTGCTGCCTCTTGTAGGAGAGTGGAACGGCTATTTTTAGATCAAGGGGTAGCTGGGAGAGAGAGACTGAGGAGAGCTGTGTGTGTTTGTAAGGAATACTGCAGTCTTGAAGGAAGTTCCCCCTTCGCGTGCTCAAACACACGCATGCACTTATGCAGCAGTGCCCTTATAAAGCCAGTGTGGTGTCTCTTCCATGTGCTTCCTTCCTGAACCGTTTTTCTCGCTCCATCTCACCCTCCCTCCCTCCTGCAGTCTTTCTCCCTCTCTTTCCGAGCTGGCTTGGTGTGCAAATGTCAGCACTCTCCCATTTATTTGCCAGAGCAACATCCTGCACCCTCTGTTTACTTCTGTCTCCACCGCGCTGCCATCGGCACGGCATTCTCCTCTTTCTAAAATCCTTCCTATGTCGTTTTCATCCATTCTTCTCATCCATCGAGTTCCTGTTACATTCCTTTCCTTCCCCTTTGCCTTTCCTCTTGCTTCACCCTTCCACTCTCCCAGTCCCTCCACCCCTCTCGTTCATGGATCATGGCACTTCATTAGAGTAGCATCATGACATTTCCAGTCTTGTCCACAACTAGCACATCTAGTTTTTTTGGCTAGGATCCACTGCACCACCACCATCACTCGCCCTCTGGTGATTTGCTTTGCATCTATTTTAAGACACTAGCGTGTCCATTCATGTTCGGCCCCATCCCATCACAAAACACCTTCTTCCTCTCTCCGTCTCTTCTCGCTTTGCTTCTATTTTCCACCTCCTGTCTTTCTCCCTTTCTCATTCTACCTGTCACTCTATCCGCCTGTGATCAACCATGATGACTCATGTGGCTCACACCTGCTCTGCAGTTGATGCGGCCGTGGTTTGGAGGCCATGAGCGTGTGGCCTCATATAGACTTGTGTTCTGTATTCTAGAATAATCTGCGAGCTATTTGGATTTACCACTATGATGCATTATTTGTGTGGAGACTCTATACTTAATTTTAGATTGCCTATGTATTTGAGTGCTCACGTAATTTTCTCTGTCTCCTTCCATCCAGTGAGTGACAGCTGTTTTCGCAATCTCGCAGAGGACCGAAGTGGCGTCAACCTCAAAGATCTCGTCCACGATCCCTCCCTGTGAGTACTGCTGATTTGAAAACATTCGCTAACACCGAACGTACGATCCCACAAGTGTTTACCCTAAAGTCTTGACTTCCCTTAAATCTAAAAGGGACACCGAAGCTCACAGCATGTGAGCGTCTGCCTTCTTTTGTTGAAAGAGTGTAACTAAGACACTAAAAATATCTCTTCAACTCACTATGTCAGGCTCAGAGAAATTCCCAGCATGCATGGCAACCACAAAAGTCTGCTTAGGGAAAACTGTTGGCAGCTGAAGGAGTCATCATTCGTTCAAAGAGTCTAAAGGACGTCAAATCCACAATTGTTTCCGTTAACAAGGATGTGGTCATTGAGAAAGGAGCAGGAGGAAACAATCATCTCCATCATAATAAAGCACTAAGTGTGTGTCTGAACAGATATATGAAAATGTTGTGTGTACGTTCCACAGCAGTGGTGGTCGTTTGTGTCAGATTTGGTGCCTTTAGGGACTTTCGCTTTGATCAATTGCAGTGTTTAGACACATTTCAGCAGACGTCCGATCTAACCCTTCATGCAGACACTGAGTCACTGGAATTAGTCTGCTCTGCTAGTCAGTATCTCTGGAGTGTCACCAGTAACCCACCGTGGGACTGGACTGATTCATGCTTGTCGTGTCCTTTACAGTGCGTTTATTTTGAGGCTGATGCGCGTCTGTGTGTGTGTGACACAGACGTCATCCGTTCAGGCATCATCACGGACAAAGTAGCACATTAAAGTACACAGCTCTCACACATCACTTCATATGCAGTATGTGCAATTTCAAGATTTCTTTCCTAATGGAGCCATGTTAACTAAACGTATTTACACTGAGGTAACATGATGCTACATTTTTCAGAATCTAAGAAAAGCTCAGATTTGCATATTTTTGGTACAATAGAATAATACCTGGGCATCGTTAGCAGCTCTGTGTTTCGTGCCAGCTCAGCTCACAAGTGAAACAGCGATCTGTTGAGCATTTTAACTGGACAATGTGACGGGCGGCTGGTGCTGGCGTCCGTGTCCGCGCCGACATGTTACACGGACGGCAGCCGATGCAGACAGGCTCCAGCTGACCTCCTCTGGGCTGAGAGCCTCCGTGCCGTGTTAATCCACGCCACACCACAAGCCGGAACGCTGTGTCCTCAATGTGCCACTGTTGCTGTGACAGAGACGCATAGACACAGAGAGGGATGGGGGGGACTCCACAGCCACAGCAGGGGCACTGAACATAAACTATAATCACCGCATCGCCCAGACCCGCGCGCGCACACGCTGCCATGTGCAATCAGTCAGCCTGCACAGTTTGCCGTTCTGGAGCATTCAGAGGTGCAGGTGGAGAGATGCTCAGACTCAAGGACGCACAGATGAGGTGAACGTGAGGCTGTTCTTGTCTGGGCGTGTGTTAGTGGGGTCGGAAAGGCCTCCGCAGGTGTAAAGCTCTACTTCACTCCTCGTTTTCCCGATACAACAAGCTTCCGTTCTCATAGGAAGCTTCCGAAACCTACTAGGTGTGTTCTGCCAAGCACCGAACGGCACACGGGCAAAGGTTTTAAAGTGTGAAAGGAGTGAAAGCAGGACACGGCGGCGCTGGTGTCCCGCTTTATTTAGTAAATAAAAGTACTTGTTGGGTGGAGCAGGCTGCATATTTGAGTGCACGTGTGTTGTTTCATGCTTGTGAGTGCAATCATGGGACCAGAACCCCTCACCGAGCACTCAGAGCTGTCATCACGGTGGGGTTTTTAAGGGATGGGTTACTTCCCTCCTCCACCATCCATCCATCCTTCTTTCCCTTTATCAGCTAACATGTTGAGAGGTCACCCCTTGAGAGCTTTCTTACATATGGACGAAGCAACAACTCGGGCCGTAATGGGCTCGACTCGGTGCTGCTGGTGAGAGTGGGGAGATGTGGCCGAGGCTTTCGTGTCCTCCTCGGATGGAGTGTTTGTGTAAGACAGCGAGAGAAAGGAGGAGTGAGTGAGTCTGAGTGCCCTGTACAAAGAGCTTGTAATATTAATGAAATCGCCCTGGCAGATGGGTCTCATCTCGGAAGTGTCCCACAACCACTGAGATTTGCAGCTGGCACACATGCGCACACATGCTGCAGTGTCTCCTCTCTTGCGAAGTGTGTGATTGTCTGTCCTTCCTTTTTTCTCGCTCTTCTCCCTCCCGGCCTCTCTCTCGTCCTCTCATTCTCTCTTCATCCTCTGCTCTGTGCTCGTCTTTTATTCATAAAAAGAACTGGCTTATGCATCCAGGCTTTCAGGCCAAAACTACAGCCGTACTCTCGCCTCACCTTCCTCCACTTTCCCCGCTCCATTTCCTTGCATTTCTTCTTCCACACATATGAAGAGATGTCCCCACCTCAAGCAAAATGTTTATTCCAGGCTCACCACCTCTGGCCTGCACTTTGAAAAAAAGATCTCTTCATGTTGTAACCCCTGCTCTCGAAAGGGACCCAGATGTGAGATTTAAACGGTGCCGGACCTTTGCCTTCTAACCGGTTTCCCTCAGTCCAACCCGAACCTACAGCCTAGTGTCCTGTGAGCAAAGCAGCCAGTCACACTGAAACTCTCTGCTACACACAGATCGGTCTCTCTTCAGGGTTTTCCAATTCTCTGCTGGTTGTTTAGCATCTTAACCGTAACCTTAGAGAAAGGTTAAGATTCCAATATGCTTATTACTGAGGACACAATGAGAGGTGGAGGTACCTAGTAAAGTGTCCAGTGAGTTTATGTAGGGAAATAGTGTATTTACAGATGATTGATTGCGATTAATAAGCATGTGATTTACCTACAATTACAAATTCCCACAAAAATGGTGATGGTGTTATGTACTGATCAATAATAACAATAACAATAATAATAATTTTTCAGACAGTAGGGGTTGCCTAGGAAACGATGGGAAGGAACCCTACTTATTTATGTTGAGCATATTTTCATTTGGGCTGAAATAGTGACACATTTAAAAAAAATAAGAGTTACCAGGAGAGGAGGGAGAGGTGATGTGTCCTGACAGCTCCTTTACTCTCCCGAGGTGTAATACAGGCACCAAGACACGTAAACGTGCAGGCGCACATGCATGAGCAGATATAAGCACGCAGTCACAGATGCGTACAGAGATGCCAAGACGCCGCTCACCGAGCTCAACGAGTGCGTGAATGCACAAGTTAGTAAACCACAGACATGTGCTTTGTTCTACGCTTGGAGCCTAATATTTTTGCATGACATTTCCATGCTGCACAATTTACTCTAAACGCCGTGTGAAGCGTTCCAGTCTCCATGAGCAGAAAAGTGGAATAATAGCAGAGGTTTAAATGCTCGTGGAGTCTGCCGCGCGGTATCCGGGTGTTTAAGTGGCTGACGCAGAGGGGAAACATGGTGCACTGGTCTCCCCAAAATAGCACAAAGGTTACATAAGAAGTGTCTGAGAAGAGCCTTCACCTTGAGTCCGGGGTTGATTTAGTTTTTTCTTGCGTGTCATACCCAGACTGACCACAGGAGGTCGCCCCACAGCAGCAGCTGAGTGGGCCACTCTGGAAAATCCTTTCCAGAGGGGACGTTCAAGGGCAGGCTCCCTCTCTAGTTTTTTGCTGTACTTTATTCACAAGGCAAGACAGAGCAGAGGATGCGTTCTCCTCCCCGTCGATACTATGGCTGCAAGTTCAGAGAGGGGTTGTTGTTTTTTTTAATCTAATGGTTGACGCTGTGTGACGCGGTGACTTTCTTCTCTCAGGTTGGGAGGTATGATCGCGGCCTACAAGATAGTGCCAGATGAGATAGATGAAATCAAGGTAAGCAATCAATCTGTTTTAGTTTAATGTTACTTATATGCTTTGGTAATCGTGTGTGTGTGTGTGTGTGTGTGTGTGTGTGTGTGTGTGTGTATATATCAACAGGAGACTCTTGTGGATTGGTGCGATGAGAAGGAACTCAACCTCATCCTAACCACTGGAGGCACAGGCTTCGCCCCAAGAGACGTCACACCAGAGGTACGTTATTCATCAAAAAGAAAATATTATACATGGATGTTTTTAAGGCCTGTTTTGTTTACACAATACAATACGTGATGATAACTGGTGTCTGGACGTGAAATCCCTCCTGCTGCCGTCGCTCTTCGTGCAGCCTGGTTACGTTATGTGTGTAATTAGCCCCATGGTCACATGGGGAATAAAGAGGCAGAAGTTAGATCCTTAATGATTCACTTAAAAAATGTGATCATGTGAATAATGTGTTGCAGGCGGCAAAAGAAAACGCTGTGCAGTTGCAGATAATCCACACGTGAATTCACCTTGTATTCAGGATTTCAGCATATGAGACTTGAGCTGCTCAGTGTTTTGAAGTACAAATCTTCCGCCTGTTGTAATGTGTATAAACGCTGCACTTACGCTAAATACTCAACCAACCTCACACACACACACACACACACACGGTTTGGCAGGAGATGAGCTGTGGGTCTCAGCAGTATCATTAGTCCTCATCAATCATGGCAGACAGCTGCAGCCTTCCAGGAAGGAACGACACGTGCTCGCTGTAATCACTGATAATACCTCTCTCAGATTCAACAACAGTGTGTGTTTGAAGGCTTTCACAAGACGTGAGAGTGTTTTGCTTTAGATCAAGACCTAACATTTGTATCTTTAATCGAGAGGTTCTTGGAAAAATAACTGTCGTCAACTGCTTTGTTTTTACTGCATGTCGTCGGACATTTTACTACGTGTCCTGTAACAAATGTATAATTTAAGTCTTTTGAAAGATGAAAAGTCTTCATGTGTCTCCGTCACGCTTTGAAATCGGTATGTTTTGAACATTCAGAGGTTCAGAGCCAAGGTTCCTGTGTTGGTGATGGTTGAAATCTTTGACTTCTGAGCCTTACACATCTCAAATTCTACCTTAAGGAGCTTTCAGTACGTTTAATTGTGATTTTACTTATTTATTTTCATGGTCTATTCTGTAAACTCTGCCGATCTCACACATTTAACAGGCCTCTCCCTCTTTTCCCACATCAGTTTTCTTCTGCACTCACCTGAAAGTGAGATCCACCTGAACAAATCCGACTTCCTTTTATCCAATCAGTGACTCCATATAAAGTAAACCCGCCCTCCCCCTTGTTTCCATCTCACCCCTCTTCAGTTCCATGCGTCTTCATCTCGCCTTCCCTCCCTCCATCCCTCTCTTCCCCTGAGTCCAAGCCCACGATGCTCATGAGCGGCTCTTCCCCTTTGAAGTCTTTTCTTCTCCTCTCTCCCTCACTAATGGTGCGTTTGATGTGTCACTCAACTCAAGGGCGCCCAACATACGCGGCTGAAAGCGAGGGCGCGATCTTCTCCGCTACCTGTCAGGAGCGCGGCACATCAGCGCACCTCTGATACTGAGACGGACAACACCAGCACCCCACTACAGTGTTTGGGTGGTGTTGTTTGTGTGTAGTGAAATCCCACAAGGCCAAAGTATATTTTGCACAAAATATGATAAAGAACCAGTATTTCCACAAAACCTCAGGCTGTTGGACCAACTTATTCAACATTAAAGTGTTTAATACTTCAGACTGACCTAGAAAAAGTTACATTGCGTTCACACTCGTATGCGTTTTGCTTCAGTAGTTGACAGCGTTGTTACCCCTGGACCAGGTTTTGATTTAAAGGCCTTTTCTAATGTTGTCTATCAAACATTCCCATAGTTACATTTGACTGCAATCACAGTTAGCTCCGTTACTCCTCACCTCCTCCCTTCTCTCCAGGCCACTAAGGAGGTGATAGAGCGCGAGGCTCCGGGGATGTCGCTGGCGATGCTGATGGGATCCCTCAACGTCACACCACTGGGCATGCTCTCCAGGTTAGACGCTCACCCTCCGGTTCTATCGCAACATACAGACGAGTCGCAGCTGCATTTGAAAATGGAGGCTCAAGTTGCGTTTTGTAATGCCCCTGTTATTGTGTCCTCCTGCATTCAAACGCTGCTCTGTGCTTGTGTTACAGACCAGTGTGTGGCATTCGAGGGAAGACACTCATCATTAACTTACCAGGAAGCAAGAAAGGCTCCCAGGTAGGATGTTACAACACTGTGGTTGAGCTGTGGATGTCAGAGATTACAGTAAATGCATGAAGTGTTTCTGGGTTTTTGTGTGTGTACTAAGGCCAGTTTGTGCATATGTGTGTCCACCCATTGTCTGTCTCCCCCCCCCCACCTCCATCTGTCTCCCGCCCTGCTGCTCTGACCTGCACATCTGTCTCTGTCTCGTTACGCACCCGCTTCCCGTCATCGATTTTAGTATTTCTTTTAATCAATTACGCCACCTCGCTTCCATCTGCTGCCATATTAGCCTCTCCCTCATCAAGCCCCATTTGAAGTTAACGGCACAAGCAGCGCGTTGTAGGCCTCTATTATGATGACCCCCTGTCATAAAGATAACAAGGGTGTCCAGCTGAGCCTGCCAGACGAGTCGCGTCCATGAGTGCTGCAGATAGAATACGATCACATTTTATTGGGTTACTTCAGCATAAATATGTAATGTTGGAGTTTTGTTCCCTATGAAAAGTTGAGTCGGAGATTTTATCAAACTTTCTTCACAACCATAGGAGATGATGAACATTTTCACAGCTGTCGTAATAAAAACTGGCCTCATGATTGTACATGTGCAGTATGTCCAAAATAAAAAGTAAGTGTCCGCTGCCATTTCTCTCTTTTATTTTCTCTTCTCCTTCTGTCATTGTCACCTTTTTGTCCGTCTCTAGCTTTTTCTTGCATGTTCCCTCTTTCATTGTTTGTCTCATTCTTTCCTGCAAGCCTCCCTCAGATCAGAAGCGTACTCCCATCATCCTCTGCCTCTCTCGCTCACATTTTTGTTTCTTGCCGGCTGGCAGTACATCCAGGGATTGTGCTCTTTAGTGTTCTTGACAGTTACTCTCCTCCAGGACAAAACAGAATAAGAACATGAAAAAATACACTCCTGGTGCACCTTAATGTCTGCAACGTTGCAGTGAAAGCCCAAAACAGGAGGAAGAAATGTCTCGCTAACTTCAACCAGCTCCACCTTCCACAGCTCAGAAGCCGGCTTGAACACCACATAAACAGTTTACTGGGTGCGGGGAGGTTTATCTGGTATCTGTGGGGGGAAGCGGGGCTGGCAGACTGTTTAGATTAAGAGATGACGTGCTGGACCTCTTCTGGCGCAGATGTTGTAAAGTGTGCGGACAATTAATAATGTATCGTCTTAAAATACACGGGGAGATAAATAATTTTGCAGATTAGCTCCTGTCTTGGAAGTGAGGAGAATGGAGCATTTAGCATCACTGAGGAGCCCACAGGCACACTGACACGCAGAGAAGCAGAGATGGAGGGAGACGCTCACACCCGTGCAAATGTAGAAGGAGGGAGTTATCTGCTGAGGTGGTGTCTCAGCTGTGTGTGCCACAAGCTTTTTCATCCAGAATCCTACCGCACTCAACCATCTGTTACTCTTGGTTTTGCCCACTAATTATTTCCGTTATTTAGTATCTCTGATATGCTGATGTAGGAAAATGAGTTGGTGGCTACTGAAGCAACGCTATGACGAGCAGAGTTTGATCTGGGCCAGCACTAAAGTGTAAAACAAGTATTTAATGAAATATTTTGTTTAGAGCAACTTCAGACTGTCTTGCTCTCTTCCTCTGAACCTACCAGGAATGCTTCCAGTTCATCCTGCCGGCACTGCCACACGCCATCGACCTTCTGCGGGACGCAGTGGTGAAGGTAAAGGAGGCTGCCGATGAGCTGGAGGACCTGCCGTCGCCACCCCCGCCCCTCTCGCCGCCACCCAACAGCTCGCCACGCCGTATGACAGAGGACAAGGGAGTGCAGTGTGAGGAGGAAGACGAGGAGAAAAAGGACAGTGGCGTGGCGTCCACCGAGGACAGCTCCTCCTCCCATATCACCGCTGCATCTATCGCCACCAAGGTACTGAGACGGAGGAGAGCAGAGGGCAGCATTTGTTATGTCTGATCCCTTTCACTCCTCCCTACATGTTCACAGGCTTGCGTTGAATGCATTTTATCACTTCCACACAGAGCAGGTGAATACAGCGTGTGTGTGTCTGCTCCGTCCAGTTACATGTAACATCATACCCACCACCCATCCTGCCCTGGACCTGCTTTCAGGGCAACATCCCACCTCATTGTCCAGTCACAGACGGATGGTGGTAAGACTCACTGTGCTGAAATCTCAACATCATTTTGTCATTATCATGTGATTTGTCTTGTATCCATCCCATGAGTTGACGTGATATATAACCACGTAGTGGAATATTTGTCCCCTCAGCTGATTTGTGAGAATGTGTCTGTGTTTCTTTAAAATCCTTGTCGTCTGTCATCTCCATATGGGTAAGCGGTGTGTGTCTGTGTGTTTACGTGCACCTGCGTGTGATCTCAGATCCCAGACTCCATCATCTCGCGGGGTGTGCAGGTGTTGCCCAGGGATACAGCCTCTCTCAGCACTACGCCATCAGAGTCGCCGCGGGCTCAGGCCACTTCCCGACTCTCCACCGCTTCCTGTCCAACGCCCAAAGTGAGTAAAGGCACACTCGCACATCATCATTGGTTGACAGCATCACATTTCAGGGGTGAATAATAAACTAACATGAACTAGTGACCCATAACCAAACAATCAGTCTCTAATCCCATATAAAATTGTATACTTCTACTACATACTCATGCACATGCAAACTAACACATTACACATCAGACTCGGTCCTGTTTTCTCTCAGTGTCTTGGCTTTGCAGAGTGAATGTTTTGTGTTTGTTTCAGTGTGTGTGTGTATTTGCATTTTTATGGGGACGACAGGTTGTGGCTCTTGTTCTTTCGAGGTGTAGCTACAGTTTTAATCCCATTGTTATTGTTTAATTTAACAAATAGCAATTTCTGCAAGTATCCTTGGTCAGATATTCCATCACTGCTCCAGTGGCGTAGTGCCTGTCCATAGGGATCAAATGCTTAGTAATGTTCAGCTCTTGATGATATCGTGTAAATAACATGTTAATATCCTCCTGTGTTCTAACTGATCTCTCCTGCAGGTTTTTAAAATGCAGAATGGCATCAGCTATCTCCGTCTATCTCCCTGTCTCCCTCATTTGTCAATGTCATGTCTCTGTGTCTCCAGGACAGCAGGCAGGTGCCATGGGAATAGATGATGGGGTTGCCATGGAAACAGTGGATGAGGGAGGTGGGGCGCATAGGCGGGTCATGTGATAAGTAGCCAGGGGAAAGCTCTCTCTCTCTGCTAAGCAGTGTTTGTAGAGCAGCGAGGGGTCCGCTCTGGAGAACCCGTGACCCTCAGCAACACACTCCATATGTGAATGAAAATTATGGTGGGAACATAGCTCAGAAAATAACAGGACTCCATAGTGAGCAGGGACAGTGTAGTGTTCCCAGGCAAATGTCCATCCAGCTGAGACGGCGTCATAGGCTGATGCTGCGTAAGAAAATCACTGCTTCTGAACTTTCATCACTGTCATCTTAGCAACAATTGTCCCAGTTTGTTGCTGTCGCGTTTCTCTAATCCCGGTGTCCTACGTCTAAATGTACTCAGTACTGCTGTTTTAAAATGACACATTAGCACAAGCCCAAAGTGACGGCAGCTTAGCAGGACTGCATCCGCTGCAGCGCTCGTCTAACACGCTGAACACTGCTCTAAAGATGGCCAGTTACGCCTTCGCTTGGGCTTCAGTTGCCTTTCAAAGAACTTTGCTCAAAAAGCAAATGTCTTATTAGCATGCGATGAGTAGAGTTCCTTGTATGGATTATGGTTGGGGCCATGGTGTTTTTGACCTTGTCTGGGCTACAGAGTGTGGAGCTGTAAGTAATTGGACAATGGGGAGCTTGACCAGTGCTGCTGCTGGGCCCAGTGATGCAGTGAGGTATTCCTCGCCTCGCCATGTAACGAAACGCAGGCTTCTTCACTCTTCTGTCAATGACCCGGTCTGATCATCTTCTGACCTGTTTGGCCACGTTGGTTAGCGTTTGGGTGGATATGTGTCTGTGCACAGCAGGTAACTGGCAGTTAATGGCTTTTCTGAATACGTTTAGATTCCGACACAGGCTGTTTCCCAGCGACAAGCTGCCATATGTTCTTTAAAATTCCCTCGTTGCAAGCGGCTGCCAACAGTATGTACACGGTGTCCCCAGAGCCGAAGTCAGGAAGGCTCTGTGCACTGATGCATTGCATGTGCCACTGTGGGCAGTGTTAGTTTGTTCGCTGGGTCTTGTTGGCAGCAGTACGTGATGGCTTTGAGGGGTGGAAGGTATGGAGTAGGTCGTGTCACTGCCAAATCTGCTGCTGTGCGTCTCCTACGAGCAGGTCTGACACCACAACTCACAGAGAAATGTGCCAGCGAGGAAACATTATTCTACCAGATACAAACACGCTTAAATACACACACACACAGGCTGCGTATCAGCACTTCCAGCTCGAGTAGTATGTGTGAAGTCACAGGACTGTGTGTGTGTGTGTGTGTGTGTAGGTGGTATGTGTGTGTTAACAAAAGTGAAGAAGCAGTGTGCACGGGGTGGTGCGTTTCTGCAGCATTGTTTGAAGGTTAGGATCTGGACAGAGCCGAGTCGCTCCAGCTATATAAAGACCAATGAATCCACGTGTACATGTACAAAACAATCTCTCTTGTGTTCACCACACATACACAGTCACGTACAAAAGGATTACAAAGTGAGCAGCTCTACATCTACTCGTGTAACCTGATTTCTTCTTTCTCTGTCACACCGTTCACACACACACACACGCAGGCCATGCAGTTGTACCCTTCCACTGTGGTGAGCATTTAGTACAGTTATGTAATGGTAAGTGTGGATTAATGAAGCATATGGGAGATGGGGCTTTGACTGAGACGATGGTTGAGTGTGTGTGTGTGTAAGAAATTAAGGTTGCTTTTTAGATTCCTGACTTTATTATTAAAGTATATTTTTGTACATTGACTGGTAAAGTATACAGAAAACAAAACAACAATATTATATAATATAACATACATTTGCTTTACAAATCGATGAATGTGTAAACAACGATGTGAGAAGGCCAACATTACTTATGGTGTATGTATTTTATCATCACCATCATCTTCACTGGCTTCATGTCGAGTACAGTACTCACTGCGCTCACGCTGGTCCTGGCCGTGCACCTAGAGGACGCTGCCTCACTTTGCTCTGGCTGTTCTCTGTCTTTTTCTGATTAATGGCGTGATGTACGGCTGAGCGGCCAAGGCCAAGGTTTATGGAAATCAAGTCCTCCTTCTCCACTCAAATGTGGGAAGTAAGTCACAGCGTCGTGGCCTAACTCGGCCTTCATTCTGCAAGCGTCGCCGTCCTGGTCACAAGTCAAAGCAGCATGTTTACATACTGTGTGTGTGCATGTTGCTGAATCTTGTATAAAATGTAAATAAAAGAAAATGGTCTCTTTAATGGTTACTTGGGTTTTGGATTAACCGTGTTTACTTGAGGCTTGGTGCAG
Organism: Macropodus opercularis; assembly: GCA_030770545.1. NCBI lineage: Eukaryota > Metazoa > Chordata > Actinopteri > Anabantiformes > Osphronemidae > Macropodus > Macropodus opercularis. Next base: position 3,787,854 of record CM061112.1, read on the forward strand.
TGTTGGACAGTTTGAGTCATGGTTCTATAAAAGTTTGTTCCAGCATGGAAACAACAGATAGGACTTGTTATATGCCTTTGTGTCCTGGTGAAATTACTCCATGTTTGGTTTTACCTGACACTATTGACCAGTTGTTGGTGTCCTTAGGACGAGATATGTTTTTGTCCTCCTCCAGAGCAGGAAAGCTCATAAAAGTGACTCTTCATCTCCAGGCCTGCTGTAGGTGTGGAGGATTTATGATGGAGTGAGAGAAAGAAATGCGAAGGGAGGAGGAACAGCGAGTGGGAGGGAGTGACGAGAAACTGATGGAGGGCTAATGAGTTACAGAGGACGAGGGACAGAACGAGAGTGGGAGATGGATAGAAGTGAAAATGAAGGCGACGGAGGAGGCCTGTGCTGTGCGGTCTGCATCCATCTGTCCATCCTCGAGGGCTGCTCCGGTTGCTGACCTCGTATCTGGCCCCTCCTGGACTTTCTCCCCCCCTTGACTCTCAAATCAGTGCGAAAATGGCAGAAGGATAAGCCGAGTGAGGACAGAGAGACGTGAGGACATAATGAGGACGACGACAGTCTCGTCCGTCATTTCCTGCAACAGCAGCGCTCGAGCAAAACGAACACGCATTCACACAGACTTCAGTCATGCGTGTATGATTTAGCACAGCAACGTATGTGCCGTCATATACCCTCCTCCTCTTCTTTCTCCTCCTCCTTATTGTCTCTCTGTTGCATTTCCTTGCTGCTCTTTCGCTCTCTTGTGTCCTTCTCACTCCAGCCTTCGCTTCTTCTCTCACGCTCGTACTTTCGCGCTCACCCTTCCTCTCTCACTCGCTCCCACTTAGCGAGTTTGTGTGTGTTCCTGTGTGCATGTGCCGAGGAGCTCATTCTGTTTCGACTCCAGGCAGAAGATGGTAAGTAATGTCTTTCCTCCAGCGTATCTGAGAGAGTGTTTACAAGCTTTTACTGCACAGAGGTGTTTGTGTGTATGCAGGGGGATTTTGTATTATGGGGGAGGATGCTTTGTGTGTTTTTGTTAATGTAATTTGTGCTTTTGCTTACATATTTGTGCGTGTGTGCTGCTGATGAGGATGCCTGAAGGAGGCTCTCAGGTCATGGATGAGTTTAGGGGGTAGGAGGGTGAGTAATGTAGCAGTGGGGTTTGCTGACTGGCTTAAAGTAGCAGGGGGCTGCAGAATAAAGAAAGGAAGGATGAGGAAGCTGCTTGTGTTCCTTATATTGTGACTGAGGTGTTCCTGCAGTGTTGGGAGGTGGTGAACATGGTTACATAAAAAGACACTGAAAGGAGGATGAGCATGAGCAAGCAAGACAGTGTAGCAATCCCACAGGACTCCACGCTCCATCAGTGTTTAAGTCGAGCAAAGAGCCAGACACAGGCCACGCTGTTCATATTTCACTTCCTCATTTACCTGCTGCTTCTACAGAGGGGCGGTAAAATGTGGAGACGCAGAAATTCCCCTGAACCGAACGTCCATGGCGGTCCAGGCTTAGCTGGGAAGCTTCTGTAAATGGAAAAGAGGGTAATGTGGATTAAGACGTGTGGAAACAGCAGCTTCAGTATCCATGACACCTTTAAAACGGCTGACACGGAGAAACAGTGAGGTATTGATGTAACTATGGAGAAGGACTATACCGAGGAATCTCTGCTAAATGTCGGGTACAGCAATAAATCGTTTACACCGACGTTGAACCGGACCCAAGGAAAGTTGACAACATCCACCAAGTCGTGTCCCTACAGTTGAGATAAAGCTGAGAGCAGAGATGGAACCAGAGGAAAGTAATTTACTGAACCTGGATCTGAAGACACTCAAATATTCTCATTGTACTGACAGTTTTTTCTTCTTGTTTTGAGAAGATCGTAAAGACTCAAAGAAATGATTTCACAGAGAGGTTTTTGCAGCGCGCGTCAGCCGAAATCTGCTTAGTCCCATCTTTACGGAGCCTAAGGGAGAACATGGAGCACATGTCAGAATGGCACATGTTCTCAGCCGTAGCAAGAGTGAAGGCTTTTAACAACACGACTGAGAAGGTGATGTTGTTATTTTAGGGGGATGGTTGAGATGCTGGGTCCGATAGGAAGCGGGATGTATGTGGTACTGCAAAGACTCGGGCCAAAGGAAAGTGCTCCATTGTCTCTGATTAATACACACACATCCAGCCACTCTGCTTGATTTGGCTCATAGCGGCAACGGACCATTTGGGTAAAAGTGCTTTAGGCATCAAGTCAAAATCACTTCATCTGTGTCCAGTGTGCGTGTTCATGTGTGCACAGAGCAGCTGTACTCGATGAGACTTTTTATAATAAATATCTACAGTGACTTGGTGAGATGACGACTTGTCACTGTGAATGCTTTAAAGCATTCACAGTATTGTTTTCCTAATCTTTTTCACTGTGAATGCTTTAAAGCATTCACAGTATTGTTTTCCTAATCTTTTTTATTATTATAGTTCTTCCGTACGTTTTTTGGCATCTAACTAGTGCCGCACCGTTTGAGCTATTGGAACCATTCAAATATTAAAATGTGCAGCTTTTCCGGGAATCGAGTGCTTCTATACAACTTTTTGATATCTTTTATACTTTTTGAAATATTAAGCTATTTTCACTTTTTTTTCCCCATTGAAAATGAATGGGAAGCTGTATAGGGCAACTGGACACTCCCGCAAGAGACCCCAGTTCAAATCCCGCTCAAGGCATCTATGTTCTGCTTCCAAGCTTTGATGCCTTAAACAGTGTGTGTTGACAGTTACAGCGGTTTGAAATCGCTGACGATTCAACAATTGTGAGTTTTCCGACATGAAACTCACTCAGGTTGTAGAACGAAGTACGCGGTTTCTATATAAACTTTCACTTGTAAAATGTCACCACGGTCGCAATTTTCGCTCTTTTTAAAAGATTCTTTCACTCTAATGTAGAGGCACTTGTCTACTTGCTAACTAATTTGCCTTATTCGCGAGCAGATTTGAGCGTTTTGAACTCGCTGTAAATTCAACAATTGTCAATCTTCCGACATGAAACTCACACAGGTTGTAGATATCAGTCTTGGCTCTAATTTGATGTGGTGGTTTTTGTGATTACTGTTACGGTTTCGCCGCAACGAACCCGTTTAGCGGGCTTTGTTTTAATCGTCTTTTTGTCACAAGCTTAAAACTTTCACTTGTAAATTGTCGCCACGGCCGCAATTTTCGCTGTTTTCAAACGATTCTTTCACTCAGATGTAGACACACTTGTCTACTTGCTAACTGGGCACATGGCAAAACCGAAAGACCGACACATTTTGTCGTATTTGTCTCGTAGCGGCTGCCTCTGTGTCATCTGCCCGCCTCATTAGCAGGCAGATTGATCGTTTTGAACTCGCTGTAATTCAACAATTGTCAGTTTTTCGACATGACACTCACACAGGTTGAAGATTAAACTCTCGGCTTTCATTTGATATGGTGGTTGTCGTGATTACTGTTACGGTTTCGCCGCTACGAACCCGTTTAGCGGGCTTCGTTTCTATCGTTTCGTAGCCGCAGCCGCTGCTGCTGTCAGCCTCTTATAGACCTTCGCGAGCTGATGGTTCAAGCTGCCTGTTGGCCTAGTGGATAGTGTGGTGAGCTCTGGACCCAGAGGCCACGGGTTCAATCCCCGGTCGTGTCAACTAATTTTACACTGATGTTTGTTACCAAGCTGAGGGTCTAATACACCTTCGGACGCGGCCGATTTCAGCTTCTTAAATGGCCAAGCGGTTAATCTGCTGCGCTGCGAAGCGGGAGATCCCGGTTCGAACCCCAGTCCAGGCAACCGTCTTCAGACTGATGTTTATTACCAGCACATTGAACCTGGATGTTCTGCTTGTTGTAACAAAGCTTTTTAAGCTTCAGCAATGTCAGGAAAATCTTGCAAAATTCAATCAACATATCTTAGGGGTTATCTATACTTTTACTGTGTAGATCAACTCACCTGTGTTTTATTAAATTATTGAATTATTAATACTTACTTAATATTTTTTCATTATGCTTTATTTTGAAATTTAAGACTTTTAACTTGTTCTGGACCTGTACAAGCCTATTCTATCCACTTCTATTTTTCTTAAACTACTTTTAAGAACGTTTTAAACTCTCGAGCTACAGTCAGCAGTTATTGGGAATACATTCAGCATAAAGCATTCACAGTGCATTTTCTTATGGAAATGCTTTTTCTAGTTATTATTATAGTTCTTCCGTACGTTTTTTGGCATCTAACTAGTGCCGCACCGTTTGAGCTATTGGAACCATTCAAATATTAAAATGTGCAGCTTTTCCGGGAATCGAGTGCTTCTATACAACTTTTTGATATCTTTTATACTTTTTGAAATATTAAGCTATTTTCACTTTTTTTTCCCCATTGAAAATGAATGGGAAGCTGTATAGGGCAACTGGACACTCCCGCAAGAGACCCCAGTTCAAATCCCGCTCAAGGCATCTATGTTCTGCTTCCAAGCTTTGATGCCTTAAACAGTGTGTGTTGACAGTTACAGCGGTTTGAAATCGCTGACGATTCAACAATTGTGAGTTTTCCGACATGAAACTCACTCAGGTTGTAGAACGAAGTACGCGGTTTCTATATAAACTTTCACTTGTAAAATGTCACCACGGTCGCAATTTTCGCTCTTTTTAAAAGATTCTTTCACTCTAATGTAGAGGCACTTGTCTACTTGCTAACTAATTTGCCTTATTCGCGAGCAGATTTGAGCGTTTTGAACTCGCTGTAAATTCAACAATTGTCAATCTTCCGACATGAAACTCACACAGGTTGTAGATATCAGTCTTGGCTCTAATTTGATGTGGTGGTTTTTGTGATTACTGTTACGGTTTCGCCGCAACGAACCCGTTTAGCGGGCTTTGTTTTAATCGTCTTTTTGTCACAAGCTTAAAACTTTCACTTGTAAATTGTCGCCACGGCCGCAATTTTCGCTGTTTTCAAACGATTCTTTCACTCAGATGTAGACACACTTGTCTACTTGCTAACTGGGCACATGGCAAAACCGAAAGACCGACACATTTTGTCGTATTTGTCTCGTAGCGGCTGCCTCTGTGTCATCTGCCCGCCTCATTAGCAGGCAGATTGATCGTTTTGAACTCGCTGTAATTCAACAATTGTCAGTTTTTCGACATGACACTCACACAGGTTGAAGATTAAACTCTCGGCTTTCATTTGATATGGTGGTTGTCGTGATTACTGTTACGGTTTCGCCGCTACGAACCCGTTTAGCGGGCTTCGTTTCTATCGTTTCGTAGCCGCAGCCGCTGCTGCTGTCAGCCTCTTATAGACCTTCGCGAGCTGATGGTTCAAGCTGCCTGTTGGCCTAGTGGATAGTGTGGTGAGCTCTGGACCCAGAGGCCACGGGTTCAATCCCCGGTCGTGTCAACTAATTTTACACTGATGTTTGTTACCAAGCTGAGGGTCTAATACACCTTCGGACGCGGCCGATTTCAGCTTCTTAAATGGCCAAGCGGTTAATCTGCTGCGCTGCGAAGCGGGAGATCCCGGTTCGAACCCCAGTCCAGGCAACCGTCTTCAGACTGATGTTTATTACCAGCACATTGAACCTGGATGTTCTGCTTGTTGTAACAAAGCTTTTTAAGCTTCAGCAATGTCAGGAAAATCTTGCAAAATTCAATCAACATATCTTAGGGGTTATCTATACTTTTACTGTGTAGATCAACTCACCTGTGTTTTATTAAATTATTGAATTATTAATACTTACTTAATATTTTTTCATTATGCTTTATTTTGAAATTTAAGACTTTTAACTTGTTCTGGACCTGTACAAGCCTATTCTATCCACTTCTATTTTTCTTAAACTACTTTTAAGAACGTTTTAAACTCTCGAGCTACAGTCAGCAGTTATTGGGAATACATTCAGCATAAAGCATTCACAGTGCATTTTCTTATGGAAATGCTTTTTCTAGTTCAAGTACGTCTGCTTCCACGCGCATGCATTCAGGACGTTTCTCTGTGAGGTTCGCGTGCATCGTGTGCAGCGTATTTGTTGTGAGTTACTCACGCCTACTGACTCTGATAGTTGGCCTTAGGGACATTGGGGAGACGATTGAAAGAGTGCCAGAGAGCTTTGAAAAGCGAGACAGAGATGGGGAGGAGGGGGAGAAGACAGACAGGAAGGAGGAATGGATGCGACTGTCTGACCAGCGAGTGTGCATCAGCCCATGTGAGCTGCTGATGAAAAGCGGGGGTGAGCAGCAGAACACAGGCCTGTCAAATCGCTCGTGTTAGCTTTCACTTGCCGTCACGCTGCAATCTCACTCAAAAGCTCATTAATTTCTAATATATGTAGACACGGACAAGTCAGAGTGAGGGCAGTGATGAATGGCCACGGCCGGATGACAAAGCGCATAAACACGTGCTCCTGGTCATCTGTGTTCTCTCTTTCTTATCTAAATGTATTTGTCAGAAGGAAACCGTCTGATTTCCTCTTTCAGTAACTGGCCGTTTGTAAAAGCACCAAACTCTAGATCAGATGAAGCACTGACAGCTCTGGAGTTTATTTTAAAAAACAAAGACTCAACTCATTAACATTCTGCACAGTCACTGCCTGTGATGCCATTTAAAACAGAATTTTGATATTAATAATAGATTATAATGATGTTGGTCTCTGGTTTGTGTTGATGATAATAACAAAACACAACATGCCTGCGTTTTCTTTTGTCATTCCAGGAACCACTTACTCCTACACTCCATTCAGGGAAGACAGAGGGACTTTTGTCTCCATTTATACACATGTGCTCTAAAACTAGACCCACATAAAGCAAACTGGAAAATCTGGGGTGTTTTGGATGAAATTTGGATTTTAAAGCCAGTCAAAACACAGAAGTCTGCTCTATTCACAGATATTAGCTAAATGCACTTTAATGTCTGGGTTGTAAATGATTTAGTTAATGTTCTGATGTCCGTTTGCCTTCCTTGCTGATGTGTTTTCTGGACTGCTCTGGCCCCAGTGAGAACCTCTGTGTTTGTGTGGTTGCAGTTAAAATCAAACTCCAGGTTTTGACGAATCAAGAAGAAAATGAAGTTACAACTGGTCTGTATTCGTCTGCCGTTCATAATGAGTTGCAGTGTTGTGTGTGGCATAGCGTTGTTGTACCGCTGTTACTGGACCTATAGACAAAAACAAGAATAGCGTATTAATACAGACTAACATGGCCGTTCTCTGTAGCTGGACCCTCTGAAATTTAAACTGAAATGAATGTGAAAATTATTGGTTTCCCGTGAAACCTGTTCTCCTGGTGTGATGGGGAGTTAAACCCCATGCAAGCCCTACCTGCTGTCCTGTCCTGTCCTGCCCTGCCCGTCATGCCCTTGGCTGCCTTGGCCCATACGAGACAGTCACACAGAGACCTGTCCTGCAGATGTCCTCCTGAAAGACAGAGGGCGCCGTCTGCTCTGCGTCAGTCTCCGTGTGCCTCTGTCCCCTGCTCAAACCCGGCTTTGGCTCTGTTAACCCTCTTTTCTTCTCCCCTCCTCTCTCTCGCGGCACCAGGCGCGGCTCCCCTCCTGTTCATCCACCCTAAGCATTGCTGAGGTACTCCTGCATGTGTTCTAACGCATCTTTACGGCCGTGATTGTGGCATCGGGTTCTCCATCCCTCTTCAACAGCAGTTTTTACTTCCTGCCTGCCATGACTGCTGCCATCCTGTGCTTTCTCTCGCTTATTTGCTGTCCTGCCTGCTGCCCCTGTGTCGTTCCACACCCTCAGTCTTTTCTTTTCCTCCTCTAGTTGTTTATGGACGTGGGAGCTGATTGTGTTGTTTTTTTTGGTTTTTTTTATTGTCTCGTAGTAAAATGTCTTGTTAATTTCATTATGTATCCAACCCTCATACTCGCACGCCCTCCAAAAGGAACCCGCCCCCATCACTTGGCATATTCCTCAACTGCGTTTCAACCTCAGAAGTGAAGTTGAAAGATGCTTGAATAATGTATTTGAATGAAAGTGATATTGTTTGCTCAAACAAAGTGTGTCTCCCTCCGTTGTGTACACGTCTCGGTTCCTTTAAAAGCTGCTGTTTCACACACTCGCACACATGCAGCAGCTTGTAACATCACAAGAAGCTCTGAATACAAACAGTATGCGAGTACAGTATGTGGGCCCTGTAGCTCTCATCTGAAAATGATAAAGACATGGCCTCAATGGAATAGTGCTGACATTTGTTGAATGTCAGATCGGAGTCTATTGATCACCTATAATTACATGTGAAATTCATTGGATGCCAAGTTAAAAATATCAAACTTTCTGTGAAGTCATTGAATCTTATTTTCGTTACACATTTAAAAATAGTTACATCTTAGTTACTTTACCTTTGTACTCGATACAAAATAAAGCATCCAAGTGAAATTCAAAAGGTAATTAGAAGTAGGATTACTCCGCTCATGTCACCTTTCTGTTCAATACAGGTTCTAAACCCAATATCAGGCCCATGCAGTGACACACACACACGAGAAAAAAATATATTATTTATTTAGAAAGAGAGAATCACACACTTGTGGAGAGATGTGTTCACACTAGCAGAGCTCCACTGTGAACTGCTGTCATTTCCACTGAACTGGTTCCGTCTCATCCTTCTTTAGTTCTGTTGTGTTGGTGGTGCTTTGATTTCTAAATGATCTGAGTGCAGAGTGTGTGTCAGGTTGCTGGTTTGGTGATGGGATGTGCAGAACTGTGCGAGCTGCTATCCAACTGTCTGGTAGCGCGGGTGTGCGTGCCTGTCACTGGTCCTGTGTGTGTGTGTGTGTGTGCGTCGCAGTCGAGTGACTGTGCTGTGGCTTCCCCCAGGCCTCACGGAGAGAATTCAGGGCTCACCTGGATGAGGTCATCACGCTCAAGTCAAGGTACTCTACCTTGGACCAGGTAAACCTCCACACCTTTTACCAAACCTCTTATCTACCAGCATGCAGGCCACGGGCATCTCACACTGCACCTCACCACAGCAGAGACACATGTACACAGGCAGGGAGGCAGCTGAGGAGAGAGGGGCGCACGAGGCCGCTCTGGGCAGCCCCCTGACTAGCATGTAGCAGGTTAGTAATAGGTTAATCTCCAGTGTAGTGGAATATACAGCGTAATTACAGTCTGCTGGCCTGGTCCACATTATGTCTGTATCCAGCTATTCTTCAGTTGAGTTTAGCTCCTGTTCCCCAGACGTCCCATCCTCAGGTTGTCTGTTAACACACATTGCACACTCGTAACAGATTCCCTCAGGTGGATGTGTTTGTTGCGTAACCTATTCACAGCTTTAGAAGCATTGATTCACATGGCAACACGACAGGTTAATTGCAGACTTTAAGTGTCAGGAGAATCTCGATGTGGTTGACAGGGAAGCTCTAGACGTCGCCTTGTGTATCAGCACAGTTAGTGGTCAACAGCACTTCTCACCATTGCCTCTCTCGCAAGATCCCCACCAGCAGTCACTGTCATTCATTATCCATCTGGTCGTTTGATGTGAATGGATTTAGTTTATTTGTGTGTGTGTGTGTGGTGCTGATGAGACATGAAGCCTAACTAAGTACAGATATGAAAGCGCCACAGTCCCCGGTCGTCTCTCCAACTCCTGCCTCCTTGGCTCTGGTCTGCCACAGTCCTCCACCTCTCTGTCTCTATAGTTGTCTTCAGGTTGTCCCTCTTTTGCTTTATCTTACAGCACAAAGTAGTTGAACTTAGTTTCCCGGCCCTGTCACATCTCTCTTCTGCTCACAACAGGCTGCTAAATCCTCCCCCTTTTGCATAATTTGTCTGACTGCTCTTTTGCTGAGCTCAGCGCACTGGCTATTGCATCCCATCTTTTCCTGGAGCGTCTCCCATTGATTTCCTCCGCCGAGCATCTTGCAGAGTTCGGGCCCCCGTGACCCGACTGCGCTCGCTATTCTGCATCCGTACACGCCACAACAACTGACAGCTGTTCCCCATTCCATTGATCTTTCTGGCAGGTCTCCATGACAACCTGTTGTCAAGCTGTTTCTGCAGCGTCTAAGGTTTCTGTGCACAGTGAAGACTGTGTGTATCTGTACCATCACACTGCACAAAAACACCGTGAACCACCTTAATTCTCAGACACGCACACAGATCGGTCAAGAGTGGCTTCCATTTATATTTAAATTCATTCATCTTGGGCGTTTTCAGCACGTCCTCCTTGTGTATGTGACGTGTGCCTGGCAACGTTTGCATCCATCATCAGCTCATTCTCTCCTCTCACCTGGTCGGTCGCTCAACAGTAATGTGGGGTTGCAGCAGAGGGTAGATTAGACACGAGTGTGAGAGCGTTTGACTGTTTGCTTTTTTGCCCCCTCCCCTTCCTCTCCTTTCGTCCAAAACCACCCATTCTTTACACATTCTCCCCTTTCTTACACAGCCCTGTGTAGCTTTTCCACTGTCTCCATCTTCATATCAACTGGCCCCCATGACTCTGTGACGGTACGCTCGTTTCTCCTGAGCTATTTTTGCCATACTGAGGTCTTGTTTTCCACTCGTGTCAGTCACTCCTCACTGCATTAAGGTTTTTAGCTGTCTCCTAGCGAACGGTTGGCTGCATTCTACCCCAGCTGCAGGGCAGATTACGATACACTGCTTTAAAGGAGCATGTGAAACTGGACTTAGAAAAGCTGTGATTACTGCGGTTTGTCTGTGTGTTTACAGAGATAAGCCAGGAAGTAAGATTCTGATGTAATTGTTCAGCGTTAACGGTGTTAATTTTATTTTAGATGTCTTCTGTAAAACTTTTATTTTAGATGGTACCTTGTACAAAAGTGTCCTAGATGTTAATCGTTGTCATATGTGCTTTTCACCGTCTGCCAGTTTGATGTGTGTCTTATTTAGCTCCTTAATTCCCAGTTTTGTCTTTTTTTTTCTCATCACACCTCTTGCTCTCTCTCTATAAGAGGACTTTACATATGTGGTGCATCCAGCAGCCGCGGCGGCCGCCATCAGAGACTCACTAAAAAATAACCTAGAAATGTCACTGCATGGATAAATAGACGCATGTCTCTGTCTAAAATTAAAAAGTAGCTCCGTCCCATAATGTTCTACAGACGCAGAGAATGAACAAAGTGCTCTATTTTTAGCTGCCGTGACACAGTCGCCTGTCTCGTCGAGAGGTCACGGAGGGTTTTGAGATGCAGCAGCTGCGGCGAAGAAGGGGACAGAATGAAACGCATGTTGGCACACACGCCGATGACAAAACACTAGGAAGCCTTACACGTGCTGCAGCACAGCAGACATCACCCTGGTGTCATAACGCAGTCACTCACAGACTGGTACAAACGTTCATTTACATTTATTTAATTTTTAGTTGGGTGCTAGTGCTGGACTGGTTGGCTTAGGCAAACAGGCAGTGAGTCTAGCTCCTATCCTACACATGACGGTTATTTCAGTACACTGAACAAACTAGAGCGTGAAGGTTACCATATGCAGTTTGATTATTGTAAACTCAGCATGTAAGTCAGTGTCGCTAGCGTCTTGCGGTGTGGCTGCCACAGGGTGCATTACGCCCACTTCTCTCTCACTTTCCTGGTTTCTATCTCAAATCTCTCCTCGCTGCTCCCCTTCCTTTTCCTGCTAGGGTTGCTCGTGGTAGTGGATGCCTGTCTGTCTGTCTTCTCGTCCATCTGTCTGTCCGTCCGCCAGTTTGTCTGTCTTGTCTGTGTGTCTGTCTGTAGTCTTGTGATTGCTGAGACAGATGCACTGATGCCTGTGATTCGATGCTTTATCTCCACTAGCTCCAGTGTAGGTTGGAGGGGCTTAAAGATGATCGCAGGAGGACCTTCAGCTCTCGAGTAACTATCCCCCCCGCCCCCCTTTGCCCTTCCCTCACCCTCCTCCAAGGAGCGCGCAAAACAAACGCCCCACTTTGTGTCCCCCCCTTTGTCCCTTCTTGCTTGCCTCGCTATCTCTCACTGACTGTCCCTCGCTCTATTTCTCTGTGTCTCTCGAACCGTCTGCTTCCCTGGTCTCTCTTGTCTCAGTATTTCTCTGTCCGCTCTGTCAGGATTCACCTCTGTTTCTCCTTGTTCACCTTGTCTGTCCGTTTATCTTTCTCTCCCTTCATCTGTCTGTTTCTCTCTTTCTGTCTCTCTTGGTTAACATGCTCTGCTTTCAGTATTTCTGTCTGGTGTGCTGGATGTTACGTAGATGCCATCAGGCCGCTCTAGTGGTCTTTATTGTTTTTGTTCTTTTCCTGTTTTTTCTTCTTTCTGCTGTGTCTCGGCTCTGTAGTTTAATGAAGTCTGTTTAGTCTGTGCTTCCTGTTTTTGTTTGTTTTCATTCTCTTCCGGGCTGTCGGACCACGTTGTACTGATTCTCATCCCTCCACCCCCGTCTCTCTACCTGTCTTCCTACCTGTATTTTATCTCTTGCCCCCCATCCCTCCTCTCTCACCATCCCACCCTGCCCACGTTCCCATCTCCCACCCTTTCACCTTGGCTGTTTGGTGCCCAGTGGTGTCACAGTGTTAGCCTAGTTGTGGTGGCAGTGAGGGACGGGAGGAGAGAGAAAGGGGTGGGTGGGTAGAGAGACCCTCACCTTCACCTTGGGTGTTTTGGTTCTCCATACAACACTGCCCACACCCAACAGGCCACAAACCTTGTCACTTAAGTTAAGTAAGTTATTAGGAGTTACTTTAACATTTGGACTATTTAGTTTAAATAAGTACAAGTAGGTTTTAAGCAGTGTCTCCATGGTGACCGTGGCGTAACGCAAGTGTCAGGTGTCCCAGCGCCACTGAGGAGAAAAGCATGCCTCTGCACTGTGACGTGCTTTCTGTTCTTCGTACGTTCAGGACGATCTACAGAAAGCCTCGCGATGGTTTTGGGAAACTCGGCCCAGATTTAACCCACTCTTTTCTCCTCCCCACCTTACCTTAGATTACAAGTACAGTAGTCGAGCGCTAGTGCAGCTACCATCCAGCATCAGCGATTTCCAGAGAAATCTTGTCGTCCTGCACCACATCTGAACAGCCACTATCTATATGCAACACGGCATTTCCACTACATTTGATGTCACACCGTAGCACAGTTACTACATCCGTTCTGACTTTGTGGTACGATATTGTCACTCTGTATGTTGTTGCCTTTGTCCATATATATATATATATATATTGAAGTGCTGTAGTCTAATAGTAATGTGACCTGTCAGTGCATTTATCAGTGTGAGTATTGCCTGTGCCATGTTGATTTAGTGAATAGCAAGGGATGATAATGTTACACCGGAGATGCAGTCATCTCCCAGCAGCAGGACAAAGTGCACAGTGTAGTGTGACACATGCCAATGCTTCTGACTGTTGTATAAACAGCTTTTCATCTCAAGCATGCCAACAGTGCTGCTCGGTTCATCTCAGATTACCGCTACCTCCTCTCTCTCTCCTTATCTTTGCCTTTCGTTTTTCGCTCCCGATCACCACCTCCATTTCTAGGTGCAGTCGCGATGCAGCAGCAAAGAAAATATCCTAAGATCAAGTGAGTACCAGCGTTTTGAAGCACACACAGACGGACCCTAAACGAGCATGTGATGTGACAGCGCAAGCAGGGGCTGCATGTTTGCCCAGCTGTGTGTGAATGTGATGATTTGCCAGAGGTTGTTAAGCCTCATGTAAAATATCAGAATATGCTGTAGAAGCACAAGTGTATGTTTAGAAGAGAGAAATTGGGTCAAGGGAAGTAAAAGCACAGTGCGTGTTCCTTGCTCCGAGGCAGAGCAGCAGAGGGAGAGTGAGGCAGACGGCGATGGGGAGAGAGAGCACATTACACATTAGTGCTCTGCTTTGTTTCATTTACCTCTGGAGTTATTAGACCAACATGGCTGCTGTTGAGCACCTCTGTCATCAAGCTGGGTTCCACGTCTGCTGCAAGGGAACACGACTATTTCCTGCCAATCCTTGCTCACGTGTTTGATCTAGATAAGTTAGAACCAACAACAACAAGATATTTTTAAAGTATTTTGAAAGGAAAGTACAGTTCTACCAAAATTTCACTGTGTATTTTGTGTTATGTGTTTTCTTTGACAGAACTTAACTGTGCGATATTCTCGTGTGTCTTTTCAGGTCACAGTGCAGTGGACATCACCAAGGTGGCCCGGAGGCACCGCATGTCCCCGTTCCCCCTCACCTCCATGGACAAGGCCTTCATCACTGTGCTGGAGATGACCGCTGTTCTGGGCACTGAGATCATCAACTACAGAGGTGAGGAGGGATATTTGGGTCGCTTCATTCGTTTATGTTTTCTGGGTGCACAGATGAAGCCTGAAGAACGATGCCCTGCAGACAGACGCTCCTCACACCTGCGCAAATGTCTCAAATGTGTTCATCTTTCTCCATGACATGCCCCGTTTACCTTCCCATTACATCTGCGAACTGCAGCCCCTGAGGACGCTGAGGTGTCACAGCTATCAGATCTGTGTAGCAACACACACTGGTTAAGTTCACATGACAGCATTTAAACTCTGAATCAGCAGCTTCTGTTTGCAGGACACACAACCATGCACACGCACAAATCTGGCTCAGCGTGATGGAGCCCGGGGAAGCACACACAGGAGGTTACCTGCCGCACACAGGACGTCTAGATCCAAGACATTAGACAGAGCGCTCACCCTTTTCCCAAGTACTGAATCATGTTCCTAGAAAGCAGAGTGAGCTGCGGGATTTGCAGGAGCACAGCTGGAAGGAGGACGGAAGGGTCCAGAACAGAGGAAGAAGAGATTTAGACGATGAAATATTTAGACAGACAACAGCTGGAGTTCATCCCTCGTTGGATTAAGAGGCATTTGTCTGTAGGCGTCTACTGTGACGATCTACTGTATCTTGTTATCCAGCTGATGTATTAACATATTAAACTGAAAGAAATGCCTGTATTTCTTACTGCTATATTTTAATGGTTGTGAAAATGCAGTACCTCAGACGAAACTGAGCTACATGACGACTGGACCACAGCATGCGTGTCTGTTATGGTTGTCATCTTGTAATTAGATACATGCATACTTGTTTTCCCTCAACTTATTGATATCAAAGCTTAGATCTTTATATTAACTCCCACATAATCACAGCATAAAACTCAGAGAAATATGCTTTATATAGCCACACAGCAGCTCATGCCCAGATTTTGTCCTCCACGCCTCTCCCTGACTCACTCTCTGAGTTTTGTCTCCGTTCTTCCTTCATGAGTGAGAGTTCCTGGGCAGTTCTAACTTGTCAGGTTTGTAGACATGATTAAAAAGTTCAGGAAGGGAGGCTTGTGCTGTAAATGAATCGGTAAACCTGGAATAGAAAAGGAGAGCGTGTTGGGTCAGGTGGTGAGTCATGTGGAGAGATGCTGATGTGTGGTGTCGCGCTCGGTCTAACACACACACACACACACACACACACACACACACACACACACACACACACACACGCACGCACGCACGCACGCGTACACACCTTCTGGCGCTTACGTCGCTCTGTGTCTTCATCCAAATCAGGTGCATTGTCTCCCTCTGTCTCGCTTTCTTCCTCCAGCTGTCACTCTTCTCCCATCGCCACCTTTTGCCAAACGCCGTCCTCTCTCCTCAAACCCATGTTCTTCATCTTCTCCAACAGATGGGATGGGTCGAGTCCTGGCTCAGGACGTTTATGCCAAAGACAACCTGCCACCCTTCCCTGCTTCTGTCAAGGATGGTTATGCTGTCAGAGGTCAGTGTCATTTGTTTGGCAAGTTGAATTCTTCCTTCTCACTACAGAGCTTCCTGCAGCACTTTCAGTTCTGGATGTCTTTGGCATTGAAGTCAAATGTAGGTACTGTAGAGACGTGTTAATACTAAAGCTGTGACTACTTGTTTTAACTAGGTCAATTATGTTAGACTAGCTAAACACTTGCTAATCAAGTCCACATTCACTGACACTTCTAAAGGCCTCTTTGTTGTTTTATATCTTTATCTGGAGACAGTAGTGGATGGCTCCCACATTACCCTTAGCATCAGAATGACTGAGCTGAGGAAGTAACCAGGCCAGTGTGTTTTTCTTCCAACCCAAACAACCCAGTCAGACAAGAGCAGCAGAACTGCCTCAGGAACTACATAAGTGCTTCTTCTGCCGAGGAGGACTTGTAGGGGGACTGGGGCTCGGCTCCACCTCAGAGCAGCTTTCTAGGTGACGTCCAGTCGAAGTTGGCTGACTCTTCTGGCCAGTGATGTAATGACTGGGGGTTCTCCAGAGCAATGAGGGCCCTCTTAACCCGGCGAGTAGGGTGGCAGCCTCCTGGCCCCAGCCTACTAAAAACCTTGTGCATGTAACATCTGCTTTTGGCTCTTGCTGATGGAGCACAGAGGAGAACACCACAGGTCTCTCTGGGTTGTTCACATCTGTCCTGAGGGCTCATCTCCTGCTGAAGGACGTGTGCACATTTCGGGGGATTTTTTTTTGCCCAGACTGCGGGTGTGGAAGCAGCCAATAACCTATTGCTGTCTGCAGGAATGATTTGTGGAGTTTGGACAGGCTGGACGAAAGCGTGTGTGCTGTATGTCAGAAACTCCACTGAGAATTTTCCCTCCAACAGTTTGGTAGAGGTGCAGGGAAAATCCTGCTTCTTCATGTTCAAGTTTTCTTCAACAAAACTAAATGGCCCCGTCACTCACTGTTCAGATGTGTAATGTTGGTGTTTATTGTTGATTATTATTTATGTATTTATGTTTTTAGCCGCTGACGGCCCAGGCGACCGCTTCATCATCGGAGAGTCCCAAGCTGGAGAGCAGGTCTGCACCCATGTGCTTTCTATCACAAACCCTGGCGTCGGAAAAAAGTGACACAGCTTGAATAGGAAAAGAAAGCGCTTTTGTCCTTCACCTTGTGCCTTGGACAACTGAAATTGCACATCGGTGTTTTCCCTTAGCTGATGACAAAAGGCCTGAAAGCAGGACTAGAAAGTCACAGTGCTGCCAAACTATAAAACAGATTGGACCACTGAGACCAGAGTAGGCTTCAGAGATTTCCTGGCTACTGCATCATCCCATCTTGAAGACAATCGCCTGGCACGCTCTAAAGTTGCCGCTCAAAGTAATGTTTTGACTGTGATCATCAACTGGCATGAATGAAGCGACTCTAAATGCTCCTTCGCGTTTCTGCACAGCCCACCCACACAGTGATGCCCGGCCAGGTGATGAGGGTGACGACGGGGGCCCCTATCCCATGTGGGGCTGACGCTGTGGTGCAGGTGGAAGACACTGAGCTCCTCCGCGAGTCTGAAGATGTAAGTCCAGAGCTGTAATCTCGGTCGCATCATACAACTGCAAACACAAACAGAAGCCCCAGGCAGACGATACATAGAATGTGTGCCGTCACTTGTCTGGATGGGAACCGAATCCATGATGAATCTGACAGATGGTGTGTCTTTCAGGGCACAGAGGAGCTGGAGGTACGAATCTTAGTACAAGCTCGTCCCGGGCAGGACATCAGGTTAATGTTTTATATACTATTACTGGTTTCGCTGAGGGGATATTTAAAACGCATTCTCTATTTCCTTTTTTCTTTTCCTCTGCGATATTCATCTCTTATTTCCAACTGCAGACCCATCGGCCATGACATTAAGCGTGGGGAGTGTGTGCTGGCAAAGGGCACCCACATGGGCCCGTCTGAAATCGGCCTCCTGGCCACTGTTGGAGTCACTGAGGTGGAGGTCCAGAAGTTCCCTGTGGTGGCCGTCATGTCCACAGGAAACGAGGTAGGAAGTTTATTAATGAGCTTTTATAATAGTCTCAACACCTCATTCATATTTATGCACAATCAGCATTGTTTGCTTTGACTGCAGACACCAGGACAACATTTAGAAATGAGTGGGCATTCACTCAGTTGTGAACATCTGTTGTCTGTGACCAGGTGTTTTTTTTTAAACACCGGAATCCCGTTAGTGCCTTTTCTGTGCACAGATTACTTTTCATGTGCCAGGAAACCTTCATGGAGTAAATGCCATTACAGCTTGTAATCAGTGCTGTGTAGACAAGTTCAAAGCAGATGTCAGTCATGAGCCACCTAATCCACTCAATAGGATAAATATGCTAATAAAAACCCCAAGTCTCCAAAGAGCTCAAATTCACACAGGTCAAAGTGAAATCCAGACACATTGTAAACTATCTGTCTTGTATCGGAGAAGCTGCTGAACCCAGAGGACGACCTCCATCCTGGGAAAATCAGGGACAGCAATCGCTCCACTCTGCTGGCCACGATCCAGGAGCACGGCTACCCCACCATCAATCTGGGCATCGTGGGGGACAAGTACACGTTCATATTTATCATCTAATGTGAATTCTTTTAGCCAGAAACAGTGTTATAGTCGCCGCCCCGTCATCACATCTCGTTTTTCTCTCCTTGCATTATTGCCACATGTGTGTGTTTGTGTGCTTGCGCCCTACAGCCCCGATGACCTTCTCAATGCTCTGAATGAAGGCATCAGCCGTGCCGACGTCATCATCACCTCAGGAGGAGTGTCCATGGGAGAGAAGGTATGTTGAGAGAAAAGTAGTGCACACAGTCAGTCCTGGGTTTCACTGACACCTGGTGGTGGCGAGTGGACTGTTTTTCTTTAAGAGGACATTACAAGACTCGTACAGATTATTCTTAGGAGTTACAGACTTGCACTCTTTTAATGTTGAAGTTAAATTTAATTAATCAGTTAATTAAACAACTTGTCTCCTGTTATATTTTCCACATTGATTAGGGTGTCTACTTTGTTTGTAATATATATTTCAGGACTATCTTAAGCAGGTGCTGGATATTGATCTTCATGCTCAGATCCATTTTGGGCGTGTTTTCATGAAACCAGGGTAAGAAAAGGGTTAAAACTGAGTTAAAGCCCCATGAAGTCCATTAATGTCACATTTCTACTCGGAGCCGTATTTGCCAACATGCTGAGGAAATACTGTAGATCTTATATTGTGATGTGTGCCTTTTTTTTTCTTTCCAGTCTCCCGACAACATTTGCCACCTTAGACATGGACGGTGCTCGCAAACTAATCTTTGCCCTCCCAGGTAGTGTGTGAAGTTGAGAGAAAGAGTGATTCACTCAGCGGTTGTGAAGAGATGTTACTCATACATTTCTGTCTTCCTGCTCTCTTCTGTCTGTGTCCATCTGTCCTAGGAAACCCTGTGTCCGCTGTTGTCACCTGTAATCTCTTTGTTATCCCTGCATTGAGAAAGATGCAGGGCATTTTGGACCCTAGGCCTACCATCATCAAAGCAAGGGTAGGACACGCAGGGCAACCAGAGCAACCCGAGCATCCAGACTCTGCAAGACGCACAAAGTTAACTCTGAGTCCAGAGTTTTGCGAGTCGAAGCGTTAAACCTTCTCCACGCAAGGACCCAATTGTTTGATTAACTGTCGATGGTGATAAAATTAATTTGTGTTTTTTCTCCAGTTGTCTTGTGACGTGAAGTTGGACCCTCGCCCTGAATATCACCGCTGCATTCTGACATGGCATCACCAGGAGCCTCTGCCATGGGCACAGAGCACAGGTAAAAAGAAGGAGCAAGAAGATGCAACCAAACAATTTAAGTTCAGTATGACGTCACTTATCTGAATCAGCCTGTTAGAAATGCAAGACTTTTCCAATCGCTTTAACTTTTGTCATAGTTAGAAAACAGAACAGTTCTGAGTGTTTTGTCGTCGTGCTCTCTGCCGCAGGGAACCAGGTGAACAGCAGGTTGATGAGCATGCGCAGTGCTAACGGGCTTCTGATGCTACCTCCCAAAACAGAGCAATACGTGGAGCTGCACAAGGGCGAGGTGGTCGACGTCATGGTCATTGGCCGGCTATGATGTCACCACAGAGGGACGGCGAGTTGGCGTCTTATAGCGAGGGTTGGAATGGGTGGTTCACGGTGCATGTCCACATATCATTGACTATTCTGTAATATGCAACGGCACAGCTAGTTTTTATTGATTTGGATAACGTTGAGGTATAGTCAACATCTTGATCACAACCTAGATACATATGAAAAAAAATCATTTAAAAAGATTATAGTATTTCAAACAAAGAAAATATAACTTTTAATGAAAACATCTAATTATAAAAAGAGATTTATTCTGTAATATATTATTATGATTATTCTTATTATTATTATCATTATTCTTCTTATTATCATTATTATATTAAGGCAACTTTGTTCCTTT
Organism: Macropodus opercularis; assembly: GCA_030770545.1. Classification (NCBI taxonomy): domain Eukaryota; kingdom Metazoa; phylum Chordata; class Actinopteri; order Anabantiformes; family Osphronemidae; genus Macropodus; species Macropodus opercularis. The sequence goes on from CM061112.1 coordinate 3,808,024, forward strand.
CATTGCAATTGCTTTGTGTGTTCAATGCTAGACCTTATCTATAGCAGTAGCATTTTAATAGACAGCTGTAGGTGCCTGCCAGGACAAAAAAAAGAAAATTATTATTTTCTCATCTTTAGTGGAAAAAATAATCAGTTTTTTTGAAAATGAAGAAAACAATGAGGAAGACTCGAGATTTCCCATGGTGCTCAGCTAAGAGGAAGAGGAAGGCTCCTAAAGGTCACTTCCTCTTTTGAGCGCCCGTCAAGGTGACACTTCTGTTTTTCTCTCATTAGTATGCATCATAATGGCTTCACAAAGAGCTTTGCTTGTTGTTTATCTTGTGAGTCTTGTTTATGTACGCAGTGCCAAATGCCTGGGCAGGGAAGAGGTGATGTTGGGAGGGGGAGGTGGGGGGACACACCCCAGACTGCCCAGACCCTGAAGCTTCCTTATATTCACAGTGACCGGGTGTACACTCTGCTCCAGATCCCCCCGCAGGGGAGAGCTGTACCTGGGAGAAATAATCTTTTATTTGATCAACTATTTAAGAGGAAAAAAGACAGAAAAGAAACAGCTTCTTTAAGTGCTGACAGCCTTTTTAACCAACTTCACAAAAAATGTACAGAGAAAAATAAGATCCATATTGTACAGATATGTGACCAGCACTCCTAAGGAAATTATTAAGCAATGAGGAGACATTGAACAACGCTGTACTATAACATTTTCTGTAATGATATGAAACTGATGAAAGAGACTAAGATAATAAAAATCCTTGATGATTATGTAAAAAAAAGTTCTTGTTGGGTTTCCTTTTTTAATAAAATGTCTTAAAAAACAGTGTTTCCTTCCTTGATTAGTGTTTTTGCTTGTCTTGCTTGTAGTTATGTCTGAAATGCATTTTACATGTGAGCATAGAACTGATGTAGCTTCTTTTAACTGTCCAGTTTTTTCTGAGTTCTGTTATGATCCAATCCAGCTGCATTACAATCAGTCACTGCAAACTAACAATGGCTTTAACAATCTCTCTTTCTAGGAAGGTAAGTATTTGAAAGTCAGCCGCTCGCACGAGGCAGTTTGATGAGTGTGAAAAATTATAAGCGCAGAGGCATCAGAAAGGATTAACTTAATGAAAAGTATATCAGGAAAAATGCAGCTCCAGGCTTTGAAGATATCTCTGAGGCAGCGCAAGATTAGACTCTTTCTGTGCTGCTCTGTAAGGTTAAATGACAGTAGATCCCATTAGCTGATGATTAATAGCACAGTGACAAGAGCTTAGTTAAATACATTATGTGAATGTGCCCAAATGTGTGGAATGTAAGGAGATCAGTGTGACAATGGTTGTAGGAACATTTCTGCAGGAATTGTTTTATACTATTTTAAGCGTTTTACCTCAGAACTGTTCCATGATTTTCAAAGTTTGGACAGGTATGGAATGATCCATGATGGTTCTAGACGTGGTTGTGTGTTGTTTCAAGTTATTTTGCAGCCGGTTAGTATGACTTTGTCCTGGTTGTGTGAGTCAGCAGCTTTGTGACCCTTTGGGCCCCCGGACCTGTCCGCGTCACGCTGATTCAATAGCACATCCATGGCTGGAGGTCACTAGCAGCTCCCGGAACAGGTCAACTGAGTCATTTAGCTTTTTCAGCCGCAGGAACAGAAGACGGCAAAAACACTGCAGTTGCAGCATCATGCATCATTTATGTCCATCACTGCAGGGCATAAACAAATGAATAAAAAGAAACATAGCTTGAACTAGAACATTTTAAATTATGCATTATATTACGAAGTTGTTCCAAAATATTACAACCACCTCTAAATATAAACACTCCACTCTCCTTGGAGTATTTTTGTATGTCGACCCTCTCCTGCTCCCGACAGCCTGTGCGTGACGTCATTGCGTCCCTGACCGAGAGGGGGCGCTGTGGAGCCGCGGTGTTGCCACGGAGACGGCTCAAAACACCAGGCGCAGCGTAGCAGCAATGGCTACAAGTGTCCCGACGGAGCCCGGACGAAAGTCACTGCGGCGGCGGAGCGCGGTCCCGTGAAGGCGGATAGAGACCCGGCGTCTTTTCCTGTGTGTTCGCATGTGAATGAAACGCCCACGGCTACATCGCTGGATGACAAAGGAATAGCGGGTTGTTGGCCGAACCCAGTCCGCTCGCCGTGTTTGAAGTGGTGAGTACCAGCGGAGTTGTGGGACGGCTAACTTAGTTACCGTTAAGCTAGGTAGTTAGCAGCGAACGAAACCCCCCTCACCTCTGTCGTTAGCTTGGAAACAGCGGCTTTATACACGTTTCTATATGTAATGCGCCGTTACTCTTTTGCACGAAGTAACATTTGTTGTTGTATGTGTGTAGCAAGTATAGTCTGTGACGGATAAACCCAAGTAAGTCTTTTGACCATTAGCCTCGTTTATTTCACCGACTGGTTAACACAGCGGGTCGGAAACGAGCAAACGGTTAAAATAATGGTGCTGTGAGACCATAAGAAAGTTTTCTAAGTGTATATAGTTTTATACAGTCAGGATATTTAAAGATTGCTTGTGATGACATTGTAAGGACATGTGTGATCAAATACTTAAGAGCCTGGAGACTAGTGTAGTCTCAGTACAACATTAGTACAATGTCTGGGATGAAATACTGCAAGCCTAAGATGCGCTCATGGTCTTTTTCTCAGAGCTGTAAATCCTCTACAAAGATCTTTTTCAGCAAAAGAACGTTGCCAGAGTTTTCTACACATACATTGATTTATTGTAAATCATGTAAGAATGAGCGGCCTTGTTTGTTTATGTCTAGCTGGAGTTGTTCACTTTGTTCTCATTCTTTTAACCAGGACTACCAGTCCCTACCCAGTATCCCTCCTGCTGCTAGTGGAACCACTGAGTTGGAGTAGAGCATGAGATCTCAGGCTTAATTAAGCCCACGGGAACAGATGGCTCAGTGGTAGACTCTGCTGTTTATCAGACGTACACACAGCCAATCTGAATGAAGCTAAACGCTTGTGCTCGGGAGGGGTGTGGGAGCTTGGACCAAGAGCTGGGGGAATCAACCTGCCAGACATAATTAGCTGTGGGAAGTAGGTAAAAAAGGAGGGTGGTGGAAGGTGACATAGATGTAAGACTGGCTAGAGATCAGGAGCCTCAAAGGCGTTTTTCCTTGTTGCGCATAGTTAGTAGCAATGATCAGGGCAGTTTACTGCAGATATTCACTGTGATATTCACAAGTATTTGCAGAGCAGACTGGAGAACGACAGCTTTATCTGACCCACCGTGTGGTATTTAAACACAACTTAATATCATTATGTGATTGTATCCTTTTAACAATGTAAATGAAACTTTCACTACTTAGTGATTGCTTTTGCAAACAGTTTTTTTCCTACCAACTGTACATGCATCCAGATTAATGCATGCAGCATCCTTAAAATAGATTATAATCCACAACAGTCACAACATTGCCAAATCTGGTGAGTCAACTATAACATCGCAATGCAATATCCTTATTTAGCTTTCTCTACACCTCCCGGAAACAGATGGGTGTTTTGATTAAGCTCTTCATAAGGACAGTACTGTTGGGAACAGGTGTACCCAAGCAACTGGTTGGATACAGCTGAAGTGAAGGGATTTCAGGTGACTGAGGCCAGAGGGCTTTCCATGTCAGGCGTTAGATTAGTGGTGTGATAGATGAGAGGAGAGAGGAGCAAATGTTAGCCCGGATCACATAGCTGGTTACCATCTCAAGACGTGAGTGAGTGTGACATTGCAAATGTTATTTAGAGGGATTTCATCGACAGGTGAAATTCCCTTCACAATAATGTAAAGTAGTAAAGAACAACCAAAGTGTTTGAAACTAGGGTTCGGTTTTAAAATCAATGAATCTTTTTTTTTGTTTGATCATTTTTAGACCTACAAACTAGTTGTTAGAAAACTGTTAATAAAAACAAAAACCCAGACTGAAATATTAATATTTATGTTGTATGCTAAAATGCAATAACTCCAGATCAAGTGCTCACATCTTGTACAGTTTAGACTTTGATGTATCTTTAGTTGTTATCTGTAGAGTTGTCAGTGCAGCTGCTAAAACCATGTTCATTTTAATTATCTAGGGATTTGAGTGTTGCATATAGAAATTAACATATAAATTCTGCTTGCATTTCAGGATGGCAGATTACAGAGTACAAAGGAAAACATCATTCACCGTTATGATATGGCCCCTGATTTGAAATGTCCTAGCACCAGTGTCCCGTGACCCACAACTAGATCTCAGAAAACACTGGGGTGGTTTGAGCTCTACACTGCTGCAGCAGGGATGATCACGTCCTATATGAACGGCTATGTGCAAGATGCCCCTGGTCAGGCCAAAAGCCACAGGGAGAGGGCTGTGGACTGTCCAGGAGAGGAAAGTAGCCTTGTTAAATCTCCACAGTGCAGTGCCCACATGGAGAGGATCCAGCACTACCAGGAGGAGTTGAGGAAGAAGAGACAGGACGAAAGCAGGGAGAGGCACAACATTGATCCCAACGCGTCACTGAAACTCAAGAAGCTGTCGCAGAACCCCAAGGTGGGCGTTGACAATCCCACCTTTGAGGGGAAGGAAAAGGCAAACAAAGACACATGCTCCCAGGATCCTGTGGCTGGTGAGTTCCAGACGAGGGGGTTCGAGTAATGGAGCGTCTTTACAGGGGTCAATGGAGGTGGAAGGGCAGCTACAAAGGAGAAAACCACAAGAATGGGCAATTGGGAGGCTGAATGAGAACAAAAGGGAGTGAAAACAATGACAACACAGAGCAGAGGGAACTGATGGAGGAGGGTCATGACGTGTTTTTAGTGCCATCCAACACTTGTTAGTGGCCTGGTCTCATGTTTGTACTAAAGACGTATGTGATCCTTTATCAACAATGTTTTATATATTGTGCTTGTTTATCACTTTGTTGATTTTTATTTGTTTTCATTAACAGATTTCAATTAAAATATGTGCAAAAGTTAATAGATATTCAATTTCAACTGAATACAGATACAGTATTGGCGACATGGCCCAGGCCTCGCATTAGCTTTAGAAGGAAACTATCTTAGAGCATCTATAATGACCTCACAATGGTTTGTGCTGTTTTCTCAGAATATGAAGAGTTCTTGCAGGCTCTGAAGTGGGTGCAGCAATGCCTGACTGATGTCCAGAGCCAACAAGATGCAGAGCTGATAATGCAACTCCTTACCAAGGAGGACTTCAGGACCGCCTACACCATCTACTGTGCTGTGTCCCAGCAGATGAGCAGAGTCAGTCCCACCTCACCTCTCACCGCCCAAGCGCAGGGCCTTTGCCAGGAGGTATGCCTGGAGTTAAGGGTGGAAACAAAAAACAAAAAGCACCTACAGTTAGTTTTATGTGTTCACAGCTCCTATAGAAAACGAGGAAGAAGGGAATGATGTGCCCAGAATCATTTGTAGATATAATTAACCATTCTATAGCCCAGTCCTCATGAGAGTATTCTCATGAGTCTTTTTGTGGCATTGAGGCTCTTGGTTGTACCTACCAATTTGTGGTTTTGACTTGTATTCAGAGAAAAGCAAATTTACAAACAGAATTTGGAATAATTACACGACAATTGTCTTGTGGTTAATGATCTAAGTGAAAGCGAACATGGGGATTGTTGGTATAGAAAATATGCAGAAGAAGAAATTGGGTTATTAGGGTGAAATGAGGATAAGATGAGAGGAAGATATTTAAAAATGACAAAACAAGAAAGGATTAGAAAATCATGCATACATGGGCTTCATTGTTTCTCTTCTTTGCTGATATAAAACAGCGCAGTTTTTTTTTTAAATTACCTTTTTCTAACCAATATCTCAAAATAACTTCAACAACTGTCTACTGTGCCCCAGTGGAGAGAGTGACAAAGACTACAGCTGACTTTTTCATTGACAAAACACAAACCAGTAATTGACTTGTGTCCCTGCGGAGCCAAGTTAAGGGCAAGAAAGCAGCCTGTCACACAGAGCCCAGCTCCCATAAACAGGCACATTGTGATATGATTTCATGTGAATTTAGTTAAACCTCTATACATATTTGACAGGCTACTCCCACAATAGCCACTTCATTAGGATTAGTGTCAACATTTGATAGGTGTAGCAGCAAAGAATGTAAAACAGGCTTGTCAGCACAGCCAGGCTGTTGCAGTGGGATGTGTATATATTTATTTATTTATTTATTGCTAGATGTATAAAGCCTTGTCGGAACAGGCTGAGTAGAGTTCATTCAAAGGGCACGAAGCAGCAGTGAAACTAATAGAATTCTATTTCAGTCTTGATGACATTAGATTGAACATACAGGGGCTGGCTAACATGGTCTGTGTTGCCTTTCACACAACACGCTGTCTTCCTGTATGCAGCAAATCGGTGTACGCACTCATCCATCAAACATGGCTTGCAGGGTGCTTAACAATGTGTAATGGTTTGAGCTGCAGTGTGTCTAAACTAAGTGGCTGTTGTGTGTGACAGTCAGATTGGCCATTAGGTAAACTAATCTCCCAGCAGCCCTTGGTGCTGGCTGAGCGGTACAGCACAGCGCAGGAAGGAGGCCAGGATCTGGGCGGCCAGAAAAAGAAACTCCAGCAGCTTACAGCAGTGTGGGCTGAGGCACAGCACTGCTAGGGGGAGGGGAAAGTGCGTCACCTTGTTAGTGAGCACTTTGATTAGTGTAATGGATGAACTAAGCCCTAAACAGGACCTGAGCAACAGAACACCAAAAGGCCCACTGCCACAAGCAAGAGCATGGCTCCGCCAAATAACAGGACCAGAACCAAGTGATTTAAATAAAACCAGTGTCAAAGAAAGAAACGCATGAAACAGCAGCTGAGTGGAAAGTCTGTCAGCCATGGAAAAGGCCCGTGATGTGAAGTTCACATTTCAGCAGGCATGTGCTGGCTAGTTTGTGTGTAAAAGTAATCTGATATTAAATATTGTATATAACTGTCAGATGTTTATACAGTATTTATATTTATACAGTGGCAGCAGTAATGTCAGCAAAGTGATGAATATGACATGTTCCAGGACCGAGGAAGCAGAACAAGTTTAGTGTTACAAAATTTTCTGCTCTAATTATCAGTAACTGAACTTTTTTGTACATATTCTACAAATTATTAAGTATTGTATTAAGGAGTAGACTTTACTGTGCTTTGTGTGTGTGTGTCTGCTCAGGTACAGAAGATTGTCCAGTCCAGCCAGCAGAAGGAAGGCATGGAGCTCAAGACTCTGCTCACAAATCCTCATCTTCAGGTCAAAGCTCAGATCCTCAGCTGTGACTTTTCATATCTAAATGTTTAAATGATGGAATCGGAGAGACCTGCGCTGGATGGTTTTATGGGCTGATTTAGTCAATATCTGATAATTGAACCACTGCAAATACAATTATGTTGCTCTGCAGTCAGGTTTTGTGTAGAGAAGTTCATAGAGGACCTTCCGTCTTACTGAAAGCCAGGAATCGAACCACAGATCCTACGATTGGTGGGCGACAGCTCTGAGCCACTACTGCCCCAATACTGCCCCAATACTAATGATCTTACCCTACATTGCCAAGGCTCCTGTTGATGCAGCTGAGTGAATGGACAATTAGGATGTTCCTCTTAGGTGTGGCACATGATCCACCTTCACAGAAATAGGTTAAGACCACAGCTGTATGAAGAGTTGTATTTTAAAAAGCCTTAGACACTGGATTTTGCCAAAAGGAACCAAACAATCAAATTACAGTACTTTGGTGTGACATCAGCTGCTAATGCTCCACATTAGCCAGTTTAAGCTTTGGTAAATCTTGTATCACATTAACAGACTGTATTTATTCACAAGGCAGTAAAGTGAAAAAGACTGCAGGCGGATGGTTCTGCTGTGGTTTCGCAGTCATAGGTCTTGGCATAAAAGCGTTGAGGGTCTGATGGTTTATCTGTGTGAACTACAGTGCCCCCACTGGCCTGCTAACCCGTCCACTGATTCAGAACCATGTAGGCAGCAGGTGCAGTGTGGTGTGATGCGACTCCTCCTCGAAACGCACATACACCGGAACAGGTTATCTTGTGTTGTGCAGGGACCGTAGGAACACACTACTCTGTACACAACCTCAAACCCAAAAGTAACAAAACGGGTACATGGGTCACCCTCGTGTTCATTTGTCTTTCCTAGGATGTGTATTCCTCAGCAGCAGCAAACGTGTTTGATGATTGATGGTGATGGTTCCTGACTCCTAAATGCAAGGGGAGATTAAGACAGATTGTGTGTACACCGCGAAGCGTGGTCCCCGCTCTCTCAGGTCCCCTCTGCTGCAGGATAGAGAAAGTAATTTGGACTGACGGTTATTAATTGTTAGGTGCGGAGCTCTTGTCACATTAAATGAAGTGAAGAAGCAATTTCTATATTATGTCTGGCTTAGAGATGGGTTCGCTGACAGGACTTATTACCAAACGATGAGGGATAGAGAAGCTTCAGGTAGCAAGTGTATGTCTAAGGACCTGTTTGTTCACTTCTTTCATCATTTGATATCAATAGATACAAACCCTAAGTAGTTTAACTAAACGTGCATTATTTTATTTCCACTGTGTTAGAAAAGACGTGATGCTGCGTTGTTCTTGACCTCATGCTGCCTCCTTGTTTCTGTCCATTCTGTGTTTGTGTAATGTTTGTATGTACATACTTTGTCTCTATGTGGGTCTCTGTGTTTGTTTTATGTGGCAGGCACTGATGCAGGCCCATGACAGTGTAGCAGTGCAGGAAATAGCAGAGGAAAATGTGACCCAGTACCTCGGAGAGACGGTTAAACTGGTTCGGCTGGAAAAGACCCAGGACACTCCACTGGTAAGACACCAACTAATGTCTAACTGTGTTTTATATCTTTTGTTTACAGACCATTGGGCATTTAAGCTGCTCTCTGTTCCTTAATCAACTTTTGTGAGATAAAATCTTACATGTGCGTGTGTCCATCAGGGGGCAACAGTTCGTAATGACATGGACAGTGTGGTGGTGAGCCGTGTGGTGAAAGGGGGAGCAGCAGAGCGTAGCGGCCTCCTCAGTGAGGGAGATGAGATCCTGGAAATTAATGGTATTTCAATTCGTGGGAAACATGTCAATGAAGTCCATGACTTACTGGTAAGTTAATGCGACATTAACACAGAGCTACTTGAAATTTAAGGCTTAAGGCTTGAATATAAGGCTTCATCCAGAAATCTAATGTCATCAAGACTGAAATCTTGCTCAATAACTGATGACATTATATGTGTGAGGGTGTAGCAGAAAAACAGTCCGAGCAGTAAATAAGTATCGTGCAGGGGACATGGATTATATGCGTCTTTTTAATTCTCTGGCTCTCGTCTTTTCCAACAGCAACACATGTATGGCACGCTGACTTTCCTCCTTGTGCCGAGCTCTCAAGTTAAACCTGCGCCACACAGACAAACTGTGGTAAGTCATTAAGTGTGTGTGTATGCGTGTGAGAAAAAACATGCAGCACCAAGCTTGATGTTTTAACGCTTGTCCTCAGATGCATGTACGAGCTTACTTCGACTACGACCCCTCCGATGACCCCTTTGTGCCATGTCGAGAGCTGGGTCTGTCTTTCCAGAAGGGAGACATCCTCCACGTCATCAGCCAGGACGACCCCAACTGGTGGCAGGCCTACAGGGATGGAGATGAGGACAACCAGCCTCTGGCTGGACTCATTCCTGGTGGGAATCAAATCACAGCTGACTATCGCTATGTAGTTTGTTGTTTTACAAGTGCAGATAATGATAGATTTTACTACCAATGTGCAAATGTAAAATGTATTATTTTCTACTTTCTACAGTTGTATACTGACTATTTCTCACAACCAATGCTCCAGTATACCAAGTAATATATAAACTTCACAGTTGACAGACAATGATAATATATTGCCATGTTCAGTAATAAGTCCATCCTTTGTTTTACATCAGAATGCAGGCCCAGAAAAAGCCCTGGTCTGCCTGTGACTAATAACTAATCTGGCTACATAAACGATCTTGGCAGCGAACACCACCCATCTGCCACATCAAGCAGATTAAAACAAACACCTTATTTGTGATTACTCTTTGACCTGGACTGTTGTGACTGGAAGAAAAGGAGGTTAAGCACTGGAAATGGAAAGTTGGCCATCATTTGCCTGTTCTTCATGTCTGGAAATTCTAGGGAGAATATGAAAAATAATTCTAGGACTATAAAAGCTGTAATGTCTTCAGTGGTGCCCAAAGTTCATTTAAAATGTGCTGAACAAAGTTCAAACATCTATTTTAAATGCACAATACACTGTTTGAATATAGTTGGCATATTGTGTTTTTTTTGGTTTTCTCAGGGAAAAGCTTCCAACAACAGAGGGAGAGCTTGAAGAAAACTGTAACCGACAGAAGTCGAGAGCACCAAGGTGAAAAACAATGTCGTTAAAAGAAGTTGTCCAACGTATAGCATCCACTTTCACCCAAATAACAAAATCCGAAATATCTAGAACTGTTACTAAGTGAAGTGACAATCAATCATTAAAACCTGGCTTCTCATGACTGTTGCAGGGAAGCTTTGGTATCCAAAGAAGAGCAAGAAACAGAGGAAGAAGAGCACATCAAACTTTAGCAAAAATACTGGTAAGACTCTCGTTCTGCTGGCTCTTTCTCACCTGCAGGGTAAGTGATTGAGATGTGGGTTTCTGGTTAAAGAACAGGCTCTTCAATGATGTCACAAAGGAGCTAAATAAGTCCCGGCCTTTACTGTCGCTCCTCATTTACCACCCGTGACAGACTCTTCCAATCTGGCCATGTGCCAAGTGACCACACACTGATAGTGTTAACTCCACGCGTTAGCCAGAGTTGACACATCTCGTCATTGTCACAGCAGCTTGTCCAGACTTGACCTGTCACAGGTCAGATTAGTCCTGTCTTCAGAGACAGGATAAAGGAGGCGCCAACAGGTGGGTAGAAGGCACCAAAATGTGTGAAGCAGCTCTCCTGTGTTTTTGTTTCACAGCTGTGGATGAGTTTTATGTGTTAATAACCAAAAACCATGAGGCAGAATGTTTCTGAAAAGGCTTCTTATAAATAAAACAGTAATATTGCAGTACTGTGGTCTTTTGTAACCTCCCTTTCACCTCTGCACAAAGGTCAGAGGTCAGATTTAGTTACAGAATAACGGCTCAAGAGCTAGAAAGGATTTGGAAGGTTGTTCAGGAATGTTTCATTAACCCCTGCCTCACTGCATCTTCAGACTACGATGACATCCTGACCTATGAGGAGATGTCCCTTTATCACCAACCTACCAATCGTAAACGCCCCGTGGCTCTGATTGGTCCAACAAACAGTGGTCATGATGAGCTACGACGAAGACTGCTGTCCATTGAACCAGAGAGGTTCGCTGTCGCTGTTCCACGTAAGTTGTTGATGGTGTGGAAAAGGTGTCAAATGCATCTTAAATTATTATCATTTTTCAAGATCCCAGGAAAGTAACAAAAACAATAAAATTTACCCTTGTCATTGCACAGACACGACCAGAAACCCAAGGATACATGAACAAAATGGCAGAGAGTATCATTTTGTGAGTCGGCCTGGCTTTGAGACGGACTTGGCAGCAGGGAAGTTCATTGAGTCAGGCGAATATGAGAAGAACTTCTACGGCACCAGCACAGATTCTGTCCGACATGTTATCAACTCTGGACGCATCTGTTTGCTCTGCCTTCACACCAGGGTACGAGTCTGGGCACTTGTGACTGTCAAAGCAGCCTCCAACATTGTTTCTGTCTTGCATGTTAATTACAAAGGACATTTTGTTCCTTATCCACTGTGGCTCAGCCAAACATAAACATACTTCACACATACAAATTGTTTTTGCTTGAAGAAGAGTCTGCAAACTTTTTATACTAAAGAAAATAAATAGTAGTATTTGTTGTGATGTATTTTTAATATTATAAAATTTCATATATGTTCTGTTTGTCCTCTCATCAGTCACTTCGAGTGCTGAGGTCTTCCAACCTTAAGCCGTATGTCATCTTCATCGCTCCTCCTTCTCAGGAAAGACTACGCACTCTACTGGCCAAAGAAGGCAAAACACCCAAGGTTGACCATTTGTATTTACACTTAGACGTTAATATTCATGTCGTAAATGACATCAATTTGTATAATAATTATGACAGCAGACCCCGTTTAGTTATAGTTTATGTTGATTTGTTTAGCTGAAGAGTCAGCCATGTCTCATGTTCGTCAATTGATGTTTTGTTTTCTGTTGCCCAGCCGGACGAGCTGAAGGAGGTCATCGAGAAGGCCCGTGAAATGGAGCATAACTTTGGCCACTTCTTTGATGCGACCATCGTAAACATGGATCCAGACCAGGCTTTCCATGAGCTGCGAAGGCTGATCGAAAAGCTGGACACTGAGCCACAGTGGGTGCCCACGTCTTGGCTGTGTTAGAGGTCACACGGTCATTCTAAGAGGACTCTCAGGGCAGAAGAAGGTAAATGAAGTAGGAGTGTTTTACTGGAGATTGAAAAATGAAGGACGGTGGTAAATCACTGGATTCTCACTTGCACATTCTGGACCTGAGGACGTGATTGTTACATATCAGAGAAAATCTCAAGTTTCTTACTGTTCTTTTTGTTGATGTGTGTCTTTGTGAGTGATTTGGTTTATGACGTTTCTTGTTTCTTTCAGATTTACGATAAATTATTTACCCAACAAATAGAAATTTCTATTGTATACTTAATAGTTATTTATAATTGTAAATATATATTTTCTAGACAAAGTATTTTATTGTTACATTTTCTGTGGGATATACAAAATAATACACTCAACTGAGAGAGTGTTAATGCCACGAAATTAAATGGCTGCCTGTTAACACTTTACATCAGAAGAAGCACTTGTGTTAAAAGTGGCTGCAGTATAACGTCTTCCATTGTAAAAAAAAAAGCTGTATTCTGCAGTTTTGTGTTACTTCCTCTACACCAGTGTCAGTATTATTGTGTTGTTCCCTGTCTCAACAAACCTTAAATCTAAGGTTTTGTCTGTAGCTGACATCACTATACTCAATACTGTCATGCTGCAAAGTACTGTTGAGGTTTATTTATAACAGTATTTACAAACCCTTCTATTTACAACTGGTGTAACTTCCACAAATACAGTGTTGCTTTTTAGCAGGTTAATAATTCATGAGAACAATTCTGGAAAACGTGTGAATAAATCAGATCCATACGTGGAACAGTGATGAACATCCTGTATGCGTAAACATTTCGTCTTCAAAATTCCCTGTAATATTTTTGCCACAGGATTTCCGCCCCTCAGTGGGCTAGGTTTACCTCAATACTCCAACAAGACAACAGCCTCTTCACAAGAAACCACACAATGCGTGAATATTGAGGATGTATTTATTTGGATGAAGTGTTACGCTTTGCTGACTGGCACACCAGTTTTACAGTAGGTTGGGTCACCTTAAGGTTCTGGTGCAACATCCTCAAATGAGCAACAGGACAGGCTCCACATCCAGGACTAGGACTCTTTGAAATCTACAACCACTATAAGCTTTACAGCATGCAAGGACTCTAAAGGTGGAGGAAAACAAGTATTTACAAGCTGATCACCCACAGGGAATGTTTCTTCCATTTCACATCCTAACATACTCATTTTCTTAGTGAGAGTTTTTATAACAGTGAAGTGACAACACTTCTGTACAGTGATAAATCTGAAAACATTTCCTTTCAGCACTGAGACAACACAACAATTCATCACAAACAAATAGCACACAAACAGCTTTCATCACTTCCATTTAAAGACGAAGATATGGCCAGAGAGGCACAGAATAAATAGGATGACTGGTGAAGTCGGTGACTATTGGCCTGAAGAAGCTTGTCACTCGAACAGCAGATCTTCATCCCTCTCCTCTGTCAGCATGTTAACAGGCTCTGCTATGGGGCCCAGCTTAGCCAGACGGGCTGCAATCTCCTTGTCTGTCCTTTCCCTGAGCTGCTTCTTCTTCTCCTGGATCTTCTTCAACCTGGCAAATGCAGGAAAGTATGGTGCTAATACCTCGAGCATTATTAAGCATTTAGCCAACAGGAGAAACTGCTTTGTAATCAAAAGATATAGCTTGTATATTACATTTTCAACCAAACATAAACATTGTCATTTATGTGTGCGTTCACCTGTAAAACTCCTCTCGTTCTCTCTCATCCAGCTCGGTGATGATGTAGGTGAGTGTGCGATCAATCCTGGGAATAATCACTGCAAAGTGGGTTAGCTACTAGTTTGGCAACAGAAACACTGAAATTGTAGTTGATGTTAAGTGTAAATTTACCATGTTCAATAGCATTCACACGGCGGTTGGTGATTTTTATGGCTTCATCCAAAGTGACAAAGGATGTCTGCAGACAGAAACTCAGTATTTATGCGTGCATTGTGTGTATCATAGATAAGGGTGATTACCACTTAGTGATTGTGAGCATTACACAATGAAGGGAAGAATTCTCTGAAATTGACTAGTTTAGGTTAGCAACCAAGAAAATTAAGCTAACTTGTAGCACCCCTACCTGTAAGGAGGCCAACTCCACAAGCAGCTCAACAGCTCGGGCATAGTTCCTCTTCAACCGGGAGAGCTGCTCTCCTCCTCTGGCCAGACCTGTCAGCTCATAACCTGACAGACACAGCAAGAAAATACTATTACACATGAGGCATGAACCCACCACAAATTAACAAGTAAGGCAGGACTTACTGTCTCCGCCTTCTTGGTAGTGTTCAAAAACTGGCAGTGTAACGCCTGAAAAAAGAAAAATGCAAATGAAAACACGTCGTGTGACTCAACAACATTTATGAAAGGAGAACGTTTAAGCTAACCTGCCACATTGTCTTTCTTGGCTCTGACCTTCACCTGGGCTTTATTGACATTCTGGATTACAGTTGTGCTGCAGACATAATGACAAAATGTTGTTTACAGACACATCTGTACTGAAGATAATACCACAAAACTGTCTCAATCTGATTCTCACCTGAAATCTCCAGCTGCAAATTTGGCCTCAGCCAAAGAGAAGGCAGCTTCTCTCATCACCTCTCCCATCTTGGTCTTAGTCTAAACAAAAAATAAGAAGATGGACATTACATACATTTAGTTGTCTGTTTATTAGGTAGACTAATATAACAACATCCTAGTAAACATTACACACAGTCTCGTAAATCACCTTCATGCACAAAGATTTATTTGTTTTTAGTCTACATTTGTTTTGCTGAGATCAATCTAGGTAACTACAAATGTGGTGTGAAATGCAGGAGAAGACAGTTATCAGTTAATTAAAACGGACCTCAATGATTTTGCGAAGGATCTGACGGAAACGCATGGACAGGGCATCAGATTTCTTCTTGAGCAGGTTGCGGCCAGTTTGTGCGCCTTTCAGTCGAGCCTTCATGATGGTCTGGGCCCTGCAGCAACAAACACAATGGTATGTATCTGCCATGGATCCCTTGTTATTCAAAGAAAACACTGATGTTCAGATGTATATGACCAAATAATAACTATTATTGTTAATGCCAGTTGATGCCAGTTCAGGAACATTTGCAAACAGGGACTAATACTCCAGCTACCTTTCACAAACACACAGATTTGTAAAACTTTATGATTGAATCTGTGCAGTGAAACGATTCGACCTTGCAGACAACACAGGAAACTCCTCTAACCGGTACATGCTCATGTTACACCATGTTAAAGTCAAGGCTTGTGCCTCCTGGAGGTCAGTCGAGTTTCCCACACCATCTCAAACTGACAGCTCACACATGGATGACATTGGAATCATCACATGACAAAAGCAGTACTCTTCCTCTTTTAAACAGCAACCTCTCAACTACAATTATGCGTAGATAACAAGAACAAACGTCTGATCCTTGCATTAGCTATAGATGTAGACGGGAGCTAGAAATCTTACATCTGACACACTGGAAAGAAAGAAATCAATAAAACAGTTATAAGTTAGACGATTAAAATGCTTCCGGTAGACAGCAACTAGCTAGCAAACAAGCTGCTTACATTCTGGAAGGGAATATGTCGATCCTGTCTTTTCCAGACATCTTCTCGTCTTTTGGTCGATGATTACTCGCTTCTGTTTATTTCACTTCCCTAAAATTAACACTGACACTCAGCGTTTAACAAATTATATTAATCTGTGCGTATAGTAAAGAAATCGCTATTTTTCGTGCAGGATTAGCCGCATAGATAAAGACGTTGGTCGTGATCTGTCCGACTCCGTCCGTGATGATCAGCTGGTCTCTGGTCATGTGACCGAGCTGAACTCCTTCTGCACATGCGCGTGGCGAAGCGCTGACGTTCTTTTCCGGGTCGAGAAAATTAGCACACCCATGAATGTGAGCTAGCGGGCCCGACGTTTACGCAAAAACATCAAAGATATTATTGTCCGACACTTAAACTCTTTGCATACGGAAACGTGTACTGTATCGTTGTGTGACCATATGACACAGGTGAGTGTTTGTTGACGAAAGAGACGTTATAATGGGGAGTGGGGAACACACTGGGCTACTAGCTGGTTAGCTAACTGTTAGCCTCCGCAGCTGTGCATGTGCCGCATGTGTGAGCTGGGAACCGGGTTATTAGCCCTGAAGCTAACGCGTATTAAAGTAATTGTTGCCCTCAAAGTCAAGTATCGTGTCTTCGTATTACTTATATTAACGACTAACGGATTCAGTCGCCGTTCATGTACAGAGTTAGTGTTTCTGCTCTCCCCGTTGGTTTATTTCAGATCTTGCAGTTCATTTAAAACATTAAGGGGCTTCTCCTTTGCACGCGTTGCATCATCCTGTTCACAGCCTGAAAAGTGAAGTAAATGATTACAAAGAGTTAATCTGATGCTGCTTTAAATCCCCGTTGGTATTAATGGGTTATTTCAGGCTGAACGTATTTTGTGCATCTTCAAAGTGAAGAAGATAAAAACAAACAACGGAATTAACAATGTGTATTACAGTTACTTTTGGACAAGTCATTAGATATTAATGAGTGTGGATGTGGATTGTGTTTCTGATGGTGCATTGACTGAATAAGTCACCGTTTAAACAAAGCGCAGAGACTTTATAACCATGTGTTAAGCCTTTTCCATGAAGGCCTTATGCTGCTGTTGTTAGTAGTTTATTTTTCATAGATGCCAACATGTTAGAGCAACATTAGCTTCAGCTGTCCAGCTTCACAGTTTTCATTTGGGTCCTCACAGCGATGCCGGGGCTCAGCTGTCGATTCTACCAGCATCGGTTCCCAGAGGTCGAGGATGTCGTGATGGTGAATGTGAGGTCCATCGCTGAGATGGGTGCCTATGTCAGCCTTTTGGAGTACAACAACATCGAAGGCATGATCCTCCTGAGTGAGCTGTCACGTCGACGTATTCGCTCCATCAACAAGCTGATCCGCATCGGCCGCAACGAGTGTGTGGTCGTCATCCGAGTAGACAAAGAGAAGGGTAGGTAAAGCCAGTCAGTCTGGGAAGGGGCTCGTATGCTTGGCTGCAAGTGTGAAAGGTGGCACAGATGTATCGCCCGTAATAAAAGTGGGTGTATCGTACAGTGTAAGTAATATATCATTTAGAGGCTTATGAATTAAAGACATTAAAACGTTCTTCACATGTCAGTAACTGCAATTCATCACCATGTTCCAAAAGACAAACTGTCGTAAGCAGCTGTAAGAGAGGAGATAACGTTACTTATTCAGTCACAAGCTGCCACCATTTCACATTCAATCTTTATCAGGTGTTGCATGTTTTTTACTTGATAATGTGGCTTTTTAAGTTGAAGTTTGTTGGATTCCGGTTGCTGAGTTAATCGGTTAATGTCTTCACCACATTCTCTCCAGGATACATTGATTTATCAAAAAGAAGAGTTTCACCAGAGGAGGCCATCAAGTGTGAAGATAAATTCACAAAATCTAAAACTGTAAGTCTTTTTTTGTGTTAAGTTTAGTTGTATGCTTTTCAGCCCCAGTCCCAAACTTACTTTGCATGTTGTGTTTGCAGGTGTACAGCATCCTGCGACATGTGGCAGAGGTGTTGGAGTACAGCAAAGACGAGCAGCTAGAGAGTTTGTACCAGCGCACTGCCTGGGTCTTTGATGAGAAATACAAGCGGCCTGGATACGGAGCCTACGATGTCTTCAAACAAGCTGTATCGTAAGTCAGAGTTTCAAGGAGGCTCAAAACACTACAAGGTTTCACATCTGTTTTGTTGAGTGCATCGTCTTCAAACAGCAATTACAGTGCGCTACATAAAGTTGTCCTTTTAAGAAGTCAGTGATTTTGCTATTTTTGCGTTTCCATTGTCCAGAGATCCTGCCATTCTAGATGGTCTGGACTTAACGGAGGAAGAGAGGAATGTGCTGATCGATAACATCAACAGGCGACTCACTCCACAGGCTGTCAAAATCAGAGCAGGTAAGTGTTGGCCACACAACAACAAGAAGCCTGGTCGCATCTCAGTTGGTGTTGAAGTGACAGATTGTGTTTACCCTGCACTACCTGCAGACATTGAAGTGGCATGCTACGGGTATGAGGGCATCGATGCAGTGAAGGAAGCTCTGAGGGCTGGACTGGGCTGTTCCACTGAAGCCATGCCCATCAAGGTAATTCTGTCATTTTCCTACATTGTTCAGGCAACAGGAACTAAAAGTATATGCATGTATTGGAATAATGGCTGCTACAGTTAATGTTTGATATGTAGAGTAAATGAAACCGTTGTGCTCTTGTGAATGACAGATCAACCTGATTGCTCCCCCTCGCTACGTGATGACGACGACCACTCTGGAGCGCACAGAGGGCCTGTCCGTGCTAAACCAAGCCATGGCTGCCATCAAGGAGAAGATCGAAGAGAAGAGAGGAGTCTTTAACATCCAGATGGAGGTGAGTCATATCCAAACGAAAACAGTAGCTGTGATTAAACTGGTTCTGTTAGGTTCAATGCACTTCTTGTGTCTGTATTGGCGTAAAACACCACCAAGCATGTAAACGGCAGTTTAATAATCATAAAACACATTTCTAGCTTTTATTTAGTATTTACACACAGTGGGTACAATAACTGAACTATAAACTGTCCTCTTCAGCCCAAGGTGGTGACAGACACGGATGAGACCGAGCTTGCCCGGCAGCTGGAGAGGCTAGAACGGGAGAACGCTGAGGTGGATGGAGACGACGACGCTGAGGAGATGGAGGCCAAAACGGAAGACTAGAGTGACGCCTTAGAGGAATTCTGGTGGGGAAAACGTCTAAGGAGAAAATCAGACAGACCTGGCCACAGCCACTCATTCCAACAGATGTTAATTTCCATTTTGCGAACATTAACTGCAGCTAATTCATTGGCAAACTGCCCAGTTTGTTTATTAGCAGAGTTTGACTCAGAGGACATGCACACAAGGAAGGTTGATTTTCAAATTATTCAGTACAGGTTACAAATTTAATTAGTGAAAACTCTAAACAAAAGCTGTTTACATGCAGTGGCCTTCACTTACCTCTTGCTTAAGAGCCCAGTGTCTTCAGTATGCGTATGCATTCATCTGTGGCTGGTTACTGGATGTGAGTAAAGGGTAAATGCATGGGCTCATCTGTCTACAACAGTCAGTGTTGACTGTGGTGTTTCTCTTCCAGTTAAAGGATTCTTACTGGCAAGACCTGCTCCTGTTTAGCGAACATTGCATCAATAAAGTTCTGGAAGTTTTGACCTCAGTGCGTCTTTGTTAGCTGCTGTAAACAGACTGAAGTGGTACCACACACACACACAATGTCAAGGTGAACCTATTAAAAGGAAAAATGCTGGAGCTTGGCTTTGAGGTGCTGATCAAACTACTTTTAAATGAAAACAATACTTCAAGTGCTGAGGAACCCAAAGTTTTATAAAAACCCATTTTATTCAAATGTTCACCGATACAAAAACAAATGAGAGCATTTTAATTTGAATGTTTTCCCGTTAGCTTGTTTTGCTTCAGTGGTCATGACGTGTGCTTTTACAGCCTGTGGGTTTTGTCAGACATTTCAAATGACTAGGTGTGAGAACAAGATCATCACATTTATCAGGAATGTGATAATCAAATAAGGAAAGTGTTTACTCAACAGAATAAGTTGGAGTTGAGTCCAAAACCCTGAATAAATAACCCTGTAAAAATCACATTCTTGATAATGCGCCTACTCTCAACTGTGTATGTAACCGACCCATGTTTCACACTTTGAATACAAGCGGATTAGACTGTTACATCAACTTCTGCACAGACTTCCCACAAAGTGTGTCTTGGCTGTATGCAAAGAAGTAGGATTAGGACCTTGTCAATGGCCAGTAGCTTCCTCTCAGAATGATTTCAGTCAAATAACGATGTGCTGTATTTACACTAACGCACACGAACACAGTGCCTGCAAACAGAGAGAGGGGGGGTGAACAAAGCCTGACGGGAAAAAACATAACCTGAACATGGTGCAAAATCAGAAAGTCAGCAGTTACAGTTGTATTTGTCTAGGATGACATAATTGCGCTACACTATTATACACCGTTGGGGGGACGTTTCTTCATCCACAGGTTGTACTTATTTGACCAGTCCAATCTTCTTCGCCTCAGTTTCATAAATGAGTAACCGCCACATCTTCACAATGAAGACTTCAGCTTCTTCATCAAGCACCTGCACAAAGACAAACAGAAGTAAACTAGGAATTCCATTGATGCTATTTCACCATTGATGATTTAAAGGCACTAAATTGGGCTTCAACTGTCTAACAAACCTAAGTTAAACAGGCGCCAAAAACGAGAGTGAAATTAGCTTGTCTCACTAGCTAAGGCTGCACTTTCAAATTTTAGTTCAAGTATTTTAAGGAAAGACAGTTTTGTACTTAAATGACAGCTGATTATTTTAATTTTTAATCTTCTTGTGAGATCTAATATTGCTCCTACAACTTTGGATTAATTTTGGTGGCTGGTAAAAGTTGGTTATTTATAATTAAATCATTGTTGCTGCATTCATGAAATTACTCACCATAGCAACGTCATCTAGGATACTCTCGGGCATACTGTGAGCCATCACCTGAGACAAAAAGAAACTGTGTTAGCCCAGGTTCATTCTTTTACTTTATATGTATGATACAAATCAAAGCTTTACAGATGCAGCACGATCAGTACCTTGGAGCAGACAAAGTCCACTAATGTTGCTTCCTCTTCACCGATGTACTCTATAATCTTTTTATTGATCCAGGGCCGAACACGTCGTTCCATTAATGTCTGAGTAGCAAGATAAAAGCACAGTTTTGTTTTATTAAATTTACTACCATTTCTCAACAACAGGTATTTGATCAGGACCAACAAAAGAACAACAAGATGCTCAAAGTTTTAAAGTCAAATTTTGTGATTTCTTTTTAATAAGTCATAATTATGCTATGTTTGAAAGGAATAAAAAGGATAAGCTAAAGTAAACGCATTTTCGTTATTTCCTTACCGTGTCAACCATAGACCAGTCCAGAGGGTAGGAGAACAGCTCAGTCTTTGCTGTGGGAATCTTTTCAATCAAAGTCTTGATGTGTTTGCGCTTCTCTTCTGTGTTTGCTCCTTTTATGTTGGAAAGCCCAGCCCCATCCACCCCGAGGCTCTTATCGTCGTCATAATCCAGGGGCACCAGTCTCCTCTTTCGCGGCTGTTCGTCGGCCTCTTCGTCATCAAACTTGTTAAAGATGCTGTCCACAGGCAACTTCTTCCGTTTGCCTGCGTTTGGTTGACTGGGACTCCCTGTGGCTGCTGAACATTTACAAATTAAGTTATTAGGCTTTTTTCCCCCAAGTAAATGTCCTGAGTTACTAATTCACTTTATTAGAGTTGTCAATCTTTGCTAATTGACATAAAGATGATAATAATTTGAATTTTTATGTGCTATTCCCTCCCTCCTTATATTCTTCATTTTTGAAGAAGACTAGTATCTTCAAACACAAATTTGTTTGTGAGAGATAAATCATGACATCTTGCTAGTAGGTTATTGCTTTTACACATTTAAGACTCACCTAATTTGAGACTGAGGCCGATCTTTGGCCGGTGTTCTTCCTGTGGCAGGGCCTCAGGAGGAGAGTTCTCATGAGGGATGATGATGCCACAGGGAGACTCCTCTCCTG
Source organism: Macropodus opercularis (assembly GCA_030770545.1). NCBI lineage: Eukaryota > Metazoa > Chordata > Actinopteri > Anabantiformes > Osphronemidae > Macropodus > Macropodus opercularis. The sequence continues at coordinate 3,830,126 of CM061112.1, forward strand.
GTGTGTTGGGAGACACGTTTCCACTGGCAGATGACACAGAGGGTGCTGCTGTGATTGGCCTCATTGTGGGCTTCAGGCATGGTTTTACATCAGGGTTTTCTTCATCATTCTCATAATCTTCCTCCTCAACCTCCTCCACCTCTTCATCTGAGGGGCCGGGCCGTGGGCGTGCTGGTTCCCCTTGACGATCCCGGTGGTCCCGCGAACCCCTGCGGTGTTCCCGTTGCTCCTCAGGCTCCGGTTCTTGGATAATGGGTGGCCGTCTCAGACGCTCCTCCTCTTCCTCCTCCATCTGGGCCAATAAGAGGTAGATATGCAGACAACAAATATTGTTATTTACAGAAAAAAGGTCAATAGACAATGGGAATTGCACATTACCAATGCACAGAGATGGAGGGAGACTCGCATGATAAAGTGACCTTCACAAAGACAATAGAGAGCATGCTCACTCATGTTAGATATAAATGCAGACACACGCACGTTATTCTTATTATTACAGCCAAGCATACCCTGCGTAGCTCTGCGTCTGGGTCTGGATGTCCCTCGTCTAAGAGCCTCTGTCTGATTTCCTCCAGCTCCTCCTTCTCTCTCTTCCTGTCACGCTCGTCCGCCTCCATCTCCTTCTCTCGGTCTCTGAGTCGCTTCTGCAGCGCACTGCCCCTAGGGGTCACACCAAATAAAACAGCATTCAGAACAATGGCCAAACTGCAGTATTGCTGCTACACTGAAAAAAGAAACACTCAGCTGACCCGCAGCATCTGCTGCTCATGTTTTCCACATTCAGTTGTTGATAAAATGAGCTCCTTAAAATATACATCTTCATACATGAGAAATTATGCAAATGATTTACTTTTTATGCAGAGTACATATACACTGGTACAGATGTATTATTGTCTGACTCACACCCAACATTTTTACCTGTAATATTTTGGATCATCTCTGTCATCATCATAGTCTTCGAGAAATTCTTTCAGTCGTTTGCCTTCTTTTACCTGTAGACAGACATGATGTCAAACTTAATTCTTTGACGCTTAGGTTTGTCCTAATCTTACCTAAAATTTTTTACCCCCAAAAAATAGCAAAATCATGTTCAATGATGCCCAAAGCAGATCGCTGTGGAAAACTCTTACCATTTCTCGGCGACGCTCATCTTCCCTCTCACTTTCTTTGGCATAATCACGTGCTTTCTTCCTCTCCCTAAGCTCCCAGTTTTTCAGACGCTGTAGTGTGGAGTAAAACGAGCCGCATAAGCAACACCCAAATACAAGCACCACCGGTCTACTATTGCCATTCATAAAAACCAGGATCGTGGAATTTACAGATTGCTATAATAATAATAATAATAATAATAATAATAATGGGGAAAAAGTCCATAAAATAACTTCAATTAAAGTCAATTCTCTTTGGACAGAGTTCATTTCTAGACATGATCCTGTTATTAATACTATATAGTCAGACACATTCCTTATGAGAAAACTGAACCATGTGTATTCAGCAGTTTCCATCCTTCCTGGTCACCATCTTGTCTGCTCCTACCTCTTGATAGGCTGCTTCCTTGTCTCTGAGTTTTCTTTCCAGTTTCCTACGTTCATACGCATCCTCTTCATCCTCTTGATCCCTTTTCTTTTCTCTGTCTCGGTCTCGACTCACCTCTCTACAAACCCAGAGTGCAAGACTTGTGAACAATGTACCATACATGGTAATTTGAAGTATTTCAAACCTACATAAAAGAACCACCTAGAAAATGTCAGTTGAGCAAGATCTGTATGTTTATGAATAAAGGAATATGGAAGCACCCTGCTAGAAGAACGTACTACAAAATATCCCACATTTACGTTGACATCGAGTCAATTTTCCTGTTACCTGGATCTGCTGCGGTCATTGGTCCTTTCGTGGGTTTCATCCCTCTCCCATTCTCTCTCTCGCTCTTTTTCTCTAGTTCTGCGATCTCTCTCTTTGTCCCGGTCTCTGTCCCGGTCTCGCTCCCGTTCCCGCTCCCTTTCTCTCTCCCGTTCTCTCTCGCGTTCCTTCTCCCTCTCACGATCCCGCCGCTCCCTTTCACGCTCTCGCTCTTTTTCCCGTTCTCGTCGTTCTCGCTCAAACTCAAGCCTCTCTTTCTCCCTTTTGTCCTTCTCTTCTTCCAGTTTCTGCAGAGTAAAACACACACAGGTTTAGGAAATTATACATATGATTAAGCGAATGTTTGCAATCACTTTGTTACTGTGCAGAGATGAGTGAAGTGGTTTCCAGACTTTGGTAGTAACATGCCCTACACTACGCAAAACAGTTCTAACTGGCAAAAGGCTCTCCCTCGCAGAGAGACAGCTGCCTCATTCATCTACAGCAATACAGAGCACCTTCAGTTTTACACTACAAACTACAGTTTAGCAAGAATGCAACTGGAAACCACTTAAATGGCCAAAAATCTGTGGAACAAGTTAAATTTGAGGCATTCATAATGAGAAAAGGGCAATCCCTTTTCTCTCCTTAAGAGTCCTCCTCTCAGAACAAGGAAAACAAAGACAGAAAACAGGCGTCAGTCTTTGGTTGAACTAGTTGTTGGTGACTTACAGATGTTGAACTATGGATTCAGCCCTTCGCTGCCCCTACAAGCCATTTAAGTTAGGCCTGGGAGGAAAGCAGGTCACACGGTATACAAGGGAAAACGTTATGGGATTCTGTCTTGCTTAAGCATCATCATTTAAAACAAAAAAACCTTTTGTCATTCTTTAAGAAATTAACATAAAAAAGGGACATCATTTACATTTCTGCACAGATAAATGAAATTGTAGAAGCAGTCTTACCCCTGCAGAAGTCTTCAGCACCTCTTCACGACTCATAACTCAGACACACGCACACACACCTTTGTATTTATGAGCATACACACAAGGCTTTGGTTTCAATTGTTTGCATTTCTTCTGCACCTGCTGTACCGATGTACAGCAACCACAACAACAGAAGTAAGGTTTAACTGAAATTCAGAGTCTAATCAAAAGCCTTGGGTGTATTAAAACACAAGAGAAGGAAATTTTGAATGTGACATGAAAGACAATGGGACAAGTTAGCAGCAATGATGTCAAACTTTCTGGAGCTTCGGTTGATATTGATACTGTATTAATGTCAGTTGTACATTTCTGCATCGATTTTGTTTTTGCCCTCACTTACCTCTGTGTGGTCTCTACAAGGACTCCTTACATACTTAGTGCAGTTACATTTTAGGCTGTTACTATCTTTACATAACTTTGCTAAGCAAAAACAATAAAGCAGACAATGTAGATCTGTTTTTATTCCATGATTTTTACAGCACTGCTGAAGCCTAAAATTGTGTAGGTTTGCTCTTCCCCTATTAGGTTCTAACCTTCAATCTACCTTTAACACTGTGCTATTTTTAGAAAAAGTAGAAAGTATTGTCATCTTTACAATTTTTGACCAGATGCAAAAACACTAATCTATCTTGGAGAAAGGAAAAAGTTGTCAGAGTGTAACACGCTGGTGTTGAGCAAAAGATAGAGAGGAGAGAGAGAAAAGAAAACCACACGCACACCACACATACAAAGACCACGTACCTTGCTAGTCTTCAGATCAGCATGCCGCTGTGGAGAGGGCGCCCCCCACACTAGCATAATAAAACCTACAGCCAGTCACTGCAGTGGTTATTGACAAGAGTCCTTGTGCTTCAACATGAACACCATTAAGACATTATTTACAGAGGACTCACAAAGGTTCACTGGCATTCCAGCTTTTGGGAGATTCACTAATGGGGTCACACAGTCAGGAGCCTAAAGTGGGGAAGTAACTGTGTAGTGTCAGATGGCTGGCTTAATAAAAAGAGCCGCAAATGCCTGTGCCATCAAACACAAAAGAGCAGTACAGTTGCCCCTATGCAAGTCCTCAAAGGGGGGACGCCCAGTATATATATAGAGAAAATGAAGGCTGATACTTACATCCTATCCTCGCAACTTTTTCCAAAGCTCTGAGATTCATCTTGCTTTAGTCACCATATGATCACTATCATAATGGTGGGGTTTAATGAATAGATTAGCTTTAAGTAACTTTACATTGTCTCCATGCATTTTTGTGTGATGAATGAAGAATGGATCTAAAATGATCACAGGTGTCAAATCAGGCCTGAGAGCAAAAATATACTAGCTTTCTGCCTGCGTATGGCATTGAACATTTAACATGACAAAATATGGGGCATATTATGTTTGGTGGTGGAAATTTTGCCAGGTGCCGATTTGTAGCTTCATGTTACTGGAATCAAGAAAAGCTTAGTAAGTGTGCCCACTAAATGTGAAAGCTCTAGGGGTGAACTATGTGAGCAGCTGCTGTCCAAAACCTGTAATGTCAACTTCAAAATTAAAGAAGCCACTTTACCTTGTGAGTGTCACGAAATTTGCTAATTTCTCTGGAAATCAGGTCTCTCTTGTCCTCCTCCATATCAATAGTGTTAATGTCATCCTTCATTTTAAAAAAAAAGAGAAAGAACAAAAACTCAGTTCTCCAGGTTAAATAACGCTCACATTTAAGTTTCAACAGAACAGAGACTGAAATTAAGTAAAAAGGGAAAAGAGTATACCTCTTCTTTTTTCTCCTTCTTTCTTTTTTGTCGCCGAGAGTCCTCATCCTGTGAAGGTGCATTGAGTTCAGCCGCATATTCCCTCATCAACCCATCGATGGCACCTTTAATAATCTGATCCTTCTTCTTTGTCTCCTCGTCAAGAACTTCTTCCTCGTCATCTCCTCCATCTTCAGTCTTCTTATCCTGCAAGTAAGTGCTCTGTTTAATCACTACTACAACTGCTTAATTTAAATAAATGTCGGCACAAATTCTGGCATCTGGGAATGAGATTGATCTCCAGGGCAATTAACAACATACTGAACATACTCAAAGCCAGTAATTTATACCCCATTTGTAGTCTTCTTCTTGGCCTTCCATTCATCGAGCTGGGCCTTTGTCTTGGCATCTACCTTTACCAGCAGGTTTTTGTCTCCGATCTGCAGATCATGTAGCAGTCGCAGCGCTCGCAACGTGGACTCTGGCTCTTTGTACTCACAAAACCCAAAAGCTGAAACAGATGTCGACATGGAAACTTTAGATTTTATGATTTAACAAGGTAACTAAATTAAGCTTTTTCTTGTTAACTGCAAGTGATATGACTGCATTTAGAGTTGATGTCTGAAGTTAGACGTGAGAATATTTTCTAACCAACTGATGCACTGCGTATGTACTATAACTTACCTTGAAGCTTTCCAGAGGCTCCTTGGACTCTCTTCCAGCTCAGAACAATACCGCATTTCTGCACAAAGGGAAAATAATTTATTGTCAAGTTATTTTTTTAACATAAAGAATTCACATTTAACAGGCTGCTTACACAGGTTCTAAACCAAGTGAGAAAAATAATTTGTAGTAGAACATCCATCAGAAAATAACCATGAATATATCAGCCTTAAAATATCAACACTGTCACTTGAAAGAAATCTTTGATGTAAACCACACAGACAACACTTTGCTTTTTACAGTACATGCAATATTTAAACCCTTAATTATTCCTTACCGCCAGCAGCTGTCTGATCAGCATGTCTGAAGCTTTCTCTGATATGTTCCCCACAAACACTGTGGTAGTGGGGCCACTGTTCTCATCATTGTCTTTGGCATGTAGAGCAGAAATGTCTTTCCTAGGAACTGGAGGTTTGCTGACCACTGGCACAGAAGGAACCATCACTGCGGGGGCTGGCGCCATGATGCCCATGTGAACTGGGATCATTGGAGCTCCTGCAAACCCCAAAGGAAACTACATCAGCCGAAGACAACGTAACCTCTAACAAAACATTATAATTAAATTAATAATAATAATAAATAATTAAACATGAGTCGATTATTTCTATCAGTCTGTACATAACCTAGTACCACGACAACCTTCTCGGGTCTTCTGTCAAATAGTATAAAAGGGCTGTCTACACACTGGGACAGGTGGGCGCTTACCTGAGGGGAAGCCAGCATATTGAGGAGGAATCCCAGGAGGGGGCAACAGCGGCCGATTTAAATGAGGTGGGAAGGACATTATTGGTAACTCGGACCGACCTGATGAAATTTAAGCAAATAGTTAAACTATCAACAGACTTAAACAATAAAACATTCCAACGATGCAATAACTCATCTGGAACTACAGTTCAACCACATCCAGTGCAATCTTGCTTTCGTATAAGAAACCACGGCCATGTCATGATAGTGTGGCATGGAAGTCAGAAAGTGGTTTCACTCTGTGCTACCCTGTTGGAATGCTAATGGAAGCTAGCTCACGGGCAAAGTTCACTTGTGTATTACGAAATAAGATCAAGGCGAACCACTTGTTTTTATCGCGTACACGTAGCGTTGGCGCTAAACATTCCAACCCAAATCAAAGTTACTAGCGTAGTTAGCTGAGCGTAGCGTTGAGCACGCTACCGTACCCGGCAAAGCTAACCTCGGCACATAGTGTCACGGAAAACGCAAAAGTCACTTTACGAGGACAAATGTGAGTTAGGAGGTGCAAGTATGTTAAATATACATACCCTGAATCGGCTGGATTATACAGAGATTTAAAAACAGCGACTACAATCCGATAAATTAAGGAAATCTTTGTAACGTTCCGTGTTCGATTAGCACGCTGGCTAGTAATGGGCCTTCACAAATATTGACGCAAGCGCTTTACGTACCAGACTACAGGCGCACTTGTTTTGAACGCTCGGACGTGGCAGCGGGACGGAGCTTAGAACGCGACTATCCGTACAACAGTATTTGCAGAAGCGAATGGTTATATAACTACTTCACTAACAGTTCTGTTACAGATAACCGTTATATATTTACGAGCTACAGCTCATTTGCAGTAACTACATAGTGCCTGGGCTTATTTAAATGTTACATGAACGTATTAATTTAAATATCAATGAATGCCCCTATTTACGTGGAGTTATTATGTTTTATTGTATTCACGTTTATTGGCTGTAATTGAACGCAACGTGTTTGTGAGCGGTATCGTAACACTCCCACAGCCCTCGTGCGTTGATGTTCTAGAAGGTCTCGCGGCCGGTTACCATGGAGTCGTTTTGTTGGCGCTAGGAACTAGCTTCCTATGACAGCGGTTGTGTCGCGAGGTCTGCAGCTGACACGTTCGTTACGTCACTTTAGGCGGTTTTTTTTTTTCATAGAAAGTGCTAGAAAGAACGAAGCACACCCTTCTTCCACGAAATATCCTTCCATTCCATTAAAACAAGATCCTGGCTCTTTGCTCATTGCCACACTATAAACTATATATATTTGAACTGACATTAATTAGATAATGTATATCGATGCAGATATTAATTTCTCGGGGATATATATCGGGGGATTAGGCCGTCTCCCCAAACATTAGTATCCAAGCGACGCGAGCTCGTGGCGCAAACTGCCACACGGGGGCAGCAATGGTTCACGTTCTGGTTAACGCCAGTTATTATATTGTATAATATTTGAGAGGTAGTGCATTTAATGTTAGTGAACTATGGTCAATGACGCCGATATACTGATATGAATATACTCGTCTTGTTAAACATACATCGAAACGTTGACTTTATTTCTACCGTTGAAACGAGAAGGGGACATGCAGTATAATTACAGGCTACTGTGCAGTTTAACTTTGATCTGTATTTGCAGCCTCTTCGTAATAACGTTCGTCGCTGCATTGTTGTGTAAATAAACCTGCAGTTCCTGTCAGCGCCGTAACCGCCGCATAGTTATTGTGGTAGGTGGCGCACCGCGGAAGGATACGTCCACGCGCTGAAACGCGTGTGTATAAAGATTCCGGCCTATTAAAAGGAAGTCCCTTTCTATTTCCCTGCGTCAGAGAGCAGAAGGGACAACGTTGTTGGTTGCAAATTATTCAAGATAAGTCAACGAAACAAGCAAGGTACGTGTTATTTTGCTGTACTGGCATATATCGGTTAATGGTCGAGTTTCGTCCAGCCGTCAAAGAAGTGTCCCAGCACATGTATCCATGTCGAAATCATGAGTCACCACGATAATCGCAGCAACTCGACTGTCGTGCGGGCTGACGTTTGCTAGCAGCTTTGTTTTATCACCTGTTTATGTTAAGTCGTTTTTACTTGCTGTACTACACAGACCGTGGCCTAGTGCTGCTCAGGAGCCTTAATGCGGCAGAACGCGGCACTGTTAGGCCAGGCACGGTTCCCACCGAGGCAGGTGTGGTGGGGATGACGAGCTGCGACGATCCGACAAACGCCTCCTCACGGAGGCCGTAGCTGCCACAAACCCCGGCTCCGTGAGCGATCGGTTTTAGTTCAGCTGTTGGTCTCATTGGCAGTTGGCTGCTTTAACAGCCGGTTCGGTTAAAAACCTATTCGCATCTGCTGATCCGAGCAAGGCTCAGAATGACAAGCGGTCGTTTCTGCTGGGACACCGACTAGAGGTGTGTTAGAAGAAGCTCAGCGGTGACCGTCCTGTGTGTGTGACTGGCTGCTTTTATCAACGTCTTTTCTATGACTGCATTACGAAGCAGCCTTTCCTTCGCTGTCGCTACTCGTCTGTAGCTGTTACTCAGCACGTGTTTGCGGACTCCATTGTCTGTCGGCCGACGCCATGTTGGATAACTGCTACTTCCGCCGATCACCATGGCAGGTGTCCAACTTTTTCTAACAAACTGCGTTGTCGCTTGCTGAGATTATTCTCCGTGACACGGAAACGGAGGTGGCCAGTTGTAGTTTGGTTCATTTTAACCGTCCGAGTGTTACGTAAGCGTCCCCCCCAGCCTGAATGCGTTAACCAATCGTTTTTTTATTAATTTATTTGCAGATGCCTGAAGAAATGCACCAAGAGGAGGAGGCTGAGACCTTTGCCTTCCAGGCAGAGATCGCGCAGCTGATGTCCCTGATCATCAACACCTTTTATTCCAACAAAGAGATTTTCCTTAGGGAGCTGATCTCCAACGCCTCTGATGTAAGTCTGCACAAGCATTGTTGCATTGTCCCCACACCTGTTCATTTCAACTGCTTCTTGTAGTACAGGGTGGTTCATACCACCTCAACTACAATGATCTCAGAGCTCCTGATAGTAATATTCATGATTTTGCAGGCTCTGGATAAGATTCGCTACGAAAGCCTAACAGACCCAACCAAGTTGGATAGTGGCAAGGATCTGAAAATTGACATCATTCCCAACCAAGCTGATCGCACCCTAACCCTTGTCGACACTGGAATTGGCATGACCAAGGCCGACCTCATCAACAACCTGGGTACTATTGCAAAGTCTGGTACCAAGGCTTTCATGGAGGCCCTGCAGGTACTTAAGCGGAATATATCACCTAGATTACAGTGGTTGACAGATAACAATTATGAACATTGAAGATGGTTTTGATGATCAATGGTGTCCCTCTAGGCTGGAGCTGACATCTCCATGATCGGTCAGTTTGGTGTGGGTTTCTACTCTGCATACCTTGTCGCTGAAAGGGTGGTTGTCATTACCAAGCACAATGATGATGAGCAGTACGCCTGGGAGTCATCTGCTGGCGGTTCTTTCACAGTCAAGGTTGACAGTGGTACGTTTCCTGGTTTAAATTTTTTTTTTAAGTTTAGATTTGCCCTATAAATGTTGTCAGTGAAGGTTCACATTATTGATTTTGTAAATCATAGTTTACTCTGCACAAAATATCTCGGTAATCAGCTGTTAACTCACCATTTAAAAGATTAGTCTTTTAAAGAGATTTTCTTTAGTTAAAACTTCAGTTGGTTAGGAATGAATTTCTATGACATTGTGGTGGGGATTCTGTAATTGATTAACCATATTTGTTTAGCCTTGGTGACAATTTGTTGTACTACTTGTATTTTAAAGGGGAGCCCATTGGTCGTGGAACTAAGATCATCCTGTACCTGAAGGAGGACCAGACGGAATACATTGAGGAGAAGAGGGTCAAGGAGATCGTCAAGAAGCACTCTCAGTTCATTGGCTACCCAATCACTCTGTTTGTAAGTAGTTGGTCTGAATCTGACATTCTTGTAGTTTTTTTTTTTGTTTTGTTTTTTTTAAGGGTTGTTGCTATAAAAATGTTGTCAATTTGCAGGTGGAGAAGGAGCGTGACAAGGAGATCAGTGATGATGAGGCAGAGGAGGAAAAGACTGAGAAGGAGGAGAAAGAAGAAGATGGTGAGGACAAGCCAAAGATTGAGGACGTGGGCTCTGATGATGAGGAGGACTCAAAAGACAAGGATAAGAAGAAGAAAAAGAAGATCAAGGAGAAGTACATTGACCAGGAGGAGCTGAACAAGACCAAGCCTATCTGGACCAGAAACCCAGATGACATCACAAACGAGGAGTATGGAGAGTTCTACAAGAGTCTGACAAATGACTGGGAGGATCACCTGGCTGTCAAGGTAAATATGTGACTGAGACAAGTAGTTCTTGTAGCCAACATGGTGTCTAAAAACTCTTGCTTGTTCTCTTCTACAGCACTTCTCTGTGGAGGGCCAGCTTGAGTTCCGGGCCCTGCTTTTCATTCCCCGCCGGGCACCTTTTGACCTCTTTGAGAACAAGAAAAAGAAGAACAACATCAAGTTGTACGTCAGGAGGGTCTTCATCATGGACAACTGTGAAGAGCTCATCCCAGAGTACCTGAGTAAGCTCAGCCAACAAGTTGTCTTTTTTGGGGGGGGCAGTTTGAGCATAATCTAACATTTGACTAATCAAATTATATTTACTAAAGACTTTGTCCGTGGTGTCGTGGATTCTGAGGACCTGCCCCTCAACATCTCCAGAGAAATGCTGCAGCAGAGCAAGATCCTTAAAGTCATCCGCAAGAACATTGTCAAGAAGTGTCTGGAACTGTTTTCTGAACTGTCTGAGGATAAGGAGAACTACAAGAAGTTCTACGAAGCCTTCTCCAAGAACATCAAGGTACTTGGAAGTATTCTGATTTGAGATCTAAATAATACGTTGACTTTAACGTGAGTTACTCCCCTGGCTTGTGGTCTTGGTCAGTGTCTAACAGTTGTTTTTCTCTGTAGCTGGGCATCCATGAGGACTCTCAAAACCGCAAGAAGCTCTCTGAACTGTTGCGTTACCACAGCTCCCAGTCTGGAGATGAGACGACCTCTCTCACAGAGTACGTTTCCCGAATGAAGGAAAACCAGAAGTCCATCTACTACATCACTGGTGAGTGTTTTCTGTTCCCTTATGGAGCTCTAAAAAATTAAACATATTTTTTTTTTCTTACTTTTGAAGAGTGTTCAATGTTTTTTTGGTTTTTTTAAATCTATAGGTGAAAGCAAAGATCAAGTGGCAAATTCTGCCTTTGTTGAACGTGTCCGCAAGCGTGGCTTCGAGGTCTTGTACATGACTGAGCCTATTGATGAGTACTGTGTCCAGCAGCTGAAAGAGTTTGATGGCAAGAGCCTGGTTTCAGTCACCAAAGAGGGCCTAGAACTGCCAGAGGATGAGGAGGAAAAGAAAAAGATGGAGGAAGACAAGGCCAAGTTTGAGAGCCTCTGCAAGATCATGAAGGAAATCCTTGACAAGAAAGTGGAAAAGGTTGGTTCCCCAAGTTTGTTTTCTGTTTTTTGTTTTTTTTCCCTAGGTTGTTGTAGGCTTTGGTTTCTTGATGGTTATAGCTGCAGTTGACAGTGTTTTGTTGACAGGTGTCCTAATTCATTCCAAGTCATACTGTGGTGAGTTCAAGGATCCTGGAGGTGATTTGAAGTGTGCCTTGAATTTTTGTTTTTCTGGATGGAGGTTCCAGGTGTTTGTGTGGACAGTGAGAGCAGAGTGCCTAATGAATGTGCCTGTTATCTAACTTTATTTATATTTAGTTAAAATGATTGACTCATAGATTTGCTGCAGACTGCACCCAGAACTGTCCCAGTATCTTTGCCATGGAGTGCAATTTCTAACAAGTCTTGTGCATGTTTTATTAACATTTTTAATAAATGTGTGGCTTATTTATTTCACCCAAACTAGTTGTTCTGTTTGACTGCCTTGTCCAGGTAACGGTGTCCAACAGACTGGTGTCTTCACCCTGCTGCATCGTGACAAGCACTTATGGCTGGACCGCAAACATGGAGAGGATCATGAAGGCCCAGGCACTCAGGGACAACTCCACCATGGGATACATGATGGCCAAGAAGCACCTGGAGATCAACCCTGACCACCCAATCGTGGAGACTCTCAGGCAGAAGGCAGACACAGACAAGAACGACAAGGCTGTGAAGGATCTGGTCATCCTGCTGTTTGAAACCGCCCTGCTGTCCTCAGGTTTCTCCCTGGATGACCCACAGACCCACTCCAACCGCATCTACAGAATGATCAAACTCGGACTGGGTAAGAACACACTGCTGAAACTTGCTACGCACTGGTTTCCCCACATGGTAAATGACGCGGTGTTTTTTTGTCTCTAGGTATTGATGATGACGACGTTCCTGCAGAGGAGGCAACTTCTACATCGGTCCCAGATGAGATTCCTCCCCTAGAAGGTGATGCTGACGATGATGCCTCACGCATGGAAGAGGTCGATTAAACAAACCATCCCCCACCTAAAATCTTACACTTCAGCCTCACTTTTCAATTGTTCATTGTCAAAACTGCAGTAGCTGCAAAACAGAAATCATTCATGTTGTGTGGTGGCCCAGTATTGCTCTTATGTGCAGAGCATTACTCTGCAAGACCTCCTAAAGAAAAACATTTTTGGTTTTTGCTGTAAAAGTTCATGGTGACACCACATTTTGTTTTAACAAGTACACTGTTGCACTGAGTTTTAAATGTTGGTGTGGTAAATGTGTGAACAGTGGAATGGTACATTCCATGATGGTCTAGTAAGGGGTTTGAGGTAATTCTGCTCATGTGCAACACTGCACTCTGCATGGAGAGGACTGTATGATTCCTTTGCCTGAGTCCAGGCTCGTCTGTATTCAAAGTCTTGTTTTGCAAAAAAAATTAAAGATGTAATACCTTATTTCTTTCTCTGTGCTTTAATCAAAGAAATCAAAAGTTGGCATTTATACTTTGGGCTAGAATCAACTTGTGGACGTCTTGATGCTCTCTCAATGACCACTAGGTGGTGGGGTTTTACAGGTCATTACAGTTGCTAAAGCCGTACTTCATAGCCAGTAAAGTCTACACATGTGTAAAGGGCTATGTTAACACTTCATCAAACGGTTGGTAAAGCGTAACGATTACTGAGCTAAAGTTTTAATGTGTTCTAGTTTTCAGTGAGCTCAGTGTTTCTACTGATGCTCTCTTTAGGCACTTGAGTTTTGTTTTGTTTTTTTTGTTTTTTTGTTCACAGGAAAAGCCTGTCAAAGCTAAACCCTAGTGCAGCATTTGAGGGGTCAAAATGACCCCACTGTAAAATAGGGGGTGCCAAAAACAGTCTTAGTGGGTTACATCCAAGCAATGAACGTGTGAACAAGTTCATCTAGATAAAGCGTGTTGTGATTTATCGTCTGTGTGCAGCTGTTTTATCCAACACTTGTGTGGTTTTTCAGCTTTGAGTACCCCCCACTTTCATTTTGACCCCTCGAAGGCTGCACGAGGGTTAAACTAGAAACTGATTCAGACATTTAAAATAAAATCTGACTTGACTATTTAAGGTAACAATTTCTTCACTTTGCTAAAATGTAAAACTTGGGCACAACCAAATATGGGTAAATTAAACTACTGATGTATATTCACACAGCCATTGAAAAGCACAGGACTTGGGCTTATTCATTTAAAAACTATGAGCTCACTGAATGCACGTGTTTCTTGAAACCGAGGCGTCGTTGGCTGATTGTTTTGGAGAAAATGTAAGTGGTTTTCCTGGAAGTTTAGTCGGCGTGTGAGGGGGCGCCAGCTGTTTTTGTACTCAGTAAAACAGTGACGTGTGGGTGTGTGTCCTTACTGATCGCACACTCACACATGCTCCAGTCAGAGTGAGAGTGGGGGAACCTCAGCTGTGTCATTTCATAAAGATGAGACATTGCTTTTGTGCCACCTGTGTCAGCTTAAAGATTTTATCCCCACTCCTTGGGCCATATTGACTCACCGTCATGAAATAATGATTAAGCATTTTAATTGCACTTACACTAATTGTTAATTTGTGATGTTACTGGTCTGTGGCACTATGACAAAGTCTTTTTCTAGCATTTGCAGGTGCCAGCAAATGTGAAATGTGTATAAATTCAGAACAGTCAAATACAGCTGCAATAACAGGTTTGTCAGATTGAAAGGGAGGCATAGTTAATCCCACAGGTGCTGGATGAGGTTGTGGTCTGAGCCTGTGCAAACAGAACAACCAGTTCTTTAACATCGCTGTGTGTACAGAAGCTGTGGGGACGACACTGCTGCCTAAAATACCAGTGTTTGTACTGTGCATATGACTAATATACAGTAAATGGTGCGTTTCTGTTTATGGCAGACACTGAGCTTTGGTACACTGGCCTTATTCCACCCAGTTTAGCCACAATGATGGACTGGTGTTCATGTTATGAAGTAATGGTGTAGCACAAAAAAGTGTTGTAATGCAAATCCAAGTTAATCCACGTTTGTTTAACAGTGTGTATTCTAGTCTAGATAACGTTATTCATTTTCCCTTCAGGTCATGTCTTCCATCTGGATAATACTGGCAAAAAATTAAAAAATGACAGCAGGGAGATATTCTAAGGTGACCTCAAAAAACAAAGTTCACAAGGGGTCACCACAAGTTTCTCTCAGACGTTTCATCTGTGGTGAATAGTGCTTCTTGTAACAGAGAACTTCCTGTGGAAACATTTGACTCGCCTGTGTGCTTCCAACCCACTTGAAGCTGAGTGTGCATGGGGGGGTTCCTGGTGTTACAGGGGGCTGTGGTGTGTAAGATTTTCTGAATGTGTCTTTTGACCTTTTCATGCTTGCTTTCCTAATTTTGTGCCTCGCTCTAGACAGGCTGGCTGTGCAGAAATACCAAGAAATCACCTTAAGGTGTGAACACTGGTGGACTGGGTGCTTTGGAAGAGCTCTTGTTGAATTTCTTGGATTCGACTTTGATTATTCTGGGCTAGCTCAACAAGAATTTGACTATGTATTTGTCCCTAGGTGTTTTTTTTTATTGTGTCTAGTGTGTCTGTGCTTAAGCAGAGATAACCGAACAGTCACTGTTTGGTTTGTGCATCAGTGAAGACCACGATCTGCAGATAACACAAAAAAAGAAGCTGCATTCAGTTTCCATGACATTTACAACGCTAGGCAGTAGAAGAAGAACTACCCCTATTTTCAGATCACAACAGTCTCTCTTCTCATATTTGACAGCACTTGGTAAATACTAGACACAGTACCAGGGTTGACACCCACATGTGTAGGAAGGCAGCCAGATGTACAGATATGAGAACTAAACTGCAATCGTGAGGCATATGTACAATGGGGAAAAAAAGTATTTAGTCAGCCACCAATTGTACAAGTTCTCCTACTTACAATGATGACAGAGGTCTGTAATTTTCATCATAGGTACACTTCAACTATGAGAAAAAGAATGTGGAAAAAAAATCCAGGAAATCACATTGTAGGATTTTTAAAGAATTTATTTATAAATTCCTGAGTAAAATAAGTATTTGGTCACCTACAAACAAGCAAGATTTCTGGCTCTCACAAACCTGTAACTTCTTCTTTAAGAAGCTCTTCTGTCCTCCACTTGTTACCTGTATTAATGGCACCTGTCTGAACTCGTTATCTGTATAAAAGACAACTGACTACAGCCTCAAACAGTCAGACTCCAAACGCCACCATGGCCAAGACCAAAGAGCTGTCGAAGGACACCAGGAGCAAAATTGTAGACCTGCACATGGCTGGGAAGAGTGAATCTACAATAGGCAAGCAGCTTGGTGTGAACAGATCAACTGTGGGAGCAATCATTAGGAAATGGAAGACACACAAGGTCATTGAAAATCTCCCTCGATCTGGGGCTCCACGCAAGATCTCATCCCGTGGGGTCAAACTGATCATGAGAACGGTGAGCAAAAATCCCAGAACTACACAGGGAGACCTGGTGAATGACCTGCAGAGAGCTGGGACCAAAGTAACAAAGGCTACCATCAGTAACACACTACGCCGACAGGGAATCAAATCCTACAGTGCCAGACGTGTCACCCTGCTTAAGAAAACACATGTCCAGGCCCGTCTAAAGTTTGCCCGTGACCATGTGGATGATCCAGAGGAGGATTGGGAGAACGTCATGTGGTCAGATGAGACCAAAATAGAAATCTTTGGTAAATACTCAATTCGTCGTATTTGGAGGAGGAAGAATACTGAGTTGCATCCCAAGAACACCATACCCACTGCGAAGCATGGGGGTGGAAACATCATGCTTTGGGCTGTTTTTCTGCAAAGGGGACAGGACGACTGATCCGCGTTAAGGAAAAAATGAATGGGGCCATGTATCGTGACATTTTGAGCAAAAACCTTCTTCCATCAGCAAGAGCATTGAAGATGAGACGTGGCTGGGTCTTCCAGCATGACAATGCAAAGTATGTGCAATCCTGGTGAAGACCTACAGGAAACGCTTGACCTCTGTCATTGTCAACAAAGGTTATATTACAAAGTATTGAGTTGAACAGTTGTTATTGACCAAATACTTATTTTACACTGGAATTTATAAATAAATTCTTCAAAAATCCTACAATGGGATTTCCTGGATTTTTTTTCCACATTCTGTTTCTCATAGTTGAAGTCTACCTATGATGGAAATTACAGACCTCTGTCATCATTTTAAGCGGGAGAACTTGCACGATCGGTGGCTGACTAAATACTTTTTTTCCCCATTGTAAAAGAATGAGGCAACCTTTATGACTAGGTGTAGGAGAGTGGGGCCGTGCACTTATGCTCCACGCATACAGTAAAGGGACAAGGTGGGGAGCTGCTGTGGTCGATGTGCAGCTTGTTCACATTAGCTTAGGAAGGACTGGAACCACATCGGTGCATTTACAGTTGTGTTGTTTATATGTTGCGATTCTTTTTTGGTTGGTGTTTCCAGGTGACCGTTGGTGAAAGTCTAACACATAACACATTGTTGTTCCTATGATCTTTGGAGAGATCCCATTTCCCACATTGTTTAATTTGTCCTTCAAAGGTTTTGATGCTTTTCTTAAATGTCTGAGGTTACGCTTCCATTTTGACTGTTTTGTGAGGTTTCAGCAGAGACTCTTCATATTTCGGGAAGCTCTCAAATTGCCGGGCATTGTTGAAATAGTCAAATGTGCATGGCGGCTAATAGACATTACAATAAAAGCACCCAGACTGTGTCACGGTTTCAGTCAGAGGGAGAGCCCGGAGTGACTGGACCACCCCGGAGGTTTGCGTGTCTGCTGCTTCATTTGCTCGCCACTCTTGTCCTTTGCCTGAAAAGAGGACTAGACAAGCTACAATTGTGACGCACTGCTTCAAACCAGATGGGGTGTAGTACAAAATGAGAGGTGCGGGGAAATTCCCCAAACCAGGTAGCAGTGAGATTGACAAACCAGGGGGAAATGTTTTCTCGCACTTCACAGTCAAATCTGGTCTTACGTTTATGTTGGGTTATGTTCTACATAATAGTGGTCTGGTATATAAATCAGTGTGGAGAACGAAGCCCACAAACGTTTGGACGTTTCAAATGTTCAAACATAAAAAAACAGTAAAAAAAAGTAGACAGCCTAAATAAAAGAACACGTGTCATAGTATAGTATGTCGCTAAAAACATGTCATAGTATAGTATTTCACTAAAAACACGTCATAGTATAGTATTTCATCAAAGACACGTCATAGTATAGTATGTCGTCAAAAACACGTCATAGTATAGTATGTCGCTAAAAACACGCCATAGTATAGTATGTCGCAAAAAACACGTCATAGTATAGTATGTCACTAAAAACACGTCATAGTATAGTATGTCGTCAAAAACACGTCATAGTATAGTATGTCGCAAAAAACACGTCATAGTATAGTATGTCACTAAAAACACGTCATAGTATAGTATGTCGCAAAAAACACGTCATAGTATAGTATGTCGCAAAAAACATGTCATAGTATAGTATGTCATCAAAAACACGCCATAGTATAGTATGTCGCAAAAAACAGGTCATAGTATAGTATGTCACTAAAAACACGTCATAGTATAGTATTTCATCAAAGACACGTCATAGTATAGTATGTCGTCAAAAACACGCCATAGTATAGTATGTCGCAAAAAACACGTCATAGTATAGTATGTCACTAAAAACACGTCATAGTATAGTATTTCATCAAAGACACGTCATAGTATAGTATGTCGTCAAAAACACGCCATAGTATAGTATGTCACTAAAAACACGTCATAGTATAGTATGTCACTAAAAACACGTCATAGTATAGTATGTCGCTAAAAACACGTCATAGTATAGTATGTCACTAAAAACACGTCATAGTATATAGTATGTCGCTAAAAACACGTCATAGTATAGTATGTCACTAAAAACACGTCATAGTATAGTATGTCGTCAAAAAAGTGTCACACGTATGTGTATAATAGTTTAAACCTAATACATACATGTGTACTACTACCCAACCTGTCCGATTTCAAGGCTGACATTTATACTGAACCACATTAAAAATAAACACGTTCTCAATCAAGAGACGTATATTACAACTTTCAAACATACAAAACAAGGCATGCAGCCAAGTATGCTAATGCAAATGAAATAAAACGTTATGCAGTATTCTAATGTTAATAGTTGACAAGAGTAATTTATTTAAAAATTATGAATTCGTATTCAAGTATTTTTTTGTACAATATACATTGTACTGCATGCCTGATGTGTGTTCCATAAAAAGTTAATCATGCCCATTAACTGGTAACAAAACAAGAAATTCAAACCTCTGATTCGTAGTTGTGAGTTCATTTAATGTTTTATTAATAATCCAGTTACCAGAGCAAATATAATGATAAAAACAAGGTACCAGTGACATAGCATTTCCCTGGTATGCATTCTGTTCATAACCCCCCCACCGCCACATGCAGGACCATCCTATCCTTTTGACAATTATGAGCTGATGTCATTAACTTCCATTCAACAATCAAGTGTAACATTGAAATACATGAAGCAATCATTTTACAAAGTACACTGACCGTTTGGTTGGAAATAAACCGACTTATTTACACAATTTGTGTGTACTCTAATAACAAAAACTAAAAACAGCATGAAGCACCCACAGCAGTGCGGGCAAACGTTATAGTGAGAGCTTCACTAAGCAAACTGTTGTCTACCACCCTCTATTATAGATGATACAGAAAATGTTAACATACATTAAATTAAACATGTGCACCAAATATTCAGCCTATGTTTACAGTGTCCAGGAGTAAGACACATGAAGACCCCTGCTGTCCAACATGGAGGATTGACAGGAAAGCATTTGCTGAATTAGAACAGTTTACATAAAATGTCATATTCAAACATTTGGAACAAAGTTGAGTAACAAGAAATATCATAAAATGTTGAAAATTAATGCTCAGCCTCTAGGCTCATGTACCTTTGCGGACGCTCACCATAAACTTCCACTGGCTGCAGAAGCCACACATAGTTCAACAATATTTTACTAAATTGTGAAGAGTTTAGCAGTTTATAGATTGAGACTTTAATTTATTAGACAATCTTACAGGCACTCAAAACGTCTGTGACTGCTGACTGGACAAATCACATCTTGGTGGGGCATCTTGGTGTAAGAGTCAAAACTGTGCAATCCCTTTCTGTACCATTGCTAATAAGAACATAAAAACAAAAAAAAATGGTAGAAAAGAAAAAAAAACAGACAATAGATAAACACAAACCGACAAAAACAAAAAAATCACCACAGAAAACGTGGTCTCAGTTCTCAGTTTGGTGCCACTTCCAAGTGCTACACCTTTTGCACAAGTGGCTGCGCTGATCTCCGCCCTGACTTCATGCGGCTACGTGCATACACACGTAAGAAAAGTGCCAGGAAAACTATGGCGACACCAAATCCACCGATTATTGTAACGGCATGACCATAAAGAAAACACGAGAGGAGAATGGCGATGGCCTGGCGCAGGGTCATGATGATGGTGAAGACGGCAGCTCCAAACTGGTTGATGGTGTAGAAGATGAAGAGCTGGCCGCACGCTGAACACACGGACAGCAACACGGCGTGAAAGGCAAATTCAGAGTGACGTGTCATGAAGGCGAGCGATTCGAAGAAGGCATCCTGCTCCAACAGTGAGCAGACAGTGAAGAGGCAGGAGAAGAGGTTGACCCCAAACATCATCTGCACTGACGACATCTTGTACTTGAACAGGTTGTCCTGCCAGTTGGAAGTGAAACTGTCGAAGACGATGTAGCCAATGAGGATGAGGATCCCGCTGAAGGTGGTGACGGTGGATGGGTGCTTGTTGGTCGTGCTAGACAGTAGGAACATGCTGACCCCCACTGAGATCAGAACGGCAGTGAAGTATTCCCAGTATTCGTAGCTTTTACGAGACACGATCTTACCCATGAGCATTACAGGAATGACTTTGGAGGCTTTGGCCAGGACTTGAGTGGGAAAACTGATATATTTCAGGGCCTCGTACTGGCACCAGCTGCTCAAGATGTTGGACAGAGAAGCGAACGAGTACTTGTACATGGGCGCACCGTGGCGGGGTTGCTTGAACAGAATGCACCAGAGGCCCGACACAGTCAGAGCCAGGATACGGTTCATGAAGACCAAGAACTGAGAGTCCTTAAATTTTTCCCCCTCGTGTTCTGGAGCTATGGCTCCATACGAACGAGTCATCACCCTCTCCTGCAGGACTCCCCATGTCAGGTATGACACCTAGGAATTAACAAAACAAAACCGACATTAGCTTTTAAGGACTACACCTCTTCTCCACATTTTTCAACAGTGGGAACATCCAGCTTGAATATGATATATTATGATATTAATAATATAAGTTGCTGGACTGTACCAGTGTCATTAAATTAAAAAAAAAAAACTTTGTTCATTTCAAAGAAAGAGAGAGCTAAGGAAAACCAAACTGCACATAGAACACTGTACATTGTATTGAAAAAAAAAAGGTTCCCACCTGAAGTCCAGCAGCACAGAAGATTAATTTCATAGCCTGTCTGACCGATGACCCAGAATCTCCCTCATTCCTGGCTGTGACTGACACGTCGTCCAGTAAACCTGTTTTGGCTTCACTGCCAAACACACAGGTCTTTATTAGAGGGTAGCAAAGCCCACTACCTGAATGCAGAAAGAAACAAATGAACAAACATGAAGTTGATTTCAAAGGGGACTACAAAATAAATTTAGGTTTCTTGTGTCATCCAGTGTGAAACTAAAACACAGTGTTTGTTTTCAAACCTGTTTCTAAGTAATTTGAGCGTTTGAAGTAGCTAATGAGGAGGTAGCCAGGGATGATGATGGTGGAGTAACCCAGCATGTTGACGAAGAAGCGGAAGAGCCAGACATCGTGCCAGCCCTCCAGCAGCGATGACTCTTCTGCAGCCACAGCGGACGAAGAGAGAAGCAACACCAGTGCAGGCCAAACCCTAGGGGAATTAACACAACATGGTGTCAGTGTTTCATGCTTAGTTGAAGTATATACAGCTGCAATAAAATCCAGTACTTTCTTATGCAATTCTTCAATTATTCATGCCCTGACCCATCTCCATGAACAGGTTAAGCAACACTGGTGATTCAGGTACACCTGAGATGGAGCCTAGCGTGTCATAAAGAAAGGTGTGCTCCTTGCTGTCGTGGCACAGAGTGTGCGAGGCCGGGCCTCCTCCTCCACAGGGACCCGTGAGCCTGATTCATACAGAGGCTCTTTGTGTGTGACTCTGCTGCAGCCCGGCCATCCAGTAGCCCACTGCAGCAAGACCTGGGATCCGAACAAGCAGCTTATTACATGGAGGAATGTACGCTGGACAACCAACGCCACAGGCTGCTACGTCACAAGTGCACTCACAGAGAGCATTACCTGAGGAGAGAGTGAGCGCCTGTGTCGCGTATGAATACAAGAAAGCTGATAGGATCACATAAGACAAAACTACAGCCTGACCTAAATCTGGGTAGAACTATGTTATGATGGCTGCACATCTTGTAGAGGGAGTGGCCATGGAAAGATAATATTCATAGCAAACGCAGAGGAAAAACCCAAACCACAGTTTACAGTTTGACCAGTCTGCAAACACAAATGCAACAAACATGCTTTTAAAACAAAACAGAAGGTGAACACTAGCACTAAACACGCTGCTGTGCCTAAATGTAAGAACCAAATAAAATCCGATATTAACCCTAGAAAAAAAAGCAGAGTCAAGTGTTATCACTAGAACTCAACTAACGTGCCAGTCTTTACATCCATGTGGAAACACGGGGCTAACAAAGCATCTGAAACAGTAAACCACGCTGGGTTAACCAACACCTCCAGCCTGTGCAGCTGCAGCCCGTTAACTAGTCTGTTTACACATCCCACTGACTAACTACCATCACCGTGGGTGAAGTAACTCAACCGAGGCTGGTGGTGCAAGCACTGACCAGCCCGTCCACACGTAAAAGCCGTCTGTCCGTGACACATTTCTCACTTAAGCTAGCTCTTCTAACGGTACCTCCATGACAAAAATGGCATTTTCCCACACTCGGCGTCCCGGCACCGGCCGCAGCTCACACGCCGACAGACTCAGACGCCTCCGCCGTAGCAGAGCATGAAGCCGCGCGGTCCCGGCAGCTAGCGGCGTTTGAACAAATCCAGGTTGTCGTGTCCACGCTAGTCTCTTTAGCGTTGTTGTCTTCAACTTATCCTCAATAGCCGAGGTGTTCACTGGACCAGGAAAGGCCG
This sequence comes from Macropodus opercularis, assembly GCA_030770545.1. NCBI lineage: Eukaryota > Metazoa > Chordata > Actinopteri > Anabantiformes > Osphronemidae > Macropodus > Macropodus opercularis. The sequence continues at coordinate 3,852,942 of CM061112.1, forward strand.
CCTCTTCCTCCCTGAATACCCGGGGAGGCGGTGGACAGCGCCCTGGCGGCAGCACTTCCCCCTGTCGGCGGGGAGGAGCAACTGCACCGCGCTGCTGCCGCTGTGTGCAGAGAAACTGAAAGCTTCTGAGCGATAGTAAGGCACATTTTTTATTGTACGTTTTGATCTTTTTAATGATACCTAATTTGCGTTACACCACATAAGCTATATTTAAAATGTAGAGTTGAGTTTTAAATGCTTCTTCCCACGTACAAAGCACTTAGCAGAGCTCCATTATAACTTAAAAGCCTCGTGCTACTTCAACAAAACACTCTCAAGGCGGAAGTTTGCATTTGGTTCCTGGCGTTTCCTAAATGCAGAATGGGAGGCAGAACCTTCAGCTGTCAAGCTCCTCTGGCAGGGAACCAACTCGCAGGTTTGTTTAAAGCTTCAGGACAGTAGAGGAAATGCACAGAGGTTACAAAGTAAAAGAAAAGCATGGGTTAATAATTAACCTAACAGGGTGATGAACTAACACTGAATTCATTTGCCTTACAGGACTTTCACTCTGCCATAATCATCCAAGCAGATGGAAGCATTTGGTTTCACTGCTTCATCCTCTGATTAAAGCAGCTGCTTGGATAAGTTGGACACGTTGTTACATAGTTAAATTTGGTAAAACCAGCTCCACCTTTACCTGATGCTGTTTTCATTCCACCATCAAATACTTGGTCTCTGTTTTTTAAAAGCTGTTGGAATTTCTGTCTTGACTTCAGCAAAGAATTTAAGGTTGCACTAGTTGAGAACTTGACCTTTAAGTTGAATATACATGTCTAACACCTCTGATCAAAAATAGCTTTGTTTAGAGGTGGAAAACACAGGGGCAACATAATAATGGTAATTTGCCTATTTAAGGCGTTTCATAACATGCTGTAAAACTATGGCAACAAGCATGACCAGTAGCGTACTTCATACAAATAGCTTGAGAATTTCCAAGGCTGTGTGTGCAAAGGGGAAGTGGGCATAGTTTCTACTGTAGCTGTTGACCACAAAGAATTGTCTCTTCAGTAGCTGCAACAATGTGGCAAAGTCAAAAATTTATACAAAACAGTAAAGAAAAAAAAAAGTCAATCTGTGGGTAACATCATTAACATGGAGGCTGTTTCTTATTTTATTTTTGCAGCTTTTGCTTATTGTGTAACCTGTCTTCCTACAGGCATGTGCATATAAAAGAGGTACAACTGAGTGGAATTTCCACCTGTTCCACAGTCATTGTGTTACAGGAGCCACCAGGAGGAAGCCACTTACTGGAAATCAAAACACGCACCCTTACAAAAGCAGCTGACAGGAAGCACATGTGCTTTCTCACAAAAGGCTTTGTCATGAAGTCGACTCAATATAGTTTACTACAGGTATTTAGAACAGGAAATCTTTGTTGTAAACTCTGGACAGTCATTACAAAACACCTCAGCAATTTAACTACATAACCAGAGAATGATATGCGTTTACACTTGCTTTACTTATATCATCAGTCCATTTACATCTACCTTTCCTTCCATATGCAAATTCTTAAATATCATGTTTCTTCTGGAAATGTCTGATACACCTGGAATCACAGATGTGGTAAAGATATTATTTTCTTGATGTTTTGTTTTCTGTGTGTACAAATTTTACAAAGACAAAATTCCACCCTTTACCCAGAAAATAACAAAATACACAACAATCGTTTAACTTTTATTAAAAAATAATTCAATTGCTTTTATTAACTAGACAGGCCAGTGTAATTTCAACCCAAGGACAGAAATGCCTTTCTGCAGATAAGCCAAAGCCAGACAAAACTGTTATACAAGGTGAAGCAGCAAAAACAATCAAAGCTCAAAAACTGAAAATTGCATTTTGTATTTTATATATATAAATATATTACATTTCTATATTGATGATCACAAAGTGTGATGGTATCAGTTTGTCTTTGTGGGGCTAGTATTGCATTTCAGAAACTAAGAATTTAGCATATTTTATTTGTGGCCATTACAACTAGGTTAAAATGATGAGAGGTAGAGTTTCTTTAAGGAAAATGAACATTCTGACAGAAGGCTTAACACTGACAAGTAGGTGGTTTTCATGGCAGAGCACAGCCCCTCCACAGGCGTGTGAGAAGACGCAAAATTACTCAGAAAATAAGCGTTTTTATATCAGTGTTTCGTTAAGCACTCCTTCTTTGTCTAAGGGAAAATCTAATGGTGCAGATATTTGTCTAAATAATAGATAAATACAGATCAAATCAAAGGTGAACTACAATGTAAAGCATTAAAAACAAAAACCTCAGCTAAAATACCAATTTTTGTATGAATCAAAGATGTTTCCAGAACAACAATGAAACGCTTGTTCGGCCTATGATTCAGCTAAAAACTTCATGCCAACCACTGACCTCCCGGAGATCTGAATATCATCAAAAGGAAATAGAGCCAGAATCTGAAAGATACAGAAAGTCAACCGTTACTGTTGATCACGCGTTTATTATTTTTCTTCTCATCCAAATCTTCTACCACGTTCATTTCAGCACATCTCAGATTTACTTACGTCATCGTTGCCTTCTGCCAGATCTTGCGCTGTCTCGTCCTCCATGTTTCGTAGCATCGTGTCAGCACCAGACTGGCAGAGGAGGTTGGCGATGGACGCGTCCTGCCGCCCCACGGCGAGATGCAGAGGCGTACAGCCATTAAACATGACGGCGTCGACGTTGGCACCGTTGCCGAGCAGCAGCTTAACAGATGCAATGTCATGCAGTTCCACAGCGAGGTGAAGTGCGGTTTTCCCACTGGTTCCTTCCTGTGATGCATGTAGAAGGACAAGCAGAGCTACATGAACTGCATAATAATACCAAGGAAGTCATTTTAATTTAAATGATTCTCTTTTCTACATGTAAAACTACATAAATGACATATCCTCATTTTGCTCGCTGTAAGCGTGACGACAAAGCCATGTAATTATAATATGTGTTTAAGGCAGGGCGATATGTTTGGCTGGTGATTCAAACTAAGAGGAATGTCTGGGGGAATTTGAGGACTGTTCCCTTCCATCAATAGAAAGTTAAGAGTGTCTGGCCAGCCCAAGTATAATCATATCTCCAATCTAATTATGTCTCCACGAATCCTGCAGGAAGCCCTGAGCTCAGCTCATATCACTAGCAGCACTGCACAGGTGCAGCAAATTTATAGAAGGGGAACACAACATAAAACCAGGAGCAGTAAACAAAATGGAAAGGGATAAGTGTGATTATAAATACTGGCATATTACTAGATCAAGTATTTGCAGGGCAACACTACACAGAGACTTAAACTTCCTTTTTGACAAAGCTTATAGTTAGAGATGGTTCTGGTCACTCTGAACATCTCTTTCTCTGAGCTCCTCTGTTTTTCTATGTATTCTATCCACTAACATGCCACCATGTCCACATGTGACTTTGTCTCTTTTTCTCTCGTAGTTGTGCTTCTCCCTTTCAGTCTCGCTCTCGCTCCTCATCTACAGGTATCGTCAGACTCAAAGCCGTGTGTCTCCAGTGTTCAGCTGCTGAACTCCTGCTCCTCCTGCATCCTCTCATTCGTGTTTGTTCTTTCAGATATATACGTCAACACGGGCCAGTTTCAGCAGCAGTTAGGTTAGTTGGTTTAAAACACATCCATAATACAAATGATGCAGTAAAGAGTAAGTTAACAGACCAACCTGGATATTCAGGTTTGCTCCCTTTTTCATCAGAAACTTCAGAATCTGATGTTGTCTGTTCAGTGCAGCCACGTGAACGCAGGTGAGACCTGCAGGTATACGTCTTGATTAACATTTAGTCAAAAGTGGTTGAAAACCAGCATTAAAATCAAGATAAACTACAAACTGGTTCTGCAAAAACCAACCATCTCACCACAACATCTCTCCACCTGCATGTGTGTTTCCTTATCTACTACTTCTGCTATTGTCCAACCTGTTAGTGGTGAGTAGTAAATAACAGGGTTTATATATGAAAAAATAAAATGTGACTGGGTTCATTTTATTTTAAAGAGCGGACTACATGATAAACCAGTGTTGGCTCAGAATATGAGAACTGCATAATTTGTTTAGTATTTAGTTTTATCAAAACACGATGAAACATAAATGCAGACACATAGAAATGTCAGACTAACATTAAATAGTGTGTTGTGCTACACAGTCCTTCCTTTACCTCTCCAGTTCTGGATTCTGAGAATCGAAGCCAGCTCGCCAGAGGTCGCCTCTCTGGTCATCTCAGTGGCACACTCTGTCTGCCCGTGCTGGCAGGCCACATGGAGAGCCGTGTTCCCGTGTTGGTCCTGCAGCTCCAGGCCGGCTCCTTTCTCCACCAGGCTCTTCACTACACTTGGCAGATTGAGGTATGTGGCCAGGTGCAAAGGAGTCTAAAGAACACACAAGTAAACATTTGTAATAATCAACGCATGTCAAAAGTTAATATTTTAAAATTAATTCATGGCTTCAACATTTCTTTGAAAAAATCTTGCTTGCGTTATCGCTCACTGGACATTGACAAAACTAATAATACTGGAAAAGACATTTTCCAAAAGAGTTTGACACAAAACAAAATACATTTAAAGAATAGATTATCAGTGTCTGCTTTTTAAACATACAAATGTATTTTCTTTGAAAAAAAAAAATGACAATAACCGATTCTTAGTAATGTCTCCGGTTGTAAAATGACTACTGAGAGGAAATTAGGCAACCAAACGCTCAGTAACAGCTCAGGGTGAACTGAGTCACTACATGAATTGCTGACTCTTAGCTTTACATGTTTCCTTTTGACACCTATGTCAGTTTGCGCTCTGGTTTCTATACTAATAAGACTCCCGTTTGACATCCTGAATGACTGGAACAATTCCTCCACCCACATCCACACAAGGATACACTCCACAGCTCCCTGTGGGTCTATTTCTGCAGGAGGTAGAGGAGGGGAGTTTCCATCATAAGTCCCTTATGAGCTAACCCTGGAACCACCCACAGTGACGTCCCTGACAGAGGACGGACTGCAAATAAAGAGGAACAACAGTTCTCTGGAAGTAGAGATATAAATAATGCCATTTCCACAATCAGGATACTGATAATGAGGAAGTCATTTGGATTGAAAAATTCCAGCAGACGCTGTCGTTGGCTTATGCAGCAGAAAGACTTGCGTTTACCTGGTATAAATTGTTTTGGATGTCCAGGACTTCTTTCGGGAAGAGCTGTATCAACTGCTCGGTGATGAAATCCTCCTCATGGATGATTGCTAAGTGCAAGATTCTGCAGGTGTGGAAAAGCAAAATACACTGTATCCATTAAGTTTGCTAACATTATCATTGAGCAATCAACCTAAAGAAAACAGGGTTGAGTAGCAGAGAAAAAAAAAAAAAAAAAAAACTATTTCAACAAGAGACCGAGAATGTTGCCTCACAATTTTCCTCAGTATTCATCTCAAGAGTCGAGATCGAAATGTGACATTCAACTCAATGGCAAGACTGAGTGGTGGGGATATTGAGCAATGTTTGCTTTCTTCTTTGAAAAGATAGCGAGATGGTAAGTTGCTAAACCACGCAGCAGGAGGTACAGCAAATCTTTGTAGTCTTTAGCTTAAACAAATGACGAAACAAAACAAAAACCTCAAAACCTGAGTGGGAAGTTGTAGCAAACAAATGTGTGCAAAAAGCAGGAAATGGAACAGAGCATTGGTGCTTAATTTAGACCGCACCAGAACAACACAAAGATGGCCTCTCCTGTGAAAGCCTTCAAACTGGTTCGAATAAAAGTGTTGAATCTCAGTTGTGTGTGAAACCTGGCCTATTATCAAACATTGGTGACCGATCTGGAGTCTGACACACAGGCTGTAACTGTACGTTAGTCTGGTCTACTCGAGCTGTTCTTCTTTCATGATTAAATGTCACTTAGCCAAACTTTAGAAGCCGCAGTCTTATTCAGACAGAGTGGGATCAAAAGTTCACCGCACAGACCTTTTACTCAGTTCCTGCTTTGAACAAGTCACAGATAATTTCAAGGATTGAGTCAAGTGGCCCTCACACTAGTCCAGTCAAAACATGTTGTTGGTTTCAAATGTTGCAAATCTATTAAAAAAAAACTTAAATATTTAATTTGCAAAAGTAGTGAAAGCACAAGCTGTGGTAAGGTTAAAGCTCTGAGCACTATGAAGTGTAAGGAGCTGGATGGTCTCTGCAAGACTGAAGGAAGCTGGCAGAAAGATGCTCATAGCATCGAGTCAGTGTTTTATGTTAGAGCAGATAAAATGGATAAAACAAAAAAACAAATGAGAGAGCAAAAAAGCAAGAGCCTGACTAAATGAAAGACAATGTGCAAATAAATTCCTTTTTGCAACTTTACACACTTTTACAGAAATGCTTAGAAATTATGTAAGCAGGAGTCTACACTTGTATTGCTCCATTTATTCACTGTAACTGGTTGGGAAACATCTCTCTGATATGTCAAAATATTAAGCAGGAACACATTTTACTTATTGCCAATCCAGCAGAAGATGCGCTGCCATTTTTAGATAATAAAGTAAATGGTTTATTTGATTTAATGGAAACTAAATATGTGTATTTCACTGAATGCCATCTGTCAGAAATGTTTTTTTAAAGTATGACTTCATGAATAAATCACGACAAAACAAAATATTTCCAAACATTCCCAAATCGAATTACTGGTCCAGCCGCAGCGCTTGTCACTGTCTGCAGACACTAATAAATATGCACAACCAGCAAGTCAATCCAGTGAGCTTAGTGTAGAAGGGACTTCCTGGTTTGAGTAAGACTTGAATGAATAAGAGCTAAAAAAAATCCCACAGGGGAAAATAAATGTCTGTGTGATCCTCTCTGTGTCTAAGCAGCACAGTGTGTGTTTCAGGTGTTTTTCCCCTCCCAGGTATCTATAGTTAGGGTGAGAGAATGAAACCATGTGGCCCCAACAATCAGCGAGCGGAAATGAAAAGAGGTCAAAGACACACAATAACACATCTGTGGTGCTGTAACGACATCACACTAGTGGCTGCAGATGTCATTAACATGCCCACTTTAACGTCAACACAGACTGATGACATAGCACAGTGAGGTGAGTGGGTCACGCTAGCATGTCTGCACCGGCTGATGAAGCTGCGCGTGGAGGTGTGTGGACTGTGTGCAAAAAGCTGCAGTTTCACTGATTCAAACCAAGAAATGCACCGTAGCAAAATACCACTGGAGGATAAGCAAGTGGGAGTTTTAGAAATCTGTCCCCATAGCAAAAAATAAGAGAAAGAGGGAAGCGTGTGAATTACAGGATCCACACTGTACAATCCTGATCAACAAGTTTCATGGATCAAAAGTGAACCACTCTGCTGCCTCACAGCATGTGCTTTGTCTGAGCTGTGCGGGGAAGTCCAGGCCTATCTGTTTCACTTCTGTTTTCTGACTGAGAAACGCCTCACAGGAGTCCATCCACAATCATGACACGGACCAGTTCATTAAAGAAAAGGCTGCAGCAGTATCACGCTGCTATGAAATCCCCTTCAAAGCCCATGTCACGGGAAAACTTAGAGCTGAAATTCACTGATTTACAGACTCAATAAACTCCCAAACCACCAGTGCTGACACAGTTACAACCGGGCAAATTAGTTAAATATGCAACTATTTGACAACTGATTCATCAAACAAAAAGTGCTAATGGAGAATCAGCTGCTTTTCTGTGTTATCGGGTCTGACGAGTACTGATGTCACTTTGTACTTTGGGAACTTAGAGAGACCGGATGATAAATTAGAAGTAAAAAAGCAAGTCATCGTGATGCTGAAGTGGGAGGCTAATCTCAAAATATGAGCATTTTTAAAATACTAAACTTCCTCTTTTCTAAGCTTTTAATTCTGGAAAACTAGCAACGCATTTAAAAGCAAGTAACTTTGGTGAAAGGTGTGTGAGGAACATGGAACCACTGCAGGGCTCTGTGCTGTGGAACTGGGTGGTTGTTGCATTAGAAGAACAATAACATAATGAACAGAAACCTACGTGTCTCCTTCTTCAGTGATAGCTGTGAGCACAGTTGTGTCCTCCTGTTCAGAGACAGCTGTGAGCTCCTCTTGTTCAGACAGTTCACAGTTCACTTGCTTCTCCTCGCAGTTGGAAATCGTGCAGTCCTGCACCAGCTCCGTGATGGACGAGGAGCCGTAGGCCGAGTCCAGGCGCTCGTCCATGGCGGGGACTTTCTCCCTCCGCCCGCTCAGATCCGAGCTGGGCTCCCGGGGCTCCTCCGACTTGAGGAGGGAGCGGTATGAGTCGATGCCCGAGTCTGTGCGGCTGTCCTCCAGCAACGCATCTTTGCCGCTGCAGTCGTCGCTCGCCATGGCGGTGCTGTCCTCTCTGGGTTTCCCCAACTCCCTCGGTCACGGGGATTCGCGGGCGACTAGCGGGTGCTGTAGCCGCTCTGCGCTCGACGAGCTGGCCGGACTCCGAGGAAAGCCTGCTGACACCCGAGGAAACCACCGCTCCTTTGTGAAACCAGAGGAAAGAGCCGCCGTCTCATGCCACTACCCGACAACACGTAGCCCCCGAGCGCCGGGCCCTCACTTGGGCTCCTTTAACACATCCGAAGACGTCTTAAAAGCGTCGTGGGTCATTCCAGAGTCGGCGAATTGGGTTAAAACCGAGCGAAACGAGGCAAAACAGCAGCCCGTCGTCTAAATATCCGGTGCGAGCACGAGCTCTTCGCGGAGAGCATATGAAACGCGAGCTGGTGGAGAGCTGACATGTGAAACGCGAAGCTGTTTTTGTCACGCGGGGGAATCCCCAGTGCGCGTGAACGGCCACACATACACAGAAGGAGGCACGCGCACAGCAGTCACGGTACATCGGCACACACGTCATTTCAAAATAAAAGTGTGCGAACGCCTCTGCTATCAGCCTCGCAGTTCTAATCTACATGTTTGCCATGTTTCCATGTTTAGTCCATTTATTAACTCATGGGGTGTTTTTCGTAGGCAGTGATTTCCCTTCCTTAAACAAGATCATGTCCTCTGTGTTTTTCTCAGAATAGAAAGTTTCTCAAATAAAAAAATTAATCTTTGTTTATACTGAGATTGTATACCTGGAGTTTTAAACCTCAAAGCACTGATGCATACCTCCCCAGTCTCTTGCTGATTTCATTCAAACCACATTAGTCTTACTTTGAAATTACACGCTTTGAAAATATCAAGACAAAGTTGTGCTGTGAGGAGTTGCAACTAAAAGAAAAAGAACTTTTATCTCATGATAACAACATTATGTACAGTCACAGTATGAACAGAGATCATGCTTGTGACCTTTATTTTTTAAATCCTAAGAGAAAAGGTTGCTGTACCGCAGCAGACTTGTTATAGCATTAAACTACACAAACATATAATTTATGCCATATTAGTTATTTTCGCTTTTTGCCTCTTTGCAGCTGCAGGCTCTTTCTATAGAGTTTTAAATGTTTTCTGTATTGGGCTAAATTAAAATTCTATTCCTACTCCAGATGGGTTTAGGCATCACTGTGACAAACCTCAGTTCTGAAAACGTTTGTTGCGGTTTGGCCTTTAGAGGGCCCACTTCCACAGCTACTGTTCCTTCCCTTTGAGACGGCCAAACATCATAAATAACAGCCTGTACACCAGTAGTGATTTCAGAGAGAAAGCGTTTCTGCTGCCAAGAGCTGCCATCTGTTTTCATGCCATCTACTGTTACGTTTATTTATTCTAGCTTACGCCAGCAGTCCAGTCCAATGTCCAAACCGTAGGCTACGGCAAACAGACACAAGACACATGAGCCAGGTTTGTACAGTAAACTGTTCTTGTGTAAACAGTGCTGTTTGCAAAGAAGGAATGGAAAGTATGAAAATATTGAATACATACTTTTTCTAGCCTTTCACACGTTGCCTTATCACATACCAACTTTTAATCAGTGCGTGTTTTCATCCTTCTGGTCACAGCTACACATAACTTGTTTCGATATTTCATCTTAGCTCTTTAGGGCTGAAACAACTGCAGTTAAGGTTAGAAATTTGCTGAGGAATTTTTGATGAATGAAATGACGAGATGGTTTCAGAAACATATCAGCACAAGAACAAAAACTTCAAATCATCAAAACACGGAAATGTTGATCATTACTATGCTAATGCAATTTACTGAGAAATGCAAAGTATGAGTCAATGGTGATATGGCAATATTAGTTCAATTTCAAATGAGAAAACTCTCATTGATGATTGTCACTGTTGTGTCTTTCAATGTGTTTTAAACTTCACTGACAGTAGATAACCAATACTGAATTAACAGATCATGCTTGGAATACAACGCTACAAAAGAAATCATTAAAAGCATCATTGTCTGGTGTCACTGTTGGTTTCTCACTGTGTCTCAGAGTCATTCTGTGACCTATGGTCTGGCTAATTACTTTAAACGCGGCTTGAATCACAGCCCACGTCGTTTGGAGCGCGTTTTGGCTGTAACGAGGGGGTGGGTTTCTCTGTGCGCTGGCGTGAATCCGTCCGTTATTTACATTGTGGCGTGGAGGAGGCTGCTCACACGTGCTGCCGCCGCCGCTGCCCTCTTTGTCCTACTTCACAGCTCCACTGGCTGCCATGGGTACTGTCTGCAGGGAGAGAAGCCGACTGCCGCCTAACGCTGCATCCTTCGCAGCAGTCTTCATCAGCATCTAGTCGTTGCGTCGCGGGAGGAGTCTCTCAGTCGATGTTGCGCCTCTTCGGGGGCACAATAACCGGATTCCCGCAGGCGATACCCAGCGTCGTGTGCCCACCTGGAAGGATGCGGGGCTGACGCGTCTGTTCAGCGCTTCCAGTTGCGCACCGTGTAAACTCGTCTCTTTTAGAGGATGCACGAAGGGCTTCACGGTGCGTTCATGTTCTACCTTGATTTGGAAAAGCCCCATCCCAACAGGAGATCCATGCCCCGGCTTTTGTCTTGTTGTCATCATCATGTCCCCCGCGTCGGCTGCTACGGCCAGTGAAAGCAGCACCACCACCGTCCCCGAAGAGGAGCCGGACAGCCCTCGGGAGGAGGTAAGGAAAACATTGTTTGCCCCGTGCACGCAGTTGGACTAAAAGTACAGGCCAACGGGGTAAATGCATGTTTTAATTAGTGTGGTATTTTCCACTAAGATCTCACTGGGCTCCCAGCGAGCTTATGGTTTCACAGGGGCCATAAACACTCAACACTTACGAATGTAACATGGTTTTATTTACGATATGGCAAATCGATTAGTGACATAACATGCAATCATACACGAACCTGTGCGTCCGAGCGCGCGCCCGAGAGCGAGAACGTGCATGGATGTACTCCTGTTTGTCTTCTCTCCAGACAAGTGATTTACAAAATGGAGTTCAGGGACCTCTTGTGGGTCCCGAGGAGGATCTAAGCAGGTCATCTTGAAAGTGTAACAGTGCCTCTGCAACCGTGGCAGGTTGCGCACTGTTAATTTCACAGGAGAAAACACACAAGTGGAACAAAATCGATGTGAAATATGTCTTCAGACATTAAATTCACATAACGTACATCAAATGTTAAAATAGCATATGGCAGCTTCCTTATATTCCAGTGACTCCACTTAATAAACGGCTTTAATTTATTAGCAACTGAGACTTTAATGTCAGTATCTGTTCATCTGTATGAATTTTCCCTTCTTCCTATCCGTCACTGTGGAGACGTCTACAAATACACATGTTGGTGAAGTTATATATCCATTACACAAGAGGGTTTTTATATAACCTAGCTGGTCTTATTATGTCAAGAGACATAAGAGAGTGTGTCTGTGAGTATGAGAGGCACTTTTAGGCCTCATAAATTGTGAAGATTCTGCCCAGACTGTACAACACATAAAGTAAAACACAACAGTAACATAGCATCAAAATATCAGTGACTGTGGCTTATTGTAGTATTCTTGTTATTTTGCATAAACAAAGTCATAGGAAATGAAAGCACTGTGTCTCCTGTCTGTGTCTGCGTGACAAATGTTTGAGGTATGTACTGTATGTTTAAGGTCTTTCTTGCAATGCAGCCAGGCCAGAAGAATTTCCCTGTGTAATGCATGAAAAATGTCAACACCACTGTGTTCATGTGGTGAATCACTTCCTCAGCGCAACCCACCCTCTTAAGAGCTCAACTTTTAACTTCAAATATTATTTCGTGTAATAAAGTAACTTTGACATTTTGTACTAATATTCCATTTAGCCTCCCACTAATGATGTCTGAACGCTCTCTTAAATGTCTGCTCTGATTAAAAGTACGCTCATAATGGTTTTTCATGAGCTACACAGCTGTTTCAAAGCATGCTTCCTTCTTCAATTTCACTGCATTTTTCTAATCAGATATTACTACAGGGCTTCAGGAAAGCTGAAGGCTGTAAAGTGTAACATGAGCCAAACACTATGTCATGTTGTGTTGACTGTAGTTGTCGAGCAGGCACAGTACTAGTGGGTGGATATTCATCCTGCAGTAGCTTCCTCTCAATGGGGAATTTCAATGTTAATCCCTTTTTCCCAGTGGGGTGTAGCCGTGGGCTGGTAAGGGACTATGTGGCAAAGGTGGGGAAGATAATTATGAAGGCAGATCATTTATTATTTATGCTTGTGTGTCGCTCAAAGAACACACAGTTAACACACAGAATTGTAAGAAACCATCTTTCTTGGGGCTTTTGAGTCTCTGCCATAGGTGTGAGCAGCTCTTAATGCAGGCACTGAGGCTTGCTTTGCCCCAAGGTGACGAAGGATGACACCAGCTTCATGCTGCTAGAGTTAAATGGCGGCTTTTTGTACTTGGCTTCACATTAAATGTGTTTTCTCGCCTTCAGAATATTTCTGCTCTTTTATTCTGTTCGTTTCTTCTCTCAAGTATCATACACACACGCATACAGGGATCCTTATACGCTTAACATTGTACTTGTGGATTAATCTGAATTTTCTTTGTTGAATTTGATTACAAGTGGGTCAAACAACTGGCACATGCATAAGCTATGTAAAGCACTTACAATGCAGAATGTTTCATTAAAACGCTTTTACTGAACACGCGGGATGTTACAATAACAATGTGCAATGAGCTTTTTAGGTACTGCAGTGCTGTGAGGTCTGACAGTTCTAAGAAGTAATAGTAATAGTAATACGCTCTATTCTGAACTTATATTTACATATTTTTCATTTTATAGCAGCAGCCCCAGAAACAGTCCTTGACTAAGTCCTTGTGCCAGGAAACTCACTGGAAATGCCTGCTGCTGACCCTGCTGATGTACAGCTGCGTCGGAGTGATCGTATGGTGCCAAGTAGCCAAAGTCACGCGTCTGTCGTTCGACAGCGCTTACAAGGGAAAGTCTATGATGTACCACGACAGTCCTTGCTCCAACGGCTACATCTACATCCCTCTGGCCTTCCTTGTCATGCTCTATGTGGTCTACCTGGTGGAGTGCTGGCACTGCTACACCAGGAATGAGCTGCAATACAAGGTGGATGTGGACAATGTGGCTGAGCGGGTCCAGCGAATGCAGCAGGCCACCCCCTGCATCTGGTGGAAGGCCATCAGCTACCATTACGTCAGGAGGACGCGGCAGGTGACGCGCTATCGTAACGGGGATGCCTACACCACCACGCAGGTGTATCACGAGCGAGTCAACACCCATGTGGCTGAGGCAGAGTTTGACTACGGGAACTGTGGGGTTAAGGACATTTCAAAAGACCTGCTGGGCCTAGAGGGTTTCCCTATGACCCGGCTGAGGTTCACTAAGTGCTTTAGCTTTGCCAATGTGGAGTCAGAGAACTCCTATCTGACCCAACGGGCCAGATTCTTTACAGAGAACGAGGGGTTGGACGATTACATGGAGGCCCGTGAAGGGATGCACCTGAAGAATGTAGACTTTAAGGAGTATATGATGGCCTTTTCTGATCCTAATCACCTCCCCTGGTATGCATCCAACTCCACTTTTTGGGTGGCAGCTGCTTTCACTCTCTCCTGGCCTCTGCGGGTACTGACAGAGTACCGCACTGCTTGTGTACACTACCATGTAGAGAAGCTGTTCGGGTTTGATTTTGTGCCAGTGACACCATCTGAGGAGCGTCCGTATTGCCGACACATCCCGAGAGTTAACACAATCGACAGCACAGAACTGGAGTGGCACATCCGATCCAACCAGCAGCTGGTGCCCAGCTACTCGGAGGCAGTTCTCATGGACCTGGCCCAGCTCTCAGGGAGCTGTAACAGCTACTCCGTATGTGGAGGCTACAGACAGAACTGTGAACGCTGCCACCGTGCCATCAGCAGCTCCTCCATCTTCTCTCGCAGCGCTCTAAGCATCTGCAACACAGGGAGCCCTCGCATCCCTTTTAGCGCCAGCCGCTTCTCGCTAGGCCGACTGTACGGCTCCAGACGGAGCTGCCTGTGGAGGAGCAGCGGGAGCCTGAATGAGCGGTCCTGCCCCACAGAGAGCACGCGCTGTCTGTCAGAGCAGCAGACCAGTGAGGAGAACCCTCCAGCCTATCAGGATGCTGTGTACTTCCCAGTGCTCATTGTACATCGCAACGAAGGCTGCCTCAACCATGACCATCGCTCCCTGCACAGAAACGGCTCCTGTGTGGAGACTTCACTATGACATGACTTCGACTTCCACACTTGTCTGAGCAGATAACAAAATGACACCAGATGAGAGTGTGCAAACTTTTACCCTCTGAGGAATAACATTAACGTAGGTTTGGATAACTTTACTTCTGCTTTTTTCATAACAGACACTGCAACCTTCCACAATCTACTGTACAGGATACTGTGGTCTCAAACTGGACATGAAGAACACATAATAGGTCAGGGAAACTACTTGATAGTCTTGATGATACTGGGGATTTGAAAGAACATACTGCCAACAGCATCTAAAAATAGAGCAAGGTAGTAACCCGAGAATCCCAAGGGAGGTCACTTCCTGCTGTCAATTACATGTTTGTATATCTTAGTCACAGACAATCTGCATAGACATGAATAACACGTTGGATTATTTGGAGCCTAAAACAGGGTCTGACTCAGTCTTAGAAATTGCCAAGAAACAAAAAGTATATGACAATGATGTATGAGAAATGAAATCCTGGGAAATTCACTGAGAGGCTCATCATGAAGGAATTGAATGAGTCACAACATAAATTACAAGCAAAATACATGTTTTATGCCACTAACAGAGCCTGAATATAAAAACAAAACACCTGCATGGAAAAAATTTTGACACTGAGCAAAGTAAATCTTTAGTAAGAAACATTTGCTTAGTGCAGGAACAACTGTCTAATGCAGACACTGACGTATCCAGTTTGCACAAACTGGCTTGGTTGCGTTGACATTATACTTCCTGGCTTGCTAAATATAGCAATGCAGTCAATGAATAATTTAGCACAGGATAGCCAAAGGACACAAGTGCTTCAAAGTGAACCAACAACACATCTTCAAACTGCTTGTTAGTTGCTATAATCTGTATATTTTCTATAATGTAAGACACCTCACCTTAATCTGGACAGATCAGTGGCAACCCAGCTATTTCTAAATGTCAAAGTTTCAAATTTAATTTCATGTCTGGAAATATTTTTCTTCAGCCTACCTCTTTATTTAAGTGCCTAGTGTCAACTGTTACTGAACAACATAAGCTACCATGCCATCATGATCAGAAAACAAAAGAAATGTACACTCATCCCATCACTCTTTAGGTCCACAAGGTTCTGTGAATCAGACCCTAAATGTAGATGATTCTTTTTGTATAATCCAATTGAGTTCTGGAATAGCCTGCTCCGTGCTACTGCTGATCCATATCAGAGAGACAGCCAGGGAGCTGGCCATCAAAGAAGCCAGAAATAGGCAGAGACATGGGTTCGCTGCTGATGGAGTCAGATATAATACTATGACAGGATTACGTCAAAGTACTCAAAAGCCATGTACTGCACCATAATAAATGTTAACTGGAAACACTGACGTTAAAGGCCATGTTAAAAGAAAGAAAACAAAAGCGTCCAAAGCGCACCATCCTCAACATTTATGAATTGTGCTTTAGTGCTACTTTAACAGGGGAGAGGAAGCACAGAGCCCACTGAAGAGAACGCACGTATTTATGTCCAAACCAGCCACACTGGGACACCTGCAGTGGAACAGAAACCAGAGCAGAGCATTTACTGTCATTAAGGCATCTACATCATTGAACTTCCAAGAATAGTACAAATATTGTTTGTGGTCGGACGTTTCGTATTACTTCCTCTAACGACTTGTCTTCTCAAGAATGGGCTTGTACCGTAACTTGTGACCAATTAGCCATACAATCACATTACATTGTCAGTTTAGAGGTGTGGACTGTCTTTCTAGCAATAATGGAGAAAACACTGTAAATAACCACAAGCAGCGAGACATGGATCAGACCTCTGCTTTCATTTAAAGGTTATGATAAGAACATTTTCCAACAGTCTCACAGGTCATCTATGCAAGCCCCTTAGACTCAGGACAGTTTTAGAGCAATTATCACGCAGGTTCATAAATCCAAGCTCAGTAGCCCTGTCATCTCTTTTCTAAAACATTTCACGTGGCTTTTTCAAAGATCTGCAGATCACAGGGCTTTTCAGACGCAGAATGTCGACCACAACTGTCATAACTTTTGGAGTCTCATATGTCAGGTACAGGAGGTAAATAATTCCTCAGTAACTATGTTCTTAGTAACATACGTTAGTTAGTAGCAGCTCCTGGCTTGTTTGAATCATTGTTTCACTAAATTGGCTTGATCCATTAAGACTCTGTCACATTGTTTTCCACTAAGCAAAGTCAGTAGGTAAAAAACGGATTTAGATTCTCTTAAACAGTAAAAAAAAAAGTAGATTTTAGCAAGTTAATGTAGTAAGTGTTATTGTTATAAGCTACAATTTAGTTTCATTTATTAAACTGTAAACCTCCACTAAAACATTTGCATCATACACAGACAAGGCTGAACTCATGAAGAGCACCAGGTCCCGGCATTGATGAAACTCACATTATGTACATATTGAGATCTCTTTGAAAATGTTAATGACATTGTTCAATGATCAATCACCCTGTAAGGAGTTTGAGCTATAGTAAATCTCGATTGCTCTGGTGTCTTTATGACAAAAGCATGTAAACTCCACAAGGGATTTAAATCTGGAATGGCCTGATATGATCCAAATCCTAAGAGGCATTGATTTATGGTGTATTCATCACATCTTCTCATTCATAATTCAGCAAAAAAGATTTGTAAATGGTTTCACTGTGATATTCATCTACAGTCATGTGTAAAAATAGAAAATTGTGTTTACCGGTGCAATGTTTACCTAACAAAAACAATAACGACAAAAACTGATCTGATTGGAGAGCTCAAAAACTCAAATTCTGCTCTGCAGACGACTGTTAACATAAATCATAAAAGGCTGTTATCACACACAGCCTGAACCCTTTATCATGATTATTAATACTTTATATACTCTGGAGTGTGGCATCTATTTAAACTGTGTTTTTTAGACTTCAGACCAAAAAGGGTTTGTACTGTAAATACATTAGGGATAAGAGGTTAGGATGAGATGAGATGGGACCTGAATGTGTCAGAATCCAGATGCTTCTTAGGTTGGTTAAGTATTAATGGCAATACTATCCCTTCTACATTACTAATAGCACAATGTTAGTGTTTTGCCTGCTTGTATGATTTTTGTTTTTCTCTTTGAACATTCTTAGATTATATTTGATACAACTTTAAGTCCTATGAGACTGTTTTGTCTTAGGAAGGGGCACGAGAATGGTACTCAGTAGGTTGAGTGATTGTGGTAATGATAAAAAACATCACTACATTCACGTTTTACTTGGGTTTTTTCCACTTTCTTAATGAATTTGTCCAGCATGAATCCACAGAACTTTGCATATCTCCAGTATAAATCTGAAAACAATTAGGTTTTGCAAAGTTGGGAACATCTCATGATTGCTTCAGTTTTTCATGCTTAGAAAGGTGTTACACTATTACCCAGTAGATATACTGTACAGTAGGTGAAACAACGCAAGTCTGTATGTATTCCAACACCATCACAACGTTGCCTTGATGTTACATAAAAACTAAAAACCAAATCTGTGTATAAAACAGCTCCTCAATAAACCCAAATACTCACTTAACATGTGCATAACTGCCTTCACTGTGTGTGCGACACAGGAAGCTGAATAAATGTATGGACTGTCTTAAGGTGTGATACACAGTATGCTGACAGTGTGCTGGTTCTTGCAGGCTTACCATAAAATGATGCTTTTAGTACAAGCGTGCAAAAGGCTGGTGATACTCAGCATAAACAAACCCAACAACCTGCACGTCTGTTCTCCAACATCACTAAACTCATTTTTAAAAAGGATACATTATTTTGTACGTTAACAGGCCCAAAGGTTTTCAGTAGAGTACAAGTATAGTATAGTCACTAAATCACTAAACCCATCTATCTAATTTCAGTACATAATAAGAAAACATTAGAACTCACTTACACCTTGTGCTTTAGATTGAATTCTGTTACACGTATTATAGATATAAGTAACTTACTTAGATTTGATCATAAAAGACTTTGTATTATAAAGCAGAGCTGCTGATGTCTAAATACTTGGCTTCTCTGGGGCTAGTTTCTCTTCTTCTGAACTCTTGTTGTTCCAAACCGCCTGGTTAATGATGGAAACAATCTGCTCATCAACCTCCGTCAGGCGGATGTCACATTCAGTTAGACTGGTGTTGTAAGACATTGCCTCCTCCAGAGCTTTACCTCCATCCTACACGCACAGTTAAAACACACATACATAAGGCAGTGAGGCATTTCTGTTTAATAAACATAATGCTGTTGTTGTCCTAAAAGGTCTGAGAACACTGATAATGATCATTTTGAAAATCACCCAGATTTGCTCTTACTTTCAAAACTGCTTACTGTAAATTTTACCAGTGTTTCGTGGTTATGTCTGAAACACAGTTTTCTATTTTTGTAAAAAGAAGACCAAGATATTGATGGGACTGCACATAGTGCTTTGCTATGTGGGAGATTTTTGATCCTCCACTGTGCATTCCAGTCAGAAATATAGCACATGGTAAAATCTTAAGCAGGGCACCAAGAGAAAGGAATTTCATCTCAAGTGGAAACGGTACTAACTCAGCTTTCCATTATGGCATGTTTTCACAGGTATCTATGAATAATTGAAACTTCTTGCAGGGAGTGAAGTTACAGTGTTCTAAACAAAATCTGTATTCAAAGGTTTTAAATAACACAAAAACTAATTACTGGTGAAACCTATGGATGTGTATGAAATATGTCTAACTAATTTAATTTAACTTCCTGCTGTTATGGAAGCAGGACTACAACTAATTCATATTTGTATGAGCGCAAGTTTAATTTTCATTGACTGACTGGCACCAGCAATATCAGCGTCCCAACAGTGAGCAGAAACCTACCTCACCCAGGTTGTTGCAGGAGAGATTGATGCTCTTGAGGGTGTTATTTTGAGCCAGCGCTTTAGACAAAGCAATGGCAGTGGGCCCCGTCACTTTATTGGCTCCCAGGTGTAAGTGAAGTAGGGTGTTGTTCTTCAGCAAGGCCTGCCCTGTGGCCTTACCCCCTTCATCACTGAGCCGGTTGAGGCGTAGACTGAGGAACAACAGGGTGGAGTTCCTGGACAAGGCATGCGCTATAGCTTTGGCCCCCGGGTCTCTGATATTGTTGTCACTCAAGTTCAGGATCTCTAGTTTACTATTGTTGAGGAGTTTGCCAATTGCTCTGGCTCCTCTGTCTCCAATCAGGTTGTGAGAGAAGTCGAGCTCCCTCAGGGATGGGTGGTCCAGTAGGTATTTCACCAGTAGCCTACACATGTTATCATCAATGTGACTTTGGTTGATCCTTAAAAGCTGTGAAAACAGTATGAACAGTGAATTGACAACTAAAATGCCAACATGTTTCTTCTTTTTGAAGATATCTCTGCAAAACATACTTTTAACTGATAGGAAAGTCAGAAATGCTTGACATACAGCAAACAAACGTGCTCCAGACAATCAGGCTCTATAGTATGCAGAGCTTCAAATCCCAGAGAAGGAATCAATATTCACCTTCAAGGTCTTACAGGATTTAAGAGCCTTGGCAAGAGATTCACAGTCTCTGTCAGTCATCTCAAACATATTCCATACAAAGTTCATTCCACATTGTTTGACCCTGTACACCAAATGCAGCTCTTCCAGGCAAGTCAACTTGTCAAGCACGATGCCAAAGTCAAAGTGGTCCATAGAGGGCGTATCAGTATCATAGTCACTTGCCAACTCAGAGCCGTTTTTCTCCTCCTCCTTCTCTGGCTCCTTTATAGGTGGCAGCAGCTGGGAGATGTCCAGCCTCTTGACATAGTTTCCACAGAGTGGGACCATGTCTAGAACTGTCTTTGGGTCTGTTACATCTGGTATAAAGAGTTCAATAATACTCTCCATGTGCCTCTCACAGAACATCCGCTTCCAGCTATGGTCATAATGGGAAACATCACATAGGTCCCATCGCTGTTCGCAGCACCGCTTCCAGTAGACACCATCACTGATCACGTTGGCTGTCACACTCAGAGGCACAGAAGGAGACAGTCCCTCCTGAATGAAGTCTTTCTGGTTGGGTGTAAGTTCTTCAAAAACGGGCCTTTCTGTAACAGATCCGTGTTTCACAATCAAATTCCAGCTATATAGCAAGACAACTAAAAAGCAACGTACCCTCAAAGTTTTGAATGATGCTTTGCAGGCACAGTTTTGACAGAGACGGGACTGTGGCTAGGATCCAATCTAGATCTTCAGCAATGATCCTCCTCGTTTTCCTGAACTCATTCGCTGGGTCACGTCGGGCCACTGGAGGATAGACGAGGTTTGACATGGTGGAAAGTGGCAGACTACTCCTGCGCGTTTAGTCAGCCCTGCTGCAAAAAGAAGAAGTATTAAAATAAAACGCGGATTTAGCTAAACCGAACACAAGCTACCTGGATGCTAAGCTAAAGGTCTGGGATCCCACTGGCTTAAATAACTGGAAAAACTAAAAATAAACACGGTTATTAGCCAGCCAGCATCTATCTAGTGGGTTTTCAAACGATAACACGATACAGACACTAAACGCCGGTCAACATTTAGCTAACATACCTTCAGTGCGCAGATCTTTCATGTGTTTCTATGGTAACAGAACGCTCAGAGTTTAGTTCACGGAAGTTCGAGCTTTTATCTTTTACAAATAAAGATGCTCGCACCTGGAATTAGCTCTGTTTTATCGTCAGCGAATACTAGAAGGTAGAATGTAGAGGAAGAATAACAAATATAATATATAACAAAATACATAATTATCGACTAGAAGGCGAAATTTTCGACACTCCGGGAACGCAACGTTCACCTATTAATTGTGAGCGTCAAAAAAAAGTTATATTTCAAACAAATAGTATTTTTAAGTGAATCACCATACAACCAATCACAGAAATAATTAATAGCCTGGTTATTCACAGACTCAATCATTTAATTTAATCAAGCACTGAGTGCTTGTGAGTCTTACCAGTGCCGCGTGCATGTGTTTTCAGGACTGTGTTGCTTTATGCTGGAGCTGCTGCAGTGTTCAGTCTGATCATGCTGTGAAGAACGTTTGGATTCTCCAAGGCTGGCAGATGGACCTAGGATATGGACTGGGGCCCTTTTGGATGGGAACATACTGGCGTGGATCCAGCTATGCTAGAAACAACAACAACACAAACCGGGTGCACAGCAGATACAGTGTAGGAGGGTACAAATCCACAAATACCACCTCTAGAGTTGTTGACTGCCACTGACATCTGTGCTTTTCTAAGACAACACACAACTTATATTAGAACACTTAACCAAAGAATATAGATCTGCTTTATCTGGTCTCACAAAGATATTTGATGATCATATAATTAACTACTTTATGATCTGGTTTTCATTAATGACAACATAATCTGACCAAAATGTTCACGACTTCATATGGCGTCACGATGCAGCAAAAAGGAAGCTAAGAGAGAGAAAGTGTGTGAAAGAAACGACATGAGGAGTCAGAGAGAGGAGTGGATGGAGGTATAAGAGGTTCCAACTGTACCCCAGAGGGAGCCCATCACTGTCGTCCTCGTGTAATACAGCCTGACAGACACACGCTTCCCTCGTACTTCAGCTCTAATGGACTGACGTGACATCAGGCAACCACCACACAAGAGCAATACTCACTCTGCGAACCGCTGCGGCTCTGTGCACTCTGGGTAGAGCCTGTGTCGGGTAAATCTTGGTGATGGTGCAGCCTTGTCTCTTAATTTGCTAAGTGTCACACACACATGTGAAAATCAAAATGAATTGGAAAATTGTTTTAAAAGTTTGCTATAACTGTATTAAAGCAACAATACAAATATCATTAACGTAGGTATTAAATATGTAGTAATTAAGCAAAGCAAATTATTGGCAGCAAAAGTAAACTCCACTGAACACCCACTCAGCTATGCATGCAGTGAGAGCCGAGGTGAACTCTGCAACCAGGCCACAGCCTCTGAGCCTTTCAGGTTGACATTAGCAGCCTGAGTGCGCTGGGCCAGCTCACACACAGTGATGAATGGAAAGAAGAGCATCATATCATAAACAATAAGAAAGGTCTGATGGTGTCTCAGGATCCTCACCATCAACACAGTACAAACGATTCTTATGCACAGGATTTACTGTCTACATGACATCACCCGTAGAACTGAAATACCCCAAAGTGTTTTGTTTAATGCAAAACCTTGCTGACCATCATTTAAACAGAATTGAACAGAACAACATGAATATGAAAATGAATTTCAACTTGTGTAAGTTTTTAACTAAATCAGAGCTTCATCAATGCTGTAGTAATGCGATTAGGTTGTTGAGAATTTCATTACTTTTGTAGGTAATTTAAACAGTGACGTGGAAGTGAAAAGTCACTGGATCAGTCTGAACAAAGATCATGGCACCGAAGTCATCTCAAGTAGCGAGAAACAAAAACACTGGTTGGGTCCTTTCAGTCTCTGCCGAGGATGGTTTTCTATCTTCTTTGTCTCACTTCTTTCTTTAACATGTCACAGTGCTGAAAGACAGAGATCGCGACCAAAAACACTAAACAGGTCAAAGGCTGAATCAAAACATACAAACTGGAAATGACAAAAAAATGTACAGGAACCTTTATTCCTTTTGTTGAAAATAAACAATACAACAACAACAACCATGAAGAAAAATATAAACCTTAACTGAATTTGTTTATTTGACCTGATGAGGCTGAAATATTGCGCTCAATATCTTGAAGGCCTGGAAAGATTCCAGGCAAAGGCAAACACCAGACAGTCCGAGTCACATTAGCCCAGAGAAAAGCAGGGCTAAAGTTCAAAGCTGTCAAAACTTTCGCCCGAATAATCACTGTTGGGCGAACTGGGGTCCAGGGGGATACTACTGTCTGTGTCCACCGAGACCACAGAGCTGAGCCTGCTATCTATGGACACCATGCTGCTGTCACTATCGCTGTCACTGTCGCTGCTCCTGCTGCTGTCGTCATCGTGGATCACCATCACCTCTTCAGAGACGGCTGCTGGAGAACAAAACAAGAGACTGAATAAGCAAACATTTACGTTTGCTTTCTTGTGAGACCCCTAAAAATGACCGAGACAAGTAATGTCCCCTATTTCAAGACTGATAATTATTCAATAATAAAACTAACATTTATTTACTCAATGTACAAAATCCTGGTGACATTGAATAGGCTCTTCACTGACCTGATCTGATGACATCATGGCCACAAACTTGCTTATCTGAAACAAGGAAAAGCTACTTTAAGATGCTGGTATTATTTACTCTGTGTCAAATCTTTAAAATACAGCAAACTCTTATTATTCCTTATAATATGTCGTACATGTCCTGTTCATATTAGTTTTTAAAAAGAATACAAGTAAAAGGCCTAGTCCAATAACTTAATGATTCACTAACCGATAACGCACCTCTCACCTTTCCTCTCAGTGATGAGTGCCTGACGCCTTGCTTTCATGTCCAGGCTCAGATTTTCCACCATGCGGTCAATGCAGTTGTCCAGAGCCAGACAGCGGGTCTGGGACGAGATGGTCTGTCTGCAGATGGGACACTCATCCTTCTTTTTGCGCCACTGCTGGATGCAGTGATAGCAGAAGCTGTGAGCGCAGTTCAGGATCACTGCCTGAGGATACACAGTACAAAAGTATTAATGAATGATTTTAGTGGAATTTGCTTTTCTATTTATATCCTGAAGCACAACAAAGGGAAAACACAAGTAATTGTTTAGGATTGCTGTCAAATCAGAGTCAGTGCCAAACTAACACTCAGTCCCACCTGAATGAAGAGCTCAGAGCAAATGATGCACTGAAGCTCATTTTCCAGGACTTCTGTGACTTGTGTCACCACCTCCTCTTTTTGTGCTCTTGCCTTTTCTTTCTCCTCCTATGAATGCAGGAATATTTGAAGTTTTGATGATGAAAAATGTGCAAACAACATGCAATCACTCTGAACATACCTTTGTCACTTCCAGCTCTTTGTTTTTGGCCAAAAGAATCTCTTCGAAGCCTTGCCGAGAGAGGGCAAGTTCATCTATCACTTTCTTTTGCTAAAGACAGTGGGAAAGACAAACTATTAGAACAGATTACAATGAATTTTAATACCATAAATTCAACATAATGTAATAAAGTTTTGCATTTAAGCTTCTTACTTCTTGTAAGGCCTCATCCAACTGTTTTTTCAGTAGCTCCTCTTGTTGCTGCGTTTTCTCTGCCTAAACACAAAAAAATCCTATAACACTCACATATTTTATGTTTATTATTCAGTCCGAAAAAAACCCATAGAGTACTGTAATAATGTTTGAACATCCAGACCTGAACCACCATACAATCAGAGTAGTTTGAGGTTTAGAGTTTACTTTTCTCTACTCTGTGTGTTTAGTTTTACGAGTAAATATCCAAAACCCTCTCACCTCTAGCAGCCTCTTGGTTTCACTGAAAGACCTCTCTAACGTCTCCATACGGTGCATTTTGGCTCGGAGAGTCTCCAGCTGGCTCTGCAGCTCCCTGACCTGGTCGGCCTTTTGGGGTTCTTCCTCCAGAGAAGCTACCTGCCTCTGGGTGACATCCACCCGCTCCCTCAGTAACAAAATATTCTGGCTATACCTGCCCAAGAAAATACAAGAAGGGAGATTTGCAGAGAAAACAATCTATTGAAGTCATTGTGACAATGGACTGTCCTCAGAGGACCATGCGTGGCTATTGTGAAGATGACACACATGCAGGATTCAGCTCTACATCATCTGTTTCAAGTGTGCTCTCACTCACACACCATCTCACAATGGTCTGTGAGATGGTGTGTGCTCGGAGGCAGGGCCTGACCCTCTGTATGCACACTCAGGATGCCGTGGAAACTGGTGCATTTTGTTTCAGTACACTGAAGATGGCAGATGACGTACTCACTCCTTCATTATGAGCATTGTTGTTTGATGATGTATGGATAGTTAACTAACAAGCTTTTTCGTTTATTCTGACAGAACTAGCAAATTTCTGCCAAAGTACTTATTATATTATTCAGTTATGTAAAAAATACCCCCCCTATAAACCCAACATACATCTGTAAGTTGTCCACATCACAGGGGGTTCTGGAGCCATCGGAAGGCTGGTCTACTTCCTGGGCTTGTCGGCTGGGTCCACTTTCTGCTGACTGGGTGTGACTGAGCCTCTGCTGGCGTTTTACCGAAGACAGAGGGCAGGGCTTTGCAAATGTCTTGTCTGCTGAAGAGCAGCGGTAGAGCTTAGACTTCGACGTAGATGGCTCAACTTCCTCCACAGTCAACTTCCTTTTGGACTTCTTGGAAGCATGCGCTTCAGCACCCTCTCTATGACCCTTTGCCAGACAGTGTCTAATGTCCTTTAGAGGCCTCTGCACAAGAATATAGTCAAACTCAACATTGGTTCCAATTACTGGAACCCCAAGTTGTATGGAGTCTCCCAGCCGCAGCTGATACGTTTCTTCAGCAGGAATACGGTTTCCATTCACCCAGACACCATTGAGACTCTGAGAAAAAAAGACGACAGCCTGTCTATCAGCCACTGATGAATAACAGATTGGTACAGTCATAACAAAAGAAATGTGTATATTTCTACAGAAAGGTATGCAAACCTGTGTTGATACTGTAATGAACGCAGCCATAAAAACAATACACCGATATCAACGATTCCCTCTTCTAATTTACCGCAGCGTACAAAGTCTTATGACCGCTGTAAAATGAATATATCAGTATATCCGATATAATAACTAGTGTGTCATTGAGCGCCTACCTTCCTGTCTGTGACTGTCCACTGGCCATCTTCCCCTTGCTTTAAAGTGCAGTGTAGCCTGGAGATCATCAGGGGACACGCTGGGGACAGCAGCTGGTAGGTTACATCCACGCCACGTCCAACGGTGACCTAGACAGTCCACAACAAATGTGAAAAGCAGCCTTGTTAAGCTAGCGCTGCTGTGCATCCGCTTGGTTCTTTAAAACACGAGGATTCACCCCGCAAATAACTCAGTATGACGAAACAACGAGGTAGAAATAATCAACACATGTAACGTGAAATGAGAAACTTGTGTGGGCTTAATAACAGATACATGCTCAGTTAGCCCGCTAGTTAGCTAGCATTAGCAAGCTGCACCTCTGTGTTGTCGAACAAACGCAGCCAGTCTGAATTTCTTCCGACTCTCATCAAACATAAAACCTCTGAATCTGAACAGTCGTCCTCTTCAGCCGCAGCAGACTCCGTCGTTACATTATCCATTTTATCTCATTCTGTAAGCGGCCAACAGGACCTAAGACACATCATTAAGTAGTGTTGACTCGGACCTCGGTCCCATGTCTAACGATGGACGTCATCAGAAACCGGAAAACATTTAGTTGTAATTTCAAAATAAAGGCGCCACATTGTAGGTCGTGGAATCACCCTGAAAAACAATCTGCACAGAATATTTACATATGTAAAATCAGTTTAATGATGGTTTAATTAAAAATAGTACATAAAAGACGTATAATGTGATTAAGATTATATTAACAACAAATTATTGCTTGTCTTACGGTCTTATTATCTAGAATTCAATTCATTACACACTCGCTATAGTTAGTCTGAAGTGACTTCAAAATCAAATTCACCTCATTTACTGTTATTTATGAGAAAGAAAAGTAGTAAAACGTCAGAAGCCGTATTTAATATTAAAGTTCGTTTTTGTCGTCGTCGCTTCACTGCAGTTCAGAGGAGAAACGCAAAGAAAGGCTGAATAATGGGGGGGGGACGTCCTTAAGCACCTCAGCACCGCATTTTTGTAACAGTAGCACCGTTGCCGTTCACTCGGGCGACCCCGTGTCCCAAACCGCGCGCACCCCGAGCACCGGGCGGGACTTCCTTCCTCTTGCGGATGCGCTTTCAGGGCGAGCAGGCAGAAAGGGCTTGGTCGGGTGTCACCGGTCTGTCTGTGCCTCTGGACCGCAGACGACCTGTCTGACGACGCCGCCGCCGCCGGAGCCCCGTGGACCAGTCTGCCCCCTTGGCGATGCTGCCCTGAGAGCGCAACGAGTAC
Source organism: Macropodus opercularis (assembly GCA_030770545.1). Classification (NCBI taxonomy): domain Eukaryota; kingdom Metazoa; phylum Chordata; class Actinopteri; order Anabantiformes; family Osphronemidae; genus Macropodus; species Macropodus opercularis. The sequence continues at coordinate 3,880,560 of CM061112.1, forward strand.
CCGCCCTGCGAAAATGTCTGATGTCCACAAGGCTATTCAGAAATGGCACGCGAGCTTTAGGAAAGGCACAGACTTTGACTCGTGGGGACAATTAGTGGAGGCTATAGATGAATATCAAATGTAAGTGGCGTTCAACACGTGCATTCAGCTGCTTCGTCCTGGGCGACTCGCTCTCCGCGCATCTGCAGGGAGACGAGCGCACGTACAGCGGCGCTTCTCCGCAACTTCGTGCCAGCTGTCAGTCGCCTCTCGCGGCTGCGAACAGGTCGGGCGGCGGGGACCGTGCGTGCGTCCCCGCGTCCCCGCCGCCTCCAGCCTCCAGCCCGAGCTGAGGGACCGTCCTAGAAACGCGGTTCGCTGTGTGTCATGCGGTGCAGAAACGGGCCAGTGTTGAGAAATAGGCAGCCACACCCTCGCATTGTTGTGGGTGGGTTTACATTGCTGTTCAGTGAGGAATGTGTCCTGCCTTCCAGACCAAACCAGCCGCTTTCTTACAATTGTTTCAAGATGCTGCGTGTTTCGTCTTAATTCATCTCTAATTTAAAATGACACTAATAACAGAAACTAGATCACGATGACCTTTGCGCCTCGGCCGCAAGGGGGCGCAGTTGTGCGTAATGCAGCCGCTTAACATTGCTCGCATCTTAAAGAGTTGGGTGTTAAAGCGTGAATGCGCTTCTGTTTTCTTATTGGTGTAGTTTAGCGAGACAGCTGCAAAAAGAGGCCCAGTCAACAAGTCCATCAGACTTCACCGAGGACCAGAAGGTAATTAACTGAACAGTTCTGGAAAGTAAAGTGAAATATTTACTTCACAAGTATTTAAACATTAACTGATTTTTCTTTTTCAGAAAACCTTAGGAAAAATTGCAACATGCCTGGAAATGAGAAGTGCCAGTTTGCAGGTTTGTGTACTTTTCTTGTGGGTTTGTGTGAAGAGCATCCACACACCAGCACCTGCAAGTCAAATAAATGCAAATGTGCATTTGTGCATATTTGTTATTATTGTTTTTAAATGTGCTAAGAACCAGTAAAGTCAATTTACCACGGACACATTGTTGGTCTGGAAACTTTCTGACGTGTTTACACACTGACTGATGTAGACACTGAAGATGTAGCTACAGAATTAAACGTTTTGTCTCATTTTCCACAGTGCACACAGTCAGAAGAAGAATTCAAGTTAGAAGAGCTGAAGAAACTGGAACCTAGTGAGCGTTCGACAGAGTTGTGTTGTTAATTCTCCTGTTATTTCTGGGACAGTGTATCGTACATGTGACTTTTTCTTTTTGTCATCAGTTATTAAAAACATACTGACCTTCAACAAAGAATTTCCGTTTGAAGTCCAGCCAGTGCCATTAAGGTAAATATTCATCGCTGCCTATCGGTGTCTAATGTCATTGCTTATATAAAAAATAAAATGAAAAAACTTTTGTCAGAAAAATACTTGCTCCAGGTGAAGAGGAGAACCTTGAGGTAGAGGAGGAGGATGCAGCAGCAGGAGCAGGTGCTACGGAGGCTTTCCCCCCGCGAGCTCCCGGTATCGTCCCTTCTCCAATAACAGCTGAATAAATGCATTGTGTGTTTGAGTCGGACCATTTTGTCCTGTATTTTTGTGGCTGTTTGACTGTGTCTCTTTGTTCTTCCTGTCGGTGCCGTGCATGGCTTCATCGCTCATTCCTGCCTGCTTCATTTGCAGCCTCACAAGGTACGGCTTCTATCAGCGAGCAGCGTTGGTACATGCTCTTAGCTCCTGGACCTGCATTCATTAGCTGAACACAAACACACCTCTACATGAATAATGATGCTGGTTCACAGCTGCTGGATTGAATCAATGCAGCTTTAACATAGTGAATCTCACTATTAAACGTCACTGCAGTATAACACTAGTAATACTAATGATTAATTCTGTAATAAGTGAAAGTTACATCTAACCCAGCAGTGTAGTGGTTCAGAGTAACTAGAGCTTTGTGTCAAATGGTGAAAACCTAATCACAGTTTATGTTGTCGTACTATAATGGCTTTTACCTTTGCTCTGTGCAGGTACCTTGTTGCCACGGTTACCATCGGAGCCTGGGATGACGCTACTTACGATAAAGATTGAGAAAATTGGACTGAAGGATGCGGGCCAGTGTATCGACCCTTACATGACGATTAGCGTCAAAGGTAACGAGCCGCAGCTGCCGCTGTCTTTCTGCTGCCGCTGCTCTAATCTTCGACTGCTGTGTGTGAACGTGATACTCGGGAGCTGTCGATGACTTTAAAGTCAGAAAGTACGCAAACGAAGATTTTTCATAGCCTCTGTGAAAAAGGTGATGTTCTTGTATTTGCAGATTTGAACGGTGTGGATTTGAACCCGGTGCAGGACACCCCCGTGGCCACCAGGAAGGAAGACACCTACATTCATTTCAGTGTGGACATAGAGATCCAGAGACATCTGGAGAAACTACCAAAAGGTAAAGCGACATTTTTAACCCCCCCGGGGCCCAACAGTAATAAAGTACAACCTGCTTTCTTATGTGTTAAAACATGTTTCCAGGAGCAGCTATCTTCTTTGAATTCAAACACTACAAACCCAAAAAGAGATTCACCAGCACAAAATGTTTTGCCTTTTTGGAAATGGATGAGCTCAAGCCTGGGCCCATTGTAATTGAACTGTGAGTCCATCAACGGCCGTTTTTAATAGCGACAAATTCCTTTGTGTCTTTTGGACGATGAAATACAAATTGTACCATTTTGCATTTCAGGTACAAAAAGCCCACAGACTTCAAAAGGAAGAAACTGCAGCTTCTAACAAAGAAACCACTTTATCTGCATCTTCATCAGACATTACACAAGGACAGCTAAGTCTGGGCACACCTTGAACTGTTGATCTCTGTCTTACATCCACATCCAGCTAAATCCAGATGCAACAGTACTAAATCGAGGTCATTCTCTTTTACTATGAGCATATGAGGAAAGTTAAAGATTTGGGGCAAATGAGAGACTTCTGCCCAAACCACCACAGTCATTTCTCATTTTTATATCTTCAGCGCGTCCACTAAAAATAATGTTTTGACTATCTGGAAGTGCAGAGTTTTGTATATCTCATTTTCAGTCTTCCATTGCTCAGTGATTTGAGAAGGTGGGAGACAACACAAGCTTTTGCAGGTGCTTAACAAGAGTGTGACTCGTCACGTTGGGGTTGTTGGACATTGAACTTTGGACTGAAGGCAAATTCTGCCAAACACAGTAGCAACTAGTTGCCAGAAACAGTGGACTTGCTTGGGAGGCCATGGCAGGTTCTGGGAAACCATCCCCTGAATAACATAGAGCCACAGGTTGTTCCATCAGGCCACTGAAGGTGCATTAATGCTGTGACAAGTGTTTATGGAGTGTCTATGTTTATTATTAGTATTTTATAGTGTTAAATTATAATCAAATAATAAATGAATTAATTATAGACTGGTTAATCCTATTTTCATTTGAATCACGATTTACAAAAAATATAAGCAAATGTTGAATGAAATTCACCATCTAATAATTAAGTTATATATGCACTCCTCAGTGATGCAGCTTTTAATTATAAAATGGAAACATCATGAATTTAAAAAGGATACTAAATGGTACATGTTTTTTATTTTTGTGCTTTATTGAGTATTAATTATCTGCATTAACTTTTTTTCTCTGTGTTTCTTGTTTTTTGTCACGAACAACATTATAAAGAGAAATTGTTTCAGGGCTACCTTTTAGCTCAGTTTTGGTTGTTTCACACAGTGGTGTTGCTAAACGCTAACGCCAGCGCACCGCTGTGTAGACAAACTAAGAACAGCGCAAAACCGTTGTCGTTAAAATAAAGTTAAACCATTAAAGCTGCAAGGTGTGAAACCAACACATTGCGCTGAACTACACTAAAATGCCAGAACTGAGCTGTGGAGGTGGGTAATAAATATTTGGTTTGTCTGTATGACTGACAACTACTCATCTGACTCCTCAATATAATACTTAAAGCTGAACTTATCAGTTTTAATGAATTTGAAGCTGCAGGTGTCTTGACTGGACTTGATTGGTTATGTAGAGCTGGGACATCGAGGTTTTCAAAACAAATCATAATTTGATGATAATTAAACACAAATGAAGTCACATGGGAAGCTACAGACTCAGTGATTTAGTTTGAGCAGGACTGGATGCAGTGACATTCATGTTAAATTGTGTAATTTCTGAGTGGGCGTCTTTAAGCACAGGCCTCAATGCAGTGTTTTGGTAGCTGGCATTTCAAAGTCATCATTTTAAAGGTTGTGTGGATCAGAATGACAACATGTTATTTAAATGCCAGGCTTTCATTATTATTTCATGAAGTTAAGGATGTAAATGTCCTTGTATTTCCGTGGGAATTCTTCTGTATCCATACGTTTCAGCAGCGCATTAACAGTAAAACGGGCACAGCTTGAGTCGAAGGCTGTCGGTTAGTGTGTAGTCTATTGCGTGTTTTCTGTACAATTTGAGCTTTTCGTCGTGGCCCTAAACGTTTAGAGCCACGAAGCAGAAATGACACATGTTTCTTACCTGCCGGTAAAACGGTTATGTTGACAGTATTGGGAATGAATCTTTACTGGCTGTCAAACAGATGTTTCTTCTTTACCTACAAAAGCCCATTGAATGTCATGGCCCCTTGTAATGAAGGACTTTTTTAAATGAAGTAACACAGACTTGTTTTCATTCTACATTTTTTTCATTAAACATTAGATTGTATCATTGGATTTTAGATCTTATTTTTGTAATGTCTCTATTCAGGGCGTTTTTGAGATACACTAACAATAATTGTGTACAAGATGAAGCACACTTTTGTGGTAGGACTGAGTGTTTGGTTGACAGATGGGGTCATTTCATTGCTTTTAATTTTCTAATTTCTAATAAACTATAAATGAGGAAGTTACATTAACCTAATTTTCATAACTTTAAATACTGTTTAATAAATAAAAGATTGTTCAGACTGACAGGAGCACGGTTGTTTCCAAAGTGATTGACTTTACGATTAAAGAGTTTAATTTAGGATCAGCAGGAATGCCTCCGGTTCTGTTTCTATTAAAACTGCTAAAATACATGTGACAGCAATATGTGCAGAGTCAAGACAGCTTAGATTAATACGAGCATATCTACACTGAAACCGTCTAGTTATCAGTAACAGCACAGATGTATGGCTTATTTTGGCCCCAACGCACAGAGCAAACTTTAATTTGCAAGTGTCAGCAGTTTTCACAATAACAGAGGCTGCTTTTACATTCTTTATTATTAAAAGATCTACCAACATAGTAAAATAAGTTATACATCTGGCCATCAAATTACACATTTGCTTTGCAGTTCATTCTAAAGCAACAGCTTTGGGAAAATGGTGGTTTTCCTGAAATGCTACAAGCTAAAGCTCTTTTCTATTTTAAAATAATTTCCACAGGAAATGACATTTAAAAAAATCTTGCCCTTTAAAAAAAAAATCACTATATATTTTTTCAAAAGATCAACACAAACCTATGGCATATAATGAAGTGTTATTGCACAATAGGCTTTTAAAGAAAGTGGCAACTCTTTTCAACATACACACAATAAATGATGATGCTTTAATTTTAGGACCATGTTTTTAAAAAAATAACTGAAAAACATTTTATTTATGTGAAAAATAATCATAACCTATGTTTGGACTGGATCTGGTTTGTTAACATAATGGGTTCAGGGTAATAGGTGTTGTAGCTGGTGGTATTTTTAAGGCTTAACCATTGCTGGCTTCACTGAGTCCTGAGGGGCCTCCTGCCTCATATGCAGGTCCTGTCTGGGTCCACTGTGAGCTCCCACTGAATTGTGGAGAGCACTGGGTGGAGCTCGACCAGAAGCATCAGCAAGATGGGGTGGGGCACCTGGGGGTATGTCCATAGGTGGGCTGTTGTGGTCATGTGCGCCTGGAAATCGCATGTCAAGAGGGACGTGTTGACGTGGTCCAACAGGTCCACGGATACCTGAGTGGAACAAAAACAAGAAAAACTATCATCCTGAGAATTCAGAAGGACACATTTGTGAAACCAAGCAGGTTAAGACTCAACTTTCAGATCTGACTTTGTGTAAACACGTTTCTCAAAATACACAAAGAAAACAAACCAGTCTAACTTCAACTGAATGCGATGGAAGCAAAACTGTACCAGTTGGTGGAAGAAAGTGAGAAGGCAGAGGGGGACGGAAATGTTGTGGTGGTGGACCCCGAAGATCAGGGATAAGACCAGGGCCTGGTCTGGGGAGGAATGTGTGTCCGTTGGCAGGTCGAGGTCCAAAATCTCCTCCCATTGGTCCAGGCAACGGCATTCCTGGCTGTCCATTGGCTGGTAGTGGAGGCCCATGTAGAGGGGGAGGTACAATTGTAGCAGAACCATGGGGTCCAGGTGGGAGATGGTAGAGGCCAGGTCGTGGAGGTCTGTACAGTCCAGGTGGTGGCAGACGACCGTGTGGATCGTGAGGTCCAGAGCCAGGTAGAGGTCCTTGAACCATCGGTCCAGGGGAGTCCCTAATTGGAGATGCAAGAAAGGATCCAGGACCCTGGAAAAGACAGACAACGGTAGATAATGAGAAAGGGAGTGAGGCGTTTTTAAAGTGCAGTCAGTTTCCTGCAAGTGAGTATAGGCACATTTTAGCCGTGCATTAAAGACACCCACAAACAATTTAATCCCAACAAAAGTGTGTCCAGCCCAGACTCGATCCCACGACCAGAAACCACACACCAGGATTCTTGGTGAAAGCGGTTTTCATCAAAATGCTTAACTGCCTGACACGCATACTTTACATTATTTGTTTTAGTTAAGCTGACATTTACACATGATGAAAACAATCGCTGCAGTGCTGTGACAACAGGTGAAACCACACACTCAGCCACAGAGAGATTAAAGCAAAACTGCCTTAAATATCTTCCCAAGGCCAGTTTTAGCGAAGAGGGGGTGGAGCGCTTGCATAGACCTTCACACCAAGCCCCGTACTGGACAACCTCTGTACTCACTGGCTCTGGACTCTCTGTGGAGGCCTCAGCCTGAGCCTCTGCTTTAATCTGTGGATTTACTGCTTGTGTCTGTTACAGAGCAAGGACACATAATTTGACATGAAGGCAGGAGCTTGTGTCCTACACACAGAAGAGGGTAAGAACAAACACGTGAGCTGAACTACAATACAAAAACACTTACAGAAACATCCATGTTGGCTGGTGATGAGCTGCGAGGGCCCATCATGTCTGAAAGAGGGGAAACAACAGTGAAAACCAACTTGAAGCTAAGGCCAACTAATTTAAATTCAGAGACTGCAGAAGACATACCCATCCCAGAGATGTGTTTGCTGTCAGCGTAGCGACCATGAGGATCTGATGGAGGTCGTGGACCTGAGACGAGACAACAACAAATAAGCCTTTTTTCTATTGCACCTGTCTAGAGAAGACTGGCTTGTAAGAAACAAAATACTGAAAAAAGTGGTTCTCTCAAATCTTTCATCCATGTTTAAAAAGACAAAAACAGAGAATCTTCTTTCAACAGCAAAGTAAAAATATTCACAAAATAATTTGTTATGGTCACAAAAAGAGGAACAGGAAAATGGGGTTGAAGACAAATACGAGGTGAAATACGTCGAAGAAATTAAAGAACAACTCAAGAAGGAGAAGAGGCTGAAAGGACGCAAGTCAAACCAGCAAGAGGAGACAGATTTAGGAATGTGAGATTATAGCAGGGGGTGTCCAACTGTGGTGACAATTACAGAGGGTGAAGAAATCCACGGCGACTCACCATACGGGTCAATTCGACGCCCCACTGGGGCAGAAGGAGGGCGCCTGGGGCCCTCTATCATTATTGGAGGAGATGGAGCGCCCCCACTCACAGGAGAGGGCCCATATGAATCACCTGTCGCGACCAAACCATCCATTTACTAACGGAAGAATAACGGCCAACAAAACAATTTCCAGCTCTCCAGAGGGAAGTTAAGCGAAAAGACAAAAATGACCCACTGGAATCATCTGTAGCAGAAAAACTAAATCTAAACATTCTTTGCTTTTTAGGACGGGGACTGTTCTGGCAGTGAAATTGATGTGGTAGACCCACCTTGGCGAGGGCCTGAGGGTTGTCCGGAGTTGGGTCTGAAGAGGGGAGCACGGCGGTCATTTAGCTGGGAGGTGAGCACAGCTAATCTGTGAAGACAAAATCAAGTGGTTCAACATCAAATTTCAGTTGTGTTCAAACAAAACCGTTCAACTACAGTGATTCTGGTAACTCACTTCTCGCGAAGCTTTGACGATTCAAGCTTCTCTTGATTCAGGGCTCTCTCTGCGTTACGAGCATTCACCTGGACACATGCAAGACAGCCAGTGAGCAACAATGCTGCTCATTCAGCTAAATCATTTAGACCATATTTGCATACATGAATAACTTTATGCAACATACCCAGTTTGAGTGCGTTTTATTTTCTTGTTCTTTTATCTAAAAACAAAAAGACATTCCATCAGGGTTCAGGTTTGATTTTCTTTCATATTTCCTTGTTTAAAAATCTTAATCTACCTGCTCCTTGTAGACTTCCTCAGTCTTCTTCATCTGCTCCTCCATTTCATTAATACGGTGCCTTAAGACTTTCACCTGCTCCTCAGCCTCGTGAGCTTTTCCTCCTACTTCAGACAGCAGATTCTCTTTGCTGCGCCGCTCCAGCTCCTCCTTTGTTAACCTCCTGTGTAGCCATAAAAACACACGTCTTTGAATGAGAGGGCAGTTGCGTTTATTAACAGCTCTTCCATTTCAAAGACTAGACTAAATTCATGAGATCTTTTATCTTCTGCAGAGCATGATAACTGCAATTCACTTACTGCTGTAGAGCATTTTCCTTCTGCTGATACATTTCCACCATGATTTCATTTTTCTGCTGCAGGATCTTCAGCTGATTTTCAACATGGCTCCTCTCGCTTTTGAGAGTTGCAATGGAATGCTCCAGCTCCTGATGTTGTTCTGTTCAAAAACAAAAATGTGCTTTTTCACTTCAGACAGTGGGTGGACGACCAGGGATCCCCACAATGATCACAAAGCCTGTGCGTCTCAAACAAACAAGAAACGTGACCAACACACACCTTCCAGTGTTTTTCTGGCCTTTTCTTCATTCAGTAGTTTGGCCATGAAGCGATCACGCTCATCCTCTACTACAGTGAGAGTCGTCTGGACCTGGAAAAAAAAAAAGATTAAAAAAAAAGATAAAAGCATCTTAACACTTTGAATGAGTAGTGGTAACATTTATATTTCATGCATCAACTACAGTAAGTTTTAATTTCTTGACATCTTACCCGGGACACATCCATCATCTGTTTGATCCTGTTCTTTATGGCTGTCTTCTTATCTGTAAAAGCCAAGCACAACTTTAGTGAACATTTCACACTATACACTTGTGGTGGCCTGCACAGACAACGGCATGAACTCGCAATGCTTATTTATCCGTCTCGGAAATTAGGCACAGAGTTGAACTTACCAGGTGCAACTTCTCCATTGGCTAAAACTTTATTGTCGCCCTTCTGTAAATCACAAGCGTCAAGGTCGGCTAGAAGTTCAGACAGCACCTACGAGGAAGACGTTTACGAGTGGTGAGTAAGTTATTAATACACAGAGAAACTGAGAGAATAATTTGAAAACTGAACAACCTCCACATTGTGATCTTTGAGAACCAAAGAGTCTTCAAGGTCTTTCTGGGATTTGTGATAGACTTTGATCTGCTCACTCAGCTCCAGGTGTTTGTCCTCCCAGTTCTTAATAGTAGCCTTAAGCTGTAAAAATTGAAGCGACATCAGGAAGATACCACATTGCAACAGGATATTAAGAAATCATCCAATGTCAGCCATGTTCTTGCAGTGATTAAAAAAATTCATATCCTGTTCACAATTATAAAACCTATTTAGTCACAATATAACAAATAACAGTCCCTTCATGATCAATACATTCACGAAGAAAATCATCTTACCATTTTGTTTTCTTCTTTTAGAGCAGTATAATCTTTCTCAAGACTTTTCTGATGAACATTTCGAGCATCTTCACGAATTTTGGCCTCATCCAGGAGAACAGTAGTCTGTGACAAATGCAGGCAGGCAATTAGAAACCAAACGCTCCATATAATTCTTTGTCTCGTCACGTTCATTAGACTTTGCAAGGTTTTGTACCTTAGCAAACGCTTCCTGAATCTTCTTCCTGCTGAGCTGTAGCTTTTCATTTGCCTTCTCCAATTTATCGATCTGTTAACAAAACCATTAGAGATCATTGTTTCTAAAAAACAGCTGAAGCAGTAACAGGGAAAATATATACAAAATATACAAAAATACCCTGGTTTGATTTTGCAGAGAGTTTGCCCTTTCTTCTTCAAGCAACTTTATATAAGTGTTCTTCTCTTCAACCATCCTTTCGTTCCTCGTTTCTGCCTCCAACACTTTACTCTGCAAAATGGCAACAACAGAAAATTCAGGTGCATTTTTCCCTTTTTTCTAAAGCCGTTATATAGCAGGACACACTAAGACAAAAGTGTTCACATGTTCATTAGCACTTACCTCCAGGTCTACAATCTTTTTCTTTGTAGAACTGACAGCTTCTTTTGATTGTTCCTGATTTTCTTTCAGCCGTTCGGCCTCAAAAAAGAAAAACTAGAATGATTAAAATGTTTCGGTAATAGGTAGATATTTGATCATATTATTTATACACATTATGCTTCTCACCTGTTTCTGTAGTTCAGACATTTTTTCCTCAACACTGTTCTTCTCTTTTTTGAGTGCCTGGATTTGCTCCGTAAGTTTTCTTTCATCCACTGTTATACAAAGTGCAACAAAACATGATGAGTTCAATTTTATCCACATGCACTTTTGCGTTTAATTAATGTGAAAACAAATTATGCTACAACTTACCAAGGTATTCTCTTTTCTTTATCTACAATTTTAGAAAAACAATGATTAAATATAAGATTTCACCATATGACCATGTACAAGTCAGAAATAGTTTCATCAAAACACAAGCAGAGATGAGCACAGGAATAATACAAGACTTACTGCCAACACAGTCCTCCAGAAGAAAAGGGTGAAGGTCATTATTCCAACCAAAGCAGTGGTGACAACTGCTTGCCAGGGACAGCCGAAAAATGTTTCCCCTGGCTTCCACTCTTCTGGTAGTAGTGAAATCATCTAAAGACACAAACACAACCAGGATTTTCAAGCATGTGCTAAGGAAAAGAAAATGTTATAATAAATGAATGGAAAACATGGCTGGATGTGAATGAGGGCAGAGAAATGAACTTGTTACCGTTCTTATCATGATAAAGGACAAAGCTTTAAGAAGGAAAAAGAAAGCAATCGGTATTTGTCAGAGATTTCATCTGAAGTAGCTCAAGCCTCAAATCTACAGTCTAAACATTTATCTCTAGACTAAAGGATGTGTATTTATTCCAGCCGCGAGTGATCTGTTACTCCATCTACAGCACTGAGAATAAAGGTTATAGCTATCAAAGCATTGTGTTAATGAAACCATGGTCTACGCGTTGAAAGAATAGCTCAAGAGCAGCAAAAAGGTAACAGTGCCAAAATAATCCGCTCTTTTAAAAGTTTCCTGCCACTACCATAAAGTTCTCAGCTGCTTTAAGCAGTCCTTCAATACTGAAACTATAATCATTTGTACTTTAAAGGATGCCCGTTATGTTGCCTAAGCAGGGGAAGCAGGAAACACATTTTTGCAATCACCCAATACTTTCAAATTCAAGCAAACATAATTTACAACTACAAGCCTCATTGTAGAGGTGAATCAATAATCCCACAAGAGCTGGTCACAGGCTTAAACTATCAAAAGCATAGTAACCCATCGTTTAGCCAGGTCTGTGGCTACTGAAGTTCTGTCAAACAAAGAGACTGTGCCAACAGTCAAACCACGATGGAACCTTTGAACCGAGCGTGTGGCAGTTTACTCTCTACGGGTTGGCAACAGAGCAAATTAATCACAAGCCACATTGCCTGGAATTGTTATTGTGTTGTCTTTTAAGCCGGTTTGCATGTAAATAATAAACGCTGTTCTTTGTTAGGAGGTAGAAGACCGTCTAGCAAGGACCGAGCTGGGTGAGTGGGTGAACATTTCAACCGAAGTAAATCAACCTTTTGCTTATTTCCACGTCACCAGGTCAAGGTAGCATCACGAGCAGACAGACACATCCACGTTTTCCACTTACATGTTGCAGCAGCTTCAGAAAAAACGTGTATAGGTGATCTGGCTCCATTGCAGCTCGAGTTCCAGTGTCACTCTCCATGACAGAGCTTAAAACAAAAACGGAACTAGCTACCGTAGTTGACAGATATTAGCTAGCTTGCTAGCAGGCTAACTGTCAGTTAGCGCCTACGTTGGTAAACTATACTGATCCTGTTACGCTGGCGTTAGCTTTTAACGCTTGCGTAAGTCAAACATGAAAACACCGACACCGTCTAATGGCTGAAGCAGGTGCTGAACACGGCTTCGTAACAACAGATGGTTCACAGTGGCTACGAAAACTAGCGAAAGCTCGCTCAGATGTAACAGCTCTGACGTTCGCCTTTGTACAAAACGGACGAAGGCGCTAGTACATTAACCTGACAGCACAGGGGATGTGTTGCGGCTTGTCTTCGTATAATCATCCGTGTTTCCAGCCAGAGTGAGGCCCGCCGGGTGAACTACAGCCACCTCAACACCGGCCGCGCTGAACTTCAGCCTTTCACCACGACAGTCAACAAGACGGAGAGACGTTCAAGAGCAATGGGAAAACCGGCAATTCCCCGATGTCACTCAATAGCCTTATAAGTGCTCTGTTCTCCTTTCCTTTAAGACAAACTAGTGGTCAGTGAACGGTGTCCTCACCCTCATCTCTAATGGAATCTTCCAGCTTCTGGCGAACTGAACACACCTGATCCAGGTAATCAACAGTGGCCACATACAATTCTTAGACTTACTATAATAGTCCACTCTTCAATTTTTCTCTTGCACATCCGAAAGAAGCCGCTCATGACAGCAGCTCCAGTTGAGAACGCTCCCACGTCTTCCTCGTGGACTTCTGATACTGGTTCCATTGAGTCCAAAGATCCTGGAGGACAAATGTTTGCCATCAGTCAACTGTACACTGTTAAGGAAAACTGCCCGTCTTTCATCTTATGCATTAGAAACAGTCCGTACTGCAGGTAAACCCTGAAAAGTAAATGATCATGAGCCCTGCTCTCAAGAACACATCACACAATGCAAAAAGACTTGCTGTACCACAGTATAGCAATAACGTTGAGTGGTTAAAGTGTAAAGTCTATTTCTACTACTTTACTTTGTATTTAACTTTTGTTGACTATGTGATATACTTATACCTCTCACCCAAAGACAGCCAGGACAAGCTCCCAGCACAATAAATCCATCTAGACCACCAACCTGAGGGCGAGTTCTCCACCTCGACACCAAAACCCAGATCTAGAGGATTTTCCAGAGTAGCTTGTGGGACCATCTGCATTTCATCTGATTCACTGAAGCCTGGCTGATTGTCTTTGTTTTTATTGAAGTGGCCACCATCCTCCTCCACGCTGATGTCTGGTCCAGTGTGCACTTTATCCAAGGCCACCTGCTCCTCTTCAGTATTAGCTGGCCTTTCCTCGAAATCGGTTACTGTCACACTGTCGGCGCTCTTGTTCTCATTCTCAGGGATATTGGCAACCTTGTCTTCTTCAACTACGTGGGGAATGTCTCTAACAATAATTTCAGGTTCATCTACAGTGAAAAGAAAAAGAAACGTAATAGCATGTAACACAAGATACACAAGAAAAATGTCACATTAGAAATGATACTGTAAAACTGAAGTTTAACAAAAGCTCTGAGTCCCTGTTCACACACAATAACCCTTAGGTGTGGTCTATTTGCCATAAAAGAAGGTCAGTGTGGTTTTTACTCAGGTTCTGAGTCCTAGAGGTCCTTTGCTCCAAATGTAAGATTTGTAAAACGCACTGTGCAAAAATATTCAGGTTGAAATTATGTAATGAATTGTTAAGTCAATAAAGAAATTATTAACCAGCTATAAATGGATAAAAAGACATTGTAGGAGAACATTAGACAATCATTGTGTCTCTCCAGTGTCTAATGCCAGTAAAGGTTTTTATCACATATGGTCTCTGGAAATGTGTGGAATGCAATCGCTCTGAAATGGAAGAACACACAATCTCTGGATATATGTGGACATAAGATCCCAGTCTGAGCGGCACCGAAAGAGACACTTCAGGGAAGCATTCTGTTGTACTACAGTATCAAGTTCTCCAACACCTTTCTGCTTCTGAAAGGCTTTCAAAATAACATGCAAGTGATTCTGACTCCGGTGCCAATCACAGAGTCTTCAGCCTTCATCTACATAAGATAACCCATTCAAATAAATAATCAAACCTACCCTGGTCAAAATCTGCTGTGTTTTCTGTTGCTAATGGCGCGCTGTCGCTGAATGGTGAATATTTGTGTCGTAGACTGAAGGCAAGCTCTTGAAAGTCATCCAATATTTGTGTTTCTTCATCCACACCACTTGTATTCGTCTGGTGGACATAGCTGTCTTTCAACTCCTGGCTATCCAGCATCTTCTCAATTTCATCCAGAATAGTATTTTCAGATGACTCCAGGATGTTCTCAAGTGCATTTTCAATATCTTGTGTGGTAGTGCCTGCGTGTGACAGACGAGTAGCCTGCAACTCTGTGTCCAAGTCTGAGAACATGGCCTCCACTTTGATAAGATTCTTGAGGCCCAGAAGCTTTTGGAATCGATGCATTTGTTCCTCCATGAAGTGTTCTCGCAGCAGAGTCAGTCTTATTATGCTGTCGCTGTACTCTGGCTCTGGAGTCAACTCGCTGCTCAGAGATTCCGGGTCAGGTGACGGTTTGTCAGAGTGTGTCTTATCTGACTGAAAGAATAAAAGTGCATTTTCATCTTCAAGTAGCGGCTCTTTCTCCTCATTCCTGTTTCCCTCCTCTTCTATAACATCATCATCATCATCTTCCTTCTCCTCTGTATCCACTTCATAATGAATCTCTGGCTCCTCATATAATTCCTGTTGAATGTTATGTTCTAAATTTGTCTTTACAGTGTTGTGTATGTCATCTGGAAGACTAGCATCCTGTATCTTTTCTATGTGTTCGGGTGAAGAGTCATTTATGGGATGAGGAAGACTGGCATCCGCTACCTCTTCTCCAGCTTTGACCAACGTGTCATGTGTCTGACTAGGAAGGCTGGCATCTACTATATTTTCTTCATCTTTCACCAAAGGGACATGTATCTGATTGGGAAGGCTGGCATCTACTATATTTTCTTCATCTTTCACCAAAGGGACATGTATGTGATTGGGAAGGCTGGCATCTACTATATTTTCTTCATCTTTCACCAAAGGGACATGTGTCTGACTAGGAAGGCTGGCATCTACTGTCTTTTCTTCCTCCTTGAGTAAAGCATCATGTATCTGATTGGGAAGGCTGGCATCTACTATATTTTCTTCATCTTTCACCAAAGGGACATGTGTCTGACTAGGAAGGCTGGCATCTACTGTCTTTTCTTCCTCCTTGAGTAAAGCATCATGTATCTGATGGGGAAGGCTGGCATCTACTATATTTTCTTCCTCCTTGAGTAAAGTGTCATGTGTCTGGCTGGGAAGGCTGGAATCTACCATCTTTTCTTCCTGCTTGACTAAATCGTTAAATTGCACCTTTTCAGAGCCCAGATCTGTTTCACTCTCAGTATCTGGTTCTTGGCCTGTCACTGTTTTGACCACAGGCCTGCTGTCCTGTGTATCTGCCATATCCTCACTGACCTCTGAATCCTTGATCACCACCTCATCTTCAGTGGATGGTTCATATGTTATTTTACTATCAGATTTTTCAACCTCAGGCTTTGCTGAAATATGATCTTGTGGTACTGGCTGAACTGTCACAGCATTTGATTCTGTGTGATTATCTGATTCTACAGTAGGTTCTAACATTTCATCCAAGTCGTTTGCATGTTCTATTACTTCTCCATCACTTTCGTCCTCAGAATCACTGACTAAATCTTTATCATCTGCCTGCATAATGCTAGGCTCAGGGGAATCCTGGAGGACCTCATCTATGCTTTCTGGTACTTTCAGTGGATCTGTATTTAGTGTTTCTTCACCATGTTCTCTTGATTCCTCAAAAGTTGAAAGGGGTTTTGCAACAGCTTCTTCTTCCTCTCCCTCCTCCTCATCTTCATCATCATAATCATCATCATCTTCTGAACTCACATCGTGTGCTGTTGTCTCTACCCCAGTGACAGCAGAAAAAACTGCATCTCCAATTGACGTCCACATGTTCTTTTCTTCAGCTGCCTCAGGTTTTTCATTAGGTGTTGCTGTAGGAATGTCCTGCAGTTTGATAGTGTCAGATGCTGGAGTATTGACGGATTCTTTTGAGAAAGACAGCAATAGGGTTTCTTCTCTAACATCATCACCACCTTCAGGATGACTTTCCACCTCTCTGCTCTCTTCCTCTTCGTATGGGGTGACCTTTTTGGTGATTTCTTCATCTGTGGTAACAGCATCAAAAGTTGTCCCAAGGGTCGTTTTAAACTCAGGGATTTTCACTCCTTCAGAAACTGACACTGGTACAGACTCAACTTCGGATTTTGTGGGGGTATCTTTGGTACTGCTGCTTTCTGAAACATTTTCAAGAACAACCTCTGCTGTCTCTGTTACTTTTGTTCGAGGTGGTTCCGTTGTCGTGACAGGTGTGTGTAAAGAGGAACTTGGATTATCTGGGAGTTTACCAAGATCCTCTGGTTTGTCATCAGCCTCAGGTGGATTACCACTCTCAGGTTGCTCTTGTATTGATGATGGATGTGTTTCTTTTGGAGTGTCCTCTGACACTTGGATTTTGTCAGATTTTCCCTTATTTTCACTATCATTTCCCTCCACCGATGAGCCTAATAGTAAATCTATATCGTAATTGTCAAATTTATCAAATCCAGAGTCAAAACAGACAAAATCTGTTTCCTGAAAAGAAAAGAACGGAAGTTTTGCATTGGTTACCACATGGAAGTGAGCTTTTACAGTTTAGCAGTTTAGATACATGACAGTCAGCATCTTTCATTCATACCTCAGCTGGAACGTCAAACTCTTTGTCAGTATAAAGATGGTTAACTGCAAGAAGATCCTTTGGAAAATAGCCAAAGCTGCTTCCAACCTATTTATAATTACAAAGAGGCAATGGTTGAGGAATATAAGGTCAAAGCAGGTTTTATTTTGTACTGATAAGCATAAGCTACTTACACTTCCAGCCCAGATGTCCTCCCTTATTCCTGCCAATTTGTAGTATACATAGATTGTTTCAGATTTCTTAAAAGACAGGAACCGACAATCAGGTCCTGAGAAGTCTTTAACAGCCTTTCCCCGGCACAGAAGCACTGTGAAAGCATGAGCAGTTAGATATTTGTTATCAAATAATGTCCTTAAGTTCACATACTTGAGTAGTAACAGAAGATAACACATTTCAAAAGCTTGAGCCAGTTTATTGTTGCTTAAAATGACTCATCAGAGATTATGCCAAACTATGTATTTACACAAAATTAGACTTAACATCATGGTTAGCATTGTTTACATGCAATATAATAGAACCCAATAAAGATAAATGTAATGATTTGTCATCTCTTTGTTGTGTTTCACACTTTGGTGCTGTTCTCTGGTTACAGACACTGTTGGTAAAGCTCAGGGTCTGGACCTGACTGGGCCAACAGAACCTCAATCTGAGAACGCTGATGTTAAATGTAATGAGTCTGCTTAGCTAGTAACACAATCTAGTGATAGCTACGTCTGAGCTACGTAGTGCTGTCGACAAAATGAGATCCAGTAACACAAGCTAAGCTGCATTTATAGTAGCTTTTCAACATACGCCCTCTACTGTTAGTCGGTTTACTAATGCTTCGTTATCATAATCAGAACTTTTGTCTGAGCCGGCTAATTCGTTAGCGTTAGCTGCTAACATTAGCTCCTGCAGCCGCCTAGCAAGGCAGGCCGGAGCTGCCAGGCAACCGGCCAACGCAGGCTGCGTCTGAACCGAAAGCCCCCAAAACTATTTACTACACAAGCCTGCCGCGTGTTAAGTGAGCAGCACATGGTCCAAACAGCATCACAGCAGGCACAAGAGGTTAACCAAGGTCACGAATATCGACTGGCAACAGGTTCAAGAGATAAGGCGCAGTTTATGGCTAGTTAGCTGGAGCACGGGATGGGAAGATGCATCCTTGGATGATGATAAGCTAACTAGCTAGTAGTTACAAGCCAACAAACTTACTGCTGCACTCCTCATCGGCGCATCGCTTAAAGTTGGAGAACCTTTTGTTCAAGGCTGCAGATGGGATAAAATTAAATAAAAGTAATAAAAAGCCTTGTCGGTAAAAGTGTTTTGCTGCCATGCTGGCAGTTCTGTTGCCTGGCTTGATTCTGCTGCTGGAGCATGAGCACTGGGCTGCTGGAGCCGACACGTCAGCACATCAGATCCGGCTGGGTGTAGGCAGGGATTGGTTTTCACAGCGCGTTGGGTTTGGGATGTGGCTGCTTCAGGTGACGGAGGAAGGGAAACAGCACAGATTAGAGACAGCTCACTGAGCAAACAACAAGCCACGCAATTCAGTATGTGAACCTCTTCTGGAATCACTGATTATACCAGAAACAAACACGCACAATTTGAAGAAGTTACAAACTGGCACGACACCCAGCATTCCTCATCTCAAGGGTCCCTCTTCACCCTGTGTTGCTATAGTAACAACAACAACAACAACGAAACATTTCTTGCCTTGTTTGTTCTGTGCAAAAAAAAAGCTCTGAAGAACAGTCAGTCCAAACAATCATAAAGAAAGACAAATCTGTATTTGTCTGTGTTTAAAATAGTTATAATATAATTGTATTACAATAGCTTGTGTTCAGCATTAAATAATAATACAACGTGATCTGGCTTTTGTCTTTGTGACACAGTGTTCTTGGCCTTATAACACACAAACAAAATATCATTCATGACTATACACTTGCATTTATTGACTAGTTCAACCTCAAGGCATTAGTAACCCCCCTTGGAAAACTTACTATTAATAAAAGAAGAACTGTCATTTCAAGATCCATCTTTGGGAATATAATAATAATAATAATAATAATAGAACAGTAAAGGTAGCATGTGGCAGGTAGAAAAGCACTTTATAAGTACAGACCATTTACTTTAAAAGGATTAGAGACAAATTTCTCTGAGTAGAAAGGTGAAAATAATGTGTTACGCTTTACCTGAACCTCATTCTACCAAGTTTCGTGCAATGACGCCTCACTTGGCCCCAGAGATCATCATCATCACTCACTTCTTCCTTCTCCAAGTTTAATGTTTACACGGAAGTCACTTGGCCCGCCTCTTCCGCTTACAACAGCCAATCAGTGCGCAGAGTGTCCCTCAACTTCCTTAGCTGCGACAGAGCGTGGTAAATAGCTAGTAAAACGTGTTGACGGCAAATAGTGAATAGTAACACAAGACGTATTCTGTTCTATTGGGATTTAACTATAAAGTGAAACTAACTACTGCCGTTAACCAGTTTGGATAAACACCAGCTAACAACGTACGACTAACGAGCTAGCTTTGCCACTGTTTGGTCTGTGACTACAGCAAGCTTCAACCAACTCGACCAAGTGTCGAACCGCTAATTATGGATGATTTAGATAGAGAGCTAAACCCCCACGAAGACTTGGAGAACGACGACGACACTTCAGATGACAACTCGTTAAAAGGACGAAAGAAATCCAAGATCCCTCTGGTTAATCGGATGACGACGGGTGAGTTATACTGGGTTAACATATGCACATTTATCTTAAAGTTTTCCTCATGGAGTGGCCAATATCAACAATGCACACGGTACAAATAAGTGTCTCTGAACAAGTTGTATGTCAAACAATACAGTTTACAGTAAATGTCATCAGTGTCATCTTCAGAGGCACCGGAGAAAGCTGGGTTTCGACAGAGTACATGGACCTGCCTGGAGAAGATCAGAGAAGCCATGCTGCATCACAGATGGCACGAAGCCGCAGAATACATGGCATGTTACCCCCAAGTATTAGAAGACATAACTAGAGCCTCCACGCTGCAGTATAAAGAAGTGGGTGTGTTTTGTTGTTTATTTTCATACACACAGTGCTCGGCTCCTATAGACCCATAAGAAACACTATTACTATACATTACTACACACTCTACACTACATCGTATCTGACATAAGACTGTTTCAACACAAGCAGAGATCATGTTTTTAAACCTGTATTCAATTAAAACATGAAAACTTTCTCACCTCAGGTCATTTGGAGACTCAGCACAGAGATCCTTCACCATCATCCCCAGTCAAAGCTGGAGCACTACAACAATATCTATGAAAGAATGAAGCATTCAGGTTTTAAGCTTTACCTCATGGTATGCTAAATATACAGCAGTTGACTTACTTTTGTTTCACATCACTGAAACATGTGTGAGACCTGTTTTCTTGTGCCTCTAGGTCAGTCTGGAGCACTCCTTCCACCTGATGCTCCATGGTCACATTGTGGATGCGAAGCGTCAGCTGTCTATTGCTGAAAGCTGGAGGCATGGGAAGGAGTCAGCGGATCAGTATCAGAAGATTAAACTGATCCAGGCCTACAGGAGCCTGCTGGATTACATCATCTGGTGTGACAAGAAGTTCACACACTCCCGTAAGGCAACTCAACACCCCCAAAGCACCTATTGTTGATGTGAATGTGTTACATTGGGAGCTCTTGTGTGGGGTCACACTGCCACCTACAGGCCAGAGATGATAACTGGATTTACGTGATATTGACTGCCTATTTTCAGATATTGCTAACTTTGATGACAACCAAGAGCTGCATAGCTACTTCAGACAAGCCTCTGTGAATCTAAAGGAGATTTTGAAAAATCCTGGAGTCTGGGACCCTTTTATACTTAGTTATGTTGAGGTAAGCACTGATTAACAGCTGGTGTATAATCATCTTGTTTATTAGTCAACCTTTCAAGACAGTTTTTAGTTACTCACACATGAATATGTGTATTCTGCTCTATGAGCACTTAAAGGGCGTTCTGAACAGTTTAACAGTGGAGAAATTCAACCTCGTTATTTTTAGTAAGAGGCAAAGTATTTGTCTTGCAAGACGCACTTACTGTCTTCCATTGTGTCATTCTGGCAGATGCTGGAGTTCTATGAGGACCATGAGGAAGCTTTGAGGGTCCTGAATGCTTATGCATATGACAACAGTTTTCCACCTAACCCCAACGCACACGTCTATTTGTACCAGTACCTGAAGCAGCATAATGCACCGGAGAGAAAACTGATGAAAGTGTTGAAGGTATCACTTCATACTGAAAGTATTTAAATGACCATTGAATGGATTCCATTTGTATCATTTAAAATGTAAAAAATGTAATGATCCTTGCGAAAGTGCAAAACTATAACATATGCATATTATTATTAGATTTATAGTTTGCACGCTTAAACTCCTGTAATCGTCACTTCCATATGCCCTAGACGCTCCACGTATTGGTCCCAAGCCATGAGCTGATGCTGGAGTACAGCTCTCTGTCAGGTAAGATCCTGATCTTAAACTAATTATATTATCTTAACTGATAATGAATAATACACTTACAGATATACAAGAGATTAAATTAGAGTCTTTATGTGTCTGTATTTTCATAAAGTAATTTGTTTTGTTTTTGCAACATGATATTAAGTTAAATAATAATGTTTGTGGTTTTTTGTTGTGTTTTAGAGAAGAAAGGTGACATTGAGAAGGTTTTAGGGGTCGTTCTGGAAATGCTGGACTTTGCCTGCTGGAGGAGCAACCTAGACGTGTGGAAATGTTTGAAAGCTGTTATTCAGAAATTACAGTTACAGTACGTATTAAAATGAAGAGACAGATTTTTTTGCATGTCACTCATACTTATTGAAGCCTGCGGTTGTATATATGTGCGTATTAAAACAGAGACGACTGGAGGAGCATTGTCTCAGGAAAAATGTGTGAAAGAAAAGACTGGTGGCCTGCGCTGCACTTCACAAAGTTCCATGCAAGTAAAGACTCTGAGGAAAACCCAGAGCTGATGGAAGTGAAGACGTCACTGATACAAATCCTCTGTCCAGGTAAACTGGTGCAAAGCCCTTCTTTCTGTAGTCTCCAAACCATTTTAGATCACAGGATATGAATTGCTAATTATTGTCAAAGAACATATTTATGTTTTGTAAATTTTGCTTCATCTGCGTGTTTCTTCTTACAGATCTAAAGCACATAAAGTACACTGCTGGTGAGGCAACCAATGGACAGTGAACAGAGAGAAGACCCAAGGAAAATGACTAAGATACTATCGTCAACATGGAAAAAAATAACTAGCAAAAGCATCTTTGCTTTTTGGAGAATGCAAGAGCCATTAATTTGACTTTGTACATGAAGTTCTGGCGTTTTTGATCAATATTTTCTAAAGCTTTACTTCCTGAGATCTTAGTGGACACTTTATTTTTTCAAAATATTCCATGTGTGGGTAATTATGTCTTGAGCTACATCATCCACTATGTGGAGCTCTTGTTCTGTAGTGTTTCAGTGAGTGCGATCGCCTCATTGTGACAGAATGTGGGCATAGCTCTGAATGTCAGTGTTCTGTTAACGCAGTCTCACGTTGACCTCAGCTGACCTTTTGACTGTGGCGTCATCTACTGTCATGTTAGAATAGCTGATAAATGTTCTGCAGATATTTGAGGCAGTGGGACAGAGCAGGGACAGGTGGTTGCTGTTAGAAGATAATAACTGACCTGTGTTCAGCTTCTATGTGCACTAGTGTTTTGCGTAGATACAGTTTATTCATCACAGTCTCCTGAACGCTTGCAGCTAACAGCTTGTCAATTTAATAAGTAAAAATGTTATGATGTTTCTGTTTCAGCTTGCCACAGCGTTGGACATGCAGCTACTCAGTGTGTGTTGCTTTGCAGTTATTACATAAACCAAAGCCCAGAGCACTTGCCCAACAACAGCAGCAGCTGCAGAAGGGATCTGGGAATACGTAACACATGTTGTTTGAAAGTTCAAAACTCCGATAGCAATGAAGAGGATGGAGTCAGGCTGATTGTGTCCTGTGAGGCGAACACTGTACTGTCCTTGTGGTCTCTGCTGGGAGTTTGTTTCTGAGAGCACCTGAATGGTTCAGAGCTAATTGTCTGTCTACTTTTTTAAAAGTTACTTCTCTTCCTTTGTGTGGTCCAACCCATTAATTTCTCTACAAAAAAGCTTCCTGGGCAGTTGTTTGCTGTTTCTCACCAAACACTAGACAAATAACATTTTCTCTGCCCATGCTTTGTCATCAGGGGCCTTTTTGTTCAGGACTAAACTCCCTGACTTGGGAAGTCAAAGAGTGGAACAATCAGCTCTTTAGAGGTGGTTATAATCAACTATTAGGTCTCGTAAAGTGTTACAAATGACAAAAAATGTTCCCAGTACTTTTATAAGCTCATTTTGACTCAAAACGCAGCAGGAGACCGGAGCAGGTTGACCTGGGTGGTAATATGACAGCCTCCAAGAAGAAATCTGCAGCATTGCGCCTCTCCTTAGGTCCCATTTATTATTTAAAAATGTTTCCTGCTAAGCTAATCATATCCTGAATCCGACTGGTTACCGTGAACAAATAAATTCAGAAACTTCCGTTATATACCACATCCCTCTCTTCTTGTAAAGCACACACATATTTAAATGTTATAACTAAACCTGACTATTTCTGTCAATTTCAATGGGTCAATGTTTGCTTTTGATGAGGGGTCGTTATTCAGAAGTATCCACTGATCCTGTTCATTACGAACACACTTGTTTAGTGAAACAACCTGAGAAAAAAAATGGCAGGTGGGGGGACTGTTACAAATGCAGGCTGCTGAGAGCACCCACCTGGTCTGGGTGGAATAATGATTTATGTGCATTTGGCTGTGCACCCCAAGGTTGTTGGGACATACTGTAAACTCCATCAGGTAAAAAAATCCAGTGTCTGTCCATCTAATGACTCTAACAGTCCCTTTAAAGCCTGTTATCGCCAAGGGAGAAATTTACTGACGTCTTCAGCCAAACCTTACTATGAACTGACACGCATAGTAATTGTGTCATCAATCATCAGTGCCGGGTGCAGGCCGGGTCTATTTGCTGCAAAGAAAAAAAAACACAAATCATGTCGGGTGAGGTGTTTTAATTTTATGCCTGGTGCATAAAGACAATGGATGTTGGATTTGTTGTGTGAGGTTGACATTAATTGAGTTTTTGAGTTTCACACCAGTCTCTAAATGCACACACACACACTGCAGCTGGTGACTCAGGGTCTCGCTTGGTTGGTCTGCAGGGCTCTAAGGATTTGTAACTTCAAATCCAGACTCGCACAGTGACAGCGTAACATCTCAGTAACTCTGCAAGACATTTGAAGTCTGGTGTGGTTTGGGAGCAGAGGGAGAGAGTGCGATTATTCAGCCGTGCAATTTGGACTTAACATACTGATGTGTTTGCCACCTCTGCTTGCTACAGACAAGGAAGCAGATAAAACAGGACAACACGAGGCTAAAGTCAGAATCACCTTCAAAACATGGCTGCAGATCAAACACAGAAATAAATATTATATATACCCCTACAATTAAAATCCTACACATGGTGACTACATTTGCTTTGGTGCAGACAGACCAATTTATACTGGGTTTATTCCTATAGTGAACACTGTGATGACAACAAGCTTTCAACATGAATATTACTGGTAGATACTAAGAAAAAATTGCTTGAGGGGAGTCTGAAACTTCAGGGAGAAAAAAAGTTTCCCAAAATATCCCCTCTGTCGTGTCTGTGAAGTTTAAAGTGACAACTGCGATACCTTTGTTCTCAGAGTGCAGCTGCAAAAATAGCTTTCAATAATGTATTAGGAGAATAAAGACTGTGAGCTGATTTCTGGGGAGACGCTCGGCTCAGTGTATGCGCCAAGACCGTGAGCTTTCTCTGCTCTGCACTGAATGTGGAACGAAGCAGGCTGGGGAACACAAACGATCCTCTCGACTTTTAAGATTGCTCTACTTCTTCAGCAGTGAAAAGAGTCTTGGTGTTGGAATAAACAGCTAATCGCTCTACGTATATTTACGTCCAGTCTTCACTGGGGGCTGGACAATTACTGAAACAGGATAACGACGCAATTACTCTGCCCTGCTTGTCTGAGACCACGACAAACAATGCAGAGCAGCGATGTAAAAGCAAAGCGCATTTACCAACACAGCTGACGGGTTAAAGTCTTGTGTGCAGGAGTGTGATGAGGAGCAATCTGAATGTTGTGACAGGCTCAATGAAGGTCGTCCAATGGAAGCATGAGCGGGGAAAAAGCCTGGACCATGTGAAATATGAAAAAAGAAACAGTACTAAAATACTAGAATTGAATCATCTTAGCTCACATTAGTGTTATTTACACAGAAAGGAATCGAATAACTAATTATAATGCAAAATTATCCTTATCGTGACATTTTAAGTGTTACTGTATATAGACATGTGGTCTCTAAGTCTATGTGTATTCATAGAAACAGTTAATACAATAAAACATACTTGAGTTATTCTAGCCCCGTGCTGCAGGGGGCGCTCCAGCTACCTGCAAGCACTGTGCTTTGAAACCACCCCTCTTCACCTAAACCTTGAAAGATAATATTTGAAATGACTTTGCTGAAGAATCAAAGCATCTGGTAGCTGAAAGTGGCTTTAATCAGCACGTGCTCATCATCTGTGTGGATTCACATGATGCCATTGTTTAATTTATGCTCCTGTTTTTGTTAATGAGATAAATAATGAGTTCAATTTTCAGTAAACATGTAATTTAATTAGTGAATAAGCCATTTTCCCGTTATAAACATAAAGAAGACATAATGGAAAATTGTATTGTATGAGAGCTATTATCTAGAGTAGCAGGTAAGGTGAGTGAATTCTCTGAAGCACTGAACCATGTGTGGTGTATATGAGGCCACTGACTCATGTTGTCCCTACTTATCTGTAATTCTGTGTAAAGAACAATCAACAAGCTTGAACTGCCCTAAAGGAGCCTTGTTTGTTAGTGTACTGAGGCTGCATAACTGAGGAGTGCGTGGTTGGAAACTCTAACAAAGCCTGGTGCCTTTTAAATGAATGTGGGAGCTGGAGACCGTGGCTCCGTCCGTCCGTCTGTCTGTCTGCCTCTACACTTCCGCCTTTACTCATCCCCCCTCGGTGAGCACTTCCTGTCGCCCCTGTATGTCTGGATGACTGATGATGTGGTCGAACCTTTCCATTTTATGTAACTTTGGCATCAGGTAAAATTTGTCATTAATATAAAAAGAGTCAAAGGTCAGTAAATGCATTAGTGAAAATGCTTTTCACCCTTTATAACAAAGCTGTGAAGCATTTATTGAGTAGTTCCAGAGGCCTGTGTGTATAAATATGACACAACTAGAGAATCAGTGCTGGTTCTAATGAAGGAACAAGTCACCAAGTGCAACATCATGGCTCATTTCTCTTATTAACCACTGTGAACAACACTGGAGCTATGAGGAATAAGAGGGAGGAGTTGGTTAGTTTTGGTTGTGATGGGATTTGTTGACAGCTGGAGGCAGGTTCAAAGTGCTAGATTTCAGCAGAGGGACGGTTCGGTGGTTGCTCTTATTCGTACCAAATCAGGTCCTGAACTTGCAGCAGGGAAAGAAGTAATTGAATGTGACAATCGAGACACAAGAGAAGAGGGAAAACACACGGAAAAGCAAAGGCTTCAGTGAAATTCCTGTGGCAGAAACAGTCTTAAGATCCTGGAGAGGTGTTCATCAGCTGCATCTCCAGTGTCTCCCTGCCTTGAAGATAGTTATGAAGTAAAACTGAAAGCCCAGCGTTGGCACCTTATCTCTGTGTTGTTCTATATAAAAACCAAAGTGTGATGTAAACAAGCTTTGTAACCTCCACTAAATCTGTCTGCTAGTAAAATGTTATCTCACTGCGCTTTTTCTTTTGTTTTCCAAAAAAAAAAAAAAAAGCCACGATGGTGTATCACAGGCAGACATTTCTCCGCTGGCCTTTGTCTCCGCTGGCCTTTAAATTTGCTGTTTGTGTGTCTTTGTGCTGTGTTTAACTGTGTGTTAGGTCAGATTAACAAATGGTAAGGCCGGTGGCAGGCTGAATAACAGCATTAACCAGAGGACAATAGGAGCGTGGGACTAAGCCCTTTTACAACCTGTCTGACAGCTTGTAGCGTTGATGTCATCCTCTGACTCAGGCTGTTACCACAGCCGCTGTCACCCTGGAAGCTTGGACGCATGACATCACCAATGACACATATCACTCTCCACTACTGCCTCTACTGCTCGCCCTTCTTTGCTTTTGTCTCTCCCTCTCGTTGTCTCCAGTCGTTTGCATACTCATCAGCTTTCCTGCATTGTAAGCTCCCACTTTATCAGTCTCTGAACAAGGAGGAGAAGAGCTTGAAAGGACATCATTAATTTTCCAAGGAGACCCAGATAAAGGGAGAAGAAATACAAGAACAAAGACTGGTGGATCACGTGATGTGCTCTCAGGACTCATTTTGATTTAAAAAAGAAGTCAGTGATGTTGGCTGCAGATGGAAGAATCGCTAAAATGTGGTTCTGTGCTAATAAATACACCGAGGCTTCAGAAACAAGCGACATGAACTTCATACTTGTATAATTGTACAATTGAACAGTGATACACATACAGTGAGTTACGTTCTGGGCCCGTGCTAGACCTTCAACACTGTGGATGTAATTCTCCTTCAGTGCACCCCTCAATTCATCATCTTTCTGTTTAAGCTGTTATGGTTCAGGTCAGTTTAAATTTGCCTCCTTAATAGACTCCATCACAGCAAAATAGCAGGCTGTGAAACCGCGCGTTTCTCCTGTAGTTCTGCGTTTTGGATTCAGTCGTGTGACAACCTGTCTTAACTTTGGTAAAGTGCCAGTGTCGCCTTCATCGCATCCTGGCTGCATCGAGGCCGTGTAGACTTTAACTTAACATCAAAGAGTCCGAGCCATTTAGGTCGACGTGGTTTGTTTTCACTGGTGATTTTCATACAACTTGTCGTACTGGCCCAGCGTATGTAAAGCAGCTGGGCCATATCAGCCTGATGGTTTTACACAGCGCTGATAGAGAAGGAAATTCCACTGCATGCGAGTACATTGTCATACATTACAGGTCAGTAACGTGTTCTTATTCCCTACATCTGGGGTTTTGGATTCAAACAGACTTTACCGACCTTTCTGCTACACAACCAGTTTGGCATTTCTCAAGTTTACAAAGTTAAAGCCCCAAATATATTCCACCAAATCATGTTTATGCAGCTAGTGACTATAGGTCAGACAGCAAAGGAGCCTTCCCTTCATTAATTCCTTGTTTATTATGCACAGGATAACTGAACACATCTGTTACTCAGTGGCTGATTCAGGAAAGGTTTTACATTTGCTATTCTATACACCTGCTGTTTGCTGTTTCTCTCTGCAAAATCATCTCTGTCACACAAGAAGTGAAGCGTTTACATTTTGACAGCTGCAACAGCTTGTGGAGAATAATATAAGAGAATATACGTATTAGCATGATAAGTATTAGCAGCCGAGAATCTAAAGGTACAAAGAAAAATATAAAACTCTAAAATAAACAAATCTTGCGCAGTAGAGACACTAAACCTTGAAATTTTCAGCAAGGGGTCCTGTAATTCCAGACCTGTTTTACATCTTTCTCTTCTACTTTACACTATTATTACAGAAGATATATTCCAGAGCAGCGTGTTCCCAAAGAACGGAAACAGCTGCCAACAGAGGCTAAACTCCAGCCCCCTCTGGGACAGCCACGCAGCGAAAGAGGCCTGGCTCCCACACAGCCATGCAGCAGGTGACCCCTGTCATAGAAACGGTTTCTATTTAGATGTGATTAGCACCGGGTGCAGACACTGTCATTGTTATTTATATTGTTTCAAAGGTTGAGGGCAGTGAAGGCTGTTAGTAAGTTAAGTTGCTCCACTCGAGGGTCACAGCTGAGAAGTTTGGTTTATAACCTCCGCAAGACGTTTAATAAACAGACACTCACTGTGGGCGATGGGTATAAATATCGGGCGGACATCATCCCTATTTACCCACAGTCGTGTAAATCCATCCATGTGTGATACATTTCCATTCTGGGATGGAAGGTCAGAATTAAATTAGGCCTGCACTGCAGGCCGAATCACATTATTTACTATTCTGGAAACCATTCTATCACATTTCATCAAAACACGAGATAAAGCAAAAATGTAAGTGAACACAAAGCCGCTGCACAGCAGGCGCTGCAGTAAATCAAGATTAGCTTAACTTATGCACTACAAGCGTGAGCAAGTGAAAGCGAATGTTTAAAGTTTTTCATTATTAACCAAACAATATTTGGTTGTTGCTAAGTGACCGTGAGGATGAGTCACCCCTCCTCAGGCGAAAGTTCATGCCAGCTTGAGTGAATAATACTGAGCAGACAAGCCCAACTCAGAGAAAATAGGGTTGTTATGAGTTCAGTGATGGCGCTGTTATTGTTAGGTGTAAACTATACTTCTCTCGGTAATCTGTCACAGCGACGCTCCTCTTCTCACAGATACACAAGGAAGCCTTTTTAATTTTCACTGCCTATAATCACCATAACCTCAGCCTTCAGCTGGAACTCCCCTTAGGGCTGCGAGGTTTTCCTGGAGGAGGTGGGTATCACAAGACGACTTATGTAATATGTTATAAATGTAGCCTTCCTACCCCGCTAATACATGACTGTATTTATTCTTGGTGTTAGACCTTTGTGAAGGTTGTTTTATACATAGTTTGCATTTTGAAGTAACCCAGAAACGAGTGGAGGGAACTAGATTAGTGAGAGTAACAACTCTGCCACTTTGCTGCCAAAGTCGGTTTAACGCTGCTTAGTAATGATTTTTCTGCTTCAAGATGAAAAGATACGTTTACCACTTTACATCTTGGTTACTTTTGCCGATATAATCAAATAGTCTGCTGTTACATGAACAATTAAGGGGTTTTCCCACCCTGTGATGCTTTAAAGCTAAACCTCTAGACAGGAAATCAAGATTCCATTTCATAATTAAACAAATAAAATAGGCAGAGAGAATAGAGAGGGAGGCACCATAATGCATCAACAGACTGGGCTGACACTTTTTTCCGTACGTAGGACGATGATCACACCGCCTGGGCATTAATAGCGAACAGAATGTTACTTTGGAAAGCGGTGTCACTGCTTGGTTAAGAACTTGCTCATTCAATTAAATGGCTTAATGCGGCTGACACTGAAGGTGATAATCAGCCCATCGAGTTAGAAGAGGTTAGACACGTCTGGAGCTGTGTGTTGTGACTGAACGCTGGTGACTATGTAGAATATTAAGGGGCATAGGTCGACGGGCTGTTGAATCTTTGGCAGCGTC
The DNA here is from genome assembly GCA_030770545.1 of Macropodus opercularis. NCBI lineage: Eukaryota > Metazoa > Chordata > Actinopteri > Anabantiformes > Osphronemidae > Macropodus > Macropodus opercularis. Next base: position 3,911,039 of record CM061112.1, read on the forward strand.
CTCACCTGCCATTGCTGGACATGTGGCTTTTCAAGCTGTTGAGTCTGCAGTAGGCCCATCTGTGCCGTCCCTCTTCGAAACCATCAGCAGCAACATTTTTCCACGTCTAAATATCTTAATACTGAAAGAGAAATGAGACAATGACCAGATGGGATAAAATACTGGGCAGGAGGAGGCTGCTTTTTGCCTATTAAAGACAAAAACTTAAATTAGCAGATGAGCTTAACTGTAATTCAAACACAGCGTCTTGGGTTTTGGCTAAATGAAAGTATGCTTGACAACCGGTTTCAAAGGTTAAATAAGGTTAAGAACCTTGCTGCGCTGCTCTGAATCTGCACCTTGCTGAAGACAGGAAGTGGTTTACGTCTTTCATCTGGGGCCACCTAATACTGCACCACGATCAGTCACATTTTCCATGCTGAGCAGCAAGAGAGGAGCTAACCGCTTGACTGTGTTTTACATCAAAGTTTGACATTATCGCATGTAGTGTGTGATTTCTAAACAGATGCATCAAGCCACGCTCGCTGTCATTTTTTCCACACCCTGACATTTATAGAAGAAGACAATCTGCTCGCTCCCAGTGACGGAAAAGGGAGAAAAGGTTGGTAAAGCAAGATTCCCAGAAACAGACTAACAACATAAAATTACATTAGCCGCAGGCATTTCAAAGGGACAACGAGCTTAACCGGATGCACAACTTACAGTTGAGGTGGAAATGGTTAAAATTCTTTAAATTATTTGTTCAGGCACATACTTCTAAGATCATTTACCTTGAACTTTGACCAAGCTGCTCTACACAGACGCAAAACGTCTGTATAAATAAAACACCCACAAACTCCTGGTTAAAATGGTTTGTGCTCTTATCATTTTCACAGTTTTGACTGAAATAGACTTCTCATTAAAAGTGGCTCCAGCAGCTCTGACAGCAGTAAAACTGAGAACATCTCTGTGTCAGCGTGACAAACATTTGCCCTGATAAAACCAGACACACAGGCAGAACTGGTTTAATTTCCATAACTGCTCAGGTCACGCTGCAGCCAGTGTTTGAACTTCCAACACATCTCTTGAATGTTTTCAAGCGAGTATATGCTCTTCATGTATCGCCTCAGGTTTCCAGTGTTTCTGCTCTGTAACAATATGTAAACTTTTATTATTTTAATGAAGAACATATTCATTTTCACATATAAACAAACTTTCCCCTGTGACTTCCTGGTTGGCCTAGTTCATATATTACAGAGTTATATAACGTAATGTTAATGCATTACACAGATCTGTAACTCACTTATCGCCATTTGTTTTCATGCTTTTATGCTGTACTGGTTGGCTTAATGCCTGAAGACTCAGTCTCTTTTAACACTGAGGGGCATTTGCTCACCTACCCTTGATCAGACACTGAAACAAGACTCGTCGTCGTTCTGATTTGAATGGGCTCTGATCAGCTGTGCCTGTTTATAAATATCCATACAGAGAGTTAATAATAGCTGCAATAATACATGCCCAGCATTGTTCCAGGCTGCTGGTGAGGATAAATAGAGAGCTCAGATTATATTTGGGGTCTAAAGCCAGAGAGCCCCTTTCACCACAACATGGGTGCTCTCAAATTGGACAGTGAAGTCAGCCAAGTTGGCACCTGTTTAAAAACACTCCTGCCAAACACATCCACTTATTACCAGCAATGTTACCTCCCCATGCAGCGCAGCGGCCACTTGTGTCGTCTTACACAAGAAAGACAAACTTCAGTGTTGTGATTGTCTTCCACCTAAAAATAAGAAATGTTCAAGGACTGATGCTTTTAATATCCACGGTCCTTTAACTAGGAACTATGGTCATTTCATAACAACAAGTGCTGGTACTGTCAGGGTTTCATGGATTAGCTTTATATTTTTGGATAATGTTCAAGTTATGTGATGTAAACATACCATCAAGTGTAGTGGGGAATGTCAAGATACTACTTTAAAAACGGGGAAGGTTTGGGACTTTGTATCCCAGCATTTGGGCTTTGGGATAATATTTATACGAAAGTGAGATGTTGTACGTCAATCTACTCTCTGTCCAAATATGTTATAATGTTATTATTAAAGTTGACGAAATTGAATAATCGTCTTTTAGGAAAATGCTATAGGCTAATAAATTCTAAAAGAAATGAGATTATTTTGCGTTTTAAGATAAGACGTTCAGTGATCACCCATTGTTTAACTATCATATCTCCTTTTAGTTTCGTTTACTACTTTACCACAACAGCGCAAACAAGCCGTCTGTCTTCTGAACGCCATAGACGTTTACGAGCAGCACGTAAAAGCACCGCGTCTTCTATTCCTTCGAGCCTCCTGGACTGATTTTGATTGGCTGCCAGTGACATCATCGCTACCCACACGGCGTACTGAAGGCCCTTCGCCCCGCCCCCACCCCTTTCCGCCCCAATCACCAGCCACATAAGCGCTCGGCTCGGCCAAGTCCCTCCCACCGCGGGGCCGGCCTTCACTGTACAACACGGATCCAATTTAATATTAATGAAGCCGCGCATTGGCTCAGAGTGGTGTCAATCCCGCTGCGCGACTTTTGTAGGCTGGCAGATTTCCTTCAACATTATTTCTGGGGGAGCAGGGTTAAAGTACTAAAAATGTTGCCGACCCACAACACGGGGATGGACTGAATGGAGGCGACGCTGTCAGCCAGCGGAGATAATAAATCCGTGTAGTCAACCGGTAAGAAGACGTCCACGGCAAGTTTCACACTGACTTATGGCTCAAATGTGCAGATTTTAACCGATTCTATAATAACGAAGAGAAATATCAAGTTGCTGCAACCATCTGGGCGCATTCGTTTTTAAATTCACGTTGTTTTTGTTGTTATGGACATTATTGTTTACGTAAATGTTTTATTTGAGCGCTTATCTTTATTTCACTCCATCATTGCGGCAAAGTTACAATCCCTGCCTTCAAAATAAACCGCGGCGTGTTGAGTGTTGAATTCTGTACAATCCATGCTGATGTGAACCTGGATTTCCTTCAGTGCTGCTCATCGGATCAGTTCGTCTCGTCCTGAGAGCTATATCACATTCTCGGCACGTTCTCATGCCGGTTTCTTCAATGAATTTGCTCATGAATGATTCCAGCTTCTGCTGATCCCGCACCGCGCTTTAAACACGCCATCGGCCGGGACAGGCAATGCTCGGCGGGTGTCTTTATATAATGCGCCTGGATGACATTTTGTTAAAGTGCTCAGGGCCAGTGATCAAAAGGAGCTGCCACCCCTCTTTATTTGCACCATTTGGGAGAGAGACCAAACTGCAGCGTTGCATTGATGCAGTATTTTATCGTTATCTTGTTTTCGTCTCGTTATTACAGCTTTGGATCAGACAGACCCGAGCTGGCATGAAAAATTCAGCATGGCACACATATACACATGTCCAATATCTAAGGAGGATGATTCATGTTTATTACCTTCTATGTGATTCAGTTACAGACTCTCTGATGATTTCACTGTTTATTATTAGTGGCCGGTGTCACACCTACATTTTCACACCGACTTGGGTGTTGCCATGCAGGTGTTGACACTACTAATATTTGCTTCAGCGGCCGTTTTCTAGTTTGCATAGTGATCAAACAGATAAGAGGTCCGCCTCTCTGCTCGTTCAGTCTCAGCCTTGACCTGAGTTGGTGGATGCAGCTTTCATTTAGCTGAACTGGTTCATCTAAGGGTTGTCTCCCTCACCTCACGTTTTGCTTCGTCCCTGACCCCCACAGAGCGGCTTGTTGAGTTCTCCGTAGACGTCCAGCCCTCGGCCTCCCCATGCCTCCAACTCCTCTTGACGACAGAATTGTGGTGGCGCTGCCAAGGCCGATCCGACCTCAGGAACTCCAACTGCGCCTGGACACCAGCTACCTGGACTCCATTGTCACCAGCAACAGCAGCAACGCAGTCATCAGCACCACCGTGGTGAAGATCCGGGCGACGGCCAATCTTGTGACGTATATGCCCTCATCCAAGGGCTCTACGCGCTCATTGTCGTGTGGATGCAGCAGTGCCAGCTGCTGCTCTGTGACTACCTATGAGAAGGACAGTCAGAGCCTCAACCACAGCCAAGTGAGCGCCAGCAGCCCGGACCTCAGCTATGCCGCGCCCCCCACCCCTATGGTCAGCAACCATGAAGCACTGAGTGCCCCTAGTATCACCCCAGGCACTCCAAAGGCCATATCCACCGTGAGGGTCATCCATCCCAATGAGCTGGCCAGGCGGATGACCTGCTGTCCCATGGGACACCCTGTAGGGCCCTTGCCAGTCATTATCGACTGTCGGCCCTTCATGGAGTACAACAAGAGCCACATCCGTGGGGCCGTGCACATCAACTGCTCCGACAAGATCAGCCGACGGCGGCTGCAGCAGGGCAAGATCACTGTCCTGGACCTCATCTCCTGCCGCGAGGGCAAGGACTCTTTTAAGGGCATTTTCTCCAAAGAGATTGTGGTTTACGATGAGAATACCATGGACCCCATCCGACTGACACCCTCCCAGCCTCTGCACGTCGTCCTGGACTCGCTCAGGAGGGAGGGAAAGGATCCCATCGTCCTCAAAGGTAGCGTTTTAAGTGGGTTTATCAAAGCTTGGGTGTGCGAACACCTGGACGAGTGAGAAAGGAAAGAAGGCTTTATAGTTTAAAGGGAAGTAAATCTAGAAGCAGCGTTTTAGCTGAATTAACACTGGTGGAAGTTTAAAGGCAAGGCAAGGCTTGTTCAGCACCAAAGGCCACACAGACTCAGCTGTGGTTGTGGACTAACCAGTAAACACACTGTAGCATTTAGCGGCTGACGAGCCAGACGCTCCTCTAAGGAGTTAAACTTTGACCTTTATTGTTGTCGTCAGCTGATAATGCCTGTCAACACGTCGGCTGGAGTTTTATCATTCCTATGAACTTTGTACTTTTACATTACAGCAGCTTCTTTATGTCTAACTACAAGCTATCCACACTGTTTGCATCACCCTTGTACATAACCATAAGCACACACTTCTCACCAGTTCTCTATATGACACATAATAAGCGATTTGCAGAGGAGTGAGAATCAGCTGTTAGTAAATAAGGAGGCCTGTTGCTGCCACGCTTTCTATCTTTCTATCTGTGTTTGGAGCTGGACCAGTATGTTGTGGCAGGGACTGAGCTGTGAGTGTTTTTTTTTAATGCCTCCCAGTCCCCATCTAGCTCTAAGATCACAGCGCCTTGATTTCTCTCGTCTCCTCGTCCTCTGGTCCTACTGTGCACTTTGATGGATGAGGCTCCTCTCCAGCCTCTCATCCCGCTTTGGTGTCTGTCTGAAGCGCGGCTCAGTGGGACGAACAGGCAGACGGTCTTGCTATTTCTTCACCCGGTTTGATTCCCACGAAATGGAAGCCAATCCTGACTTTTATCTACGTTTACTCCTTTTATCAAGTGAATGCCAGTGAAACACGTTTGATTTTGACCTAGATTTTGAATTTATTGCTGACATTTTATCAGAACTAGAAAACCGATCCTACAGTCACGTCTAAACCTTGGTGTCATTATAATAAATAGCTCTAGTACAGTTTCCTTTCTCCTTAACTGCAGAAGCTATTTATTCTTCACTTCCTTAAAACATCTGAGAGCTTTCTAACTAGAGGGACAGGGTGATTATTACAGCAGTATTAGTGACATATTTAGAACATGCTTATGAATGCTCCTGAATAATTTATTTATTTTCCATCATTTGTTCGATTTATATAAATATGGTCATTGTGGTTCCCTGGAAACAGAAAATGCTTCGTCTCTGCCCTGCGGCAGTTAAAAGCAGTAATAGGTCACATTTAATATGCCAACATAAACAGTGTCAGTAGCGTCAGAAGGTTCAGAGACAGCGTTTGGTATCAGCAGCTCTGTGGCGTGAGACGCTGGGTTAGGAAGCAGCGGACAAACCTGACACTTTGCAGTTTTACTTTGAAAAGTGTTGTTTAGCTGCTCGGCTTGACATGAAAGGAAAGACGCCAGTGGACAAAACAGGAGGTTTCACAGTTCGCTGTATACGTGTGCTTCAAAATATAAAACAACACATATTAACTGTGACTTAACTGATGTCATGCTGGCAGATAATGTTAAAATAAAGGCATCTGTAGCCCCGTAAATGCTCTAAAATGATAAAGATTTGTCTGAATTAGGATTTAGTTTGCACTAAATGAGAACAGTTTGTTAAACTTGGAATAAGCACTGACTCCATTCACTGAAGTAGATGTGATAAACCCATTGTGTTGTATCAGTTCCGCACAAACCAGAGAAGAGAAGAGAGAAGAAGAACTCAATAAAACCAAAAAAGGCACGATGACAGTTCAGTGTCTGAAATGTCATGAACACAGCTTTGTCTTTTCAGCCCACAGAAATTAGAAACTGGATAAAAATATTGCCAGTGGAAAGTCCCTCAGTGCCCTGTTTTGTGACACAGCTTCTGGAAATACTTCCCTTTACTTTAATGACTATAGCATAATATTAGCAACCCACTAGTGTGAAAGCCTGGCCACATTAGCATCGCGGTTCATAGTTTCAGTCTTTGAACAGACTATTTTATGATGAATACACTGTCAGGGTTGTCAGGAGATCCCCACCTGTCTGGTCACCAAGGGAAAGTCGTGCGATGACCTCATCTACTATAAGGTCAAATCATGTGACGTGAACAACAAATTAACTGATGCCGTGCGTGTGACACTTTCCCTCCTTCCCACATCTCTGGAGTTGAAGGGAAATGTTGGCAACAGGTGCAAACCAGTTATTTGGAGAAGTGCAGCTGTCCAGTGAGAAGTATCGCACAGGGTCGCTCATTTTAGCTAATTTTACTCTTCACAACACACAGGAAACATGTTTTGTTTTCTAGCAAAGTATGTTTTTACAGCAGCTGCAAACATCCAGTCAAACAAAACTAGAAAACGATTGAAAGCGTCATTCTTTTCGGGTACTTGGCTTTGTCTATGGTTCGCGAAACATCGTTAACATCTTTGCCTCCATATTGATTTCATATGCAAATAGACACATTCAAATCATAATCAAAATGTTACTACGTAGCTGTAGGCTTAGGGGTTTTGAGGATTCTTTCATGGTTTCAAAGCTCTTTAAAGGCGGCTGTTGTTACTTTAATCGCGTGTTTGTGCAAAGCCTACAAGTCCACAGAAGTGTTTTTAGCTAGAGTTTCACTGTTGGCTCCATCCTCAGACTTACAGGGTCCAAATAGCATTTAAAAGGCGGACATTCGATCATAAAAGGAAATTAAAAAGTATTGTTATACAGTTTGTTTACCGCCTGAACTCTTTGTCTGTTCACAGGAGGCCTTAGCTGCTTCAGACAGAGCCATGAGAACCTGTGCGAGCACTCGCTGCAGCTTCACGAGGGCCTGGACTCAGGCGCCGCCGCTGGCCTGACGGGGGCGCTACCTCACTCCCTGCCCTCCACCCCAGACATAGAGAACGCAGAACTGACTCCCATCCTGCCCTTCCTCTATCTGGGGAACGAGCACGACGCTCAGGACATCAACCTGCTGCAGCGCTTGAACATCGGCTACATCTTGAACGTGACCACCCACCTGCCGCTCTACCACTACGACACGGGCCTCTTCATCTACAAGCGCCTGCCCGCCACCGACAGCAACAAGCAGAACCTGCGGCAGTACTTTGAGGAGGCGTTTGAATTCATTGGTACTAAAAGAAACTTTGTCTGGTTGTTAAAAAACCTAACCTTAGTTGAATGACGGTTTCAATTTCTGGCATGTTTAAAGAGACGTAAGAATGAAATAGATTTGGAAACATTAGAGCTGGACAGGCAGTAGGGATGCAAAGCTCTTTTTATAATTAAAACGCAGTCAATCAGGAAAAACCCAACCCAGTATTTAATGCCAACGTCTGACACAGTTTTATGGAATGTCCTCATAAGGAACAATGCATTTATTACATTGTTAAAAGTTTCCATGTTCCTTTTTGCAGAGGAAGCACAGCAAGCGGGTATGGGCCTTCTGATACACTGCCAGGCCGGCGTGTCTCGTTCAGCCACCATCGTGATCGGCTACCTGATGAAGCACACCTGGATGACTATGACCGACGCCTACAAGTTTGTCAAAACCCGACGGCCAATCATCTCCCCGAACCTTAACTTCATGGGCCAACTGTTAGAGTTCGAGGAGGACCTCAACAACGGAATAACGCCAAGAATCCTCACGCCAAAGCTGATTGGTGTGGAGACGGTCGTCTAAGTGAACCTCTGGTTGCTGTTTTTCTAAGACAGACCGGCTGCTCTTTGAGGCTGGTTTTGAGTGTGAGCGAGAAAAGAGAGACGCTGTATTCTTGAATCTCCTCATGCCCATCTTGGACTCTCTGGAGTGCCAAAGCTCTGGGTCAGCAGTGATGAGAAATGCCAAAAATCCCTACTGTTTGGACCTGGCCGAAGTCCCGGCGGAGTAGACGAGTTAGATACAGAGGGAGGAGGCGGTCAGTGGGAAGATTTCCATATTTGACCGCAGAGGAGTGAATATGAAAGTGAAGGAAATAGGTCTGGTTAATATACTTTACTCTATGTGCTTTGGGGCAACTACTCGTAACTCTTAACGCTCACACTGTGGCACACAGCTTATGTTTGCAGACTCAGGCAGGGTTGGCCACGGCAGTGCCTGTCAAAAAAAAAAGAAAAAAAAAAGATGAAGACATGTTTGGTGTGTTAATGTTGTTGTTCTATTTTTATACAGGGGTTTATGGGGGTGACCATGACAAGCCCACTGCGGCTTACTGTGCAATAATTTGGAGTGGAATGCAACTGAGACCTTGATCTTATGTGTATATATCGGTAATGATTACAAAACATTTCCAGCTATTTGCTGAAACACCATTTTGATGTTAATGTAATTGTTCAGTTCCATACATTTATGTTTATGGTGCACACAGTTACGCTGTAATATTTGCTGCAGATGTGTAAATGTGAGAGAAGAGAAGAACATTTGGGGGTTTATTTACATTTTGATTGCAGCTTATGGGTTCATGTCAGACAAACCACCATTGATTTTGTTTTTGTGTTTTTGCCTTCGTATCATTGTTTTGCCATTCCTACATCCACATATGCATATATTTTAGCAATATTACAGATATGGCTGCCGGCAAAGGAACGAAACGATCAGCAAATACTGCAAAGCAAGGCCCCTGCTGATGTTTAATGTAACAGAGTGGAGGAATGTCACTGCCTGCTTCTGCATCCTGTTACTTTTGCTCCAGTTCACCCGTGAGCCAGCGCCTTTGCAGCGTTCCTTTCTGTGCTACTCTCCCCGTGCAGCCACATATTTGTCGAAGCCGTGCATCTTGAGCTATTATTCAGTCCTTTATCAAGTAGCAGAGTTGAGGTACACGCTTGCTCCCGTGGGTCACAGCAGAGCAGCGTGACCCTGGTCTAATCTCTCGCATCCCCTGTTGCTGTCACTAAGCTACAGTGAGCTCTTCTGCCGTGCATAGGCAAGCGCTGCTGTCACGTGCTGTTCTAGTGCCTCTATCAATGCCTTAAGTCATGTGTCACCACTTGGCCTGCACATGGTACAGCATCACGTGCAGACAAATGCAGAACACACCAAGCAACCTGCTCCTCTTGGCCTCTGTGTAACTAACAAAGTCAAACTTTTCAAAGAACATTTCTGCTGTTCTTGAGTAATATGCTGATGTTTACACAGCAGCATCCAATGATGCTGCATAGCCTTGAGGTTAGAGTGTTCATTATGTAACTCCGATCTTGTGGAGGCATTTGAAGGAGAAACTGAGCACCACGGTGAATCCTAAATCACCCAGTCTCCAAACAGTAGCGTAGTAAAGAGTTTATGCACGCACACGGACTAAACACGAATATATTCACCTTTGACTCGCATGAAAACAAACACAGTGGATTAAAATAGACGCAAAGAAAAAAGGCTTAAAATGACTCCGCTTGCTGATGCGGTTTCTTCAAGCCTTCATTTCTATCCAAACCACAGCTTTCACCTCATCAACCACATGTACACGGCAGAGCACATTATTAGACCACTGTGTGCACGTCCATGAAATACTGAGCATTTAAAAATATTATTCAAAAGGTCAGATCAGCGTTATTGTCTGAATGTTTTCGCTGTCCAAAATGTTGACTTTCCTTTGTGAATGGACACAAATGCGCGTTTTTACCCTGAAGACCACATATTGTTTATCTAAATGGGCTTGACTGATGAACCCAAGGGCTGTTAAAAAGCATGTGGTCCTTCAAGTGAAGTTAAAACATAGCATTCAGACCAAAAAGTACAGATTTCCTCCGTACTCTTCATACAGTATTTTATTGTTCTCGCAAACTTCCTTCAGAGTTCCTGTTATCGTTAATCTAGTTCTACTGGTTTCTGCTCAGCTCGACGTGGTTTGCATGAAGCTCAGGGCTAACAAGATCTTCGCCCCAGCACCAAAACCGCTATTTATTTTCCACTTCGTGAACCATCGTATCGTCAGTGTTGATGCTCATGTGTCAGTCGGTAGCGTAGCAGTACACACAATGCAAACACACAGTGCACTCGGTAAGGCTTTACAAAACCAACGTTCACAACAATAAGCTTCAAGAATCCCTCATGTGAAAATTCACGCTATGCAAAATGAAACAGTAACAAGTCGTTTCTTTACTCAGTCGCTGTGAACGTTTTGAGCATGACTAACACGTCCGCAGCCTCGGACTGAAGTGAGTTCTAACTGTGACTGGTCGACAAAGAATAAAAAAAACAAAAACAACAACAACAAGAACTGTGTGGCACCGTGTCCTGACTTATGTATTTATGTTGTCATTGGTGTCTACTGGTGCTCCACGATATATTTAAATATGTAAAAAAAACTCAACTGTAGGCTATGATAACCATTTGCCACACCTTTGTAGCTTGTGCATTTATATTTAGTGATGAACTAACTAAAAAAAGTGGTTATCATCAGAGCCGATGTTATGTAAGTACCTTTTTGTCCCATCTGCTGGTTCCTACAAACGCAGCAGCACATAGCTTTTGTATGTAATAATCTATCTGACTAAACAATGTAACCGTTGTACTGTACGTTATTCTATCTGGTTGGAAAATGACGCATGCTGTGTGCTCCTGGTCTGAGAGGGATACTCGAAGTCATTATGGTGCTGTCTGTCTTTTCCCACACTGCTCTTTCGGTAGCGGTCATAGCCTGACTGACAACTCCAGGAGGCATCCGGCTCCGTTCCCTTTTATTTGGAAACGCGGTTCTGTATTAGAACAATGCCGAGCTATTTGATGCGCACTCTTTACGACTAGACTTGTTTAAGAGTCTCTGCTATGGGCTCAGAGGCTCTGGGGGAGTTGGGCTTCGCTCTACAAGCCTGTGTCTGTAGTCAACGGTATATACAGTATATAAATATATATCTATTTTCTTTGTATGCATATATTCATTACTATTTTTGCACTGACCTACGGACAGATGGATTTATTTTTTTCCACAAAGGGTGCTATTATAACGGAGGCCTTCTCCCACACCTTTTTGCATGACTTGCTGAAAATTCCTCGACTCGTCTGTCATCTCTCCTACTCTTCTCCTACTACTCCTTGAACTGTTGCAATTGAAGCACTGTAATTTTGTAATCCCTTATTGTGAGCTTTGAAATAAACAGGGAGGCTTCAAGTTTGGTTTGTCGTCCTGGAAGTTTATTTTGGTTTGTATTTTATTTTGACAGTGACAAAACTCCAGCTCCAACGAGTGTTTTAGCATTTTTTAGCAGCTCCCATCAACCTAATTTCCAGCTTCTTGTTTTGACCAAAATATCTAAAGCAGAAAAAAATGAAGAATCGCACCAAGGTTGTCTTACGTGCTGGGAATCATATGACCGAGGCCCCATGACACACTCACAGGCGAGAAACAACAGAAGCTCAGAAGCTAATCATTAGGATCAATAACAAGTCTTGCAGTGTGTATTTTAAGAGACTATCAGCCTCTCGAAACTTGAGCTTGATTTGAGCAGCGGTGCACACGGCCAGAGTTGTGAATTATCTGCACTCTCCTCTATTGAACCATGTGTCACATAGCTGCAGGAGTTATGGCCCAACATTAACTTCACAGGCATCTACTGCCAGCAGGGAAAGGGTGTTTTGGGGGCGCTGGCCTGAGGGTCAAGATCTCTCCATAGGAACAGGCACAAAAATAGATTTTGCGTTGTTTCTAATTACAAGTGATGAGTGCCCCGCCTCATTAATCCCTTACTATCAGCACTGGGCAGGCAGCACCAGAATAGCCCTGATCTTTGTGTTGCCGCACGCTGCTCTCCAGCAATCCCTGCATGGACGTATTAGGCAATGCAAGTCTGAGAGGAGGACACACACACAAACACACACACACACACACACACCAACAGGTGCACACACACACACAAATCAAGTGTATACATTCTTTTCTGAGGAGGCGGTGAAATAAAGCAGAGGAGGACCACTACACTGATTACCATCAAAGCCGTAGCAGGAAGATGCACTCGTGTAACATCACATCCACTGAATGTCAGTAGCACTTTGCACTCATGCATAAAGTAACGCTTCAGTGGTACAAACGTTATAAGTAAATATGCCAGGACGATGCTGGCTTTGATAAATGAGAGGAAACTCGAGCACAGACCATCACTGCTGCAGCTCATTGTGTGACTCTGAGGTGCAGGGTTTGTATGGATATTTTTTAGTGTACTAATGTTTTCATACGGGTGCAACAGTGGGTTATGTTTGTATCTGTGCAGTGTTGTATTATGTGTCAGAGTAATGTTGTCGGCCCATTGTTTCTACAGAGCTACTGTTCAGAGCAGTGGACACAACCAGTTTTAGCAACAGTAACAACAAGTAAGTAGTAAATAAGTAACAATATGGTTTCGTGACGCTGACTGTCAGCCTCAGCAGCCAACATCAAAGCACAGCCCTCACTAAGGAATGAGGGGAAGAACCAGGTTTCAACATCTTGTGGAAACCCCTTAAAGTAAAGGATGTTAAAGCAATGTGTGGAATAAGAGGTTTACTGATCACATATGGGTCAGGATCAGCCGTAGCCACTGTCCCTCACGCTTCTGCTTCTTCTGCTAGTAAATATGATCTGGCCTCTCATTCTCTGCAGTCAGCTCCTTGTTGGTGAGTAACAGTCCTGCATCTCAAAGCCACAGACAGAGTGTGGGAGAGAAACAAGTAGAGCAGTGAAAGATGGAGGGAGATGGAAACAGAGAGTAGAAGAGGTCATGGCCCATTTCACACGGTGCAACAAGGAGATTACAGGAGGTCTCCAGATATGACTCGGGCACCGTGGCAATGTCTCAAATAAGCGGATGCAAATATGCCATCTGCAGCCGAGCCGAGGACAGGGAAGGACTGTGAAGGAGCTTGAAGACAGATGAATATTTTATTCTGCAAGATCAAAACGATACGGAGGGGAGTTAAAAACGCTGTCAGCTGGAGCTGCTGAGTCCACAAGCAGCACCAACGTAGCTGCGGTGTGTTCGCTTGTGGGCCGCGTCATGTGTTGTTACATATTAGCCGCACACTGACCGCTGCACTAGAGACAGGCTGGGGCTCAGTGTGGCGACACCAGGCCATATGTGACACGGTCGCTGCTGTAGAGTCCGTTTTTGGCACACATTCAAGGCCCCTCCCCCAGCACCGCCACGTTATCAGAACATGGTTCTGGTACTGTAATAGTTCTGCTTTGCCCGATGATTCACACATGGTGAGGTTATCACACATTCATGGACACTTGAATCAGCACATCCTAAATGCAGACACAGAAACCTTTTAAATAGCAGCTTACACGTAAAATGTGATTACACTGGAGACTTAACCAACATGCAGCCGTGTCCTTTTCCAGACACCAAAATAAAACCAACGTGACCATGTTTGGATTTTAGAAACATTCATCTCAACTCAAGGTTTTCCGAGAACCTCAGCTGAAAATGATTACGACATGATTATGAAACGATACAGTATAAAAAGGTGAGGTGATTATGTTCAGTTATAATTTTAGAATAAAGTTCCTCAAATTATAGGATTCTGAAAAGCACTGAGACCTCACAACGAAATAAACAGCAGGGCTGAAGCGAGAACTCAAAGCAAAGTGGGACGATTGTTACCACTGTAATATGCTCATATACAACACTTCTGCTTGGAGGTTCAGACTGTCATCAATTCGCTCTTATTGTGAGCAGGATGTCAGATAGTTTCACTATAGCTTCACATATACAGTAATTGTTTAGGTTCAAATGCTATTTCAACCCATTAACATCAATTATTTAACATATTATATTTGGCCTAAAACAAGTGGAAGTCCTTTAAATAAACATGTTGTAGATTTTATTTGTCTAATGTAAATTCCCCAATGTTCTGGCAAACGTGCCTGAAATTCCCCTAAAATTACAGAGGCCGTATTCTGACTAAACAGCTCGAGCACAGCTGTGCCCTAGATAGATTTTAAGAGCGAGCGAGGAAGAGAGAGCTGTGTTGGTAATTGAAATGATATATTATTACACTGATAATATCACTGTTACTAGCACAAAGTGGAACATCCACACCACCGAAACGTGGCTGAATGTGTCATCTGTCTGCTTTCGCCTGACTCTAGTTAAGTTCTTTTAATTGCTGGCCTCATTTTGCTACGTGGTCACAAATACACATATGTACATGTGGAGCTGTGGCCGAGGCCGGTCACAGCTCCCCTTCCCTCAGGTTTGACAGTTTTGAGTTGCATCATGGCACCAGAATACAAATAAGGCACAAACGTCACTAAAAGCAAGAAGTTTGACTAATACCAGTGTGACGTCAAGGGGTCCTGTGGGCTACAGGTACTGTCCTGCTACTATATTTAATCAGTGGGAAACTATAGTGGTCGACTTCCTAGATTACTATTAACTGAAATATTTTGAGACACTTAATGTCAAGTACACTGAAGGTTTTCTGCAAGATTCTACAAGAGCTGTTTAAATCATGGTAGATGGGTAATTCACTGGTATCTTGACTGGTACATAGATTAGCTTTGGTGAACGTCCTGTTCTGCCATCTCTCCTCTAACTAACCCTGCCGGGTTTTAAATGTCACTTTTTACACAGCAACCTCCTCTTTACCACCAGAGAAAGACCCCCCCCCATCTTCCTCCTCATCTTCCATCTCCTGTTTGCCCTGGGAAACTCCCCACCACAAGCTTCATAGCACATTCAAACCACCTATTATACTGCACAGTGGGGGGCCCAGTAAGCCAAAACAATAATTTAGACCCCCACGGACTGGAACATTTATGTGACAAGTGCTCACACAAGTAGTCAAAGCCACACATTGTTAGTACGTAGACACATTTTGAGGTTGGATGGTCAACTCTCACATCTGGTGCCTGAAAAACTGACGGAATTAAAGTTCAGATTTTAAATGTAAGGTTTCCATCAACTTCATTGTTACTCCAACGCGTTCTTACTCGTTTTTGTGGTTTTACTCTGACACTCGCAGCACATGGCTAAGGTTACAGAGACAATCGAGAAAAAATTTAACAGCCACTTTGCACACGTGTTTATTAAACTCTATCACGTATTAATTTATCGTGAGTAATGTAGTGGATTGGTCTGTAAACAGTGTATGTGAGACTGTTCCAGAGTGTGTAAATATGACAAGTCACTAAGATTTCAGGCAACGCTCTAACAAACACAGCTGAAATAAATATTAACTGGTTTCTCCCACTTACTTATCGCAGCTGATTTAAAGTACACATACGTAAAACGTGAGTTGTGGGAGTCAAATGTTTTATGCCCCCTGCACCGAGATCAACTGCTCGTCAGTGGTCCATTATTCAGGCAACAGTGAGTTCAGTGTATTAATAGATGCTGATCTTTCAGTCACACAAACACACACACGTGCAATAACTCATAATAAGTTGTAGTCACTCAGCTTGTCACTAACTGCTCTGTGTGTAGACAGCGAGCGAAGGTGTGCCAAGCCGGCTCAGGTTAGTATCCTTGACTTTCTCAGCCATGGACACTTCATATGCAGCGTGTGTAACTCAATAGGTCCATCAATTACCTCTGTTTCCTAGGTGCCTTCACAAACAACAGCTGCAGAGTTTAATAAACCGGCCGTGCAACTCAATCGCATGGGCTAAAATATCACGATGTCTGAGAGCGAGCAGGATGATGAAAGCAGGCTCCTCTTGTCATCGCCATCCATTTATGTGATACAAATGAGCACAGGCTGAATCCGTCGTGATTCTATGTTATTTTGACAGAATGCCGGTTGTTGTCAGAATGATGCACTGCAATGTCTCTTGGTTCTGAAGCATGCTGTCGCTGTATTAGGTTGCAGCAGGCTTCAGTTTGGGTTGTGGGACAGAGGGGCATTTTTTCCATGGTAACTGGAACCTCATTCAGACGTTTGGCCTTGAATAGATGAGAAGGACTCTTCTTTTAGACTGAATTTAAGTCGCTGATTAAAATAAAAACAGCAACACGGGCAGAAACCAATCTGTGATTACACTATCTGAGAAACACTGAATGTGGACTCACACACAGGAAAACAATGATGAGACAAAAAGGAGGATGACTGTGATAGAGGCTTAACCGAACTGTGGAAATGAAAATGTGAGGAGGGCTGTGAGGTCAGCGTACGATGAGGGCGACATGAAAAAGAAAGTGTTTCCACAACACCCCCAGACGTGGTGCAGAAGGTCAACCTCAACGTACTGTAGGTCTAAATTTAGACAACGATACGGCAGATTACACTCATACACACTGTCGCCAGTGCAAACTAAAATGTCATTGAGAGAGGTGACTAGTTTTCAGTTTTGGTGCCATGAGTCAGTCTGAGAATAAACAAAAGCCAGACGAATCCTACGCCTCACACAAGCCTTGATGTTTAAGGGTGGTACTGTCCTACTAGCATATCGCCCATCATCGGTAGGGTCCACAGTTTGAGGCCCCAAGTGAGGAGAGATGCGATGAGATCGTTAGAATACAGCAAGTTACTACAGAGGAGGCAGTGAATACAGATCAGGTCACTCATAAAAGGGTCATTTACAAAAGGTTTAGCAAATCAAACTGGAGTAAGTCAAGACGGTTGAAGATCACTATCCACTAGAATGTGTTGAGTTTGTGAGCGTGTCTGTAGGGTCTAATTAAACTACTGCACTGTGTTCACTGCAAAACAACGTGTCACTGGCGACGCATTGACTTGGGTTTGTTCTTGTTTTATAGACAACAATGTCACAGAGGAATAACACACATGTGCCAGGTGTGGGCTACGTTTGTTATTAATTGCAGGTTTTAGTCTTTTGTGTTCAAATGAGCAGATTCAGTTGGGAGTACATGTGCTGTATATTAAATAGATTTAATATTAGATAAGATTTAATAAAATATAAAGCACATATTATCCACTGTGAGCCACAGTAGCTGCTTTCCTCACGTTCGTGAATGTGCTAACTAGGAGTCTGTGAAACCTGTTTCTGAAGCGCTGCCTCCAACAGCGACTTTGAGCAGCCGTTGTTCTTTAAGGTTCCCATTTTTCACACAATGGAAACATGAGTGGAGCTGAATCAGGACTTTTATAAATAGCTCAGACTGATAACATAACAGAGCTTCTCTGCGGGGCTGCCGAAGCTCCCTGCAGCCACGCTCATGCCATACAGATGTGTAGGAAGAGACTGCTGCACCCTGGTGGAGGGAGAGCCTGTTACCACGGTATTCCCATCCAATGTGGATCTTAACGGATATTTTTGTTAAAACGTTTCGGAAAACGAGTTTAACTGGCAGTCAGCGTTGCTGGCTGCTGCTTGAAACAACTGATTATATCACCGCTGGCAGCTCACGTATCTCTATGACAGACGAAATGTGTCATTTATCGCACGGGTTGACTGACACTAATGATGCTGCTGCGGATGCTGCTTGTTGTTGTTGTGTGTTGGTGGTTGTCTTGTTTGTGTAAACCACACTGGGTAACACAGCTCGACTGAGGCATGAAGCATGAATCACGCTTCCAGCAGCCTCTCAGTCCCTTCCACCCCCCACCCCCCTCGGTTATACCAGCCCTTTGCTCTGATTAATGCATGTTTATGAGATGCTGCATTAAAGCTGTCATTGTCCAGATAACCCTGCTGTATTTGTATGCCCCCCCCAGTCTTCTTGATGACTTCTTTTCTCCCATAAGTGCTCCACTGATATGACAGGGCCAGGAGGGACAGGCTGGGGCACAGCAGGACAGAGGGATGCTGCAACAGGCAATAAAAGTGTCATTTTTCACCTCATTTATAAACAGGCCGTAACGTTGAGATGAGCCATTGCCTATTATGGGCTCAGTCCAAGCTGTGACATCAGTAAACAGAGCAGCCCAGTTCTCTGCGGAGCCAATGAGACGCGGGCTGCTGGGAGTCTGGACTAGCTCGTCCCACGGTAACCCAGGTAGACAGTGAGCGTGTTATTGTTGAGCCTGGGAACAGACTCAGGGCTAACACTTATCAAGCTGTCTTGTGAGGCACAAACTTTGCATCATGAATATTACAAAGGTTTATGGGGTTATGGGACAGCTTTATTACTTTGACACACTCCATTGCTCCGGAGGCTTTGGGGGGGGGGAGAAGCCATATGCCTGCTTCTTTTGCTTTGCAAAACAGGCTGCTGAACTTTTTAACTCATCTGCGTGACTTTAGCTTCACCTTTACTCTGCTTTGCTTGACCCATGCTGTTGCTGCAAATGGGCATCTATGTTTAGACACCGTGATTCAGCGTGATGTCTCGCATCATGACAGGACTGAGGCTGAAAGGCAGCAGGAATCTGGGAAAATGTGACTCAGATGACAATATGAGTTTCGTGGAACCTGTCTCCCTGCCTGTTTGCGACGCTCGTACGCAAGCTGATATACACCAAAGTCCACCACAGTAAAGGTGAGTGACTCGCGGCGGCTTGGCTGGCCAGTGGACAGAGATGCAGATTTTTGTCATAATGCAGGTGGCTGCCTTCAAGACGAAGGAACAACAAAGTAGGAAGAGCGGAGCACAAAGAGATGGAGAGACGCCCTCCATGTAGTCAATAATCCTCTAGTCCATATGAATGCAGCTTGTGTCCACCTTATTCTTAAAGTTCAAGCAGGCAGTGGTGATGCACTGTGAATTTATACACCCGTCATTAATCTTCTGCACGGAGGAGGAAACAACAGGCCAGTGACTGAACACTTTACGACTCGGTTAGGAAGGAATACACTGCCCTCTTGTGGACAGAGGAAGCGCTGGACCACGTTCACTGCAGCAGAGTTGTAGGTGGTGATGTGCAAGATGCTGCTTTTCCTCTGAGGAGACATCACAAAATATTCCCAGCACAATTTCAAGCTAAACAGTCAGATTATGGCTTGTGCAGATTTATCAGCAATCTTTAGCTGCTAAACTCTTTACTATTCTCCTTTAAACATCAGTGATTTATCACAACATTAATTGCAGCGCCATTAAATGAATATTAAACGGATCTGTAAGGCTCAGACTTGACATTATGGCGAACTGGCACTGACACACTTTGTCCAGCTCTCATAGTCATTGAGTGCTTCTTTGTTCCGCGTTATTCTTACATCTCTTACCCCTCATGTGTTACCCACTCTCTCCCTCTCTACATGTCCAGGAATCTCGGTGGGCTTGTAAAGGAGCTTTAATGGAAGGGGATATAAATCAGCAGGTCACAAACTCCAGTTGTGTCAGAGCTGGGGCTGGTGTGTACGCTGTGAACTGCCGCGCTGTAAAACCGGGACCTCCAAGGCTTCTCTACCCCCTGTGATTCCCATTGGCACAAGCGTGAGACCCCAAAACCTCTCAGTCTGAACCACAACACACAGACAAAGACGGTCAGGACGTTTTGAAGTCTAGACTGAAAGTGAGAAGTCTTCGAGCCACTGATGCCTGGAGGACATTAAAGTGGCCGGTTTCAGGGCTGGCAGAGGCAGCCACCTCCACAGACAAAGGTTTATGAGTTTTTACTTATTCTGTCTACATAATATTTCAATTTCCTTTAATTTCCCAGAATTTATTAAACACAGTTGGCAGAGGCAGCTGCATTTCTGAGATGTGGTTTGTAATATTCCATGGATATTTATTTAAAACTGCAAGAAGGTCATTATCTCAAACGGATCCAATAAGAGTAAATCAAATTATGGGTTTGACTTCAAGAAGGTGTTTTTTTTTTTTTTTTTAAAGTAGAAACACTGTAACAATAATATATATAAACCACACTAATACTTGACACTATGTCATGACAATTCAATACTGTGCATAAAGTTGACTACGTAGATAATTAGACTAGAGATTTACAGAGTAAACAATGCTCTTAAAATATAAATAAAAGCTAATGCACAATACATCTGTGCTTGAACTGACATTTAGAGGCAGGTAAATGGAAATAAGACTAAAATACAGTTTTTGGCCACAGGCAGAACAAGTTTATGCTCATGTCTCCTGAGAATAAAAAAAAGATATTTGGCAGGATATTAAACCTCTTTCTTTAAGAGTGAGCTATGCTGGAATTTGACTCCAGCTGTCAGTAACTTATCATATACATATACACAGCACCATGAAGAGATAAACACTAGGAATATCTGGGTCCACATGTCTGGAACAGATTCTTGATTCTCTTTGTTTAGGACACAAGAGCTGGAACTCCCATTAGATGGATGATGGAACAAGGCCGACATCAACAGGGGCTAAAAATTGAGATTCTGACTCTGATTTAATAAACAGCCCAGATGCTTCACGACATGCTGAATTACCAACATAGAACATTTAAAGAGCGTCCATGGGGTGGCACTGCAAAGTTTCCATCAGAAGGTCTGTACAGTATCACTGCTGGGTGTTAAAATGGAAGTTAGAGCAACTTTACGCTGTTAAATCAACAGGCCGAGCTTGTTGGCTGCTGAAGTGCAGGCTGCAAATGTCCTTTGGATCCCTGTTAGAATAATGGAATGATAGATTTAACAGGCCTGGTTCCCAAATTAATAATTCAGTTCCACATTGCAGAGCATATCGAATCTGTCAGATAGTTTTAACAGCTTTTTGACTCCACCTTTTCCATTTTGCTTGAGTTGAATTTGGCCCCATGTTTTCCATTCCCCAGCAGCTGTGTTTTGAGTCATTTAGAGCTCAGCTGACACCGCTGCTCCATATAATGGATTAGAGAACAATGAAATCATTTTTTGGAGAAACGCCCTTGGGAGAATGATGGACTCAGTGAATACAACAGCTGATAAAATTTGCCTTTGACTTTATACGTGTGAAAAAGTGGAGCGAGAAAAACGTCTCCATTATACAATTTAGAGTAATCAGATTCAAATAAACTATTTTTTCTGCAAACTGTCAGCACTGTGTTCTGAAAATGCCAAATGTTATAGTTGTCTGACTTCTTGCGTGTTGTGGAACAATGGCAGATGCATCCTTACACCCAACAGAAATCACTTACTTTTATAAATTTCTCTAATAACGCCAGAGCTTTACATTATGCTGTCAGCAGCCTCTGTATAAAACTTCCAGGAAGTTTTCACCCACTGAGAAATAACGGAGTCTCCGGGCTTGATCACGCTGGGTGGCAGGGCTGGCACAGCACTGGAAAGCATTACTTCTCCATAGTGTTAATGGACTTACTTAACTCCTGGGTCCTGACTTGTGTTTTCCAATGAATTAAAGTGTCAGGCACCACAAATCAGTGCCTGGGATAGGTCATGTGGGTACTGGAGGAGTGTGGGTCTGGTGGGCTCAGTGCTCTCTCTTAATGGCTTGTTCCCTGGGCACATGAAACTGGAGCCTTAAACCCAACCTGTTGTTACTGAGGCCCCATTTATACTCCCATCTACCCGTAACACACAGGATCACGCACCCGCAACCACACATGACTGCCATTACACGCTCACACACAAGCTAACGCACCGAGTCCTTCTCTCCAAAAGATAGATCTGCTCCCACAAACACACGTGCGAACCCCCTTCCAGACCAGTAACATTTACTCAACTAAATGAATTAAGTAATCGCACAATCCCGCAGCCCCGGCATTACAGAGGAATTTCCATATTACAGCATCTGATACTCCCTGTTCACAAGTCTCCTACGCCACTAATGCAACAACTCGGCCAGGCGAGCCGTAACTGGATAGCTGACGCGACTGTGCTGAAGCAGATGCAGTGAAATACAGACAATGTATGTGTGTGGAGAAACCAAGAAAAGAGAAGGTGTTGGTCATCCGCGCCGTTGTTTTAACGAGAGCTCATTAGGAGAGCAGACAACTTTCTTTTAAACAACAAGCCACTTGAGGCTGTGGCTTGCGGTGATTAAGAACAGTTAAACATGACGTAACCCAGAGGAACTAAAATGACTTCACACTGGCATTTTATTAACATTATAAGCCACACTCTGTCTTAGTGAGTGCAGTAGAACCACAAATAGCCACAGATCAACTGTTGTGTTGAGAGTCATGGGTTCAGGTACTATACACTAGTACCAGCCTTCATGCAGAGATGAGGAAGGTCAAAGGTCACTTTCTAGTACAACAAGCCACAGTTCATCACCACAAGTACTGTACAATAGGTCAACAGCTTTTCAGCTTAGGTTTTTAATAAAAATATTAGAAATACGCTTAAATGTTTAGCCTTTTAGCTGGACATTCCATATTAGCGCAAACATGGCAGCAGTGAGTAATGCTAAGTGAACTAGTTATACCCAGACACCGGTGGCGTTTGGCCACAAACATCCACATCTACGCTGAAAGATGTTCCTTATTCTTAATTGTTGCATGACTTATATTTTCTGCAATCTGACTCAGAACAACACTCAACCAATCAAAACATCCTGTGTTGAATTACAACCAATGAGCTGCATTCCCATTACCCTCGCTCCCATAATTCTCTGCCTGCACGCCTCCTGCCCCATGTGGCAGGATAATTAACCAGTTGCTGGGCCCAGCAAGGACAGAGGGCCACACACAGCTGCCCAGCCTGCTGCTTGGCGATAGCTACCATCACACTGAGACGAGCTGACAGGAAGGTTGAGTCAGAGTCGAATCTGGCTCCTGCTAAACTGTCAAAGCGATGCTGTTGGAAAACAAAATCATTTAACTCAGTAAAAAAAAAACACCTTTGTTAAAACCCAAACTGTAGAAACAGCCATTCTTAAAATCCTGTGACTAAATGTTACTCACCTTCAAGTGAATTTGACCTGAAACACAAATAATACATTTGATTTAAATAAAAATGAAGAAGCACCTGCCACACTCAGAGTATCGATGAATGTTTAACTTATTACACAGCTGTTGCTAATTTCATTTCATTACTTACTTACTAAAATGTAGTTTTTTTTTCATTTAGTAGCTACTCATTAAAATGTACTAACAACATGAATGTCACCTCGACATAGTGTGCAAACAAGTAGGCACAATTGCACAAACCTACATGTTGTAGCGTCTATTTGTACTTGCGTTAACGTTCACCGCTGCAGTGGCTCTTTAATTCCACTAGGAGTCAGTTTTCATTATCAAATTTACAACTGCTATGTGTAGAAGGGAGAAAAAGCCTAATGCCGATGTCCCGGTTTGGATGGATTCTACCACATAATGGTTATATATAATTATTATAATTATGCCAGTGATGACAGTCATGATGATGAGAACATATAATTATAAGTAATAAAGCGGCTCTTGTAGATTAAATGTTTTCCATTAACTTCAACTTTTCCCCTGTGTTTAATCATTGCGTTTAAAGAACTGCACAGAATTAATGCACTCAGCTCTGACGTAGGTTGTGACTATGACTCCGCTCCGAGTAGGAAGCCATATATATATATAAAATGTGTTATTAATAGTAACAGGATCTCAGTTTAATGCCTCTTTATATTGATACTCTGCTAAATTTCAGAAGTAAATGTCAAAAAAAAAAATTTAAACTGAAAAGGTTAATGATTTATTTAAAATGACAAATAATGATGATAAAAATTTATCAACAACTATTTTTGATTAGCACACTGCAGCAAAAATTATTATTTTGTTTACATATAGTTGCACCTTCTTAATACTGAGGCGTATTTTGGCTTAGAACAGTAAAGTCCTGAGTTATATTTTTGTTGGTAAGAAAAAAAATATTAGGATGTTGCCTTATTTTAAAATTTTTCTAATATTTAAACGTATGAAATGTATTTATTGGGTAATAATCAGAAAATGAATAGCTGCAGCTGTGCAGTACTTTTAAATAAATAAAATGAGGATTAAAAAGTAAGTTTTACTTGACATTAATGCTTAACTGTTACTAACTTTTTCAGTAGGTTATTTACCTGTGCATGTGTACACACACAGATGCAGAGATTATTTCCATCTACTGGAGTGAAAGAACCCATATAACCATGCGCGCACACACGCACGCACACAAAAGTACTTGGATTATTTTTGCAAGCGGTGAGCTTATTATTTTGTTTTATGGGGCTGGGAGGAGGGGGAGGTTGTTTTGTGCTGCTGCGTGTGATACCGCGGCTCTGTTTGTGAGCTTGTGAGAAAGGAAGCACCAGCAAGATCAATACATCCTCTACGCAGATTTCCAGCAGAGTGTGACGTGTGTGTGCGGAAATGAGCTGAGCCGAGGATACTTTGCTTGTTATGGATTTGACATGAACTTGGCCCCCGGCCTCTCAGAATGTGATGAATGTATTATTTAATCTTCCTGTCTTTGTTAACCTTCTTTTGGCCAAAGCCTCTGTGATTCTCTCGGTGAAAGAAACAACATCTCAAGTTTGGCCTCTGGATTTTGATGAAGTATAATAATGGCTGTAATAATAGTGTCTCACTACAAGGACCTTTACCACCACAGACACATTAATGGGAGCTGTGCTGTATTTTAAGCATGTGAGTCAACTGCAACAGTATAAATTAACACTCAAGGCGAGATATGAGTATAGGCAGCACTTTAACAGCTGCACTGATTGGCCTCGACAACTTATCAGTGTCAGGCTTCGATGTCTTTATAAGAACTAGTCGCGAATATTGCAACATCGTTTTAGATTGAGGGCATTTAGCAAAGTGAGATCATCTTAGTTAAAGGTTTAATGCAAGGTTTAAGACAAGGGCTACAAAACCCAGAAAATTACACATTTTAGTAGTGTATAATAATTCAAACATGAAAGGAAAGTTAAACAGCTATAAGTAAAATGGCTAATTAACGTCAGCAGCGTCAAACAATGACAGGGCAATATTCACTGGAAGCTGAACACGTCAGAGTTTTGGACAGGAATCCCACACAAAGACAAAGAGACAAATTTAGGGCTGGGGTTTGTTGTCTGAGTGGAAATGATATTAGTCACATGTGGGTCAGATATATTACAGTAAACACAGACAAACAATGACCAAGAAAAGAACCTACAGTATGTCGAATGCCAGAGAATCCAAGTGCCTGATAAATAAATGAAATTAAATGTTCAGATAATGTTTAATATTTGTGGGACCACAACAGCAATACACACAACATAATGCAGCTCAATGAACGTCCTGCTGCTCTATGGCTTTGTAAACCATCTTAAATGTGGAGGCACTTAGCAAATAAATCTCAGGTCTATTGGCTTACAGTATATGTACATAGTGTACATTCTGCGACAAAGCGCTGCCATTTTAACTAGCAAATGTTAGCCAGCCATTAAGAAGCAAACTATTTGTTCCCTTCGCTCATCTGATACACACATCAAGAGTTCAGAGTGTGATCGCAGGGTCTGTTTGCATCACTTATCCTCAATGCTTCAAAACACAAATATTAGATACAGTAGGACGCCCAATGTGAAGTGCAATGGAGCCTCACAGCAGCTCCGTTACAGCCACCGTGACCTGAAAGCCAGTGAACCAGCTCTGCCACCGACCAAATGAGCCAAGATCCTTTCAGAGCGGAGAACACATGAGCGACAAGGAATATTTAGTTTGGAAATGCAACAAGGTAAAGTGGAAATGTTCTGTAAACGCTTACAGCGCGAGGCTAAAAATACTGCACAGAGATTCGGGCTATTAATGACAGCCTCCATTGCAACTCTTGTTGTCTCAAACGTGGCGGCTGACCTGCTGTCAGCTGTGGTGGCCAATCAAACAAATATAGAGTGCTGGATTATGAACCGTAAGTGTTGCCAGTAGGAACTGAGTGGGCAGCGTGTTGTCTGCTGCCCTCTTCTTATTCTCTGGTTGTTTCAAGGCCTCTGTGTCTCTCAGTACTTAGATTCCATCACATGATAAATCTCACAAAAATACCAAACCCTCACCACTGGAGTGACCCAAAGGTCTGAGGACGTCACATCAAGCAGCCCAGTGGAAGCTCCCCCACCAAACACACACTTTTTACTTTGCAGCGCCAAACCACAAGGAAAAACAAAAAGGAGTTATAAAATTTGAAATCATAAAACTTGTTTTTTCAATGCTATTTAAAGATAGGCTTAGGCCTTAGATGAGAGTAAGGATTGGGGTTAAGGTTAAGCTACATGCTAATTGAAAATTATAACAAAATCCAGCCGTACACGGCCTGAAGGGATCAAGCTCCTAAATCTGGAAGCCCGCCTCCACAATTAGCTGGACACAAGCTACCACAAACCAAGTCAAGGCACTAAGAGGTTTCTGGATGTTTTACTGTGTGCCGTCCTCCTCAGTCACAGCACAGACCTTCAACAAACCCGTAGCAGAACATACTGTACTGTATTGATAACTAGATATTCTCATATTATGATCACAGTTTGCCCTCATCAAAAAGCATTTCTCTGACCAAATGAGCATTATTTACTGGCCAGGATCTGTTCTGCACATTTCTGTCAAGGCATTAAATTTCAGCACATGGATCATTTTTTCTGTTTCTTTTTGGCCCAAATGATCCATTATATGACAGTGAATCAGGAGCCTGGAGTTGAGTGGTCTCCAATGCCTCTTCACATGCATACCTCACCCCCCCACCCCCCTTGCACAGGATACAGGAGATTTGGACGTGCAGAGCTGTGCTCGGCCCCTGATGTCAGGGATGACTCAATCCAGGGGCTAGTAACTCTGAAACACATCTTAGAAATCCTGAATGGAGGCAAAAATGGGAGGAAGGAAGGAGGAATTTGTTTCCATGGATATACATGTTTTCTGTATTAGATACAAATATTCTCATGCACATGTCAGTCATGAAGTAGATTACAAGAGCAGGCTGTTCTATAGAGGAAGAAAAAATGTAAACATTTCCGACAGCGCTGTCTTTATTTAAGAGAAGTGTCAACTTTCTTTTGCATCAGCCTCTAAAACCCACTTGAGTTAAACACACTGATGTGTTTTCGTTTACCCTTTGTGAGGCTGGCCCTCACTACGAGGCTCCCGGGGGAGGATGAGATTAGCTAGAATGTGATGAGATGGTGACAAATATCCAACACTCCGCTGTATCAACAATCCTGAATGCAACCGCAACGGAGGGGAGCGACGCTCTGATTGGACCAGGAAACAAAACAAAACAAAAAAAGAGACGCAGCCAGGAAGCAAGGTATCCATTTCGTGCCCCACTCTGTTTGCCTGCCACCTGTTAGACATGATCATTACCGCGAAGCAAGGGCGTAGGGGGCTAAGCCGGCCACATTTATATCAACAAGCTGGGATAAAACTGTCTAATTATCCCCCACGGCCCCTGGCCTGGCCCCCCACTCTCCTCCCTGAGCTGGTCCCATTTGCCAGCTTGGCCTCCAGCCAAACACTGTCGGCTGCTATGTGAAAGCACATCCTAATGACAGCGCTCTTTCAATCTCCGCTCATTGGAATCGTTGTTACTAGCTTATACACTTTATATGGCACCAGTTCAACTAAATAGTTAGAAGGTCAAGGACAGGTTTAATAGAATAAGTCTGTGAATTTAGTGCTGTACCTGGTCTGAATAAATTACTGTCATGTGAAAGTGTTGAGGTTCATGATGACGACTGTGCTGTGTTTTGAAAGAAAATACAGGTCTAGTGCTTGAAAACTGTACTGAACTAGGACGGTGGTCTTGAACACAGCAGCAGAAAGTTCTCGTTCAGTCCTCAATAGGCTGGAAATAACTTTACAGTAAATATGACATTCAAACATAATTCAAGCAAATTTGTGCAACACTTAAGTCAGGCCGGGTTAAGCTTTGATGATCACCAGTGATTGAGAACAAATGTAGACTAAATGTAAGCAATTTGCACCTGTGCCAAGCTGACCATTATCATAACAGTTTTGATGGCTACAGGGGGAATGTGGTGGGTGGGAGCAGGGCATCCATATCCTCAGGGGAGGCAGCATTAAGGTCTTAATTAGGGCGCAAGGGGAACGATTCAAAGTACTCCAAGATGACGAGGGACGCAGCAATGGGAAACCGGAGCCGATCATCTTTCCTAGTTCAAGGCTAATTGCTGAAAGGGATCTGACATGGATGTGCAGGGAAACACGGACGGTATGTAATAAGATGACGTGAGGTCATCTCTAAAAGCTGTTGAACTAATTCTGTGTCTTTGGTAGCTTGTAGCTCTGTCTTATTAAGCCATCACACACATAAGAACATGCATTTCAGCAGCATTAGAATTTATTCAAGATAATCCAAGAGGTGTAGAAGCTTCCTCTTCAGGTACACTATCGACAGGCTTTACAAGAGATTTCTATTACGAGGGTGGGTGACAAGAACACTCATCAAAAGCTGTCACAGTGTCCTGTTTACATCTAGTAATGTATTTGTCCTCAAGCACTCTGATAAAGTGGCAGCTGTGCTAGATAAGATTACTCGCCCTGGGCTCAAACTGGAAGCTTTCCTAAAGTCCTTGACCTCAGTTTTTACACTGAATTTACAGTCCGGTCACCGAACAGAAAAGTAACAGTGACTCCTGCATGACTACAACACGGTTGAGCTGCCGACACATTTGTTTTTTTTCTCGTGTTGTAGAAATAAAAATGTCCCGTGAATGTGTTACGTCAAATATAATGAACTCATTCTGTCAAACTATACCACATACAAACGTACAGATTTGTGCTGAATCTGTGGCTGATGCATCATATCCTCAGCATGTTTTTACTAATTTGTGGTAGAACTGGTGGAACACATAGGAAATAAATAATCAAATCTAAGAGTGAAAGATAAAATTATATATCCCCCCCAGACTGTGAGTCAGTGGAGAGAAAGATTCATTCCCACAAAGACACAAACGCTACATTATGATTTCTGGGTTATAAAGTCTTTGGACCATTTTTCTCTGTTATTGTAGCTTTTATATGTGTTAACGTGCATATTGAAAATATTAGGGGTGGAAACTCTGACCACAGTAGCTCAGGGTTGTTTGCATAAAACAGTTTAACCACAACACACAGAGTTGTGGTATAAATTCTTCCAGGGTTGTGTTTTTATGTGTAGGTACAAATAAGAGCAAGTGAAAAAATTAATCACATACAAAAGCACATTAGGTTTCGGTTTGAGCCAATGGTTGAATGGAGGAGATGAAAGACGGCTACGGGCAGGATAACAGAATGCAACACTTTCGAGCCCAGCTGAAACCAAAGTGGTGAAGACAGAACGACTGCAGGGTTAACGTATGTACTGAGCTGACTCCAGGCTTCTCCTTGAACTACTCACTCACTGCCTTTGCAGATACGTTCACATTTCATTACAGATGTGAGCCTTTCCAGGCCAAATAGGAGGCCTGACATGGGTTAGACTGGATTATATTCTTTACTGCACAATCTTTTTGGGAAGTAGACCAATACAAGGCAGTTTGTTCTTGTAGAATTTGCCCAGTACTATTATCCTATACTGTACATTATCAGGCTCTGCTGAACTCTTTCCTCCACTACACTTTCCTGTCTTATCTTATCTTTCTTTGTCCACAACAACATAACTAATCATAATTGTAACATTGCATGAATTCTTTTCGGTGACATCATTTCAGACGTTTCTTTTGGATACAATCCTTTCAGGCCACATTTGTATTAGGTAAAGTGCTCTGCTGTTGTAAAGATCATCAGAAATGATCCCTTTGGCACTGTCCAAACTTTATAGAGTAGTATAAGGCAGGTTTGGCCTAATAAAAATACAGGTGCTTTTTGCCTGCTTTAAAGGTTTTTGCAGACTTTTGTTCAATTACAGCTAAACTGTGATACATCATTTCTTTATTCTTTTGACTGGTTTGACTGAGGAGAAGACAGTGTTCGACAGGCTGCCAGGTCTCTTCCTTGCTGTTTGTGAATGATTTGCCATTAAAACGCTAGCTTGTACATCTCTCTGGTGAAAGCCGCTTTGAAGCAGCTGAAAGCACACAGGGATAAAAACTCTATACAATTTCCACATGAAATAGGAAGACAGGAGTCCACAGGGAGACACTAAATTGAAAGTAAGGCTGTGCCTGATGGACCACAGGATATGCCTGCAAAATTTAGACATATCAAAATGGCGAAAAGGTCTGTTAGTGCCCATTCATATAAAGTGAATGGCTTGTAATGTTCTCGGGCCCTTAGAGGATACTAGCAAGGTTGAGGAAAGACTACAGGAAGAACAGAATGGTTTTGACATAACTTTATTTTAGTGCGCTACAGGTTTTCTCTCCTCCCTGCAGTTTAATGTTGTATTCCACTGGGTCCCGGAAGGAAGCAGCCCAGTAAATCCCTACTGCTCGACTTAAAAAGGAAACCGTATCTGAAGATAGGTGAAAAAGTGAAAGATAAATACGTCCAGGCCTCGCGCTTGTTGCTTTTCTCTCCAGAGGGCCATCCCCCGGCAACACAATATAATGGTACAGGCGTTTGGTTTAAATTTAGCTAGAAAGGAAGCCGTAATGATGAAATAACACTTGCTCACTTTTGAAATTGTAACTCATTTTGATGAATAACTTGCATTACATGTTATAGAGCACTGGCTGCTTTTTAGATAACTGTCAAGTGAAGGTCATATCTGGGTTTTCAAGTCAATCTGCAGCAATTAGTTGGTGGAAAGCAGGTAAGAACATTTGAAGGCACACAGGAGATACTCTGGGGGGTTGAGGGGTGGTAGGTGAATTAGGAAGCCTTCACTATCTGGGCATAATGAACAGAGCCGATGTGCACCCCTGTAAGGTTGAACATTTTACCTTTTATGTGAAGGAAGGAGGTTGGGGCTGGAGGATAAACAATGAGAAGTTCTGCAACCACCTCAGCTGCTCACAGTGAGCTTCAAAGGGTTTTCCATATGTTTTCAAGATCTGAACCAAACTCCAGCATTAGCATTTAGTTTTTCACAGTTTGTTTCTTAAAACTTTAAACTGCCTACGTTTAGTGAGGTTACTGCACATGGACATTCGGAACAACAGAAATAACAAAATGCACGTCAATAGACGATACAGGCTGTGCTTTCAGGGCTCAGTGGCCTTAGAGTTTCTTAGACTGTCCCGCATTTCCTTTTACTGACTGATGAGGAATCAGGGCGTGTTGGTTGAACGTATAAGGCATCCACCATCTGCTCTGCTCCAAGTGCTTGAAAGATCTGTACATGGTATCCAAAACATAACGGAGTAGTTTATGGCTCCTCCATCTACTACAACCTGACTGACAGTGAAACAAATTGATACAGACAAGAGATAATCGGGATCTTTTTCTTGACATTTAAGTTAATAATTCCAGTTACTAATAACCACTGAAACACTGCAAATTCAATAATTCTAATTCGTAAATTGTGAAATCAACAGCCACTAATATATGAAGACATTGCTGCACAGCAGACCTGTGCACAGACCCATTAATAGAATAGTTTCATTGTCATTTAAGCCGAGTTCATTATTCCTTACTTAAAGGTAATCAGTGAGGCTCCCTCCTCCATGAACTGAACAACACAATATTTACATATCTGCTTTAATCATTGCGGTTCATTTAATTTTACCCTATTAAAATAAACATGCTGGAGTATTACCAGCTGGCTAATAGAACGGGGAATTAAAAAAAACTGCTGTATAAACTCAGAAATACTCAATTGCTTAGGTATGAGGAATTTCTGTACAGAGTCCAGTATTTAGCAGTCATACATCTTCAAGAGGTTGTAATATTTCATGGATTTTGCAGCGGTGAACAGACTGTGTTCAAGCCTCGCAAAAAAGAACAGATCCTCAAATCTTACAAAAGATCAAAATAACATTTTGACAATCTATATTTAACGTGCTGAAGGATTGACATGATCTCTGAACAAGATGTTAACCAAATGTGCAGAAAAGCATAAAAAGCACCATGAAACCCAAGTGTTTCAGTGTCCAAACACACCACGACCGCGGACCATCTGTTTTTCCCTTGTTACAGTGGTAAGCCAATGCAGAGGTCCAGAGTGATGCGTAACCCCAATAAATATCACAAATTTGCAGAGACATCCACCAAATTTATCCACTGGTGAATTATCTGGGAATAATACTGCAAGATGATAACCGGGAAGAGGAATCATCTGAAGGACATTGGTAAACATGTGTGTAAATCACACTGACCCAAAGCGATGGTAGGTAAAAATCTCTCTTCTCCACAAAATCATCTTGTGGTTAGATGACTACAGGGCTGACAGCAAAGATGATAGTTAAAGCTATTCCCAGACTGTTGATGGTTTGGTCTCTATAATATATAACAGCTTGTCCTTTCAGTGACCTTGTAAGTAATTATGCATTTTTTTAAACAAGCAAACCATTTGTTTACATGAAAGTACAGTAGGCGCAACAGCTGTTCTGTGTCAGTGTTGCGGTAGAGTGCAGATGAATTGTAGGTCAAAGCGAGTAGCTTTTCCTTCTGCACAGATAAGTGGACAGAGTAATATCAGAAAATCCACGGAGATGCGTTTATAGTTTAACAGTCTAGAGCAGCAGAAGAGATGAACGGTATGTAACTACAGGTCCACCTTCTGGGTTACTTCTGAAACAAGTGATGTTTGTTTGATTTCAAAGAATTCAAATTTTTCAAATAATTATTTTTTATATCTTCACACTGATTTCAAGGAGGAATGATGAAATATTTTATGTGATGTTTTTTTTCTATGAGAGATTATGAACAATGCCAGTGAGGGCCGAATCCAAGTCATTTCAGCCAGCTACTCCTTCGGCAGCAGACAGTAACACTGCTGTAAACACCCATGCACATGAAAAGCTTCATGACCGTATATCAACATCCATCTAATCCATATGCAGTGACAATTTTATTGTGCTCATAAAATGCTTGCAACTGCCCTTAAGCACATTGTATTTTCAGCAGGCGTTTTTAAAAAGGTTTAAATTACACTCAAACAGCATCAAGATGAATGGATTGGCAGCACT
Organism: Macropodus opercularis; assembly: GCA_030770545.1. Classification (NCBI taxonomy): domain Eukaryota; kingdom Metazoa; phylum Chordata; class Actinopteri; order Anabantiformes; family Osphronemidae; genus Macropodus; species Macropodus opercularis. The sequence continues at coordinate 3,944,307 of CM061112.1, forward strand.
AATGTGAGAGCATTTTTTCTTTTCAAGACAGGGAATTTTCCTCCCTGCAGCCATGCCAAGAGAGCAGGAGGAGAAAATCAACTCCATTCAACTATTTGTCAACTCCCTTTAGAAACATTTAATAGTAATAAAATTTATGGCTCCAGTTTCCAAAGGATACTGCCAGTGAAGTTCATCTCTACAAAAGTGCTTGTAAATGCTACTATTGTTTCAGATTTTGATTTATGATTCGACCTTTTGCTGAGGTTTCAGAAAATGAATACCGAAGGCTGTCGGCAGAGCATGGATATAATGAATGCACGCATTTGTGTCCTCTATTAATTACCTCTATATGCTTGTCCTCCTGTCTATTCGGTCAATCCTATATTGTTGATATGGAATAGAGGTTGTGGAAGATCCCTGTCTGATGGATGAGCAATGACCGCAACAGACATCTTTAAGGAATCCACTGAAGCAGGGCTCCCAAAATTGAACTACCATATGGCAACAAAGCTTAAATGTTACCTTGAGACAAGTTACAGCATAAACTCATATGTCATGTCTGTCAGCCACACTGAATTACTATTAAAACTTTGATAATATGTTCACGTATTGGGTTAATATAAGAAGATTAAACAGAGTCATCATTTTGGGATTTAAGGACAAAGCCAAAACATTTCAGTCAGGGTGTGTGTGATTTCCTCTGTCTCTCCATTTCAATTACGTCTGGGCCATTTTCTACTTTATTCCATTACTGTATCATTCACAAGCTATTATAAAACATGTTAGTCACACTATGGATGGCAGTTCAAAGTGTGAACCTTTTCTTGGACAGGGTAGACTTGCCTATAATAAGGCCATTAAAACAAGTCGCAATGGATTGTGAATTTGACTGCATGTAGGGGAAAGAGGATCGTGGTCAGAGTGAGTTATGGACCAGTGAGGAGCCGTAAAAGCCAACGATGAATTAGTGTGTATTTATCTTTTTTCTTTTTCCTTTTTCATCCCGACACGAGGAAGGAAATGCTCTTTGTTTTCTTTAGGATGTGCAATTTTCCTCTCTTCATCCTTTTCGAATCCTCCTGCCGAATCCTCAAACCATCAAGTCTAGGATTTAAAGGCCTTTTGGCGGCAGTTATGACTCCCTGCAGAAGCCTCCTCATGATGCCGAGCGGCGACTCTGTAAGGTCAGGGAGGAAAACCAATTTGCTGGGGAAAAAAAAAGAGGATATCCAAAAACTTCAGCAAAACTTCCGCAATTTGGTTTCATATGGAGCATCAATCAAGCCTCCTGCACTCTTTGTTGTAATTACTGGGAAATGTTATAAATTTTGAGCAGATTCTGGGTCCAGCCCTGGGAGCACAGAGGGATAAACGCTGCTTTCGCAACAGGAGAGAGTGAGTCACTCGATAAGATGAATTCCTTGTCCACATTTACAAGTGATAAAGCACTAAGGTTGCTTTGGGATACTGCTCTTAATTCGCGCTTAGTTAGACTGTGTGTAAAACATATTTCAGGAGCGTTTGCTTGCACTAGTGGCAAAGACTTTGTGCTTGTGTCAATCATTGTGTTTACTTTGTTTGCTTTAATATGATGGTGAAGACGTTAAGAAGAAAAGTCACATGCTACTTCTGCTGACTGGAGAAAGGACAAATAGAGCGGCAACATCCTCCACACCCTTAAAATGCACATGTGTGCACATGTGTAGATTACATTATGCTCTGGGTCCTTCCACAAAAAACCTGTGTAATTTATGGGGAAATAAATCTATCCCCTTCCTGACAATTAAACCCCAACTCTAAAGGGTGGCACAAAAGAAAAGCTCTCATTAAAAAAAAGAAAGGAGAAATACAGTGAGCCTTGGCTCGCTCCTAAATCACTCACCACTGGCCTCTCTGACTTTTTTAACTACATTGAACACTGAACGAGCACAACTCTGCACAGGACAACTATGCATCAGCATCAACATTAAAGCATGCATCTGTCATATCCCTAGCGAATGAGAGGGGTTACTTGTGAGCCAAGTACAGATGCTGATGGCGCTCAGCTGACAGATGGCTGAAGTGATGATGGAGCCGTGGAAGCCATATGCAAAGCAGAACATCATGGCTCCGTACAGTGACCGCTACATAACGCTACAAATGTGCAAGCATTCACACACACACACACACACACACACACAAATATAAATTATACTACTACTCACCACTGTTTAAATATACAGTATAACAATGAATAATTAAATTATTTGATTAAAAATTATTTGCAATTGTGGCCCACACTCACAGTAAATACACCTTCACAACCTGATGTAAGTCCAGATGTGAGCATGTTCCACTGAATGACGACTCACTGATTAACCCTCTATAAGTGGAACAGATAATGAAAACACTAGGTGTGTTATGTTCTGTCTTGCTGCTTTCAAAATTACCTCCGGTTGTTTGGTTTTGGACGACCATCATTTGCTGGTACAATCAGTTTAGGGCTGAAGTGTTGACTAATCAAACAGTCAGAAGGTTATATGTTCAAACCTAGTCTGGTATCCATCCCAATAATCTGGACTGTTTCATCCAGCTGTAAGCAGTTAACCAGTTTATGTTTTATGCTTCTTTCTGTGGTCTTAGAGGCCTTTAGGTTAAGCGGCAGAAGGTGTGATCGTCTGTAGGCCAAAAGTGAAAATTCAGCTGCTTGTTGAGACGCAGCAGTGTGAATTACAAGGCAAGAGGCTCATTTTCTATTCCCACACAACACGCGCTCTAAGGAGGAAAGTCGCAACAATTAGCAGTTTAGAAAATCCTAACAGTCTGCATTTCCTCAAATTAAGTCATTACATTCAATAGAGTCGCTGAGGTCACACCTGACAGGAAAGCCTCAGGCGACTGACTCAACAAAAACACAAAAGACCTGCGGCTGTGCTCCCGTGTGTTGTATTTCTAAACCTTTTAATTCATCAGTTTGATGCTTCTTTTGTACATTTTCAAACTTGAAAGTGACATTGTTACCACTTTGAAGTGATACGTTGCATCATGTCCTGAAAATATAACCTAAGATGTTGGCTTTCATCAACTTGCTTAAACTTCCTAAGAGTCAACAAAAATGGATGTGAGACAACAATCAGTGTTTTCTCAGATGTGGCATCTGTGCAGGATAAAAATCACGCCGTTTTCTGAAATACAGTCCTACAACTGAAATGTAGATACAAAACAAACTCATTCTGACACTTCTACTAGCTTGTCAGTGGAAAGAAATTATTATTAGGCGGCTGACAGCAACGCACATTTGTAAGGATTCTCTTGGCAAAGCCAGCAAAGTGTTGCTCCTGCCCAGCAGAGGGTCATTTACTTAATGGTGAATGAATCTCTAATCCTGTGTAAACTTCACATCCATGTAGCGAGAGCTCCTGCAGACAGAGAGGTTTTTGCTGCCTAAGCTTTCAGCCAAAAAGTCTGAGCTGTTCCTCAAGCTGGAGACAAGGTCAAGGAAATAATGTTTGATCTGTTATGGCACTCTTATAATTATTTGGACCCTGGAGGAGGACCTTTTCTTTGGCTCGACTACTGCCATCTAATATTTCACTTAAAGATGTGAAAGCCATATCACTATTTGTGGTGAAAGTACTGAAAAGCTGCTGGAAATTCCTAAATCATGTTGCAAATGTATTCCCCTCACCGTAAGATTATCAATTACTACTAATCTTTTCAAAAGTCTACACACAGTTATCGGTATCACACAGTGAGGCTAATAGCTTCACTTATGCCTTTCAGCTCTTCACATTCTGCTTGTAAAAAAGGTATGAAAATAATCAATACTCTCTATCAACAAACACAGACTTCACCTGAGATTAGGTGGTCGGTATTTCTCTGGCCACATTATTATCATAGCTCACCAGAAAATGCATTAGCTGGACAAATAGTTTATGGTAATGTTTGAAATCTTTTATAGTGTTGGATCATAGAAACAGATTAATCCTGGTCCTTGACCTTAGCATGAGTGTATAGGAAATTTAAAAAGATGTATACAATACACATATTTATATACATTTATAAAAGCAGGGATATTGTGCAAGTTATAGGTCATCTGGCTTTCAATTCAGTGAGTTCACGTATTGAGTAAGTGATGACTTACACAAGAGCTGAGCAGCTCCATATGATGTTCAGTTGGAGGAGGTGATACACGTGTCCGTTTGAATCGGAGGAAGTGGAGGAGGCCTGGGAGTGGGTATTCAGCTCTGAGGTGGGCGACTTCTCCGTGCTGCAATCATTGAGCTTTAATTGTTGCGAATGCAGCTGGCGGTGAGTTATTGCCTGTACAGATGGCAGAATAACAGCACGACAGATTTACAGGGAGCAGGAGAAGATGGTCAAACAAAAAAAAAATCACCTGCAGGGACCGTCTGACAATGTCTTTGAATGCTTCCCGTCTCCCTGACTGACTGCCATGTTTTCACATTGCTGCATTCACACTCCCCCTTTACTGCACAATTCAGGCTGTAGTAGTTTGTAGGCGTTACCAATCCATAAAAGTTATTTGGACACGTGTAGGTGTTTACATGCGAGACAGCCGAAATTAAAAAAAAAGGTTCTACCAGTCACATCAGTTCACTAGCGAAGCTCACAGACAGAAAAAGTGAACACCGTAACTCCGTAATACGCTATCACTCATCACGCGTTGCTCACCATTTTCTCTTTTTCTGCGTTTCTCCTTTTCTCTTTCCCTCCCTGGCTCCTTTGAATGCCGTGCATTCCTCTTTGTTTGCTCATACTGAGCCCTCCCTGTGGATCCCGGCCTGACTTTCCCAAAGCCGATATTAATATCACAGGCCATTGTAATGGAGTTATTTTCATGGAAGCCCCGGAGGAAGTCACGTGGCTATGATTAGTCCCCTGGGGGCCCGGAGTCTCCATTAAGCTCGTTGTTTTAACTCACATAACCATCAATGAAGTGGAAAAGCTGAGGAAGTAGCAATCACTCTGGGCCGGCTGGGGTGTTTTCTGAGCACCTATTTTGTTAATGGGGCCAGAATATTTTCCCTCTCTCTTTTTTCGGGGGGAATTATTCTTAAACTGTGGCTTGCAGAAAGAGGCTACACATGTGTGCGTTTACACTGACCCACCACCATTAAGATTGATAGCGATGGGATCTGGTGGTTAGCACACTGTTTAAGCACGGAGGAAAAAAAAGTGGGGGGAAAAAACAACATAAGGAAAAGCACAAGAACTCACACACACTCACCAACTACACGCAAGGGTGAGCTCCAATGCATCTGCCATCAGGAAAGACAACTCGAGTTCAGATGGGAAAAAAGCACCCTGGAATACATTTACTCTGTCAGGTTACTACTTAAACACACATGACTGGGGAAAGCAGACACTGCCACATACACGCTTCCTCTCATAATTCTGTTCACCTCTCTTCTTGACCTAAAAGCCACTGGGCCACTTTACCACTGGGTCACTTCCAAGGAAACAGGAAGAACCGTGCCAGAGAGGCAGTTGACAGTTTTCAGATGGACTATTGGCTGCGTGTATCCATGTTCAGAGGCTTAGTCTGAGGAAGTGACAACTGTTCCTACGCTGCAAAATGTAATTTCGCAGACATGAGGCCCATAATTGTCAAACCAAATATTCTTGCCGTCCGCTAATAATGGCAGGGAAGAAAGAAAATAACAAGAACTGACCTTAAGCAATAAAAGAGGAATCTGCCTTTTTACTGACACCATCATTCCCTCTTCTTGTCACTGAAAATGTATCATAGCGCTATCAATGAAAATATCAGACTTTGACATAAATGGATGACATTTTCAGCTCGGGGGTTTTCAGCATGGTCTCCTACTTAAGCTGATAATCTATAATGAATTAAAACACTGCAAATGATTTTATGTTGGTAAATATTTTATATTACAAACCACAAAAACAATGTGATTAAACAATGAGTACCACACTTCATACAGTAGCTGCTCAACCTGCTGTCTTCACAAGCCCTCCCTAAATCACACTACCACTGCATACGTACATTGATCACAATAGAAATTTATTATAAAACTTTGTTGCCGTATAAATCTTTTGATTTCGTAGATTTTTTGTCTCTCTGTTAAATAACATCTGCACATCCTCTAAAGTAATGTAAGAAGGTTCCTGTCACTTTCCCTTATTAATGTCACTTCCGTGTTGGGCACTGCGCAACATAAACACCCACACACATGTTAATAATGCAAACGCAGCAAGACTCTATCTGGGCCCCATTTGACCCTTGTATGTTAAACTGACACACATAAAATAGAGCATGTAGCCCTGTTTCCAAACTGCTTGGTCCTGACTGGCCCAGCTGGGGCAAATGGAAGATCCACATGGAGCTTGTGACACCGAGGCCCTCAGCTTTTCCCCAGTCACCAAGACTAGAGGAGGCCGACCGGCCCCTTTGCACATTAACTGGAACAGGTGCAGTGAGCGGGGGCTTGTTTTTCTTCATTGGCTCCTCAGGAAATCATAAAGCAAATATATTGCTGGAGGACCGTTTTTGGGGTGCCCTGTGAGCAAACTGAGAGGGGAAATGGATCAACGAGCAGCCACCGGGGACAGTAAATCAACAGGCTAAAAGGAGAGCTGAATGTACTGTGGAGGCCCCGGGAGCCCAGCCCAAGGCCAGGGCCTCTGTCAGTCAGAGCCTGGTGTTAATGTCAAAGCCAGCTGGACCTGGCAGCACACGCCTATAAGGAAATGATTGAGCTGTCTGTGTCAATCGCCAGTGTGCCACTAGAGGCCATCATGTCACAGGCAGCGTTTTGGGGAACTTCAAAGTATTATTCTAACTTCTTTTTTTAAATAGAAGTTTCTCTTCTCCTTCATATCTTTCTGATATGGAGGTAGTTGAGACCAAGTTGTGCAAGATAAGATTTATGCATTTCTGTGTCAACAGCATTTTCAGAAGGGCAACGGTGCAGTTGAAAATATAATACACCGTTACATTTCCACACACTCTTTGGAGTAATGGGTCATCACTAATCAATTTGTCCTGCCGATTTAAGCTCCACTGAGGTCCCCCTGTCCCTCTGTCAAATGCCTCAGTGCACACAAATTTCTCTCCTGCTAGAAAACACTTTCCCTCTGCTACTGCACCACATTCAATCATCATCAATCAGGAACATATGGTATTTCTTGCCTGGCTGCCCCCTGCTGCCCCCCACCTCGACCACTGCTGCACCCACTGTATTCAGTGCCACACACACACACACACACACACACACACACACAGAGCATTTTTCCCCATGCACAGTTTACAAATTAGAGCAGCTGAGGTTTACAGCTACTTCAGGCAGGTTATGTTGTGAAAGGGGTATTATTATGAGCTGGAGACACGAGCTGGTCCAGCCCAATTTTTCTGATTGAGTATTTCAACACATCATATAGGGAAACAGCTGTACTACAAATTAGTATGTTTTCTGTGACATTGACAAATGTGCTGTGTGGACTCTGTCGAAGCCTGACAGTTTCCAAAGCCTTCTGTTCTTACCCACCTTCCCAGCACAGACACCTTAACCACCAAACACACATTTACACATCTTGAACCCTTACACTTGCCAGAAGAGGCAGGGTAATAAAGGCTCTTGTGTGCGATCACTCTGCTTAATCATCTGTCATTCTACTCACTGTTGCCAAAGTAGAAATGCAGAGCGTTGTGCAACACAATATCTATTGTTGAGAGAAAGCTGTCAAGTGTCAAGTGACCAAGTTCGAATTAAACTTTATGTCATATGCTGATTGATTGAAAAGCATTTTAAAATGTGGGGCGATATGTAATGAAAATGAGTTATACCAGACGTCACAAGCACGAGAACTACAGCAACTTAAAGACCAGTGTTTTTGTTGTTGCTATTGTTTGTTTGGTTTTTGCTGTGTGGAAATAAGGATTAGAAAAAACAGTTTCACTGGGTTGTTTCAGGTACAGTAACAGTGAAACAATGGAATAAAAAGGAAGTCCAGTCTGAGTGCCTGACACATCTGAAGGTTTATCAGATGCCAGAACACGGTACAGCAGCTTAAAATACTGCAAGGAAGGCGTATTTGTACTACGGCACCATGAGGATTTACAATTTATAATATTCCAGGTAAGAGGAATCACATGGTGGAGCCCAAACCGATTTTGGTGTGAATACAGTGACACTAGTTAATACATAAATCCTTTGTATCAGCAATCGGACGTCCTTCCAGAGTAACACGTGGTTTAGGAGAGAGTGATTGTACCAACGAGCTCACTAGGTATTTTGCAACTTAAACGAAAATCTTTAGCCATAGGGAAGTGAAACTACTTTTGGGGTTGAGCTGCTGGAGCAGCTGGAAGGCAGCATGTTCCAAGGTTCATGTAACAAGAAAATAAAAATGGTACTTCCCCATTTTTACACTATATGTAATTTCATATTAAATAAAAACACGTCTGCTGAAAAGGCAGGTGGAAAAGCGATCTATAATATAACAGTTAGAGCCACCGTTTACCGTTTCAACTAGCAGATGACGCGGGATCACTTTTACGGTCATTTAATTAGTGACTAGTAACTTCTTCAGAAAACTATATTGATACCGCAGCATCTTTACTTCCTCATTCTGATGATGACACATTGTCACTGTTTCCTGTTTTATTATCATCAGTGTGACAGGCTACCAAAGCCTGACAAAGAAAAAAAAAAGGTCAGATCATCTACTTAATTCATGTACTTTAATACAGACTTATTAATTATAATCAAAACATCATGGTGACTTCACAAATTTCTCCGGAAAGAATTTTGTTGTGATCATTGTTTGTTTGATCTGAGGGATAAGCACAATGTTGCCATGCCAACCCAAAAAACTAACGATAAAATGAGACTAGACCACATCCTAACTTTAAAGAGAAGAGTAGTAGGGTGTTTCTGACATTTTTACATTACTCTCAGCAGGTCTGTGATGTGTGGCCAGGCAGGTTCCTCTGAAGGGAAACATCACCCGGCTCACAGCACTACCAGCGAAGAAGCATGATGTTATTCTTTCTGCTGCAGAGTGGCAGAGACAAGCTAAATATCTACCCATAAATTTGACCCAGTGTGGGTCAGGCTGCTGGCTAAGCATCAAGAGGGTGTTCCTAGTGTGTGCCAGGAAGCCAAGCCCCTGTTACCACAGAACTGCTCATATGTCTGACTCCTCACATCATTCGGACCCACTCTCCACCGAGGCACAGCACATGAAATTGACATTACCAAGAGATGTTTGAAGAAGAATTCAAAATGCTGAAACACCACATTTTAGGGTTACACTATATCATTGTCAAACTCACATTGATACAAAGGTGCATACAGTACTGTACATACATACAGTGTGACGCACTGTGGGCTGTCATAAATGTCAAGTTACCTACGAATCCACAGATGCTGATACTGATACACTGAAACTTTCATTATGCTTGTCTGTACTAATTCAGTTAATTTGTTTTAGCTTTTAGGCCTTTTTTTGAAGACAAGACATTTGCCAACCACACTGCGCAGCATTACTCTAATAATAATAATAATGATTATTATTATTTTTATTGACTTATTGAATTATTGACTGAAGTCAATGTGTTAGTCTGGATGAAGGGAATATGTGCTGTGTTTCTGTGGTACTTAGATTATTGTGATAGACAAAAGGGTATTTTCACTATGGATTTCCTTTTTTATTTTTCTCACAAAAGCTCCCAAAAGTTTCCACCCTTCATCAAAGGGGTTTTATTTATCTCTTGGCTTTAGTATATATGAAATGTGCTGGATTTAAAGGGTTTTACAGTATGTTGACATGAATGTCATCACCAACATGACAAGGCACATGCTTACTGGGCTGTGCCCAGTTTCTTTAGACCAACTTGACAACAGACTCTAGATTATATACTTTTCAAAGAAAGCAAGGATTGGGAACTATTTTAGCCAAAGCAAAAACCACATATTTCATACACATTTCTGCCAAAAATGTAACACGATCTCACGTCCCACTGGCAAAATTAATGCTTATGAGTATTTTTAATGGGCTACCTCAGACCCAAGCTTTTTAAAATTATGCCAGCCCTACCGGAGCCTGTGAAATGATTTCAGAGCCATAAAGGAAGCGTTGTGTTCTACCACCTTCACTATAATTGAGAGCAGCCAGCTTCTTTCATTCAGTCATGTGAGTTATGGCAATGACGGAAAAGCCTCATTATTGGACTTTCTACAGTGAAGTCATTTGGAAATGCACAGCGTGTACAGGTCTACGTGTTCACCGAGCTCTGGAAATCAAAAGAGAAGACTCAGCGAGCCGATTGAAAGCCGGCTATGTCCGAGACAGACTCTCTGAGTAGGTGAGTGAGACGAGGATGCAGATGGCCTACATGGGACCATAGTGGGAAAAAAACTTGTTCTTGTCTTATTAGAAAAGATAAACCTTCACATTTCACACATGTGCTGCTTATTTCGAGTAGTCAACAAAAGCCGACACCATCAGAAGCCAGATGTAAGTGACCAAGTGGCTGTAGCACATCACATTATGACAGTTTGCCAAAAGGGATAAAAACATGAGGAAGTTTGCGAGCTGTAAATCTGTATACATCCTAAACGGATCGAGACTGAGAACCGCTGCTCACTGTGAAAGCATCCACGCTTGTTGGTAAGTGGAGGGGAAGCAAAACCCGGCTGCCAGTCACAACAGGAATCATTCATTTTAATCACCAGCTACACGAGACAATAGAGTTTATCTTGTTGTCAGTTGTGCTGAGACATTTTGAAAACGTTCAGACTTTCACAGCCCATACCGACACAACACTGAGGCCCAGTTCCTGCTCCTGTTGGCTTTCACCCATCTTCAGCTTTTGCTAAAAACCTAACGACAATGTCAGGTTAAATACTTGTGACCTTTGACCCTTTTGACAAAATCTAATCCTGATTTGATCAATTATAAATAAACTTTATTGCGTTTATAAATTATATGGCTTCACTTCTTTATGCTGGTCCTTAAAAGAACCACATATTTATTTCAAATGAAAATAAAAACACATTTAAAACCCTTTGCTGAAAAGACAACAATAGAAAAGTCGACTAGCTACTCACCAAACAGCAGCTCAGCGCATCACAGCTGTTAGCACTAGCTTAACGGCAGCTAGCTTAGCTGCTCCTTTGGAAAACACGCCCGCTTAGCGTTAGCGCTCCACCAGCTTAGCTGACAAACTCCACCAACTCTAAACAAGCTAAACTGCGACGCCAACGCTCCACTGCTACGTTCACGGCACACGAGTTGCTGATTACCGTGACGCTCGTGAAGGTGTTCTCTGCCCGCAGCCAATCAGCACTTCGCGGTCACCTGTTCGCCTCCGCCTTCATCCGCCTTTTATGAAGCCTTCAGAATTTATAAAACTTATGAAAAGTGTGTAAATAAAAAAAATAAAGTGTGAAGCAGGTCCTGTTCGTGCAGTCATGTGATTTTCATACATACCATACCACTGTTTCAAAATGTATTCATGTGGTATTTTGCAATACATGTTGATTCATAAGATATTTATTAAGAGGGAAAATGCAGACTACAGCATTGCAGGAACAGAAGAAAACGAAAATGCAGACACAGTGAATGCTGAGTGAAAAAAATAAAGCTCTCTTCTTACATCTTTACCTTTTGCCAAACAATTATTATGAAGACATTTTTATAAGTGCATGGGATGTGTCTGTCTTTAGGCAGCTTTTGCTCCCGGCCTCAGTCGTGTTGGCCGCGGCCCTGCTTTAGGGGTTAAGGCCAGAGAACACGTTTGTAGTTGAGGAGATGAAATGTAGCATCAACGCGAATGGATGTGTGTGCGTGTGCACCGCTGCACCCCTGTGAGAGGATCTGGGAGCGCTTTATCACCTTCCCGAGCTGTTGAGCAAAAATAATGCCCCCTCTGTTATCCTCATCACCGACGCAGTGAGCAAGTCTAAGGGGATATCCTGTTGGCCAAGTAAACGCATTCATCCTGCTTGCAGCGGTTTGGTGACACAAGATTTACAAAATGTTCCACCCACCTCCACTTACTTCTTTACAGTACTCTGTATATAGAGCAATGGGCCTTAGATCCTCTGTTATTTCAGAAAACAGGGGATTCTCTAAATGCTGCCAACTTTAGCAGGATTAACACAGAGACCAGTACCAGCGCTTACCTACTTTGACAGCCGGGATTTTAAATCTACACTGTACGTTTTGTAACCAGAACAGAATATTTAATTGAAACTGTTTTATGATCCTTTTCGTTTCATGTGTTCAATGTGTTTTAATGAATCGTAAACTCTCAGAAAGTTGAGAAGATTGACCATTTACTGACCATTTACATTATGGTTCATATTTAAAAAATACACTTTACTTACCAGAAACAGTATTTTTTAACATTTATCCCAAAGAGATAGTGTTTCAGATGTTTTTTATTTTACCTAATACTACATCACTAATACATTTGTTAAACACATTGTAGCCTTTAAATGAAGTGAATAACCTGCATGTACCTATTTTAATGTGCAGATTACTCAACATCCAACTCAATGACTTAAGCAAAGTTTTCAAACCACTATGAAACAATTCTGTGGGTTGGGTAAGGAGGAACCATTAAGTAGTTGAAGTAATTCAAAACATCCACTAACCATAATACATGGTGTGGTTTCTGATTTCTGGAAAAGTGAAGTACTTAAAAACAATCGTATTTAAAAGAATTCCTTCCTTCTTTGTGGCAACAAACTCCACATTGGGACAAAAATACCCCCATAAACAGAGATGTTTTCCTGAAATATGGAGTAGCATTCTGCTATCACAGCTTTCCTCTTTTGTCTGACCCAAACCACAGTTGTGGTGAAGCTCCTGTCATAGCAGCAAAAGCAATGACATTAACATTAGAAACCAGAGGAAGCCTGTTTGTAGGCCACCCAAGTTTTCCAGAGGCCTGGAGACCCAGGGAAAGTATATCTTGGACAAGTCACCGGAATACCCTTGCATTTCCTATTATTAATTTTACGCAAGCGACCAGCCCTGCTCTGTAAATCATACCTGTGGTTAAGGACCAATGAGCCTCTTCTTTCTAATTCATGGTGAGTTCTGCTCATCGTTGTTCTCTGCTTATCTTTAACCCCGAGATAGTGCTTGTCACGCAACACCGCTCATACATGACACAATCCTGACATTTAAAAAGATCTGGACAAAGTTAAAGAGCCTTTCTCTTCTAAGATCGTCTTGTTTTTGGCACGTTTGTGTTGTTGTAGCATCAGATCAACTTAAGAGAGGAAACTGTGGTGAGAACTGGCAACTGGCTTCACCCTTTGCCCTCTGTTCTTAAGGAGAGGAGGCACATCGGGTATAACCATCTGAGCTCAGCATCACACAGACACAGAGATTTAGCAGCACGGTCGGTGAGCCTGTACAAAGCACATTGGAATAGTACATTTATCTGATATTTGACTCAGGGTTTCGAGCAGTAAGAAATCTCAAGTTTTGTTTTGAGAGAGAAAGTTGATGGACATTTGATGCCCAAATGACAGTAAAACTGATTGCTCAGCTATTGACCACATTGCTACAGTATGTTGTCTGCCAGCGCAAACCGTATTCCCTCAAAATATTTGTCTCACTGTGGGCATTCCTGTCTGACTAGACTTTTATTTTGGCAGCTTTAAACAGCTTGGCCTACAAATGGCTAATCCACCTTAAGGACTTAATGAATCTGCGTTTAAGGCATCTTCTTCCACCATTTATAGTAATAAACTGCGGGGGAACCACCCAGGGACTATCAGGTCCTGCAGCGTGGAGGGAGGGAGCAAAACCTCCAGTGGCTGCTGAATCATTTGAAGGTTTTTGGCATGTGGGGATGCGGCAGCTCCCTCTGTGATGCATTCACATACCTGGTACAGTAGGCGAGGTATAATAACTGACACCACTCAGTTACTAAGCCCCAAAAAAAAAACATATTTTTACCAGGGTACAAATTGTACTTTGTTCCAGTGTCCTGATGCTGTTTGTGGACACTGGGCAATAGTTTATTTTGAGCAATGTTTTTAGGTCATACAGATACATTTTCCACGTTAAGTATAATAAACACTTGTGTACTTTTACTTACTGTATCCAGGCTGTTTTTACGCTGCAGTCTTAAAGGATCTGTGTCCTTCCACCACGGCTGCTAAATACTCAAACAATAAAAATTCCTTGTTTAAAAACACAACGTAATTCAAATGTGTGTTGACGCAGCGAGCGGCTGCTTATGTTTAAATGCTAACCGATGAGAAACGTCAGCCCGAAGCAGCTGGACTCATAAAGGTGGACCTATTTGGAATGTGGCAGTAAAGCTGAGCAGTGGAGAGTCTCTGTGTGAATGTGTTTAGATTCGGTGTCATCTCAGTGCATTAAGCAGAATGTAAACACACACAGCAGACATTTACTGAAACCAGTCTGCGTACTTAAAACCAGAGCAAACACGCGGCAATTTTAGCTGCTCGCAAACGCGGAATTACTGATTTAAGCACTTTAAAGCTTTTGTGTGCTGAGGCGGTGAATGGACGCACTGTAGCGCTCAAGTCATCATCTCCTCGAGACTGCAGACAGACAGCTCAAGGAATTTTTAAACAAAGCTGGAGAAATCCATCATATCAAAACCGTTTTAGGTTTTATTTGAGCCTCTGGTATCGCTCATCTCTTTTGGAACATGACAGTAATTACAGCTATCCAGGTGCTTGTCTGGAGCCGTCAGCCAAGAGCGTGGAGACTGCTTCTCCTCAGCTGGCCCAGCATGGACTCCTGACATCACCACCTCGTTTGTTTTAACAAAGCTTAAAGTATGTAAGGGTGATAATCGCAGACGGGCCAGATTTATTCCAAGTTGTCACCCTGGTCTAATTCATACATCGGGTTAACTGTTACTGGGAGGATAATCACATAAACACCTTAAAGTAATGGCCAGAGGAAGGAACGTGTGGCTAAACGGAAGATCCTGCTGCGTTTGAAATCATGTCAGCGACAATAATGTGACAACAGTAAACTCAGCTTTAGAATATGACTTAATTAAGTTTTAGGCTCTCGTGGGAGTTTTTTGTCTTTATGTTGAAGAGAAATATTATATTAACGTTTACATTTTCTTTTAGAAATCACAAGTTCCATGTTTGGGCTTCTCTACGCGTTGCCTGCTGCTCGACTCTGCTGGACTGTTTGAGGTTAAGTACCTTGCTCAAGAGCACCGTGTCACTAGCAGTTATGACATAGCATTAGTCCTTCACTTTCCCAGCCAGAATTTCTGAGCTAGTCCAGAGCTTTGAACTGGCAACCATCCAGTTCCTTCCATAGTGATATAGAGTAGTAGAGGCACAATTTATGGTTATTTTGCTTTATGGTTGGATTCATGAAGATCACGTTACCTCCACAAGCTGCGTTTATCGAGTGAGTGGCGACGATCGCAAACACAAATTTCTTTTTGGATGCAGTAGTAGTAGTAGTAGGTTTGATCCATGTCCTTATGAATTCTTGTCAACTTGATATTTAAATCAGCTTTTCAGCAACCAGCATCTGTGTCACAAGATGAAAAATGCATGTTTGTTAAAGACAAACAAGAAACGTTGGTCAGATGCCCTGTTGACAAAAATGGAAACCGTGTTCAAATAAAATCTCCTCTAAAGACAGAAGAGTTGATTTAGGTGATTGGTAACAGTAGGACAGAAAAACACAGCCAAGCAAGACTTGGCAGACTTTCACCAGAATGTTCCACGAGGGGTGAACCGTGCTCTAGTTTCATGCTCGTTTGACAATGTTGTCACCCTTTTCCTTTTACATGTGAAAACAAACTATTAAATGTAAAACCTCATTTTTTTTCTGGACAAGAAGAGTTGACTGATTTGCATCGCTCGTTACTGAGGTGTTAGTCTATTAGGTTTCGTGGAATTATATCTAATGATGTCAACTTTTCCCTTGTACAAAATGTGCTGTGCTGCACATCCATTCAAAGGGAACGGTGCAGCTAAATCAAGTATAAACTCCTTATAATGCTCTAATAAAACACAGGCAGGCTGAAAAAAGACACCTCTGGAGAGAGAAATGTGCATAACATCAACAATCTGCTGTGAAATGTGAAATGAAGAAAGTGACCTTTAGTCCCGCTGCTCTCGCCTCGCTCCCATTCATCAGCTTCCAGGCTCCACTAAAAGCAGGCTTTATAACGAGTTGGCACTCGCACTCTAAAATATGTTCTACTGGATGGACACAAGTGTCGATGAGGTGGTATTTCTCAGGCCCCTTGTCTTGTCGTTATCGCAGGATGTGGAGTTGGGGAGAGTGAGGGAGCAGCGCGGGGAGGGCCGGAGCCCTAAAGCATGATTTACTTGACCTTGCAGGGCTGGAACTCACGGGCAGAGCCTCATTAATTCCCAGGGTCATTCTGTTTGGACGTAAATTGGTTAAAAATCAGA
This sequence comes from Macropodus opercularis, assembly GCA_030770545.1. Classification (NCBI taxonomy): domain Eukaryota; kingdom Metazoa; phylum Chordata; class Actinopteri; order Anabantiformes; family Osphronemidae; genus Macropodus; species Macropodus opercularis. Next base: position 3,960,710 of record CM061112.1, read on the forward strand.
ACGTACTTCCAGACATACACAAAGAATTATGAAATCTCTGGCTTTACCCTGCCCTCCCCTGCTCTCTTTGTACCCACTCCACATCCAAAATATTTCCAAATCGCTGAGCGTAAATCACATAGGTCTGTTTCGGAGGAGTCTCCTAATCGTGATCAGAGGGAGGAGGCCAGTGGAACGTTTTGTGCTTATTAGGCAGCAAATATGGTGTTGTTTTATGTGATTATCAACAATGAATGATTTTTCACTCCCATCCATTCTGAAGCCTTGGCCTGTCTTTTGTTTGGGAAAAGCGAGCTGGAGGAACAGCAGGGCCGAGAGGGAAGCACAATAAATTACACTAATGCACACATTTAAAGGGGCTCATATTCCCTCTGGCCTGTTATCAAGACTACTCCAGTGAGAATGTAAACTACCTCTGTCTGCCCCCCTCCCCAGGCCCAATATTTAATGTTATCATCCTCTAAAACAACTCAAATGTTTATGTTATCACAAATAAAGGGCAGATTATTTCAACTTTTTCTCACTATTTCATATTGGCTGCAGATTAGTCAGGCAAATAGTTGTCTAACGGTGCTGTTGCACTCATTAATTTGTGAAGATAGACCCAGAATTGTATAAACACAGTGAAGTCAGGGCTGGTGAATCACACCTTCAGTTTACAGAGGCTGACAGAGGGGGAGGATGCACTATATGAGCCCACACAAGGAAAGCCGTGGAAAGGAAAACAAGCATAATCCTGCTGATAAAAGCAGGATTGTTCAGCGTTTATTTGGACACGCAGGGCCTGGCTGAGGTTAGACTCTAATGAGACAGCAGCTTGTCTAGAGTGGATTCATCACCGCTGGATAGGGGTTATCACCCTCCACCGTGCTCCACTACTTTTAATCAGGCTCCTCTCTGGTCACTCCCTATCAGCAGCAGTCCATCTCTGGAGCCGTCAGCATCCATCAGGAGCTGCAGACAGGCCCGCGGGGCAGGGCCGAGGAGTACATTAGTAAATTATTGCCTCGCAGTTTAGCTCGAGCGCCTGTCATGTTGCAGAGCACATGTGAAGTGAACGCACGGGCGCGAGCATGTCTGCTTGAGATGCTTATTTATGGGTGAGCTGATAGAGATGAGACACCGTAGTAAAACCAGTGCAGAGCTGTAAGAACGCATAAAACACCCGGGATGAAGAGCCTCTCAATACTAACTTTGGGATGTTATATAGCACATTCTGATCAGTTTAACTTAAAGGTTGATTTAGTGATGTTAGTGTTACTTATTAGCATGACACGACACCCTCCCACCTCATCAACACGCCCCCGCGTCTCTTGTCCTGCTATGAGGTAAATAAATACCTGCGGCCAAGTGACAGAGGCAAATGTCAAAGGCCTCAAATAGCTTGTTGTTGATGTTTGGACCAGTTAAGTCAATAATCTCCATCTTGCAGTGATAAGTGAGACTGTTGGACCAGTCAGGCTTGTGTTCTAGTAAATAGTAAAAAAGCAACGTGGCAATGTCGCAGTTCACTTTTTTCAAATTCAAAGTCCGAGAAGACAACTTCTGTGTTACTGTACCAACAGTTTACATAAACGATTGTGATACAGATTGTGTTGCAAGAAGAGGATGACAGGAGAGTGAGAAACCCTGGTAAAGCGAACAAGAGTTATTAGTATGCCAGTAAAGGGAAGTCTTACAAAACTGTACCAAGTGCATTATCTCCCATCCAGCAACGCCGAAGTTGACTCACAGAAAAGTCAGAGATATCGATATTCAAATCTAACAATACTGTAAAAAAATCACACAACTTTAAGCCATACTGTTACATTTTATAAATATCATGCTTACTGACACCCACACAGATTTTATTCCCACATTTGCTATTGTATATTATAATTATGAAACATCAAACAGAGATAAATGCTTTCCTCTTGTGAAATCATCTGTGGTCTGCAGACTTTAATCCAACCTGTAATCATCCAATGTAGCTTTATTTGGGAAACCGACAGTCATCCACATACATTTCTGTGTTTCTGCTAACAATTAAGCGATTTCTTACTCAACCCAGGGAAGATGTGTGTTATATTGATGTTGCTTAATAGGTTTGTTTTTATTTGATGGTGTCTTTCAAACATAGAATTATCCGTCTGAATAATCACAGCCATCCTTCAGAATCCACCAGTAGGACAGATCCAGATAAACTGGACACTAACACGATGTGAATAACGGAAATGAAAAATAAACCTGTTTCAGCTTTAGATGACATAGCATCACTCCTGTTCCCCCAGAGCATCCCATAGGCAGTAATTACAGGCTGTGCAGCATGTGTCTGAATGGTCGTGTGGCCTTTGCTGCTGGCTGCCGAGGAGCCCTGCAACCCATCACGCGCTGTAATGGAAGCCAGATGTCTCCCTGTCCGTTTAAGGCTCATAATCAATCGCCTCATTCAGAGCGGCTCTGACTTTCTCTCCCTCTCTCTCTCCCCTGCGACAATTTGTTATGAGAGGATCTGTGGAGGAATGGTGTGTCTGTGCAGCAAACAAGTGGAAGTGTGTCAAGAGTGAGATTAACTAATTGGATTCACCGCACAAGTTTTTTTGTTTGGAGGAGGAGCGCTGGGGTTGGGGAGGGTGGTCTGGTCGGGGAGCGAGGGAAGGGAAGCGATCGCTCCCCGCAGCCCCAACAAGTTACATGACACTGCCGACTTGTTCTTCCAACTCCCAGGCAAGAGTGATAGAGGGAAGGGGATTCCCATGAAGAAAAATCTGTCCAAATAAATAACCTGAAGTGGCACTCAAAGCTGCACAGTGCATCTCCATTTCCTGTGGCTGTTTCCTGCAGTCAGACAGGATCGCTTCATATCTCAATGCGTCCAGGGAAACATTACGATGTCGTTACTTTTTGTCAGTCAGGGCACTCAGCACAGGGCTGCAGAAACAGGCAGAGGTGTGGCGATTGGGGTGTGCAGGTCGTGACCCGTAGCTTGTAATGATCACCTGATGGATGTCACACGCCCGAGGTCAACCGTGTGTCAGAGGAAAGCATGGCGGTGCAGGGGGATGCAGACTGGTGGAGAAGTTGTGAGCCGTAGAAGCAATCTCCACTGATGCCGTTTTCAATGTGCGCTTCTATATTAATACACACTTCTATGTAAATACTCCTTACATAGCGCAAGCATGACATGGCAGCTGATCTGGGGTTGAGGCCTTCCTCTTTCTTCTGGGAATAACGCTCAGGGATAAAGGCAGCTGGCTCTGGTGACGCTCCGTAAAGTTTTATAGGCAGATATGTAAAGATGATTAGGCCAGCTGTGCAGTGTCATATATTCCTAAACAAACCCTGCAGGAACTGAACTCTCACCTCGTTGCACATATGGGTTACAGGGCTCGCACTCTTGCTCATCTTAACTACGTGCAAACATTACACACACACACACACGCGCGCAGAGCGCTCACTGGCTTGAACCGACGCTCAGGCTGTGTGACACTTTTTAAATTAGCGCGCATCACGTTCTCTGTTAAAATGCACCAGGAACAGCCTGAGAACTTTAGTGCAACCACACGGATGCAAATGAGGACAGTAATTATGATCTCTCAGCCGCATCTGAATCTGTCTGCTAAATCAGTTAAAAGGAAGTGGGAATAAAGGATGTGAAACTAAGCAGCGCTTTCTATAAATCACCTGTTGAGTCTCACTTGCATGTCTCATCTCTGGTTTCTGTGGCAACAATGTGTGGCACTTTCTCAATCCGACGAAACAAGCAGCGTTCTACCCAGCAGCTCCCAGAGCCCCAGCAGGCCTTCCTGCCATCGCTCTGTTTATTTTGGAACAAGAACAAGACAAACCCGAGTGACGACTTATTTATTTTCTCGCTGTGTCTCTCTCCTCCCCTAACAAGCGAAGTCGTGAAGAATTCCTTCATAATCAATCAGTATCCGTCCAAAGTGTGTGTTCTCCAGAGTGTTGACACCAAACACACACACACACTCAAAGGCCCAGATATACCAGAGTGTGACCGAGCTTAACGCTACAACACATGCAGATAATAAAGGGCACTGTCAGATTAAAGGGGCATGAGCAGTGGCCACTGGTCCCTGTGGGAGCTCTCAACACTAAAGAAACGATCCTGATGTAAATAGCACTAAAAACTATTTTAATAAGCTCTGAGCCAGTTTGCACTTTTTTTTTTCTTTTCCATTTTTGTTTTGTCATTGTTTGCTGCAAGTGCTCAGTGTGAAAAATGTGGGTTTTAGTGTTAGTCAGTCACTTCTTGGAAAAGCTGGGCTGTTTATAGCCTGATAATGAGTTTATATGAAATAAAATGCAATATTCATTTTGATATTAGTCTATGATAGCGAGAGAAAACATCTAAATAAAATGAGCTAAAGCTTTGCTGGTCATTTCACATCAGTGGACGCTGAGTTAATCTTGTTGTTCACTGGGTGCTGTTTCGTTTTAGCTGTTCTCCATAAAACAGCATCTGTGAGCCACGATAAGCAGCAAAAAGGGGAAATGAGGAAACCTCAGACTATACTCAGCAGACTTAACATTTATCTTCAGTGCTGCTAAACAGGTGACCTCAGCTGCATCGTTTGGCAGGTTCTGTAACATAGTTTACACTGTACTCCGCGTGAGAATGCGTTTATTATTGTTTATTTTCTCCTTAAACTGGGCCAGACGTCTTTGTAAAGTAGCACGAAACAGTGTGAAGAGGGTCACTTTTAGCAATGGATCACTCGTATCTACAGCGTTCCTTGGCTTTATGGAATTAATGGACTTTACAGGGAGTTTCAGTTCTCCGTCTGGCCTGCAACCTTACTGTTTTGGTTCATTTTAACCACCCGCTTCAGAAACCTCCTCTAAACCACCTGCTAAGCGCCGAACAAGACACAGTTAGCAGGTGGCTTTTCTATCCACTAAAGACGCCGTTTTCAGTTGGTAGAGACCCAAAACAGAGCTCTAGGAGAAAAAATGTTGCATTTACATGCTATAGGAGCAGAACCACGACTGAGATGAGATGCGTATGCAAGAAAGAGCCCCCGACTCCAGCACGTAAAGCCCCCATTCAGTTTGTTGTTAAGGTAGATTTATAAGGATTATGCGGTTTCGTTGGTATGCAAGATGTGAAGACCGAGTCTAGTTTGCTGGTGCTCTGATGAGATTCCACTTAGCAAGATGCTACCAAAAGGCCTTTTACATCATACAGTATGTAAAAGCTTAAACCTTTAAGTAACATTTAAAGACAAATTCAGGCTGAATTGTACCACCTTAGACCTCAGCACCTCTACTTAGAGTAGATCTTTATATCCATTTGAAATGTGTACATAATCCCTGAGATCTGCCCTCATAAATTTGTATTCCCATCACTGAGAGAATTGTAATTCTTGCTTTGAAAGCCAGCACTGAGGTTGAATATGTGAGCAACTCTCTCATTTGGATGCACATAATGTCAACTCTATCTGACACTTGGACCAAATGTACAGTAGGTTTGAAAGCCGCAAGCAGTTCACCACGGTTTTTAGAGGGCAGGGTGAAAATTTGCTGCTGACGACAGGTCGTGTGAAATGAAAGTGCTTTTTACATCCTCTCGTTGGTGCTTGCATCTCAGTGGGCAGTCGGACCTTGGCCATAATCCCCCCTCCCAGCGTGTACATCACTCAGTAAATTCAGCCTCTATGGAAACGGGCAGGCGGTCGGACCACTGCCATTTCACAGCCCTAATTAATACCAAACCTCTGCACCCTTCACAAATTACAGCGTGCACCACACAGGGCTGGCTCAAGACAACAGTCTGCAGTCTGCAATAAAACGGTTTCTTCACGGCCACATAAAAAACCAGGCGGTAGGTCAGAGGACTTTCAGCTTAGAACGGATTACTGTTGGCCATCAGCTCTGAGTATGTAGGCAGGGTATTATTTCAGAAGGGTGGCGAAAGAGAGCTTAAGCGCACTATTCAGGTGGCAGAATCTCCAAGGGATTCTCCACTGCGAGAGCTATCCAAGGACAGCCAGGAGAGCTTTGGAGCTGGGGCGGGGAGGACCTGGCCACCCCCCGGTGCCCCGCTGGCTGTGGTCTGCAGCCAGTGCAGCAGTTGGTAACGCTGGAGCCAAGGTGGAGTGAGAAAGGAAGGGAGGAAACTCAGAGAGAAACCATGAAAAATGTGGAGCATGAAAATGTCTCCCTTGGTTTATGGCAGTGCAGCCTGGTTTCCAAGAGAAACACGTCTTTAAATTTAACTTGAGATGTCTTTTTTTTTTCCCCCTTCTTCTTATTCCACTCCCAACTGCTGGCAAGGGCCTGGTTATGAAAGCAAGGCCAAGATGCTTGGAAACTGCGACCATGTTAAAAAAGCACTCAATAATGTGGCTTTTTGGAAATGTGGCGACAGCTTCTGTATGAGCAGCTCAGCTTTCAGCATTAGTGAGCATGTTTGGTACGCGTGCAGCTGCAGAACAGTCCACAGTATAAAACACTGGATTTACGGGCTAATGGTATATTTGCTGAAGGTATATATGACGTGCAAAGAGGAATTACTTTATGGAGATTGTTGAGTTAATTTCTTCTTGCAGTTGGCTGTGGTTATATTTCATTTTCACACACTTTACGTTAAACGCCAACTCATTTCGTGCATTTCCACATCCCAACAACATCCTTGTTTATTATTACAATGAGGGAGAAAGTTCTCAACTGTACTGGGAATAAAAGACGACGAAAAAACAACGTGATAGTGCTTATTCCAGTGCGCTGGATTAAAACGATGGGGGCGGCTGGAAACAGTTTGGCCCACTATCAAATTAAAGGCTGGGATGGTGCAACAATATTTTGCTAGTCTCATGAGCAAGTCATCCCTCATGCCAATGACTCAGAGCTCATTTAGGAAAAAAGCACCCGGCTGATCTCCTGAATTAGTGTTTGTTGGAGCAAACACACCTAAGAAGGGAGCAGAGCATCGGCGCTGGCTCCCACACTTCCAACCACACGTTCGTAGCTTGTATCTGTTGTTCAGATGGTACGAACAAAATGTTAGGTCACGGTGTAAAGTACGACGAGCTGCATATTGACTCTAATGCAGCTCAACACATTCAGTTTGTGATTAAGATTAAGACGAGTAGTTCTCCTGTAAGTGCTGCTTTAAATTAAAGATCTCAGTGCTTCTTGCGCCACAGCATCTAAATGCAGGCCGTCCTGAGACGTTTGCATCATGACAGCTACAGCAACTCATCATTTTATCTGCCAAATGAGGAAGAAGCCAAATGACTAAATTAACCTTTTTTTGCACACACCATTTCTTAGGCACTTGCTGAGTTATGCTGTAGCTTATGTAGCTTACGTACCCCCCTACAAACTTTAGGAGAAATCTCCATCAGCCTATCAAACAACCTCACAGATAATACCTCAAAGGACTGGAGACGTCATAGCTTTTAGACGCATTAATCTCGCAACCACTGCAGACACCCCCCTGCTCTCACAGAGGTCATTTGTTTTACACAGTTACTTTTTCATGGTGTTAAATATTGGCGAAATCTGCGAGGCTGGTTTGTTTTATGGGTTGCCCTATCCTGGGCTGCCAGGGGGGACATATAGGACAGCTTTTAATGGAGAACGACGTTAAATCCAGGCCAGATGGATTTTGTCCCATCCTGCTTATAAATGTTCTTAGGACAGTTCACAAATCAAGACCTATCAGTTTTATGTTAAGCGTTTGGGTTGTTATTGTTATCGTACATTTACAAATACTAAAGTAATTTATAGCTTTTCAAGGATAATTCGAGACTCAACCCACCCAGACATTTAATATGTGAGCATTTAACAGTTAATATTAGGTTGATGAAGTGCCCGGGCTTTTACTGCCTTCTGTGGAAACTGGCTATAATAACTCTGACAACTTTTCATCCAGCATGAATTAAGAGTGAAGATTAAGCCCAATGCCATAACCGTCATAAGCCAAGTATGAGAAGCTGGGCTCGGGGGGTGAAATATCTCCCTTATGGAACAGAGACAAACAACGGCAGGTACAGCAAAACGATGGGAGAAAGAAGAGTGAAATTCAAGATGCGACGCTAAAACGGAAAAACTGCAGCTCTCTGGGGTCACCCGTCTTTCCGGGGGAGAGGAAAACGGGCCCCGTAGCAGAGAGTGTTTAGTGATCCAGGTTTTTGGGTCACTCATTATGATGTTGCAGCTAACATGGCAACAAATACTAGAGGGCGGTGATATGATACGACACTATCTACAAGCCAGCGCACGATTTACCATCACTGTATAATATTTCCCAACATTCCATCAACGGTTTAACAGATGTTAATATAAAAACAGCATTAATTCATAGCTCGGTGGTGTTTACAGTGGCGGGATAGAAAATAACATTTACACTTTCTCCAATAAAGCTCTGTTTGAAATAATATTTTATGCTAATTTGTGCACTCTGCTGTATTTTAAAGGGAATTCCCCTTCCTAAGATTATTATTATTATAATAAGACATTAAAAATAGTTGCACCTACACCAGCTGCAACATTAAGGTGCTGCTTAGATAAATCCTCCTCCTCCAGGAGCACTTTTGTATAATGAGGAGTCCATTATTTACATCTACTTATGTATTATTATTATTATTGCTTGTTTTAAATTCTATATTAATCATAATTTTAAGTTTAATTCAGGGATTCATAATACTGTTCCTATAGTCACAGCTGATTACCTGCATCCGGAGCGTTCACCCAAACAGATATGATCTCAGGCGAAGGCCCAGTGGGAAACAAAAAGCAAATAAATGTCTTCCAGTCGGCAGTGGGTTGGGTTGTGCTAGCTGGATAACATGCAGGGCAGGGGTCCTCCAGGGTTGGGTCCCTGCTTTAATCTAGATCAACACAGCAAAATCTGGCAGTTTAGTTCTTCTGTTAGTTGACATTTTACTGTATTTTGAAAATCTGCAAACAGTGAATAAGTAAAAGTGTGGGATCACTACCTGAAGTTCACAAAGAGGAAACAAATTGCAAATACAAGAACCTGAAAATCAAGTTTAATGTTATACAGCTAAATAATGTTGCGCATGTTTAAATATTGTGATCATGACGTTGCAATATTAGTTTAAGTCGAGACACATTCAGCGTGATTTCCAATCTTTTGGTGCTGTGAGCTTTCATGCTTGCGTACATTGTATTTTCACTACTTCCTGTACTTTAGGTCAAACTTTGTTAGATACTTGTGCAGAGCGATGTTACTTCTTAAGTTAATGATCTCAACCAGCTCTCATTTAATTTATTTCGCCCTCCACAAACCTTCTGATGGTCGACTTAGCTAAAACCTTTTAACGACAGATTAACTATTAATATAATCCCCTAAAAGTCACTGGAGCTCTTAATATAGCCAGTAATGAGGCCTGTTGGCTTATTATCTTCCACCATCTTAGGTTGTTCGTGTACTGCAGCTGCCGTTTAAAAACACTTAGCAGGGCTGGACGTCAGAGTTCGCACCATTAGTGATTTACAGAACTACAGCCATCACGAAAACTAAATAGGAACGTCACCAACCTGTGGCGTCTCATGAAGCTGATTTGCACCAAACGCGTTTGAGCGTTTCAGCAGCCCCGCACCTCTCACGGTTCATTTTATTTGTGGCATCATTTTCTTGTCTGTCGAAATATGACAACGCAGAACGGATGCGAAATATCACAAATATCACAGCAGGGAGGCTGTGAGCTGCGTTCACGGGGGGAGACGCAGGTTGTGTCTGTGCGTGGACACAGTTCTCCAGGTCGTCGCTATCTGGAGCCAGTGAATGTATACAAACTATAAATCCCTCCTTGTTCTCTCGCGTTGTGTTTTTCCAGGCAGACTGAGCCATCGCGGGGCTTGAAGCAGGCCTGAAAATGGCCGGATCCCTGAACTCCCATGACCTCGTTATTAAAATAGCAACGGGTGCGCGCTTTTACGCAGGAGTTCCTGCAACGGTGATAATCAAAACACTGGTGGGCTCATCAGGGCAGATCCACTCTGTGCGTGCCACGTAGTGACGTCACGTTTGGTTTGGTGGTGGAAGAAGTTTGTGTTTGTTCTCATTCAATTAAAGACAATGGCGAAAATATATTTTAAAATTGTTGTACTAAACTAATACCCAAATTAAACCTTTAAGAGTGAATAGTATTGCTCTTAATAATAGTCATAAATTATAACACGATTTTCAAAGTAAGAAACATTTTATTTACAATGTTTTCAGTGCAAATTATTATTAACAGAATATCACAAATATATATTCAGAAAAAACACTGCTGTGATGTTCTGAGATTCCATTTATAAAGTGAAACGAGTGGTTCATAACCTACTGTAACAATAAAATTCACAACCGCACGATTCCTTCACATGAGGAAAAACACGACGCACGCAGAAAACGAGTGAGTTCACACCTGCGGCCGGAAGTCAGACCTTTAAGCTGACAGAACGTGCTCTGATTGGTTTTTTTTTTAAGAAAAATAAAACTCGGGCTATTTAAGAACTAAGATAAAATAGTCCATGATGCTGAACAGACGGTGGCTCTACTTGTTCCCAGGATTAAACGGATGCAGGTGCTGCTGTTTAGTCAGACTCTGGCCCATCAGGTGTATTTAAATATCACTGTCGCTCTTCTGCCAATTAAATAAACCTCGCTCTGGTTGTTCGTGAGCTGGAGGCCGCTCTGCCCTCATATCAGCGGTTGTGAGGCCGCTGTGTCTGCCTCCGCGGCCGCCGCCTCCGCGCCGCTCGCTGCGCCGCCGCCGCCGCTCGCTGCGCCGCCGCCGCCGCTCATGATCACGCTGGTTTTATTGTGCTCGGAAATGTCCACATGTCCATGACAGCTCTCCTCCTCCGGAGCCTCCTCGGACTCACAGTCGCTGCCGGCCTCGCTCTCGCACTCCGACTCCAGCGGCTCCTTGACGTCCCTGCTGCCGGACTCCGGCGCGCTCTTGTCCGGTTTGTCGTCCTTGTCCTTGTCCTTCTGGGCCTGGGCCTCTTTGGAGTGTCTCCACTTCATGCGCCTGTTCTGAAACCACACCTTCACCTGTCGAACACGGACACACGTCGATACGTGAGGCTGTGCAGACACACAACTGCAGCCCTGCCTTAGTGTTATGTATAAAAGACGACCACGTAATCAACCATTAAGCCTGATTAATATGATGCTTCCAAATGCATTTTGCCTGTTGTGGAAAATAAACAATTATGTTTAATTCTGATACACTACACGATGCTAAGTCTCATCAACACGATATTAATTAATGTATCTATGTCTTCTTATTCACTTGATGACGCGTTAATCTAGCAGTGACGTCGACACCTCATGAGGTTGCGCCAGACAGACGGAGCTTGAATCAGGCCTTCTTCGCATTTTCCTCGTGTTTGTGTCATATGTGAGCAATGAGCATGAAGGCTCCAAAGGCCTGAACCCTCTGTGGAGAATACAGCTCCTGCTGAACAGAAGTCCTTGTGCTCCAGATTTTTCTGGCAGTCTGGGTCAGTCAGTCTTTTATTTTATTTATTTTGCATAACACACTTTTGACAGTGTTTTAAGGCTGGCAGCCAGAATCAGACTGTTGTGTGTATAGATTTCTGGCTATGGCCCTGTGGTTTTATTATTCTTTTTTTAAAATAAATTTATCGTTACCATTGTCCAGTACTTTTCCTGAAGTTCATGTAAAAGAAAATACAAAGCCAACACCAGTAAATAAACACACACACACACACACACACTCCTCCAGCATATCTACAGATAAAATGACACAGTCAACACATTAAAACTGTGTAATTTAACTAGGTTAGAAATTAGCTTACGAAAAAACCTCAATAATGGGCAATAAAGACCTTGATTTGTTTGACCTATGTGAGCCATGTGATTGTGTGAATGCAGATCAACCTCAGAGCTAAACTCACTGGAGTCAGCTGTGCGTCGTACCTGAGCGTCGGTCAGCCCCAGCATTGCAGCCAGCTGTTTTCTGTCCGGCTTGGTGACGTACTTCTGTATTTCAAATCTCTTCTCGAGTCCTTTTCTCTGCAGGTTTGAAAACACCGCCCTCGACCACGACCTTTTCCTTTTGTACGTCTGAGGCATCGTGTCTTTAGTGAGTACAGCGTACGGACCTAAAAGACAGGAAGAGGACACGAGGTTGAAACAAAGAAGAGAAAAGGAACGAGAGCGACATTCACTGCAGGTGTCCCACACGGGACAGTCCAGTCTCTCAGTCTGTCACAGTCCTACATGTGGTGACTACCTGGGAAGGTGTCCTGAAACTGATGCTGGCCTGATTGTCTGCTGCTGCTGCCTAGTGAACTCATCATGGAGGATGCGTCGCTGATCCCGGGGTCTATGGAGGAGAAGTACTGGCTGGCCGGAGGCTGAACGGGGACATGGATTCCTGACTGACGGTTCGAGCTAACAATGGATGTGAGATCTGTTACAGGGCGAGAGATGAGGCTTCAGTCAGGAAGGCGTTATACAGCGAGACACGGGCAGCTTGAAGGAGACTATCACCGACTCTGCTCCATGCAGAGGAGGGCAAGTATAAAAAGGGAGAGGGGATATTTAAATTTACAGCCTGAATATTCTCCCTGAAATGCCTGTCTGCCAAACTTCCAGCTGCACTGCTGCTGTTTGGGTCCAATTCTCAACTCTGACCTCTGTGCAGGGGGCAGGAGAGTAGAGGATTTCCCCACAGGGCCTCTTATGTATTATGTAGCTATCTGTGCCCTAACTACTCTGTAAACAAGTCTGCCAGTGTTTTAAACTGGAGCAGGACTTTAGACATGTGCAGAGCAGCCTCTAGGTTGTTGCTTTCAGTTTCAAAATGTTGGATTTTGTCTAGTCTCGTCATAAAAAGGATTCTTACAGGGATATAATAAATCCCCTTGTGGTTCTTTTAATTTGGAATGAGAGCAAACATTTCTACAAAGACTGAATAACTTTTTGAACAACGCGAGCGTGAAAATCTCTGTGTTTACCTCTTAACGACGACTTTTCTTTGACTTTGGGGTCAAAATCTGTCGACAATATCCGATCAATTCCGAATTTGAGGTCTTTGCTTGAAGGCGGAGGAGCTTGTTGGGAGTTAAATGCAGTTCTGGAGACTGAGGTTAGCTGTAGTCCGTGTCTGTGGTACGGAGAAGCCGGACTCAATCTCGACCCGTACACAGACGGCTCCGGCGCAACAGGAGACGGGCGCAGCGGAGAGCTGCCAGAGTGCCCCTGCTGCGCACGGTGGTGGTGTCCCATGTGCACCATGAGTGCCGACGACCCCGAGATGTTCTCCGCATCTCCCGCATGTAAAATGTCTGCGATGCAAAACGAGGGCTTCTTCGTCGTATCCACAGCGAAGCCCCCTGCGCAGTACGCAGACCAGAGGCTAAAATTTGACGCGTAAAACGGGTTGAGCCCGGCCGTGTACATCCCGGAGCCTCTAACGCGTCTTGTTGTTTCTCAGAAGATGGTGAAAAAAAGGACAATCATGTACGAAAAAGCAAAGATAGCGGCGTAGCAGGACAGATGACCGTCCTCTCTTTGCTAATGCCAAAACCTCTCTCCCTGCTCTGAAACCCTAACCCCGCAGTTCCACGCTGAAGTTCCTCCACTGACACTGATTGGTCGCCCTCCGAGCCAATGGACGTGTCGCGTCTGCTCACATCACGCCCTTGTAAATTAGGATGATGCCTAACCACGCACACATGACCGGGGACACCTCAGAGCAATTTTGATCCTGAGATGATGGATTGATCACTTAAAGAGAAGTCCCCTCCTCAGCCATTTCAGCGAACACACACACAAAAACACATTACGCACAAGTATTCTCATATTCATTTTCAGTTTCCACTTTGAATATAATTAATTTCACATTTCTTTTTTTTTGCTGCATTAAACATTTTATTCTCTTTATTGGTGGATTTAAATATTTGCCAGTTAATATTCTGGAAAAGGAAAAACGAGCAACGCAGCGATACCCAACAAAAAAGGCACGAAAGCTGTTAATAAACTTACAAGCCCGAGAACAAGGGAGCGTCTATTAGCCCCAACTCATCCTGTTTTTGATGGGCTGTGATTCGTGTTAAATGAGCGGATGTGCCTGCTAGATTTGCCCCCGAAATAGAACCCGTTTTAGTATTTTAGGATGCAGCAGAAATCCTTATTTCTTCCGGAGCAGAAGGGGGGAACTTTATAATGACTGTTAGAACTTCCCTTTTTCAATATTTGTGCAACTTTATCTCGACCTGCAAGTTGCACGGTGACGCAAATCCGTCCCCATGCTCATAATAAACAGAGGAAATCTATTCCCCTCTAAAACGAAAACACAATTAACTTCAGAGGCGACACTTCATCCGCAAGGCCCTTCAAGATTCACACGTTGGGCCCTGGCCAATACGATTTTAGAATGAAGGTTTCAAAACGTGAGAATTAAAAATACAACGTCCCGGCTCGTCTCAACGCGAAGCCAGACGAATTGATCTGGAAGCTTAAATATCTCTAACGCGTCAGCAGTTATTGTTATTTTGATACTTTAATTAAAGCCGACTCGCTCGCTGTCCCCCTCGCTCCAGGCCTCCCCCCCTTCCCCAGACTCTCCGATCGCATGTTTCTCTTGCATGTGTTGAAACAATGGCTTCTGAGGCCCGCATTCATTTAGCCCTGATTCATGCGGGCGGAAGGGCTGATGACCCTGACTGCCTCCTATCATGGTGTTTTCGAGTGACACTTTTCCGGGTTAAAATTAGAAATGAGATTTAACGTTTGCCCTCCATCATGCAGTCAAAACAATCCAGGGAAAAGGAAGCAGAAGACACAGCACGCCTCGAGTTATTTCAGGTGCTGATGAGCTTTTCAGTGGGAAGCGGTTAAAACAGGCCTCAGATCAGCCTTTACGCACAGAAACGCTGGCATCATGACGGACATTTAAATCATTAGCTACTGCTGCTTTTAAAATGTAATTGATTTAACCGCTATAATAAATAAGTGAGTGTGAACATTCTGCACCTGTTTTCTGGAAAATCCCTTTAATTGAGTGTTTTCTGTTGCGGCTTCATTTTTATGCACATAAATGTTAATTCTTATGGTTTGATTCGTCCTCTCGTTTTAAATTGAATGTATTATTTTTTAAATGGAAGTTTTCACAGTGACAAAGCCACATTATTACTTGAATCACTGGTCATCGCGTGTAAAATTAAACCCGTAACCTTTATTGCAGTTTTAAAGGCGCGGGGTGAACATGAAATACTGTATAATAGCAGATATTTGATGTATAAATCGCCTGTTCAAACTGAAATATTATTTCTTTAGTCAGAGTCGTGCTGGATACTGCTCAGCTTTCTTTCCTTTTTCCAGAGCAGTCCTCTGTGGAGCGGTATAAATGATGGCAGGTGGGGTTACTGCCAGTGCCAGCGACTCCTGTCTCTGCTTGAGGGTCTGGGAGGATTTATCTTCTTAAACAATAGAAATCTCTGCATCTGTGGTGATCTTATGATTTCATGCAGTATTATAGTCCCAGTCCCAGCCTATAATACAATGCTACTAGTAACTCAAGTATTAAAGTGCCATATTCCCATTTTGTGTAACTGGACACGTACTGGTTTCTTTTATAATAAACACTTAGTTCCACCCAAATAAAATAACTGGCCAAGCTCATTTTAATTATCTTTTCTCAACTAAAGCAAAGGTTAGGAAGTAAAAAATGATATCACAAAACAGCTATTTGCACTTTTCCCCATCCCTATTATCAGTCAAATGAAACTATATCTATCACATTTTAAATAACTACTTTTATTTTGTTAAGCTTTTACTTCAGTTAAGAGTAAAAAAAAATCTTCTTACTGTGTAAAAGGTGTGACGTTTTGTTTCCACTCATGACTAACAGTGAACTTACTAATAACAAAAGCAATTGAATTGACAAATGACCAAAAAATGACTAAACTGCTGCTGGCTCAGAATTGAGTAATGGCCTCAGAGGCAGCAGAGCAGCTTGACCTCGGTGCGTCGGCTCATCAAACCTAATCTGAAGTTCACAAAACAAGATGGAAACAAAACGGAGCAGCTCGCAGCGGTGGAAACTAAGACGCGCTGCTACCTGAGGCGCGCAGCGTCTCTCCCACCCATTGTTGTCGCCTGATCGCTCGCTGTGTTTTTCAGGAAGCCTTATCAGGAGGAGGAAAACTGAATGAGCACCTCAAACTGGATCTGGGCTGGTTCTGGGTCTGGACAGAATTAAATAATTTCCATTATTACACCGAGAATTATTGCTCCCCAAGACCCCGGCTCAAGCCAAGATTACTATTTCTGGCAATGTTTGCCTCAGGAAGGAACCTTCGCAGATGTAATGGGACCTGGGCCATTGTACACAGCCTTCTGTATGGCGCGCTGCCATCATTTCCACAGAGACAGAGGGAAGAAAGAGCCGAGGGACGTGTCCCAAAGCAAGACGCTGCTGTTTATGTGACCGCCTGCATGCGACGCATCTCAAGGAGCAGCTCGGCTTCATTATTGTTTAAAGCACCAAATGTCCGTGTTTCTTATGTTTATCTCAGTTCAACCTCGTTCCCCGTGACGCTATTTAAATATCAAGGTTAGCTTTTCGCACCAGGTGAAGTGTTTTCCCATATTAGCTGCAGACCTTTTCCACGTGACTCACCGAGCTGTGACTCCTCGCGCGGACTCTCTGATGAGCGCGTGAAGGCAGCTCCCTCCAGTGACAGCAGGCTCATTAAAACAGCGACGGCCAGGCCGCTGTTTTAACACAGGTTCTTATGCCATTTAAGCCAAGCATTTAAAGATTGGCAGATTTTTTTGTTTTTCCTGTTGATAAAAATACAGACTTGAGTAAACTGACAAAGTCAACATGTTTCCTTTATTTACTTTATATAATTTTAATATCACAAGCAGCTGCTGACTTCTGCTGTTTATATAAGAAATAGAAAATCGCCAGTGAGAGTTTCTACTTATTTCATCTTTAGTTGAATGACTCGGTGGCAGATTATTTATTGCCCCTGGACTCAGATCACATGAGTGAGCACATTTCATACCAAGCCCATCTTTCCATTTGTGGTATTGAGGCTTTTTCTCCGTTTAAAGCATTAAGTGGTCATTAGCCGGACACTGGAGTGGTAGACTAATCACACTCACCCCAGCCTGCCCTCCACTGTAAACAAGCGAAGGGGCTGCTTTAATGGACGCTTTTAAATATGACGGTGACTCCGTGCCTTTGCGCAAAAACCTTGTGTTTATATTAAAACAGATTAAAGTCGTCGCTGTGCTGCGGATCGAGGCCTCTGCAGCCCCACTGTGCAAATGTACACACGGTTAAATCACGTGCACTGTAAAGCAGCGCCGGCAAATGCTGCGGGAGACTAATGGAAACGCAAAAGGTCATAATAACAAACCATTAGGGCCAAACTGCGGCTTCTCCAGCGGCGTGGCGAGGTGCCACGAAGAGCATTAGAACACAACAAGGCCTGTCACTGCGAAATATTGGTTTTTAGTTCAATAAAAATCTGGTGCAGCTTCTATATTAAGCGACGCATGTAGACGCTAGAACAGCAAAGAATATTTAGATAAGTCAATAACTAGAGTAACTTAAAAATCGGATACACGTAAAACGCACCGAAGCATTTCTTAAAAATAATTTAAGAAATTTAAAGATAACTTAGAGAATTAACGAGACTCTGTGTAGAAATGTCTCTGCACGACCTGCTGATGGAAAGCAGAGCATCTCTGCAGCTCTAATCAATCAGCAGCGGTGGAAAACGAAGACGCAGGCGCGATTCATCAGCGGAGAAACTCCAAACAGCGGAGAGTCTGACCTGCTCCCATGGACGTGACGTCCCCACAAACAGTGGCCTGTGAGAGTCTGGGACGCGAGACGTGGCGCATCCATCCATCAGTCAGTCCGGACCAGTCTCAGGCTTATTTTTGCTGTTCGTCTCAGGGGAGGACACGTCGCTCGGGGACACATGCAGCTACTGGAAATGTTTTCCCGCACTGTCCCACGAGCGTCTTCTGCGTCCGTTTAATTCCTTACTTCACGTTTGACGTCAGTCCATCTGTCTAAATGCATTATGAACATTAAAAAGGCCTAAATGGCATTTTCCTTGCTGCCGCATGGTGAAACGGGCTAATTTAATTTGATGTATTTTAAAAATAATATTCATTATTAAGATATTCTATAATAACATAAATATAATCTAATATGTGTAATTTTTACATGTGTTTTGTGCTTCAACATGTTTTATTCAGGATTAAACGCGTTTATTTTAGACTCATCCGCTTCACTGTAACGTAAACATGCATATTTACAGAGTATGTTTCCTGTTTTTAAGTGGAAGACTTTGTTTCTCTCCGTAATGTTACAGAGAACAACACGGTGGGACTCCGTCTGATTTTATTCAGTGAAACGCTTCCCTCTAGCGGCCACGGAAGGTATTACAGGCCGTACGTAACACTAGGGTAAAAGCACGAACATTTACTAACAGCCCTCCTCTAAGGTTATTTATCATTGAAAACTTTAGTGAAGCAATAATTAAGATGCGTTCGCTATATGTCCAATTATTCATTTTTGTCACTAGTCAGGTTGCAGCGTTTCTTTCACTGGGTACAGATCTCTGGGGTTTTCTGGGTTTAACCTTTGACCTCCATTAAAGAGCCCGAGTGGTTTTCAGGGAGGATGTTTGGCTGCGTCAGGAAGTGAAGGCAGGTGTCAGCTGCCGGTGTGGGTGACACTGGACCCCAACTAATCACTTCTTTCCCTTCAACATCAGAGCCAGACTGTCGTCACATCGTCCTTGAAATGTTTCCACGCTTTAAAATTTTTTTTGAAAATTACCAAAATATAAGTATAATATAAGTTCAGAGAGCCCTAACGCCTTGAATGCTTCACTGCTATTCAATTACAAGTTTTTCACACCCAGTTAAAGACAGAACACAAACGTCTTAAGAATTAGTGGGTTGTTTCAAACATTGTATTTTTGTCATTACATTACAGCCAGTGTGGTTTTCCACAGGTCAACTCAACCCTGAGTAAAAGTCACTGCAAATTCCCTTTGTAACTGAACACGAATAGTGAAGGAAAAGTTGAATTTACAATAACAAGTGTGGATCACTTGGCGTTTGAGCTTTTTGACCCATGTCACAGAGCAAAAAGCGCTTATGTGCACACATGAGATTCTTTATCATTACACTGTACGTATGTTAGAAATAATGGATAAACACTAAATCTATCTGCAATTCCCTTCACCAGACATCGAAACATATTAAAAATTAACACATTTGTCAGTAGAAAACGTCTTTGTCTGAATTGCACTACTAACTGTTGATGGATTGGTGGTATTGAGGCTCCTTCAGACATTCTCTCTATGATGCCAGTCTCATGTCTGTGCAGTAAATGTGTAGTGGGGCCATGAACGTCCATCAGCAGCATTAAAGCTCAATAATTAACGCACTGTTTCTTTTTCCACTACGCTGAAGTGTAATCTAATTACATGTACTTGTCTCATTGTCATATTGAACCAATGTTTTCAAGCTGTTGAACCGCTTCTTTAAAAACCCTTCAGCTCTCTCCCAATTAAAAATGTGTAAACAATTAAGTAAACGAAACAAAACAAAAAAAAAAGAGTCTCTACCAGCATTCATGATAGGTGCAGTGTCTTTGGCAGCATCACCTGTGCGTGAGTGTCAACCATAACCAGGTTTTAGCTTTCGTCTCCGGCCTGCACCCGGCCATCACTCAGCAGCCTCTCCCGCTCTGCGGAGCTGCCCTCCTCCTCCTCCTCTGCGGCCACCAGCCCGGCGCAGCAAGGTATCCTAGCCAGCAGGGGGCGGTGCAGTCCGTTGTAGAGCGCCGTGCCCAGCAGCAGGATTATGAAACCCAGAACCTGGAGGCCGTGGAACTGCTCCCAGCCCAGCGCCAGGCTCACCACCCAGATGACCAGCGTGCGCAGGCTGTCCAGCACCATACGAGTGGTGGCGCTGATCTCCTTGGTGACGCTGATGCCGGCGAAGTTGAAGAAGGCGATGCTGACCGTGTTTCCCAGCAGAGCCAACAGGATGAGGGGCCGGTGCCCGACCTGACAGAAGGCGTCCAGCGCGTCCTCCAGCACGTGTCGGGGGTTGTCGCTGAAGTTACCCACGTAGATGAAATACATGGGGATGAGCAGCAGCGACAGGATGAAGAAACCAAATAAACCTGAAATAAACATTTTAACATCATCTATAAACAGCTGTTCACAGCCACGCTATGGTGCTAATATCACCACCACTCATCACCTGGGTCTGATCACACAATGGGCATAAAAGCCATGACTGGATGGTCAAGTGTTGAATAGACTAGAATTTCATCTTTACTTTCCTAATTGACTCACGACAGAGTTTTAACAGAGTCTTAACAGATCTAAGTAGATTTTCTAAATGGAAATAACAGCTTGTTTATTCTACCTCTAAAGGGACATCATCATCACGTCAAATGCATGACTTGTGTTGTCCCATCAGTTGTTTATGCAGACACGTTTTAGTGACTAGTGGTGACAGAAGAACATTTGACTTGTTTTTACACCTTTTGTATTACAGAGTTAAATGTCTATAATGTGCAGAGTTATGTTTTGTTTGGAAGCAGAATTGTACATGTGTGGGACTTACTCGTCTTTTACTTTTGGTTGCATTTCTCTGTCGACTGATGAGGTAAAATTGCAGTCTCACCAGTGTTTCAGGGTTGACCTGTCTTTTT
Source organism: Macropodus opercularis (assembly GCA_030770545.1). Classification (NCBI taxonomy): domain Eukaryota; kingdom Metazoa; phylum Chordata; class Actinopteri; order Anabantiformes; family Osphronemidae; genus Macropodus; species Macropodus opercularis. The sequence continues at coordinate 3,981,409 of CM061112.1, forward strand.
GTGTCTTGACTGAAACGCGTGTGTAGATAAACAGCTGCCGTACCTTCAGTACCAACAGCCCGTAGAGGATGGACGTCGTGCTTGTAGACAAACTTTTCCTCCAGAACCATCTGCACCGAAGCGATGATCTGAGCCATGATGATCAGAAGGTCTCCTGCAGGACAGAACAGAGATCAGTGTTGGTTTTAATACTGACGATGTTTCAGGGAATTCTATCCACACAACAATAACATTGCACACATTGTAATGTTTAATGTGTTAGCTGGCTGTTATGTTGTGAGCATGGAAATGAGAAGAGAGAGAAGGACGTTAGTAATGACAAATGTGTGCAATTCAAGTAGTCTATTAATTCAATTGAATATTATTATTTATTCATAACTAGGTTCCTCCATATACAGTCAAATAAAAGACGACCCTAAACACTACTTTCTTCCATAGCAAAGATCCACCTCACCAGTGATGATGTCAGTAATTTTGCGCGAGTCATCTTTGTGACTGCTGAAGAAGTCTGCAAGTCCCACGATCACCAAGCCCAGGATGGTGACCAGGATGCCAAACCACTGACTTCTTGCCAGGCGACGCCCCAGAAAAGCCACAGAGAGCAGACCGGTGAAGATGATGACCGCTCCACGCAGCATCTGGAAGCTGGAGGCACTGGTCATGTTGAGAGCTGGAATAGAAATGTGGGATGTAACCGATGCCTGCAGCCAGGTCTTAATTCAGTTTAATAATAGTATTAAACAGTGGGGTAACTTACCAACATACATGATGGAGGTGGCCGTCATGTCACAAAGCGCAGGGGGGAGGAAGAGAAGAGGGTTAAAGCTCTGGCCTTGGTTCATCTTAGGCTCTGGACTACGTCGATCGAGGCACAGTAAAATGTAGAAGACTGCGAGACAGCAGAACTCCCCCAGGAACATGCCCACGGCCTGGACGAGTAGAGCAGGAGGAAGGCACAGTCAGAGGAAACACTTTGTTGGGTTTTAAGTCTAAACAAGGCAAAACACTGATTCAATCAATGAGGGGAATGAAAACTGAGAAACCCTTCACCTGAACAAATGGATGAGAGAAGCCATGTTCAGGGTCGCTGTGGCAACCCTTCGCTTTGAACATGTCAGCCCATCTATTAGACAAGAAAACATGTTTTGCAAAGTCATAAAGGCAGAACAAATAAAGGAAACTTTTATTAAAGCTGATTTTTATTTCTATTCATTTCTGCTTGAGGTTCCTGAATTTTATTACAATAATAGAATTGACATTTTAACCACACAGTGAAGGAGTGAAAGCAATGAAGTAGCATGTCACTTGACTGCTTAGGTGTGCATAAACCGTTGACTTTTACAGCCACTCAGTCAGAGGAAGCATGACTGGCATGTGAGTGTCCACTGCCTCTTAATGTGCAAGACAAGCTGATGTGGTCCTTAAAAAGTGAAGACACAGCACTTCCTTCAACGCAGCGACTCATCAGCACACGCAGCAAACAGAGCGGCTGTGACTATCTGCTCCACACGTGGAGATGTGGGTTTGAATTCAAGGCCTTACGTGATGCGCGTTTGTGTGGAAGCACACAGGGAACCTGCACCAAAACTATCAGCACACATGCTGTATGAGATTTCACAGCCGAGCTTGAAACCAGCGAAACAGCTGGCGTCAGGTGGCAGCAGAGAAACTTTACCTGTTAGTTGCTCTGTGAGCGACATGACAAAGCTTGTAAAGTATGTCACGCACTGAGAAGCTGAGTTCACAGATTATTAGAGAAGTGAAAGAGAGTTGACTCGTTTGTTTCCCCGACAGGCAAACCTCAGCCAACCACGACAGCACGGAGAGGGAATAATCAATCACACACTAAATAATCACTGTGAAACCCGTGTCTGGTCTTAAAGGTAACATCTGGACTCTTTGGAGAGATGTGATGCTCATTTTCCACGTTCAAACGGTTAAAGCCCAATGAATGACAATTACAATTAGCTTCAACTTTTACAAAGCAGCCACTAGGTTTGACTGTGACCTGAGCGCTGCAGGCTTTAACAGCTGATACGTGGTAGTGACGCTACAGCTGCAACATTTGAATACACGGCTTTACAGATGCGATTAAAGGCTTTATTGTCAGCACTGTCACCTTATTAGGAAAACTAAAAGGCCTGACCGACCGCACTAAGCGCACAGCTGCTTAGTTAAGCTAGCAGGTTAGCGGCTAATGTTTCCTGCTAGGCTGCCCGTGAACTACCCACGGTTTATTAGTTATACATCATGTACCATCTGCGTAATTGCCTCACGTGATTCATCTGCTAATGCGCCCAGACACAGTGAGGTGAACACGGACCAAACCCGCTGAGCGGCTGCACTTAAATTACAGTAAACACATGGCAGAAGAAAAACACAATACTCACTTGGCCGACAACGTGTTGATGGAGCCAGTTGTGAGCATAAGCCCCGCAAGGAACAGCTGGTACTTAGTCCACGCCATGACGGACACGGAGGAACTGAACGAGCCGACGCCAAACTGCCTTTCTGTTTAGAGACGCCGCTTGTTATCCAGAAACGCTCTATTCGGGATCTCCGCCTCCGTCTGTAAACGTCACATGACACATCGGTGTCAGCTGACCGTTGCGTCAGCACCACGCTGCTTTCACGTCCCCTCGAAAATTAGGAAACGTGACCCCAAAAACGAAAACGTTTTGTTTGTTGTTTTTTTTTTACTCGTGGAATTGTGAGTTTAAAATACCATCCATTAATAATAGATATATTAGTTATCCTGGAACAACCACAGTCTCAAGAAGATTTTCCATAAAAAACAGACACTATTCTCCAGTGGAAATCATTGGACTTGAACATCAGCTTCATTCTGATTAAAGCGTTACTGCCTGATGACAGACATCTGTTATAAAGAAGAGATGGTTTGAGTTGAGGTCACTCATACAATATATACAACACATGCACTGTCCTCTGCTTCAAATCACTCATCAGTCATTTTTCAGTTGATTGGATTAGAAACCACCTGAATATAGTGGTCAATAGAAATGTGATGGGAATATCTCACAATTTGTTGACATTAGAAAGAGTCAGAAATGAAAATCCTTTACATGCCATTATCAGTTGCTTCCCGGCTGCTGTCTTATCCTGTCAGTCAATAACACACCTATCAGGTGATTGGTTTCTCATTTGGCAGCTACTGTCTCAGGTAAACAGTAGCTTCTACATCAGTAAGGTATGATACAATCTTTGAAGGACTATAAGGAAAGATGATGCGCATCCTGACCAGACACCAGGGGGAGTCAAAGACCAGATATGGACAGTCATCATGTGAAAGTGGGACCACAATAAATTTCCCCCTTTGAGGCCTCACATTGCTTAAAATTAGAACATGCACTCCACTTTCCATGAGGAAACTGGCCCTTACTGGGTCAGTCAGAGGCTATTAAAGCCTACAAATAAACTGTGAATATCATAAAATGCTCAGTCATTTAGGTCAACTCAAACACAGACGAGAGATATTAGAATTAAAAGCTTGCACTGCAGCTGCTTTAATCCTTTGAAGCAGGTCGCGCTAACATCCTTAGGTGCAAACGTGGGTTTATTTTCAGCGTCTCTCCACGTTTCGCTCCCCTGCATTCACAAGGTGTTAAACAGGATCTTTGGTGACTTCTCAGACAGTTGATGAGAACAAGGAGTCGTGTGCTCAGTGACTGTGAAGTGTCTCATCTCTCCTCTCGCTACAGACAGCAGTAAAGCCGCTTGGCTCCCTCCACTTAACATTTAGCTATCATAACTCTGCTCAAGGGCTGACACTGATGCCTAAAACTGGACTTGTGGCTCTTGTGACTGACTTTCCTGTGCATGGTTCTCATAAATACTGATGTGAATACAGTCTCTGCAATGACCTTATACCAGGGAATTTGACAGGGCTAATTGCTACTGTACTTAATTTTACTGCTGCAACTTCAGTTTGCACTGAATACTTAACATATGCTCTAAACATCATCTGTGGTAAAGCTGCTTTCCTCTGCCCTTGCTGGGTCAGAACATCTGTACAAACAAATGGCAACCAAGAAAGTGCCCAGCAGCATCATGGTTCCATTGGCTTGGAAACATTTGATGGACAGCTGACCTCCAGTGGTGTGAGGTTGAACCTGCAGGGAGGAAAGGTAACGGGACCACATTAGGTGCACGCAGCTCTTCAGAGGCCACTCAAATGTCACATGGCCCGGTCAGCTGTGCAGACCGAGGCAGCGGGTTGCCAGCGTGCCTGATAGTGTCATGCATTACCCGAATCCGAACCGACTGTGAAATTGTTCAGCGTCCCTGCTTAACAGTCCTCACCTGTGCTCACCTGTGCATACAGACATGGCCGTGACCTATGACTCAGAGCTGTTACATAACGTGTGCATCTGCACTGTGCACAGGGCCAAAGCAGTGCTGCACAGATCAAAGATCATCTGCGGACTTATTGTTAGGATTACTGTGATGTGTCCTGCATCAGTAACAGCATAGTGGAGATGCTGGTTGTTTGGTGCTGTACATCAATAGATTTAAAATATGTCTTGAGTAGATTTTCATACTAAGCTGTACAACGCTGAGGCGGCTTCCTGAGGCCTAAAGAGCGTTTAAAGAATTTACTATAAAGGTGAAAACGGTTCAAACATCAATGTCTTTATATCAGATTAGCTGCCACAGTAGCATTGTCCTTAAGTGGTACAGAGTGTTGCTAAATCACATTAAGTGTGTCTGGTCAGATGGCAGCTAACAAAGTGGCTTTAACCTCATCAACTCCGTTGCTGCCCACTGTAAATCCTTCCAGACCTGTTTGATGACCTGCTGATTAAATATACACAGTGAATTTGTTTTGGCAATTCTTCCTGCGAAACAGTTTGTTTTAAGCAACTCTTATACGTCGGATGAATAAGACTTGATTATTGTTACTAACCAGTGGCATTAAAGCCTTAAATTCATGCATGTACCTTATATAAAGCTAAATCTGACGCGTGTTTATAAGTACAGTATGTAATTAGTCATCTGTCCCCTCAGGCCCTGCTGGACCGATTAAAAATTGCTAGTCATGCATTTTTGTTTTTCAGCTAATTGCTCAGAGCTGGCGCCGTATTGACTCAAAAACAAATAAGTTTACTAACCGTTACCAACGACACCAATGGTTGGTTGTGCAGTGTCAGGGTAAGCTCGACGCGGACGCTGGAGACAGATACTGAATAATTAACTAGTTTCTGAAGTAGTGGTTGGATTATGTATTGATTGCAGCTTATTATGTGTATTTATTTTATCCACTATGCCTTTAAATGATATCAAAGCAAGAACATACACTAATCTGAGTCTAATGCCTAAGCTTTTCCAGTTAAGTTACTGGATTCAGAGAAGAAAGGCTGCGTTAGCAGTGTTACGTCATGGAAAACAGTTAATTTGGTGATTTTCACCTGTGACACAAAGTACGAGCCGTGACAGGCTTCATCTCGATCAACAACTTTTTTGTTGGCTTTGCAAAATGGTGATAGAATGCTGTGCGTTTTGAAATATGACAAAATCTCTGACGCAGACTTAGCTGACCTGTGACCCTCTGTCTTCCCTGTCCACTCATCTCCTCGCTATTATCTACTGTATCAGCAGCACACCAGGACAGTTGTGGTGATTGTACATCATCCGCTGAGGGCTGTCACTGGTTATGTAATTGCTCTCCTGCGGTGCTCAGTGTGCCAGCAGCCAATGTGCTGTAGCTTTCCACAAATTAGTAAGCATCTCTTCCTCTTGAGAGATTCTGTAGAGGGGAGCCCAAATGTAAAACGCTCTTAAGACCGAGGAGGAGAATAACCACTTGGCTTTCATTTTCTCCTGAGTCCACTCAACAATACTGCAAGTTCTCAGAAGTTGTTGAGCTTTGCATCAATCACATGCAGTCAGCGTGTGGGCTGTAAAAGCTTTGCATATGCACAGCAATGCAAATATATTAAAATCAAATCAAAACATCTGACCCATGTAATTTAACATACATACAAAGCTTTTCTTTTTTAAGAAAAGATCAGACAAGACAGGATGAGAGAAGAGAAGATAATATTAATCATTTATATTGTCTGCAGATGTACATTCAAAAACTGACAAGTACTATTGCAACACCAGAGATACAAGAAACTAAACTCTCAATAATAGTTGGAAAACACGTTAAGGCCACTTTTCATAATTGCGCTTCATTATGAGATTCTTCACTGTGGCTATTTTGACATTATGATGAGATGCGCAAGACACAACTCTGCTAAAACTCTTATATTTTTAACAACTCTACTACTATTAAAGTGTTTTGTTCTTGTTCTTTTAGAAATGAATACAATAATATAATAATTTCTGAATACAATAATTACATAGATTCTCACATCTTTCACTGTCTGACCCATGTCAGAGTCCTTGCTGTTGTATTGATTTCACCACCATCACGCTCTGGGCCGATTATCTAACTGTGCATGGCCGGGGAGTGCGGCGTACAAGAGGGCCTGGCAAATTTTCCTGCATATCTTCTTGGAGGACACCTAATCACAAGTGACACAGGAGCAGCTCTGCAGATTTGACGTTAATCCTTTGTGAAGTCAGAAACATTTCCGAAGCTCTCAGCAGTTCTTATATATATAAAAGGGCACAACTGCGACTGTGCCGTGAACGCTGTGATGTGATACCTATTTCAGTCGTTCAATTCGCACCTCAGGCTACAAGTAAGGAGCAAAAACAAAGTGAATCAGTCACAGCAGCTTGTGTCTGAGAGGGGCTGCCCTGTGGTTTTCATGTATAGGATTCATTGTGCAGTACGTATGTGGCTTGTTTGATGTTTTTCTCCCTGAATTTATCTTTGATTATGGTTTTTATTGTTGACATGAAAGCAATGAGAAGTAACACAATGGTGCTATTTTTTGGCTGTCACAGCAGAGCTGAGCTTCCAAGGTTGACATGTGACAGAGGCCGCCTGCAGCTCTGTCTACTCGTAAAAGTGCTTGTTGCTTTTTCAGTTTTGAACTCGATGCACTGTGACACTGAACAAAGTAAAATCCTCAAAAGCAGAGGTAGGGAGGAGACATTACAGACATATCAGGTATGGCTTGTTTGGTTAAAAGGCTTATTAGGCCTCCTGCTACTTTACCTTGGAGCTGCAGGTGTTTGATGTCTATTGGCTGTAAGTCTTGTTTGATGGTCCTTCTGCAGCACTGCTCTATCAGATCAACCTGGCGAAACCCCATTAGTCATGCGTTTGTTGTGATTACAGCACCACTGAAGATCCAACGCCAGATACTTTAAATCAGCGAAAGGCTCACATGGGACTCCACATGCAGCCGTTAATGCTTCCACGGTTCATCCAGGTTGTTTTCACCTGGTTCTGGTCTGTGGAGAGACAGCAGCATTTACACAGAGATAAACAACTCTGGTACACATAAAGTAGCCTTCGACAAGGAAACAGCAGCACACACGCGATTTTAACAAATCTTCTCCCGTTGCGCACATCTCGATCACATTAGTTCTAAACAGTCGTGATTTAAACAGCTACCACAAAGTATTGGAAGGAGATCTGTCTGACGCTAAAGAGACCAAAAATGCTCTGTGTTTTTTCTGAATAACCTTTGGAGGTAAATTCACAAAAACAAGGCACAAACATAATTAGCTTCACAAAAATGTTTTGTGTTGCTTTTTTTATCCACTTACAGTGCTCAACCCATGACCCCTTCGATTTGTTCCCAACCTGTTTACACCGTGGCGCCACTCCCTGTGGGAGGCTCTGTAGCCATTTCTGCATGCTGAATCAGACCTGTGAGAACATATAATGAAGGAGACATGTTTGATGCTTGCCAGGCAACAGCTTGGATGAGCTCCAGCACCAGCGTAACCTTTAGGACAAGCCACTGGTCAACGGACGTCTAAGGATCAGAACATAAACAGGTATGATGGCCTCTCATAAGCACATTAGCATATGGACATTTATCTCTCCCTTTCATTTCTCTTCTCTTCATTTGCCTCTTACCCCAACCAGACAGATGACCACTCGCCCCAAGCCTGGTTTTGTTTGTTGAAGGAAGGGAGAGGCCTTTAACCAGACGCCACAGTCACACATGGTGGTGGGAGCGTAATGCTCTGGGCCTGTCGTAATGCTTCAGGGACAGAGGCCTTTCTGATCATTTAGAAAAAGGATTATGGACATTAAAGGATAAATGTAAAGGATGTAAAAACGTCTTTGTGTACTGTATATATTGTAAGCTGAGCCACAAAAAAACCTTCTCTCATCTCAGCAAAGCATCCACAGACTAGAAGGACATCTTGGAAAGTGCCAAACAGCCTGGTTGGCCACAAAGCTGGGCTTGTGTCTGAAGCCATGCAAGCAGAATGATTACAGAGGAGATGGGAGATCAGAGGGGAGGAGGGAGGATGTACCAGAGTCAGTGACAGCAGAGCCAGAGGTAACAGTTATGCAACTTGACTAACACGACCACATACTGTAGGACATGATCCTGCTCAGCATTGCTGTTGCTAGACGCCGTTTTCTCCTGTTTAAAAATTCACTTTGCAGCTGCTTTAATCCAGTTTACTGCTTAAAAAATTAAGATGGGAAAAGATCAGCGTGTTCTCACGTTAATGGAACCAATGTCGTTAAATCCTACCTACCAATCTTACAAATGTAGCAACTGTTTCTAATTCAGTTTGACACGCATAACCCATAGGTACATGTCTAGCATCTGCATGCTGATATGTGCACAGTAGATCGTAGTTGTAATGAATACTGTTGATGTGCTGGAATTATGTTTTATATGTTTTTGTCAGAAAGACAATTAACGGCTTTACTTGGGACATCCAGTACTGTACGCTCCCTGGTCACGTAAGTAGGCACATCTGTCAAGTCTAATTTGATCCAATAGAGCAACTCGTCAGTTCTGCTTTTACAAGTTCAAGGTCACGGTGGGTGATGGAGTTTTATTGCAGTGCATTATATTAGGATGTTTTGGCCCCGTCATTCATTTTAAATAAAGTACGCGACCTGAACATTAGAATCCAACTCCTAATACACTTTAATGCACTGCAATAAAAATCCAGCAGCCACTATGAGCTCAGTAATGAACATACATCAAATGATCACCTCTGACAGCTCCAGCAAAATAAATAGTAGTAAATAAATAGTGACCAGAGTGTATTTTCTACATGAAATTAATTTACTAATTCATTGTTTGACTCTTCCTCAGTAAAATGATAAACGTACAGACAAACAAAGAGAGACTAAGCTGAGCCTGCTCATCTGTTTAGCGTGATAGTGATGGATTTCTGGGCAGGTGTCACTGCACACCTTGTGGTGCTCACGGCTTTGTTCTGAACTGATTTTCATTCCCAGGATATCGTTGTAGTAAAGCCTTAGTGTGGGGTTTCTAATTTTGCTCTAATTATACATGTACTTTGTGTTAATGAGAGCAGATGTTTAACATCTGTGCATCTTTACAACGCCGGGGCGAACATTGGTTAACGGTCAGGGAAGAGTAAAAGCAGGTGAGATGATAACTAAAGCACCTTTATGGTGTCTCAGCAGAGCAGATTAAACCAGGACTGATAAATAAATTTGCTTTTGTTCGTCAGACATGTTTCATGCTTGAAGAAAACAGCTGCTCAGATGTCAAAATCTGTCAGAAGCTCTTAATTTCATTCATCTCATTCTCATCAAATATTACATTTTTTACGCGTTTTTACGCACAGCGTCTTTACGTTTAGCTAAGCTACAGCATATTGTTTGCAGTGGTTGCTTCATATTTAGTGCAGAAATAAATGATGCTTGGCTATTATTTATCGGTATATTACTGTAGATCAGTGTTTTGGGTGTGAGGCTATAGGGCTAATCACTACGCCACTCGCTCCCAAGTTCAACTACAACGTGTCAGTGCCTTCATTCATTTGTCATTAAGGCTGCGTTTCATAATGTTTGTGAGAAACAAGGCCAGTCGTCAAAAGTGTCAAAAACCTAATAAGACCTGCAAAGCTGTGTGTGACAGAGACATGTGGCATGAAAACTAGTACATCAACAAAAAGAGAATAAAGTTTTCCACTTTGTGGGAAGTGATAAAAATAAAAGGAATTATAAAGACAACTTTCCAGGTATTAACAGGGACTAACACGAGCAGTGTGGGAACAGTAACAATCAGTATAACATCCAAGCTTTTCCTTGTAGTCAGTCCCAAGAAAGCAAATAAACGGTGCAGGTGCTGGAAGATCAAAAAACCCACTGAGCGAGCAGAAAAATAGCGGCACGGGGAAGTGTGAAGTTCATCGTTTTGACATGCTAGTTAGTAACACTCATCTTGCTGTTTTATTCAGGAGACGCTGTTCCAGCACATAAAAAGCCATTAACCGTGATTAACCGCTTGGCGTGAAGCAGGCAATTAATGGCATATGGCATCCGCTGTTTATGAAGTAAAGGTCCTGGCACAGTCCTGGTTTGTCTTTCTATTTCAACTTAGAAATAGCTTACACAGCTTATACGCGTTCCGCTCGTCACAAAGCAGAACAAGATGCAGAAACTGTCTGTCTGCCTTTGCCATTATTCGTTTTGCTCATTTTATTTTGTAATGCTTGGCCGTTCGCCGTGATGGTTTTTCTTTAGTGCTTTTTAAACAGGGCTGAGAGTGACTGAGCACAACACGTGTTCATGTTTGGAAGGTGTCCAGTAAGAACTTGCATCACGTACTGAATACTCATGTGGGCTGTGTTACAGATTTGAGGCCAGCGGCTGTGTCTCTGTGGGGAATCTTCATTCTACGGCTGTTTGGCAGATTGAATATCAGCCTGTATAGATAAAACCCAAAGAGTAGAGTTTTAATCACAGCAGCCTTAAGTCTTTGTGGGGACGATCGGATCGATTTTCCTCGAACAGTCATGGTGTCATTTGTAAGTTCATTAAATCAGAGACTCAGTTAAAGGATAAGCTCCCTGGAGCTAGTGTGCGACGCTTGTCTGTCAGCCTAATGTAGCAAGATTACTAAAAGTTAGTAGAACATGACTTCTTTCAGCTTTCGTGAGGTATATCGAACTTTAATTGTATGACAAAATGTTTTAGAATAAAACTTTAGTTTTATAAAAATGCCTCAAGAATAAAACATTCATACTTATAAATAGAAGAAACTACTACTACTACATAACACACAGACATATATACCCACACACAACATATACACATACATACATACACACTCTGTGTATATATATATATATGCAAATTGTTTCATCATGTTTGGTAGGACAATAAGACAATTCTTACCAAAACTAAATGTCAAACATTGTGAAACAATGTGAATCAATTTGCTTCTTCGACGCCTCAGGACACATTTAAACTACTGCACATTAATGTGTTTCATGCAGCAAACGGAAGCAGCTACAGTCTATTCAAGGCATTTCACAAAAACAAGGCCACACTTCAGTACCTTAAATTAAATAATATTTTATTATGATAATGAAAAAAAATACATACTTTAAATGTATAGCCACTCTCAACCACAGACCCTCTACTGGTTATTGCAAGATGAACATTGATGACAGGCGTACTGCATACGTAACATGCCACTGAGAAAACACAGTATGAGAAAGCTCCTAAAAACTAGACACTGCATAAAGACCTCAGTTGGCTGAATCAAGTGTGTTTTTTGGGGCTGGAGCAACGACGCCCGTAAGTGCGTGAGGTGCGTACTCACTGAGAGCTGTACCGAAATGACCCACAATACAGTAATAACGCAAACCTACAAATGACAGAATTAGAGCATAGGTTTGACTTAACAAAACATAAAATGAGTGCATTAAAAAAGAGCGGACTCAAGCCACTGTCCTAAAGAATATACAAGAGTCTTCTAAGGTGCATCAGTGAATAAGATAAGACTTGATTCTATGTACATGTGAGGTTACATGCATTAAGTTAAATCAGAATATAGTTGCGCTATATGACGAGCAACACGTAAAATTAAACAAGTCCGATGCACAGGAAAGACCTATGAAGAGTAAATGTCACCAGAGGCCTGGCGGGTGCAGACTGCGACACGGGGATGGAAAGCGTCCCGTTCTTCAGCCACGTCCGTCATTCTCTAAGCAACTTACATAAAGCACGTCAGAAAGTTTGGCTTGAACCTGAACGTCAGTGGCTGTGCAGACACAGGAGAAGACACTGAGATTGTTTCTGAAAAAATAGGCTGACCTCAGTTACATCTACAACTGGAGTGTCCAAATATACAGGTATATACATTAAAGGTGTGACACCAGAGACTTTCCTTGCGAAAGCCTCCGCTTGAGAAAAGCAGATCTAAGATTATGACGAGCAGGGTATTGCTGTGTATGCAGTCAATACTTCCCTGCTTCTACTTAAAGACAGGTCTCAAACTGTACTAATCCCTTTTTATATTAGTTGAAATTCTGTCACAGCAACTGAATTGAACAGAATATGTAATAATTCAGCATAGAGGTGCTGAAAGCTACACACGTCGCTGTCTGACAGCAGAGTTCACAGCACGAAGTCCTGCCGCTTCAGATGGAGCTTCTACGTTTATCGAGTCTTCTGTAGGTGTTGATGCTCTGCAGACCGGTGGACACCGAGCTGATGCCCGAGTGACGCTGCAGGCTGCACACACAGCCGTTCGAGTGGACGGGGTTGGAAAACGCCTCTCCCTGCTCCATGTAGGTGTCCGAGTTGGAGAGGTCATGTGGGATGATCATGGGTATGGAGTACTGCAGCTTCTCTCTACTCTTGTACCACAGGCAGGAGCACATGGACTGGAGGTGGAGCACCTCGGCGTAAACGTTCCGCAGGCCTCGGCTTGCTGCTCCTCCTCCGCTGCCCACCACCGCGCTCCCTCCGCCACAGGCAGAGGGCGTGGAGGAGGAGGAGACTGGGTCCGCAGAGCAGTGCAGGTGTCCACCGGCCTGGCCGTTATGAGCGAGGAGCGCCCTCTGCTCTGCATCCCTCTTCTCGTCCTCAGTGTTCATGGTCATGAAGCGCAGCACAGCTAAGTTGAGGAAGGCTCCGATCACAGCCAGACCGGTCAGGATGTAGATGAAGCAGAAGGCCACGTACTCCGGCTTGGTCTGCAGGGCGTGCTCGTTCTGCAGCGCCACGTAGTCCCCGAAGCCGATGGTGGTGAGCGTGATGAAGCAGTAGTAGAAGGCATGAAAGAAGGTCCACCCTTCAAAATGGGAGAAGGCCAGGGCCCCCGCGCACAGAGTGCTCATGCAGGAAATGCAACCGACGATCACCATGTTGGCCATGGAGACCTTGGTGCACCTCATCCCAAGGCACTTCTTCAGGCGGTGGAGCAGGTACCTAACAAATGTGTTGATCCGCTCACCGACGCTCTGGAACATGACCAGAGTGAGCGGGATGCCCAGCAGGGCGTAGAGCATGCAGAACACCTTCCCTACATCTGTGCTGGGGGCTGCGTGGCCGTAACCTGAGGGGGAAGAGGAGAAAGGAGCAGGGTTAATAATTAAACGCACAGCGCAGAGGACAGAGATGGCTGCAACCTGGAGCAGGCCGCGTTTGCTGATCTGTATTCTTCGAACATTCACGCTCTTCATTTCACAGCGGCAGAATGCAATTGGAGATGAGAATGCACAGCTGTGGCAGGAATGGACAAGTATTGATGTCGCATATGGGAGAGAGACAGCTTGAATAATTCATTGACCATTGGTCTCTGAGTGGCCTTAGCTAATGAGGACATTTGCAGCTAATTACTTCTCTGCAGTTTCCACATCAAGTAAACTGGACACAACCGTGTAGGTGACCAGTATTGGTCACCGTTGCGTTGATGGAATGGAATCACAGCTTCCAGCGTTGTACAGACACCTCAAGTCTTCATAAACCCTTGTTTGGTTGGACGGCAGTTAAACTCTTTCCAATTGGTTATGAACACACTCACGCACACTCACATTTACTGATCCTTGTGCTTGAGGTAGGTCAGGTTTCAGCCTTTTGTCTCATCATATCATCGCTCACGGGTCCAATGCCCCCACACGCACATGAGACATCACCGCCTCCTTGTCGTACACAGCAGCTGAAATATGTCTGAGTATAATGGGATGAACACATGGGGGAAATTGATTGAACGCAATATCTCCAGAGTTTGATTTAATTCCTTGAGGTCTGGTTTTATTGTCGCACTGATTCGTGGGGAGGAGACGTTTGTCTGTATTGTGTCAAAGCTGTTCAGTTTCCCCTTGTGCTGCCAAAATGACATCATTACAACTGATGAACGACTTTGTGCAGGGAGACCCTGACCTGTCCAACATTTGTTTTCATGGCAGGTTTGCCATTTTTAGTCTCATCACACAGTCTGTATCTATCTAACAACTGCACAGGGCGTCAGTTCATCACCTTCTGTTCGTGTCTAAGCTATTTCTCATTTAAAAGGTCTGCAGTCTACACCTGTAAGTGACACTTATACACTTATTAACCATTACCTGCAGGGAAAGAAGGCCAATGTGCTCAGGTAAGCACATGGGCTGAGCTGGAGCCTGTCAGGACCTGTCAGCATATAGAGACGCACGGACGCTCGTCAACGGAAGGAGAAGGAGCTGGAGGCGACAGGGCAGCAGTCCTGAAGAGGCCTCCTCCTCTCCAAGCCTCAGCACTGACAAAGTTATAGCAGGGCAGGACGGCTCCGCGGCTCGTCGGGGGGGGGAAGCCTGTTTACATGGATTACAGTCATCGCCACTGACAGAGCAAAAGCGCAGCCTCATCGCTCTTACGAGACCACAGCGGTTTGATTGACATTAGACGCCACACTCCTGCTCTCTGCTTCGTCTGAGGCTGAAGCGTGTAATGAACACGTTTGGTTTTAAAATAGCAGCCTCATTACAAAGGAATGGCAACAACTGCCCGCACATATTTCATGGATAGATGGAAAACAGGGAAGAGACATCTGGGAAATTACAGCCCATCAGCCTTTTCCTAAAGAACAGTAATTGCCTTTCAATTTGTGTCAAGATAGTTGCGACACGCAAAGCTATTCCAACAATTTACGGCAGGCCGGGGCTGATTGTCTCATAACCCAATTTATGCAATTATCATGTGAACAAAAGTATGAAAATGAAAGAAAACACCTCTAACTGTCTCAACAAATCACTGTGAGGAGAGGAGGAATGTGCAGGCAGACATCGTTGCCATTTATAAAGACTGACAACATTTCTAATTTGGACTTCAGTCCTGACCTATAACAGTTTGTTTTTACCCTCTGTTTCATTTCACAAATTTTAATCCCGTCATTTGAGCAGGTGTGTGCGCAGCTTTATTCATTGCTGTGTCATATTAAGCCCTATCCGAGGTTTCCTAAATGAAATGTCTATCTTCCCACCCTCCTGATTTGTAGCGGTGTAAATATCATCACCGGAGCCGTTTGTTTCACATTATAGTCCTGTGATTGCACGTTTGTCTCCAAACACATCAGCTCAGAGGATGCGGCTCCTTCCTCTGCCTGAAACACAACATCACTCACACCACCCACAGCATCCAGTCTTCATTACACTGATTAATTAGGTGGGGATAAAATAAGGCTTGGAAAATACATCAAAGAATAGCATAATGTGGCTGTTTGGGCCCCACCTCTGTGTCACTCAATTAAATTTTCATTGATTACCAGGCACAATTTGTTCTCAACAAGCAGGACCACAACCTATTAAGTCCATCACCTCAGCTGATGGGGAATCATTCTTTTAACAGGGGCTCATTTAGAGACTAAAGCATCTCCAGCACCTGCAAAGCGAGGTTCTACGTTTAAGCTCCTTTACAGCAGTACAGGTGATGTTCACACCTGTGGGATCACAGCTCACGTTATGAAACAAAACATGTTGCATCCTGTTCACCAAACGGGTCAGAAAGTTGCAAGACGACACGCAGACGATCTCCGGGACCCAGCCGATAACCTCCTGAGACAAACCTACACCCTGGGCGCCGGCCAGCACCGAGCTGCATAACGCCATCACCAGCGAGTGTGTGTGTGGTGCAGGGTTTCACTCAGAGTCAGAGGCAGGGGTGAAAACAGTAGCCAGCTGGATTCTGTTCTCTCTGAATAATTGCAACGGTATAATTAAGGGATAACTTAAACATCTCACGTTACTCGTCTGTTTGTAGTGCGACACAGAGCCTGGGCCTGGTTTTCCTTTGCTTTGAAGGGCTCGCTGGCTTTCAGAAGGAGGTTTTCAATTAAATGACATTATTACACTTTAAATAAAAGCGTTTTGAAATCCTGCCTTAGAAGCAGACCTAAAAAGTTCATTTGCTGGATTTTAAATAAGAGGAAATAAAATCTACGACGTGGCTGGGTTGTGTCCAAATATTTGTCGATAGATCAGCGTTTGCGTTTTCAGCTGACGTAATTCAGCTCTGCCCCTTCTGGAATCAGCTGGTCCAGGTTTCATTTTATTGAGTGCAAGCCGTGACGTCGTCATGCGAGGACTCAGGAGGTGAGGCCAAATATGGTCAGCCTAGCTGTTCCACATACAGGTGGCCTGATCCACCACCACGGCGTGACGCTCTTATCTGCGTTTACACCATCTCTAGAACGCTGCGCAGATCGGAGAACGTTCTGTACGACCGTGTAAACAAACACAGATTGTGTCATCCGTTGGTTGTTGTCCGCTGGCGTGTTCTGGACCAGCAGCCGACTCGCTTTCACCTCCAGCTGCATCTGAGCAAACATGTCACCACACAACCCCACAAACTATAACCCCTGTTCTCTTACCCATCATGCATTTCCACCGGTGACGCCTAACAATGTTAGAGTAAAGGTTAATGATGATTCTGGTTTTCCCACGAATCGATCTAAAACACGGACTCACAGCCCGTCATCAATTAGCCACAGACACCTCAAACTCCAGACGACCCCGTGGTTGTTTATCCTGGCACTCAGACACCACTCTGGCTCTCCCATCTCCCTCCATTACTCCACTGGCTTTTGACCCGCAACGGCTCGATGACAACTGCTGTGTAATGTCTAATCATGAAAGCAAAGACTTTCAGAAAAACACCACACTGGATCGGTATCTGGAGTCAGCGAGTGCAGACGTCAGTCTGGAAAATACAATGAGTATGAATTACTGTAGCTATGAAGCCATTTGTGTTTTAATTCTACATGATGGTTTTATGATCTGCCAGTTTCATGGTTACTTGTTAAAGTTTAACCATAGAAAAAGACTGTGTCTAACAGCAGGCTCCCATTTTAAGCCCATGTGATGTTAAACGCAAAGTGACAACACAACATGCACAGAGTTCAAAGCTTTTTCTGTGCAAGTTGAGCAATTTGATTTGCAAAGAGTTGAGGTGTATCATGTTTGACTTCATGCAAATGCGAAGGATAAGACTCGTGGGCAAAACCACTACTGTTCCATCGATGAAAACACAAACGTGAAATCATCAGTTCTGTTCTGGCGAAAGTCTCTAATCAAAGACAGATGGATAAAATGAAAAATGTCAAGACGCTACAAAAACAACAGCAGCAGCAGTCAAAAAACATTCTCACCCTCTAGTCACTAGTCATCTTGTGTTTCTAGCCTCAACTAACTCCAGAGGGTGTGTGTGTCTCTCTGTTTGCTATAGTTTCTTTCTCTCTGAAGCCTCAGATGCAATCACTGCAACCTGAATTACACCAAATTAAAGTCCTCAGCTTCGTCGTTAAGCATACGTCGGCAGCAGAGGTGGTAAAAACTCAATACTCAGGAGGTGCAAACACAGAAGTTAATTCAAAAGGGATTTGTCACATTTGTCAGACACTGGACACATAATCTACGAAGCAACACTAGTTAAAGCTGCTGCCCATCGGCCACATGAACGTCTGGTTCTTTAATTTTAGCTTGGTCTTTACTTGGACTCTCTCAACTCAAGCGTGATTCCAGCCTTATTTGGAGGACTTGCTGGTCTGAAATCACCAAAAGGTCAGTGGTTGCTCACTGACAGTGTGTGAATGAAAAGCAAAGCAATAAGTGTCTTGGATACGTTTAAAGAAGACGTGTGAGGAGGCAAAGCGTCCGTCGAGCACCTGGTCTCGCCCTTCACACACCTGAGGCCCGAACACTCAAACGTCACCAGCCTGACCAGAGCTCGGACCAACCAGCTGCGCCTGCCGGTGCCTCGCAGTAAAACACCCTCATCATGGTGTAATGCACGAAACATTTCATCCTCAATCAAAAGCTCATCTGAGTCTGTGTGTGTCCAATCATCCAAGTCTTACAGTTTGCTTTCACAGTGAAAGAAAAAAAATCCCTATCAGGGTCTATTTCCAAATGTTCTGCTTAGGTTCCTTTTTAGGGGATATGAGAGGAAACCTTGGCAGGCTGTAGTTTTCCATGAGGTCAGTGAGCGAGGCATTCCGAGCAGAGTGTGAGATCTCTGGAAGGTTTAGCTAATTAAATAAATCACGTGATTTATGTACCTGATACACAGTTGATACCGACTTGCTTTTAAAACTCACAACACAGCTGGACTAAAATGGAGCTCGCATACACAGATACTGTACACAATGATGGAGTGGGAGGGAGGAGACAGAAGAGAGATGAAATATGGCATAAAGGAAGATTAAACAAGCAGATAAAACACCCAGAACTAAAACAGATCTCAGCTGCATCAGTCAAAGTCTAAACTGTAGTCCATTTACTGTTAAAAGCACTGACAGACAACGTTTAAAGCTTAATTTATATGCTAGGAAGTCTTTAATTTGTAGTCATTGCTAATGCAGAAACAAGTTGGGATTTCTTTCCACGCTTTTAAGAGGCCAACTCAAATAACAGCAGTATCTGTTTCAAGGGCTCCATTTGAGAGAACAAGTAGAAAGAAAGTCAGAAGGTGTTTTTTTATTCCAGGGAAAGAACTGTGTGTACTGTAACATTAACCATATTTAAACCAAATAGGTGGTGATTTAAAACCTGACAGAACATCAGAAGCAGCACTGTGAGCAAACTAAACAACCACTTAACCGATGAAAGCTACAAACAGGAAAGACGCTGCTCAGGGCAAGACTGAAGGACGACACAGCCAAAGATGTTTGAAGACGTCTGCGTCAATATTTGATTACCGCTATAGTCACTTTCGTCACCAAAGAGGCCTTACGGTTGAGAATACCTCTTCACAGAGTGGCTTTCATTCAGTAATGTCAACATTTGTGAATAAACTGTTGAAACGATCGGTTAAAATGAAAAAAAGCGGAGGCACACTCGCATCTAGGCTAAGAACTGGGCCAAGTGTGAAGCAGACGACGACGGACGGCTGAAACTCACTTAACCGCCTTCCATTCGTCTGCACATCAGGTTTTCTATGCGTCACAAGCGACGATGAAGACGCTGTGGAACAGCAACAACATTTGATGGCACCTTGCAGGGAAGTAGAGCTGGGTGAGAATGTATGTGAAGATAGTCAAGCCTGGGGTCATTCAACAGCAACACGTGGGCTGTAAGATGCTCTTCTGTGGTTTCTAGTGAATTGGAAGGCAGGTGATGTTTTATTCACCCGAACAATCAAAAAATTGCTGCTGCTTGCTTTGCTCGCTCTTATATTTGCTCTGCCTGCTTTCATCCCCCTCCTTCCCCCCGTTCCCTCTGGATTTCAAACATGTCTCCCTCTCTCTTTCACCTGCCTCCTTCACCTGATTCCACTCGCATTCGAACACCATCTGACCCCTGCTCAGCTGTTCACGCGGAGCAGATGCTCTCCTAAATTGACACGCACCGGCGAAGTGGAGGCACTGCAGCGTGACTGACACACACACACACACACACACACACACACACAGCAAGAAGGAAGACAATATGGAAAACCCTGGATTAAATGAGAGGACAGAGGTAACAGGAGGTAAAGACACATCCCAACCTGAAGGAAGATGCAATAATCCAATCCTATTACCTGGGCAGTATTGGCTAAGAATACTAATTAAGATTAAAATCAGAGAACAGCAGGTTAATCAGCATCGATCTCAAAACACCAGGAAAATTAGTTTTCTTTACTCTAAGCCGGATTCAGGTGATAGCATAGATTAGCGTAGCAAAAGAAAGAAATACAGCACTTGCTATGTTACCAACGCTTCAGAGAGGCCGGGAGGGGAGTCAGGATCTTTGACGCCGAGCCAGTGGTTCTGCTTGGTTTCCAACGATGCCTGCCCTACTCAAGCCTGATGACCTGGATCAGGTGTGTTCAGGCAAGATGTTGGAAGATACCATCTGAGATGGAGGTAGAGAGAGGGGAGAGAACGTGAGCTGGTATCTTCCAGCACCTGATTGACAGAACACCTGATCCAGGTCATCAGCTGTGAGCAGGGCAAGGACGGGCTGGAACACAAACAGTGCAGGCGAGCTGCGAACCTGTAGTTACAGAGATGACTGAGATTTTATCGTTCTGTTGTCCCTTTGTGACCCCGCTGACAGAAAGTGACGCACACGCATCAACGCTCTCACACAGGAAGAGTGTGTGTGGCCGCGGATGATGGCTTTCTGGAGTCATAAGTGCCCATCAGCGTCTCTGGCTGAGCCGTCTAAGCGGGTCTATTGCCATATTGTAAAGCTATCAAATGTCTTATTATGTGATGCACAAGACTAATGCTGGCACCTGGCTTAATGACCAGATGCAATCAAATCAAGTAATGGATCTTATTTGTGTCATACGAACCCCAAACTAGGCCGCCTGCTGCTTCACATCCACCTTCGCGCTGGACCCGTTGTTATATGAAATCGCAGTGTGCTGAAACTTGATGAACTGATCCGGTTTTCATGTTTGTGCGGCCTCCTCGTCACCTTGGTGAGGTGAGCGGTGCCTCAGGCTGCCCATATGGCAGAAGCAGAGCCTCAGCTCCACCGCCACTCATTCTGCTGAGGTGAACCTGCAGGTCCATCCTACTGCACATGTCTAAACTGATGCATTATTCATTTCTTCTCATTTTTTTTTTTGTCTTTATACTTATTAGGCTGATCCGCACACAGTGAACATCACCAGCCAACCTGCTTTTCCATGTTTTCATTTCATGGCCTGTAAATTCACTGGCAAGCTGGTGCACATGACTTCTTGGTGATGTCGTTTTATTTCAATACCAAAGAAGTAAAAAAAAAAAAAAAACTCTCCGCTATGTGTTTGGAAAACGTCAAATGTTGGACGCTTTGTCTCATTAGTGTTGTGTTGTAAAAACAAGAATTACTCAGAACCTTTATCAGACGTAGTCGAGCAACACAGAGGAAAAATATGCTGCAAGTTAAAACAGTCAGATGCTCTATTCTTAGATTCTTAGTTTACATCCGCTAACGTGGCGTTTACAGGAACAGACGGACTGAATCGGTGATGAGCTGGCTCTCCACACCCAAGACACACAATCATCAGTAGGACCGCAATTATAATCAGGAACGGTCTGTTCTGCGAAACCCCAGATGACATTTAATCAAAATATTTTGAGCACTTTCTAATTCAATTTATTAAAAAACATAAAAAAGACATTATCCCAGCCCACATTTTAAAATAGACAAATAAAAACACAAGAACTGCAGAAGTCAGTCCGTTGTGGCTTTAAGTACGTCTTTGACCAGTCAGGTTGCTGCTGGCCATTAAAAGCAAACTCCCTGCTGCTGGATTTCACCACCTCACCCCAGCATGTGAGCAGGGAACTGACGCTGTACCTCTGCCAGACGGGATGTTTGGATTATTCCAGAGAAAATTGTTTAGCAGCCTGGTGCTTTAGCCCAAGGTTGTCGCACGGCACTTTGTGTTTCGTGTATAGATATTAAATGTGTACTGCGCTTTGATCGCAGCCCTTGGGGGGTAAACACAACTCACCTATCGCTGTTATTGTTATTATCGCTGGGCCTCAGCGTGTGACAGGCCACTTCGCCAGGGTTGGCTTGTTCGAGAGATTAAGCAGATGCTGGAAACAAATTCCCCCGAGAGACGGAGTCTAAGCCAGACGCGCTGCAGCCGCTGGCCCGGCGGTTCCAGCTCGCAGGCAGTTCGGGTGGCGCGGAGCTAATACAACACCCCAGTCACCAAAGCATTCAACGTAATCCCCATTTCTGGATGCTGGGGAAGTTGGAGCCGTCGGCAGCCAGTGAGTTGTGAGAAAACCACGTCAGGCTGTGATGACAAGGCCGAACCATAAACACAGTATTAGCTCCTCACCTCTCACCTCAGTGTTTAGATGCCCTCCAAACTGTCTGACTTTTTTTTTAGGAGCTCCACCATCTCCAAGCACTGGAAAGACATTTTATTAAACCAATCTTTGTTAAATATTTAGCAATGAATATTAGATAAATATTATTATGTTGTGGTTTTTAACATGCCACTAAAACTTTGCATCTATACATCAGCTGGACAATAGCGAACATCGCTCAGCTGTGGTTCTGTACAGTATTGCTGATGTGTATGGAAGAGCGTTGGGAACGTTGAGACACGACGCAAACCACACACACGCTGCTGCGCTCAAATTTCCCATCAGTATTCAGGGTTTTAGGCATCATTGTGAAAAATATGTAGATGCTTCTGTGTCTGTGCTCCCTTTGAATTCTCCAGATAATAGGAGATTAGTGCTAGTGTGGACAGTTTCATTGTTATTCATTGCCATTTCTGGGAGACTAAATATGAGCTTTTAATTTCCAATATGATGATATTTACTTCAACAATCTGTAGTAGCCTTCAACCATCATTTATCGTCTTTGCATTCACTTGGTGTTTCTCGCTCTCGTATTTCCAAGCTAAACACCGTGAGCGAGCGATTCAGATATGTATATGTCATAACAGGAAGCAGAGGATGTTCGAGGCAGCAGAGATTGCCGGTAAAAAATGGCAGACACTTCAGAAGAGAGCTTTGTGCATTTTATGGCCGTGGAAGAAATGATGTCAGTTGTTACTCATGACTGTCCTTTGGTGCTGAAGTGCTTCTGTAGACAGAAATCAGTCACTTTAACTTAAAATACTAAAGTTGCAAGAAGACGTTGTAGTGAAGGCCTAGAAAGCGAACGTCAATTACTCAGGAAGGGTGAATGAGAGGAACAAGTGGAACTAGTGGATCTTTCCGATCACCCAATTAAATAAAAATACCTCAAATGGACAGAGCCCAGCCTGTAAACACAGCCGCTCCCTGCCAAGCTGATCTGTCCGGGACCTCCACTGCAACGGCTCAGAGCCACAACAGCCAAGCATTGTTCCTGGAATCACATCCCAACTGTCTGCACACTAAACAGGTTTCCAATACCTTTCCTTTTCAGGTCACGAAACAAGCATCACAGCGGCTCAGCCTTATTCAAGAGACAGTGGCGTGACAGCTTTGTGAGCCCACTTTACACAGAGGCTCATATTACACTGACATATCCCATTGTCCTCTTGTGCCTCAGAGCACTAATGATGTTTGTCACTGATCAAGCACAGAGGTTTTGGTGAGTTTGGACAGAGGCCCTTTGTTTTTCCAGTGCTGAATTATTCACACACGTACAATGCATCAATACGATGCTGGACTCAAGCAGATGGTGATATTATCGACTAATCACACGCGAAGATCATAATCAGCAATGTGCCGATGCTTCTAGCACAATGTATGCGTTGAATGACATATGATAATCCCAGACTTAGTCAAAATCTTACTGTATATAGCTGTCAAGCAGTGCTGTATAGTATAGTTCCCTCATCCCGTTATATGATGAGTTGTAGCACATATTTAGTGTCTGCAGTGCTGGGACACATTCAACACTCAATTAATCTCAAATTTCCACTGGAAGGATTAGGACATTAATGCGTCCAACCCTCACTAAAAGCTCTGGATTGTGAAAGAGGCACATCATTCAGTATTACAGGACACGAGATTATAGACATTCTTTCATTCTGAGCAAAACCAGGGAAAGAATTCACATTTCTGATCAAATAAACCTCGCGGGAGTCAGTCTGGCACAGTCCGGTCCAGGCTTTACACATAGTGTTGTGTATATTTATTCGCTGGAACCGAATCAGTAGGAAACCTCAAGTTAAAGAGATTCACATCTCACTACTGTGTACTATTTTATTTGGTTCAGCGCCAGCCAGGCCCCGCTGGATTATGAAGTCTAATAAATACAGTCGTGTTTTGTTTAGTGAGTCAGTCAAGCACTCGAATTTCCATTGAGGCAGTGGAGCATAAAGCAGACGTACAGTAGGTAAACACGGCTGCTCATGTGAACGGAGCAGCACCGGCCTGAGAGTCACTTCTATCAACTTTCTCAGACCTCTCGGCCGGTGATAGCTGTGGACGCACTCAATGCTAAAAGCATGTACTGTATATGCATTTTGGGCCAGCAGGTTGTTGAACAGCACCTTAGAGCTAGGAAACATCAGTAGTTAAAAGTCCATGTAGGGAAAAGGTTGGGATGAATGGAGGGATCTTTGTTAACACATTAACAAGCTTTACTTCATTGTAGCCGAAGGAACAGCTTCACATAATTAGTATTTACCTCAAACCATCATTAGACAAGAATTTCCTTCACAGCGTAATACAAGGGCTCTCATAAAGCAGTGGTTTTACCTTGAGGAGGGTCACAGGATAATTAACAAGTTAAGCAAGAGTAGAAACAAATGCACCATAAAACGGTGTTTCCTTTACAACGAAGCTTTGCTCTGTCATACACTACGGTCAGCTCTTTAAGTTCCCAGTGGCTCCGGTGGCCAGAGCACGACACAGGGCTGCATAAGGCAGAGCCCCAGGGACTTCATGTAACCTTACTGTTATTAGTAAAAACAGCCACCACGCGATTAAGGAACAGACTCAACACGACCTCAGTACCTGCAAACTGCTTCACTTTTCATCTGAAATCAGAACATGCCGCAGTATTTCCTACACCTACCACCAAAGAGGCTGAGTTAAATCCAAGGTGAAGAGGAAGTCCAGCAAAACGGCTCATTACCAGACAAGTGCGTGGTTTTCGAATTGTTGAATTATTAACCAAGTGCTTGAGTTGCCTGGAGCTAAGCATGTGGGAGATTTTGCTATTTGGGCAGCTGTGGCTCAGGATGCAGAGCAGTCACCAGCGGTTCCACGCTCCTATGCTGAAGGGAAGTGCAGACTCCGAGCTGCAACTTGCCTCTGGTAGGCGGGTGAATGACAAGGAGCGTGAGCCCTAACACTGTCACCTTCCTTCTATCGTTCTCCCGTGAACAGACGTTTCCTTTAATGAGCGGTAACCATGAGGAGCTGCCATTTTGGAGCAGACTGAATAATAACAATGATACTAATACCAGTCATTAGCGTTATTAATGCGGGATGTGCCCAGTAGCTGAAAATGAATTCATGTCTTCTGCCAAATCAAAGTCTGTGAAAGTGAAAGAAACTAAAAATGATTTATAAACATCGCGCCCGCCGACCCAGAGGACTCGCTGACGACGCCTGTGCTTCTTCAGCATCACTATGCTTGACGTTGAAACACTAATGTGCTTCCACACTTGCCTAATCCACTGACAACTGGTGTTGATGGAGCAGGCGAAGCAGGGCTGCAGGGGCTTCTGCTCTCTGATTCCAGCCACTGTTAATGTGAGGGAAGAGTGCTGCCTGCAGATCTCTGCTCACCAGTCCGACGCTTTAACCCCCAACTGGATGCTATCACACACAGCGCACGTCCTAAAAGCATTTGTATTCTGTTCCTCTCCCTTTCACAGAATACAGATTTATGAGGTCTTCTATCAAAACACTGAGCTCACGTCTAGTAAATCAGCATGAGGCATGGAGCCAAATGATCTTTGAACAAAAACTATTTAACAAGACGTGATTCACAATAATAAAAATCCAAGCAAAGCATGTGATTTTGAAGGAATGTTTTTCTAACTGCGACCATATGGGACTTTAAAGGCTTCTACGAGGAAGGTTAATGACTTCACAGAGGAGATATTAGACAAAAGGTCACAAGTCAAAACGCAGTCTGCAAGATTGATTCTGTGCAAACGTCCAAAGAGCAGATTTGCTGAAAAGGCGGAAAACACTTGTGTTTCGGTTTAAAGCTAAAGGGAAATGACGTGTTTTTTCATCCAGGTGGTCAGTAATTTGCAAAATTGCACCTAAGAAATTGACAGCAACAACTGTTTTTCCTGAGCATGTTTATTAGTTATAGAGACGCAAACGTAGGTTCAATAGAAACCTCTGGTTGATGTTTTTTATTATATTTTTAATTACGTTTTTTGGGTGAACAAGAGAAATTCTATAATCCTGGGCATTTTATGGACAGATGAAGGATTCAGTGTAAAGATACAATATAGCAGGAGCATTTTAACACACTTCTACATAAAGTTTGAAGCTGGGATGATTTATTTTGCTGTGCAGGTCGTTTGGGTGTGTCCGTCATTTGGGTGATCTGATCCTTTAATTTCATTTGAGCAAACAGTGTGATATCATATAACACGTTGCACAAAGACTACAGCGTGTCAACAGGAATTAAAATACACAAGCCATCTGTCCATGAAAGACAGAAGTCAGAGCTTCCTATTGGACTGAACGCACACTGTCAGACTGTGCTGTCATGCTCATCATAGTGTCGACGACCTTGACGGCTACAGTGGCGCACGATGAGGGTGGACGACTCGTTTGCTCATCGCTCTTTTATTTCGTAGCTTTCCCCACATGCCTTCATTCTTCACCCCCTCAGCTGGTGTGTAAACGGACGCTCCACCCTCTGGTTGGACACTGGCGAGCGATCGCGGCTTGATTTGCTCTGACAGAAATGTTCGAGTTCCTCCTTTCCTCATGACAGGAAACGCATCATCTCCAGCAGTCTGGTCCTTGGGGGTGTGCTGTGTTGGATCTGAATGTCCCGAGGCCTCGTTTCCAAAACGATTTTAATTATAATTTCAAAGAATATGACGGAGGAAGTATTTTTACACATTGGTCTAAATTAGTCATGGCTGCTCAAATGTTAATAAATGACAGTTTTGGGGGCTTTCTGTTTTGTTTGTGTGGCTACATGTTGTTGTGTACACAGCTCAGCATCTACAGTGGCCAGTGGAACACGGAGGGTCTGGTGTTGTCGTTAATATTTAAAGGCTGAACTGTCAATCAGTGTATTTGAAGCTGCCTCGGGTTCACGATCCCAGAATACAGTAAGAGACACCTGGGGTTGAGTCAGAGTGCAACGAGCTGCTCGCGTTTGATACAGTTACAAGTCAGAGGTGGTTTGTGACAACTGGCCCCGGTCACCAAATACGGGAGGACGGTGATAAGGGCAGCTTCTACCCAGATTAAAAGAATACGTTCAGTCAGGGAGACACAGAAGATCTCCTGTTTAAAGATGCAATTTGGAATCATTTTATGGGAACCGAAATGAAAATGAGCCGACACGATGTTATGGCGTCTAAACCAGTGACTCTAATTAACAATTAGAACCGTGAACACTTCATTTGCCATTGTCTCGTGTAATATTTTTCCTCTTCCATTGGGCCTTTAATTAAATTGGCGCTTAGTGATGTTGAACTGAAATGAAATCACTCCAGCAAACTGTGTTGCTGACAGCGTTTTAAGGGGAGTAATGACAATCTTTAGTTATGAGCAGGTGCAAGTTTTGCTTTAGAGTCATTTGTCGTCCTTTCGCTTGGCTGCTGCAGACTGACCCAGAGGCAACACCTCCACCACACGCTCTGATGGAAACGAAATTTTCTTTGTATTACGAATAAAAACGACGCTTCTCTGCTTAGTCTCTTTGAAGCAAACACGCAGTGTTTATACAGCAGCAGAGCTTCAAGTTCATCCTGCTGTTTAGAAAATGTTCCTCTGTGTGCAGAGGTCAGTGAGCTCACTGCAGAGTTTATTCAAAGAACTTGAACCAACTACTGTCACTACTAGATTCACTGAACACACAAAAAATATAATGACTGGGAGTTTTAAAATGAGATTTCATTTTTAGGACTTTCTGTTCAATTTACACGTAGTTTCATTTCAACAACATTTAGACCGTTTAATATTTTGAATATTTCTCCTGTTAATGACGCTAGAAGATGTTGTGTTTGTGTCGTACTGAGTTGTAGCTGCACATTAAAATAAAATGTGAATAGTTTCATGTATTGTTAAACACATACACACCGCTTTGGGTAATGGAGCTTTTCCAGTATTGCTCATTTTACGAGGGAGATAGATCATAAATAAGCATTTAAGGGCATGACCGAGCAGCTGACACACCTGTTGTACCAGGTATCTCTGGGGCTGGTATTGATTCTAGATACTGTATCTTGATATTTTCCATCTTTGTATTTTTGTGTGTGTTGAAATCTACAGAAACCCTGACTTTTAAGTGCAGTGTGAAAAAAGTCGAACTTCCCACAGATTATGTCAGTGTCGATCTCTTACCTATGGTCGTGATCACAGAGATGGCGAAGTAAAACGAGCCGGCGAATTTCCACTGCACCCCGGCTTTGTGCGGCTTCAGCTGCAGCACCACCTTCTCCAGCTCGTCAAAGTCCCTCCTGGACAAGTTGAACGTCTTGAGCAGCTCCGCCTTCCTCAGGTCCAGCTCGTTCCTCTGGCTCGTCTCCTTTCGGGATTCCAGCGCGTCGAAGATCGCGGCGCCGACTATCAGGTATGTGAAGGTGCAGATGATGAGGGCGAGGGTCCTCACGTTTTGCCTCTTCATGGTGGCGGGCGTCAGGGGCACAGGCGGAGTGTCGGCGCTGGTCTGGAGGACGGGGAGCTCGGTTGGTTCATGGCTGTGCTGCTCTGACGGAGCAGAGAAGCTCTCTGATTACTTTATGAGCAGAGGAGCTGTTCATTCAGCACCACCCCTCCCTCCCCTGCTCCCTCCCACTACAGGAATCCTCCCCTCCACCCAGCTATCGCCCTCTCTCCCCGGGATTTTACACAAGTGTGCATCCCAGTTCAGATCTCACAGCGAAATAGTGTGAGGGCTGAGCGTCAACGCGTTTTACGTGGCTGCCTGTGTCATACAGTGTTTCAGCTGCTGTGCTGGGGAGCTTCACATGTTGGCCTGAAGGTAGCATCAAGTCATGCATGCAGAATGTTCCATGGCCCTCTAGCCAAGGGCAAACTGTTAGGTTATGCAAATATTCTGCAGCTTTTCACCCCTCGACTACAAGTAGAACACATTTATTTGTGTTTCAGCTGTGTTTTTATTTGCCAGGCTAAGCTGGTTTCCACACAAATCTACATGTTCAAATCTACTTCAAAATGTAATCAAATTAAAAAACATAACACATTTACATTTATCAAACTGTAGATTCACTTTTCCCAGTGCTCCAGAACATTTCTAAATATTTCAGCTACATTTATGCAGAATATTATATTTTAAGAAATGCAACGAAAACCATTCAAATGCTCTCCGCAACTGGCTCAATCTCCTCCGTGGTTTTAGATCGTGAATGGTTATGTAATCTAAAAACATTGCCTTGAGATGATCAAAACTCCAGCGAGACTGCGTGGACTTGAGCAGCCACGTTTTGGTAGCAACGGGTAAAGAGCCTTGTTATTCATTCACGTCTGGTGCTGTGAGAGTTCCTGTTCCCTCTGAAAGGAAACTTCTCCATCTATGAATGATGCTTCTCAACATCACGCGCTACAAACTTTGTACAGAATCCAGCTGTTGCTCTGGCTCCAATGTAAATCTCTAACGTCCGCTCTCTGACCTCTGCTTTCTCCCACTACAGCAAAGCAATACCAGAAGCTATTTCTCAAACTTAAGACTAAATAAACTTCATATGAACGTTTCTAACTTCGTCGACATCCTGTTTGTTTACACTGGGAGACAGTTCAGCTGCAAGAACGGTGTGTAAATATAATGTGTGTTTAAAGTGAAATAGAAACGTGATGACGATTTGACACAAAGAGACAAAATGTCAAGTGAAAGTCTAACTGGGGCCAAATCTGATGACCCTCGGTGTCAACAGTTTCCAGTCAGAAGTTCCTCGAAGTTTTGTACATAGAAAGAAAGATACTGTGAAAACCATGTTGTATTTTCGTTTACATATTCATATTTCATTTACATTGTTGATATTTTGTTTGCCAGGAAGGACAGGAAGCTCATCAAAACTATTACCGCTGGCTAAAACATGTTCATGCCAACCTGTGACACACTCCGTCACTGACTGGCCAATCTTAAGTTCCCCGCCGCCACTTACGTTAAAAATAGCTCTGGCTTCAATAACCAGGTCAGTCAAGTCAACCGTGACTGAGCCTGTTTAAATCCTCGCTTCGCAAACTGAAGTGCTGCAGATCACGGCCTGATCAATTCAATTAATCTGTGACTGTGGCCTTTTAAATATGGAAACATGGAGCATATACAGTACAGCAGATAGTGTATATACACGCTTTATATATTAGGGGAAATGATTACAATATATGCATATTTTGATTAAATAAATAATAACTTAGATCAACAATGAAATAAAATAAAGAATGACTAACAGTGACAATAAAAAAGATTCATTGTAGAGATAAACGCCTCAAATGACACAGCAGCAACAAAGTCTAATTAAGATGCATTTAGCAGTTGACAGGCCACCAGAAACAAAAAATGTTTTTAATATCTGCCTTGTGTGTGATTCATTTCTCCTGTTAGTTCTGTGTCCCTGTAATGTGAACTAAGTGGACCGGTCTCAGCTGCGTAGCCGCAGACCTGCAGGCTTTCAGCTGCAGGCCAGGCAGGCTGCTCCACTGCGTAACCAAGCATACATCCTCATGAGCCCGAGCACTTCCTGCACCCGCTGACCCTTCAGACCAAATTTTCCAGTAGCAGGTTCTGACCTGCAGCGGTTTGAGCAAAAGGCCTGGACCCTCATTACTGCGATTTTGGAGAAGCTGCAAAGTCCACAATGAAGTTTGTCCTTTGAACCTCATGGGTGCTCAGACCAACTACAGCAAGATAAAGCCAGATAAAGCCTCCACTCATGGACAGACATGTTAGACTTCTGCCCTTTAAATTGGCGTTTGAAAGCTACAACACAGCATTTTAATGAATACCAGGTTGCATTTAGCAAATTCCTGTGACGCTGCAAAGCCAGGTCCAGGAGAAGAAAACAAGAGCTGCAGGCAGGTCAGCGGTTAACTGGGAAAATCACAATAAATTAAATGCAACAACATGAGTGAGCCGGGAGCCAACCCAAACCTCCCGCACTCTCACCACTACCACCATCCAGAAACAAAGCATTCTGGGAGGGGTGTCCTTCAGCTGGCTGCCTTACGTGCAGCTCAACCTGCGGCCTGCGGCCTCCTGCTGGCGTTCAATTAAAGCCTTTCCCCCAACATTTGCTTTGCCTCTGTGACTCTGCTTTGTGACGCTGCTCCTGCTGTCGGTTGATAATTATTCTAAATATCCCTCTAATTAGAGGCAAAGCTGTTCATTAGCTGCAGCACCCCAGTGAGCGAGACACACCTGGACAGAGGGATAAAAAACACGTGTGCAACGATGTGGAGATTTTGGATAATAAAAGAAGAGGAGCAGCAAATAAACAGCTGGTCATTAGGTTCTTGTTCACCTTTGACCTACAGGAAGACATTAGGAGTACGTTAGTCCCACTGAACCATGGGTCAAACCTTTTACTACCAGGCATGAAATTGGCTGATTTCTGAATTGATCTCAGCACCTTTCATTGTAATATGGTCCATTTGCAATAAAAGCTGCCTCGCTCTCGTCCTGACTAATCATCTCTACGGCCTGCATTCATGCCATCCTTCCTCTAGATACTGTAAATACCCACCACACTGTAGCGCTCACTATAAAAACTGACAGCACAACACCCAATAAACCTGAGGTGCAAAAGGTCACAAATTGGCCCCAAGTTATTGATTAAGGATCAATGACGAGATTCCAGGGAAACATCCAGTGTATAAATCAAGGGTAATGAGGACACCAGTACATGCGCAGGGCTGCAGGACACGAAAACAAAGTCATGTCCGCAAGTTTAAAATTCTATTTATTATTGATGTAGTTCACTTTAAAGGTCACAAAAAGATAAAACTAATTACAGCTGCACCTAATCAATTCATGAAATCTTTCGAATAGAAGGCAGCGGCTTCAGTATCAAGTCTATCTACCCGAGCTGAAATTACAATTACATTTACAACAGTGGACATAAGGCACCAACAGAAAACACAGTAAAAGACAGTACAGTGTCAAAACATACGCAGGAGGAAAACATGGAACAGAACAAACACGGTGAATAAATAAATAAAAGCAAGCTCCTCCTGTGCATGGACACTGAAAACATACAGGTCCGAGCCTTTGTCCAGGGACGGTCGTCACTAAACCAATAACGCCCGTCTGCATTAATGTCCATCATTAGGCAGCCACTTCAGCCTTTGTAGTAATTATGGCAAGAGGAGAACGTTGTGTGGAAGCTGGACCAGGTCGTGGTGTGACACAACGCAGACCTTTGAAACAGGAGACAGCTGTGGTTTGAGCGGTGGCCTGATGCGGCAGGCGGTTCCCGCACGTTGGAGGCTAAACACGGAAGCTTAAAGGATCAACAGCCTCTTCCAGATCTTATAACAACCAGTCTCAGCCATGTTTGTATTTTTTCCTTGTTTATTGTTATTTAAATGGTACAAATCGATCACAGTAAGCCAGAGGCCAGGGTGACGGTTCTAAATGTGCTCGTTACCTCTGGCCAAAAAGTCTCAGCGATGTGGGAAGATTGTGTGGAGTTCTAATTAATTGCCCGTTGGTTCTTAATCCTCGGCTGCGTACATGCAGGTAGAAGGATCTCCGGTGTCTCGGCCCTGCCCTCTCGCCAGTGCCGTCACATGTCTGTGCTGTTATTGCGCAACGCTCGTCTGCCCGTGTGAATACTTCAGCAGTAATGACCCACCCTGTCACCAGCTTTCCCCATAAGTCTCACAATAAACATCGACAGCTCGACCCCCCAGGAAAGCGAACGCGCAAAAGGTCACAAAATGGCTCCGAGCTATCGATTCAGCTGGGAATGAATCAATGACACACAATATACCGGTCGCATATGAGAACTCATGAGCACGAGAGGAGCGTTTAAAACTAAATATAAAGCTCATCATGCAACTAGAACAGGCCCAAACTGCTGCAAGATCGTCTGCTTCTCAGTTGCACGAGGTTCAAACGCTGCTCTCCGTCTCTTGGACTGTACAGAATTGATGGACTGGCGTTGACTGATCAATGGTAATGATTCAGGGCGTAGACTAATGGCTCTCTCCCACCGAGAGACTCCTCTGACACGCTTCAATGAGACACTTAACAATCCTTGTTCTCTGCTTACTCAGACGTTTCACAGTTAAAGGTTTATTACCTTGATTTATGTAAAGGTCAGGATGGAACATAAGACTAGTTTAGATGATACCAAACCGTCCTGCGTGTCTCATGGCTGCACTTGGAGCGTTTGTCTCATAAAGCTGCTGCTGACTGAGGGTCTGTTATGGGCAGTATGTTTATTAGCCCATATAGAAACTTCTGATCAGTAGCTCAAAAACAAAAAAAGAACCAGGTCTCTTCGCCGTTCACCTTTATGAAACTATTTCATTGTCACTAAAAAGCTGTGTCTCGTCTTTCTGTGTGGTCCTGCTGATTGCTACAGTTTTGTCCTTGATAATTCTCCTTGTCCAAACCGAGGCTTCACATTAAGACTCTCGGGAGGTCGTATGGTCTATAGATTGTCGAGCCCTGTGAGAAAACCTTTTAATTTACATAAATAAATAGGATTGACTTCATTTCCCGGAGGTAGTGGGAGATTACGGCCCCAGTGTGATTTAAAGTGTACAGGCTTAATTTACATTTCGTCAATGTTACCCGTTTTTGGCGAAATGAATGAACCGCTTACAATAAAACCGAGATACTGGGTTGGAATTAGCATAACAAGTGATCGTTATTGTGGCCGAACAAACCCTTCGGTGCGTTTTATACAGAAAGAACATGTCGTGCTAATGTCTGGTACTACACTACCAGCAGCACGCACACAAACTGTGCATGTTTGAAAGTCTAACACGCACAAACTGTATGAATCTGGATCCTCTCTGGGATGAAGGTGGACCCAAAGCAGAGCAGAGCCAGAGATAAGCGGTAACTAAAGATACAGTGATTATTATAACAGGACTCAGCACAAAGGATAAAGTCAAAGCACCTCCATTAAAAGAAAAGGAAGCAAACACTCAAGAGGGACAACACACTACAGAGAGAAAACAGGGACAACTTGGTCTCAAAGAGAAGATGGATCGATCAACACGGCCTCTCAATAAACTTACTCCCTGGTCCCTCAGTAAACATGGACACACAGTCAACAGCGTAGTCTTAACAAACGTGACTTACATGACTGTAACTAGAAGAAGCGGTGACGTGGTCAGGGTCTCCGGGAAGCCGCAGGTGAGCGTGGTTGAGGGCCAGAACCAGGAAGTGGGCGGAGCTCAGGGGAGGAGCATAACTCTTCTCTGCACTGACCTCTGTTCCCAGTCTGGTCAGTCTTCCTGAATGTTATTTACTTTTTGAAAGCCCTCCTCATGCACATGACTGGGTATCAGTCCAATACACGGGTCAATCACAGGCTGCATTCAAAAATAACATAAATGTATGAACTCCAGACTGGGTGTGAGGGTAAAGTGCACACGTTGCTCCTGGCCTGACGCAATTTAATCCTGGGCTGTGCGTGTTTGCAGCGGTGGACACTGACCATAATTTAGTTTATGTGCAGAGTTTACGGTAAACATTAGTAACATTCACTTTTGTTTTGTGATATTCTCTACTGCCACGCGAGCAGCATCAGGCCGTACTTATGTGCTTTTAGCTGATAGAGTAGCTGAGGCTGTGGGTGTAGGAGCTGTAGGCTCTGCCGTAAAACTGGAACGGCCCTCGTTATTTCAGGACAACAACAGTAAAGACGTGCAGCTCCACTGTAAATCCCGGCCGACGGCTGCTGACACACTGAGAAGACAGACGCGTGCAGGTGTAATGTGCTGGGGCTCGTGTCACATACAGTAAGTCTCACGGGGAAGCTCTGCTGTCAGGTAACGAATCCTCTAAGCACAACCACGTTGCTGTGGCCTAATGTTTTATTCATACGTCACGGCTCAGTCCGGGTCCAGGCTGCTCCACTTCACTTCAAGTGTCTGTGGGTCTCAGTTGTTCCCACAGCAGCGTCTAATTGATTTCACGAGGCAACAGAATGAACGCACGTGCACTTGTTGCTTTCACTTGTTGCACGACTTTATGGCTGGAAGAGGCTGTCTGATTAATAATGCATGTGTTCTGGATTATAGAGAGAATAAATAAACATGTGCAGTAGTGTTAATAATAAAACGGATGATACCGTAACAAAAGTAGAACAGGTTCAAAACCTTTTGACCTTATTGGTCAAACCTTATTGACAGACATTTTGACCTTATATGCTCTTGTTTAATCCAACTAATACCTCGGTTCCTCAATTTGAGATTTTCACTTCCTGTGGACTGAAGGAAACACCAGAAGCTCATTGTTCGGTTCATCTGCAACTCTAAGGTCACAAAACGGACAATGTAACCTACACAGAGGGGTCTGCTCTGTACATGTTTGGTGTAAGGTGTGTGACAGCTGCAGCCACTGGTCACATTCATGAACAATGTTACATGAAAACACCGGCAAACAGAGAGGGACACGGGGACATGAAGTGCTACACGTGTAGGTCACCATGAAAGGTCAAACTGTGACGTCCCGCTGGGCCGCGGACAGCTGTAGGGAGACGCGCTTCGCTGAGCAGGAAACACGCTGTAATCACACGTACGAGCTCGTCCGTGTTCGTGCGTCACATACAAACACGCTGGGATACAAACACACGCATTCTTTGGAAGACAAAGATAAACAGGCAGCGTGAACAGCTGACCCCGGGCTGTGTATGAGGGGTCAGGAGCTTCGTCCTCACGCTGTGCGATGCAACCTGGACCTCACAGAGCTCTAACATGTCCGAGTCCAAGCTGCCGGCCGCAGGGAGCCGAGCAATATTATATTCATAGAAGTTATTTGAAAAAACGCTCTCTACAAAAGCGTAACATCACCATCTTGTGGCGGCTATAGTGGAAGCAGATGTTTTTCTAAGCGGATTGGGTGAAGCAGGTCACAGCCAAGGCGAGCCAGGGTTCAGGCAGAGGTGCTCAGCGTCTTCTGCAAACAACCTGACAAAGGCATCAAACCGCCAGAAAGGCTCAAACGACAATGACAGCGAGGGGTGAAAAATGGGAAGCAGGCGTTGGAGGTGACGTGTACAGCGACTGCTGGGAGTCAGGGGGGAAACACTGGGATGTGCTGTTAACTCTATTCAGGTAATTTCTTGGTAGAACTGTTCCTCTTCCCGGATTAGCAGTGTTGACAACCACAATAACTACTTTTAATTGAGGATAATAAATGTGATGCAGGAAACACTCTATTTATAGATGTCTGAATCAGGATGAAACATTTGGAAACCGAAATGGAAACCACTTTAAAAGTCAAGAGGGGTTTAAGATATATTTTTATCCTGACGGTCCAGCGCTGGTCTTCTGCTGATGACATCCAGAAACAGCTCAGCTGCTTAAGAACTGGTTCACATTAAACAAACATTTGCAGAACGGGTTGACAGGCAGCCAGTTTGTCTGCAGACCTTTCTGCCTTGTTTGCTCTTCTTCTTCTTCTCCTCTCGCCACTGTCCCTTCCCTCCAGCCAGTCAAGACAGACGGACGCCCACCGTGAGCCTGGTTCTGGTTTTTCTTTTCACTGTCTCATTGTTGGGTTTCTCTCTTACGCAGGCACATTTTACAAGAGGAGAAACAACTGATATTTAGTGAAGCCCCCCTTTAATTTAGATTCCTCCTCAGTTCCCCAGTTTGACCACAAGATGGCAGCAGCACTCAGTCGTCCTGCGGTGGTTAAGCTCTTTAAAAGTTCCTCAACAGCTGGAAAAGTTCTGTCTCACAGTTGGGGATTTATTCATGGCAAACACGACGACGACATCAAAACACAGAGCTACGAAGGTCTGTGTGTTTCCTCAGAGTTGGACTAAAGGCTCATTACCCAAGCAGCAAACTGCAGTGTGTGGTTTATTGGCGATCAGAACTATGACACCTGAGCCAGAACAGCAGAGTGTGGAGCCCTGCAGCCCTCATCCAGCCTCCTGCTGCCTCGGACCAGCCGCAAAACGCGAGCGTCGAGAATCGAGGCGGTGCTAAAGCGCAGCAGAGGGTCGCTGCGCATATTAGTCATTTAATCCTGGGGAAGCCCAGAAAGCTGGAAACAAGGGACAAACAACACTGCGCGTTTCCCCTCCATCTATAGCAGGATGGATTCAACGAAAGGAGACTCGACTGAACAGGCTGCGACTTTATTTGGGACCCGAGACATGGAGAATGAAAGGAGAGAGACTGTCCAGGGCAAGAACCGATGGAGAATCATTACTGGGGTACGTTGAGCAGAGCTGTAGTTCACTTCCACCGCCTAGTTTAAATGTCCCATTTAGGCAGAAGTTGTTATAACCACATGATTATACACTTTATTTGATAAACAAATCGAGATTTCAGTTTGGCTGTATTTAAAATCATTTCTTTCATAGTTTGACAGTTTATAGGTGAGAACAGCCAAAAAGTGACTTTATGCTGAGTTTCCTCTGTGTCTCTCAGGTGGGAAGGATTTTTAAAGTCAATCTTCTAATCTCACTGTGCAGAATGTCACAAATTTGACAGAGGGAGCAAAAGTCTCACAACAGCCACTCATCTTCTGCTTGTAAGCTAAATCTGGGAGACATTTCAGCCTCTACATGCAAACTAAAACCATAATTGAACCTATTGCGAGGAAAAATGTGATTACGTGTTTGGAATTCCTCTTGTATACAGCAGAGGCCACATCTACTGTATGTCACACACACGGTGATGATTTCTGCAATAAAACGGGGGAATTTATGTATTTTGGCCAAATTACAGGCTGCGAGTTGCAAAAGGAGGTGAATCAGAGATCAACTGCACGGACTGGAAACTCAACTGAGTGATCGCAACTTTGAAAAGCATTTACCAGGAAACTCCAGCGAAACCACAGGAGCAGTCTGCCTGGCACTGATTAGCTACACATGTGGCAAAGCCTAGAAGACCAGTCTCACGGGAAACCGAGTGCTAGCAGTTCTATTGATGCTGAGCGTTTTCACAGCACTAAATACAGAACACGGGACTGTTTCCCCTCCGTGTTCAGACCCACTCGTTTTGGGAAGAGCTTACGTGCGTCCGTCTAATCAGATCTCAACTGCGTCGACAGTCGTATTTGTGTTTGACTCTCAGACGAGTAGGTTTCCACCAGACAGACTGTTTACTTTCACAGCCCACAAAGACTAAGAGCTTTTCCAAAGTCTCTCTCTTCACCTATAGCTGAGCGCATACCTGTCTAGGAACACCCAAGTCTGCAGTATATGAATCACACTAAGTGGATTACTTGTGGTGGAGGATTCCCACAGTCCTGCTCCTACAACCGGTGAACGCTCTCCAGCAAAGAGGTTGCGTCAGACTGCCATGGCCCCAGAGTAGGTTAATATTTAGCAGACATTCAGCTGTTCAGTTATAGTTTACAGTTCACTCAAGCTGGCACCAGATTCACTGGCCTACAGTCCATGATAATGAAAAGCCAAGGTCAGTTTCGTGCTGTGCTGCTTTGAATCTAGCCTGTAATTGATGGACTCGCTCCCAGTGAGGACGGATCTGAGCAGCGTACGAGGAGGGAGTGAAAGCCTCTTTGCTCTTCTTTGGACTGGCTACATTTGGAGAGTTGAAGATGTGTCCTTGCTCAACTGTTGTCACGCAAGACTTCCCATCTGGAGTAAAGATGGGAAGTTTTACAACAAGAGTCAGAATGTAGTAAAGCCCAGTGGTGCTCTGAGCAAACGGCTCTTTCTCCGTTTGCCAGCGTGCCCCCATGCACACACACTACAGTCACAAGACGCAAAATGTCAACAACGCGAGACAAAAATGGAGAACCACAAGCCAGAAACGTGCAAAACAACCAAAAAAAGACGAAGAAGAACCTTTTCCCCGTCTCTGCTCAACGACTGGAGGGGGTCTGTTAAGCTTTTTAGAAGTCATGGAGTAGTTGGACTGGTTCAACTACCATGTACTTACGGTGCTTTCTCTGCTGTATTAGCAGAACGTGAAACACGTTTGCTTCTGCAGAATAATCTGATTTATGGCTCTCGTGGAGCCAGAAGTCTGTTAGTGTGTGTTTATATTATGGTCACAAAGGCATGTAGCTGACACCACACTGAGTCTGGACTGCCAGTAGGAGAGGCCGCAGAGACTGTCACCAAGGCATGATTCAAAATATAAATTACGACGCCTTTTCAGTTTTGACTAGGTTTAAAAATAGCTGCCAAAGTGGTGCTGGTGGTCAGCCATAATTTGAATTAATTCTCCCCAGAGCCAGGAATAGAATCCAAACATCTCCCGTCATGTTTGAAGGCTACGTGAGATTTATGAACGCCGGTAACCTTGACACTCATGCTGACTCTGTTCTCTGGATTCTAGGCGGTGCTGCTGTTAGTGCTGCTGGTCATCCTGGCCGTGGTCTTGTCTCTGAGGACGAGCGCTGGAGGGAGAGGTGGGCTACGCCGTCAATGCACCCACGTTGTCATTGTCATTCGCCTTAAGGGAAGACGGCAGAGAGTGAGCGCATGGTGCCACTGACACCAGCCACCTGCTCACGCCGCCAGTAATGTAAAGCCTGTTTACGTCCCACTGCAGATCGCTGAGAAACTCCACACTGAGAGAGACAGGGAGTCAAGTTACTAAGCAGCCGGTGCAGAAAGAAGCCTGAGAAGGGGAGCGAGAGGTCAATGCTGGAGTCCGTGGAGCTACTCGCTGCACAACATGTCACAAATACACAATTCAGCCAGACAGGAATGTTCACTAGTGGTTGGCATGTTTTTTTGCCGCTATAGCTTGGCTTGGCTCAGACAGTGGCGTCAGTGGGCTCCTTGTTGCAAACCGCTGTGCCACAGCTGTCTCCAGCCTGGGTGGGGTGTTTCTGCTGTGGCATTTTTACCCAGCTGACATTAAAGCCATATGGCAAGAACAACGCTGCGCCCTCAGCCAGAGCTGTTCTTATAGATGCAGCTTTGCTGGCAGGTCTGCATCTTTCACGAGGCTGCTTTCTAGCTAAAGGCCTTTGGAAGCAGATTAAAAGAAATAAAAACAACCCAGGACTTGAGTTCACCAGCGTGTGGTGTGAAAAGCTGAGTTCGGGGGTTTTCCTCTGGATAACGGGCCACAGCAGCTCGTCTCCTGAGACGGAGCATCCCTGTGTTTGGCCCAAACCACATCTCTGGCCCCGAGACGCGGTGGGGAGGGGCTTTCTCACCAGCAAGCTAAGACTCACCCTGTCATGTGCACTTACCTAAGAGGAGAAAAAGGGTGGCTCACAACTTCCTTATCTGCGGGAAGGCCTTCAGCAACATCAAGCTAGTTTTCAAGGTTCCAGGGAAGCAGAGGAAACAGGAATGTGGGCATTTTTTTTTTATCGCTTTGCTCGCTTGCAGCCTGAATTGTTGAGACCGCAACTCTTGAATGAAACCTTTTGTTTGTTTCCACGAGCACAAAGCTGAAGTGATTTGTGTTTTCTGTGGACATGTGTCTCCCAGAGCCACGTATGACTCAGTAAAAGGAGAACTATTTAAGTCTTTGTGTAACGTGTTTGTGCTTCACCGACTTCAGCTCTGTTCGTTTTCCAAGAAGCAGTGGAAAGACTTCACTGGCCTGGAAACACAGGAAATCCTCCATCTCTTCCAGCCTTGGGTCACTGTGTGAATAGCTGAATGAATGTTAAACATGTTAGACTGACCTGAGTTCACCTACCCACCGTTTCCTGTCCACGTCTACTATTTTGGCACAAACGTCCACTCGGACTTGATCAGATCTTATTGGTCAAAGGTCAAGATCACTGTGACCTCACACAACTGTCCCATCAACACAATATATGATCTGTGTCTGGAGGGTAATTAATATCTGCCTCACAGCTGGACCAGCTGTGGGACGAGTGTAGATGCGTGTGCTGTAAAAAGCGTTTTGGGGAATGTACGTTCATTCATTTCTGTGTTGATGCATCAATGCTGACTACACGACTTCTTTCTGGTAGAAGGGGACCTGTGGCTGGAGGAGACGTCTGTGGACGGCCAACAGCTGCACTGTCCACCTGGGTAAGACAGTTCGCTTCTTGTCTTTTCTGTTGAAATGTGACAACTTCCAAATACAGGCTGACTGTTTAGTTCTATGTTTTGTTAGTTCAGTGGAAAAAGGTTCAAATGGAAACTGGGCTAATGACGTAATCGGGCACATGTAGATGTGTCTGTGTGTCTGTGTTCTGGTGAGGGAGGGAATCCAGACGGGCCCATTAGAGCAAACAAAAGCTGCAGCTACTTTTGGGTGTGATGGCGTCTGTATTTTTATCCGTCAAAGGCATTTATCCTCGTTGGCTTGTCTTTTGTCAACAGTTTTAATTTTAAAGTGTGGTTCGACTTGCTCCAAACAAGCTGCTATGAAAAGGACTGATTGATGCAGAGCTCCCATGTTTTTACTGCTTTGGTTAAATGCTGCTCACAGTGAAAAATAAGCTGAGTTGTGTTGTGTTGTTTGTTTGTTTTGTGGTACGGTCTAATATTTAACCTGTAACTCATGAAAAGTTACAGGCTAAACCCATAGTGTCTCTCTCATAGTGTCACGTTTCTCCTCCGCGTGTTTGCACGGTTTGTGTTTTCACTTTATTTTCCTGCTGTTCTCAGTCAAAGAGATGCTTTGTGCTCCACAAACCTAGTGTAGAAAGCTGCCTCTGCCTTCTGGTGGCAAACACAATGAATCCCAGCTTCCTTCCCAAGCTCAGTGGCCCGTTGAAGCATCACCCTTCCTCCCTGTGTTTCCACCTAGTTTTTCCAGGCCCCCTCTCATCCTGGTGTCCTTGGACGGCTTCAGGGCAGAGTATCTGAAAGATCACGGCCACCAGCTTCCTGTCATCACTAAGCTGCGTAAGTCTCCAGCGGTTTTCAGTCTCCACTGCTCTTCGTTGTTCACGCAGCGTCCTGGTGCGGCTGAACGTTAATGTGTTGCAGGAAGTGCCGGCACAACAGCTCCATACATGAGGCCTGTTTATCCCACGAAGACGTTCCCAAACCACTACACGATTGTGACTGTGAGTCTGTTGTGTTTACAGACACAAACGTTGATTTATTGGATCCAAATGGCCAGACTGGCCGACTTGTTTTGTCTGTGTTGAGGAAGAAGTCTATAAAGAGCAGCAAACATGCAGCGTAAAGAACAATGTAAAGATACCGAGCTGGATTTTAAAATGAGCCTCGAGTCTGGTGGTGACTGCCCCAATTCCACTTTACCTCTAGATTTAGACTTTTGTTTAAAACAACAGAGCAACAATCCATGTTGTAAGACTTTTAGGAACTGCGGACATGATGCTAGTGTTTGAAAGATTCCTGTTAATAGATGACTGCGTAACTGCATCTACGACGAAGCTGAGTTCTGTGTAAAGATCTTCTGTCATCCAGATGAATTCTGTGGAAGTTGAGTCATGGCAACAGCAACAACTGGACTTCTTGTATTTATTCAAACTCTCATGTTCCAGGGTCTTTATCCAGAGTCTCACGGGATTGTGGACAACAAAATGTACGACGTGACCCGAAACGCTTTCTTCAGCTTGAGAAGCAACGAGAAAGCCAACCCAACGTGGTACCAAGGAGAACCAGTAAGTGCTTCTGTGCAGACCACACCACAGGTACCGTTAACAGCGGACTCTGTCAGGAAGCAGAATCCGATCTTGTTCGCGCTTCTGAGAATCTGATCCAGACGGCGATGTTACAGTAAGTAAGTTGTAAAAGTCACATTCTGATTTGCGGAAAACCGGACATGAATCAAGATGAGACACTGGTCTTGTGCGCAACAGGAAGCATTGTGCTGAAATCACGCTGTAATTTGCTGTCTGCGAGCAGCATGAGACACTTTTTTTTTCCGCTCACGGCCAGATCTTCCCTAAATGAGCCTCTTGACATAATTACAGACTGTGCTGAGTGACAGCTTGGGAGGGCTGCGCGTTGTGCTTGTTTAGATGCTTTGTGGTTTCCATTTGAATGGAAGCCTTCTTCCATCTCATCCCTCAACTGTGTGACAGGCAGCTGCTCTTGAAAACAGCAGCAGACGAAGAGTGATTTATTCTTCTCTAATAAACCAAAACACTGTATGCAGGTAAACCGCAGCTACTCAGTCTGATGGGTACTGATTAAATCTAAAATTCCACAGCTAGACGTCTGTTGTGGGATTTCACTGCGATGAGTGAGTGAATCGTTTGCCTGCTGCAAGTGAGTTTGCAGCAGATGATCCTCAGCCTTTTCCCGTCTCCTTTCAGGTCTGGATCACCGCCATGCGGCAGAATCTGAAGACGGCCACCTTCTTCTGGCCTGGCTCAGATGTAGCCATCAAAGGCACCTATCCAAATATCTACAAGATGTATGACAGGTAAGGGGGACGTCATGTTACATGCTTTGATTGGGGCAACACGCAGTAGGAGGTTATCGATGCGTTCCTCAATGACACGAATGCTGCTGTGCACAGGAGCGTTTCATTTGAGACAAGGCTGTCAACGCTGTTTAGCTGGCTCAGTTTACCCCAGGAACAGAGGTATTACACAC
The DNA here is from genome assembly GCA_030770545.1 of Macropodus opercularis. NCBI lineage: Eukaryota > Metazoa > Chordata > Actinopteri > Anabantiformes > Osphronemidae > Macropodus > Macropodus opercularis. The sequence goes on from CM061112.1 coordinate 4,024,979, forward strand.
CTGAAGATGAAAAACCCTCCAAGAGCACTCGGCATAATACTTAACTGTGGCCTTTGTGATTTTAGGCCTGACTTCTACACTCTGTACCTGGAAGAACCAGACTCATCGGGACATTTGTATGGGCCAGAGAGTCCACAGGTCTGGAAGCTGTAACGGTCTCATTTCTAGTATTTCTGCTTGAAAGCGTTGTGAATGATTAATCAAGTTATGAAGAACGACAACAAAGCCAAAGTTACGCATTAACTGTGTTCGCACCTCCAGGTCGTCTCGGCTCTGAAGGACGTGGACAAGATTTTGGGCATGTTGCTGGGTGGCCTGGCCGAGAGGGGCCTGCACCGCTGTGTTAACCTGATGGTCGTATCAGACCACGGTGAGACGACAACACGCATACGAGAGGAGCGATGAGAGGGATGTAAAGGACCGAACTCCCTTTCTGTCTGTTCAGATTCTGTCTTGGTTGAGTCACTGCACCTGTTGCAGAAGAACCAGCTGCTCACGCCAAAAAGAAACGCTGGGAAAACGCTTCTCAGCAGTATGTTAAAGCTCACCCTGAACATTTGGAGACCATATGTTCAGTCTTGTAATTAAAGATCGTTACACAAGAGGAAATGGGAGCGAGCCAGTCATCCACATCACAGTACACATCAGTGTTCACGTCACACCCAAAATGAGGTTGACACATGTTGGACAGAAAGCACAAATGTTCACATCGCACCCTGCGCTATGAATTCTGACGTGGAAGATAAGGATCACGTCAGGCCCATTTTTATCAGATACACCTTAACGCGTGACAAAGAGTTCAGCAAGTTCAAAAATCTGTAAAGTGACTAATTCCTGTTGTTTTTCTCAGGCATGGAGGAGGCGTCGTGCAACAAGGCAGCGTACGTGTCAAACTACCAGGACAACACAGACGCCTTTGGTGTCATCCAAGGCCCGGCTGCTCGCATCAGACCCTCTCGCCTCCCAGAGGACTTCTTCTCCTGTGAGTTCGTGTGACTTGCCTTCTTCCTGGTACGGCAGCGTTGCTTATTCCCACCCAGCGTTTGTAACGCGCCCTGCGTCTTGTGTTTTCTCTCCTCAGTCGACTATGAAGGCCTGGTGAAGAACCTGTCGGTATGCGAGCTATTCCCACCTGACTCTTGTATTGATAAGATGAATGGGCGCTGAGCCGCTTGCTCAGCTTCGTGTCAGACCGCCTCATTGTCGCTCCACTGACTGTTGATTCTTCTTGTGTGTGTTCTGAAGTGCAGGACCCCTGATCAGCCAATGAGGCCGTACCTCAAAGAAAACCTGCCCAAAAGGATGCACTTCGCGAACAACAAGCGCATCGAGAGGGGTCACCTCTACATGAAGCCCGGCTGGCAGGCGGCGCTGTAAGTCATCAGGCAAACTCAGTAACAGCAAAAGGTGCAACTGAATGTGACGTCGCCTGATTAAAATAAGTGAAGGAAGAAATGGGAGTTAAAACTAGTTTCTACTGAGAGTTTAGAGCAAAGTCGCACTTTGAAGGAATGGTGACGTTTTGAACTGTTATAGTCTGAAGCTGGTAATGATCCCAAAGACACCAAGACAAGTAGCGTAAATACACACATGGGTTACAGGGCTGAGCTGTTATGGTCATGTAGTGACTCTGGCCACGCAGACGTTAAAGCACTCAGTGATGATGGGACGGCCAACTCCACCTAAACGCACCAAATTCCTTCAGGCTGAAGAACTCAGAGTTTCAGATTAGCCTGCTGCTTCACGGTCTATAGAGGAGAAACCAGCGTTTCTGCGGCTCGGCATCGCCTCAACGTGTTTATTTGATCTCCTCAGCAATCGCAAAGAGATCAAGTACTGCACAGGCGGCTTCCACGGCTCAGACAACCTCTTCACCAACATGCAGGTCAGTGACAGCGCCGATAAACACTCACCGCGTTCTGTTTAGGCTGCATTTAGATGCACAGAGATACACTCTAACCTTCCTGTGGTAAGTGAATCCTCACAGTGTCGTCAGCTGTCTTTGCTCCTGGGTTTCATCCAAAGTGTGAAACGCAGACCTGAGTCATTCTAGGCATCAGACTGAGGCTGTTCCACGTCCTCACGTCAACTACGTGATGAGGCAGAAATGGCCACTAGATGTGATCAACTGTAGAAGGGGACGTACTCAGGTTTCTCAGTAAATTCTCAAGCATTTTGTCAACACCATTAGTGGGGAAACAGTCCATTGTTTGGATAAATGTGCTGCACAAACAGACCTGTTCTTATCAAGCGTTTATTCCTTATCTGGGACAAATTCATTCAAATAAAGCAATAAATTAAAGCACAGAACCCTTTGATAAGGGTCATGGGAACGTGATCTCCTCCGGGCTCTGTTTGAAAGCAACAGGAGGTGCTGATGGGTCTGCCGTCAACCTCGCCAGTGCCTGTGACCTTTGACCTGTGAGCGTTCTCACCAGCGATTTCCCAGCTCACTTTATTTGGCTGACAAGGCGAAACTGTCCAGAATTTCACAACAGTGAAGTAACGAGGAGCAGCTTCTGGACTGGACTTCAGCTAGAGCAGGCTTTGATTTGGGTCAAGTACAGTAGAATGAGACGCGTCTAAAGCTTCTTACTTAAAAGACAGAGTTTGAAGTGTCGTCTGGACATTTTCCTGTTATGAGTGATAAATGTGTGTTTTATCTTGCAGGCAATTTTTATTGGCTTTGGTCCAGGATTTAAACAAAAGACAGTGGTTCCCCCGTTTGAAAACATTGAAGTGTATAACCTCATGTGTGGTAAGTTGCTTTGTTTGGCTGGGTGTTAAATTTGAGGCGTGTTCTCCATCCTGCGTTCTCCCTTCTTTCTCATCCAGACCTCCTGGGTATTCGTCCTTCTCCGAACAACGGGACTCACGGCAGCCTGAACCACCTCCTGAAGAGCCCCTTCCATCAGCCAGGTTATCCAGCACCGCTCTCCTACGACAGCCCGTGTGAGGCCAGCAGCCCGTCCCCCACGGACAACCTGCAGTGCACTTGTGCGTCACAAACCACAGCAATGGTATGAGACAATAATAACAATGATAATAAGGTCCTATTCATTTGTGTGTAGTCGCGTTACTGCCACAAATCAGTGATGGCCGTGGTGCTTGGTCCTTAGTCCAGAGTGATTAGTGGAGTTTAGTGGAGATGTTTGTGGTCCCTGGAGGATGGATCACGAACCTTAGTGATCTCCTGAATTTCCATTTGCTCCAACAACGGCTAAAAAGAGTTTGTGTGCATTTATTTTCAGGAGAGGGACATGAACAGGCCTCTGATGTCTGTCAATTCAAGTGAGTCTGGCACAATCTCTCATTTCTTTTTGTTGTTAAGTCAAGATCTGTCGTGACAGTTTACCGTTCTCTCTTCAGGTGCTAAAGCCGGCTTACAGCGCCTCCACAGTCCTTTCGGCATCCCTAAGGTCGTCCAGCAGGGCGCCACGTTTTGTCTGCTCCACCACTCCGACTACCTCAACGGCTACAGCAAAGACCGCCTCATGCCCCTCTGGGTGTCGTACACCGTCCATCCTCTGGTGAGTCTTTTATCGCTAAACATAGCCTTCAGTCGTGCTATATTTCTTCAGCGGTTCAGATTTGGCAACAGACTGTAAGAGGTTGTTAAGCATCGGAGTCCTCTCTTTAGGCAGCTGTTGCTCATCTTCTCTGCTCGTGTTGGCTCAGACTGCTCTTGTCTTTCTCATTATGTGGTCGAACCTTAGTGTAAATCATGACCTCAGGCAGAGTGATGCATTCCCCGGAGAGTTGACGTGGTTACTCTCTGCGTGATGGAGCAAATGAGGTTGTAGCTTCATTCATTCTCTATCCAAACAGAGAGCAGCAACGCAGAGCTTGTACTGTCTCACAGGAAGGTTCAGTCCACAGGCCTAACACGTCCACGGGAAGACGGACTCAAGCTAGTTGGCCTCCTGCGAACTGGATTCTGAATGAAGCGCTTCTAAGCACGTAGCTTTTCGCGATGCATTTTTCTGTCTGTAATCAAGCAAAGGCAATCTGGTAATGCTGTTCTCCGCCAGCCTGTAATTTTCAAATACGTTGGAGAAGTTTCCTTGAAAGAGCTGTTTAAATGGGTGGTAATTACAGGGAAAATAGAAACGGAATATTTTACTTGACCTTAAATACGTACTTCGGTCATTTATTACAGCAACTGGATCTCGTGGTTGGTTTCTTAGATATCCTGCACCTTACTGACAGCTTCAAAACAAAAGCAGGAATTAGTGGAGCCTTGTAAAAGTAGTAGCAGGGGCAGAGTTGCTGTGATGCGACTCATGACTCTTTAAGCCACTCGAACCCAAAAACACCACCTTTCCTGTCACGCTTGCGTCGAGGAGAGAGGCTCCTGTTTGCAGGCGGAAGCCGTGCGATGGCCTCGCTGACCCTCGGCCACAGGCCAAGCCAAATCCGAACCAAGCGACGTTACGCAACACGCTGAGCGCTGGCTTGCATTCCTGCCTCAGCTCCATCACCGCTCACTGCTCCTCTCTCGCAGACCGGAGTCCAACCCACGAGTCCAGAGTCGCAGGCGTGCGTTCGCGCTGACGTGCGCATCCCACCAGCAGCCAGCCAGATGTGCCTGCGCTACACAGGCAACGCCGCTCTGTCCTACGGCCTCCTGCACCCCCCCAGTGAGTGTGTGTGTAAAAATAAAACGCACATAAGCTGCATCCCATAATTACTCGACAAACTAACGCCTTTCTTTGTAGATCTGAGTTCTTATGGACATGGGACTGACTCTTTACTCACAAGCAACATGGCGCCGATGTTTCCTGCATTCAAAGGTAAATAAGTATTGAAAATGTTCTCTGGCTGCATCAGACAGACCCTGGATCAGATTTGGGCTGTTAACTCTCACACTTGGTTTTGCACTTTTACACACTTCAAAAGGTAGTTTTTCTAAAAGCAGCCTATAATCTGTCCCAATTGGTTTTAAATATATATAAGAGCAGCCCAAACATCTAACCACTGTGATTATACAGGTGTACTGTAATTTAACTTTAAGTCTCTGTAGAGCACAGTTCAAGTTTAGTCTGAGGACTTAATCGTCCCGTTTGTTACGTGGCTGTATAAACATCAGCTAAAAGCTCAGCAGACAGTGGCATCAGTCATCTGGGTTTTACATGAATCTAAGTGGGATTAAACTGGGCTTTACCCACACACACACTACAGCACAGAGTGTGTGTGGGTGTGTGTTCGGACCGTTCTGCGAGTCAGAGCTTGGACCACCTCGTGTGCTGGGCGATTCATGTATTGAGGAGTTGAGTGTTTCAGAAAACACATCTGGGATTGTGTTTCCACTGAGGCCACCCACGCTAGAAACCAAAGCGGCTCTGTCCGGATGAGGTCCTGTGGCAGAACCCCCCCCCCCAGAGACCTTCACCCCTCCGCCGTCTGCTGCCCCCTGGTGGACACATCCCTCACACGCTCATGATAGCTAGAGGAAGCTCAGGGTGCAGCAAGTCCAACGGAGGAGGAGCTTATAGACCTTTGCGTGCTCTCCATCGCACACAGCCTGCGTTATTGTTGTTCTGCTGCATGGGGCCCTCAAAGCTCTGCTTTTTCTGTGGAACCGCAGATGTTTGGATCCACATCCACGATGTCCTGCTTCCAAAGTATTCACAACAGCTGAACGGACTCAATGTTCTGAGTGGGCCCATATTCGATGAAGACTACGACGGACATGTTGACGCCTTCAAAAAGATCTCAGGGTAAGTCCAGGAAGTCTGGCGGAGAAACTGAGGCTACTGTCGGTGTGTGACTATTAGGCTTCTAGATTTTAGACACGCTGAGATAAGAGGCCTCCCTACTGAGATAACGGGCAGTAACTGGGGTCGTTTAGCCCTGACCTGACCATCCATCCCATGATGCTGCGCAGGTCACACACTAATTAAAACACTATGGAAACAAGCCAGATGTAGCAGTTTTATGATTAATTAAACTCAAATTAAATACCTTTAGATAACTTAGTTAGTTGTTTCTTTCAGACTTATACTTTGCTTACTTATTAGCGTTACCATGGACGCGTTTTAAACCTTCTGATCTCTTGTCACTAAGGAACGAGGCCACTGTGCCGACGCATTTCTTCGTGATCCTGAGCAGCTGCGGGAACTCGACCTTTAGCCCCGTGGACTGCAAGGGCCCGCTGAGGGCCAGCGCCTTCATCCTGCCCCACCGGCCCGATCACACAGAGAGCTGTGGTGTGAGTAACGCCGCCGAGTCCTCCCCCACAACTCTACACGTCTCTCTGCCTCCGAGGAAACTGCTGACATAAAACAAGAAGCTGAGAGTTTTAAATAACTCACCCACTTACACACGACTCTCTCTCTCTCTCTCTTTTTTTTTTAGAGTGGGTCAGACCTGTCCTGGGTGGAGGACTGGCTGAAGTTCCACACTGCCCGCGTGCGAGACATTGAACTCCTGACTGGACTCAGCTTCTATCACAACAGATTATCTGTGGAAGAGACACTGCAGCTCAAGACGTTCATACAGACTCCTTGAAAAAACGTTTTATATCAAGTATGATTTCCACAGGAAGCCAGACTGGTCTTCACTACAGGCCGCCCACGTGGACACACTGACCCACTCTGAGTGGGTCGAAGGGGAGCCGTAACATTTCCACTAAGCCCAAACTAGTCCCAACATCACCTCCGTCCACGTCCGCTCAAAACAAATGTTGCCATTGCTCGATGTGTGAAAGCCATGACTGTGTGTGTGTTTTTAATGTCACTGAGGATTCTACCCTCAACCAAAGATGCCATCACACCTGCTGGAAAGCGAAACCACCTTCCTTTAATGGTGGTGGACGCACTTTACTTCCCAGATCGGTAATAACAGCCTAACAGATTAGTAGCGAAGGTGTAGTGTTTGAGTTGGGCAGTAAGGTCATAAATATAATTGTAGCTTATCATACGCTATCACTGTTACCCTGTAATTACTGCAATGTTATCATATTGTTACCAAGTCTGATACCACAGAGGCTTATTATTGCCAGGGGTTCCTCAGGAAACACGATGTGGAAATATTCTGCAGCGTGATGGCGAAATTCAGCAGCAGCACCCAGGGAAATACCTGACATTAGGAATAAAGCAAGAGATGGTTTTGTTGGTTTTGAAAGGTAACCTGCCCAAGGCTCTCAGTATTGATGTGTTTCCTTTATACTGCTAATGAGACTTTTGTGCGTGTATCTGCATATTGTCGACGTATAAACGGATAAAGGAACAAAATTCCTCCACCTGTCCAACCTTTTATAGTTTTGCATCTATGACTTTGCATCTATGATTTTTCTTTACACGTGTGAGTCTGTTTTGAGGCTTTGCGAGATTGTTTTACATGCGCGTAGTGTTTGTGTTCTTCATAAGTCTTAATGTTTGGATCCTTCTTCTGTGGGCCGCATCTTCAATGTGACAGCTATGAACAAATACGCATCCTTATAAAAACTCTCCGCTCCAACGCTGACTGAATGGTGTGACTGGCGCTTGCGTTTTTACATGCAGGCCATGGCTGCAAAGCAAAAATCTCACACGAGAACGTGACCTGCAGTATAACCAAGTAGCAGCTGCAGCGCTCGCCCACGAATTGCAGAAGTGTGTGTGAACGCTCAGCGGAAGGAAACCCATGTCAGTGTGTGCATGTCGTATACAATCTCCCACTTCCTCAGGCTGACCACTCTTATCACTGCAGTGAGCATGAAGGTAAGGTCTTGCAGCTCTGTTGGTGACCTACTTCTCATATTTCTATCGTTTCCTTTTGCATTTGGGACTGAATGCGAGTCTCACGCTATGTTTCTGATGCGTCGGTAGAGGTTTAACAACAAAGCTGAGCTCGTAATTGTGAGTTGACTGTGTCTGTGGCATGTTAATGGGAGTTAGGGTTTGTTGTGTTTGTTTATTGTACATGAAAGGCTAAAGTTTTTGATTTTTACATTTGTAGTTGAGTTTGCAAAACTGTTGGACGGTGAGAGAATATATCAGAAGTTTCCGCTTCTTTCACAAGTTTCTAACTGAAGCTTTGCAAAACTTCCATTGACCTCTACACTGTTGAAACTTGGGAACTGCACCGATGATGTCATCATCATGCAAAGCACGGTGGGACGCTTTCGGAGGTAGTTTGACAGCTGGTTTGACGGCTTGTCTTGGTTCTGTGGAGAGCAGTGGAACCACAGACACGCTATCAGAGGTGGGCTGAGGAGCGGCGCCACTCGCTGGACTTCCAGGAAGACGGCTCTGTGTGGGAAACGCATCAGAGGTCTCACGACTCTGTCCTGCGTTCAGATGTCGTATCTGGTTCTGGGCGTAATCAGACAGACCGTTTCCTGTCAGCGCTGTGGTGGGCTGATGTGGGCTTTCACCGTCTCTTCTCGGATGTTAGGTCATTGTCACCGCTAAACTCTGAATCATAGTTCTTTACATAGTAGAGTGGATGTGAAATGACTGTACTCTGAGGCTGAGATGATGATCATCATCTGCAATACAAGCGAAAACCTGCCATCGACTGTCAGCCTGAGAACTTCAACTGACGAGGAAACCTGCCCACACAGGCTGGTCCGCACCGGTCCGGCAGGATGCGTCCTCGCTCTGTGCTACAAACTCACAAGCAGAGCTTTCAGAAGTAATTTAACATGATCATTTCCAAGGCCAAGGGGAGAAGGAGAAGGCTTTTTGATGTTTGGGTGAGAATGCATGAGTCCAGTGACCAAAGAAAGCACAGGAAGGACCTAGAACATCAGTGCACACGTCAGCCATCAATAATTCAGGGCTGGCATTTGTTTGTTGTGCATCATTGATTTTCCAACAGCTAAGCCTTATTTTCATTCAAGTGTTAACGTTCCAACTACTTCTGATTCTGATGTGCAGGGTAATTCCAAGGAGATCAAAATTAGAAGGGGGGACGACCAGCACACAGGGTAACTCATCACTTCTTTGATTCATTCAGCTTCAAAAGACACAGCGGCAGGTCTGAGTCGAGCCCAGGAAGGGGAAGTCTTAGAAGAGCGGAGGAGGAGGCAGAAACTAAAAGACGTCAGACAGTGAAGCCGAGAGGACAGAAAGAAGCGGATCGGTGACAGCGACAGTTCAAAGATGGACTTGACTCTGCTTCAAGCTCTGGAGAGAGAAAAGGTGTTGGAGGTTCTACGGAGAGACAAACAGCTGCGGATTATTGAAGAGGACAGGATCAGGTGAGTCATCGCTTTCATGTGTTCTCTGACAGATGAAGGATTATAATCCATGGCTGCCGCTGATCAGAAGAAAGCCATCATGTCCCAAACTCTTCATTTCATGGAAAACCTCTGATTGGCTTCTTTTAAAATACCTCATGTTTCCACAGAAAGCTACTTGTTTGAATTGTCATTCACTGAGGCCCAGTAACAGTGAGATTTCTGAGTGACCTCTTCCATTAAGGCTCAGTCTGTCTCCTACAGCGTGTTTAGTTTGCAGTACGTGGGTCTGAGCTGGCACTCAACATGCAGCCACCTCCAGGAATCACAGCGCTGCAGTTTCTGTTTGACATCTGTACTTTCACATCTTCTCCCCCACCAGGAGGATTAAATGTGACCTGCAGGAGCTTCGACGGAGAGGAGCCAAGAGTCTTTCCCGGCAGTACGGCGAGCGGACCTGCGCCCGGTGCCAGAGGCCGCTGGGAAAGTTATGGAACTCAGGGGCCGTGTGCCTCGGCTGCAGCCACCGGATCTGCAGCAAGTGCCGCGTGGGCGTGGGAGCAGCGAGCTGGAAGTGCACGGTCTGCCACGCTTACAGGTACAGAGCTGAACCACACAACCACCAGAGAACATATATTTGACCTGACCATGCTTCTAGTTCTGGTACTTTGAAACTTGTTTACTTGGAAACGTGTTTCATCTGAAACACGTTTATCAGACAAAACCTGAGCAAAACACCCGCAGTGAAAAGCTCTGTAACAGTGCAATAGTGCATCAAACTGGACACAGTCACAAATCAAAATTAGATATAACTCGACAACTCGACATAAACTCACAGTACGAGCGATAGTCTGCAGGTCGGATCCATAAATGTGATGAGTCTGAGGACTGAGGTCCAGGTGAAGCTGATGATCCATGATTAATGAGCCAAGGGAAGCAGCAGGCGCAAAACAGGAAGCGGGTCAAACAATTAAGAGTTTGGAAGAGAAGTAGAAGTAGAAGTTTTATTAGTCTGTTTTTATTTTACAGGGATGTGAAGATCAGGTCTGGAGACTGGTTTTTAGAGGAAAAGGCGAAGAAGTTTCCACTAACAGGTTTGTTTTACTCTGATCTTATCGTTGTTGAAGCCATTTTTTTCGGTTTTGAGTTCGGTGTCATTCATTATATTCCTGTTTTGTACAGGCAAACATGAGACGGTCGGAGAGATGCTATTAAAGAACTACAGTGTGCTGAGGTATGACAAAACTTTATATGTGTACATTTTGCTTTGATTAAATACTGGAAAATAAAAATGTAATTTGACTGAATATGTACTTTCGCAGCCATATATCGGTTGTGCCTCCTACTCCTCCTCCACACTTGGATCAGTTTCTCAGCAGATCTGGGGTAAAGCGCAATTTACACAATTTTAAGAGTCTTAAAACACAGACCTGTGTAAACGTGGGACTAATTGTTTGTATTCTTCTGCAGGATTTCAAATACTCAAAGCCTTTCACCAAATCTGTGGAAAATCTAATGGTTTCCTTCACAAGTCACATAAAAAGTAAGTCATTACGCAACATGTGCAGTTATCAACATTAGCTCACGCAGTGTGTAGCTGCGAGCGGCTGCAGCACCAGGGGCATCGCTTCCTTTGATGGTGTACTGCTGCTAATCTGATGTGTGCTGCGCTGGAAACACGCACTTCGAAAGCCACACAGGAAGTTTGTTCACTGTACCTGAAATAAACGACGCACAGAAAAAGCTTGTGACTTCATAATATCGTGTTTGAGAGGAAGCTGCGTTAGATGATGGCTCCAGATAGCAACAGAAAAAAAAAACCCTTCATGCAACACAGCTGTTAGAAAAACATCTCCACAATTAATATGTTTGTGGGTCTGTCTGTCTTCTCAATGCAGAGATTTCTTCACAAAATGATGTGAACGATGACCTGCTGAGAGTAAACAGAGACAGGAGGCATTTCATCTACAGCACCCAGAAGAGCCTGTCTGATACTGACATCAGCAAATGTGGCATCGTGAGTCTCAACACCGCCATGTAGGGCAAGAATGCCGTCTGCCTCCGTAAGGGTTCAGTGGCTCAGCTGTTCTTGTTTTGCAGCTCTCCAAAGTCCCGAGTCTCCCCAACCTGTTCAAGAAGAGAGACAAAGACAGCGACCAGGACGGCTCCTCCACCGGTGGGGAGGAAGCGTCCTTCAGTTCCGAGTACTCTGGGGGATGGAGAGTGAGTAGAGGCTGACGCGCACAAACTGTCGACGTGTCCCTGCACATGCTGCCCCACTCGCTGAATGTCCTTCTGTAATTTGCTCCTCCAGGGCAGTAGCAGCAGCATCAGCACCGAGTGTGGCCTCTTCGATAGCGCCGGTGTGACGGGGGAGCTGGAGCTGGCTGTGGCCTACAACAGCTGCACCTCCAGTCTGGAGATCACGGTCGGTGCCTGCAGGAATCTCTCCTGTGGAGACACCAAGAAAAGGAGATGTCACCCGTAAGGATATCGCTCAGTATCACGTGTGGTGTAACAGCGCTGCGTGATTTGAAGTCACTCATGTGCTTGTGATTTCTACGTGTAGATACATCAAACTCTACATACTGCCGGACAAAGGTGGCAAAATGAAGACGTCAGTGAAGAAGAACACGACCGATCCGGTTTATAATGAAGTCTTTAAGGTACAAAACACAAATGTTTATCCTACAGTAGCTGCTCCACCAGTCGCTTAAGTGTGTCCTGCTTTACTATATCTGTCTACTTTCAACAGTATCAAATAGAGCGACAGTCACTCTTCGGAAAGAGACTGCAGGCCACCGTGTGGCACACATCAGGGACTCTGAAAAAGAAGGTGTTTCTGGGAGAGGTCCTCTTCCCGCTGGATGGTTGGAGGTTTGAGGACAGAGACTCTCAGCGCTTCAACTGGTACCCACTGTGTCCGAAGGTAAAGAGGCAACTATCCAGCAGTAACTAATAACATCAACAGTGGGGACGGGGACTGAGTTGCTGTCGTCGTCGTCACATGAGCTTATAGTCGTCGTCTTTTTTGTGTTTTCCTGTGACTCAGGCTGAGAGTCCAAATGGAGGCGCTGCGGAGTAGGACGGCGGAGAAGCTCAGCTCCCGTGTGTTGAAATAAGATGATGTTAATTTAATAATAACTTATGGACCTACCTGCATTTTCCCTCAGCACAAACATTGTTGTTACGTTTTGGTTTGTATCAAATGTTGCAAATGGATTTTTTTTTTGTCACTGTGGACAAAAACACTACATAACATCTTGTTTTGGAAAAGGAAATTATTTCAGCTTTGTGTTTCATGTTATTTATTTGTTTTTTTCTAATAGAGCATCAAATCTAAAGTAGACAATACTAAAAAAGTATTTTTTCATAGCCTTCATAAAACTGAGCTTAGGATGTGTCGACGTCACCCTGATGAGACGTGTATTTGATTCACGCATCATTAAAGCAAATGACATATTTTTATTGTGTGGATCGTGTGGTGGAATGTGCTAAACGTGTTAATGGTTAATTCACATCAACAGCCTCAGCTGAATTCTTCCTTTACGTCACTAGGGGTCAGAAGAACATTTCTTTAAGACAGTGTTGCTGCTTTGCCCTGGTTAACACGGGAGCAACCGATAACTGTTGTTATCAAAAGTGACAAAAACCTTCCCATTAATGCAAACATAGCTCAGCGTCACAGTGTAAACCCAACTGTGTCTGCAGGCCTTTGAGGTGTGTAGTGTGCGTTTATGAACACATTACAGTGTAGTGTTTAATTGGCACTAAGGTGTGGACAAATACCTGTTGTGCTTTGCGTAGGCGTCTGCCTCTGGGAGCAGGGAGAGTTTTTATCCAGACAACGCCTATGTCTTAGTGTCACCAACCGCTGTGACAGAGGCTCCAGGGCCTGAGGGGCCACAGCCCTCAGATTCTCTCATAGACCCTCTGGATGGGCCCTCAGAGATCCATCAGCCAATAACAGCTGTTCACGTTCTACATTCGTTATTGATTTAAAACTTTGCATAGTCTATGAGTCCTGATTATCTTAATAGAACAAAGGACATGAATTGCTATTTATTTATTCTATTCCTGAAGTAGTTACTTACTGAGAATAAATTCGAGTCATTACATTTGGAGATCATGCCTCAAAGTGTCAGAGCGACATCAGTGCCCAAGTCCAGGCTCCGCCCTGCGGCTCTTTGGCGCGTTATTTTTGACAATGAAGCCTTTCTTGTGTTCTTCCGGTGCTCAGTCTCTGGTTTCACAGCAGGACTGAGGAAAAAATAAGAAGCTAAAACAACTTACTGTCGAGCGGCGACGTCACGGACCTGGAACTCTTGGTCAACTTCATCTTATCCGGGATCACAGTGGTTACGTCCCCGCTTCCGATTACGACATTTTGATTCTTGTACCGAGCTTCAATTTGGTATTTTTAATCGTGATGTGATGCAGTATATTTTTAATACATAGTAAATAAAGGTGAAATACTACAGTCAAACAAAAGCTAGTGCAGCATTAGTCCAGACAGTAAACGGACACACGCCTGGTATTATAGATCGTTTTATTGCCAATATACTGAACTGATGATAAAATCTTCTTTATATACTATACAAAGGCCAGCGGAGCTTCGAGCAGGTGTAATGCAGAGAGACGGCATGATGGTGGTATCCCGCCTGGGTCTGTCCCCATTGTGACCAAGCTACAAAATTAAATATTTGTAACATTCACCTCAACCCTAATTCAACCTCAATGGAGGTCTAACGCACAAGAAATGAAAGGTTTTCAAAGTGGCATCCATACTTTTGTGACCATGCACAACGGTTGAACTGAACACCAACTATCTGGGACGGCAACGCGCTGAGGAAATGCCAGAGAGAAAGGCCACTCAGAAGGGTCAAAGCACTCAACGTGTGCGATCTCTCACTCTAGCGTGATGTGACAGAACACAGAATTCAAATATATTAAAACCTAAGTGACAGGCATTCCTCAGCACGCTGCCAACTGCTCGGCAAAAAACTCATCAATAGTACCTAGACAGAAACTGATTTCATGGCATGCAGCTGAATAATTGCTACAGTACAAAATAATAATTTACAAGTAAATCTCTTTAATTAACTGATCTAAAAGAAGAAAAATATGGAACTGCTATTATATCGGTCAATATATAAAACCTCTGAAACATATTTAATGTTTTCTTTATCATTAGATGTTGCAAAACAGCAAAAATATACAAACCAAGATGAAATCCCCATTAAATTGTGCCATATACAGTATAAATATCAAACTAGGTGAGATTTTAAACTACCGTATAGCAACAATAGACATACATGGAAGTGTCAAAATATAATGGAAAACAAAATACATTTTTCTGCCCATACGTTTTTTTTTTCCTTTCTGAGTGATCGCTACAGTCAACAAACTACTTTGTTAACTGCACAACAAATGACAGAAATCAAAAAGAAGGTAGAGTTAGTAATAATGTATGTGCACATCATGAAAAACTGATAACTTTTGGCTACTCCCACTATTTTATCACCTCTGGTTAAAAAAAACAACAACATTTATTTGGTCTGACTTGATCAAATACACAAATAAGATTTGAAAAACTAAAAGGAGAAGATTTTGGCACTAAGTTTTCGTCGGATGATTTGCAAAGCCCTGCATCATCGCTCTGTGCGATGCTGGTGTTGCTCCTGTTTAGTCTGCAACTGGTGTTTGTGAGAGTCGCTCGTTAACATAAGTCAGCTGGGCAGCAGGATGTAGAGACCGCTCAGAAAGGGCGCGGTGCTGAGGCGAAGGCTTCCTATAAGGCTTCGAACTCGTCGATCCTCTGCTTGGTGTTGCCCTGCCTGATCTGTCGCAAGGTCTTGTATTTGTCCCGGCCGGCCCGGACGTTCTCACAGTGGAGAAGGTCGTTCTGGGTGTTCTTGGAATCATCTCGTGCCTGAGCAAGCTCTGAGGTCAGGGCCTGAGGGCAGAGGAGGAGCAGAAGCATGAGTGGACCTAACCAACAGCTCTCGCTTAGATCACACGTCCTCCCTTCATTTAAATGTTTCTTTACTTTTTATATCTACTATGGCTACATGGACTTTTGCTGACCTTCAGCTGTTTCTGGACGCGCTCGTTCTTCTCCGCCTCGGTCAGGCGATCCTCCTCATTGCGGTGATCGTTGATGCCCTCGATGTGCAGGTCGGCGCTGTGCGTGCTGGTGTTCTCCTCGCTGTCGCTGTTGTCATCCATGTTGTCGTACATTGGAGGAGGAGGGGGAGGAGGTGGGGCCGTCATCACCATGTGCAGCTCCTCCTTAGTCTTAACCAGGTCGTCGTGGGCCTCCATGGCCTGGGGAGAACAGAGAACGAGCAAAAGAGAGGGCGGGTCAGTCAGCTGTGAAAACCGAGGTCCCTTCTCTCGGCTTTGCTTCTTGTAGTGGCAGTGAAAAGGTTTGAACCACATACTGTGAAGAAACAGATGCATGAGCCCTGGTGTCTCACCTTCAGCTGCCATGTGTTGGCCTCCTCCTCCTTGCGTTTCCAGGCGTCCTCCAGCAGGGTGATCTTGGCTGTGTGCTCTGCCAGCTCTGCAGCCTGGCACCAAACATAATGGGAATGTTATCAATCTTGTCTTCATAAAATACAGGTTAGGAAAACACTGATGTAAATACATGCAAAACAAATTCTAATCTAAGGCAAAAACTGTAAATTGAACACAGATGTCGAGATGCTGTTGTCGGTGAATTCATCCAGACCCACAACAAGATGAACAACCTGAGCTCAGACGCTAAGACACCTTGTCTCTGTCAATCAGTCAGTGGATTCTGAACAGTCTTAATCCACTGCACAAGTGTCTTAATCGGGTTTAAATATAAAGGGTATCACAGCAGGTGTTCGACACAGCGTCCGTGGCTGACGGTGCGGTAGGAAGCAGGGCTTTACTGCCCAGGCTGTTAAAGTGAAAGCATACACGCCTGTGGGTGGTCCCTGGCCCAGCAGCTCGGGCCGGTTAGTCTGAAGTAATGGGGTGTGGTCCAGCTGGACACTACAAAGAGGTTTTGTTTGAAGCTACAGTAGCCAGGCACTGCTGAATACACCTCCCTGTAATGTGCCTGGTACTGACCTGGACAAAATGGCAGCACAATGCAGCGAGTGAGGAGCCGCTTTACGCTAAAAGAAAAGCAACTAAACAGCCACAGTTGCTCATTTTTAATGGCAATGCTGCTAGACATTACACGAAGTAAGGTTTAAAATCTCATTCAAATAAATGCGCAGCTTAAATAAAATACTGACGAGCTGCTCCTGACTCTTCTTCTGGTCCTCAGCGTGGCGGGCGAGCTCCTCCTTAGCCAGCAGGGCAGCCTGACGCTCGGCCTCCAGACGAGCTGCCTCGTCCGCGGCTCTCCTCCGCTCCTGCTCCAGCATCATGGCTCTCTGGAGCTGGTCCTGCAGATCTAAGACACGACAAGGACGAGGTGAGAGACCGCTGCTGAGCTACTGCACAGAGAGGCCGGTTTTATTATTCTGGTGTGGACAAATAAAACGCAGAGCGGGGTCATTATTTCAGCTTATGTTCAAAGGTAACCTACAAACACAATGATCATGCAACCCTGGCACACTTTTTATTTAGGTGATGGATGAGTCACTGGGGACCCTCAGCCCTCACCTTTCTCCGCCTTCTTAGTCTTCTCTTCAAACTGGTAGAGCCTCATCATCAGGTCCTGCTTCTCTCGCTCCATCTGCTCCTTCTCTCTCTCGATGGCCTCTCTCTTCTTCTTCTCGTTCTCCAGCTGGGCCCTGGAGATAAGGTGCGTGTTGTGAGCCAACAAAGACCGCTGACATAGTTGATGCATCGTTAGTGCCATCAACAGTCGATGAGCTGCCCACGCACAACCAAGATTCACCACGTTTGCACAAGCTGCTCGGTTACCACTACGCTGTGCGGCTGAGTTTGCATCTGCATCCACATTCAGTTTTTGTGTCACGTGGTTTGTTCATAGCGGAGGCCTAGAGATATATTTAAAACCAGACTCAACCGACCCCTGAGAGCTACAGTCCCACGTGTGGTCTAACGGTTGTGCCCCTGGTATTTACTGTGTTGTCTGCTCAGTGTTACATCACCATGTTTGAACAGCTGTGAAGGACAGTGAGCTGGAGACCAACATCAGCATCCAATCGCTTTCGGTTTGGCCAGTGCCAGCAGGCAATTCCTCATCGTTAAAATGTTTATTGCTGCGTCAGTAAACTAAGCTTCCTTTACAATTGCACCTCTTATTGGTAAAACGCTCGGAGTCCACACTACAGCAGGTCAAGCTACTAAGTGCCGTACCTCTCCATCTGCTTCTGTTGCTTCTCCTCGCGGGCCTGAGCCTTCATCTGCTGGACCTCAATCGTGTCTGGCTTCCGGCGGCGCATGTACAGCTCGTGGTTGCCCATGCACAGCTGTAGGATGCGCTTGTTGATGCGCAGTCTCGGGGCATAAAATACAAAGTCCTGAAGTTTTGGTGAAGAAACAAAGAGGAGGAAGAAGAAAATGTGTGAAAAGTGAACAAACACTGGGCTGAAAAAGCTTTTGCTGCTCTGCTGATAGAGGACAGAGTTGAGGGAAACCTCCATTATTACTGTCCACACACCGCTCCACTCAGTGAAAGGCGGTGATAAGGGATTCACCTCTTAACAGGTTGTGTCTGGGTCCACCACTAACAGCACTGGATGGTCTGTTTGCTAGATCGGACTGAGGATAATGTCTAACGGTTCTTCTCTCAAATACAGAGAAACATGGCGCCGCCATTAAAACTAAAGTACAGGACTGAAATGAAACGACATCTAACGGCTGTTAAGAGAAGGTTTGTGTCTGGATTTTACAACGTCAGCACGAGTCAAGTCCCGAGTTTGGTTTGTTACTTACCGGGGACTTTTTGTCAATGGGTTTGATGATGAACTTCTTATCGTTGAAGGAAATGTTTCTGATCTCGCTCCAGGGGAAGCCGATCTTTGGGGTCAGTCTGAGGAAGTGATCACATAACGAGAATGTCAGCTTCTGATAAAAATATATGTGCATTACGATCGAACCAGAGCTTTGGCTGCTAAAAATGATGTAGGATTCTGGTGACGCTGGCCACTCGGTGTCTGATGATGCTCATTTTGTCCTCCTGTCTGTTTTATGAGCTCTTAGTGGTTCATTCCCCCTGTGTTTAGCCGGCTTTAACTCCACGCCAGGCATAGTCAGCACAGGGTTAAATGAGCAGCTGATACTTTGATAATGAACATCCCCTGGTCTCAGCTTCTCAATAGTTCACCACAATATTTCATTTTTTACAGAAAAGTCCAACTATTGCTCTCCAATGCCGCCTGGATTCATGTTTATCCACAA
The DNA here is from genome assembly GCA_030770545.1 of Macropodus opercularis. Classification (NCBI taxonomy): domain Eukaryota; kingdom Metazoa; phylum Chordata; class Actinopteri; order Anabantiformes; family Osphronemidae; genus Macropodus; species Macropodus opercularis. The sequence goes on from CM061112.1 coordinate 4,043,496, forward strand.
CTTTTTCTGTATATAATGTGTAACAAATGTTACTCTTTTTTTGTAATTATTGTAACTTTTTTTCTGCCTGTCTCTCTGCTGCTGCTGGGTCACCAGAATTTCCCCACTGCGGGATAAATAAAGTTCTATCTATCTATCTCAAGTAAGACAGATGAATCTGGGGTGTGGCTCACTGTGCCAGACAATGTGAATGGATGCCAGTCTCATTCAGCACAATACAAAGTCGTACTGTAAACATTGACAAGCTGATAGTATTGTAATCTTGAAAGACAGCCTTCCACGTTGCAGCGAAACTCTCCTGTGAAACCGTACTGCCTAAACTGGAATGTCGCTCAATTACTGACGCATGCTTGAGGAATTGAGAAAGCAAAGTTCGCGGATGTTATCTCGGCCGGTGCATGTTTCTACAGAAGTCTCAGTTAATAGAGCTGTGCTTTATCTGCGCATTCATTAAGAAGCACTTCCTGTACAAAAAACCCCACAGTTGGTGCAAAATGTGTTTGAATCATTCATTTCATGTCTGTCGTTATGTGACTCAAACATCTGTGAATCTGAAACCTGCGCGGCTGGACTGTGGGTGTGTGTTTCACTACGGTTGCTAGGACAACAACTCTGTCCTGCAAATCCACAGGGCTGCGGTTGTCAGCGCAGCAGCGCATGGAGCCACCGCGGCACCAGGCCGGGTCTCGGCGAAGCCCTGGCAGCGCAGGGCCGGCTGTCCTGATTGCACAGGCTGTATTGTAGGTTAGCCTCACATTCTTAAGTGCCGCACAGCTTGAAAAACCAGTCGGCGTAGCCATGGTTACAGCAGAGGGCATTTCTCTGCTGAGCATAAAGAGGCCGACTCACACAAGGACACAGGAACACAGCGTGTTCCTTAATGTCCACCCCGCAGTTCAGCCTGAATGAGAGGCTAGATGAACTTCAACACAACAGCAGTTACAGTACTTAAATCATTTAGACTCTGGTTTAATTAGAGACCAACTTGCTAAACTTTGTCATTATCCTGCCAACGAGACGTCCTCCGTTCTTCCACTGAGGCAGACACATGGTTTTAAGTGCACTCTGAGCTGACAGTGTAGCAGCAGCACAGGGTCAGTGACTGAAAGGCAAGTCACCTGCGTCCTCAGCAGCCTCCTTCACCTCGTTAAGGGCTAGGACCTCGTTTAAGCAAATAGAGAGTGATTCATTCTCAAACCACCATGTCCCATAACCAAAGCGCAATACACAAACAAAACACACGTCAGCCTGCAAATGTAGGTTTTCCCTTCAGCACAACACTACAGAAAGACAAACTACTATGGACACACAGTTACTACACAAAGATAGCACTGATTACTTCAGCTTAGAAATTCAGACAATGCAGATTTGCTGAGGCTGAATATCCAATTCTGTGGCTGCTGACACTCCTACCAAAGCCTGTATCCATTTGGCCTTCATTGTTATTCATGTCATGCAGTCTGCTGAGAAACAGGAACAGTGTTTAAGCACCAACATGGACCTGGTCCAGCCAGTTTAGCTCTGTGTCACAGGGATGCAGCGAACACGTCACAGTGCTTACTTGTCATTTTTCTCATAAATGTTAAGTCCCAGGGCGTCCACTCCCAGCCACAGCTCCGTTCCCTTCTTATTCTTGATGTCAAAGTAGTTGACGCCATACATTTCCAGGTCCTGGGCGATCTTCAGGTACTCCAGCATAGCGTCCTCCCTGAAGGAATAAACGGGCTTCAGGAAATGAGAGTCCTGCTCCCAATCCCAGCTGTTCATACGTGCTTTGTAGGTGTATAGCATAACCAGTGACTTTATATAAAACACACTCACTTCAACATTCCACCGTGCTCCTCGTGCCACACCTGAATTCTTTCCTCCCACTGCTCTTTGGACAACTTGTGCTGCTCCAGGACTCTAGAAGGGGAAGAGGAAACATCACTGCGTAAATATGTTTTGACTAATCTTATTGTTGTATTTTTCCGTGTGGGCACTGGTTTTGTAATTTGTCATACTTCATAATAAGGAAAAGCACAATAAGGGGCGGAGCAGTGCTTTAGAATATAGGACACTCTTTTTTATTCATTGTTAATTGAGAGGATCATTTATATGTTCGAACTGGTGTTTTACTTGACGATAATCCTAAGGAAGAACAAAGACAAGAGTTTTTCAAATTTGTCTTGAATGCTCTGTACTCTGGCATCTTCATTCATTCTATAACCACCTAAATTATTTTCCGTCTAGATATTTATGCATAAACATCAAAGGTCACCTGTGTGGCAGTAGCTGTTCAGACAGCAGGTAGCCAGATCTGTGGATTTCTTTGTTGTAGTCTCCGAACTTGGCCTGAACGGCGTAGGAGGCCAGCAGCACGGCCGTCTCCGGGGGACAGTAGACCTCGTCGCTCAGGATGCTCTCCTTCACCTGCAGGAAGAAGAGCTTCTGGGTGATGTCCTGGATCAGTTCCTCTGCCACATCCTCTGGGAAGAACTTGGCCCGAAACTTGAACTGCAGCGGGTTCTCCTTCTTCACATCCTGGGATGACACCTGGAGAGTTAAAGTGTAGGACATGATGACGTTAAGTGCCACAGGAGCGCTGGAGAAAGTCTGCATCTGCAGAACAATGTCCATGTAGCTGCACCCGACAGCAGACTCGTCTTACATGAGATGCTGAGAATCGTGGTGGTGTAAAATGTTAACTAAGGTAAAACTCATGGACCGACGCCCTCGGCTCATCTAGGATGGTTTCCATCAGTGTCTGGATAAACAAAGCAGCAGGTCCTTCATTTGTGTGGAGATCACACTGTGTCCCTGCTGGCAACGTCAAAGAGACTCTGATTTGCCTGATTGCAGAGCTTTTATTTCATTTAGAGTTTGAATGCTGGCTGGCAACACTTAACGTAGCAGGACACACTCATGTCTTCTATTTACATTTTGCCACGAGACCTGAGATTACCGTCCAGGGGAAATGCACATAAAACTCTGACAGTACGTGTTTACACAACTTAGCTCATTTCTAAACAGGAATCGTGCGGTCTTGATGCGGAGAATGGGGCTGCGCGTGTCCGGGAATATTCCAGTTTGCTCTTTGCATTGTGCTGAAGAGCTGCAGCGCAATGTCAGCACACGGTTTACTGCTGATCACAGAGGCAAGCACAGCTTCTCCATGATTCCTGTTTATAATTACAAGCGGGCGGCTTTTGAAGCTGGGACAGAGAGCATTGTTTCCTACATTGGCTTCAATCAGGAAAGAATCAGTTATACAGGCACACAAAGGCTCGATCTACAGAGACTTTATCCCTATTCCTATATTACCCAGAATGCAACTGAGATGCTGGTCAGAGACTCTGAGGCGCAGATATGAGCAGTGGGCTTCATCTGACTTCATCCCTGTGGGACCACAAATGGCTTTGTCCACTTCTTTGCGTACAAGTACAAGTAAAAGCCATTTGCGAGAAGCCTTGTAAGTTGACGCTGATGTTGAGTCCTGTGCTGAAGCAGCTGATCTAAAACGCAGCAGGGGTTGTTGTTGCTTGACCATCTGGAGTTCTGCTTATTTACAGACATGGTTTGCCGTTTTTGTAGCTCTATTATGAATAACCCTGGTATAGCAGTGAGTAAAGTCCAAAAAAAAAACCTGTGTTTACTCAGGGAAAACACAGGAGCAGTTACGGTTCACAGATAACTCACACTGTTGTCAAAGAGTCCGGCTCCAACTGATTACATGCAGTACAGTGAGAAACAATGTGGAACAATAACCCAGCATGTGAATGTGGGCTTGGTGCAGTATGGTGGCTACTGATTGACTAAAAGGTAAAGCGTCGATCGTGTCGTCCCCTCTCAAGAATGCATTCTTCAGTATTACTCCACAGGGAAAGGCGTCGCAGAAGCTGTGCAGCGGACACATGCCTGAGACGCTCGAGGTTATTACTACTTGGTGAATGTAGGCGTCAACGTACGTAATGACCAGCAGCTAAAAACACCCTTGTCTAATTTTGATTCTATTTATTATTTATACAAAATGTGTTTGACCTCACCCTTTTGTCCAGTTTTAGCCAAGTATAGTAGCCTTTGCCATCCATGTACTGAAGTCCAAAATACCAGACCTCGCGTAAGCCGATGGTTTTCACCACCTGCACAAAGGAAGCAAAACGAGAAGACATTATTACAGCAACAGAACCTGAATATGGACTATGTCAGGAAGCAAACCCGTGATGTTTTTCACAATTCATGCTTGAGAAAAATCCACAATAATAATAATAATCCGTCATATCTAATTTTGCCCAAGTAAACACCAGTGGGCTGTATTATCAGCTTAAATTTTAGACTGGGGAAATTTGCCCTGGTTTACACCTGTTGAAAGAAGAACGTTAGTCTGAAGAATCTAACCTTCAGGTGACATACTCGGGTACCAGGCTAATCTGGAGGACAAGCCTCATAAGGTTCCACATTCCCAGGCCTGAGTACGGACTTGGCAGGGTAAGGATACCAACACAGCGACCGCCAGGGCAAACAAAAGTACTTTGAAACGCAGCTGACGCCTGTGCCGTTGAATGTAAAGTGGCGCTTTCCATTTGTGTCGAGCTACGCCACAGCACAATTCAGGCTGGTCTTAAACCAAGTGCTCCTATTGTTTGTCCAGTGAGGAGGAGTGACACTGTGCTACATGACTAGCATCCTGTCTCTGATTGAGAAGGAGTGAGGCAGAGAGTCAGCTCCAGCTCAAAGCAGAAAGTGGAAACCCAGTTACGGATCTGGAATAATCACTCGTGCTGCGTGGGAGGAGCTGTCATTTTCCACTGGCTTCTGGGAGAAACCTCAGCAAGAGGCAAAGCAATTTTCCAAAGAGAACAGTGAGAGGAAATTGTGTTTTTTGTCCAATTTAACAACACACTGATACACACAATCTGTACCAGGCCCTTTATAAATACATCACTGACAAATTCCCCACCCAGTCACCAGGTGAAGTGTGAGTCAGCCTGCTGGCCCTCCTGCCTAGCCCGGTGCTCATGATAAACTCCAGCAGAGGTTAAAATTAAACTCCAGCTCTCTAAAGATGAATGGGGCTGTATTTAGCGACACAAGCTGGAGGGGGCCTGAAATAAAACCGCACCTCAGGCTGCATCTCACCGGCAGCGAAACTCACCAGGCATCTGAAAACAATCAGCTCTTTCATGGTGGGTCTTGCTTAGGGGTCCGCAAAGCGAGACGCAGAAAAACAAGAATAATGGGCTGATACCCAGGTTTTCTCAGGGGACGAGAGATTTGATATGACGTTGGCTCTGTCAGACAGGTAACCACGGTTGCAACAACGTACAAAACATTAACCTAAAATTATCTATATTAATGCCCAAGATCAGTATCGGCTATTAATTAATTAACACAGTAATTACAATCCCACCATCATGTGAAACATTTGCATTTCTGGTCCATAAAGTTAACACGTAGTGTGGCTTGCATGTCTGCACCTTAAGAGTGAAGGTTTCTCCTGCGTTACTGGCGCTTGGGCCCTGTGGGCAGAGAGACGAATACCACTGGGCTGAAGCAGCACGACTCCCTGCAAGGCTTTGGAGTCATCCAGAAACCGAAGGGTTAGGAAGCGTCACCTAGTCAGGCTGATCTGGTCTACGAGTGGCAGAGCTTATGTTTCACATGAGGCACTAAAGAGGGTCTTGCAAAGCCAGTGTGTTATTGCTCACTATGCAATTATCAGATGGGTTCAGATATTCAGGAGAGGCTCAAAGTGAGAGAACAGGAATGACACATGACATGGCTTGCATGAAGCAGACCTGCACACGATCCAGTCTAATCAGTCCATCTATTATAAAGACCACAGCTCAGCAAAGTGAAACTGAGCGAGGGCGTGGCAGGCGTTCTTTAAACGCTGCATGACAGGGACCCAGGCTACGATCAGCGCCGAACACTTGAATGATCTCACTGCTGCTCCTCGCGCAGCGTACGGGTCCGACTGCTCAGCTGCCACCAGCTGCAGCGGACTGACTCCATGGACACAGACGCTCCCGCTACGGGTCAGCAAAAATGATGTGCAGCTGCTGAAAACAGCAGCCTGGACTTGGAACAAGGCGCAAAGTTTCCCACTTTTAAATGAGCAAATTGTATCTTTGCACTGAACTGCCAAACGCTATCTGAGTGATTACCTGGGCCACACCTCACAAGCCACTCTAACAAGTAGGCGAGGGAACTTAGCAACACCTATAAATAGAGACGTGTCAAAGTAAATCGCTGCTCTAACACTAAGTGGCCCTGCTGCTTTTCCCCAGAAGTGCCATATTTATCTGACGTTAGACGCACACAAGTAGGGAATTAATATCCCACAGCCTCTTACTATGATCCCTTTCCTGTGTTATTATTATGCTTAGCATGATTGTATTCAAGTCTATTTTGAGCCAAATGTTCAACTGTGCTGCTGACTTAACGGGTGAATCCCCTGACATGCAGCCTCAAGACGCACGTTGCTACGCTTGCCATTGAAAAACCAGTTAGACAGGAAATGGCTCAAACAATGGCTTTCCTCCCCTGGTGCTGTCACTCAGCCTAATGGGAGCGAATGACATGACTCCACATTTGGATTTTAGGCTCCGAGCTTCACAATAGTGGTGTATAATAAGAGGAACGTGACAAAAAATACTATGTCACATATTTAGGATTATAGTTTACAGTTTGGACATAACACCACAGTGTGTGGCTTTAGAAATAATGACTTTACAATAAACAAGGGTAGATCATGATTATATAATAAGTTATTCTAAGAAAATGTGAATCAGATTCCTAAAAATTGTGCCCGACCATGAAATAATCAGATTTATTTACTAATCAGTTAGCAGAAGAGCGTCAGCTCTACTCCTACTGAGACCACACCTTGGCAGCTTGTTCACATACTTCATTCATGACTTTAAAAATGATTAATGACATTAATCATTATCTTAACTAAGGCCTTACGTGGGATTTGTGTTAAGTTGAGCGACTGTTTTTCTCCACAGGAAACCGTATATGTGTATTTATACGCAGAGTCCCTGACCCTCACCAAGCCGACGGACACTGATAAAGACGCTTGAAGCCAGAAGCTCCTGTAATCTCATCTGTAGGAGATAACGGGATGTAATGAATGGAAAGAGCTTTGGAGGGATGATAATAGGAGCAGACACTTTCTCCTAACGCTGGTCTTTCTTACTGACGTCAATCCACTTAGCTGACATGAAGACGAAGGCCGCAGCTGTTGGTGACCACTTAGTAGCAGCGTTTAGCGTCGCGTTTGTGCAACACCTTCACCTTCTTCCACATTCTTGAATCTTAGAAAATCTTTTCACATTTCACAACCTCACTGTTGTGATTTTAACTTCTAGTTCTTCTATGGATGATCAAACTCAGTGTTGGTAGATCACAGGTGTGTTTCTGTATTTCTTATCTGTGAGCTAGATCCTGTTTATGCCTCTCATATGTCCTGGATCTATCCTAACAGACCGCTCTAATCTGGACTACTGACCATTTCAGACACATTCCCATAACTGTGTTTTGTTTTTTGACTCCAGAAACATGTTTGTAGGCCAAAGGTCAAACAACAGCTGATACCCACTGTACCTGGTCGAACAGCTGCTTGCCAGTGGTGCTGGGCTGGATGGCGAACTCCAGCTCAGCGTCCATGGTGGTGACGCGAACATTGACCTGTGGAAGAAACAGCAGAAAACAGCCGTTGAAGAGCTGAGCTAGAGCGACAGAGAGGTTCTTACAGGTGAGGGCCGACGCGTGGAGCAGCGTGGCATACGCTGCTGCACAGCACGGTTTGTGTGTGTTTGGTAGGGGGTGTATTTGCAGAGTAAACACATGCTGCTCCATGTTGACCTGTGCTTCCTCAGACACAGACGGGCTGATTGAGGGGACGCCTGCTGCTAAATCGATTCTTTATACAAGACACATTAACAGAAGATAATTTATTAGAAAATAAACTGGATTACAGGGACATCTGACGGCACTTCACCAAGCAGATAAGATGAAGGGGAGACTACTGTAGACGGATGAACAGCTACTTCAGTCACTCACTCGTTTACAGGCATGTTGTCTGGTTAATGATTGATCTGTGACCCGTGGACCAACAGACGTGCTTCGTCTACATGTGGCTAGCTGCTATTCAATGCTATTCAATGCCCACTCACACCCCAGTGATTAATTCCATTTCACAACAATTACAAAACAGCAGGACTGGTGCGCTCCAGAGAATAAAGACAGCAGACGTCATCTGTGTCTCATAGGAGGTAGAAACAATATTCAGTGTTGTGGGTTTGATCGGTAATCAGCAAATGCATCTGAATTCCACACAAAGGCCATCCCACAAAGCACCAATGTTTACAGTCGCTGCTTTGAAGCGATGCACGCACCGAAGCTCCATTCTGTGGGTTTAATGTCCAGCGTTTCCTGGTATTTGCGGGGGATATGAAAAGACACAAACCCATCGACTACTGTCGATGTATTAATACTCGAGGACAGAAACACAAAGCCTCCAGTGGCATCTTTCAACTCCAGCCCATTGTGGCCAGAGCTGAGCCTCAGCGCTGAATCAATTCAATGACGCCTACTGGAAAAGGGATGTCTGGGCTGCCACGGTGACTAGAACGGTGAGTCAGAGCTTTGCTGGCTCGTAGGAAGCTACGCAGGCTGAGCAAGTAACGGCCAATCTGAATCCTGCAGAGAAAGCAAATCAAGTCACAGCACTGGAAAGCACCTCATCACCGGGCTCTGGGAGAAACAAACAGTCTAGACAGTGGATATTCAGGGATGCCCCGTTTTCCCACCACGTGCCTGCTGCTGTCTGATTAATAGTCCTCATTCGCTTAGCTTCAAAACCCAGGATCAGCAGCACAGTCAAGCTTAAGAGAGCGACGTATACCAGCTTCAAGACACAGCTCGAAAGCAGGGGAAGGGAGCAAACACTGCATTTACTCTACACGGCAAAACAAAGCAATCCTTTCAGCGGCAGCCCAGCAGCTACATCCAAGCAGTGGGAGATTACCAGAACTGCATCAGAAGATCAGAAACCTAAAGAGAGATTCTATGAATGGCCAGCAGAAACAGCAGAAGCTAAGACACGAGAAACTAACCAGCGGAAAATGGAAAATGTGAATGTTTGGTGCAGACAAACCCAAAGAAACCACTGAGTGAGTGATATCTGATCTCAAAGCGAAGTCCTCCAACTCTAACTCACAATAAACTGGGGCCATTCACAGCGGTAAAGAAAACATGACACATATGCTAAAAATATACCGGGCAAGGACCCAGAGTTCCACAAAGAGCAAATTTAGTCAGAGGAAAGTACAGCTATTCATATTAACCGTATGAACCCCAGCTTCACCACCAAGCGAGACCTCACTCAGCTGAGCTACAGGAGCAGTGGCTTTCACGCCATGATGAAATAAAGCAGTCTGAACTAGAGTGACCACCTATTTTAACTAAGTCAACCTCTTAGCTTCTATCCTCTCTTTTGTTTTCATCCTTTTGTAATAAACTTGAAACACAGTAAGTCAATACCTTTGCTCTCTAATTTTTCACTGTCATGTAACACCATTAGTCCAAGAATGAAAGTGACCCATATTTTATTGAAACGCTCCTGTTCCTCAGGGAAGTGTTTTAGGGCCAAGATAAAAAGCGACAAAATGATGAAAAAGTGTCACTATAAAAAAGATAAAGCAAGAAAAAAAGAACATTGACCTCATGTAATAATTCAACTTGTAAGACACTCAGCAAACCAAGGTGCTATACTCACTATTAATAAATCAAACTACCTCAAATATGTCCTGTCCAGATTAAAGGTTACACCTGCTTCTCTTTTAGATACGATGGTGAACTGAATATCTCGTTGTAGCCTTTGCAGTGTCACGGTTATGGAGGTGGTTTAAGAAATGATCTGCATTCTACACTGAAGACCAATCAATATTTAACCTCCTGCATAGTTTGCATGGCTCTGGTTTGCAACACAATACAAGTGGCCATGAGAATTCCAGTAAAAACTGGAGCAATAAGGTCATAAATGACTGCAAGCATGGAGAGAACGGCCCAGAGTTTGCATTAAGCTTTACAGTTACGTAACCTGGTGAGTCGCTTCGTATACTCACTCAGGTCCTGTCAACGTCAAACCCACACCTCCACAGAACTACAGATAAAGGACCTGTAATCATTTTGGGATTTGTGAATCAGGACAGCAGGGCGTTCCACTTATTTTCTAATTATCAATTATTTTAAGAAGCAAACAGTAACAATGGGACTGGACGTAGAGAGGAAACACCCATCAGTGTTGATCGTGGCTACGCCTTGTATGGTTTGTGTCACTGGGCTGTGACCACAAGGCTTCTGGAAGAACCGTGGCGCTCTGTCATTTTCTTCTGACCTTGTGTCATTCAGTGAAACCTGAGGCCCAGAAACTCAGGAGCCTTCACTAGGCCCAAAGTTCGGGCTGACCTCCTGGCGATCGGCATCTTGATCCGCTGAGTGAGTCTGTCTTTCGTAAATGCGCAGTGTTGGAATGTCTGATTTTGTGCCAAGTGTCTGAAGTGTAATGGTTCAGAGAGCATGTGTGTTTCTGGGGCAACTAGTGACAGATTTAAAATGATACAAATTTTGATCTTAGCTTTTCAGGGACTAAAATGACTTTCACAAAAACATTCCTAATACCTATCCATGACAGCTCGATTTATTCCGTCATTTTATTGCTCTTTTCAGCAAACAAAGGTGTCTGGTGACATTATAAAAGCATTTTATCTGATGTTATCTGGAGTAATTACATCTGCATATACAATCTATGATTATACATAAACTAATAAGGACACAGTACATTGCAGTCCTACATAAACCTCCTTACGTGTTTTTAGCTTTGTCATGAATATGTCAAGCCACTTACACAGTTCACCTGTTAATGTGAGTCTGCACGTTTACATTAAAATGTATTTTAAAAAACAGTAAAAAAATTAAAATAAAGGAAAATAGTTGATTAAAAAAGACTTAGAGTCCCATTAATATTTCTCCAGAACAACAGTAGTGAATGATTCAGATATTACAATATTTATATTAGGTTTCTGATATCATGGAAAAGAAAACAGTGTGACATTATCGCCCTAAAAGGCTGTTCTGTGGTCACTGGGCAGTAATGATGTCACTTCCACGACAACGCTCATGACAACCCTGAGGCTACTCTAAACAAAATGACAACACACTTTATGACCACAGCTTGAGTCAGAATCAAAACGCTACTGTTCAACCTGTCTCCGTCACGACCATTTCAGCCAAACTGCTTCGTCAGTCAACGCTAAAATCTTTCCCGTCTCTGTTTGTTCTGTCTAATATTCCTCATTGAACTTAAATAACTGTTTGTTTCACCTGTGCTACTGCAACATAAAGCACTACTGTCACAGCAGAGGAAGGGTTTTAATGAGTGCTATAATAAATGTCATTACATTCTCCTTCAGACAGAAATGAAACAAACTGGTGCAGTGAAATGTCCAAGCAGTGGCTTAGGGAGCTGAACAGCACTGCATGCAAGTGCTGGGGTGGGGCAGCTGTGGGCAAAGACCTGTTCAAATGCGGCAAGTACAGTTTGTGGCTCTTCAGTTTTGCTTTTGGGACAATGAAAACTGACCCATATCAGAAAAGCAGATGCACAAAGTCACTTGCGAGAAAGCTTCCTTTAGCTAACCATGGTGACGGAACCGTACGTGGGAAGCAACCACAAACCCTTAAATAAGCTCTAAACACGAAGAGAAAGCTTCGTATTCATCAGGTTTCCTTGTTGATCTAGTTGATGTTGCAACACAGCTGAAGGTGGATCGTGAAGTATGGCCACACAATGAACGCATTACAAACTGCTTCAGGTAATAAGACAGAAAGGATCACAGCTCTGGCTTCAGATGCGCGTTGAGGACTTGGGAGCGTGTGATTTGGGCGGAATCCCCTTTAACACAGTCCCAGTCTTGATAGGAAATTAATGTAATTCTGCTCGTTATCCTGTCTCATTCAGAGGCTTGTGCTCGTTCTTGCTGATGGTTTTACACTTTTTAACAGGACATGTCAAACGTTCCACAGCCCTGAGCTCGACGTTTTCAACATGGGTCATCAATCATTGCCTGAAAGTGATTTAAGAGTGTCGTCCAGAATTAGCAACAAAGAAGCCAAAGGTTTATAGAGAGACATGAATCACACTCACAGCAGCACAACCAGTAATTTAACAAAGCTGTATTAAAGCCGGTTTAACAAGCTTTCACTCAATTAAACTACTTCAGAGTCACTTCACGTGGAATTAAGTGTAGACTTAACCACGTCTACACTGGAATAAAGTAGAAAAACATAAAATCACGCTTTCTCCAGTACATTATAGCGACTCTGGGATATTTATTCAACTATTCAACAAGCAATGACTGAAAACATGAGCAAAAAGCGGCTACTTACCGCTTTGGGCATTTTGGGTCCTTTTCCCGGCTCTATGCGAGGAGCTGCTGCGTAGAACTGTTTCCAGAGAAGAGACCTGTGCTCGCTGCGTCTTCCTGCGGAGAGAGAACGAACAGAAACGAGTTTCGGTCACTTGCGCGCTACTTAAACGGGGCTGAGAGCAGCTCGACACTGAGGCAGGCGACGCACATGATCGACAGGATGAATCACCGCTAACGCCGACAAGCTAACAGCAGCTAGCTAGCACGGCGCAGGAAGTAGACTGGCTGGCCTTCAGAGTAAGAGCGCGGCCAGTGGTTGGTCGTGACCGGACAAAGCTGATTTAATAATGTCGTGTGCTGACAAGAACCAAGATTCAACAAGCACAAGATTGAAGATCCACAATCAGAGGTGTTGATTTGTACTTTTTATTCTACTTGATTTGTTGATTAATCGTTAATGAAGTTAGTCATTTTTGAATATCTCATAGGTGACGAATGTATGAAGGTTAACTATTAACTACTAACCGAGTGACACATACTCCAACAGTGTTGCACTAGGTGATTATTAGTTCAAAAGTATGTGTGACAGCACTTCATTTGTGAGTCATCCTTGATTTGTTCTGAGTGACTGGTGAATTCTTTTAACTTTGTTATGAAGTTAGCAACTAGTGAACCACTTCTTGGTGCACGAAAAAGTGATGAGCATTCTGTCTAATAAAAGGCATTGAATATATGTTTGGTTGAGTTTGCCACAGCGAAAACTAAACAGATCATTACATTATTTAGCTTTTGTCGTTCGCGCCTGATACTTTTACTCTGAAGATGGACACCGGATGTACTAACCCTCTTTAGAGCCTTGACACGGTGGACTCGCACTGAGTTAGTTAAACGCGGTCGTCAAGAGCCTCACCCACTAACTATGATAAACTTCTAGTCTCCACCCTGCTCGGTTTCAGCTGACGCCTCCATTCTGCTAACAAACGCACATCCCAGTCCAGATGAAAGGGCGCTAGTACACCCGCGTGTGTTTGTGCCGCTTAAAGCAGATTGGAGAACATAAACACTGTTCAAGGCGACTGTCTCAGCTACAGTGTAGTCGCAGCCTGAATAAGCAACACATGCAACGCAGCGAGGCTCTCAAGGCATATTCTCCTCTGTGTTATGGATAAATTAAGTCCACGCCCACAGTCTGGGAAACGAGCAGGCGAGAAACTCCCCCTTTGAGCTTTAAGGGACAACAGACCCCAGAGATTTCACAAGTAAATAAATCGTCAAACTGTTAAATGTTTACTAGTAATTCAGGCTGTGATAGTTTTGTCTTTTGTGCAGATCTGCTTCGGAGCTTCACTTCTGGCCACATCCTCATTATAATCCCACAGACACCTGTTGTGAGATTTACCTCCTTTGCGCAGAGCGACAGAAAAGTGAGAGGCGAAAGTGTTTTTGCGCAGCCTCCAGTCCGCTTTGCTGCGCTTCGTGCGCGCTTCTCTACAGTCTTACCGGATTTGGGAGATGAGATGAGGTTTGCACGATGGTCCGGAGCTCGCAGTCGCAGACTTCCCCTCGCTCTGATCAGCCAGCCGCAATATGGCGCTCGTCCATCCTCCGTGGATCCCGGCGGAGAATGTTCCTGCTGCCGCCGACAGGCTGCGTGGCTCGGGGCCCGGGGGCCGTGGGGACCTGTGAGGAACCTTCCCACCAAACCAGATCCCATCTCATTACTGCTGCGGGGACACTTTAACTGAAGTCTGGTCATCCCTCCATTTGCACTGAAACCTGTTTTATTTTGTTGTTTTGAAAACCTTAAATGTATTAAACTTAATAATTTAATAAATACTAGTTGAACTTTGAAACTGTGTGCACAATAATGTGTTTGCTTAGTGTTTGAGATATAAAGACAGGGCTGCTCAGTGTTACTTGTTATGTCATCTAACAAATATTGGGCTTAAAATAGCCTGACTCCTAATTAATGGCTCATTAAAAACTGTAAGGACGCATATCTGCAGCACATGTAAAGCTCGATGCTCAGCTGCGTGAAGACCGGGGCGTCAGTTGCATCACAGCGCAACTGCTTCGCTCACCGGGGAAGTGCGCGTCATCGGCCTCGCGCTGAATGGAGCGAGCGCCGCTAAGAGCGAAGGGAGGCGTCACAGGTGAACTGGCCAATCAGGTGTCGGGATTAAAATAGAGCCGTATATATATGAGGTTAGCGCCACTACTCGTCATAACGCGAAACCTAACAGCGATGTCCTGACCTCAGCTGATCATTCTCTCCATCTGACTTATCACCCTTAAATAGACCTGAGCTCACTGGGCAGGTGAGGGATAATGGAACCAAGCAACATGTAGCCTATAGAATGAAATACCCCAAAGGGAAAAGCATCTAGAGAACAGCTCTGCTAGAGGAGCCTGTACACGCGATGCAAACTAGGCTTGAATTTGCTTGTCAGGGCACCTGAGTGAACTGTTTGTGAGTGGTGCCAGATGCAAATAGATAAGTCACAGGAAGCCTCTTTAAACGGTCGTGTGGCTCTTCCTTACACCTGTTGCTCAGCTGTGCAATGGGCTACGTGAAAACATTAGTGTCTGACGTTCGTGGATTGATGTTAATGAAAACCACGAGTCACAGAAAGTGGTAAGAGAGACAGACATCCTGCGTCTCTCAATTTTTATTTTAGCATAAATAAGTGTTCACAAATTTTAGAACCTTTACTGGCCTCCACACAGAAGATGCTTTTAATATTTAAAATGTAAGTAGTGCAATTTTATAAAAAAAAAGAAAAAAAGTATCAGTGAACCAAACAGAAACTGGTGTTAGGCTACATTTTATTTTTCAGTGGAACATCTGTGCTCTACTCTTATCTTAATGCCTCATCATTACCACTGAAAGCCTACGTGTCAGATTTGAGCTCTCTGAATCTCTCCAGTCTCTTCTGGGTGGCATCGAGGATGAGATCTGAAACAGACACAGACACGTTAAAACCCTCTGCGGTGCTTAGAGGTGACCACTAGGTGCCGCTGAAGCAACGTCGTTGACCTGATGACGACCTGATGAAAGTACCTTTTAGGCCCAAGGTGTTTACCCTCCAGAAAAATACGGTTACAACAAACTGCTTTAAAAAAGACATACTTGCACTCATGTTTGGCAGCTGGAAGACAATCTCTAGAGGTTACACATAGACTGGGTTCATTTTAGAACCACCTTTAACCAAAATATCACATATTTAGATGTGTTCTCTATTCTACAAATTAAATGCAGGAGTGCTTTCATTTAAAACATTAAAGCATAGTCTCTTACTGTCCAAGAGCTCTCTGGCTATGTATCTCTTCTCCAAATTGTTGTTAACTTCTTCCATCAGCCAGGGAAGGAAATTTGTCTCAATGTCTGAAAACCAAAACCACAGTAAACAGTATTATTAAAACCTTTAAGCACATTGGATCCATGAGGTTGTCTATTAATCGTCATAGATGTTATGTAATGTCACTTTGAGCACAGTGCAGCCATGCCCTCGTGTGTTAGAAAGGGACAGCTGAGTTTAACAGAGCGACGAAGCAAACGAACACTGACCTGTCTCAACAGGGTCAAAAAAGTAGCCGTGGTTTCTCAGTGAGGTGAACACTGCAGGCAGAAGGCCGGCCAGGTACTGCTGCGTGTACGCCCTGGCAGCTATCTTCTCTGCAGTCTCCTTTTCTTGCATCAGGGCCTCCTTCTGTTGAGCAATTCTACGCTTCTGAGGGCAGAACATTTGTTTGAAACAGCTCAATCGCTGACTTAGAATACAAATTCACAACATGTTCATCTTAGTGAGTCACATCTTTACTGTTTATGCTAACCGCCTAGTGTGTTTTGTCACTTAGACACAGAAGCAGAAGGGCTTTATTTAAAACTGACACGCTAGTTGATCTAGTTGCCTCTAGCAACGGTTAGAGATGAGATTTTAGAGCTGATAAATTAGTAGATGACTCTAAATAGAGTTCAAGTCGATTGTTAATCTTAATTTTCTACCTTTGAGGCAGAGCTGTTCATGTTCGGTCATGTAGGAGAGCGTGTTTTATATGTATTTACTTTCTCCTCGCTGCGGCGTCTCTCCTGCTCCTGAAGCCGCTGCACCTCTGCCAGCTCAATGTTGCGGAGCTCTTGGAAAGCCCTCTGCTGGGCCCTGAGACAGGCCAGCTCTTCCTCCTCCATCACCTCCAGCAGGGACTGCTCTATTGTCTTGCCCACCAAGACCTCCAACACTGATTGCACCTCCCTGTCAAAGTCAAACAACTGCACACGACAGTCATCAGGTAATGTAGTCCAGATTCATATGCATCCGAACTGGAGGAGCTACAACCATTTTACAGTCCTGATTGGATTCCCTACCTCTCCCTCCTCTATCTGTGTTTCAACGTCCTTCCCAGTTTTGGCAGGTATAAAGAGTGGAGTAGCCGGTCTGTCCAGGAACGCATCAGTCTGACAATCCACATCCGTAGCCGCTACAGCATCACTCAGTTCTTCCAGGTAAAGCTCTGCAAGAACAGGTCAGAAGTAAAATGGCACACGTTTACGTTCACTTGTGAAACTGTCCAACAAAATGCTTCACCTGTCTGCACATCGGTGTGTTTTCTGCCCTGCAGGGCCTCGGGAGTCTTGGATCGGAACTGCTCTCGGGCACGTTTTTGAACGACTGCCCTCCTCCTGAGCTCCTGCCTTTGAGTTTCTGCTGGATCTGGCGGGGCTCTCTGTCAGTGGTTATACGGTTGTGAGATCTCAAGTTGTGACAGGACACCTCAAATGAAATAGATGTCTCCTACGTACAGTGGGTATAATGTGTTGGGCGTAAGTGTTTCCTCTGACAACACGACGGTCGTACATAATGTTTCCATAACTGCTCAGCGTCCTACAAGGAGACACATGTCACACATACGCATTATAACACACACACACACGGCGGCCTTACGTCCTTCGCGTAACGTTAAGCAATTAGCGTAGCAGAACACACGTACTGTTCGGACGGCGGCTCTCTGTACTTGGAGCGGTTCTCCACGGGCCGGGGCCGACTGGAGAACGTGTACGTTCCGTTGGGTTCTCTCTGACTCTGAGAGACAAAAGCCATTTGCCACAACTGCACCAACACGCACTAGGTGACGTTACGCGCTGCTAGCGGCTAGAGCTGGAAGTGTTGTAGCAACCGTCTCCAGGAAGAGCCCGGAAGTCGCCGCGACGTCACTTCCGCTAGAAAGGCACCGTTCTTTCAGCAATTTTCTACTTTTATAAAAGGCTGGTCAGTATCAATTACGGCACGTGTGGACGTTTAAAAAGGCATTTGGTGTACGTTCTGGAACACGAACTACATTCCCCATGATGCATTTCTGGCAGAGAGCAGCTTTAGTAGTTGTAGTTTGTGTAGTTGCAGTAAGTTCTTTCTGGTCTGAGGACTTTTCTGTCTCACTGGTTTACTAATCTTTGACCTTGTTAAATAGCTATTGTGGTCTGGCTGTTGTACCAAGCGCCTGTCAACATTAAAACACACACACACACACACTGCAAACATTAATAAAACATTAATATACAGTAATCAGAGCTGTGGCCACCAGGCATGAACACAAAAGTGCCCAAACAATTTAGACTTAGTTGAAATAACCTCCACTACCTGTAGCGGTTTTCCTTGTTCTGTGACAAAACACCACATTTCTGAGTATAACCACTTCCTGCACGGTGATGTCAAAAGGTGACAAACTAAGTCAATAAAGTCCTCATCAGTCATTATGGAGCCGCATGAGACCAAACATCTTCCATTTACGTCTGCCGACGCCATCGCGCTGCAGGCTCGGCATCGCACGCGGCGTGAAAAAGCAGCAGGCAACACATGAAGCGCGGGTGGCATGAGACATGAGTAAAAGCAAGCAGAAACTCCACATAAGATCATGTTAACCACAGAGAACGTTTGCACCCCGTCAGAACGCCTGAAATGAGGCCCCGGAACTGTATTTGTGAGGACAGAGGTGAGAGCTCTGCGTGGTGACTAAACAGCTCATTGTCTAGGACTTGCATGAACAATAAACGTTTTAACAACACGCAGCTACTGTACTAGTACAACCAGCACTACTAAGACCACTACCATTACCACAACTGCTACCTCTAGTAACAACATTGTCATCACTAGGAACACATGGTACAGTACAGCTGTCTCTGCCATCCACCACCTCTACACTACCACTGACTCCTACTACAGTTTTGTTTCAACCTTCAATCCAAGGATTGTTGGCACATATATGTGATTTGTTACATCACAATATAGAGGAGACAACGCTGAGGCTTTGCTATGTGTGTTGAGTTGAGCGGAGAGGTCCCTGTGTTGTACTTGCTGTGGGGCTGCATGTTATATTGCTTATTCTTCCGCTGCCACCAATCATTACTGGATACTAAAGCGTGAACTGTTCAGCTCGCGGCTGCGCTGGCCTCTCCTCATTAGTGTTGACTGTCGGCCATGACATTATGCAACCACCAAGGTACACGTCCACACATTCGTCTTCTCTCTGCATGCATACATGCATACGTGCAAAGTGATAGGTAAAGGTATGTAATGCTTTTTTGCACAGCTGTTTTATATTAGAGACTCCATCTTACTAATTTTATTTATTTAATAACGTAACCTGCAGATTATTCTACGCTGAACCCTCTGATGCATCACTGCCCCCTTAAAAGTTCGTGTACAAGTAGGTGTTTGCTGGAAATTACCTGCAACCAGCCTCCATGTTTGGGCACAGACACATCATAAATAGAAATGATATGATGACTAAAGCACCTTCCTATATGTTAGAGAGGTTTGAAAGGTCACTGGGTGCAGAGAGGAGCTGATTAACATCCTTATGCCAACTTACAGTGCATGCGTTTTGAAAAGAACGTCGACAGCTTTTGTGTGAAGGACTTTAGTCCAGCAGACGAAGCCATTTTCATACTAATAATTTAAGTTATTTGTCCTCAGTTGCTGTTTTTGTTCCTTTGTTTCTAAAAATAGGTCAGTAGTGTTTATAATTTCGTTTAAGTGGGTTTTTTAGCTCTCTCATTAACATTTAGTTGTAATTCTTTAGGTTACTAATGCAGTTATGAATTAAATTAGGAAGGAAACATTGTTTTATAACACTCAAGAAAGGAAGGAAGACAAAATGGCATCAGCTCAGAGACAAGAGGAACAGCAATTCAGAGAAAAACCAAATCCGTCCATGTGACCTTGTCTGGTTTCCTTCTGTTTAAGCATATGTGCCAGAACACTGCGTTCTTTAAACAAGGCTCTCAAATTCTGTTATGCAACACATCTTTCATGAAGAAGAGAAGCTGAGCCAAACGACTCACTATCCTCGTTCTTCTCATTATTTCAACCATAAATGTTGCTACCGATGAAGGTTTTAACAGAAACACACACAAACTTCACCTGAAATTCAGTTAGTTTTATTGCTTATATTTACTCTGGAAGGATACAAAGATTCAAAACCTATACACATTTCACTGTATGTACATTTTTAGCGTGCAAGTAAATAAAGCATATGTTGCCATTAGAAAAGTGCTTTAGTGTAGTGGAAGGAGAAGACTATGCAAAGTGGAAATTATTTACAAAAAGCCAGAATGTGCTCAGCTTGTTGTGCTGTACAAAACAAAACCTCTCGCACACAGAAAGTCAAGACTGGTAGCATAGTTCACCCACAGCTAACTGTGTTATTATAGCTTCATGGCGATAGACTAAATATCTATCATATTAATGTATTGTTTAATACGTGTACTAAAAGTACTACTAAAACATGTGCCGTCACGGAGGCTGCACATAGCAAAGAGTCATTCAAAGTGAAAACCGAACAGACTGGACTTTATTCAGCTATTGTCCAATCTGTGGAACGTCCCAGAGCCCATTAAACATAAGACTCCTTGGCGTAGGAAAATTCCTCAAACACAGGTTGGCTGCATCTCCGTGAAATGACGTCATGATGGCCTCCTGACACGGATTCGGACATGGCTCTCGGGCGGAAAGGCTGCCGCCGCTCCACCACGCAGGCTTTGTCGTCTGCAGCTTGGGCGAATGTGTCCGCGTGCTGAATGACAGAAGGGGCTGGTGGGAAGTCATAGTTCACAGAGGACGGGCGTGACCTAATGGCGTCTCGGACGGTCATCGCTCCATACCGAGGAGGGAGGCCAACATTCTGCACTGCCTGCTCGTACGTCGGAGGCCTGCAGGGCAGCCTGCTGTCTACATGCTTAAATACCTCTATGGCCGACAGGGGGCGCGGCCTGGGCCCGAGATCAGCGGGATCTGCTTCGCTCTGAGAGTCCTCCTGGAGAGTTTCACAAGGGAAGGAGTTTTCCTTCTGAGAGTCTTTCTTCATGCTGCTCCGGCTGAAGCTGGCTAAGCTCCTCGTCCTCATCAGGACTTTCGCAGGTACTCTCATGGACTGTGTGCGCCTCTTCTCCTCTGAAACTGGCCTGGCAGCGTCCTGCGGACACTTAGCTGCCACTGCCGGCTGGCTGGTGGTGTTCTCCCTCCTGGGGCAGCCTGGTGACTCCACTGGGGAACTGCTGAAAACAGAGCCTTCAGACTGGTTGGAGGCGGTGCTCTCCAGGGACGAGCACGAGCAGTCCTTAGTACAATTACTGTCCATGTAAGGCAGCAGATCCATGTTGGAGCTGCTGCTTAGCTTTGGAAACAACAACCCTGGCCTCACTCCTCCTCGACCTCTGAGCAAGAAGGAGTCATCGGAGATCTGTTTTTTAAGAGGCTGCTCCTCAAAGCCCCTCCGCTCCACAGAGCAGTCATCGTGGCTCCTGGCATGGCTGCACAGGCTCTGAATGTCAGCTGAGAGGAGGATGATGGGCTCAGAGCAGCGCCGGCTGAATCCAGGCTTGTTGAAGGCAGCTTCAGACGCCCAGGGGGAAGTGGTGGTGCTGGGGCAGAGAGAGGAAGACGAACCACAGCCTCTATGTGTGGAGCTGGTGCTCTCTCCTGCCTCCCCATCTCCATCTGGGTCAGTGCTGTCATAGGCTGAGTCATGATGCTGGGAGGACAGCGAGTCTACAGCGTGGGAAAAGGAAGGGAGTGATTAAAATCCCTGCACTAATTCCTAATAGTCATACTTAAATAATACATTTAATAATGATTACAAGATAATAATTTTGTCCCTAAACGAAGATAAATCTGCACCTTCATCAGTATCCAGCAGACTTGGGATATTCTCTCCAAGTATCTCAAAATGCTCAATCAGGAACTTGGTTAGATCTGTGACCTGCAGCAAATCAAAACAAGAAATATCATAAGTCAACAATAATTTAGAAATAAAACAACTGAAACAACTTCTTTGGTAAAGAAATGAGAAAATCAGAGCTGAACAGGCCCTCGTGTCTTTTTCTTTAATTAGTACTTAACTAAACAAACATTCAGCTGTGCATGTGTCACCTTTGCTCTGAAACCTTTTGAGGTTTTCTGCACTGTGAACCACAAGGCTTCAAAGAAGCAAAAGTGAGAAGGTACATTCATAGCAAGACTCTCTACCTTCTCCATCTTTTCCTTCTGCTGATCCAGCGGGGTGTCGTCCGTCTGCAGCAGCGTGGGCCCGATGCACACCGCCAGGTTGCTGGCATCCATCTTGTTGATGTCAGCGCTCTCCAGAATGTGATGGAGGACGCAGACTAGATGCTGCAGGAGGAGCTTGTTGTGCTCCGGGAGCTCGTCTACCACCCTGGTCAGCGGGGAGCAAAAAGGGGAAGAAGGAAACAAGAACAGGAAGAAGGTTAGATTGCCGCTCTTTTTCTGAAGTTGAGCTTCTTTCTTTTTGAAAAGAGAAGTGTCTTTAGACACGGAGGTTGTCTGGAATTTTTGGCAAAAACCTGTCAATTTACTTTCGATCACATGAACATTCAATCATTCAAGCCATTGCCAGGTGTGAACTTACTTTGTGATTTGCAGAGCTCTCTCCTCCTCGCCTGCCTTCAGCGCCGCCATCCAGCTGTCGTAAAGCTCAGACACCAGCAGGCTGCCGGGTAGCTCCTTCAGAAAGCTCTGCAAGAATTGAGAAATGATGCCGATTAGATCCGTTTTGAACAGGAACAATGGGGTGTGACTATCAGCTGTGGCATCGAACACAGATGCACGCTCACATTGGAGCACAGATCAAGTAATACGCTACAATATGTGGGTAGCAAGGTGCGTTATTTCACGCGCTCGGGCTGGAGGACGTACTTTGAGCAGCCCGACGAGCAGAGAAACCTGCTGGCTCTTCAAGTCCACCTCCAGGCCGCTGTTGAGCTGCTCTCGGATGTCTTTCATGTTCTTGGTGTTGCACGGCTTGCGAAACACGCCCTCCGTGGACGGGCCCTTTTTTCTCAGCAACACCAGCATCTCCTGTGACATGAACAGCACGAGGAGAGGTTTAGTAAAAGCAACGTGTCACTGAGTGTGTGTGTGAGCAAACGAACATGGCTTCTCTGTCCTCGAGCGGGAGCCATTTTCTGTGCGTGTGTCGTGATAAAGGTCACAAGCCCGCTTACCGACACTGGTTTGGGAAGTGAGGAGTTGTCTGGGCATATGTTGCAGAGCGCTTGTCCAAACAGCTGATGCTTGGTGTCGGTTTGAGGTCGGCCCGCCTTGCTGATGAAGCTGGAGCCTTTTCTGAGCCTCTTCACCAGGTTCCACTTCGTTTCTGTGGACAGAAAAAGGGTTTCACCCATCAGCTCATGTGGTCAACGTTCAGGTTTAGGTGAATGGTTGTGACTTGAAGCAAAGCAGCGTCATAAAATGAGGTAAGTGGAAGTCACCGTGCCAAGCGTCTAAAAGTGTCTAAGGTCTCTCTTCCTTTTTCCGGCTTTGCGGTTGTGCTCTCTGCTCTCAAACATGGCACGTTAATGAGCCCCACCCCCTCACGCAACACTGCCATTTGACTTTCAAACTCACCAATGGGCTGCATCGACTTCTCCTCCTGGTTATGCAACTGCTTCGAGGGAGCAGAGATCTTTGCATCGCCCTGGCAACGAAATAAATAAAAAAAAGTGATGTGGTGAACATGCAAGAGGAACGTGGCCGCCACGCACCAACACAAACGCCTTCTAAGCCGAGGACGTGTCAGTGGTTACATAACGAAACCCATCGTTTAGACTGATTAAGTAAACATTCCTATATTCTCTATTTGCATCTATTCGTATCATAACACAGCCCCATAAGCTTTGAATGGGTGGAAAAGCGCAGGTGTCTTTCACAAACAATCATTCATCTGAAAACTCTGTGACTTACATCGAGTGGAAACTCTGTGGATTGTTCCATGCCGCCTCCTGCTAGCGTTTTATTCTAAAAAAAGAGAGAACCATCAACAGTGAGAGGTGTTATTTGGAAACAGGCGTTTTTGTGTTTTAGATTTTCCTGTACTGGGCAACTTACTGCGATGCTGCCACTCAACACCTTCATGAGGACGTCAGGAGGTGGAGACGCACAACCAGCTCTTGCTATTGCGTCTTTAATTAATCTGCAGTGACCAAACAATATGCAGCTACAGTTAGAATGTATCAAACACTTCTCTCACCGCTTTCTTGTTCTAACATTTAGTCTCTATTTTCACTGTACAAAGCCACAATAATAATGATATAATAAAGAGCCAATAAACGACAGCTGACAAAATTCCTTTAAAACATCATCTGAAAGTCCTTGACAGTTCACGCTGATGTGGGTTATAACCAAACCTCTTCCGATAAGCACAGGTACGATCCAACTCATTAAAAGCGAAGACTCGAAGAATCTCTTAAATGCTTCTAATATGAATATTGATATGAACAATGATGTTTCTTACCTGTGTAGAGTATCTGACCAGCGTTTCTTCACCTCAGGCGAGCTGACGGCGAAATAACAGCATGGTGTGAGTTACTAATCCACACAGAGAAGCAAACAACGAGAGGAGACGGTGGGAGGAATGAGAGGACGCGTGGACGCACGCGCTCTTTTAACATCTCTGGTGGAAACTGTAACTCAGTCATGGGAACAGGAAGCAGCGTCACGGCGGCCCCCCCGACACCTTCCACTTCCTCGTAGTCTAGCTGCGCTTGCGGGTTATTGCTGTCCGTGAGTGGAAACATGACGACGAGACGCACACGTGTGCCTACGTCTGCACCTGGAGGGTTTCACCTTCCATGCGCTGCCAAGCGGCGCGGCCCTGGTGATGCCAGGCCCCATTGTGTGGAGAGATTTTCACACACTGAATCATTACCAGACAATGGCAGCTCATTTTCAGACGAAGCAACTCAGAACCCAAACAGGGATTTATCATCTTCTTGGAATAAACGACTGAAACACAGCTTCATTTTCTGATTTTAATTACTGAAGACACGTGGGAGTGCACGACGAACATAAATGACTAGTACCAGTGAAGCAACTGGAGCCTTTCGAGGCTTTTGATCAGACTTCAAGCCGTTTACTGTAAGGAATAAAGCCATTTCACTCCTTCGGTTAACTGCCGCGTTTACTGTAAAGGTCAGCGTTTCCAGATACAGGCTGATGATAATCCCTGTAATGGCGGCTGGCTTGGTGGTCAGCTCCCAGCTTCCTTTTTCGCAACCTCTTGTCTTGTGACAGTGCAGGCTGGACTTTCTCTTTGCTACTTCCCTGTTTTTTAAAGGTCATGGATCATATGACAATTTACTACATGCACCAATATTTGAAACAACAGGCTTAAGTGTCAAGACGACCTTAATCTTTTGTATGAGCCACTGGTTGTGTGTGTGTCTGCTCACCGAAAACACACCAAACAAACGGTGAGAGCCCAGGCCAGGGCCACCGTCACCCTGGGGTCGATGTCGTCCGGTGTTCCCTCCTCCTCCTCAGGCTCATCTTCCAAACCGTGAATCCAGACGTGCTCGAGGTTCACTCTGTGCTTCAGACGATAGCTGGCAGCTGACCTGGCAAACAGGAGTAAAACGTTAACGCCTGGAGGCCAACTTAGCTGTTTCAACAAATGATGAACTGTAAACGGTTCGGAGGCCACTTGTGTTTTACCACTACAGAGGTCAAACAGGTGTTTTATGTTGTGTTCGCTGGGAACCAGGGTCGTCTCAGCTGACCTACTTTGTTTACACACACATTTAGTGACATGTATACGTTTAGGGATGCGGCTTCATTTAACTAATAAATCTTTACTGTTTGCATCTTATTATTTATTGTACAGACGTGAAAGTGTTTAAGGTTTAGCTCAAAAGGGGAAATGTGCTTTTGTAAAAGTCAAAAGTTTTCTGATTGTATCATAAGTGGAACTAAGATCTATTGTTTTTCTCTTTACAAACCAATTTGCATTTTTAAATGCTAAAAAAAAATCTTTCACTGACAGAAAAAAACATGTTCAAAGTTTGGAAAGCAGGTCACAGGGGTGAGTAAACGTGAACAACAAGTGCGCTGTGAGTGAAACTCTTTTCTACACATACAGTAATCTGTGCTCGTGTAAACCAAGTTGTGTTTGGTGTGTGGCAGCGTCGTCCCAGCTGTGTCAGCTACTGGAACAGTGGGCAGCTGCAGTACACAGATGACTGTGAGCATCCTCCCACTCATTAGCCATAAAACTTCCAGCAGCAGCATAGTGTGACTAAACTCAGCAGCCTGTTTTTGTTCAAAACATGAAATCTAGGTTCTCCTTGTAGCCAAAGCTTGACTCAGTGTGTCTGGTCCTTGTTATAATGACAATAACAATGTAGACGATGGTAGTTTATGTGGCATGTTAAAGCGAAAGCATCCACACAGTTGTTGTTTTGATGCCAGCACAGCTTCAGAGGAGCAGAGCAGGTGTTGAAGCCAGACTGAAGTCATGTGACTTCACTCGCAGGGAAGCACCATACTTATCTCTACCAGCCTGAAATCTCTGTGAATAAACGCAGCCGGGGAGCTGGGAGATTCCCTAACAGTCCAGAAACACACGTTTTGTTTTTACTTCCTCTTTCCCAACTGTACAAACAGCTCATCGCTCAGTGGAAAGTCTCTGAAATACCACTGCTTTACCCCTGAATTTCTGCTACTTTTAAATCGTACAATGTTTACAATTAGCAAGTTAGAATCTATTGATGTTAACTGAGAATGTGTGGAGTGAAGGCTTTTACTTACTTGAGTTTGGTGAAGACGAGGACGTCTCTGAACAGGAACAGGTGTCGCTCCCTGGTCTTGGTGCCCTGCGTGACCTGAACACGCTCGTCCAGCAGCAGCTCCCCGTTCTCGCTGCTGAGGCCAAGAACGAATGGACTCTGCTCCACAGAAACCCAGCAGGAAGCCTCCTCCCTGAGTGAGAGGACACACGCAAGGATCAACGCCGAGGGGAAACCCACCGCTCTGAATGAGGTGTTTGTGAATCTGATTGGCTGAAGTGTTACATGATTTGAATCTAGGACTGTTCTGAAATTCTTTAAAACATATATTGTCCCCAACTTAACCAGAATGAATGAATCGAGCACATTTTAGTAGTAAAACCACATTGTTTACAAGAATAAAGATTGGTTTACAATGGAGAAAAGGGAAGTTCAACATTTTTAGAAATATACTTGTATTTTTTTTTCCAAACCACTGTTTTGCACAGTACAATACACTACAAGGATCCTGCTGCTGTTCAGAGGAGCTGAAGCTGTGGCCTAAACGTACAAACACGACTGGGCCGATTTCAGCACGTAAAGCAGGGAGGTGAGAGTTGTTCGCTCTAGACGAGAATGAAACCAAGTGTGGTCACTGTTCTTCCCACTGAACATTCAAATAGCAGCAGCACGGGTACTTTCCCCTGTTTGAGGATGACACATAAAGCGCCGGCATAAAGTGTTCGCCCCTGTTTGTACACAAATAACAGAGGCACCTTAACTGACATCACACATTAATCTGCTCGTGTAGTTTTACCACCCTCACATCTGTCCATTAAACCACAGCCTGACACGAGTCATACGTGCATCTATACAACTTAGTCAAATTCCACAGGATGAATTTCCATCACCGTGTGTTTTTTACTTTGAGGTCTTCGCTACGTCAGCAACAGTCCCACTGTAGTGAAACTAACACCCACCCACTTCTCCCCCAGCCCTGGTGAATGGGCGGAGATGTGAGAGTGGGATGTGTCTGACATGCTAGAACTGCTCTGGTGGTCTTTGTGCTATAAAGGTTAGACGTTAAGGAGATGCCTACACAAAAACCTGACTCTGGGCTGAAAACTAGTTGTAGGTGTGTGATGACGTCTTTTAGGCTGAAGCAAAGGCTGGATGTGAACAGTGACTGGTCCAGCAGAGCTGAAGCTGGGTCTGATCAGGGTCAGTGAAGCCTGGTCCACTGTTGCGCTCACATTTCTTGGTTGTTCAGCTTACAGTGACTGCCTCCGTGTTTAGTCAGCTCTTTTTTCAGAATTATCGCATGGTGTATAAGACTTGTGCGTTTGTCTCTAGTCTCTTTACCGTCAGGCTAAAACAGATTCTCATTGCCGGTGACTGAAGATGATACCAAAACCTACAGGCCTTTCAGAGCTACACACTAGAGTTCAAAGATTGCTATCAGTCAGACTGTGTTGTTGTCTCAAAAGCCCACTGTGTAAATCCCCCACAGACCTCCACGTGTGGGGTGTGTCAGAATGAGGGGGCGGTGTTTTTGGATTTTATAGGGCAGGGGTTCCCAGACCCTGAGAGCTGGGTATGCACCACTCTGAGACGATGAGAGCCTTGACTCCCATGTTTGAGAACACCTGTCCTAATGTATCTTAGAGCTGATTGTCTGTGTTTGTCCTCCTGCGTGATGCCGGAGGCTGCAGTCAAAGCCATAAGACGTAATATGTACAGGCTGCTGCAGCTTGTAAAGTGAAAGGTGTGACTTCTGCAAAGGAGCAACAAAGGTCACAGACATGTAAGCCGACCTGTTAGAGGACGAACGACTGAAGCAAACATGGACATTGTGAGTCTCATTTCAAAAGCTCTTAAAAGTATTCAATGGTTCGTAGGAAACAGTTCTGCTCTAACAGAAGGTCAAATCCTCAACAGCCTTCTGTTACTGACGCTCTATAAAAGGTTATTATGTCTGTTTTGTTGTGTTTACAATAGCTTACACAAAGTGAAACAACTATGTACAAGGAGGAGAGAACATGTCTTCTTGTTTAGGGCTGGATGATGTACAGTAGTTTGATTTGATCCATTTTTGTTTAGTTTCATCATTTCTTTTTTTTAAGTATAGGTTTGTAACTGTTCCAGTGCCCCGGATAAAATGAAAGTGCTCCGACATTGGTTAGTAAATGAAGGCTTCACCACACACCTGATGGGAGACCAAGGCATCCCCAGAGCCTTCCCAAACACCAGCGACGGGGCAGAGCGTCTCCTCTGAGCCAAGTGTCTGAAATGCTGCAAGCGAACAGAGAAGTCGTTAAAGTCCAGAAAACCCAGGCTCCTCTCTTGACACGCAAACTGTTTTTCACACTTGTTTTCACACTCATACGAGCTGAAAAGCAGCAGAATGAGACAATTTCCTTGTTGATATGAGCCTTATGTAAGAGCAAGACTGAAAACTGAAAGAGACATGGACAGACTATAAACTTATTAATAAATTGTTTAATTATTTGTGTAATTTTGTTCACAGATTTGATGATTTGTGCTGTATGTTTGGTCTGAGCTCTGTGAAACATCACCACTGACATCGCTCAGGCCCAGGATCGCAGCCTGGCCGGTCACTGGTGGTTGACGTCCTTCTGACAGGATCGCTTCTGTCTTTTCCTTTTCACACTTCTCTGCCAATCACGGTTTTGTCATTTGTGTGAAAGAAAACAAACAGATGCTCCACCTCGCTGCTGCTGCTGCTGATGATTCTAATTGCTGGCAAAACTGGGATTAACTGGATTAAGCAGAATTGGCAAACAGCAAAACAAAACAAAGCAGGAACATTTGACAAAGCGCCTCTGGAACCAGACAGCACAGAAAAGCCCAGTGACTCATAATGGGCAGAACCAGAACAAAGCACCGGGCTGACCTGTGTCCAGGCTAATCATCAGCGTCCTGCAACAGTTACGACTATTAAAAGCTGTCGCCGGGTTTTAATTTTTCAACAGTATAACCCTGACACAGCAACACGCAGTTTGACAAATCAGCAGGAAAACGTCACAGGTGTTGTTTGGGCCGACGTGTAGCCTCACGTCACCTCACCTTCAGCACAGCACTATAATAACCACTGCATCATCTCCACCTGGTGGTGTTGATGCAGAGATAAATAAGCCTGGGACAGATTCACGGCTGCAGATCTGCCGACTGCAGCAACTGCCTGCCACTAATAATAAACTAAGTCTGTCACTGGTATTGTTATATTGGAAAAGGTATTGATTGTGTTGCTTCTGCCTGGTTTGTGTTTCCTTCTATAATTACCACCACTGACAGCTCAAGGTTGACAGCTCACACTTGCCATCAATAATTGAATCTGTTTGCTCATCTGGAGCCACTGAACTGAGAACGTTCCACCTAATTACAGTACAACAACAGGGCGTTTGTCACTCGTCCTATATCGCAGCTGTTAGATCTCCCCGACACGAAGCAGCTGATGAACAGGACGCTGCGTCACACTCATGAGTCTGGATCAAATAGAGGCAAACTGAGTCACACTCAGAGGTCAGCGCCGCCTGGACCACTCTCACCTGAGTCTGTGCACAGTGGATCAATACTCACAGGACGTAGAGAGGCTGCAGCATCGTCGTAGCTTCCTCTCCTCGTCGCGGCAGCCCCGCAACGTGGGGTGTCTGGACCGATGTCTCCGAGCATTCCCTCCACCTTCTGGTGTTCGCTGGTGTATTTTGTGCTCTCCGCTACCAGTAAAGTTTCTGCGGTGACCAAGTCGGGAAGCGGCTGCAGAATGACGCGTCCCGTCCTGCTCAGCTTCTTCTAACTGCCACTAATGAGGGTTAGAACAATGGAGGGCCGGCTGGAGCACAAAAGATGAGAAGGCTTTTTGTGCCAGGCCTCCCCATCCACCCCACACTGTCTCCGTCTAAGCCTCCCCATCCCACCCTGTCCTGTTACGCTCCAGTGGGGCAGCCTCTCCCCATAATGAGATCGCCCTGCACCCCATCAGGGCCTGATGCCTCATCCCCGTTTCCAGGCTAATGAGGGTGAGATGCCGTGACAGCCAGGGTCTCCAAAAAAGAAAACAAGGGACCAGCCTCATTTCCCTCAGACATGCTTAAACAGGGCTTAAACGGACTTCTAGACTCAAGACGCTGAAACCACTGATTAGTGTTACAGGTAGTGAGGAGTGAGATCATCAGTAGAATCAAAAGATGTGTTTTGGGGCGTGTGATGTTTTACCACGTCTCATCGATGACCACACTCACATTTCTGCTAAACAATCTGAGCCAAACTTTGCCTAAGAGTAACGTGGGACTGCAGGCCCAGAACCACCCTGAACTATTGACCCGTGGTGTCCAATCACAGTGGTGCCACAGACCCACCTCCTGTCCCACTTCTCACAATATGATCCCACATAGTTGCTGGGCTGGACTGGGGAGTGAAGGAGAAGCAGCCAACCAGAGCTCAACACCTCTGGGACCTGGCAGATTGCTGAACCATTCCAGGTGAAAACCTGCTTCTGAGCGTTACTGTGCCTCCTTTACTGTGGATGTTTACGTCACAGTCTCAGTTTCACCTGACCTGCAATGACATGGACCCAACACGCTGACTCAGAGATAACTTATCAGCAGGGGGCAACAAACAAACAAGCAGCACTTTGGCTCTCTTCTTCCTCGAGTTCTGCTTTGGCCGTGGTCCTGGTCGGGTCCATTTGAGCTTGTTTGGAACAGTTAATGGTTGTCATCCGTTTCGTCAAAAGCTCAGCATGGAGCCACTTCTGAGTAGGTCACTGTCTTTGTGACTGGTTTCATTTTGCAGTGATGAAAGGCTGCAGTTACACTGTTATATTTAATTATTGTCGCCCTTGTATGTTTGTGAAATTTCACATATCAAAGTGTTTTCTTTGAACAAACAGTCTGACATAGTGTCCACGCACAGGCCTTCAGTCTGGCACTTTAGGCTCGTGAAAGTGAAACGTCGCCGTCTTTGTCACCATCCATCTGTGTCTGCGTTCGTTGTGCTCACACACACATGAATGAAAGCGTTTACCGTCAGAAGTACAGGACCGTGTACAGCCCACCCCCCCCGGTCCACACGCACAAACACGTTTTACACGTTTGATCGTTACATAATAAACGACAGGGAAGACAAATGAGGCATCAACATGCATGAATCCGTTAAACACAGGCCGGCGATTAACAAATGAGTCGAAACTGATTCTGCTCTGTGAGGGAATTTTATTTCTTGCTATTCAAGCAGCTGATAAATTAAACTGTGAACTGAATAGAAATCTGTGAATGTTTCAGAGTCTGAACTCTGAAATGTTACAGATTTCTTAGTACTGAACAGTTTATTCTACAAAAATACTGCAATGTGTCATTCACATCACATTTCTACACAGTTTAACCAACAAATAGAAACGAGGGTTTGAGGGGGTGCAAACACACTCATTCAAATTTCAAAGCAGATCTAATTCAGTACCTTCCTGTGCCAGTTCCTCACTTACTTCGTGATAGCTTGTTACATTGTCCAACTCACAAGAACCTACTTAAATAATGTTAAGATGCCCATTCAAACGACTCCCATATTCACATCACACTGAGAATAGTCCGAAACCAGATTAGCTCTGAGATGTGCTCACTCACATGTGATTCATTCATAGCCGGGTTCCTATAGAGGCAGGCAGAGAGTCTTTAGCAGGTTTGTTCAGCAACAGCAACAGTCCTTGGCATGGACCCCCAGCAGGTGTACACAGGCCTGCCGTGCAGCGCGCTGCTGCTGGTGTTGCTCGTACTCTTGCTCTCGCTAGTTCTGTCCTGAGACAATCTGAAGCTCTTCATTCGGGCGTTGCTTCGTTCCTGGAGCTGAATGTGGATGGGGTACGCGGCGTGATGCGCCACGGCTACGTGGACGCCCACTCGGTTGCCTCCAAGTTTGGGGCAAATGGACAGACACAGGCAGCGCAGCTCCCGCTGGAAGGTCTTGTTGAAGAAGAAGTAGATGAACGGGTTGTAGACGTGGGAGCTTTTAGCAAAGAGAGCAGGAAAAACAAAGCCACCGGGAGCCATGTACTGGTGGTCTTTGTGGAAGATGTAGAGGAAGGACACAACAGCATATGGGGCCCAGGCGACAACAAAACCCAAGCTGATGCAGAAAAACATCTGAAGGAGGAAGTAACACATTATAGAAAGTCACTGTAACCCTGGGAACACATAAAAACAAGCTTGATGAATCATTTCTTCTACTAATAGAAGGCCAGAGTGACACAAAGCTCAATGTGTCCGGGCAACTAATAGTAAAGAAACAGAAGCAGTGATCATGTGTTTATATACAGAGTGATCCCCTGCAGTCACACGAGTAATGACATTGGAAGCTGCAGGCCCAAAATGACGTGTGCAGGAAGTTCACTCACCACAGAGAGTCGCTTCTCGGTGCGACGCAGGTTGTTGCGGACGCCTTTTGCAGACAGCGAGTTGGAGAAGCGCGACACCTTGACCAGGATCTGACACTGGGAGACCACAATGAGGAGCACGGGAAGCAGCGTGAAGCAGGCGAAGGAGCAGATGACGTAGAAGGCGTCTTTGGCAGAGGTGTGGTAGCCTCTCCAGGCGATGGTGCAGGACAGTCCATAGGGTTCAGGGATGTACTCGCCCCAGCCAAACAGAGGGAAGCTGGACCACAGTGTAGCGACCAGCCAGATGGAGCAGCAAGCCACCCGGATGTTGGCTTCTTTCAGCCACGCCGCTGCACACAGAACCACACCAGGCTTCAGTGTAGGGTGTAGGTGAGAACTCATAGACAATCTCTTTATTATTATAAACAGTGCTGTGCAAAAAGTTTGGTGTGAAAAAATGCTGGAAACAAAAAATGCTTTAAAAAATGTGTTAAACATTTATTTTCATAAATGAACAAAATGCAGTGAATGAACAACAGAGAAATCTAAATCACATCAGTATTTGCTGTCACCACCCTTTGCCTTCAAACAGCAGCAGTTCTTCCAGGTCCACTTGCTCACAGTGTTTGAAGGAACTTGGCTGTAGGTTGTTCAAACATCTAGAGAACTGACCACAGATCTTCTGTTGATGCAGGGTTTCTCACATCCTTCTCATCATCTCTTCATGTGACCCCGGACACACTCCATGATGCTGAGGTCAGGGCTCTGTGGAGGCCATGCATCACTTCCAGTACTGACGTAGTAACCAAATATGGATTTCATTTAGATTTTTCTTTTATTCACTCGCTTACTATTGTAAATTGACAAAAATAAACCATCATTATTTATATTTTTTGGAAGCATTCTTTGTTTACAGCATTTATTCACACCTGCCTAAAACCTTTGCACAGGACTGTATGTGCTATCGATCAACGGCAGCATCGCTCACCATGAACCCAGCTGTAGCAGGTCTTCAGGTAGCGGGTGATGCTGATGGCAGCGATGGTGAACATGCCGCTCAGGCCAAAGATGTAGCAGCCCAGGCCGTAATAAACACACGTGACGTTTTCCCCCAGCCACGCGTGGCGGAAGGACGACATGATGGAGAGAGGGTAGAAACAGATGCAGCACAGGAAGTCGACCACGGCCAGGTTGACGCACAGCAGCTCAGAGGCCGCCATCTTCTTCCTCCTGCGGTAACAGATCACCAGGACCAGCCCGTTGCCCAGAACAGAGAGCACAACTAGAAAGAAAACAGGAGGAGACATCAGTGTCAACTTGCTGCCATCAGCTCGTTACAGTCTTACTCAGCTGTTCTTGTTGGTGTTCTTTTCTTTCTTCTCTATCCTCTCACCCCAACCGGTCGAGGCAGGAGGCCGCCCACCCTGAGTGTTTCCTTAAACTAGACTCGAGTCTGTATTTGTCCATTTGGGAAGCACTACAGTTGTGAGCACTAAATTCACGTTAGCACCTTTAAAGATCAACATGTTAGCAGACAATTTGTGCAGTAGCAATGTTTCAGCCATCTGATGGAAATACGTCCATATTTGCTGCTCTGGTTTCAGCTCTTTCTCCTGAGGGGAAATATGGCTCCTGACTGCTAAAAGCTTTACTGTGTTCACCAGCTCGTCGCTACGGCGTCTGTCAGTGTGGTGATGGGAACGCGGTGCATAGCGGCTTTTAGAGATTTTTTTTTTATAGTTGCTGGACACAAACTGAGCAGAGCAGTGAAACGTGAACAAAACTCATTGGAGACTGTAAAACAAGACCAATGAGCTGGAATGTGTGAGCCTTAAAACCCAGAGTAAAGCGAGATGCTGCAGCATCTTTGTACGGTTATTTCATTTACAGCACCTTTAAATATAATTAATTTAAAATGTCGTCTTCTAAAATATTATCTTCATTTAAAGAAAACGTAAACTGCAAAGCACAGGGATACAAAAACAAATCTAACGACTCCTACCCAGGTGGACTCTGACGAAATGGCATTAATTACTCTGCAGACAGACGGTTTCTCATTTTTTTCTCAACTATGACTACGCCTAATGATTTTACACACATGTGGAAATTAAATATTTGCAGTTGATGGCACTGAGACAAATTAAATCAGTAAACATTAATATACATATAGTTGTGTGCTTTCAGCCCTTCAGGTCAACTGTTTTCAAATGCAACAATATGCCTCATATTATTTTTAGGAAAGTGTGCATCACGTACATACATATCAAACCTTTACCACATGTACTTTGAAAATGCTGATACAGAATATAAATGTGATTGTAAAGCTTATTAAAGGTTTATCTTCATTAGTAGGTACAATAGTAACAAGTGTGACTGATTAACACTGCCGGTGGGAAAACTAGATGTGGAAGAAGTATTAAACGTTCTACTTTAATCCTTTAACACAAACACATCAGTTCCACCCAGCATGCTTCTTGTTGGACTGTACCTGAGCACTAGTTTGTCAAGAACTATGTTAAAAGCACGTACCCACACAGAGGATGGCCAGTCCCACACATGTGTCAGCAGCAGGGGTCAGTTTGGAGGCGAACACAGAAACGGTCCCGTTGTCATCGCAGGAGTTCAGAGGCATCGGTTGTTGCTGCTCGTGCTGCTGCTGCAGCTCCAATCCAGACAAGTTGAGCTTCGTGTGCACCGCTGCCGGCTGCTTTTCTCTTATACAGGCGGCCGCGTTACCGTGGTAACATAAAGCTTGGTTGACCGTCTCCGTTAAAGACAGATGAAAGGGTT
Source organism: Macropodus opercularis (assembly GCA_030770545.1). Taxonomy (NCBI): domain Eukaryota; kingdom Metazoa; phylum Chordata; class Actinopteri; order Anabantiformes; family Osphronemidae; genus Macropodus; species Macropodus opercularis. Next base: position 4,079,146 of record CM061112.1, read on the forward strand.
AAATGAACCACCAGAACAGGTCTTTCTGCTCATATGGTCAATGTAGAATCACAGAGATGGTGAGTAGCGAACCACACTGAACACTTGAGTAAACACAGAGGATTAAAGCAACTCATCATGTCACACCTCTTATTGGCAAACTGTCCTCTTGTTTCAGCAACCAGGAGTCTGAGCACACAGGTGTCTACGTCTGCCCCATCAGCATCATCAATAAATGCAGACGGGCTGCTAGAATTAACTGATCAAAACTATTAAGCCTCAATATTAGACTTCGAATCAATAATTTCAAAGTCAGATGGTCATTTAGATATAAAGCCAACAGTGCCTGTTCTCAGAGGTTCTGGAGGAGCGTGTTGAACCCAGAGGATATCTCCCACCATCTGTTGGCCGCCGTGATGTACTGCAATTCAACACAGAGCTGGGAAAAAAAGGAGGTCCCTGCTTAAGCTTTGGGTAGAAAGATCGAAAGTCGACTTTATTTGACGTGAAACCTAAATAAGATCTGTGGTTACAAAACAGGTTCCCGACGCAGCGTTTTCACTTCACAGAGGTTGGAATGCTGTACTGACAGAAAGGCATCAGACGTGACCTAAAATACGAGCTCACAAGTGAGGAGGGCAGACACTCACACGCCGTAATGTAGCCACAGCAGTCAAAATACGTTAATGAACACACCCTCTGGATATAGAAACTGGAGAGTAAGCAAATGTGGGCTTGTAAAGTCTGGACAACAGTGACAGAGAAGAGGCATTGATGGTTATGATTACTTTAAAAACAGTCGTGAGACTCAAGTGTGCCTTCTCTTGCTATCATTACATCATCATGGGCTTTGTTTGGATATAAAAACTAATTTCATAGACACACAAGATCAACCTGCTATACACTGTAACTAGTAGGTGCTGAAAGGTGGAGCTCTCTTCCTATAAGTGCTGTTCTACGGCTTTAATTGAGTGGGATTCCCCTTTAAGTAGCCTCCTAACATACTGTATGTAACCAAGCACGTCAAAATCCATCTGCAAAATGACATTCAAAAAAATATCATCATCTTCATCAATACTCTAGAAAAATATAGTACTGTAGGTCTCATTTCAAACCAGCTCTTTAAAATGAGTTAGTAGACATTTAAGGAAATATTGAGTGAGATGAGACGAGTGATAAACTTTCATAACTAACTGTACATTTATATTTACAGTACAGTCAACGCTCTCAGTCCTCCTTTAATTCCAGTCAGACTGAAGAACATCTCTCAATACTTTAGAGTAAATATTTATAGAAACTCAGGTAACGTGTCACAACTATCAGCTTCATGGTTTCACCCAGATATAGAAAAATATTTACCATAACACCCAAAACTAATGTTTTTCCAGCAATAACAACTGTGAAGTCTCGTATAAAGTCACTTGTAGACCCTGGTATTACACATTCTGACACTAAACAGCCCTTTTCTGTACATTAAATGACTTATTTTGCTTCAGGTCTGGTCCCATTTCTCCTCAGTATCCCCAGAATCTGCAGTTCCCTTCCTCTTTAAGGTTTTGCACCCACGTGTTGGCAGCAACAAGAAAAGCACATTAAAAATAGACAACTTTAAATAGCTATTCAGCTTCTAAGTGCAGCACAGCTAGAAGTATTAAATTCAAGTCATTATTATGTTCTCCCCTCTCATGTATCATACACTGAATATAACAAAAGAAAAACCATTTTCAGTTAAGAAACTAAATGTGAAAGGATAAATCTTTGATCAGACAACATACTGCAGCCAGACTGTAAAATCAAAAAATAGTTGAAATATATATATATTTTGTTGCCGAAGAAACGCTGGCACTCTAAGTCACTCTAAATACATTTATTATTGTTGAGGTGTAATTTGTATTTTTCCGTCTTCGGTAATTCTCCTCGACCATCTGGAACACGTTATGGAATAAAAAATGAAATCCGGTATCATTTGGCACATGGGGTGCTCTCATTAGCCACAGTGATGTTAGGATCCTTGTCGTCTGCGGTGACAGAGGCAGGAGCAGCAGAAGCATCATCGCCGTCGTCGTCATCAGCACCCTTGTTCTGGTTGTTGTTGTTGTTGTTGTTACTGTTGTTGTTGTTCTGGACACCCTGAAGGCCGTGGCAGTTGGTCTGGCCCAGGGTTCGGTTGCTGATCCTCAACTCATCCAACTTCTTCCACAGCTCATCCCTCTCCTGCTCCTTCATCTTCTCCCTGAGAAGACAACATGCAACGCATTTAGCTGGTACTGTGGGACAGACAACGTGTGGCACAAGTGGACTTCTCCTTTCCTTTACCCTTGTTTAGCCTTTGAGGGGGCGCCTAAAGGTCAAAAACCACACAAGGGCTGGATAAAACAGACGCAGACAGACGATAAATCACAACACGCTTTATCTAGATAAACGGTTGGATGAACTTGTTCATCATAGACCCCCCACGTGTTCATCGCTTGGATGTAACAACCACGAAGGCTGTTTTGTCCAACCCTTGTGTGTTTTTGACCTTTGAGTTCCCCCTATTTTACAGGGGTTGTTCTGACCCCTTGAAGGCCCCACAAGGGTTGAACATACTGTATCTACATTTTAGATGCAACCAAGGTTAACAGTTACAAGCTGAGGGTAGCCCCCCTGAACAGTGTGTGTAGATTTAGCTTTACTCACCGCTGCCTGTCTGCTTTATAGGAGGAAGTTAACTCATCAAACAGCGTGCAGTTCATCTCCATCAGCGTCTTCAGCACGTTGTAGACCAGAGCCACGATTGTCCTGCAAACACAGCAGACAGTCACTGGCATCAGAATTTCACATCATCCACTTGTGCAGCTGAAATGGTCTGATCACATTTTAAAAGGTCTCCTGTAACTATTCTTGAGGATATGGAACAATCTGTGTACGCTGTTCTTTTTCTGTTCCTTTTCCCATTGTTACCCTCAGATGCAATGAACAACAAAAAGTAAAAGTAAAAACTAAGTGGTAAACACATAAATAAGAGATATTGGCTATAACAGATACAATATATAAATATTATAGAGCATGTCATTTTAAAACAACACATTGTACTGATGAGAAGCCTGTACAGTCAGCTTAGATTCTCTTCTTGTCAGGTTTTATATTTACGGACTCACTGCTGTCACACTCGCTTCCTGTGCTTTTGTCATTTTGTTAGTCACACTGACTAGTACGTACGAGTTCCAGTGCTCTTTGGAGATTTTGTACAGGCTGGTGAACATGATGGGAAGGATCTTGTCGATGTTCTCCTCAATGAGGCTGAGAATGTACTCATTATTCCAGAAGTACAGCGCTCGCTCTGCCACCTGCAAGGACGGACAGAAAATTATACAGACGGTAGTCAAAGGAAAGAATGGTCAACAGTCGAATTGACCTAGTTGGGTCATAATAATAGGCGCCAATTTGAGAGTGGTTCTATAATACCTGAAAATGTGGATTGGCCACAGATTTGGAGATCTGTCTGAACAACGGCTCCTGGATTTTCTTAAATTGTGTTGGCTCAATGACGTCCAGAATCTCCTCAATTTCACCCAGAAACATCACCTAGTGAGCATGAGAAGGGCAGGATGAAGCAGAACATTAGCCTCTGGTTGACATGATTAAAAAAATCTACTGTAATCTATAGACATGCTTTAAATACTCAGTACCTCTTTCTGACTACAGGTTTTAGGCCAAAACTTCAGCAGCCCACGAATCACCTGCACAATAAAGATTAAAAGTCAGAATTTAATCATTTCTCCTTCATCTATGAAATAAAGACTCTGTGCTCTGTTTAAGTGGGTGGTTGCTAGATCCTGCTAAACATTTCACTGCAGTGTGGACAAATTTAGCGCTTGGAGCACTGTGATTTGCGTGGGTTGAATGATTAAAACAACAAAAAAAAAACGACAGTACCGGCTCTGTGAGCGTAGGATCCTTCTCCAGGAACTGGACAACACAGTAGGCCAGCTGAGAAACACAGAACAAAACAGCAAATGTACACTCTGTTCCCAAACACACCGACAACAGATACACAGTCCCGATCGAACCCTATAGGAATGAATTTTATTCCTTCTATTGTTGATTTATTTATCATATTAATTCACAAAGAAGATTAAAACAAAAAAGAATGTAATGATGACTCATGCACTTTCATTTTAAAGCCACTAGAAGATGCTATAGTCCAGAGATTACTTAAAGACAGGAACTAAGTCAACATGTAAAAAACCAAAAAGTGTGTATCCAATTTTCTGGTGGCTTGTAGCTCAAGAATAAACTATGCACAGTACAGGCAGCCAAAGTGCATCTGAGTTACAAAATAAAAGTAAAAAACGTTTGTGCTACCTGTGCATGGAAGAGAGCCAGAGCCTTAGCTGTGTGTAATGGGATCAGCACCTTCATCAAAAACTGCTTGTGCTCTGCCTTCAGAGGCAACGCGAACCCATTAATGATACTGTAAACAGACAAACAACAAGAACAGTGCCAGCAGCACAAATCAAATACTGGAAGATCCGAACGGGCAAAGCTCTGAATAATGATTTCCTGAAGAGGACAAGAAACATGGAAAGAATTCAGCGCAGTGGAAGCAACAAAACCGCTGAGGGGTCTTTTGTAACAGAGACAGTCCTTCATACTGCTGGACACATGTACAGTTTGATACTTTAAACCCATCTACAGCACTGAGAAACCAAGGATTCAATAAGCATCATATAAAAAGACGTTTTATTTATAGAGGAAAGGAACGATTGGTGAGCAGGAGACGCAGAAAGACTTCAGCAGTGACGGTTGGGTAAAACTGTGTCCATATTAAAACAAAAACTTGTGATTATTGGTTCATCTGTTGATTGGATTGTTTTAGTAAATTAGTGTAAAGTTTATAAAAAAACTGCCTAAAGTGACAAACTCACTTTATCCAACTAACGTTCCAGAGCTCACAAATATCCTACTTAAAGAAGTAACTACAAATACAATAGGTGTTTGATAAGCCACTCATCTGTTACGTTGACTGATAACATGACATTAACTCACCTTCCCAGGATCTCTAGAAGCTCTGCTACGCCATTGAAGTGCTCAGTTTCATAGATAAACCTGCAACAGCACCAAACACGCATTGACAACTAAAATTATGAAACACGTCACATGGATCAGCAAAATTGATTCTGGCTGCTCACAATGCAGCTTTTAAATATTGGCTCTCTGATTTAGGCCTGATAATAAATTAAAATGACGTCCAATGATTTATACAGGACAAAATAACTCACATGCTGCCACAGACTTTAGATAACGTGTTGCTTGATCCCAAAAGTCTGAATTGCAGAGGTGTCTCATTACATATTTTTAAAAATGTAATATATTTAGCTGGATGCAAAGAAAGAAATTAATGATCCGTGATTACTTCATCTTCCATTTCAATCTCTCTATGCACCCATGGTATTTACCAACAGAGCCTGACAACTGTGGCACTATTTATAGGCTCAGTGGCAGATGGTCAAAGTGGCTGCACCCGTTTTACTACCTTGCCAGTTGGAAATAACATCAAGTGTCCCCCGTTTCAATCATCTAAAGTGCATTGTTGCACAGCAACAGGAACCATAAAGAACAAGCTGCTGCCATACACCAATATCATGTCATACATCCATGTTGGGAGAGAGCCTTGTTATTGCTTTGACAGTGCCCAAACATCTGGAACAGCAGGGAAGTTTTGTAACCTTCATTAAAGTACACATTTACCAGAAACAACTGATTCATGACAGATGAAAATAAAACGGTGTTGGATCTGGATACACCCAAATTTCACTTACCGCAAGAAAATATTGTTGATCTGCTTCCTTATGAAGGCTCGCAACCCCAGGAACTTTCCATAAATCCGATGCAGGATGGTCTTCAGGAAGTCTCTCTCCCTCGGATCTTCACTGTCAAACAGCTCCAGGAGCTGCAACGACAGAGGAAAAGACAAAGACATATCAAATGCTATGTTCTGATTAAGTTTTATTAAGCTTACATACTGTAGTATTTCTTTTTCTGTTAGTAAGCACTAATGATCTTTTCTGCATGTATGCACAACAACAGATTTAACAGATTCTGAACCTGTGGGATCAAATAGCTACTGGAGAGTAATGTATGACAAGTCACTATTACAAAGCTACTGGAAACAGTCAAGCAAGAGAGTTCAGAGGGAATGTTTTCAGACCCAGATCAGCTTCAGAGTATAGTACTTATAACATGCTCTTCTCCTGCGGTTTGCTGATTCATTCGATGTTTCACCTATAGCCATAAATCATCTGATAATTACTGAACACAGAGATCTGAAGGCAGCACAAATGAGTCTGGGGAAAGTATGACAGCATCACTGCACCAGTTTGTGACTCTTCACAGAACAAGTAACGCACATGTAGGTAACTAATGTAATAATAAATGAGCCAATAACACAATGACTCATAAAAGTCACTACAACTAGGAAGACATGTCTAAAGGTACGATTGCACTGCCCAGATGTGTGTGCATGGACTCCACGACTTTATGTAATTTAGTCATGCTGCATGTTCAGCCACATCAGGTCACAGTGGGATATGACGTTTTGTCTGAGCATGAGCAGCACGCATCCCTAAATTAACCAGTGCCTTCCATCTGTGAAGCAGAAGACAACCAGGCTACATCACATGTGCATCAGACAGGCAGAAGGATGATCCAGTGCAGTTATGGATGCCCAAAACAAGGATTCCCCACACTACAGTGTTTCCTCTCTTGTAAAAGCAGCCTTGAGAAAACCAACCACAGTCCACTTGTCTCCTCTTGAACAGTAAACAGGCAGCTATTTCAAGTTTCCCCACGACGCACTCACATCATGGAAAGTTGGTCTAGGCACCTCGGATGTGGCCCAGCCAACATTCCAGGATCTGTGGTCCCTGTTTGTTTGGTTTTTTTTAACTGCAGCTTCACACAAGCAGCAAAGCTCTCATGAAAGAAAAAGTGTCTAATGAGTTGTGGCAGATGACGTCAATTTATAGTGTTCAGTAATTGTTTTAAAACATGAAGCGACTCACATTGCAGGTTGGTGAATTGCCAAAAACAGTGTTAACTGTTTGTAACTGCATCACTCTAATCTTGCTATCTTGGACCTGGTAACATTTACACATATCGCTTTCAACACAGCACACTCACATTATCAAAATATACGATACCCTATACTGTGTAGGTTTAATCAAGTGAAGAAGTCATGAAGAGAGAGAATGTGAGAGTGAAGGGAAATGTACTATTAAACTTTTTATCAGGCGTCTATAGATACAAATTTAAAAAAAAGACTCAAGCAGTACAGTGACTTACCTGCAGAACAAATTTCTGATCAATGTGGCGCTTCGCAATGCTGGGCTGGAAATCTGGATTTTCCAGAAAGCGCAGGAGAAACTCATACACCAGCTGGAAATCAACGAATAAAAAATACAAAGAAAATATCATTTTGTAAATACATTTCTTATATTATTGCCTGTAACCTAAAAAGTAATAAAACCAAAGTATAACGCAGTTCTTACTTGTATGTGAGGCCATGAAGCCTCTAGGTTGGGTTCATCCTCCTCTGGGTCAAAGTTGGGGTTTTCAACTGGTGGAAGAGTCCGAAAGATGTTGGTGGTAATCTGGAGAGGAAAGGAAGAGAGTTTTTAAGAGAGTATGGAAGAAGATATAGTGAACAATCACAACACTGTGATCGTTGTTACAAGATTATAAACTGAATAATGCAGAAACATGATGGGTGTAATAGAATAGAATGGAATTTGAATCGAGGGAAAACCTGTCAAGATGTGACAGATGTTTGTGATCAGCAGACTTTCTTAGGATTTAATACATGTTGAAAGTGAACGTGTAAAACTCTACACATAACCTGGACACCAAATCAACTCAGTTTTCACAGAATACTCCACCGCTTCAATGGAAATCATTGTAATAAGGTCAGCTTCTGACTGTCCTTAATGTAACTGAGGAGCTTCAATACCGTTTTCAACACAGTTTGCCCAGGATACAATCGTAACTGATTATGCATCGGCTGCAGCCCCTATTAAAATTCAGTGCTGAAGACAATCATTCTAGACGGGTCACTGCCACCTCTATCCCACCTTATTTTTAGCAAGGGTAAATTTGAGAGTGACACGCAGAGCAGTGTGGAGCTGGAAAAGCTGGCATTATGTGATTGGATGCACAAACTCACGCTGAGGTGATAAAGACAACATCAAATTACTTATTGGCAGCTGGAAAATCCAAATGACACTAATGGGAGAGGAAGCCTGCAAAAGATTTTTAGACTTGACAGTGGTCCAAAATCTGACAGGCTGAAAACCCACAGGAAAAAAAAATGTGCAAGTGAGCATCATTTGAAAAGCAGCTGTCAGAACCACCACAGAAGAGAACGGTGTAAAGATAAAGGGTCGATTATTAAAACTCAAAGCACAATGTTAGGACCACAACTGTAAGTGTATTAGCCTCCAGTCGTTTGTTTCAGTATTCATCCCAGAGGAACAGGTGACAGTGAGCAGTTGTCCTTTAATTCACTACGTCACACCTGACATTTTCACCAGCAGCAGAGAACGACAAGAACAACTTTTGGCTGCTGGGCACTAAACTCAAGTTGTGCTCTCTCTTTGCAGGTTACACATTTTTATTACCTCCAAAAATGTTGGAAGTTGGATCATACACAAAGAAGAAGTACTACTTCAGAAACGCACAAGGGTCTGTTCTACGCTCCCTTAAGAGTTTTGCAATTTGATGCTTATGCCTGCTGACTTACATTTTTTTGATCGTAGCTCCACGGGGTGACAGCGCAGGCTACTCATGCTAAAGAAGAGGTGATGGCCATGGTTACAAACAGACAACGAGACCATCTAGTTACATTTCACATGACTATTTTAGTCTGATCTTGTTAATAGCTAGAGGAATGGTACTGAGTGCACTCTTGTGATCTATCCCCTTCAAGGTTGACTGAGCTGTGCATTCAAAGATGACCTTCAGCTCACCACTGTGGTGCTGGGCTGCTATTCCCCTGCTCGGGGCCTGTTATTTTGGAGGAGTCCTACACTGCAGCACAGCTGTTTCAAAGCTGAAGAAAACACCATCTGGCAATAATAATTGTAGAGCGTTCAAACTCGTGTGCATCCAGCTCCTCATCCATTTGCCGTGGCAGAAGCTGTTAATTGCCTGTCATTGGCAGGAAACCCCAATGCAAAGAAGCCTATAGTTCTGAGGTAAAACACGCAATTATTACAGCTAGCCACTGATCCACTGTTCTGTCTAACACTTTCCTGGAGCACAAGGCGATTTTAATTCATAATCAGATGCTCTACAATAAAGCAGAGGAATGCAGCTCTATGTGGCATATTCATTTGTGTTGGTATGAGGCACATCCTTGGCTGAAGTGGAGTAAGATGACAGACTAGAGACTCTGTGCCTTAGTATGAGGTGTTGGGGAACGTGATCTGAATCACATAATGCCTGGAAACACTTCAAAGGTGCAATATTTACTGGTTTAGTCTTTGCCCTATAGTCTGTGGTTTACAGGTCTCATAGCATACAGTAATATGCAACATAACTCACCACACAAGGATCCAGCAAGTGCTTTTTAATTTCCACAGTCACTTCACAATATCAAAAAATAACTACATTTGAAAGAAAATATTGTGGGAGGATGACAAACACAGGAGACATTTTCATGGAGGAAGGAAAAGAAACAAAAACACGATTTGTGTTTGTCCGTGAATCTAATGTAGGAGGTGAGACAAAGCCTGCTCCTAAGTGACAGAGAAGCCAGTGTAGGCTTCCTGATGACATGACAGGATGCAGGTCTGCACGGAGTTATCTTGAGCGACCGAAGTAGTAACACCAAGCAATGACAAGAGTGTAAGGTAGAGAAGAACAAGGGATTCAGTTAGCAAAAAAAAAAGGTTTTTATTCTTTTTACTCCCAACATTTTAATAAAAACCGTTTTAAAAAAGTGATTTTCTATAATATACACTAAACATAGACCTCATCCCAACAACCTCTGTGATCAAAGCAGACTTGACTGCATCAGAATAATGGGCTGCACTTTAAACACACACCTCTCTATTACCATGTGATGCCAAGCATGGAGTATCAGAGCTGTTATCAAGCCAGCTTTCTAAAAGAGCAGCATTTGTCTAGCCTCATTCAGGAGTCTGTCTGGGGTACAAACACTTCTGAACCAGGTTTCCTCCTGAGCTTGGGCCATATCCTTAAACTATGGATATCTGATATTACGACTGAATATATCGAATTCACTGAAAATAGCAATGTAACGAAATGAAATGCCACATCTGTGCTAAGACGTCCTTGGGGGAAGAGAATAAAGAAAACGAACTGATCAAAAGCCAAACAGTCATCCCAACACTGCGGTTCTGCGTCGTCCAAATAAATGTTTGCCCACACACTTTCATCGATAAACTGTGTTGGATCCTCTACTCCCATATCATAATGATGAAAAAAAGGCACCAACTTTAAGTGCAACAGATCAAAGCATTACTTGCCCGGTTGAACACACAAATAAATTAACATGTAGCCTTAATTTCAAAATTAATAACCAAATAGTTGCAGATAACATTATTTGCGTCTGGTTAGTGTGATTTATTGGTATGATTGCATTAGTGTGGTTATAACAGCGCCCATTTGTTTTTATTGCAATGGACTGCTAACATAAATGAGGATTCAGTAGTGTTTACGCAAGTGTATAAATTAGACTGTTTATCATGCCATGTTGTAAACTAGACAGACAGTGAAACAATGACAAAGAACACTTTTATGCACAAACTAGAAAATGACCTTCATTACTTAGCGTCTGTAGTTTTTAACGAACGCAGAGGAAGTGAAAATGTAACCTTGTTTCCTCGTCACTTTCCAAACTCTGCACTTACTGTAGGTAAATCCTGCACAGTAATTTAATGAGAGAACATACTGTGCTTAGAATGACTAACATTCATGCTACCAATTTTACCAGTTCATCCCGTTTGCTCGTTTTCGTTGTTGATGGACAAGATTAAGCTCTCCTGCCTTAAAGGAGGACGGTCTTGGCTTTGAACCACTGGCTGGTTGTGTTTCTGTGCCTGCATTACTTTCTCTGGATATTCAGCTTTCCTTACGCAATTACGTTAAGCAAACAACCTGTGAATCTTAAATAAATTACTGCCTATAGTCCATTATCAATCTGAAAAGTCAGCAGTGAATGTGCTCATTTGCATCCACCATGATCATCTGCAGCGTAGGGTGAATCACTGCAGCACTGACCATGGCACTGACCGCTGTGATCTAAATGTTGCACATGAGTCATTATTGTATTGTGGGAGGAAAATGGAGTGTTTGGCACAGCTGCTATGAAGAAAAATCTATACAGTGGTAGCTGAATATGTTTTTCAGGAGGGTGAGCTGGTTGTCAAACAGATGCAGGTTTTCCTAGTGAATGCACTGCATGAATATACAGACAATGACTTAACAATGGGTTCGGATACAAGCTTATTGCAGTGAACCTCCAACCTCTGGCAAACATCATTAATATTCACAGTGTATTTCCCGAAGACTGTAAAAAAGAATGGGTGGAGTCATCAAACAAGCAAACTGAACACACTTTGGAGAAAACATAGATAAGAGTTTAGTCAAGGATGGCTCCCATGTATTGTATTAAGAGACTGCAGTTGACAAGGTGCACAGACTACGATAGACAGACAGAAAAGCACAACTAACACTGGAGTGATCTTGTGTTGATGCTGTGGATTTCGCTTACAAGGAAATGTTAAGGAAAGGGGCTGGTATTACATGCAGGATGAAAGGTAATGCTCCTCATAGGCTGCCGACACATGATTAGCCTCCATTATTTAATCTTGATGACGTGCACATGATGCGAAACAATGAAGCAGAGGAAACACCGTTTCATAATTGGACTGTAGTTTCTTTAGGGGAGTGTTTTTCTAAATCTCTACATCCTCACCATATTGATGATGTCTGGGTATGCAGATTCCACCAGCACCCCTCTGTTCGTGGAAACATATTCCACCAGCTCGCCGAGCGTGGCCCTTTTGATCTCTTTGCCCTTCAGGTCCGTCACGGAGTCGAAGAAGTCAAAGATTACACAGCACTGCTGAAGTTTCTGGGTGAACAGTTCCTGCTGCTCTGTGGAGGACGCATCTAGAAGGATACAAAAAGATTCACTCAGTGCTTTAATTGACTGCAAGGAAAGAACAGTGTAAAGCTCTGTGGACACATTGCTGGTGACAACAATATACCTACAAATATCTGCTTTAATTGATCTACCTCAACTAAAAGGTGAACAAGCAGACAGACACAATAACATGGACACCCAGAGGTAGTCTCAGCTTTGACTGTAAATCCTTTTATGGATTAGAAGGCAAGTGCAGACAGGGTTATTAGAGCTGTCAAACTTGACCCCGACTGAGCTATAAACAGCATATGGCAGGTGTCCAGAAATGCAGTGACACACTGTACAGTGATATTATCTTCCACCACAGCAGCTCATCGCTGGAGTCTTTGTGTAACTGGAGTGGGAGGACACAGAAGTGAACCAACTCTGCAGGTTCTATTCACAGCACCTCAACAGCCAAAAAACCCAACATTGTCATTGTGAATTAGTCCAGTTTAGTTTTTTAATAGTAACTGCTTTACAGAATCGGTGATTCATCACTTCTGGAATTTCAGTTAACCTGTCATTTGAAATAGATGTGAAGCACAACAGTCTGTACACACACAGAGTGTTTTTAATTCAAGAAGAGCGGGTTGTCACTGCGCCAGTGTCTTGGTGCACTCACTGGGCAATATTATGAAATTAAACAGGCATTGCCCCATAACATGGTGCGGCTGGGGACATTGCACAGACAGGCAGAAGCAGAAAACTCACACTGAGTTTCACAGCTAGTGAAAATGTTTCAGTGGTGTTGACAGATGATGAAGTACTTATGCAACTGAACTCCACAGGTCAGGCCTTGGACTGCTCTACATCTGCGTGTTACTACAGCAGCTGGCTTGTTAATGCACTTAACACCAATTTTCCAAAAGTATCAGATCTCATTTGCTTCCATATTCAAAGGGCTGACTACACAGGACTGGAACAAGAAAGGGAAAGACCAAACTTAGTCAAGCTGACAACGACTTGAACAGATTAAGTTTTAAAGGCAATAAATGGTTCCCCCATGAAATATTTTATCTGGTAACCACAATGTATCTGACAATAGAGGTACAATGACACAACACATCACAACACTCGCATCTATTGTCTGAGTGCAATACTGTGCAGTTTAATGAACACCAGTGGACCCAAGTAAGAAAGTGTCAGGGCTAAAAGGACAATTATTTTTTAAATCGTTTGAGCTGCTATTTAATTGTGTCCCTATGGATCTCTGCAGGTATTGGTATCTTGCAGGTCAACTTCTCATTCACCTTTTGAGTATAAATGCTTCTACAGAAAGGGGATTAATGTGGGTTTATAGCAGGACAAGTGCTGGATTAGAGGTTTTAGCAGATAATAACCTTTTGAGTGCCTTAAACATGACAGGGTGACCTCAAATGATAAAGACAAGAAGATTCATTTCTCCCTAACAGCAAATAGGTTTGATCTACTCGTCAAAGAGATAAAACAAGATTCATATGTATTTGTACAAACCTTAAGGATGTCACTATTAATATGATCTGCAGCTTGTTCTGTTGAAAAGCCCCAATGTTAAAGAAACACAGTAGCTCATCTAGTCTGAATTTACCAAATCTGTGTCTTACCACAGTCATGAAGAAACTAAATGTTTAGCTCAAGCTTTTCAGTCATGATGTTTACTGGGCTCTATTTAACATTAGGCATATTTCTCTGTTTACTGTATGCTGGTCAAACAACACACTGGTTTGTCTCTATGGGACAATGATGGAATTTGTAAAATGTTATTTGAGGGTTCCATAAAACCCAAAACAGAAAAAAGAGAAGTAAATATATATAAAAAAATAGGAAACTAGCCAAAGGGGAGCTACAGTATGCTTTAATGAGTATGAATTTAATTTAATCAATCAAATGCTTTGGCCTGCACACCTATGAATCACCAAATTAGACGACGACCTTTTGAAGAAAAGAGTTCATCCCACCATTTCATGTTTCAAACACTGAAGCTGCTCACAATGTATCAACACCCACCTAAGTCACTTAATTTTTCATAAAAGTAATAAACTATGTGACAGCATAATGAAGTCAAAGAATGGTCATGGACCTTCTGAAATTCAATGTAAGTATAAATATATATGCGCAGACGAGATTTATGATTTTATATAGAACATCGTTAAAAATGAGGCGACAAGCTTAATGACTGGTGTTTATAATTAAGGTCAAAGCAGAAATACAGCAACATAGTCAACATCAAACTCCCAGAAGTCTGAAGTCACGAAATAAAGGGAACGTACCTAAACACTACTGTTCCAGCTGTCCACAACTATACAAAACGTTACTTAGCCTCAATTCAAAAGATTATCTGCACTACCAATCCTAATATTTGTGACATACGTACAAAATGCAGCACTATGACAGAACAGTATCTGCAGATAACTAGTTACGCAACATTTTCCATTTTACCATTCTGTGTTTCACTGCCACAATGGCTGATGTGCTATTCCCTTGATGAATGATGGTGGCTGTTCTCAGGTGTAACAAAGGGCATGGGTGGAAAAAAACAAAAGACTAAGAAAAGCTTCGCTAATGGGTTGCATTGCTAACAATAACACATTTTTCTGGACATGCAGGAAACACACAGATTTTGTCTTTACACACAAGTACAGTGAAACACATGCTAATGCATTTTAAACAGGAAACCGTTGAAAAATATACTCCACATCACACTGCGCAGAGGGCTGACCCCTATTTGCATTTTGATTACCACTATTCTGTAGCACCAGCACATCTTTATTCAATCCACTGTGGTTAAACAGAAGGAACCGCCGACTCACTGTGTAATCCTATAAGGTAATGTTTTAGGTCTCAGTAGTGTAGTGTGTAATAGGACTGATGAGTTAAGTCTCATCTGTCTACTACAGTCTACTGTAGGCTGTCAATGCATGACAGGAGTGATGGCCCAGAAGGTCACACTGCAGCTGCTGAACTGGTTGAGTAATGTTGTACATGATCAATTTGATCTAGACTACACATTAAAACGATGTCGATAAGATATGAAACAACAGCAACCAAATAACAGCTTGAATAATTTTCACAACGGTAAACTACAAACTAAATGCCTGACACAGTACCATATGCGAGTGGAAATAAAACTAGGTAACATTTTCAATTGTTAGATTTATTCTCTTCTACTACAGCGTCAACATTAGACACTGGCACATTTATAGAAATAAACAATAAAACAAAGTGCAAACAGGGTTATTCTTATTAGGCTTCTCTCAAGTCCAGTCCTGACACTCCTGCCATTCCTGTCATTCTACATAACATTTTAGACTTGCTGGGGTGTGTAAGTGTTCGTAGTTTCGTTTTACCGAATGGTCGAAGTTTGCTCTAAACGTTTTTCTCTCTCTTTGACTACTGATCAAACGAGACTAGATGTGAAGATCCCTTTAAACTCAATTTATAGACCATACAGTTAACTGTAAATTTTCTAGTTACTTTTTGTTACGACAAATATGATTTAGGTATGAACTTTAAGATCAAAGAAAGGAAAACAATTACCAATATTTTAGTACTTTGTAGTTAGAAACCCACTCAAAACCAAAAATGGTATCTAATGTTCATTTAAAGATGGGCACATAAAAGGACTACAAAGGCAGAAAGCTATAAAGACATCTATTTTCACAGTTCAAAGATGTTCCAGACATGAAAGAGAAAACAATCAAACTCTTCCATTTTAGATCGCATGCTGTACTATGAGCCGTAAGCCACCCTGCCGCAGCAAACACCTAGTTCTGTTTCACTCTATGAGTTGCTCTGAAACTCAAGCATGAAACAAGCACACTTCCTAGAAAAAAGATTAATGTGTCATGATCTGGCCAAGAGAGGTCAGGACTGTGTATGGAGAAAGAGTGAACATAACTGGTGGGCTGGGCGCCCAGCAAATCCTTATTTCTGTCTTGGCTAGTGGATTTCCACACGTTGAGGTTTATTGACTCATCAATCTGAAGCGGTTCCATATGAGCCGATTCACATTGTTGCTCTTTTCAAACTGCTGGCAGTTACAGTTAAATTTACAGGCAGTGGAAAAAAGAGACACATGGTGGGTGGAGACCAGGTACTAGAGCAGGTGAAAACATGAAAACATAAAAAAATCATACCTACCTAGTCAGGTATCATACTTAATACAGTGGGAATAACTTTCTAGCTTGTGTTTGAATGAGAACTTGTGCACAGCCTACAGCCTAATCATGTAGCACAGGTAGCAGAATATTACCATATAGCACATTCAAAAATGCAGCGGCATGAAGCTTTTTGGATTCCTCAGCCAGAGCCCAACCAAATGACCTCCCAGGGGTGAGCACGTTTCTGTCCGTACTAAGAAACAGACCTCATGACGGTGGCACGAGGGCCTGTTTAACATGACCTCTGCTTACAGTTCAGGAGTCTGCAGCTCAATTGGCATTCACTTCAGAAACACACAAGACAAAATTAGCAGGTCTGCAATCGCTGCATGTTCTCTTCACAGACGACACCAAATTCAGGTTGAGCACATGTGACAGGCGTGAAAGAGTTTAAAGCATACTGATAACCATCATGTTGCCTGTAACATCAGAGGTCTGGGAAGGCAAATCCTGATCACATCTCCGTGACATAGCCAATGGTACAACTGCTGCTGTAATCTACCAGGACGAAACCTTAAGAGTCAGACCTTACACTGGCGTAGTGGGCCCTGGGATTCTCCTGGTGCAGTACAATGCCCCACCAAGTATCACCACAAACTGTCCAGCAACTTACTGAAGACTCAGGTCTTTAATTTTTAACGGATAGGTGGAAGCAAACAGTCACCTGCCATGACCACAAACATAGTAGCAGGACAAAAAGGCAGCAATAACCCATCATAGCCCAACACCAAAGATACAGCCTTTTGTTTCCTAGAAAATTGTGTATTGATCTGCTGGCAAACATGATGGAAACACTTAACAATCAATAAGCCAATAGAGTGGATATGTATTTCATGACCAAATGAGCCACTGCTAAAACATGCTAGGTAAAAAATACTTACAATTTATAATGTTATTACAGTCAGATCTTTAGTACAAAAGCCTCTGCGACACAATCTAATAAAATGATGGGGATGTGAATTTAACAGAGCTCTGGAGGCTGCTTTACATTTCTGAAGGACAGTTTTTAGAGATGAAGAGAGCATGAATATGTAACGTCTCCATCAGCAGATTCATTAAATGAAAATATCATCTTTAAAACAACAGAATAACAGACTTAAAAAGATACACAACAGCTGCTCTTAACATCTGTGTGGGAGCAAATCATGGAAATTCAAATCAATAGCCACTTTCGACGGGCACTGTGACTGTACTGTATTTAAACTATTGTCGATGACCACTATGCCACCTAAATGTAAATTCAAGTCTAGTAACAAATCACAGCTCAGATTAAAATTTCTCTCTAGCGACAGAAATACCAGCCTGAACGAAACAATCTTTATTTGGAAAGTAAAACATATCCCTGGCTTGGTCTCAAGGCTTCTGGTCGTCATGGCAACAATGTTGGTCTCTGAGTGACTCATCCTTTCAGTGTCTATCACACCACAGGAGATAGAAACGCTCCAACCTCTCCACTGCAGGAGGGAAGAAGCATCTTTGCATGCTACTATATTTTCGGACCTAAAACAAGCTGGCGGCAGACATTTCCATTTTTATGTTGTTACTCTAGAAACCAGGAATAGTGCTCATAAAGCCAGCAATGCAACTCAGTTTATGTAGGTCAGCTAAGCATGTAGTATAATTGATACTGATACTTGCACTGTTTTGTTCCCATGTATCCAAAGCACTACGGCTGCACTTTTGCTCAGCTAGAGATGGTTGAATTTGCAACAGGTGACAAGGACAGTCTGTTAAGTCTATACTTTGTAGTAAAATGAATCCTTAGTTCCAACCATGGCATACATACAGTATGGGAGGCTGCACCTACGCATGTAGCCTACAAGTAACCATAAACATATATTCTCAATTTAAACCATGAATCATGCAAAGACAGCCTCTGCAAACCAGGCTGCTTCTGATGCATCAATGTGGTTTGTGTATGAAAAGTCTATAATGGACCAGAAAACCATACCTTGCAATTTAGTCGAATGGTTTTCACGCCACCTATTTTTCCACCTCTGTGGGAATCATGACAAACACTTTGGAAAGAGTCTGCAACAGAGCCACAATAGCACAGATATGTGCTTAAACCAATACCAGATGCAGATTGCAGGGGCATTTTGCTAGCAGCAACCCGTATGAACAAAATATAAATAAACAAAGATAAGCAAAATTAAAGCAGATAGAGATCTGCAGACATTTAGACACTGGACAACAGGAGAGTTGCTACCAACACTCTTTGTACTGTTATCTGGATATGAAGTAAAATAAATTTGGCGTTTTGATCATTGCTTACAAAGACATTTCAATCCAATTATCATAGTTATGCATCCAGCTGTCATCTCCTTACTTACCCATAATTTGTAGCAGCTCTGATGCAGTATTTCAAGCTGATCTACTAACAGACAACTCCATAAATCTGCAAGTCAAAACACCTATATAAGCGATAGCCCCCTGGCACTTTTACTACCAAACTTTGTGTATTGTGTTGACACTTCTTCACTTTACTAGTCTGCACATAATTAGTTACAACTCTTCTTCCTCGGGTCTATAGCAATAGTAGTGTAAAAGCTCTTTTAAAAAAAACATTACTAGTATAAATAAAATTGACTATGAACATAAACTTAAAAACCCTCTGTCTCCTCTACTACCAATCTGAAAAATCCGTTGATAAGGTGGGATAATTTAGCTGTCACTTCCATGCTTGTCAGCTGGGCAGATACTGCCATGCTGCTTCAAGTCAGTTCTGGGTGTTGCAATGCACTAGTTCTGGAAATCATATCATACATTTGAAAATCCTGCCGAAGAGCTACTTCACTTTTGCCATCTGTTCCCTGTACACAACATGTATAATTATCCATAAATATTACTAATTTTGTGTGGCAATAGCAGACATAGCTGAAAGCAGTTTATTTATTTTTTGCCATTTAAAGGTTGCATCATGTTGAAGTAATACCGAGTTAACTTGTCCAGTCAAGTCTTTCCTATTTCTTCTAACCTTTGCCTTGCCAATAAGATAAAAATGGCAGTTAAAGCACAGGTTTGATACAACTATAAGCATTGCAGGAATTAAAATTCAGACCTCTTGGAATGATTTATGATTGTGTATAGGAATGAATGAGAATGAGTTAAAGTAGCATTTGCTGCTTAGCTGAGATGTTCCAGAAATGCTGCCTACGGCACAGCACTTGAGTTATGCATGTTTACACTTGAAATGGTCTGACAATGCCAGAAACATAAACTTGTCAAGCCACAAAGAAAATGTTACTTAGCCTTCCTCAGTTTTATCTTTAACCAGTAATTGCCGGACTCAACACGTAGACCCATCTGACCACATATAGGTGCACTGTATCTCTGCGGCCACCTGTAGGCACATCTGGACTGTGGAGACGCCTCTGGCAGAGATTTGGAGCTGGGTGTACTAAATGCAATGCTTAGCTATAATCTTCAACACCGTGGACCAGAAGTGAAGCCAACCTAGCTACTCTTTAAAGTTATTCTGTGCGTCTTTAAACTTTACAACTTGGAAGGAAGTGTACTAAGCAACAACAAAAGCAAACAAACCATTTGTCACCAAGTACTCGAAACTGATGTAATGAACTTTGGCAGTTGTGTTTTCTCCGGGTAGCTTGTGTGAGACACAACATCTTCTACATCCACTGTTGCAGCACCGCTTGAGTCAACTACAAACATTAAACTCTGTGTAATTCTGCTAACGGGCTTCTTATGGTGATTAATTTTGCAGCCCTAACAGCGCACATAACACACTGGTCATGACAGACAGCCTATTTTAAGCGCAGACCCTTCATCCTCTTACGTACCTTTGAGCTGCGGCAGCGTTGAGAGCTCGACCGGAGCACTTTGAGTGCGGTACTGTGAGGAGCCCTGTTTCTGTCTCTGCCTCATGACTTTCCTCATGGACTTTCTCGTGAACCCGTCCACTTTCTCGGATGCAGAGATAGCCGACATTTTGATGCATTCACCGAAGGAGACAAGCTATTGTACGCCTAGTTCCAGTAAAGGGTTTCCGTTTCTGTTCCTACCGCATCAGCAAAATATGCGACTTGAAGCTCGCCCAATGCTCAAGTCTTTGGTTAGTCTGTAGGATCCACCATGGCAGGTCGGGAGTGAGGTTAGATTGTGTCCAAAAACGGCATCGTTGAGCTAACTTCAATTCTGTAACACGGGAAAACTCGAAGTAAGACGGCCACCGCTTGACATTGCCTGCGGTTCAACCTCTGCAAGACGAGTAGCAATAACGTTATCTGGTAAATTTCTAGCCAAGTGTGTTTTACTGCAAATTATCTACCTGTTGAAAACAAATATCAAAGGCATTGACCTAAGAAGTTGCCTGGGTTTACAGTAAATCGCTGACTAATAGAAAAAGTACAGTAACGTGCAGGTAGCTGGGAGGCGGTGCGCTAACCTCACTAAACGTTACCTAGCTAGCTGGCTAACATTAGCGTTGTCACTGCGTTTGCGCCGCCGTCGAGGAAAAAAGTTACACGACGTCGTTTCCCCGTGAAACTCGTGTAGTCTTTCCGCTGAAACGCCAAAAAAACGTGTCTTCAAGAGTCGCTTTTAATCCTTGTTAGACTTCCGCTGAGCATGTTCAGAAGAACTATCCGCGGTCGGTGAAGTCAATGCTCCCTGACGACCGGGTCTCACTTAGCATGTAAAAGTTAGCCGTTGACGCTACTTTGCCTCAGCTACCGTCCTTTATGAAAACACAGCGGGAGTTTGGTTTTCGCTGCGTGTGAAAAACGACCGTTCGTCTATACAACAGATTACTACATGTCGCGCTGAGCAGGCAGCCATAAAACAGCACAGCAGCTCCGTCGTAGTCTCCCAGACTTGACTGTGCGGCGGACTGCAGCCTGACAGGTGTACGTCATTGACTGACGTTAGCGGCGACCAATCGTTAACGGCGATTGACTAAACTGGAAACTTTCTAAGCCAATCGGGACGCACGGAACGCGGGGTTTTGACATGTGACATGTGAAAACAAATGCGTGACGTACAGCGGAACGAGGAGTGGCAGCTGCGATGGGTCTTTATGATCCGAGACCCTGCAGTTGCCTGAAACATCAAAGTCCACCGGTGCTGCAGTGATCTGCTTTTATACGTGCTACTCGTTACTACTACACCAAAGTTTAACAATCTAGACCCACCTAAGAGCTATGACAAGCACGAGCCACATCGAAAACCATTTTAAATTTAATAAAACCTAAAAAACCCAAAAAACAAACAGCAAAGCCAGGCCAATTAAATACAAACCAAG
Organism: Macropodus opercularis; assembly: GCA_030770545.1. Classification (NCBI taxonomy): domain Eukaryota; kingdom Metazoa; phylum Chordata; class Actinopteri; order Anabantiformes; family Osphronemidae; genus Macropodus; species Macropodus opercularis. The sequence goes on from CM061112.1 coordinate 4,100,717, forward strand.
CACCATTCACTGGTTATTTTGTACATATAAACAAAGTACATGTAGATACAAACAGTAACTGTCGTCATCTTACTCTGTAATAAGTATTTTTTATAGAACAAATTGAATGTGAACAAAATAAAATGGCATTGTATAGGAGACAATGGCAAAACCTATGATGTCATTAAAATAATACAAAAAACAGCTATGAGTGTATAAACTGCAACATCAAACCATCAGAATGACTTGTCAATTAGTGGTGTGCAAGTTTGGGTTAATCTTGATATAAATCAGTTTTTCTCAAAGGTTTATTGCCTGTGGGGCCACCTTAAAATACTCAAAATAAAAATACACCCTTTTAAAAAGGAAGTCACTCCAGAGATGTTCTTGTGAAATACACAGAGATTTTCTTCATGTTTCGTGGTGAGCGGATTGTCTGAAAAACAAAAGCAACAACAACAAAAAAAAAAGGAGGTTAACTGCAATATTCATCTTAACAGCTATAAAACATGCCCGTACACATTAGCCCTGATAATGAAGGACAGGTCTTAATTATTCATGTTTCAATGCACTCATTGTTATTCGCTGACTTCCACAGAACATGCAGCAAAGCAAGCTTGATTTTCTAGAATGGCAACATTCTGTACTTAAAAGTCAGGAAAAGGCAAATGACTTTTTCACCTGTCAGTTAAGCGCATTGGTTCAAATCAGGAATCAGCTAGTAGCAATAGCTTAAAAAACTTAATACAGAAACATTAAGTTGTGCAAATAATTGGGGACATGTAGGAGTTGGCAGATTAGCTTTAAAATACAGCGAGTTCTGTACTTACTGGAGAAGTTGGCGTCTTGCTGTCTTGTTTCTTAGAGGAACTCTGACTTCTTGGGGTAAAAGGGCTTCCTTGACCTTTCCTCAGCTTCTGGCCCATCACAGACAACCAGTCTTTCATACTGGGGGATAAATTCTCCTTGCCAGTTTGTCTAGATGAGCCTTCCTCGTCCTCTATGTGGCAGTCTATTTGCACCTGGTTCTCCTGAGAAGCACAGCAGATGCCAGACACACCCCGGCTTTTCTTGGTTACGGGGTAAATTTCAGCAACACAGTCACAGATTTCTGCTTCTTCACAGACTGCAGATGGACCATCATCAGTCTCCAGCCTGCGTTTGACTCGTCGGTCAATGGGAGACGTACTGGTCACTACTACGCTCTGGGAACAAGGGCTGAGCACCCTGCTGGGATGGGGGTTCTTCTGATCAGGAGATCCATGGCTTGGGGCTAACCATTGCTTGATAGAAGGTGGTGTCCTTTGGCTAGCAGCCTTGGCCCCGTGAGGGGAAACAGGTGAAGTGGTGCTGGAGGGCAGTGGCAGGGCAGCCCCACTGGGCGCACAGGAAGCTAGCCGAGGTGAGGTCAGGGCTCCAAGACTCTCTGTCCTCTTGGCTTTAGCAGGAGTTGTCTCAGCTGTGATGGAAGACCCTGAATAAGAAATACACATTTTAATTAATGTCGATTTGGAATTATGAGTAATTTCACATTTTGGGTGAAAAGGTATGAAGAGAACTTTTTGCAACATGCTCTTGCAATTCATGTTCTTAGACTGTGGCTAATAAAAAAGAAAAACATGCAGCGATTTTCTGGGTGAAATACAACAAAGAATAATAAGTAATAAAAGCACAAATAAGAATGATCAGATAAAGCAACATTTACAATGACACTGTAACTAAAAAGTCGTTCATGTCAAATATTGAGCGTGAATACATACTTGTGGGTGACTTTTGACGTGCCCAGCCCACAAGGTTGCCATCTCCCACTGTGGACTCTATTGCATCCGTTTCCCGGTGAAGCCTCCAGATGCGAAAAGTGTGGTCATCAGAACAGGAAGCAATCTGCCAACATAACAGATGAGATTATGCAGACTCCAAATCCACCTTTCCAGGTCTATTAAAAACACTTAAAAGCAGCAAAACACAAACCCTATAACTCCAAGTCCTATAAATGCTTGAATGGGAAGGGGATGAAAACCATGTAGCTCAATTACCTATGAATTAATTCTGACCATTCTTAAAAAAAAGTTTAGAATTTGTTGTCCTACCTTGGTGAAATCTGTTGGGCACCATGCAACCGATGTCACTTCCTCACTATGCCCTTGAAGCATCATGGGAGGATGTTGAGAATCAGAGATCTAAAATAAAAAAAAAAAAGTTACAAACTGAAATATCTCACCCTCAAACAAGGACAAATAAAACATAAAAGGCCAAATTAAAAACTTAAAGCCATAATTAAAGACGCCTTACCTTCCATATGTATGTGTGATTATCACTTGACCCACTGGCCAAAAACTGATCATCTGGGCTGATACTGGACTTTATATAAAATGAAGAGTTCTGGTGGCCACTGAAAACTGCCACTGTGGAGCAAAATGGAAATTATTAAAGCCTAGTTTTTCTTTGCTTGGTACTGCAACGCTACTAATGTTACTATGTTTTACAAAATGGCTGCCTGACATGCAGTGGTGTCAGTATTAATGAGTCTGGTGCTGTTTTTCACTTAAAACCTTGCATAAGCACACAAAGCATCTGTTTCCTCTGTACTCAATTCAACTGTTGCTTTACTTTCTACTCCCGTGTTAAACAACAGGATATTAGTTTGCAGCCCCATCTAGTGACTAGTAGGTGATAGCAAAATCATGTCTTACTGAAAAATAATATTTCTGGACAGGTCCAAGCATTTCTGCCTAGAGTGTGACTGAGCATTGTTTACCTGGAGTTCTTTTTATTCCACTGACATTGAACATGTAGATTTTATCATCTGTGCAGTTGCACATGACATTGGATCTTGTAGAGTCCAGAACAAGTCCTGAATAACCTGCAACACATGTAAAGCAACATTTAATGAATTCTTCAGGATATAGCATTTGAAAAATAGAAACTGCCCAGTGGAGCCTGGAACTGACCCAGTCGCATGCGCGTGCAGGAACCCGGATACTGGTACATCTGTAATGGAACAGGATCCTGATGGTGGGCAGTGTAGTTCTTTCTCAAATCCCACATCTTTATTACTCTGGTTAACAGATATGAAATAAAAACAATCATGCGAATCAGTTCACGCTGAGAGTCATTTCAGAAAGACATGTTAACGACAAAAAGACTGGATTCTCACCCATCAACAGCCCCTGAAGAGATGAGGGTGTGCTCGTCCCGAAACAAAACCACTGTGACACTCTGCTGGGTGTCCTGTCAAAAGGACAAACTGCATTAAGATCAGCCAAGCTTCTCCTCCATCTTTACACTCCTTGTCATTTAATAAACAAGGTCAGTTATTAAGACAACTAACCACGCTGGGAGCCATCCCACGCATGATGCTCCGACGCTTCCTTGCTTTGGACAGAGGGTTAGCTTCAGCCTTGTTGTGAGCCCCACTGATCTGTTTAACTTGTCTGTAGAAACCATCTGAAAGGAGAAAATGATAGCATCAAAAACAAACATGCTATATTTACCAATCTGCTTTTTACTTGTGCAGATATTCTTCAGCAATTTTACAAAAACCAAAGACACCTTCACCAATTCACTGAGAATAAATACCTTTTTTGCTACATCTGGTGTCCCAGACCATAATATTCCCATCTCTGCCTCCAGTACAGAACACCGCTGTTGAACATAAGACACAAACAAATCAATAAAGTGACAATAAACACTTTAATGAAGAGGCTCACTTTTGTGTGTCTGTATACTCATAATTCAAACCATATTAGAACAAAATACTGCTTATGCTCTAACACTTTTTCATAACAATAATGCCACAGCAGCGATTTACATTCAGTTTCAGTACACTACATAAAATGGGTTAGACAACACCAGTGCATTGTTAGGCTGAAAAGTTTAGAAAACAGCAAGGTCCACTGACACATTTGGTCAGATGTAGTATGATGTACCTTTCTCCTGTGGTGTGAATGCAACAGACTTAAGGCTGCAGAGGTGGCCCTTAAAACTACCCAACAGATCTCCTGTCTTCACATCCCACAGCTTGGCCATCTGATCACCTGCAGCAGTTACCTGATGATGATGCATGAAGAGTTCAGCATTTAATGAGGAATTACAAAGAAGCAAGAGAAAACCGCACTTCACGTGAGGATAAATGACATAAAACCTAGTCAATAATACATAGTTGTAATAGTTGTTTCACATGACATGTACGTACCAACTGAGCCTCTCCTGGCACCCAGGCTATGTCAAAGACTGCATTCTCATGAGCCAGCCATTCTGCAGAGTTCACAAACAGTTAGCCTGACATATTCCCTGACAATGAACAAGACAGTTGAGAATTAAATGTTGAATTCACAACACGTACCTTTAAGAAGCGGATTATCTCGACTTTCTGTGTTGTAGATCCTAACAATGCCTTCTTCATTAGCTGCCGCAAGCACATTTAGCAGGTTCCCAGCTAAGGAGATGAGGGACAGGTCAGTTAGTCTGAAAATGACTGTAGCCACTGGCTCAGACGTGCTTGCTAAAGATAAAACGCCAGTGGGTTACCAGAGGAGAAAGCTAATCCAAATGGTGGCACAGATTCACCCAGGTTCCCATAGGAGATGTGTTCATCATGGCGGATGCACTGGAAGCCTTGCAGCAGAGAGCTCAAGGGATACATGGGCCGTGGATCTGCAGGGAGGGCTGCACAGAAAGCATTCATTTAGTGTGAAGCCAAGCAGCTTAAACAACAGAGGGATTTGCTGTTAGCGCCCATTTTACTTCATAAAGTTACACAATACAGTTATACTTTAATGATAACATAACTAAATATATAGAATATGTCGGGGGTTATAGCTCATTGTGCTTGTAAAAGATCGTAACATTCATTTTTTTATTATTTAAATGACGCCCAAGGCTTTTCATTCAGACTTTGACTAAAGTAAATAATACAATATATATTCTATTTGCACGTGTTGTAACGAGTCATCATACTCGAAGTTTGAATTAAAAAGCTTGGGGATGGGAACAGGAATTACTAGTTGCTTAACCTCACAGAAACCACATTACACTGACAATGGAAGACTTTCATTTGAGTTCCATGTGTTCTCCATATTCATTTAAGCTTCCAACGCAATCATACGATCAAACACTGTATACTGTAAATCTTAGCCTGTATGATGTTTTTATGCTCTACCTACATTCGCTAGCTGGAAACAAGACCCACCACAGCACACCGAGTTAATACTCACCATTCTGCCTCCGCCTTCCCAATCCTCTCTCCACAGCAGCGCGGAAAAGCATCCCTCCACCACAGCAGCAGATCTGCAGATCTAATGTCAACTTAATTTCACTCAGAAGTTTGTCCGATCGCTCGCTCGTGGTCTGCTTAATCCGTGTTGCAGCCGCTTATCTTTCCCGCGAACAAAGCGCAGGAAAGGACTGACCGAATTCCCCGCTAAAGTTGCGTTGCTCTCTACTATTGGTCGAAAGCGACTCCTCCACATCCGGTTCCTCTGAGCAACACATTGGTAAAGGTTGCTAATAAATAAAATGTCAGACAATCAGTTTATGCGGGGGAGTTGGTATTGCAGGTTAATGCAAGATGAGCACAGTTTTCTGTTAATAGCACGCTATTTACTAATAAAAAAACGCTTAGAATATTAGCAAAGCGTTTCTAAGAAAGTTGCCTGTGAACATGTTGAGTGCTTTATTTTGAAAAACATGTCCATGCCGGACGTAGATTCACCCCCGGGTTGAGTGGATTGTAGTCGCTGCTATAGCAGTGGGATGCTAAATGCTGTTGGCTAGATTATAATTTCTATTGGAAATTAATAAATAATGTCACTGTCAACTGCACGGTCGTTCTTATCAGAGGCTTGTTATGGGGAACAGGAATTGGACGCCAATTCCGCTCTCATGGAGCTGGACAAAGGTGCGTTAGCTAGCCCGCTAACAAAGTTAGCACACAGCTTTTTGGGGTTGCAGTCTAATCTTGTATGTTCTGTCCTTTCCACGTCGTTACTGATCATATGACGTTGCTCTCATGTGAATTGCTTCGTTTGCAGGCTTGCGGTCGGGGAAGCTGGGAGAGCAGTGCGAGGCTGTGGTGCTCTTTCCCAAACTCTTCCAGAAATACCCCTTTCCCATCCTCATCAACTCCGCATTTCTGAAACTAGCAGACATCTTCAGGCTTGGGTGTGGATGCTTATTACTCTTGTCTAAGAACTGAGAAGTTATTACAAAACTATAACGTTTGTTTACAGTTACAATGCAAGCAAAGGCTCAGAAATGCAATGGTAAAAAACACAGTCTTATGGAAGCTCTTTCTCTCTTTTCAGGAATAACTTTCTGCGCCTCTGTGTGCTGAAAGTAACGCAACAGAGTGAGAAGCACCTGGAGAAGATCCTTAATGTGGACGAGTTTGTTAAAAGGGTGTTTTCAGTCATACATAGTAATGACCCTGTGGCCAGAGCCATCACGCTAAGGTATTGTGATAGTATGTAATGAAAAGTTCTACGTTTCCTTACATTGTGTAGTAGTAGCAGCAGCAAAGTGCAACTCTTACAACTAATTTCAGTCCTTTTGCTTCTGATCAGGATGCTGGGTAGTCTGGCCTCCATCATCCCAGAGAGGAAGAATGCCCACCATAGTATTCGCCAAAGTCTGGACTCGCATGACAATGTAGAAGTGGAGGCTGCCATATATGCTGCTGCAAGTTTCTCTGCACAGTCAAAGTAAGAGAAATCGCTGCTAAAACAGCTGTGCAGTGCAGGATGACATCAAGCTGATTGCTAAGTGCTTCTGTCTTCAAATTTTCAGAGATTTTGCCGCTGGAATTTGCAACAAACTCAGTGAAATGATTCAAGGTAAAGTGTCTGAATTGCACAGTGAGCACTGATCATTCTTGGTGAAGCTATGGCTTTACACACAATTTCTCCAACTCCAACCCCAGGTTTAGACACTCCAGTGGATCTGAAGCTGAAGCTGATCCCCATGCTGCAGCACATGCATCATGATGCCAGCTTGGCTTCCAGCAGCAGAGAGCTTCTACAGCATCTGGTCAACTCTTACCCCTCCACACCTATGGTCATTGTCACCCTACACACCTTCACCCAGCTGGCTGCTTCCTCCCTCATCGATATCCCCAAGCAGGTAGAAAACAGTTTGCTGAAACATTTTTCTCTCTGGACAAAGACGTGTCTATGTGATGCATTTGACTGCAGTTCCTTATAAAATGTGAAATCTCTTTTCTAAAACTATAAAATGTATTTGTTTTTTTATCCACACAGTTACAACTTCTCCTTCAGTACCTTAAAGATGACCCAAGAAAAGCCGTAAAGAGGCTGGCAATTAATGACCTAAAGCTTCTGGCTAAAAAGGCTCCCCATCTTTGGATCCGAGAAAACACCCAGGTAGTGTTTTAGATGCTGAAAGTACTGCGAGATTTTCTTCATATTGATGTGAAACCTGTGTCTATGGATGTGTTTATACATACAGACCCTGTGTGAGTGTGCTTTGACTAGCCCTTACAGCAGTCTGAAGCTGGGGATGTTGGCTGTCCTCTCCACCCTCTCTGGAACAATTGCAATCAAACAGTACTTTGGTAAAATGGCAAATCATATTCAACATAGATGTAGATTTTCAATTGTGTTACTTGTCATCTTAAAACACGACTAATTCTAGACTGATGTGAACCTGTTTAACTTTCTCAGGTGGATCTTCAGTTCCCCCTCGGCTCACTGACCTGGTTAAACTGGCACAAGAATGCTGTTACCACAGCAACCTGGCAGTGGCTGCTCATGGGGTCATAGTGCTTTCCAACATTGCCATTTCCTGTCAAGAAAAAGGTTAGTTACAGTTGGCATTCTCTTCCCATTGTTGTTTGTCAAATCTCAGTGCTGCTATCGTGTGTATTTCTTTTTTTTTTTCAGATATAGTGCAGCTGGAGCAGGACACAGTTTTAGGAGTGGAGTCGCTACTGATGCTCTGCAGTCAGGACAGCAGCCCCAGTGCCCAGGCTACACTTAAAGTAAGACACTAACCACAATGCAGTCAACTCACATTTGATGAATGCATCAGGAAAACTGTAAACTGATCAACATCTTGCTTTTCAAAGCAAACAAGGACTCCAATGTAGTAATCTGAGATGGCATGTTTGAATTTAAATGGGTTCTATGACAAAATCACAACCATACATTATATTTATATCCCTTTCTTAGGTGGTATCTGAATCTTAAATGGTATCCTTGTCTTTTTAATGTCATAATAATACCTTTTTTTCTATCCTAGACGGCTCTCACCTCATTAGTTAAGCTGTTGAAAAATCGACCCCATCTCAGCCAAGCAGTTGTGGAGTTCCTGCTCGGCCAGCTCCACTTATCCTGTGACTCCTCTCGTGTTCTCATGTGCCACGCACTAGCAGCCATCACCACCCATCTCCCGGTGCTGGGCCACGGTATGCTGGGAGACCTGGTGGACCTCTACCAAGTGGCCAGTCACTCCTCGACTGACAAGCAGCAGGAGCTTCTGGTGAGAGGCTGTCTGAGGAGGCCTGACTGCTGTCCCTGAACACATCACACAGTGCTTCAGAGATAAAGCTCACAGACAGATTCCTATTATCTTTTATATGAAAGCTGTGTTGCTATTATAAAATTTGTGCACAAAGGCAAATGATGCATTCTTTTACCGTAGCATAAACGGGTAATATCAGGTTTCCAGGTTATTGTAGGACGTTTGTGGGTAAAGGGGAGCTGATATGTGGGACATTTTAAATGGTTTGCATAAGATTTAGAGTTTTACACCCATCTATCCCATTGCTTTAGGTTTCTCTGGCCACAGTGATTTTTGTTGCTAGCCAGTCGTCTCTGTCAGTTGATGTGAAAACCGTCATCAAACAGCAGCTGGAGAACGGCGCTAATGGCTGGACTGTGTACCGCATCGCCCGACAAGCCTCACGCATGGTAATACTACCCACAAGCTACTTGTTTTATTCTTCACATTTCTTCATATTCATTAGTTGAGTTCTGTGCTCAAGCTCTGTCTGTAAGTGACTAGTCTGTTTCTGTGTGAGCCACTAAAGTGAAACCACATTTGTTAAAACAAACATCTGCTTGTCTAAAAAAGCTGTCAGTAGAATTGTTGTCATTCTTGACATCTGCAGGGATGCCACGAGTTTTCCAGTGAGCTGTACCAGAGCCTGCGGACACGTGTGGCGTCAGAGCACTTTTACTTCTGGCTAAACAGCCTGAAGGAGTTTTCACAGGCTGAGCAGTGCCTGAATCACGTAGAGGATGGAGACTACAGTGGAGCCATGAGTGCCATTGCAGAGGCCCTGCGCTCCTACCAAAAGGGCATCGCCTCCCTCACAGTCAGTTAACTGCCAGGCATCTGCTTGTCAAAAAACATTAATACTGTTGCTCTTTCAGCAGTGAAAGGATGCTTATAGCTGCTGACAGTCAGTCTAGACAAGGTTCCTCTTGAAGCAGATTTCACAGCATCTCAGACTGTTAATGTATTATCTCACTTAATACCTGACTGTATCTTGTTAGGTCAACTCAACTAGACCTGTGAAACAATTTAACTGTGGTGTTTAAGTACATTGATCTGATTAATCCCTACCTCCAGGCTGCCAGCACTCCTCTGAGCCCACTTACATTTCAATGCGAGTTCATTAAGCTGCGGATCGACACCCTGCAAGCTCTGTCACAGCTCATTTGTACCTGCAACAGTCTGAAAACCAGTCCTCCACCTGCTATTGCCACAACCATCGCCCTTACATCAGGCAATGAGCTGCAGCGGTGTGGCCGCATTTCCATGCAGGTAAAGCACTGAAGGACCGTTTATGTTGGTACCATAAGATTGTTATGTTGTTTAAAGCCTTCTGTGCACTTAGTTACTACGTCGTTTGCTGACCGTCCAGCATTTGTGTTGAGCTTTTGCTGTGGTAAATCCTGAAATCATCAACCTTCATCCTTTTTCAGATGAAGGTTTGCATGGACGAGTTCAGACGTCTCGCTGCTCGCTATGCAGACTTACATCAGTCCTCGTTCGACGCAGACTATGCTACTCTTCGCAATGTGGAGCTGTATCCTTAAATGTGTCTTCTTTACATTGCGTTTGTATTGTCCTTGCCACAGCTGTGATTGTTCTGCTGTTGTATCCATGTAATGTCCATAATGTTTTTCTTAATGGTCTGTCCAGACAACAGCAGAGCTGTCTGCTTGTCTCCCATGTCATTGAAGCACTGATACTGGACCCACAGGCAGCCAGGTGAGAACTGCTGCTTGGTGTTTTTGTATGAATGCTGTGTAGCATCATCTAAGCAGCATTTGAGACGAGACGGATCTCATTTGGTATTTATGTTTTTCATAAAATGTTTGTGCCTTGCTTCTGTAATGCAGTTTTCAGGAGTGTGGCACTCTGGGCGCGGTTCAGACCGAGAGTGAATATGAGCGACAAATGATGTCCGTTTTCAACCGCGTCCTGGAGGAAGTGGAGGGCCTCACCAAGAAACACCCCCCTGTTTCATACCTGGTAAAATTAAGTTATCTTGTGCTTAGAATTTAGCTGCACTAGCTAAGCTTTAGCTTTAAGAAATTATACTAAATATATTCAATATTATATCAATTATGCAGTCCTGCAGGGGTTTAATAGCGTTTGTGGAATATTGAATGAAGCCCATTATGTTGCTATGTTATACATATTATAATAGAGATACTATACAGATTGGAATTGAATAGTATCAAAAGTTCTAATATTTTCCACTGTTTTTCAGCATACAAGTTGTCTCTGTGATGCGGTCATAGCTTTGCTGAAAGTGCCGCTCTCGTTCCAGAGGTACTTCTTCCAAAAACTCCAATCCACAAGCATTAAGGTAACTCCGTTTACATTCACTTTAATGTTGACAACTTAGGCGAGCAAACATTAACTCATAATAGCACCTTAAATACAGAGTGAAGAACATGCTGTATGTAAAATCTATCTCTGATTGGTTTGTCTGAAGTACCACACTTTGCAACCACACAGGTAAATTATGTACATTAGTGCTAAAAGTGTTTTGTTTTCTCCAGCTTGCCCTCTCGCCATCTCCACGAACACCGAGTGAACCGATCCCAGTACAGAACACTCAGCAGCTGACACTGAAAGTAGAGGGGGTGGTGCAGCATGGTTCGACCCCTGGACTCTTCAGGAAGATCCAGTCTGTGTGCCTTAATGTTACCTCAGTTCTTCAGAGCAAGACCGGGCCCGACTACAAAGTATGATGCCTTCATTGTTTAGCCTACATCAAGCTTTTTGTTGTTCTGTTTACTTGATAATGCTCTTATTTGGTGTGTTTTCCCTCTGTTCAGATTCCTCTAGATTCTAAAACAAATGAGATTGAACAGCGGGTAGAACCTCACAACGACTACTTCAGCATCCAGTTCTTGTTGAATTTCTCCATACTGGGCACTCACACCGTCACTGTGGAGGCCTCCGTGGTGGACGAAAGTGGAATCGAATGGAAGACTGGACCCAAGACAACCGTGTCAGTGAAATCCCTGGAGGATCCATACTCCCAGCAACTCCGCCACCAGCTGCAGCAGAGCAGCGCCCAGTCTGCCCCGCCGAGGGGTGCATACAATCGCTTCTAGTAAATGTGTCGTTGATGCTTTGTTTGCAGTCGAAAACGGTGTTCGCTCGGTTACTTAAGGTTTTGTCTTGTCAAAACTGAACGTGTACATATTTTAATGATTAAAAGGTGAATTTAAATGTTTACGTTCTTGCTTTTAGTGTGATCCTTGCAAAATATCGCCAACAAGGTGCAAAGAAAAGTCAGCAGTATGATTAGTGAAAAGGTGTCAATATATATTCTCAGTCTGTAGTTGGCCACTAGGAAAGTGTAAAATTGCTTTTAAATCCCCTTCCATGTTACTAATCCAATCTTATTTGATTTGCAATATTTTCTGGGACCATTTAGAATTGGATGTCCTTGGATTTGCAGTGTCATTTGTTCAGCATAAAGTGTAATGACATACGTGGCCAACAGGGGGCGGGAGAGGAACATTATCTCATCGCAAGTGTTTGAAGTGCACTAAAATGTCATTGATCTTCATTCCAGACTTCATGAAGCATGTTAAAATATCAGCGTTTACACTTTTCAAATAAGTGTTAGATTCATCGGGTTTACATTGCTGATCGGCTCACAGAGATGCAGTCGTGTGCCCTTCATGTTATTGTAACAGTTATGACTCCATGTTGCACATTAGCTTCTATTTTAACATAATGAACAAAATGATGCTGATGCCTACTGTTGTGCACAGATTTAACAGTGACCTCGTGCATCGGCGCTGATTTAATGTGAAAATGACTTGCGGCCGGAAATAAACCCACACGGGTTTATGAAGTCATCAGATTTGGTCACAAATTTAGACAAAAACTGTTTATTGTTGGACGCTAGAACCATCAGCGCTTGACATCTGAGTCTGCGCGCTTCATGTCTGGCGTTAAGTGAGAAGGTACAAAAGTTAAACATCCGCGCATTTTCAAAGTAAAAGTCAATGGCTAAAACGTTATTGTCTAATACACGAGTTTTTTGGGACCGATTACTTGGAAAAAATAAAAATCAGACGGATGGACAAACGGACTGTGATGTATTTGTTTTATTAATGAATTAAATAAATACAACTTAGTCCTTATGGAAAGTAAGTCCTTGGTCCTCTAGGACAAATGTATGTGCATTTATATTATAAGTGTTCTCCATATCATGAAAATATCTAGAAAGGAACAGCTATGGAAAGTAACAAAATTACAAGCCTATTTTATTTTGTATTTCTTTATCTTTTTATCTTTCTTTTAAATCTTGCGATCGCTCATTTAGCAAAAGTATATTTGTTAAATATTAACTATTAAATAAATTATACATATCGCCAGAAGATTAAGCATCCTCAAGCCGAGGCCTCTATTTTGAAAGCAGGAGAACGCTCGTTTCCGTTCTGACTGTTGATCTTTTGCGTACATTGACGCGGTGAGAATCGGGGTCTGCAGACGGATAACGGGCTCTCAAAATCTAAAAACGAAAAATCGATGATTTTCGTTTTTGCTGTAAACGTGAACAGCTGGTGTGGCGCTTGCATAACCCGCAGCGCTGATCCCAGATCGGACCCGAACCGCCGCTCGCTGTAGTCGCTGATGGGAGCTCGGTAGCTAGCTAACTTGATGATAACGATGATGATGATGCATCAGAGGAGCAGCGTTAATCCCGGTGTGTCTGACTGAGATGGAGCCAGCGACGCTCAAGTGGACTTGCTTGCTAGCTAGCTAGCGAGCTAACGGTACCCGCCGGGAGTCGCCGTGCCCGAGCAGCCCTGGATAACGTTAGCTACATGGGGTTTTATCCCGTAGGCTTTGTTGCAACTCTACGGTTACGAGGCGTGTTCACAGATTTGAGAGACTGACCATGTCGACTAGCAGAAATTGCTAAGTTAATAATTTGGGCTAGCTACACGTGACACGCGTTATATCGCTCCAACAATTAGCTGCTGTATCTCTGGCCGTCCTTGGAGGCTTCGCTGACATTAAGTGGGTGAGTAAAGCTACCACACTTGTACTACCGTTGAATTAGCGGGTCAGCCTAAATTCTGGCCGAGGCACCGCGGGTGCTGCGCCTTGCACCAGCGTCTGAGTTAATAGTTTTCTCCTCAAATGCCAGGCACTTCACGGCCAGGGGCTGCGTTTGTTGTGCGTGTCGGTGCGTTTCGCAACAGCAGACGTATAGCCCACACGTTTCTCAACATCTGTTCCCGTTATGCTAACTCAGCCTACCGCTAGCTAGCAAGCCATACGGTACTCGATGTCCCGTGCGCCCGGTCCTTTTACGGTCCTGCCTTCGCATGCGTTATCTTTACGGCCACACAGGTATCTGTCATGCAATTTACGCTTAACGGTGGGTGTAGAATAAGTCCTGTTGATTAACACTCGGGATATGGGTTACATTTTAAACTCCGCCAAGTCACCTCCCCGTCAGCTTTTAGCTGCGCACTCCCTGCTCTGTTTCCTCAGCGTTTGGTGTAACGCTGGCAGCTTTTGCGGATTTGCACACTTTGTTTACAGCAGGAATAACGCTAAGTATGCAGGTTACTCGTCTATTGAGTGTACGTCAAACAAGCCGGCCACACATGCTAACTTCTGCCGTGTCTCAGTTTCAGACGGCGTGCGTCAGGATGGCACAGCTCTTGGACGGGGCCGGCAAACTGGGCTGGGTTCTGCTCAAGTCTGTGATCCGTTTTGTGTTTATGTTCTTCAACAACTGTGTAGCCATCCCATCCTACTGCTTGTACCTGGTGCTTCTCCAGCCGCTGAGAATATGGGACAGCTCCACTTTCTGGCACATTGAAGGGGTCATGTTTAAGTGGTTGCTGGCCATGGTGTCTTCATGGGGCTGGATTGCCGGCTACACAGGTAACATATTACCATTCTTCGATTTGCCTTGCAGTGTGTTTATATATCTTTGTATGATGAAAAGCTGTGTGAATGAAGTATGCACACGTCTGCAGCATCTCTGGAGAGCATTAGGTACTTCGTGCTCTTGCGAAAGAGTCTCTTAAATGCAAGTTAGACTCTTATAACTGGGGTGGAAAAATCTGTTGCTACACATTTGAAGAGCAGGACATATACCATATATTACCCCCTGTTTATATGGGGTCATAGATATAGGTTTAGTAATACATCTAAGGTATTTTGGAGAAACCAATCCTTACTTTTGCTTCTTGAATGTATACACGCGACGGCTAACAGCACATAGGTACCTGTGTGGGTGTGTTGGAAATAAGTCAGTGACCGGGTCAGAGCAAATTGTTGACTCAAAATGACATAGTGGAGGAAAAATAAATAACAGTGCTTATCTTTGTTTAGAATCTTGAGTGGCACAGCTGCTCCTTGCTTCGCGTTGAAGAGCATTTCCATACCAGATCTATCAAGATAACTTGATTCTAGAACAGTGCTGCTGTGAAATCTTTGGCTTGAATGGATTCAATTGGTCTCTTTGCTATTTGTAGAAGTACATACAATATGCACACATTTGCATATTGGTGCATCTGCTACTTTTTAACATTCACTGACGAGGAAATCACCAGTGGAGGTGAAACAGTTAGTTAAATTGATCACAGCAATTATTTGGATAGCTGAATTGGGAAGTATTTGCTCGCTCGTGCTGCAGATGGCAGTTTGTCCTGTTGTGATTTTTTTTTTTTAATTTTATTTTAAATTTTTTTGCTTATATGTGTCGTATGATAAAGAATCAATTACTTCCAGCTTTTACATTTTTGTAATCATGTGAAGGCAATAATTAGATGAAGTCTTAATTATGTGATTTGCTGCTCAGGCGACATATTTATTTTAGGCAGTTGTACAGAGGCAGTACAACAAATTTAACTAGCATAGCAGGATGTCACAAGTGTCTGTGGAGTCCTCTTAGCTGGCGGCTTCTGCATCTGCAAGTTCTCCAGACTGTTGCTGGTGTTTGGTTGCAGAGAGCTGTGAGCAAAATGCCTACAAATTACGAAGTGGTGAACATTGTGAGGAACAAGGCACTAATTAATAATGCAAAACTTCCAGCTTATGGAATACCTGGTGTTGAATTAAGCAATATGCGTTACAGACCTTGATTAACTGCGTTGAGGAGTGAGGTTCATATTTATGTGCTTGTACATACATATCATTCTAGTGTGAACACCAAAGTTGACATAAGTGCAGACTTTGGTTCATCTCGTTTTTTTTTGTTTGTACACAAAGTAGATTTCAGGTAATGTGACCTTGGAGTGAAAAAATGCATATTGGATATAAAAATATCAACTGACATCTGTGCAGTAAACCAGGATGAAACAATAAATACAGGCAAAATAAACAGCACCGTGTAACCTGTGTTACTGGACCATTCAGCATGCAGGAGCCATAGCATAGCATTATGTGAGCATTAGTGCTGCTGACCTGCATTCAAGGACACGGAGACAAAGATGGGGTCAATCAACGTTTTTACCTTTCCCCAGCAAGACGGTCATGTGATCACCGGCTTCCTCTGCCTTTGAAACTGGACAGAGCAGATTTCAAAGCTCTAATGCAGCTTTTTAGTCGCATTGATAGTTAAGTATGTATAGATATTGTTGAATGGAATAATTGGCGTGCATAAAACGTCCTGAGTCCTCTGCGGCTGATGCAAATCTGTGAAATCAATTAAACCTAATTAGTTATTGCTAATTATGTTGTGATAGTTTTAATAATTGAAACATTTTCATTGAACATTAAAATGCTTCTCGGTTGTCTCTCAATTGCAAGACATAAATTTGAACCCTCCTAGCTTTTATTGTATTTAAGTCATACACAACGTGAAAGATTTCTTTTTGCTAACAATATTCCACCTCTTTGCCTTTTAATTCAAAGACATGCTAGAGGTGTGTCCAGAAAACAAGGATATCCACAGCAGTCTGAAGGATGTGTCAGACATGAAGGATATTACATCACCTCCACTGGAGCGGCAGGACAATAGTGCTTTGTAACTAACATAGATTATGTTTTAGTAGTGAATACGACCCTCACTTCTAAAGAGGATTTGTTGGAAATGTTTTTAAAGGCAACGCCTGACGCTGAACTAGAAGTAACATCTAAAACTTTGCATTGCTAATTAAAAGATGAAGGTTACAGTGCCTGAGCTGGTGTGAGGTGAATACTCTATCCTCTAGTGTGCACCATTAAATATTTGCTGAACACATCCTGCATTCCTACAGCAGAATTGATTAACAAATTTTCCTAATTCAATCAACGAGTTGATAAGAGAATAGTTTGCACCAAGGAGACACCAACAGACTGTAGCGGCTCATTTAGTTTCTGTGTAGAGTAAAAAGCAATTAATCCGATAGATACTCCTATCTGAGGGTCACAGGGCTGCTGGAGCCCATCCCAGCTGCCATTGGGTGAGAGGTAGGTGCACTAGTCTATCACGGGTCCAAAGTTGGTCATAACCTGCTGATATGTTTAGTCATCCAAAACCACAACTGGCAGTTATCCTGCGTGGTGCTGTGACATCAACAGCTGCTTAGCTGTGATCATAATCAGGAGAAAGTGATGGTCTTGCATGATCTGGAATCAAGTTTAGAGGCACTTCAGTGATCTTGTTACTGGACATTTGTACATGTAGCAGAGGTGTAAGATGGTTACTTCTCTACCTCTGACTTATTTTGGGAGCCGGGCTCACAGCTTTTACTGTACTGTGACACAAACTACTGCTTCATTTTGCTTTGGCTGAGTCAGAGTATAGTCTGTGTAAAACAGACACTGTAGTGCACATTTCGTTGCAGAAAAGAAAGTTATTTAGACTCTTACAGGCCAACCTGTTACTTGACTGTGTAATGATTTCTTCTGGCCTCCATCAACCTGTCTGCCCTTTGCAGTTGGACAAACTAGTGCTGTCAAGGAGAGGTCTACTAGATCTCAGGTTTCCCTAATCTCCTGCCTAAGGTTTGAGAATTCACTGTTGTTCACTGCACAGCTGTCTAAGCTACGCTGGAGGTCTCACAAAGCCTGTGTCAGTTAGTTGTGCATGTCGTCACAAAGTAACGCTATGAGGTGAGAGGACAGTCCCCTGTGGTGCTGACCACCTGCTTATACACACCACCCTGCAGCCTCTCTACCCAGTCTGTCTGTCAGATAGTCAGTAAGCCAGAAGGCTGTGGAGGGCGTCACCTGCATCTTCAGGAGCTTCTCTCTCAGGACAGCCTGAAACGCATTAAAGGCACGGGAGAAATCTAAAAACTTTACAGAGCTTCTTGTTTTGTCCAGACGAGAGAGTGCTCACTGAATCAGATATATGATGACATCAAGCTGGGGCAGCCAGGCAAACTGTAGAGGGTCAGAGTTTCACCTGCATTTTAAAATCAGTGAGTCTAGGGTTCTGTGAAAAGGGCTTCTATTGTCCTTTATGAACTATGTTTACATGCACATACTTACCCAGGGAAACTGGGTGTCTCCATGTCCCCACCCCAGTTAGAAAACTAGGTTTCTTCCTTACATGACAAATGGGAAATCAGGTTACACGAGACAGCTGATTGTAACCGGGTCACTTAAGTCCATGTAAACCCACTGATGGTGGGTGTGGGTTTGTGACAGCCGATGATGTTCGTCGCTGGGTAGCAGTAGAGATGTTGTAGAGTACAAAAAACGATTCAGTTTATTGGCACTGAGAAATCTGTAAACACACTGAATGGGGTTGAACCATACGTTTGCAGTTCTCTGAGTACTACTGAGCTATTGTGGTATTCACGCACACAACAACAAAAATACCTACTCAAGCAAGAGTGACCATTCATTATCAGTGGAAAGGCTGCATGAACCCTGCTGCGTAAGAAAGAGGAAAAAAGGTCCCTGGTGCCTCAGCGTTACGCAAATACGCTCTGATGGAGTTCAGCAGCAGGTGGATGAGCCTGTCAGTCGTGTTGGTTCCAAAGTAAAGTTCATTACTTGCCCTTATACAAAGTAAAAGCTGGTTTTGTGGTCTTCCTGTTTGTTTAACATGAGATGTGACATTAGCTATGGGGGAGTAAAAAAATAGGACTTGTAAGAACAAATTAGACATTGGTGGTGTGTCCGTTGGTGGTGGCGACAGCTGTCCAGTCACAGGATAGTATGTAAATAAATGTGGTTAGCACAGCCTCCGAGCTCCAGCTTTGCCATAGGCCTGCAGGTTTTTTCGTTGCTGGTGTGAATGCCACTTAAGGGGAAAGATGAGGAACAAACTTTATGCAAATATCCTCTAGCACAGTTATAGAACTATTTCTGCACTCCACTGCGCAAGGGCTGCTGTTATGCAAAACAACAGAAATGTGATTGGGTGATGGCGTAGCCAGCTATTGGTATGTAATACGCCGTACTTCACGATATTAGGATGCTGGCGTTGTTCTGCTGACGCCCTTCCTTCCAGTTATGAGCAGCTTCGGTCATATGTTAGCTTGTATGTGTTGTTTGGCCGAAGCTTTATTATTTATTAACCAAAGCAGTGACGTTATGAGGCCAGATCTGACACAGAGAAATGGCCACAAACAGGATTTGACTGCATCGCCCATGATGAGTAGCTGCCCTGTTGGACCTCTGAAGACATCAGAGGTGGTCACTGGAACATGTCTGTCCGTGGACTATGCACACGTTTCCTAGTTATGACTTTGCATTTGTTTGTTGGTTGCCTGTGCAGAGTAATGCATGACAACCAGTTTCTGACGTTCTTTACTTTCTGACATCATATAAATGAAAACTGTGGAAAAATGACTTTCTTACTCAAAGCAAAGGTTCAATTTTTTCCTTTTGAAATATGAAAAATCCTGCTGCAACTGTTTCCTTCATAATTAATCAATAAGTCAATTATTTCTCTTTTCATCTATAGTGTATTTAAAATGAAGGAAACTATTTCCCACAGGCAGAGGTGATACAGGTTATTTTATTCTACCAAAGGTGAGTCAAATAAAATAGTGACAACCAGGAAAAGCCGTTTGATTTTACTGTGTATATTCATAAATATTGAATTTCATTAAAGCAGAAATGTTTTGGAACAGGAATGATCAGACCTCAGCTGTTTGAAGCCATAGCCATCAAAGTGGAGTAAATTCAGCATGTATCATCTCACGGTGATTCTTAGAGAAAACTGTTCTTAATGTATTAACAGCTTTCTATGGTCATCATGCACCCACACAAGTGTTATCACTTACTTGGCTGATTAAACTTGTTCTGTGGACTGTGTGGGTGTGTACAGATCGACTCTGATTGACGTTCCTCTGACTGTCATTCACTGTTGGTTACACCTGCTCTAGTATGATGGTCTTTATGGTTCTCTTCAGTATATTCTTCTTCCCTTAGCTGAGGGCCATTGTATGTTAGGTCTTTAAATAAAGAAAGTCAAGAAGCAATGCCCGAAGAAGAATCAACCTCTTCTCAGTGAAAGAAATCTAGTAATGGGCACTTTTATTTACAGTTGATAACTCGCCAAAACCCTTTGATAAATGTTTGTGTGCAGGGTACGGAAACTTACTGTAGGTTGAAGGTCAAGGATGTGAACCAGTGTGGAAGAACAGTCTTGCTGCTTGGGGGTCAGTTGAGGCCGATGGCATGAATAGGAAGTGACATCAGTTTTGTTCTGAAGCTTTCAAAGATATTTCTTAACTGGAGGGTGATATTTTGCTTGCGATGTGGTTAAGCGACACATTAAATCCATATTTCAATGCTAATGTGATGTAGTTGAAACGACAAACAGTGGATGGGGTCAAATGAGCTTTTAGCTTTTAATGACAGTGGGAAATTAACAGTATGTGTAACAGATGTACAAACAAGGGCAGTAGAGGACTGTGTTGGTCTTTACGCAGGGCGTTCTCTAGCCAGATGTAACCGTGAATTATTACATTGGTGTATAAGTGAGTGGTTGAACTCATGGTTGGTTGATTTCTTTTCTTGTTCTCTGTTGTATTGTAAGAAAGCATCAAAACTATTTCACCCTTATGTTGTTGGTTGGCCACACAAGTCGTATTTTCATGCAACTCCTCTCCCCCTGGCTACAGCAGGGTGCCTCATTTGTAAAGGAGACGCAGGGATACCTTGCTGTAGAGAAGGGGAAGGAAGCGTAGCGGTGTACACCAAGGTCAACAGGACACCATTTAGCTGACCAACGACACCGGATTAGACAGTGCGCCTGCAGCATGGCTGTCATGCTGCTGCTCTAACTGTGTCATCTCTCAAAGACTTTCCCTAATGTATTCCATCTGACAGATGACCCATCTCTGTGATATCATTTACGCTTGTCTACCGCAACAATGGGGACTTCTGCAACTGTGAATGCATGCTCCTTTTGAAATGACTTTGCCTTCGGGGTTTGTGCATCCCACACACTCTTGTCCAACTGCCACAGATGTGTCATTCTTCTAGAGAATGTGCTCTGGATTCCTGCGCTGTGAGATTGATCCTGTTCCTCAGAGGACTGTAGGTGAGACAGGGGCCTAAATTGAACGTACCCCAACGTGTCCCCATTTTCTGGAGACTGTGCAAAGACTCAAAAACACAATGTGATTGAAGCCAAGACAGAAAACGAGTCCAAGTGCGCCAGGAAACGTAAAATGAACAATGAGCGCCACAGGTTGTTTTTAATCTTCTAGTGACACTAACAAACTTAAGTGTCTGTTTAAGTGGCTGTCTAATATAATGCAGTTCACAGTAATGGGCCACTCTGAGCTTGTGTGTATTTAGTGTTGGAGTGCGTTTCTCCGTGTTGTTCATTAGCATTACACGATGCGTCATTTTCAACATATTGACTAGCCAGCAGCAGGTACAGTAGGTTGGATTTCAAGGTGAAATGAGACCAGCACAAGACTCTCATTTTAAAATGATAACTTGTTTTTTTTTTAATTATGAGTCATTTTCAAGGACATGACAGGAGACCTTAAAACTTTTGTGTAGTTTCTAACATAAAAGGGCTGTTGTTTTGCTGTCTGCCCACGTGGTGTATGGTTGACATGAGGAACAGATTCTAGCAGCTCATTTCAGGATGGCTATTATTTGCTCAAGTGGATTGAGCCAGGAAATATGGTTCTCAAATGACTTGATAATTGACGGAAACGCAAAACATTCTCAAAGTCAGTCGAAATGAGACAATAACAGGGGGCACCATGTTTATGTAGTAATATTGATAACACATTCTTCTTATCAGTTTCCACTGCGACAGTTTACGGACGTTTCCTGTGTTTTGACAGATAGACTGGCACCAACGTTTGCCAGTCATGGGGCTGGAGGTTGGCTTTAACAGTGAGCGGCAGGAATGCTGGGCCAGTTGTGTCTGCGTGCCAACGAAGGCTGGCTGTCAGGCTGCTCTGTCCAGGTCTGACCCAGGGTCAGCTGTCTGTAGACGTACATTTGGTTATTAAAGCTTGAACCTGTGTCCTGCCCTCATTAAAATATTGTTTACTGAAATATTGATATGTTGACACTTCAGTCAGGAAAAGGTCATATTAGGACTTGATGATTAGACTAAATGTGTACTAGAAAGTAATCTATTGAAAGCTGCTGCAGTAAAATATGCCCACTAATGTAAGTAATGCCATTGGTGGCATATTTAAAATCAATGCATGGCTGCCAGCGTAATCTGTTTTCATGCACCAGATGTCAGTTTTGTTTCTTGTAGATGTCATATATTGCATAGGTGTCGTGTTCCTGCTAAATGAATGATGAACCTGGTTTTGCTTGTAATCCAGACATTAACTCTCATATAGAGTTGAAACGCTCACCCTGACTGATGCAACGTTTACATTACACCAAACTGGAGCCGGAGCCCAGAACTGTGGGGATTCCCGCTGAACGACTGCAGCGCAGCTCAATGCTTCACCTCCTCGGTTCTCTGGTAATAGGCAGAGATGTTGAGCCGTGTGTTTAAATTGCAAAGGAAGCTCGTGTTCTCCAGCACCGCTATTGTTGTCAGCCCTCATCTCACATGCGCTGCGTTTCCTCCATTGTTGCAGCCCCCGTGTGTATCAATCAGAAGCAGTGACTGGATAGTGGAGTAGACTGTATGCTCTCAGCAGGAGTCAGGCTGACTGTGTAAGCCGTGGAAGGAGCAGAGGGGTAGAGATCTGCTTTTGTAGGAGCCGATATTGAGTGACACTGGTCATTGTTGCACTGAAAGCATTTATCAGATAGAAACACTGCTTCATTGACTATTACAATAGTAAGGCTTCACTGATTTATAGCCTATAGAGGCCTGCTCCATTTTAATTATCTGTTCTAATTCACTGTATGTGAAATTACTTATAGCCTTAAAAGGTTAATGTTTCTTTTCTGAGGGGGTCTTGGGCTGTTGTGTTTTAAGCGTTGCTAGTTGCGTTCATTGTTTACCTTGGTGAGTTCCTTCCAAACCAGAGTCTCCATTGTTCATCACAAACTAGTGATTTTGATCCAAAATATTTTGCTGTGTCACGTAAATGAAGCCGCTCTGAAGACCCAAAGACTGCGAATGAGTCATATTCTCACCATTTTGTCGGATCATGATCAGAATAGTTCTGTGGGCAGATAAGACCTCGATGTACCTATGTGCAGTGTACCCTGCTTGATACGTCTGTACTTGGCGCAAAGAACTGCAGCTATATTTTGATTTTAGTATTTTTATCACTTTGATACCAAAAAAAGTGAAAACTGCTTCTCTGTTCAGCCATACGTTTATTTTTTGTGCTGTTTCACTACAGAGAAAGTCAGCATTTCTGGATAGTGACATGCAAATGACCATGATCTCCTGTTCTAGCGAGGATGTCAAACCAACTTTCAGCCTAATGGACGTTATTTCAGACCCTGGAGGAGCTCTTGTACCAAAGTATCCACTGATGTTGCCTGTTGACACTAAACTGTCTTTAAACTGAGGACATTCCTTGTCAAGTACCTGCTGCGTTCTTTACTAAAAATACATTTCTACCTGCTAAAAACAGAAATGAGTGCACAAGTGCAACTCCAGATACTAAGCAGAAGTGATTAGGCTTCTATTTTCTTTCAGTGTACAGATGTGCATCTAGTAATTGTCAGTAAAATGAAATTGTGAGACTCGAGAAACCAGTAATGCAATTACAACTAACCTATTTTGTCACAGGGACAAAAATTAATCAAATAAATTAATTACCTTGTGGATTCATGAGGAAAAAAAACGTATTTTTACATTTATAATTGAAGTGTTTTGAGTATTTAACCAGAATGTATCTTTTGTCTTTTACCTCAGTAACAGAGTGGGGTGATGATGTGCGGCCCATCTCTGAAGAGGAAGCCATGGTCATTGTCAACCACCAATCCACAGGAGACGTGTGCACCCTCATGATGTGCCTGCAAGACAAGGGCACGGTAAGAAGAGGGCAAACGTGTTGTCCTGGTGTATCTCTTTTAGGAAATCCAAGAATACAAGCGCGTTAAGGCTGAACAGGGTGATGTCGGCGTGAATAAAAGTCATGCAGCGCTTCGAGCCTGCAGCGAGCTTTGCATAGTTTGGATTTTGCCAGACAGGATGCTGTCTGAGCATGTTTGTATGTCTCTGTCAATGGTACGTACATTCCTGTAGAATTGCACAACCTGTTCTAAAATGTCATTGTTGGCAGTTAACAGTTTTATTAAGGCTTATGCTAACCTTTTAATAATCTGCTGAGGATCAACAACACGCCATAATTATTGTGATGTGATGGTGTGATCTATTAAGTCAGTAGGAACGGAGACGAGCATAAAGCAGTGTTATGGTTTGCTGTACGAGTTTGGCTTTTCAGGCAGCGAACAGCGGTTGTGCAAACATTTGATTGGTTAATTCTTTGCATTCTTTTTTTACTCGTATAAATGTAAACAGGCAGAGAAGTCTTAACTTTGGTTATGGTGACAAATAATTATCAGTAGTGAAGACAATTGGAGCATTTTTTTCACCATGACTGATTTTTGTTGTATGTGCTTCACATTACAACAAGCTTTATCAAGTGTGTCCTGCCTGAAAACCATTTAGAGGAAAACGCGTGCTTAGTCCTATCATAAGACCGTAACAAAGGAGATGAATCTGCACCACTGGGAAGTGACTGGTCCAGACTCAGTGCTCTGTCCAACTCCAGACTGCAGTGTCAAGTTCTAGCTGTGGTGACAAATGAATCCATGAATATCTGAGGAGGAATGTTACGTTCACACATGGCTGTGTTGTATTTATTGGAGGCTGGTGCAGGCAGCTGTGACGTACGTTGTTTTTGTTTTTGACTGGGGCTGGCACTGCACTGGAGCTGCTGAGCTGTACTGCAACAGCATGACATGATCAGCCTCAACAACTGCATCTCTGGCCCAGTTTATCCTCTTAGCACTGAAAGGACAGTAAGCCAAAGCTGCATCGGTGCAGGTCACGAGGGTGGAAGTGCACTGAGGGGGCGGAAGCTGGTGCTGGTGCTTACAGGAAAACGTGGGATTTAGGAAAATTATGATGGGTTTGTTACAGATGTTGATCGTGTTTGTCCTCCCTTTTTCAGGTGGTACGAAAAATGATGTGGTTGATGGACCATGTGTTCAAATACACCAATTTTGGCCTAGTGTCCCTGATCCATGGGGACTTCTTCATCAGACAGGTAAGGAAGGAACTGAGACCAAATGTCTTGTTTTTGTTACCTCAGCCCCTGTACATTGGGAATAGTATACTATAATAAATATTTAGATTTATTATTATCGCTATTTTCTGTCACAGGCAGACATGTACTGTAGCTCAACTCTTTCTTCCTGCCGGCTACTGCTGTCCTGTTTTTTACTGCACTCTGTTGCCATCCATCTGCTTGTCCCAGCTGGGCAGCAGAAATATTAGTAGGGTTCCTGCAGCCGCGGTGTCCTCTGAGAAGTACAGGCAGTAGAAGTGCACAGTAGTGTGGGATGTGCTGCTCAAAGCTGCGGGGTCAGCCCAACCTTTGGTTGTGGATGCAGCTGCTTGGAATGACCTGCTCGAACAGGTCTGCACGTGGAGCCTGCAGGGCGCTGGTTGGGGAATTCCTGGTGTGTCATGTAGATCTTAGAAGGAAATCTGTGGCAAAGTAGAAAACATTAAGACATTTAAACATGTTTTATTGTGTATTGAACCAAGTCTCTTCAAAACTCATTACAAGATATTACGAAATGTTTTGAGTAAGCAGCAGGCGACTGTGGAGAGGAGAAACATGCCTCCACTATTTGGGGTGGGGGAGGGAAAGTAAAGGTGAAAAGAAGATCCACAAAAGGGAAATGAACAGCCGTTGCGTTCAGGCAGGAGATTAAGCAACTTCAGGTTGCACAAGCACAAGACCTGGACCACTGACCTCATCTCCACCACGAACACCTGGACTGCAACCGTTTTTCATTTTCATGTTCCCAGTGGTCTAATTTATATTTGAAAAACACCTAAACTGTCTATCGCGTGCTTCAGCGTGCAGCCATAAGTAATTCGTTTCAGAACAGGTTTTGCAGAAAACTCATTGAATCATCAGTCCCCGTTGATTGTGCTTATCAACATCTCTCTGCTAGTTGCTGCTAGTTAGTATTGGTGACACTGAATGAAGTTGAATCTACAGAATCCCACTCTTCACCTCTAATAACCAGAAAAGATGACCAGGAGTTCACATCACCACGTGCTGTCTGCCCACCTCATAATGTTAGCGTGTGACTTAAATTCACCCATTGAGAGCTGGCTAAGCCTCCAGTTGGGAAACTCCTGGAGTCCCAGCAGTCGCTTGCAGTGCAGCAGATGCCGGTGTTGTGAAATGTAATCATGTCACATTTTACACGAAATCCTCTAATGCTGCCAGCTATCCTCATCAACATAAAATAAACACTCAATGTATATTAGACTTTAGATAGTCTTGAAGAGCTCAGATCTGTCCCAGTGGACATGTGTGGCACTAAACACAACTTGGCACCGGCTCCAATAGGACAAATGTTTAAAAATACCGTTTCACTTTGAGTGATATCGCCGCTGTGGGTTGTCGGTGCCAGCAGCAAACGGTTTGTCCACGTTTTTACAAAAGCACAACAGTCCTTTGAGCAGCAGAAACATGGTGGCAAAAGGGAGTTATTTAAATTTTTTTAGGTCATGGAAATGCTTTGCAATGGAATTTCACATCAGGCACTGTGCCGAGGGTGAAGCACCCAGAGTGCGCTCGCAGCCAGGCTGACTGTGTGGAAGGCCTAAGCGGGCTTGGCCGTTTCTGCCGTCATCTTCTCTGATCCCCGCCTGCATTCTTGTGCGCATTCTTGACATCTTTTCCGAGAATACTTCACACATCCACACAGCACAGCAAGTATCTGCCCCAGCCTCTCGAGCATCTGCTGTCCACTCAGACTGGCAGACACGTCTCCAACATCATTATATCAGCACAGCTTTGATCGCAGTCCCACAGCTGTTACACTATCAAAATCTAGGTACCTTTACAAGCAGGGCTGAATGTCACTTGGGCACCTGCCTTTTAAATCCTTTAAATGTCTGAAGCACAGGGAACAGGCCACGTACAGTTGCATAGCCAAAACACACACACACTGTCCAGCCCAACAGTGCTAATGCATTTAGAATCGCTTTTGACCAAGCCTAACTAAAAATCAATGCAGCTCCTCCTTCTACCGTCACTGCTAATGCTTCTAATGTTTGAGTCCATCATGTTTTGCATCCATTTCAGCTGTGCCACTAATGTTGCTCTGGTTCTGTGGCTCTAAGGTCTGGTTTGTATTGGCTCGATTGCCTTTGTTTGACAAGAAAATGTATTTTATGACAAAAATGATCTGTCATTCGTTGTGTTTAATGTCCGTTCGGTTGTTTCGGCAGGGTAAAGCTCACCGAGACAAACAACTGATCTACCTGAAGGGTCACCTAGACAAATACTACCACAGCCGTGACAGGAAGTGGATAGTGCTGTTCCCTGAGGGTGGTTTCCTGCGCAAGCGGCGGGAAACCAGCCAGTTGTTTGCCAAGAAGAACTCTCTCCCCCACCTCACCCACGTCACATTGCCTCGTCTCGGGGCCACCCACGTCATCCTGAAAACTCTGTGCGCCCCGCTGGAGAACGGCAGC
Organism: Macropodus opercularis; assembly: GCA_030770545.1. Classification (NCBI taxonomy): domain Eukaryota; kingdom Metazoa; phylum Chordata; class Actinopteri; order Anabantiformes; family Osphronemidae; genus Macropodus; species Macropodus opercularis. Next base: position 4,128,234 of record CM061112.1, read on the forward strand.
GTGGGCAGCGACGCCGGCACCCCAAACCAGACAGGTAACGATCAGAAACGCGCTTGAACAGGTTGAAGCTCCTTTAAGACCATATTCCATATTCTCTCCAAATTATTATTTTAAGAATATCTGTAGAATTTGGGTTCTGAGCTGGACAGTGAGGGCTACTCTTAATAAGACATTTGTGTGTGTGTGTGTGTGTGTGTGTGTGTGTGTGTATATTTATTTATTTATTTCTCTAGTAAACGTTGGTATTGTATTAACATACTGGGAAGTTGACTGAATGCTACACATAGCGGAAGTTGAACAGCTTAGTGCATCTGTGTGTGACATTTGCTCCATTTTGTCACTACAGCTGTTGTACAACCTGTCTGTGAATTTGTTTACGGCTTGTTATTGCATACTTTGACTATTTTCACCCGTGCTTTAAAGTCATTTCAGTGAACAGGTGATGGGTGTCTTGTCTTTGCTGGGTGGATGCTGTGTGCTGACGCAAGCTCCTTTTGTCACAACTGATATTTTCTTACAAGCTAGAATATAGAACAATGCAGAGATTTGTTTTTATACCCAAACTTAATATGGGACACTTTTTCTTTTTTTACTTGCTTGGGAAAAGGCTTGGACTAAACTCAAGTATGTGATAAGGACGGAAAGTCAGCCAAGTTCAAATGCCCCTGGACTATGTATAAAACCAAAGCTCTGAGGTGTGAAGATCAGCTTCACCGCTAATGTGAGCTTTGATTTGTTTGAATCTTTCCTTCAGTTTTTCCCTTCGTAAAAGTCAAAATTTGTGTTGTACTGTGAAATGTTGACCAAATGGAACCTGGAGATGTCCGCAGATAGTAGCAATAGACGTAACTAAATGCAGATCAAGCGTTGTTCTTGTTATTCATGTTTGAAATTTCAGTCCTGAATTCCAATTGAGGCATAAACCTGGTCTGTGTTTTAGTTTTCATTTACATCTCCTCTGGGTCCCGGCATTTAAAATGACAGGCACACACAAAATCTGCTGCTGCTGTCTTCATATTTCTCTTTAAGTTTAGAGCAATCAGGGAGACGAGGTTTTATTTTAGTTTGATGCAGGGACAATGTTTTCTAACGATTTTATGTCTGGAAAAGTAGAATGCAATTCAGGTGGCTTTTATTTTGTTATTTATTTCACATAACTGTTCAACCAAGGACCTCAATCACTGTACTGTGCATAGTTGTGGCTCAAATATGGTTTCATGCTTCAAACGTGAAGCAATAAATCGATACCTCTCTGTCCTATGCTTTGTTGTTTTAAATGAAAGGTAAGGATTGCCTGAAGAAAAAAAGGGGTAGCATCCACAGAACTGCCAGAAATTGCATCAAGGTCCTTGAAACCCCAGTGGTGACTTTCAGGAGAGTCATTTTTCTGTCTAGAGACCAGCCCTAATTACAGCCAATGAGCAGGAAGATGATCCTTCAATTAACAAGTCTTTTCAATTTTTTAGAGGAGTACACTCTGAAATTCAGATTTTGTGTTGGCGTAATGTTGTCTTCCATTTCATCTAGATATGTCCATAAACCTGCTTCTTGAAGCAACCTCAGCAAAAGCCACAATGTTAAAACGGCCATAAACATACAGATGAACTGAGTTCCCTGCCGCTGTGCACACTCAGCTTACCCAGTGGGCTCTCCTGGCTGGGGTTCACAATCCATTTAAGGCTGTGCTGTGTTAATAGTAATACAGAGAGACTTTGTGCCAGCATTACTGAGAGAGTGGTTCAGACACTGGCCCTCCTTTAGTTTGCTAAAACAGCTCTGTGTGCTACAGCCTCAGCACTAACGGCGTGATGCCATCTGCTTGTCCTTCTGCTGGACAAACTGGCAAAGCAAAGCCGGGTCTCAGTCAGCCGCCTCAAACTTTAAAGGACGGAAACTAACGTAACAATCAGTGCTATGTGAGCGCTGGAACTACAGTGTTTTGGCTTCCCTGCTAATTTAGCTCAGTCTTCATCTCATCCTTGCAGCCAACACTGACTGTGGGCAGAGGTGTTATTTATAACATCTGGCCAGAAGGCAACATTTCAGGGTTTCTATAGGTGTCAACTGATTTAAGGCATTAATTGCATTTTATGGTATTTTCTCCTGCATTGTATTCTCTGGTTAGCTTGATATCCCTGTTTATTCTTTATCTCCCTGTGTCCTTTCCTCTGCTCCAGTACCTCAGGAGGGGAGGCTGGCTGCTGCAGTAGGCCTGTCCTTCTGCCCAAGTCGAGCTAATGGCATTAAAACCTGTGGCACAGGGGGGAATAATACACATTCCCAGAAGAGCACTATGTCCCTCACTCTTGTGGTGTATATGCTGATCAAAGACACAGCTTTGTCTCCCTCTGACCCTCCCTGACGCGCTGCAGAGGTGCCCACAGCTTTGCTGACTCACTCGCAGACAAATGGGCCACTTGGAGGAAATAGGATGTGATGTAAATGTGTGTGCCACTGTGTAACAGCCACGCAATGTCACCCAGGCTAAACACACAGCTCAGTGCAGATACAAAACACATGGGTCGCCGCTTGCCTGCAGAAAAGCTCAGTGTGCAGCTGATGGACTGATACGGTTTACATGTTATAAAAGTGCACAGTTGGCCGGTGAACAAAGTTCACAGCTGTGAGTCATTTATGCTGGGAGTGGAGCTGCAAATGACCTACAGGTAAACACGTCTGGTACCACTGACCAATCTGAGACGGTTCCGACTAGCTGCTAGTCAGTAGGAGGAGCAGGTGTAGGCGTTAAATGTTCTAATTGGCCTACAGAGTGGCCTGATGGAGAGCCAGCTTTCAGCCAGCGTATTTCCTTCCTCTAACTGTTTACACAAGGACGGGCTTCTCTGGTGTCATTTTAAATTACCATGGCTGCTGTTATTACAGTATTGTTTGTCACGCAGTACAGGCACCAGCGATACCTTGGCTCCGGGCCCCGTTCTCTGGCTGGCCGTCCACCTGAGACTGTGGCTGCCTTTCAGCACACTTGGCCAGAGCTCTGGGTCCAATTACCTGCAAAGAAAGCTTAGATGCTGGCCGTTGCTAGCAGCCACCAAAGCTGCCTGTCAAGTCGGTGCAACATTGGTGTAAATGAGCGTGCAGCTTGTGGCTGCTGTTGGCCATCTAATTTAGCCTGTTGGACAAAGCCCAGTGTGCGTTTATTGTCTAGTGAGTTGTGTATGTAATGTGAACTCATCAAAACAAAGCAGAAAAGCTTCATTTAGTGGGCGTCCTGCTCAATGATGTGCACAGCTGTCATTTAATGGCAGGTATACCTAGAGCTACAAAGGGCACCGCTCAAAGTGCAAGGTGAAAGTTTATAGTAGTTCTCCTTTCCACGTTGCTCATTGTATTCTAAGGCTGCGTGGTTCCTAAGTTGCTGGGCATATGTGCCTTTTCGTGATCCCTGTATGTAAACCAATGCTGCCGAAAGGTGAATTCTGTCGCTCTCTTCTACCCTGTCAACCACGTTTTCTGCAATATACATGCTTGAAGTAATTAGTTGTTGCCCACACTTCCTGGGCGGTGCAGCTCCCCCTGCCATACAGACGTATATTGGGACGCTCGTAAAGGAGCCGGCGTGCTCAGGAGGGGAGCTGGTTGCTGTGCGGACTGAGGCTGCTGCTGTGACAAGCTTGAGCAGAATGTCGAGCTTAAAGCAACACTCCAGCATTTAGCCAACGCGCTTGTTTGCTGTCACAGCCAGATGTTGACACTGTGGCTACTTCTGTCTCTGCATCCGGGAAAGACTAGTCTGAGGTTTGTTTAAAGGGAGTTGTAGTGCTTCAAAAACACAAGTAATGTTTCACTCGACTGAATTTAAGCACTGCAGATGTTGAATTAATGATTAGACAAGATACATGAGCGCTATCATACCCCTTTAGTTTTTTTAAAATGCATATTTCTATGGAAGACAAGTGCAGAGCTGACCCTGCATTATTCAAACTACTGCTAACTTTTATTTTGAATCATTGCCTCTGTTCCATGTGAGATTCTTCGTCTTTCTGTCTCTGTGCTACTTCCCGCACTCACATACTCCCTGCCTGAACCTGCCATGAATTTCAGGTGAAACGTTAAAATTACAGTTTACAAAACGAACTTGTGTGTTTACTTTTGTTGGTGAAATTGCATGACGTGACGCATTAGCTGTTGAGGTGAGAACGTGTCTTCTGCTGTGAGTCATGAACGTAGCCGCCAGCCAAATTCTGTCTAGTTGGGATCTCAGCTGGTATTCCACTGGTCAGGCCGGTAACCAGCCTTCGTTTGGCTGCTGCTCCAAGGACAGTTCCCAGACACAGACACTGTCCTTAAGATGGAGAACTAGAGGGGTGTAAGGCATCTAGGCTAATGGTGCCGAATCTGTAGCACATGTGGATCTGCTGTAGACTGATCCGCACCTCTTAGAATTTATTGTTGGAGCTAAAGCAGAAGACTCTGTGTGGGCATGTTGTAGCTTTTCGTTCCTGCCTGTATTATTTTGTCCTCCCAGCTCACTTGACTGTGTTTGTGTTTTTCTCTTGGCAGGTAACAAGCGTAGAGGCTTGCAGTGGGTAATAGATGTGACTATAGCGTATCCTAAAGCAAAACCCATGGACATCCAGACCTGGATCTTTGGCTACAAACCCCCCACTGTCACACACGTACATTACAGGTAAAGTTCACCTTTCACCTATTTTCTTGGTTTGTTCTGACCTCGTCATTTGTCATTCACATGAGAAGGAGCAATAGAACCAGTGTTATTATGCAAACTCGCTACAGGGAGAACATGCAAAGAGGCTACAGCACAGGAAAATGACATGACATCATGAGAAGAATGCAGCATAATATTAGCCCATTGTGTTGATAAAATACTCTTCTAGCAGTAGTGGTGTTAATTTGTTTTAAAACAAATTTTCACTAGATGACCCTAAATGTTTTTGCCAGATTTGTTAAAATGTCCCTTGATCTTGTTCTGCTGTCACTGCGCTGCCCCTGTAGTTTGTCCATCCTGTTAATTTTCTACAGCCTCAATTTAAGGTCCAGTGGTTCTACCCAGGTGGGATGGGGAAAAGTAAAAGGTGATTTATAAATGCTGGCTTGTCTTCTCCTCTCGTAAGTCTTCTCTGCCCACATATGGACTAAAGCAGAGGACTGGTTATGTCTGTAATTAGACAAGCAGAGGATGCACTAGTTCCACTCCAGCTTGGGGACTCTCTAATCAGCCATCAACACAATCAGCTTTGCTTGCTTGGTCAGCAGCTCTGCAGCCTGAGGACGAGCAGAGAGGCACCCAACCAAGCTAGAGGCACAGCTGTTCCTGGTACAAGTGTGCGCACGCAGTTCTAGCTGTGCAGATGACGCTGATCATAGAGAAGTTGGGGCCATGCGGGTACAGGTGCAGAGTCAACAGGAGGCTTAATCTGCATGCTGATCAAGGAAAACACTCCACAGGAGCAGGCAGTGTGCACTCGGGTGTCTCAGGCTGGAGAGGCGGCTAGACGAGCACGGCCACCCTCCAGTGGCGTTTTCGCTGCGTCAATCTAGGACATGTTGCTGTCAGAGCAGCGTTTGTTTGCGTGCTTTTAAATATGATAAATTAGGAAAGTGTCTGAATTTTAGTGAGTCTATAAAAGCAATAACCCGACTGCCACTGGTATATACGGTACATCACTGGCAGGGATTGTGCACCAGGTGTCTTTACAGCACCATTAACAAGGCCACAAGCACTTCAGCTATTCAGTTTAAGTATTTACATTTGTGTACAAATTGACAAAAACTCCCCTCACAAGAAATAGTTGGAGACTAAGTATCAGGCTTTCGATGGCACAATTTAACTTCCTTTATACATGTGTAGTTGACCTTTGTCAATGTCACAAAGAGACAAAACAGGTTTACTTCAAACGAGCAAAGTTTATTGCATTAGGTATTAGAACATTTCAGGGGTTTTTACCACTTGTAATCATAGGTGTTTCCTCAGTGGAAATTGAATTTAATTGGTAATTAAATGTGTATATAATTTAAGCTAATGTAATCTCAAACTGTATGAAAACCACATGGCTGACTCGCACAAGACGACAAGATACCGGTCTGCCATGACCCTGTATCACGCCTTAAGAATTCGTGGTGTCATCAGAACCCATCCAGTGGAGAGACTCGTCACACTTGGCTTGTAGCGTTGGGCCTGGAACAACCGTGATTCCGCATGTTGACTCTGCGGTGGAGGCAGCTCTCTGACCGGCTGCTCGCATAGCAATCAGGTGATTTCACCCATTTAGTGTGGTGTCTACCTGCGTTTTGCATTTGCCTCCGCTCATCCTGAGACCGGCAGAGGGAAGGACCATTTTTCATCAGGCTGGCCTGTTGTTGTTTATGCTCCGTTTTGTTTACTCTTTCCTCATTGAAAAGACAGATTGGACGCAGAATGTACGTACATATTAGCTGTCAGCTGAACGTCGTCGGCCGTGTTGGGATGTTCTTTACCAAAAGACGTGAAGCGGTTGATGCTTTGCGCTGCATCAGCCCTACATGCGACCGTTTTCCGCGTGGACTGACCTTGAGAGTTTATGTAGGTCTGTAGAAATTACAATTACTGTGCCTGATCCTCAGCTTCAAAACAAGCAGCTCATATTAAGTAATATTTTAGATGAAGCCACGTTGAGCACTCTGCACTTTTTTTTTAATCCTTCTACCTCCCTCTGTTCTCTCTGCCTCCAGTCTTCACCTCCCCGCTCCACCCTCCCTTGCTGCCCTCTCCCCGTATAATCTCAGCCTCCCAGATTGCAGCATCATAAGCCCTCTGTGAATGGCAGATGGGAGAGCTAGGTGGGTGTGCAGAGGCCGAGTGAGGCCAGTGGTGGGTGTTAAATACGTTGAAATCCCTTTCTTTTAAATGCACCTTCTCCTCTTTTTTTTTTTTTCTGCTGCTGTGTGCGTTTCTGAAAGCTGCTGTTTGGAAATATCTGAGGGGTGACGTGATTTATGGAGTGTGCCTGGTCATCACATGGGTGCTTTCTGTTATACACCTGGCTTTGACGAGGCAAACAGAATCGTTGAACTTGCAGGTGTAGCACGTCTTAAGATGCCGAGGCAGGTTTTCCCCCCTCTAAGCTCTTTGTGAAGAAAAGTTTCAGATTTTGTATTTAGCGGCAGTAAATCCCCTGCTACATATCCTACTTGATGGATTTTGTGTTGCCCAGGTCAATAGAAACGTGTTAAGGCCACATCCATGTCTCCTCGGTCAATGGAGAAAAAAAAGAGGTGTCAGAGTTCAAAGTTCATCAGCATTTGAACATTTACACACATTGTCTATATAACTAGTCTAAATAACCATTAACTAACCATGTTATTATAGATGTTTTGCAGTATAGTGAGTGAACGTACTTAAAGCTTGTATATAATATTTGAGAGCTTTTCTCTTTTTATATTGGGAAATAGGCTAATTTCTTATCTTGTTTGGTTTGTCTTTGGTGGTGCTGAAGTAACCTCAAACATGAACCTTCATAAACCGTGTGTAACACAGTCACAGAGAGTTCACCAGCATCCATCATTTCAGGCCACGTAGTCCATGTCAACCTGCTTCAGTGGTTCTATGACCCCTTACCTCTGACCTTCGCTCCGATAGCAGGTCGTTGATGTTAACCTAGCCCCTCACAGCCTCGAGCTCTTTGTTCAGTCCTCAGATGACAACATCAGCACCCAGTTAGCAGCACATGGTCACGGTGGTCAGATAAACGTCTACTTCTGCCACGTAGATGCAGAAATCAATGTGGGGGTAAAGGGTTACAAAAACACAGTTTGGTTTGCTGGTCAATCGAGTTCAAATACGATCATGTAGCATTGAACACGTTTACAACAATCTCTGAAGTGCTTCAACCTTTTTCTAATTGCTTTTCTGAAGCAGTTTGAAAAGTCCGGGTTTTAACTTTTCTCCCTCTGGCTGAGACCTTGCTATGCTGGTGCACTTTCTGGTGTGTCTGTTGTTCTTCACCAAAGCATTTCCTACAACAGAGACGCCCTCAAGCCACAGCGGAAACAAATTAAGGACTAAATTGAGCAATTAACGACGACTCTCCAACCGTCCCCCAATGTGAAGATGATATCCGATAAGACTTTTTTTTTTTTTGTGTGTGTGATGAGTTTTTGGCTTACTTTGTGATGTCAATTATCAAAAATAGTTGATCCAGTTTGATTGATCCAGTAACGTATCTAATTCTGTTTCGTTTGACTTTCTTTGTGTGAACGTTGCTTCAGAGCAGAGAGAACTCTAATCCTGCAGTCTGGGATTTGGAGCTGCATGGCTCTTGCATGAGGACCCTTATCCTGACTAGAAACAGACAGGGAGCTGCCCTGGGCCTTTCTTCTGTTCCCCCTAATCACACTGGCTGCTAATCTCAACATTCCCTTTTTGCTTCATTGTGCCTGACAGCAGACCTCCCAGGGCACATTTTGGTTTCTGAAGGTTTCGCAGCCAGAGAGATTTAAAGGCATGTACAGTCCCAAAACAATGAGTAGCTGCCCTCCAATGGGGCTTGTTGAGTGGACAGACGTTTCCGGCCACAGTCTAAATTTAATTAGCTTCTCAACCCAGATTGGAGGGGAAACGGTATCTGTAGAATAAGAGAAGGATGAATTAACTTTCATATAATGAATAACACATTAATGTCACCCGATAGAAGCACATGCTACTATTAAACTCTTAACTATATTTAAAGGTTTTACTTGAAAATAAAAGCCACAATCAATAGAGCGTACGGTACGTTGTAAATAAGCATGTGCATTCCACGTGCAATGCATACAAGGCTGATGTTGGAGGTTATTGACGGGAAAAACTGCAGCTCTCCCTCAGCTGCCTGTCTGTATGCCAGGGTGTCAAGTTAACAAGCCGGCCGGTGCCAAGTGGGTTAGGATGGAAACGAGAGCGCTGCTGTGGCCCCACACCAACACATCCCCACCAGTTCCTCACCACCTGCACCACTATGCTATGACTTCAACTGAAGTAGAACCTGCTGCCTTCATGTTGTTTCGTTTTTTTAAGTAACCAAACAGAACGTGCATCAAGTCATGTCTGTCTTTTTCTGTCCCATCAATTGACAGTGATTGACACTACTCTGAAATAAAGAGTCAGGTGTTTTTAGCACAGGAAATGAGCCCTGTCACGCTTTTCGATTTGGACTTTCAGTGGTTACTCTAAACCACTTTTACAGATCTAGCTACAGGCCTTATTCAAATGTGGCTGTGAAACCACTGAAGCAGCTGATACGAGGTAGATGCTGGATGCTATCTAAGCATGCTGTGCTGATTTGCTGTGGACCTGAATCAGCAACGCCTCCTACAAACCTTTAGCTGCCTTCAGCAGCCTGTGCAGCTGCTGTAGACACCAAAAGATTCTGATTTCTCCATGAATATTTCAGCTGAAGGGACGTGCTGTGGCAGCCTTCTGCTACCTAAGCCCCTAAATGCTCAAATCGTCTGATAAGTGGCACAAGCTAGCTCCTGTCGTCCTCTGCCAGGATTACAGTGCTATCGGTTTCAATTTCAGAGCACGCGGGGCCTTTGGACGGCATCCTCTACCAAAGCAGGTGTGAATTGGGCTCACGTGTTGCATTAGCTCACGCATTTAATCATTCTGTCATTCATCAAATCACATTTAAAAACTATACCACCATTGTCATCGCCCTTAACGGAAGCCACCAAGGACCACTTATCACAACTAGAAGACAGTTACTGGCAAACAGGGCTTTTATTTTTGTAGTGGCCACTTGCTTGATTTATCCTCTTCCCTTATTGCTGCCTGCCCACATATTGGTGTACGCGCCTGCTGTTAAAGTGTACAGATATGTCTGTTGTTCTTTGAGAAAGCATCGGTGTTCGGCACAGGAGTAACGTAAGCGATACCAGATACAGACCGAGGAGGAGAAGCTCTGTGGGGCGTCTCATCGCCCTATCGGGTGGCCGCTGCAGCTTCGCTCCAGTCTCAGACAAACTGAGCTGTTCAGGATTGTTGGATTTTATTTTGTTTAACAGGCAGTTTATGTAGCTACGAGTCACGTCGTTCTTCTTTGACAGGGCCTTGTCCATACTTGCCACTGAGCAACACACCCACACTGAACTGCAGGATAAGGAGCCGTTTCCATAGACAAGCGCATATAATACATCAAGCAAACGGAAGCCTGCAGTAAATCACCACCTCCTGCCCTTCTGATCTCTGGAACAGAGAGGCCTTTTCCTGACTTGGTCTGACAGACTGCTTTAGTTCAAAGACTTGTTTTACTGTAACAAGTGACCGTCTGTAGCAGTGTGTGCTCTGACAGTAGAGCCATTCAGCTTTGTCCAGCAGTAACATTTAGAATATGGACTCCATGACAGAAGTGTTTCATCGAAACCTTATGATGTGACAACACTGGGCCTGTTTGAAGACAGTTAAATAATTAAATGGTTTTTAAACATGTCAAACTAGTGGAAGTGGTGTAAGGGAACCATTTTTATTTGCATGAATCCAGAAAGCGGTGGCAATAACCCTTATTATTAAAAAGACTGATCAAATATAGTGTTTCATCTGTGAATATGTAGCATCTCTTTTACAGACTTAGAATAACGTGACACGTTTAAATCAGATATTTTTATTTTCTGTTTACTTATTTATTTTTTTCGTTATTGACTCACTAGGTTTATACCTGCAGCATATAGAACAGAAATCTCCTAAGCGTCATCTAAAAGACGAGACGTCCTCCTGACTACCTTTCTTAGATTGCCTTTAATACGTATTGATCGCTTTGGTAATGAGTTATTACTTCCTCCTTACAGGGGCTTTTCTCCTAGGCTCTGATTTACTTTTTTGTGGTCTGGAATAGTGTGTTGAAGTGCTTGTCTCAGGGAGGAGACTGTAACCTCTTTTTGAAGGTGACCAGGAGCCAGCCGTGTGGAAAGCAGCCTAGTAGAGACCCCTTCTGGCTAGAACGTAGATTTCAGGCTGGGCCTTCTAAACGTTACCCAGGTGGTGTTTTAGTATAAGCCGTTTTCTCCACAAGTGTTTATTTTTCAATTATTTATTATTAATGAATTCACAAAACACTAGTGATTTCTTAGTAATGTAGGACTTTCAACATTATTCGCGTCTGTGATATTAAACTTTTGTGGCTTTTGAGCAGTTTTTAGTCACCTGAAAATCGACTAAGTTAATGAAAGATGAACTGATAGATTGTGAATGTGAGTCGCAGCCTTTATTATGCACTGTGAGCCACAATGAACCTTTTGTCTTTGCCTGCATTGTTGCTTTTTCAGGTCAGCACTGGTTTGATGAAACCGATTTAACACTTTCAAGTTGACTTTTCTGACGTTTTCCTCCCACCTACTTCTCATAAAGATGGTTTTTGGAGCTGGTTCTCTTGTCGGTCTCCAGGACGCTCAGCACTTCATTCTCCCTGTGACACTGTGATGAGTCTGCCATCTAATGAATCCCCCAAACAAGCTGAAGCTACAGCAAGCAGACAGACTGCTCTAATAGACTCTGCTCAGGAGCCACCGCTGACACCCTAGATTTGGACCAGAGCTTCCTCAACAGATCAATGCAGACAGTTTCTGCTGAGGGAAACTTAAGTAATCTTTATCTCGCTTTCTCTTCTGCTGCAGGATGTACCCAATAAAAGAGGTTCCTCTGGAGGCAGAGGCCCTGACTGACTGGCTGTATCAGAGGTTTGTGGAGAAGGAAGAGTTGCTGACTCACTTCTATGATACAGGTTTGTCTAGTTTGGTAAAGTTGAACAGAAAATATAGAATTACACTAGTTTTGCACTAGTTTTACAAAAAGGCTGTTGAAATAATGTTGTGGAATCTAAGCCTGTGGAGATTAGTTTCTTTTGGATCAAATCAAGGTTTAATTTGTCACTGTTCATTTGTTTTAGTCTCAAAAGTCAGCTCATCAGATGTATTTATGCTTCTTCCCAGGATCATTCCCCCCTCCAGAAGGACAGAAGCAGGCAGTTTCCCGACAGATGACCCTCGACCCCGTGTGGCTGTGTCTCGTCCAGTCTTTCGCTTTTGCGTCCGGCTACATGTGGTACAATGTCCTCCAGTACCTCTACTGCTGTTTATTTTGAGTGCGCTGATGAGGAGAGTCTTTATTGGACCCCTGGAAAAGCCTCAGGATCAGTTAGTGTGTGGCCCAGCGTTGTTCTTGCCCCCATACGATGGATGAATGTACATTTTCAACAGAGGAGACTTAAGAAACGCATATAAAAACAAGTACACACACAGGTTACACAACCCCATGGCATACGAAACTGATGACACACCGTTCACTCACACAACCGTGACACACTCACTGCAACGGCCTGGCAGAATAATTTCACTCACATTTTGATGTTTACACGTCCACACACACACATACACACTCACTCATACAGAACTTTTTATTCGCGTTGCTGAAATGAGGCTCAGGACTCCAGAAGATGATCTGGAACGGACTCGCGTGCTCTCTCTCCGTCTCCCCCTCCCAGGCTTTAGCAGTCGTAGTTTTACTAAGGATATGTGTGGACACGCGTGACTGAACACATGTGACTACAAGCATAATTTCTGCCCCTGTCCTTCAACCTGGTGAGAGTTAAATCCCACTGGACTCGTCTTTGTGCCCGTCGACTGGCCTATTGGCAAGACCTTTCAGAGCGAGCGACTTTTTGAGCCTCACCTCTGGCCTTCATTGCACTAAGGATCCATACTGCCCTAATAACTCCCTGCCCCAGGAACTACTCCTGAACGGTAGCTGTAAACATGTTAATTTTTTATCTTTTCTCCCCCTTAACCTGCATATCTCCACAACAGCAGCCATCGTATTTGTTGTTGTCTTTATTTTTCTTGACATTGTTGTCGTCTGGACTGTTTCTTCCTCTGTCTGCCTGTCTGATGAGGCCGTATTCTGAGCTCGCTGAGGAAGAGGGATCATGTTTACACTGCTGGCCCTGCTGAAAGCCCAAAGGGATGGTGGCTACGATGCAACGCTCGTTGAAGGATCTTTTTTTTTTCTGTTCAGCGTGTAAAAATCGGACGAGGCCGCGCTGCACGCTGGTTAAAAAAACAAAACGAAATGAGGCAAAATCCTGGTGATGCACACAGCAAGAAGAGTCAGATCACCTAAAACAGGATCTCCCTCTGTGTGGATTCTCCGTTCTCACCCTTTGCTGTCCAAACGTGCGAATACACACACTTACAGACAAATGCACATGTGCATAGACGGCCATGTGCAGCTCCACTGCAGAGTAGACGTCTAAGGATCATCTCAGCTAGCCTGACTGAAGGCAGACTCTTGTTCCCCTGTTGGACTACATAGTTTTACAAATATTTAAGCCATATGCTTAGTGTCGTCGGGGTGGGGAAAAGACGGGGGAAAAGATCAGATTTTTATATAAAGCTACCCTAACGTTCAGCATCCTAAATAGAGATTTTGGCTCACAGAACTATAGGTGTCATTACTGTAAATTTACAGCATAACCTGCCTAAGTGAGTGTGTGTGGTTGTCTCCTTCCCCTCCATTTTTGATATATACGATTCATGTTGTGTTGCTCTGTGATGTCAGAGTGTGGCGCCAATTTCACCACGAGTGGTCATATTTTACGTTTGTTTTACAGTACATCTCAGCTGTCGTCTTCATGTCACAGTATGTTGAAATCTTGTACATAACAAAGCTGAGGAAGAGTTGGAAACGGCTGTATCTCTCTTGGTCCGTTATGGTGTCAGAGGATTTTAAGTTTAAATTATCATAATTGTTTAAAAAAAATACAAAGAAAACGAGGATCATCTCTTCAGTTCTCAATGTTGCCCTGTATTTTTCTCTTTGGTTATTTTTTTTATTATAATAAAATAGAGCTACTGTGCATATGTGTGCTGGCTGACACTGTTTGCAGAGCAGCACACGTGGCCCAGTTCTTTATCTGAAATAATCAGGATTTAGTGGAGAACCTTGACTATCAAGCCTTACCTGATGTCCCGGTGGAGCGTAGGCCCGGCTATCAAGATGTGTCAGGGAGTCTAGCTAAAACTGGGCCAGCGAGGAAGGGATCGCTGTTCAGTGGAGAGCGGGAGTCTGGCAGGGCCCTGCAACGATGCCGCTGTTCTCTCCCTGTGTTGTGTTGTGGCTCTGGGGTAAATTACATGTAATTTGCTTAGCCTGCTTTAATTAGGAAGATTACAGAGCAGCAGCAGTTATCGCTCTCCTGACTGATGCATTAAAGGTGCATTCTAGAGCCACTGCTCTCCCTGTTCACCTCTGCGTGACATTAAAAAGGGCCACCTGACCAGGTAGGTGGAAGCGTTTGACTGCAACACTGCTTCGTTCGGCGGCTCTTTCAGATTCTCCTCCATGCTGAGAGTATTTTGAAACAAGGCATCACATTTTTCACCTTTATCGTTATTATTTTCTGATCATGTTTCCAAAGAAGGCAGGGAAATAATGCTTTCCAACATGTGGTTTTAGGAGATGAACACAATAAGAATTTAAACAAATTATACTAGAAATGTCTGTAATTTTCCATTTTGTACGTCTCCTTTAATTCCTAGCTACACAGCCATTTTACAACACAAACAATTGTGCTGGAATAAAACATCATAAAGATCCTAAACGGTGCACTGCTTCCCTTTCATCCACTAATTTCATAAGGCAAATACAGCCACAAGGTAAAAGTTTTCTTTTTGTTAGAACATTTCCATTGTATTTATTTAGTAGATTTCAAAAATCATTCTTTCTCAGTGCAACATATTTCACATCACATTTTTTTAATCCGTTTTATTATCGACTACTAATGGAAGCTGCTCTTGTGAAATGAACTTCTAAAGTTACGCTGGATCCTCCACATCATCCACATCTGATTTTTACTCTGTGCCTGTGTAAGTGGTTATTTTCTCCTGTCTGTCAGTGTAAATGTCTGGTCTCCTGGAAACTGAAGCCTGTGTTGTTTAATGGCAGCGCTGGTCACTGATGGTGACGGTCACTGGCTTTTGTTACAGATCTCTGATTTCAGTCGTGATTGTGAGCTGTGGATGGTGTGAACTCGGCTCCAGACGCAGGGATTAATTTACCTTGGCAGGAGGTGGGAACAAGTAGATGTGTGTCAACTAGACAAATATATTTTGCCGCATGATCTAATTGCAAACTAAGACCACCAGTGCGTGACAACCACAACTTTTCTACATCAGCTGGAATGTTACGTGGTGGGTCGGGGTCTGCAGGAAAGCCTCCCGCTTCGGGCAGCCAATGAGCGTCGTGGGTGAAAACAGCGGGATGTGGGCTGGAAAATGGGATTAAACATGCACCAGCAATGTACCTAAGGGCTGAGAGGAAAGACCCAGGGTGGGTAATGCTCAGCGTGGTCTCCTGCATGGATTATCAAGCAGCACATGTTAAAATTCTGTTCCTGTGGTCGCCTACATTACAGATTCCTCTCCAGAGGAACCTCTGTGTCCTTTCCAGCAGCGTTGGTGTTCCTCCTCGGACACCTGTGATGAACTATTTCTCTGGTCCTGCTCCCCTGTGTCCTCAATATCATGCTTTGGTGCCTGCTCCCTGATGGATGCCACAGCAATGGCGGCGTCCCTTGAGTCAGCAAGCACTAAAGCATCCAGCTCCTGAGAGGAGGGTCACGCTGAATGTCACTGCGGCAGCCAGCGGCTTCAGTCTCCCCCGGCGCCGGTGTGAGACTGGCAGCCGGTCAAACCCTCTGCATTGTTGACTGCATATACGAGCACTTACTAAGATAACGGGAAAATATCTGAACTTATCTCTTTACAAAGAATGTCCTATTATTAGCCTAACATCACTGCTTCAAGAAGAACAATCACTCAGGTGTGTGATTAAACCCTTTGTCTCACCCCTTTTGTGTGTAACCTGCTGTGATACGCGTGTTTGACATGACTCAGAGGTGTCATGAGAAGCATATGCCTCCTGTAACCCCCATGACGGGGACACTGGCAGCCCAGCAGAGGTGAGGAGGATAGAGTGTGACGTTCCTCTCGACCTCTGGCCTTTAACAGGGGCGGCTGACGTCACAGCGGCCTCATGCGCCCGCCTGCCTCTGTTGGTTTTAGTTATCGGCCAGTTGTTGTTTTTTTTTGCCCAGCTCCCTCAACTGTCCCTGGCTGAAGTCCAAACTCCCCCAGCTCTTTGTTGCAGTGACCTTTTCTAAAGTGACTGACTTGGTGACAGGTAATCTGAAAACGGCAGAGGCTGCTGTGCTGAGGGGAACGATGTCTGACAGATACTCAGGCTGCAGTTGTCTGCAGGAATCACATCTGCACATGTTGGATAATCTCATCATACTGGGGTCGTCCACACTGAAACCAGCATCACTGCTGCTGTGGTTTTAATAAATGTGTGTCAGGAAATCAGAAATGTGATGATGAGTGGACATGATAGATCTAAACACTTAGCCTCACACCGGTAAGGTCCTGGGTTCGATCCCAGGGTTGCCTGTTCAGTTGCCATGTTATGGCTTTTCTCCTCCTATCCCGCTTTCCTCCCGCAGTTCAAAAACATGCAATTAGTCTACATTGGTCGCCTGTGTATATGTGGCCCTGTGATGGACCAGCGACCATGCTGTAGTAATAACTAATAATTAAGAAGAGTGTGAAATGTCCTGCAGACCGTTCACGGTTAGGCTGATTCATTCAGATTGTTCATAGTGAGGACATATGTGATGCCCAGAAATGGGAGCAGCGTGAGAGGCTGCATGCCGCCACATGGCGACTCTTCAGGTGGTCGTGCTGGTCAAATCCAGTGACCAGGGACCAGACACCCATCAGCCTTCTGTGTCTTACATATGCAGCCGTGTCATCGGCTCTGGTGACATCCCGTGACCTTTCTGTGTATTCAGGAGCAAAGGTGACACACTGAGGTGAACAAAGTTGCCGATGGCTTCTGTCAGACGTCTGAGGGTTAAACAATGTAGATTAACAGTTTAGGGGCTGATTCATCCAGAAAATGAGCTAATGTGGATGATTTATGCTCAAAAGGACTTGTTCCTTGGGTATTTTTAGTGAGCTATTCTTACCTTTGCCTTACACAGCTACTCTTTGTACCAGCTCTGGACACACTCGGACTGCTTTAAACCGCAAAATAGGACATGAGGTTTGTTTGAATGGAAGCGTTTGAACATTGGCACATTTTAAATGTAATGCATTTATTTTTGTGGGGTGGAACATTAGTAAAACTGTTTCTATGAGTTGGGGTCCTCATTTATTGTTACCATGACAACGGCTGCTCTTCCTAAACTCCACAATAACATATAATGTAGGTGGATGCGACTTAAGGTTTTAAAAATGGGTTTCTGCTACTAAACTTTCTAAACTAAACATTTCTCAAAACCATTTCAGACATCTGATGATCTGGTGGTTTCACGTTTGTTCTTCACAATGACAACAAAAGAGACATAAGAAACATTGTCTTTTATTTATTTATGTTCTTTAGGTTGATTTATCTGGTGTCACATTTACAGTTTATGGGCGATATGTGTATTTTAGCGCCACCGTGTGGACAGTTGAACACACATTAACTACCCGCGCAACTCTCGCGGTTTTTAGACGCTTAGCAACTTCACTTGTGCATCATCTCGCCGACCAATCAGCAGGCACCGTCTCAGGCTAGTGGGGCCAATCGCCATCGAGGGTTTTGGCACCGGTTTAAAAACGAGAAAGCGCTGTTTTGTGAGTCAACGAACCCAGAAACCAAACAAACATTTGTGTATTTCGGACGGGATGTGTCCACAAGACTAAATTTAAGATATCAGGCTAATATGAGCCGCGTCTTAAAGTTAGCTTGTCGAGTTCATGTTACATCTGGTGAGTTTGAACGTTGACTTGAGGTTGAGTTGGAAACGACAACAACAACATGCCGTCCCGTGTGGAAGACTACGAGGTGCTGTATACAATAGGCGCTGGCTCATATGGGAAATGCCAGAAAATAAAACGGAAATGTGACGGGAAAGTGAGTAAACTGCATTTTAATAACGCGTGTGCATTAGGTTGGGCCTCAGAGGTTGTAGGTTTTCCCCTTAGCTTGATGTGGCACAGTCTTGTCTTCTTGTCAACCCCGGCGTTATAATGTGCTGTAGATCCTTGTGTGGAAGGAGCTGGACTATGGCAGCATGGCAGAGAGCGAAAAGCAGATGCTTGTGTCAGAGGTGAATCTGCTGAGGGAGCTCAAGCACCCAAACATAGTGAGGTACTATGACCGCATCATAGACCGCACTAACGCCACGCTGTACATCGTCATGGAGTACTGCGAGGGTGGGGACCTGGCCAGCCTGATCAACCGATGCATCAAGGAAAGGTGCACAGAACCTTTGTGGTGTATTATGCATTCGCGCACCAAGCAAATCTCCAGTCTTGGCTTAATGCACTTCCTTTTTCCTGAGGCAGGCGTTATTTGGAGGAGCAGTTTATCCTGCGGGTCATGGCACAGCTCACGTTGGCCCTGAAGGAGTGCCACAGACGCAGCGATGGGAGGGCCACGGTTCTGCACCGAGACCTGAAACCAGCAAACATCTTCCTCGACGTCAGGCAGAATGTGAAGCTCGGGGACTTTGGTCTTGCGAGGATCTTGAATCACGACACCAGTTTTGCAAAGACCTTTGTTGGGACGCCTTACTACATGTCTCCAGTGAGGTTTTAATTGTGCAGTATTGGACTGGAACCTTTAATGTTGCAGATTGTACACAAACCATTTTTAAGCTTTAATGAGTGCCTCACAACTTTCTTTCAGGAGCAAATAAACCGCATGTCATACAACGAAAAATCTGATATTTGGTCACTGGGATGTTTGCTGTATGAACTCTGTGCTTTATCGTAAGTTTTTGGACTTCCCTGTCTGAGCACCAGCAGTTGGTTTGTTACAGTAACTACAATGCTGAAGTTTTGTTTATTTCTCCTTCTAAGGCCTCCGTTTACAGCTTACAACCAAAAAGACCTGGCAGAAAAGATCAGAGAAGGAAAGTTCAGAAGAATCCCCTACCGATACTCTGAGGAACTGAACACCTTACTCAGCAAAATGCTCAACTTAAAGGTTGGATATTGAATATTTCGAAACTCAATCCTGTAGATAATTATACACCTCACAAACTACAGACTCATTTGTCCACTCACCGTTGCCAGGACTACTTGAGGCCATCTGTGGAGTCTATTCTCCAGAGCAGCTTCTTGGTTGATGTGGTTGTTGAGGAGCAGAGAAAAGCACAAGCACGGCAGCGGAGGAGGTCAGCGGACTCTGAATGTCCCTTCCGCAGGCCGACCGAACCGTCCCCTGCCTCTGCTGCAGAACTCAGGCTCAGGGAACAGGCTCTGCGGGACAGAGAAAAGGCACTGAAGGAACGTGAAGAGAGACTGGAGCGTAAGATCTTTATTTCTATTCTTGTTTTGCTGTAAGTGTGATTCTGTTTGGGTATAGTAGTGTGATCGGACCAGAAGACTGACCACACTTAAGTACATCTGGACTCAGATGACTAAAAATTCCAAAGCTTAAGCTCTTTTCTTATGGCAGAAAGAGAGCAGCAGCTGTGTTCTCGTGAACGTCTGTCAGATGAGAAGCTTGCGAGGTAACATCCCAGACGGTTGCTACTTCACTTGTTTTGTGCCTTGTGCCGTGTTTTTCTGGTGTTGTTAGTTCTGCCTACTGATTTTTAGTCCTTTAATGCTAATTTGTTTTTCAGAGCAGAGAGTCTGCTGAGGAATTACAACCGTCTCCATCAGCAGAGGGACCTGGCGCCGTTCTACGGCAAAGACATAGGTATGGTAATTGGACGAAGACCTCTGGACTTTCTGAACCGAGATGAAAACTGACATTTTGAATGTTGCTTTTGCTGAGCATGGATGTTTGTGGTCAAGTTTATTTATTTGAATTGTGTGTAAAATGTTTTTTAAACTAATAAAATGAAAATAAACTTTTTTTTTTTTTTTAGAATCACTTTCCTTTTACACAATTATCCCTGCTCACAGGGCTGCCTTTTGATCTTTACTTTCCTTGCCCTTTGGTCTTAGATGCAGAGACTGTCTCACCCAGCAAGAAAAAGGTCCACTTTGCCCGGGAGAACAAAGAGAACCAGTCGTCTGGCACCCGTGAGAGTGCCACGCCCCAGGAACTGATATTAAGGAGGCTGCAGGCCGCCAATCTGCGTGCTCAAACACTGAGCGAGGTGGAGAAGACCTGTCAGCTCAAGAGCAGGCACATCCTCGGCATTCGTTGATCAAATACTGGCTTTTAAAAGAGTGAAAGCTATGGAAGGGTCTGAATTGTTTTAACTGGATGTAAACTAATAGCTATTTATATGGGTTGCAATTGAAACTAGTGAAGTATAGTGCTTGTATTCTTGTGACTTTGTAGTGTCAGAATCTTTTGTCTGGCAGTTTGTTGTGTGGATATGGTGATTTTATAGGCAGCTATGGTCATTGTAAATATTGCTATATTGTGTATATAGTGCAGTTGTTATTCTACAATTACATGGCAATAAACACAACAGTGCAGCTTCTGTTGCGATAATGTATGTGAAGCAACATTCCTGAGCCTGTGATGAAAGAATAATGAATCAGTTTGTTCTTTTCTTGGGAAAGTGTGTTTGTAGAAGTAGATATTATTCAGATAAAATATATATTTTTACAGCACTCCGTGAACAGGTTAGTGGAGAATGATTTAAAATATCACTAAAATTATATCCGTCAAAAGATGAAAGCGTTTTAATTAGTGCTGCGATTATTAACAGTGATGAAGACCGACTCTTCCCACAAGGGGTCGTCCGTTGCCCAGGAAAGGTGACGGACAGGAACAGATTTTATCCAGTGATCACAAAAACGCAGCTCACGGCTTGTTGATGAGTAACAAAGGCTGTTGTTGCATCAGAGTCTCGTGCTCTAATTATCCATTTTAAATGATGATCAAACAAATGTATGAATTCTTTGCACTGAAGGTCTTCAACAATGATAAACACCCGTTTAGTAAAAGCTCTGGGAAACGGTTACTTGCTTTAAAAGAAACAGAATCAGTTATTTTATAAAATGGTTTTAGACAGCAAATGGCTGGAAATAAATCAAATATAATACGAGACAGTTTCGGGTAGACTGAAAAAAAAGACTTGTTAATGAGATATAATTTGATCATGGCCTTTGCTTCCGTATGTCAAATAAGTTACTCAAACGCGTTTGAACATTTGCTTAAATTGCTTTTGAATGCTCCCATTACTTAAATTGGGACTTATACTTGTTTTTCTTTGCAAAGTCTGGCTACTACTCGGTTTTCCAGCTCAATCGATGTTGGTATCGCGAGATCTTAGAACGTTAGCGTGCTTAGCAACCGATGTTGCCTGGTTCGTTACTGTTTGGTGGGAGCCGCAAAACCAATCAGATGCCACGTTGCATCCTTTCCACCAATAGAGCTTAAGTGGGGCGTGGCTTCGCCTGCCGTGTTCCGTGTGGAAAGTTTACCGGCTCGGGTGCAAAGTTTCAGCCGTCTGCAAACCGGAGCTCGTCGGCAAAGCTGTCTGGAATATGCTGGTAACGGCCAGGCTGTACTTATACGGGAAGTAAAACAATATCCTTGAATAATTTAGCCCTCGACTGTCTTCGGATACGGGCGAGCGATGCCGCAGTCGCGATACAACCGCAGTGAATGAAGACGCATTGATCGTATTGTCTCCTGGGAGCCAGCTAGCTTAACGTGGTTAAGTCGTTAGCTTGGAGTTACCGGAGCGGTAGCTAGCTGGTGTTCGAGTGATCCCTTGACAAGACACGTTTATTTTATATCCCATTCGAAACTCGGCCAAGGACCGACAGGACCTGGAAATGGCTTGTGAGCCCAATCGCGCCCGGTTGCTATGTATGCTTTCATTGACTTTCGGGTTTTTCGTCGTGGAAGTGGTGGTCAGCCGGTTGACCTCGTCGCTGTCTATGCTGTCGGACTCCTTCCACATGCTGTCGGACGTCATCGCTCTGGTGGTGGCGTTGGTCGCAGTGCGATTCGCGGAGAAAACCCAGGCGACCAACAAAAACACCTTCGGCTGGATCCGGGCAGAGGTGATGGGAGCCCTGGTCAACGCCGTCTTCCTCACCGCGCTGTGTTTCACCATCGTCCTAGAGGCGATCCAGCGCTACACCGAGCCCCATGAAATCGACAGCCCGGGGGTGGTCGCTGGGGTGGGTGCCGCGGGGCTCCTGGTCAATCTGCTCGGACTCTGTTTGTTTCACGGGCACGCCGGCGGAGGCCACGGACACTCCCACGGAGGTCACTCGCATGGGAGTAAGAACAAGAGAAGTAAAGCCTGCAAGTCCCAAAAATCTGGGAATGGGTCTTCAGGAGAGGAGACCAACAACTTGGTGGGAAATCACAACAGTCCTGGTGATGTGAAACCCAGAGATGGTAATTAATTATGAGTTATTGGCAACATGATAGTAAAACCTCAAATGTCGTTTAAATGGTGCCATAGTATGTTAAATTTACATTACAGGTCAAACTGTCCAAACTCTGTTAGTCCGGACTCCATCTCCATTGTTAGGGTTCAGCACAGTAGTACATAGTATCAGGTGGATCGCCAGGACTGCCCAAGGCGACTAATTCACATTGTTTCCTCTTCAGTGTAATATGTAGACATGTGTGTTTGTTATGTGATATGTGTTCTCGATGGCCATTCTAGCCTTGGTAACATGGTCACAACAGAGGGGTTGGGTTTTAAGAAGACCTCACAGTATCAGGTGCCTTTTATAAGCGGCGATATGCAGAGGCTTGTGTCAGATTCAGCCAAGAACAAAAACAGGATGTTTAAAGTGTCAGACCTCCCAAATTTCAGAAGCTCGCGTGTCTTCTGGTTAGTTCTCTCGTTTCATTACCACTCTCACTTCATTGTTTTTGGTAGAGGGACAGCCTGCTTGTTACTGACACTGTGGTATTTGGTGACCTATTATCATAGACATGAAACTGTTATTCCTCCTTAATAGCGAATTCCTACACCCCCCAACCAGAGCAGTGTACTGTTGTTCTTATGTCCCAGGGTCAGTCGTCTTTGCCGGCTGAGGGGTTAAACCCATACAACAGACCGTTTTCTCCCACACGGTTTCTCCCAAGCCCTGCCAGTTTCAATTAATGGAGGTTGTTCTCCCCACTCCTTTGTGCACCAGTTCCTTCCTGGGCCATACATCAGCGTAACCATGAAGACGACAGCCCCAGCCCCACCATTAGCCGTTTAGATAAATGACCCAGCCGTGTCCCAGGATGGGAGTGAGCAGCCCGATGCTCAGGTGCTTTTTCTTCAGCACTGTGTCCTGCCACCCTGCGTGGAAGCACTAATTGAATTGGATTAATGGGAATTACTGAGTGTTGTGCAGTGTTTAGGATCCCATGTAACCCACCAGGGCTGTCTGCCGTTTTTCTCTCTTTCATAGCCTGGAGTTATACACAATGCACATGTACACCAGGCTGACTCATTTTCCACAGTGAAAGCAAAGAACTAAGAAAAGCACAAAATCACGATAATAGAAAATTAATCAGCTGCAGGTGTTATTAAATTGTCCCCAGTCTCTGTGCTCTTGACTTTCAATGTAGCAGCTCAGTTCAAAGTAGAGTTGATGTTGTAGGCTTTTGTTTGAAGCTTCACAAAGTCTTGTGGTTTAATCCCAACTGTAATACCTGACCTCTACTGATCATTTTCTTCTCCTTCATGTTTTTATAGATGTGTTTTTGCACCTAAGTGAACCCAGTTTTGTTTTTCTGTTACATTTTGTTCTCCAATACTGAAGTCTAGAATGTCTGTGTCAAAGTCTATCTGATTATTACTTACTTCACAGTAAACTAAACCAACCTCCCTGTTTTTATCTTTATTTTCAGCAATCAGCTGTAAAGACAGCACAGAGGTTCAGATGAATGGCAACACCCATTATGAGGAGATGGATCAAGAGCACGACTCTTCATCACAGCTCAACATGCGCGGGGTCTTCTTGCATGTGTTGGGTGATGCCTTGGGCTCTGTCATTGTGGTTGTCACTGCTATTATATTTTACTTTGTGTGGCAGCCCTGCAAAACTGATGAAGTGTGCGTGAACCCGTGCATCAACAGCCACACCACAGACCACCGGCATGTCAATCACACACTCATTGATCTGCTGGAGGGTCCAACTTCGCCGGCCACCATGTTCGCTGGTCCCTGCTGGGTCCTTTACCTGGATCCCACGCTGTGCATCATCATGGTGGGTATCCTGCTGTATACTACCTACCCACTGCTCAAAGAGTCGGCCCTCATCCTGCTGCAGACCGTTCCTAAGCAGATCAACATGCACCGGCTCAACGAGCAGCTGCTGAGTCTGGAAGGAGTGCTGGCCATCCACGAGCTGCACATCTGGCAGCTGGCCGGCAGCCGCATCATTGCCACTGCTCATATAAAGTGCCACGACCCCACATCTTACATGGAGGTGGCTAAACGCATTAAGGACTTCTTCCACAATGAGGGCATACACGCCACCACCATCCAGCCTGAGTTTGTCACATTCAGCTCAGAGTCTCGAGACTCCCTCTGTGAGCTGTCGTGTCGGACTCAGTGCGCTCCCAAGCTCTGCTGTGGCTCTGCAGACAAGCAGAACACGAGCTCCGACAGGAAGGCCAGCAGTGACTGCAAGGCTGCTGCGTCTTCTCCCCTAGAGGTCATCAGCGAGGCCCCCGAGCATGCTGCAGTCATTCAGGTGTGCCCTCGGTCAGAAGCGGAAGCCGCCGTCACCAGAGAGGTGGAGTCATCTCTGTGAGATGGGAGCAGCAGAGAATCAGAGATGGAAAGCTGGAAAACTACCACTTAGAATACGATCACCTTTGTAACTTGTGGGACGCTGTTTACTTTTTGACCTATTTTTGCTTTGATAAGAGAATAATTTTTCCTAAACTCTGTTGTCACCCTCCTATAAAACCTCCGTGTTCATGCATTTGAGCCTCAGTTCCCTTTCCCCTCTCAGCCTCTCCTGTCTGTGCCCCTCCTGTTGCCTCTCGTTGTGTGTAGCCCTGGCAGTATTGTGACGATGCATGTTGGGGTTCACTGACCTATTGTCCTCCGAGACTGGAGGCCTGCATGAGTGCCCCCCCCCCCCCCCCCCCCCATTAGCACCGTGTTGTGATGCATCATTTTGTCCTGTGTTTCTGTGCCAAAGCTTCTCCCCGCAGGACTGATGGGACCTGAGAGAAATCCTCTCCTCCAAAAGGTCATGCACAACACATGCAAATCAGAGCACACGTCTTGTTTAGCCTATGGACCTATTGGCATAAAGTCTCCTTTAAAAAAAACAAACATTTTCTTACTCTTTGGTCCCAAGTGGAAGAGTATTTTATTGCATAATAATTTAAGTATTTAAGTTATTAGAAGTGATCTATTCAACTCTGTAGATGCTGTTTGTAATACTCAGTTTTGAAAGTAGACTTTTTTTAATTTTTCTGTCTTGAATGTTTTGGACAGACCTTTGCTGTAGTCATTTAACAATTGTGATGTTTCAGCCTCTTCAGTGGGCTTGACTTTTAATTTCAGTCTTGTTCTTCTAATTGGATACTGAAGCTGTATCAACTCCTCTCTCACCTTGCCTTTTAAGTGCAAAGAAAACTGCTGTGATCTGGCACTAAGTGTACTAGACAGTGTAACTGAACGTCTTGCAATGGCACAGTCACATGGTTATTTTTAATTCCTAAATTTGATGCCTTGCAACCCAGAAGGTTAAGTGTTCTGTGAAAAAGTGAGCACTGTTCGCATTAGTGAAACTCTTCTGAACTGGAACCTGATTTCCGTTGACTTCTGTTTTAAAATCCTCATGAATGTGTTCGGCACCTCGTCGCTATCCGCGCTGAGCACGTTCTGTGATACTTTCAGGACATTTTGCTAAGTTTGCATGATCAAAGTCAGACCTGGTGTTTGAAACTTTGGAGCTCTGCTAAGGAGCTCCAGTTGCTGCTTCCCAGTACCAGCTGGTATCCTCCAACATAACTGGGTAGGGACTGACTAATCACATAGCTTGTCTGTCCCCTGCTTTCTGCAGCTGAGCAGGCAATTTGTGCTCAGTTAAAGTCCATATGGTGGCCTTTGAACTTGTATGAATTCCACCCATCTGCCGGTATCATTTAACGGCAACCCATCGGTGCATCTCCTATCGCCACTCCTGACTCAATGTGTATGCAATGTAGAAATGTGTGCTGGGAAATGTATTGACACCTCATTTGGGTCACTTATATTCTCTGTCTTTTCAGTCTGTGTAAATTGATAAACAAAAGTGTTGTTTTATTTTATTTTAGATATGACACATCACTTGATGTGTTTTTATATATCTGTATATGTATATATACACCTGCATACAGTTCTTGTTAAATGTCATTGTGCAATTAAAAATAATGGGTGTTTGGTACAACTGGTCAACCCAAAACTGTGGTTTGGTTTATTTTTAAATTCTCATTTAAAGTCCGTTTTATTTTTTCATCCAGTGAATAGACAGACAATCTCTAGGTTTAGTCTTTGGTGTTAAATGTCTTAAATGCAGGTTCTAACCGTGTTAGTCAAGACTTTGATCCAGTGTTAGCTTTCACCTATTAAACCCACCACAACCAAAGGAGCGTGAAGGAGATTAAAGGAGACTTAGGTTTGAAGACGGGGGGTTTGTGTGCAGTTCATAACTTCATTACGTTCCAGCTGAACTGAAGACGCATGTTGTCCCGCTGTAGTTGTGCGTGTGTGTGCGTCTCCTCTTTGACCAACCAGTGTCCAAAAGAAAGTCATTTTCACATTAGAATGAATGTAATGACTGAGTAAAAGTGGAAGTTCAGTCCCACTCTCAGTGAAAACCAGTGATGCACATGTTGATCTCTTTAAACCCAACAGGATTTGTGTGGCTTATCGTCCGTTCCTCAACAAAACCACAAACGTGAGAAGTGCAACCTACGCGGTAAGCGTGTATGGGTATCATGCTGCAATTACAAAAAGTCCACAATTACAGGGCTTCACTCCTCTGTGTGGTGTAGAGACACTGTGGCTTCGCTGGAAGCCTGCTGAGGGTGCTCAGAAGCCCAGGGGATTTCCAAAAGGCAACAAGCATGGAGCTCTACCCAGCATTCCTCAGTGCTGCTGTGTGTACAGA
The DNA here is from genome assembly GCA_030770545.1 of Macropodus opercularis. Taxonomy (NCBI): domain Eukaryota; kingdom Metazoa; phylum Chordata; class Actinopteri; order Anabantiformes; family Osphronemidae; genus Macropodus; species Macropodus opercularis. The sequence goes on from CM061112.1 coordinate 4,155,318, forward strand.
GCAACACTGGTATGTGGGTGGGTGGGTCTACATATAGCCACTGCTACACCTTATTCCACCTTAGTCCGACCGGATCGAACCAAATGGAAAACACGTTGCTTTGGCGTCGCTTTGTGTGAGGGGGCTCCAGGGTGAAAGGTCACTCGGCTGCTGAATGGATTCACCTTTGCCAACACAGCATTTGTAGGGGCAGCGACATGCGTGAGCTAAAAGTCTGGCGCTCATGAGCTTAGAAGCAGCCGGATGGTGGTGAGGTGCTGCTGCAGGGCAGGTTCTGCTCCCTGTGGACGGGCCGAGTCTGCATCATCAGCCTCAGCGTTGAAATGTACTGTTCAGCGTGACAGTGAGGGTTGTGCTTGAGTGAAACGCTTGCTGCCCACATTCAGGTTTCCTTTCGACCGCAGGAATCATTCGTTTGGTGCAAGTGGTGACGAGCAGCTTGGTTTAGTGAACGTCAGCCAGTGTAGGCTGCAGATGAACTGATGACTCAGACGTTGAAGCATATTAGTTACAGGTTGCTTCATTTCCTCTGTTCTGTACTTCAGTGCCCACTCATTTCCTTTATTGTGCTGTGATGCATTATATCAAGCTGTGGTTGTAATATCGTGGCCAACAGATTTAAAATGAAAAACATTACATTAATAAAGTCCAGTCCACCTCCAGCTGTGACCTCAGTAATAAGCATGTAGTCGAATGATCACCTTTTTGAGAAATGAAAACCTTGTAACCAGCAGAGAGAAATATGTTTGGTTAATGTTTCACTGATCGTACTGTACTGCCTCACCCACCCAGCTCTCAGACTTTGATCACCGGAGTTGAGTGGGTTCAGCCTACAACAATTAATTCCTCACTGATTAACTCACAGACACACATTTACATTTCACAGTTGTGTAATCTACGGTAAAGATAAAGGCCGTTGTTCAACACCTGACATGTGCCTTTATAGGAGCCATTATCAGATCCTCGGACTGTGAGCCCTGCAGCACCTCATCCCGTCACTAATGATGGAAAGACAGTCAAACATTAATGCAGATGGTGTGTATCTAAGTTTGATTGACTGAAAGAGGTACTTAGACCTTCTGCTACAGTAAAAGAATTCTGCTCAGTGGCCTGCTTCAGAATAAATGATATCATATTAATGACTAAATTATTGATATCTCATACGGCTAATTTAAAGGAAAGAACCTTAAAGAATCTGAGGACATTTAGTGGTGATGAGATTAGTCAGGGACTCTGCATTTTGTTATGTGTCACGATGAAGCTGTGAACAGATCTTTGCTGTGTTTGCTGCTGTTCCTTCCTCCTGACGTCCTCCTCCTCTAAATCACAGATTTTAATGGTTTCGATTTATCTTCACAAACAAGCACAAGTCACACACACACACACACACAAACACACACACACACACACGGTGCACACCAAGCATCACGGGTGTGTGTGTAATAGCTGAAAGCAGCACATTCACTGTGAGTAAGCTTCCCTCCTAACCAGAGCAGCACATGATTGACATATTTAATATCCTCCTCTCCTACACACACAGCTCAACAAAATGCTCTTCCACGTTTGCATCTGTCACCTTCTCTACGTTGACATAACTGAAGCACACATGAGGGTAATTTTAGCACCTTTACAGCCTTGAGTCACGCTAACAACTTTAGGGTTCACTTCCTGGTCCAGACTGAAATGTGCCTATCGATTCAATGACTTTATGTGAATTTGATGACTTCAGTGATCCTCCTGATGCTGAACAGTTCCTGCAGGCTTCAGTTTCATTCCTCTGTTGGAGGCTGTAGCGCACAAAGGATAAATGAAACTTTTATCTTATTTATTTATTTATTTTTTGTTAGAGGAAGAAGGAGAGAAAACATCACATGAAGGCCGAGCTGAACAACTGTGCTCGTGGTGATGGATGTTCTCCTATTTGTTGTTCTGCTGCTGTGAACACGTGTTATCAGTATCACCGTGTTCTGTTATGAACAGTTCAGTTTGTTTTTGTACAAGAGAGACCAGTATCAGCATCAGGTGAAGATGAATTTCTAGTGTTTCCATTTTAATGACAATAGTGTAATAATCAGATACATCAACACTGTGCAAACACTTTCTCCGTTATTGCTCAAACTGTTTGGAGCCTTGTGTGTATTCAAGGTGTGGAGTCCAGGGCTGTTTTCTCAGCTCATTTCTGTGAAATGTGTGCAGCTGCTGTCCCAGCATGCACTGGGTGGGAAAAAGGAATCATCACAGGGCAAGTACATTTACCAGAAATGAGTCAAATCAACATGTTTTAATGTGGGTCTGTTAGGTTTGCGAATCCAAATTCCAGTCGTTTCTGTAACTTTGTAACGTTGCTCCAGTGGCTTCTAGCTCGTCCATGTGACCTTGAGGAAACTGGAAGCGAGTCTTATTTTCTGCCTTGGTCCTTGAAACTCTCCCAAGCGCCCTTTGTAATTTTCCATTCCAAGTCCCTGAAGCCCCTAAAAGTCACAGAAACCTGATGACTTTTTTGCCCAACACTTCATAAATATATTCAGTTTATCCTGGTTTATCAGAGACGGACAGAGACCGCTAGGACATCATGCTGTCTCGTGTTTTGGGGACAAAGCAGGGATCCTCAGCCAAAACCGACTTACTGCAGATGAGATGAGCTGAAGTATGAACATGTCTGCAGCGTTATCTGAGGCTAAAAGACTAAAATAAACTGATCAATAACTTCAGCAACAGACTTCCAGACTTAAGAGACAACTTTCTGCGCAGGAAGTGAGCTCCAGTTCGCATGCAGGGACGTATTCATTAACTTCATTAGATCTCCGGCTATCTGGCTGTGCAATATGTGCAATACGGGCAGCGGATCAGGCCCCGGGCTGCCTCTGCCAGCCTGACTCTCTGACCGTAGGCTGGCACGCAGATCACTTCTCAGTCGGCTGAGCAGGGAAAGCTGAGTTTTACGTAACGCGTTTTCATAAAGCACGTCAGCGCTTTTCCTGTGCGTTTCCAGGTTTTGGTTCAGTGAAGGTGACTTTTGTGTGCCACTGCTCTCATCAGCCTCTAGTGTACGAAGGAGGCGCATCCAAGTCTTTATCTGGGAAATGCACTTCTAGATAAGTGCATTAATAATGGAAGTAGAGCCGGTCGTGACGAAGACCGGCTGAGAGATAATAGCCCTGAAGATGCGACACCTCACCTCCACATACTTCGAGTAACAGACGAGCATGATGGTGGTATTGATCTAACTCGCCAACACAGAGAACCTGCTGCACTCATGGCTTGACCGTGACAGTAAAGTTTGAAGGTGATCCCATCACCATCCAGGTCAGATGTTGAATTCAGCATGAATGACATCCATCTCTTAATAAAGAGCATTAGGAAGACGACCAGCAGTAAATAGATGTCAGTATATATTGGGTATAGTTGGGTATAATGCGTTGAGCTTCACTCTTTATTCAGCTTGTGATGAGCTGTGAAAATATTCAGCTCCCCGTGCACATTCACACAGAGGCTTTTCTTTTGAAACAGGCCGTTGGACAAAGGCCAAGGAAAAAGGGCATGTCAGCAAATCTGGGTTTTTTCCCTGTGCTCATGTGATCCTCCATAAACTTCCTTCCCTATGGCCACAGCAGAGGGCAGCCACAGTCAGACGTACAGAACATGTGTGTCAGCGCTAGGCTTCAGGATTACATAACGTCTGAGCAAGGGTGACAGATAAGAGCGGAACAGGAGGGAACCTGTCCACAATTACTGACAGCGGCACGTCATGATAGCAGCAGCTGTATGCACTGAGCTGCTAATGCCTTCATACGGTGCATTTTCATACCATAATCCCTCGGTTTCCTGGGATCGCACTGCTCACATTTCCTCATAAGTCGTTCTGTTATTGTGAATTTAAAAGCAGTGATACTATAGTCTCCAGATTTTTACTGGTGTCTCTGGTTTGAACTCAAATGCATTTCTGGAGTAATTCTTTAATATGAGAAGTCATGAAAAGTGTAACCACTGTAACTTTAACCTTTAACATCCTTATCAGTGGTTTATGCTCGACTCCTCATGTGACTGTTTTACCTCGGTGAACCTCACTTCACCCTGTACACATGTTTCAGTGCACAAAGCCTGGAACATGACAGTCAAACAAAGCTCACATTCATCTCAGTCTGTGTCCGTCCACAGCTTCTCACTGCTTGTTTCTCCGCTGCAGGAGCAACAAGGCCTGATTGTCTCACGGAAATGTATGGGGAGTGAAATCTGGTGTCGGAGCACTTTACTGCGTGTTTATCTCCTTGTCTTTGTTCTTCTTGCATGAGCTTCAGCCCAATTCTTATTTGTTCTGCAGGTGAGGCAGCGTGTGGTTTATTTTCTCAAACCTTTCGAGCCTTTCATCTCAAAGTTGTAAAGCACGAGTTGTCTGGAAAAACGTTCTACCCTCTGTGCACCCAGCAGCTTCTATCCCTCCACCCAGAACCTGCTTGACAGCCAGCACCGCCCACACGCACAGAGGTTCCAGCAGAGATAAAGCTGTGAGGTCAGTGAGTTGAGGGTGACCGTGGCGACGATCCGCCCTGTAGTGGTGCGTCTGGATGCTGACAAACAAGCATATGAAACTTAATGTGTAAACAATGAAAACTTCAGCATGTGTTCTTGAATTCAACTGCAGAGATGCACTAACAAATTCACTTTGTTCTTGTTGTTCATCAGTGTGAACATTTTGCTGGTATTGTGTGATGATGTGACGCCCTCTGCTGAAAGTCCTGATAGTTGCATCTTCACTAGTTTGTCCAACTGGTGACAGCCGAACATTTGAAGACACTGGAAGAAGTTACAAGGCAAAGTAAATGTGCTAAAAACAGGTCGAACAAACGAGATGTTTTATATTTTTTAGGCGATAAATAAATGTTCACTAGTCTAGTGCAGCAGATGCATATTAAACATATACATTCTTCCAAAAAAGACAAGCAAGTTTTAGTTAGTTCAGTTTAGTTTAATTCCTCTTTTTCTATTAACCTTTAAATTTAAAACACATGACTGACAAAAGTGTGTTTTTTTGTGAATAACTTGCTGCCACTACCTGCAGCACATCCACAAACGTAGTGCAGCTCAGGTAAAAACACATTAGCCAGTGTGAGGTGGGTGTCTGAAAGCTCTCATTGTGCGTCAGAACTCTCAGGTGTCAACATCAGCGCTGGATGACTGGATGACGCACCGTCAGAGCCCCGTGGCCGCTCGCTGAGCGAGGTTAACATGGAGCTGGTGGAGGGAATCACTTTAGAGGATTAGCACTGTCATCTGTTCAGATTTCAGCAGGAGCTTACCTGCCCATCTGTCACCTCCAGGCCGAGCTTTACACGGAGGCGGCCTCACTCTCGCTGTGTCAATATTCTTTAATTCAGACAACAACGGATGCATCATAAAACGGGTCTCTGTTTTTGTTGTTGCCTTAAATCCAATTAAAACCTATTTCTGATGTTACAGAGAAGGAAACAGGTTAAAGGACTCATTGCCATTCTGTCCATAATACATTCATTAAGCAGGAGAAAGAAGGTCCAGCTGGGAAGTGGGAAGATCAGTGAATGAACAGTGCTGTCACACATGGAAAGATGCTTCTTTCTATCATCTGGCTCAGACACACGCAGATGTCTGAGATTTGACAGTAAACTCACGCGGTGCAAAGAGGAGACGCTAACACGTCGGTGAAGCTGCATCACAATATTTAAATGGCTGGTTAAAGTTAGTATTTTCTGCAGTGACTAAGTCGAGTTCATATTCCACCCAGCATTTTATTCAAGGCTGAATAAAATGCTGGGAATTCAGCAGAGAAGGACGGAGGAGGAGGATGGTGCTGCGGTGGAGGTGTGAGGAGAATTTTAAGGTTACTGTGAATATGTGCTCAAGGAAAACGCCTGAGGTTAGTTGCTCCCACCTACACACAGAATAAAGCAACAAACCTTGACAAACACCTACATAACGACGGCACATTCTCTCTCTGCTCCTACACACACACACACTAAGCATTTCCTCCTGCAATTAGCACTTTTCCAGCCCTCCTGTATTTTGTGCAAGGCTGTTCCGGGCAACAGGGATTCATTATGTGGAGGATGTTCATTTACTCGTGTTGACCTCGTGCAGATGCTGCGTCGCTCACCGTGTAACCGGGGAGCACACGCTACGCTAACCTTGCCCTTAAAAACAACAGCCTTTGATTCATCTCCCCTCGTTCTATCTCATTGTTCAACAGCGCTCTGTCCTTTTTATCTGCCTCTTCATCTCCCTCCAGCTCCCTTTCAACTGAGCTTATTGTAGACAAATAGGCTTAGGAGCATCGCTATGGCAACAGCAAATCGTAGAAAGCTACACAAGCACTTCATCAGGGGCCGTGATCCAATGGCTCCTGTTGGAGATGGTGCCCCCAGCCTCCTGCAACAAGTAACAGCAGGCTGGAGAGAAGCTCCTGGGAGGAGGAGGGGAGCTAATACTGTGGGACTGTGCGAGGACGTGAGAGCAGAGGGAGAGAGAGAGAGAGACACCATTTCTCTTTGCTCTCTGCTTTTTATTCGCACAGTCGTATCTCTCAAGGAGCCGTCTGCTTTACGAGCGCTTTTCCAATTCTGCTGCTCAGTAATTTCGTTTCTTTGGGAGCCTGAGACAAACTTTAAGAAAGTAAGATTAAAAAAAAGACTAAAAGGTAAGAACATGTTTTTCATTCCTTTTTTTTTGTCTGTGTTTGTGCCTGTAGTACGCAGCCATTACAATAAAGTTCAGGACATTTTCCTTCTGCGGCATGAGCAGTAAACATGTCACCTCCTATCTCCTGTTTATGCTGCGAAGGTCATGCACAGCGAGAGAGAAAATCACTGCCAGCGATTTAGTTAACTAATTTAATGTTGTGGTGAGTTTAAACATAGATTAGTGTGAGGAATCGTTTTTTTTATTGGTCTTGCTTCAAATAACAAAATAGTTGATTTGATACCAAATTCATGAAAATCAGTTGCAGCTCATTCCTATTTATCATGTTCTACCTACATCTATACATGATGCTAAAGTATTCAACATAATCTTATTTAATGAATATGCACAAAATGTTGGAAAAGGTGCATATCTCGTTAAGTGCACCAGATATTTATTTTAATAATGATTAATCTAGAGATTATTTTCTGCTTAATTATTAGCTGAAATATAGCTCAGAGCGTAGCAGAGCTCACTGACCACTCATTTCAGCTGTGATTCCGTTCACAGCTACAGCTCACCTATAAATAGTGAAACCATTATGTAAATATCAGAACTGCATTCATTTGCTGTTGATTACCTTTAAAATCACTGTTTTAGATCGGACCATCCATTGTTTCACAGGTGGTGAAGCTGAGAGCTCAGACACTCATTAGATCTTGATCAGTGGCCTTTTCGCTTCTCTTTTCTTGAGCTGTCAGCACAGACAGAAACACAAACAAAAGCCAGACTGAACATAGTTGAGCCCAGCACCAGAGAGCGGATATAACACCTGCAGAACAAACAGCCAGTGGATGAGGAGATAAGAGGCTGTTCTGCTCGGTGAATGTGTCCAGGTCTAGAAATGGATTAAGGGCAATTCATCTGAGCTGGTCTGATACATGTTCAGCAGCACTTCCTTTTGGCCTCACACGCCAACCTGAAGTCTATGGAGCGACTGTATTCTATTTAAGCTTTGTAAAATATCTCACTGTCAGCTCATACGTTTGGATTAAAGATGTAAATCTCATTAAAAAAGCACAAGGTCAAGAAATATCTACTGTCAATGAACAGAAGTCCACAGTGAAAGCCATTAACTGGAGCTTGGCAGCTATATTCTGTGCTCTGGTTTAATTAAAGGTCACGTCTAATTATTTCAGTATAATGATTCCCTGTGATTATCTCTCCCTCGTCCAGGGGCAGTGAGGGAAACCAAGGCCATGTCGTCCTGGTTCAGCTGGAACGAGCCTTATTACCGCAGCCCCCGGCGGGACCCAGCTGAGGTGGTCACCGACACCCTGATGCTGGAGTTCAACTGGCAGCTGAAGGAGACGGAGAAGCTGCAGAAGGAGAGGGAAAATGAATACAGGCGCCTCAAGACCGGAGTGGACTACAGCTGGCTGGCCAGCACTCCTCGCTCCTGCTACAGCATCAGCACTGGGGAGAGGCTCAGTCTGGAGGACCTCTGCTCCAAGGTGCCGCCATCCTGCTGCGGGCTCGTCATACTCAAGTAAGTTATCATACGATCAAACTGAAGTAAAATAGTACATAGGTGCATTCACTTAAGTGCAGCGCTTGACTTCGAAGTTTAAAATGTGTTTTTAAAGGCTTTTTAAATTGTTACACTAAAATTGCAAGCTTTAAGACCTTACAGATTGATTTTAAGTGAAAAAGACAAATATGATTTCCAAACATAATGAAACCAGATAGAGCACATGGACTTTTTAAAATAAGGTCAACAGAAAAAATGCAATTCCACTGCTCTTTCCAGTACCAAGAAGTACCAGGCCACATGAGCTCTACATCCAGAATCCCACTACCAACTACAGTCACCCACTATCACACTCGCTCTAGAGAGGCTCTAATACAGTAGTATAACCGTTACAGGAACAGGAATTCTACTGCAAAGTAAAAAGAACCACAAGTAAGATGGAATCAGATCAACCTGGCTACTAAAACCTAATTTTTCCTTAGTAGTACATTACCTAAAAGCATTTTTAGCAGAGACAGGCAGAGACTTCTTCAGGAACCTGCTCAGGCCGCCCTCAGGCCAACCTCCCTGTAACTATTGTCCTTTAATCTGCAGCAGACTCTGAGCTCGCTGGAGCATCTGTTCTCAGAAAGCTGCTGATGTCCAGGTGTCTCGTTTGACAGGTTTTTGGAAGCAGTTTAGGAGGAGCTAATGTTGAACAGCAATGAGTTGCTAAGCAACAACATAAGTAGAAGTCACACAAACACAGGTGGAACCTTTTCTGATTTTAATTAGCTGCACGGAGGTTAAGTCCTAATTAACTCACTCTCAGAGGAGAGTGAGACCAAATGGAGGCTGTGCTTGTAAATAAGCAATAATAAGGTCTTTTCTAACCCACTGTCCTGCCGTGTGCTTTGTTTTGCACAGGTTCAGGGAGGTTATGCAGGCCAATGAGCCAGAAGTCCAAGAGGTATCTGGCCTATTCCGCTCAGTCCTCCTGGAGGCTCTGGACCACCTGAAAGAGGAGCAGGAGGCACAGAGGCTCGCCCGCCAGTGGAACAACAAACGGGCCATGAGCATGTCCCTCATAAATTTCAGGTCTCGAATCAAAATCAACCCGTTTGGAAGCACAGTAGGCCTGACCTCTGCTGTGGCTGACGGGACGGGGCTCAGTGACCTCAAAACCGTGTCAGAGGATGTGGAGAGAGGGATGGAGACTGAGGAGAGGTCGCAGAGGGTGTGGAGCATGCCCGACTTCCGGTACAAAGGAAGCAGCAGCAGTAAGGTGCTGTGATGTGGGCATTCACAGGACAGATGCTGATACTCTGCCTCTGCACCAGATGAGGGAGGGGGGATCCCGTCTTCCTCCTCCTCCACTGCTCAGCAAGCTTTTGCTCTCAAAGGCTAATGTCAGGAATTTTTCTAAGACCTTCTGTATCTTGACAACATCTTTCCAGCACTTGAAGTTTCATCTTTAATGAGATTATCACCTGTTAAATGCCTCTTTTATTGTAGAACTTTGGCATGTAAGCTTTTAGGACTACTTCTGGTAGAGAAACCTATTTTATTTATGGGTTTGAATGTTTGTCAGGCTGCACAGATGCCTGCAATCGAATGATATGTTTGTATATGTATGTTACTTTAACAAAAAAGACTAAATATCTCTCATGTTCAATGTTGACATTAACATCATGAGAGGATGAGTCATACCACAGCCTGCACTTTGCGTTTACTTAAAGACTAACACAATGGTCTGCAAACCAAAAGTTTCTATTTCCTTCAGCTGCTCTTGGCCATCAAAAATAGATTATGTACAGAAATGGGCAACAAACATCTGACAGTAAAATCCTTTCAGCAGTTTATTGCTGTTTTCGGTTTCTTGCACAGTGAAATTCGAACATACACAACAGGTTTACTTCAGACAGGTTTACCTTTCATAAGGGAACTAACTGATTATATTTCATGTTTCAGTTCACTGATGACTGATACAGCGACTAAACAAAATGTGGACGAGAGGGGTCAATTTTCAGAAAAAGGAAATAAACCATTAGGTAACACAACAGTTGATTTGTCACTCTAGGCAGGTTTTACATGTTAAAAACATTAGTATCAGTGTGAAACACAGATAACACTGTGGTTCCCATAAAAAGATCTTACTGTTGAAAGTAGTCAGTTTTCTACAAAAAATATACACGATCCTGAATGAACTATGTTTGACATGACCATCAGGTAAAAAAAAATTAGCTCACCAACCTGTTGGTGAAGCTGCACTGTAGATGGAGGTGTAGGCAGGACTGTGATCATTGTAAAATGTCATTTTTGAGTGTGACTATGTTAAAGGACTATTTTTAACATTTACACACATCCACACCACAAGCACATTTGGGTAACAGTTTGCCACAGTTCCTCCACCATCAATCCTCTGACTGCTGCTACCTGATTTTCATTTGATTTAACCAGTCACAGAACATTTCATATGACATGAACACGTTTTCTTTCCCAGACTGAGCTTGAGAGTAGCACAATAAAAATGTAGCTGGTGGTCAAGACCCATGTCACTTTGCTACCAGTACACCACTCCATCCATTTTGCTGCTTTTCCCATGTCAATGCAAACTATACTCATAATTGAACTGAGCTGATGTTTCCTGAGTTCTGCTGATGTGTCTGAGCCTCAGCATTACTACCAGCAGCCACAATGACATCACAGGGTGGAGTTTAAGAACTCAAGAAGTTCTGCCCGATTTTTATCCCGCTGTAACAAAAAGAGTAAATGTAAGCGAAGAAAAATAGTAAAATAAACAAATAAATTATTACACCCACAAGAGATACCTGTTTGTCTTTCTTTGACTTCTTTACTTTCATCTTTATCTTCTTCCCTGAAATCATGCTGTACTTGCCTTTATCCCTGTCCTTCAAGTACTGAAAGAAAAACAAGTTTAACAGGTCTCGAATTTTAAATAAATCCTGTTGATTGAAAAAATCCACCACAGCCAGTTGATGTGCACTTTATATGAAAGAAGGGTAATCAAATCATTAATTCCTACATTAAAAGGGAACAAGCATGAAGCAGAGCAACACATTTAACTGTTGTGGTGAAGCAATGTTGTTGAAGACAGACAAAAATTGCTCCACAATTTTAATAGTCTTACTCTCTATATGAAATAATGTGTAAAAAGACCTTCTGATGTGTGTTGTGCTGGCTCACTTTAAAGGCCATTTACCTTGGAGATCTGTACAGGCCCTGCGTTTTCTTCTCCTTCTTTGGTTTTCTTGTCCTTTTTACGTTTATGTCGCTTCTCTTTCTTGCCTTTCTGTTCAATGAGATACAAAATAATATGTTTTTTTACTTTTCAATAATTAAGTTGTTATGAAATAGAAAACGTGAAATACAAAACACGCAATTACTTTTTTGTGTTGTTTCTCCTTTTTCCGTTTCTTAGACTGTTTTCTGGATTTACTGCGGGAGTCTAAAAGTAAAGTTAACAAATATTATTGGTAGTATAATAATCAATACAATTTAGCATGTGATATAAATAGTTCATATCTAAATACAAATGCATTTTAGAAGTAATTTAACAAAGTCGTTTGCCAAATACACTCTAATATGTTGCAGGCTTTAAATAAAAAACACCTACCACTACTACTACTAGAGCTACTCCGACTGCAGCTGGATGAGTGTGATGAGCCCGATGAAGACGACGACGATGATGAAGAGGAGGAGGATGAAGCGGAAGAAGATGACGAGGAAGATCTACTACGGCTGCGTTTCCGCTTCCTTTTTTCTCGTCCTTTAAAAGCACAAAACGCAGGCAGGTGTTCAGACTTGGTTCCCTCTTTACGGCCTGGTTGTGGCGCATGTCGCCTCGCAATACTCTTTAGTCTCAAATCGTCCTACCTCTGCTCCTTGATCTCTTCCTTTCATCTGTTCTCGAACTGGAGCTGGAGACTCTGCTCTCTCCCCTCGAAGACTAGGAGCAAGCACACGTCTGGTTTAATAACCTGGAGTAGACCAGGGTATAAATTGACTGAAACATTAATACATCACAACAGCCCCCGGACTAAGGATCGTTCATCAGGTGCTATATTTATCTACTTGCACAGTAAAAGAGCATTTTAGGGATTTTTTTGGTTCACTTTGTTGGAGGTGGTCTCATATGCTGTAGCTACTGTAAAGAACATTACAACAAAGTTGACTTCACTTAATTGACGTCAAATTAGGCCCCACGGTTTGAAAAGGTTAAATTCCTCCGTTTTGTGGAAACTGGTCATTTCCCTGGCACTATCATCAACAAGGCTTCGTTTGCTACGCTAAAGCTAAAAGACGATTTGAGCTATTGATTCAAATAAAAAGAGCGGAATATGGGTCGTGTACTCACCATTGCGGCAACAACTCCCAGTTAACGTATCAGCAATATACAAAAACTATACACGCTGAAAAAATGGAAATATATATATATTCATTGGCAGTTATCTCTAAATTAGCATTAGTTAGCATTCTCAGTAGACATTTTGTATCCCATGATGCATTGCGGCGAGCTACAGCGGTTAGAGTTACCTTACATCTTAAGAGTCGGGAGAAGATTTAGGTGGAAATAAAGTACGTTTCCCTGTAGATAAGTGCTTTAATTTACCGTAATATACGTCTGGTGCTTTATTCTACCCCCACCAGAGCTGTTGGATAAACCAGACCCTATGCACACGACCCACACACATTTTAACCACCTTTAAGTTTACCTACTGCCTAGGGTTGGGATCTAACTGGCTAGCTAGCTAACCGTGGTCTAGGGAGCGGCAGTTAGCTGGTACCACAGCGCCCCCTTCGGTAGGTTGCAGAAACAACACGTGTCTGCGCGTTAGTGCTGCTTTTATGAACCTTTCTTTGTGGTTTTGTGTCTCTTTAGGGCAGTTTAAGTCTTATCTCACTTTATTTTTACATCTAGAATATATCAGGTATAACTCCTTTATATGTAAACTCACTGCAAGATTAGAATATGTAATTTCAGATACATCACAAAAAGCACAAACTCTGATGTTGTACAAAAACATATTTATTATGACAGTATTAGTACATTAAACAAATAAAAGCCTAAAATGTCCTGTGCCCACTGTATGAAAATTCAAAATCCTCCTGTGTGTCAAGTTGGGCATCATTCAACAAACGAAAATACTGATTAAGTCTAGATGCAGTCAGTTTTATCAAGCCCTGCAGGGTTCGTTTTATTTCAGCCTCCAGCCTTCCAACACCGTGCACTTTGTTGAAGATGGAAAAATGAACGCTAATGCCATGTCATATGCAGATGTGCATCACACACAAAATAGAAGAGACAAAAACAGATGTTTCATTAAAACTCTCCGAATTATGTTCAGTACCGGTTTCTTTCTAAGTTTTTTGCCATTGTAGGGCCTTGATAAAACTGACCATGTCAACTGTAGTTGCTGTAGGAATAAATTTAAATGTAAATTAAAAGAAAACAAGCCTCAGCTTGCCTAATGGAATATTAAATATGCACAGCTCTGAATGTGAGCTCCATTGCTTTAAAGAAGTTGTAAGCTGCCATCAGATTAGAAAACTTGCTAGTTTATGAGGATGAAGCTCGACTCTCCCCGCCCACGTCAGAGCCACTGGGGCCGCGCAGTCTGACTCACTGACTGGGCTTCAGTGAGGTAACGTGAAGCAGAAGATTAAAACAAAGTTAAAATCCTTTGTTTGAAAAGTCAGATGTATAAAAATATAAAATTATGAAAATAAATGCACTATACTAATATCTCAAAACATGCTTTTTATAATATAAAATGACCTAATACAAAAACGTACACAGTTGTGTATCAGCAGTAGAAGCAGGCTTAATTCTCCTCAGTGGCCCATGATGGATTCTTGAAGACTACTATTTGTGTTTTTAAAGGTTTTTTCTTAGTGTAGGTGGAATTAGTTATGTTATGAACCAATTGTGTATATTGTCTAATTTCTTTTGTGTAAGGTTTTACTACCCTTTGTAATTATACACTGTTTACTGCTGAAATTTGACTAAAGACAATACACAAAAGTCTACAAAATCACATTAACATAACTGTAAATGTGACATATTTGTTCATTTTGAGCTCAGTGGATAATGGGCAGATTTCTAAGCCTCTTGTGTTTTGTTCTTTGAGTGGTCAGCATGAGCCAAGCTCTCCTCATTCTCCTCCTCTTCATCAGGGACCTGGGAAAGATGCAGACCCGTATGAATGTTTGCATTACAAAGCATCTAAATGATGTATTGCAGCAGTAAAACACATTGCGTCAAGCTAATTCATTCACTTTTAGCATTCGGAACTCAGAGAGTGACGCTTTTCTTACCTCCCAGTAAATAGCGTCATCAAAGCAGTTCTGGTCTGGAGGTTTTCCCCAGATCGGCAACTTCATTATTACACCTGGGGGAAAAAAAAGAATAGTTTTAAAAGTATATGGGCGTAGATATTTAACTGTTAAATGCCATATTCATGAGCTCACCTGTAAGAACACCTCCAACCAAGGCGAAGCCAAGGGATGAACCCAAGGCAGCAGCTTGCATGGCAGCGTTACCGCTGAATAGGATGAGGAAGGCAGACGACACATAAGAGCCTAACATCAGCCATGCTCATGTACTGCTTCTGTATTTATTCATAAGACATGGAAAGTGATAAGGCCCTTACCCGGTCTTCTTCCCCAAAGCCACAGCCACAATACCAGCCAAACCACCCAGGATGCCAGGCATGCCGTGCAGGTTGTGGACTCCACAGGTGTCCTGGATTCCCAAACTGGATGCCAGGATTGGCTACAGATAAGGAAAAAGTTAATGCGTCGTATGTCTTTTTATTTAAAGCTGAATGATGCTTAAAGGATTTTAGCCATTTATGTTATCGTTGCCTCCTCGTGTGTTTGATGCAGTTAGGACAGTACATCTTTGTTTTCCAAATAATCCAACCCCCCCTACCCCAACTCACACTTAGGTACTTGAACCCAAGGGTAGAGATAATGCCGGCGACAAATCCAATCAACATGGCCCCCACCGGCCCGATGTTCATGTCAGCGCACGTCCCCACGGCGACACCACCGGCCAAGGTGGCGTTCTGGATGTGCACCTGTAGAGCAAATGTGAAACGATTATACAACAGATTTTAACAAGAGGGTGTGCTGTAAATAGTAAAGGGGAAGCGTTGACCATGTCCAGTTTTCCTTTATGCTCCACTAGGCTGGACATAGCGTACGCAGTGAGCACGCAGGCAGCCAGGGACAGGTAGGTGTTGATCACTGCAGTGAGCTGAACAAAGCCGGGTTCAGCTATGGCAGAGTTAAAACTGGGCCAGAACATCCAGAGGAAGACTGTTCCTGTAGAAGAGAGTGGGAAGGGAAAACATTTGCATCCAGCTCATCTTTTGGTTGTGTTTTTATTTGTGTCCACTAGGGGGCATGAATACCACTCATAAACTGAGGGAAGATGACAAACATGTTGCAGTACGTCTCTTACCAATCATAGCAAACAGATCAGAGTGATAAACGGATCCGTCGTTGTCGTGCCCGTCTCTTAAACCCGGTCGGTAAAGTACCCGAGCTACTGCCAGTCCAAAGTAGGCTCCAAAAGCGTGAATGATCATGGATGCCCCAACATCATTGGCCTGTGAGAGGAAAGGTGGCCTGGGTTTAGTTCAAACGCATGGACACGGAATGCGCTGCAGTAATGCACACGCTCGTGAGCCACTCACCTCTAGTATGTTAGCTACCAGGTGTTCGTTGACAGAGAAGATGGTGATCTCCAGTATGGTCATAATAAGAAGCTGCACCGGGCTAGTTTTACCCAAGACGGCTCCGAATGAGATCAAGACTGTAGCTGTGCTGAAATCTGCGTTGATTATTCTGCAGCAGATGGAAGAAAATTGAAAACAACAAGTAAATATAACCTTTGTATCTATTATAGAGGGAATTGGTTGGTTTACTGTGCAGCTACTAAGTGGGCATGCACTACGTGATTAACTGTGTTAATGTTGCGTGCATTGTTGATGTCCAGATGTTTAGAGAACAGAGTCGTACTTGAAGATGCTGACTTTGATCTTTCCGTCCTCCAAATGCCAGACGCCCTGCATGAGAAGACCCCACTGCAGGCCGAAAGCCGCCAGGAGTAAGTTGATGCCCACGCTGCTGAAGCCGTATCTCTTGAGGAAGGTCATGAGGAACCCAAAGCCAATGAAGATCATGACGTGCACATCCTGAAACACTGCACAAGAAAGACAAGGCAAGTTCTTTTAAGGATTCAGTGCAGGCTCTGTTGTTAGAGCTCCAGTTTAGCTTGAGCTAAACATGGCTGTGAAATTGAATTAGGCCAAAGGCTTAATGAAACTAAGTGATTTATTGAGTACTGGACTTCACATGAGTCATTTCCTGGACTGTCAGCAGCAACTTGTTAGCTAGAGAAGCAATTCAACCACACTGGGAATGAAATTCCAGGAATAAACGCTCTTCGTGGTCAAGTGAACTTCTAATGGTAGTAATAGCTCTGGCAAAGCCTCAGTTGTTGGACTGTCTCTGGCATCTGTTTGGATTATTTGGATGTTTTATAGCAGTCGATGCTCTAAATGCTTCTCAGCTGTGGTAACAGTTGCTGATCTGTGTGTGTACAGTGGCGAGCCCACGCCAGGAACCATTGTTGTGAAAGGAAGCGAGACTTGACTTGATGACCCTCATCTTAGCGTCATGTGGCAAATGCATCAGCATGGAGATGTTGGCCGTGTGCTAAACAATGGGCTTCATTTCCTTAGTTTTTAATGAACATGAAGGGAAACACTGGTTTGGACAGGACACGTTTACCTTCATCAGAATCAGGATTGTTTTTAGCGACCAAAAAATAACAAATAACACTATTCCTTGGCCTCAGAGCCAGCAACTGTCTAGAAGATGAACTTTTTGAGCTTTGTACCGTCATGGGGAGATGCTGCAACCAATGTATAAAAAATAAATTATTATGTTATATTTCCAATTATTTGTCCTGGTTTGAAGTCGTAGGTATCTCACATGTGCTTTAGTTTCAATGGCTTGTTATTCTGAAACGGTGTTGTTGTAGCTCAAGTGTGAAACTCAAGGTGCATTTCCAGATACGTCTGTGCTAAGTTAAAGGTTTGGAAGCAAATTATAGTCCAGAATGAAGTTAAAAGTTCGAGTTTCGGCTCTGAACGGACTTTGTTGCTTATGAATGCGTGTGGCTAGAACGTCCCATCTGAAGTGCAAGATATCCACTGCATTGAGACCGTGGGGCTAATCTCGCGCCGCCATGCCTGCCCCACCCAGTGAGGTGGAGAGATAAGAGTTCAAGATGCAGAGAATCCCTCCAACTGTGGGAACCGCTCCACCGCCAACTATTTAAAAACATCATGCAGCACAAAAATTCAAATCACAAGGTTGTTGTTTTTTTTTGCTGCTTTTATCTTTGTCCTTGTTTGAGAGACATTACTGTAAATTTCTTGTGACTTTGTGTGAGACCTATTAGACATTTTCTACACGGGACGTCTAAGTACTAATGGGATCCCGTGACTCCTTCATTGCATTCAGCAGACCTAAACTGGAACCAGCATCCAAATGTCTCATTCTGGTTGAAATTAGAAATGTAGTGTAGTAATGTAGAAATTTCTATTATTCCCCCAAAAATTACATACATACGTATTTGAGCTCCTTAAACTCTTCCTAAACAACAATAAAGACATTGCACAGGCACAGATAGAATAGTTAGATAAAACAATCATCCCTAATTTGAAGCCCCCTGTTTTAAGCTTTTCCAAACCAAACGAATGCAGCACGCAGCCCAGGCAGACTTACTGGGATAGAGGTCCATGGGATTGCTTTCTTCGTGAGTCTGATTGGAGGGTGCAGGATGCCCGTGACCTTTGCCATCGTCATAGACTGCAAACACACCAAACAGTATGATGGTGATAACTTCCAAAACCAGGGCCAGAATAGGGAACTTCAGCCTCATGTTGGTGGAGTACGCAGGCATCCTGAGTCCACCTCGGGTTGTGTCTCACACCGTGACACACTCACTAACTGTGGTTTGGTGAGTGGTGCTATGTGAAGGGAGGGAGGAAAGTCACGTCTGGTTTTAAACCGATGCATGTTTTTTTTGGTGGCCAATGATGAGGCAGAACACTGGGCCTTGGGTGGGAAACACCCCCTGATACTCGTTCCTCTTTGGAAATCAGCCAGCCATAGCAGTAAACACACACCTAATGACACCTGGCCAGTGGGCAGGAGATGCTAGAACAATGCTCTGGTGAGCGGTGAAGCTCTTTTCTCACGATCACTTTCTTAACAAAATAGTCCTGGTACTGGGTCCGTTCAGAGCCACTCAGACCCCAGACCTGGCAGTAAAACCAGACTTTGCCCTTTAAGACTGCAAAGATCAGAATTAACGACTTGTTTCTGTGTAACTGTGATGAGCCTACATCATCACTGCACAAATTACAGTACATGCCTTCTCAGAACCTGTGGGTTTAGATCTAATAGCCCGTGTGCTACGATCCAATAAGTCTCAGGGCAGCAGTCCTTCATTTGACCAGCGCGCTGCAAAGCTGAGCAGGCTGCCACCGTCACGCCTCGGCTCGGTACGTTTTCCCAGATCCTTTACTTCCAAATGATGGGAGGGAAAACAAACCAAACAGCTGCGGTTCTGCTAATCTCCAACCTGACTCATGATTCAGTCACTTTACACAGTTTCAGTGGGTTAAGTCTACGTTTTTATTTTTTATCAGTAAGTGGAAGTCTGAACACCATGGGAGGATTTGGTCCAGCTGCCACAGTCCCTCATTCATAGACATACTCCTTCATTTCACTTTATAAACATTTTGAATATAGCATTTATTTGTAATAGTTTGTGTCACAGCCCAACATGGGCCTAATGTCAGACATCACTGATTGTCCTGTCTGACAGAGAGTAAGTCGGCACTTTCATGTTACTAAATTGCTGATGAAAATATCAGTCTTGGCCAATTCAAGCTCGCAAAATCTGAGAAAGTTTAAACACTTAAGCGAGTCACGAAGAAAGTTTTCTTTTATCAAGCAAAAATCAGTTTTAGTCTTGGCTCCTTGTGAACTTTGCATTCCAGGAAGGCCATTAAGCATTTTATCTTTCTCACTCACAACCACACCATAAAACAGATGTTTTGAACATAAACAAGCCATTAGGTCTAAATATACTCTCCTTTGTCTCGGATCCCGTGTGCCACAATGGAACATACATGACACGAACTGACACATGTGATGAGCTGCTCTCAAGCCGCTCTCGTTCTGCTTATGATGCCCTTCGCTGGGCTCATTCGTCACAGTTGCAAGACTCCCTGTAATGGTCGGCTGATCAAAGAGTGCAGCTGGATGATAGATGGCTTGAGTTCGCTCTCGTTTTCTGCGCCAGGACGTTCCCGGAGGTCTTGGTCTGCGCATGCAAAGGTCAGACGGAGGTTCCGGGGTTCTCTGCCTCCTACGTACGTAAAGTCTTTCTATCAAGGGAACCTTTAGTGCGACAGACAGAACCCAGGCCTTTTGTACAGCCATTACATTACGTTGTGGAGTAACTAACATCACATGCAGCTGCGTGAGCGCTATCTCTAATAATCTGGCTTCGCTCATGAGCGCTGGAAAAGTGTGAGCTTATCTCAAAGTGGAGCAGTGGAGGAATTTTCAAGACTTCAGCGAAGCCACAGTCTTTCTGTGTTTCCAGTGTGTTTTTAGGTGCCTGGGTTTCACCTAAATAGCTACGTACTGTAATAAAGCTAATGCGTTCAATAAGCAGTTCGTTATTAGGAGGCTGACCAACCAATCCAGGCTGTCAGTTTCCTCATTTCTTCATAGTCAATTTTCCTTGGAAATGTTTGTATTAAGGCCTCTGCCCTGAACATTAAACTCTCAAACCACTAGAATGACAGCACACAGACAATCCGACCACATCCCCCTGAACGTACCTCCGCCCTTTGTTTCCTGTGGCTGGAGCTGAGCAGAACAGTTGCCCACCCTGATAAGCCTGCTGCGAGGGAAGCCTGCACAGGCCTGTAATCAGCATGTTAGATGGCAGCAATCAAGAACAATCACAAGCTCTCATCATGTTTATGTTGCGGTGGCCATTCGTGCTATTTAAGTCGAGAACAACTATTTCCCTGTGTAGCATCCTGCAGCGCCTCGCATCTCTTCTGCAAGCGCTCGGGTTAAGACGCATTCTAGTGTCAGGTTGGGTGGAAAGATGATATAGCAGACAAGTAAAGACAAGTTAAATACCTTCCTGCTTATCTTTAGAACATGCACATCCAGCCATAGAGACAAAGACCATGTTTAACATGGACCTTGACTGTCATGCAACTGTGGGAAAAATGACCACGCATGCAAAGGTTCGGTCGCTTTGCGGTGTCGTGGGACTTTGTCTATTTACTCAGAGATAAATCTCTGCTTTGCTTTGTAGTTTCCTCAATTACAAAGATAAAACACTCCCAAGACACTGCAAGCCTGAACTGTGCGGTGCAACTCATTTTACAGTCTGCCATTTCTTCCAGTAGAGACACGTGATAGGTCAAGATCAGGACTTGCAAGTTCATATTGTTCTTTCCACTTTTAAATGTCAAGCTGATGGCGCCAGCGTAGTGGATCATGCACATGAAAGCATAGTCCCCACGGTCCCCTCAACAGAAGGATTTATTATTGCCTTGGACATCTCACCTCAGTGTCACGCGCTAATACCACGCTGCCTTTAAAACACTCTGCCACCCTGCAGTGAAGTCCTAATGGATTTATCTCACACAAGCTCATTTAAATGATGCGGCGCCGCCGCCGCACCCTTTCCTCGTTTTGGCTGTATGTGGCAGTTGACCTGCCACGTTATCGGCGAATCATATTAAAAACTTCAAATTTTGGACCACAACCCAACGTTCCCATAGAAATAGGAAAACGCAGCAGGAGGGGGCAAAAGACGCAAAGAGAAAACATCCTGAGCTAAATGACTGGGGAGGGGGCTTGTAACACACAGGATGCACAGGGACCCGTGGAGGCACGTTGGTGAAACAGAAAAGGGAGGAAAAATCGAAAATGACTTGTCACGCGAAGGACGGCACATATCAAACAGCTGGGACGGGCTCTGAGCGTCCTGTTGAATGGACATGCTGGAAGCTGTTTGCGTCCAGAAACAAGCCAGTAGAAAGAACATTAAAGATGCAACTATAGACAGTTTTGCTTATCTATTATGAATATTTCTCAGTATTATATAACATAAATTTGTCACATTGCAACAAGCGCCAGATGTGCATGAGACCAAACCAGCTTATTACAAGTCACATTTATGAATCTACAGATCTTTTTGTCTCTTATAATAATATGATAACTAAACAGTAGTATTTGATCTGCTCACACACTGGCGGTAGGATTTCATCTGCCGCCACAGAAATAATGAGCCGTGACTGACTGACTCCTGCACGAGCCATTTCTGAGTGAAACTTATAGATTTGGTTCCTGCATCTCTTTGACACTGGCTAATGGCAAACAGATTTACCAGATGAGAAAAAGGAATGTTCTCCCAGTCCTCTGTGTAAATGTCAGCCCTGGCAAACATCTCTGTCAGATTAGCGTGGCAGCAGCGATAAGCAGATGCAGGGACCTTTAGGGCTTATTTATTATTAAGGCTAAGAGTGGGAAACATTTGCAGAGAAACTGCGGGAACAACAGAGCTGTGGAGGAAATAATGTGCCGCTCTCATGCAGGATTTGTCAGGGTGTTAGGCCTTTGTGAGAGACAACGAGCTCATACAGAAATAAATCTCAGTTGACATGGATGTTTGTTTGAAGTTTTTAATTCCACACGTGGAGTTACTGCATGTTTCCATATATATTCGTCCAAAAACATGTCTCCAGCTCCGATTCGCTTTGTTTTTATTTCGGACGGGGGAAACAACAGCAGCGGTTTGTCACTGGTCCATGTGAAGCAGGCGTGTTCCTTTCAGCCGCGGATGCTGCGAGAGGCCCACGCGTTGAACTACATATGTGCTCAGTCCACAGATTACAAGCTCCCCAGCACAATATAGGGAAGTTTGCGCTTACTATAGAACCAGCTCCAGTCGTTCTTCCTTTGGGCTGTTATGGGTGCAAGAGATCTGTCAGTGCTTGTGTTTTCAGAATGATGACAGCTTAAGAGGTGAGCTGAAGAGCCTCTTAGTTGGGTTTGTTACTGTATCTCAACACAGTTAATGGAAAGGAAGGAAGCAGCGCGACGACAGCATCGTCCTGGTTCATAGATACTTTATAACAAATGATTAGTTACATGTTCAGCATCTCTTTCAACCATCTTCCATCAAAGGCCTGTATAATACAAATTAGATCCAAAAAGGGAAAAAACTAATTAAAGTGTTTTATAGTTGCATGACCCCAGATCCCAAAATCAAAACATTTGAATAGAATAAATGCTCCTGTTTTCAGTCATTCTTGCTTCTAGTAATTTCCTGTAATGTCCTAATTATCTTCTTATGTACAATAGCTGGATCGTTCATTAATACATATCACAATATAGATGTTTATGTATAAATGATAGCTGACGTAGCTGCTTATTTATTTCTCTTATGGTACATAGTGTAATTAGTATTATGGAGTATTTAAGGCTATAACATCAGCCAGACTTCAAATACTAGTCACTTTCAGATGGAGACGGCTCTTTTTTTCCCCTCAGCATCCTGTTTCAAACCCGAAGGGACTGAGATGTTGTGAGATAACGGCTCAGTCTAAATGAACAGTCTTTAGTCTGGACAGACTGATTTAACTGATCTCTCTGTGTCTTCCTGCCTTTGTTTTTCTGTTACTGCATTTCACTCCCTCTCACTCTCCTTGTTGTTCTTCTTCCTTTCTAACATTGTTTTTATTGAAAGAGATTTCAAGGGAAATGTCTCCTCTAAATGTTGTCATTGTCACTACGCGTAGAGACGGAGCTGTAACAAGCTGCGTATTTAATTTGAACTTGCAGCCTGTGCTTTGCTGTAGAGTCACCGTGTGTCACCGTTGGCTTTGATATAACTCATCGTGAGCTTTAACAAGGCAGAACCTGTTTGTGACGAAAATCCTTCTCATATTGCGCAATTTGCTGTTGAGGAAGACCCTGACGCCAAAGTCATAAACATGTTCTGGCTCTGGGATGAACTGTTGAGGCTCGTTGTTGGACTTGATAAGCCCCGCGGGACGGCACAGCTGAGCTTATCGAGCTTGGCCAAGCCACAGGACCTCTGCTATCGCTGGCCTCGCTGACAGAGGAAAACTCATCCCCTTATCTCCCCTCTGCTGACGGAACAAGACGCCTTCCAAATCCCCTGTCCACTCCCTCCAGGTGGCTCTGTCTCCCTAGTTTACATGACTGTTACTGCTGTGACTGAGCAGAAACAAGGGGGCTTCACACTGTACAACTCCTACATGCCGTGGTATGAGGAGCCAGTTTCTTTTGGCACGCGGACAAGATCACAGAAATGCAGCACACGTGTTTGTTTTCAATGAAAGACTTTTGTTATCACATGGAAAAGGAGCTAATTTCAACACAATGGCAGTGCGCAGGCCGCGTAGCAATAGGAAATCAGTTGTTTAAGGTACATCAGGTTATTATACCAGCAAAATGCAAACAATCTCTGCGCCACGTTGAAAGTGGCAACTCGAGGCCTGCTTCTTAGGAGACGCAGTCCTTGTGTGTCTGAGACTCTAATAAACATGTTCTGCCTCATAACCTAAGAGCAGTTTCACTAATGTTGAGTGTGCATCACAAGAGGGCGCTGTGCAAACCATCACTATGAGTAAGTCTTATTGTTATTATTATGACTCTGCTATGCGTTTTTTAATGTTTATAAGAATAAATTAAGCAGCATTCAGTGTTGACGAGCTTGTACAATGTGACTGGAGTCTGTGAAATGGCAAATTTTGAAATAAATTTATAAAGTAAGTGTTTATGAAGTGTGTATCAGCATGAACAGCCCACCTACGTGACTGTAACAGGTTATAGTTGGAGCCTGGTTTCTAGCTGGTACCGTTTTGAACTAATAGCACAACCAGGGTTAAATCTCACAGGAAGTCGGACAGTTTCAACTTTGCATGCCCTGCATAAAGCTGAACATTATTAATAGTTCTGTTTAATATTAGCCGCAGGCAGCAGGTGGGGCTTCCAGTGTGTCTCTTGGCTCAGCTTTGGGATCCGTCGAGTGCGTTCTCCTTCCTTTGTGCGAGTTTACACCCTGCACACAGCCAACGGTCTCTATCCCGAGTGGTACTGAGCCAAGGAAAATACCTCCCTAATCTGTGCTGATTGCTGAACAGGTCAGAGTGTTAAGTACCACTGTAAATCAGAGGGACTTTATTCTGTAACGGCACAAAGAGTTGACAGCTTCGGCTGTGGTTTTTGTTGAGGATACAGAGAACAAACGCTGTAAAGATAGACATCTTTACTGGGCCTGGACTGAAGCATCTAAATAATCTGTGTGGGACACAAGGAGTTTGTTCTGCTGATCAATCAGGGGCAAGGAAAAATGTATGGATTCATAAAGGATGAATAAATCTGGGGGGGGGGAGCAAAGAGCATCTTTATTACCCCTGGCATAGCTGGAGCACTAAATAGCTTTGTGATGTACCGTGTTGTTTTTATGCAGTAAATCTGACAAAGTAAAGTTGAGATAACGTTTAAATCTGAACTGAACTTCCAAAACACCCCACAAGCTGTTTAACAGATGAGATGACGCCTCCAGTCTTGAGTGGTTCCTACAGCGCGTCATGCTTTGTTCTATTTTGCCGTATTGTGGAGAGAAACCTTCTGTCTTCAGCTGTAGTGCTCTTCTCTGCCTAAGTGTCATTTGAAAGCTAGTGGATCATCATTTCTTAGAATCTGGCAGCTCGTTGTCAGATTCGCTGCTCCCAGCTGTTTAAGATAGAGAAGAGACGAAATCATTTAAAAGCGCCGCTTTCTTCCTTTGTTTATCCATCGGTTTTGCAGCCAATTCAACAAACCATGTGAACGTTCTGCGTTTGCCCTGTTAAGGATGCTTTGAATTGAATTATTAACAGTAAAGAGAGAAAAGTGAACTGAAAATGTTCCACTACTACTGTAGAGGTTGAGACCTGGAGGAAAGGAGCCGTAAGCTGTGAAGTCAGGGAGACCACTTTTATTATTACTGTTGTGAAACCCAAGTGTACTGACAACATGAACTTTAACCACATGTGGCCGTTTTCCATAACAAATCTCAGTTAGTGAAGAGCAATATGCTGTAAATAACGAGACGTGGACACAGGTACAGTAGGACCCTTGACCCCTGAATGCAGCCAAGCTGGATCTTTATTACCACTGGCACGCACGCACACGTCTTTTTGATTTAATGTATCGTGATAAAAGAAACGTAACAGGTTGGAATAACATATAAATCTGAAAGGAGCAAACGTTAGACCTTCCCTCCCACTGATGGTCTACACTTAAATAATAAAAAAACCTTTTGCTTACTGATATTGTTGTTGAATTCCCAGAAGCTAAACACATTTCCCACTACACACTAATCAGCCTCAGCACCTGGTGCTTCTATTGCTGTGGCAAACCAAATGTATGGCTCCCCCCCAAAAAATCCTTCCTTAATTTAAATATTTGTTTTTATATAGCAAATCTGACAAAAGGAGTCAAGACAATGTATTGTTGTTGTTATTATTATTGCTGTTGTTATTCATTTATCTTAGCACCCTCTGCTTCCCTCCTGCGATGAACACTTGTAGGTACACTCTCTACTGAGCATGCGCAGAGCCGTCGCTCGCCTGTATTTGTTCCCAGACATCATCACAGCTTCAGCTGAGCATCTTCATCCACAACGAGGGATTTCTCTCTCTCTCTCTCTCTCTCTTCCTCTCTCTCTCCTTCCGTATTTTTTATTTATTTATCTGCGTCCTTTTTTTTTTTCATTCTCTGCTGCTGCTGCGGCGTCAGAACAACAGCTCGGAGGGAGTCGAAGCCATAAGATGAAGAAACGCTATGTGGACGCGACCAGGCTACGGAAAATGAAAAAACTCAAAATAACCGAGAAGCTGTCTGAAAGGTAGCGAGCCTGCTTTTGTTGTGCGCTTTTGTCGTGAACGTCACTCACCTGTGTTCGCTTCATCCCCATCCTCCCATTTTGGATGCGGGGCTGTAATTCGGCTGAACGGAGGAGGCGAGAGCGCAGAAATGTGCCGACTTACTTCAGCCTGCATTGTTTACAGAACGACAGGAATCAGTGATCAGCAAGTTAACGTCGGCCTGTTTTCTCCCCAGGCTGCTTTTACGGAGTCCTGGGCCAATTATACGCACAATTAAAACGCTGCGTTGCGCTAGGAAAATACTAAGAACAACGATTTCCCCGTTACTCTTGATTTGATCGTTTGAAGGCGTCTAGACAGAGTCCAGACAAGAAAACAATAAGATGCCACTTGTTTTACCTGCAACTGGAACAACACATTTCTATTCTAAATTGTATTGACGACATTTTACCTGAATTCACATGAGCTCACAGTTGCTTTTGTTGTTATTGTTAATTAATTCACACATTTCGCAGTACAATTACATTTTGGAGAGTGAGATGAATGAACGAATGAACAATTTTAAAGCTTCTCTGAAAAATATAAGATGCTTTTTAGGGAGATTTGTTTTTTTCTTTCCACTCCTAAAAATAATATTTAATATATTTCAGTGTAATTTGTTTAATTACCACTGAAAGTCGTAGTAACCGTCTCAAACTTCCACATTAAATATTTAAAACTCTAGTGATATAAACGATATCCGTAACATTGCAGGTAGATTTAAACTCGTATGGGTAATAGGATGCTGTGGTGCTCGCTCTCTCCTCCAGATGAAATATTGCCATGGTTACCAAACAAAGAAGGGGTGATGTGATAGCAGCCTATGGATGAGCAGAACAAAGGAGGAAACCACAGCTCCTGTTTGGCTTGTGGTCACCAAACCAGATGATTGAGGGAACAATTATTATTCTCTTGTGCTTCCACTTTTTCTAAAGATGCAGCTGCTACATATCTGTTTTTGACTGCTGTTTGTGTTTAATACTACAATTTAAGAGGCCTTATTTTATTTGAACTGGCTTTACTTACTGTCATCATTGGACATGATGCACATTTCACACATTTCAACTGAACACATCCTGCTGCTGATATTTGACACGAACACGCGTAATAATGCATTTTCTTCTCTTTTTTGCATCCGTTGCAGTGCGTACACCTTCCTGAAGTTTATTATGATGTGGACGCTGGTGCTGGTGGCGGATTTCGTCCTTGAATTCAGACTGGAGTACCTGTGGCCGTGCTGGCTGTTCTTTGGGAGCGTGTATACCACTTTCCACTACCACGGGCTGGTGAGAGCCTCATGCTGTGTGATTTGAAATTGTGCAGTAGCCCAGATGATGACGGTCACACGGACTGAATGAAGTGCGTTTACTGAAATGATGGTCTGTATTTTTTTCTTTGTTGTTCCAGGTGATTTGTGTCGTTTTTGTTTGTGCCGCCTTCACTCTGGACATCTTTTGTTTAATATTTGTTCCTTTGCACTGGCTGTTCTTTGTGGCAAGCACATATGTATTATTCAACTACATATGGCACACAGGTGAGTATGCAGATTGTTTTTTTCATGTTGTCACTGACCCGTATTTCACGTTTATCGTTTATCTGATGAGATGTTGCTGTAGCCTCTTCTCTTGACCTGATTCTTCCATATTTCGTTTCAGAAAAGGGAATCTGTATATCAACAGTGTTCCTGTGGATTCTCCTCTTGTACACAGAGGCTTCGCTTCGACTCAAAGACCTTAAAACCTCTCACGCCAACCTTTCCCATCTTTTTGCTGCACACTGGTGAGTTGGTTTATTAAAAGTCATCCTCTCTGCCTTCACTAGAATCCAAACGGACTCTCTAAATTAAGAACGCCTGCACGAAAAGCAGTGAGTGGTAAAAAAAGCTTCCATATTAAACTTGCATCAGTCCCTTGTGTGATATTTAATTGACCTACATGTTTGCACCATACACATACAAGAGTGAAATCACGTTAATGCTACTAGTTAACATCCAATCGATTATGATTTTAGCTATAAGTTGAATATGCGTAACCATTGATAATGTCAAATAGCTGCGATGTGTTTCTATCTGCATCGTGTGTCCCACATCTCTTTCTCTCTGCATTTGTTTTCAGCATTGGGTATCCTGTAGTGTATTTGGGGTTTGATGCCACCTGCTATTTCACCAACATGTTTAAGCTGCGCATACAGAAAGCTGTGCAGAGTGAGAATGATTTCCACATGCACCTCCTGCAGCACTCGCTGCCTCCAGGCCTGCACGTTTACCCCAAGACCAGCACAGATGGCAGCAGCAGTGAGTCTGTGCACCTGCCCCATCCGTTGATTCCACCTCGCACTAACATTCACACAGTGAATGAAGACAATACGAAGACTGGTACAACTCTTTTGTTTTTATCTGTCCTTGCAGACTCAAAATGGAAGGTAAAGCCTGATTCCAGCCAGTATCAGTGTCAGAACGGCGCCGTGGTGACCCACGATGACGTACACACGGTGGACTGCCTCCAGATCCGCAGCGAGGAGAGAGCAATAGAGAAGGGAACCCAGGAGGTGAAGCCAGTCGAGTCACACCGTCGTCCATGTCCGTCCAGGCAGGCTGCCAGCGAGGCCAGAGATCCTCTCCACAGCAGCGCAGGAGGACTGGAATCCTGTACAACTCCAGATAGTCTACCTCAAGAGGAGCATGGAAGCAAAGCCGCACGCCTGGCAAAAAACTCGCCAAAGGCACGCAGAGGCAGCACGAACACGTCTTCACCACCCGCGGGTCGCACCGAGAAGAAACAGAGATCCAGCTCAAAAACAGTCAGCCCCAGTCGGGACGTGACGGACAGGAGCACGGCAGCGCCTCAGAGTTATCACGCTGAGCAGATGAGCAAGTAAGTCAGGACTGACTCAGTTCCATGCGGTGCGTCAGGGTGAGATCAGTGCTAGAATAACTCCTCTGCGTGTCTGTATTTTCAGGTTGGAGCAGGAACTGAGGAGACTCAGGGTTGAGCTGCAGACGAGCAGGCAGAGCGAGCAGGAGCTGCGAAGCCACATCTGCAACCTGACCAACAGCGAGAGGAGCCTGAGACCAGAGGTTTCCCTGCTCAGACAGTCCAACATGCTGCTTCAGAGCAAGTGAGTCACCCACCACGCGCTGGGGAAACGCTTCAAAGCTACAGCAGCGCAATAAACTATAAAGAAGCAAAGTGAGAAATGGTGCTAGAATATTTGGGAATATGACAAGTGGGTCACGGGACTCAATAGATAAATATTTGTCTTTGAATTAGCGCAATAAATAAGAAATATCCTGACAAGCACCAACTGAATAGGTTATGAAGCTTCAGCAGCTTTTTTAATACCTAAAGGAAAATCTTTGCTGTTGGTTAATATTACAGCTATTCACTAATCATTCAACCTTGACAGCTGTAGCTAACAAACCATGTGTAAAAGCTGAGGAGACATTCAAAGTGGCTCATTCAGGATTTAATGATTTTGAGGGTTATGACCTCAGCGAAAGCAGGAGCGTGAGGCTCCATTCAACCACGGACGTTTTCTATTACCACAGGTTTGTTTTCGCAACACAAAAAGTGGCTTCAGTCTTTAATTCTACGCGTATTAAAAATTGAAACGCCCGCGCTGAAGACACAAGTAGGTTATGCAGCTCCACCCGTTTGGATGAAACAAGCTCAGCAGTGACTCAGTGGCTTCTGTCTAATAAAAAGATCTGATTCTCATGTTTATTTGACCCCTTTTTAGTTTTTAATTTTCATGCCTCTCCGTCAGGATTCTGTGTCTGACTAAAACCAAGCAGCGGGACAAACAAACCAGCGCGATGCTGGAGAAGAAGACCCGGGCTGAGACGGACGCCAGACTCTCTGCTGAGAAACAGTTGGCTGAACTTCATGCTCAGAAACTGGAGGAGGCTGCCAGCACAGCGCGGAACCTAACGAGGAGGTAGTCAGACCTTAAAGTCCCCTGTTACTCAAATGAATTAGAATTAAATTCTACTGCTAGCAGATTTGTATTCGCTTTCCTTTTTGGGGTTTGTGGAAGGAATTCAACATGAAGCTGGAGCCGTGTTTATTCTCCACATATTCTGTTGTTGTTTACACGAACGTCTTCATTACATGTCTATAAAGTTAATAGCGAAGGCGACGTTTTAACACTGCAAATGAAATGTTTCTTTCTGTGTGAACTGGTCGAATGAAACCCGTCTCTCACCGCTCAACACTGTTGTTCTCTCCGTCTCCTACACCAGGCAGGAACACTCTGAAACCCAAATGTTAAGGAAAAGGGTTAAAGATCTAGAGACAGAGTACAAACAACTACAGCTGGAGTATCAAGTGAAAGAGTGTCGTGTGGTAGACCTAGAGAGTGATGTTGAGGTATCTTCTCCTCTGTTGAATGAACTTCTGTGTTTGTCCTTGAGTCTCAACTGGTTCCACTACTTGGTCATGTATTACTTTTACGTTTTTAGTTGTTCTAGGTTTTTTTGTGGTTGTACTTGTGTTTGTAAAATGTATTGGTGAGTTGAATGGTTTGAACAGGGGTTGTTGCGTATTTTGTTGTTTTGGCCTGATTATTGCACTTTGGCATCACACCCGTATGCAGTTTGTCTGTATGATTGTTGTGTCTGCCGTCGGCTGTGCACATTGTCGTGTTGTGTGGGATCTCAGTGGCATATTGTCCATTACGCATGCCGAAAGCAGAAGCCAGGTCTTTCATAACAACGCTGCACTGATCAAAAGTTTCAGGTCACCTCATTTAAATGTGAAAAAAAATCAGTGTGTCTGTAATAATTAGCCGTTTTCATGTTTTTTGAATGGCCGACCAGCTCATCATCCATGTGTGACGACTGTGGTGCATTGGTTTCCAAAGTTGATAAAACTATAGTTAAAAGCTAAATGTAACTAAATTGTTAAAACACATTAAATACTTGGGAAACCAAAGCACTGCCTTCCTCAGATGCTCGCAGGAGGTAAAACAGCTGCTTTCACGTGACTCCACTCATGGTTGTGTTTTTGGATTCAGGCTTTGGCAAAGTACCGCTGTGTGGAGAAAGACACGGACATGCTGCTGTCCACTCTGTCCGCCATGCAGGAGAAAGCTCAGCATCTGGAGTACAACCTGAGCGCTGAGACCCGCATCAAGCTCGACCTGTTCTCCGCGCTGGGAGACGCCCGCAGACAGCTGGAGATCGCTCAAGGTTCATGCTCTGAAATCTCATTCTGTTGTTGCTGATGTAGCTCCTGCTGGAGGTTTGTGGCACCACATTAGATTAGTCTGGGCTCAGTAGCACCACCTAGAGGAGTCACCAGCAGACGTTTATGAAGGTCTGGAGACTGAACTGAACTTCAATTTGTCCATTTTACAGATAAGCTGATGAAGCAGGAGCGAGAGATCAGGCAAATGAAGCAGAAGATCGCTGAGGTGATGGCCGTCAGCCCTAACGTGTCCTACATGGCCCCTCGGCCCCAGATGCCGCAGTATCTCACCAAGCTGCTCAACTCTGAGCGTTACATGTTGAATCCTCGAGCACTAATGTACCAGTGTCTGAAGAAATGAAGGATGTCGCTCAGACCTTTCCACGACGGAACACACGAGCGAGGAGTGTGGTGGATTTTACCACAGGGCGAGTCACCCACTTCCAACCACGAGTGGAAGCAGAACAAGCCTCCGCAGGTCAAATGCCTTTCGCTGCATGGTGCTAACTTGACAAACTATACGTTCTCCTGTTTCCTTCCACAACAAGGGTTGAGGAGTCTCGCTCCTGAATAATGAGCTGCTGTAAGCACAGTTTTCTATAAAGACACAGGAGCTGCCAGCAAGAGAGAAACACAAACCCTCGGGTCAGTCTCACAAACTAATAATATGACGTGTTCACAATTTGTCCTGTCGTAGATGCTCCCGGTTGATCTGCCTGATCACAGATGATGTCAGACCAGTAAGTATGAATGCGTTGTTTGAGCCATGTCACATGCTAAATTAAGCTCTGACTCTGTTTTATTTATCATTCTAGAATGATTCAATTTAAGTTTTAGAGTTGATTAGAGTGACGTGATCTGCTGACAGGAAAAGCACAGGAGGCCATGAGTCATTTATTACATGCGTTTCAACTACAGAAGGGTGAGAACTGACATCGTTCCAGTTCTCTGAAGACTTATCACTATTTACTGACATCAACATAATCAAAACAAATATGCAACCGGACGTTCTTGTGTTGTAAATAGTGGGTTATTGGATGTTCAGCATTTGAAGGCTTTTTAAATCGGACCCCATCTGACGGGTGTTTGTTGCTCTGTTGTCAACGCCACCTGGTAAAGGTGAGGAAATGCACTTCAAGCTTTGGTTCAGCAGAGAGAAAGGTGGGAAAAGGAAAATCGACTTCAGTCATTGATATGTGTGTGAAAAACGAGGACTGGTTATTGGATTTAATTACTGTGCCTAAATACAATACTTTCAGACTGGAAAGGAGGAAGATTTATTGTTGAAGAGTAACGTGTTTGAAGTGCTATGTACTGTTTTAGTAGGGTTTTATTTGTTTTTTTACTCACTGTGTACAGAATTGAAAAGACACTGATGAAACACTCATGAGCTGGATGTCACCATTTTCGGTAGCTTTTATTTAAAATGTGTTTCTAGGGTGTTTTATATAAAACCCTTTTTTTTAAAGTCTTGCTGTACTTTTTATTATTCTGCTGTAATTTTGTACGGCAATGTGTTTGTCAGCATGAACTGTGTTTTATTCTGCTGTTATATGAGCACACATTGTGTCTTTAAGTATGTACATGAATATATTTGTACAAGGGCTACCGTTTCTTAAAGTTTTGAACAAATAATTAATTCAAACAGTGATGGTCTGAGTAGAGATCACGCTCCTGATACACCAGAACGGCATTTTTGTAACAATAATATAAAAACAATTCAATTTAGTCTCATCTGTGTGTGTGTGTGTACGTTATTCCACTTTAGCTGCAGTTTTAATCTTCCTCCCAAGGACCCACAACGACATGACACCAGACAAGGCCTTCAAGTGCCGCTTGAGTTTTTTTTAATTTCAGGAAGTGAAAAAAGGATTTAAACGTGTAGCAGAAACAGAGCAGTGTCTAGCATACAGTGTACAAGATGGTTACAAGCATGCCAGGCGGTCCCACACTCTCCTGCACTATCTACACACCCTAACAACAGGCAGTCACAGAACTGGAGCACAGACTACAGTTTCACCGATTTCCAAACCAGCTACGTTCCTCCTGTTGACGTGAAGAAGCTGGAGGCTACAGGACATTAAAGTATACAGTAGTGCAAACTAGCTGAGATCTTCAAACAGTTGACAGATACAGGTCTGAGCCAAAACTGAATTGCTAAGTGGCAAGAGCACGTAACAGCACTGGTGTCAAGCAGGATACCTCAGCCGTGAAGGAAAATAACGTCTGAGGGCCACAAGATCTAAGTACGGAAAGGGCCTAACTTGATATTATTCTCTCTAAGAACAACCACCTCCACAAGAAAACGTGGTGCGTGCATTAGTTCTCACTGAGATACAGAAAAGCACCCATCAGATCGTGTGCTTTCAAACTTGCATCTCCTGACTGACAAGTGCCACAATGGCCCACTTTTAAAACAGCAGCTACAGTTGACACCCTTCTCTTAGAAAATAACGTCATGTAAAGACAGAGCAGGTAAAAGCTTACATTCAAATAACCACCGGCTGTAGTGCTGGAAGTGAAGTACAGTGCACACGCAAGAACACATCCACAAATAAATAGCTGGGTTTCTTATACGTTACCGGTCGCCCGTTGGATTGTGCTGCAGCTGCATATTTCATGAGAGCGTTGATAGAATCACAGAATTTAAGTAGAAGCGACGAATGTGATCTTATTATAAATCTTGACGCAGTGGTTGAAAACAAATACAAGGTAGAAAGATGCCTCAGGTCACTGCTCAAGAGAAGGACCAATCAACCAGACTAACCTTACAACACCAGAACACATACACTTCAGTATGCCGGGACAAAGATGGTTTCTTTTTATACAGACAACTATTAAACTATTTTGAGTAAAAATGTTTAAAATACTATTTTAATACTGCCTTAAGGAAAATACTGCTGTTTTATTCTGCCAACCTCTCCTAATTCTACACTATACACCGGAAGAGGCAAGACAAAAATGACAACAGTGGCATTTTCCTTTAAGTTGCAACTAGGATTTTCTCTTTTAAAAGAGAAGCAGATGGCCGTATCAGAAAAAACTAAATAGAAAGCAACATCCACTTAGTGGCAGCTTTTCCCACCAGTAGTAACACAGACAGGTTGCAGGGTCTTCCAAGACCAAAGCTTCCTCCTTTGTCCTTGCAAAGCTTTCCTGCAACTTGAAGGTGGAGTAAAAAGCTAGTCCTGTTGAAGAGCAAGAGGAGGGCTGTAAGAAGACCTGGCGGGTCCTTTGCTATGAGGAAACCGTCACCGGATTGAGAGAACCATTCCGGTTATAGAACCTCGAGAAGGCCTCTTCAAGAACGGATGCAAGCCGTGGCTGATCGCCCTGAAACACACAACACTCTGGTCAAATTACTATCGCTGGCTGCTAAACCTTGAGGTTAGGATTTTGTGGCTACTAGCAGTGCGGTCAGCAGGGTCACCGTGATGAACTATACTTGCCTCACTGATAAATCCCAGCTGAACGAGTTCCACAGCCAGCTCCTGCACGTTCTCATCTGGTCAAAAATACAAGGCAGGCAGATTAACGTCTTGAGAAACTGTTCAGCTATGTAACCATGTGAGCTGTCAAACACTGAAGTGACCGAATGAGGATTACTACAAACTACTGTGTAAATCAAAACATACTCACTTGGTAACAAGTCACAGCTCAAATGCCTGTTCAGTTTATCCTCCAGTTTCAGCAGCAAAGTAAGCTAAAGAGAAAAACACGACTGTTTACACAAATAAAGAAATTTCACACTAAACAATACAAGAACAACAAAACCCACAAAGATTCCTTCATTGTTCTGTGGACCTACATGATGCTTGGTGCCCTCATCAACAGGCTCAATGTTACACTGCATCTGAAGGACCTATGGAGATAAAATCAAGAAACTTTGAGATAAACTCAGAAAACCTTTACTCCAACTTTAGCTACGTTTCCACACAAAGGTAACTTTTGTTCAGTCACTTTTTACCTTCCTGGTCTCAAGCTCTGCAGGTTCAGGCGTTGGGGTTTTGACTGATGGTGGCACTATGGGTGATTTCACTGCCTCCTGCTGAGGCTGTTGTGGACAGGGTATCCCGAAAGCCGTCAGAGGATAGATCCCATTTCTGACGCATAAGAGAGAAGAGGCTTTAACAATTTAGCTGAAGACATATTAAAGCAGTTCTTGTTTTACAAAAAATATGTTTCTTACCTCACGTCTTCGAGGAACTTGTCCAGCTCAAGAGCAGGAAACTGAGAGAGCCTGAAGCAGAGCATAAACCTGTTAACTCTAAAACACTGCTGGGTGTAACGATGAAGTCTACAGTTTGTTCATTTTCTCTAGCTACTAGTGCTTTATATGACATCATACTTCATCTGAACTCCATCCTTCGCTTCAACAATCACCAAGTTGGGGTCCATGTTCTTTGTCATCTCCTCTAAAGCATTTTCTGGAATCATATCTAGAGGTAAAAAGACGCAATCAGAAACGAGCACTCAGCCGTGATATTAAGTCACTTCCCAGATATTCGCCACTGCTATGGAGTCTGTGATTGCATAGATATCCCACGTCAGTGTGTGACACTCACGCTGGTGGCTGACGATGCAGTGTGCAGCCAGCAGCTTCAGTAAGGGCACCTCAAACAAGGCCTGGTGAAACAACAGCTCCCTGGCTGTGGGTCGCTTGCTGGGATCTAACTCCAGACACTTCTGGATAAATTCCTGCAATTTTTTTAAACAATATATTTTTAATTGTTCATAATTAATCATAAATGTTGTATGGTTTGGTTCTTTCATTGGCTCACCCGTTGCAAAGGGTCCTCTAAGGACTGAATGGCACTGTTTATGGCTTCTTGAGACACATAAGATGAATCTCCATTACTCTGGATTTCCAACACAGCCATCTGAAGAAGTAATGTGACAATAAAGGGTGTGAATTAATGGCGATTCATAAATACACTCCCATTTCACATAATAAGACATTAGTCATCACTACAGACCCATTAGTTATACAAAGAAGCATTTCCACATGATTTTCATTGAATGACAACACTGAGCACAATGACGTTGCAATGTCTTGTGTTTCAGTGATACATACGCATACGTGAGCATAGTCATGTATTGTGGGACGTTCTGTGCTTGTACTACTGTTCTGGAATAAATGGTTACGGTTGTCTGTACATCTCACCTCTAAGGCGCACATCCCAAAGGAATAGATATCCACGGCTGTGGTGACGTTTGCAACAGCTGAAAACAGAGGATAACTGATCAAGATCATAGAAACGCCACCCTCACCATGAGAAGTGATATTGTGGCAGAATCCTACCTCCATATTCTGGAGCAAAAAAGTGGAGGCTCTTCTGTTCTTCTCTGCATGTTTTCACATGGTTGTTAATGGTGTCTGGTGCAACTATAGCAGTAGAAACAAGCATAGATGGAAATGGCTGATGAATTCAGCCCTAAATAGGTAAACACGCAAGACAAAAAACACAAATGGCCTGGAGACAAACCTAGCTAAATTCATGTCAATTATATATACATTTCTTTTAAATGATGCCTAATTTAGGGGTTTTCAAACAGACGCTGCTCCCTCTTCCCACATATCGCTTCACCGACCTGAGCCGATCTTGATGAGGCCGTTATGCTGAATGAAGATGGTGTCACAGGTCAGGTTGCCGTGAATGATGGGAGGTTCACAGGAGTGCAGGAAGCTAGGAACAGGAGGAGGAAGTTGCAAAGGTTAAACAACTGATACCTAAGCAGGAACGAGCGACTTATTGACAGCAGCAGCTGGAGGTTTTAAATATTTGGCACTTTCACGTCACTTATGATACAATTCACAAAAAGACCAAACAGATAATTACATAAACCAACCTGAGAGCTGACAGTATTTGTGTGCACCAACGCTTCCAGGCCTGTTATTGGTGTAAAAAGGGAAGCATTTAATCAACCAT
The DNA here is from genome assembly GCA_030770545.1 of Macropodus opercularis. NCBI lineage: Eukaryota > Metazoa > Chordata > Actinopteri > Anabantiformes > Osphronemidae > Macropodus > Macropodus opercularis. The sequence continues at coordinate 4,192,678 of CM061112.1, forward strand.
GTCTGACAACATGGTTAGCTACAGTTTTGAAATCTGTCTGAGAGAATTCACACCTTTTCATTCATTGTCTTGTGGTTTTTCTTTGTTTTTTTCAGAAACTGTTTGAGGCTTCCTGATGACATGTATTCAGTAATGAAAATGACCTGCAGAGGGAAACCAAAAAGCATTAACATCACCTTTGATTAACGTGATTCTTTATTTTAATATTTGACTTCTTACCCTTGCTCTGTTCTCTTTGACATCTGCCCAATACTTGTGAAACTTCACAATGTTCAAGTGCTCCAGCTGGATCAAATTGTCAAACACTGCCTTCACTTTTTCCTGCAGGAAAAAAAGTCATTAACAATACTAATCGGTCATCACATTAAGGCACCATACTTTATAGCAGGAAACTATTGTCTCAGATTTGTCAGATAATTCACGTAATACATAACATAATTTGTGCATATACACAGGCACAATTTGTTCTGTGCTGTTGGCAGCCAAAGGCCTGGCCACTTCCTAAGGAGCTTAAATTCAAATGGGAAACTAAAAGGCTTCCACATTCTTAGCAAGATCACAGCAAAGAAATCAGCCTAACAAACAAGAATGCTATGCTCAACACCTTGGCGAAGCAGTTGGTATAAACTGTTCAGAAGACACTGCAATGTACAGATGTTTCAAACATATCCTTCTGTGTTGTCACAGCTCTGCACCCACCTCCTGCAGTTTGAAGTTTTTCCTTTCTGAGAACATGACCTCATTCCACACCACCTCAACTCCTTCCTCAGTATCCATGGCCAAGTAAGCATTATCAATCCCAGGGACGTTTCGCTGATTCACCTTCAGGAAGATAACAAAATGCTGACTGATGCAGGTATAATACAGAAGAACAGGACCTTCTCCAGACAACGAGGAAAGCTTAGAGAATGTCTCTCAGCTCTCTTATCACTCCGATGCATTTGTTTATTAATGTTAGTTTCAGTCCAATAAATCTATTAAAATAGAACAAGTGAATCCGACATCTACCTCTTCTCTGCGTTTCTGCCACCGTCCACATGGGCTTTCCTCCAAAATCTCTGACTCATCCTCGCTCTCCTCCTCCTCGTCCTCCGTGGCTGCAGTAGGTTGAGACTGGGCCACCACGGACACAGGGGGAGACACAGATGACACCGCTTGACCTGTGGGTGCTGCAGCCATCGCCTCTGGTCTCACCTCCTGGACCGTGTCCTGGCCCTGTTTGTTCTCTCCCTCGGACATCCTCTGGTCGTCAGGCCCAGCAGCCTGCTACATGGGTCAGATGTGCCAAACACAAAATCAGCATCACGAAAAATAACTGGTTAACTGTTTGTTAGCCAAACGTGACAATTACCTATTTCACATTTTAAGCCTACTGACAACATATACGGGGGCTGATTCACCCTGTAGCTGGCCAACATAGTTATAAGTGGTGACCGGCAAAGACTTGCCTAATAAGTTAACGCTAGCTGATTCAACAAACAACAGTAAAGGCCATAACAAACGGCATCAGAAATATGAGACTAAACAAGCGCGTATGAGCGGACATACATGTTAAATATGGAAGATGTAACGATGCCAGCTCCAGCTTAACAGAATCCCACAGTTGAAGACCAGTCCCAGCTGTTTTCTTGAAATCTTCCTGCTTTCTGAGCGGAGTAGCAGCTAGCTCCTCGGCTACGACACTAACAGCAGCGGAAACTACCGGCGACCATTCAGCTAACAACTTTCGCATCCGTGGTTTTATTCAGTAGATGTGTCGCTGGATTATTTAAAAAAAAATCTTTTTAGTGATCAACCGGCAAACTAGCCAGATGCTTGCTAGCGACAGTCGCAGCAGCCCCGCCGCCCCTCGCTGCCTGTCAAGACTTCAGCTCTGCTAATGTGTGCTCTCAAAATTAGCCTCGGCTAATGTGAGTACAATGCAACAACCCGCAACACTTCTAAACGCGTTTACTGGTTAATAGCATCACAGCAGTTCACAGAACCTCGGCAGAACAGCTGGTGACAGGTTAATGCTGCGAGTAGCCTAAGCTACACAACGGCTAACTGACTTTTCACTAAGGTTAACATTTAGCCTGTTATGATGGCGACAGCTGCCAGATGCAACACTGCGCTACAAGCCCGTGACGTCAGAGCTGCGAGGATGCCAGTGTTTATCCCATCCACGCTCGACGCTGTTTAAATAAAGAAAGTGAGTCTTTGGGTATAATTAAGCTCCAAGACGTTAAACTCTGCAGTACAACTCCAAATGTTATGAAGCATGTATAGTAATATAGTTATAACAACAAGGTTTCATTCAATCCACGTAGACCTAAATAGAAACGTAGGTTTTTGTAAAACCTGGCAACCAGACAAAAAGCAGTCTCAGCTTCCTATTGGATGTGGGAGTAGACTGACAGCGAATTAGGCCAATTGCGTAATAAGTACACCAGAGCGAACAGGAGCTGAATGTCAAGTCTTTGTGTTACCACTAGATGTCAGATTTCATAAATGTTAAATGTTATGATGCTTACTGATGCAGATGCAGGCCATGAATTTATGTGTCCTCCAGAACAGCTCTGGGCTTACAAGGCCCTAAACCAGACACATAACAAGCAATCAAACAGTATTTTATTTCAACTAGCAGCTATAAATGACCCAGATGATTTTAGTCCTATTGAAACAACGTTATCTATAATTGTTTTTATATCTGCTCCACTGATACCATGGTTCAGTCTTTTATTATCCGTTTACTTACTCACCTGGTTCACACCAAGTCTCTTGTACAAGAGCAGTGATGCATATGTAGTCAAGAGAAGTAAAGGGAAATGTCACTGGTCAATAGTTGTTGACCCGCATAGCTGATATTCCTTCATAATATATCACGGCAAGAAGCTTGGAACAGGGTCAAGACCTCGCTTTCAGAAGCTGCTGCCCCTCCTTTAATGAGACCTATATTTAGATCCAGCCAGTTTCAGGAACTCAGCCCTCGGTGCTGGTGTGAGAGTTTGGTTACTGACTGTCCATGAGCTGTGACTTTTTTGCCAGCAAATATAAGGAACTAAAAGTGGTCATAGCAATTAGTGAGGACACAGGAAGTTTCTCTGGGCTGTTGTGCAAGCTGATGCTCTGATTTAGCAAAAAAGGAAAGGACCCCGGAGTTTCTGTCTTGATAAGCTGGAAGTTTAAAACAGACATTGGCAAGATGGGGGACAAGAAACACAAAGAGAAAGTTCCTCTTGTTGAGGACACACAGGTGAAGGCGCTTCATGAAACTCAAGCGTCCTTTGAACCGGATGAAAAAGGCGACTACCCACCTGCTGGAAACTCAATCTACTCAGCCATTCTGAGCAGAAATGAGGCTGTCAAGGATGCCAAGCGCCTCAAGACCTTTTTGGAACTGCGAGACAAATATGTGAAGAAGAAGGTTCTGTTCGAGGACCCTCTGTTCCCGGCAAAGGACTCCTCGCTATTCTACAGTGAGAAACCTCCTATGAAGTTTGAGTGGAAACGGCCCTCGGTGAGTGTAGTCACACTTACACACTGAAAGTGGCACTAGCATGGTTGCAAACGCACTTCTCTAAAGTCCCCATGTAACTCATCACTCCCTCCTTAAGACGCGGGTGGCGACTGATGTGCTTGCGTGGCCGTTAGGGCATAACTCTGGGTTATCACCTTCTATAATCACAAGGCTGGGAATCCTAGTGACATGCACTTTGGATTTTAGACAAACATTTACATGGCGGAAACACTGCGGACATGACAAATGACACACGCAGTTTCTCAACACTAACCACTTTGTCTTGACATTTGGGGAGTACATTATTTTTTTCTTTCTTACTAAGGTAAACACCCAGCAGCCAGTTTGCACATGACCATAAACAGGGAGCAAAATTGAACGTGTTAATTACTGAGCTTTAGAGGTGATGGTTGGTGGGTTTTCAGCAGGATAGATGCAGGTCAACCAGGCAGACGATGGGATCAACAATTTGATATCAGCTACAAGTAAAAGCAAATGACAACATTGCAGTTGTTTTACTTGTCTAGAAAGCGAGACCACTACACTGTAGCGTGATTGCTCTTTAATGGCAGATGACAAATGCAGCTTTAACATTTGTCTCAGATTAGTGACATGTGAATCTTCCCAGGCTCAGCAGCTGAGCGTTCTGGAAATTCAGCGTACGAGGCTGCATTTCTCCAGCTGCAGTCAGCTGAAGTGAATTGAATTACAGCCTAATGGAGCCTTATTTTTGTAATATTATCTCACCATGAATCCGTGTGGCGTTCGGGTGTTTCGTGTGTTGATTTCAGTTCGGTTTCAGCATGTGATGTGACCTTGATCGTGGTGATGAAGTGAGGGGACTTGTGCACATTTAGCAAAGCATTATCACTGGTTCAGTGGACTAAGAGGTCATGATCAGGAGAACTGCTGCTCGCTCATAAGGTCTCACCAAGTGCAAAAATAGGACTCATACACGTCTCCAAATGCTGTTATCTTATGTGACAGGAACTGTGTGACAACCCCCAGTTCATCATAGATGGAGCCAACAGGACAGACATCTGCCAAGGAGAACTGGGTAATGTGTAAACCTCATCTGCTTGTGATTCTGTGGCTCTGAAAAGCACCAGGCTGCCTGAGACAATGACTCACTGACAGTGGATTAGCAATATTTTTGGGGTTTTATGCATAAAAAAGATGAACATATTCTTATCTGTAGTCTTTCTATCTCTTATACATGTAATGCATTGCAGCCTGTTATTATCCTAGAAACACAGAGGGGGGTGATCAGCCTCACCTTACTGACACCTGCAGTGTCAGTGGCTTTAATCTGTGACAACTGTGTTACTTTAAGCAGCAGAATGTGTGGATCAGATGGTGTCAGAGTTCATGAATCTGCCCTGTGACAGGTGACTGCTGGCTGCTGGCTGCCATCGCCTGCCTGACACGAAACGAGAAGCTGCTGTACAGAGTGATTCCCCCAGACCAGAGCTTTACTGAGAACTATGCCGGCATCTTCCACTTCCAGGTTGTAAACTGACATCTGACACGCTGGGCAACAAACAACTTTACTTGCACTGAAAAAGAAGCTATTTATTAGTTTATTCAATTTATTTCAATCTGTTTATTGTAAAACTGTCCCATCCACTGGCTTCTTTGCTGTCGTTACCCTGCTCTGTCTCCTGCTTTCAGTTTTGGCGTTATGGAGAGTGGGTCGATGTGGTTGTGGACGACCGCATCCCCACCTGCAACAACAAGCTGGTGTTCACCAAATCTTTCAGGAAGAACGAGTTCTGGAGCGCTCTCCTGGAAAAAGCTTACGCGAAGTGAGCAGAGTCTATGAACGTCTTCTGCAGAGTGGAGGCGCGCAGCTCTGACATTTCTTTACGTCCCAAGTGTTGCTGTTCGATCAGACTGGTTCAGATTTCGGCCTATCCGCTGTAAAAAGTTTTCATCCTGTCTGAGCTGATCTGGCTTGTCTGTCTTGTTTCTAATTAGGATCTGGCGTCAAGTCCAGAATCTGTCACAGCTTATGTAGATGTGAAGCCAGTGACCCCTGACCTCTTGAGGATTTCATTTCCTGAGAAACAGATATTGACACTCAGTTATTGATCAAACATCTTTGATTATGATGCCTGTTTTTTCTAGATTGCACGGGTCTTATGAGGCACTGAAAGGAGGGAACACTTTAGAAGCCATGGAGGATTTCACAGGTGGAGTGACGGAGTTCTTTGAGTTGTCTGATTCACCTAAAGACCTCTACACCATCATGAGGAAGGCACTAGACAGAGGCTCGCTGATGGGCTGCTCCATAGATGTGAGTGGTGGTAGAAACAGTGTAGAATACTCCAAAAGTTACAAAGTCGCTCAACACAATCAATTTTCTAACTTACTCTTCCTCTGAATTTGATCTGTTTTGCTTTCACAGATTTCTTCAGCCAGCGAAATAGAGAGTCGCACTGAACAGGGGCTGGTCAGAGGACATGCCTACTCCATCATAGCCCTGGAGGAGGTACAGATGCGTCCACTTCACACTGAGCGTACATCTTAACATCTTTTTCAGCAAAAACTAACAAAGTGCTTTGTCCAGTGTGACGAGGCCGGGAAGGACACGAGAATTCGCCTGATACGCTTGCGTAATCCTTGGGGTGTGGTGCTGTGGAAGGGAGCCTGGAGCCCAAAGTAAGAGCACATAAGAACAAAGAAGTACTTATACATTACTGTGGTGGACTGATAACATGATTGTCCTGCCACAGTGCAAATGAAGTGGTTCTGTCTTATCCTAGCTCCAAGGACTGGTCCAGCATTTCCATCGCAGACAGGGAGAACCTTAAAAAACAGACCGTGGAGGCGAGTGAGTTCTGGTGAGAGAACCCACAAAACCCAACTTTCAACCACATCACAGCTTGAGCTTAACTAGCTTTTGTGTCCCTTTGTGCACAGGATGTCCTTTGATGACTTCAAGAGGAACTTCACTAAGCTGGAACTGTGCAACCTCACTCCCGATGCCTTGCAGGGCGAAGAAAGACACTCGTGGATGGTGTCGGTCAACGAGGGGCGGTGGGTGAGAGGCAGCTCTGCTGGTGGCTGCAGGAACTTCCCAGGTAGGTTAGGTGTCAGGTAGTTGACTCTTCATTAGCGCTTCTGTGCCTTCGCTCAGGCTTCCATCTCAGATGCAGATACTTTGGGGTTTTGTAGACACGTATTGGACGAATCCTCAGTATCGTCTGGAGCTGTATGAGGAGGATGATGACCCAGAGGACGGGGAGGTGGTCTGCACTGTCGTCGTCGCTCTGATGCAGAAAGGTCGAAGGATGCAGCGTCACAAAGGGGCCAAATTTCTAACCATAGGATTTTCAATCTATCAGGTACTGATCTCATGACCCTCAGCTCCTCAGGGTTTCAACGTTAATAACCTTGTGTTCACACGCACTCACCAAAGCTGAACATCTTGATCTCACTCTGTATCTCTGTAGGTGCCCAAGGAGGTATGGCCAGGATGTCACGCTGAAGGCTCAGTTCTGTTTATGAACTCACAAAACTACATGATTATCTTCAGCATCAGTTCACCTGTTGATCTGCCCTCCTCAGATGTGTGGACAGAATCAACATCTGCAGAAAGACTTCTTCCTGTACACTGCCTCCAAAGCCAAGTGCAAGGCTTACATGAACCTGCGGGAAGTTACCGAGCGCTTCCGTCTGCCACCGGGGGAGTACGTTGTCATCCCCACAACCTTCGAACCCCATCAAGAAGGGGAGTTCATCCTCAGGGTCTTCTCTGAGAAGCAGAGCACATCTGAGTAAGGGTCGCACTAAAACTGCGAAGCACTGCCACATGGTCCTAAATGAGGACTAGCAACACTATCTGTTACGAATCCTAATGTGTCTGTTGATCCACACAGGGAAGCAGAGAACACAATCGGGTCGACCCAGATGCAGGTATGACACGACTGGACACTCCAGGATTTGGGTGACAAACTTAGTGGTGAAATGATTAAAAAACAATACAACAGCAGTTCAAAGTTCAAATCCGGTTTGTAGGAGATAAGACCCAAATACGCCCAGCAGGCCCAGTAGCAGCGCAGCATCGGACTCACACTGCAGCATCACTTGACATGCTGCAAATCCATCAGGTTTAATCTAAACATCTCTGTACACTACATAACCTTGTTTCATCTCGTTCCATCTTTCTGTCCTTCTTTGACTTATTGGCCATCAGCAAGACAAGACAAAGAAAGACAAGGTAACGTGAGCATGACGTGGTGGTAGATTCCTTTTTCTTCTCTGGATTCCCACTGCTGCTGTGCATCGTACTAAATGTGACTGAATGTACAGATTTTAAACAGAGGAATAACTTTTCATCATCTCTTCTGTCTTTTCTAACCCTCCTCTCCTCGTGCCAACCATCGCCATCACCAACACACCAGCCTATTGTGTTCGTGTCAGACAGAGCACGTGCCAACAAAGAAATCGAGCATGACGGCATTCAGGGCGAAAAGAGGAAGAAACCAAAGGTAAATTCTTTGCAGCGGGATGTGAGGAGATCGTATGTTACTGAGCTACCTCCCAACGCTGCTGAATGACCTGCTGATACCTACTAGTAATGATGCCTTGTCTTTTTATCTGTCCCTCAGCTCAAACTGCTTCAACCTGAGGAGGAGACCCAGGAGGAAAAGCAGTTCAGAGCCATTTACAAACAAATAGCTGGTGAGGTGAGTACAGCACAGAGGAGACACGACGCCTTTCAGCTCATCTCATGTGAAACACGTCTTCCTCCCTCATGCAGGACATGCAGGTCTGTGCAAATGAACTCAAGGCAATCATGAAGAACGTACTGGACAGACGTGAGTCTATGAAACCATCACGACTGACATCGCAGACTGTGTCACTGGGGTGATCACGTCACGTTTGATCTTTTCTTCACAGACAGTGAAATTAAGACGAAAGAAGGTTTCAGTCTTGAGACGTGTCGGAGTATGATCGCCTTGATGGACGTATCCCTTCAATTACGCTACATCAGAGTTTTGTGTTTGATTAGGCATTAAAAACGTAAAATGATTTTCTCTGCTTGTTTGGTTTATTATGTTTCCTTTCCTTGACTGAATTGCGTACAGACTGACGGGACCGGGAAGTTAAACCTGCAGGAATTCAAACACCTGTGGAAGAAGATCAAGGAGTGGCAGGTGAATATTATTTATATCGACCGTCATTTCAGCTCACATTTTCATATGTTGATATTATCATATTAACATATCAATGACTACTTTTCTCACGTGTTTGTAGCTGATCTTCAAACGCTACGATAAAGATAAGTCTTCCTCCATTAGTAGCTTTGAGATGCGGAATGCTGTCAATGATGCAGGTGCGGAGCAGGACACAAAGTGATAAGTCAGGATGTAATTACATTGAACTCCTGTACGAGCTGTAACTCCAATCTTCTCCACGCTGAAGGGTTTCAGCTCAACAAGCAGCTGTATGACATTATAGCCATGCGCTACGCCGACGAACGCCTCAACATCGACTTTGACAGTTACATCTGCTGTTTCGTGAGGCTGGAGGGAATGTTCAGTGAGTCCACACTTGAGCTCGTGGGAAATTAATCCGAACTAGCAACGCTTATAGTCATATGTACTGTCACACTCAACTGATTTTATTTTATAGCTGCAACCAGATTCTTGGGGCTTTTTATTACCCTCTGCAGGGTCAAATGTATATTCACACCATTTGTTTAAAGATTAAAATAAGAACTGTTGATGTGTTGAATAACTTGCAGGAGCTTTCAATGCCTTTGACAAAGATGGTGATGGTCTGATCAAGCTCAACGTCCTGGAGGTACACGTCACTCTCTCTTCTACTGCATTTTAAATTGTCACCGAAATAACAGGCATCAAGCTTCACGTTACATTTCCCTTAGATTTCAAACATATATAAACGCTCATGTTTGGTTTCCCTTCTGTCCTTTTTCCAGTGGCTTCAGCTGACCATGTACTCTTGAAGAGCCTGTGTGAACCTGGAGTATGTCTTTAATCTCATAGCTTACTTCTGAGCAACTGACGTGTTTAAAAGTGTGCAGAAGAGAACATTTGAAGTCAAATTACACTGATAAGAGGTTGTCCAGTAACGTGATAACATTATAAAGAGAGTATTGTGACGATATTGTTTATAGAAATAATGTTTAAACAATTAAATATATTACACGTAAAGAACTGTGTGTCCCTTTCCTGTAAATATACAGTGGGTATTTATTTCAAATGAAATACATACTGTACAGTCTTACATATGGTACATATTGGTCTGGAAGTCATGCTGCGTGAAGTGTGATTACAATTAGTTTTTATTATTACAGTGGCTTTGCGTGTGAAAGAAATACCTAAAACTTGTCATCTTTACTTTTGTCATCTACAGTATGAACTGCTTCACAAACTCTGGCACTGCTGAACTTCTCAACTTTACATGTGGTTAGTTAACCACACACAGAGCAGTGTGGTTGGTTGTAGGAGTCCCAAACAACAAAATAGGGATCGATACCAAGTCTCATTTACCTCATTGTCACATTTTTGAAAAAACTGAATTCAGAGCGAACGAATGTGACGAAGAGCCTAAATGCTGAAAACACAGTAAAGGATTTGCTTAGAAATAAAAAGAAGCTGTGTTAACTAAAACTGGTCCAGTCACAGTGTGTCAGTTACACTGTAGGTTAGAATGTCTGGAAATTTGGCAGCACTGACAATGAAACATGAGAACACAAAACAAGCAGCTGGGTTATGTGGTTGAAACTTCAGCTTCAATTGCTTCACCGTCATCAAAGCTGCACCTGACTGTCGCTCTCCATGTGGCTCTGCATGTGGTCGGGCAGCTCCTGCAGGGAAAATACTAGCATGAAATGCTGTTGTCTGTGAAAGTTTCATGGTAAGGTAACACCATCCGCAGGAGCACTTGATAGTGCACCACGTCAGCTCATTACCTGGCGAACCGACTGCTGTGTGGCAAAAAACCTGTTGCAGCCTTTCCAGCGACATCTGACCGTCTGCAGATTCGGGTTACTGTGATCTCTCACAAGGTGCTGCACAAGATGCTCCACTATGCCAAAGATCAGCGTGCAGTTCTGCCACTAAACGAGAGTCAAAGGTTCTTCAATTATAAATAAAACATTTACTAAAATTTTTGCTTTAGGTCAGAGGATCAGACTGTGGTTTAGAGGAAGCGGCGAGTCCCTACCCAGCAGCGGTAGTTCTTCATTAAGTTGAGCCTAACGGCACAAACGCTGCCGTCATAGCAGCCTGTGTAGATCTGAGTGCAAACACAAGGAGAACAAGTCACATTTAAAAGGAGGAATAAAAGTAGAAGTGCCTTCAGCAACAAGGACGTGTTTATATCTAAACAAATCAGTTTAGTCCACATACCACACTCTTATGGATGGCCATGCACATCACCATGTCACTATGACCCCCATAAACCTGAAGCCGATCATGAGACTACAAGAAACAGGTGACAAACACAGGTCAAATCCTAAAACCTGAAGCATAGAAACAAAACCGACACTAAAAATCGAATCTTCTGAGGAGTAAGAATAAGGAGCTGGTTTAGTTATACTATGAATTAAATTTTTTAATACCTGTAGCTCATAAACTCGGACCAGTTTATCAAGACAGGCCGTCACCATCACTTTCCCCAAGATGACAATGGATGTGACGGCGTGACCATGACCTTTGTAGATACGCACCAACTCGCCCGTCTACGAATGACATCACACATGAAACATGGAGAAAGTTCACATGAACAGCATCTCTATTGTACAACACTCACGTGGATGTTGTGGGCTCGAACCGATGTGTCACTGGAGCCACTGAAAACCAGGTCGTTTACCACCTGAAGACGACAAAGGAGGCATAAATTGGTTATTCTCACAAATTATTTTTTTCATGCTTCCAAATAAAAAAAAAAATAATGCTTCCTCCACTCACCTTCATACAAAGCACAGTTTTGGTGTGGCCCTCGAGCGAGCGCAGCAGGAGGCCGCTCTTGGCGTCTCGTACGCTAATGGTGGTGTCGTACGAGCCGACGAGCAGCACCCGGCGTGCTCCTTCCTGTGCTGCAGCCAGGCAGCTCACCCCTCGTGGGCCATGGCACTCAAACACATCCAACTGCTTCCTAGTCTGACAAGAGGCATCAGAAAGAGGTTGGGAAAAACAGGTTGCTTCACATTCTGAATCTAAGATATGCAGAGTAACATTTCTTACTCACCTTTAAGTCGAAGCTCACGACTGATCCGTTAGCAAGTCCAACGTACAAAACACTCCAGGCTATGTGCAAACACAACACTCTGTCTGTCAGAGAGAGCTGCTCCAAACACTTCTTGGACTTGATGGGGAAAATAGATCATATGATAAAATCATTAATATTAAACATACTTTTGAGGGTCCAAGACAATTAAATGTAGCAATCAAATCACAAGATGATGATTAACATGATGCCCTACCTTTACACTGTAGCAGCGGATGGTCTGGTCACTGGATCCAGTGTAAAGACATGTGGGCACGTTTGGAAGGGACGACACCAGCAGACAGTTGACTTTGTTTGTGTGACCCTCAAACACTGTTTGACATTCTTTGGTCTGGAAATACAAGTAGAGATGTTTTGCATTTTATTTTTATGTAATTTAGCTGGTGTTACATGTAAACGTATATAAGCAACTCACAGTCAGACTGTATGCCCGCGCTGTGTTGTCCCCTGAACACGTGTACATCAGGCCATCATGTATTTGCAGACCGTGAACTGGGCCAGTGTGATTCCCAAATGCACCCAGTGATACCTTTTCTTCCTCGACAGACTCTGAAATAACAGGGATTCCTGTAATATAAACATGATTCTATCACTCGTCGGTATCTTCAACACAGGAAACATTCCCAGCTCACCTGTAATACTGGAGTCCTTCACTGCCATAACCGACTGCTGAACTTTTCTAACAGGTCAAAAGAAAAAGGTTGATGATGCTTCTCATTTACTTATGAAACTCTGCATATTTGTAACATTGATGGTCTTAACAATCAGTCTTACCTTTCAGGCTCAATTTGCTGAGCTGTCTGTGTGCTCGCAGAACTGAACTCCGCAAGGACTGATGTCTGAGCTGGTTCCTTGTTGGCAAGGACGTTCGAAACTCTCTCACGTGAAGTCTCGTCGTCCAATTCATCAATATCTATGACCACTAGGTTGGATGGCTCCATCATTTTGACAGAATCATCGCTTTCGTTTCCATCCTTGCTGTCTGGTCCTGCAACTGGCGCCTTTTTGGGGGCATCTCTAAGTTTAACTTCTTCTTTGTCACCATTTCCTCCGGTTGCTTCCTCAGAATCACATTCAATAGAAGGAAGTGCATCCGTCGAGGCAGCAGCTGAATGCGATGGCCTGAGCAGCAGGGGAGTGAGCAGATCGGAGGGAAACAAGGACATAGGCTGGTTAAACTGTGCTGGGGGTGCATCTGTGTTAGACAACACCCCATTGGCAAAGTGTGGGTGAGGCTGGGTGATAGACAGTGATGTTAAAGTTGGGGGAGGCGGTGGCTGTTTGGCAGCAGTGGACGGAAGAGGACAGAGTGCTGGTTGAAAAGAAGCCTGTGCTGAGTAGGTGCTGGCTTTCGCTCCTACATTATATGTTCCAGAGTATCCTTCTGAAATACATTTAAAAGGGGAACAGTTAAAAAGTATGTTGCATATAGCAGTTTAAAAAAAAGAAACAGAAAACTAGTTCACCTTGTATCCCCTGTAGGATCTCAATGCGTTTGACTCTGAGGCTGTTGACCTCAGAAATGAACTGAAACAGCAGAGAGAACAGATCAAAACAAAATAAAATGTAAACAGCAAAGGAAATGATGATCATACATCAGTGCTGATACCTGTTGTCTCAACAAAAGAAGCCTTTGCACTTCTGCATAGGCAGCTTGCAGGGAGGTGCGAGCCTGGACCAGAGATTTATCCAGATCCTGCAAAGAGTGGCTCAACTCTTCCTCCCGCAGAGACACTGCCAAAAGCTGGTCCATTTGATGGTAGCCTACAAGTAAACAGGACAGGATTGGGAAATATTCAGCATTCAGATCATCTGAGACGTCGGCTGTGTAGGTCAGTTATGGGGTTTTTCAAAACACACCTCAAGCTTTTGGGCTTTAACGCGAGTAAGCAACTTGACAAAAGCATATTTGTGAATCAAAGTTACCCTTCTTTGACTTGGTTTTCTTCCTTTTCCCACTTGGCTCCTTGTCAGAAATGTCCTCATCCTGCAAGAACACGTATTACTTACATTTCAGCAATGTGTTTATGAGCAACTTGGATGTTTGAGCTGTACCACTCACCGTCACTGCCTTGTGTTTTCTCTTGCTGGCACTGTCTTTATTTGAACTTTTGTTGTCGATCTCGAAGTTTGGTTCCACTTTCACTGAGACTGCAGTTACTTTGCAACCGGTGCCATCCTGCTGTGCCGTCTTAGGCTGCTCCAAAGGCTCATGGGGCGGAGATGTAGAATGTTCCTCTCTGCGAGAGCCAAGATTTGGTGGGTCCTGGGGTGGAGGAGGTAAAGTCGGGTGTGAATTTGAAGGAATGTGTGGAAACAACTCCCAGTGGAAACCTTCAGAGAGAGGCATGTATGTGTCCTGTTGTGTTGAGGTTTCCTGGCTATTTGGAGGATTTGATGGTTCAGTTCCAAACCTGTAAATGCACAATACAAGTGAGTGACAGCAAAATCAAAAAGACGACACACACCTCCTATAGATCAGTTCCCTACCTGGTGTTTTTGACACTGTTGTGCTTCCTCCTTTTCATCCCCTCGTACATTTCACTCCAGCTTAACTTACTCGTGGCTCCTGATAAACTGTACAACTTATTCAGAGTTGGTTTGTGTGTGGCCTCTTGAGCTCTGCCTGGTTTGTGGGCGATTCGAACTCTCTGGCTTTTGTTCAGATTGGGCTCAGAGGGTGTTGCCTCGCACATATGTTGCCTGACTGCAACTGGCCAGTCATGGGGTCCCTGCGTTTCGCTGCTTCTTGCCAGTCCATTTGCAACTGCTAAACTCTTCTGGCAATGCTGAGAGCGTTCCTCTGTTGTTCTGACAGTTGTCTGTTTTGTCTTCGTGGGAGCAATACTGGAGTGAGCTGAAGAAGAAGGGTAGTTGTCTTGTGGATACTGCACCGATGCACCACTGGCACCACTAGACGGCCCTTTGTCAGTTCCAGCCACCTTGTTTGGTCTCTTGGCCTCACGATCAGCTTTAGAAGGCTCCCTGACACCCAGTGCTCTTCTGATCTGCCTCAGCGTCACACCGACGTCGACATCCCGTATGGGAGCAGTGGTATCAGGTCTGTTTGCTAAAGCAGGATTCGCAGAACAATGTGAACCCTCTCGTTCTGCCTGAGAGCATCCTGAACTTGCATTCTGGCCACGATCAAAGACGATGGCTCCATTCTGAGGGAGGTGATCACTGGTGAAGTCTTTATCTCCCGCACTACTGGACTCCGTGTTGTAATAATTGTATTTCCTAAAGGGAGGCCATGTTGTGTCTCGCGGCATAGCGTAACTTTTATTAAGCTTTCTTTGAGAGTGCTTCGTTTTCATACCGATGCTCTGATTATTGACAGATAAGTTGTCGTCATACTTTGTGTGGGAACTTGACTGGGTGAACTGCTCCTGAGCATAAGGCTGATGCCAAGTTCTACCTGAAGACCCACCAGAGAAATGGTAAAAGCCACTTTGGTTCTGAAAAAATGATTCTGTTTCGTGAAGCTGTCTCTGCAAACTGAAGTCTTTGTTCTCTTTGTTTTTTACCAAAGCAACAGTGCCTTCTCTCTGATACGTATCCTGCATTGGTGCATTCAGGTTCACTTGTTTGGATTTCTCTGTGGTTTCTCTAGTGGTTTGTTTACGGCCAGCTTTCTGCTTCAGTTTCTTTTTCTGTTTTTTCATTGCTTTCTTCCTGTGATGGAAATAAAATGAGAGTTGGTTAAAGCCCAAGAAATGTGTTAAATGTATTTTGTGCACAATGAGTAAAAACTTACACTTCCTTCTTTATTGTCTTGTTTCTTTCCTGGATTTTAGTCATGGCTTCTGCGCTCAGAGTCTGAGACAGAGAGAAGGTCTTAACACGTCCAGAAACCAAAGCCTGTAGGTTGGCTTTGTGCTGAGCGGTGGAGATGTGCTGGGCAAACTCATTCAAACCCACAACGGATATCCAGCATGCGTGGCAATCGTGACATAAATCTCTGTTGATTGAACATTAAGACGTTTCTTGCATCAGATACACAGATATTACAGAACCATGTGCATTTCTGGTGCTAACTGTTCTGTCTGGTCGCTTTCTTACTTGCCAAGCACCGTCTCCAGCTCCCTGTGGTGCAGCATACCATGCACATGCTCCTGAGCTGCCTGCGGTTAGGGAACATAGTGTTTGGTTTGGGACAGACTTCTGGAAAATCCGCATAAATCTGGTCCACTTACACATTTCACATAATAACTGCGACATAGTATACAGTAGAATCTTTTCGTTTTCTTCTTTTTGGATGGTTTCATCTTCTTCTGTGAGGTGTTGCCCTTTTCCATTGCTGAACGTGGGAAACAAGTACAGGTACCAGATAACAGAAGATCGGAGAATTGTGCACTAAAATCGGTTAGAAAATCAGCAATATCCGTGGAGTGCAACGTGGTTGTCAAGTGGAAACTAGCCTGCGCTAACTGACCAGCTAACACGATTGCGTTCGATTGAACAGGTCCGTTGACGTTGCCTGTTTTTTAACTTCCATAAACAGTTGAGCAAAGTCCGTCCGACTTCTCAGCGGGTTACGCCAAAGAAAACACGAGGTTTGAACAGTAAATAACAAGCAACCGGTTTCACATGTTTGGAAGACTCCACTACGGTTGAGCCGCCATGTTTTTCGTCGCAGACAACGTCAGGGTTCTCGTTGCCCAATCGCGTGACCGCTGGCAGCCTTCGTAGATCTGTAAAACATCGGGATAGGTCCATTTAGGCCTGAAGGGGCGGCGGCGGGTGTCTTGCATCTGTGGCGATCTGCTGGTAGCGCTAGTGCGGAAGCCGGGTGTTGTCAGCCGTTTGTTAGCAGTTTAGAGGCTCCTACCATCGCTTACTGAAATGTGCAACGGCTGCGTGCAAAAAGAATACCCGGACCGGGTAAGATGAGACTTGTTTAGCCCACATAAGCTACTGTATTGGCAAATAGAGTAGCTAGCTTAGCCCCGTTTACTATAAGTGGCCATAGTTAGCTAGGTCATAGCTAAAGTTCAAGCATAAAACTCAAGCTTCCTTTGAGAAAGAATAATATTGAATGTGGTGTCTGTCTTTTCGTTGACATCCTGCCCAGGGGAACACCTGTCTAGAGGATGGCTCCTTCCTCATGAACTACTCGGGCTGTGCCAGCTGCCACCAAAGGGACTTCGTGCTGATCAGCAATAAAGCCACAGAGGATGACGATGGAGAGGAAATAGTCACATACGATCGTTAGTCCCTGCTTTCATTAAAGGAAAACTGCAGCAGCTGTTAGTTCAGTTCGATTGATCATTGATTGGTGGTTAGTGGAAAATTATGTTATCATCTAAAGCTAAAAGTCAGTTCCATCTGTTTTTACTTGTGGAAAAGAAAGGTTGTTGTAGCAGCTGTGGAATGTGTAACAGTCACGTTAGGGTGTGTGCTCCACATACTCTTGGCCTCATAGTATGTGTCTGGTATGGAAACAGTAATTTAAAATTGTCTGACATTGTATAGCAAAACACAAATCTCTTAATCTCCACTGTCTTCTTGCAGATGTTTGTAAAAATTGTGACCATGTCATCGCCAGGCACGAATATACTTTCTCTGTTGTTGATGAATATCAGGTAAGCGATTAGTAGATTTTAAAGCTTGTTTTGTGATTCAGCACAGTGGATTGGTATGTGTTGCTTTTTTGTGCAGGAATACACGATGCTGTGCATGCTGTGTGGAAAGGCAGAGGACTCCATCAGTGTGTTACCAGACGACCCCAGACAGTCTGCTCCTCTCTTCTAGTCTCATCACCTGCAGGTCACAGCTCACTTTCTAGGCCATCGCCACCAGGGCTGCTGCCATCTGATAACTTTCAGGGTTCCAACCATTTTATTCATCCATCTAAACTTGTAATGCATATCTGTTGTGATGTGTTTTTAGTTGTTTGTGGACTATTGATGTTTATGGTTATAGCAGTTGAGCCAAAATATATATATATTTTTTTATCCCTGATGATTCTATTCTCAGATATTGACATTCTATATACCAGCTATGTCTTGTAAATAAAAAAATTTAACCACAAAGATTATTATATTATCCTCTGAATTTTTACTTGCTGGCACAATTTATCAAATGTCAAGTCCAGATAACAAAATATATGAGGGTTTAAAGATTTTTTTTTTCTGGAGGTGTAATGACACTTAATCGTTTATAATGAAACCTTTATATTGGTGTGGATTCCAGCACCAGCAGCCTATTTGAGTCACTAGTTGTCAGCAGTCTTCCTCTTGTGTGTACAGGGATGTCCCGTCATTGAAAGCAGCTGGATCAACAGAATTTGACAAGTGCTTGTTTTGTATGGACCTGTCAGTCTCCGTTCCCTTCAGTTCATACATTCTGCCATAAACCTTGGATATGTTAAATAACTTACGTCTCTCTACATTGCTGCAAACCTACTCAAATTAAAGCTAAGGCTCAGTTCTATAATATCGTGTCCAGTATTTTATTTCACAATAATATGCTGATGCACAGAACTTTAACAGGAAAGTGTGACTGTCCAAATAATTACACTGGACTGCAGGTATTGCTATGCATATGTGAGGAAATGGTAGGTGAAGTTGTAGGTGAAGTGACCCCTTAATCACTATAACAACAACGTTAATCCAGAACATTTTGTTTTTGCGATTTGGCATTTTTATTTAGTGTGTTAAATATTGTGTTTAAAGCTTTTATTAAAAAATAAACAAAAAGCAGCAGCACTCAAGACATGATGAAAAGGTTTTTTTTTTATCAGCTTTTGTCGTCCTGCCATTTTTTTTATAAATGCATGACCGTCATCACACAGATCAAAAGCAATAAAAATACTGATGAACTAATTGTACAAATTACTATTAAAAAAATCATTTACAATGATATTCATGCACATTTCCAATCCTTGTGTTATGAGTGCACTTAAGACTTACATTCCAATACGCTGATGCCTTTTGCATGACAAATATTTTCTAGCAAATAAAAGCACACTACTACACAGTGATGCCAAAATGAGCAACTCATTGTTCTGTACTATCATTAACCTAGCACCTCTACAGGAGTGAGGTCAATATGGGACTGCATGCCCTGGTTCTGTACATGAATGGTGACGTTGGTATAGTGCTTGTTATGATATTTACTAATAGTGTTATAGTGAGAGTACACAGTTTCTATTAATGTTACCATCTCCATAAAGGTACATATTTACAATTAGCATCAATTTTACATCCCTCAAGTGTGAAACCATATCTTTTTGGTCTTCTATTAGGCCTACGTGTAGTGTTCAGAGAGGAGTGAAATGAGAGGTAAGAGTTGGCAATCTTAAGGTTGTCCCAACCTTTTTGTTTCAACTGCAGGTATCAAGCCACATGGTCAAGTATTTTGAGAGACACATCCCACAGATGAATAAATAAATAAATACAATTATTATACATTTTACATTACATACAGTACATTCCCTTGAGTAAATACCATATGTACACATGCAACTCTGCATACAGATGTACCATCCCGATCAGTCACTTGCACTGAATACAGTCATCGAACCACTTTCCCAGAGCCTTTCGCCTCGTGGACCAGGCCTCTTCCCCTGGAGCTGTAACCCCACTGACCCTGCCCACTGGACCTGTCTTGTGGGTGAACATGCAGAGGAGGAGGAGAGCCGGACAAGCTTGACGGAGACCGGCTGCGTCCCTGCAGTGCCCCAACATCACGGAGCTCCTGGCGGGAGGGGGAGGAGCTCAACGAGCGCTGCAGGGAGGATGAGGAGCTACGCGGGCGGGGAGGGGGGCTGAAGAGCATCCCACTGCGGTCCTGCATCAACTGGGTCAGACTAGCCAGGAAGTCAGCATCACTAGTGCTACTGGCACGCACCCTCAACCTCCTTCGTCTGAAAGAATAACAAATTGTCTTACAGTTCACTGTCATTGCTTGACTCCTGTTGACTTTTTTGCTTCAACTCTAAATTGATAAATAAACACAAATAAAAATATAGAGCATTATTAAATAAATAAAAAGTTATAATAACACATAGTTTATACCTGTTGTCCACACAAGGGCGAATGGGAGGTTTCCCAGGAGGTGGTCGAGGTAAAAACCTGCTTGTTAGCTGTTCAGGGAAAAATGTGGCGCTGACAGGTCGTGGGATTTTGCTTTTGCTGCCAGATGAGGAGGACAAGGAGAGAGGGTCTTCCCCTACACAGTCAGATCTTGAGCCTCGCTCTGAGCAGAGTTTATCTCTTGGGAGAGCGCAGGGCAGGTTGTCACAGGACAGAGAGGGAGAAGGTGAGTGGGTGGGTGAGCCAGGGACTGGACTGCTCCAGCGATGGCGCCTCTCCATGTTGACGTCCCTGCTAGGAGAGTCCTGTGGGGAGCTGGGGTCTCGTACAGGAATTCGGCTCATTCTTGGGGATGAGGGAGAGTTTCTTGGCCTGAGTACAGCTGGAGGTGGAGAGGAGGAGACCGTGACTGCGTTCTCCATAGCGCCTCCTGCCAGGTCAGCTTGTGGCTGCTGATTGGGCTCTGAGGAGCGATCGGGTAGACCAGAATCACTCTCTGGGTCTCTCTCATTGATTAGATGAGCTTTGGGACCTTTGATGGGGCTTGGAATTGATGTCAACTCCAGCCTCTCTTGATCCTTTAAAATTTCCTGTGCAAGTTCATCAGATGTACCAGATCGAGCCTCTAGGGGGATAACATCACTCTTCTCCTTTGCTGGGGACTGTGGCACAACGCTGGAGGACTATGAAGTGTTAAGAGGTTAATATAGATAATTAACATTCTTCTTGAAAAGAAACATTTGGAATCCATTCTTTTTCAGCTTATGTTAAATCAAAATGATGGGCTTAATTAGCAACATGCTTGGTCACCCCTACCTGCTCAATCTGGGGTCTTGCCATAATGACAGAGGGCATTTGTCCCAGCATCCCCGGCAACCTCCTGTGGCCCAACAACCATGTGCCGTGCATGGCCATCTGCGTCAGGACAGGGCTGCTCGGCACAGCACTGGACTGGCCATCCTGCGGCTCAAAGGAGTGGTTTTCAGTGTCGACAGATGAGCGGGTATCCAGCCTCCTCTCATGCAGCGTTTCACCTAGAGGCCTGCTTCCTCCAGAACCGCTGCCTTGCTCGAGCTCCAGCATCACCCACTCCTGAGAATCTCCCTCCTGGGGCACAGGACTGACATTTACAGCCACAAACCCACTGCTCGCTGCACCCTCATCTGGGTCAGGGGTTGCTGTCCCAGAGTGCTCCTCATTGAAAGGTGTTTGTCCCCTCTCAGGAATGGATTTCTCTCCAACTTGAGAAAGGACAGGACGCTGTTTTCCCAGGCTGAAACAGGAAACAAAAGCACTTACTATTTGTTTTGCTTGTATAAAATGAATTAATTAAAAGAAATTTTTATAATATGAGGTGTATTGTGTACTAACTAGGCCTCAAGAAAGCGCTCAATGGTAGGCTTGGGTTCGGGTGCAAGTCTCTTTTCAAACGCCAAGCTCTGACTGTGTCTCATTCTCCTGAGCAGTGGAGCAGCCCGGTCCAAGAACATGGTTTCCGATCGCACTCGTCTAGGAGAACTCTGCATGGAGCCAGTGTTGGGGCTCTGGTTCCCCTGGTTCTGACTGTTTTCATCTTCACTCACCACCTGAGTAAAATGAACAACAAGGCTTAAAATCTAAGATATTGCCTTTGTAAAACATTTATTTGTTTAACTAAATGTTGGGGCAATAATCACACTGTATAAAAACTGAACATCACAGCAGTAGGTGTTTACAGTGAACCACACTGCCCTGACCTTCCTGATCATCGGCTGGGTGTGTTTATGTGTATGGTTTCGATTGCGGTCCATCTCTTCCCATACATCTCCACCAAGGGTGGTTGGTGTGGGAATGGGGGGGCAGTTGTCAGCATCACTGAGGCGCTCCCCTTGCAGGACATCTTCAGTGTTCTCCCGTTGAAGCTCGCCTGGCAGCACTGAAGCATTGGCCATGCTGTAGAGGAGAGGGAAGGTCACCATGCAGCTCATACCCACAGAACAATTTACAGTGATTTCTGACAGATCTCTGACTGTGCACATTTTTCGTCTAAAAAAAAGCCACAGCTACAAACCCATGCCCAACAGAGTGGAAAGGAGGTTTAGGTGTCACCAGTGAAAGAGGACTAGAGCAAATAATGAAATAAACAATTATATATCAAGGACGTGTTCTTCAAATGTACAAACCCTAAGTATGCTGGCGTGAGGCGAGTGAGCTGCTGAGCAGTGGTGGCTGCGGCAGTGATGGTCAGCATATCCTCTGAATCACATTTCTCCCAGTCGTAAGGATCATTTTCCAGTACGCTGTGGCTCTTCATTGCATTCTCAAACACTGACATCAGAAGCTATGACAGAGAAACCACAAGACTCAGTGTGTGACACGTACAAAGGGATAAACAGGCTCACAATATTAGCAGACGACTCCCACCTCATAGTCAGGCTTAGTAAAGTAGTCCAAGGTTAGGATATGATCTAGGAAAGTACTAAACTCTGAGGGAAGGTGCTTGAGCATGAGTCTGTGGTCATACGTCTCTTTTAGATTTCCAACTTGTTCCTGGACGCAAAAAAGGTAAAAACAGTGTCAAACACATCTGCAAACATGCTGTTAAGATGTTTGTCGATTTGAGTTTGAGTTTTATTCAGACACAGTCACAGGGGCACATACTTTGTCTTTAATCTTCCTCCATGGTAGCTGACCAACCATGAACTCAACCAGCATGTAAAAAAGGGACCACAGGTCATCGTGACGACCCATTTCCTGCAGATTAGAATAAATAGGGGTAAGCAACCAAGTGGATCAAAAGTGATTAACAACAAGAATAGAAACTGTTAGAATATGTATCATACAAACCTTATTCTTATGAGCATTGATTGAAGCATATCGCACAGTTCCTCTAAAGCCTGCTACAGGACGAGGCTGAAAGAGACAGTACAATAATAACAATGACGGAAGGAAAAGCAGCACACTCCTCACCCTTTACACTCTACACAGCTGTACACCATTGCACCATTGTTTCTTTTAGATTTACATGTTGTAAGAACATATTTTTGTGTTATTACTTTAACAGATTTTCTGCTGATAAGTTACTTGAAATTCGCTTTGGCTAAAAGAAGCTTGAAAAGAACTTACTGGACGAACTTCCTGGCTGGAGTTAGTGAACTGACGGGCCAAACCGAAATCAAGCATATAGCAGCATCTGCAGGTACTGGCTAATCGTCCCATGGCAAAGTTAGACTGCAGTGTTAACAGAGATAAACGAGTTCAACATTTATTGTCAGTTTTTTTGAATGTGCTTCATAAATGTGTTTGTCAAGACTGACTTACAGGTTTAATGTCCCGGTGCAGGAAGCCTACAGAGTGGATGCTTTCAATTGCCTCCAAGATCTGCTTGCCAAGTCTCAAAGTGGTGGAGACAGAAAAGGTTCCGCGGCTCATGGTTCTCCGCAAATCTGCCAGATTTCTCCCCTTCACACATAAAAACACTGCTGCAGATCACATTGATGACAGAAGCTGATGATGTTGTCAGAAGCTGATTCCGTAAGAGCATACCAGCACTGCCAGTACACTCTCAGGTAAGGATCTTACCTGGAGTTCCATCACCACGTAATTGAAGCGATCATTTCGGCCACAGCCCACAAAGCGACACACGTGGTCTTTGCCTGTAAATATTTTAAAAATATAAAGCAAAACCAGACAACCGATCACTGCATGGGTGTCATCCTAACTAATCAGACAACAGTCATGCTACACTACTTCTCTGTGAATTCCCAGGTGCTGACAGAGTGACTGCAAACTCACCCTGAAGCTTCTTCAGCACAGCTACCTCCATCTTCAGCACTTGCTTGGGTTGTTGAGCAGACTCCACTTTTAAGGCCACATTGGCCTGGCTCAGCTGATCCAGAACCTCATAGATCTCCCCAAACCCACCTCCACCTATCTTCCTCACCTGAAAAGATATGTTTGCTTATCGTCAATATTACAGACCTGGAGGATTCTCTGTTCCTGAACCAACTCTACACAGACACTTACCACTTTCCATCGGTCTCTAACCACGTCTGCCACCGACAGGATGTCTACGTGCTCTCCCGTCCCGCTCATCCTGAGAGCTCTCAGCTACAGCCCGCACCTGGCATCAGTGACGCAAGCTCACTGAAAACAGAGAACACACGCTCCGTTTCACAGACTCCGCAACCTCCTGTAGTACAGAACAGCGCAGCCGGTGCTTGTTGCCGATTACATCTTATGGTGACGGACAGAAATGCGGAGTGTGACTAAAAGACTCGCTAAAGTGCAGCTCAGGTCTTCGGGGCTTGTGTTAGACGCTAGCCGACGCTAGCTAGCTGATGGCAAAAAAACACAACAGATTGTTACTGCGGTAGTTATAGCGTTGCCACAACCACTACTCTGAATTTCACCGGACATTTGGGCAGATTGGTTGTTATGGGGCTAATCTCTGTGGCTGACATTGCTAAATGCGGCAGCTCTGGTGGTCCGATGAACGCGCTAACTAGCATGTTTACTACTGATGACCGTTAGGTAGCTAACCTCCCTGACCTCTTACCTCGCTTCTTTGCGCCATTGCAGTCCCAGTTAGTGTGGAAGCTCCGAGCCGCCCTCATGCTCTCCCTCCGCTCATCCCCGGCGGTGGCTTGTGTTAAACCCGAGATGACCATTGATGGAACATAGCTGACGTTAGCGTGCTACCCTGCTAACGGATGGGGAGCGATGCCCCCGTGCTCTGGCTCTCGGCGGCGGCGGTGACGTCACAGCAGAGCAGCAAACTCCCGCATCCCCGAACTGAAGCGGGCTGCGCTCCCCATGGAGGATAGAGGTGGTCTCACAACGTGGCACCAGCCGCGAAGTGGACCGCAGGGTCAGCACGACATCGCCAGTGCTGTTCACAAACGGATCTTTTTCCAGAAAGGCAGGAACATCAGGGTGGTGGGTGGTGGGGGCCCTGCCAAGCCTTTGGCCGTACTTCCACGCCCCTGTCTTCTAAACATGACATTCCAGTGTCTGTGGGGGAATCTGAAAAAAACAGAACTAAATGAGCTTACGTTCACTTCTTGAAGACATTTCACCTCCCATTAAGAAATTAAGTATTGTAAGTATTTAAACTTGAACTGTCATTCTTCTTAATGCCACATATTTTTAACATA
The DNA here is from genome assembly GCA_030770545.1 of Macropodus opercularis. Taxonomy (NCBI): domain Eukaryota; kingdom Metazoa; phylum Chordata; class Actinopteri; order Anabantiformes; family Osphronemidae; genus Macropodus; species Macropodus opercularis. The sequence goes on from CM061112.1 coordinate 4,217,613, forward strand.
ATGTACTGATTACAGAGAAACACTGCCATAAAACAGTATGTTTTCTGAGGGTGGGACATTAAACAAATGAAACCATCCAATTTAATCCATATGAACTATCGGTGCGTGGAGGATCCCTTGCAGTTACTCCATTAATTAAAATAAAAATTCTGTCTACTACGGCCTTGTTTGTTCACTGCTTCCGTGAGATGGAGCTAGACTCCGCTTTCCGGAGCAGCCATGACAGCAAAACAATCGCACACAGATAGCGAAATGGGCGTGGCCAGACACTCGGATTGGATAACAGGATGTCCGTTGAGCTGTTTTGGGGTGAGGCGGTGCGTTTGGGGACGCACAACTTTCTGCGTGTTTGCGCAGGTTCGCTGCGTTTCACACGCTGTGGATAGACAGAAACAGTGACTGGACAGCCGCGGGCTCGGCCGCACAACATTGGAATCAGCGGAAATACCAGCGCAGGCCGCGGCACGGCAGCGTTTTCACGCATTCGCCGTCTCATGTGGGGTTTACTCGTTGCGTGGAGAAAGTTGTGGACATGTTTTCCTGGAAGTGCACGGTCGGACGGGTTCAGTGTGCAACATTGTAGCTGCGGCGGCGACGAGCCTTTACAGCCTTTGGAGTGTTTTCTCGTGTGTTGGTAAAGTCGCCCGTGCGCCATATTGTGCGCCGTGAAACTCGAGGGAAAGTTGTCAAGAGTTATGACATTTGCTGCGCACAGTCCCTTTATGGAGCTGCATGCAGTCGACTTTGATCGAAACCGAAGTGACTCCGTGGAGCTGGCCGTGGGCAGCTCTCTGCTCCACTGATAAGGTAACAGCAGCGCGTTTAAGCAGTGCGCACTAATCTGCTCCATTGCTTAACCTCGTTCTGCGCGTCAGGCGCTTCCTTGTTTCTGCTTTTTGACATAACATCACTGGCTATCAGTCGGGTGATTGCACGAGCCCCTTCGTTTCCTGTATTTCTTGTTATGCCAAATGGCAGCTGCACTGTTCGCGCCTGCTCGGTGATCTTGCCTGTCGCTACAGAACGTAACTGCTTATAACCTCCGTTCTGTAAGCACCTGGACGCGAGTATCGAAACGTTTCATCTGCCACTGCTCTCGCTATATGTTCACTTTAGTAACTGGTCTATGTGCTGCTGTAGGCCTCGGTTTCCTTTTTGCTGCAGGCGAGTATGAACCTCATGTGTTTGTCTTCATAAAGATGAGAACACGTCTAACGCCTCCTTTCTCTCATAAGGTCCTGCGCCCAGAAAGGATGAGAAGAATGGACGGCAAACTTGAGATTTGATTCTGGAAGGATGGTTGCATGCTCCCCTCCTAGCACTTTCCTTTGGGATTAATATTTCCTCCCAAAATACCTCTGTATACACAATTAGGCAAAGCATTTCTCAGCAACGGGCAGTAAAGACACTACAGAAGCAAAAACACAGTGTTGCACACTCAGACGTTTAGAACATTTACTTACTATGAGTCTTCCTCTCCCTGTTAATACTGACAAAAGCGGCAAGCATCAGGCTGCAGCCATGAAAGAGCCTGTGCGGCATTCAGGGGAGGATTATTACAGTATGGGACCTCCAGTTTTAGACTCGAGCCACAGTGACTCTTCCAGCAGCGCTGCTGTTTATAACCCAGAGAAAGGGCCCCAATGCCTGCCGCACTTTCAAGAGGCTGCTCCTGTGAAGTGGATGTCCCAGGACTCCATACAAGCCTCAAGCTGGTCTCAGGAAGCTCCCGTGGCACCCTGGGGGCAGAACCTGACCTTCACTCCACCCATGTACGGCGGAACGAATGTCAGGGGTCAGATGGCGTTCCATAAAGGAGTCCACGAAGGTGTTACTCTGCCAATGGGAGGAGAAAACCAACTAGCAGGGCCTGTTGAGGTTTACAGAGAGGGCCCCCAGGCCCAAGCTCAGGGACGGGGGCTTGAGTGGGATCAGAATGCTGCAGTGGCGATGCACCAGGCTCAGCTGCAAGCCTATCAACACGGCCACAAAGGTGTAGAGCTTCAGGGTCAGACCCATGTGCCACCTCACACTTTGCAGGGGTCCATGCTGCAACCCTTCCAGACAACATTTCCACCCAACAAGCAACAGTTCGCATCTGGTTTTTATTCCGTTTTTTCCGGAAACAAGGCACTGCCAAGCCTGGCGTATGGGGAGCAGCCCAAACGTCAGCAGCAGCAGCTCATACACCAGATGCAGCAGCAACAGATGCATCATATACAACAACAACAACAACAGCAGCAGCAGCAACAACAGCATCAACAACAGTTGCATCAACAGCATCACCTTCAAATGCATCAACAACAACAGCAGCAGCAATTGCATCAGCAGCAAATCCAGCAGCATCAAATGCAACAGCAACAACTGCAGCAAATGCAGCAACAGTATCACCAGCAGCAGCTCCAGGAGCGACACCAACAAATCCAGCATATGCAGCAGCAGCAACTGCAACAACAAAATGTACCACAGCAAGAAACGACCCAGCTACAAATGCCACCGAAACAGACCCCAAATTTTGCATCTTATCCATCTCCTGAGGCTTGTCCACTGGATGTTGCATGTAAAAAAGATGCCAAATCAGTGAAGCCACAGTCGAAACCAGAAGCTCCCACCTGCACGGTGTCGTCTGTACCAGATCCCTGTCCAGAAAAATCGGCTACTAATCCTGCAGAGAGCTCTGAAGCAAAGCAGGCGGCCCCTCGGCGCTCACGCCGCCTGTCCAGAGAAGGACAGTCCCCACTTGGTCCTCCTGCGACAAACATCTGGTCTCAAGCGTCTAAAGAGCCTCTGCCATCTCAGAATGGAGTAGTAGGCGTACAGAGGGCAGGGGAAAGCCAAGGGACAGCAGGAGGGGTCATCCAGACCACGCGTAGGAGAAGGAGGGCGTCTAAGGAGATCAACCTGGAGACTTTGGCCCAGAAGGCGTCAGAAATGGAATCTTTACCTGCCAAAACTGTCAAGGTTAAAAACATTCACTAATTTTATGGACGCTGCATTTAGATCATTTTTAACCGGGGCAGTTTTACAGCTACACGACAGTGAAAATTGCCTTGACTTAAAATCTGTGCAAGCAGCTGTGCAAAGAGGAAGGACCCAGGTTCAATGTAGGACTTCTCTACGGTTTATAAAGTGCTTTTCCTGGGTCTGTTTCTGGGCCTCTGCATCTATAGCATGCAGCCTACAGGTGTGCACGGTGACGCTGCAAATACTTTGTTTTTGCACCAGCTACTGGTGCAACCTGAAAAGCGACTATTGAAGACCGATAGTTTTAGATTTAAGCGATTGCTATCGATTCACCAGCGTAAGAAAGGTGAAGCTCTTGACCTTGTTCTTCTGGATTCATACTGTTTACATTCTGAGTGGCACACCCACTACAAGCAGCTTATTTATTTTTTTGTTGTAGCAGTTTAGTTGCAGACTCAATGATGACCAAAAAAAAAAAGGTTGCATGTTTTCATGACGGTTTTTTTCAAGGCTTTCGCTGCTCTACCGACAGGGTTGCCAATGCTTTTTACGCAGCGTGTGCATGCTGGATGTACGGTTGGAGCAGCTGCATGTCTGCACACCTCCACATTCCTCAGGCTCTTGTTCAGTCATTCAGCAAAGCCAGGGAGGGGCAGAGCTGTCAACCTGCACAGCTACACTCTGTACTCCTCAACACACACCAAACAGGTTTAATATCGCCTGTTCCAACCCAGAGCTGCTGTGAGCAAGCATCCGTTTTCTGGTGTAGGAGATGAGATTCACATTTCTTGACACCAATAGAATCTCTCTAACGTCATTAATTACAGTTCTAATCGTTCGCTGAAAGAAAGTTGAACTGTTTTTAGCCCGGTGTCATTTATTATAAGACAGCATCTGTATTTTGCTGAAGACGAAACTGAGGGTTGCTGGTGGCTTGAAAGGGAACTGCTGTGTCAATGACTGTGTGCACTCACCAATTCTTCCTCTTTTTTTTTCATGTCTTGATCCCTTTCTGCCTCTTCACTTCTACTTCCCCTATTTCCCCGTTACTTTTTCTTTTCCATCTCCATTTACCCTCCCGCTTCCTTTTACGGCTCAGCAGGACGACGGGTCCTCGGGCAAGCAGGCGGCTATGGTGCCCCTGGTCATCCCCGTGTCGGTCCCGGTACACAAGAGTCAACCTGACAGTCACGGCGTCTGGACTCAGGGACGACTTGCTGAGCGACCTGTAGGACAGTCTGACCGCAAACCCTCTGTCATCGTGGCCCGTCGGCGATCGATCAGAAGCTCCATGACTGAGAGTGTCGGTCAGGTCAGTGTCGTTGTCGTCTTGTGATGGTTTATTATCAGCATCCTCTCACTTGCTTTGAAACGTATGAGTCAAAGCATGGAACAGTGAAGCGTTCACAGATGATGTTTGCATGTATTCAGGCCACTTCAAGATAAATGTGCATTATTCCAAGAGAGCGTATGAAATGTCTGTTCCTCATCCATAAATGCTACGTTATGCTCCAGGACGGAGAAAACGATTCAGGACTGGATGAGGATGGAAAATCCAAACTAAAGCGCAGGCCTCGCCCAGAGCCTCTCATCATCCCTCCTCCCAAGCCGTCCACCTTTATCCCTCCATCTCTTTACTCCACCATCACTTCCTACCAGAGCAACCTGCGCTCTCCAGTTCGCCTGCCAGAAAACCCCCTCACCCTGCCCCCTTACACGCCTCCACCCATCCTGTCTCCCGTGCGCGAGGGCTCAGGACTTTACTTCTCCGCCTTTCTGACCAACATAGCTGTGACCAACCAAATCCTGCCGCCAGTAGCCACACCCAAGTCTGCCGCACGCAGCCTGTTGCGCTCCAGTAAGTCTTGTTTTGTTGGCTTTCTCTTGTTGCGACCAGAGAGATAAAATATAAAAGCTCTTTGATTTGTGTCTTTTAGCAAGTTCAGAAAAAACACCACCTATTCTGCCCCTGATCACTGATGCTGCACCTGTTAGCCTTGAACCGTGAGTACAAGTCCGGTATCTAAAAGGCTTCTGAGGTCTTGGCTGTTGATTTTTTTCCTTCTAATGTCCTGTTTTGTTGCACCGTCCAGACGCATCAACATTGGGCTGCTGTACCAGGCAGAAATCCCTGAATTGCAAGATCAGCTTTCCTCTCAGTCAGACCAGCACCAGGCGGACTTGGTTTGGCTCCCTATGGATAACTCCCACCTGAAACACGGCGACAATGACAGCAGTGAGTATCTAACATTCACAGTCACTCTGACTATTCTGCTTGTTTCAGGAGCTTTCCTCCAACATCTATTCCTCGCTTACCGATTTAGTTTGATTTATTTCTAGTGCCGGATTTGATGAACATGGCTTGTTCCAGCGTGCTCAGCGGTGGAGGAACCAACCAGGAGCTGGTTTTACACTGTTTACACGAATGTGGAGGTGATTTACTTGTAAGTAGCTACAGAGGAAGTTATGACTTAAATCCCTTTCAATGATGGCAGCAGACTCTCACCAGATCCTTAAAGTGCATATTAACAACTACTTGTTTACACAGGAAAATTATGAATGATTCACACACACTGTGATATTGATTTCAAGGAAACGCTGGGACGTTTGATGCTTCAGGACCCAGTTTTCCCCACAGGCCATCACCTTGCAGCTTATCACTACTCAGGTGTGTATTGACGTAAAGGGAAAAGAAGAGCTGCAGGTCATTTCTGTCATCTCTTTCAGATTTTATGATTCTCCTAACCGCATTTGATTTTATGGCCTATGATTCAATCACAGGCTCTGACAGATGGACTGCAGAAGAGAAGCGCTACTTCAACAAGGGCATCTCTGCCTACAGGAAGGACTTCTTCCTGGTGCAGAAGCTGGTAGGTTGGTTGTTGTCCTGCAGCATAAACATTTATGAGTCGATGTGAATACATTTTTTAGTAGTAGAGTTGATTTCATGCAGTTGCAACAGCATTTATTTTAAGTAGAACGTTGCATGATTACATATGCAGTTTTCAGCCATGACTGACTGTACTCACTTACAAACAGAAGAAGAGAATTAGACTAAATAGGCCAAAAAGGATATTAAACCCCTATCAACCATGGTTATTTATGTTTGTTTGAAAGGTGCGCACCAAGACGGTGGCTCAGTGTGTAGAGTTTTACTACACATACAAGAAGCAGGGGAAGGTTGGTCGCAGTGGGATTTTAACCTTCGGACCTGCAGATTCGCCGGCAGAAAAGCACCCGGAGGCAGCGATGGACGTCAAGGTAGCGTAAATCAGCTGGGTAGTAGCTTTTGTGCGACAGGTTTTACACTTTTCATAGACTCCAGTGGGTTGTGAGAAGGTCGAGATCATTTTTGCATATTTCATTGATTTGTTACAGAGTTCACAGCAGCCAAAACTCGAGCAAGGAGAGGCGGACGGAGAGGACAGGAAGGATGTTTCCTATGAGCAGATCCACGAGAGCAACCACCAGGCCAGAGTCGCTCAGTCACTACAGGCTCATGACTATGTACGTTTTTCCACCTTCTAGACGAGAGAGAGCTGCAACTAACCTTCCATCCTTTCACCTGTTGCGGTTTCTGTTAGTTGTTAGATTATTGTGTGCGCATAGACATGTCCTTGCTTTAGGAAAAAAAGTCTGAAATGTTCTCACTTTTTGTTGACTCCAGGCAGGAACAGTGCTGGTGATTAAAGAGCCGCACAGTGTAAATAAGGAGGCTAATCCTCCTCCGGCACCTCACAGGCCTCGGAGTGAGCCTGCAGCAAAGAAGAGCCGAGCACCAGTGAAGCCCACACAGGATCCAGACGCAGTGTTTCCATGCAAGAAGTGTGGCAGGTAACACCGTGTCACCGTTAAGCTGCTTTCTGATAAAATGTAACGTGAAAATGTTTGGTCATAGTTTAGCTTTACTTGCGACCTAATCTAGAAAGTGCATTAAAAATGAATAAATGACCTTCTGAGTATCACACTTGTTTACGCCATCCTTGACTGATTAGTGAAATGGTTGCAAGCGTGATGCATGCTGGGATAGGCTCCAGCAAGGAATGATTCCAGAGAATCACTGGGTTACATCATGAGTCACTATTTACATGGATTATGACAAGTATGCCTCAAAGTTCAAAGTACTCCTTTGCTATACAGTGCAATCTTGTATCTCTTAGTTTCATTTCATATTAAATGTAGTACAGTAGTGTGTAAAATTGATAGTGAAATTAACAGTGAATTCTGAATGAACAGTGCGTCCAAAGTTGTGGTAGTGAGTCGTTTGCGTTGTGCTGCTGCATAATTTTCTTCTCGTATTCAAGGGTGTTTTACAAAGTGAAGAGTCGAAGCGCCCACATGAAGAGCCACGCTGAGCAGGAGAAGAAGGCTGCAGCACTGCGTCAGAAGGAGGAGCAGGCAGCGGCTGAGGCCCGAGCCAGGAAGGCGGCAGCGGCCGCCGCTGCAGACGCAGCCGCAGCTCATCAGAAAGGAAGTGGGAACGGAGTGACGGAGCAGGTCAGCAGCCAGGAGGACTCGTCCGAAGGAGAGGATGACGATGATGAAGACTGGCACTGAGAGATTTAACAAAACAAATCAATGAGGGAAGGGTTTGATGGGTAAATGGGGGGAAGAGGTGTGGAATGATTCAGAGAGGGAGGATTTCACAAAAACATGTGCTGCTCAGCACATTTTAGTCTTCCTGTTAATCTTCACTCCTTTTACTGTCTGGAACTGTTTTTTAGCTTTATACCGTTCAGCTCGGCAGGCACACTCCACATTCACATTTATAGCTTTTAAATATTCAGAGGAAGTTTATTTTTTGTAAATGCACTTATAATGTAGGCTTCAGCTTTTGCCATTAATGCCTTTTTATATTCATTATTTAACTGAATATATGTCAAAATATAATACTTTTTCATTGCGGGGCCTTGATACATATATATTTCACATAAAATTAATATTAAAAAAAATAATAATTTTCCAAGTTTATGGAAGCAGCCCCTTTTTCAGACTTTCATCAGATTTAGGTTGACTGTGCACTTCTCCAATTGAGGGACCTTTGAAAAGAATATGTATAAAAATTATACATCAGATTGTCATATATTTATGATACAGCGTTTTTCAATAATTTGGTAATGTGACAACTAATCATGTCTGCTGCAATAAAACCTGTAAAATGAAAAGTTTATTAAAATCTTTATTACTGTTCTAGAAACATGTTTTGTGAGTAAGTCTGATTTGCAAGCCACTGCTGGGCCACTAGGTGGAGCTAGACGTTGCACATGTTCATAGCTTGAGATGGTCTTTGGCATAATGTAAGACTCTATAAGCAAACATTTACAGCATCAAATCTAAAACCCAGTATTTGGTTTTATCCAACCGTTTCACAGGACCATCCTTCTGAAATGAAGACCTAAAAAGCCAAGTTGTCCTCAGAAGCTGGTGATCAAATCAATGTTGACATAGCTCAGCCATTCAGAAAACATGCCCAGTAAATGGATGTGTCACTTGTTTGCCTCAGGAGATGAGATGCAGGGCATATTGCTGTGAGACGGCAGAGAGGCCTGTTTCTGTCTGACACACTCGACTCTGACAGCCCTTGTTTACTCTCCTATGACTACAGAGATTACCTCGTGGGCTGTGGATGAACTGTCCAGGTCATCGTGTGTAGGGTGAAATCCTGCGCATTTCACTGTAGGTTATAACGTATTTAATCAACGGTTTATTCTGAGTTTGTTGTCTCTGTTAGTTAACAGGGGTAGATGTTACATGTGGACCAGCTCCTGAGCCACAGCTGCCCTTCATTCTTTCTTTTTGTCTGTTTAGACAATTTTCTACAAGCAAGCGTGTCAATAATATTGAGAAGTTATGGTTTTCAGTTTAAAAGTACAGCTGCTCCTTGTGCTCCAGCTCATATTATGACTGTGTTTGCAGTTCACTGTAGCTAATACAGCTTTGTGTATTCAGTGACTTACAGTGAGGATCAGATGTCTTCCCTGAGTAAGCTCGGTCCCATTAGAAAGCCCAGTTACATGGACGCAGTAAAACAGGTTAGGGATAGAAGAGAAGATGAGGATATGAGGCAGACTGACACAACGCAACAGAGACAAGGACAAAACACTGAATCAATGCCACTAAATGTCTGCAAGACAGATGAGAAGATCAATGGTTGTGGGCTGGGGTCAGATCTGATGCAAAATGAAAATGTGCGTGAAGATTATTTATGTGCAGCCACTCTGCTATAAAACTTTGATTATCTTCTGGGCGTGACCTCTGAAGCTGCAGGTCAGTTTACAGCACACGTACACGTGGCTCTGTGGGGTCAGAGAAACCTGTTAGGAATGATTGCATTCATGAAAAATACAGTAAAACACCAAACTGTTTGGAATTCAAATAATTACAAATAAATGAAGAAGTAAAAATTGTTTACAGAGGCTGTAAAGAAAACAATGAAACGTTACACTGCTCATCAAGATCCAGTAAAGATGTCAGGCTAAATATATAGCTATAGAATTTCTTTAAAAGCCGACTGAGTGACTGCAAGCGCTGATCCATTAACAGAACCACAAGAATTAAACTGACAGCCTGTTTCTGACTTTTCATAGATGTGCGACAAATCTGCCGGAGGCTGTTTGAGTTACCAAACTAAACCGAGCCTGTCAGCTCGAAAACATTCAGCCTGTCTCCGTTTTTCTGTCCGTCAGAACGGATGCAGGTCTGGTAACCGTCGACACATCACCACACAGATGACGCCTGTGTCTGTGGGCGCTGGTGGAACAGTTTCAGCATCGATCCAACAAATGCCACCAATATCAAAACAACTTGAGATATTCTGACATTGCAGTTTGAAATTCTAGCCGCTCTATTATAACCACAACCCTTTGACTCTGGCCGAAGGGGACCCGGGGGCTCAGTGCCACCCGTGGCCCCCTTTCGAACTCCACCCCTGTCTTGCAGAGACGCTGGCTTAACCGACTCTGTGCAGATATTCCTCTGTTTCCTGCTCCTTGCTTGTCATGTTAGCAGCATCTGAACTGGAACCTTTTTCCGTGAGTCACATTATGAGATGGAGAATTTCCTCTGTAAGCCTTCTGCTTTACGTAGCGTTGATAATATTGCTCCTGATGTCTTTAAGGTCACTCCCTTCCAACTGTCCTTGATGCCGAGCCAGAATCACTTGGTGTGATGACCTGCGGTCGTATAACTGACAAACCACTCAGCTCAATTTCAGCGTGTGGTCAGTGACATTGAGGGGTGTCATCAGTAGGCCTGACCTGACGCCCGGCGCTCTGGACGTCTGTCATCCTTGCCCACGGCTCTCCAGCATTAGACAGTCAGGTCTGCTCTGCCGTATCTATTCTCACGCTGCAGCTCGCTTAATGGAATTAAACCCATTTGTCAGTATTTTAGCTGGAGTCAGCAACGTTATGCAAATGGCCCCTTACTACAGCCCATTCGCTGCCAGTGGAGCGAGGCGGTGAAATATAAAAGGCGCGTGACTCACACTAGCATGTCTCGCGTGGTCTGCTTCTGTTATACGCTAGATGCTGCTGTTAGGCCACACTGTGAAGAGACGTGAGTGAGGAGGCTCGTCTCTCTTCTGTCGACTGCAGCAAAGGGACGAAGCCAAGTCGTACGTGAAGGGTGATATTAAATTCCAGCAGCTAAAAACAGCGGATCAATGTTTTTTTGGGAAGATATGCATTTTCACTACCTTGGCAAGAGTAGACAGCAATTATGATATTACTCTCATATCTGCATAGTAAATTTGAATATGAGCAACCCAGCAGCCTCGTTGACATAAAAAGTCTGAATGTGTCTGAAGGTACGGAAACGGTCAGTGATACTGTGGGAGACGTTTTCATCTACCTCCACAGAAAAAGCAGCAATGATGTCTCTTAGGATGTGAAACGGCTGCAGCTGTACCCGCGAAGCGGTGACCATCTTCCCGTCTCCCCTCTCTTCGTTTGTCACAGGACCTCTTTGCCATGACTCTGCAGAATAAGCCGCTTGGAGGCCAAACGTTCTGTGAAGGAGGTGCTGGCTGTTGCCCTGCCAAACGCACTCACTGGCTGTAAGAGCTCTCCGTTCCGTCCTAACTTCCTTGGCCTCACCCTAAAGGAGTCCCCTTTAAATAACGTCAGTCTTTGTAGACGTGTGTTATTTAGGGCTTACTGTGCAATAAAACACACCACATAATCACATCTGCCTCAGGGAGACATTGTTAGAGATAATTATTGCTTTTGTAAAACATGAATCAATGGCAGAGCTGCTGTAGCTAAACTGTCTGTCCAACACCAGAACGTTGCAGTTGTAATAACAATTATTAATATTAATATAATAATATTTATTTAGTTGATATGATAAATGATACAAAACAAACAAAGCTTCACTGGAGGCATATTTCAGAGCCAAAAACCACATCAGCATGTTTTCCTTCTGCATGAAGATGTTTCCTTTAAAGCCCTGAGTTGCCAGTTTTTAGCCGGGCCGCTGTCCTGTTCAATGTCGCTGTGATCCATCACCAGATCTGATGGATGCTGAATTAGTCATCTATCAGAAAGTCATCAACATGCAGCCTTCCACTCTTTGAGCGGAGGTGATGTAGTGGACAGGATGCTCTGATTTATCTCCATGAATCACTGTTCGCTCCGGTCGCCAACCCCCCCCACCGCCACCTCCGCCACTGTGACGAAGCAGCATCTGTACATCCAGGCGTGATGGAGTGTCAGCCTGCATCAGCAAGGATGGAAACTGGACGATGGGTCCTGATTTGTTGAAATCAGGGATTCTTCAGCGCTCTGTTCCCCAGATTGATCCGGGCAAGCAGCCAGAGCTCCATTAGTAAACAAGCTGAGCTGGGAGCTGCATTGATGGACCACTGCTCTTTCTTACAGGAACCTTCCTCAATTTGCATTTGACATCTTCACTATTATTTATTTGAGTATAAGCAATACTTTTAACATTAAGTCACTAATGAGATTAAATTACACTCATGCTGGTTTAAAAAAGCCCAACAGAAGCATTTTTCAAAATTCCGCTGAAGGTCAGCGCTGATGTCAGGATCCTTTATAACATCTGGTTTTGATGCTTTATTTTCTGTTTGTGTGAAGGACAAACAGCTGCAAGAGCGAAAATCTTCTTTTTTACCTGACAAACATTCTCATTGCTTTGTTCCGACATGTTTGGATGCAGAAAAGACACCACCACATAATTCGATCAATAGAAGCATCTAAATCAGACTTATCGTCTCCTACTGCCTGCGCACAATGTTGTTATTTCAATTTGCTTAGTGGCTACGTCGGATTTCTCTGTCCAGCAGCGCTTTCTCTGTTTACACGTTGAAGTAAATACTGTGGCGCTGTCCATTACGCGGAGACTCTTTGGGCTCTTATTTAAACTGAACAGCAGCTCCGCTATCACTCATATCTTGACGCCAACATAAACAATTCTGCTCATTCTCCGCAGCTGCGAAGGCCAGAAATCCTAGAATCATGTTGTGTAATACTCTATTAATTAAATCCCTTCAATTTGTTTATAATGCACCAACATAACAAATGTTAGGTTTAAGACTTTGCAAGACGGAGCCACTGAAATCCCACTAGGTGAGCGTGGAGGCCACCTGCCTCGACCAGTTTGGGTGGAGTCAAAGATAAATCATTTAAGCAGCACTGAGCTGATCATCTCCGTTTCTAAAGGCAGAAATCAATACAACAAAAAACGCTTGCAGAACAAATTCAGTAAAGAAAAAGATCCTGTAGATAAACCTATTAATCACTTTGGCAAGAACCTTAAAAATAATTTTATGGGCCACCAGACCAGAACAACAACAACACTAATCAAAAAAGTTTTTTTCTCACAAACCACACACAGCAGTGTTTTCAGTTTATGAGAAAGAACAGGCTGAGAAAGCACAGTAATTACCGTGGTGCTTTAAAGTTCAAAAACCTTTCAGCACTCGCTGTTTCTGCAGAAATGTGACACGATGAGATCTGCTACCGTCCTCAGGAGCTCACACCTAAAGCGAAGTGCGTTAAAGGCTGAGAGAGAAGCAGAAACAGAGAAAAGGTGCTGCTAAACTTTTAAGCCTTTACTTTCACCTCTGCATTGAACATGGTTCAGTTAAAACCACTCACAAATCAATTATCCACAAGGTCACGTTGGGTTAATCAAAGCTGTCGCTGATGCACAACAATGCTTAGCAATGCAACGGCCAATTACTCGCTGAATAACGTAGAGCTTTCTTAAGTGCTTCTAGTCTCTAAAGTCATTTTCCATTTTTATGTTCAAATCAGTGCCACCAAGTGACTTGTTACTGAAACTGACACGATACCATGAGGCGTCGCTGTAGAGGATGACGGTGGATGAGCCCGAGGCAGAGCCCACGTACCTTTACAAAGAGGAAACTTAGATTTTGAAGTTGTGGAGGTAATGGAGACAGAGTTTCCCTGTTTGGCGCCATTACTGCGGTGAGTGGCGAGGTGCAGCGTAGTCTGTCACCATCAGGGCTTCGCTGACAGACAGCATCTTTGTGTGATGTGTAGATTGTTTTATGGTCCTCTCTCCGTCGCTCAATGACAGACGCACTGGCTCTTCACACAATTTTACCACTTTAGTCACATTTCCGTGAGCAGATGGATGTTGAGGGTGCTCTCGCTAAAAATATCATAAATGCGTGTCTGCTTTTCCATTTAAGACATTTCTTCATCAGCCAGACGAAACGCTTCCGATCGGAGCTGCTACACGTCGCCTTAATTGCATGCACATCATCATTACAGCCGCAAAAACTCTCCACAGTCCTTTATCGTACACCCTGCAGCAAGATGTCCATAATCCAACAGAACTGCAGCTGAAACGAAATTCAATAAAGCGATAGAGTCTCATTGATCTTCAATTACACGCTTTTATTGATGTACTGAAAGGCTGAACGGACACATTTACATAGAGCTGGATATGCATTATGTGGCTTAACATCAGCTGCACGTTTGATGCTTCATGGTAAGAAGAAATCACTCCGCAGTAACTCGATGATGGGTTTTATGAATGCATGGATGCATATGGCCATTATGAGCTGAATTCACACATCTATGCGTCAGCAGCATGAAGTAGGAGGATGGATCAGATGTGCTGGTATATGAGTGTACATGTATATTCGCCTGGAGTCTCAGTGAGGGCAGAAGACTTTCTTGCATCCCTCTGTATCCATGTCAGAGAGCTGCTCACGGAATCGGTGTTTTCCATCTCTTATTCTACTCAGTCTCTCTCTCCTGCTCTTCTTCGGATTCATTAGCGCGACTTCTGCCCTCTTTTACTGCCTCCATTAAATCCTTGCTCTCACCATCGCAACTCCCCACAGACGAGCAGTGCGTCAGTTCATCATCCGAGAGATGAGGCACAGCAATGTACACAACATTTTTCATGCTGCCCACTTTGTCTTTACTGAGGGCCTAGCGCTCCCTGTCAGCTCCCTGTCAGCGCCAAAGCAATTCAATGAAATGTAAAGTCAGCTGGAATCATGCTTGTTGGCAGGAGAAATATAGCAGAGGATATAAAACGGGTTTACAAGTTCATTATTAGAGAACATAATGAAAGTGCATCATCGCTCAGTTAATTTCACCTGCTGAGACAAATCAAAGCTTAAAATGCAAAATGTAATCTGTATCTGGAGCCAAAATAATGACACCGTCCACCCTCACTAGCCATTTAGTGGAATATAGGTCAGGTTGTAGGACGTGACTTTGGACATTCACTAGGCAGCCTGCCACAGGATGAATCACAAACCCACGCAGTGCATATATACATATATAAGTATACTTACATATAAGTATTGGGACGCTGTGTTTTGGCTGTAACCTCACGTGACCTGTCCGATCAGCCTGCAAAGGCAAACAGCACAAGCCCCAGTGGAGCCGCTGCTGTAGCACAGGGCCGAGGTCACGCTGTGTGTATCAATGTGAAATATTCGCCAAGCTACACGTGGGACACTTGATAATCTGCTTGTCCCCGTGTTCGTAAGTGCCAAGGGTTTCCTGGCCATCAGCGTAACGGCCGACGAGGGAAAGGCTAATAGACACGCTCCTCCCTGCGGTGTCCAAGGACAGGTGAAGGTGAGTGCAGCCACAGCGGGTCCACTTCGTCCAGGTGTCCCTCTGCTTGGCTTGTATTGTATATTTTGACACATCAGTCCTATAGTTTTTGGGGATTTGTATTGTGCATAGAAATCTTCCTGCCGTTTCGTATTTGTGTGAAGGATAAACTGCTGTTGGTAAATAAACACTGGCCTGTAAAGTCAGACGTACTACTGCAAGACACACGTTACATTAAAAACTCAATCTGTGCGCTGTCAAAAACAGATTTCAGATGTTTTGTGGTAGAACATAATGTCGTGGACATGTAGAGCAGTGAGCAGGCAACGGAGCCGCCGGCATAACACAATATATAAATGCAAATCAGCGTGAACGGCTGCTGTGCCCGACTCGACTGGAGCAGATTTACGCGTTCCCCAGACAAAAACCCAGGCAGTTTAATAAGCGATGGCGCTCGTGCTAAGTGGCCCTGCCCACCCGGGCTCGCTGTAACGAACCTTCTCCTGGCTAAACCTGAGCTTGCAACCACAACACTGCTGCTAATGGCTGCGAGGAAGTGATGTCCTCTGCGGTGAGCAGCACCGTGAAATGAGTCTGATCACAACATAACACGAGCTTAAAGGCGGAGGAGACGGGAAAACCAAAACGGTTGTAGTTCGCCTCCATTCATCAAAGTGTCTTTTTAGTGTTGGTTTGTTGGGGCAATACTTTAGCGAATGTGCAATAATGTTTTATAATTGAATTGCTGTCATTTAAAATGAGCTAAATACACTGATAACGTTTCAGATTAAAATGTTGACCTTTTCTATATTTAGTTAAAACCATTAGTTTACATGAAGGTGAGTGTGTATAATTTTAATGCTCCCATTGTAACCAAGCTAAGAGCTCAAGCAGAGTTTCACACCACATAAAATTCCCTTGTGCCTCTCACACATTCATCACTGCATGCGATGACCTTTTCCTCTTTTATGAAGTTCAAGAACAAATGCCTGTGCAGACCCCGAGGCTTTACGCGATATACAATTTCATACTCTCCCTCGCAAACAAATGCCAGATTTTTGAGGCAAAGATTGATGTTTGCTCTTCAAATACCTGAAGTGAACGCACCCACACGTGGCTCAGCGTCAGCGCCTGTTGTTCTCATTGTCCGCAGCGACTTTGGTTAAACTTCGTCCTGCACTGTTAGTCGGCCCGTCCCCTCCTGACACTCTGCACCAGCAGCTCCCTTCAATCAGCATCAAACCACTGGCCGGTGGTTCCACGTATAAATCTCACAGATAGAGAAAAGATTAAATACATTTTATTGATCCGTTTTTACTTCCCACTCAGGAGCGTGAACACAGTGTTTCTGACAGTAATCCAATTGTGCAGTGGCTCTGTTTATCCTGGTAGTTTAATGCTCCACCACATCCAGTCTGCTTGGATCCCAGCTTCATGTACCGCGTTTAGCAACTTCAGCTCAGCTTTAATGTGAAGAGGTTGGGAAAGTAGAAGCAAACAAAAATGCACGTAAACCTGCCAGGAGGACCAGGCCATGGACCAGACCCTCCCCACGCAGAGAAACAGCCTCTCTGTTCAGTAAGCTTTAAAAACCCCTTCCTTCAGCAGAACCACCATCGAGCCTCGAGGCTCAGAGTAATGTTGAGGAACGACCAACTATTACTACGTGATGCTGGTGCTGCTGCGTCGCCACGAGATCGCTCAACAGAAACACCGACGTCGCCGTTCGATGGTCAATAAAGACGAAGGAGCCACTGAGCGGATCGCGCTTTACTTTACTTTACTTCAGAGTCGACGTCAGCCAAGGCTCCAGCGCAGCAGCAGGAACAATCATCATATCCATCCTTCGTCACGTCATGGCTCACTTTGAGATTAGAGTCTGATTATCTTTGATAGTGGCCCTAATCCGCTTCTGTTCTGTTTACCCAAAGGTCATGTCTGAACAGATCTTACAATAAGTGGCAGCTGATGAAAGTGACCATCTAACAGTGTGGCTGCAAAGAGAAGCCCAGTGATCGAAGTCATTTACTATAGTTAGCAAATAATTGGGGTAATGTGCTTCACCCGCTGTACAGTCTGCACAGAAACCACGTGTCTCAGCTAAACCAGTTCCATCAAATGTAGATGATAAACCAACTGAACCTTAAAATAAACGGCTCAAGCGCCGTTTTTGAACCTTTCAGAAAAGGCGCTTGTTGCCAACCACACAAGCGCATTCGAGACCCCTGCAGAGAACAGCTCATCCAAGCAGAGACAATAGCGCTGGACAGGAAATCAATGCTTTCAGGGAAGAAAAAGAAAGTTCGCTCTTCGTCTCAGTGCATTTCAAAAGTTGAAGAGAAGACATTGTCAACGATTTTCTTTCGGATTCATTTTTTTGTCAGGACGCAACAGTAGAGGTTTATGTTTAAAATGAACCTGAGCGAGTACTTTGATCTGTGTCCTGTTGTAAATAAGAGTTTTATTCATGTCCATAGGAGCGACCCCCCGAGGGGTCACCCAACGTGCCACCACAAGGATTCACAACGTCAGCGCTTTCCACAGTGCTGTGCAGGAGACGCGTCACCTCGTCTCTTCTGCAGCCACAACATTGCATCATCGTTGTACAGATATTTATTCCGCCACCTTTCAGGCTTCCCAGTAGTTTTGCTCCTGCAGTCTGTGTAGCATCACCCACCGTTGTGTCATTCTTGACTGCATTTGCCAAACTCTCTCTCTCGCTGTCTCAACTTTCAGGGAGCAGACAAATCAATACACTACATTACTCTGCAAAAGATTAACATTATGGCCTCCTACATGCATCATTGCAGTTTTCTCAAGCAGAAAATGGGCTTTCAAACCTCTAAGCAAGGCTCAGATAATTCCCGTTAGATTTCCTGGTTTTAGTGACGCTGTATATTTCACACGCTCCTCCTCTGCAGAGGGAAAATGTTCATGGCCCAGTATTTCTCTGTCAAATAAAAGGAGGAAGCAGTACAGGAAGGCAGGGTCGCGTCTGGAGCGCCCTGCCCTCTGAGGCGAGGGAGTCTCATTTTGCTGCACTGTTTTCACATGTGCCGTTATCATACACTTCTAAGTCCGGGAGACTGGAAGCATCGGTGTTGTCGTCTGCAGAGCTCATACTATTCCTAAAGGCCAGGCTGCCTATGAAGGGATATGCAGTCTCAAACAAGTCTCGGATGTTGTAATAAGGGAGTTCTGGGTCTTGTCTTTCAGGCTTGGGGATGCATTGTTCCTCCATGGCTTTGTTTCTTTGATAGTACTTGGAAAACTTGTTAAAGATAATTGTGATAGGCAGAGCCACCACTAACAGGCCACAGACGATGCACAAGGTGGCCACTAATTTCCCCGGTAATGTCACTGGGCAGGTGTCGCCGTAGCCGACTGTGGTCATGGTGATCGTGGCCCACCACCATCCCAAAGGAATGGTCGCCAAATCCGTGTGCTCCTCCTCCCTCTCCGCAAAGTAGATGAGGGCGGAGAAGATGGAGATCCCTACAGAGAGGAAGAGGAGAAGCAGACCCACTTCGTGGTAGCTGTGGCGTACGGTGGCTCCCAGCGCTCGCAGCCCGATGGAGTGACGGGCCAGTTTGAGGATCCGGAGAACCCTCATGAGGCGCAGAACCTGCACCACCTTCCCAACATTCTGTATGTCCTCGTTCTCCTCTGCGTCCTCATCAGCCGTCTCCAGAGCTAAAGTGGCATAAAACGGAAGAATGGAAGCGACGTCGATGATGTTCAGAGGGTTTCCGAGGAACTTCCTGCGGGAGGGTGCGACGATCAACCGGATGAGGAACTCGGCAGAGAAGCATGCGATGCAGATCTCCTCCAGCACAGCGAGGACCGGGTCCTCGATGGGCCTCTCGTTGTCGTCGACCTGCTGAAATTCGGGCATGCTGTGGACACACATGGCGACAATCGAGGTCAACACAACGCTGAGGGAGGCCACGGCGATGACCTTTGAGGCTCTGGAGTGAGCTGGATCCTCCAGTCGGAGCCAGACGTAACTCCTCACCTCTGCACACCAGGCACCTTTGAACTTGGCCAGGTCCTTATCCAGAGCAGAGAGCTCCTCAAAGGAAGAGTCGAAGCTGGGCTGCTGCTGATCGTCGCTCCTGATGTCCCAGTCCCTGTCCTCGATGTACTCCTTCCTCTCGTGGTACCAGTTGCTGCAGCAGGGGCTCAGGTGAAACTCCTGGATGCCCCAGTACTCGATCTCCTGGCTGAAGGAGAAGACGCAAAACTCCTCCATCATGTGGATGCGGCCTGTGTAGTAGAAGTTGAGCACACAGAGGAAGACTCTGGGATTCCTATCGAAGTAGTACTCCTTCTCGGCCGGGCTGTAGTCGTCGCACAGCTCCAGGATCGCCGCCTCGCTTTGGCAGCGCAGCAGACGAGCCAGGCGCGTGTGAGGGAAGCGGAGCAACGTGTCCGGAGCCACTTCGTGTCGTACCCCTCCCACGTTGATGTGGACCTGGTCCTCCTCATTTCTCTGCTGGTGGAGGATTTGCCCATAACCCATGATCCTGATGAGACAAACAGCAGCATTTAACAAGAAATAGCAGATTTATTCATGAAAGAAATTCCCCACCAACATCTAACGAAGGGTATTTGCACAAACGTCTGTCAAGACGACACATTGGTTGGTCGAAGGGGGGGGATCAATAATGCACACACAGGAAATGGCTTGTGCTGAAGTGAGTGAAGAGGCGTGAGGTACTGTCACTACTTGGAGAACTCAAGACCAAGATTATCACCAGGAGAATCAAATTACAGGGAGCACTGAGCCAACTCTCGGAGGAAATGAGAGGCAACAAGTTGAAACTGATTCCAAGCATCAACACTGTTTTCCAGCATGTGTAAAATGTTTAATAGCTCTGGTTCGAAGTGTTTTCATCAATCTGATGGTTTGACTTTCACCGTTTTCAAATATACAAATGACTTAAAACCTAATGTAACATGCAACGCTGCAACGTACCTGCACTTGGAGCCTGTCTTTCCATGAAAGTATTATCAACTCGGGTGTTTTGCTTTTATCACATTCTTCTTCAAACGGAGCAACGGAGGGTGAGGCTGAGGGTGAGACTCCGGTGCTGCAGCTCCGCGGATGGGACAAGAAGCGCGGCAGCAGTTTGTTCCCTTTTACAGGGAACAGGGAGGGGCGAGAGGAGGAGAGGAGATAGAGGGAGGGCGAGGAGAGAGGAGGAGAGGAGAGGGAGGGAGACTGCACAGATGTTGGAGCACCCTGCTCTAATATGACATAGTCGCTTGATGGTATGCGTTTAACCTCACCATGCTATTACAGCTGCAGTTAGACATCAAGATCGCAGCACTTTCGTCCTCTGAAGGTTACAGTCACTTCAAGCACACGTTTAATGAGTAAAAATGCACTTGTGTTTTATTAAAGTTAAATATTACATATTATATAATTTCTGTTTTTGTTTTTATTTTTTACTCTGCTTATACGACTAATGCAGAGTAAAGGTAAAAGGCTGCAGATTTGTGTAAAATGTATTTATTCTTTTATAATATATTGTATTTCTATTGTGTTATTTAATCACATAGGTGATGTATGTGTGCATTTAAATGTGGTACAGCTGTAGCCTGTATGTTGGGTCTCAGCTAACTACAAGACACAGTCACCCACTGAGCTGTAATTGGATCCACCTGTGTGTGGCTGCATTTGTGGATCAGAAGCTGCTGTAGCGTTTGTTCTCTGCAACAAACCTGATTATTCCTGGAAAAGCATCCACTTACGAGCCATGAGACGTTTAGCTGGATTTGGGTTTGTAGTGCAGCCGTTCTCATGTTTCTGTTTCACGTTTGAGTTCACTGACGGTAATTAAATGTTTTACAGGCTCCTCATGCTGCTGGTGACTGTTTTAAACACAGAGGCTCAAAACCAACCATCTCTGAGTAGGTTTGATACGATATTAACTGTTCAGAGATGTGTTCAGGAGCAGGTTTAACTGGCTTTGCTCTTAATTCTTGCCCTAGAGATCAACTCCAAATGTCTTGGGAACATCTTGCGCGTGGATGTTGGTCCTCTTGGAGGGAAATTTCTAGAAGTTGCTGTTGTCGCAAGTAGCTTGACGTTTCTGCGTTTTGTTTTATTGACGTCATTTTGTTGGTCTCGTTTCCCCTTCAATTGTCCCGTTTGCTGTGTTTTTTTCCTTTTCTACTCAGATAACTCCTCCATCTTCCTTTCACCAAGTTTAGCGGCGCAGTGTGGCTTCAGTTTGACGGCAGATCAGCTGGGGAACGTCGTGATTTATGCCTCCCTTCAAAACTGCTTCGCTCAAAACGCGGTAACAAGACTCCAGATGTCATTTTGTTGAGCAGTGCTGCAGCTTTCAGTCTGTGTCCTAATGTGATTCTCACTTTGAGTTTCTTCTCTGTTTGCAGGACGATAAAACCTTTACAACAACACTGACTCTTCGACTGCACGGAAACCGAATGGATGGAGATGAGCTGTACCAAGTGGCTGAAACCTGCCAATACTCTGCCTGGGCCTCTAGGGAAATCGTCTGTAACTACAACTATATGGAGGCAAGTGAATGCAGCAGGTCTCTCAGAGGTCATGTTCCAGTCCATGTGACAAATGGCTCGATGTCCTGTATTAGCATAAAGGCCAGTACATCTAGCGTCACTGCAGAGAGGAGAGCGTGTGATGGATCGTTACTCACGGAGTGGCTTTATCTCCAGGTGTCTGTAAATAGGGCGTCTCATGGTGATTATCTTCTGCCTAACTACCTCGTAAGAGGGGCCAATTCAAAGTTTGGTGATCCCAGGCAAACTGCAGAGGTCAGATGAGCTCATCTTGTCTCTTTATATCCTCGCAACGTTTGTTTCCATATTTAAAGGCATGTTTTAAAATGTGGCTGACAGAAACGGTCTGTGGAAGCTGGATTCAGGGCCACGACGCTGGTGTTCTTCACTCCTGAGGAGAGGGTGATGAAAGCGAGCGAGGCCCTGAACAGGGGTTACGGGATAGCCAACACTCCTTCCAGGCTGGTTTTACGAAGCCCGACGATGTCGCCTGAAACCTATGTCCAGAACGTGAGTGGACCCCAAATGTGAAATGTACAACTTTGAAGCGTCAGTGAACAGCGTGTGCCCTCACCCCAGGTGGCAGGGGTCCCTGTGACCGTGCTCCGAACCGCCACAGTCTCTGAACAGAAGTGGCTGACGACCAAGACTAAAGCGGCGGCTGCCTGTCCACTAACGGAGGGTAACGACAGCATTGACTCAACTCGGCCCCGCGCCGGGACCTTTGGCTTGACCTCTGTGTGGTTGTTGTGTGCAGGCAGTGTCTTCTTCACTCCGAACACGATCACCTGCTACCTGCCCTGGCGCGTTGACCCGCTGATCTCCTCCGACCGGTTTCAGCTGCTGGAAGTGCACGTGGGCATCGGTGGCCAGAGGCTCAGTGCGTCAGAGATGGCTGCCAGACGGTTCTCGGTGTCCGTGGACAACGAGCACGTCGTCGTCCAGATTCCTGTCGGGGCTGTCGGTGGGTACTTGAAGGTGAGCGGCACCGAGATCTATTAATATTTTAACAATGTTCAACTTAAAGCTAAGAAAAAAGTGATGCCTTCAAGGTCATAGGTTTGATGTGGGTAATAAGAATTTCTTTGACAGAGTCGGGTACAGGACGGTCGGTACTTCACCTCTTACACAATTGAGCCGATGGTTGAGTTGCTCTGGGTTGAAGGCGCCGCTCACCAGGACACCAGATACAAAGTCTTCTATCCCGTCACGACGCCGCTGCTGCCTCAGCCTGTTCAAGTTCTCGACAGTGAGTGTCATCACCTGCTCTGATGCTTAAAGCTAATGGCAGCCTGCCCTCATCCCCTCGACCGCTGCCCCACAGGAACCGTTCCAGAGGAGCGGAGGTTTAAGATGGTACTCGGGCCCTTGGGCACTGACGTGGCTCTTGTCAACATCTCCTTCCCGTCTGAGGTCTTGTCTGTGTCTGACTGCGTTGTCAGAGGCTTTAATGTTATGGAGCACATCTCCCCTAACAGCAGCTCTCGGATCTTCACCCTTGAAGTGCCCTTCACAGACCCAGCTGTCTGGAAACTAGTAAGCTTGAAGTCTGAGAAAGTCCGTATTCCGTTTATTTTAAATTCCGGCCGCTAATCTTTCTGCTTGTTTCCCCGACAGACTGAAAATGGGTTCACAGCCTACAGGCTGCAGCTGACCTTTGGCCTGCTGGTGCTGCCGGAGTTTGCTCCATTTTCCCACACTGCTTATCTGGAGGCTAAATCAGCAGAGCTCGGTCTGTACTCTTAGACGTAGTCAGTTTATGGAGGGGAATCCTTCGTCCCCGTGCTGTTAACGTAGTCTGCACATAAAAGGTCAGAGGCTCTAGTGCCACCATCTTGTCGTGTTTCTGTTTCATCCCTCTCCGCAGGTCCTCCCTCTGTCTCTGGCAGCTGTGACCATCAGTACTTCTATGTCCTTGTGGAATACGGGACTCAAAGCTTTCACACAACCGTGGGAAACCGATCGCTGAGCCCGGTTCTGGCTCAGCAGTACGGTTTCGCCAGCAACGGAACGCACTTGAGTTTGGTGGTGCCGTTTTCAGCCCCCGATGTCGCGTTTCAGGTACTTTAGCAGAAGTTCTAAACATGCAGGAATATATTCTAGTAGCATTAGTTTATCCACAGTGACTGACTTGATTCTCGACAGGCCATTGAAGGATCGTACATCAGGGGCAGACTTGATGTGATTTTAAGGAATCCAGACACCGACACAGAAATCCAACACTTCTCTATGACTTGCAGCTTCCCGTCAACGCTGACTGGTTAGTTTTAAAGTTTTTATCCGTTTTGTGGTTTAAACACTGACAACATGCACTGAAAGGGGCACGTTCCTCATTATTTTAGAGTGTTTTCCAAACGGAACCATGACAACTTGGGCGGTGAAACTGGATTTGATTCCCAGTCTGAACACCAGTCTGCTCGCGCTCAGAGACCCTTCCTGTGGCCCCTCGTACAGTGACGAGCGGTTTGCTTACTTCGTCTTCACGGCCGACTCCTGTGGAACAACCAGAAAGGTTAGTTTGGCTGTTTTCTCAGTGCTGACTGTCAAGTAACCTGCGCATAATGTATTCATTTATTTATTTTTAGTTTTTGTCCAATGCAATGCTGTATGAAAATGAAATCTCTCTACCCGATGAGCATGAGCTGAAGCAGGTATCGGAAACGGACGAGCCTGTGTATGAGTGAGTATCTCCAAACAGTTGTAAAACTTTCTTTAAGCAAGAAATTGAAGCATGAAGTATTTTGACTAGTGATTATGTTTGCAGGTTAAAGGTTTCTTGTTATTATGACTTCAACTCACCCCATGCTGTGACTTTTCGGAGCAAACCTCTCGTGAATGAACCGTATGCTGAAAATACAGGAGAATTCCAAGTTGCAATAAGAATCGCCTTGGGTAAGCTCTGAATGTGTTCTTCTAGGTTCAGTCCCTATGGTTCTCCTTTAACCGTCTCTTCTCTCAGACAAGTCCTACAGAGTTTTCTACAGAGAGGAGGATTATCCCATCGCCAAGTACCTACAACAGCCGCTGTATTTAGAGATGGAGCTGATGAGGCCCACAAACCCCAGACTCTCACTGGAGGTGGAGCACTGCTGGGCGACTCAGGAGGACGACAGGATGTCTCAACCCAGATGGGACCTGATCGTTGAAGGGTAACTTTTTAACCAAGGGGAAATTATGATGATTGATTTTATCCAGCAGCGGTTTCAATCTGCTTCTTTTTTTTTTTTTAATGCCAGGTGTGCAAACAAAGCGGACCCGTACCCGGTGGCCTTCCATCCAGTTTGGGCTGATGCCAGAGTTCGAAATCCTTCTCACTTCAAGCGCTTTGAGGTGCAGATGTTCGCCTTTGCTGGACATCAGCCCTCTGCTTCTCAGGTACCTCAATTCTCCCTGGTTTACAGATGTGTGAACGTGTAAAGACTTAACTGATGACTCTGTCTCGTAGCTCTTTGTCCACTGTGACGTGGTGATTTGTGATGCCAGGTCTCCACTGGGAGGAGTTTGCAACAGACAGTGTTCAAACACTGAAAACAACATAAAAGGTTGGATATGCAAGATTTGTGATTTAAGGTTGTTTTTTTTTTTTTTAAACTGGTCTTGCTTTGACTGGCAAAACTGCTTGATCGATGTTTCTTCTTCCACAGGACACAAAAGAGCTGCTTCACATGTGCTTGGTTTTAAACTTGTGTCATCAGGACCAATAAAAGTTTAACTGAAGATTTTTACAAATGTGTTGTCAATAGTTACTGTACGCGAACATACGAGCATTTTAATTCTGGTGTCCTGGGTGTAAACAGACACTAAAATCATAGCGAAGTGCCACAGAATTACAGCCAATAACAAGCCTTCCCACTATCTGGGTATTGTCCGATTGTTAAATCGAGATATGTCTCACTCCAAACGTCAGGTATGTAAAGCATCTGTGCCTCAGACAATTGGCATCAGATTAAGTTGAATGGATTACATGCGTTTAGGGTCCATTTCAGGTTAAGTTCAAGCTTAAATCAAGTTGTTGTCATATGGAATAGAAGAGCTGATGCATTTTAGTCATTCGCTAGACAATGTTTCAAATTCCTGCAGCTACATGGGTGACATTTGCATGTCGACACATTGTTCTGGTTGGTCTGCAATCGCTTTCCCAGAAATGCTGGTCAGCCAAAGTCACACACACCAAATTCATTAGAATGTGTGGGTGGTGGCTTTAGAGGGTGAACTGATGAATTTAATCTATCGCTTCTCGCGGGTGAGCTGGGGCTTATCCCAGATGTCTGAGTGAGAGGCAGGGTCCACCCTGGACAGGTCTCCAGTCCATCACAGGGCCATACAACCAGTCAAACACTAGAATTTATATAGTTCTCTAATAGATGAGTCTTACAGACATAGACTGGACAAAAAAAAGGTCTAAGAAACCATTTATTTAGAGGTTTGAGGGTTTAACAGAAGAATCGGTCCAGAGGACAACTGCTTCTGGTGGCTTGACTCTGCACTTCTTTGTTCTGGAAGAAGTGGAACAATGATTAAGTTCATATCTGGCACCATTTCGAACAACTGAGCATTTGAGTGAGTCTTACCCCTTTTCGTTCCCGTCATCTCTTCCTGTTGACCCTTCCTCGTGTCCGTAGGGTGAACACACTGGCCCCTGCAGGCGCCATCTGCATGGCTGTTTGTGTCACAAATCACGGCGTCACAGTGGACATAGATCTGGGCAGACGGGAGGGATTAGCACACGTAGCCGTTCTGTGGAATATATCCATAGGCCTCATTTGAATGTAATGTCACCTCGTGTTTCAGAACCTCATCATCTACAGTGAAGGCGAACATCTTCACAGAGAAGCGCTTGATGTGGGATGGGACGGTAACCCTGGCACCACCCACAACAGGATGGAAGTCTGTTGTGTAGCGATCGTCACTGTTCTCACAGCTTGAGAAGAAATTTGTAGCTTTTAAACAAAGATTAAAAAAAACTGGACCAGAGGAAGTAAACAAACTATTAAAATACACCAGAGTAGCATTCGGCTGAAAGGATCATGTAGACATTACGTGTTGATAATGATGTCCCATCTGGGCAGAGATGCCCGGTCCTCATGAAGAGTAGCCCAGCAGTTCTCCAAGATAAGCTCCAGCTGGGGGTCTGTAGACTGCATCAGCCCCACCTCAAAATATAGAGGCTGCCTCAGGTACTTCACCACGGGGTAGTCGTCTGCTTGGTAGAAGTGCTCGTAGGATGAATCTTAGGCAGCGAAGTCCAATGAAAGAAGGATGTCAATGAATTGACAAGATGCAACAAAAGGTCAAGCAGAAAGTCCAAACCAACCTCTGGCGAGCGTCATGTGCAGCATCAGCCGTCCTGACCCGGCCTCCGCTGCAGGGTCCCTGCTTCTTGGTTTGTGGTGGAACGCTATCGTTCGATTTTCATTTATCAAGTAATAGCAGGAAACCGTTTGCCTACAGAAGGCAACTCTATGAGACAACATACTGAAGGCTACAGATCAGCGATCAATGCCGAGCGCTTACCTATAGCCAAGATGAAATTGTGTTTTGTGAGTAGGTTTGTTGGAATGGAGGGCGATCACGTTTTCGTACAGCATGTAACGCTCAAGGAACTTTGAAAGAAACCGCATGTTATTTGAAACGTTTCAGATGTGTAAGAATAGAGACTAAACTCACTGTTCTAGTGGTCCCACAGGAACTAGCGGTGAAGATGAAGTAAGCAAAGCGATCATTGCTGTAAACCGGTTTGCAGGACTTGTCCTTTAAAGTCAGCAAACTTGGAACGAGATCAGGCGCCGATTCCACCTTCACAGCCACAGCAGTCATCGTTCCGTTGGGGTAGCACCCTTCACGCAGGAGAACATTTAAAGCAATGGGTCGTTTCAGAAGCAAGAGACATTCCAGTTTAGTTTTAAACCTTACTGGTTGTTGTCAGTGGAAAGTAACAGGCCAGGTAGAGATCACCGAGCACCCAGTGGCTGTTTGGGGCCAACAGTAGGATGTCAAGTCTGGCTCGAACTGAATCGGACGTTATGAGCTGCAAAACAAAGCATCGTTATCCAGGCCAGACAATTTGATGGTTTGCCAGTCAGCTACTACCTCGAACACAGAGTCCTCTGCTATAAATGGCACCACAATATGGAGGTGTGTGCCATTTTTATGGACGTTGTAGAGTCTTGCAAGCTCAGGGGTTAGCTGCCGAGCCCCAACCACAGTCTGGAAGTTGGGGCCTCGGCTCCCATATCTCACAATGACGTAGAAGTTACTCTGGTCACAGGTGCCAGTGAGGCTGGGTAGCACTAAAAAATAAAAATCCTTTAGTCTATACATGTCAGGGATGGACATTTAATTGTTGGGGGTATTAAGAACCAAAACAAAAGTGAGCTCACCAACGTCCTGCAAAGATGCCTGCATATTAACCGGGTGGCTGAACGGAGCTTCTTCAGGTAGGATGAGAAACCCGAAGACCAGAGGGAGCAGGTAGACTGTAACCAAGAGTTCAGGATTCTGCAGAGACAACGAGACAGTCAAGCAGAAGAAACAGGTACAGAGAAAAAAAAAAAAAAAAAAAAGCTTGCATCTCAGCCACATACACGTTTAATCACAACATCCGCGTCAAAGGACACTTCTAAGGAGAAGCTCTTTGTCCTGTTGGGGAAGTTATACTCCCGGACGGTGTAGCCTCTGGCATTGCACTCCTCAACCGAGAGAACGCCGGTAGAGAATGTGATGTTCTTCAGCACCACATCATGAAGAAAGGTCCCCAAGTTAACACTGAACACCCGGTCAGCTAGGACGGTATCTGAGCAATGTGAAGTGGCAGGTTTGTTAAATAGTGTTCAGTTTAAACAAGCCTGAATTTCTGTAAAGGAATAAAACTAAACAAAACACTTAACTGTCTTTGACCTGAAGAGGTCGCGGCATCAGAGGGGTGGTAATGGGGAACAAAATCTTGTACCGGATATCGTTTTGGCTTTTAGCAGCCTTCCACAGCAGCTCAAGCATGGGTTCCACCGTGTAGGTGACGTGGTACCGGTAATCTGGGGCATGGCTCTGTAATTATGCATGCCACTTTAATAAAACATGCAAATGCACTCGTGACTCAAGTCCTACCGCCGCAGCTCAAGCGCTTCTCACCTTGTAGTAACCATCAGAGGAGCCCACTGGGATTTCAACGACAATGTGAAACTCTCTGACGGACAGCGTGTACCCCCGTGCGTCCATCTGAGACTTATCCAGCCTCTGCCCGTTTATGCCCATGTGCGTTTCTAGGATTTCGAAGCTGCCGTCCATCAGGGGCGTCACACGACGAGGCACGTACCAGGAGATTACGTCGTCAGTGAAGAGGACACCGCCTGTTAAAGCAACCATCTTTACTGCAACGCTAATAGCAGCCTTTACCAGGACTCTCCCATTTCTTGACTCACCAGTGGGACAAGCGGCTGCCAGGTTCATGACTCTTAAACCATGGCGTGACTTGTAATAAGTGCTCACTCTCAGCACCTCCATGGGTATTCCAGCAACCTTTAAAAAGGGATGTTGGTCATTTACACTGTAAGGAAATAAAGGAACACTAGAGGAGGAGGAGTATGTTTTACATTCTCAGAATAAGTCACTGATGTTGTGTAAGGGCTTCGTATAACCAGGCGGCTTGAGGTAATCGTGGCACCGTAGCCAGCTTCCTGGGCCTCTCTCAGAACCATGGACAGCGGTTCTGGAGTATAAAACGTCATCTTCCAGATATCATATGCTGGACCAGAGCCCTGTGGTAAGGAAACGCCACACTTGTATTTGCATCTTTTCTGTAGTAAGGGGATGCCAAATGGTGCAGAACGATCAAGCAGACGAAAACAGCACGTACGTCAGGAATGAGGTTGAGTGTTTGGTCATCTTTAACCGCCAGAGAATGCTGACCTTTAGCTTCACCATTAGACGTAGCCATGTAGTTTGACACCTAACAGGGAAGCGGATGCATCATTTCTCCTTCCCCACAGGCAACAGTACAAGCATCGCCGTAGAGGGACTTACTTCCATGAAGTTCCTGTCGCAGAGGATCTCTCTGGAGGCCCACCGAGAATAGCTGCACGTTTGTGTCACGTCACGAGTAACAATTTCTGAAGAGCTCAGCCTGTACATTTGAAGTCTCAAACCAATGGAAAACGTTTCATCTTCCTGAGAGTAAAAACACGACAAAATTACACTTGCAGTGTGGAGATTTTAGCTGCTGTGATTTCTGGAACTTTAGAGGAGACATTAAATCAATGAACGAACTGGCAACGTGTCAATTGGTCATTTGAAGAACAAAAACTCAATTTCTTTGGTTCCAGCCACTTAAATGTCATGGTTTGCAAAGTCATTGTACACTGAATATCCAAAAGGAAGAGTTCCATCTGGATCTTTCACAGCTGACATTTATGCATAAAACCACAGCAAAAGGCATCAAAGTGATCAGAGACACTCATGTTTGCTTTGCAGTGAGGAGATTTACTTAATTCGAACAGGCTAGAAAATGCCAGCTAAAAATAATTCTGAACATACTCTGTTGCCCACGTAGCAGCCCATCAGAGACGTGTAAATTCTGGTGTTACCCCACGGGTCAGACTCCATGCTGTACCCACACTGAGCAGCCAGGCTGGGGTTTAACACAATGTGCTGGGATCCATCTGCAGAAAGGGGACAAACATCGCAGGGTTCGCTCAGTGAGTCTTACTGGAGCTTCTCAACAAACAGAACACCTGAAACTCACTTATAGCTTCCACCTCAAGCTGGTTCCCTACTGCCAGAGCCTTGTCCAGGGACAGCCTCATCTGATTACCCACACAATCAGACTTCAAACTGCTGCCTATTTAAAGAAAAGACTGGTGAGAGCAGCACACTCCAACTGAGGTAAAGTAAATGACTATGAACGACTTACTTGACTGCAAATTGAGCTTCACATTTGACTTTGCTTCACCAAAGACAATTACTGCAGCCATCAAGTTCCATAACAAGCTAGAACACACGAACCACACATTGCGGTAGACAGAAGCAAGCGGCAGACACTTATTTGAAAAAACAAACACGTATATTTACTTACATGTTCTGAAGCCTCTGCATGATCCAGTCCAAACTACAGCAAACCAACCCCTACCAGAGCTTAGCACTGAAACCCCACAAACAAACCAGCCCTGATGTGAGCCGGCCTCACCTCAACCAGGCCTCACCAGCTGCTTTAATGTCACTTAATCACAACGCACAGGTGAGGAACATCACCGATCCTGCCACTCCCTCACTCACCGCTGCCTCCAAACATTTTGGTTTTGTGAAAACAAGCAAACATGTAAGTAATCAAACTATATAAAGACACATTTATGTGCAATCAATAATTTATTGTTCATTCATTATAAAGAAATGCATGTTTCTGTTCATTAGAGATGTACAGGAAACCAATTCAGCCACAATTCAACTGGTCAAAAGACAATTTAAAGAGAAAGACATGTTTTCCTTTGTAGCTGAGAATCCTCATTATTGCTCTGCACTAAAACTTGTTCAAGGTTTGTTTATGGTCACAAACCTCTTCCCACAATGGTGCACTAGCATTTATTACTGACTGTAAAACCCAGGCCCATCATTTTTCCAGGTGTGGCTGGGTCGATGAGTCTGCACTGTCCACTTGCAGATTTACACAATTAAATACTTTCATTTATAAAGCAGTTTCGTTTTTATTCTACCAAATGAGTCTTGAAAGGAATATCAACACTCTCCCAGAGAAAGATCTATATTAGCATGGCACCTGCCACACCTGACTGACTGCAAACAAGACAAGGTTCAGCATCTAAAACATAAAACTATAGCTGTGCATTTCTGAGCTTCAAATTACATAATGGTGTAATGGTGCATCTTCCCTTTAGCGGCCAGATTAAAACATTAATATAATGGATTCTCTGAAGTTTATGATGCAGTCAGTAACCCCTGTTTATCTTCTGCTGCTGGTCAACAAGTGTTTGTTGCAGGCTCTCTTTGGCATCTTCAAAGTCTGGGTTGAGCTTTAACGCTTGCTGGAAATCCATCCTGGCTCGGTCGAAAAACCCTGTAAGATAATAAAAATGTGAATACTTAATAGCTGTAAGTTTATGACGTGCAATATCCTGCCTGGATTGTTAGGAGTCAGCGCTTTAATTCCCCGAGCAGCGGCTGTGCGCTCCAGGGTTTGGATGAGTGAAGGCACAGCGCCGTCTAGTGTCCAATGGAAAAACCCACTGAACAGACACTCGCACCTTCCTACTCATGAGACCGTCAATAACAACATGGCTACTGGTCTTAATACTGAACACTGGGGAGTCACTTCTTACCCAGCCGGTAGTGGATCAGCCCTCTGTTGTAGAAAGGTATCTCAAAGCGACTGTCAGCCTGTATGGCCGAGCTAAAATCCTCTATGGCCTCGTTGAAGTCCACCCGCAGGTACTTTATCTGTCCGCGGTTGTTATAGGCAGTAGCCACAACACTGGCTTCACATTCCCTACGGACACGTAACACGCGTGACTTTACGTTAAACAGCAGAGGAGCATGGGTAGAGCTAGCCAGCTAGCTAACGGCTAGCCAGAGCCAAGCCTAGAGTTGACGTAGCTAACTTCTCGCGGCAGATGTTACCTGGAGGAGCAGGAGGAGATAAGCTTCGTGTACAACTGCTCCGCCTGCTCGTGGTTGTGCTTTTCAAACTCAGAGTTTGCATGTTGGAATATCTGGAGAATATCTTCCTCCATGCGTCTACCTGATCGCCGCAATTTTTCAGTTGCGTCACCAACAGAGTCAACCAATCACGTTTCAGGAGGCCGTAACTGGGCGTGGCCTTGTGAGGCTTTTATCGTCTACTTTGGAGTTCAACGTATTTATAAGAAATTACCATAAACATTACTTTTATATATTTATATACTTCAAGCGTCCTCAAACTGTTGTGTTATTGTTGTTTATTATGAATAAAGTTCCATCGAATCTCAGTATGTTTCACTGTTGTTTTAAAACAACGAATTAAAAAGTAAACTATGTAAAAACATTATCCCTAAATAACCAAATATATATAGAGAGAGAACATAGAGAGGTGTGCAGCTGGGGCAACAGTAGATGGCAGGCTTTGCTCAGATGAGACTAAACCTGATGATGAGACTATATAATATTTACACTTAAAGATGAAGAGGTTCATCATTTGAGGGAAATCCCATCACAGACCCTATATGCACACACCGTATGCCACACAAGATGATACATGCATGGGAAGCATCCCATAAACAAAGACGCACAGAATTCCCAGACGCTCTCCCGTGACACGCTAAAGAGTGAGGGGTCACTCCGGATCTGTTACCTTCCTCTTTACAGACCATTTATCTCCAGACGGTGTGGATGGGTTAAAACCAGCTGGGCCCAGAGTTAAGAGACGGCTGTTGACAACGTGAGGAAAATGGCATTAACATGCAGTAGGACCTGTCAGAATGTACGTTACTACAGGCCAATAGATGAGTCGAGGGGTTACTACAGTACAAAACATCCACGAGGTGGCCAAGCAGCGAATGTTCAACATTCATTAAATCACAGTTTAAATCCTACAAGCTTTATGCACCGTTAAAGCTCAGATAAATATGCTCAGTAGCCCTGAAGCTGTTGCCTCTTCTTGCTCTATCAGTGTTGTGGTTTGCGGACAGAATTAGCAGCAAGTGTCAAACTCTGCTGCTTTGGCCTGACAGAACCAGGACCTCTTCACTCACAGACCCACAACAGTGCACTGATATTATAGTCAAAACCAGAGCTATATTTTTAAATATATAATATTTTTAAACTTTTAAACTGTCCGTGCTTTTAGGCTGCACCAAACCTCACATGTCGTTTCCACTTCTCAGAGATGTGCGAGTCCCATTCCTCTTCTTCCACGGAGACACTGGTGGGCTCACCCCTCTGACCGCCTGCGTGTGTGGTAGCCCTGAAAGCAAACAAACATAAAACAGCTGCTTGGTTAAAGGAAGGAGGGAGAGGATCCCAACCAGACCAGAGGTAAACGTTAGCGTGTTGACTCTCTACCTCACACAGACATCACAGACAGAGCAGCTCTGTTGTCACAGGCAGATAAACTCCTTCCACAAGGAACGTGATGACCTGTGTCTGTTTTTGTAGCAGAACTGAAGGTGTAACGATTGATAATTGATATTTTGTTAGAATAATTCCCTTTCTGAAATTTTTTTATACCTTTATTTCAAGGGGTGATCCTCCTCCGACCTCAGATATCAGATCAAATGGACTGTTGTCATGAGGCAGGAGTGAATTATAGCACATTGTTAACAGAAATGAGAGCTGTGTCCTCACATGCATTTCAATATTGACATTGAAATATACATAGAGGACTTGGCATAGAAATGTAAAGTTACATAAGAGAGGTGGATATAATGGCTCTGTTGTATCTACAGAAATGCGTTTTATTTTCTCATGGTACCAGAAGTTCAGCATTTGTTGTGAATTTAAAAAAAGGTTATTTGTGTACTTTAAAATATATTCATGGCATAAAATATGTTTGGTTACTTTTTCAGCAGTTGGATAACCTGCGCTCAAATTCCTCTGGAGCTAATGTCTGCATGAAATCCAGTTCAGTTTTTAACAGACTTTATAAGACATAAGACACCTCTGATTATAAAGTGTCTTGTAGCAATGAGCACACAGCAGAGTCCTTTATAGTTATAGTTTATTGTTTGTTTTGTTACATTTACATGGATTATATGCCACCTCATGACGTTTACTAATACAGGGAATATCCCCAACACCTCATACAAACTATGGATTACATCACATCTAGAGTATTTAAGAAAGAACATATGGAAACATGTAGGAAAACCTCTCACCAAGTTCATTTTTATTAACATCTACATAATCACTGAGTGAGACCATTTTCACTTATTCCAATATATACAACATAGACCTTTGAACATAGAAGACAAAGCACAATCATAATGCAGTACTGCTGAAAGTACTCAAATGAGTTTCTGTTGGTTATTTAACATCACACTACTGGGGTTAATATAAAATACTCTACTACTCTACTCACTATTACAGCAGTTGAAATATTCCAAATATTGCTCTGTTCATGAATTCACTGAACAGCAGTCAGTAACGTCAGGGACTCCTCGATCTGAGCAGTAGTTCTGGGAGGTGGATGACCCGACAGGACACAGATGGACGTGAGGAACGAGTTCTCTGCAAAAAGTAAACAGGCAGCAGGTCAAAGGGTGACGTGGGTGAGATGCTTTTCTTACCAGTCTGCTCAGAGAAACGTGGCAACACTCACAAGTGTGTGTCTTTAAGCGCGGCCGACCATGTTCTGCAGACGCTCTATTCTCCCAGACACATCTGCCAGTGACGTCAGTCAAAGAAACACTGCAAACACGTTTACGACTAAATAAAATAATGACGACTGTTGAAACATACATGGCCCACGGTTGAATTATGTTCCAATAACAATACCAGCGGGTAGAAACAAGCAGCTGTCAGCTCTGTGAAACGTGCTGTTTATAATAAAGCGCCTTCCATCTGAAACAACACGAAGGATATGTTTGGCTGTGAGCTGCTGGATGGCCGCCTGCGTCTGCTTCTGGAAAACCAGTCTGGCTTCACATTTACAGGGATCCTCCACCACCTCCACCTTCACCTCTTCACCGGGAGAAAGCAAATTTCACATCAGTATGACGAATCATATACAGGGAGAGAAAACTCTACGCTTTTCCAGCTACTGTAGGTTGAGAACAAAACAAATCCTGAGTGAACAGAGACACAGATTTAACGACACACGAAACAATTCTATAACATTACCCGACTATTGTCCAACAAACGTTACAGGCAACAGTGAATACTACAATATGTCACCGGTTGGTTGTGATGTCGTGAAGACAGACTACACAAAGCTCTTACAGCTGTACACACTTTGAGCCACAGTACAACATTAACAGCACTGCAATAAAATTCGTCATTGCTGCAGGAATCCAAACGGTAAGTTCTTACGTTTCAGGGAACATGTTTTCTTGTCCGCATTCAGGACATAACCATTCCGGCACTTGCAGTAATAGGAGCTGTTGCTGTTGACACAAATGTGTTCGCAGTCATGTCCCGTGGCACAGGGGTCCAGACCTGGAAGGACCCGGGATTAAGGGATGGTGCTGTCAACATGGCAGCATGGGTACAGGTTCATGCCCTAGCATACAGCTTGTTAGGTTAGACCCCTTTGTAATGGAGAACATAAGCAATAAGGTACGAACTACTGTTAGTGCTGAAGCATTTTTGGATTACTCTCCTCACATATTCGTTAATAAGTAAACAAAATGACATTCGATCGTTTTCCTGTGCTGCTTGTGCTCGACCACATGTCGGTTGTAGTGGAAAATCAGCTCCGTTCGTGTACCTTCACCACATCTCAGCCAAGGTCATTTGTGAAGTGCTTAGGTTCACTGTGTGTTGGACAACATAGGTAAAATGACAGAACCCTGAAGTACAACAGTAGCAACAGGTTAACAACCATGGAGAAACCAGCAGGAAAGACATTTACTAATTAGCACCTGGTTTTCTTTCGAGGCTGCACGGCCCTGAAACTTTGTGACTACAAGCAGGTTCTAGTGCCAACATCTGCAGCCCATGTGGAGGGTTGAGAGTTTCAGCATTAACTGTGTAAACCGACCCCTCGTCTGTGGGCGTCCCTCACTGTAGGACTAGAACCAGGGTTAATGTTGAGGTAAACATGTTGCAGGCTCGTCTTTGTCCTACCACACAGCGTCTCCCTGAACTTGGAGGTAAGCTTCTCGATAACGCCATAGGTCTCCACGTAGAAGACGTGGTCGTCCAGAGGGATGCTGGCCATCTGCTGCAGGGAGCGCATGTCGGCACGATCCACCCCCACAGCGTAGATCTCGATGCCCGAGGCCCGGGCTGCGGCGGACACCTCCTCCACCTGGTCTTGGGGTCGCCCGTCAGTCACGATGATGGCCACCTTGGAGATGTTCTTGGAACGAGGCCGCGCTCCGGACAGCTCGGTGAAGGCTTCGTTCATTGCCCTCTTGATGGCGAGGCCGGTCATGGTGCCAGCTGCCAAGGGCTCGATGCGGGAGATGGCTTTCTTCATGTCAGGTTTGTTGAAGTGGTCTTTGAGCAAGAACTCGATCTTGACCGTGCTGGCGTAGTTGACCACCGCCACCCTGGTGCCATCTGAGCCCACATCCAGAGTGTCGACCATGTGAGCCAGGAACGTCTTGACCTTCTCAAACTCACCGGGACGGACGCTGCGAGAGCTGTCAATGATGAAGACCAGGTCCAGGGGACGGCTCCTGCACTGAGCGTCTGTCTCTGGTGATCAACCAAACCGTGTGAGGATTAAATCCATTTCAGGCTCAGTTGTTTACTCAGACAAACAGAATTTTAGTTCATAACCCAGGACGGGACACAGAACATGTTGAGATGTACAAAAGACGTTCCCAAAAGGAAGCTTGTGTGCATCACAGTGGGAAATTACAATGACGTGGTCCCGGTGAAATGATAAACAGCGGTATGTCATAGCACATACGATGCATCATTTCAGTCTCTGCGGTCCATTAACACTTCCCATCGCCTCCATCCTTTCACTGAAAAGGATCCTTGATGCCCACACATTCAAAGTGACACAGAGGGAGACAGTGATAGCAGCCCTGCTTGTCAAATCGCCTTCACGCTGTTCAGGAGAATCCCTTCGCTACACACACCTTCAAACGTTACTGAAAGATAACAATTACGAGCTGGTCTGTTGATCAAACAACCACGTCACAGTGGCCTTGTCTGTTTTTAAAGAAGTAGTCAGTTATTAAACACACAACAGTTCAGGGGGATTCTCACCACTAACATTTGTCAGACGTAGTCATGCTTTACTGCACAAAAGCTGTTTAATGACTATGTGCTTGATTAATTCTGTGGTATTAGTAGTGGGACTGTGATCATTTTAAATATATTACATGTTTTTATGTAATACACATCACGCCCTTGTTTTCTGGTCTTTACATAAAACGACTTCTGCTCTAATTGGCTCTTGCATAATTTCTATCATCATCATCATCATCAGTCAAAGCAAAAAAAACATGAGACCTGGAAAGGACTTGGAAATCAAACCTGACTGGTAAAATTCTACCTGTCTTCACAGGCCTGACGGTGGTGATGAAGCCACTTTGGGTACTGACCGGTAGCGTCACAGCAGCAGGGGTCTCCGCCACTGGAGGCGCGGTGGTCACCAGCACCGGCGCCGTGACGGTGGTCAGCGGTGCCGCTGTCGTGGGCGGCACAGCTGGTGCGACTGTTGGCTCTGGTGCAGCTGGTTGGATAGTGGGAGGCTGCACCACAGGGAATGTTAGTACCGTGGGGTTTGACTTTGTTGGGCAGGGACCTTTGAGTTTGTTAGGAAACGGGCCTTTGATGCCTTGGTGTGGGCGGTGAGCTACTGGTGGAGATAGACCTGTGTATATGTGATGGGGGCCTGCGAACCTGTGGTGATAGGGCAACATGGGGACCGAGGGTCTGTAGTGAGTCACTGGAGGAGAGAGAGGAAAAGGTGGATACACTACCGGCGGAGGGATCCTCGGTGGCTGGTAGTGGTAGTGATACCCTCCTCTATACGTGTAATCACTTCTGTGCACTACAAGGCCACCAGAAAGGAAAAGCGAGACCATTAGTAGGTTGAAAGTGGACAAACAGGACAGATGTGTAAGTTGTAGAGACATATACAACAACGTTTTTGAGGACAGGCACATTATTAGTGAAGCATGAGATGTTCAACCGTCTGGGCTGTTTCAGACAAGCTGGGACTTTGGTGCTTGTGAAACACCCATTAACTGATTCCATGCATATTTAAAACGGTGTAACATACTTTGCTGTTACTTTACAGACTTAACTTACAGCGTTAACAAAGGTTAACAACGGAACAAAGCGCATTTGCAGCGTCCACAATAAAACAATAATGAAATATGATGAATTGCTGGACATCAACATAGAAACAGATTAAAACGCAATCATTTTGCAGTACGTATGCGCCCATTTTACTTATTATAATCAATTATAATGAACTCCTATTTATTAGTTGTATTGTTTTCGCACCGTCTCTAGAGAACTTGTGCTGCACATCAAATAAAATGGAAGCAGACGTAACTGGTAGAACTGCGCTGCCATCAAGCAAAACTAGTGTAAAGAGCCCGTCGAACTTACTTGACGGATTCAGGGTCCTGTGCGGTGGTCGGCCATTATTTCTGGTTTGCGCGTAGCTTTGCGCAGCGATCATCTGCGGATCTCCTGCGCCGAGGTGATACGTGGCCAGTACATCCGTCAGCAGCAGGGAGACGCACAGCAGCAGGCTCCGGGACAAGGCCTCCATCGTGTCAGCGTTCAGTCGTCCAGCGGTGGCTGCTGCGTCCTGTCCCTCTGAGGGTCCTGCTCATCTTTGCGCGGCCTCCGCATTTGAGCAGCTCCAGAT
Organism: Macropodus opercularis; assembly: GCA_030770545.1. Taxonomy (NCBI): domain Eukaryota; kingdom Metazoa; phylum Chordata; class Actinopteri; order Anabantiformes; family Osphronemidae; genus Macropodus; species Macropodus opercularis. Next base: position 4,256,673 of record CM061112.1, read on the forward strand.
GCAACACGTCAACGCGTCTGCCCAATCCTGAGGTGGGACGTGACCTTGGGGCCACGATGAACCACTGCAGGACGTTTTGTCCTGTTCCTAGATTTCTGGAAAAAAATTCTGTACTGGTGTCTCCTCTATCCACTACGGGGAGGTTGTAAAAACTGTATTTTAGTATCTTACGTACAATACTCCTCTGAAACATGACTGTATGCAGCATTCAAAACAAATGAGCGAATGGTCTTGAACTTCATCTCATAAAACAGAAAGCTCCACAGCCGCTGACATTTAAGAAGACAACACAACACAGACGATTAGACGTAGAAATGTTCTGAAACGTTTATTGAAGTCAAATGTTTTTCCACCAGGATAAAATCAATTTAGCAGTAAAGTAAAGGGGGGTAATGCTGGTAAGCATGCAACTACTAATGTTCACAAGACTAACCGTTTGCTCCAGAGGCAATGATCCACCATCATCATCATCCTCATCCTCTGCTTCCTCTTACTCAGCTGGAAAACTCTTCACTAGCTCTGCTACAGTAACATATGAGCGGGTATGTCAGTATTGAGGGTGGCGGTGAACTGAACCACAGCAAAGCTAAATAAATAAGACAAAAAAGTGCTACAGACTCCATTCAGAACTGAGATGGAATAGTCTAGATCTCTGGGGGGAAAGTAACACAGTTCGACGAGAGGAGAAAGAACAAGTGGATTGTCTTAACAGTTTTACACTTTATACTGTATATACATCTATAGATAGGATGGTGTTGAATTAATGAGAGCGTTTCAAGCTATTTCATTTTACACGTATCCCTTTTACTAAGACTTAAAAAAGACCAGAGGAAAAATAAGCTGGTAGCCTCCATCACTTTTCAAACATCACATTCATTCATTTCAATATGATTTCAATCTTTCCCACCGTTCTCTTGTCACACTTCTATAGATACTCTAGAAATATTGCGGGTGGGATGAACAAATGATTTCTGTGGCCTTGCACATACACAGTGGATCAGGGGAGGGGAACAGGGGGTCGTGGTGCGAAGAAACCGCTAGTGGGGGAATGTAGGAATGCATATGATGGCTGCGTGCGCATGTTTGTGTATGCGTGTGTGTTTTGGCAACAGAGCTGGTGCTTAAGCAGGCATGTAAGGAGGAGGAGGCTCCTTCTCTGGCATCTTCATCGCCATCTCATAAGTAGGCAGGATGTACTAGAAAAAGAAAAAAAAAAAGTAAGACAGCAGAAATCCCACATGAGATAAACACAGCAGGTGAGTGGGAGAGTGATATTGATCCTTATCATCCTTCTCTTCAATCAATGTTTTATTTACAATTCAGCAACAAATGGAAACAGTTTGACATATAATACTCTTTTCAGACAAGTAAAGATCTGTCTCTGTTGTTTTCCATTATGTTAAATCATCATAAACGCGAAAGACTAGCCTCACATTTATGCTATAAAGATGAGGAGGCCATGCCACCTGCTGCCTCTGTGAAGTACTACACATTGCAATCGCTGACTGGAGAAAACAGATTGTGCAGGAGTGATGCAAATTCCTGCAGCGATGCAAAGTCAGTCTAAAGCAGAAATTCAGTATCTAAAGAGCAGCGCGGTATCAGTGATCCAGTTAACGTAAGCAGATCATTCTGAAACACGTTCTGACTCCTTCCTCTTTGAGTGTCAGTGTATTCCGATTTAAAATGACTGGTGCAGTGAGAGCGCCTCAGCTAACTCCACACCTGAGGGGGAGTCTCGAAGGCAGGATACACGGCGATCTCTGGCATGTTCCTGTTGTTGATGTACTTGTAGCAGTTCCATACACAGTTGATCAAGTAAGCCTGAAAAAGCAGGGAAATGATTACAGCTTGAACTTTGTTAGTAAAGGTTAGTTGGTTGAATACATCAGAAAAACATAGCTGTTCCATTGGTCAGCTCATGGTTTAATGATTGAATAATTCACCTTTAGAATGATCAGGAAGGCAAAGAAGACCAGCACAAAGAGCAGCAGGCAGCTGGAGTCCAGAGAGAGGAGGTTGTCCTTGTACGGGAAATCCGGCTTAGGAAGGGGGAATAGAACAATCAATGAAACCTTTTTATTCTCACTCAGCTTGTCTGTTCACAACACAGCAGTGTCAGGATTCTCTGTATTGACTGTGTGTATGTAACGTTATCATCTTGGTGCAGTGCTGGGACTGACTAGCTGGTCCAGGTAGTCCTTGATCCTGGGCAGGTAGGTGAGAGAACTGATGGCCACCAGGCAGCTCAGAGCAAAGTCAAACAGCTGGTAGCAGAAAAACGGGATGAGCCAGCCATCACGATGCTGAAGAAACCAGAAACAGACCGAGAAGCATTACTCACCAATTTAGCAGGTTCGATATAACATGCACTGTGCTGCATTTCCTTTCAACCTTATCTCTATGGCCTTCACACTTAGGTACATGTGGGTAGGTTCTATTTACAGACTGATGAGAACTCCTGAGGAGCAGGAAACATAGAGAATGGCAGCATATAAAGTCCTGCATTAGCTGAACTCTAGCAGATACATAGAGGTGGTTAAGAATCAGCAACATTGTCCTTTTCATGGGTGACAGAAAAAAAAGCACATCATAGTCTAACTAGATTTCTACCACTCGTACTATTAGAGCAATTACAAGGTATCCTTGGTATATAATGAACAAGGTTTACATTTAGGGGCAGTTCATGGGGACACTACAGCGGCTCTGCAAAACAACACTGTACTGCATCTACTGTCAAGCCGTGTGGGAGTGTGTACACAGCTAAAGCATTACTCTTGCACACTGAGCCCCGCCAGCAGCTGTGTGCCATACTTTAACTGTGCACTCATTCCCGCTTAATGCAGGTCCACGTCAAAGGGCTATCAAACCTGTCAGTCTTGATGCCAGGCAGGCCTGTGAGGTGAAGATGACAGGCAGTGAAAACACAGCATTGGGTGCCGCACACCCACTGTGGAAGTTAAAAACAAGATCAAGGGAGGGTGCTTTGGTTTTCCTTTCAAAGCTTGTTTACTGTGGTGCTTAAGTAGTGCTCTGCACAGTGTATGTGCACATTCTGCACACACACACATTTGCATAAGGAATTTTAACATAAGTTTAGGAGTCAAAAAGGAATTTTTAAAAAATGAATGGCACTTACAGTAATGGCTCCATATACCATCATGGCACTGATGGTGAGCATCAGCAGCGAGATGGCAAATCCAACACAGGCATTCTCTGGATGAGGCAGACAGACAGTAAATACACTCACTAAATATAGACAAAAACTTCTGCTTCAGCTCTAGCCTTACTGTAAATGCAGGCTGAGCGTGGGACAGTGTGTATTATAGCCTGTGCACTTGAAGACAGAATTTGCAAAGTAAAATAAGTCTGTAGGGCGTCTCTGTTTCCAGCTAACAGCGCTTTAAAGAGCAGCTCTGGAGAGCATTAAGCCTCCCTCTCTCTGCTGAGCAGGGCTGGTATAAACACAATGAAATGCAGGCCGGTTAATTAAAAGGTCGGCTTCTCATGTCCTCTTTTCTGTCCATCACTCACCCTCCCACTTTCACCAAGCGTTTTGCCTGTTGCATTGGAAAGACGATGCTGTGAGGGAGCTGCTGCAGCACTGCAGTTCAGCTTGAGGGCTTTGTTTTCAGCCCCTAAATCAGATCAACTACTACATCTGATTTATGTTACTATTAGTTTCCTAAAGATAAACATAGCTCAAAAAACAAAAGGTGTTCATTTAACTAGGAGATAAGATTAAGATAAACAGAAAACAATTAGAGAAACTTTATCCCTGAACATGGGCTTCTTAAAAAATAAAAAGCCAAAGGGCAGTTTAACATGTCTAATCACTTAACTAATCACTCATCACATTACTTTACTTGATTTAGTTTACCACATACTAATAAAACTGCACTAACAGTCACGACTAACTGAACTAGCCTGAATGCTAACACTGACTCTGCAGGCTGTGGACAACCTCCACTGCCCTGTGTGCTGGCAGGAGTCTGCTGTGGGAAGGTCAGCTCGCTGCTGTCATTTCCCCTCTTTACCGCTGAGTCAGTGGTTCAGAAAAGAACGAAGAAGCATTCACCAAGCCAACAGACAAAACAACCTCCAGCTAGACAGAAAGGAACCCTCCCTGTCAACCAGCTCAAACATGAACGATCGAGAAATACGAAGCAATAAAACCTGAAAGCAGATAAACAACACAGCAATGTTCTGTTGTCGTCATCGAGTTGCTGTTTAGTAGTCAGTGGGGATGTTGTCCCTAAGGAAGATGAATCACATGTTCAACCTCTGCAACTGATAGGTTTGTTTCCAAAAGGAAAGAGGCTGCATCCAAAGAACTGAGACCATTACTTAATAACGAGTTACATTATTAACCGATTGTTACTGTAGCTCAAATACACTTGTATGGTAAAGTAAATAATTATTTATTTGTCATGACAGTCGTTCTGTTGAAATTTCACTGCTTACCAGACATCCTGTCGGAGGCAAAATAGTGATCAATGACCTCATATTGCAAGTCGATAGTGGGCACGTTCTCTGGATGTGTCACGGCTACAGTCAGCAGAATGCCCATCAACAGGTTGACTACCTGAGGAAAGGAAGGAAGAGAGAAGAAAGCCTTCAATGCACCACACCAAGTGATTAACTACTAGTTCTGACCTACAGATCAATCTAAAGAATGACAACATGGATGAGAAAGTTATGGTGAACAAGTTTTGAGCATGTCTTTGTATGAGCATCCTTAAGCAACAAGTTCACCTGTCAAACCACGAGGGAGGCAATTAAAGCTATGTGTGTTGCACTGGTCCTAACGATGAGGCCTAAGGGCTTCACGTTGCCTTTCATTGGAATGGAAATGACATAATCCTAATAAAGCTGCAGTCTGCAATTCTTACTACAGATTAAGCGACTTCTGATTATTTCCCCAACAAATCATCAAGCTCCAATTATTTCAATGAATAATAATAATTTATAGCAGACTTATATCATCTACTTGTATCTCTTGCTGCTGAATTACATTTTAATGACGTGTAAATATGTGAGACGCAGCAGAACGTGTTTTATATGTCAAATATTGTCCAGCTGACAAAATGTCTGAGCACCAAACGCAACACAGCAGCAGTCACATCTGTTCTGTGACGCGGGGAAAACCGCAGTGGATTAAGTTATTGAGCTGTGAACGCAGCGCTGCACGGACGACACATGCATTAGGATTATGAACCGCAGCGAATGCTTCTGCGTTTGCTTTACGCAAACAGCTCCTCTAACCACCGACAAAGGTCTCAACTAAGCGGCCTGAGACCAGGGACCCAGTGTGCGTCGTGCAGACAGAGTAACGCAGCTGCGAATTTCCTCGTCGTGAAACTTCCCCTATTATTATAACAGATCTGCGTACAATAAAGCGCGACTAGCTCCGTGTGTCTCAAAGCAAATGTGCCATCCTTTGAAAACATTCGCGTCTCTCGTTGCCAGTTGCTGCCAACTACGGTTACACGTGGTCCGTTGTCTTTTATTATCAAGGTTGTGACAGTATCGCCGTGAGATATTAGCAAAATTGATAGCAAGCTAATGCTAACGACCCGTCAACGCTAACTCTGTTTGTAATTATTAGTTAAAAGTTACGCGTAGCTGCTAAAATTGTTATTGGCCACAAATGCAGCAAATCACCAGAAGCATCTAACGCTGTCTGGCTGTCATTCTCTACGTAACGTGCTACTTTTGCTTACTTAACACAACTGGCCGTCAGCGCTAGCTAACGCTGGCTAACGGCAGCTAAGCCCCATCAACCATTTTACGTACCATGTACCATGTTCCCAGGATGATGGTCCCGGTTCGGACGTGGCAACATCCACAACACCTGGTGGTGTAGAGTCTGTCTCGACTGGGTTTGAATTGATGCATGTCCTCCACCAGCGTAGGGAGAAACATCGGTAGAGCTTCTGTCACGGATGAGGCAAAATGTCCTCAGCATCAACCGTCAACAAACGTACCCGGAGAAACGCCCACCGCTTCCACGGCGACGACGGCGCCAGACGGTGATGGAAACAAACGCTCCGTCAGTGCTGGGCCTGACGTTGACTGACAAACGTCTGAGCCAATAGTTGTCAAGTACATCACCCCAATAGAAACAGTAAATAAAAACGATTTAAAAAAAACTATATTACAAAGAAAAGGTACTTAGCTTTTTTACCTTGACGTCCCCACATCACCATTTATTAGTATATATAATTTTTAAACAATAAGCATCTCCAGAGTAACTAATAACTAAAGCTTTGAAATATATGTAGTGGACATGGCCTCTATATTTGTGGACTAGAAAGTGATTTAATTAAAAAGTAAAGGTATTAGGTTATTAGGAAATTACAATGCTTTCAGGATATTTTTCAAAATCTTTTTTTATTACAACAAACTTAACATGTGATCATACACTGCTCCACTTTTCCTGTTTGCGGTTACACCGCAAACTGTGTTTTTGTGTCACCCTACCTCAGTTTCTGTGACAATAAAGCTCTACTAAACCTCTTGCATCGAGTTTCAAAATAGGTTTAAGTGTTTGACACCTTACATTAAATTGCACATTAATAATGAATAAGAAAACCGTTTTACAATCAATCAAGTAAATGATAGTGTTCACACAGTAGACATAAACATTGCCAGAAACCATTTCCTGGTAAATATGGTCACTGCTTGATTCTCTGCAGCCTTGTGGTAGATTCATGTAGTTATAGAACAACTACATTCACATGGCATCATTCTCAGCAGCAATAAAGTCATCCATGAAAACTTCAGAATTCATATCCAGAGTCATCTTATTATATATATACATACATACACATCAAAATATAGTATATATAGACGCTATATTTTATGACACGTGTAGATTAGACTACATAGCTTTAAGCATTTACTTCTTACTAGTTCTGACATTTAAATTTCATGAATAAGTTGCTCCAAATTTTTCCAAACAGCTCACATCACAGTATTATTTAGCTTAATGTGATTGAGATCAACACTGAGATTTAACTACTTTTTCTTCTTCAGGGAAAAATACAACAAACTTGTCAAATATCCTTTGTGAGAAAAGATATACACATTTTCTGTACATTAAAAACTTCCTGAAAGACAATTTATGAACAAAATGAATGAAAATAGATGTAAAGCTGAATAGTTAGCTGGTGTTTTTATGAATTATGTGCTTAATGACAGGTATGTTAATAAAAATGTATACACTATACACTAATGGGTGGCCAAGAGGAAATGGCCTGAGGTTCTCAATGGCAGCTACATTACTATGACACTGGGTTAAAAGTGTGTCTTTAGAAATTCATATAAGGTGATTAATTAATTGTTCACACGTTATCATATTGATAAATAGAAAAAGTATCAACAAACAGAATAACTATTCTTCCCACATACACCCCCTCCCAAAACAATCAGGGAACAACACATTTACGGTAGCTCATAATGTCAGACTGGGTTGACTATTTAAGAAAACGTGAACAGCTAAACAACAGCTTCTTCCCCGTGAAACTGCTGGCCCAGAATGAATCCTCCATCATTCTTCATTTGCCATTTGTATATTAATAACGCTGCCAGTAACGCTGCCAGTATCACTCCTGTTACTCCTCCTCCAATAAGGCCTGTGAAGAGCAAACTAATTATTAGAGTTCAAATACAAATGCACATTTTTCTACTCGTTCAGTTCTGTGTAACATGTGACAGATTACCGCTAATGATTTCCTGGTTCTCCCAGAACGTTTTGCTGTTTCCCACAACAACAAATTCAGAGTCAAAGTCTATTGGAGGCCAGTGTGTTACTTCAGACGTCTGGATTTTGCTGCCAGGTAAAACCTTCAGAACTGTAATTTCTCCTGATGAAAAAAAAGGGGAACATACATCAAACTGTGAGTAATAATGTGCATCATGATGCATATAGAGCAACCACTGCATTATGATACTTGACCTTGATCTGACCAGTCTCCTGATCCAGACCCTGAACCTTCCAGGTAATGCCCAGATTCCTCCACATCTTCAGAAAGGATAGGGAGCTAATTTTAACGGAGAAAGATGAAGTTGTTTACCTTGTTGTGTCTTCATCTTAAAGGAAGTAATAAAGACGTGGATCACGTCCTAGATACAAAGTCCACACAGCTCATGAGTGCCTAATACTTGACAAGCCCACAGTGACGGCAGTAAACATTTTATAACCAATAAATTGGCCTAAATAAAGGATAAAACACAACTCAAACTAATACAGCTGCTCCCATTCCGCAAAGCAGCAAAGGTAAAACAACACACACACACACTGTTGTGGTGAAGCACGATGTCATGACGTGTCAAATATTTGCTGCACAAACACAATCTCTGGCACAACACACTCAACGTGAAAACAGTGGTGGAGGTTCAAAAGTTAAAAACGAGGAGCTCCTGTTTCACGTACGTAGGCTCCTTACAGGTAAAAGAAATGCTCCTATACGTAGAACGAAGCTAAAATGAAAGGGCTCAAACCTCTGAATTCTCTTGACATTACTCACTACTTCAGGAAATGAGCGGGGTGAGCTCCAACACGGTGAACGCAGTAAGTCTTACCGACGTGCAGACTGGATGGATGAGTCCCAAAGCGAGGACCCAACGCGCCGCCACACACATCTCCATGTTTCAGCCGAGCCGCTGCTTCGATGATCTCGCCCTCGCGCTCTTCTCAGGTGTTTCGATTGAACCTCGAGCTTCCTTCTGCTCAAGCCCCGCCCACCGTCACACAGGTGCCGGTGGCTTCCAGTCGTTCGTGTTCAGTAACACGAGTTCAGTGGCTCCACAGACCTCAGGTGAACCAAAGTAGCTGCTCTGGTTAGCGACTAAATATTAACGTAGAATAGCAAGAAGACGAGAAACTGCTGAAATAAGCACAAGGGTACTTTGCCTGTAGTCTTCCACAATATACGTTTCTGCTGAACCCAATCCAACAAACAAATTCACCCCTGAATAAGACTGCGCCGATCATCTGCTCAGACTGTACATCAGCACCATGAAAACCAAAGCAGTTCAGCTCTTGTTGCTTTATACAACCACAGCTGCTCCCATTGCAAATCAGGCGGAAGAAACTGCCTCCGGGCAACTGTTGACTCATGTAAAACCAGGTGCAAGTAGGTTTATGGCTTGTAGATCGGTTTTCACTTAAGAAGAAGAAACATCACATCTGCTGCAACACAAAGCGTCCAACTTTCTACTGTATCATGCATTTACTGCAGGTTCTATAGTCTATTTTGTTTGCATATTATAAACAATGTACAAATACCTTGAATTACTGTGGCTAAACAGGTTAAAATGTGGTTACACAATCCTTTAAGCGTCAAATATTATAATCCGATCACAAAGTTTGTTAAAAAACCTGAAGAACAATTCATGCTTGGAGTAAAACACGGCACCCTGTTAAACCAAAATAAACACTGCTCTTCACCACTAGTTTGGCCACAAATAGTAGCAGTAGTTAGACTCCTGCATCTAAAAACACATCTACACTGTGGAAACACCACAACAATGCAGATCAAATGTTAGAAGAACAGTTTAATCATACATAGTCACAATTCTGCTTCCAAAAATGAGTTTGTTTTCTTCATCTAACATCTGGAAATGTACATAAGGCCACCTGAAAATGTACATGACTTTGACAGTGTGACAAAACTCATATGTTCATATTTATATAATTGACAATATTTTACATTGGTTTTGCTTACAAGGTAGGAGCTGTTCAAAAATACAGCACTGTTCTGTACAAAAATAATTCTTGTCATATCCTGTGAAGTTTCCATGGTAGCAGAGGACTAAATGCAGCCTCACTTTTAGTACAGAGTATTTTCTGCTTTTTAAACTGTCACACATCAGAAAGACTATCAACAGCGGATGGTACAGCTCCAGTACAAATAGAGGCTGGCCTTTCCCATAACAGATTAAAAACAAAAACCATGCCAGATTGAGAAGCCATAAAGTTTTTCTTCTTTAAAATAACACTTGATCAAATAAAACTGTATACATTATATTCAAGGGGAAAGGAGTGATGAATATACACACATCGAAATGCACATTTGCCTTTTTCTCCCCAAAAAGTGTAAAAGACATCCCATTTACAGCATTAACGTTTACAAATGTACAACTGTACAGACGAAATAAAAGCATCACTACAAATTTAGAGCAAGGCCTGTCAAAACACCACAACTAGACCAACTAAACTAACAGTCTTACACTTAGTAAATGCACATATACTACATGTATTCTACAATTATTCATATGAAGCAAAGAAGCAATCTCTACAAGCGTTACAGGTGAACGTTCTAGCGTTTGATGTCCCCACCGGCCTCCACCAATGCACTCGCCTTCCCAACCGAATGAAAAACAAAATGTAATTTTAAAAACGCAAAAAAGAACCATTAAAAAAAGGTTCTTCCAACATCCCTTTCTTCAACTTGTCGCACTAGTTCATGTCTTCTCACATGTGCAAAAGCTGGGATAAGCTCCACGCTAGTACGACCTTCAGGCGGTGGGGGTCCCCATCATTGCTGCAACCCCCCACCCGAAAAAGCATCAATTTACTAATACATAAAGATGCTATACACTGCTAAACTACTACGCAAGAGATGATTATTCAGTACATAAAGATACCATTTTCTAGGGCAGTGTTCATCTCAAACTACAAGACAGATTAGATGTCACACAAAACATGATAAAGGAAACAAAAAGTCATTCCGAAGATAAAAACCTTTCACAGCATGCCAACGCATACCCCTGCCCCACCTAACTAGACCCACAAAAAGCCCCCCCCCACGATAATTATTTTATATTAAGAATATGCCTGGTGACAACTCCTCTACAACCAAACCTCATGCTCTGCTTCTGTAAATTAAACATAGCTTCCATCTTACATAAACCCAGGGTTTGCCTGGATGCAAGAAAGTAAGTTTGCTCACAGGGGGCTCAGTGGATGCAGCAACTCAGGTGTGTCAGGTTGTAAAATTAGGTACCAAAACAACAGGTCGACTACAAGCTGCTGGGTTCACCCAATGCCTCCCTTTTCACGTTAGCCTGTAAAAGGATGCAAGAAAAAGCCACCCCTGGAAAACACAACCCCACACTAAAGCACCAAGCCAAGGCCAAGCTCCCAAACCAGTCTGGAAAGCCTCTGTGTGACTGTGGCACATGACACACAACACTCACCTGTGGACGGAGGTGGGGTGGAGAGACTATATCCATTCGTATTTAGTGCTATATATAAACTAATCCATTGACTGCTTTGGCATTGGAAAACTTACTGTGCATGGGATAATATACAAATATATAATTCAACTGCCAGCTGACATTAGAAGTCTGCCTACAAAAACTAATGGGATTGGTTTTTAAAAGGATCACTCCGTTTAGCCTACAAAGTCACTTGCTGGTGTTAACTGTAAGAATTGTAAATTTCAGCAAATGTGTAATTTTTTCCTACAGAGAATTTACAAGGTAAAAAACTAAATGTACAAGAGAATATGAAAACCCGTCAAATACATCAATTACATCATTAACAATGGGCTTGTGCTTTACCCAGGAAAGAAGCCTGCTGACTGTGCGTCCCCTGGGGGCCACACTGGGCTCCAGGGGTGGCAGAGTAGCAGGGGTCAGTTGTCACAGCATTCTTAGGTGAAGTTGACTTGTCTTTGTTTATTTTTTTGGTAATGTCCCAAAAAAAACATGGGATGTCAGAGGGTGTCAAAGGCTAACCCCTATGGCTAAGGAGCATCTCACAGAACACGGGGTTTGGGGGTCCTACTCCTCTTCTTCGGGGAACCCAGGGTGTCAACGCAACTACATGAGGCCATTTGTGGGGCCACCAATGGGACCTAGTTCAGATCCGCTTTTCATGTAGTACTTTTCTAGCTTGGCCAGAATGTGCTTCCCGTACGTGTATTTACGCAACGTGGCAATGTGTGGCCGAATCTAAAAACAGAAAATGGAGGACAGGTATTAAACTATATCATTCAGAAGAACCGGTTTGGTTGGCAAGTGTCTACTTAGCAACACTAACAAAAGCAGTAGCTGTATTTCCCTGATGTTAAAGTCACAGCTTGCGCATGCGACTGCCTTGTATCCACGTGTAATATGTATCTAAGCAGTCAGTGACCCACCTTGTGCATGATAATTTTGCGTTGAGCAGGTTCTGCCATGTCGATCATTCTTTGGACCACATAGTTGGCGTACTGGTCCTTCATCATGGTGTACAGGGCGCTGTGAGGCCCATCTTTCTGGCAGCACACTTCATCTATCAGCAGAGCTCTCTCTGCACGTGATGAGTGGATCACACACTTCTCAACAACATTGCTGAGGAAAAACAGAAAATACATTTTAACGACCACACATGAAGACTTATTCTTTTTCTATTATGCACAAGCCAACAGGTCCTGGATCTGGTTGCGTATTGAAACCTCTGTGTATAACCTAGGATAAATAAATTAGATCAACTTATGCGTCCAGGAGAAATGTCTAGTGTCCTTGTAGACCTAATAATACCGCACGTTCATATCAACAAATTAGTTGTTACTAGAAGTATAGTTATCGCCAAACATCAGATAAACGCAGCTCACCTTGCAAATTTGTGTTGGCTCAGGACAAGGACCTTCCCACGAACCTCTGCCACTATCTTGCTTTTGTCTTCTGGTCTGCCATGCTCCAAAACATGTTGAATGACGTAGTTACCATACTGATCCTGCAGGAGGCAGCGGAGATGTAAGCTCAAGAGAAACAGCCATTTCAGTGAATATGAAATTGTGATCAGTGCGAGACCCTTTCCTCTGCTTCGCATGCACTACATTTCACTGTGTCTTAACTGATGAGAGAAATCATGCAGTTCTACAATGACAGGTAGACGAATGAGTGACACCCCCATTTGTAGAATTTCTTTTTTTTAAATTAAACCCTTACGTCATCACTGCGGAAGGTCAGACAAAGTAGATGCTGCTGGTCTGGCATGTTGCTGACTACACATCCCAACCATCAGCATCTTTGGCCCTTCAGAAATGTGTGATAGACAGTTATGGGTATAATTTTTATGACAAGAACTCACCTGACCAAGCAACTAATAACCCCACTGCTGAATTTCTTTATTAGTGATTTGTTGGGTAGGTAATGTGAGCTCCACCTTTAATTTTGGAAGCATTTGCCTTCACATCCATCTCCAATCAATTTGTTTAACAACAACTAGAGTATATTTTTTCCCCTGTATGTTAACTCATGCATGTTAAGATAAACAAGAAAGCTACCAAGAGGAATTAGCAAACAATTACAGCGATATCCCAAGATGAAACGAGAAAAACAGATCGATTTGGAGATGCTGTAGGCAAATAAGAGGGATTGGCAGACAGTAGGAAACTGTATCCAATGAATAGTCTGTGGCATAAAGCAAAAACAGAAAAGTTGAGAAAAAAAAAAAAGGTAGCTCAGTGGGTTAGGACAAGACCTGTAAAGATTGGGAGTTGAACTATGTAAATGTTAAAAAAGATGGTTTATAAAAAGATAACATAAAAAAGGGAAAGAAGAAGGGAGCACAGGGACATCCGCGAAAGAGGCAAATTGCTCTGACCTTGAACAGCGCATCGCGGGACACTGTATAATATGTTTTGGGTGTCATCTCCAATGATACGCCTTGATATTTCTAGATGGAATAAGTGGGGGGCAGGATGGATGTTTAAATATTCACATGTCAGATGTAATGATAGCCAACAGTACAGTTACATTAAATCCATACACTTAACATTTAGCAGACCACAACTACACATGACCAACAACAAGCTAAGATTATGAAACATTAAGACGACATGCAAATCCACAGGACAAGCAAACAGCTCTAATATATGACTCTAGATATGCAATTGATGAGGGCCTAGAAATTAGAGATGTGTTCACCTGGCCCAGCTGTTCAGAGTGCTGGTGCAGCTCTTCCAAAATGGGCAGAGTCTGCTCCTGGGTGCAGTGCTCCAAAATCCTTTGGATCACTCTGCAGCCATAAGGATGTGTGGAGAGTACAAACACCTGGAAAAAGGAGAAAAAAAAAAAGCAGATATTGTAGTTACACATATTATGCTGTGACTAAAAATGAGAGGCATAACTACAGGTACAAAAACATAAATGCTTGCTTAGCTTTGTTATTGCTAAACGTTCTTGCATTTGTGCGACACTATCCGACTGGAACAACAATTTTACATCTATGATTTGCATCATTACACTGCTGTACAGTTGGTGGTCTTGTGGCAAAACTCAGTCATGACTGCTGAACGTGCTGTTCAAACCACATAAAACACTTAGTTTAGCTTTTAACAATCGCGGGGGTTTGTTTCCTCTCTGCAGCTCAACCATGTTTCAATTATAACAAACAATTTAAAAGCCAAGTGTCACAGTGTTACATATCAACTCTACCAAAAGTACATTACACTAAATGCTGGCACCTCAGCCACCTCATAATAAACCCACCTGTCCCTGGAAGGCATCAATAATGAATTGTAGGGCTTGAGGCTGGACACACTCGATGCACTTCTGCACCACATGGTTTCCATTCTGGTCCTTCACACATTTTAACACATGACCATCCAGCTCACGCACAATATCACTCTGAAACATGGGAATAGGACAAAGTTGTAGAGGTCAGAGATTACATTACAGATGTTGGCAAGACAGTCAAAAGCAAATTACTCGTTTAAAAAGTGAAATCTCACTTACAATTACCTGCTGGTCTGAGGAAATTGACTCCAGAGCTTTTTGTATGACCCTACAACCATACATCTGCAAAGCCAGAGGGAGGACGTGTCCGCGGATACGTGTTGCCAAAGCCAGCTTCTGGTCTGCGCTTCCAAACTGAACAACAGAAAAACATAATATACTAAACACACGCTAGAGAAAACAGTCTGTTGGAGCCTCTGTTTCATTATTGAAGTCACACCAGGACAATACTTAACAGTTCTAACCTCAAAGAACTTTTGGATGACATAGTTTCCAAATACATCAGTCATCAGTTGGTATGCTGCCTGCAGAATCTCTCCAAACACCATCTGCCTCTCAGCAGGAGTGGCCCTCTCCAGTTTCTGCTGGATGAATCTAGATGAAAAAGAGATTGTTGAAATTACACACATTACTTGAACATCAATATAATGCACTCTGTGGTAAGATGCACAGCTGAAATGCCAGAACAATGCAGCATCTATTTTTATCAAGCACATCTTTGGCACCTGGATCCATGCTGGTCTTGAGAGAACTCCACCATGTGTCCTGGGAGGTCACGGAGCTGGAGGTTGGGAAAGCGGTTGTTCCTAAAGTCTTCCAGTAAGCGGCTGCGTCCAGACGGCATGACATCAGAGCGACTGTAACGAGGCCGAGACGGAGGAAACAGCTGACTGCTGGAATTGAACAGACTGGATGCTCCACCAGTGCTCCTGTACTTCGCCTCAGCTCCAGGCGCTGCAGAAATGTAACGCCCGCTTCCATTTGTCAGGCCACCTAAAACAGGATTTAAATGATCCGATACTTCAGGGTCTAAATGTTACAGCTAAATGTTTTCTAGAAAGGACAGTTCAAAGTAAAACAGTTATTTCAGTTTCTTATCAAGGAAATTATATGTTATTCTTACCTAGATGAAGGCTTGAAGAGGATCCATGAGAAGAGGGTAAAGAAGGTGGGGGAGTAAGTGGGGAGTGACCTGGTGTGAGGCCAATTGGGCTGGGCGAAGAGGAGTAGCCCAAGCTGTTGTAAAAAGGTTGGCCAATTGGAGTTAAACTGCTGCCTCCACGTTTATACAAGTCAGAGCTTGCCAACAGAGAGTCCCTGCGAGACACACTGCTACTAGTGGAGCTTGATACTGCAAATACGGGAGAGAGAAAAAAAAACAAAACAGAAAAAGTAAGAGGAGATCCCTAAAAAGACTGTCATTCACAAAGGTTGTGCGCAAGTCACTGACCAGAAGAGCCGAAGCCTCCGAGAGCAGACCCAATTCCCACACCAAGAGAGCCACCAGTGCTGCTGAATCCCAGAGAGGAGCTTGGTGGTGGTTGGGCGGCAGAGGTGTGTGAGAAAAGAGAGCTGCTTTGAGAAGTGTTAGGGACTGAACCAGAGCCATAAAACGAGCTGGAGGGCAAGCCACTGCTGGGCGGGGGAGGTTGCTGCTGCTGTGGTTGAGGTTGAGGCATGGAGCGGTACAATCCATTAGTTGGAGGACCGGACATGTTGTTACCAGTGCTGGATGCGGATGCTGCTGAGAGTATGTCACAGAATAATTATGTCAACATGTACATCTAAATATTTGCAATTATGAAACAAAAAGTGAGAGTTATCACTGACCAGCTTGTGCTGCTGCAGGGTTGATGATGAGAGGCGTCTGGACAATACGAACTGGACCACCTAAACCAGTTCGTGCACCGGGGCCCATTACCAGGGCTCCAGTCTGATCATAGTAGGCTGCAGGTGCCAAGACTTGATAACCTAAGATAATATGGAATTACACATTACTAAAACATCTAAAAGTTTAAATGTGTCAAGCTCAGTGGTGAAGGTGTGAAATGCTCCACCAACCAGACATCCCTGCATATGCCAAAGCAGGGTTTGCAGCTGCTGCAGCAGCTAAAGATTCCTGCTGACTCTGCTGGCCTTGTCCCGGTGTAAGAGGTCGCTGGTTGGTTCCAGTTCGCATCACCTGGACAAGAAGTTAGGGATATGGCATCATCTACAGTTTGCCCTAGTGAAATTTGTAATTAATGCTATAAAAAAACCAAAAAAACCAACATAGTAGTAGTTTAGATAGTAAAGGATTACTGTGTTCAAGCGGTTTTAGTAGGTGGCTGAATGAGATATTTCCTACCTGTTGTTGACCTGGTCCTGGCCCCTGATTGGATGCTTGCTGATTAGCTGAGTGATTGGCAGTAGATGCAGCCTGTTGCTGGAATAGATTGGCTGGGTATACACCCCATGGAACACCATAGTACTGCGGTGGGACCACTGTGGGGCCTGATGGAAAGGGAAACACTTTAATGTCACATGCACAACTTATTAGCTCATCAACAATACAGTCAAGATTTGCAAACTTTGAAGTGAATGAAATAAGTTTGATAACCAAGCTCAGGTCTTTTCAACTGAAGGGAGGGACATTTTACCAAAGAAACACACACCAGTGGCGGCTTGGGGTTCAGTGTCTTGCCCAAAGACACTTTGGCACATGACTAGGGAAGCCAGGAATCGAACCACCGATCCTACGATTGGTGGGTGACAGCTCTACCTCTAAGCCACATCTCTGAGTTTTGAAACACTCAAAACCAACTTGAAGATGTAATCTCTGGGTGGAGGGCATCTTTTTCTTCCATCGTCTGCATTGCACGAATAGTGAGTACACAAACAAGATATAAAAAAAAGCACTGTGATCACCTGCAAGTGTGGCTGCTGCCGCCAACCCAGCTGCAGTGTAAGGATCAGTTCCAGGGGGGGCTGCATTAATGATGTAAGGATTTGGCACAAATGCAGGGGCAAGGCCAGCTAAATGATGTGAGGACAGAAATATAATTACATTTCAGACAGCTATGCAACTGTGAAAAAGCCTGACGTAAGCTCAACTTACCAAGATGCTGCTGCTGAGCTGCAGCCAGAGCATACTGTTGCTGTTGAGCTGCTGTGAGTTGCTGCACAGTCAGAGGATTTGATCTCTGAAATAACTGAAACACAAAAATCCTGCTCAATTTGGTGGCTAAAACTCAAAAAAAGGTCTCTTAATATATATGTTTATTGTTATAGCAAACCTGCTGCTGAGAGCTGTAGTCAAACAATCCCACTGGAGTCCCAGAGGAATCCACTGGAATCTGGTTCCCAGCATAATCAAACTGTAGGGACTCCACGCCAGCTGGCTGCTCCATGCCCCCCATACTCTGAGCCTCATGGTTCTGGAAATCTTCAGCTGGGGGTTTGTTTTGGGCAGGGTTCTGCTGTTGGAGGACATGGGGGTGGTGCTGTCCCATAATTTCCAAACCCGCTTGACTGGGTGCCATTCTCTCTACAGCCTCCGTGGGGGAAGCTTGACGACTTCCAGGGGTTGGACTGGTAAAGTAAAGAAGTTACACATTAGCACACATGCCTTTTTAGCACAAACACCAGCAATCCACCTAATCAAGGTAGAAAACCTACTTAAAGTCTTTGCAGTCTCTGTCCATGCCATTTAGTAGACCTCTTCCATTGGCTTTAGATGGGTCAGTCTCCTCTCCCACTTTCATCTCTGGGCTCGTGTCCTCTTCAAAAGGTGACACTTTCTCTTGGGGATCACTCTTCTCTCTCCCATCTTGATCAGCATCTCCTCCACCCTGTAATCATATACAAACAGATATCTGCAACCACCGACTATGCATAGAGGCCTCTCTGTGCACATTATGAGCAAGACAGATACTTGACTTACATAGCCTCCATTTCTGTAGCGACCGTCCATCTTGTCACCAGGAGAGGAGCTTAGGACGTATTCCACCATGCTCACCCCCAGACCTCCACCTTCTGAGCGTGGCGAGAGCACAGAACTGGCATCACCATTCCCATGGAAACTCTGTCCTGGTCGCCGCTGCACCATGATTGGCTGAGACACTGAATGATCTGAATGAAAGGCTATGATCAAATATCTAAACAGTCGATGCCCTTTGTTAAAATAACCCAAACAAAGAAAAGCAACATTGCAAACCACGGTCAAATAGGCTATTTGTAACAAAGACAGCAGACTGAGGAGACAGAAATAAACGGTCACTTACGAGATGGTCCCCAGGCATTGTCCCTCCATTCCTCCCCAAGAAGCATCCCTTTCCGTCCATCTTTTGCCAACTCATCAGAATCCCAGAGCTTTTTTGCTGGCAATAGCTAAAAAAAAACAAAACAAAACAACAACAGTGTTTTACCTGAAGACTTGAAGGTTATTATACAAATTGTGACATTTGATCCCAGACATTATTGTATTTCACTTTACTATAACTACTACTGTACTGGAAGTGACTTTAGTTTGTCAGTCAAATCGAATTCCCTCAGTCTTGTATAATTACAATCCACTTTTCCACAGTCCATATGACGGACTAAAACTGTAACTATTTACACCACGTTTCCCCCCTTTTCCTAAACACCCAACATTGTCTAAATTCTTGTTCTTAGAGCTACATTTCAAGCTGTTAAATGTTGCCAAACTGGCTTACCTCTCCCATGCCCCTTGACTCCAAAGCAAGGGCTTGAAAATCATAATTCATTTCATCCACAGCACGAACCTGAGAGATGAGAGAAAATTATATTGTGATACAAGTCTAATCCTAAACTCTCTTTCAAATTACTGGACTGAAAATGAAGAAATATTACACTAATGTGCTATGTGTTGAAAAAAGGAAATACCGAAAAGCACCATATCCACCGAGTTATTTACTTTTAACAATACACATCTCATCCTAGGCTGGCACAAAGGCCCAGTGGCTTGAAGCCTTCATGAGGCGTTGTTTCCATGGCCCCATTCTCCTCCCACAGGTCAGAGACATGCCGGTTAGGTGAGTATGGTGTGTTGCTACCAGTTAAACATAAAATCTAACCTGGAAAGTCCAGTTAGACTAGGAAGGAACATTAGGGTTATCAGATACAAAAACACTAAACGGTTAATAATACAGTTAGATTACCGGTGACCAGTGCATAGCTCATTTTTTAAATGAGAGGCATGTGCATTTATTGAATATTTTAAAGTACAGATTTACATTCTGCTTTGCTGGGGGCTAGGCTTTTTATTCAATTACAGGCAAATTAAATTAACCAACCAACTACTTATGTCTTCGAGTTAAATTAAAGGAGAACGTTTGCACCTTTTTCCACTTTAAAGTACATGCTGGTTTTAAACAGCCCAATGTTTACCCTCCATTGTTACATTGTCATATTGAATTAAAGGACACCATCATTGAATCCTTGTGCTTCTGGGTCCCATAGCACCAAGCTCTAACACTGAAGCCACTGATATTTCCATGTTGTGCAAAAGTCTGAGCCAGCAAAACACTACTGAGCAACAACCTGTCCAGTCACATTTCAACATTTTGGTAGTCAGTTCCTTATTTCAACTGATTCAATTTTCCTACTTTTTAGGGTTGATTTTCAACCAAGAAAATTGTCATTTGAGAAGTAATTGCTCAAATTGCGTAAAGATCAACCAATACAAATGCTTTACGCAAAGCACAATGTTAAATAGAACCACACCGCAATAGCTAATCTCTTGATGACATTTCTTTACCTGGTCCACATGGTTGGCATCCCCAGTTGGCCAGCGATGCTTGCTGGGTGTGCAACCTCCAAGCTGCTCTCCAGGCTGCCTTTGAAAGAAATATCCAACCGTAGCATCATCCTGAGATCTTCCGCTCAGCAGAGGCTGCGGAGTACCTGGGGTAGGATTAGGGCCCCTGTCCATGCCCTGTAAATGCGGGCCTCCTGGAACCTGTCCAGCTCCTCCGACTGCTGCTAGGGGTCCTCCAGCATGAACTCTGACACCGCCAGTCTCAGGAGCACCATTTGCATGCAGCATCCCTCCTCTCGTCTCCTGCCAGGCCACGTCATTCATACCTAGGATGCTGCATGGAATGCTCATTCCACGGGAAAGCCTTAAAAAAAAAATACAACAGGGCGAATATAAAAAGTTAATTTAACTGACCTGCACAAAGTTTAAAAATACAGACATGCAGGTATTAAGTACTCATTTAAAACCCATTGCACAAGTCTCAAACAACCTCAAGCTGACTGACACACACCTGAAATGTTTTTATCTGCTAAGGTCACGAATCTTAACTGAGTTAAGTTAATGCAAAACTTTGTCGGTTGATCATAGTCAGCCTCCAGACAAACTTCATAAAATGCGGGACTCAAAAAAAAAGCAAAATTGATCGTTTACGAATAACTGAAATTTATTTGCTGGGACATGACTAATTCCTGAGTTGTTAGCTCCATGCCACGGAGGTTAAATGTTATAACGTCAGTTTACGTTGCCTTGGACGGAATATCTGATTTAGATGCATTGCTTTTCTCTACAGCAGGACATCCAGAGACAAGAAATCCACCAAGATTTAAGACAAGAACAAAGCCGTTGATGCTTTCCCCAAAATACCACCTAGTTAACGTCGTTAGCTTAGTGTTAGCGTATCTGAAGACACAAGTAATGACAGTAACCAATGAAAACACTCCATGCACTAAGACATTATTGCAGGTTTTACACAGTAATGAAAGATACAACATTCACAAATTACAACATTTTCCTGAACAGCGGCCCGTTGCTCTTAGTTGTAGCAAACCGACGTGAATACCTTTCAGGAGGTAGGCTAGCTAACCTAGCATGTAACTAGATAAGAAAGCTAACTTAGCGGCTTTCAGTGGACATGTCAGAAAATGTTCGTTTTAAAACGTGAGTGGGTTGGCAATTCGTAATACTACCATTTGCCATCATTATATATATGCCAATTCATTTATTAGCTTTATTTCAAATTAAACGTTTGGTGTTAGCTAACTGAGACTGGAGCAAGCATTAGCAATCTCCTTAGCTAGCTTGCTAAGGCTACAACGGGCCTGCTGTTTGTTATTGATTAACGTTAGCTACGCTTGACATTAAAGTTAAATGCGTGAATTTAGCACTGCTTTACAACGCAGAGGCGAACTATCGCGCTAAACAGAAGACAACACGTTTTCCTGGAGTCCAAACATCACAGTGGCTGCGTGCAAATAAGCCGAATAGGACTGGACATAAAAAGCTAACGTAAGAGCTAGCAACGGCTAATTGCCAACTTGGTGTTATGTTAGCTAAAACATTAAGCAAACAGTCGGTGGCTGAACAACATGGCCCCCCTTCAGGTTCCAAACAGAGGGGCCTTACCGCTAAACAAAAGGGGAAATGCTCGCACCACGACAGCCGTGTTCAAAGCGCTCGCTTCTCGCAGCCTTTCATTTCGACGTGGACAGATTAAACAGAGATACTCACGCGTTGTCGTATCGAGCGGGTCTGCGCTTGTCGCACGCCGTCAGCCCAGGTCTGTATTGTTTAGTTTCCTTGGAGCGAGCGGTGATTTAGCAAGGCTTGGTGGCCAATGCTAGGAGTTTGCTTACGCTAGTGCCCCCTCCCTGTAAATAGCGTGAACTACGTAGACATGTGGATAACAATGTCAGCGCGAACCTGCCTTCCACACACCTTTTGTAGATCATATGTGAAGATGACGTGCGTTATAGAAATAACCACGTTAACGACACCTGCTGCGGTGTAATCCAGGAAACACCAATTCATATTTATTACATCGTTTTTGTAGCTCTCGTTGACTTTGTAATCAAAGTTACCGTGTCTTTCTTGGGTGTGGGGTATTTAGATGACAATAGGTTCCAGGGCCGCCCAGCGTGGGGAATTACAAAGACACGCGCAATACTTTGTCATTCCCTTAGGTTCGGCTGATTTCGGCTGAACCTGGGTCGGGCGGGTCCTCGTGGTCTGCGACCCTCCTCTTCATAAGGGAGCGCACTGGGTCCAATCACCTCTTCCATTACGCGCAGTGAGCTCACTTCCCTATTTCCGATTGGGTTGCTATATTTAGGAAGCCACCCAGCGCTTTATAAAGAGATCGCAGCGGTTTACTGGTAAAGGTTCTGGAGGCTGGCTCCGCGTACGGGACTGAGGAAGCCCGGTGCCGTTCGTACTGTGAACTCAGGGGTAGTGGACCACAACGGGCCGTTTTTTTTTTTTAGCTTGCTTGCGACTGTTTTTCGGATGCTCCATTAGAGCCACAGTTAGGGGAAGGGCGGAATGGCAGACATACGCAAGAAACTTGTCGTTGTGGGGGACGGCGCATGTGGGAAAACATGTCTCCTGATTGTGTTCAGCAAAGACGAGTTTCCCGAGGTCTACGTTCCCACCGTGTTTGAGACGTATGTGGCGGACATAGAGGTGGACAACAAGCAAGTCCAGCTCGCTCTGTGGGACACCGCCGGGCAGGAGGACTATGACCGCCTGCGCCCTCTCTCCTACCCGGACACCGATGTCATTCTGATGTGTTTCTCCGTGGACAGCCCGGACTCGCTGGAAAACATTCCCGAAAAGTGGGTGCCCGAGGTGAAACACTTTTGTCCTAATGTGCCTATTATACTAGTGGCCAACAAAAAAGACCTGCGCAACGACGAGAACGTGAAGAACGAGCTGTCCCGGCTGAAACTGGAACCAGTCAAAACGGAGGACGGCCGGGCCATGGCGGCGCGCATTGGCGCATATGACTACTTGGAGTGCTCGGCCAAAACTAAGGAGGGGATCTGGGAAGTGTTTGAAATAGCAACACGAGCCGCCCTACAAAAACGAAGAACACCACCGAGCGGTTGCCTCAAGTGCTGTGTTCTGATGTGAAGTGACTGTGGTGAACCATGACGCGCAGACGTTTCCACCACAGGGCCCTGAACGCGTCTCAACGCGTAAGGGCAGTGACCGGGCCGGGCGCTTCCTTCATAACCAGACGACCTTGGCTGAACCAAAATGTGTGACTGTCAACGAATGACTTGTTTTGAACACAGCTGATGATCTGATGTCTGAGTGTGGGAAAGGATCTGGTTCTAGTCTGGCATCTGTTGGTCACATGGTCCCAGTCTGACTCACACAGGGGTAAAGAAAACAGCCCACGGGCTGCCATTATCTGCCCCCTCGCCTGTGGACAAGGCTGACTAAAGGCCTGCTTTGAGCCAAGATTTCAATTGCTGAATTAATGTGTGTGAAAGTATTTGCATAGGCTGCAGCCTTACTGCCACGGTTCAACTTTATAATAAGCAAAGCAAAAGCTGCACTCTTTACTTGTTGTGTGTTGTAAAAATGTCTCTAAACGCTTAGTTAATAATTTCCAAACCATCCAGGGTAGTATATGTTTCTAAACTCTGAAACCTCGGTTTAGCGTTTTTCACAGGTCCACATTTCTCCGCTTCACATTTTGCGTTCGGGTATAGTTGCGTTATGTTTATGCAGGCAGTATTTCAGGACAGCTCTGAGCATGTGAGACATGCAGTTCTGTTGTAAAAACTTTGTGTCATGAGAGAACTGGCTATGACAGAGCTCTATGAGTGGTGGGATATTCTTATATGGATTAAGCCATGTAATGACAAAACCATATGTTACTATACCTTCAACTGTATAATAATGACACAAATCAAATAAAGGGTATCCCTTTGACTAGAACTATGTAAGTAGTATTATTTTTCTGAGGTTGTACAACTAAAACAAATGTCCTTCATTAGGATTGTTTGTAAAACTCAAAACAGTTGATTCTTTGAAGTTAGCAACAGAACGTAATGTAATGGAGTGTTTTCCATTCTTGTGAAACAAATTCAGCCCATGTTTAGCTGCACAGAATTGTTGTGTAAGTGACTTTGTGGGAGTTGTTTAAATGAGAGCTACGGACAACGACTGTTGAAAACCCTGGTGCATGTGCACAATGAGAGATTCTTTTAATGGTAACTGATGACAAAAGTGTTCAATTTAGTGTTAAACATGCAAGTGCTCTATGGTAAGATGTTAAAAGTGTAACTTCTACTAATCGAATCAGAGTTATAGGGGTATAAAAGTCACATTCCTGCCTTCTGTTGCTGGGCTTTTTGCTGACTTCCACGTCAGGAATGCTTTGTGCTCCATTGGTAAATTTCCCACACTGGCCCCTTTCATGTGCCTCTGATTTCCAGTGTTCACTGATCAGGCTCATGTTTTTAGGAGAGATGTGCTTTTCCTGTCTGTTTAGTACGCTCACATTATATTGCATAATACTTTCTAGGTTCAGATGCAAAGAATGGGACTCTTTGTGCAAAAATACGACAGAATGAATGAGAACAAGCTGTACTATTCTGGGAAAGTAAATAAAAAAATCAGCCTGTCACCATCTTTCCCCCCCCATTTGTTTTCTTCATTTATTTTCATCCTTCAAAAGTCCCTTTTTTGTTCCAGCTGTGTTTCATCACTACTTAGAATCATATCTGAGGTATTATTTCTGGCATTTGTGATCACAGATTCGTCTATGCTAAATTTAAACCCGAGGACAGAAATAACTAAAGGCACAACCTTATGGATATTTTTACTGTATCGTGGCTCTGTTCCGTTCTCTTTTTACAAGCAACATAACTGCAAAAAGTTCCTAAGAAACCCACATTAGGTTTGCATGAGTGCGAACCTCCATTTAATTAATGCTAACTATCTTTATTTATTAACATGTTTTGATGCTTTTTTTAAATCATACAGATATATACCTTCTATTAATTTCAAATCATATTGTTTACACAGCTAAACTATAGATAAGAAATGCACCGATATATGCAGTACAAATGGTCTTTATTGAAGCCGTCATATTTTCTTTTAAATAGTACAAGACACAAACACAGTAGTGTCACAGCAAGTGGTAGTCTACTGTAAAATAATAAACACAATTAATATACTGAAAAACAACAGAATAACAAGCTTATTGAACACCTGTAAGCACGTAGTTATGTATTTTGTTAGACCATGTTCACTTTTGTCTTGATGGTTACACAACAGATGCAGTGAATACAAACACTAATTTATATAATCTTTATTGATGATCATTAGTTGAATTTGGGAATTGCTGGTAAAGGAATGTCAACCTCCACCTGTCTCTCACTTACTCTCACAAATTGTTTAACATTTTTACTTTTCTCCTTTAAGGTTCTGATGACGTTGTTGTAGTATGAATTAACAAACCTTACGAATCTGTCAATCTTGAGCTGGATGTCAGCTTGAAGCTTTTCACCAGACATGTCAGCAAAGACTTTCTGCAGTTTAGCTTTAACAACTTTAAGGTATTCCAAAACAATTTTGTACGTCTCTTCAACCTGCTGGGTAACATCGGCCATGACAGGAGAGTTGATAAAGTCATTGTACATATCAGTCACAAAGGTACAAAGTTTCTCCACATTCTGAGATTTCAAGGTCTGGAGAAGGTTCTCACTTTGCTTAATAGTAAACTGCATGAATGCTGAGATTTTCTTAGTCATGTCTTCCACTTTGATGTCTCCCAGTTTCCTTACAATGATTATCACTCGATCTTGGACTTTCTTCAGAGCTACAACCAAATCATCAAGAACTTCTTCTCCTCTTACAACGTAATTGGACCCAGGAAGGGTGAATTCAATGGCTTTTACATAATCAAGGACAACCTTAGACATGGAGGCAAAGTACTCTGGAATCTTTTGAACAGCTTCCTCGGATACATCAGCAACAAAAGCAGTGCATTTCTGGTAGACCTCAAGTCCAGACATCTTCTGTTCAAAGCCAGGGATCTGGAATTTGGTCTCTCTCAGGAATTTAACAGCAGCATCAAGCACAACTTCAAGTTTCTTTTGGTACTCTTTGAGGATCACAATGGTCTTATCTGTGAAAGCTACCACCACCGTAGGAGGTTTTAATGCTGCAAGCTGCTCAAAAGCCCTCATGACAAATTCTTTACCCTGCTTTCTAGCCTGTTCAGTGGATTTCATGAGGATTTTAGCTTGTCTCCGGATTCCGTTGTATGCACTGACAGCGGTATCGGACACCATCTTTACGACTGTGGGCACCTGTTTGTTGAGTCCTAGCATCACCTCATAAGGGATCTCTGTATTCCAGGTTGTCTGAACATTCAGCTTCTCCGAGTTCATCACAGACATCTTCACACCCAAGATATCAACGTCTGTAGTTGGCTCAGACTGTGGAGAAAAATAAACACAAAATCAAATAAACACACTACTTACACTGAACTTGGATTAATAGGTAGTTAACAAGCAAATTAATAATAATAATAAGGTTCTCATACCGGGTAGCGACCATAGAGTCTTGCTTTTACAAGTGCAGGGTGCTCAGTCTGCATCTGAACAGCAATGAGTCCAGCAGATGGAGTGGACATAGAGACAACAAGGCCTTCCTCTGGACTTCCAGTTAACTCCTGCTTGACTTGCACTGTCAGGTCTGGCAGATGAACCTTTGCTGAATTGGTGATGGAGGTATCGATGTTTTCATAACTCATTGCAATGGTGCTGTCATGGTTTCCCTCCATCATTTTATGTTTTAAAGACAGGGCGGAGGCTATTTTGAATCCACCTGCTGTGTTTATGTTGGTGTTGGCTTGGATCTTTCCAGTCAGGATCTCAAATTCAGAGGATGAAGAGGCATCAAATTTCATTGTAATGCTGTCCTGGTTGAGGATGCCAGCATCAGTTTTGAGTGTGATCACTGCTGTTTTCATGGAGAACTCATGGGTTAGATCACCCATCCGTGGGATCTTGAAGCTCTGGATTTTTGGTAGAGTGATTTTTGGAATAGTCAGCTTGTTAAGGGCAGACTGAACGTTCACATCAGGCACTCTGATGACACTGAAGTCAGGCAGGGGAATGGTGAAGGTTGACATCTCCACATTCATCACTGGGACTTTATAGGCAGGTACTGTGATGGTTTTGGGCAACTCATTGCTGTATTTGTCATAGCCTGCCTTTGCTTTGCTGTATGACGCAGTGAGGATAGAAGCAGCCTTGTCCTTCCCAAAGAGCATTTTCTTGTGCAGAGTCTTGAAGTTGGAATTGATGACATTAATGACTGGAGCTACATTAATGTCAATTGCCTCAGGGTTCTTTGTGTATGTCAGCTTGGAGTTCATGTCAATTGTCTGCTGAGTTGTGGTTAGGAAATAGCTCAGGCCAGTATCTTCCCACATAGAGAAGTCTTCCACTTTTGGTGTCTTTATGAGAACAAATGGCACAGTTATTGAGGGAATGGTAATTCGTTGCCTTAGCACATCAAGGTTTGCTTCTCCGTTGATCTGGGAAATTAGGTTAATTTCTGTTTCTCCATTATTCATGCTGAAGTCATGTGAGTATTTGTACTGGTTGAATCTGGCCAGGCCTGTCCAGCTGGCTTGCTGAACTTTAGAGTTGAGGGTAAGAGTGATGTCATTCTGGAGATCCATCTTTCCAGACAGCTTGAATGGAAGAGCAACCTTGGTATTTCCCTTGTTCTTGGTGTCAAACATAAGCTCATTAGGGGTGATCAAAGCCAGAGCAGAGCTGGAAATAGTTCCCTCCACCAGCCCAACCAGTTCTGCAGTATGAGAGGCAGTGAAATCAAATGTCATGTCTTCTACTTTAGCCTGGAGCTTGACCCCTGCTTTGCTAGACTTCATAAAAGGTGTTTTTGTCTCAAGCTTGGTGTCAATAATTAGGTGGCGGAAGATGCACATATCAGCAATGACATATTGATTCATTTGGAACAGCTTGCTTCCAGTTTCTCCAGTGAGAGTTACTTTAGCTGTGTGGAGATCCATGACCACTTCCATGTCACTCTTGTGGGCCACCTGATCAGTGAAATCCAGAACTGCATATTTTTCGTTGGCCACATTGTTAAAGGTCAGACGAGCAGTGCCAGCATCAAGCAGGAAAACAGTCTTTTGCTTCATTGATAAGTCACTGAAGATGTTGAGCAGTGGCACGTTGAGGTCATGACTGTAGCCAGTGTCTACCTTTGCAGAAATTCCGTTTTCCATGGCAAAGAATGCATTATTGGTAAGCTCTGCCGCATAGAGCTCTGTAGTGACCTTTGCTGCCGTGTTAACAGAAGACTGAGCTGACAGACCGTAGAGAGTCATTGTTCCGTTGTGGTCAAGTGTGAAGTATGACTGCTCAACCTTGATGTTCTCAGAGACGGACAGTCGGCTCATCTTGGGTGCAGCAAAATGTGCGTTAGCATCTACCACGAAGTCAAGGACTTTCAGAGTTGATGTAGCCTGTGACTTGAGATTCATTTTGAATTCTGGTGTGACTGATGTAGTTGTGGTGTTCTCCAGGTTAGCAGTGGATGTCAGTTTGTAATGAGGTGAGGTAACTCTGAACTCGCTGTAGAGTTTTCCAAAACAGGGAATCTTGCTTATATCTGCAACCTTCTTTTTCAGCTCCATAGTCAAAGGCTCATAATCAAAGGATTTGATTTTCTGGATCATTCTCATGAAATATTCAGTCATGTCTTCAATCAGATCTTTGAAGTCAAATGAATACAGTTCATTCATAAACTCCTGAACTGGTACCATTGCTTTTTGGAGCAAAGGCTGGATGTCAATTGACCTGACTGCAACAAATGCAGACTGAATCTTCTCTCTCACCTCATACTGCTTCATGAATTGCACAACTTCGTCCATGATGACTCCAATCATCTTCTCAACCTCATAGCTGGAGAGGATTTCCTCTATGTTGGCATACATGGCACTGAGAGTGTTAGAAATGTTGTGCTTCTTGATCCAAGCCAAAACAGCCTCCTTGATGGATTTCAACACTTGCATGATTTTTTCAGTTGGGAACTTGGCTACCAGGTCTGTCATGACATTTTCCACTGACTTTGTGAACTTTCTCAGGTCTTGGACAAAGAGTTTGAAGTCAAAGTTGTCAACGACCTCTTTCAGTTCTGACACTTGTTTCTGAATTGTGGTGCTTATCTCATAGTCGTTGTTGATATCTTTTAGCATCTCAGTGCTGTGCTCCATTAGGTTCATTATTGTGACCTTTGCATTTTCGGTGAGTGCAGGCAGATTCTCAGCGAATGGGATGTGGATAAAGTGGCTTTCACTGTTCTTGTCATATTTCACAAACCCAGAAATGGCATAATCTTCTTTCTTGCCACTGAAGAGAGAGGTTGCGACTTCTCCTGTCATCTCAATACCAATTTTCTCAGCATTGTTATAGGCACTCACTTCTTGATCAAACTTGTGTTCATTCACTTTGGATTTCATCTTCAGTGTGACACTCTGCTTCTCTACACTCAGCATGCTGTTGAATTTGTTCTCCATGCTGGTCTTCATAGCAGGTCTGTTTTCCAGCTCATGAGTGGTGGAAGCTCTGTACTCAAATGAATGTGTGAACAGCATGGGTTCTGCCTTCAGGAGGAATTTGCTGTATAGTTGACCACTCTGCTGTCCGTAGAGATACACTGCACCGTCTGAGTTGTGAGTGACGTCAATGTTCAAGGTGAAAGGTGCAGCAATAGTTTTGACTTTGCTGTTCAGACGAAGAGAGGGTGAGTTGAAGTTAGCCACATTGTTGAATTTCAGGGTGAGACCAGCCACTTCCATATCAGTTGTATGTGTCATTTGAGACCCCAGGAGTTTACCATTGGTATTGCACTTTGCAGACAGGACCATGTCAGCAATCTTGATTTCATAAGTGTGCTTGAGCTCTTCCTCCGAGAAGGCTCCCTTCATTGTTCCAGTCAGCTCCATGTTGTAGGGCTCTGCCTTGAACTGAGCATCATTTACAAAGTTGATGTCCATGATCTTCAGGTCATTTTTCACAATCACTGAGGCAATGAAATGCTCCAAGTTCAGAGTGATGTCATGCATGTAGGAGTTCCTCTTGTCAAGGACGGTGTCAGTCTTGGAGTGAAGAGTGAAAGATCTTGGTGTGAGAGACAGTGAGTGGGTGTTTTCAGTCCTCATCTCGATGTAAGAGCCAACCATGTTGTTGGACATGATCAAGCCAGCTTCGCTCACTCTGAGGTTTACTCGGTTCCTGGTGTTGAGGTCAAAGAGGTTGCCTTCAAAAATTCCATTGAGATAGACTTCTGTGGTTGCAATCTTTCCTTCAACGCTGAGCTCGGCCTTGTGCTCTTTAATGGCTCCCTTGGTAGAGACAGACATGGTGGCACCAGAGGTGTGAAGCTCACCATGGAAAACATTCTCAAAGGTCAGTGGGCTGTGCTGGGCAGTTGTTGTACAGCTAGTGGTCAGACCATCCATGTTCAAGGCTAAAGTGGCCTTGTGAGAAGCAAGGCTTGAAAATATGTTTATAGAAGCATCTGTGTTGACCTCAAAACCAGAGGGGTTCAAGGAGCTAGTTAGCAAAGAGTAGACAAGGTTCTGTCCATCCTCAGCTCGGTTTTCTATCCTGAGACTGGCCTGTCCTTCGGAGGCAGAGAACTCCACCTGGCTTCGAAGGATTCTCTCATCAGTTTTGGTCACAGAGTCAGAATGCATGGTAAGTTTGACATCCTTGTAGTTTAGGCTCATTTTGGTGTTGTGCTTGATGGGCTCACTGTTCATGTTGGTGGTATACTCAACTGAAAGTTCCTTATCAGCATATGATGCCTTGAGCTTGTTAAGAATCTTCAGCATTTCAGAGTTTACCCTCAGTGTACTCTCTAGACCTGCTTTATCCTTCACGGGGTCAACTGAGAAGGTGTGGAGGTATGTGGTGCTAGCGGTCATGGGTCCAACAGAAACACTTCCATCTGCATTGAGATCCCCAGACAGCATGTTTGAGTCGAGGGTTAACTGGGTGGTAACAGTCAGAGAGGTGTCCAGACCCAGAGGAGCAGTGGCATAGATGTTATACCTTCCAGTTGTTAGTATACTGTCCGTGACAGAAATTGTTTCAAGCACATTAAAGCCTGTGTTCACAAGCATGTGTTTCAGGGAGCCGTCAGTTGTGAATTTTATAGTCTTCTCTGTTGTGTCAGTGATTTTTGTAGATCCTTTAAAACAGACAAATACGTAAAAAACAATTAGTCTCAAATTTGTGTTTGCATAAAAAGGCAGTTGGCAAACATTGGTTCAGTTGTATTACATGACAAATGCATAATTAAAAATATTGACTTACCCTCAGTGGAGAAGGACAGAAGTTTGATTGGACTGTCAGCCATAACACTAAACTTAGCCAGGTAGGTAGGAGACTCTCCAGTGTTGTTGCCAGCAGAAACCATTGCCTCCCAGTTGTAATAGTTGCTGTTGACCTTGGCAGACACTTCCACCATCCCCATCAGCGGCAGAGTGAGGTCATATTCAGAAAGGATGATGAAGGAGGGGATTCTGATTGTCTGAGGGGCCAGGTCCATGCCTATCTGAGGCACAGAGATGCGTGGAGAGGTGACCACCTGAGGTATCCCTAGCTCCCTGGATGATTTGCCTCCAAGAGGCAATGGGATACTGATGGTTAGACGGTCCTGGTTGAACTGGTATTTGAATGTGCTTTCACTGGGGGAAAGGATAGAAAAGGCAATGATTTAATATCATAATTAGGCTGTAATTAAAATTTTCTGACAATCCACATGCAAAAATTGTGTTGTTCATATTTCACTACTTTTTTGTGCTTCCGTTCATTGGAGGTCCGTTACACTTACAGGTTCATGAAGAGGTTTTCAGATATGGAGGGCATTTCCACTTCTTCTAAACTCTTCCTCAGAGTCTCAACATAGGGAACATCAGCTGTGATCTTGTCCATCCAAATATTGCTGGCCTAATGAAACACAATATGAAAATGCTTTAGTCTCAAAAAAAATAAAAGATCTAAGTCAAGTTCTTCTAAAATTGTTGAAATTTTTTTTACCTCAACTGCCTTGTTGAAGATGTGACGCAGTTTCATGTCAGTTTTGACAACCTGCTTGTCCATGATGTCTTCTACAGCCTGACTGATCCAGGCCTTGAGAGCATCAGCGTACAGCACCAGGCTCTTAGTTTCAGCGTTCAGTTTGGACGTCAACTGAATCTGGGCCCGTTCTTCTCCTGAGATACAAAGCAGTTAGGACTTTAGTTTCAAATTTCAAACAGTGTTGTACAAATGCCTTAATTCAATAGTATTTGACATAAGCATACTGTACCATATTTTAGGGTGACTGTCTGGATGGAAGAGCTCTCTGGGAGTTTCACATCAGTCTTGATCTCCATGGTGAGTCCCTCAGCTTTGCTCATGGTGGCAATAATGGTGGCATCAGTCTGAAGTGAGGGGATTAACAGCTGAACCTGCATCATGCTGTCACTCATGGGCTGAACCCTGTGATGAAAACACAAGGTCATCAATCTCAGATGAACCGAAGGTAACGCACCTCCTTTTCCGTGTGTTGCAGGGGTTACTCACTTGGCACGGCCAATCAGAGAAAGCTGGGGCACATTCTTGTTGGAGATTTCAAAGACAACAGATTTGCCTTTGGCACTGCTGTCAGTCATGGCAACTTTTACACCAGCCTCAACATCAAAGTCAGGAATCTGGATTTCGGTTGTGAAGACGTTCCTGTTCCTGTTGTACTTCATGGTGGCTGAAGCCTCAGTAGACTGATCACCTAAAGAAAGAAAAAAAGAAAGTTAGAACAATCCCAGGCTCATCAAAAAATTGGTTTTTACTTAGTTTTTAATTAGATTTTACCTTCAGCTTTCAGGGTCATTTTCAAAGAATCAACCTTCTGCCGGCCGTCCTTTCCTTCACTGAGGAGCTTGTATGCGATGGTGGCTGTGTACTCAAATACTTCCTCAGTTGGCTCAATGTCTACAGCAAACCTGTGAAATTGATTTAATAACAAGTCTCTGATGAGTTTTCATGTAAATGTGATGATGAAAGTGATGCTATTTTTTCATATTCAAGCCTTTATTCAATCAGGTTTTTTTTTAACTTCCTTTCAAACAAACACTGTCAGATCACTGTCAATCACTGTCAGACTGAACAATGTTCCATTTCTAAGCTGTTATGATTAGTCTTTAGGATGACTTACATAGTCTCGCCATTCAGGGGGCAGTAGGGGACAGTAGTCTTGTCACCAGTGTCGGCATGAAGTGTTTGGGTGCAGTATTTGACTCCAGGGAAGAGAGGACTGCAGTTTGATGAACTCACAGTGTGTGGGATCACCGTAGCCTGGCCAGCGCCCACAATCATCACTTTATTGCTATTTCAAATAAGAACATCCAAATTAGTTTCTGTCTTGTTGCCATGTTGAAACACTGCGTCGCTGAACCTAGTGGCTGCACCTTCTGCAAGGTTACACGCCAACCAACGTGTTATTTATGGATTTGTTACCTGATACTGAAGAGCCTTGTGATGCCCTTTGGGGCGGGGATGGAAAGCTTGACCTGGTTCTGTTCCATGGTGATCTTGGCATTGATTGTGCTCTCATGGTACATGTTGGTGTACATCTCAACAGTGGACACAACAAATTCAGGGAGTTGAACTCCCATCTGAGTCACAAACTCAACTCCGACTGAGGGCATGAACAGCAGCTCCTTCTGTAGAGAAAAATAGACATGGATCATGCCAAATACTGCAAAGACATGAAATACAATATAAGCATGAAGCATTCATTGAAAAATAGAAGCGTTACCATGTTTGGAGCAATGTGAATTCCTCCCTTTGCTCCAGGAGTGAAGGTACCTGACAGACCAAATTTCAGAGGCAAGCCAGATGCTGTTGACATGGTGAATTTGTTGTCCATGAAGATGTAATGAGCAAAAATCTCATTGTCGGTGCTGGACATCAGTTTAACCACCTGAGGAACAAAAAGGCTCAGCAGTCAGTATGAACGCTGTAGCAATTATGCTAAATTTGTTACAAAATTAACAACAGGATTTTAGAATAGCACCTCGGTAGGAATGATCTTCATCAGTATTTCTGCACACGTCATTGCGTAATCAGCAATAGCGTTCAGTTCGTTGCCCTTGATGTAGCCAAGCTCATCTCCCATGATCCTCAGGTAAGCCAAAGCCTCTGGAGACTCCTGACTCTGCAGATCCTTTACCAGCTTGTTAAAATTTTGCAAGATGTCTTTTGCAAGGTTTTTGGATACCTTAGAAACAAGTTCCGTTGTATTAGTTGCATTGTCTCAGAGGAGATTTTAAAATAAAATACAAGAGGTTATCAAAATACCTGTTGCCCTTCAGATTTCAGGGGAGCAACCCATTTGTCCAGAACTTCCTTGATCTTTGGTGGCATCTTGTCCTCAGCCCAGTACAGGCTCTTGGACAATGTGTCAGGGAAAAAGCCATTCTTTCCAAACAACGCATCGATGGTTGGCTCAAAGCCTTTTCCTTCCATGCCAACCTGCCAACAAAATAAAGTGGATTTGACACATTTAGATCTCAACAAAATACAGTGAGGACAACTACAATACTTTGACTAGTGCTGTTTCAAATAGCTGTAACACTACAATTTGAAATAAAACTTCTGATCAATATGAAAAGGAATTTAAATACCTCCCAAATGTCCATGTTGAATCCAAAAGCTTTCAGGGTAGTTTCCAGCATGACCTCTCTGGGCAGCTGGCTGCTGGGATCAAAGATAACGTTGCTCTGAATGCCGGCCTGCACACTCTCCAGTCCCATATCCAGCTTGTAGTTCCGAGACTTTGTGGCATAGTTGTAGTGTGTGACCACATCAGAGTCCTGGAGAGCATACGTGATCTTCTTACGGACTCTGAGGCACAAAAAAACAACAATATACAATTAGTATTTCTAGGGGACAAAGAATAAATTGTGCAGTCTGTTAGGGAAAGGATGTTGCTTTCTTACTCCTCTGTCTCTGCATCAGTGGAGGAAATGATGTTGTAGATGTGGGAGGTTATGAAGGCCTTGATCTGCATGTTCTGTTCCTGCTTGAGCAGCTTCTTCACCATCTCAATGTCACTGTCCTTGGGTCCTCTCATCAGAATGAGATAGGCTGCCAGGCGCTTCTGCACAGCACCTTTGGGGTACTGGGCGACCCTCTGAAGGTTAGAGCGAACCTGAAAACAACAGTTACTCGTTTAGTACTGTCTTTTAGGAAATCCCACGATATGAAGGTAAAACTGGGAGGCAGTGTTTTGTCTGGGATGTTACGCACCTCATCTGTCACAGACATGCGTCTGAAAGCCTGGATGGCAGCCAGCTGCACAGACAGTGTGGTGGCAGGTTGTCTCATACACTTCATCAGGGTGGTCTTTATGGCAGGGTTAGCCGCCTCCATTGCATCGCCCATGTTACCAATAACCTGGATGGAATCACATAGAAACTTAGAAACAAGTAGAAATGAAACATTTTATTTCTGTAGGTACATCAGAACTTTGTTAGTCACTCACCCTCAAGGTCAGGAAGGTCAGATCTTTGTCTGTAGCACACTCTGTACCCAGAAGAGAGGCCATGAAGTCAGACACAGCAGTGATCTCAGGGGTGACTCCCTCAGCTTTGTACGTCCTACAGGCAAAGGTCGACATTTAAGATTAGAAACCACCACGAACTGTTAAAAAATCAATACTCAGGATAAAAAAATGATGGTTTACTCACTTCCTGACTGTGTTGCTCAGAGCGTACATGATGGGTTTGCTCTGCTTGTACTGAGCCATTGCCAACATGTCCCTGACCATGAGGCGGGAAGGGTTGGGCAGCAAGCCAAGGGCGTAGACAGCAGCATCGACCTCCAGAGCTCCTTCGTCAAAGGTCCTGAGGACCTTCAGAATGGCGCTGGTGCACTCGGAGGTGCCACACTGAACCAGAGCTTGCCACGTCAGAGAGCTGGACATTTTCATCATCTCACCAACAGCATCTCCCAGGACGTCGACGTTCAACTCACGCAGCTCAATCACCAGTTTGTGGAAGAGATGGGGACGCTGCTCCCCCTTAGTGGTCTGTGACAGGGTGTTCAGCTGCTGCATTGTGGCAATGGCCGCGTCTTTGGTCTGGACGGGGGACTTGTCAGCAGTAATCTCCATAGGCAAATACTTGATGTTGTCTTCCTCTGTACAGAAATATAACAAACAATAAGACATATTTTGGAGACTGGACAAATGTGATGTAGCTAGTTTCATATTTTCTCCTATTTAAAAGCTGAAATGCTCACTGTGGTCAAATATCCTGTCATTGATCGTGTCACTCTCCCGGAGAGTCAGAGACTGCTTCACTGTGGTGGAAATTCCATATTCATTCCTGTTTACAGACGAGACAAGAAAAAAAATCAACATATAGTTTAAAACAGGGATTGGATTTATTTTATAAGCTCAATCTAAAATGAACAAAATAACTGAGGAGACTGGGATGTAAGAGTTCAGTTTTAAACGTACTGGTGGGAGAGGGGCAGGAAGATGTGCTTCTCTGTGCAGACTCCACTGGTCATGTGCTTCTTCTGGTTGTCAAACCTGTAGTTGCAGGTCTGGGTGCTGCTAATCAGCTTAGACAGGCCTTTGTTCTGATGGTGAAAAGAAAAGAAAGATGCACATCATATTTTTGATATATCAGATTTTACAATGGAAGGAGTGTTTCGTCGTTTAGTTTGTGATGGTAACAGTATTAGGGTGTTGCTTAATGTCATACCATGCCAGAGATGAGGGCCAGAGGGCTGGTGACCTGCCAGCGGGGCATGAACTCATCACATTTGGAGAGGTCCCTGTTGAGAGTCACATCAGTAGCAATGTCCTCCCTGGAATTTACGCTGAAGCTGGTGGAGCAGATTCCATGAACGGTGGCCTGAAAACGAGGAGAGGCCATCATCAGTACTGAGCCGTTGGGGAAACAACTTAAAAGCCTCATTTATCTGTAATTAGTGGAGTAAGTAACACACTTTTTTTGTTTAGCAAACTTCCTGAATCTGATTATCAATCGATCGGACAGATTCCTCTACATCGGTGATACCATTAGCAAGATAAACTTATCTGGGACTTTGGCCTCTGCTGGCAGGTTGTTAGTGTGAGAACATGATGTTACAGGAACGGATTTATCACCTGTGACTGGGCCAGCTTATCTACTCATTGTGCAACTTGTTTATCATTGCATGACTCTTCTCCACAAACAGTCGAGCTCTACTTTGTACCTCTGGCCTCAATTGATCTGTGATTATACACTGATGAAATAAAAATAAGGCAGTAAATGAGCAGGGTGGCTACCATGTCCTTGTTCTTCTCCTCCTCCACGACAGGCACCATGAGAGCAGAGAAGATTCCCCTCTTGACGTTCAAGATGTTGACAGACTCATCCTCCTCAGGGTAGAGCTTGACTGTGGACTGGCGCTCGACTGTGATCTTCAACGGGTTCCTGTTGATGTGAGCAGGTAATTATTTAGACCTGCCGCTTAAATACAACACAGATGAATGAATCTTTTTTACACACAGAGTCGCGTGACTCACTTGGCCATGGCAGCTTTGAAAGCGTCAGCTTCAGCTGCAGGGTGATACACTGGCTTCCCTTGTGAGTCCACGCCAGAGAGCTCGCTCACGGAGCATTCTGTTGTGCGGAGGATGAAGCTGCAGGTCTGGGGCACATCAACCTCAACCTGCGCAGCAGATTAAACACTTCTCAGTATTGCTGTTTTCTGTCACAGGGTGACAAGACCCCGCTGTGGTGTTTGCGCTATCGATCGAGGCTGTCAAACCTACTTTGCAGGAGACTTTGGGGCCACTCTTGTTGTCGGTCGCTCCATTTACACCATTGATGGTCTCAGCTTCGTAGTCGTACACAAACCGTCTAAAGTTCTTGAATCGCTTGGCCACTAAAAACATTAGAACAACATTTAGAGCAGTGAAATGTTACTGCCTTAAAACAAGCAACCTTCATCAATGTGAGAAGACATTAAAACCTTTCTATTTAAATTAATGCCACAAACAAGCAAACAACTTACAATGACAAACCGGAGCGTGTTCCTCGATGCCATCTTTCAAAGCTACATCCTGCTCTGTAAATAAAAAAGTACCCACGTGAAAAACTATTAAAAGCAACAACCTACTCTCAACTATACTTAGAACCAGACACATAAATGAACTCAGGAAATTTTACATTAACATCATTAACTAACATGTTATTATATACTGTGTTTAAATACATAATTATAGTATAGTTGTTTTAGCTTTTAAAATACAAAACATAAATAGCATCCTTTAACTATATCGCTAAGATAGATTCACTTCAAGTATGTGACAAAGTCTGCTTTTTTAGCTCAAAGAAGAAATGGGGATACTTACGGGCTAGAGTGTACGTGCCCAGCAGTAGCAGAAGGCAGAGCTTGGTACCCCCCATGATGGGCTAAGTAGCGCTCCAAGAAGCCTGAAGGAGAGTCCTCCTCTTTCTGTGAAGACTAATCCTTGTGCTTCGCTCTTTCAGCTTTTATAGTTCTCCGGTCTTAGAGTATGTGATTATCAGGACTTGCAAATGTGTTGCCCTGGTTCCAAAGTCTGAGCAGTCCTTGTGGCAGGCCAAAGGTAAAAGAATTTCACAAACCAAGACTTGTCTGTCAGCACTGGGTGTGGGTGGTCTCTGTGATTTCATTAAATGACTCCTCCAGCTCTTGTTGTTATTTGGGGTTGGTATCATCAGACCTGATACTGGTATAGAGACCATTTTAATAGAGAAATTAATGTAGTAATGTTTAAAAAGAAATATGTCAAGGAATCTTTATCTTTAAAAACCATCTTGTAATCAGAGTCATATAATAGTTAATATATACTCAATCAGCAACTCTGTTGCTTGTTTGTTACACCTAAAAGGTTCAACCCATTAAAAGTATCAGTAAAGTAAAAGCCATTTCTTTATTTTTCTTTTCTAAATATTGTTTCTAGGTCATGACTTCCTGTCAAGTGATTGTTAGAACTTTGGTAGTTTCCCAGTCACTGCATACTGACAGACACTGTTCAGCCGATTTTCTGAAATATTCTAGATGAGTCTCTGTTTTAGCACAAAACCTACCGTGGCCTTATAAACAGCTTCTTCTGGAAAGCTGAGTAAACCTTTGCCCCACAGTTCGTGAACAACATGAATCATGACAGAATCGAAACCTGAGTCACCTGCTTCTTTTGTTACCTGCTCATCACTGAGTGTTATCAGCACCTATAACATGCACACAATGTAAGAGCTGAAATATTAAACAGCATAATGTATTATAGCGACAGATCAGGTAACAGTAGTAATGGCTGGTTCCCTTTTTCGGTTCAGCTTCTTCAGTGTGAATATTGACTGTTACAGACACATAATATTGGGTTTGACACTGTCACTTAAAGAAGGGATTTGCACCTAAATACCATCTATTTTAGTGCTTCAGTTCTTTAACAGCTGTGTCATCTGACAGAAAATCCTCTACAGTAGGTTTTACTGTGTGCTGTTGCTCAGTGCACAACCCTAGGGTCTGGTCTTGCCATTCATTACTTCTGAACTAATTCCAAATGGGATGAATATGTCTCACGATTCCTTTTCCTTTAGGTAGAAAAATAGGCATTTGAGCTTTCTAGTATGGTTTTTATTATTATGTAACAAACCTCTGATGATTAAGTAGAGGTAGTTAAAACAATTACATACTCAGATCCTGCGAAACCTTTTTTTTAAAAAAACATTTAGTTGTTGTTGTTTTTTTTTTAAACAGACAAACAGTCCCTTTGTCAACTCTGTTGATTAAAACAATGGTGTCTCAACACCGTCTCCATGCGCAGACTTAACCTTTCACCTCCTAAGACAAGTCTGTGAAAGATGTTTGATCAGGGTTAGAAAAGTAAAGTCAGACTCCATACTTATATGCAAAATACATCCACCCAATGGCCATTGTTACAAGTGATGATGAGGTCACCGATGACATACAGTAAAGTAAACATGAGCCATGCTGACATCTAGACTGTTTAATTCAATTGTCACTAAAAGACGTTGTGTTTTACATTTTGTCTACAGTACGTAAGCACAGGGATCATTCATTTTTGTTATCAGAGGCGTAAGAACTCAGATCAATATGGATCAGAAGGTTACACGTGGTTTGACTGTAAAATGACAGTGAGTAACGTACCCCTGCATCTAGACGTGTTTATGCATTAACACCGGGAAAATTAGAAAGACATGTCAATGTGGCAGTTTGACACAAAGAACACAAATCCACCTTATACATGTAAGAAAAGTCTCACAAAATGAAATCAAAAGGACTGACATCGTGTCCAGGGCATAACCTGCCTAATAGTGGATGGAAAACATCTAGGAGTGGTTTCAGGGCGTCCTTTGTTAAAGTTCAGTGTGATTTACCTTGATAAGCGCCAGTAAGACCTGATTGTGTCTTGCTTGTAATCTTAGTTTGGACTGATGCTGACCCTTAAAGGATTTGTTTCATCAGGAGTTTAAAGGGCTCAGTCGGGAGCCACAGATCGATGGCAGGTCCCTGGAAGTGGTACTTTATTAATAAATGATTTGTTAAGTGTTTATGGATCTTGCACAGTCACATCAGAAGCGTAACTGTAGCTCCCCCAGTGTCTGCCAGTCATACATGTTGGAGCTC
Source organism: Macropodus opercularis (assembly GCA_030770545.1). Taxonomy (NCBI): domain Eukaryota; kingdom Metazoa; phylum Chordata; class Actinopteri; order Anabantiformes; family Osphronemidae; genus Macropodus; species Macropodus opercularis. The sequence continues at coordinate 4,297,689 of CM061112.1, forward strand.
ACTGTTGTTTACTTGGTGTTTATTTGTCGCTTACGATTTGTAACTCGAGCCAACAGTTGCCTCGGAAATATAATAATATCACATTGTTTTTTTGGCAGAACTTGGACAAAGTGTAAGTGGGAATTTTTTTGGCTGTGTGTCAGAGTATCAGCCTACATGTCGCTGGGTAATATTAATTTTTGCAGTTTTACACTGAATGTTAACAGATGGTTGCACATGATATGTGATACTAATACATACATTGCATTGAGGCCTGAATATGAGTCTTATATTTCAGTTATTTACTCGCTGAATGAAGAGCAGAGGATGTTTGTAGATGGGAGTGACTCCCTCTGGCTGCCAGGTGAAATTACATTTGTGCACGCGTGGGCATGTTCATTAGCTGATTCCTCTGAGAGACTGAGAACCACCCATTGCATAATCCATGCTGTTATATATGCTTATGCCCTTAGCCCGAGATAAGGAGTGAACTCAAAACGAACATGCTGTTATCAGGTCTCTTGTCAGATGAGCCCTAGGCTACAGTCTCTGTCTGCTGTGTGTGCAAGATCGTATGTATGTTAAATAAGGCAGTTATTTCACATAATTCACCTGAGGGAGAAGGTTCCTGAAAATCAAAGTTCAACTGTGGATGGTGAACAGTTCAGTGCTGTGTGTCAACATGAAAAGTCTTTTCCAAGTGAGTCAGTCAATTTTCCTGATGAGATTCATGCAACCTGTATTATTTCCTGTATTATTTTCTCTTTGCTTGCATACAAAGTTTGACTTTAAAGTTGAGAAAACAATGTAGAAACGGAGAACAACCATTTCACAGAGCATTAATGTCTTGAATTCATTTATTAATGATTAATTTCATTGAAATATTACATATGCAGTGTTTCATTGACAGGTTTTTCTGTTGACTTGTCCTTATAAATATGGGTAAAGAGCTAATTGTCTATTCTTCTTCCAAGCATGAGTTTTGAACAGGTGGTAGTGTTTTGTATGAACTTGGGCCTCTGGGGGGTTTCTCACTGCTGGAAGGGAAACGTAAGGTTAATCTCAAGCATTCTGTCACTAATATCAAAGTAGGTCTTAGCATCCTCTGAAACCTGCCTCAGGAAATCAGAAAGCTGTGTATCGATGGCGGTGTACAGGTCGGACAGATAGTTTATCATGAGTGAAATGTAGGCATATGCGCTGATGAGCAGTACGTTGCACTGGACAGCGATCTGATCGACAATATTCTTTATGTCTGGGACAAGATTGTCATAGAGGGCATTTATGTCACTAATCACTGCATCTAAATAGTCAGACTTGACAGAGTCAGCATAGTACTGAACATTTTCAACAGCAGCCTGCAGGATATCATTCATCTTCATTAGTACTGTGTCAAGACTTTCAATACTATTAACAAAGTCTATCAGTTCTTGATATGTTGTCTCGAAGGCTGTACTGACTGGTTCCCAGATCTGGTTTCCAGTCATGACATCACCCCCTGGCATTGGTATTTCAATATACCCGATATTCTCCACAAATGCGTTGTAGTAGACCTCTGTCTGATCAAAGACTGCATTGACGGTCATGTCTAGCACATCAGCGACGCGCTTCGCCAGCTCTGTTATGAGCTTGTCCGCATCCATCGTGAACGTAGAGATGAAGTCATTGAGTTTGGTCTCAAGTGCAGACAGCATTGCATTGTGTGCTTCGATATTATAGACAATCTGCAGGTTCATCTTGTCAGCATCCTTAGGAGACGTTTTGATGACCAAAATGTCAACTTCAGGGGCAGACTGTTGAGTCAAGAAAGTAAAGTGTTATTTCAGCTATAGATGTATTTATTTGTTAAACAGAAATGTAATGCTAATAGTACTCACAGGACAACGATGATAGACTCTTGCACTCAGCTGAGATGGGTCATTGAGCTGAAAGCCCAGGAGGCAAGTGAACGACGTCGATGCTGAGGCGCTGATTCCGTCCCTTCCAGCAGCATAGTCGAGGTTTGCGTAGGTGACAGTGGGACTGGAGATGTTGACCTTCAGGGTGTGGCGGGATACGCTGCAATAAAACATACTTATGTCACATCTAGCTTTGACTTTTTGTGACTACATCCAATCGATACAAAGGCTCGAACGCAAGATGGAAAATCATTCTGAAAATGTACCTGCCATCAGCCTGTCGCTTCATCCTAAAACGTAACGACACGGTAACAGTTCATTCAGTTTACAATAACTCACACCTTGTTTATCGAAAGCAGTTATTTAAAATTTGTGAAACATGGAAAGCTACCTCAGGGCTTTGGTAATGACGTGACTGACATCCACGGTGAGGTCGGCACCAGTCAGGGCTACCTTGCTAATCATGTTCACGGCTTCATTCTCATAATTTGCAGAAGTAGAAGCTATTGAAAGAAATAATTCAGTCAACCTGAGCATTTCACCACTTTCAGTGTCAAACAGAACAACATGTTTAGTGAATATTATGAACTCACCCTTAATGTCATACTCTGGGAGCAGGTTGTCAGAAGTGCCAGAGGACTTAAAGGTGACTTTGAAGACAGGCACTTGACTCTGTAAGTCTGCCTCCAGGTTGGTGGTGTACAGAGGGCTAGAGAACTTAGCAGTGGTAGAGATCTTCTGCTTTGGAACTGTCACTTCAGCAACGGTTTTCTCAGAGATGCTAATGTCACCCATGTTGCTTGGCTGCAAAATATCCATCTCGATGTTAGCTGTCAGGGAAGAAATTGGTGCAACATCCAAGCTTGCCCTGACGTTGTGCTTCCCCTTGGTGTGGAAATCGAACAGCTTTGCCTCGTTGTTGTTAGTATACGTCAGCGCTGCATACACGTGGCTCAGGGATGCTTCAATAGCAACATTCTTATTCACATCCAGGCTGATGACTCTGAAGGTGCCACGGTTGACCTTGGCATCAGCAGTAACCTTGGAAGTGGAGCGCAGGCCATCTTTATTGAGGTAGACGTTAACCTCATTATCCAGAACTCCCAAAAACAGATAGTTTGTATTTATTGTCCCATCCATGTTTGCTCTAGTGGTTGACTCCAAAGAAACATACTCCAGTGTTCCCTCCAGCTTGATGTTGTGGTCTGCCTCAGCCTTTCCAACAGCTTGGATCACAGGGAGATTGAAATCACCCTTCATGGTCAATGTTGAGATGACATTTGGTTTGTTTTTGGTGTTTGCAACTAAGTTTTGTTTTGTTTCCATGGTAAATATCGGCAGGGAAATCTTTGCAGTAGTAGCTACCGAGACAGTGGCTTCAAAAGTCTCGCTACTTGCACTTATAGTGCTGTCATGACTGCCTTCAATGTGGGGATTTTCCAAAGACAGGGAACTGGCCAACTTGATTCCTCTCTTGGTGGTTAAACTGGCCGTCCCTTGAAATTTGGCATTTAAACTCTCAAACACAGAGGCTGTGGTAGCTCCCAGACGAAACACGAGATTATCCTCAGGATAGAGTCCAGCGTTGACATTCAGATTGATAAAGGCAGACTTAACAGACAGCTCTGTGATCATGTTAGCCATACAGGGAATCTGAATCAGGCCCATAATCTCAGCAAATGGCGGGCCTTTCTGGTAAACAAGCTTGGTATCTACAGCCACAGTTTGCTCCGTTGCAGAAAAAATGTTTTCCAACGCAGGTAGCTCATATGATTTCAGTTCATGCAAGTCAATCTCAGAGATGCTGATGGGGAATGTCAAGAAGTAAGGAATTCCTGTACTTTCCATTGCAGCAAAGACACCAGCCTCTTTTTCATTATTACTGAAAGTAAAGTTGTAGGACATTTTGGATTGATGCAGGCGAGCCAGAGCTACTGTCGCTATCTGTTGGCTGTCAGGTCTGAGAATGATGGAGTAATCGTTCTGCAGCTCCATGGTAACATGCGTCATTCTTGGACTGCCCAGCACGACACTTCCTTTGTTTTGGAATTCATAGACAAACTCGTAAGGACGAGCTACGAGACTGAATGCATTGGATATAAACCCTGTGTCATGGTTTGCTTTCAGCTCAAGCTTCATATCGTTAAGGTTGCCTTGTCCAGATGCTACTAGAAGACTATTCGTAAACAATGGACTATCTGCTTCATTGCGCACATTAAACTTGAAATAGCTGAAGGTGCCAGATTCAGCTGAAATTTGTTGTTTCATCCTCAGGCCGGGAGTGTCTGTGTCACCGGAGAAGGTTAGTCTGGCGGCGCTTGGAGTGACTGACAATTGCAAATTGCTCTTGTGGTTGTTATTATCAGCATTAATCTTGCCTTCACATGAATTATCAACTGTTAGAGTGAATGAGAGGCCGTCTAGCTGAGCAACTGTTTTTTGGGTTACAGTGGCGTCACTTTTAATACTGGTCCATGGGAGATAAAGTAAGTGATTATATACTGTATTAACAGATGCAGACATCCCTCCACCAATAGCAATAAAGACTGTGTTGGCAAATTTAGCAGCGTAGGGTGTAGTCTTAACCTTAACGTCTGTCTTGGCCTGACCCTGAGCTGATTGACCGTAGAGAGATACAGATGCCTGATGGTCAACTCCAAGGGCAGAATGACTGAACTTCACGGTCTCAGCTAAGACAACACGACTCATCTTAGGGATTGCAATACGGGCCGTGGAGTTAAATTCATAGTTAAGAATTTCAAAATAATTTGATGTGGCGTAGGAATTCAGGACTCCAATAACCTGAAGTGTTCTTTTATTCGTAGTAGATTTCTGGAGTTCTCCAGACGTCTCGATTGTGTAGACGGGGGAAAGCAGTTTGATCTCACCATAGAGCCTACCGAAGCTTGGGACGGTTATCTCAGCTGGAATGGTTGGCAGCTCAATCATAGAAATCTGAAGAGATTTAACAAGCTTTTCTACAGGAACGTTGGGGATGGTGGGGAATGAGATCTTAGGAAAAGTGATTTCAGGAAAGCTTATCTCAGGTATTGATGGAAGGAAGTTCAGTGTCAGGTCTCCAAACAAAGCATCTGCATCAAGCACTTTGATTTCCAGGTTTATAATGAAATCAATTAGTTCAATAATTCTCTGCTTGATGTCGTCTAAGGAAATTGTGGTGGGTTTCACAGTGTAGGTTCCCAGGACAGTGAATTCTGGGATGTCCAGCTGGATTTCAAGATCATCCATCCTAAATACTATGGAAGGTAGTGCAAGATCGGTAAAGGGGATGGGGAGAGATGGCACCATCAGTTCAGCTTCCTTCAACTGCTTACTTAGGCCATCAATGATCTGCTGAATCTTGCTGGTGATTTGAAGGTCAGGGAATATATTCTTAATCATCTCAAGTGTATTTGTTGATTTTTCAGTCATGATGGTTATGAACCTGACGTAACAGTTTCTGATAACATTCAGACATTTCGTAATCACTACATTGAGATTCAGTTTTGTAATTTTCTGTTTGATAAATTTAGCCCATGCCTTAACGCCGTTGACTACTCCCTCATCAATGATGTCCTGGACAGAATTAATGATTTCTGCAATTTTGACTTCTCTCAGGTGTTCTGTAAAGCCTCTAGTAGAGATAAAGATAAAGTTAACAAAATCTTTTGTTGCTTCCAGTTTCTGGGGGATTTTAAGAAAGTTGATCAGCTCATTTAGTTTAACTGTGAAAAAATCAATAACATGATTGTTGAAAGTCACTAAGTCATTGTAATTCAGCGAATTAAAAAATTCCACCGAATCAATTAACGTGTTGAAGAGTTCAATTATATGCTTGAAATCAATTGATTTCACGTAGGCAATAGTGTGTCTCAATGCTCGCATGAGTGTGGTTGGTATTTCTGCATCCTTAACGATCTGTAACCCAGCCTGGACAGTTTCCTCAATTCTTAACTCCTGCAAAAGCTCCACAAGCTTTTCCAAAAAGGTTTGAATCATTTTGTCAGCCTCTAACTTTACAATTAGCTCTTTTACCTTGGCATGCAATGAACTTAACCTATTTGGGAGGTCAAGGTCTTTAACCACAGCTATAATATACTCGAATGGATCCTCCAATATCTCTTGAGGAATCAGTTTGAATATTTCTTCAATGCAAGGTGCAAACATCTCAATATTATTGACTATAGCTTGTCGGATTTGATACTTCTCATCTATGGCATACAGCTCTTGAACAAAGGTGTTTCTGGATATGATTTCATCAAAATAACTAATTGAGAATCCAATACCTATCAAAAGGCCAAAGACTTGTTCTTCAACCTCTTTTTTCAGGTTTCTCAAAGAGACCTCAAAATCCTCCAAAGTGATGGAGTCTTGCATAAAACCGGTGAAACCCTGCTTCAACCGCATTATATTGTCTGTCATTTGTAAATCCGAAATGAAGTTGCTGATAATCTGGGGAAGATCCTCGAGTGTAGAGGTTAACTCATAAGTTGTGATGTAGTTTTGCAGTGCTTCTGCTATATGCACAACACAGCCTTTGATGCTCTCCAATAAGACAGGCACATTTTCAATTAGGGGCAACTGAATTAAGTGACTCTCTGTGCTCTTGTCATACTTGACGAAAGCAGAGACTGTAAATTCCTGGTTCTCTGTGGAATCTGCATTGAATATGTTTGTCAATACGGTGCCAATAACCTCAACTCCAGTCCTCTCAGCAGTATTGTAAAGACTCAATCCCTGCTTAAAGGCATGCTCATTCATTTTAGACGTCATTTTAAATTTGGTCTGCTGCTCTTGGGGTGAAAGAACAATACCTGCATTAGTGTCAAACGTGGTCTCAATGGATAAATCATTATCCAAAGTATTGGTTACTGATGCTCTGCATTCGTGCATGCTAACAAATGCCAGAGGCTGTGCTTTAAGGTTGTACTTGCCATAGAGCTGCGCATTATGTTTTCCATACATGACGATGTCTCCGTCTGCACTGAAAAGGGCATCGAAGTTGATATCAAAAGGAACAACACTGCAACGAATGGAGTGGTCAAAACGCACTGGCTGCGAGTTGAAACGGACCTCATTGGTGATTGTGGCAGCCAGACCGAAGACGTCAAGCTCAGTGTTGTGGTTCATATGCGTTCCCAAGACCTTTCCAATGGAGTTGAACTTCGCATTAACAGTCATGTCGGCATATTTTAGCTCATAGGTATGCTTGAGCTCTTCCTCGCCATAGGTGGTTTTTAGGCTTCCAATTACGTCTATCTTGAAAAGCTCTGCCTCCAGCTTAGCCTCGTTTTTCAAGTTGGCAGACAGAAGATTGAGGTTGTTGTTAATATTTGCAGAAGCAGAGTAGGGTTTCAGGCCAATGGTTATATCATGAGTGTAGGAGGCATACTCACTTCCAGTGGCATGAGCCTTTGACTTAAAGTCAAGAGTCGAAAGTGTAACGGTCAGTGTGTTGGCATTGTTAATGTTGATATCTGACAGTGCTGCCTTGTTTGTGATGGATAAAGCAGCTTTTGAAAAATCCACCCCAGCATCAAAGGTGTTTTCCAGAGACAGTGGACTCTGCAGGGAGGTTGTTCCACTTGTGGTCAAGCCGTCTTCGGTAAATTTCAGAGATGCTTTGTGAGTAAGTGTGTTCTCAAGAAGCTTCAGAATGGCATTGTTGTTTAGTGCCAGACCATTGCCATCAAGAGAGGCAGTCAGCAGAGAGTAACCACGGTTTTCAGAGAGTTCTACGTCTGTCTCCATCTTCATGGTCACTCCACTGACATCAGCAGAAGCTTCAGCTCGTCTCTGGATCTTCACACCAAGAACAAGAACATTTGCATCGCCTTTAAGAGACACTCTGCGGTCTTTGAAGGAAAACTCAGCAACATGTGTCAAGCTGTCTTCAAAGGCTTTCGTGTTAGACAACAATGACAGTTCACCACTGGCAAGAGTTGCAATAATTGTATTCTTGGCCTCACCGATTGTGGAATCAAACTCAGTAGCAGAATCAATACGTGCTTCTGACCTGAATGGAAAGATGGCAAGTGACTGGATTGAATTGGTCTTGGCATAAATGGGTCCAACTCTGAACATTCCGTCAAACGTGTTATGAGCTGAAATTTCTTCAGTGTTGATTCCAGCCGTTCCATTGTTCTCTATCGCAAAACCGACCCCAAATGAACTCATGGCTTCAATCTTGCTGCTTGATCTCAAATTGATTTTGTCTGTAATGGATGCCTCCTCTTCAATATTGACACTGGCTTTAATGAATTTATGGACCAAAGAAGTTTTCAGACTGCCCATAACTGAATCAAAGATGACCACAACTCCCAAGCCTAAATAAAGCAAGAACATGATCACACATCATTTTAAATTCAAGGTAAGGAATGAACAATGTAACAAGTAAATCATTATCATGAATGTTTTTGACAAATAAATACCGTCAATCTCTACTGAGAGGATGTCAAGTGGGGAGGTTCCAGTCACTTTCAGCTCAGCAGAGTAGTTTGGGGCGTCTTCCTCCAGGGTCACTGAGGCCTCCATGTTGTACAGATTGCTCCTCACCAGAGCTGAGAGCTCAGCTTTGACAAAAAGAGGTATAGACATGGAAAGTCTCTCCGGGACAACAAGTTCTGGGATGGGAATCTCCCGTGAGTCAATAGCAACCAAAAATTGAGGTAAATATATGCTCGGTGTGGTTAACACAGGTGGGAAGTTAAGGTCCTTCGTTGACTTTCCTCCAAGAGGGACAGGGATCGCAAGGGTGAAGTAATTATCGTTGAAGTGGTACGCAGCCTTTGCCTCCCTGTTAAAAATGACAAATTAAACTGTACTTTTTGGAAGAATGAGGACATAAAAAGACATAATAACACAATTATTTCCACTACAGCATTGTTCACACATACGTAGAAAGGAAAAGAGTCTCCGGCAGTGAAATCCCAGGAATGTCAGGTATTCTGAAGTCCTGAATGTAAGGAATGTTAGCACCATATTTTTCCACATAGTTGTTGGCTGCCTAAAAAAGAAAAGCAGGGAGTTTCACACATGCCTTGCATTTTGCCAAAGTAAAACCGGAGTCATTGCTAAAGGCCCGTACCTCTGTAAACGTCTGGAAGATGTGACGCACTTTCATGTCAGTTTGCCCCAACTGTGTGTCAAGAAGTTCATCCCCATACTTCGCAAACACCTCAGCCCCTGGCAAGCTGGTGGTCTTTGTGTTCACGTCAGATTTGAACTCAACCTCAATCTTTTCACCACCTGCAACATTAGGAGACGATCCAGGCTAAAGTTAATAAACTTGGCACAGGTACAATAACTTAATCGGACAGTAAGGGAGTAAAAGCGAGAGTATGTTACTGTATTTCAAAGCAATTTTCTGCTCAGAGGCGGCGTCCATCAACTTGATTTCACTCTCGAGCTCCAGTTCCAGGTCTTGGTCATATTTCATGTTAGCTGTGACGGTGGCGTCTGCATTTATTGACGGGATAATAAGTTGTCCTTGCAGCATCCCTTCTTTCATGGCTTTAAGACTGAAAGATGCACCAGTCAGTCAACATGTTCTCACTCACATGCTAACACTGATGTTATCATCACTATTCACGGCTGACTCCTTACTTGGCGCGGCCAACCAGCGAGAGCTGTGGGAGGTGCTTGTTTACAAAGTCAAGCGAGATTGAGTGAGTTCCTTTTCCTTTGCTTTTTCCATCCATACCCAGCCTGAGTCCAGCCTCCACGTCATAGTCAGGGATTTGAATGTCAGCTGTCATTACATTCTTCCTTCTGTTATATTTCAAGACTGCTCTGGCTTCAGTTGGCTCTGCACCTTTTGTTAATTACACAATATATTAATAAGTAACTAGAATATAAATTTGCTGAGCTTTCCAAAACTGAAATACTCAATACTACAATAGTCGATACGATAGAAAGTTACCATCTGCCCTCAGGATGAACTTCACAGAGTCAACCTTCTGTCGTCCCTCTTCTCCCTCTTTGAGGAGCTCATACGCGACAGTGGCTGTATACTCGCTGACCTCACCAGTAGGGTGCAGCTCCATAGCAAACCTGTAGGCATTGATGAAGGCGTCAGTATTACCTACTTAAATTATTTAACAGGAACGGTTGCTGGGGGTTCAGAGAGTCTTGCTTACTTGCTGTCTCCTGTGAAGGGGAAGTAGGGGGAGGTCTCTTGAGAGGATGCATCAGTGTACTGCAGAGCGGAGCAGTATTTCATTCCAGCAAACACCAGTGAGCACTCACTAACGTCAACCTTGTCCGACACAGCCGCTGGGATTGTCTTCACTTCTGTGCTGGTCACTGCCACCAGGGAGTTCCTAAAATTGAAATGCACTGAATCTGAAATCGGACTTGATTACTAATGGAACATGTTGTACTTGAGCTACACACAAACCCAGCTGTGTTAACGTCAGGTTAACTATGTCATTGATTGTATTAAAGCCGTACGTTATTTTAATGAGCTTTGTTGGACTTGTTGGAGCAGGTATGGTCAGTTTGACTTGGTCGTGGTTCACAGAGATCTTAGCACTGACTCCGCTCTCGTGGAAAATGTTGGTGTGCATCTCTAGTCCAGAGTTGACATATTCAGGGAAGTGTGAGCCAATGCGAGTTACGAACTCCACGCCAGCGGAAGGCATGAAGGTAACTTCACTCTGTTAGGAAAACATTTCTTTATGATAAACTGAAATAAGTTAAAATAAAAACGTATAGATGGCATTTAAATACATTTATGATTACTAACCATGTCACGGGCAAACTTGAGTCCACCTTTGATGCCAGGGGTGAAGGTACCCGACAGTGCAATTCTTAGAGGTACACCGGTGACGGTAGGCAGGAAGAATTCATTGTCCATAAAGATGTAGTGGCCAAAGATTGTGTTGTCATTTTTAGTCACCAGTGCTGCCATCAGCTGTACCAAACAAAAAAACACACAGAACACATAAATCACAAACAAACTATTACTGTATATAAACTTTCAACACCATTGCTAAAAAGGTTTCCTTACGTCACTTGGGAACATCTTGACCATATTCTCAATCATTGTGGCTACAGAAAAGGTCATCTGCTCCATTTCGTTGGTCCTCAGATACCCCAGCTCGTTTCCCAAAAGTCTAAGATAAACCATTGCCTCGGGAGACTGTGACGCCTTCAGTTCCTTCATCAGTTTGTTGAGGTTATGTTTAACTTCCTTCATCAGGTCTGTGGGGGCCTAAACGGAATTTTTACGAATCTATTACAAGTCTTCATCGTGCAGTGATTCTAGTCCAAATGCTGTTTAGAGACATACCTGTCTTTTCATTCTATCCTTCTTCAGGGCAGGCAGCATGTTCTGCAGGATCTCACTGACACTTAGTGGCATGTTCTCAGAGACAAAGTACATTGTCTTCAAGGCAGTGTCAGGCAAGAATCCATTGGCTCCAAACAGTGCATCCACTGTTGGCTCAAAGCCTGAGCCTGCCATACCAACCTGTAAGGTGACACATTCTCCTGTTACGACTCCACTGACGTAAACTGGTCTGAAAAAACAAGTTGAATCAATCTGCTTACAGTTTACCTCCATCATGTCAATGTCATAGCCAAATGCTCGAAGTGTCATTTCAAGCATGACCTCTTTGGGCAAGTAGCTGGAGCCCTCGAAGAGCATGTTGCCCTCCACAGAGCCGATCTTGTAATTGTTAGAGAACTTGGTGCGGTCCATATTTGGCCCAATCTCATTACCCTGCATGGCGTCACGGATCCTCTGTCTGAGTCTATGGTAAAGGAAACAGCTGTACAAAAACTGTAATATTAAATTTTAATACAGAGTCACGTTTTACATACTCTTGGGTCTCAGGCTCAGTTGAGGTCAAAATGTTGTTAATGTGGGAAACCACAAAGCTCTTGACTTGTACGTCCGGCTCATTGGACAAGGCGTTGGCCAGCTGACCCAGCTCACTTGGCTGCGGGTCTTTCATAAGTATCAGATAAGCAGCAATACGCTTTTGCATGGAGCCGGCGTGGTCCAAAAGCACCCGCATCAGAATCTCTCTGTCCTTGGACCAAAAGACATCACCAGCATTAACAAGGAGCACAAAGAGTGTCTGCAGTAGTGCTTCTAACTACTGAACCTGATTAACTACCTCCTCGGGGACAGGAATGAGCCTGTAAGCTTGGATGGCTGCCTGCTGTACAGCCAGGGAAGCTGCAGGCTGGTTCACACACTGAATCACAGCAGATCTTAGGGCAGGACTAGCAGGCATCACAGCAGGAGCCATGTTTCCAACAACCTATGGTCAAAACCACAACAATTATTGTCCATATTTTGGTGGAATCAAACCTAAGGCACATTGATTTGGGTTTGTCTTCAGAAGACATGTTGTGTTATACATATTAAGGAATATAATGTGATTTGTGCTCTGTCCGGTGAGATACCTACTCTCAGGGTCATGAAATTGTCCGTGTCAGAGCCAGAACAGTCACCCAACCGCGCAGCCATGAATTCAGCCACAGAGTGAAACTCAGGGATCCGTTTTTCTTCAGCTTTGTAAAACCTTTGAAGAGAAAATGAATAAAGGCAGTTTTTGTCTTATCCCACAGGGTTATTCTTTGCTAGCATACTTAGGTTTGCTCACCTCTTCACAGCGTTGCTCAGGGCGTACATTATAGGCTTGCTGGGCTTATACTTGGCCATCTCAAGCATGTCGTTAATCAGGAGGGCAGAGGGATTGGATATGAGTCCCAAAGCCAGAACAGTGGCATCGATCTTCATTGAAAATTTGTCAAAGGTCCTGAGGATCTGCATGATGGCGCTGCTGCACTCAGGAGTTCCACACTGGGCCAGAATCTGGTAGGTCAGGGCCCGGGACACGACAAGCGCCTCCGGAATGGCAGGACTCAGGGTGTCAGCCTTCATTCCACCGACCATGGTAACAAGCTGGTGGAAGAGGTGGGCTCTCCTCTCACCCTCGGCTTCGGGCAGAGTGGCCAAATCCCTCAGGAGTTTCAAAAAGGCGTCTTTGTCCTGGACAGCACTCTTACCCTCAACTGCTTCCATGTGAAGACTCTTGACAGCATTGCCTTTCACACACAAGCATAGACATGATGAACTAATGTTACTCTTGTGAAATCACTTAAGAAATCAAACAAACCAAAGTCCCACCACGCTCGAAGACTCTGTCGTTATGAGGAGAAACCTGAACCAGAGTCAGCTCTTGCTTTCCAACACTCGTCACTCCATGTTCTCCCCTGGGACGACAACATGGCACAGAAGACGACGTTAAACCAGGCATTAGTACATTTACATAACTGAGCCCTTGACAGTCTAACACACAGCTCAACCTACTTGTGAGAGAAGGGAACGAGAATGTGTTTCTCAGCACACGAGCCAGACGTCATGTGTTTCTTCTCATTGTCAAACTTGTAGTTGCAGGTCTGGAAGCTGTTGAACAGCTGAGCCAGAGGGTAATGCTGACAACGGACAAAAAGTGACGCCAGTGACTTTTCTGAATAATTATTGTGCATGTTATTATTGTACATAGCCATATAAAACATATCACTGTAGCACAGCAGGTTACACTCAGTTGTCATGGTTTGTCTAAAGGTGTCGTGTTGCCAGATGGTGTTTACATCTGTCTTACCATGCCAGAGATCAGTGCCAGGGGGCTGCTGGAATCTCTGATCGGTACAAAGTTTTCACATTTGGAAAGGTATCTGTTCAGGGTGACGTCAGTAGCGATGTCCTGCCTCGCATTGACTTGGTAATACGTCCTGCACTTGCCGTGGATAGTCGGCTAAGGTGAAGTTTAACATGGGATTAGAGGCTGTTTGTAATTTGGTTGAGAACTATTTCTGTGTGTTCTGGGTGGACTGTACCATGTTCTTGTCCTGGTCTTCTTCCAGCAGCGGTACGGCCAGGGCAGAGATGATGCCTCTTTTGAAGTTCAGGATTGTTGTCGTCTCCCCGTCCTCAGGGTAAAGTTTCACATCGTACACGCCCTCAACTACAAACTTCAGAGGATATCTAAAGGGAAATGTACAGTAAATGTAGCTGTTGGTACCAAATGGACAGAATGACCTTTGACTTTCACTGAGTAACGTACTTCTCCATCTCTGCAGCAAAGGCGTCAGCGGTGGGTGCAGGTGCAAACACAGGGTTTCCCTCTGCGTCTGTGTCCACCACCTCACTCAGGCTGCAGCCAGTGGTGCGGAGGGTGAAACTGCAGGTCTGGGGCACTTCAAGCTCAACCTGCAAGGTAAAAACAGTGTTTGTCTCCCTTCCTGCGAAAAGCTGGATGACCGACTACGATTGTGAATGAAGTTTCCCGCACTGTGCATGAGGCCTTGGGTCCGTTCTTGAGCGGCGAGGCTCCGTTTATTTCATTCATAGACTCAGCCTGGTATAGATATTCGTACTTCTGCAGGGTCTTGTACCTTTTGGCCACTGGAAGACAAAAACACTGTTAAAAAAATTTTCTGTATGTGAAAGTTGTTATTTTCTGTAAATGTGCTCACTGGATTTCAACACAGTAATAAAGCTCATAAACGTTTGCATCACAGCAGTTGGGCATAACTCACGCAGGCAGGTTGGCTGATCTTCATCTTGGGCAACTGGTAACAAAACAATGAGGTAATAAATTTTTTGTGCTTGTAATGCATCTAAAGTCTGTTAACTGTACTTATAATAGTTATTTGCACGGTTGTTAAACATTTAAAGGCTTATGACTATATTGTAGTACACTTTAGAAATGACTTAGTTAAATGGCATCAACTGCAGCAAAACTATGGGGAAAGAAAACCACATCAGTTAAATTGCATATAGTGTTTAATTAAACACCACAGAACTACTCACAAGCCAAGGCCGATGTGCTGAGGAGCAGCAAGAGGCAGAGCTTAGAGTCCCCCATGACGGGCTCGTTAAAGCTCTCTCCCCTGACTCAAACGAGACTGATGGCTCAGCTTCAGCTCTGCTTTTTATACCCTCAGCCTTGGAGGCACGGTCAATACTCAAAGTCCACCTCACTCACCTGAGCGGAGGGACAAAGGCAAACGTGTTCACAGAAAACATCCATCTCAAATGATGGGCTTACACAAGTGAAGTTCTGTTAAATGTTCAATATGTGGCATATTAACTTACATATTTAACTTCAGTACAGATGCATTTATGGCTGTTTATGACTGACTGTACAGCTGTGGATAAGATATACAGTTCTTAAATTTATCAGAGCGAGTCCAGTGGTTTTACATAATTACTATAAATATATAAGAAATTCATACATAGCTGTATGGTTAAATTATTGCACGCAACAATTTGAATGATTTGTTCGCATCTAGTCTATTTACTTTGTGTCCCACTGTCAATTTTAATATTGACACGTTTTATATTCTTTATTTTCTTTGAAATTTTTGGAAATCATTTGATGTTGTTTAACCTCTTTTGTGTTAAAATGCTGCCAGCCAGTCAATGAACAGCCTTAAAGTGTGAATTAGGTCACTGATAAATTATTTTTTTAACAATATCTTGTTGTTGTAATCTTGCAATTAAGACACAGAGAAATATATGATAAACCTATTAGCTCTATTAGTTTTTTTTTGGTCAAAATTATTACAACGCTTCTGGCTTAGTTATTTATTCATAAAGCACAGAGTTAAATAATAAACATAAAGGAAAATATTGCAAAATGTAAATGAGTTAGTCAGGCAGATAGACTTCATCAGCGGTCGCACATGAAATATTGAGTATTTGAAACGCTTCCTCAGCACTTACAGTACCTGGTACCAGAGCTTGAAGGTGAATGCTCCACTTCCACCGCCCCAAGCCAAAATGAAAACCGTTCCAATATTCACCCGACTTTCACATGGCTTAGATGCTGCACTTTGACTTGGATTCAAAGGTTCTCTGTCTGTTTGTTGTTTCTATTGAAGCGGTGGTGCAGGTGGCGGAAAGTACGCCACAAGCAATAAATAAGCAGTGATCGCAACTTGGATTGGATTTCACTTCAAATGCTTTTACCACACGTTTGGGAGAAATCATATTTTTACAATATAGAAAATGTCTTTTTTTTCTCTTTTTGTTATTGATCACATAAACATATCTGAAAGTTGTGCAACTGGCTTTTGCAACACATCCCCATCAGCAGCTTTTAGAGGTTTTTCAGATACTGTGTTTACACTGACGGACATGTACACAGATAGAGTCCAAAGGGGCCTAAGCCTCCGAATACCTGTGTTCAGTGTGCACATGTTGCATCTGCTCATCCACAGTCTGGGTAAACTCTGCAAAAGCAGTGCCCGCATGTGCCTTCAGTCGTGTTTCAAGTCCAGTATCTTGCACTAGTTTGCTGATGCTGTGCCTGTGATTCACTCATCTGTTATGAAAGGCTGGCATCACCTACTCTGCTTGCAGAGAGTCACTCGGCCGCCTGATGAGGCCTTGGAGTCCAGTGGTAAACTTTGTGACCTCACAGGAGACAGACATGTGCAGTCCCCCAGCAGGGCAACAGCAGAATCAATTGTTCAGGTTAAAGTCCACTTGCATAAACTTTGTCAGTATGGTGCTCGTCTAATAGTTATTATTATTATTGATATCTCACTGTTGTAAAGTCCTGCAGCAGAGCTCAGCTTGTTGGACGTGTGCTTTGCTCAGTTTAATCACTGTTTATCTAAAGACTACAGTTTGCCATCTTCTTTCTTGTGTATTAATCTTTTTCTGTGCTGCAGCACCAGCCAGGCCACGTGATTCCCTCCATGTGCATCTGGACTGTCACTGCACCTATGTATCCCTCCATTATGCTAACTGCTAGTCCTCATAAAGGCCGTGAGGATCCTGGAGCTAGTCTCTGTTGTCGTTGTCTGACTCATACCTGAGTCTTCGTCTTCTTATTTTATTCTTATATTTTCCAAAATCAAAATCTTTGTCTGGCTATATATGTTTGGAGTATATATTCATCATCTTAACTGCAAACTGTGTAATAGTTTATTGACCTGTTAGCAAATCTGGTTGAGCAAACACTGGCTGAAAGTCCAGACATGATGAAGTCATGCAGTGCACATCGCTGCCATAAAGCAGCATGATCGCTCAAAGTCACATTACTATTTAATGTTATCAGGAACAGACCGATAGCGCTTCTGACCAGACCTAATAAAAACTTCACTGATACAGTCTTTCAGTGAAAACAGGTTGAGTTTATCAAGTACACTAATCTGTACAGGGAATACATGCATGTATGCATGAACACATGCCCACATGAAAGATTCACAAGACTCTTTATTATTATAAGAAGATAAAGTACTGGTTCAAATAAAGGAACTTATACTGTATGTTGATGAGACAATGCTTAGGAATTTCACGTCTTCTTCACCAATACTCGCTGCATGTGAAATACTACGGTAAAACGATGTTCAGCATGTTGACACCTTTGGATTTGTGGAGTCAGTACTTCTAGCAGGTAATAATAGTTATTTACAGTAGTATGTTGCTAAATCCAGTCAGCTTCATCACTTAGTCATAAAAGTATCACAGAATGGCCGTTGACGCTCGGTAGCAGTTTGTTCAGACTTCCATGAGGGTCAAGGGTGAAATCAGAACTGGAGATAAGGAGTTGGGAACCAGGGCAGCGCTGGGGTTGACCTTAGGACTTGTCTTTAAGTGGGAAGCACCATTAGATCGGTGTCATTTAGCTGAAATGTGTATATGAAATATTGCAGCACGTGTACTTGGATTATATTTTTACTGTTTGCAGACGACGTCCTTTCAGTTTCAGCATGTCCCAGAAACACACAGAAAACAAGCATCGATATATGTTTATGCACTGATGTATAAATTCAGGCGTCTGAACCCTACATGCACCTGCAGACTTCTGCCAGGCATTGGCTGGAAGGGGACTGTGAGCGTAAACACCCCCAGCACAAATGAACCTGCCTGTGGGCCCGTGGGCTGCAAACAGACCTCCAGCAGTAGAACACTGCAGAGTCACTGAGTGGCTGTTAGCGCCACCCAGTGGATCGTTTTGTTTCTGCAGAACAACACAGAAATGCTCCTTCGTTTCTTATCCGTTTGCAATGTGCTGTTATATGATGACAACATCATCCAACATATGAGCAGTTTAATTCAAATTATTATCGTTAGCTTTTAATCTAGGAAGAGATCAAACCCATCAGTATACCGCCTGGACTTCGCCCCGTTGTCATGGTGATGGCTTTGCATCAAATTGTTAAAATCTTCAGGTTTTCTCGTCTTCATTGGCGAAGGAATTTAACATGTAACCACCGAGGCTTCAGTGTGGAAGTGCGGGCTTCGTCTGCAGCTCCTGGTCTTTGCATGACGCCCAGTGTGCCAGCTCCTACTTCCTCATATTATATATTGTAGTGGATCACCGGTTACTCCTGCTGCGACAGGTTCAGGCTGCAAACAAAACGCGAGCACAGAGCCCTGAGCCCCTCATCTGCATTGTAGTGACTCTTGGGCACAGACAAACACTCCATGTGTGTGTAGAAACAGGTGTCAGGCTTCAGGACGACACACACACACACACACACACGCAGTTAATAATTTATGAAGTCACTTGACATGCTTACACACCACCCGGCCTGCAGTCACCGAAGCCTACACAGTAGAACTTCCATCATCTGGGGGAGTGAGGATGACACAGTGGCCGCACTCGGGACGACAACACATTGGCTTTTATTTTGGTGAACCCAGTTGGTGGAGTCTTGTAGGTGGACGGTGTCAGTCCACTAACAGTAAAACAAGCGGCGTAACAGAGTTAGAATAAACCCAGTGGCCACGCTGTGTGTGTGTGTGTGTGTGTGTGTGTGTGTGTCCTTACATTAAGGTTTCCCTCCGTTTATTTTAGATATCGGGTTAATAATAGTCGCCAGTGACAATTTTCCACAGGTCGCTGCTGCCGCTGATTCTACGATGGAGCAGCGGGTGTGGACGGAACCAAGTGAGCATTGGTGGAGGGGGGAGGGCATGGAAGCTCCTACATATTACAAACATTATAACTGTACACAACAATTATGTATAACTATAATTAAATCGACACTAATTGTGAGGGTTGAACGCCGGGTGCTCGTGAATGACGTCAGATGAGTCGTCTCCGGAACAGACCTCCCCCCGGTGGCTGCTTGGACGGGTCGGATGAAAGCCGAGCTCCGTGCCACATCTCCCGCTGATGACAGAGCCGCTACCACCGAGCGCAGAGAGCAGCTCCCGCGTAGAACCGCCGCAGTCGGGGCTCATTACTTTTTAAGGAGCGTCATCTGACTCTGAGCCTTGTCCCGGCAGGAGGAGGTGTTGGGTTCGAGCGGGGGAAGCGGACTTTCCAACAGTTGCTCCTGAAACAGGTAAGTTTGCGTAAAGCCGCGGTTCCGTCCAGCCCAGTCCGGTGCCGAGTCCACTCTGGGCTGCTGTGGTCCAGGAGAGATCCAGAAGCGACACCCAGAAACGAGCAACAGCATCTCTTAAACAAACAAACAAACAAACAAACAAACAAACAAAGCTGTACAAGTAACTACAATCTTACTTTAAGCGAACTGTTGGCCGATCAAAATGTTTTATAACGTCCACAAAACAATTTCAAATTTGTTTTTATTGCACACTTGTTGATCAACACAAATCCTGTAATCATTTATTTTTCTGTTTATCACAGCCTGTTCATAGAAATGTCTATAAATAATATTAATAACCAAAGATAAGACAGTGAGTTATGGCCACGTACTGATGAGCAGGTCGACCTGCAGGATGCTTGCAGCAGGACTCCATCCCCTCTAATTATCTCTGCTGCATTGTTGTTATTGTTGTATGGCACAGGAACAGAGCCAGAATTAAACAGGCCCACTCACCAGACTCAAACATTCTTACAAACCCGCTGCTACGATCCAAATACACACGTTCGCTTGTGAGTTGAGTTCTCTCACAGAAATACAACATGCGTCTAAAACAAGTAGTTTAGCAATTCTCACCCTGGACAACAATGCAAATGTGCAGAAATATGTGTTTGACAGAGCACAACTCAAAATGAACGGTGAATATTTGAACGCACACTTACTGAACGTGCTTGTTTCTGTAGTCTGGATATATCTGCTGCCCTGTGTTTGCCCCAGATTGATCCTTCCACCGCCTCCTTCTCGTGAGCACTACTACCCTGTTGCCTTGACTACTGGTGTGTCAGGGGACTTCATCCTGATCTGTTGCATGATTTTCTCCGACACTTGTTCACTGAGGTCGTTGGAAGCAAGAATAACCGGAGAGCTCATTTTCTTGCCCTGCACCAGCTCCTCACCCACCTGATGGGATCTTATTTAGCAACACTACACAGCCGTTCTGTCTGCAGGGAGGCTCTGCTCACCGCACAGCAGGCTGCGTGCGCCGCTCAGAGAAGAAGAGCCACATTAGTTTTACTTAGTTTGACTTGCCTTCCAGGCAAAAGAGGCGCGATACGGGCAGCGTGAACTGTATTTTCCTTTTTCAGGCTTACAGTTGGGTGAAAGCTGACACCAGTTGCGTTTTGCCTTCTGCATTCACTAAGTGATGTCCTGTCAGGAGCATAATGAGCTCCATCAGCTGCGTGGCATGCTTTACGGATGCACTGCGAGGAGGTCAGCTCACCAGCTTCTCCTCACGGTGCGTCTGCGCCCTCGCTTCGCCCAGGCTTCGCTGCGCCCATAGGCTGCAGCGAAGCCTGTGTGAAACAGGCTCATTAAGCAAAGCCAGTGGAAAAAGTGCAGCACGCAACGCAGAGATGGGGGAAGGGGGCTGAAAAAACACTGAATCCTGGGTTGATGCAACTTCCTGGTGATGAAAACTTTCTTATGCACCGACAAACTTATAAAACCATCTGAAGCCTAAATGATGAATCACAGAAGCCTGAAATAAACTGCTTTTTTATTGCAGCAGGAAGCTGTTTACACTTAAGACTTGCCTACGTAGGTACTCGCTTGGTCAAAAGCCCAACTATCATCCTACTCCCGCTCTGTTCTGGGCTTCAAGGCATTTACTAAAACGACACAAAATCTTTTTCTGTTTTGCAGTTAAGCCTTGAAAAATTCACTTTTCATTTAGCCTCTGAACCTCGTGAAACATCAGCAGTTTGCAGCTGGAATCTTGTAGTGTCTTGTGGCTTTTAGTCTCAGGGAGAATATGTAGCAACGCCCATATTTATGTCTGCTCCGGCTCAGCCTGCACGCTGAGCTGTCCTGGAAAAGTCCACATGACCCAGAGCTGCTGCTGAGGAGGTGCTGCTGCTTCCTCATCCTGTTGTGACAGAGCGGAAGGACTAGGGTCAGACCAGCAGGCCTTTATACCAGCGCCTGGCCTCAAAGCCTCCTCAAAGGGAGCATCACCGTCTACTGGAGGCTTAACACTCAGCACAGAGCCTTCATGTGTACGTGAGGCCATGCTAATAGCAAAAAGCACTTTTGGTTGTGATGAGTGACTCACATGGGTGTTAACTCTTTTTATTCCTATTTATACATATTAGTAATCAGCTTTGATACAATAACCAATAAAGGTTTAGAGAAGAAATACACTTTATTTATCAAGAATAAATCACTGGTTTCACTGGGGTAGAATGTTAATGTCTTGTGCTTCTGGTCTCACTGATCTCTTTTCCATTTATAGGCCTGAGCGAGATTTTATGTCACAGGCTGTGGCTCATCTTATTTGATGACTGCGCTTCATAAAAGTGCAGGAAATTACACGCATGTGACAATTATGAGAAGTGTGGGCAACGGTGTGTAGAGGAGGCCTCATTGAAACGTGCGCGGCTCTCATTTGTTCGACGCCAGACGGAGTCATTTCGGTGCCAATAACGCGGGGACGGTGGGATTTTGATAATTGAAAAAGGAGAAGACCGTGGGGACAATACGTCTCTGTCGCTCTCACTCGTGAATTCATTTTGGGTAACGCAGATGGGAGGAGGTGTTATTCCCATTAGTAAGTAATTGAACCACTACTCCATGCACTGTAGCTGGAAATACTTTTTCTTTCTATGTGTCATACTATTCCATTCTTCGTCCCTGCCCACACACATCTCTCTGTGTCCCACCCACTCACCCTGCAACACATTCTGTACATGTAAAAGATTATTCCAGATTATGTGGAATTCTGTCCTCACAGATTTGAGTTACTCCAGATTTCAGCTCACTGTTTCAAGCGATACAGCATCTCAAACGTCGAATAAAATCCTAATATAGTTATTTGCTGTTGATAACTGTTATTATGTTGTTGTGTCTTTATTCTAGAGGTGTTGTGTTTATTCAGCCCCATGTCCATGATGAATACCCCTGCATACATGAATAATATAATATGAACACAGATATTATAAAATAACCATGGAAACAGAGGTGAATAGGCCCAGGTGGTCAAATGCTTCAGTGTGCTTGTTAGCGTTGGTATTTTTTAACCACCTTTTGTGTTTCTCAATTCATCAAAACATGAACTCCACCTACTTAAATGAATTAACTGGAATAAGCTTTTTAAAATAAAAGTGGGGAATAATGTGGGGGTGACTGTGTGACTGTCTCAGTAGCAGCCTGACCTTTTGAAAAAGTGTCTTTGCTGAGGATTACAAAGCCGCAGGACTTATGAAGAAGAAGCATCTTGAAAAGAAAAACAGAAACATTGCTGCTAATTAAGAAGAATTATTGGACTCATGAATCATTTATGATGAGTGTTGTTGCTGTCCTGCAGGAGGAGAGGACGCCAGGCGGCCTTGGACCTGCAGACGGTAGAAACGTCAGCCCTGCTATTGTACCGGCCCGTCTGTGTCAGAGTGCTGCGTTATGGGGAAACAGAACAGCAAGCTGCGGCCCGAGGTCCTGAACGACCTGCGAGAAAACACAGAGTTCACCGACCACGAGCTACAGGAGTGGTACCGCGGCTTCCTCAAGGACTGTCCCACCGGCCACCTGACCGTGGAGGAGTTCAAGAAGATTTACGCCAACTTCTTCCCGTACGGAGACGCCTCAAAGTTCGCAGAGCACGTCTTTCGTACGTTTGACACCAACGGTGACGCCACCATCGACTTCAGGGAGTTCATCATTGCCCTGAGCGTGACGTCACGCGGCGGCTTGGAGCAGAAGCTGCGCTGGGCCTTCAGCATGTACGATCTGGACGGGAACGGGTACATCAGCCGGGCAGAGATGCTGGAGATAGTTCAGGTGAGCACAGACGTCTCATTACTACTATTTACTCTGAAGTCCAAAGCTGTTAAGACACACTCACACTTTAATTTATTAGTTTTCCTTTTCCTGTCTAAATTACAGTATGTACATTTAGCTCTGTTGTTCTTGGCTTAACGTTCATCTTCACCTCATGGATGCAGGCTGCCCTGATTTTCGTTTTTCGCCCTTATCACTGAGGCTATATTTACTCTTCCAATATGGTGAGCTGAGCAGCCTGCAGAGTCCTATCAATATTGGCTCAGCCTTTTGTGTTCGTGGTTACAAACGAATGCGAACACACACCTACACACACAAACACACACTCTCTCTCTCCTTAAACGCAAAACCCTTTGGATGCCATGTTTTTGGAGACGTAACACAAAATGAGAGCGACACCAGGATGAGCTTGAGTGGCCAGAGCACCTTCATTTCCTGGTAGCAACAGAAAACGGTTCAAAGCATTCAGACAATACATGTAACAAGCGTGTCAGGTGGGGACGGTTAGTTTTTAAAAGGCTCAGAGACGGAAAGTCAGACTCAGATTAGTTTTAACTGGGCTCATTATTTACCCTGTTTTGCAGGCTATTTACAAGATGGTGTCGTCAGTGATGAAGATGCCTGAGGATGAATCAACGCCCGAGAAAAGGACGGATAAAATCTTCAGACAGATGGACATAGACAATGACGGTGAGGCTGTACCTGTATGCTTTTGTAGAGAAGCGTCATGACGAGCTACAGAAGTCCAACTGAAACACTGACTAAAATAGTTTTTGCTGTTTTGCATTATTTGGTAACAGGTGGGCAGGAAGTCAGTCAGTTAGGACGGAGTCAGCCGTGCCGCACTCGTGATGTGTGCTTATGTATTTTACAGGCCCTGAGTGTGTTTGACATCTCAGTGAGGCATTTAGAGCGTGAAGCAGCCGAGGCTGAAGGTTAAAGCGTTTGCCAACAGACCGGGCCCACGGCTACAGCAGGGATGGAAGCTGAATTCACCAAAACCCAGTTAACTGCTCATCCTAATGCGATTTACAAGATCCCGTGTGACAGCTTCATTTGTTGTTCCACACAAATGATGCTGCACTGTTTCATTTTGTCTTTGTGGTTGACGCGTGCTAATTTAAATGAAACCACAGGACCATCTGCAACCTGCTGTTGCCAGTAAAAAAATAAGACTTGTAAAAGCAGAAACCGGCAGCTTGAGGAGTAGACTACGTCTCACCGACTGAATTCAACTGTGAGGAAAAGTGACACTTGCTGAACCTTGGTAGAGGTCAGAACAAGGTGTTTCTCAGTTTGGCCTATTTTCTATTCTTTTCTAACAAAACTGGGAAATGTAGAAGAAGAAGAAGGTCTGAATGTGCTTCTAGTTTATTTTATTACAATAATAACTTATGTATTTACTTTATTCCTGCTTATGTTTGACAAAAAATAAGTTCCTGATGTTAATCAATACCGTTGAAGAATTGCAAATAACAAATAACAGCGCCACCTGCTGGAGAACTGATCCTGTCGGATAAATGGTCAATGCAGCTTATTTACTACCTTGTGAGTTATACCTAATTCATTTCCCTGTAATTATTAGGACAGCAGTGACAATAGAGGCGGCATCACACGCGATTGCTCTGTCACGCGGCCGACCACCGCTGACTCTGATCGCTTCTTTGGTCTCTGCTCCACAGGAAGATTGTCTTTGGAGGAGTTCATTAAAGGTGCCAAGAGCGACCCGTCCATTGTCAGACTGCTGCAGTCGGATCAAGGATCCTCTCGCCAGTTCTGAGGACAGAGACAATGAGGCATGTTCTCACATGCTGTACAACCTGACAGAGGCAAGGTCATCACACGCATACCGACCCACACAACCTTTGGATTTTAACAGTACTCCATGTCTTAATGTTTACATTAACACATAGTTTTGTCAACGTGGCTTCTCTGGGGACTATGTGCTCTTTAGTTGATATATATTTTGTTTATGCTTTTCCTAAGCTGGTTTAACCTGTTCTCCATAAGTGAAGTGCCATATCATACATTCATTGACAGGACATGCTTGGAAGTATTATGGCTCACACAACGTTACACTAAGAGGAAACTAATTACATCGCTTGGTATATTTTGATTGGACTAAAATGTGTTGTGTTCTCGTTATTCATCGGTGGTTTAACAAGTTTAACAATTCCTGATTAACCTGGTGTTGCATGCGCACAGCGATATTGTAACGGTTTACGTTAATAAAGATGCCGTGATTGTTTTTAATTTCTTTTTATTTTTGTAACAAAAATGTAATTTTGTTTTCACACAATTGAAATAAAGTCGTGTAAGAAAAATCTACACAAGAAGTCCCACAGTATCCCCTTGTCCTGGACAGACATGATGCAAACCCACCAAGATTCTCAGTCACTGATTAACAAAGAAGACAGAAAATATTTTAGTCACACCATTGAACAACAAAGTGTTATTTTGACAAGTTCACATTAAAATGTGTTCTTGGGGGAGGCTGAAGAGAGCACTACGTTTAGAAAAAAGGCCGAAATGCCACATTCAGAACCTCCTTCCTCTCCTCAGCTGTTCACAGCCATATAAATATGCAGCGCCTTAATGTTCAGCAGGTCACTCCAGGGACACGACACACACTTCCCACCCCTCCTGTGTGACTGACAAAGATGTTGTGAGAAACTGCAGGTGTTTCTCGTGTGTCTTCTCTAGAATATTTCAGTAACTGGGCAACTGGGCCTCCCATTCGTCCACAGGAGAGGAGAGGCGGGTTGCACGGAACCAGACCAGATTCAACAAATGAGAACCTGGCTCGAATCCCACCGCATCTAGCCTCATAACTCGTCCTTTTCAAAGTCATCATCCAAGTCTACGTCACTGAGGTCGTAGTCTTCCTCCACAGGAAGCTGAAGATGAGAAGCGTGAAAAATAAAGTTAGATAAAGCTGAGCGTAGTAATCTAGATAACAGGAAACCAAATACATGACTCAAAAAGTGACAGAGTTAATGTAATGTCTCTTCACCGTGACACAGTTGAGTCCAAGGCCTGAACCAGTTATCATTCGAACACTGAATTGAGCAGACTTTCTCACTCACCTGTCCATCCATGCCGTCCCAGGGTTCAACACTGTGAATCTTAGGCATGGTTCCGCCTCCCAGTGTGGCAGTCGAGCCACGGCCAACGGAGAGCTCCCTGTGGAGAAGACGGAGTGAGCTCCACTGCTCGGTCTACTGTAAAATGTGCTTTTATACAGCAGCACCACTGACCTGAGGAACTCGTGAATGCCTGTCTCACTGAAGGAGCCCCTCAGAAGAGCAAATTTCATCTTGCGTGTATTGATGGCAGCCATGGCCGGGTAGCCGAATCCCCCAATACCCAAGGAAGCCTCCAGCTCCATCTGAGCTCCTGCCTCTGCCCACAGCCAGCTGATGAACACAGAGCAAGCGATGAGTACAAGCCATAATTATTATACATGAACAAAAATCTATGTCGGGTGTCTCGTCCTCACCCCCACATCTTCTTTTTGTACTTATCAGCCATCTTCAACATCACCTCCAAATAATCGTTTCTACCAGCTGCGCCTGTTCAGACACAACAACCGTGAATATGGAATTATTCAGAAATGGACAGGAGTTAGATGTCTACCACCATCTGTGTGAGATGTGGGGTCTCACCTGTGTCCAGGATGTGTGGCAGGACAGCGATTATGCACAGCTGACTGTCCTCACAGGTCTTCTTCAAGACATCTTCACTGAGGATCTATCAGAGATATAATTAACACATTTAATGTCTTATGTGAATTTGCATCACTAAAAATAAACAAATGTGTTTCAGTCCAACACAAGACTTCCTGGCACTGGGTACTTTGGCTTAAAGGCAAACAAGATGCAAACATTGCTGGATATCCTGGCCCGAACAGCAGTCGTGCTATAAACCTTTGCACCTCATAACCACACAACTGTGCTGACCTCCTGCAGTTCTGGAGGAGGGGCATTATCAGAGAACAGATCCAACGCCTTCTCAATGATGTCTCCGCGGGAGCGTCCTCCCTGGTAGTCCTCTGGCTCCTCGCCTTTGCGGAAAATCTTGATGGTGGGAAATCCACGGACCTACGAACACAATAAAACTGATTGTTTTACTTCTGCTTTGTTGTGTGTAAGCACACGATCAAACCTACATGATCTACCTGAGGCCAGTAGATCATGCTCAACTAATTTGGCTATTTAAATGTAGTGAAAGTTGGATAGTGACTTACCCCATAGCGACTGGACAGAACCTGGTGCACAGTGGCATCCACGGCTCCAAGGCGCACTTTGCCCTTGGTCTGTTCCTTAACAGCTGTGGCTGCAGCTGCCCACTCAGGCTCCAGGCTATTGACAACAGATGAGAAAGACGATTAGGAAAAACTGTGCAATGTTTTATTTTGTGTTGCTCAGGACAAGACCAACATTCTGTCAGCACATAAAACACTTACTTCTTGCAGTGTCCACACCAGGGGGCGAAAAACTCCACCATCCACACCTCATTACTCTCAAGCACCATGTTGTCAAAGTTGTCGTCAGTGAGCTCCACCACATCTTTTTTGCTGCCGCCACCGCCGCCCTAAAATAATGCAGGTGAGCGTTGCTTGACAATGTTTCATCCTTCCAATTTATTGACTACAAGAACAAGCTACTAGACAGGTTCACTACTTCCTCTACCTGTTTGCTGTAGCCAGAGCTGCCAGACCTGCCACCCAGCCTGTCTTTCACCAGACTGCGCAAAGCGTTCATGGCTCCATCCACAATGGCCTGACTACTGCGTCCACCTGAGGATGGAATTATTATTATTATTATTATTATTATTACATACACCTGAAGGCCTGTCACACCAGAGAGAAATATTCAGATCAACAACAACAAACAAGCTGTTTACTTAAAATCTGTGTGTGTGTGTGTGAACGGATTTGATACATACGTTGCCTTATATGAACTAATCTGAGAGAATGTGTTATAGCAGGGTATGAAGAGATACTCATGGAGAAAGATGCCAACTGTACAAACGGATCTGTTCAATTCATCTGTACCTTGGTACTCCTCTGGATTGTTCTTATTTCCTCCAAAGATCTTGATGGTGGGGAAACCTCTGACTCCATACTGGCCCCCCAGTGACTTGTGCTGGTCTGCATCTACGGCACCAACCTTGACAATTCCCTGAAGATTTGTGTGACAAACAAGTTAACATTCACAGCAAAATAGGCTCAAGCTGCTAATCATTTTCTTCACATAACATTCACAGCTCTGCATGTGAATCAGAAGGAACAGTCAGATAAATGTCAGATTTGTCTGGACAAACAAATTAGTTCAGATAAGTAATTACAGAAGTGACAAGTGTGTCTATAATGTGTACACTGTAATATTAACTGATATTTGAGTACTGTCCTAAATATCACAACTCTGATTCCTGAAATTCAAACTGTTGAATTGATTTTGTCACCAGCACCCAGGCGAGCTAAGAGAACCTAGGGTTTACCTTTAGGGCTGTGGCCGCTTTCTTCCACTCTGGAGCTAAACTCTGACAGTGACCACACCTGTGAAGATAAGCAGAGACAATGCAGTAAACAACCCATCCGGAGGTTCAGGACTCTGCTTTTAGTTCTGTGTCACAATGGAAAAACTGCATTCAAATGGTGAAAAACCCAATTTAAAGAGTGCACATCCTCACAGTGATCCACTGTTATGGACTTTTAGTTTTAAGAACAAGCTGAAGTCACGCTCCAGTGAATTAATCCTTCAGCTGAAAAGTTCAAGGAGAATATATAAACTTTGCATAAACTCCCAAGAGTTTCTCTTCTTCTTAACTAAATGTTTCAGTCCTCAGCGGATATGGAGGCCGTGAAACAAAACCATGATCACGGAGTCGCTGCTGATTTGGTGACACTTAGTTCTAAGGACTCACCAAGGCGCGTAGAACTCGACCAGCCACAGGCTGTCGCTCTGGAGGACTTCGCGGTTGAAGTTGGAGGCGGTGAGCTCGATAACATCATCACTAGACGAGTACAAAGCCTGGATGGACAGGACCAGGGAGCAGCCCAGCGCTGGGTGAAGAGGAGACGAGGAGACGGAGCTGGTGGTTACACTGTGCTTGCACAAATGCGTTCACGCATCGCCGACGCTCAAGTTGCAGAGCGTAAACGAGAGTTTCGGCAAAACGTGACAGTTTAGAGAATTGTTTTTCTATTCATTCATCAAAAAATCCAAGCGGCCTGGCTCTATCCTGTGCATGTTAACTCCGCCATTTAAGCCACTTTCCGGAGAAACGACACAGCCAGACACAAGTGACGCTAAATATCGCGCTAATGTTGCATTTCATACAAGTACAAACATTAGTTGAGTTGCTCACCAAGCAGAAGCGATCTCATGGTCTCAGCTGCTTCCAGTCTCCTCTGTTAGCAACACACACAAACTGCAGCAGCGGAGTCTCCCAGAAAAGTAGATCGAAAAAATCTCACCGTGGCCAGCGCTCATTGGTCCGCTGGTGTCGAGGCAGCGCCTCGGCCAATAGGCGTGCGCCGTGTACCCGCGGACGCTAAAGACAACGAAGAGGAGTGGAGGCGGCTGTGACGTATCCGGAAGTGAGGCGGGAGGAGAGGAAGTAGGTTGCGGGAGAGACGGAAGTAAAACAAAAACTACATGCTGGTACGAATCAAGTGTTTGAATTTTTATTAAACCTTTTGTACTGTA
The DNA here is from genome assembly GCA_030770545.1 of Macropodus opercularis. Lineage (NCBI taxonomy): Eukaryota > Metazoa > Chordata > Actinopteri > Anabantiformes > Osphronemidae > Macropodus > Macropodus opercularis. The sequence continues at coordinate 4,327,423 of CM061112.1, forward strand.
CAGTGTTTTAAATAACTTATTACTGGATTCCTGTGCTCAAGATTTGCAGCGTTGTTTGCTGGCAGACTAAAATCGTAGTGTAGGGTCAGAATGTTGCCTTTAGGTGGAGACAAACAGCAAAGCAACGTCCTGGAGAGACCGTGAACAATTTGTCTGCCTATCATCAACCTAGTTCACTGCACAACTGATGATTTGTACCCAACACGCCGTGAAAATGTTATTCAGCAAATGCTTGATATTCTTAGTGAGAGTAGACTAAATATCTTTATCAATTGGCATCACATGGACAATTTTATCCTCATAAAAGCCTGTTTTCGAATTGATCAAGACTTATTTTGATCATATATTAGATTGGGACAGCATATATGTGGGGTCATTCACCATTCAATCATTCACCTTTAACTAACTGTTCTTCTAGCGAAATGCGCACCCCCTGTTTTTTTTTTTTTTTGCTGCACAATCCATTACATATATTTATGTATCTTGGAGTTTTGCTGCATCAAGACAACTATATGCACGCAATGCACCAAGGGAAAACACAGAACAGGGCTTGAAAATAAAAGCATACAGGTTGGATGTTATTCCATGTGTACATTGTTTTTTTGTTTTGTTTTTTTGCTTGCGCATTAAACAAAATCGTAAAATTATACTAATAACACTTTATTATAACCCAGTATATCAATTGTTTTGCGTTTTACATATAGCTTACTTAGTTATACTTACTTTATATTGAAGCAACAAATAAAGCTGGTTGTAAGCAATGGATAACTGCAACCGGGTTATGTGCAGTGTAGCGTTTTCACTGCTAAATATTAAAACCAATTAAAAATCCTTAGTAAGTGTTTTCTTTTGAAAGTTGTTCTTGGACTTCCTGTGTTTTTATTGTAGCTCGCTTGCCATTACGCGCACGTCAGTGCCAACTTTCTCCGAGCGCACAGGCGCACTGTCACACAAGGCTGTCTCGAAGTGAGGACACTTTACGCTGCAGCCGCATCAGATCAAACTGTTTCATTTCTGGCGTAAGATCGACTTGAATAGAAGATCTGGGGGGATTTTACGCACAGGGCCTGAGCCGCTGGGACTTGTTTACCTTGTCAGTTAACTGGAGTGAAAATCTCCATCTGTTGAGCTGTTTCGCATCGGACTTGTGTTTAACATAATGTGGGGGATTCAGAGGACGCGATATGCTGATTGCAACGGTTCTGAAGCCAGTGAAGAGGCAGAGATTGTTGTGAACATTGGCGGAGTGAAACAGGTGTTGTACGGAGACGTGTTGAATCGCTACCCGGACACCCGGCTGGCAGAACTGGTGGACTGTTCACTGAAGTCTTCGGAAGAAATAGCTTTGCTGTGTGACGACTACGACCCTGACTCGGGAGAATTCTATTTTGACAGGGACCCAGAAGCGTTCAAGTGCATAATTGAGTTGTATTATTATGGAGAGATCCACATGAAAAGAGGAATTTGTCCGATTTGTTTTATGAAGGAGATGGAGTTCTGGAAAATCGACTCTGATTTTCTGGATGCCTGTTGTAAATGCCACCTGAAGGAAGTGGAAGATGAACTTGCAGAGATTGCAGAGAAAGTCAGAACTATCCTCGTGGACCGTGAAGGAGATCCGTCTGCCGGAGGCTGGCAGCGCTTCCAGATCTGCATCTGGAGGCTGATGGAGAAGCCGGAGTCCTCGCTGCCTGCGCGCATAATCGCCATAGTTTCTTTCATCTTCATTCTCGTGTCCTCCGTGGTCATGTGCGTCGGGACCATCCCCGACATACAGGTGGAGGACTCAGAGGGTAACCTCACGGAGCACCCGATCCTGGAGATCATCGAGACGGTTTGCATCGGCTGGTTCACCATTGAATACCTCCTGCGCCTAATCTCCTCCCCTAACAAAATAAAATTCGTTCTGTCTTTCATGAACATAATCGACTTCCTAGCCATCATGCCCTTTTTCGTGGTGCTGATTCTGACGTCTTTCGGAGCGGGAGTGATGGAGCTGGCTAATGTGCAGCAGGCTGTGCAGGCTTTACGCATAATGCGTATTGCGCGCATTTTCAAGCTGGCACGCCATTCCTCCGGACTCCAGACCCTTACATCTGCCCTGAAGAGCAGCTTCAAAGAGTTGGGTCTGCTCCTCATGTACATGGGCGTGGGGGTCTTCCTTTTCTCCGCACTGGGCTACACCATGGAGCAGAACCACCCGGACACCTTATTTACCAGCATCCCGCAGTCGTTCTGGTGGGCTGTGATTACTATGACCACAGTGGGGTATGGAGACGTCTACCCCAAGACCACTTTGGGTCGATGTAACGCGGCCATCAGTTTTCTGTGCGGAGTGATCGCCATAGCGCTGCCTATTCACCCCATTATCAACAATTTTGTCCTATTCTACAACAAGCAACAGGTGCTCGAGACTGCGGCCAAGCATGAGATCGAGCTGATGGCATTGCGCTCCAGCCGCGAGGAGCTGGACTCTGCACCCGACACTCATAAGCATGTTTGTGGTGCAGGGGAGTGGGCTAACTCCATGCGCTCCTGCCACAGTGACACATACATCCCTTTACTGAAGGATCCCAGGGGAGTGGCAGGCGTCCAGACCCCCAGCATGGACACAAGCTTTGAAAGCACAGCAGAGGCCACAGAGTATATCATCTCATGAGCACTGGAGGCTCAAATCATCATCAAAAACAAGCATAGATTTTTTTTTTATTTACGCTTGGCTCCAAACCTAATTACAGCTTCTGGGTTAATGGCACCACGGTGGCTTGAGATTGTAAATAGTGACATATAATAACAGGATCACAGTAATAGTCACAGAACCTTTTTTACACATTGAGCAGTCACAGCCATTAAAGGGACATGGGTACGAGTTGTGACTTGATGAGCTGCGCCTTTGCGCAGTGACTCCCTGTAGGCTGAGGGCTGTGTTTGAACAGCCAGTACACTGGTTCCCCCATGCAGGCGTCTTATATAACATCCCCCCCATCCTCAGCCCTCACTCATACTGTAGACTGCATTGTAGCTTATTCCACTGTACAGAAATGTAGAAGAGGGTTGTTTTTTATATAATGAATTCCTCCAGGAGATAAGAGAAGTGTAAATGTTAACCTATGATCGCTTCATGAAAGGTGTACAGGAAAATGAGGAGAATTATAATAGCATACATTTCATTTTGAAGTCTCCTGTGAACACAACAGAGGCTTTAAAAATACACTAGGAAAGAATAATTCAACCTGTAGAAAATATAAAAGCAAACTATCTTCATCTCTCTGTGGTCTTCTTGGCATCTGCGTAGTTTCTGTAACTGACACTCGACGATTGTGAGGTAATATATCAAATATAAAACCCCTCCGTGCAGGAATGTTAAAAGCAGCAACCGAGCGAGCGAGTTGCTGCTCCACATATGATCATGTTGCTCACACCAGGACCTCAGAAGCTTCCTTGGCTGCAGGATATGACACTACAATGGCTCTAAATATTGCAGCAGCCGTCACCACTCTGCCAGAGGTTCAGCAGAAAAGGCTTGACCACTAAATTATGATTCAGGGATAAAGGCGCATAGAGTTCCAAGAATCATTCATGTGAAAATATAAATGGTGAAGAAGAATCTTTACACAAATGATCAATAATTATCCAAACCATAATTTCCTCCACACGTCATAGAAGGTGCAAGAATATTGTAATGTGCCTGTCAAACGTGTCCTAATGCATTAGTGCTGTTATTCTGATGAAAAGTGAAGGGATAATGTTTTTCATGCTGTGTCCCATGTTTTAAAAACAAACTCTGAACTGGCCTAATGGCTGCTATTTTTGAAGACTACATTTTCACAGTTTGAAAGGTCTCAACTCCTACACTATTAGTTTGAGTGACATTAAACTTGCTGCACGAACAATCCCAAGAAACAACATTAGCCGGCGCAGTGCGGGAGCTATAATTAAGACTTGACGTGTTTAATTCAAATGTCATGTCTCAGATGTCACTGGTGTGTGTGGCAGCCTGGAGGGATGTCATGGCTGTGTTTTCCTTGTTATGGTAATAAAAAGTTTTGAGAAACTGTAAATTGATTGTCTTATCATGAAACAATAGCAAGGTTCCAACCAGTTGAAGGGGAAGATGATGGCAGCAGGTGATCTGGAAGTGAAGCGCTGCAGCACGACTTTGGTGACTGGACATGGATGGATCGTAAGGAAGCAGACCACTCACATGTCCTTCATATGAACTTGAGCCTGAAACACACACGAAATAACTAGCAGCGGCACAGGGACACGGCCACGACAAGGAAAAACTTGTCGTTTGATTGGCTGACCACATCGATCCCAGGGACAAGATGTCAGAGGGTTTTGCTTTAGCATTTGATGCTTGTTCATGAATGCTCCCATTGAGCTCCAGTCTAAGTTATGCAGCTTAAAAGAAAGATCAAGCAGGACTCTCCACGGTTGTCCACCCACACGAGGACTCTGCTATCTCTCCAGGCCAGCAGCACATTCACACTCGTCAAAGCTTGAGAGAAAGGCCTTTGTGCACGCTGACAGGTGGGGCTGGAATGTTAAGGATGCGCATTGTGCCGCCGAACAATGTCCCTGCAGCAGATACACAAGCGCCCTCACGTTCAAATTTAGACTTCCAGGCTAACCCAGAGCCACCTACCTCCAAGTTCACACAAATGACTGCATACACGCTCACACTCCACCAGCCAAATACCCACAGCCATGTGTGATCCACGCCACACTGGCCCACAGGCTAATAAGCAATTTGTACACCTACGCTGTGGTCATCTGTGGCATCCAGTGGGTGTTTCAGATGACAGGTACTCACAGGCATGTATTCATTACTAAATAAGCCTGGTAGGGAAACATTAGTCATGACATGTGAGTTTGCCGATGCTTTTATTATAGCTGTTACATCCTCACACAGCGTGTTTAAGTAAAGCTGGATCTAGTTTAGCGTCACTTGCAGTTGTGTACATTTAAGCACAAGCGATTGTTCGAAATCTGTGTGGACGTAAGATTAGAGAAACTCGTTTCAGCCATTCAGCTGCTGACTTTTCCTTTCACAGCTAAGCCGATGAGGAGAGAAGATCGCAGCAGTGCAGAGTCTGGAGCATCCTTCAACGTCTAATTGCATGTAAATCTTGTGCTAACATATTGATAATGCTTTTGTTGGGTGCTGTTGCTCCAGTCAGCCTGTTTTTTGAATCTTCCAGTGCAGACTTAGAAAGATGAGTCTCACCAGTGGCGTTGCCATGTTTTACGTGTTTGGAGCCCTTCCTGAAACCCGTGTCCCGTCCAGGTGACTCCCAGCTCTGATTGTTTCCCTGACCAGACAACATATTGGTTTTGAGTTACAGCCAATCATTTTGATGACAGCACAGACCCACAGATTCATTTCCCCTTAACCTTCAGGACAGGGATCTTCTTACTCTTACTTACTTACTTACAGAAACAAGAGAAAAGAGGAAAACTAATGTGAAGGTGAATAAAATATGGCTTTCAAGATCACAGTAAACACAGAAAATCTGTACAAATGGATTCATGTCCTGTACAACACGGTCCAGCCCAGTAATTAGGATGTGTGATAATAAGAATGTGTGATCGTGGCGCTACGACATAATAGCTGTCCCCCCTGAGCATTATTTCTTTGTGAGAGATCGGTAATCTCCCTGATGTCGGATTCAGAAGAGGAAAAAAAACATGTTTCGGGTTTGTGCTGTGAATGAGCATCATTCTTTAAAACTGAAATGTTTAAAACTCTGCGTAGGTGCGCCCCGGAGCACTTTGATTCAGGCGCAGAGCTGAATAAAAAAGCATGGAAATAATTACGTAGATTAAATATGACCTTCTACAAAATAGCTGACTGGGATGGTGTTCCGAGCCCACTCATCCCATTTGCAAAACAAGATTTCCATCTCTTCATTGCAGCCTTACAGCACATTAGCACGTCTTCCACTTGTGGACGTATGTTGTAGAATGTTCTGTTGCATGAGTTATTTCAAATGCATTAGTAAATGGTCTTGCAACCAACTAAGCTAAAACATTTCAAGGCATCATGAAAGTAATTCAGACAGTAAAGCCGGTCGTGTTTTGCTGTGCAGTCTTCTGCAGTTTGCTTGTGCGAAGAGAAACAAACTACAAATGCAAAAAAGGGAGAAACGATTTGCTGTGAAAGTCTGGTGAGCCAGCTTCTTTTCTGATGTATGGGCTGACCCAGGTTTTATTTCTGCTGAGAGCTGAATGAGGAAACATTAGGCTTGGAGAAATGAATTACTGTCGTGTTTTAGCACCTTTAGTCTTTTTGACAAATATAATAATTCATGCTTAGAGGCTCCAGAGTGAAATTGTGAGAAGTGTGTTGAAAAATGGCCTCAGTGGACTTAATAAACCTTCATTATCAGGTGCCAAAGCGTAGACTTGAGGAGAGGAGGAAATAGAAGCTCAACGCGGGCCTGAGACGCAGTGTTGCCTCAGTGTGTTGAGGTTTGGAAGAGAGTTATGACCTCATTCATCAGGTTGTTATCGGAGGAGTTTATACAGTGTGAAAACAGCGAGCGTGTTGCTGTGGAGCCGTGAGGAGGTGACGTGGCCTTAACTCTTCTAAAAGCTCTGCTAGTTCCTGCTCAGTGCACTTAACGACGTACCTGTCCTCAGCCAGTCCCCGCTGCTCGGAGGACACACAACTAATGGCCAGAGCTGACGGTCTCTCCTGGAAAACACCAGCCTGTCGGACGTGGACAGTATTATTTCAAATCTAGGAGAAAAACAACATGTTTATCCATCACGCACACATTAAATGATATTGGTTTTGGTTTATTGTTGTGGGAGACGCACACAGAAGGATTAGTTAAGGATTTCCAGGCTCAATCATCCTCAGTAAACAATTTCAGAGAGCAATTCCAAATCTCACCAGATTACAGCTAATTTCTGTTAAATAATTTAGCTGCCGGATAGATAGAAAAACTCATCAAGGTTCTTCCTTTTCCTCAATCAGCTGGGATAATTGCATCCGTACTCCATCTCTGTGCTTAAATAAAGACCTATTGATCTCAGCAAGTATTCCTCCCGAACTTTCAAATATTAATGAGGAAAACCATTAGGTGGTGTTGGTTGTGTGAGGCAGCCGCGGTTTTCACTGGGAGGATGATGACGCCTTCTTTATATTCCTCGGTTTCGGGCTGACGCTGCTGAATACTCCAGTGTGAAGGGAAGAGTCGTTCAGCAAATATGAATATGTAAATTGAAAGACAGGTCTCTGCTGTATTTATTCATTATTAACCTGAGTTGTTTCAGCTACAGTTTTGTGGCAGTGCTGTGTATTTTGCGCGTCTGCTTTGTGCTGACTTCCTTTGATCAGTCCGGAATAACAGCCATCACGTTTCCACCACACACGGTCTTGCAGCCAATTGAAAGGCGTGTTCAAATACGACTTCAAATAACACGTTCAAAGAAAGGCTTGTTAAAGCTGCTTCGGTTATGTATGAATCAATGCTACCTTTGCAGAGGGTTTAGCAAATGAATTTAATTAGAGGGTTATAAAAGACAATAAAAAAGAAACAGCTCCCCTGTGCACTGCTGTCTTCATAATAAAGAGTTACGACCAGAGCGGCACTGGTTTCATTCGTTCCTTCTTCTTCTCCTTAGTTCGTGCCCTTCACTGAAGGTCCCTGCTTCAAACATAGCTTACAAAGGGCACATTTCACCACCTCAGCCATATTCTAGTGGCCATGTGTCACTTCTACTGATAAATCCATGGACATCTAATGTGAAATCGTTCTTGAGAGACCACAGTAGTCATGATTGATCTGCCGTGCTCACCGATGCGCTTGCCACTGCTGATTATCTCATTTAGAGACAATGATGCTTTATGGAGTGAAGAAGTCTTGTCCTGTAGGGGATTGCTGCGCTGCTTCCAATTAATTTGGATGGCAGGTCATAAAAACAATATTTAGCAAGGGCGTCGTCAGAGTTATACGCCCTCTGTCACAAAACAGCTCAAACCTGGACTTTTATGTGTCAGAGTTGGGAAAAGTTGTAGCCCACAGACGACAAGAACACAAAGTTTTGAAGTACACACGTGTCCTAGCCAGGAAAACTAACTTTATTTTTACTTTTTCTAGAGACAAAAAGCATAAACCCTAACAATGGATACAGTTGGCTTTTTTTTTTTGGCCAGCAACAGACTTCAAGAAATGTTTTTATCTGTTCACAGCACTTCACAGATGACTGTGTTCACAACCTGCCTCAGTATGCAGCGAGATGAATCTGTTGCTGTTCCAACTCTTCCCGTGTGGGTGGAAGCATCGGTAGCGGGTCCAATGAGTTAAAACACGTACCTGAGATATTGTTCTGTATTGACTATTTCTGTCTCAAAAATTGAGTTTGTCTTGTCCCTGCTCAGTTTTTCGGTTTCACACATTTCAAATCTCACAAGCAGAACATTTTGAACGAAAACCTTTTGATTTGCACAAGGTGACAGAAACGGGCCTGACATTGACATTTCAGACCACAGGAAGACTTTCACATGTTGGCCAATCAGAACAGAGAGGGGTGAGGGGAAGGCGGGACCTTAAAGACAAACAAGCCTTTTTAGTGTCAAGGTGGAACGAACTGTTGCATAAAAAGGTAGATATGTTCCTGCCATAGATCAATGAACCCCTATAATAAAAATATAAAAACACAAGGTGTACGTTAATTGTATACACATTTAAATCACAGGACGCCAGTTATTATCCCTCACTTCCAATCTGTGCACTAGAACAAGCAGAACGGCTTCTGGCTGTAGCCACAGATGTGTTGGAATAATTGGTTCCTAAAAGCACACGATTCAAGCGTGTCATTAAGCTGTTAACTGCCTCAGCAGGCGTGAATAGTTTTTTAGCTACTTTGTGTCACTACGCCCTCAGAAACAGTTGGACTGACCTCCCATCGGCGAAATATGATCCTTCTCAGTAGCCTTGACTTTCCCGCCGCATGCTGTGACTGCAGGCACCTCTGCCCCACAACAGGTGAAACGTCTGTGATACGCCCTGCGCAAAGTGCCACGAGACAAATGGAGTCTGCTGATAATCCGTTTGAGCTCGCTGTGAAAAGATCAGTGAGCCGACATAAAAACGCGCAGCAGATGATGTGAGCGGTTATGGAGATTCAGACATCAAACTGTGATGCAGTGCTGTGTCCTTGTCTTTGGTGCTCGGAGGTAATTAAACTCCCTGTGCACCGTGTGTCCCTCCTGCGGGTCAACGTGGGTGATTACACATGGACGGATGGATGGAGGCGATCAATCTGGCATCCTTAGACAGAAAAATGATACAGCAAGGCAACAAGAAAAATGAACAGGGGTGACAGCATGAAGCAGAGAAACGTGTCCTCGTACTGCAGCATAGATTAAAAGCGGTGGAGACTGTTGCAGATATTTAGATTTTGAGATGGGGGTGCAGAGGATCTTCACTTATCTTCAGCCTAAAACCTCAAGAATCATAAAAAGGTTGTGCCTGGATCACGCCCATATCTGTCTACACTTTGATTTGTTAATGATGTTTTTGATAAATAAATGTTATTTTGCTCTCAAAGGTCGTGCGCCGTCCTCCATCAAAACCTTTATTCGCCCTTTGGATTTGTCACAACATCGTGTCCATCTCGGAAGAGCCTCCTAATGGACTATTTCCCCAGAGAGAGTACAGGAGGCCATTTACAACAGCCACACAGGAGGGGATGCTCACTCCTCTTTGCCAGTAATGAGATAATGCACCAAGGCAACAGCACATTCCTTTCCCCGTGTTTATGTTTTCAACTATTACCATTGTTTACCAGCAGGGGAACGACGCGAATAAAGCGTACGTTGCCTATGGAGACGTAATTCATGGGATCACCCGTTCAGGCTACAATTAATTAAACATCCTGACGAGAGCGATAGACGGCGCTTCATGCTGAACACGCACAGGTTTGAGGCGTAAACAGAGTTCAATGAATCTTTGGCTAAACGCGTGGGAAGGCCGGAAAAGGGCTCCGTGGGGGTGCTGGTACTTGGTTAAGTGCTTGCACGGTAATGGCCTCGAGCTCCTGAAGGCAGCCACAGCCGTGCTCCTCTCACCCACCTTCAGGTAAGCGTCTAATCAGGTTTTCTTATTTCAGCCTAACATAAAAAAGTGAGTTTGAACGATGGAGACGTGTGCGTCTGTGCGTCACTGTGCTGAATAAAAACTGGGATTTTCTCTACAGCTACAGTTGAACTGTAATTAAAACAACTCTGAAATGAAACATAATAGGCAATTAATTGAAATCCGTCACCGTCTGGGTCCATGCTTTCTGACAGTGTTAGCTGATTAAGGCAAATATGTGAAGTAATTACTCCGCTGTTATGTGCTAATGAGCAGTTATCAAATAAGATCATGTCTCCATTATTGCAACAGCAAGTTATAAAAGGCCAAAGTAATTTTTAAGTGCATGTAAACCTTGTCTGTGACCTTTCAGATTTCAGGCTCAGTCAGTCATCATTAGCTGGCACTGCAGCAGCATACGGGGAAAGTAAGGCCTGCTCCTCCATAGCGATCATTTTTATTTATACAGAATGACTAAAAACAGACCCAGGGGTGTTGCATGGGAGGAGGAGATTAAATGTCTTCCCTAAAGCGAAGCAGTCGGTCTTGAAGGGAAGCTGCTTGTCTTTGTTTGCGTTGCTTATAACAGATGTCTCCATCTGGAGAGAATTTTCACGAACAAGCCTTAGTCTGTCACAAACCCACATCCTCAACCTTTGACCTTCAGGAGCAAGAATGAAAGTCATACATCAAACCTCTGAAGACTTCCTGTGGTTCTTTGGGGAGCGTTTATAAACTGGGTTTAATTTTCGTAAGTAACAGCCACCGGAGGCGACTGTGTTCGTTATTTTAGAAGTGTAATAAATTCCATTTGAGTGCACTCACTGTGATCAAGGCGTGAGGACAAGGGCTGAGCAGGCATGGAGGAAAAAACAAGCATGAGAAAAACCTAAAGAACGAGAAGGAGAGATATTTAAACACATCCAGAAAAGGTCAGCTGGAAGACTCCTGGATCGCACTGCCCACGCACTCCTACACGCTCAACATCATTAAAAACAAAAGGCCACGATTGAAACAATGCCGCAATCTGTGATGCAACCAGCAACGAGCGAGACCAGTCTGCTGGAGGAAGGATTCTCCACAGGAGTCTCAAAACACACCAGCGACGGAGGAGGGAGGACGCTTGAAACGTTTAAAGTTTATCACCACTGAAATCCACTTCACAGCTCGTTTACAGCTTCCTGGGCCATATATGATTCAACATCTCTTTGGTCTTTAAATTCTACTAATTTACCTTAAAATGCCCATCAGCGCTTTATTGTGAACAGAGGTGAGCTGTGTGTTGCACTTGATGATCTTTTGAGCTTCTTGCCACCCAGTGTGCTGGACATCGGCCAAGCAGCTTTTATTTTGAAGTTTGTCATAGACATGTGGTGTAACAGAGTAAAGTAACACCATGACCGTGTGTTGCCCCATTTGTCAGTTACCGAGCGGGAGCCTGTTCGCTGGTAAAGACTTTCAGCCAGTGCAGTGAGACGACACGAGCATCTTTAAGCCTTGTTCAGAGAAGAAGTACGGTTTGAGCATGAATAACCAAGTATTCGCACATAACCTCATACAATTTTAAAAATCTGCAACTTATAATCCTGCATCCAGCTGCAGTTCAGTCTCATCTATTTTAGATGTCGACAGTCAAGTAATCGTTCCGAGCAGCGATTTAGGACTAAATGTTGCAAAAGGTAAACAATCTACATCGTAAATCGGTGAGTGGTTGCTTTCTTTCACACAATATTTTGTTTCTTCATTCCTAGAAACGTTTTCATGTTAAATATAATGTGTCAAAAAGCTGCACATTTAAAACAAAGCCTCAAATATCTATAACTATTTATAAGTGAATAGCGTGTAGACGTGTATGTTCTCGAACATTTCCTTTATTGCACCCATGTTTAATTACAAACATCGCTGTGACAGTAAAGCAGCCATCACAGGCTAAATTAGCTCCATTAACACACTAGATAATAATGTGAGGACGATCTTCAGGACTGAAGATTTAGTTCACGCTCTGTCAGTGACAGTACTGAGCGCCCTGCTACATCCTGAGGTTTAGCACATGTGATGTTGTCTGGCAGGAAAACCTTGCTCTTGTTCTTCTGGAGCCACCTCCACAGGTACTCCAGCTTCCCATCACACAGCCAGGGGTTGGAGGTGAGGTCCAGCCCCTGCTCATCCAGAGCGTGGAGCTGGTCGAGCAAACCTGGAGGGATGTGGCCCAGCTGGTTGTCCTCCAGGTTCAGGATTCTGACCTGAGCGAGCTCTCGAAAAAGGTTTGGGGGAAGTTTGTCGAGCTTGTTTCGAGAGAGGAACAGATAGGTGAGGTTACGTGTGCTGTGGAGGATGGATTCATCTAGCGTGTGCAGCTTATTGTTGTGCAAGTTTAACCTTTCGAGTTTGGTCAGCGAGTCCAGAGAACCTGCAGCGACCTTCTCCAGCTTGTTGTTGGAAAGGTCCAGATACTCCAGGTGGGGCAGCTTCTGGAGCAAAGCTCCCGGGGTGTCTGTCAAGCGGTTCCCAGATAAATCCAGCCAGGTGAGGCTGCTGTTATCAGGGAACCACTCGGCATCCGCTTTGTCAATGAGGTTATTCTTTAGCACCAAGCTGCGAAGGGGGGCGTGGCTGAAGACATGTGCAGGCTGGTTGGTCAGTTTGTTCCCTGTGAGATCCAAAGTGTTGAGTTTAGGAACACCTCTGAGGAGATGAGAGGAAAGGCTGTGCAGGTGGTTGGAGTACAGGTGGAGCTCCTCCAGCAGGGGAGTAGCACATAGATGCTGCTCCGAGATGGACGTGATGTTGGTGAACTGGATCGTCAGCATGGTGGTGTTCTCCGGTAGACCCTCAGAGGGATACTCGGTCAGGGGGACCTCGCTGCAGACCACCTCTTCTCTTCTAGGGTAGCATTTGCACAGAGTCGGGCAGGACAGAGCGCCGTGCAGGGAATACGCCAACCAGAGGGCAGCAAGAGTCCGCCAGGCATTCATCGCTGGGCTAGAAGACAGGGAGTTAAAGAGCAACACCTCAAACTAGCCAGTACAGCTCATGCACATTATGTCGAGTCACAAAATAAAACTCACTCGTCTTTCACTGGCAGCTAGTTCTTCAGCAGACTCAACACTGCTCACTTGCAACTTGTGGAGTCCGTTAGGGAACAGAATCCCCCAAACTAATCATTAGTTAGTGAGCAAACAGGGAGTCAAGGACAAACGGTTGCAACAGACAGAGCGACTTTAACCTGCTGGGAAAGTACAAAACCTGGAAACATACAGTTTGTTTTTACGCACAAGGGCAGGAAAAGTATTAAATTATATATTAGACGTGTGATTGTTTCTAGAAATGGAGCTTCGGCACATATCTAATCAGAAAACCAGTATAGCAGTAAATTGGCTCATCTTGTCTTTGTCATAACATATGTTCGTAAACACACATGCAGTATTTAAGTAAATGGCAAAGAGAGAGATGAACAAAGTGGCTTCTAGAGCGTCACACAAGTTTAGCGCCCTGTGCTTTAGATAAAGCATCTGCTAGCACAGCAGGTACCCAAAGCACAGTTAACTACGGCGTAAAAGCACAGTACGATCAAAACAGGACGAAGCGTGGACGAAGGGACCAGAGGAAAAAGGATAGAGTCCTGCTGAGGAGACACAGCAGGAGAGCAGCCGTGTGTCGCGGCGATCGGCAGGTTTCACTGCGAGTTAACTGGAACATACAGTCTCACAGCTGATAGGCAGGAGGTATTAGGCCTGGAATGTGAAATACAATTTTAGCAGATGGGCAACATGATGAACCATTACATTATGTATGATGAGTGCCAGTTGGCTTTAGGCTGTTCTGAAAGATTTATTTCAGTCAAGCCCACTCACTCCACATGCAGTTGGGAGATAGACACGGACCTATTCTGGTTCAGTTCAAATAGTCTCCTAAAATAGATGTAATACCACCACAGTCTTCATGTTTATCTTTAAATGCCACTCACTGCACTGAGGTCTCTGTAGCATAAAGTCATAGGCATCCTGTCAAAATGTCAACACTTATTACACACGTATTACAAGAGGAATAACAACATTCTGATTTCCGCTAAAAGATAAACTCTCTGAACTTATTCCGTCTGTGCAGCTCATACACTCCATTACTGCTGCTTTGATGCAGACTCTATATTATTCCCTAAGGGGATTTTAGGTGTGAAAACCAGCCTGAAAGCTTTCGAATGAGACGTCAAAGTACAAAATTATTTATTACAGCCATTATGCTTTTTCGCTCTTACTGTAGGTTTTTTTCCCTTCTTTGTAAGATATCACCCCAAGTCCCTAATAGCAACATCCATCCATTATCTAGATCGCTTACGCAGTAAAGGGTCGCAGGCTGTTGGAGCTCATCCAAGCTGACAGTATATGGGAGGCTGGCTGAACTCTGGACAGATTCCCAATGTATCAAAAGGCTGCAAGCACAGACAGACAACCATTCATCCACATTCACACCTACGAGCAACTTTGAGTGTCCAGATAAGCTGCGTGTCTTTGGCCTGAAAGGAGGAAGCCCACGCAAACACGAGGAGAACATGCAAAGTGCACAGAGAACGGCTGCACCACCTCCATGCTCATAACGTTCTACAGTCGGCGTTGGATTTAAAACAGGATTCATTTCCAGGGTAACGGTTTATTTTTATTATCCAATTTCACATTATCCTGTCATATATTGTGACAGATCAGATGAAGAAGTGTGTCCAGGCTCATAACAATGTTAACTTCCATTCCGTAAAACTGTGTTCATACATTTCCAGGACAAGCAAATACTACAAATTGTGCAGCTTATATCCACAAAAACAAAACGCTCATATGCTATGTGCTACACGTTCTGTTACAATACACAGCCTGACCTCTTCATCTTATATACAAATGTTCACACACATGCCTTGACAAATATAAAACCATGTGAGTCACTGTCCAGGTTTTTGCATAACGATTAGAAAACAAGGCATTTTAACTGATTATTTCTTTGGACGATGTCCATAATTAGTGTTTTTCTTCATTATCGTTCACTTCCCTGAAGAAATAACACATGCAGGCACCGCGTCCAGACTGTGGTCATTAACCCGCGAAGATGAAAATACACATCCGCGATCAGCCAGGGTTAACTGTGAAGAGAGAGACAAAGAAAACGATTTGAAAAACCTGGGATGCTACCAACAGAATAGCGCCCACGCAAAATCCACACATATTAAACAAGGAAGCGATCCAGTAGCCGCAGAATGCACGTGTAAAATGTGCACGAATGCAGGCAGAAATGTGGATTCTCTGCACGTTTACAGGAATTAAAGCTGCTCAACTATTTATTTACTTCGAGAAGCTGTATTTTAGTTTCTCGGCATACAAAACGAAATTACTCCCCAAGCTGTCTGATATTTTCAACAAGCACATTTCCAAAAAAGCCACACAAAACATGCTCAACATTGCAAACACCAAGCCCCATGCAGAGGTCCAGTTACCCTCTGTCCCCTCCTTTCCCCTTCCTCAGAAGAACATATCATCATCATCATCATCATCATCATCATTAGCGACATCATCCAGCGACCAACTCCAATCTTTCAGGCCAAACCCAAGCAATCTGAAAAGTAAGTAGGAGTTTCACTGAGGGGGTACAAGTGTTGACCATGTTCACTAGGGGGCGGTGTGGAGCTGAGGGGACTGCATTACAGCTAATCGCTGCTAGTTACGCTTGAGGTTGCGATGAAAGGGGTTAAGAGGCACAGCAGAGCAGCGTTATGGCGAGCACATAGACACACGGAGCTCTGCTACTTACAGTCTCCCAGCACGAGAGACGTTAGAATGGTGGGGTCAGAGGTGAAGAGGTCAGGGGTCAGTGCAGGATGATACGGAGCATGGGGCCAGTGCTGAGGGATGAAAGCCAGTTAGGTTGAGGCTGAGAGGACCAACTTTGAAAACTAAGTGTCTTGATGAGTCACAGAGATAAGACAGATACAGTTAGTGGGTTTAATAATGGCCTGGGTCACTGCTCTTTAAGTTACAGTAGGTGGCCACAGATGCTGTGTGAGCTGCAGCATTATGCATATATGCACAAGCTCCAGGAAGCTTCCCTGAAGCAAAACGCTCCGTGTTACAGAATTTAAAATCAGCACAAGAAAAAATGACAAATTCATGAAATAACTCTGGAGCCGTTTTCTGTTTTCCTCACCTGCTCTTTCCTGACGACTCCGGCTGCCGGGTGGACTGGAGCTTAATGGCGCCGCGATGGGGGGACATCTGCGGTGAACTTCTGGGTGAAGGTCGCGGTGAGAGGCGGGGAGAGGAACGCGGCGTCGCTTCCGGGGGGCTGCTGTGCGTCACGGCCGGAGGACTCAGCGTCGGCTGCTTCCTCGGGATGCGCTTCAGGAGGTGGCTCACCCAGCGCCGCTGCTCCTCCTGAGAGCTGGTCAGCAGGAGCAGCTCTTTGGCAGTGGACATGTCATAGTTGACTGCGAATAAACCCAAATATCAAAAATGAATACGAAGACCGTGACTTCAAGTCGGAACAGCAATTCAATACCAAGATAATGTATTCGAACCCTTGCAAGGCACAATAACTTCCTCCTTTCGGTCCAGGTGGTCTTTGTGGCACTTGGTGTGGCAGCGGCGGCACTCGAGGGCCGGCGGGGGCTTGAAGACGTTCCACAGCGGCCGAGTGCAGATCTCACAGCTCGACGGGAAGTGATAGAGAGTGAGGATGAACTCGTGGCCTTTGTGGCTGATGTAGGAGGGGCGATCGCCGTACAGAGGGGGCTCCACTACATCTTCACGTTTGCTCTCGCCTTCGTTGGCATACAGGATCTGGATTATAATAAGAAGGATAAAAACAGACAGTGAGATTTATTCTGACCACATGCGAAGGACAGGGAGCAAAAAGAGGAAGAAGCAAGATTTCCAGCTCGCTACCTGGAAGATCCTTGGAATTTCTCTGACATCTGCACGGTACACATCAGTCTGAGTGACAGGTCGGACGTGAAACAGCTTACTGCAGAAGACACGGAGGAGTTAAGCCGACCAAGGTTAATGAGCGTAATTAACTCTGGGCACAGAGTGATTAAAACGAGTGGAACATAATTACAATGATATTAGCAGAAAGTAAATGTGTGGCATAAAGCAGATGTACCTATAATTCTTCTTACGTCTCTAGTAATAAACATTATGGACGTTTGCAATTTGACATGACACCAGTCCCATATAACTGAACATCCACTGGGACAAACAGACTTTCATCTGGCGCCATCTTCATGCCGGCATTTCAATTTGGCTGATGACTAAACCCCAGCTGACGCTCCCACTGTAGCATCCTGCCGTTTTTGCTTCAAGCCAATTTGCATAAATTAGCATGCGTTCGGATGAGACTGTGAACATGTTAAATATTATACCTGCTACACTTCACTATGGCAGAATCATCACTGTGAGAGTGACAACATCAAACCCGCTAAACTTCATGTTAGTATCGTCATGGTGATCTTGGCAGCGTAACGATGCTCAACACGATGTTGGAACAGCCTCGCAGAGCTGCTGGCACAGCTACAGACTCTTAGTCATGCTATGTTAAAAAGTCTACCGCATGATAACATTTGTATTGCTATAAACTGGTAGAACCCTGCTTTCAGTGACTCACTCAATATCCAGGATCTTGAAAGGTTTCGCCTGCTCACGGTCCAGCTCGCTGTCATAAAACAGGATCTTTTTGCTGCTCACCACAATGTACTGTAAAAGAAACAAAGGTAAGAAAGAGAAATGACTCAACAGCAGCTATAACTAATCTGTTGATAGAACAAATGTGAAAAAATGTGAAAACATTACTTTTTTGTCCCAGCCAAACCGCTTCGAGTTCTTGGTAGGAAGTGAAATCCAGCCCTCCAGCCTGGAGTCTAGAGCGCACGGAGAGAGAAGGCAGAACAGGGACATTAACACCAAGAGGAGGACAGCACTTAATTATGTGAAGCACGGAAAAGAACACCTTGACATTTTTAGGCTTTCCTGGCGTTTCCATTAAGGACAAGCTCATCACTCACAGAGGAAACGATTCGTTGCTAAAATCAAAGGGCCACAGACGCAAATACAAGCACTGACCCTCACAAAGTGAAGCAGTAAAGAACGAGCAGCTACTTTAAGGGTTTTTTAAGGGGCTTTAAAGCTCCACTCACAAGCCAACCTCAATCTCTCCACATCCTTTTAGTGCACAAACACGACCAATTAAAGCACAGCAAATCAGTTATTTCAGTATAAACTCTCCATCCACATCCCAGGTTGGAACCACCATGCAGGGTCACCTGCAGGTTGGCTATCGGAGGGCTGCTCATAGGTGAGGGCCAGGGGACCGGGGCCCTGATCATCATCATCATCATCACCCTCCTCGGAGTCGGACTCGGAGTCAAAGAGAGGACGGGCTGAGCGAAGGTTAGGCCGGGTGTCGATGCACACGGATTTCTGCGTGCGCTGGTAGGTGAAGGACATTGATTCTGAGGTGTGTGAGTGAGTAATGCGGACTGTGCCAGAGCCCGGAGAGAAGAAAATAAAGCAAAACGAGAAAAAGCATAAAGAGGAGAATGTCAAAAACAAAAGTGGAAACAAAGGAAAGACCTCAGGAGGAGAGAGGAGACAACGCCGAAGCGCAGGGAGCGGATCTGAACACTGGGCTGTGCCGGCGCCTCGGTTCGTACCTGGATATCCGTCCCCCCCGTCCAGGTCGTTGCCGCTGCTGATGGTGGTGGAGTTGAGAGAGTGAACGCTGAGGGAGGTGAGCTGACTGCGGAGCTGCTCGATGTCGCTGTCCTTGCTGTCCAGCGCCATCTGAAGCTCCTGACGCGTCTGGTTCTCCTCCGCGATCACCTGCACGACAGGGCATCGGGTTGACGAGTGATGCTAACAGCAGCGGTGCTTTGTTCTGGCATCTGGAGTGTTTATGGCTCCAGATGGTTAATTACACATTCTGAGTCACATGTTAAGCACGAGCACAAGCTTCATGTTGCTGCAAAAATAAAGGATATTTTTAGCAACCAAACCAACAAAAAGGAGAGATTTCTGCCTAACTGGTCAGGACTGTCTGCATCTCGTTACACAACCAGGACACCTGTTTCTTTAAAGTCTGTTTTTGCCGGTTGTCGTGTTGTCGGCTGCGTGGGCGTACTGACCGCCTGCATCTCCATCAGCTCTTTTTGGTATTTGATGAGGGTGCTGTTGACTTTCTCCTTCTCCGCCCTCAGCTCCAGCTGCAGCTTCCTGTTCTCCTTCTCCTTCCTGTGCACCTCGGTGTCGATCGCCCGGTGACCTCCGCGCACCGACTCCCTCCTGTTCATCACCTCAGCCAGCTTGTTGACAGCCTGCGCACAAAAATGGTGAAACGTGTCTATTTATGACAGATATGCATCCGGTAAATGCACAAGCGAGCCTGCAGGGATGTGAGTGCAGAGATGGATTTTTATGCTTGTATGTCAGCGGTTCAAGACGAGACTGTGGCTGGAAATGATTCTTAACTATAAATGAGGTGATGTAACAGCCGTCTGCAAATAAAATAGATGAAGTATGTAGAAACAGAGACCTGTGTAGGCGCAATGACACACACCTGAATTTTTTTTGTCCTTTCACTTTGCAGCTGCTTTTCAAAGGACACTTTGAGCTGCTTCTCCTTCTCCTTCGCATTATGAAGCTCTGTATAAACAGCAGAGACAAAAATCTGAAATCAGGCCTCACGCACATTTCTACTTAACACCCTTCTCACAAAATTACTGTATAAGACGTATAATACACATCTGACAAGTTGCTCATTAATCCACCACAGAGCTGTTCACAGATGAAGTCATGTCCGTGCAGATCTGCTCTCTGCGGAGCCCATTTGCTCAAAATGCCGCGGCCACTCACGCTGCTGTATGTCCTTCAGCTGGTTGCTGAGCTCGGCTTTCTCGCTGGCGAGGTTGGCCACGTCCACGGTCAGAGTGCGGTTGGACTCCTCCAGCTGGAAGAGGTGACAGGACACAGCAGCGGTGACCAAAACGTATTTACACAGGGTACGAGAAAGGCATGAAAGAGTAGACTCGGTCTCTGGTCTCACCGAACTGATGGTGGCCTCTTTGTCGCTCAGCTCTTGTTTGTGTCTCGCCATCATGTCTTTGATCTCCAGCTCCTTCATGATCTTCTCCTTCTCCAGATCAGAGTACTGCTCCTCAGCGATGGAGCGAGCCAGCTGCTCCGAGTCCGCCTTCGTCAAACTGGCTTCCAGCTGCGATGTCAGCGATTCCCTGCGGAGACGGGTTGTTTTCGTCGTCTTATTAAACTGTGAAAACTAAGGACGTCTTTGAACAACAAAACCCCTCGCTGTCACAAACAGGCTTCCACGAGTGGGAACAGCGGCTCACAGGGAACCGGGGAGTGCAGCTAATCTGGTAAAACTCATTCAAGGTCATTCTGCTTTTTGGCTGTGATGAAGGACAAAGAAAACTTAAATGGATTAGAGTTTGTAGTGGTGCGCTGTTGCTTTCTCAGGGTTAAAGGTTACGGTACCTCTCCTCCTGATATTCTGCCAGCTGCTGCTGCGCCTCCTCATGGAGCTTAATCCTCTCACCAACCTCGTCCTTCAGCTCACGGATCTGTGTCTTGTAAAGCGTCTGAGGAGAAGACAGCAGGACACTTGAACATTTATACAACAGGTGCACGAAAGGATGCAACTACACAGAAAATGCACTAGTGAGGAGTTCAAAATGCTGCGGCTCTGTGGAAACCTTTAACTTCAGTTAAGCTAAGCAGCGTCTGTCACTGAAAAAAAAAAGGTTCAAATCACCGTGAAGTATTGCTGTGCCTCCAACTGGTCCCTCAGTTCCTTTAGATGGCCGTCAGCCTCCTGCTTCTCCCTGAAATGGCACCAAAATTCTGTCAGTCATTCCTCTGAGTGCAGCCAAAGCACTTTCCTCAAATCAGAAACGATGAATCAGATTCTGCAAACAACATTAAAGCGTGTGTTTGACCTTTGCAGCTCGTGGTTCTGCTTCTCCAGGACCTGCTTCATGTCCAGCAGGTGGTTGAGCTCCTGTTTGAGCTGCTTCTCTGAGGAGAGCAGCACGGACACCTGCTGGTTCTGCACCTTGAGGTCAGTCTGGCTCAGAGTCCGCTTTTGGATCTCCTGCTCCAGACGCAGGTTGAGGTTCCTCACCTGCGCACATGCACAAATGATTAATATTTAGACATGATGACTGACTGTCCTGCAGGTAAAAGAGCCACCGAAGTTTATGGCAGCCGGTTCTCGACACACGCACCTCTTCAGAAAGCTTCTCTTTTTGTGCCTGCAGCTCGTCCAGTTTGTTCTGTGCCTGCTTATAGTCACAGTCCAGCATGGAGTGGACCTTCTCCAGCTGGAGCAGCTTCCCCTCCACCTGCAGCTTCAAGCCCCGCTCCTCCTGTAGGGTGGACTCCACTTCTGCAGCAAAACAACCGACAAGGAACAGGTTGACTCCATTTTTCAAATGTCCTGACAGTACGAGCTGTGTGCTAAGGTCTCCATTCACAGGCTGCAGTTGTGCTCTCGTCCTCTTGTTTTCTCACCCTTCAAGGCCTCAGACTTGGCCTCCTCGATGGACTGGTAGATTGTGTTCTTATCGATGAGCTTGGCCTTGGTGGCCTTGTGTTCGGTCTCCTCCTGCTCCAGACTCTGCTGGAGTGACTTCAGCTTGAACGTCAGATCAATCTCTTGGTTGCTCTTTTCCTACAGAGTCAAACAAATGTTCAAATGTTAGGAAAATGGACAGTATGAAAACTAAACTTGATCTGAAGTCCTGCCGCCCTTTTAATTCACTACAGCTCGACTTTACAACCAACCTTCTCAAGGTCACTGAGCTTCTCCTGTAGCTGCTTCTTTTCATCCTGGATGTTGGACAGTGA
Source organism: Macropodus opercularis (assembly GCA_030770545.1). Classification (NCBI taxonomy): domain Eukaryota; kingdom Metazoa; phylum Chordata; class Actinopteri; order Anabantiformes; family Osphronemidae; genus Macropodus; species Macropodus opercularis. Next base: position 4,349,405 of record CM061112.1, read on the forward strand.
TGACTTCACCTCTTTTATCTGCTCTTCCAGCACAGAGATGTGTCCTGATGAACACAAGAAGAAGAGAAGGATTATAAAAACAAAGATGAAGGTTACACTTAAGATATGACATCACTGCAGTTAATATCACGTTTATAAACTTGTAATTCCATGATCCAAAAAGAAATGATGTTAGATAATACTTTTGAATGAAATATATAAAAAACAAATGTTTTATGTTTATTTTCCCTGCACTAACTCCACCCACATGGAAAAAGGAGGCACCACAGTGAACAGGCACCACTGTTGTTTGGACACGTCCCCTCTGACCTCAGCGACTGGCTTCTCTGCACGGACTGAACATGCTGCAGTTTCCAAACAGCGTCTCAGAGGTGCTGGCTGCGCTCCGACTTGGGCTTTTATAGTCCTCTTGCTTCACTCTCAGCTCTTGAACAGATGTTTCCATGTATGATCAGAAAGTTCCCAAGTTGAGGTCCAAAACACTGATTCATGTCTAATACCCTGCCCAAGGTCCCGCTTCAGCTTCCTGCTACCAAGGACCTGTTTACTGCAGGACCACGGTTACGTCCATGTGCAGTTGTGCCACTTCCTTAGCTTTTAAACAGTGAATTTGAAGTTTGATCGTCAGTGCATTTTAGCCCTGATTAACATGAAGAGGTCTCACCTTGCAGCTCAGAAATTGTTTCCGTCCTGAGGCTGCGATCTCGTTTCTCCTCCTCCAGCTCGGCTCGCAGTCCCACCAGCTGCTTCTCCAACTCAATCTTGCCGTTTTCCAGATGGCTGCACTTTTCCTGCATCTCCATGAGGTTGACCTCCAGGTTGTGAACCTGCTTCTGCAAGTCCGCTTGACTCTTCTTGAGCCTCTCTGCCTCCTCCTGCTCAGCCTTCAACAGAGCGCTGGACTCCTCCAGCTATAAGAAACAGACGAGATGAAAACCGTCTCCTGAGGCAAACTTGGGTTCATGCAGCAGCAATATAAAAGGGAATTAGTGAGGCAAAAGCAGAATAATTCAGTCAGCAGTTCCTCTTGAATATAGATTATTACATTAGCATATTTGATTTACATAAGTACGAGCAGTTAAAGACGGTGAAAGCTTTGAAAGAACTATCAAAGGAAAAAGGAACAGCTATGGAAAGATGTTATGAGAAGACATGTTATGAATGCTTCCCCTCACTTGTCTCTGCAGCTGGATGTTCTTCTCATTGGAGATCTGGGAATTCTGGTTCTTTTTCCTCAGGTTGTTCACTGAGAAGAAAAAAAAAAATAAAATCCAGGGATGGTCAGCATGTGCTGTACATCTATACATTACAAAGCGAAACCAAACCACACGACAAAGAGTTTTCAGTCCGGCTGTTTGGAGCCATACATTCGTTCTCCAGGCTGCGCTTTCTCTCGGCCTCCATCTCCACTTTGCGCAGGTTCTCTGCACTCTGGTGCTGCAGCAAAGCTCGCTCTCGCTCCAGCTGCCTCAGCGAGGCCTCGACTCTCTGCCGGCTGTTCATCTAATCAGAGAGGAAAATGAGCGGAATGAACGCAGGCACCACTAATACGGATCCTTCCATCGATGCTCACCTCAGTGTCTAATTCTTTGACCAGCTTGTCTAAACGGTTGGTGGCATTTCTGGGGAGAGAGAGCAGTTTTATGACAGACTTCCGCAAAGTCATGGAAGGAAGCCAGAACTTTGTCTTTAGACTCATACTTGAACTTGTGTTCCAGCTCATCTTTAGCTTGCATCTCATGGTCGAGCTGCTCCTCCAGTACATTCAGCTTTTCCTGCAGCTGCTCAGATGACAGACAAGACATACTATAGTATGTAATAGATCGTTTGCTTGTTTTTCACATTTATGAGACAACCTACCTCTTTATTACTGTTGGCACAACGCTCCTTGTCCTCAGAGTTTTCCTTACAGTTTTCCACAGAGTAGCTGCTCTTTCCCTTCAAAAGCCTGGCAGAGACACACAGATGGACGAGAGCCTTAAATGTTTATAATCAAATTTACCTGTGGTGGTTTTGCAGCCACATCAACATGCACATGTCCAAATGTCTACTATTAAACCTTGTCCTCGACTCCATTCACGTGGCATTAAGGTAGGGAACCTGAATATTCACCCAAGCATACAGCACATTGATTGTTGTGCTACTTCCTTACGGTCTTTCCACACAGTAAACGTTACTGAATAAACCACTAAGGCTGTGTAAATCCAACACACAGACACTGCACTGCTTTTTGAAATGTCTCCAGAAACCAGGATTAAGAAGCTACACGTGTGAGAACAAGGTGGCAGTGTGACGTTCAAACAGACCTACTGTACAGTGTCTGACTGGTTTAAAGACCATGTTTAAGGTTCTGCTTTTTCATTTTAACCAACCTTAAGTCAGCTCTATAGAATCCCAATAACTACAAAACTAATTCACACATGAAGGAAGCGTCAGATTCAAACACTTACTGGTCCTCTTTGAAGAAAGTGAAGCCGACAAATGGCAGCTGGTTGCCCACAAAGGCTTTGGGTGGAGAAAACGTCTCAACATCTCCTTTATCAACCTCTATGTCGTCAAAGTTGCTAGTGTCTATGTCACTTCTCAGCTCTGGAACAACTGGGGCCACAGCTGGAAGACAGAAGACGAGACAGTGATGGAGCAACAGGCCGACGCAGAGCAGGCTCAGGAACACTGACGATTAAAACCTGGTGAGAGAACTTTAAAGTACTTCGACATCCTCCAAATAATGAATACCTGCCTCTGAGCAAACTCTACGCCAAGTCTGGCAGTGTCTTATAGCGGGAGGGAGCTCTCTGCAGCTTGGCGTGAGGCTGACACCACTCCTTCTCCCGTACAGTGCTCGCTTTGTGTCCCACACACAGTGCCTTTCAGAAACGGAGCTTAAACACACCGGGAGAGAACGCTCCTTCTGCTCTCCTCTCACAGGAGCAGGCGCACTCTCAAAAGTCTGCACAACAGCCAGACAAATATGTCAAAGGGGCCAATGAGATAAAAGCTTGTCCTCTGGCCTATAAATAGCCCCCAATTAAGACAAACAGCAGGCATTATAGATAGAGTTCCTGAGACCAGTGCGATTCTGGCTCAGAGCAAAGAGCTCATTACTGTTAGGGCAAGACACAGCCCTCAGCGTGACAAATGTGACTCAAAGTCGGTGGAGAGAGCGAGCACAGGAATGAAACAGACGACCAGGGAAATAAAAAAGAAGAGGCAGAAAATAAAAGCCAAAATGTGGTGAGACAGAAAGAGACACAGGCAGCTCCACGGAGGCCTCTGCGGCATGACTTCCCAGAATGCTCTCTGATAGCGGGTGGGTAATGACAGGCAGCCGTGGCCACAGTGAGAGTGAGAGAGCGGGAGCAACCCTCCAAACCGGGGCGCCCCTCTCATTAGACCCGTCCACACAGGCCGCACAGCCTGCCCCACCCACCGCTCCAGGGGGGCGCTGCCTCTCGTCCCGTCCGTTCGCCCGTCTGTGCGTCCAAAGTTTTCCGAACCATCCGGATGCTTGATAAACACAAATAAATAATAACCCTGCTCGTCATGACCACACGCGGCAGGAATAATGTCTAAACAGGCACAGTGGAATGAGAAGTCAAAGCAGCTCTGCGGGTGCAAGAATGAGAAATATTTGGAGTGTGTGTGTGTGTGTGTGTGTGTGAGTGGGGGGGGGGGGGGGGGGGGGCAAAACGTGAAGCCAGCCCAGCGGTGGCTCAGTAGTGGTTTCATGTTCCATACTGCCAGGCTCTGATCTGTTGTCCTAATCAGACCCAGGTGACGCAGAGATGGGGCAGTAAAAAAAACCCCAAAATCATGTGTGTAATTCTAAACAGACACAAAGGTCCCGTTCATGGAGTATATGATGAGTTCCTTCCTTCTTCCTCCTCTTTGCCTTGTCACCTACTGTAAATGATATCTGATTTTCAGATGCTCACAGTTTATTTGGCGCTATTCAAATATAGATTAGGCAGCTTTTGGCTTTCTGGCATGAAACCTGAAATGTGACAGTCACGCACTGTGCAGGTAGGATCTGAGCATATGAAGCATGTGTTTCATGCACGAAGTCATAAGAGCTCAGCAGGTAAAAATGCATTATGAACTAAGGCTGAAATGAAACAGGTCTGCGAAGAAATGGAGATAAGAAATAGAGGAGTTACACATGACCACAGATGGAAATAAGCTAAATCTCAAACTCTGCCCATGTATTCGGAGCATTTAAGCATAAAAACACGCTCATACTTACTCTCCCTGATGTTATCGAAGGTCCACTGGTCGTTTTTGAAGAAGGGGTGGCTTTTAATCTCATCCACTGCAGTGCGGCCTAGACGGACCTTCCTGCACACAGCGACAGGACGGAGAGTGTGAGCAGAGCCTCCTCAGCCCAAACACAAAACACACCCCGCTCCGCCCTCCACCCACCATCTTCACCAACATGTCATCAAAACACAGTCTAGTGGCGAGACCACTGGGCTCTGACCACGCTGACCAGCACGGACGGCCGCGTGACCACCGGTGGACACCGGACACACCAGATAATAGGGATCCAGGAGGAGAGAGGGAGGCAAGGAGGCAACATCAACAACCCTGATGGACTCGAATGCAACTTCTAGAGCTGCTGCTGAGCTCCCTGCTTCTGCTCTCTCTCCAAAAACTGCACGCACACACTAGTCGCTCCTTCCCCTTGTCCCCCTTTCCTCCCTCCTCGCTGCTGGGTACAGAGCTGGAGGGGTGCGGCACTTTGGGCTTGCCACGTGTGGGACATTCCAGACCCAGCCAAGAGGGACAGAAGGCAGGGGCAGGGAGGAAGAAGGAGAGAAGGGAAGGGTTTGCAAACCCCTGCAAAGAAACAAACAAACAACAAGAGCAAACTGCAGCAAAAAGAAGAGAGAAAAACCGGAACCGGAAGGATGGAGCGGAGCAAAATTCCAACCATAGGTGACTGACAGTGACAGAGCATGTGGGGGAGATGCTGGGCAGGTTGTTCACGCATGCGAGACTCAGTCTGTGGCTGAGTAATGAGCGAGAAGGTAAATAAAGTGAATGTAGGAAAAAAATGAAAGGCTGCTCTGTAGTGACAGAGGCTCTGTGTTTGGCTCGGGGGCGGGGTCACTAATGTAAACAGGAAGTGGCTTCTTACAGGGGAATGGCCCACTGAGCAGAAACATGACCCTCCCTCCACACACACCACTGAGTTTTAAATCTAAATGTGCTAAAAATATAAATATGGATGTATGTGGATGGCAGCTGTGATCTGCAGTGCTGCACGTTCTGCTATGTCCAATTAAAAAAACAAAGGAATTACTTCAAATGTACAAACCTGTCAGTAAGAAAGGCACAGATGAGGTCCTTGGCGTCCTGAGACATCTCTACGTCATCTGGGAAGACAAGGGAGTTCTGGTGGTTCATGATCTTCCCGTACGTTCCCACCAAGGACTCGGCATAAAACGGAGTTTCACCTGTGAAAAAAGATGAAACCTCAAGATTTAGTAACAGAGCAGCTCTGTTTTTCCAGCAGTTACATTCCAGCTGCTGTTGGCGTAAATGTACCAGATCACTCACCAACAAACAACTCGAATATAAATACTCCCACAGACCACCAGTCACACTCCCGACCGTAGTAGCCTTCCCCCCCCTCGGACTGAAGCACCTCTGGGGAGATGTAGTCCGGTGTGCCCACGGCCGTGTCACAACGCACCATGCCCGTCTGCGAACAGAAGGAAACAAACGCATGGTGGCTTGTGCATGTTGTGTATACATGTTTATGTGATGAGCTTTGTCTGCTGGTAGATCTTCAGAGAGCGTGTGTGTGAACCAGCTGTTTTGAAACTGCTGCGGTGAAAGCAAAAGGTGGAAAAACACGTCCTGAAGCCCAGCAGGGGGCGGGGCTGTCGCCGTCTAGATCGGCTGTTTTGCACAAACTTCAGCGGCTTAACAAAACAAACTGATGCAACAGCGACGCGCCGGGCGTCAGTTCACAGTCGACACACTTGGCGGCGCTGATGGACGCAGCTCCACTCCTCACGGCCTGTAAAAATATCAGCACGACCAGGAACTCAACCTACCGAGTCCATCCTCATGCATGTGCCAAAGTCGGCCAGCTTGAGGTGTCCGTGGTGGTCCAGCAGCATGTTGTCGGGTTTCACGTCGCGGTGGATGAAGCCCATGGAGTGGATGACGTCCAGCGCCAGCACCACCTCGGCCGTGTAGAAGCGAACCCAATTCTCGGGGATGTCGTAGTTCATGGTGAGCGTGACCAAGTCGCCTCCGCCCATGAACTCCATCACCATGTAGAGGTGACGATTGTCTTGGAAAGCACAGCACAGCTACAGTGGGAGACAACACACAGAGTCACTTGTGCGAATCAAGTGCCAGGACGCTGACAAAGATTTGACTACAAGGTGTGTGCGTGTTATTATCTGGTGTCATAATCTGTGTTCGTCATAAAACAACACACGGCCTGATTCATAAATTGCGTCCACATGTGCCAGCATTATAAGGTTACAGTCAGCCTGCAGCGCTGCTTCCTGTTGGTGACGTAGTTAACACATCCAGACTTGCAGCTCAGTTAATCTGCACATGTGCACACCTGGACGATCCAGGGGCTGTCAGAAAAGGCCATGATGTGTCTCTCCTCCCAGAAGAAAGCCGAGTCGGAGCGCTTGATCATCTCAAACTTGCTGAGCTTCTTCATGGCGTAAACCTTGTGCGAGGCCTTGTGACGGACCTGTAGCAGTAAAAGCAGTGGTGACAAGTTGAACACGACTGCGCGTCACCAAATGTCACAGCATCCCAGAGAACAGAGGCAGACAGGGGATCCATAATTGTAGTGCACACCCATTAAAAGACATGCTTACACAAGACTCCAACAACAAACACCCCCCAGCCCCCCAGCCCACACACCCACGCCAGACTTCACACTCAGCCAGTCCAGACATGTCTCTATGAGACACTCAGCACAAGACGAGATAAAAGCTTCAACCCGCACAAGAGAAACTACTGCTTTAAATGTCAAAGCCAAATACTTGGTTGTGATTTAGTGAAAAGACTTTCATTATGATTCAAAATACCAAGAGGGTGTTGCAGATGTTGCATTCTTGGTTAGCGGTTCCCTCTAGTGGTTCGCATTTTTGGTATTTGGCTGCAAACTACACAGCAGACTTCACTAATGCTGCATAATTTATAAGTCAAACAACAGTCAGGAGCTCTCACCAGCTGCACTTCTCCATAAGCTCCTCTCCCGATCAGCTTCACTTTTTCAAAGTCTTCAAGCTTCACCTGCAGCTCACGGAGCTGATTCACCACCTTTTCATCTGCAGGACAAGCAAACGCGTTACCGTAGCAACACAAAAGTCAAGCTGCAGTCGCGAGGGCCCGGAAAGGACGAGCGAGTGTTTGAACGCAAGACCGGTCTAATGTCATTAGTTACAGCCTTCAGGTGAGAAAAACGTTGGTTAAGTTTTTTATTTACATCCATATCTTATGTCTTATTCATCCCTAAACAAACGCTTTTAACAAGCGACTAACTGCTTTGTGTTATTCAAACTAGTCAAACAGTCACACATTGAAACATTCAGTGCCAGAAACATTGACGTGCTTACATCGGTGCAGAAAGGCATCTATGTTTTTGTTTTTCCGCAGGATGGGATAGTTCAGGTCATGAGCCAACGCATTCACAGAATCCTGAAAGACAGAAAAGAAAATGGGATGAATACAACTTAATTATACTTTTAAACGAATACAAACAATAGAAGAATAATCACTTCCAAGAATAATTTACTCCCAAGTGCATTAAAGGCTTTTATCCGTTCAAATCTTTTGGTTTAGCTGTTATTAGCTGACTTTTGGTTTCTCTATGATTCCCTCATTGTTAGACAAGTCAAGACGGGCAGCCATGATGTTCTGCACTTCAGAGGAAGCGAGGAAGGAAATCATTTCTATGGGGACTGTGTTGCTGAATGGATCCTGACTGGTGGTCAAAAAAAGGAAGCTGACACTAACAAGTCATGCAACCAAAGACCCACCAACACTAGTTTCAGTCAAACAGAGGGTCCGGGGCATCAGACTGAAGGGCCTCAGTAGAGCCATCAGCTGAGATGGGCAGTGTTGGGTTTCACATTGAGCCCAAATGTCTCCGCGATCCAAACGCATGAGTCTGGAAGGGCAGTCCAGCAGGTGGGGTGGGGGGGACAGCGGCCAGTTTATTCTGGGCCATGTGAGCGGGTGGGCAGAGGCACGTGGAACAATTCTGCACCTCTAAATAGTGGCGGCGGGGAGAGATCTGACCCCACCCACAGCTGGGTGGAAATAAACCCAAAGGCTCAGAAGCTATTGTGGGACAAACAGCTTATGTGCCTGAATTCAGGCTGAGCGCTCGAGGATCTGTGATCAGGTTACACAGTGTCACAGTGTGCGTGCGTGACAGTTATTACAAAACTAGATCTCTGAACGTAACATTTAAATCACATGTAAATATGAACTATGTTCACTAATTCAAATGAAATACTGGGAATATGCAACATTAGTTGGAGGCTGAAGCCAGTGTAGACAGATAAACAAAGATAAATATGAATTATACAGGAACTTAAATTTGTATATTAAAATCAGTTTTTGTACATATGAATCCATGAGTCTCTTAATGTCATTATCCAAAGAGATACGCAGCCTAAGGTGAACAGAAAATAATCTCTGAAATCCCATTTATCCATATCTGCCTTAGACAACCTGCCCTAGTTCCCTAGTTCACATCTACTACTTGATTTCCTTTCTGAGCTGGGTCTGTACCAAACAGAATCCAACACCTTGTGTCCAGAGCTAATTTAACTGAAAGCTGTGTCTCCGCTGTTTGAAAGGTGCCGACAAAAATACCTTTCAGGCAGAAAATAAACCTGCCTCGAACCGTTGCTCGGATTCTTTCCTTAAGTTGGGGCATTTTGTGACAGAGCAGCTGACGCATTCTTTACGCCCGACAGGCCTATTAGCATGTCGGCACATCTATTAATCATTACCCTCCTACATCAAATCGAAACCGCATCATTTACAAACAAATTCAGAGCCTTTACTGTCACAGGTGTAACATCACATCCCTGCACTGGCTCGTGGTGGTGGCAGCATCTTCTTTCAGTAGGGACAGTGAGATGGCTGAGGCATTAGGTACTTTAAGGATGGCACAAAGCTCAAACAGCTGGAAGACCACGGCCTGTAGAGACTTGCCAAACAAGACTAGTAAAAAGCTGTAAATGGTGCCAAAGCTGAATTAACCTGACTTTCTAAATAAAGATGTTAGTATTTAAACTATTAGAAACACTTCTCAGATGTTGTGAACTTAAAGTATCACACAATTCTGTCCTCCTCTCCACCGTCAAGTGAAATAAAGGCTAAAATGCCAAATAAAGATCCTAAAAGTAAAACTATGTTTTGCAACACTTTAGTAATGTACTGATACAAAACAGAAATTCAAGTAAAATCTGCAAAAAACAAAAAAAAAGGGCAAAACACAACAAAAACGCTGGAGCACAAACAGGATACATCAAGTGACGCGAGAGCACAGCGGATGCTTCATCTCAATTCTAGGAAGTGACGTCAGCTTCCTGCCCGGTAGCTCGATGGCCATTGTGGCTCAGGCCGACCTCCGAGCTGCCGGGTTCCAGATCCGGTTGAACCGAGGATGAGTCGATCTTGGTTTTGCTGTGAGCGTGAGCCGGGGTTGCCGCTGTGAAGCTTCACACTGGACTTCACCTGTGACTCATCCGCACTCAGAATAGACACATCCTCATCCGGCAGGAACTACGGCAGACTGACAGAAAGCCTGTTTGTGTAGTGACCAGAGCAAACGACATCAAATGACGCTTAACTCTCTCATCAGCTCGACCTAATGACCTCAATGTTGATCAGCGCGCTTGAGACCAGAATGTCCTGACAAACAACTCATCACCGATGTGTTCATACCAAACTGGCCCAGACATTTCCTTGTCTGGTTACTGTAATTGGAACCACTGTGATACTGGAGCAATCGAGCTTTAAGATGGGAGCAGCGCATGGATAATCTTTAAACGCGGTCAGTTGTGAGATCGGGAAACAAAAGGTCAAACCGCGTATTTGTGGTCTGACGTTTGTCCGGAGAGGCTCAGCAGTAGCAGCGGGTTCATCCACCTTCATTAACTAAAAGTTGAGAGTGAGGCCAGGTTGCGACAGGCAGACAGTGATGGAGCGGTGAAACAAGAAGGAATTTGATTTAGTGCTTGGATCTTTGGTGCTGTTCATATAACTGAATACTTGTTTTATTATTATTACAACACTATTTTACTGGAGTTCAATCTAAATACTAGGGAAGCTGGCACAGGAAAGGGTGGCTACACTGAGATTAGGTGGGGTTTCCCTCTGCTACAGCAACGATTTAATGAGACCTAGATGAGTTTAGTAGGAAATACACCCTGCGCTGCTCTTCTCTCCTCAAACTGTGCCCCCGGTTACTACCGTCTCTCCTCGTGTAACCTGTGATCATGACACAACAATCACGCAGGGAACCAGTATGTTTGCAACACAGCTCTGCGCCTGACGTGTGTCTGCTACACATATCAGACCCCGAGGGTAAATACCGACTCACCAGTAAAGTCTCCAGGTTTAGTGTCGACTGTGGGTTCCTCAGCAGGGACTCCAGCGCCTGTAGACGGCTCTCCAGTCTGCTCTCCGCTCCCGGCATGGTTGCAGCCCAGCGGACCCGAGGCAAATGACATGGGACGGCCAAAACACAAAAACACCTGTGGGCCTGTTTCCAGTGGGGCGCACTCCGCTGCTTGGCTCGGATCCTCGGCTCAACGCCTTTGTAAACTTCGTCCTGCCAGGTTAATTATTCATCCGCTCCCAGAATTCCCACCGTCGGCCCTTAACCAAGGGCGTGAAAACAGAAAATGAGATCCGTGCGTCTTTTCTGGAGCGTAACGGAGGCGCGCTTCACTTTCAGGTGCGTCTGCTCCAGGTGGCTACAACAAAACCTGATCTGGCCGCAACATGCCCAACCTGTAACACAGGCACCGTCAAGCTGGACAGGACGAAACCGGGCGACTTCCGGCTGGTTCTATCAAATTAAAACAGAGGCCGCACATGGAATAAAAATTCAACCGTTAATTCCACACACGGAGCCGCTTCTTATTTACTACAAGCAGCTTTTCGTGAGAAACCATGTGAAGTAGATTAGAACTATTCCAGCAACACGTAGGAAGCTTATTTTTCATCAAATTCATTCAAACTTGTCAATGTCTTTTTTCTCAGTTCGCAAAATGTGCTTAATTAGTTGTTTGTTTGTTTTTTTTAAAATCAAAACCTCTTAGTGTTTTTCGTCTTTTGTTAAGATCTTAGAAATTGTTTATTCATTTAAAATTACCCTGGTAAAATATAAACCTCTTATTTTTAAACAGTGCCCCATATCCGGTTTTGTGCTGTCTAACCTCTTGTCACTTGACCAAAACTAATCCCATTTCTGTTCCTCGTTTCCCTGTAAAATCCGACCAGGTGAAGCCGGCAGGTTTGGGTCCTGCATCAGGTGGAGACGCCAGAGCCTCCAGACGCATCCAGCAGCTGTTCCCAGTAAACCTGTACCAAGCCGGGATTCCTGCTCTCTTATCTCATTCCTCTGTTTTACCCTCCCCACCACTCTCGGTATTTTAGGAATGCTGATTCGCTGCTTTGGATACGGACTAAAAATAGAAAACTACGCGGACTGCAGCGTGTTCGGTGTCCTACATAATTGTTCTATGTGTGAGAGTCAATTAGCACAAAATGGATTCAGAAGAATGCAGCACAACAGAAGAAACGCTAAACCCACACAACAGACGCTTCCATGCTCTTAATCCATTTTATTGATTTTACTTTACAAGGAAGTCTTCACCGAAGCTCCTGGTTACTGGGTCTATACTGAAATACAAACTATTCAGACAGGGGAGCTCACCGACGTGTTTCAGGCAACAGCAACAAAATCTTTGACACTAAAAAGTATGTTTTGTCAAAACTCTTGATTTACACACAAAGAATGGCAATGATTAAAATGTGCAATAATACCCAAAGGGCAGTCTTTGTCTTTTGTTTTGTAGGGCGGCGTCAGGGTAGAGGGCCGCTCTGACACAACCCCTCTTTGCGTGGAGCGGCGTCGTCACCGGCTCCTGCAGGATGCTGAACCCTCTTTGCATGATGAGGGTGACACTGACATAAAGGCATGACCTGTGGCGCGGGTGTGTTGTGGGCTGGAATGAGTGGGGAGAGTGACCCGCATATGTCGGCACACACACGCGAACACACGCAAACTGACGAGTATGTTGGAATGACAGTAGGGCTGGGCCACGTGAAGTTATTCTAGGAGCAGGTTGTGACGACTACTTGTCTCTGGGGCTGGACGCTGGGTATGACACTGCTGCTGCAGTAAAAGGATGGCATCAAGACGTGGACGAGAAGCTGTCTGCTTGTCGGATGTGAGTCAGTTGGCACTGAATGCAGTATTTCTGTGTTGTCAGTCTGTGCACCTCCTGGTGCTGTTCTGTCTAAGAAGGGCAAAGTCACGAAAGGCAAACACTGCTCTCTGGTGGAGACACAGTATATGAACATGAAGACCACGACACCACAGAGCTTGGACGCTCACAAGCACAATCATCAAAAGAAACAACAAATTAAGAATAAAGCACTTTTTTTTGGAGAAATCTACAGAGGCTTTTATCCATAAGTTAATATAATAGTGTCTGTATAGAGATCAACTAGAAAATCTGAAACCTCACAATGGGACAAGTGTTGACAAAGCCTCTAAAGTGATCTAGCTGGATCAAATCTCATTAGGTATCCCCAACAGTGGGAACAGTAATACTGATCGCTGCCACTACAGCATTAGACGGTTGAGTATAATACCACCTTCGGTAACACAAGATGTCTGTTTTTTCTGATCACAGCCAGTGACATGAAGAAAAAAATCACAATCAGGATCAGATATAAACCGTCTTGTGCCTCAGATGTTCTCTGTGAACGTGCACAACTCTTGGACTTTGTCAAGTGATTATAGTTCTGGCTATTAAAGCTTTGGCTGATCAGGTGATGCTCTGAAAACCAGCATCATCACAACAATGGTGTCCCCTCATTAACTCTTTGTAGTTTGACATCGTTGGAGGCTGCGGGAGCATCCTCTCAGATTGTACTGCTCTATCCTGACAGCCCAGTCAGACCCGAGCGTCTCTGCCCGAGGATAAAATCTTAATCTCAGCATAAGTCCTCTTCTCCCTTGAGAGAAATGAGCCGAGTGGGAAATCACAGCCGATCGGTTGTGAGGAATCAAACCTCAGAACTAGTGTGTGTAGTGTGTACTGTATTTAGATTGGGCGGAGAGTTGGAAGAGAGACGGATATACTATATTTCTGGCTGTTGGTCAAAAAAATAAAAACGCTCCTGAAGTCTGAGCCCCAGCCGGCCAGGTAACCCAAAACCTGGAGAGGGGAGTCAGCGTGGGATATGGGGAGAGGAACAATGTGGCTCTTTGTGCAAGCTGGGCAGAGAAAACAAACCGTTTCCCCTGGAAAGAGATCATATTCAGCCTCCATCTGAGAGGACCACACAAGGCTGATCAGAGCTGTGTCTGCTGTGTGGAGCAAGAGGAGGAGGAGCGCATCTGGGCAGCCACACTAACTCACGCACACAGCGACACACGTTCGGACAATGTCACACAGCGAGACGATCTGGGTTGCTCCGCATCGAGTGCTCACTAAACACGTGACACACAAGTCAGCAACTTTTGGTCCAAGACGAAATGTGCGACTGCGTTGTGTTCTTCACCCTCGCTGACTTAATGTGGCCATCTGGACTGCGTCCTGCGTTGGCACCCTGCTGCTGGTCTACAGGCAGAGCAACACTCTGGTGGGCTGGCAGGCTGAGGGACAGGGGTATAGCACTGGCGTTGTCCAGCAGAGGGCGTGGCACTGGGTCTGGCACTGCCATTCAGTGTTAACAGGGAGCCTGTTCATTAAGCGGAGAAGAAAGAAAAGCTGGAGTTATAATAATAATAATAATAACATTTATTGCAAGGCGCCTGGACACACAGGGACACCGTAGAGAGCATTTAAAATAACATTTGTGTGCTTTTAAATATATGACAAGACACAGATTACTATAAAAACATAAAAGAGAAGCGCAACAAAACGATATAAAACAATGGAAAAACCTTAATATTAGATATGAATTTAAACTGAATAGGCTAATCTGAATATTTTAAAAAAAGGAAGTGAGTCTATATTGACTGCTCCCCATAGTGGACAAACGGGAAGGGGGGACAGTGAGATGGATGGAGGAGCAGGATCTGAGGGAGTTTTACGTTTTTGGCTGATTCTGTGCAATTTCCATTTGTAGCCTATCTCATATCAACTCCTCCTGCTATAGAGGCTCGTTGCTTAATCTGCCTGTTCTACATAAACACCGAACGTGAAGCTTTTACTCGCTTCAACACTCAGATAAATGTCGCGCAGGGCACAATCAAACCACATCTGGCCTTTCTCTCTCACACACACTTACACAGACTTTCATTCAAATACACATATTAAATGTAAACAGACACACACGTAAGGGCCAAACCAGGGCTCTGTGCTCCCTCTGTCCCATTGCGTTTTAGTTTCAAACGCTCAGCAAATACCCATGTGGTGAGATCGGATTACACGGGGCTATAAAATATCCCAAATAAAGGCAAGGAAAACTGAGACGCAAAAAAAACGGGCTCTTTCCTGAGGTGAAATCCTCCACTTGGCCGCTAATTCTGTCAGCGAGGGAGATTTTTCAGACTTTTAGCAGAAGAGACAATGGGACAGGACAGCAATGTTCAGCTCAGAGCGCAGAGGTGGCCAGCTAAAGTCATTCACATACGGCAGCCAGCTCCCATTACACACAACGCAGAGCCATAAATCCGTCTGCACGGCACAAGCGGCGCACTGTGATTTCATATGTATTGGTTACTAAGGGGATGCTTGAAACCACAACAAATGACGGAGAGTGAAGTGGGAACTCATTTAGTGAAAGGGAATCTTGTAATGTTTGAGCTCAAAACATCTGGAGCGTAAGATAAAGGTTCACGTTGTGTTTTCTCTCTCAACAGTCGTCGTTTCTTAAAGCGCGGCCATCAAGGTGACCTCTGGCCTTTTGCTTGGAGCAGAATACAGACAGAAAAGAAGGCCAGCTGAAAGCTGAACCATCTCTGCAATATCAGCGGATTAATCTCGGGGCATACAGTAAAATGGTAACTTGATCTCATTATGGCGTGATACCAGCGGGCGAGGACCGTGGGTGGTGTTACAGCTATTTGGACTACCAATCAGGCGAGTGAAATCAAGAGGGCCTGGATTGGTCCAAAGTAACTGCTTTGCTGCAGTTTAACAACAACATCTGGTTGGCAGGCGACAGCGGTGGTGAGCGAGGAGAAGGAAGAGGACTGAGGAGAGGAGAGTGCAAACATCGCAGCGAGGCGCAGCAGAGCTCAAACAGGGTGTCATTATGACATGTGTAATCGGATCGCCGCTGTTCCGCCTCTGGCTTTTCTAACGCAGCTTTGGACTTTGGGGTCACGTTTAGTCAGCCTCACTGGATCTGCTGTCTCTGAGTGTCAGTTTGGACAAGCTGTCCCCTAACCTCAAGGTCATGGTTTTCAAACATCTGGTCTAAAACAATGAACCTACTACCTTCTCACACACGGCATCCGTCAGTTGGTTAAACATTAGAAATCTCTGTCCCCCTGTTAAGCAGACACGCAGTCACATGTCTCAGCAAAGCTGAACCACGCAAACAAAGCACAGTGTCTGTCAGGTAGTGTTGAAGTGATCACCTTTCAAAGTGACTCTCACTGCATGTGCCCTCCACCTTGCTGCCCCGTTGTAACCTTAGCGCGCAGAGGAGTGCCAGGTTACTGGGATTCTCTCTCTTTGGCGCCACACTGTTTAGTGACCATGAGCATATTGAGACCTGTGATTAGACTTGCTATGTGTACGTGCAAATGTGCGTAGGTGCACATTTCCACGGTTAAATGGCGTTTAAAAATAATTGTTGGTTTTCAAGTTGACCAGCGTGGAATAACACATGGATGGGATTTGCCACAAGGGACAAGGCGGAGGGATTCTAAAAGCTCATAAAAGTCCGCTACAGATGTCTGAGTAGGACAAGGAGGTACAGTAGTTCTACTCCTTCCTCTGTGTGCAATTCAGTAACGCCAGTACAGTAAAAGTAGTGCTGCCTGTACTTTGCCTTGCCTTGTAATAAAATGTCTCACCTCCATCCTCTACTTATTCTGATCTCGGATTCGCAGGCATCGCCTCTTCAGAGCTGGCTCCATGTCACCAGTACTGGGCACGTTAGCAGGGTTCCGCAGGCTGCCCTTATCCCTGAGTTTGGGCAGGAGCAGCGGGGTGGTGGTCCCGCCTGTCTTTGGCGCTGTGGGCAGGGCATAGGCATGGTCCTCATCGGGAACATGGGGGTCCTCTCCTACATCCCCTACTACTGTTGAGGGTTCTTCTGGCTGACTGAGAGGACCCTCAACCCGTACTGGGCCAACAACAGAACATTTGTTCTCTTTAATAGCCTCCAGCTCACTGAGAGCAGCGTCAGGGGGAGGTACTTGCACTCTTTGGGGTAGGGAGGAGTCTGGACTGGCAGGTGTGGACGAAGACGTCCCGTTTGGACCATGGTCCTGAGATTTAATGGCAGAGCATGCACCTTCACATAGCTGGGTGCTCCTTGTGGGGCTGGGTGGGGTGTGCAAAGGTGAAGTGTGAGTACCTTGGTGATGATGGACATTCTCATGTGAAGGGGACTGTGTTAGAGAAGCGGTGGGTCTGATGATACCCTGGTCATGGAGCACTGATCTGGTGCCATGCCCACTTCCTGATCCCCCAAGCCCTGATAGGTCCACCACTCCATTGGTATTTGGCTCCAGCTTCACTTGGGTCCTTTGAAGAACCCTCTGTATGACTTGTCGCTCTGACTGCTGCTGCTTATAGTCTGTTAGTCCCCCTGACCCTGGTGCTGAAGAGGGAGATTCATTATACAGTGTCCTGGGGGAGGACGCTCCACTGTGGGGTGTAGATGTTGGGGATGGGAATGGCCTCTCTGATTTAACCCAATCTGTGTCTCTTGTGGTGGTGTCACTTGGCGAAGGGAGACCTTGAGCCAAGGTTCCACCCAATTTACTGGCTATCAGTCTGCTGCCTCCTTCAGGGATCATTGGAGATGATGGCCTTTTAGCCCTGGACCTACCCCTGTCTACTCCCTCTGGCACAAGCTGGATAACTCCACTGTGACTTGGAGTTTCAGGAGTTGCTTTTGAAGAGACTGGAATGGGGATAGGAATGGGAATGGGGACAGGTAAGGGGACAATGATGGGATAAGGTACCAGGACTGTGGGCTGAGGCAGGAGAGGGCTAAAAGAAGGGATACCAAAGTTCATTATTGGAGGCACTGGGACAGGACCTCTTGGCAATATGTTCAAGGGAGGAGAGTGCAAGCCAGGATAGTACACTCCTGGAAAAGGATGCATCAGTCCAGGTGGATTCATGGAAGAAGAGGCAGGGGGCTGTAGGTGAGGAGAATGAGGAGGTCTTTGAATGGGACTGGAAGGGGGAGCTGGATGTCTGGGAGGATTGGCAAGGGGGCTTTTAAGGCCTTGAGCATGGAGCGGAGGTCTGATGAATGGCATAGGAATTTGAGATACCGGCTGATGTTCCAGAGGTAGCCGAGGAGGAGGCGGGGGAGGAGGAGCAGAGTGTGGTGGCACCTCTACAGCAGGTAGAGGTGGAGGAGGCTGGATGGGTCTCTCCAGGGTTCTCAGCCCTGAGACAGGGAGCTTGGAAGAGGAATTAGAGGATGCCTCTGAGCAGGAGATGGAGCTGGATTCTGCTGATCCATGGATGAGTGAAAGCCCTTTAGGAGAGATGTTTCTCTGACGAGCTTCCCCCGTGTTGTTGCTACTGTTCCAGGACTCAGGAGTAAGTAGCTTTTGCCCAGCCGCGCTGATGTCCACTCTCGCTTCCTGAGCGGTTCTACTCGGGCTGGAACTGGTGCTGGTGAGAGCTGCACGGGCTTCTCTGTAGAAAACATCCATCTTGTATTGATTCAGACACTTGGTGCTGCAGAATTGGAGCCGTTCCTCTCCGGAGCCAAAGTCCAGGTACTCTTTAGTGTGACGGACATGCTTGCACCAGTCACATACCTGTGGTTCAGGTGAGAGAGACTGTGGAAGGTCAGTAAGTTTTCTGAGCTCGAATCTTTAAAACCTTAACGTAAATACACAAAGACAGGAGACCTGTCCCTTAAGATAATAAAACAAAGAGACATTCACAGTGTCCACTTACTCTGACATTGCTGTTTATCTTCAACACCAGCCTGGGCGAGTCCTCTGCGTGGGGATGCTGAGGAGATCTCTCACCATGGAGGTCTTCATCTCTGGCCTGACAGGGGAGAACCACAGTCGGACACACATGACACGAACCACTGTGGAGGTGTTTGTCAGATCTGAGTTCACCCAGGCGCCTTCTCGTTTTAATTCTCAGATTCATTATGATGTAGCCGCAGTTGCTTTAAATCAAAATGTCATGCTGCAATTACTCAGTGGTCACGAAACCAAATTCGAGCTTCTTGCGTAAGACTGAAAAATAGTTTCAAATGAATCGACTTGTTAACAAGGTTAGAAATAGACAGAAAAGTTAGAGCAACAAACAGGACGACACTGTGATATTAACTGGGAAATAGATATGAACCAAGTGAGGAGATAATGCCGGTGATGTGTTGTCATATTATTAATGGCCTTGACAGTATTAATATGGGAAATTCCTCTTGATTCATGTAAACTGATCTGCTGTGACTTCGAGTGCTCCCCCATTTCTGTGACCCAATGCATCGTGTTGAGTTACGAAACATGAGGCAGCTGAAGGTAAGGTATGCACTGAAAGTGGACACCTCGCCCCAGGCCTCCTGGCCTTCCTCTCAGACAAGCAGCAACAAGCCAACAGCAATGCTTCCCTCCGCCTCCGAAAAACTAGAGGGCTTGTAGCACACAGTCTGTTCAGGCCTCCTTTTCTTCCTCTGCTGTCGTGTGAATAAACCTAACACAGTATAAACAACAGTGATGGTGAAAGGCGATATAGTTGCCTGTCAACCGGCACCTCTAAAGAGGGTATATCCATGTCGTAATGAAAGGTGAAAAATTGCGGCGATGTGCCTGAGAGTGGTTCCCCATCGCTGTAGCTTTCCCGTCCTTCAGCTCACAGCCACTTAACGACCATCCCCTCTTCCATTAACCTGAAACTGATACTAAGTGTCCTCTACAAACTTTGACCTCCCACCCACCATTGCTACACCGGCTCTGCTATAATAACTAGAAAGTTTCTCAGAGAGACCCCACCCCAGCCCTTAACCACTCAAGGCCCGTCTCGGCGCCTTAGCTGGCACAAACTCATCCGGTGCCTGCGTTTACATGTGTATGGACACAAACGCCCCCCCTGTAAATTTCCACCGCGAAGCCACCACAAATGAAAGGTCCTGTGTGTTTGCATTTATCACTAACCTTATTGCGTTTGAAGTAGGCTCTTCTGCAGGCAGCAAAACACTTCTCACTGCAGAAGCTCTTGAGCTCTGAGCCCATGCATAGAGAGTAGCGCTTCACGCCTTCCTTCTGGCACCAAACACACACTATCTGCACATTCTGTATGTCTTCCACTGCCGTGCGAAAAGCAAACGAGAGAAGCAAATAAAATCAATAATATTTAATCAAACATGTGAAACATATGAAACACCCACTGTATTACCAATACTACTTTAATTATATTTATGGATTATGTGAAACTGGGGGCAACCAGAATCCAATCGTTATCTCATCCCACCATGTGACCCCACAGACCCACTACCTGCTGATGGCTTTATAAGGGGGACAATGACAGGGGCACTCTTGTGCTCCTTGGGAGTGGTGAGGGAGGAAGAGGACGATGAAGAAGAGGGGACACTGGAGGACTCTCGCTCTCCACTCTTCATGGCCAGGACGGAGTGACTGACTTTTGTGTCCAAGCTCTTGGGTTTTGGCAAAGAGTTTTCTGGCAAACATGAAGATAAAATAAAGCTGTGAAACACGATAGCACACGTGGGCTGTTTGTCTAACGTGATAAGTTGATGCACCTGTAAACATTTCCCTGCACTGATTGTTAGACGACAGATGCATCTGAATAAACGCAACACGAGAGGTTTCCTGTAGAAACTTCTGTCACCTCACCTTTTAGCACAGACACATGCTGACGCCGCTCTCTGTAGTTTCTGATCTCGTTGGCCTCGGAGTCTCTGAGATCTACCTTATCGTATCCGTACCATCCCAGCAGCTCGTTCATGGTGCTTTCTGCAAATGTCTACACAAGAAAAAAATAGTAAAAAGTGATTAAGGTTGTGTGTAAAGGGATAGGGGTAAACTGAGCCACAGCCTGCCTGCTAGTGGGTAATTGTGACCGTTCTCCAGTCCTAAATCTTAGGGTTGTTAGTAGAACATTTATCCTTTGTTAAACATAATCAGACCTTCCTACTCTGAGTTTGAGCAAGGGATTCTTTCTCAGCCCCAGCCCTGTTGGAGAAATGAATATGGACACACTGGAGTACAGTGTGACACTTTTTCCATGATGTATTCGAGTTGTTTACGCCTGCTAAATCTGAGACGGAAAGGTTTAAAACCCAACACCAGTGTGAAATCTATGAATCATCCTTTGTTTATCTCGTTTAATTGGAAAAAAGAGGGAGAAAAGAAAACTGTTCTCCACAGATGGGTTGTGTGGTCCTGTTTTTTTTTTTTTTTATTACGACCAGATGAAAAAATTAAAAAAACAAAATACAAAGGTCTCTCTCTTTATCCACCCACCTCTCTCTGTGGCTTTGGGAGAACCGGATTGGAGGAGAAACCCGATCCGGAACGGGCAGAAATCAGAGCGGGACACCCTACACCACAGCGAGGTCCCACGGTTCTCGGAAATGCCCCACTCCTCTCCCTTCGTCGCTCTCCTCTCCTACGTCCACCAGTCTCTCTCCAGCTTTCTCTGCCCCTCCCTTCTACTCTCTTTCTCTCCACTGCCCCCGCCATCTTCACCATCCTCCCATCAACCCCAGCACCTTCCAGCCCTGACACCCGACACGGCGCTGCTTCTCACGTTTCACCCTTTTTGAGCACAGCCAGTCTGCTGTGGTGATGTTGTAGTGCTGTAGTACTGACTGCACATTCTTTCCCCCTCTTTCCTCACTCCGACCTCTACTCTCCACTAGGGCCTCCAAGAAATGGATCTCACCCTTGCTTGCTCACTTTCTGCTGTGTATGTGTGTCTGGGAGAGTGTGTGGGTGAGTGCAAGCGGTGGTATCATATACAGCTAAATATGCCTAACGTTGATTAAAGTCAGAGTATCCGGTGTCTGGTGCTGCGCTCGGTTCTGACGTGGAGGGAGTAGGACTGAATGTGGTGTTGAAACAGATGTATTACAGAGACAACATAGGCTGGACCTCAGCTGAGCAGCAGTCCGCCTGCGCTGTCCTGGCTTTCTCTCCTTCTGTCATTATTATTAAAGATGCATATCTTGAGGATTGTGTGTTTCCCATCACGCTTAATTTGGGTGCGAGCGGACTGCGCTAGTGGCAGCTCTTCTATAGCTCACTGTCATTTAGTCTTTCTGTTTTCTTGTTAGCGAAAGACGGGGCGATTTTTTCTCTTCACCCACCCTTCCACTTCCCACAATGTTGTTTTTGTTTCTTTTTGGCAGTTCAGACAAACATCTGCTTTGTGAGAGTGACAAGCCATATCCCAAACCACATAGAGTGTAGAAGCCAAAGGCAACAAACCGGGGCTGACCCTGAGATTCAGCCCGGGCAGGCTTACATCAAGCGGGATAGGGTTTCACATGTTTTGATTAAAATTAGTTAAGTTGTAACACTAAACCTCCCCTGGATATCAAACGCTACAATCCAAAGCACTTACTCAAAAAAAGCGAATTTCCTCTCTCACGAAAAGACCAGAATCTGTCCCCCAAGAAACTGTCCTTTTAGATTTCTCAGCCTCAGGTATCGTTACCAGCACAGTCGACTGTCTCCGATAGCCGGTGTCCAAACCCAGACAAAACAGACAATCCGTGGATCAGTTTCCAGGCAGTAACAGGGTCATAATGGTCTGTTCATGGACGCCATCAAGGGAACAGCTATGTTTTAACTAGTTGGTGTTTTTGTGCATCCTGTGTGACAGTACTTAGGTGCTTTCAGAACTGAGCTGAGGTAAGGCTATTTAAAGCTTATGAATGCCAGCTCTCTTTTTGGAAACCTTAGTGCTACGGCAAGTGTGCGCGCCACAGGAGCGAGGAAGAAATGACGCACATCTGGAGCTCCGCTGGACATTTCAGCGAGCGCCTCCGGCCACAGCTGGCCTGACATGGCGTCACACGAAGGCAAAAGCCGAACTCATCCTCACTGCAAACACACATAAAAGCTCCACCATCTGTCAGAGTATGAATCTGTTAGTGGGGCCATCGTTGTGTTAGACTAAACATTTGATTTATTATAATTAGTTGTTTCCACGGTTCAAATCCGCTCGAAGTTTCATGCCTTCATAACAGCCAAAACTCAAATGGCTCAGTGAGCTATGACTTATCAAAAGGCAGTGGAGGAGCATTAATTGAAAACACGCACAGTATGTGTCCGGTTAATGCCAGCAGTGACTTGTGCGCAGTTGACTTGGTGCAGCTGGTGCGTAAAAAGTTATCATTCGGTCAATAACAGGTCTGAGCGGGTGGAAATGAATTTAGCTGTGACTTCACCAGACTCACGCTCACCTTCATCTCCTGGTTGATCTCCCTCTTTACAGGGTGCGCGGGTTTCCTACTGCGTTTATTTTCCGGTGGTCTCCCTTTCTCCATCTCTGGCATAGTCCTGGCCTGGCTGGATCCGATCCGGATCAGGGTTAGGTGTCAGCTGGAACAGTTCTAGCGGAGTAGGTAAGAGTGAAAGCTGTCACTCCCCGTGACAGCCGCTGTCATTCCCGGACGACTGAGTCCCTCATCTGGAGCTTCACGCCATCCGAGTCCACTGAACACGCGTGCGCTCCGGGCTAAGGGGCTTCACCACAGAACAATCCCTACTCTTTTTACTTCACCACTGTCAATTGTCTAACGGTACTCAAGCGTCGTTTTCCGGTTTGGACCTTCAAAGTAAACTGCACATCACGCCCTTAAATGAATTATGTTTAGCCTAATGCAGCTTTATAAAGAAAACCAAACGACCCCCACCAACAACTTAGAGAAAACCCTTTACTCATTGGTGTTTTATTGATTTTATATCAAGGGTAAATATGTTGTGTGATTGAGTGTCATCGTCTAACGCAAACCAAACAAACGTAACCTGCTTAACAACGTGACCTCTACAAGGAAACGGAGATAAAACACATGACTTTAGTGTCTGAGTATAACGTTTGCGAGGCAGCGATGTTTTGACACTTGCAAAGAATCAGCCGTGCTCCGTCCGTGCAGCTTGACTGTGCCATCTCAGGGAGGGGAGGGCCCTGTGATTTGATGTAACCCAACCCCCCTGCGCACCCACCCCTCCCAAATCTCAACAGATACATTTCATAAGGAATGCAAAGACTGTGTTTTATCTGAGGGGACACAGTACAAACACTGTCTGTATAGCCTGTCTTAAAATAAAGAGATGAAAAGAGCGCTGAGAGTTAGGTGATACCATGGCAGAATGTTTGGGGCTTTCTCAAATGCCATGTTTGATCATCGCTTGGTGTGTGTGTGTGTGTGCGTGTGTGTGTGTGCGCTCCACACAAAAACACCCGAAAGGTCCACATTTGCCCTCTGAGACACCTGAGGCAAGCAGTCAAACACTGTTGCCAAGTCAGATTTGTCCAAGTCAGGTCCGGCAGGTTTAACGTGGTCCTCATCAGCCACACCTGGACTTTCCATGAGAGGAGCAGACAAGTAGACAGACAGTAGTGCAGCTCTCCTCCCCGTCTCCTGCCGTCCCCTGTCTGCTCTGGTTGGAGGAATCCACGGATCCACGCTCATGTAAACAGAAACACGATCCAGTGCACAGGGCTTGGGTTTCGCCCCCTCATAGACCCGCTGCTGACACCCGATGCGGCCCGGCTTTGGGAACAGGGCTTATCTGATGCCTCACAAAAGGCCCCTCTCTCCAGCTCTCCATAACAACACACATCTGGTGCCTCTGCAGGGAGTGCGGTCCCTTTAGGTTCCTCTGGGTCACTGAGACCGTCTCACTGTTTTCTCAGAAATCCTCTCACACAAATGACAGCGGACTTACAATCCTCAACATCTGGAGCGGATCATAAAAATTGGCTACTTCGTGTACCATTACTTTACATTATTCCCCGCAGACACGTGATTACAGTGGACATACCCTGTTTAAAGATGATGTCATGCACGTCGAGGACATCTGCGCATCTTGTCCAGCCTCAACCAGCATAACATTTAAATAACACGTTTCCATTGAGATCATCATTTGTCCCTGTGCACAGATGATGAGAAACTGGGCTCCTGAGAACAGCTGTGAGGCCCCCGGAGGATGGGGATTCCTCCTGTGCGCAGTACCACCAGTGTTCGGTCATCCACCCGTGATGTTGCCCAGTATTGCGTATTGTTGCTTATTTCATTATTTATTATATGCTGGCATAACGTTACGACCTGTTATTGACAGCTCTCAGCGCTAGATGTCACTGTGGCCACATTTATTCAGACTAACCACGCGTTTAACAGCCTACGAACATTACTGTTTGCTGGTTGTTGGGACTTTTTACAACTTTCCCTTCTGCATGTCTAGAAACGTCGATATTAATCTGTTGAAGTAAAGTGAGTGCGGACATTTATAATAACATCCCAAATTTAGCCTAAAACAGAGAGTCGACACTATCACCGTGGCAACAGTGGGTCCTCGCTTCTACTTATTATAACGAAATGCTTTTAAGGGACAACGTGGCAGGGAAGTGTAAAACCCGGTTGCCCTCACCTCCAACTGCAGCAAAGCCCAAATCAAAACGCAGCCGATAATCCTGCGGCCAAACAGCTTCTTTTGAACTGTCAACCACGCTCGTCGACGTCACAGACCTGCTGGTATAAAAACGCTCCGCCCGAGCAGCCGCTACATCAGAGAGAGGCACCGTCTGGCAGGCTCCTCCATCTGGCCTAGTTATTACCAAGAAAAGGAGAAGCAGGAAGGAAAATGTCCAAAATGACGATTGTTCATTTGGGAGTGATTGTATTCGTTGTATGTTTATCAACACAGGTAAGACGAGAGTTTTATTATATATGTATATATGTGTATTTTCTTTTTAAGAAGTACAAAGTGAATTGAATTACTAGATAGTGGTGTGTAGCGTGTTACATGGATGAGGGCGTTGGTTTTATTGATTACTGACTGAAGCTAATTCTGTGGTGATGTTATCTGACTTTTACGACAGAGCATATGCAGAATATAAACACCGGGTTGTTGGATGGTCTAAACTACTGGAGGATAGACTTCAAGCTCTCTTAACAGGATCCAATCAGCGGATTCCTAAATTGTCTTTAATTATATTCTCAGCCTTTTTGTGTTTTTGGTCTTGATTGGCCTACACTTGCACCTTGGTGAATTAATGATTCAGGTGCAGTGTATTGTCTACCTGAGCAAAGGTGGGGAGGGAATCTAAAGTTACTTTTAGGTACGTGTCCCAAAAGAAACCCGATACGCGTTTGCTGACAAACCAGCCCTCACCACAAGTCACATGAGTAATCAGAAACAAAAGAGCCAAATGTGCTAAACATTGACTGAAGTCATTTTAGAGCAGACATAATCCCAGTGAGCTTTATTACAGTTTGTTATAGAGTAATTTGACTAGTGTTGAGTCATCGTCAACCCCCCCCCCCCCCCCCCCTTCCTCCAACAGGTGGTCTCCCAGAACAGCACAAACACCACGGGGACAGCCTCCACCTCCAAGAACACCACCATGGCTCCAGGCATCAACAGCAATCCAGCCAACTCCACCACTCCTACCGGAGCAGGAGTCGTGCTGCACGCGGGCATCCACTCTTTCCTGGTCCCCGTCATAGTGGCCGCCTCTCTCCTGCAGTGCTACTGTTAAAGCTTGGACCCCCTCACCCCACCCCAGCCCAGCCCCCTCTTCTCTCTGCCTCATCACTTCTGCTATCCCCTCACAGAGACCACAAGACTAACGTGGATGGACTCCAAACCCGTCTACGTTCTCCCTAAATAAAAATAAAATATGTAGTTGAAGACATTTATATTAATAAAGGGGGGGTTCAGCTGGATATCATCACCTCTTCAGTCCCTTGCATGGAATGAGAAGGAATTGTGGTGCAGCCAGCTCCTCTTTTGGTTTGCGTTTCCATAGTCACGCCATCACATTTCGGAGATGCTCAGGGCTGCGGTCGTCCTGTCACGCGTGTTGATTGAAATGCGGACCACTTGAGTGTACAGAGGTTCTGTCTGTGGCTTCAGTTCCACTTTGCAATCAATAGCAGGATGGTTTCTGTCTGTTGACATGAAATGTGGCACAAACAGAAGGAGATTTTAAAAACAAAGGGTGAGCCAGGTAGCAGTTTTAGTGTTTTCTAATTTGGCTATTTCAGTCTTTTTACACCAAAAGTCAAAGAGATGTATGTGGTGAATACTTTGCCACGGGGCACGCGTCAGTTTTGCCTTGTGATATTTAAAGATCTGTGGTCTTTTTTCTTGAGGGTTTAATTGACACTTTATCCCCTTTATTCAAGGGTGTAACCCAGGAAATGTATGTTTATGACCTTATGGCAAAGGTTGATGTTAGATTTATATTCCCCCCTTATAGTTTATATTTTGTATAAATTGAAATGTTGTAATGTTTATTAGTTTGGGTATAAGATAATGGAAGAAATTATAATGTTCAATAAAGTATAAAAACACAAATATTGTATCTGTCTTTTCTGTTTGACAGCGGGTCATTTGAAACAACATTTAGCCGCGTTTCTAGGTCTGGATTGCTGTCATATTCACTCTGATGTAGCCGGATTCGAAGGGTGTGGTGATGTATTATTATTACCGCTGAGCTGCCATGCAGTCTAGACAGGCAGCGGCTAAGCTACAGGCTACAAAGATGGACTCAGCATTCTCTGATGCCCCCAGTGATCTCCTCTGGACTGGTGCCAGAGCAGCTCTGACTAGATGCAAAACAGCACCAGCCTCCGAGCAGCCAAGCTCACAGTCAAAACATTTACATTGTATCAGTGTTGCTCCAAAGTTAGACAGAGGAGCGATGGCGCAGCAGACATTCAAATCAGGAGTTATATCATCATTTGAGAGAGCCTGGAGGAATAAAACATCACATTTGATTGGATTTTCAGGCCTGTCCACGTCCCACTGCTAAATATGCACTAATGAGAAAGAAACACCAGCCAGTTTGTTTTAATGAGAAGCCAGACCCTACAGAAAAGAGGGAATGCATCTCTTCTATTATTAAGATTAGAGCCATTTAGGAGCAAAGCATTTCCATTTTCTACTCTTCTGTTTTCTTTTTATAGTTGCCTTACACTTAAAATTTTGTGCTTCTTTGTTTTTGCAAGCAGACAAGTAAACGTTGATTAAAGAAAAATATCAACAAAGCTAAAAGCTTGTGAGTGGACGCTGCGATGGCAGAGTGAGTCGCGTGCATCTCGGACATGCCGAGGCACCGGTAAAGCCAGGCCCATGACTCATTAGTCCAGCCTATTGTCCCTCAATCCTCTCTGCACTGTTCACCTCTGCCCTCACAACTCACAGCCCCCACCCCCACCTTTTTTTAAAGGCCCGTTTTTGCTGATCGGTCCAGTTACAGTTACTGTTCTCCACCGGGTCAGTTTTACTGGATGTGACTTATCCCACTGTAATTAAAGAGCAACGCCTTAGGCTGTGAAGCAATTTATTCCAGGTACATCCAGGACACAATCTAAAAGTGATCTTTCACAGTGAAGAATCTGGAGCAGTAGACAGTCCTGGGTGAGCTTCATCCGTGTAGCATCTTAGCTGATTCAGAAATGTGACCCAATAAACCTGTTCCCGTCCTCCTACTTCACTCTTCTCATCTGACCACCGTGTGGTTTGGCCGAGTCATTTCTACAGAGATGATACTTCATCGTCTTTCTTTCACCACTGCTCCCTTTTATCCCTTTAACTGATCCTCTGAGCTATTTATCTATTAGAATTAACATCTTGTATGTTTGTCATGGGAAGTTTACAACAGTGTCACAGTGTCCATTAGCCAAGGACGTGGTGTATTTTTCCTGCTGATGTAATTCTGTGGCGCTCGTCTTTGTTCGTCCTCTGTCTCTGTAGTCGCTTCTGAGAGTTTCTGCTTCCAGTAACATTAGAAACATAATTTTCTCTGAGCCAGATTTTTCCTGGAAAGACTCATTAGACGAAACTTGTGCACTAACACTAACAGGTGAACTGTTATGATGGCTTCAACACAAATTCAAAGTGGTTTCATTTATTGCCACCAACTCTGGTCTGGTACCGTTTAAACTAAAGGCTTAAACCAAGACTCGTCATGTTTCAGCCACAGATCTGAGACACACCTGAAACAAGACACTCCAGTCAGTGACATGTTCCACTGCGTTCTCTGATTTAAAAAGAGGGTCAAGTCATACAAAACACGTTTTGTTCTGCTGAGTCTTTATCGGCAAACCAATCAAAGGCTGAATTTTTGACCGTCTTCCTTATGTTTATCCTAATTCCAGTTACATAGGGTTTGCTTTCGTGACGTCTGTCACCCAACAGATCTTTAATCATTGATTGGTTTCATGAATTATTCACACAGTTCCCTGTGTTGTAAGAACAGATCCCACATGATGCTTCTCTTCCAACCCGGGCTTTTCATAACGTTGCTTTGTTGTGTAAAAACAAGTGCTGTGATCATATGGTCATATTTAATACATAATGTTGTGAAACAGGAGAAAGGTGTTTATGTCTACATATTTATGTCTATGCACACATGGGCATATGTCTGTTTGTGTCATTACAGTATGTGACAGGTCTGACTTGTGTCAGGTTACAGGCATCTATTAAAAGAACAAAAACCCTCTGAGTATCATTTGTTTTTCCACATATTTCATTTCCCCTAAAATTGAAACAAATCTATATTTTGAACACTGGCTCCAACTGTATTGAGGAGTTGAAGGTTGCTCAAGAGTCAGCCCTGTACATTTCTAAGGGTTTTCAAGGACAGTGGCTTTAAATTTGCTCATCTAATCAAAGCTAAACAGGTAGAACCTGTAGCAAGCTGCTGAGTTCTGCAGTTTAACGTGTAAACATGCCTTAACCCTCAACTAAGGGCTTATTTTTTCATTAATCAACAGATCAGCAACACAGTCAATCTTCAATCTGCTGACAAGTAATTTAAAGAAAAGAAAGCACCTTGTATTACACCAAACACTTTAAAGTGTTTCACTGTCAGGCTGTTTTAATAAAGTTCAGCTTCACACAGTGGGAAAACAGAATTACTATCTGGCATCATATGGAAGTAGATGCTTCCTTAAAACTTTTATTAAAAGATGCACAAAATAAACAAAAAACTAACTAAAAATAAAGACAAAAAGACGTCCACCACTGCCAAGCACACACGTCATGCTGAAGCAGGAGTCCCTGGATTGTTTACTGGTGATTTTATGGCATCTAATGCAGCAGCAGTCGGTCTCACGGCCTGAGCACAAGCTTCTGCGTCTACCTTTACCACATCTTATGAAGACGTCTATTGTTCCTACCTCAAAGCTTATTTCACCAAGGTCTCCAATTTCATTTTCATTGATTGAGCAGCCAAAGAGAAAACAACAGGACAAGTACAGGTTAATAGCTTTATCTCAGTAAAGGAAATTAGTTCTCTAAGAAGAATATTCACATTCATACTTTTTGTTAAAACCACATTAGCTCATTTATATGTTTTATCAAACCTGTTCAAAGCAACAGTGTTTGCACAACTTTAAAAACTAAACTAGACAACATTTGTGATTATAATACTGTATGGTTGTTGTAAATGAAGCCAGAAAGCTTCAGAAACAGCTCAACAAGTCGAATTAGAGGAGGGAAAAACAACAGACAGATAAAAGCCTGTAAATTATCTGTCTTTTCTGCTGCATGGTCAGCTGTTCCTCGTTCTTCCACTGCTTTGTCAACAGACAGCTAAAGTGGAACAATTAGCATAGACTGGAGCAGACATCCATCAAGCTGTTTAGTTTCTGTGATTTTTACAAACATGTTGCAAATCAATTAGGCTTGTAAATGGATCCACTGTTTGCAATTCATGTCCTGAGGCTGCTGTTGCCACGGAAACTAAACAACAGAAGGATTTTCGACATCAGTTCAGAAAAGATGCTCAGCTATCAGATAACATGCAGTGTTTGCTCTGCTGCCATGCAAAGCCTCATGGATCTGTGGGCCCAGCGACCTGTTTAACTCCGTGGGGGAGCCCACAGAGCTAACCTGATTTCATTGGCAAACCAGGTTGCATCCCAGTTTCACAGTGCCAGCGTCCCTGCCGTCAGTGGCTACCAAACTCAGACTGTCCTTCGAGAGTGGCTCTGATCCAACTTGCTGCATATCTAGGACAAACCGTCTTCCCGTCTACATCTAACACCCTGGAAAGACACCTGATGCCATGCGAAGGTTCCTGTTTACTGGAAATAGCTTCTGCCCACTGCGTGTCAAAAGACAACTAGATGAGAAGACTCACCCAGAATGTAGACGATGACTAAATGCAAACTGTTTAACTGTTACTTAGCACATGTAATGATGTTAATACAGGTAAACATCCCATAGTCATACTACAGTAAAATACTGTAACGTCAACAGAAAATCTATACTTTTCCTTTGGCTGCAGAACTGAACTCAAAGCTACACACAGAAATTTCACAACACTTAAAATTGGCTACTAAGAATCCTTGGGGCGATCTGAAAATTAGATGTATTATTGTTCAGTGTTTGTCAAATGGAACAAAATACAATAAAGCAGTTTATTTCGGTCACGTTGCTGCAGGGAGTGGCTAATACGTTCATTTATTAAAGGACATAAAGGTAGATTATGAAAAGGAAACAGTCAGTGATGCTGTCTATCTTATACGCTCCAACCTCATTATTTTATTAGATATTACCATGTTTACGCTGGGCTTTACTGCTGCTGTCTGGTGTCATCTGTGGGTCACAGCTCATGCATATGAGCCAAAAAAATATATTTGACAGCCTCAATTTTCAAATAAGTCACTCTGTGTTATAGAAGCATCATTTTAAAAAAAGGTTGTCAACGACAGTGAATGAAATGTGTGTTTGCTCCATTTTCTAAACAAATAATGCAGACTTTACTGTCAGTACCATGTTAGTTTTGGATGCTTTCAAATTTGGTTAAAATAATTTAAAGATAATCTTTTCTTCCATTTTTACATAGATGTAAATGAGACAACTGATGCTGAGTTGATGGTAGATCTGGAGCCATCAGACACACAGAGAAGTGTATGTTTTCACAGGTCTGGAATATTCTATTACATGTTACATAAACGATCCTGAGGTAACGATATGATGCAAAGTTGACTCTTGGGTCACTGACCACGTTCAAATAGAAAACATTGCGCTTTGCCTCTACTGTAAGTACTGTAGGTCCCAGCCAGGTTGGTTATGTGCCTCATAACACACCTACTGCTTGAGTGTAAAATCAAAAAGCAAATGAGCAAAGACAAGGCTAATATCTAAACAGCGTGTGGACAGAGGCTGATATTATTTGATATGCAAACCTGGCGACATGTACCATGTCTTGACGGTTAAAGAAATGCACCATTACTTACACACCCAACAGCTACTGTCTATTAGAAATGGTACCTTTTAAATATACAGAGAAGTCTTTTTCCTTGATGATAACTCATTAGCAGCCTGTCAGCCTGACTCACAGCCGCCCCCCACCCCATCCTTCTCCTCTACCTACTCTCCACCAGCAGGCACTGACAGTTGTATAATGAATGTGGTTCATTTTCAGACAGCTGCCCAATTAGGTGCGAGACACTGTGGACTAGAGAACAAGTTTGAGATGCATTTGTGCAAGTGCAATGTTCTCAAGTAAAGCACTTGTGTATTACAGCTCATACCAACAGGTGTGAATGAAGATGAAGATTAATTTGTCCGTACACAGGAGCAAATGAAGAAAAAAATCCAAAGACTCAAAAACACAACAGTAGCCTATTTTACACCGAGCTTACAACAGTACAAAGAAATGTGTCTGTGTGTGTGTGAATTAATGTGTGAATTACTTCAGCGCTCTCTGTTTCTCTCTCACTCGCTCACTCCATGTGTGTTAGACAATAACGAATCACAGTTTGACTGCAATGACAGCATTTATAAAACAGTTCAGGATAAGCAGAGACTCAATAGTTCATTTTAGTACCGCTGTGTATAGGAAGCATTCACATAGATCATATCTGTGAGATGAACAGCATCCTGTTGGTCGCTGGTTTTTTTTCTTGAAAGCCTGTGAGATTATAATACACAGAAGTGAAAATAAATGCAAAAGAACATTTGTTTCACCAACAGAGCAGTTTTGCTCTATATACAAAACACTTTTATTAAAAGTACATGACATGACAACTTGTTAACAACTATTTCTGGCTGTTATGTCGTTTTATCATGACACAATCATTTAAAACAAACTCCACTGTTTAGTGTATATTGGACAAACCTACCTACACCTTATTAACTACTTCTACTAGAATGTTAATGGTGCATTCATCTGTGTTCCGAACGGTCATAACAAGCTTGTACTGTGTGTTCCAGGTGTGCTGGTCGCTGTGAATGCAACTGTGCTGTGGCCCCTGAGGGATGTACAGTAAGCAAACTAATCAAGTTACACAACACATGATACGGCCTCTTAGTAACCATCAAAAAATCTAATGCTTTTCAGGGATCCCCAGTGTGTCCTTCAAGCCTGACTAATTAAACACACTCTACTGTTAAGTTATCAAAAGCATGAAATTAAAAGCCTATTCAAGCAACAGCATTCACGCCCTTTCAAAATTGGAGTGATGACATAGAAAAGCATTTGTCTTGCTTCATCTTTCTCCCCATCACAGTACCACTGTGTGACCTGTTCAAGGAGAAATGGGGCAGTTACCGCGGAGCGAAGGCAGTCGTTCATTCTAAAAATATTAGTGCAAAGCCCAGAGAGGTTGCAGAGACCCTCTGTTCTTTTGCTTGGATGAGGCTTCGAAGAAGCCCATAAACACAGCTCAGATCATTATCCTGGCAGTAAGGAGCTATTCATGCTTAAGCAGGCTCACTGTTTAGTAGGAGCTTGGCATCAGGAGACTTGCCTGCTAATTGGTTTGTTTAGCTCATGCATGAGCTCAAAAGAAGGCGAATGCATGGACCAAAAGGTGAAAATGATTGAACTAGTGCTTTATTTAGTCCTTCATGCCTGTGTGACCTAAAAGGGCTTCAAATTTCAGCAGCCATGTCATGTGAGTGTGGGAAAGCTACACAGGTTGCAGAACTCCCCCCAAAACACAGATGTAAAAAAGATGCAAACACAGTCTCAGGTGCCTGACCAACAAGAAGATGACACAGTGTACCCTGTTATTCTGAGCAGCAGCCAGCAGCATAATTCATTAGACTGGCCCACTGTAATGAGACGGCACAGACAAAGCACCTAATTTCCAGTGTGTCCTCTTTCCTCTGAGAGCTGTGATCATAATGACAGTGTTGTTTGTTGCTTGGTTTCATGCTCAGTCATGGTCACACAGCCAGAGGCCCCCGCTCTTCCCACCTCTCTCACCGTTAGTGCATGGAAAATAAAAGCATTAGTTCTGTTTGCAGCATATGTCTGTTGAATGAGACAAGTCAAATGTGTTTAATTATTTATATTTTATTTATCTCATTTCTAATTAAGAATTACATGAGATGACAGAGCTGCTTATTAGTTTGGCTCTCCCGAGTAGAGCTCAACTCACAGTCCTTCTAACACAGATTTGTTTGGGAACCACCTTAATCAGAGTCTTGAACCAAGAAGGCTTTTTATTTGAAACCATATTTCCCAAATGAATTTTGAAACAAATCGCTCCCGTGCCTTGGTATCAACTCTGAACCTCCATGTAACTATTAAACTAAAACCCAACACGAATTTGAGCAGAACCAGTAGGTTGATTTGGTTTGTTCGGACTGACTCAGCTGATGGAGGACTCAGCAGTCACATCACCGTTGACTGGACTGCACTTCATGAACAACCTCATTTTTATGATTAATATATTATTGATTGTTGATTCATAGTGTCTCCAATCAAGTTCAGTTGTGTATACTCTGTTAGGAGGTTTGTGTTATTGTATTGCATTTTGTTCCAGTTCCAGCCTCACAGATTATAACTGATATGTGACGTCAGTTTAAAGTGTAAACAGTTTAGTTTTTAAACAACTGAAATCTTTTTTTCAAAGTTTGATTTATCTTGTTATTTAAAGTGTAAAATATGGCAACATTTCAATAGTTTTATTAATAACAAGCGTGTTCTTATTTTCAGTTAACGGTGTACTACGTCAGAGTCAATCTATCGCTCCATTGGCCAGAATACTTAGCTACACAATTCTGATTGGCTGTCAGTCTGGGCGCAAAGGCTAGCTTGTTAGGTTGTTACCCGTTCGGAAAGACGCTCTGTTGCTTATTATTTAGGTGTTTAAATTATGTAAGTGGTTTATTTATTTACAATACAGATGATGTGCGCGACGACGCTATCGCTAATTTAATGTACTTGTTATGTAGAGATGTTGTGTAGTCGTTGTGAAGTCATTACTCGGACATGCTAATGTTAGCCAAGCGGCTAGTTAGCTAGGCAGCTGGGGCTAACTAACTTTGTCACCAGTGTCAGGCCGAAGTATATGAATGGATACATGAATGTCACAGTAACCTAAAGGGCGGTTTACATACGTTCGCTCACAGCAATGGCAGCAACGAGACTTGTGTGTTTGCTGAATGCGAAAGCAGCAGGTTCGACCAAAACATTAGCCAGAGCAGGTTGCAGTGTGGGCTTCAGGAGAAATGTGTGCAGTTCACCTTCCAGACCGCAGAGCTGCATGTCGGCCTGGGTCATTGATCAGTATGGTTCTAATGAGGTGCTGAGGTACACAGAGGAAGTCAGCAGCCCCTCTGTCAGCTCTGCCAGCGAAGTGATGATCAAAGTCCATGCAGCTAGTCTCAACCCTCTGGACTTGTCTATGAGGGGTAAGTTAATTAGACACTTCACTAAACAACACTAAAGGCAGCTGAGTCGCTTAACATACGGGTTGTTGTTGACACGTCTGGTTGATTTGACTGTTTACAGGTGGTTATGGAGCGAAGTTGCTTAAATTGAGAAGGGACCCGCTGTCTGTGATGGACAGTGACAGTGAGTTTCCTCTGATCCTGGGTCGGGATGTGTCTGGTGTGGTGGTGGAGTGTGGATCTGCGGTCACTCATTTTGCTCCAGGAGATGAGGTAGGAATTTTGCTGTGCTTGACTTTTCTTTGAGGGAGAAGGTCTAAAACAGCCCATGCTTTCCCTACAATTGATTGCTCACCCCTTTATGCCACTCCATGGTCATTCCATTGAATATCACATGAGTATGACTCCTGGTGATAAGGGATAATAATTTGCCTATGCACACTATTCAAATAGTGGAAATAAACAAACTAAATACCAAGACCAGGTGGAAAATGTTGTATGAAAGTAAGTAGTGTAGTAGTAGGTGGGTAAACCAACTGTTTTTGCATGTTAGTTGTTACATTTGTGTTCCAGGTGTGGGCTGCTGTTCCCCCATGGAAACAAGGCAGTCTGGCCGAATACGTAACTCTGTCGGAGTTTGAAGTGAGATACCATTTCAAACATATCTGCTTTATACTGTATATATCTGCCTCGTATACTGTAACTCAGTTTTTGTCATCTGAATTAAGTTTAACACCAAAGTGATTTATATTTTTAATAAATACAAAAGTAGAGTGAAAGTTATATAACCAATGTATTGATAAAAGGTTTGGAAGAAGTGCAACCTGTTATGTAACCCTGCAGTGTAATTAGGATTAAGTTTGTTTGGTTACCCGGACTCTGTCGAAGCAATTACAAAGCCACACAAATTGCCCTGAGTCTTCTATTCAGCAGTGCGTTGTCAGCTGCCCTCACAGTAACTTGCAGGCGTCGTCGTTCTTAATGTGCTTTTCCTGTTGAAAAATCTTTGTCTCATTCAATTCAGCACCAAAAAGGACCAGAAATCCTGCCTGCTAATAGTTAGACTGAAGGTTTAGGATGTCATTTATAAAAAAATGATGTTGACACGCTGATGTTTTTCTAATGTTTGACATTTTGATTGCTTTTGCAGGTTTCTCATAAGCCAAAGTCTCTGAACCATATCGAAGCAGCATCTATCCCCTATGTAGCCAACACTGCACTGTCTGCACTTGTAAATGCAGGTGGTCTATGCAGAGACTCTTCCTCAAGTAAAAGGCAAGCTGTCAGCATGAGCCTGAATTTACATACAGTATACGTATAAAACGAAGATGTCCCTGAAGGCAATCATAAGCAACAACTTGAATAAATTCTTAAGTCTTTGAGCTTCCCAGTTCGCTAATTTAAAACACATTTTCATTAAATTAATTTGATTGGTGAATTTGGGATCCTTTTTCAATCTAATTGGTTTCAAATGGGGTTTAGAATCTTCTATTTAACCTCATTCAAAATATAACCTGTGAATTAATTTAATAGAACTTTCATTGCCCCTAACGTAATAGTTTCCAGTCCTGTTTTACCCACTGGGGCTTCTGCTTCCTTTAGTAGCTTTATTTAAATGAGTCACGGTAATCCAATGACCTCCTGGTTGCTGGGGTTTTTCCTCCTAGAGTTTTGGTCACAGGAGGATCGGGAGGTGTCGGAACATTTTCTATCCAGGTGCGTATTTCTTTGTCTTTGCTACTCTTACGCTCTTGGTGTGTGTGTGTTAATTTCTTTTTTTTATTTTTTCTCTGTGCTGCCAGTTATTGAAGGCCTGGGGTGCTCATGTAACAGTTACCTGCTCCCAGAACGCAGAAGGCCTTGTGAGAGGGTTGGGAGCTGATGAGGTGGTGGACTACACAGACGGGGATCCCGCTGAACAACTAGCAGTGATGGAAAAGTGTGTGTTTTTTGAAGTAACCACATCACACTGCACATTATAATTGTGAATTGCTTTCAGTGTACAGTATTGTTTATTAATAGCAGAGCAGAATGTTCTTTACTGTTTCTAGGCACAGACTGTAATAACATATCATTCAATTCAATTAAGTAAAGATAATAATGGAAAGGAATCATCCAGTACTGGTAGTTGTGTGAGACTCTCACCTTTAAACATCCCTTTCTGTCAGTATGGCACACCTGCTTGTTGACTCCCTTTCTAGTTTCCATGGATACCAGGACATATTACTAAATGGATGCTAGCTCACCCCTCTGCCTGCACCCAAAACAAAACAGGGAAACCAGGACTTTAGTATGAGGACAAACATAGATGTTTATTTTCCTAACGATTGACAGTATGTAGCATGATAAAATATCATTTTATAATGATCAACCCTCTATGATGTGTGTGTATGTCTTTTAGGATTTTTTACGTTAAGTTTCACAGTCTATGTTTGCCGGCTCAGGTTTGATGTCATTTTGGACAATGTTGGTGGGGAGACAGAGAAGTGGGCGATGGATCTGTTGAAGCCCTGGTCTGGAGCAAAATATATCACACTGGTAACACCTCTGCTCCTTAACACGGACTCCAAGGGTCTACTGGATGGGACGCTTCAGACTGGATTAACCCTGCAGAGAAAGGCCATTGAGGTAAACACAAGTCCTCAATGGCATAGAATAAGATAAAAACAGCACTGTGTGATGTGTGTATAGGTAAGAACAGGGTTGAACCGGTGTAGCGACTGAGTCAGGCTATCCTGATCAGCATGGCTGGCAGAGTTAGAGCTGGGAGTGGGGGCCTTAAAAGCAGTGTGTGTGTGTGTGTGTGTGTGTGTACGTTTGCTGCTGAACCAGCAGTATTTGGTGTTTGCGTAGATTGTACCCGACTATCTCTCCCTGACAAATGCCAGTGTTTGTGCGCTCCTTGCCAAGCTTTTGGGCCCCTTTGTCCATGAGAGCAGCCAGCTGGTCAGATACAGGAGTCGCTGGCTCTGGTTAGCACATCTTTTTTAACAGGAAGAGGCGCAACTGAGCCATCTAGTGTTAACACTGTTGGCAGAACAAACCTGTTGTCTTTGAAACATGCTGGAATGGATTAACTGCAGCAAATGAGGTGTGGGGAAAATTATGCCAAGCATTAATATATGGTCAAGTTGCAGTTGTGTTATGTTGTATTCATGGTACTTCTCAACTGCAACTTTTCAAGATTGCATCATTTTTTTCTTTAACATAGTTTGTTTGCCAAGAAATACGTTAGGGTTTCTCTATGTATACATTTCTTATAAAGATTATTCTTAAAGGCTGTGCTATCATGTCCAGATACCACTCTGCTTCATTTTATAGCCACACTGCCTTTACTTTTTTCACCTCTTAGAACATAGTGTCAAGAGGAGTCTTCTACCGGTGGGGATTTTATGCTCCAGATGGACCCGCGCTGGATGAGGTCAGAAGCTTGGTGGATGCAGGGAAGGTAATGGTCTACCTTATTTCTCATATCTCCTATGTAATTATCATTCAGAACCACTTGTGTTTACTGAGTAGAGAGATGGAAATCCTCTCATTTGCATGATGTCAGACACAGCCTGAGAGTGAGAGTCACCCAGGGGTGGAGAGCGTACATACATACATATGAACATACCATGGATACCGTGCATGCTTCAGTTCAAGGCTCCCCTGTGGCTTTGTTAAGGATTGAGGATTCCCGCTTTACTGCCGGTTGGTCGGTCGGGTGGTTGGTCGATGGATAGTGATGAGCACTGTCGGCTGTTGGACGATCGAGTCAGGCGCCAGGAGACGGCAGATGGATTTTCAAACACTGCTGAGCAACCATTTGCGAAAGCATGCAGGACCTCTGTCCTTTTGTCCTGGGGCTTAGAGCGAGCGACACACTCAGACCAGCGGGAAGCTGCAGACACACACCCCCTGCACAAAACGCATACACACGCCCTCTCTCCATGCTCTATTCTCAGTCAAGTGTGGATGGTTTCCAGCGTGACGCCACTCCGCGCTTCCCATTCATTGTTAGCAACGAGAGATGCTGACCAGAATAACAAGGCCGGCCGCTAGTGTTGTGGGACTAGCTCAGGATTGTCCAATCTCATCACATTCTGAACCCCTCCCTCACCTTAGTAAATTCACAGCTATGAATGGAGACATGATGTAGCAATGGCAGCTGGTAGGTATTTACTTGTATAAAAAGTTTATGTACAGTCTTAATTTATTACCTCATTAAAAGGGTTAAATACATTGTAATATTCATGATTTCTCTCATAATCAGAGTTTTTCCTGTTTCTCACAGATCCTGCCGGTGGTGGAGGCCCATTTTCAATTTTCACAAGTGCCCCAGGCTTTTCAAAAGCTAGAGCAAGGCCATGCCAGAGGAAAGACCGTAGTCAGGGTGGCTGAAGATGACGACAGACAGGCTGAAGAGTTGGTGCAGAACGTCCACACAGACACTGCAGATTCAGAGCAGGAAGTACAGGAAACTGCCAAGCAAAACTAGAGACTGTAAACAGAAGCCAAAAGAACTGGGCTGCTGTGATTCCTCTCACCTTTACAAGATGACCAGGTCAATGCAAACATGTTAGTGGTTCTCCACACTACAAGCTTAAGGAGCTTGTGATGGGAGTGTGCCTAGGGCTGCCCTTGTTACAATCTGCAGCCTCTTCTACTGTCTTGAACTTCACATAAAGTACCTGAGTTAAGCTGCGTTCGTGTCACTGTGAAGTAAATAAATACCACCTGTGGGGACTCTGCAGGCTTCTATTCATCACTGAGTAACACAATAACAGTGTTACAATACAGACAAGGTCAGGAGGAAAAGTTGTTCTATAAAGAGTGAGGAAGAAGCAGCACCAGAAACATTTATATTTTATTTCTATGTGGAAGCTGCTGCACATTACCTTCCTGTTGTGACCTTACATGCGTCTGTGGCGTACAGCTATATAATCTGAACATGTTGTGTGTTGTCGTACAGAGGATGAAGCTCATTTTACTGTAAAATACATGTTAAGAACTTTATTGACAAAAATAATTTTATTATTTTACAATAAAGACTGTGCTACGTGGCTGTTAATACATTTCAATACCGGCCTTTTGTTTCCTTGTGCTGCACGCAGATAGTGTGTGTACCACCTAACGCCACGTTTTATATTAATGAAGAGGTGTTAATACTGTAAACTTAACGAGGCAAACAGTTTTAGTCAAAGCACAAAATAAAACCCTTGGATACGTCAACAACAATGTAAAATAGAAAGTATTTCAAGTTCAGTTTCCACCGTTCGGTTCAGTGGGTAGTCGCACACATTTTTACGGATTTTTTCCATGACCACCTCCTCAGTCGTTCTTTGCAGCAAAGGTTAGACCTGTTCGATAGCGTACCTCGCCCTTGACGCTGTATTTGATATTAGGATTCTGTCACAGCTCTAATGAGTCACATAATTTCCACATCCCACCTTTGTTGAAGTTTTTTCAGATCAAGCGAGTTCAGAATCACTTGTGTTTTGTCGTAGTTGTGTCCTCCTGAAAGAGAGATTTTTTAATTAATGTGCTTTGTTGAGTGGGTGCTTTATTTACTGCTTTTGTGGAATTAATTTACTGTTTCATGAAGGATAAATGGAATAGGATTTTCTGTCATAAACCACAGTTGAAAGGTTTGAGGTCAGAATCTCTCCATGTGTTTGCAGCTGTTCTAATACATATGTAAATAGGTTTGCAATGACTAGTTAGCTTTTAAACGTACAAACCTCCATTAGCCAACATAGGAACACCTGCCTAATGTTTGCAGATAATGGGCCTCTACGCGCCTATATGCATATTCCATTAGAGCAAAACAGATGTTTACAGCTGTGATTTACAACATTCCCAATGTTTTTGCTGTATTTCTGATTAATTTGATGTTTCAAAGCTAATTTGTCACCATAACCTTACTTGACCTAACTACAGAGTATTTCATTTAAAGTCCAATCATCCAGAACTTTGTGCACTACAGGAAATGACTATGTTAACACCATTTAGTCCACAAGGTGTCACTAATTGACAGGTGCACACCAGCAGTAAACTCTGCTGAAAAGCAGGCAGAATGTGACTCATGTCTGTAACACTGACGTTGATAAGTAGTAGTAATGCTATGTTGTAGAGGATAATTAATGCCTTTTGTGTCTAAATGAGCCTGGCAACATATACATATATCTGATAATTGTAGCATTCGTCATAAGGCTCTGAGGCCTTGAAATCCCTGATTGTGACTTTGCTTGTGTCCTAATGTTGCACGCCCGTCCCAGCAAGCATTTAGCTGTAAATATACAGTGTGGATACTGACCTTTGACCTCCAGGACCAGATCAGAGGTGGGGGTGTAGCGGATAAAGCCTTCGGGGGTGATACTCCAGAGGTGCATGCCCGGCTCTGGGCTCAGACCTGTGCGACTTCCTGCTATTGTCACGCTACCACTGGGGCTTAGACAGCACTCCTCCAACAGCTGGAATCAAAAGCAGAGTAGCTGATCATTTCCTCCGTGGCATTTACTCAGGGCTTGCTGGTGTTTCCCTTTGCTTTTTGCTTGACCTGCTTTGAACCAAGTCTTGGTATTTACTGGCCTTTGTGCTCTGGTACCTTGCAATGGAGATATCCGTCCTGGTAGAACCAGATCTGCTCAAGTCCACCAGTCTCCTCTGTTTCTTGGATCCGCATCAATTTGACATCATCCAAAGTGCCAGCAACTGACATCATGAGCCCCGTCAGTCTGTTCCTTAAGCGGAAGTGCACTTGCTTCTACTCAGAAAGCAAAAACAAAACTGTTTAGCAGTTTGTCCCTTGTAAGTTTAAGTTTCTTCTCCACTTCTCCACTTACATAATGACATAATTAGCTCTAATGAGTAGTCTGGGGTTGGTCTGGTCTGTGTTTCTTTCTATTACCGATGACTAAACCTGACACATTTTAACTGCAAGGTGGGTTTTGTAATTACACTAAATAACTGCTACTACTCTGCGGCTATCAGGATATGCTGTGATGTACCTGTATCAGAGGGCGCAGGGACCCGATTTTCTGCCAGCCGCTGAACTTGCGCCAGTCTAGAATCTCTCCAGGTTTGAGCAGAACCTGAGCCCCCTGGTAGTTGATTCTCTCATACAATATCCATCTGGTTGTGACGAAAAGGCAAAAACAGCTGTGTTTATAATATAATATAAAGCAACAGAGAATCAGGGTTTGTTGTAACCTGTACTTCATTTCAGTAATGTTTACTCCGTGTGGATGTGTGTCTGCTGTCTAACTACGTATGGTTTGTCCTCTCTTCTGTGCAGATCTTGTCAAAAGCATCTCAAATGCACTCTGCAACTGTCCCATTTCGCCGTGACGCTAACTGCTGCTTTTAACTCGGGTCACCGTGGGTCTCTGATCACCCGTCTCTCTCGCAGTAAGAATGTGCCACTCCGCAGACAGCTCTGGCTCACTGTAGCCCATTATTTCCTCAGCATAGGTTCACACCTAGAGCCTGAATCTCGCACATCAGCAAGAGGTTTCCATCATCGCTCCATCTGTCAGCACTGTCATACTGTAATATACATAATAACGTGCTGAGCCTGCAGTCTGGTGCAGCGTGAGTGAAAGAAGAGCCTTTGAAACTGTGGCCGTGTGAACACTTTCACCCACACACTTACCACAAATAAGAATATCAGAAAACTTTTCTATAAACAGCCTCTAAAAACAAATTGTCACAGGCTTATGTAAATAGAAAACATAACTTGATATGATTCCTTTTTTTACCTATAAATCATTCATCACTGAGTAGTTTGCTCTGCCTGGTGAAATTCTTTTGGCTGAATTATTGTTCAGAAAATATCTGATACGTCATCTTTGCAGCCAGTGACTTTTAAATTGAATGAAAAGTGATGCTGCTGAGAACCAGCACAGGACACTGAAGGAACAAAAGAGTATCACTGTGTTTCATGGGTTGGTGAAAGAAAAGTGGCTTTTTTATCACAGCGCGTGTCGTCTCCCGCAGGCGGCAGAGTCACGCTGAGAAGACATCTTGGTGTCGTGCACTTACATGGCTCCTTCCACCAACACAGACTGGACTCTGCCCCAGCCTCCAGCCAGCTGAAGGTTGACCGATCCATCTGTCAGAACCACCCTCTTTCCTCGCAGACCGCAGCGCTCGAACAGAGTGACGGAAGGCAGCGAAAACTCCTGCCAGAGAGGAGCAGAGAGACGCTATGCCAAGGAATTGAGTGGGTAGACAGCTGCAAGTCATGCAGGTTGAAATTATGGTTATTTGGAGGTTACCCTGGAAACAGACCACATTTGGCACCTTTGAGCTCTCTGGCATTTTTTGCCCTATGCTGCACTGGGGTTGTTTTCCACATGTGTCATGTTTTGGTTCATCAGTACCAGACGGCAGTTCTGAGAATTCTCAGGTTCCTGAAAGTATTTTTTCCCTAAATACAGCTACATGTTACCAGTTTTGTGTCAGGCTCTGAATTGTTACAATATGATCCAATCATATTAACATATAATGTATTAGATTAAAATGTATTAACGTGCCTTGTTAATTACTGTGTGTATTTATGTATACAACCAAAACCTAAACCTGCAAAACTGTTTTTCTAGCAACTTGTGGAAAGAAGTTGTAAACACAATACTGGTGGTTACACTTTAAAGCTGCTATGGCAACCGGCTGCTCGGCTCAACCATCCTGCAGACACAGAGGAGTATCGCCTAACAACGAGTCAGAGCAGTGAGAGTGAACTGAAAACAGTGAAGTTGCAGTTGTGGAAACAAAACAGTGACCTAACACGCACACTTGTCTCGAGCGAAATAAACTTACAAAGCCGACAGTCTGCAGCGACTGGATGGAGGAGCTGGCGTTATCGCAGCCCATTGCTCTTAGGTCTGGGTAGCTCCCCACTTCTAACACGTGCATCCTGCCGGTGAAGTCCTGGCCTTCAAATGCCACCCAGCTGAAAGTCCGTTGCATCAGTACACATGAGAGGAAATTAAAGTCACACTCTAGCTTATGAATAGCACATTATACGTTTGGCTACTTTGGCTTAAAGCTGCATAATATGGTCCTTTACTCATTTAATAGATATGGAGGCTGCAGTAAGGAAATAAAGACATAATGCAGCATATTAACCTGCTGCTGTTCTGTGCTGTAATCTGTGTGCACGCTACGTTGCATTTTGCTGTTCAAGTGTTTCGCTTTGTATCATAACTCACAATAACCACAGTGTTTTGCGTGTGTATAGATTGCAGGAGTGCTCACCTGCCAGCCACAAC
Source organism: Macropodus opercularis (assembly GCA_030770545.1). NCBI lineage: Eukaryota > Metazoa > Chordata > Actinopteri > Anabantiformes > Osphronemidae > Macropodus > Macropodus opercularis. The sequence continues at coordinate 4,393,901 of CM061112.1, forward strand.
CTTACAGGAGGCAACGGAGAAACCTTCCTGCAGGGATGCTGCACTGTCCTCCAGGGGAAGGACGGAGCCTTGAAAACCTGGATCAGAGAAAAGCTGCACCTGAGGCACACAGCGAGATAACGGGTGAGTCATCCACTCCGCGCCCACATCACCAGATAAGACGAAGGACAATGCCTCAGCAAGATCAGATTTGTTTTCCCATCCCTTTTTAATCACTTACCTTGAATTTGGCCGCATTCTCGAAATTATCCTGAAATGACACAACAATTTAAAGAGACTCCTTTACATGCACTGAAGTATCACACACGTCTGTATCTGCCTACTTCTATGCTTCATCTAAAGCCACTGTTAACAAGCAAATGTGAAAAAGACAATTTAATTCTTTGCTTTATAAATGAAGCCATTTTATGATGTACTTCTCCTCTAAACTCTGGAGCCAGTGCCCTTTAACTGTGTGTGCTCCAGAGGACTCTGCATGAAATCTGTCATTATGTGGTTAAAAACTGGTTCTGCTTAAGGATGACTCATCGCTAACTATGATGCTTTCACTTCTAGTCTTATGACAAATATCTTCCTCCCTGACACTGGACACAGCAATTTACTCTGGCTTTGCCTGGGCTTCATGTTCCCTGATATTATCTACAGAACGTTACAGAGGGCTGCTTGTCGCCTCAGAGATTCCTCTGCTCTCTGTGTTAAATTTCTGATTATGTCACAAGCACCGATATAGTGACTGGTCACATGAAAGGAACCATGCGGTCAGCCACCCTGGAAATTATCAGGGGAAGTCAGAATAGCAGAAGCATTTTAATACTGTAAAGTTGAGTAATGTGATAAACTGAAAGTAAAGGAAACTGAGGGGGAAACACTGGCTGATTAGATTTTTCCATATAAGCAATTCAGTGGCACCTCTTCATTTTAACTAAAGACGCCCTCACCAGCAGGACGGGCATCACTGAGGCAACTCTGGCCCGTAGCGCCCCCCAGTCCTCTGGGCTCCCGTACAGCCCTTTCTCCAGAATATAGGACTCGCCACAGAAACCTGGTTCCTCAAACACGACCCAGCTGTAAAAAGAACATAAAAAAATAACGTCGCTCATTAATTTTGCACTGGTATTTCAAACTAGTGTTTCTCATTTTTTCCATTCATTTCTAATTAGTAGAGGAGCACAGCATTTGATACACCCACACTTGCTGACAGAATTCCATCGTGATGAATGTCAAATATTCTTGATCGGAGTAGAAATTCGTAATAGCCTCCCACATGATTCTACCTCAGCACTTAATTACTGTTTGTCCTGGGAAATGTGGCGCGTCTCGGCCTTTCTGGCTGAGGGTACGTCGGGTATTTCTGCTCCTAAGACCAGGCTGTGTTTGCATTTTGTGGGCTAATGTGTAAGAATACAAATGAGTCTCTGACAGAAATGTTAAAGCAACACTCCGAGCCAATCAGAAGTTCAGGGATGCATGACATGGGTGTGGCCGTGCAATCTATTAACAGGCTGGCAGAGCAGCAAGAATGAACCCTTCAGGACAACATGTTCCTCCGCACCAGTCACCATTTCATTAACGCGTCCCTTGGGTAGCAGTCATCCGCATTACATGTCCCGTGTTACATTGCTATCATTTGCCTCTGATTTTGTTTACCGTCGCACGTCTTGCAGCTGACCGCGGCATAAAGAACTGCAAATATAAAACGCTTGGGACCACAGCTGCTGCTTGAATCTCTTATCTGTCCTATAGTGTGTAGTAAGACAGATGGTGCGACAAACTGTGATGTGACAAGAAAACACAACAGCAATTTTAATAACATTCCCCGTTATCCTGGACGCTGATCAGACATCCAGGAAATCCTCCCGCACACCCGACAGTAAAATCGCACTTATTACTATTGCAGAAGGGTGTGAGGCAGCATGCTCCAAAGCTAACTAACGCTGACAGGATATGAGGTGTGGCAACCTAAACATAAGGGAGCCGGGTTCGTCTGTCTCGACCTGTCAGCGTGGGTGCGGCAGCCGTGCTCCTGCACACCTGAGCTGCAAAGCAGCGAGAGAAACCACACGCTGTCAGTGCACGTCGTTCTAGGCGCCACTGTGTTTGTGTGGAAGTCAAGCTGCATGTGAACGCATCTGTCACATTGCAGAAAAGAAAGCGCCTTCAGTCTTGCAGTGGGAAACACTGACGTGAACTACCGTAAGCGACCCTTTTACTACCCGTTTCTGCTAAACACAACACTTACACGCCACCGATGACGTCAATGGACTGAGTCTTCATGCCGTAGCCAGTGTCATCCATGTTGATGACAGGCCCCGTGAGGTCAATATTCCCACCGAGCTGGGGGAAATCTTTGTCGGTGAACATTTTCAGATGCGGAGCCACAAAATCCTGTAGCAAGAATAAAAAAAGTCAAACAACATCAAAAATACAGCAAATGCAATAATTATAAATAAATAGACAACACTGTGGTTTGATTAATAGATCAGCTCAGCTAAAGTATTGATGTGTTTATAGAATTCAGAGCCATTTCACAAGTCAGTCATTTAAATATTGTGAAGGTTATTTCCTACCCACAGCTTCACACAAACAAAACCTTACAGTAATCATTTCTTTGTTTAGATGCCTTGTTCTCCAAATGAAGTCTATAGAGTTCAGTCTATGTTTTATGCTGATTTTCCTGTTAAAAGCACATACGGGTACAGTAAGCAGAGCCGTGCACTCACAGCGAGTATCGGTCGCAGTGACAGGAGCGGCTCCGAGCCGCCCCAGTCGCTGCAGTCCACGTACTCTCCCTCCTCCAGGATGTGCTGCTGGCCCTCGAACCCGGGCTGACTGTAGCCCACCCAGCTGAAACCAGAGGCGAGTTGGTTACAGCTCAGAATCACCAGCTCACATTAATAAAATGCTCCTTGACCCAAAGCTCGCACTTAAGTGAGTTATCTACATTAAAAATAGAAGCGTTAGCAAGTAGAGATGAAATACTCACAGGCCTCCGATGATCTTCAAAGAACCCACAGCTTTCAGCTTCCTGGAGTCAGGGAGTGCCCCGTCTGCTGCAATGTCTCCTTCATCCTCACAAAGGCTGAAAACATCGCTGTCAGTTTCCAGACACGAGCCTTCAAAACGAGGTTTCTCATACACCACAGCCTGTAACAGAGAAAACACAGAGCTTGTAGAAACGTCCACCACAGGGCTGATTTACAGTGTGTTTGATAATAAGCTGCTGCCACCTAAGTTTGCTTTTCCTACTGAGAGATTTAATTTGACTTGTTGTTCACTTACATAAATAGTAAAGATTTCTCTCCAAGTAGCAAGAAATTCTCATGGTAATTTGGAGTAATGCATGTTTGAATGTAGAGCCACAAAAACAAATAAACAATAATAAAACTGTCCTTGGATGCTCCATCTGTTTAACATTTGAGAGCACAACATCATAAATTTGTTCACTTCAGAGCTTTTTGCCTAGAAGTGTTTTTAAATGACAGAACAATGCCTGAGGTCTAAAAAAAATCATTCTGTGGCCTGAAAACGCCTGCTGCCAAAGCCCAGTGGACAAATTCCTTGGCATTGCTCTATTTTTGGCTCAGTATAAACAAACCAAACAGACAAATAGACTAAAGACTGCAAAGCGTAAAGCCAGCAGGCCTTTCCCTAAGCACTATCCAAGCGTGTGATGCGTGATGCATACATGAAGTGAACCAAATACCTTAACTTCACTGGGATGCTCCACTTTAAAGCCGCCCTGCAAAAGAGACATAATTAACATTTTTACATTCAGTTTGTTCTCTTATTATGTAAATCTGGGAAAAGTAAACGGTTCTACTTCGTTAGAATTACTAGGAGCAGGATCCACAGAACACAGGACCAATAATTAAAGGCTGTGGTAGACAGTTTATTACACTTTCACTGAGAAGACATCTAATTAGTGAACAACTACTAAAGCAAGATTTGTGTGGATTTGTTTTGTGAGAGCTGACATACTGTAAAGGAAACAGAGTCGCTCTGTGAGGCTGACGTTTCCTGGTTGCAACTAAAACTAAGTAGGCTCTGATGCTTGTATTTGTCATCAACATAGCAAGTTGAAAACTTTTTTGAACTTTCTTGCGTCATTTCTGATTTACAGCTGGGACAGGATCACGCACCATTTTGAGGGGTCTGAGAGAGCCCACGAAGGGCGACGGGAAGCCCCAGGACTCAGGGAACGGGTACTCTCCAGGCTCCAGCATAGCTGCCATACCCTCGAACCCCGGGTCACCGAACACCAGCCACCTGAGGAGTGGAGAAACACCTGTGTTCCATCAGAACATCGCCACCGGATGATGTAAAAGCAACATGCCAGGTTTATCTCCAAACCCCTGAAAAGTGCTAAGAAATGTCTGTATATATGAACACGTTCAGTGATACCGTTTCCCACAAGGGACTCGCTGGTTTTCTGCACAACGAGACAGGTTATTGATGATTTTTGCTCAGTAAGTATTATTTGGCGTAAGCTTTCAGCAGGTATTCTATCTAGCCAGGAAATGAGTCACACAACATCTGAGAACAAAAGCTATTTTATAACAGTTCTCCAAACATTTTGAGAATGGCACGCTCAAAACAAAAGCAGTTCAAAGCATTCTTCTTGACAATTCCTGTTCAGCGGTGGAGCTGTGCCCCCCACCTCTGGCATTTAGAGACAATGCCTCATACCAATCACCACATCTGAGGCTGTGCCAAAAACAAAAAGCCAGCTCAGTCAGACGGTGCTGAGGAAGCGATACTAAAGAGTGATGCCAACCTTCTGCTGCTAAAAGATTCAGTGGCTTTATAAAGTATTGAATCCCTGACACTTTCTGCACAGCCCTGCTCTGCACTTCAGTGTTTCTGAGTTAAGACTTGGATTAAAAATGCAAATCTACATCTTAAAAAAACACGCTTATTTTAGAAATGTACAAAAGTATTCAGACTATTTATTCTGCATTTTATAGAAGCCCCTTGGCAGCGACAAGACTCTGCAAGCTGCGCACACCTGGACCCAGTCAACATCCGTTTCAACCCTTGACCTGCTGTAAGCTTCACTTACACGTACAGGGCAGAGTTTCTCGGATTACGCCTACACACAAGCTGTGCAGTAAGCGCAGGGGTCTGACTACTCCCTGCAGCCCCTGTATCGTATAATCCTAGAAGCCAGACACTCAGTTTGCTCAGTGAACTCGACGGAGCCGAGTGCCTGCCACAGTAAATTCCCTAAACACTGGTCTACGTCTGCTGCACAGTTGCTCCACTTGTCACAGAGCACACAGCAGTTAGAGCTGCGCCGGCAAATGTTGAGAGATGTTAAAACAATCTCCAAAATGTTAGATTTCTACCACCAAAATACAAAAAACACCAACAGTCGGCTTTCATCAGCCGCCTGGGGGCAGGGCATGACATGTCCTAAATGCCTACAGCTCTAACGTAGAAAAACATTTTCCTCCTCTGCCAAATTCTCTCCACACCTTTGTCTGTTTCTCACTCACACACACTAGTCTCCGCCCCTCCACGTTTTCCAAGTGCACACATGTTCTGTCTCCCTCAGCATGCATCAGCAGGAACCAAACATTCCTGAGCAGGCAAACGATTGAGAGTCGAACCAAAGGCAAAGATAAACACAGAGGAGGGCAATAACGATTATTATCTCTCAGCTATTTGTCAAAACCAAACTGTATGAACCAGCCAATTAAAAAGACAAGTCTACGCTTTGCACAGCAGGCGAGATTTTCACATTCTCACAGTCGGGAAAACAAAAATCATTGCAGACGTCTCATTAATTGGTCTTTGCCTCTTGCTTTACAATGTAAAGGCGGCATCTGTACTTTGGTAGTTAAATGACTCATAACCACATTCCAACCCTTCTGACTGATGGCAGTAGGTATTTTACTTACACCCCGGAGTGGACTTGGATGGAAGCAGTGCTCACTGGGATGCCAAACGAGCCTGTCTCTACAGTGTCATCGACGTACGGCGTTACTCTGCCGCGGCCCTCTGGTTCAGTAAACAGATCAATACGAGGGATGCTGTAATCCTATAGATGAGGGGCAACACAGCAATTATCAGCACTGCACATCCTTAAATCAATCCTTGCAGAAAAACCAAGTGACTGACTCATATTCTCATATTATGGAGGAGTCTGGGCTGAATATCAATAACGCAATATCACCTATTAGCTACATTTCAGAAGGTCACACAAAGCGTGATCATGTGGATATTAAATGCCAGCTGGAGGCGGGAGTATTTAACCAGAGGACTCACGCAGACAGCGAGTCGAATGGACCCGATCAGCATTGGCGGGAGGTTGTGTGGTTCTGTCTCCACCTCTGGCTCGGCCCACTCGTTTGTCAGTTCAATGAGTCCCTCCTCCAGGGCGATGGAGCGTCCCTGAAAGTCAGGCCTCTCGTAGAGAATCCAGCTGCAGGGAAAGTAGAGGAACGTCATTACCTATTAGCGAGACAGCAAATGAGCATCGCTGGCGTTCACATATCTGCTGATACACTCGGCAACACAGGGACAAAAACTATGCAGCAACAGGCCACGTCTAGCAAATAAAACACAAATTATATGCAAATGTCTGTGAGCAAACTATGGCTGCACAAGTATGACACTCTGCTAAATCAGTGAGAGGCCAGGACCCCTATCACTGATGTCCCAAACTCTTCTGACACTAATTAGAACTAAACCTCTCGTTACCAGCCGACGGCCTCAGCTGAATAGTGATACTACTCACCATCCTCGAACAACCTTCACGGATATGAGAGGCGAGAGCTGCAGAGACGTAGCGTTTGCCACATCTCTGTAGATCTCATGTGCTTGGCCGCTGAACTGAGCTTTCTCAAACAGCACCATCTGTGTGAGACAAGGAGGACGGTGTCAATGACAAAATGCATCGCCATTCACTGTTATTCAAACGTGAAAGCATAAACGTGCTTATGACTATTTATGGACAGTTACTCGAAACACCAGGTTGTTCTTCCAATGTCAGAAATGACTTGAATATACATTTGGACTTTTTAGTTCACATTGTGTTACTGTTAGTCCCCCGCACGGCTACAGCTGGAGGTAACCTGGATTAAAACAATGTGCATGAAACTGTTCTCTCATCCTTCCAACGATAAGCCTGCAAACGACGCTCTACCGTAATGAAGAGCTGCAAGTTATGCAGCGTGTTGGCAGCAGAGAATTCTACCATTGTAATCACATCCAGCTGAGCATTTGTGCTAAACTATTTTATAATACACTGTTTACCCCCAAGAACATTATATGGAAAGCAGATGTTTCCACGGAACAAAGACTTGTCTGTCTAGATTCCTTTCCCCGGTTTGTTTCTATTCTGCGTGGGCAGGGCTCTGCCAGCTTTACCTTTCCAGGACGCTTGTGAAAACTCTTGACAGGTCTTATCTGGAAAAGCAAAGCACAGAATTATTTTAATTGTGAAAGTGTCAGCAGAGTATGTCAAGAATCTACAAAACCATACAGAGGCTGAACTCTCTGTTGGTGCAGTAGGAACTCAGCAAGAGAAGGATGTTCATACAATAGGGAGCAGGATCAAGTTTGACAATGAATCAGTGACTGAGCAGCTACTGCTTCTACTACTGAACTATAGCTTCCGTGACTGTGACTGAGGTGACACACAATTAAACATTTAACAGACAAATCAGTTTAAAGACAAACAAGATGCAGTGATTGTGTTATGTCACCTGATTAACTGTCGCAGCTAAGTTGAGAAAAGTCACCTGTCAAACCACCACAAGGTTGAAACTGTAATAGGTCGACGGCTTTCTAGCTGTTCTGCAGTAAAGACTAAACAGCACACTTACACTTTTGCTAAGTTGAGCAGCAGGTTTCTTGAGCTCAGGGGCCGTTGGGTGTGAGGTTGGGGGACAACCAGGAGCAGGTGGACGCGCTGGTTTAACATTTGGGTCTGCTTCAGCTCCACAGACTGGAGTGGACATTTTCCCATCAACCTGATGCACAAACATGAAACATTCAAGTAAGCAGTGAAGCTGAAGCTCCTGCGGTGCAACAGAGCCATGTGTGTCCTTAGAGTCATGCAGTGTGGTTGTGCTGTGCTGAGCAGCAGCTCTGTCTCTGTTTTTCCACTAAAGAGCCATCGCTGCTGCTGAATGCCAGTCTGGAATTCAGTCATTTTTACAGTGGAACAAAATACTGGACTGAAGCACTAACCTGGTTTTTGACTTGTTCCTGTCCTCGTAGGCTCTGCGCTGGTTTTGCTTGTTCTCGCGGGAGGTACTTCTCTAAATAGTCTGGCAGCTTGATGTCGTTAAAGCAGGGAAGCGGAGGACCTGAGTCACTGACCGCAGCCTTTGCAGCCTGGGCTTCCTCTATGGGGCTCAGGGCAGGGCTCTGTTTGGCCAGTCCATCTTTGATTGGAGCTGCAGGGGTTGGACGTGGAAGGGGCGACTGGGACAAAGACGGAGGGCTGAGCAGGCCACCATCACTAGGTGACACATCCCCAGAGATGGAGCTTTCTACCTGTGTTAGTTTAAAGACAAACAAGATGCAGTGATTGTGTTATGTCACCTGATTAACTATTGCAGCTAAGTTAAGAAAAGTCACCTGTCAAACCACCACGAGGTTGAAACTGTAATAGGTCGACGGCTTTCTAGCTGTTCTGCAGTAAAGACTAAACAGCACACTTACACTTTTGCTAAGTTGAGCAGCAGGTTTCTTGAGCTCAGGGGCCGTTGGGTGTGAGGTTGGGGGACAACCAGGAGCAGGTGGACGCGCTGGTTTAACATTTGGGTCTGCTTCAGCTCCACAGACTGGAGTGGACATTTTCCCATCAACCTGATGCACAAACATGAAACATTCAAGTAAGCAGTGAAGCTGAAGCTCCTGCGGTGCAACAGAGCCATGTGTGTCCTTAGAGTCATGCAGTGTGGTTGTGCTGTCTGTGTTTTTCCACTAAAGAGCCATCGCTGCTGCTGAATGCTAGTCTGGAATTCAGTCATTTTTACAGTGGAACAAAATACTGGACTGAAGCACTAACCTGGTTTTTGACTTGCTCCTGTCCTCGTAGGCTCTGCGCTGGTTTTGCTTGTTCTCGCGGGAGGTACTTCTCTAAATAGTCTGGCAGCTTGATGTCGTTAAAGCAGGGAAGCGGAGGACCTGAGTCACTGACCGCAGCCTTTGCAGCCTGGGCTTCCTCTATGGGGCTCAGGGCAGGGCTCTGTTTGGCCAGTTCATCTTTGATTGGAGCTGCAGGGGTTGGACGTGGAAGGGGCGACTGGGACAAAGACGGAGGGCTGAGCAGGCCACCATCACTAGGTGACACATCCCCAGAGATGGAGCTTTCTACCTGTGTCTGAAGTCCATTCCTCTTTGCTCTAATGTTGGAGGAAGTCAGGCTGCTGAGGATGCAGCTCCCCTCCAAGCGAGACTTCACCTTTAACTGGTCGCCTTTCTCTTCTTTAATCTCCTCATCAACCTTGACTGGGTTTTTTTCCTTGAGCCGAGACTGAGTGTCAAGACCTCTGAGCAGCATGCTTCTGTCTGCGAAACTAGCTCTGGCAGGCTTTGGGCTAGGCTTAGTCTCTGTGTTCTGGAGCTGAGCTAAGATGCTCGGCCCTGTCTCCAGCGTGAACTGGGTCTTCTTCCTCAAACCGAACGTGAACTCCTCAGGGTCAAACGTCTTCTCAAAGCGGTCCTCCTTGATGGCCGGCAGGGCAAAGGGGGGCTGAGGTGGTCGAAGGTAGTTGTGTTTACGCGGGGGGAGGGAGAACGGAGCGCAAAGTTTCTTGATTTTCTCAACAAAGTCATCATCGTCCAGTTCGCCGGAAGTATCCAGAATATTGCCCTCGCTTCCAGAAGGGCTGAGCTTGGGCTCTGGCACTTTCAGCTTCCGTTTGGGAAGGTCCACATCCAGCCAGCTGGAGGGTGTGTCTCGCCATTTTGAGGAATCGTCTTTGCTTTGCCCCCTTGGCGAATGAAGCTTCCTCATGGGTGACTGCTGGATGGAGTCTGGCGTCGGCTTATTAGCCTCAGGGGATGGGAGGGCTTTGGGAGTTTGACATGGTTTGTTAGTGACCAGCTCCTTTTTGACTGCAAGGGGCTGAGGCTGTAGCGAAATATCTCTGTTGGCAAGCGGTAAAACTTCATTCACCAGTGTTTTCTGGACCGATTCCTCTATTACATTTTTAACGGTGGATTTTGCAGCAGTGCTATCAGAAGCTCTCTGTGCTACGTTTCCTGCGCTCTTGGGTGAAGTGGGATCACTCTTGCTCGCAGCGTTCTTTGAAAGCTCAAGCTGTGGGTGGCTAGGAGCTATTTCAATTACATCTTTCGGGGTTTTGACTTCCGAGGCCACTGGTTTGATGGTTGAGTTTTTCTCCCCATCATCCGTGGATTTACAGACAGAAATAGGATTAGGCTCTTTAATAGACGATCCTTTCTGTCCCGTACTGCCAGTCTGTGCAGTTATCAGCACTGTAGTGCCATTAGTCGCTTCCACACTCACTTCCTCAACCGCTATAGTTGCTTTGGTAATACGCTTTGAGCCGGAGAATTCATCACGAGCTCCATGTGAGTCATCGGGTGAATTCTCTGCTTTTTCCAATGATACAGAATTAGGCTGTGGCTTTGCTGCACTCACCACAGGCTTTTTCTCTCTTCCAGGGCGTTGTGTTGATTTTGTTTGTAACTCAGGAGGCACATTTGTTTGAGTTTCCTCCTTCAAAGTCTCTTTATCACCCTCGGTCCCACTCACCGCCTCATTAGTCGGACTAACAGCACATACGGCGGCTTTCCCCGGATGCGTGCTTTCTGTCTGAGCTGTTTCTGTCTCTGTTTGAACAGAGAGGCCTGATGATGATCCACTGGTCGTTTCTGGCGACTGAGGGGCTGCTTCTGGTTTTGTTCTGTCTCTAATGACCTGCGCTTTGTCTTTCGATTTGTTGTTTTTTCTTTCATCATATTTTTTATCAACACCTGCTTCTGTCTGTGAGATGCTTCGCCCAGCGTCTGAATCCTTCATTATATTTGTAGCCAAACGCAGAGGCTGATCTTTGTCTTTCTTCTCAGTGTGATTAGCGTCTTCATTCTCCACTACTTTGCTCTCAGCCCGATTTATTATTTCTGTGCCTTTGTTTTGAGGTTGCGTTGTTTGCTCTGGTTCTTTTTCTTTGGGCTGCATTACTTTCCTGCTGCTTTTTGAGTCAGGCTGCGTTGGTGCTTCTTCCTCTAATTTGGGATGTTCAACAGGTGACTCCTGCTCCTGTGTCAGAGTCTCCTCAATGGGCCTTTCAGCCACATGTGAGGAGGGGGCTGGAGTTGTTCTGCTGTCTTTAGAGGCCGGCTCTCTGTGCCCTCCCGCCTTTTCCTCCTTTTGAGGTAAAACAACAGGGTCCTTGTCATCAGACTTTGCTCCACAGTCGCGAGCTGCAGTATCAGGTTCATCTGTGTTGGCAGGCGATCCCTCCTGTCTCTTGAAAGCTTTGTCAATACTCTCCAAGTGAAGCGAAGGCTCGATGTGCGTCTCCGGCTTGTCCAACACTTCTAACTCCTTAAATGGTTTTTCTGTGGCGTCTGAATGTGGCTGCTTATCTGATGCACTTGTTCGTGCTTTACCTGATGAAACTGCCTCTGTGGGTGGTTTGGGGGCAGAGACTGTCTCATCTGCACCAGCTGCCCGTGTTTGTTTTGAAGCAGTTACTTCCAGCTTACTGGTAGGTTTGGCTTCGCTGCTTGGGCTGACTGGACTCACCGGCTCTTTACTTTTCCTTCGTTTCGGGCGGGAGCTTGTTTTGCTGGGACCTTTTGACTCAAGGCCGATGCTATTGGTCATTTCTGATGAATCACTCGTTCCTTTAACGGACACATCTGACTCAGTGCTGTGACATTTCACTGCCTGGTCTGCTGTTTTGGAGGCCACTGTGTCAGGTGCTGTACAGCCTGATGGTCCCTTAGGGACAGAATTCTCTGCTGTAGTATCCTGCCCATCAGGTTTCACTGCTGTCTTCAGCTCTGTAGTAGCCAGTTCTCCCTGACTGTCCAGCTTTGTTGACTCTGGCACAGAAGCGGGTGGAGGTGACATTCCTGCCATAGCTGCTATTTGAGGCTGTGCTGATGATTCTGTAAGGTTCCTCCATTGTTCTTTGACTGACACCAGTTTGTCCCTGGCAGGCGACGTAGAGCTGGACCTAACTGTGCTGTGACCTTCGGCCGATCTCGACCTCTGGTCTGCCGGTGCGAAGCCCGCGTTTATTCTCTCTGTGGCTTTCCTGGCTGACGAGACGTCAGTGCTCCTGGGGCTCTGGGTGGTGTCCTTGTGGCCTCCCGCTGCCTGCTTTCCCTCGAAGAGGCTGATTTTATCTGCAATCCGCCCAGGAACTGGTTTGGGCTTGAGCTCCTCGTCTGCCTTCTTCAGGTCAGGTAGTCTGTGTACGATAAGAGGTAAAAGTCTTATTTCATTCCAAAATTATAAATAATGAACATGTGTCTGCCACAGAAACTGTTATTTAACCCTTGGGCGATTATGTTGCTTTTGTCTGACCTACATTTTAATTTGACCTGCAGTCCCAACCCTTGAAGCATGCTGTTGGACTTTGTGCTGTGACTCACACCACAGTTTCACTGAGGATACACCTGACATGTTCCACCTACAGGAGTTAACACATTTCTGTTTTAACAGCACTATTGCAGCCGTTGTTGGAGTCGTACTATATCTACAGTGCGACCAGTCTGGTATTTTAGTGAGTCACTTGTATTCTTTTACTTCTAACTTTAACTCACCTTGTCTCTGTCTCTGTTTGGGTCTTATCCTTTCCTTCATTGCTGGTATTCTTTCCTCCTGACGTAAACTCCTGTTTGCTGTCCGCTGGACTTTTCTTAGAATTCAAAGGCACATTTTTGGTGAAAAGCTTCACCTCACTCACAGAAACCTTAATACTCCTGCGTTTGGACTCTGGCGTCTCTGTCTTCCTTCTGACTTTGTAAAGGCTGTCGTCGTCCTCCATGTCTGCGTCCCCATCAACCACGAGTGCCAGAGTTTCTGCAGGGACTTGGAAGTTTTCCAACTGCTCGGCGGCATCAGGACAGAAAGTCTCACTTTCCACTCCTTCAGGCGAGGCTTGAGAGGCGGGCTCGTGCTGGGAGGCGGAGTCTATAGGTGATTTTCCCATGTGAGTCTTTGGACTTTTGCCCTGAGGGCTGGTCACCGAAGGGAATCCCTCTGCAGCAGGTTGAGCATTAGGAGGCGTTTTCTCCCGGGGGCTGTTCCCTCCATCTCCTTGAGAGTTCTTCCTGTGTCTCCTCCGGGAGGAGTTTTTACGCCCCATGCTGTCGCCTTCTGTTTCTTCTTTGTCAACTTCAGCCTGTGAGTCTTGTTGCGATTTCAGCGACACTCCTGTTGTAGCACTGTAATAACTCTGCGCGTTAACAGCCTGCCTGACATTGGTCCTTTTGTTCTCTGCAGACGTGGAACTGGAGCTCGTTGGTAAGTCAAAACCTGGAGAGGAGTTGGCTTTGCTGAGTACCTTCAGGTTTTTTGTGACTTTAGTACGGACAACTTCCTGTCCAGTGCAGGTGTGTTGACCACAGTGAGTCACGCTGGTCTCCTCGAGGTACACATGGAGCCTCCTGCCTGTGTGAGCCTGAGGCTGGGCGTGTGCCTGGTCAGAGTCCTGTACCACTCCCTGTTTAGACAAGGAAGAGAGATGTGTCAGATGACTGGCATTCCTCTCAGGATTCCCGCTCACTGAAGGACCGTTGGCGCTCTCCTCCCACTCCTGGTTCTGCCCTATTCTCTTCTTCGTGCAGACCACAAACTCCTCCTCTTTTGGACCTCCTAGCGCTGTCTCTGTGCTCCTCACAACAGAGCTGTGCTTGTGGCCAGACTGCGTGGCGTCCTGCGCTTCACAGAGGAAAATGTCTCTGGCAAGTGGACTAGGACTAAAACTCTGTTCCTTCACCTCCCCCCACTGTGGGTCCCCTGCTTGGAGTTTTACCAGCTCCTCACTCTCATCTGCTCCATCTGAATTTAGAAGCTGGTCACCAGCTGAGGAGGCATTTTCAGTTGGACTCTTTGGAGCGTTTCCCCTCCACGGAGAGAGCCAGCTCCCAATGCGGCCCAAGACTCCTGTACTCGGCTGCTGCTCTGGGCTGTCAGACTAAAACGAAGCAAAGACACCACACATGAACGTCTGCTTACACATGCAGCTGCAGTTAATAAACATATTTCAAGTGGAATATGCACAAACTAGATAAAATAAATAGTAGTCAAAATGAACAAAGGGAGGAAGTGCAGGCGTGTGATCTAAAGTAAAGTTCAGACTCTTCTAGCACCATGCATCTCTCAGCGGTGAGCATGCAGGAATCAAGTTTAGAACCCGTGCGCTTACCGTAGGAAAAACCATATCATTCAGATTCTTTATGTAGGTGGTGAACATGATTTTGGTTTAGAACAAACTCCTACAGAGCATAAACAAAAACAAAATCATTCCACCAGGACAGAAACCAGCAGGTGTGAAAGGGCAGAAATATCTAAAAGAGACATTCTGCCTCAGCAGAGCCATGAATCCACCAAACCTCGGACTTGACGGCAGGACTGTTCGTTTGCCATAAAGAACAAAACAAACAAACAAACAAAAAACACAAGAACGTAAACTCACCCTTAATTAGACATAGACGAAAACTTTTGGTCACCCTCCAACATGTAAACCGCAGTGAGTCGGGTCTGCGCTAAGTCACATGTCTGAGTGAGCGAGCGCCGCCTGCATCAGCGCAGCATCCACAACTATCGCAAGCAGCGGGCGGTGGCATCGCATATACGCGCCCGCTGCCGAAGCTCTGCCCCCGCCAGCTCAGCGCACGCAGCCCGGCGGCGAAACGGCGCCTTCACGGTCTGCTCGTAAACCTCCTACACGGTCGGACTTACCGCAGCTTCGTTTTGTTTGCTGGGTTCGTTTGATTTATTTCCTGCTTCAGAAGTAACTTTTGAATAATACCAACAACAGTGGTGACATTAAAAGAAACACAGTCAGATGTGCTGTAGTTACATGTTTTGACTTGTTCTGCTCTGTCAGAGTGTTTCCTGTTGACTTCTGTCGTTTGTGTAGTAGTGAATAGTTTAGTATTAGATGTGTTTGTTTGATACACACATTAAAGGAACCACTGCTGGTTCTGCCGCAGTGAACAGTGAAACACACGGTTGGTTTAGCTCGGCACCGCATTTAGACCTGAGCATAAACGAGACCAAGTTTGTGGAAGTTTCAAAGCAGCCAGAATATGAACGTTCACCTGATCTAGTGTGATGTGTGTCTCACGTCGCATCATGCCACCGTAACACAGGTGTTAACACCAGTTGGAAACTAGATGCAAGGACTCTGCTTTAGCAACGAGGCTGCTGCGCTTGCTTCTGCCAGGTTGGTTAAAACTCCTACATTTATCTGAGCACCTGACGGCATCAAGAAGCCATGTCCAAACAAAGTTTTTCCAGGGGAAGTGACGTGTGTGTGTGTGTGTGTGTGTGTGTGTGTGCCCACTTTCTCTTGTCTGTCCATATTGTAAGTCAAAGACTTAACCCTTTAACTGCCTTTGTGTCGCTGCTTGTTGTCTATTGTTATTATGACACAAAGGAACTGGATCAAAATCACTTAATTCAAAGGGTTTTAATTAGGGGTTGATTTACTTTTCGATTTGACATAGACCACAATCCACCTTGCCTGCAGGTGTGGGAGTGGCCCTCATCGCCTAATTAGCGGTTAAAAGCCCGTTTGCGTTGATTATTAATTTAGAGATTTCACAGTCATGTTTAAACCAACACCACTGCAGGATGTTAACCATGGCAACAACCAGTGTTTTAAAGTTCAGAGGTAAAACCCGAACCCGAGGAATTTACACACGCAGCTGAAAATTCACTTTCTAATGTACCGTGAATAAAACCTCTTCTCAGCCCACACAGTGTGGATGGAGGTCTAACAGGTTTCTGCATATAGCGGAGTCACTGAGAACCAAAACAAACAGTGGCCCTGTAGTTATAGCACCAATGGTTTCCACATACAGTGTAGTCAAGTCCTTCAATGAGCTGCTCTGTAGCCAAAATTCCCAAAGACCCAAGTTCATTTCCTTAAACGCATGTCAGACACAGAGAGTGAGAGCTTACCATGATTACAGTGTTTTCCTGCCTTCTCAGTTGTGTTGGGAATAAAGTGGACAAAACGCAGCGAACTGCAGAAGAATGCGAGGCTTTCAGTGCTGCCGCCTCTCTGTGGTAACCTGTCCCTCCGCAGGCGAAGAGGGGAGTCTGCACTACGCCGCCTATTAGGATTCAGTGCGGTTTAAATCCAGAAAACATCAAAGCTTCCCTCCTGTAGTCGTCTGCTGAATGCTATTGTCAAGGTTGCGCTAGTGTTATTTTTTCCCATGGTCACGAGGGCTCGGGTTCAGGTGGAATCTGCCCTGGCCAGGTAACACACCTCGAGGCTCAGAGCGGCATGACACAGCAGCCAGCTATGGCGGTTTGTTGTGCAACTGTGTCAGGGCCACACATAAAGTCACAACAGCTGCACTATTTCCTGATATAGTCTTTTTAGTCCTTGCACCCTCCCTCGGTGAAAGATTATTTTGTTTCATGTGAATTCATTATGTATAAAACTATGACAATTAGCAAATTAATAATTAGCTCAAATAATTGTGAGAGCTAATTATTTAATTGTCTCTGTAATAACCTCATGCAGGATCTAAAAACGTTTTATTCACCCAAACAAACACTAAACACAGACACGCGTCACACTCAGTAGCTACAAGCCCCGCTCTGTCTGATCCCCATGACTTATTAATGTGCAGCAGAAGCTGAAACCTGTCTCATTCTACACCTTATGAAAAATTTACACTGTGCTGTTTTTTTGCCTTACTGAAGGCAAACCACACACAGAACTCCACATAATCCCGATCAGGTATACGGGGGCATTTTTAATTTATGAGGAAACTCAATATTTCTAGGCAGAATACGAAAACGCATGCACTAACAGGTGAGTCATAGTTCTAGCCGTACTGGTTTTGAAAAGATGTAGAAACACAGACAGGCTAAAAAAACCGCACACGCTTGAACGCCTCTTCACCTCTGTTTGCTCCACTAATTGACCTGGATCGTGAGGATTATCTAGAGAGATTGTCAAACACTCACACCGCATTCGTGAGCGAGAGCTGCTTGTCCAGTTATGGTACAACATGAAGGTCAAAGGTTTTATATGGATACACACCTGGCTCCTCCACTACAGGTGTGTAAACAGCTGCTTTAATGCTGTTGATGCGCACAGACAGACGCCAGATTTCACTTGTCAGGCAAGAGATCTGACCTGGCAGGCGCTTCTGAATTTACAATGAATTTTAGGCTTTATTGTCAAGCTTGTTAAAGCTCAGACTTCGCTGCTGGTGAAATAACTCTGTCAAGTGTGACCAGTGGCAGAGCCTCCTTCATATGAGGCAAAGATACAACCGTGACATTACATCTTTACTAAAAAAAACACAAGTGGGACAGCAGGATTCATAGTATTGAATGAAAGCTTGAGAGGAAAAATCATTAAAAGCATTTATACACAAGACACATGGAGATGTTTTTGTGTGAGCAAAAAAAAGCCTTTTATTAATCTTATTATGTTTTAAAAATACCAAGGAAGGTAAGAGATTAGTTTAATCATAGCTGGTCTGATAAATATGCTCACTAATTTTAATGATGTGTCTCAAATGCAACAGAATCGTCTGTGCATTATTCTAACTCAGCACTAATGAAGCAGAGGAGATTTCTTGTTTACTTGGGTAACCTTTAGTCAAGGTTGCCTCTTAAACTCAGACCTACACGCAGTTCTGTGACTCTGAATGAAATGTATTAAACTTCTCTGAGTCACAGCCACCAGAGCTCAGTGGGTGCAGCAGCATCTCCTCTTCAGGGCTTATCCTTGAAATGGGAGGACTGTTGTTTTGTAGCTGCTGTATTAAATCCTTCTCCCGATCGCATCATGGCAGCGTGTGCATGGCTGCCACGACTTATGCTGCATGTGCTGTGTGAGCCTGTAATTACACAGTTGAATGGCATCGCTCTCAACACCCGCTGCGTCCCTGAGACTTCTGCCATCAGTTAATGTCAGTGTTGTCTTCTCTCCATTCTGGCCTCTCCTTCTGAGCGGTTCTCCCACTGCTGCTCATTTGTTCAAGAGTCCTCACGACCCGCCAGCAAGCAACCACGCTGCCTACGGACTCCGCCCTGGGGCATTTTAGAGAGGCAGCAAATGGCATTGATACAACTCCACTGCCCCACCCATTGGTGGTGGATGCTCACTGCACCGGAGTCTGGCCCCCAAAGTGAAGAGTACAATTGGAAATGATGTTTCAGAGCTCAGGTGGTGAAGCCTGTGCAGCCTGGAGAGAGTTGGTCTGGCTGCTCGCTGCTCGCTGGCTTTGACAGGTAAAACCGCGCATTCCATTTGTTTGTGTGTCGCCAGCCACAGAGACAGCTTTATTACTTTTGGGATGAAATCGCTGGTCTGCACACCCTCATTCAGAAGAGTCACTGCTGCTTTCTCCATCATCTCCCAACGAGTTGGGTCATCACCACAGCAATCATTTTCTCTAGTTGTGCCATTTGGAAACAAAGGAACTGCATGTTTCTTGTCGTGATAACCACATGTAATCTAGTTTTCCTACAGAGCTGCAGGTACCTGCAGATTTCTCTCCTCCACCAGATGAAAGACTCCTGCAGGCACTTAAACATCTCCCTTTCTGCGATTTCATCAGAATGCCTCCCATGATGCACCTTAGCATTTGTCAAGAACTGAGCTGCTCCTGATTGGACTCTCATCACCCTCAGATTGAGCTGTAATTTCCTAGATACAAGTCTTTTTTTATCCTCACTGGTGTCACAAGTGGGTCTGAACAGAGCGTTACCCGCTCAGTGGCACTGGCGAATTAATGATGCATGTGGCTGGAGATATTTGAGCTGTACGTTTTATTCTTAGCAAGAGGAGGAAAGAAAAAAGAAGAGAAGTTCTGTCACTGTGTGAGTTGTATAACTGACTTCTGTCACTATTCCTGTGACGGCTGCCAGCGTATTTTGACAAAGTAAGAACTCATGGGCTGAAACGCTGGCTGGGTGAAGCCAGTGCTGCGTTAATGCTGATAGACTCTCTAACATTCCTGGCACATCCTTCCATCAAACAAACACGCCGTACGTGGCTTTTTCCTTTTGCTGATAAGTGATAGTGATGGCTGGCGATGTTCCTTCGCATAATCATCGCCTGATATCGCTCGAAGTGATTCAATTTGTTTAGACTGGGAGGAAGATTCATATGTGAACGAAGTCGGGCACGAGCGCAGCGCTGCTCAGCACAAGTTTGCATGTCTGATGAGTGACTCCCTGTTAACCCAACTACCATCAACACAGAAACAGCTGCACCGTTGCCATGGTGAGAGAAACATTAAGATCCTCCTAGATATTAATTAACTTGGGGAAAGTGCAACAAGCGCTTAAGTCAACACTAATGAGGAGCAGTGGATATAAATGTTAGCAAGATGGAGCAGTGTTCACATTCGTGTGTTTGAGCGAATTTGAACGTTGGGCACTAAAAGTAAAACATTTAAACCTGAGAGTGACATAATGTTACAAACGCACTGGGCTGAGTTGAAATGATTCTCAAAACCTTTTAATCCACATTTAGCATTTTTAACTTATACAGAATTCTGAATGTTGGACCATCTTTTAAGTGTCCGATCAACTGAATAGTTAAAGGACAATGATATGTTTAATTTTGTGCCACTTATTATACAAAGTATGTTTTTTATTCTAGGAAGGAATTTTTATTTTTCACACACTAAACATTTTAAACTCTTTAATTGTTGTTGTCTATTGTCCAGCCGTGCAACAGAAACCAAGTGCAGGAATCGTTGCAGATGGTCTGGTGCTGCCCGTTCACACGTGGAAAGCTGTCTCGACCAGGTACAGTACAGTCACATCCTATCTAGAGAGTGGAGTGTGTCTGTAACAGGTGGCATTTGTGAGGTTATTTTTGCCTCAAGATGAAATGTCGTTCTGTTACTGTGAATTGTACATCATCATTTCGCTCTCCTGCTCGTTTTATGAGCACCTGTAGGCTGCAGGTGAGAACGCATCCCACGATATCCCGAAATGTTACCAGACTGCTGTACAACTATGTCCGACCCTGAAAGCTCCTCAGTGGATGTCACAGTGAGCGTTCCGAGAATGAGACTTGGCCTCCAGGATGACAGACGGCTCGTACAGATCGTCCTCTCCAAGTACTGAACTGTGATCCAAGTTCACAAAATTAGGTATGTTGAAGTGAGAGAGGAAGGCGCACTCCGTGTCTGTCATGCTGCCCTCTGCTAATCCTTTGAGAGGCTGGTTTCCCCCACTTTCCTCCATGTCCTCTTCCATATCCTCCATCCCAGAGGAGCTGATGCATCTGAGACGGCTGCAGGCCCCCAGCTGAGCCCCCGTGTCCCGTTCGAGCCTTTTGTCTTCTGTTGTTTGCTTCCCTTGGCCCAGATCCTCCTCGTTGACAAAAAAATGAAAATAGGGGTGAGACTCCGCAAGCAGAGGACGTGAGAAGGCTTTGTCATTTTCGTCATGGGGGCCGTCAACTACACAGCTCCCTGGTCGATGGCGCTTTTCTGCAGAGTCTGGATTCCTGTTAGAAATAAAAAAAGACCCACAATAAGACTGAAGCAAGAAAAGCCTTCGGAAAAAATGACAGATCTCTATTGTCAGTGCCGACCTGATGGCAGCTGGAGTTGAATAATTCTGTAGAAGTGGCAATTTTCCTGTCTTATTTCACTATTTTATCAGCAGCACCTCTGAGCACAAAAGAATAAGAGGAATCTGCATACAGCCACTCTACAAACTGATCACCCGGTGCTTTCTATGGAAAAAATAAAAATGTAAAGCTGGACATGATCAGTAAATGTCAGAACATGCAGTGCATCACAGCTTGGTGTCCTCTGTCCACCACAACACTGACCCCACTGCACAGTCTCCTCCAAATGCACTGTAATCTTTTCTTCTAGCAGATTTCAAACTCCTTACAGCCTAATCTATCAGAACCACAAACCAGCGGAGCTCATCACGGCCCCTGTGTCTCCAAGCTGAGTCCCACCTCACACCTAGGAGCTGGACTGCTTGAGCTCTCCTTGGTGCTGAAACGAGGAGGCGAAGGGAAAATGGGTCCCCGCTGTTATACTCACTCCTGATGTGGCGCTCCTGTCTTTGTGAGGAGTGTGAGAACAAAGAACATGAATATGACAAACACGGCGAGTCCGACCCAGAAGCCGATGACAATTGAGTCTGAAATGTCAGAGAAAGAAAAAAGATCTCATTATAGAACATTACTTTAATGGTTTTAATGATCATTTAGCTGCTCCCTCTATTTGTGTAATTACAGTTTATGCCAGACGCCTTCTCTCCTCAGTGATGTGAACATTCAGGTTTTCTGAAATTTGTCTCGACTAAAATTACTGCTGCCTACTTTATGTGTGCTGATTACTTTTATTTGTGTCGTTAAAGGGCCTGCCCATTACCATTGGAGAATAAAGCGTCGTTATTCAGCTACATTGTTTGTTTAGAGAGGAGCAGGTAGCCGGACCACAGCTGAAGCAATAGATTGGAGGGGGAGGTGAAATGTGCTAGGAGGGGATGAATCATTATTAACAGTATTAGAGGTGAGTAACCTTGTTTGCTGACACGCATGCACAAAGCACACACACACACACACACACACGTTTTAAAGTAAAAAGCGATGGAAGGTTGCCAGAGTAATGTGCTCATCTTACATCTGTGCGCTTTGAGTCCCTCGAAGGACACGGGCTCCTCGTCGTCGTAATATTCATACTGCCACACGTAGTCACTGCGACGCGCGCTGGTTTGGCTCCGATTGTGAAATTCGGACATTGCAACCCGTTTGTTTCGCACCTTCACAACAGGAAACAAATTGAATCGCGATTCAAATATATTTACGTCACTGCACGCGCAAAGTTTACGAGCCTCAGTCTCCAGGGATGTGAAACCTCTGTGTTGTTGAGCACAAGTCTACAGCCTGTGGATTTAGGATTTTCACCAAGTCGTCGCATTCAAGTCCACATCTTCGTTTCTTGAAATTGACCAAACTGCCAAATGATCTGAAGCAGGAAAACCCAACACTTCATCGTTGCGCGTGAGCTCCATCGATCCTCATCCAAGTCCTGGACGCGAACCAGCTGCTCAATGCGCATCGCCGCCGTCCACCATCCTTTATAGCTACCGGCTGCTCACTCTCTGGGATACTGAGATTACACTGCAAAAAATGTTCTTCTTAACCAGGCGCAGTCGGGAGCTGGCAGACGAATGCAGACCCGGGCGCCCAATTATTATTAGGGAATGTGTTGCATTGAAATTATACAGAACTGATTGATACTATTTCAAGTCAAACTTGACAGATTAAAGCTTTTCCAAAGGCTCTTGAACATGTACATACAGCAAATATCTGGTATTAACTCAGCTTTTACAAGGTCATAATTTCCCGTTCATAAGTTGAAGGTGTCAGAAAAGTGACAGTTTGTTGCCTTTAACCAACACTGACAAACTATAACCTTCTAAAAAACAAACTCAGTGGAAGAGCTGCTGTATTAATTAGTATTTCTTATGTACCTAATAAACTCAATATATGCTCCAGTGATTATAAACATTGAAGGTAAACATAAGGCTGCAGTCAACTTTAGAAATATTAGGTTACATTAATGAGAGAGAAGGATACAGAGACAACACGATTCAGAGACAGAGGGAGCAGATAAAGATCTTTAAAATCACTTCCTCTTTGACATTTGAGTCAAATATAATGAATTATTTCAAGCCAACAATATTAAAAGGGAATCTTCAAATGTTTTCTTTCAGGCAGTCAGTCTGCTAAACCGGCCCTTTAACGTCTGCTTTGAAGTCCACACTTAAACCAGCACTATGAATTATGCATGATTAGACTTTACAGTAGTAAAGCAACTACTGCAGCTACATTATTAAGAGTTCACTCAGGATTCATCTGGAGTGGCTCAGTGTGAAGACTTCTGGCAAGTAATTACTCAAATAAAGCTAATGGGAATCATGAAGGGCGCCAGATGTTGTCCTGCAGGCACCTGTGGATCTGAGTTGATGTTTGGATTCTGCACAATAACCAGTGTAAATACAGTCATTTTTCATGGAGCTGTATAGTAAAGTTCTCACTCTATGGTTTCATGACATCAGCCGTGAGTCATGAGGATTTATTTAGATTTGAAGAAGGTTCAGGCCGCTGTCACCAGCCAGACAGAGCATCTTTAATAATATGCTCAAACAGCTTATTATTGAACTGCTGCAGAGGGACATCGCAGATTTATTTTCAGCCTTCGACTGCAGTAGAAGTTGTGCTACAGTGCTGGCTTCAGTAAAAAGCCTGACTCTCTGGAGAAAGTCCACATCTGAATGGCTGCTCCATTTGCCATTTTAGTGCAGCGAGGGACTGTAGGAAGGTTGTAAACAAAGCAGCCATGACTAATGACTGTAAAATAGCACGCGGTGAGGGAAATTGAAAATATGAGGAAAGCAATGCTGCTTACTACTCTGCAACATCTCATCATTAGGAGGATCCTCCTTATGCTTCCATAAATCGTCACTCAAGCTTCATTAGTCGGCCTGCACTGCTTTAATTTATGAAGGTTTTTAAGCAGAGCCACTTCACACATCCATTCATTCACCCGTTCGCCGTTATGTTATTGTTATAATTCCATAATAAATGGAAACTCAGTGCTATTAGTGGCTTTTAAATTTTTCACTTCCTAAAAATGATCTATAACGTGAATAATTGTTGGTATAACTTGTTGCGCCCATCTTTGGATGCTCCATCACTTTTTATTCATACATCAACAATAATTCATCTGTTTATGAGATACGGTAAAAGTCTATTAACCAAAATGCCTTCTCGAGGTTGGAGAACGATCATGGTCGTAAAAAAATGCTATAAAACACTGAATTGTGATCCAGTCCTCCACATGAAGCTTCAAAGCTAAACGCCCATTCACGACTTTGATCTCTGTGCTCTTGCTTTCCAATTTGCCGCACGACTTCCTGAGTCTGACAAGAAGAAAACATTCCTCCAGGGACATGTGTAGGCTACTGCACGACACAAAGTCCTTAAAACGTCTCAGTGAGAACGGTCGGACAGTTGGTCACGCATGTTGCACAAAAATACCAAAAGTAATTACTACCATTACTTAACTCATGTACAGGACTCGTCGGTTTTAAAGAGTAAAGGCTACATCACAGCTTGCATCCTTTAGATTTTTGTCTCATATCATTTGCAGATCAATAATGCATATTTCAGTGGAAGCACCGCTTCTTCAAAGCCGTCCCACTGGGTCCTCTTTGGCGTTTTATTCTTCAGGTCACAGCTTTCTTCTTCTTCTTCTTCTTCTTTGTGGAGTGTGCAGTGCGCCAGCTGGCAGCGATGTGGTCACAACGCTTGTCATTAATACACCAAAAGCGTGAAAGGCTTTGTTCAGTTTTCCCTGAGCAGAAACAGCACTAAGCCTTTTGTATTCAGAAGCCGTCACATTAAAGGGCCTGACATCCTGAACAACTCTGTGCTGGTGCTGTAGCTACAGTATATGTCCATCAATGCTGGTCAAAGCTGCGCCTAAAGAAGAAACGCTACTAAGTCTGATCTCACTGCTTTCACACAGAACCTGAGGGCGTCTGCTTTCAGCCGTGCTTGTCCTAGAGCTGCGTCTATGTTCATTTGGACACTGTGGCCATTACTCGACTCATCTCTGCTTTTTAAAGTGCGCCCGTTTATTCTGTCATTCACTGTCACAGCATTGAGCTGTTTTGTATGTGGGAATGTTAACAACGTCTGGATGAATGAATGAACTTCTGGTTTAACCTTCAGCTGCTCCTGAATGCTCTCATCAGTACCGGCTTATAGCCAACTTTTAACATTTCATCTCTTTTACATCAGGTTTTTTCACATTTGTCAGGTTTGTTCTTGGTTGCAGTCCAGGAACTTACTCTGCTTGGACGAATCACCTTGTTATTCAGGATTCACTGTGGAAGTTCTGCTGGAAACAGTTTGTACTTTTTTTTTTTGCCAATGCCAGTCGTTAAGCTGAAAAACTATTTTTGCATAATGGAAGAAAAAGGCAACTCATTGTTTATAGCGTGTTTAAGGTTGACTGCACATTATGCTGCAGTGGTTTCATGTTTAATCCGGATGAGATAACAGAAGCAGTTTTTATTGATGAATTCCATTAATTAAAACGCTGTGGATTTAATTTCCGTTCCGTTATGTTAAACATGAATCTAAGATGGAAGGTCAGAGCCGCCAGCTGACCGGTGAAGCATGCAAATGACCCTGGGCGCTGCACTCTCTGACTCAGCACTGCAGGTGCCATGATTTGATTAAGATTCATCACTGTTACAAAAGAAGAAGCAGCGAGCGAGTGCTACTCATCCTGCCAAAGAGGGATTGTGTGTTTTCCACGTTTGATCTGCTCTGCACTCAGATATTCATACACGTGTTGACCCAGCGCTGCTTGAGGCCAGCACTCCTCACTTGATTTGTCATTTCTTTTCAATCTCCTTCAGCTATAGAGCTACCGCCACTCGCTCCTCTTGAACTGGAGCAGTGGTGAGTTGAGAATAGAAAGAGACTGAAGAATTAAAAAAAACAGTGTCAAATTCAGAGGTTCTGCCTCAGCTTTTGCTCTGTGCAATGCAAAATAAGGGTAAATTCCTGATTTCCCTTTATGCGGTGAAGTGTGGATTCAAAGGCCTTTAAACACAGCTTCCCTGCAGACACTTTGTGAAGACACTTGCAGTTTTAGATGCCTGGACACAGTGCAGCGCTTCGGAAACTTCTGCACAAACTTCTACCTGCTGTAATGAGTTTGACCTTGGACACGACAATTTGAAGTTAAACACCAGAAACCTGTCAACTGCTACTACAGCCTGTTGTCATGGCATAGCCTTGTAGGTTTGCGTGTGTGGTTGGATGCTTTATGTTTTGCTGTTGAACGTTTCTCTGAACTCTGCCTGCTTCTACTTACCATAGTACGGTTTCCAAGGAAACGCTTGGTTCTTTGGTTCTTCAATTAAACCGGGATCTGGATCAGCCTGACCTTCTGTTCAGTCATTCTCAGAACATAATTCCAAGCTCAGAGAAACCCATATAGAAGCACACAGTGATACAGTGCGTGTTTATCATCATGTCACGTAATCTCAGTCACACAACTTTGCATGTTGTGTACGATTACATGCTATGACTTTATTAGATTATGGGTCCTGGTGGGTGAGCATTTTGAAGCCAGATAGGTTTCATTAAACTGCGACATGACACCTGATGAATGAACTATGCAGCATTTCTGCATCTTGTTATTAACTCCCTCCGAGCCCTGTACCTCATAATTGGGTGTTGTTTTGGGATAGTTCAAACACGAACTGTCCTAATCAGATGCAAATAATCGGTTCATCAATCAGCCCACACGGTATCATACGTGCAAGGCTGCTCCAGGCGCTTAAGGTTCATTATTTGCAGTGCAGAAAGCTCCACACTATCTCACTGGAAGCTGAGCTGTGGAAAAATGAGTAACTAACGTATAACATCTCTGCTAAAATGAGTTCAATACATGCACCGGGGAAGCAGCAAGGAGGCAACGCTCTGCTTTTACTGCTACTAAATCCGCAGAGTTCTGTCAGACAAGGACAAATGAGGTTGTGGGTGACAGGGAGGAGTTCTCCATTTGGATCTGGGTTGAGCTTATCAACGGCTCTGTTTGCAGAAAACAGTTGGAGTGTAAATGCAGGGCGGGGGGAAGAGGAGCATTAACATATCAGCCCATCTAATCTGTTAAACCTCCCATCATCTTGACAGCAGACACTAATAATACAGGAAGATGTGAAACGTTCCAAGTGTCCTGGGTTCAATAAGAGCAGAAGTAAAGTTTGGCTTCTTTTAAATAGACACATCTTTCCATAGCTTCCTGGCCAGGAAATCAACATGCTTGTATTACATGTGCAGTATTAGCCAGATGAGCTCTGAAGCACAAGACAAGCCTTTTAAAGCCTTTTGTATTATTATATTTTTTCCATTGGAGGATGTTTTCCATTTGCTGTCACACAGAATCAGCTATTTCAGTAAATCAATTCCACTCAAGCTTCTTAACTTGGATAAGAGTGTGTTTGGGGACCTCTCACACGCAGGAAGCAGGACCACGTGAAAACTGAGCACATGCTACGATCCATCCCTGCAACGCTTCACATTCATCTAGGAAGACGTGTGGTATATATGTATGTAGGTCCAGTATGTATATGTGTGAATGTTCTTCTGTATGACTGACAAACGACGATTAGAAAATATTGTTATTGTGGTTAACTGTTTTCTTTTAAAGTAAAAAAAAAAAACATGAATATTAAGCCAGGGAGAAGAAAACAAGACAAAAAGCAGCAATTGAAGAGACAGATTAAAAAAAAGCCAAAAATGGATCCTTGCCAAAAAGCTTGTGCCGACAAAATACGTTTTTAGTTAACGTCAGCGCAAGCAAACCTTTGAATATCTGACAAATGAGTCCTATCTTATCTGTTTAGTGTTTATGTGCCGTCTAGTCTACATCTTAGAAAAACTAAAAACTGCTCGTCTGCTTCTTTTCATCTCATTTCGTTCTGAGACTGATTTGTGCTGAATGGAGAAGGTCCATAAGGGATAATGGCCGTTCCCTGGTTTTCTAGTGCTCTCTGCAATGATGCTCCCAATTATTTTGTCCATTTTAGTGCGTGTGGTGTGGTTTGGGCAGGCAATGTAAATGTTGCGTGATTCACAGCTGAAAGATGCCTTGCATTTACTGTTCTTTTATGTTTCTTTGATTCACTGGTGGGTGAACAGTGTTATTATGACTCACCACAGTAAAAGAATTATAAGTTATATGTGTTTGGCGACCAGCTTTGAAAGGAAAAGAGCGATTTATAAGAACTCTCTTTATGATCTGACCTAGTTTTGCAGTATGTGGCAGTTTGTGCATATGCATGTAAATGGCAAAATGCAATACGTCATATTTTTGTCACCAATCTGCAGAGCATATGCTGACCTACCTCCAGAGCAGTGAAAAGAAGAGGAGTCAGAGTCAGGGTCTGTGTGGGCCTTGTTAGGGCAGATGCTGCCTGCTCCCAGGAGATGCGCACAGACAGGCTGAGGTAGTGGAGCCGGGCTCACCTTTAAACACACACCAGACATTCAACGTTGCAAAAAAGCGGTACCAATTCCTTTCAGTATCCTACAACGTTCCTGTGATTAACCCCACAGTGCCCCCTACTGGTGGGCATGGGATGAAACACGCATCGTTTGATTGGATTATGTGGCTAAACAGAAGCAGATCCTTTGAGGTATTTTTAAGAACTAGCAGACACGTGAGGCTCTTGTAGAAGTGCTCGTGTTCGTTGTTACTAACTGTGTTTTACGGGAGTATAATGCATCTGCTGAGGTGTCTCTACCCCCCTCCCCCGCTGTTGGATACGTAAAAGACTGACGCGTGTCAACACGCCCTGCAAGCACACGAGCCTCTTCCATTACCAAACGCAGCAGGCCGTGACAGTAGGGCACGTGTTTATTCACACCTCGCGCCCAAATGGCAACAGAAGACACAGAGAGATACAGAAAGGTAGAAGGGTTGAAGAGTTCAGCGTTTCTATCTGTGATGTTACAATTCAAACCGAGCCATCATTTAAAACCTTGTTAAACACACGTTACCTCGCAGGCATCGAGGACTAACTCCAGCTGTACACAGGCTCAAACCCTTAAGAAGACGTGCGGAGTGGACCAAGCTGTTGTGCGTAATTGCCGAGTTTCCGTTGTATAAAATATATATGCAAAATAAAGCAATATAATTGAGAAGGACTAGTTTTTAAATCTACATTCAAAATTAAAACAAGAACGTCACCATATGGTTGGAGTTTGCTAGAGTGTGACTTCGCACCTCCGCGTTGTGGCGCATGGAAACACTTGGGGACGCGTCAAAGCGCAATTTGGCACCAGCCGCCTGCACTTAAATAGGAGGTTCCTGCTTTGAGCAGCACATCCTCCGAGGACGTTTCACAGCACGGACCACTACAAGCAGCCATGGACACTTCTACCAGCGCCAGTGGATTAAGTTCCGTTTTAACTGGAGATAACGTTGCCCACCAGGCCAACATGTGGAGACCATGGACTGGGAAAGCGAATCAGACTGGTGCAGACAATGTGAGTTTGTCACTGTAGAAAGCATTAAAATCAAATTTGCGTTGTTTTGTGGATAGAAAGTCTGACAGCTTTGTCCTCTCTAACATTTAGGCTCACCCTGCGCATGGAGACCTTCCCGATGCAAAGCACCCTAAACCTCCTCAAGTGGTTCACCCAGTTAGGTAAGTAAAGTTTCCCATATTAACTATTTAAATAAAAAAATTCTTACTCCCAGTGTGTCTCTAAATGTCGTTCTTTCTGTTTTCCTTTTGAAGGTTGTATTGGCCCAAATCGAGATGCTTCGACTACCTGTACCGGGAGGCAGAAATGCTCCTGCGCAACTACCCGGTGCAAGCGACGATTTGCCCTTACGACGACTCCAGCAGTGATGAAGACAGCGACGACGAAGAGGAGGAAGTGGAAAAAGAGCTGAACTAAACGTTACCCTTGGAAACCTTAGAAAACAAATAGCTCCATAATGTGATAATATATTTCATCTAATTTATTCCTGTAAATACGTGTAAATAGACCTTTTCATACTGAACATCACAATGAACCCTTAACTTATTCCTTTAACATATCTACCTCTTTTGTATTTGATCGGCATTTCCAATAAATAAATTAACTGAATTTCCTCGTCTGGGCATTATTTGCGTAATCATATCATTTGCGTAATCATTTGCGTTTTCGTGGGAAAGTGAAATATTAAAGCAATCCGACGTTGCAGACGCACCACGAGGAGATTCTGCAGATCTTAGTTCATTAGAAGTGTCTGAACTTTGCAGACCCGTCACATCCGTCTGCTTGTTCCTGAACAGCCTTTTTCCCATGGTGCAAGGTTGTAAACGCAACGTTTCCTGCTCCTGTCGCCTGGAGTGCGGAAACTGCCTCACATGTGGTAGGTGTCAACCGTGTCAGCATAGATCTGGACTGAGATAGTGACGTGGAAAAACCTTCACAGGGAACTGAAAACGGTTGATACTAATTAAAAATCAGCTTCACAGACTTTACTGAATGCGGATTTATTTTCCACCGTAATACATCTCTGTGTAAACAACACAAATCAGTTTGTTTGGAGGCTAAATCAACCCACAGTGGCTCCAGCGTCACCTCCACACACACAGCGTCAGTGCATATCCATTAAAGCAGCCACAACATCATCATCACACCAACTGCTGGTCTTAATGTTTTGGTGCTAATTAGTGCTAATCCAAGAGTTAACACTAGACAAAACAAACACAACACTGAAGGTCGATGCTAGTGTTTACATTGCAGCAGTTTTGTGATGAAGTGTCCTTGTGCTGCAAATGTCTCACTGGATGCATCTGATCTCACTCAACAAGGTCCTCTGTCGTTTAAATGTGTGTTTTGTCTTTCAGACTCAATGACAGACGCTTCACCCAGTTTCCAGCTATGGAGCTGTTCTGTGGGAACCTCTGGGGTCATCTTGAGCGGTTTAGCAGGGTGCGAAGTTAGACGCCTGGCTAATGGGAGACGCGGTGGCTTTGGCACAGGGGCAGCGCTCTCTGCCGCTGACCTAGTGACCCCACCGGACAAGTAGCTAATTAAGACAATTTGAATGAGCCGTGATGTGAACATGGCTGGGTTTCAGTTGTAAGGAGGGTTTCTGCTTGTCAGTGTTGAACTGAATGTCCACAGGCAGAGAAGACTTCAGGTGCTGTGACGTCACCCTGGCCTGGACTTTCCCAGGGCTGGGTGTCGGAGCTGCGGCAGCAGTCGTGTCACTTACTTGGGTGTGAAATTTGCTCACCTCTAGTTAAACATAAAGCCCAGGCCCGATGGCCTGTGTGACGAACTTATAACCTCTACTGCTGCAAGTTTAGGTCAAGTGAAGGATGAATTCACAACTGATTGGGTTCGTTTAGGTCTGAAGGTTTTCAGTTTGGTGGCGTGCGAGACGTCCACATGCTGCTGTGCAACGGGCAGATTATTGTATAGAACATACATCCTGACAATAAGACTGATTAAATAGATTTGTATAAAAAAGTGCTGTGGCAGAATAAGACAAACAAATAAATGAAATAATGGTCAGTACCTGCTTGACACTGCACTTTCAGGCTCATGCTGCCTTTTCCCAGGAGCTGGTGTGAATGTCAGCGCGAGGAAAACACACCTACGGATGGACAGTGGTCACACGTGCCACCTTCTCCTGACCTCACTCCAACATGGAGCTGTTTTCATATAAATACATTCCCCTGCTTCATTCTCACGTTCATTTCAAAGTAAACTCACATTTGGGTGATGCTTGAATACATTTTTACTATTGTGGCCCGGTTCTGTCACTAGAGCTGCTACGTTCAGTGATGCGGCTCCCGCTGCCACGGCCCCGTGAACGCTGTCTGAGCCGGTGGTGTGATCACAGACACCGAAAGAGGTGACGGACCTCACCGACCAGCTTCCCACAGTCACACCTCAGCTCGTCACTGGGGACCAGGCCTGCTCAGCTGACAGAGGGCTTTCAGACGCCGTTTAGCCAGATGGGGGCGCTGTGCTTCTGCTGAAAGGCGCAGGTCCACCGGAAGTGCTGCTTTGCGGGGAGCAGGGAACGTGGGACATGCGTCATCCGTTCGCGGCTGTGCGTAAGTATGATTTCAAACACACCAGCGCACAACGAGTTGTCGTGAATCGTGCATCAGCCTGATGCTTGTTTATGAACAAACCAGCATAACATTAGTTTTGTTTACTGAAAAACAAGCCCGGACTACGAGATATTCTACAGGTTCCTTGTGTTTTAGACTTAATGAAGACCAATGAGCGCTTTAGTCCGACAGATGGAGCAATACATTCAGAAGTGAATACTCAGGCAGCTTCATCAGCTGTGGCGCAACTTTGCAGAACCTCCGCCGGGGGGCAGTGTTGCACTGGGTGCATTTTCAAGAAGCTGCAGTAAGTGTGTACGTTTATGATGATACATATTAGAAAACACACACAGAATAAGGACACACTGTTGTGTTACATTATGACTCTACACCGATGAGAACACGTCATGTAGTTTGAATGAAAAACATCATGTACAAGGTCAGTGGATCGTCCATCTGATTATGTCAGCGGACAACAGAAGATCACAGTCACAGATTATTTTTGCTTAGAAGTTTCAAACTGCTTTTTAAATGATTTTAAAACTGAATCACATGAGAATAACTGAGTCCAAATTAAGTAAAAATATAAAATATATTTATTTTCTAGAGACATTAATATTTATGGTTTTAAACACATTTAATATAGATATATAACAAAAAACAATTTGTTTGTTTTTATATTTTATTAAATATTTATTTAACTGAATAAACACAGTGCTGGTGCTTTGAAATTTAGATGAATTAAATAGTTTTCATAAATGTGTAAGTTGTATATTTCAAGTAATTCTTAATTTTGACTCAACTTGTCTAATTAAGACACAAACTCGCGCGTCTTCTTTTCTGTAAAGAAACGTACACTTCACATAAACTGGTGACACATCCCTGCCCTAATGTTGCTCGTTACCCTTCTTACGTTAGTGTGAGATAATAATTTTAAATCATAGCTTGTCTTGTGCAAACACGGCACAGGTGCAGTGAAGCAGCAACAGGATGGAGCAGCAGTGACGTGACGGACGACTGGCGGCATAAATCTGTCCCCCTTCATCCGTATTTCTCCGCCGAGCGAGAGAAAATCGCAGTTGCTCCCGTTCCTCTCAGCATATAAACATTCTGGCTCACGCTGCTGTCTAAGAGATATAGCTGTTGTGCTTTTCTCCACCTTGTTATCTCACCCTCCACTTAAATAGTTAGTTTGGGCTCCTCTCTCTGAGATGTGTGCAGTGGAGATAATTACAATTTCAGCAACGTTTGCCAGGTGATTACCTCATAAGCCCCTATTTCATTTGATAAGTCACGCATTGATTTAACTCAGAGTTGGACCTAATGGAGTATCTTTTCCACAGCCACAGTGATTTGTATGCCGGGGCGAAAGGACAACGGTGGATTGGAGGCAGAAAAACAGCCACTCGCCGTTCCCGCTCCCTCCGTCGCTGGTGAAAGATGAGCAGCGACAAGGCAGGTTTAATCACAGCAGCCTGAATGCAAACAGTAAATCACTGCAGTAGCTGATACAGTAGCGTGTAGCGGTGCTGGTGGGAATAGCCCCTCTCACATAAAAGCCCCTCGTTTCTTTTTGTTTAATGCTCCCTCTTCTTACAGACACGGAGGCGGATGGAATGATGAAAGCGTTGGCTGAGGGATAATACGAGTGAAGAGAATCAAGTCCTGCTTGGTATTCACCTGTCTCTCCGGATCAATAAAGGTAATTTGGGCTGATTCCTCCCTGTAGGCCTCTTAGCAGACAGAAGGGGAGAGGGGTCAGCCACTGCTGAGCTGCGGGGAGCTGGAATAACTTAGAAACACTCTGCCCCTGTCTGAGAATCTCTCATTCAGCCGTTCCTCTGCGTGGACCAGAGCTGCAGCCTGTCGCGCATAAATACGAGTGCAGCGACGGCGAGGTGAACGTATTTCATATCCTAAACTCAACTGGTGCAGGAAAAAAAATGCAGGGACGCCAAACTTTCCATATTGTTGACCGTGAGAAAGCTGCGGTGGCTGAACGGTTCAAACTGGGGTTATGATAACTGTGAAGAAGTTTTGAAGTTGGGCGCCGTGTGCTCAGCTTCGCAGGTCAGGCTTCATAAATTACCATGGCAACGGGGGGCAAAGTTGAACGCAAATAAGGCCTAAGACTCACACACACACTGAGCATTTGAAGCGATAAAGAGAATGTTTTGCCACCGTGATGTGATTCAAGCTAAAATCTGTGGTGGATTCTTTTCGCCTTTTTGTTCCCACTTTATCTGTTTCACATTCCTGATCACAACCTCTGCCTCGCTGTCCTCGGGGGCCGCGGTGGGTCTCGTCAGTCGCTTATAGGCGTGGAGGATGTCGTCCGTCATGTGGGGTCATCAGTCTGGGAGGAATGCTCCACGTCCGGCATGTCATGAGTGGAAGAGGTGTCCTGAGGGAGGCAAACCTCACTTTAGTGTTGTGTGTCCTGCTTCTGCTGCGTGTTTTAAAGCACACAGGTGTGGGCTGCACCTGCGTGTCTGCACACATCGGCCTCATGCTTCAGTTCTCGAGCGCACTCTTACAATAAGACGTCTGTAGACGGGGCAACCTCGTAGCCTTTGAGAGAAGAGCAGAGGTTGGACTTGCTACAACCAGTCGCCTCAACGACTCGTCTCCTTTTATGTTGAAACCACAACATCAGACACTAAAACACAGGACAAGTTGAGCAGTAAAGCTCAGACTCTTGAAATCCAGAAAGTATTCAGAAATTTCTGAACTTAATCATCACTCAGACCATGTCCATAAAACGACACAGACGCTGGCCATATGCAAACGGCTACTTAAAAATAATACTGAATAAAATGCGTCCGTGAAAGTCACATGTGAGTCACGCTCACTTATGCCGAGTGTTTTTAAATGTCTTGGACTAAAACATGTCCGTGCAGTAAGAAGCCAGAGAAGACATCAAGTGTCTTGCAGAAATTTAATTAATAGTCTTTTTTGCACCGTACCATCAAACTTCCATTATCTTTCAGCATCTTTAATTGTTTCTGGAGGAAGCACATATTGATAGTCCAGCGTGTGCGGAACTGTCTGAGGCCGACTTAGCTGACAAGTCATTTTCATTCTAGTGCCCTGACCTAATCACCATATCTTATTATCATTCACATGAAAACACTAATTACAACGGCAGGGTGAACCTGATTTATGCTAATGGAAACGTGAATATGCGACGGATGCATTAATCTAGAGTATAGGACCCTGCGCTGGTGTTAACTGTGATTAGCATGTGATTACCATAGCATGGGTTTTATCTACTGGAAGCCCTGCTTCTGTTGGGTTGGGGAAAATCTCTCTACTCACTGCCACAGAATGAGACTGTGACTCTTCACAGCGTGAGGAAATAATGTTAATAATACAAAATGGACAATTTTGATTGTTTTCTTCTAAACAAAAATATCTAATTAAAGCTCTTCTACGCACCAAGTTGATCTGGAGACTTTTTTTGGACTGACTCCACCTAAAATAGTTGTAAATCTGTCCTTGCTGTGAATAATGTTCAGTAGACGACGTTACTAATAACGAATCTCAAAAAAACTACAACTGACCATAAAACTGATGAAGGTGGAGCAATGATTAGTTTTTCAGGCCTTTTAAAGCCAAATTAAAACTAATTCTTATGTCAGCACATTTTAACCGTGAGACCAAAGTCAGGAGTTTTTTAATACTTTGTGACTTCACCAGGTTGTCAGCTGCTCTCAGTCCGGAGTCCATTCGTTTCCAATGGAGACTGAAATGTCACAGTTGTCAAATATCACGTAACTGAGCGAACCAGCTGGACACTGGACTGAGCGCTTTTGTTTAGCGGCAGGTTTGTACGTCTTTAAGGCTGTGGTGCGTATTAATAGGAACAGCAGGGCAGTGTGTGCTGGACTGTGCCAAACTATGTTCATTTGTGCATCTACTCTTTATCCGCCCGTCTTCCTAAAGGCCTGACATGTGGATGTGTCAAAAGCAACACTTCCTTCCTTTTGCACGGTGCAGGTGTCTCCCAGCGGCAGCCCTCTGCACCATCTGTTCCTCTGGCCGAGGCTCCTCCGCGAAGCTTCCAGTGGACAGGAGGATGCGTTTGTTTTGGGAGACACAAGAGCATAAAGAGAGGGGCCCATCCTTCTATCCTGGCTTTGATCCGACATCTCTCTCTCTCCCTGCCTGCCCGGTTGGCTGGACTGACGGCTAACGGGGCTCGGCCCATGGCACTCCAGCAGAATGAGCCTATTGACGAGGCAACAGATTGGCTTTAAGTGTACCTGATGGTTATCCGCCACTTCTCCCTGCTGGTCCTCCTCCTCGCTCTCTCTCGACCAACCAAAGACAATCCCCGTGTCTCCATCTTTCTAATACAAATTGCTAGTGTGTAGTGGATTTAAGAGAGTGGCAGAAGCTATTGTTGGGTAATCTGTACCCAAAGGGAGAGGTGATGTTGAGTGGGGTCCTTTTCTTAGTTCAGGATTTTAGGATTAGGCTGGTTTTTCTTTGTGGACTCTCTTTTGGGTCTAACAGCAGCTCGGCAGAGATGGAACAACTGTGCCGGCGGCTAAACTAGCTGGAGGTTGAGTGTAAAATGTGCGGGGGGGTGCACGTGTGAATGCGAGGCGTAGGTGCGAGCGTGGATTCATCATTACGCGAGCAGAGGGTAATCTGGCTTTAATAGATGTTCTCAGGTGTTGGTTCTGGTGTCTGCTGCAATGGTGTTGTTTGCTGTCGGGAATCAGATCCCGAGCCTCCCCTTCCCCCTCCGCCCTCCCTCTGCCCTGCCTCAGTCCCTCTGCACCCCAGCTAATACCAGGCTCATTACACCACTATCGATCGGCCCTCTCCGCACACTAAAGGGCAAAGAAGTCCTCTCCGTCCTTTCTCTCTTTTGTCATCCTTTTCCCCTTTTTATACCCTTTTATAATCTGCTCTCTTTCCCCGGTGCCCTTTCTCCTCCACTGACATCCGACAGGCAGCTATTTCCTTTGTGGCAATTATGTTTCTGTCCAGACAGACGAATTTCAAGAATCTACAAGTGCACGGGTGAGCGGTATAACTTGGAAACATCTGATTTTAAATAATATAGAAACCAAAACTTTTTCCTTTATGTAATGCACAGGTGATTTGTTTTTGGCATGTGCTGATAGGAATAATTCTCAAAGACTTTACAACTCCTGGGTTTCTCTCTCCTTTCCACACAACAGATTTAGTGGTTTGTAAAATAAAACCCAATTTATTATCCAAGTCTCTGTAAAAGTATGCAGACTCCTCTGTGCCAAAATGTAAACTCTTGAATTGCACCACAGTACAGGGGCTGTGTTAGGATCCCAGTTTTGTTTGCACGCAGGGAAATATGTGCAGCTAAAACAGGAATAAAAGTCAGGGTTGAAGAAAATGTAGCAGGTCGTTAAGACACGTTTTAATTAGATATGTAAGAATAAGTGACGCTCTACTCGCTCTATTGTTTCAGGAGTCAGAATAGTTAAAAGTTTCTTCAAACATAAGCACAGTGAAAACAGTGTCATAATATTACATTAACCGCAAATGCATCATATGCTTCTGTCACAGTA
The DNA here is from genome assembly GCA_030770545.1 of Macropodus opercularis. NCBI lineage: Eukaryota > Metazoa > Chordata > Actinopteri > Anabantiformes > Osphronemidae > Macropodus > Macropodus opercularis. The sequence continues at coordinate 4,431,305 of CM061112.1, forward strand.
TCACAATAAACCTCTTCAATTTGATTCATCATATGTTAAAGTTAAAAACATAAAACAAATCCTCAGTTATATAGAAATGACACTCAATCCAATTCACCTAAAACCAGATGTGGTTTTGTCCTTTTTTATTTCACTAAATAACGCTAACGTTTCCAGTGTATCTTTCCCGTTTCCCAGCTCCTCCACCGCCTGCTTTTTGTAGTTTATTATCACTTTAACTTGCGCTGCAGTACAAGTGTAAAGTTTTTGAATACATACCGAAGCGTTTCCAGGCACATCTTGCAACAAGACCTTCCCTTTCTGTTGACAGAATTTATTTGCATTTCTGCAGCTACAGTAACTCTGCAAGGGGTTGTCTGTCCTCTGACCTCACAGCTCACATGCTGCATCGCCTGTGTAACCATAATTGCTTGCATACCATATTACGGCATACTTCTTGACTTTGCATTTCCAAACTCTGGCACCATCTTTGCATACATCACTCGGTGATTACAGACTTACAGTACCGTTTTATAATGGAGGAGCGTTCAGTGCAGCGGAGGTGCTGCTGGGTCTCCCGTTGGTGCCCAGGTTGGCTACCTCTGACCCCCTGCTACCTCTACGTCTTTGTTTCACGGCTGACAGAAGGAGTGCCAGAGCTCCTCCAGCTCGGGTGATTTATGACCAGCAGCTGCTCTTTCAGCCCAAGACCCACACAGCTGGGTGTCAGATGTGGTCTCCCTGTAAGTAGAAACTTATCTGGCAACCCAAAATCAGTCAAGGGGCTGGACAGAGAAGGGGAGTAGGGGGATAAGAGGCGAGACGACCAAGTGGAAGAAAGATGGAGTGGCAAGACAGATCTTGAAAGAGGGAAGGAACAAGAGGAAGCGCGACTTAGCTAGACTCTGAGAGATGAAGCTAAGGAAAGGGGTTTAACTACGCAGAGTTGAGTGCAAGCTTCAAACACACGAGGGAGATGTCAAACCTGCTACAGAGAGGAGAAAAAAGTGCAAAATGTGTTTCATCGCAATTGATTTGAATGCACCAGCTAAGCTCTGCATTGATTTCTGCGGGCGTAGAGAAAGCAAAATGTTTGTATTATTTCATAAGCCAATTAGCTGCAAGGAGACTCCTCTCCCTGTGAGCCTATTGACCCACTGTCTGTGGCTACAGCTTTATTGTCTTGGGGGCGCTCTATAAAAGATCAATAACAGGCGAGTGATTGGATTATGGTGTAATCAATGCATTGTACTAATATATCTCCAGAGTGATTACAGAGCACTGGCTAATAGGAGGCCTTAGAGGGATGTAATGACATCACACTCTCAGGCCTGAAACGAAGTGTGTGTGTACGAAATGATGTCCAGGTGCGCGTCACGTGCACACGTACTGTCCGGCTGCTTGCGTTTGCAGCGCGGCTAGATGATGGGTTGATTTTCTCCATTCTTCAAACGGCTGAAGAACAGCTACCAGATGGTGCGTGATCGCTCAGAAGAGGCCATCATCACATCCGTGCTGTAACATAGTGACAGGGCTCCGTTCAGCGCAGCAGCAAGTGTGGAAGCAGTGAAAAAGAGCCTAAAACAGCCTCAGCTATTTGTGAATTGGTGTCATTTTGTAAAAATCAACAATATGCATTTTGTGAATAATATTTAAATGTTTATTTGTCTTTGTTGAGAAACATCACCAGATGTTTCAGGCTGCACTTATGATCATCTAGTGCTCAAAGTGATTATTATTCTTAATTGTTACGTTTCGCAAAAGTATTCGATATAAAATATGATAAAATAATATTTTGCCTCCTATCAAAAAGATATTTGTGCAAGATGGCATCATCAACACACAAATGAATTGTTAATCCTCTTCTATTCATCTAACAGAGGCCCCGTCTTATTTTTATCTCCAAATACAAGTCATGAGTGTTGAAAAAGTCGCCAGCTGGTAAAGTTGTGCATTGTCTGCTGGACTGAGAGGAGAAACGTGACTGGCAGCCTAATCCTGTTAGACACTTAGCACCAGAATGCCAGAAAGTAATGATGTAATGATAATGATGAACCTTTTCACAAGTAATTATCTGTGTTTATCAACACCTCTCGGGCCATTTGCTATAATTGAGTGAGTGGTAGCCTCCAGTCTCTTCACTGCCATTCATAATTTTATTTAGAGCTCAAGCTGTAATGACATCTATAGTTTTCTTTACATAAAATCAGCTACCACACGCTGATGGTTTGCAAGAACTACTTTTGTCCCAGTTCACAGAAAGAGAAAGTGAAGGAATGAATAAGTTGTGGTTAAACACCTTAAATCCTTTTTAAAGTTTCTTTGTTTGGCTTGTTCTTAGCTGCTTTGTCCCACGTCCCCTGCTCAAATACGAGGCAGAGATCTCATCTGGTCCTGCCGACTCGCACAGGGGAGCTTTGGTAAAGTTCCTGTTTGCTCAAGAGTTTAGGCAGCTTTTATGTGACAAATTGTCAAAGAGTTTTTAGAGGACATAATAAAAAATAAAGAGAAAAGTGGTGGATGCGAGCTGTAATTGTGTTCTGTGTGACATCATTTTCTTAAATTGATTATTCCTGAATATTCCAAAATTGTTTTATATGTTGAAATATCATAATATAAAAGCCATTAATATTTGGATTGGGGAATAAGGAATGTGTGTCTATGCTAAAGCCTGTCGTCAGGCCAGGTTTTCCCGTCAGCCAGGAGCTTTGATGGCTGTTTGTCACTTTCCTGTCTGTTTAAGCGTTGCTTTTAAACCTGCTCTGTCCCAGAGGGCTCGTCTTTTACCCGTCAGCCTCATCCAAGGCGCTAATCACCGCACAAAGCTGCGTGAGCGCACCATGCGCTTGTTAGTCCCCGTCCCATCTTCTGCCGTGTCCCCTCCTTTGACATCAGCACGGGCACTTAATTCCACCCTATTATGTTCTTATGTTTCTATAGCCTCCTAATGAGACAAGAAAGGGGAGTATCAGGTTGTGTCCATTGATGCGACTGGCCTGGCGTGTGTTGAATGCGTGTGAATGCATGTGCCGGTGCTCTGAGCCATCTGCCCATCACAGGAACATGGCGTGTAATAACAGAATCATGACCGTGGAGATCAGGGCCCCGGCAGGGAGTCTTGTATTCATGGCGCTTTCAAGGCACCCGTCCAGGACTGATCAGACACGCCCAACTCGTGCTCCCCTTGCGGCTTCTTTATGCGCATCCCGAACCCTCGCGTGCCCCCTGATTCTATCCTCCCAGCGGCTCGGGGCTCAGGATCCGTGTTGCCAGGGGTGATGTGGCCGTCGGGGTCAGAGGTGCTTGTTGGAGGTGAGCCTCTGACAGTGGGCCCATCTGATAGGACCATCTGGACGAGTGCCCTGACATAATTAGTTATTAATTCTTCTCGAGGGGGACAGAGAGGAGCTGGTTACACTCACTAATGCTCTTATTCACACTGCTGCTGTTGGCACCAGGATTACAGCTGTACTGATTAAACATGAAAAATCATAACATTATTCAACTCGCTCGGTTCGGTTGTTGTGTTGCTCTCGTCCTTCTTGATAAAACCACCGTCTTACACTGTGTAGCCATGAGGTTCGCTCCACTTTGATTAATAGCAGCTCTCTCCGGCTGCTTCATAAGACATGATTGCAAACGCTTTGCATTCTTGCTTTCTTGGCATCTTTGCTGCCAACTACATGGGAACCACAACAACAACCTGTCAAGAAGCATCTTAGAAAATTAAGAAATCACCAAGTGGAGCAGAAACAGACGCAGCCAGTGTCATGGGATTGAAAACCTATACCACAACAACAAATAACATGAATTGATTGATTACAGTACATATAATAGCGGAGAGTATCATAGATTTTTCTTTCAACGAGAGAACGCGAGCCATGCTGAAACATTTAGGTTATTTGGATTATTGTTATTACAGAGATAATTATTACCAGCGTGTTTACAATAAATTGGATTTGGTATTTGATTATTTCTCAGTGCTCTGCTTGAGAAATCCATCTGGTGTTCAGCTCTTTTGTGAGGAGTGTGTAATGGTGCTATCAGGGGCTATAGTGGTACAGTGTCAGCAGCGCCCCCCCTCCCGCTGCTCGGCTACACGGCTGCTGCTGCTGTTGCTGCTGCAGGGGAATCTCCTCATTGGCATGCAGGCGGTGACTTGGAGCTGTGGAGCACCGGCACCCTCTCTCTGGGGACGCTCTCCTCTCTCCCCCCTTCTCCTTCTTTCTCCTTGTCTGTCTTCTGTGCTCCCTCTCCTCTCCTCTCTCTCTCTCTCTCTCGCCACCCTCACACAGCTGTCACAATATCCGCCCGGCACACGCACACTGGAGGGACCCAACGAGTGGCAGAGCTCGGCCGATGTGTTGCTTTAGAAACGCAAGATTTGAAAACAGAACGGCTGAGAGGCTTCTCACGAGAGGCGTTGAATGCATCTTAAGATTTGTAGCGTGCGTGCAGTTTGGTTATCAACGCGCCAGGGGATTATTCTTCTAACTCTACAGGAAGTAATTTAATAGAGATGTACTTCCAGTGGCCTCGCTGTGTTGCATGTCGCTTTAATGAAATAATTAACAGAAATAAATCATGTAAAAGAAAAAAAAGAAGCTAAATAATAGTGTCAGAATTCACGTCAGTCTGTTCTTGGCAGATTAATATGGTGTTTACAATAAGAGGGACTGAGCTGCAAACAAACACAACTCCTTGGCATGTGTTGGAGAGCATTTCCCAGACATGGTGGAACGGACAATGGCAGGCGAGAGAGAGAGAGAGAGAGAGAGAGAGAGAGAGGACGTGGATCCTGTGTGGCTCTGTGGATTTGGCAGGAGTGAAAGCAGTGAGAAGATGCCAGCCAGATTCAAGCTGTGGGCAAATCAAGCATGAAATCAGGAACAAAGGGATTCACAGGATTGGAGGGCATTAGACTCACACCGTCTGAGCCGTGTGTGTGTCTTTTTTTAATAGCCTTGTTAAGATTAGTGAGTTTTAAATTAAAGACTTTTGTTACGGTTTTATAAATGTTCTTACGTTAATACTGAACTAAATACATAAAACTATAAACATAATATTATGGCATTTATTCTGTATGGTCTAAATGTCCTGCAACACCTTTACAGAATAAAACCCTCATAATTAAGAAGGGCCTGTTTAGTTTTTGTTTCACTGTTTAATGTGGAACAGATCATTTATTTAACAAGCAGTCATTTATTTCATTGCATTTTACGTGTTATTAAATTAGCTGAATGGTAAATTATTTTATTAAAGATGAAAACATTTGCCCACTGTTCTTATCGGTTCTACATAGAAGCCATCTCTAGCAGTTACAGGGTGGAGTTTTCTCAGATAAGTAATCAGCTTTTTGGATCATCGACCAGAAGCATCTGAACAATCTTCAGGTCTCTTCATGAAGATTCTTTCAGGTTGAAGTCTTTATGGATCAGCTTGGGCCACTTCGAGACAAAAACTTAAGTCTTAATATTCTTAGGTTCCTTTTGAATGTTGCTTGGAAAACTCCACAAACTGGCGCAAGGTTTTCTCTCAAAGCTGCTTCTGTCTTTCCTGTCTGCCATAAAGGCCTGATTGATGGAGTGCAGCTTGTGGCAGGTCCTTCCATCCCTGCAGACGCTCTGTTAGCATCGCCGTCGAGCTCTTACCGGCCTTTCACGACAGTTGCTTAGTTTGGCTGGACGCGTGATTCCAGGAAGAGTCCTGGCAGTTCCACACGCCTGACAAGTCAGGGTTGGAAAACTTAAACGCGTGACTTTCTGACGTGTGCAACGTAAAGAGAAACTCATCAAGTTGCATTAATAACTTCAACCTGCCAGTAATTAGCAGCACCGTTACGAGCAGGATTCTCAGCTCGGCTGCTGTGGCGCGAAGGGAAACCTTATTTCCTGCCTACTTTCCAAAATGACCTTAGTCACCCAGCTCAGCCAATCAGATCGACCAGATGACCTCAATATCCTGGTCCACCCAATCAGAACATCTAAATGTGCTCCGGTGCAATGATCTCTGCTGTGGAGGTGTCACTGGCTGCTGTGGTTGAATGATTTTCCCAGCTCCTGAGCCGTTTCACTCCAGGCTGACTCTCCACTGCACTGAAGCAAAGGAGGAATAAAACCTAGACGATGCGTCTGCCTCTTGAGTGAAAGCGATGGTAGAGATGGGGTGAAATTAAACAATTATAAGATGTTGGTTCACGTGGAGAGGCCATAAAATACACATGAGGAGAAAACATGTTTAAGCACTTTTCTCTGGTCTGGTCTAAAGCTGTTTCATGCGGATGACTCGTCACAAAGCGCCCAGTTGAATTATGGACTCGCCGGTGGAGCAACACTTTAATTGATGTATGAATATGCAATCCCGAGCCTGAAATCAATCACGTCGACATTCAGGGGCTACTCTGAGCCTCGCCACCTGCACCGTTGTATTCCGTGCTATTTTGTGAGGGTAGGATCCATTTCTCCCTCACCGCAGTGGGACCGTCTCTGCTCTCGCCCCCGTGGTTCTGCAGTTTAGCTCCACGTAGAGCCGACCCGTGTGGCACAGCCGGCGCCGTTCCCTCCTAACTGCTAATGCCTCGTGGTGTAAACAAAGCTGACTCACTCGTGCTTTTTATTTGCAGTAGCATAGTAGGTAAACGATCTGCACACGCTTTAATTTCATTATGAGGCTTCCTGAGTGTGAACACGTGATTAACACAACACATCTGCTCATGCAATTACGACTAAAGTTACAGCTCTGAGTGCGTCTCCTGTCACCATTTGGTGGCTCTCTTCACTGTTTTTGTCCATTTCTAAACGATGCGTCTCTAAATCTTCATTCTGACTCCGAGGTTCCATAATAGCTCGGTTCTTTCTTTAGGGGGAGCACACAGGAACTGGGTGAGGACGGGTGAGTTGAGTGGGGAGCTGTATGCACGTGTGCAAAGTCCGGGCAACGGGCCCAGTGTTGGCTGCATTTATAGCCGGCTCTACATGTGAAAGCCTTCAGGGCACATCAGGCAAACGCTCCAGTGTTTAGAAGAGGAAAAAAAGAGGCCTATTATTATTGAAGTATCTCAGCAATAAACACACACACACCCTTCCTAAGCCTAAACCTCTGCCATGTCAACATCTCGGCCTCATGGAGTGGCGGCAGCGATATCTGGCAGACTATCAGATGCTCACGTTAGCGCTGACGGGTGGGAGGGAGCTCTGCGTCCAGGTCCCTCTCAGCTGAGACGCACCGGGCGACTATAGAACCGTATGTCACAACAGGAGCAGAGGAGCAGCTTTAGCAGAAAGCAGTTGTACAACAAAAACCCACTCAGACAGATGTTATTTGTTTACAACTGTATTCAGATTTAAGATACTTTTTAACCAATTAATAAATAATCTTGTCACTTCTTGTCCAAAAGTTCATTGTATATGGATATTTACAGCATAAATTAAATAAGAAACTAAACATTCAACACATTTTAGATGACGTTCATGTCCGTCACGTGAACCATTTAGGCTGTGATGACAAAAACAAATGGTTGACTTTAAGAACAGGTTCATGTGGATTTGAAAGCACATGTTAGCGCAGGGTCACTGAGGTAAAGCAGGAAGAATCGTTCTCTGATATGTAAATGATAGTTTTAGAAACGTCTGCTGTTGTCAGTACGATGCCTATATTTAGAGGAAACGTTAATTTTGTCTCTGTTTGATTCTGAATTTTAAGTTGACCTGCATATTTTATCTTTACATATCAGAGATATTTTCCTCTCTTGTTTTTCCACTTACTTCTTTTTTTTTTTTAAATCATCAAACTTTGGCGCGATCCAAACACCAAAACTAACTTAATGCCACCAGTAAAGATTCTACTTGGACAGAAAGAAATGGCACATATAGAAAACAGCCCACGGACAAATAAATACAAGGAAACACTGACATCTTACAATCGCGAACGTTGCACTTCGTGTGTCAAACATTACGCCCGGGCGACAGAGTTTTAAGATGAAGGGTCAATGGAACAACACATTTTCTTACTGCCCTTGGAAACTTTGTCCAGGACAGATTAACTCACTTGGCCAATGACGCGTGAGATGTTTGGAACAGAAACACTGGATTCATGTTTAACCAGACTCCTGGGTCGCCTTCATAGGGAGGAGAGTTAAAATACCACTATATTCCTATGTAACAGAGCAAAGCCTCCGTCCGGTTCTAGATGTTAGTCCTCTAACGCTACTCACTCAGTCTTCTGAAACGACACAGATAATGGTGTGATGAACACAAATTGTGCTGAATGAGCCACAGCGGCCGTTTGAACCCAGTGCAGGTACCTTCTTTTTCTTTTTTCATTGTCTCGTGTTTTGCATCAAGCACCTCATCAGTGATGTCCACACAGCACCATGTTACTGTAACATCCTCAGCTGGAGATCAGGACCCATCCGCACCTGATATGTCAGCTTCCGTTGGTTATGATAACTGAGGTCGCCTTGTGTCCCTGCATCTGCTCAGCCTGCATTCTCACATGAGACGCCACGTCGTACTGGACTCCGCCACAGGCCAGGCCCGAATAACTCCGCAGGTTCTCCGAGTCATAAAGGTGCTCCAGGGAGTATCCTGTCAACGCATAGGCTGCCTGCCTGTCCAGTGGCTGCCTCTCCTGGGCCGGGTAGAGCAGCAGGCTCCCCTGGGGCTGCGTGGGGTGCGGCGACAAATCTGCCTGCATGTAGTCTTTGGTGAGAGAGAGGCCTGATTTTGGGATCCCGTCAGAGCTGGGGCTGCTGAGACGAGACAGAGAAGCAGGACTGGTGGTGGTGTTTTCGTCGTTGTCATGGGGGCCGAGCACTTTGACGCCGTCCCGGTAATGGAGGCGTTCAGAGGGCAGATCGATGCTGGGGGCTCCGGGGCCGCGGCACACCACGGTGGGCATGGCGAGCTGGGAGTGGTCGGGTAGCGACGACGCGAAGCACGGACTGTGAGCCTTCGCCAGGCTCGAGACATCCTTGTGCTGCTGCAGACGGCTTTCCTCCTCTTTGATCATCTGCTGCGTGGCGCGGATTAGGGTCTCCATCTTGCTGGGCTCCCGGGGGCTTGCTCGATAGTGGTCACCATGGTAACGCTCACCTGAATCGCTGGTAGACCCACCTCCATCCGGTGAACTCACTACACTGTCTTCATCCCAGTGGCCCCTTCCTGTAAGAGAAATAAATGAATTACATTTAGTTAATGAGTAACTGGCTCAGTTGCTTGTGTGTCTGCTGGGTGAGAATACCCTGAAAGTGCTGTTTATGCTTTATGTGCTCTTATATATTTTAAGCAGCAGTAGTTAAACTGTTTGTCTAGTCTTGTGTAGTGGCTACAGTCCTGCCTGTATGTAGAACCAGTCTGTCTTGGCAGGACCTGAGTGGGGGTTGTTTCCTTGTTTGAGGATGTGAAAAGTGAAATAACTTGGCCTTCAGTTGCAGGCAATTTTTGAACAGATGGTAGCAATCGGCCCACTGGCAAGAGACGGCGTAAACAACTTAGCATGTCACATAATAACATTTGGAAAACAGCTACCAGGAGAAGCTAGGCCAGGGTTATTTTCAGAGACAGATGGTCGTGGTCTCAACCCTAACACCTCACCGTGAATGGCGCCGTGATAGGATGTGATTTCATAGCCCTCGCTGTTCTCCACCGAAGATTTGGGCAGCGAGAGCACAGAGCGCGTAGCGTCCCACCACACCTCTCTTCCCGACTGGGGGGTTCCCAGAAAGTAGCGGCCGCTCTGGCATCGCACGCGGTCACAGGTGGCGGTGTGAGAATGTGCCTGGGCGAGCTCGTCTTCCGATAGACCCAGGCCGTAGCACAGAGATCCTGACTCTGGATACAGCCGATAGGCACAGGACGTCTCTGCAGCCTCGCTCGGATCCAACAGCTGAGGAGATGCAGAGTCTGTCAGCGGGCTCCCTCCCCACTGGCTGTCTTGGTCCGACTCTGAACGCTCTGGGTTGAAAGCTGAAAACTGCTGGATAGAACCAAGCAAACCACAGTTGTGACAGACAGTGAGTCCAAACTCTTGCAAACAGTTAAGCCGGCGTCGGCTCTCTTGTCCTGTTCAGTACCTGTGGGTAGGGTGACGCTCTGGCTTTGGCCTTGGCTTGTGTCAGACGTGACTTGGTGCTCTTCCTGTCCTCTGTGTGGCTCTCAGCGTAGGGGAAGGCTGGCTTGGTGGGGCTCATCTGGTCCAAGGACAGCTGCATCCCCTTATACTCTGTGTCCCTTTAGAGGCAAACGAAAGACAGTTTCAAGATAAGAACATGCTGTTGTACTTGTTGAACTAAAAAGTATCTCAACAGCTTCAGGACGTTTATGTTCCCCTCGGGGTGAATTCTAACAACTGGACTTTTCTTTTACTGCCATCATCAGGACAAATGTTTAATTTGGCGAACATGCAGTCTTGTTAGCATGCTGCTGGTGAACAGACCTTCTAAACATGCACCTTTAACTACCTAGTGTTACTTGGTCACCTTTGCTTTTTTGGCAAGTTAATAAAACTCCTACAACCTTTGAGTTGCACAAGATTCACACCTTCCTTCTTTCTGAAAGAGTCCAAGTTGTGCAGCAGACGTCTTGGTTAATATTGGGTACAGATAGTATTTAACAAACACGGCCTTTATGCTGTGAATAATGGAAGGACTACAAGGAATGAAAACAACATTTAAGATAAGCTGGACAGATTAAGCCCTTCCACTTCTGAGAAAAATAACAGACACAGTGACGGAAGTTAATCATTCTTTTCTGTTGTCCAACCATTGCCAGAAAGCAGAATGTGCATAGACGCATGCGTGTGGACGTGCACGCTCAGCAAGAATCGTCACAAAACTGCATCTGTGTGATGTGTGCGTGCAGCATCTTTGACATTTTAGCCCACTGTCCTGCGACTGAACTCAATCCAAGTGTCACTGTCGAGGGAGTGAAAAGGCTCCTGTGTCAAGTGTTCAGCAAACATGAGCCTATTCTTAACTTATCGCATCAACAGTGTGTAATAGCAGCTGCCTGGCATTTTAAACCCGGTGGCCCATCCCTGACCCTGCACAACCAGCCTCTTTAATATGACTCTAAATATGACCCATTCTTCATGTACAACACCTCGGGGGAAAGGCTGTGTTTAGACGGCGAGCACACGGTGCGTGTTATTTGCTCTTGCAGGTATGGTTGCGTCGTCTGGCTCTGCATCCTATCGTCTCTGCCCTGGCTGACTTGTAGCTGAGCCAATAATGTTGGGCCTTTGTGCAAACTCAGCTGTGTTAGCCAAATTCCACCTCAGGGTCAATGTCAGAGCACCTTGTGTCTGAAATACGCCACCAGCCAACATCCAAACATGATTTATTAATGGATTCTTGTTGGGTTAAAATGCTGCTGGGACAAGATGATTGAATTGCTGCCTTTTTTTTTTTTAAGTTTATTTCTTTTTTCTGCATTCAGGCTTTGAATGCGTCTGGGTTAGACCTAATTATGCATCTGGAAATTCACTGTCGTTGCGATGCAGTTACTTTGTTTTCTCCTTACTGCATTGCAGGAATCAATAGTTGGAGTGCGGCCATGCACACACTCGCACACAAGCGTCCCGCCGCACAGTGACATGTGGATCAACCAAACCTAACGAGGAAAATCCAACATGTGCTACATCTATGAGATAGCTATTGATTCCTAGTTCACCGTGTGATTGATTTTGTTTTCCTTAGAGTGCAGATTGATGGTGACAGTAGAGGTTTGTTGATGGGGCTGAACCCTGATGTTTGTCACACTGTCTCTAAGGGCCTTAGTGTGCTTTGTGCTCTCATAACACATGCCTGAGCCCCGCAGCCCCACTTTTTGGTGGATTTGCACAGAGGGGCTACAGAGGGATAAAGGGAGGAATTTATCCAAGAGTCAAAGACATGAGCTTCAAGCATGGATCATAAAGAGTCTCTGATATGATTTTACTTAATCTAGAGAAATATTCTGTTCTATTCACACTTCAAAAAGGCAGCTATGGTTTTAAAATGTAGTACAAAATACAATAATCATAATCCATTTATATCTGGAAACAGAAGAAGGAAGTTTTCTTTGTTAGGACTCACGTGAGGACGTAGTTGACGCTGACGATGCAGTGAGGTCTGGAGGATCGGCTGTTGTGGACAATAGTAGCGTAGCTCTGGACCCAGACCCAGCCACCGTGCTTGGCCAGGAAACGATAATACTTGGTGGTGACCTGACCTTTCACCAGCACTGAGGAAGATAAAAGACGCAGGCAGAAGACCGCGATTAGCGTATTAACACACGTGCAGGCATGTTTGTGCGTGTGTGCGATGCCCACGCGCGGCGGCTGCTGCTGGTTGTCTGAGCAGAAATCAAACGCGCTGTCAAAAAGCATAATGGAGCAGGTTCACAACTCACAGAGGTGGTGTGCACAGCGGAGGTGGAAGATGTCACAACTGTGGACGTGATGGTACAAAGTTTTCTCTATTAGGTCCTGGGGCTCGTAGCCTGTCAAGTCTGCGACCCTGGGGAGGAAGAGATGCTGAGTGATTGGAGGCATTTTTACTTTCTTCTATTTAACCCCAGCTACTTATTGCGAGATAAACAATTAACTAATGCTTGCAGTACCTGGAGTCCAGGAAGATGAGCTTCATGTCCAGACTGGCCCTGAACATAAACATGTTGCTGTGCAGCTTGATCTCGGTCACAGCGCTGGGCGGCAGAGAGTGACCCACAGCCACCAAACCCACGTTCTGGTAGCAGCCCTCGAAAGGTGACATGTCCAGACTGTACTGACGGATCTTCAGGTAGCCGCTGCAGTGGATGACCTACGATGAAGCAGGGAAAAATGTAATAGTTAATAGTGAGTGATTATCAGATCACCAATTTAAAATTGCAGGACTGCACATTTTATAACTATAAATATAAATGTTGGTATTATTCTAAATATATGAGACCATGAGCATAAAAAAAATTTCCTTCTGTTGAAATTATGACACAGTGAATTTACAAGGATATTTTCTTAGTCTTTTGCGTGAACCTTTTTGTAAAATTATCAATTAAAATAATTTTAACTGTATTATCGAAGCGAATAAAACGCAGCTTGTCGGTGATCGAGCGGTGCCCACCTTGTATCCACCACTGGTGAGGCCCGCGTTCCTCTTTGCCAGCACACATTTCATCCGCAGAAAGAAGGAGCGCTCCACCTCATATTCTGAAGGAAATTACAAATGTTTAATAATACACATTTTTTTGCTCAGAAAATGTAATAGGAAGAAAAACTGAACATAGATCCACATATTATCGCTGACTTATTGGCATGTGGCTGCTCAGGCCAAAATTACGCGCTGGATTTTCAAATATGAAAACGGTTGAAAACGAAATTCATTTTCTTTTGGAAAATAATTACAGTTGCATATAAACAAACAGGGTGATTTTATAGCTGCAAAACGCAAACTGCTTTTCGGTCTGACGCGTTGGTCCAGACGTGCACGGACATTCAATATGCGTAACACGTCTGCTCCATTGATTATACGCAGCGGTTCTAAACACGGCGACTTCGGATAAAACGCGACGCACAGGCCGTTTGCGCATGAGAAGCATTAGAGAGAAACTGTATTTTTACCTTGGACGAAATGTGAGTGATAGGGCTGATGGGGCGTCAGGACAGCGGTCATCTCGTCGTGGTCGGCGGGATGAACGTATTCATAAATACTGTTCCCAGTCAACTCTACCTGTTGCGAATATCTCAGGTAATTAACGTGTATGCTTTAACACCAAGCTCTGTAAAAATCAGTGTTTATTAACCAAATAACAGTCAGAGTAGAAGCGGACCTGAGAGAGGCCCAAATGGACCGATGCTGTCTCGGATATGTACATTATCTTCCCATCTGGTGCCACAACAAAGATGAATCCGTCCAGAGTCTGGGAATGAAGGACAGGGCATCGTTACTTCTGATTTACTGCCCGATATTTTACCGGCCATATCTACTATTGCGGTTAATTCTGCTGGTGATAATAATCTACCTGTAATAAATGTGACCCCAACTCTCGTCCGATATTGTCCAGGGATCTTGTTCGACTTGCATGACCCCAAGCCTCACCAAGACCTGGAGAGAGTGAAATAGGGCGGTTTCAAAAATGATTATCATTAATATAAATTTCAATTTCACTGGTGTTAAACTCCTGTGATAAACATTGAGAGACGTATGTTTGTTTGTTTGTTTATCACTATATCATTCAGTTTCTTTAGAATTAATAGAGTTTTTAAAAATCATCCCGCATCATGTCCGTGCGTAAATAAAAACGTTGCCGGGTGTGTGGAGTTAACACCAGAAGATAAAGCGACAGAGGGAGAAAATCTGCAGTAGAGGAGAACATTTTCCGGTTGACTCTTACAAAATGTCGAGATATACTAATTATCTTTTGTCTTTTCTAAAAATTTTAGCCACTTGTATAGTGGTATAGATCTATATGTGTAACCTGAAATGTGGGCTTATGGTCTAATTTCATGGCAGATCATTGGTAGCATTTGTTCTTGCAGGACTCAGGCTGCGTCATTGTGTGCATGTGTGTGCTTCCTGGCTTGGGGAGATTAGAAACCTCGCAGAGCCGTTTTATAATTGGCACGATTTGTTCTCAGTCACGCAGTCACAGTGCGCCCTGATGCAGAGCCCGCATAACGGATGGTGGCAGGCCGTGTCCCCCGGACACCAGAGCCCCTTCGCAAAGACTCCCTAGACCTAGAGAATATGAACCGCGAAAAAGAATTTAATTTATTTTAAAATTTTATTTTATTTTCAGCTTCTAACATGAGAGAAAATATTGGTGGGGCCTAAAATATTTTTTTTCAGTTGTTTTTAGTTATTATTAAACCATCTAAAATATTTTTATTGTAATATTACTATGATTTTGTGTAAAGAAAGGTTCATCTCTCAAGTTACATTAAAAATGATTTCCAATTAAATAGTTTTGCCTCGTGTATTTTAGCAATAATAATAAGAAGAATGATATTACTGATAATATTGTCTGTGTGCCTGTGGACAGGATGTCAACAAACAGCAGATCTGAACGTGCGTAACTGGGCTGATCGCTCACCCTGAGGGAAAACAATTCTCATCTTCAGGTAACTTGTCGTCAGTCTTATGATCGACGCTTTGTCCAGCTGAGAGGTGATGGCCGACGGCAGAGGCAACATTTTAGCCAGCTCGTAAAATTCACTGTTCTCCTTTTCCCGTCTAGTCCTTGCGGCCGTTTTGGATTTCTCCTTCATTTCGGCGCCTTTTTTCTCTGTATCCTTCCTTGCGAGAGACGGCGGCGGTCATTCACATCGGCAGCCTGACTGGTTTCTCTCCACTTTGCCTCCTTTTCATTGCAGTTTAGCTTTAAATGAACTAAGGCGCTGTGGTTTTAACATAAACAGCTGATCAGGATGGGTGCGTATCCCTGGTATTCCCTACGGACGCGCAATCTGAGCTTCAGCCGGTTAAAGTTAAACCTCCACCGTGGCGCTTATCCATGACCTGCGAGACACAGACAGAAAAAGGCGTCATCACTGACATATTCAGTTGGGAAAAGCATCAGTACATGTAGATCTGCAGAGGCCAGCATGTGATGTAACTGCTCCTACAGCTGATGTCTTGGCCTGTATATCAGGTGGGACCGTAGAAAACCCCGTCAACGTTTATTAAAGATGATCTGCAGCCATAAAATTCCCGAATTTAGCAGCAGGATGCAGGTGAAACGCTGCAGCAGTGGCCGCGCGTTGACAAACAGCGTTACCAAAATAAAAGCAAAAGACGCAGCAAGAAACCTTTAGCGCAATAACGTCACTGTTTATAAATGCGGCTCCAGAGCACGTCCCTGGTCGTAGATGGATTCATGCAGAGTTCTCCTTGCGCCTGGAGACGAGTTTTAGGGTTTGGTGATCATTTTTAAGGTTTACACGAAGTTATGTTAGACGCATTTTGATGTTTAACCCTGAACTATTTCAAATGAGGTGAAAAGGCCCAAATGTGCAAAGTGCAGCCCTGTTGCTGCAGGAAAGCAGCAAATGATTATACACAATTTCTGAAACGTTTGCAACTCGGTTAAAAGCTCCCGTGGCCTAATTTAACTTCTCTGGCCGACGTGGACATTTTGAACATTCAGTTGCTACAGATCTGCTGAGACGGACGTGTTTGCAGTTTTCCTACCCGCGCAGAGATAGACTGGACTTCCCCGCATCTGGATCGATCCTGTGGCCTTGAAGGCAGCCTGCTGGGAATTTCACCTGTCCTGAACCGGGTTCACCAGTTGTCCCAGTTAAGTTCGGTCTCAGCTCCTCCTGGATTTCCACCTGGAAAGGCGAACGGGTCGTGCGCTGCATACACCTCTCCAAATTACAGGAAAGCGCAACGAGTGTCATTCGTGCCGAACAAGCCTCCTCTCCCCAACTATCTCGATGTCCTCTCTGGAGCAACTAGGGGCCCGCCCACCGTGTGGCCACTCTGCTGTGATTGGACGGAGGCGTCTAAAGCCATTTGTTGATTGGACGTTTGCCGTGGGCGTCAATTTGGTATTGCAGCAAGGTATGCACGGCACCTTTAAGCCTGATCTTGTTGTGGTTTTGACATTAGCTTAGAGAGCATGGATCAAGTTGAAAAAATAAATAAATCCACTTGAAATAACAAAGCAGGGGAAAGTTCTGCAAGTGAAAGGATAAATAAAATCCCCCAAGACCACTAGTTGGGGATTTTAAAGAAAATTATTCAAATGTTGTTCCAAATAAACAAGATTTATTTCCCAGGCACCAAGACACAATTTATCTAGTTATTTATTTTAATATAGAATTGACTGTCCTGGTCAAACTACTTTTAATGCTTGGAAAAGTATAATATATTCTGTAAATTATCATCAACCCGAAAATCTTATGTATTATTATTTCATTGTTAAAATTCAGCCCCTCAAATATTTTAATTAATAATTTAATATGTATAACGTGTATGTTTACTAACGGTTTTAAATAAATAAAATTTGTAATAAATTCACAAACACAACTGAGGAATAAATGATTAAAGAGCATCAATATTCATCTTGGTGTCTATTAAATAGACTTAAAATCCTCCCACTGGCCTTTTTAGCGTCGTAGCAATGAAGGGTGATTGATTCTAATGTTAACTGTGACTGTATCTGTTCTCTTTAGCCAAACTTTACACAGGCGACCAGAAGCTCGGCCCGGGTCACATGTTTGCTGGTCGTACAAAACGTTCCTTGTGTTCTGGTGAGCTGCCCTCCTCTCTGGGTTCCGAACGTCTTTGGCTCACGACGTCTCGTATTTTAAATGCTCGTCGCTTGTTGCATTTGGAATATAAACAGTTGTTGCTGCAATTTTTTTGTTTCAACTCTAACATTTTACATTTTAACAAAAAATACCGAGGTACAATTTCTTGAAATAACACCAAGTGAAGCCCTTTGTCTTGATGTAGGCCTTTTTTAGGCCAATGGAAACCAGCTTACGCTGCGTCGAGAACGCGACCACAGCTCGTCCAGTAGTTTGGTGTCCGTCAAACACGTTTATCTGAGGATTAATTTCCATGGTGTGAATCAGATGAGAGCGCCGCAGCGCATGTAGTTTTTTAATTAGATACCGGCCGCTCAGACGGGGGGGTTGGAGGGGAAGACGAGAGGACTCGAGGAGGGGTGGTGGTGTTGGTTAGTGGGCGCGCTGACGGAGGCGAGGACGCACGACGGTGAGCTCATTACGCACGTAATTAGCTCTTAAATTGATGCTGCATCCTGCCATAATTGAAGATTCTCCTGCTGCCTGAGGACAGATTTGGCGCTGTCTCTTTTTCGCGTGTGCAGAGAGAGACTGAATATCTATGGAAATGGTTTCCGGTACCAACAATTGGCATTATTATTTTTTTTTACCTGGCTGCTCCTGCTGTACGGCAGCTTAAAACAACCCAGGCAGCTGGAGAGAAAACAAGAAGACTCTTACTGTTTTGTGCATGAGCAACCCACAGGTCAGAGGTCAGCATCCAGAACTTGTTCTATGAGAAGATTTGAATTCCATGTTGTTCCTGTTTAAACAACCCCATTAAAAGCTTGGACGCATTTTAACTGTATTCAAAACAGCAATACAAAAAAAAAAATACCAACAAAGCAGAGCCTCAGTAACTGACAGCCTGTCGAGGGGTGGGAACTTCTCCATGCTCCTCCTGGACCTCATACCCTCAGAGAAGTTAATTCCTCTCCAGGGCAGCAGATCTACCCTGCCCAGACTTCCTGTTAATGCCCCACCACAGGCTGTCACAACAGGAGGGCTCGCTTTGCTGTCCTTCCCACCCCCGCCTTCTGCCACCCGAGTCTCACCTGTCTTTCCATTTTTATTGTGTTTTTACAAATCGTGCTTCTCTGTGGGTAGTCAGGTCTGAAATTCTTCGCAGCATGACAAATAAGGGATGGGGAGGGGACAGGTTAGTGAAGGTTAGAGACAGGATTCAAGGAGGAGGTGGGAAGGAGGTGAGGGGATGGATGGAGACACAGCCAGCAGACACTGAACTGGGGCATTATTACACCTGTTTTCTGTTTTTGATGATCAGTCAGTTATTTTGAATAATAATATTTGAGGTTCACCAGGAAGAGATGAATGTGAGGCTTTTAGAACAGCACCGCTTTACAACAATAACATTTCAACACCAGTTCAAATCCTTGCATTTAATCATTACACACCTGAAAAGTTGAGAACAGTCATGTGATGCAAACACGTGCTTTGATGTGCAAAGCCAGTGTGATTCTGTGGCTTTAGAGTTAAACAACGGAGCGCTGTGCTGCTCACATCTGGCCGTATCGCTCCACGTCGTTCATGTACAGTAGGTTAATTCGTCTGTGAGCCTCACGCTGCAGTGCAGACGTATTTATGACCCGGCCTTCACTTCCAGTCTCTTCCATATCCTCTCTTTTACACCCGCCAATTACTTCATCATGCACTCACGCACTGCCGGTGCAGAGCCAAACTACCTGATTGCATGTGGCGTCATACACCGGTAAGAAAGGCGGAGGAGAGTTTGCAGAAGAGACGTAGAGTAGGGAGAAGAGGAAGTGTGGCAGCAAGACAACAAAAAAAAAAAAAACAGGGAGAGGTGAAAAGCGGTGGATTCTAAATGCGTTAGTGAAAGATTTCACAGAACGACTGAAAAGCAATGAGGCTGAGGCACCATGTTGAGTTACACTCTGTGCTCCGAGATTGAAGCGGCTGGGCATATGTAAACAGGCTGCATGTTTGACCAAGATTTGCCAGTTGTGTTTTGTGTAAGCTATTACTGAATCTTTGTGTTCTGTTTCCCCTAAAAGACTGAAATGCTATTTAGTGCTCCCCGCCTTCTTTAGCTGTTGGTTTTGAACCGGCCATTTCATTTGGAAAGCGATGGTTGGAAATTTTATATTGTGTTCTTTTTCTCCCATTAGCGGCGACTTTTTCCCATCGGTTCCAACTCTCTCTCTCTCTTTTTTTTTTGCCAGGTCCTTCACTGAGCCCATCTGCTGTGTGCTAGCGTTAATTAACCGCACTGCCATTTCCTCTGTGCACGCTGCGTTTGTAGGTGCTTAGAGTACACGAGTCAGCCCCACAAGTTCATCAAAATGCTAATTCAGCCCAAATTAAAGTTGTGATTAACATTACACAGTTTCCTGTGCCGACGCATCGATCCTTCCATGAGCCTTTCTCTCTCTCTCTCTCTCTCTCTCTCTCTGGGTGATGAGTGTCTGGGGAGAGACAGACTTTCCTCTTGGGTGTTCTTGTCATCATCGCTAAAGTGGAAGAAAAACAGAAACAGCCCACAGATGAAGCTAATGGTGCATCAGTAAGATTTGTCTCTAACCTGATTTACGTCGTGTACAAAATGTGTAATTCAGTTAAGGTTCACTTTATGCTACAGAAACACAGAATACTACCATATTTGATTCGTGCTTCTGATGTTGACTTGAATTCGCACAGCTCTCCTGTCAAGATCCTGGAAACTGTTAAGCACAAGACAAATTTGTAATGCTGAAAGACAGATTAGCAGCATCTCCGACAGGTTAGCGGCGCTAATTCACGAGAACAACTCAACAAGCCATATGCTCCTGGTGCAGCAGAGGTGGCGCCATATGTATTTCTGCTAAAACAACAACAGCTTGACATTCCCAATGAGTAAATGACAGTGGGACGTTTATTTAAGTGCCTACTGTACCTACACACACAGACACGCACGCGTGGATAAACTTCTCTTGGTAATGAAAGCCCCTGGCGTTCATCACTCTGTCTTAAGCAGTGGTTATTGAGGCATTAAATATGTCTACACAGGGCTCAGGGAAAGGCTGCCAGATCAGTGTTCTCCTCTGAGGGGCCTCTGTTTGCATACAGACAGGTTGGGGTATTGGGAACGTGCGCCGAATGGAGCCTGGGAGTTGTAACTGGGTGCCCACCACTCCGGTGTTAGTGCCATTATGGGATGTCACTGTGGGAGAACTGCAGCTCTTCAGCGGGATTACTGAGATTCTTGCTGAAATTGAGCGGAATTGGAAATGTGGCCGACGGATTCTCTCCTAAGTGAAGCGTGCGCGACGCTGGCACACACACACACACACACACACACACACACACACACACTCACACATTTACATTCCTATTTAAACAAATGCACATCTACAGACATTTTGCCACAGCAGGTACTCTGACAATGTTGATGTTGGTATAAACGACTGACTGATGTATACCCACAACTTGATCAACTATGGAATTTGTAATATTTCTTTCGTTATGATTTCTTCTCTCAGCATGATAGCAAATGCAAATCAGAGCTGGTACATACCTGAGAAGCTTCTGCTGCCTTCGATGCATGTTTGCATAGTTTAAAATGTGGTGGCTTGTTGTATTGTTTGAGCGCCTGCAAACCAAATTCCACAAATAAAGATTTGAATTGTATTGAAATGAAATAAATCTGCTGAGGTAAGCAGTGAACATTGACTTTAACCTGAATCTATTTTATTTAACCAGTAGTTTTAATTTCATTATTTTGATTCTGTTGGGCTGTAGCTATACAACAGTTTTGGCACAGACCAGTGTATCAACAAGGCTCTGACATAAAAAAAAATGTCTTCACAACTTAGTAGCCTAGTTTCTAATGGGCTTTGGGGGTCAGTGTGCAAAGGCCACGCTGCTTCTGAGGTGCCTTCTCCTTGTGTCATAAAACAAACATGCTGGGTGCGACCTCAGTGAGGGTGAACATTAACACCCCAGCCACTGGCCCCGTAGGTCAGCAAGGGGTCAGCAGCCTGTAGTGGAGGGAAAGACGGGGATTACTCTCCCGCTCTGACAGCAGCACGGCTTCAGATGCTTTGGTCTGGGTGTTTAAGGCGCTCGGGCTCGTGATTCATGTAAATTCTGCCTGGAGGATTAATGGCAGTTTCTTTAAGGTTAGGATGGTGTTTCTAGCGTCTTGGTCCAAGCATCTGAAGAATCTGTGGGATGGATTAATTCAAAATGCAGCATTCACTCAGTTTTTTGCTTGATGTGCCCCTGTAAGGATTATTTACCTGCTTTCAACTATGAGTTTAGTTTGACAAAAATATGGATTTATTATAGATATTGCTGTGCACAACCCAAGAATCTTCCACCATCTGACTTGGCCATTAGGTGCTGAGAGGTTTGCCCTCGGTCCGTCTTTGAGGCCTAGTTCACTAATAAAACCGCACTAAGTTCACTCCATTGATTGTTCGTCAGCACGTACAGGTACATTATTATAATATTACATTTTCACTGTGTTTTCGTTTCTGCTGAACTGGTGCAGAGACCAGAAGAGGCAGAGCAGAGTAAAGTGCGCCTCCCCCAGCAGTGCCGCCCCGGTGCATTATTCAGCCTGGCATTCACCCTAGCTGTGGGGAGCCACAGATGTCAGACATGGCTAACCAGCTATTGTAGGGAGCAGGCACGCACATCAGACCTGCCAAGACTGGTCAGACCTGACAGTGAGGTGCATATCCTATATCGACATTAAGGAAGAGGAAAGAGAAAGTGAGTGGTAGGTAATGATTGACAGCCAGGCGGACGGAGAAAAAACAAATTATGCTTTTTTTGTGGTTATTATATCCCTTCATATGATGGAGATCTGGGTTTCCTGGCTAACAAAGCAACTTCCTGTAATCATGTTCAAAGTGCATTTGTCCTCACACTGCAGCCAGGAGACAAAAATGTCTCATTACAAAATGAGACAAAAAGTTGAGATGTATCAGCAAACTGAAAGCTGCAGGATTTATTTGTGCATTTTGCTTAACAGAAATGTGCTTATAAAGGCTCCCCCTGCAACAATTATATGGGTATAGATCACATTGTGGCCCTCACAGAGGCCAAATAACTCCAAAAGGCTTTAGGACATCTCATTCACATTGGGAACGGTCTGGAAGATGCTTTACTAGATGGATTTATATGTGGTCTGCGCTGATTTCCAGTGATTGAATGTCTGTGTGCATGTGTTGAGCTGACTCTGTGTGGATCTGTCAGGGGACTCATAAGGCAGGTTTGAATTAGTCATGAGATAGGAGGAGGGTGTGAGTGTGCGTGTGTGTGTGTGTCTGTGTGTGCATGTAAGAGTCTCAGTACTTTATGGTGAAAGAGCGTGTAAATACTGACTGAAGACAGATGCGGTCTCATCCCTGAAATGTTGAGGATAAAAACAAATGATTGTGACAAGACCTCAGGATCAGATCAGATCAGACAGAGGCAGGACATTTCTCACAATAACACAAATCCAGCGTTTCACAGGTGAAAGAGAGCCCGAGCATCTGACACATACACACAGGCGCAAACACTCTTTTTTTCTCCAGCTGATGCCGTACTGGCCGATCGTGTTGCACAAAGTGAAATCAAACCTCTGAAAAGTTCACACAGTCTTTTTTTCCCCCATTACCTGTGATGTCAGCTCTAGCTCATAACACCACAAATCCCATAAAACCCGAGCCAGAGAGTTTGGAGACGCGTAAACGCAAGTTCTTTTAATGTAATATTGATTTACAAACCGTATGTTAAAACCCCTCCTGGTCACGGGTCATTCTTGGAGCCACAATGGACAGGGGGCCGAAGAAACACGTTATTCAGAGGAAACAAACGACTTCTATGAAATAACGGGAAAATAATACTCATTTAGTTCATCAATTAATGTTTGGCTGATGGGTATCATGAAATAGCACGATGCTCGAACAGTCCAGTGGACGTCAAAACAAGAAAACTACATTTGATGATAAAGATTTGTTTCCATTTCCTGGTGTTTACACAGTCGGACGATCTTTATGAAGACACAGACTCACATTCAGGGTCTGATATTAGACAACAAGAATAAATCTAGACCCATAAATATTTTCAAAGAGCAGACAAGATACAAGTGTCAGTGCTTGTCACATAACATGCTGCTAAGATGACAATTCAAATAAATAAAGGATGTGTTTATTGACGAAGTCTAGGGACTATCATAGGTTTTCTCTTAGCATGTACAGCATAAACATGTGATCAACTCCATTCAGTTCAGGTGATTTACATGGATAAGTCTCCCAGCTGTGCTCCGAAGGACCAGTAGCACCACATTTTCTTTGAACTGGACTTACCTAACAAGCATCCTTGGGTTTGAACGTCTCACCAGACCAGTATGTGCAGTATTCAGACGCTAAAGCAAACACAGCTTCCATTTCCATTTAGATTTGCCTACTGGTAGATGCTTTTATGTGACGCTTTCCTATTAAAGGAAGGGCGCATTCTCCATTATCAATGATTGGCACACATACGCTGAATATGTTGTTTTCCAGAGTTTATTTATAGGCAGCCACCGGCAGCGGCTCCGTTTTCCATGTCTCATGCAAATCTCTGGAGAAACAACCCCCCTGACTCTCTGTGTTTTGCGGTTAACATGGCATTTACATTTCATGAGCTCACTAACCTTTTTTCGTTCCCCAGCATTGACTTGTCACTCGGCTGATTTACTGGGCCGGTCATTTCCATGCGGACCAGCAACTGAAACGTTTTCCTTGCTGCAGATGAATATTTACATGGCAGTTAACAGGTGGCGAGTAGTTTAATGGCGGTAATTGCTCCATGGCACGTGTAGCAGGAGCGTCGCTCGGGGCCGTCCCACTCCGGTGATGATGCATCCCAGGGGATGCGTGTGTGTGTTTGTCCAGCACATTTTAAACATTCAAAGGTGGCATGCATATTGCCCACACTCTATTTATTATGCACTGTGATATAATGCTCATGTCGTCGTCTTTACTGATGATAATGGCCAGTGCTTTACATTTGCGTTACACACTGACAGCGTGATTATGTATAATGTTATTATATATTTAAACAACATCTCTGTAAATCCGTGGGAGATGTCAACAGCCTCTTTACCCTTTAGTCTTTATCTTCACACACTGACTGGCAGCCGTTTTAGGCAGACCTGCGTAGCAGCTCATTGCAGTTCTACGCTTACGAAGTTAGAAACCTTCGGTTTTTAAGATGAAGCTGTTCAAAGGTGATGATTCCATTTGATTATTAGTGTTTATTACTGAGGTCACAGTGGGAGCTGGAGCTTTATTGTTTGTATTGGAGTGTGTAAAACTACAAGTTTTTTCTGCGTTCAGTGGAGAGAAGTAAGGTTTTATTGTCTGACAGCCATGCAAATGCTTAAAGCACTGGAATGTTCCACAAACTGGAGCAGATGGACATGACAGGCCCCTCCCTTCCCCTCTCAAGGAGCATGACATCACCACATATGGTTGCAGTGATTGATCTGTCGTTGGAGAGTGATGGCCGGCTGAGGGGAGGGAATGGGGAAGGGATATGCACAGACCAGAGGCCGGAGTAATGTTTTCCATGGCCAGTCCCGTACTGTCAAAGGATGACTGTGTCTTTAAATTATACATCGTGTGCTTGTCTTATTTTTCTTATGGAAAACATTTTGTCCGCAACACAGTCATTCTCTCTGCAAACAGCCGAGTGCCCCGTCCTTCAGGTTGGATCCTTCCATGTAGTTTTACTGTTATTAGTGTAGTTGGCTTCTTTAGGGAGGAGACAACGAATCACTATGTAGACGTCAGCGCAACGACAAGCAGGTGATCTGTAAGTGTTCAAAAAGTCAAACACTGCAACTAAAAAGATGCAAATTCTGAATCAAAGGGCGGGAGAATCCAGTGTGTGTGAGAGAGAAAGGGAGGGAGAGATGATAATGTTGTTGGAGAGAAAGGCAATGGGATGGATATGCACCTCCAGACACAGAACAGAAGCTGGGAGCTTGTCTTGTCCTGCTGTGTGTCTGGCAGATTGCTATGGAGCCTGTCATTGCTGCCAGCAGGGTGTCCAGCCACTACATGGCATTCAGCAGGGGAGCTGAATAAATCACTGGAACACACACAGTCCAGCTTACAAATCGCCTGACAAAGCTAATACTGCCCTCTAGTCACACCTACACTTAGCCGCGCAGCCTATAGTCTGAGCATTAGACGACTACTGTATGTATCCAGATGATCTGATGCGGAGGTTTCGTGGATGACACCTATAAAACACTGACCTCTGTAGATGTTAGAAACAGAACAATCGCACGTCTTCAGTGCACAAATGAAGCAAGAGTGCGTCTCAGTGAGGGCACGTTTGTGCACAAATTGCTTTTGCATGCACAAGTTTGGCCGAGCCAAGATTCGCAGCAGGGGCGGCTCTTGTTATTCCGAGGCCGTATAGAAAGGAGACACGCAAGCAGACTTTACACGGGAGTTATTGGACTTTTTCAAAACCAAGTCGCCTCAGATAAAAGCTCGATTATTAGCCAAACGTATACTTGTCTAAACTTTTAGAAGCATGTCTAATAATGTTGCTTTTATAAATATAGTGCGAGTCACATCATAACCACAGCATTGCAGTGGTAAATTAAAACGGTACAAGATATAGTGATAATCACAAGCGTGATATTACTGTGCTTTTTTTATGTAGAGCATTTTATGAGCGCATCCAAGTCATTACCTGTGAAATGGCTTTGTTCCAGCTCATAAAGAATTAACTGTCCTACATATCAAGTGTCACTAGTGTCTCTCAGGGTTAATGCATACCTGACCTCAACACCCGGCGGGTGGAACGCCCAGATTTTATAAGAAATGTTAAGATCGTAATGAAGCTACATTTTCAGCTGACTCATCTCGATACGTTAGTAGCTCTGGATGTTTACAGTATGACAGCTGTTAAATTCTTTGTATAATATGTCATATAAACTGAAAATGTAACGAGCACAAAAGCTAAGCTAAGAGGCCGTTTTTGGAGTGGCTATGGTCCATTTCACAGACATTCTTAGAGGGCAGGGAGATGTCAGTGTCACCACATTTTATCCTGGAATGAAGTGGGAAAATATATGAAAAACTCTGGAACTGGACCGGAAAATAATAGACTGTGATCCTGGAACAACTGGCTCAATGGTCTGGATTGAGAAATGTCTGCGATGAGGAAGAAGACAAGCATGTATTTACATGAGACACCCGCACAGGCCTCCATAATCAATCCTCCGAACTCTCACGGTGCAGACGCAGCCAAGAATCAGTGTGTGGGAGGGAAGTCATGGTAAACAGCATGAATTTTCACCAGCAGTCATTCAAACCCTTTATTTATCCACAAAACGTTAAATCTTTTTTTTCTGTAATGTCGTACTTAACATAAAACCTATGCACATACTGCTATTGTGGGAAATATGTTTGCCACAGTCAGATGACAGCATTTCCATGTAATCTTAGTGTCCACAAAGCTGGAATACATAGTTGTGGGGTTTGCAGCTCTTCTGTTGGCAGCAGATTCTCAGACTCCAACAACAGTGCGACAACCAACTAACTAATATCTCAAGAGCATTGTTTTTCTCCAACCTTAAACAAAGTGCTTCACTTGCCCAGAGTGAAAACATCTGTCTGACAACAATAATAAAAAGCTTTTTTAATAAACCTTGTTGAGTGTCATAGTAAAATTATTCAATTAATGCCACTCAGACTCTAAATGTTGTTGGCAAAATTTGATCCTGGCCATGATCCACAGCTGTCACAACCCTCTTCCGCCATATGAGGCCTGGGTCAAAGTGCCCTGACCCCTGTCCAACACAACATTACCGCTGCCCGGGAGAGGCTGATTGGTGCCGTGTCCTTTCAACGTTTATATTTCCGACCTGTAAGTAATAATTGCCCGTTTGCAATCAGCCAACAAAGTGTAAACACAGCATTTACATTAGCTTTATGCTAACGTAACGAGCAGGAGGCAGGAAACCGCTTTGAGTGACGGTGAAGGTTTATATTACACAAGCCGACAGAGGAGGAATTTTAAAAATCACACAAAAGTGCTTGATTTGGTTTTTCCTCAGAATTCACTTTAAAATTTAGTTTCTGGCACTTATGTGCGAAGCAAAGCAATAACAAACTGATTAGGTGGCGAAGAACTGTGGGAAAAAGGACTAAACGATGGAGAAAACATTCGAGACTGAGAGACAACAGAAAGGACCTTTAAAATGACCAGTCATAAAAACCTCAGCACGAGTGGGTTTGACTTGGTGTGACTCACCAGAGTTTAGCTTTGCTGGTGCTTTAATGGGAATTAGAAAACAGTCAAGCGGTGGCATGAAGACCCTGAACATTCCCCTATATTTTCCTCTTTTTGTCTCCTCGCTGCCAAATGTGCTTTGCTAAAGGTTCGCATAGGAAAGAGCTTTATTTTAGTAGCATCTGTAAAATCCCAAATGCAGCAAATCACACACTGGCTTTATTTAAGGTATTGTTATGCTAAAATTGGAACTTTAATTCTTTAATTCTTTAAATTCTTAAACAAAGTAACCAAAGTTCTTTTTTCCTAGCGCTGACGTACTTTTGCATTTTCTGTGTTCGGCAATTTTACGACCTTTGCAACTATGCCTCATTTAACATAGTTTACACAAGGAAGTGATTATTGCTCACTGGCTGACAGCGAAAAGGCCAGCTCATGAATATGAATAAACTCAAATTTGCCCATTTGCTCAACTTTTCCAGTCATTATAAGCTTGTTTGAACCGTGTTTCAGGAAGGGTTCGGTTTTTTCTCTTCGCAGAACAGTGGGAACAGTTTATCTATGCTCCGTTTTAATGTGGAGTTCAGAGCAACCGCTCGTCAAATGCTCCCCAACTCTGATGTTGCTGTTGCAGTGAATGCAGAATTTTGTAGTCACCATTTTAAATCCAGATATGTATGAAATTTGAAAGCTTATTAAAATGAAATATCACAATATTTTCTCAGTTTGTCAACAACTTATTTTTGTATGTTTACTTCATTTTTTTTATCACTACAAACATCAACCCCCCTGTTCTGTTTCCAGATGGAGCGCTGCCAGGCGAGAAAGGTGTTAGCCACAAACCCAGCTGTGTAAATTGCTAATTCTGAATCAGTAAACGAAAACCTGAGTCGTCCACTGAGGCAAATATGATAATTGTTTGCGGATTATGGAGATCTTGCTGGCAACTCGGCAGAGGCTGTGAGTAAACAGGAAGAAAGCTCAGCTCAAACAAATGCAGTTACTCATCCAATAGAACAGTCAGACTGGTGGCACACACAACCATGGCCCGGGGGGAATCCAGCCCGTGAGCCTAGAAGGGTCTCTGCTGGCAAGTTTTCTTCAGTCACACCTAGAAATCGCTGGATCCTGCATGGACACCGGTAGTTCTAAAAGTGTATTGATACATTGATTATTGGCAGCAATAATGAAAGACAAATTTAAAGGACGGCTTTTGTATTTGTTGTAGAAAGTGTGGTTGATGTGGAAAGATTTATTAGAAACTAGGAAACAATGTAGCAAATCGGTGATTCGTGTGCTATCAGAAAAAGCTACAAATAAATGAAGTCCCTGTCTGCTTCACTGCACTGAAACGTTACATTTAACAAGAAATGCTCGGTCTCTATCATCCAGCTGTTTCCAGGCTTTAAGCTGGGATAAGATAAGCTACAGCCGCTAGTTGTCGCTTCATGTTTACACTGTCTACGCAGATCATGCTTCAAAAAAACATTTCTGTTCATTTGCTTTCATTTAAATGTTTTCGGAAAGAAGCTGAGGAAACACTGCAGGAGTTGCTGTAACCACTTGACTGTTTGCACTATGATTCTGTATAAAATCATATGCAATAGCAACCGAATCAACCCAGAGGGCAGCGTTCTGCTCTCGGCTGGATTATGTGATCTTTGCCATTGCGAGGATGACTGATCTTTAAAGTGGACATCGTCAGTAGCAGCTCGTTAAACAATGGAGCTATTTGCAGCTTTTCTTCTGAAGAATGCTGATAATTCTCTGCAGCGGTGAGACGATCTAATCTCTCCAGCACAGCGGCCGCGTATTCCAGCCAACCTTTAGATCAAAGCCCGCCAGAGGCTCCTCAACGCGGTGCCCCTTGTTCGCCTTCCCTACCACCGAAACAAAGTGCGCCCAAAGACAGAAAATGGAAAGACTTTAATGTCTGGGAGGACGCGGGTAGAGTTGGTTGTCACTCCCTCCTATGTGTGAGGCAGTGGTCTTCAAGGATGGGTGGTCCGTCTGGGCCTGGAATCGGACGTGTGTGTAGGGGTGTGTGAGCTCCCTTTGTGTCAGGGGAGAGGGCCTTTGTTCTCCTAACCAGGGAGGTGGGCCCAACAGATTAAGCCTTTAGAAGTGCAACCGACCACCATGAGGGCACGCCACAAGGGAGAATGAGTTTAGCATGTTGGTGTGTTTTTTAAATCTTGCCGTGTGAGTATGCGTGTTGCGTGTTTATTTCACGTTAACTTTATTAACCTTAACCCTTTGTCGGTGCCAGGGAGCGGTCGGCTGCCCCAGAATGTCACCGTGCCATGGAACATGAGTGAAAGCAGAGAAAGGAGAGAAACGGGCAGAGATGAGAGATGAAAGTCAGAGCGAGCATTTGTATCCATTTGCATGCGAATTAGCATGAGTTTGTGAGAATGTGATGCAGGTCAGCAGGTCAACAGTTCTTATCCATCTGTCCTTCTGATGGCATGCCTCCCCGGTCAGGCTGATTCCTCTGTGAGGGAGCTAATCTCACCCAGCACTCAGTGAGCCTCTACAGCGTCCTCTGATCTGCCCCTCACATCCACACAACAAAATAGGCCTGATCCGAGAGGAGCGGGGGGGTCTCACACCCACACGCACACACACACACGCTAATGTGCATAGATGAAAACGCACACATGCATTCATGGACAAACAGATGGATCGTTGCCTCATAATAGTAGTGTTCAAATTACTGACATATCAAATCTGGGGGCAGTCGGTTAAAATATTTTGATATATATAAAATATTTTAATGTACTTCTTGGACTATTATGAGGAACAAGGCCTCCAACCAAGCACTTTCAGGAGTTGTTTGCAGTTAGAACATTTTCTTGCACCTCTGTCTCGATGGAAGCACCAAACATGTGCAAGTTGCAACGCAATGGGCGCTGACGCACGTCAGGGACGTTACTGATGCTCAGTTTGGCACCTTTTACAAATCTGAACAGTCGTTTCCATCTCACATAAGCTTGGCCCAGAGACCGTGACTGTGCTTCTGCACAGGTTGCGAGTTGAATTTCTAGATTCAGCAGTGAACTGACCAAAGAAAACACGTTTTCAAAACAGTTCCAACAAATCATTATAATATTAACTATAAAGGTTGTATTTCCATACAGTGAGCCTAAAGCATTGATGTGAAGGGGATGACTAGTCATAAAGCAGTGACAGTGGAACAGCCCTTTCTGTCCCGTTTCCCTCATTCTCCTTGTTCACAGTGGTACATCCCATCGTTTCCAAACATTAAGCAGGTTACAGCATATGCAGAGAATCATTTTTTAACACTGTTTGACCGACGTCTGTAGAGAGCAAAGCTTTTGGGAATAGAACAAGCGGACCATCTGTGATGTAGTCCTTCATCAGCCCTCTGTCTCAGGAAACCTCCTCCTCCTTCTCTCTGAGTCTCGCTCTGTCTCTTTCATTTCCTCCATTGCCTGTGTTCCTCCGTCTGTCATGGCGGCTGTCTGAACAAACAAACACATGAGGGTCCGTAGCCAGCCAGACGGCGCGATGTGGGCTTGTTTGCCGTGTTGCTCTTGTGTGAGAGAAAGTTTTCTTAAGAGGCACACAGAGGTCTGGGGCTCAATGGAGAGACCACAAAACAAATATTTACTCCTGCCTCCAGTGCATGGACGCCTTCCATTCCTCCTCACATGCGCAACAAGAGGATGGACCCACTTTTGGTTCTGAAGAGAGAGAGGTGGTCCAACAGATTAAAAAAAAGCCTCACTTTCAGTTTATGGGCTTGTGCTGGTGCTGATAGATTATTGTAAATAATGACATGGCTGTTAATTGTCTTGTTCGTCCTCTCACGGCACAGCAGCGTGTCTGCGCTGCTCTTGTTAAAGTCTCTACCCTTTCTCACCCAGTGGTGCCACGCTTTTATTCTCCTACTTATAATTTCTCTTTGTCTTCCTGATGCAATCAAACACAAATCAGCAGATCTCACTGTCCCCTCCAATGCAGCCATTAAACCCAGCCTACATCTGAATTTAAAGTGTGCCTCCCATCACCCCCCCGGCCCGTAAATATGTACATGTTTGACTGTGGGGTCAGGGGGGGCAGCCAGGAACTGGGCAGAAATGCCAACTTCCTGGAGGAGGGGGGGGGCTCTACCAATCACGCGTCAGCACAGAGACATTCTTGGATGCACGCTGTCACGCTGAGATGAAGAGTGAAGCGGAGGGGTGAGTGAGAGGGCACTCACAGGAAGTGGAGGATTGCACTGGAGGCGCGAGGCCTGTGATGGACAGATACGCAGGCGTTGACATCCTACAGAGCGGAAATGTTTGTACACTTCGCTGACTTTCCTGACAGAGCAACCAGCAAACGCAGGAGCAGTGGTGGCTAAATAGTAGCACACCAGCAAGATACTGATAAAAAGCCTTTGTTTCTTCTTCAGTACATGGACCCAAGGAGAAGAACTACAAAGTCACCAGTAGAGCTGTGGCGCCCTCTTGTGTTCTACTACATGTTTGTTTGCCAGAGGGAAACGCTGAGCACACAAACAGGGAGGCAAGTTCAGGAAGCATTTCACTGACAATTATTATTGGGTTTCATCATTGCAACATGATGACTTGTAAATGAATCATTGAGCTTCAAAGAGCTGATAAGGGAGGATGATTCAAGAATAGTGCAGCTAGTGCCCCTGGGATGTGATGCACCATCTCTTCATAACATCTCGTTTCTTTTAATATCTTGCATCATTTCTTTTCGGGGTGTTTTGATACTTTCTCGCCGCCGTGGATAAAGCATGTTGAGCTCTACGTGGTCACGGGGCTAGATGTTCAGTCCCCAGCTGCTTTTGCCCACACGTTGAAGCCCTTTCGCTGATGGGTCAGGCCGGCTCGTTACTTGGCAGCCTGCTGCCGCGTGTGGAAGACTAAACAAGAGGCAAATTGAAAAGTGCTTTGGACGAAAGCATTATACAATGCAGCAATTTCTGCCGCGGTGTCTGGAGTGATGTGGTCATGCTGTGCAACAGCTATAGGCCATTTATTTACAGTTCATCTAACGAGCAGGTCTTATTGGGACACGAGCGGCTCGGAGACACCACACTCTGAAAAGTATTTATATATTTCTGTAACTATATTGTTGTTTTTTAACCGAGCACTTTTTTCTGTGCAGAGTAAACATGGGAGCCACCAATTAAGCTCATCTAGCGTTGGATTGTGGGAAAGAAAATGGGGCTCAAAGCAGAAACAACATGCACTTTCATGCTTCATATTAAAAATGTAACACAATAAGTGTAACTATTAGCAGTTATGCTAGATTAGATACCTTTACCTATAAATACTGTAACGTGAATCAACACAGCTGCTCTGAAGCTGGAAACCGTTTCAGCCACTAGGTGTCAGCTTAGCTTTACGGTAAGAGATGAGGAGTTGGGGCTGTTGGACTGCTTTCATAGAGAATATATGTTAATAAATGTTGTGCAATAATACTGACTGTGTCAACAGCTGTATACAGCAGCACCGATTCTGACATATGATGCACTTTTAATAGTCTGTAATCACCATTCTATCTTCCTAGCTTTAATTCCCGTTGGCTACACCGCAGTTCTCATTAGAGAAAACAAAACAACAGAATTTATTCTCTGTTTGAAATTAAACCCCTACAATAATCAGCCCGATTAAAAACAAACTATGGAGCAGACCTAATTATGCGTTACACTGCGTTACTGTATGTAGGAGGATATGAGCAGGAGTGCAACACTGAAATTAGGATAAACACGATGATGCTCAGCTTGGCGTGTATACATGTGTCTTGGTGTCACATTTTAAATAGTGCTCTGTCATACATGTCTGTTCCTGTCACACTCGGGGCTTGAAACCTGACCAAGACCACATAAACAAGTCTATCTATACTGCAGCGGTGACTGGTACTCGTAGGGTTGTCTCCTGATTCCCAGTTTCCAGCCAAGTGTGCCAGGATAAGACAGTGAAACCCTCAGTGCTTTAAATGCAGCCGCTTGCCCATAAGAATTCTTCTAAGTATAATTTGCTATTATTAATATGCTGTGCTTGCTATTAATGGTTGTATTGATGCTATGCCTCAGACGTCACTATTCTACATACTTTTTTGGAATAAAGCGTAGCATCGCAACGCTACCAAGTTCTCATCCATAATTAAAGACAACAAAACTAATTTATTCCATGTTTCCTGTTGTCGGGTACAAGATGTCTGGGTGTTCTGTCGTAGACTTCCCCTGTCTCCCTGGGAGTCAGCGGCGGCAAAGAGACGGCTAAGGAAGGGCTGTCAGCGGATATGGATGCTTCCAGAGCTCATTAAAGGCCTGTCTGCGGCGTGCCAGGCTCTGAGAGACAGAGTCGGAGATAGAAAGCAACATCATAAAGGAATTCCATCCATCATGTTCCTCCATGACATTAATATCTGTCACATACCTCTGACAATGCAATACTGCACCCCCGGAGTGAGACATCTTTCTAGCATTGAGTTGTAACGCACGCCAAGAGGGATGCTGGCGTGTAATACTGTAGCTCACGTGCACGTGTTTCTGTGTACTACAGCACGGGACGGTTTACGTATGTATTACTTTGTCTGCCTTGTTCCTGTTATAAAACACTGACTGTGACTTTGCTGCGAGTGTGTGTGCTCCCCCCACCAGAGCTTCAGTAGTATTCTGCACAAAAGCAACGCTTTCAACACACGAACCACTTCAGGCTCTTGAACCAAATGTGGAATTTGGAGCACTACTCCAGGATATTTACAATGAAATGATTCATAATGCGCAATATCGGGCTGGAAAAGCAACGCTACGGTGGAAATGCTGCACTCAGCACATCGCGGATTTAAATGTGAGTCCTTGCTGTAGGACGTGCCAATACCCTGTCCCGTCTCTTCGCTGAGCTCCATGTGGCGAAGCAGAAATGTCCCCGAAATAATTTTGTGAGTTCTGTCTCGCTGACGGGCTGTTGATTCCCAGAGGAGACGCTCACTTTTGCATGTCTTTCCAACTGTGCCACCGCCTCGCAGGGAGGCTGCATCACGTCAGCTGCAGATCTCGCATTGGTTGAAGTATTTGTTTCCCCAGTCTACTAGTGGAATAGAAAAATGAAAATAGCCTTAACGTTCCTTAGAGTGTTTGGGCTTGTCAGACTCGGTCGTGACCCAACGAATCGATCAATAAACAGCAAATCAAGTTGGTGTGGATGGATTTTCAACAGCACCTTGATTAACTACTGAGAAGATCCATTTATACTTTCCAGAAAGCTTAGTGTGGAACAGCGTGAGTTGGGATCCTTTCTGAGTTGCGCCTTTATTCTTCTTGTGGCACTTTATGTCGACTGCTGCAGAAATTTTGTCTTCATTTATAAATCTGAGTGTTTTGTTGACAGATTTGAATCACGCACATCTGGAGTGTCAGCATCTTCCTGCTTTGACACGAACAGATTGAACGTCAGTGCCGACGACTGAACTGCTTAACGTCTGAGGTTTTGTAAGATGTATTTCATGAGCACCTTTCTCTCCCGTCCTCGGTTTAGTCCTTACTCTCCTCTGCCTCCGTTTGCCAGGATTGCTGCAGCAGCACAAGGCTGACTGCCTCTGACAGGACTCTCCTTGGACCTCTCCTCCGGGCCATTTGTCAGCAGGCAAGCCCCCGAACAGCAGGGTACAGATTGGCAGTTGACTGTAACACTGTTCACCGTGAACAGGCGTAGGCACCGTAGGGATTGTAGATGAGAAATAATACAGAGGCAAGCTGAGTAAACATGAACCTCCAGTGTAATGAATCAGTTCACAGCATTTCCTTGACAACAGAAGCCTATCGGGTATAAATGAAAACATGCATAAATATTCTCTCTGGTTAATATTTTATCAGTTACTCCCCCCCTGCATCCACATGAAACATCACAATGTGATGAACCAGCATTCATCCGAGCGGTGACCATATGTTGTTCCACATTTCTTTTTCACCGTTGGTGAGTTCAGAGTGAGGAGCAGCTTGTTTGCTACAAGTCTCATCTTCCAAGGCGATTAATCATAATTTCAGAAATAACACTAAAGTAAAAAAACAAAAAAAACCACCTAAATTCTCCAGAGTGTTGTTATATTTGCTGTTCAACGCGCGTAAAACTCCTGCAGCAAAAGTTATTTCATTAGACTCACATTTTGCAGCAGGATACCTCAATCGCAGCTGGTGTGAAAGCAAAGGTGACTTGTGTTTTTATGGAGGAGAACTGAGACGTGTGCTTCTAATTAGACCACTGGTTATCTCAGCGGACCTCCTGTAACTGTCTCTGCTCAAACACTCTATTTAATTACTCACACAGAAAAGAGGATGTGGCAAATAGGCTGCGTGTACTGTAAGACAGCCCGGAAGATTTCTGTTGTGGGGCAGAAGGGATCCAGGCTGCGGCACAGAGAAGGATGCTTCGCCATC
Organism: Macropodus opercularis; assembly: GCA_030770545.1. Classification (NCBI taxonomy): domain Eukaryota; kingdom Metazoa; phylum Chordata; class Actinopteri; order Anabantiformes; family Osphronemidae; genus Macropodus; species Macropodus opercularis. Next base: position 4,467,231 of record CM061112.1, read on the forward strand.
AATCCCGCAGAGCTGAACGATAGTTGGAAAGAATATGTAGTATGTATGTGCACAAGTAATGGAAGGAAGATGCATTTTTTCCTCTTCTTTGGGTTTGACAAACGCTGTAAATCAGTCAAATCACATAAACACAGACACCCTCACATTCTCATTAATAATGGAGCAAATGACCCACAAGCAGTTTGCATGGCCACAAATGGCCTGTTCCCTTACTGGAAGTCTCAACACGTGACTATGTGAACCTACTGTATCAGTGGCCAGTTCGCTGGAGTGGAATTGACAGGCAGCTCAGCAGCAACCAAACATAAAAAATACCACAACAACAACAACATGTTGTGTAGACATTCATGGTTCCTGAGCATTCACCTGGATGAAATCTAATGGCTTTGGTGACTTCCTGGCTTGGGCTGAAGTGTCACCATGAGGCTGACATTTGTGGTCTTGAGTGAAATGTCAGTCAAATAAGTGTTGGATGGATTGCTGTGACATTTGGTGCACACACTCGTGCCCTCTCCTCTGGACAATCTGTAATAACTCGCCGGACTTTTCATCCATCACCATCATCGGTTAAAATGTGATCAGCCTCGGCCCTGGTGTAGCTTGTTTGATTGATTCTGTTTAGTAGTGATTAGCAAATGCCGGTACGTGGCGTCACTGGCGAACGGTTGACAAGCCCGCGTCTTCACCTACTTGCACATTCTGCTGTAGTTTTGAAAAGAGCATGCACTGTGTCCTCTGCCCTTTGCTGGAGTACAGTGGGATTTCAAGGCTGAAAGCTGATGGGAGAAACCTCTACAACAAACCCGTGGCACAACACGATCACCCACAACCCCCAGACCTGTGTGATTAGTACAGGACATGCTCCACCACCGTAGAAAAAAAACTCAACACAAAAACGTGACGCGACAGATATACTAACACAAAAGGATGTATTCTCTGGCAAAAACAAGACAAGCCCGCGTTCTCTGGCTTGTTGATGGGTCGCACACCTCCACAGTTACCATAGTAACAGCTGTCCCTGTGGAGCAGGGTTCCATCTCAATCTCAGAGTCCAGTGTTTGACTGAACGCTGTCAGGATGCGCGACAAATGGTGACGTGTAAGAGCACCTCCGACACACAGGCACAGCTAAGAGCAATAGGAGGCTTGTGTGTATGCACACGGACACACAAATGTGTATACACAGCGTGTATTAGAGTGGGTCACCAGGGGGTCTAGAAGGATTTCTGATGGCCTGAGAAAAATATCAATGATGCTCACACTCTCCCTGCTTATACTGGAAACACATACACTATGCACATATTATAGCTTGAAGTCTCCAGAAACGAACAAAAACATCTCCAATGTCCAAGGTGCAGCCACAGGACGTATTTTTAATGATGATGTGCAAATGGCCACAAGACACAAGTTTCTAAATCGGAAAAGGACGGATGCTTGTTTTGGTAAACAGTCTGAATCATCCTGCTCCGTCTCACCGGTGTCTTGCTTGTGCACACTAATAAGCAATATCAATAAATAAGCAGCAAGATATGAGTAGAGGAACATTTGCAAGATGTGCCAGACACAGGGAGCTGCATTTAAAAGGCGCATTCAAAATCTGTGCCTCGTATGTGCTGTGTCTTTGTTGCCTTCATGCAACGTGAAGTTCATCTCCAGCGATAATTAAACCCTCAGTTCATTTTCATTTTCTTACCTCTACTTTACATAATTATCCTTAGGCCACTTTCCACTGCATGGGACTTCAACAGCTGGGTACTTAAGGCAAAACACCTCTCAAAGGATTTCATCTCTAGCCACAGAAAAGAGGCTTCTCCGTTCATCATGGCTGTGGCTTTAATGCAGCACACTGACTCCAGCAGCATTTAAATTCTCAAATCAACATACAGTAGCGCTGTGAATACAACACGCAGTCCTCTCTGAAACAGCAATCAGCTGTTATTAGGTCATTATCACTCTAACATCCAGTAACTCCGCCACAACCAATTACAAATAAAATTGCTCCTGGTAAAACAAAACAGTCAAGTCGACAGATAGGCCTTGCTCTTATTTTAAATTGGCTATTTGTGTTTGCATCACTAAGTGACTGTATCAATAGTGCCTGCCAATGGCATAAGTGTTTTACTACTGCTACGGTATTTATGGCCCCCTAAACAGCCTGTTTCATTAGAGGTGAGTGTAGAGCGTTGAAAGGTCAAAGACGTGTTTTACAGGCACAGGCTGTAGTTTTTGTGCTCTGCGAGTGTGTAATGCTTGAGCTGTGAGCTTTCATAAATCACGTTGTATCTTGCTGATGCTTTTAGTACTGAAAGAGCTGAGAAGTTCAGTGATAAATATTTCAAAACAAACGTGTGATGTGTCTGTCTGTGCGTGCTTTAAGTTGTATTCTAATGGGAACCTGCTTGAGTTTGTGATCTGGGTTTGTACTTCCCCAGACAAGTATTGTAGAATTAATGATGAATTGAGAAAGGCTGCTGTTACAGTCGTCTGCTGCAGACGCTAATGTAACACACACCATCGCAGATGAACGCTGAAAAGCAGGAAAGTCTAAACGAGGGATATTTCCTCAATGTAGTGCCATTACCTCAGTGATCAGGCTCAATATGAAGATGCAAATGTACACCATACACTCATCCATCATCTGACCTCCACACGTGTACTGATCTCCGCACCTAATCATCACCGCAGCACTTCCTGCGTTAATGTACTGAGCAGCACGGATGCACACAGAACGAGGTGTCATGGTGATAGGGATATACTGCATTCAGATATGCTTTTATTGCAATGAAAGAAATGAAGGCAGGAGGAAGCACTTGCAGAGGCAGAGGAACAACGATGTGTCTGTGTGTGTGTGTGCATAGACACACATAGTGATGCCACCTAAAAATGTGTTTTCTCAGACCCCATCTGTGTAAATGGGACTGATGGTCAACAGAAAGTCTGCAGACAGCTCCTTCACCACAGGAGGATAGCGGCTCCGATGATTTCCATGGAGACGTGGAAGGAGAAGCAGAGAGAGAGGCAGGAGAGACTGGGTGTGTGTGAGGGTAGAGAGATAGAAGGTGGAGTGTGTATGTTGGGGCAGTGATGATAAATGAGTCTACACCATGCTGTCATTTGTACTTTGGCATCCAGTCCAAAGCACAATTTAGTGTAAAATATTACGCCAGCCCCTTCAGATGACAAAGTTTAATGTTGATGTATGAATAGACAGAGACCATCCCCAGCTGCTATTGAACAGAGGGAGGTAGCTATTCTTCTCAAAGGGCAATTAATTAGCGTGCACACAAGCACTGCAGAGGATGGACACTAAAAAAGAGAAGCCGCGCTCTGATCCATGTACTGTAGCAGCTAAATGCAAGACAAGTCCGTGTGCAGAGCGATGCTGGACCAATACGAAGTCGCGAGAGTGTTCGTACTGGAAGTGTTCCGGAGGCAGAAAATCAAACAGGGGTATAACTAGGACAAAAACCATATTAGTTTGACCTCCAAACGGAATCCGCCTCGACGATGCCACGCGAGCACGAGGATGTTCTGTTAGCGTGAGACAAATTCTGCAGCTTATATAAACACAACGCCAACAGTTTCTAAAATAAGTAGTACTGGTACAAACTTGGAGCACAGGTGCTACGCGCTAATTCCTATCAGCCACTTGCACCTGAATCATCCTTTTATAATTGCACAGATAGCATGACAGCTGCCTTTAACTGCAAGAGGCAGCCAAATTTCTGTCTGGATTATGGCAGCTGCAGCTGTGCACCCACCAATCTGTTAGGGCGAAGACGGTAGCTGCTCCAGTTGTAAATATTCATCATAGTATCGTAGTTTCGATTCACTGTCTGTATTTACATTATGCATGTATACGTTAAACAAGCTCACTAAGGCTCTATTAAGTCTTCATTGTTGGGTATATGACCTGCTTCTCATCTCCCAGCTATACCTGGAACAGAAACTCCATGAGGGCCACTGCTATTTGATGATTTTAGTCGCTAATCGATTTCAACATAAAGAAATACTCGTAGTCATATATCAAATATTTAGGGCCAAACCTTATCTGCGCTCATTGCGTCTGCAGCAGGAAATGTAATTTACAACGTAGGACTGTACCGATGTGATTCATTTGAATATGTTTCATGCTGGGACTCATATTGTAATAATTATGTTACTTTATTGTTATTGCTCTGTGTGCTTGTGCACCAAGCGAGACACATACAGTAATTCCATCCACATTGTGTTTGACTGCTCAGTCATGCAGCCTACAGTACTACGTCGCCAGTGAGCATCAGGAGAGCACATTATGATCAATAAATCTATTTATTTATTTGACAGGTGTTAAGAAAGTCCATTAGCGAGACATTATATGGATCTATGAAGGCACCTCGATGGGACACAACTCTCCAGCGTCCTGCAGCCATGTGCTATCAATGGCTGCCCATTGTTTAGCGCAGTGTGCTGGTCTAGCGTACTGACATTTGCTTTTGGCCAAGAGAAGAAGAGAAACTTCAAGCTGCAGCTACTGGAGCTTTAGTTGCAGGTATCTGGTCATTTAGTGGACGAGTAAATGATTCGATTTGACCTGGTGCTGCGAGGTGAAAGATCAGAGGAAGGTGGCAAATCACTAAGGGCTGCAGCAAGTTTGTTGGTTTGTTTGTTTGTTTTGTAATTGTTCCATCCGACAGTTGTTGAGACACATAAAACCACAAGTGTAAACCTCATGGTGGCACTAGAGGATCAACAGACTGACATTACCATAAGTTTATGCACCTGCAGAAATGGATGGATGGTTGCTAATGCAAATTGGATTTCCCCTTCTTTTTTATTGTGTGTGTGGATAAGCGTTTCAAATGGTCTTTTAGCACTTCATGTTCAAATCATGTCTGCCTTGCTTCTATTGCTTCCTGCAATGTGCTGGATGAAGGCTTCACTCGGTGCCCTGAGGAATAATTGGGACTGACAACAGAAAACCCAGAGGAGATTTGTGACTCCCCCGTCACTGACACATTAACCTTACGCATTAACACGGAGCAGACCTGCTTTGTGTGAGCCGCCTTATAGGCAAAGAATGTTTACGTTATTATATAGTCATTTTAAGACCCTTAACGAACCAATCAATCAATACTCCTCAACATTCCCACATCGTTTCCAGAGTTTCTACATCAACAAGATGTACTGCCTGGAGCTACTGCATAAACAGTAAATGGAAACTTTGCAGATGCACATTTACATTAGATAAGATGAAATTTTAATGAGCCCCAAGAGGAATGTGGGTAATAGGCAAATAATGTCTCAAACTTTTAAACCTAGCTGAGCCTCGCTTTATTCTTGTGCCAACAGCTCTGGCTGAGAAAACCTAGTAGACAGTGGCACATAGCAGCACAAATAAAATGAAGACATTTATGATTATTTAGTTCTACATTTATTATAGTTTTTACATGTAGTTAGCATTTGTAACATTTAATGATCTTAGCTCTTTACATTTTAGCACTATACACCTCAACATGCATACACTGCAACATTATTTTATCATAGACAGTGTTTTGAAGTACTCAGCTACATCTTAGCGGTTTGTCCAAACTGGACCACTTCGCCACATCGCTTCATTTATTTTGGTAATGCAGGGATGTTGAGGTTTATCTTGCTCAACAAAAGGATTGTACAATAATTCTTAGCCTGAGCTAAAGCCCCTTTGGTCACAGTTTCACGCTTGCAAAGCCACGTGTTTGACATTGCTGTGCATCAGTGATCCATTATTTTTGTTCTTTATGCTTTTTGTTTTCCTGCAATCATTTGTCAAAACATATTTGGGGTTTTGTCATGACTCTGCTCTGTGCACTAATGAGCACAGTGGTTGCATAAAGGCATCATTTGATGTGGCTAATGCAGACCTGGGTGTTTTTAACTGCTGATGGATATTTATTAGATCTGTTTGGAGATGCACGACTGCGGTATGTGGACAGATGTGAAAAACCTGCATTGCAACACTAATAAGTTTGTTGTCTCTTCACCAGCCCTTTCTCAGTTTATCACTGTAATCGTTCTTGTTTCCACTGTAGCGTTAGTCCTTACTCACGCTCTCTCGTTCCTATAACTTCCTCCTATAACACACATCTGTCACATTTCTCTCAAAGTCAAACTGCTCCTGATGTGAGCCTGCACCCCCGCAAGCTGCTGCGAACCCTCGTATACACAGTACACACATAAACACAGCAGCACAGTCACACAAATATTGAGCGGAGCAGGAAGATACAAGGTGATTCCCGCTACCTCAATACCATCAACATTTCCTCAGCAGATGAGCACTTGTGATAGGTGCTGCGAAGAAACTCTGCAGTGCATCGTACAGAATATCAAACCAGGAGAGAAAACTTTTCCACTGCCTGCTTCCACTGTGGTAGAGCCTTATGTTTGTCTTCCCATATACTGCAGGACGGACGCTTTGCTAATTCTTGCATGCGTCAGTGTTTCCGCCATTTAGCTTAGAGTATTTCATGCACGTATGTCCTCCAGTAAGACTGTGTTGGCCAGACATTAAGAGCCAGAAAGGAGGAGGCGTCGGGTGAAGGCAGGGTAAACTGGATGCAATTTGCCAAACTTCTTCTCTGCACTTTTTATGATAAAACTGAAGATGGGAAATTCTGACACTGGTGCTGAAGTAAAATGAAATTGAAAGTGTTGAAGCTTTAGAGCATTATGGCGTTCCATTCCCTTCCATTAATCTCACAATATTCCATGGCTGCAAAGGCCTATTTATAGACTAGGGAATGATTAAGTGGTGAAGGACTGTGCCACAAAGGGAACCAAGCTCATTTTCTTTTTCTTGTCCTCTCTCTTCTCTCTTACTTGTTCTCTACTTACTGTACTCACTCTCTCTCTCTCCCTCTTTCTCTTTACCTTCTTTCCCACCATCTACACACTCCTTCCCTGCAGGCTCCTCTATTTCATAAGTGCATACATTATATACTGTATATACATTATATTATGTGCTGCATCCAAATTCCTTTGAAAAGTTAAGTTGTCAGTATAATTATGATAGAGCCAACGGGGGTAAGTCCATTTTTTCTCTACTAATCGTTTGACAAAAGGGTTTATGGAAACGTTAATTGTTATGAGGCTACACAGGGATGAGTGACAGCCTCAACAAGGGAGGACGAGGCTCCATCCAGAGCTAAATCAAGCTCAAGACTGAAGGGTGTCAGTTATTTTGGAAGATACCGGAGAAAAATATGCACACAAGAGAACCTGCTGCTGGAAGGTGTCCTTGAATGAAAATAGAACACAGCCCAGTGAAAAAAGGTTAAGCCCATTTTCATGAGTACAGATGTGATTAATGGAGAGGAGAGGAGAGGAGAGGAGAGGAGAGGAGAGGAGAGGAGAGGAGAGGAGAGGAAACGAGAGGACTGACCCCTGACCGAGCTCAAGGCCGGCCTCATTTCATCACCTCCAGAACAACAAGCGCAAAACCTGCTTTGTGTTTCAACGCTGATGCTTTATCTGCTGGTCCCGATCCAAATTTCTTCTCTGGGTTTTTACAGAGGCTTAGGTGGCAACATTTTCCTTCAGGGTAGATTTCGTACAGAGCTTACTGTAGGACTTGAGGATGCTTGTAACAAGTATTTGTCTATTAAAGCCACTGGAAGGATTTGTGCATGAAGGAGGAACAAGTGAGAGTAATTTAGAAGATGTTAGACTTGAATGTGTTGAACAAAGAGGAAATTAGTTGAAAAGCGTGCAGGCGCTAATCTCTTTTGTAATAAATAAAGTCGGTTGTGTGAGACAAAGAGATTGCACTGGAATAGGTCTGACAAAAATCTTCCTGTCACTAACGTCAAGTGTCTGAAAATTGGTGTGTGTTGCCGTCAAACGCATCTCACATGTCCTTGTAGCTATCAGTTATTTTGAAACCACCTCACATCCAGAGCTTGTATTTAAAGGCAGATTTGTCACACGTTTCAGCGTTTCTGTTTATCTGTCCAATATATCTTGGCACTACTGCATTTTGGCATCCAGTGAAAACACTTGAGCTGCAGTCGGCACAGTCCATGTACCTTGAGTTATTTTTAATAAATCCCTAACCAGGCAATTTGATAATTCCCAAATCCATGCGTCAAATTCCATTTACTCTAAAGACACAAATTTATCACATTTATGATGGTATAAATTTGATTCATGCAGAATTACTCGTAAATGAATAGCTCACCCTCCATCTCCTCACTGCCTGGATGGTGAAACCCCAACTTCAAATCCCTCTCACTAAAGCAATATGTGCCTGAAAAGCTATTAGAGCATGACTGCTGAGAGATGAACAAGACAAAAGTGTTATGCCTGTACCTTTCCGGAAGGTGAGAACAATGCCGGGCTATTTTCACTATGACAAGCCATATTAGTCGTGCCAGCTTTTGCCTGGCGGAAACTTCTGTGTGATAGCTTGTCTGGGACATTTTGTTTCCAGTCACAGTAGCTGATCCCCTGATTGAAAACACTGAATGCTGAGAGGGTGTTATCCCTGTTTGGAGTTTCTGATCCTAGGTGTCTGAGGCGACTGCTGCCCCCCTCATCCCCCTGCTGCAACAGTTGATCCCTGGATCTATGTGGAAACAGACTGGATTGCATTACTGAGATGGAAGCATGAAAATTGTCTGAGATGTTTACTCGCACTGATGCTTTGCCGAGAAGCAATTTCATTTCCACAAATGTGTGACTGCATGTCAAGGAATGTTTCAAATTAAAAACCTGAAGTATTCCTTTAAAACTCTCCTTTGAAATGTGAGGTTAAAGTTTGTGCGTGCTTGAAAAGACACAGTCCCGTTTCCTGCATCACCTGTGTGACTATAGATTATTTTATTATTATTCTCAGGTCATTTCCCTGTTTGTCTATGTCTTGAGACTCGGACCTAACAACTTGATAATAGACACCCAGTGAGTCTATTGACAAAGCAAATCACAAGTGTCCAGTCTTTGTTTGCGCTGTGAAAAGCCTTCCTCTTCGTCTCATTCACAGACCAAGGATGGAGTTGTCTTTGCAGAAACAAAAGTTTACTGGAGGCTTTTCTGTAACAGACTGTAAAGACTGCAAAGCCTTGTGAGTTCCTCTCTCATTCTCCACTTGCTTTCTCTGCAGGCAAGCCCTTGGCATTGACTAGTCCAATGGGGAAAGTCACTTTTTGCAAGCATTGCCAAGATTTCTATTTGAGGGCCAAACTATGCAGGCAGACAGATGCATCTGTCCACATTCTGTCTACTCCTCTTTTTCAAACTTTCTCTTTGGCTCACTCGCCCTCTCTCTCTCTCATACACACACACACACACACACACACACACACACACATACCCACACACGCACACTCTTCATCATTCACACTGAGAAATGCTCAGTAAGAACGTCCTTATCCTGCAAACCAGACTCTGCTGGATGCTCTGTAATAACAACTCCAGCCGTCCACCATCCAATCAGCACGGCTCGCTGCTGTGCGTGCATGTGTATGTGTTGGTGTGCGCCTGTGAATATTTATGATTTTTGTCCTAAGATCTAAAAGCACAAAGCGTAGAAAGCATTTATTTTCTAGAACAAAGAAGAAAACAACTTCACCAAAATAAATGTGTTTATGACAATATTAAAATCTCCATTGTTGCTCTTATACACAATGAAGTTGATGTTGGGAAAACTACTAAAAAAATACATAAAGTAAAACTTTACTTATAGTTTCCGAGATAACGTCACTGTTCGCTGCTACGAATCCAAGCTAACAACCTTTTCACTGTTGTTATTCTTTTCTGTTATAAAAAAGCTTTTCATCGTGAATTTCTTTGCTAACGTAATAAAATAATAACATCAGAATGACACAGGTCACAATTTCTAAATGTAGGCTACACAGTCTGATGATTTTATTTTGAAAGTTTGTGCACGTGGCTATGGGATCTCTAGTATTACGAAACATTCTGAGTGACGCCTTGCCTTGTTTAATCTTGTCTGAAATTACGATGCTATCTTAAACTAAAGCTAATTAAAAATTATGGATCCAGAAAGTAAAATAGATTTAATTTAAGATATATATGTAAAATCTGAACAGAAGTGAATTCAAAGGCCACCCACCGATCACCCTTACACTTACTGTACCTCACCCTCTACCGTGTGTTTATAACTCTAACATTGCTCAGTCAGTCTTCAACATCTGCACAGGAGCAGTCAGACGAGTCCGACCCTGCTGTGGGTGCACACTGGTTTTAACGAACGGCGTCAGCCCGGCAATATTTCGACAGGAGAAGCATTAACACTGTTGCATTAAGGGGCCCAGTAAGCCATGACAGCGAACCAGCGCGGATGACACAGCACCAGGGAAGTGCTCATGCAGACTGCAGGCGCGGTACTGATTTCGCTTGTGCGTATGCAGCTGTGAGATGTCAAAATGTCTGCTGTGAAAAGGGTCCACATCGGGACTGCATCATTAGAGTCCATGTATCCAGAGGGACACATTATCTACTGTACACTAATAGGTGCACTTCACTGCAAATTATATAAATACGCGCATGAAAATGAAGCGCTGCACAGAAACCATAGTGGAAATAAAGACACATCAACCTATGCTACACATTTAAAACAGCTCTGTAAATAGTTGCCATTGGTGTAACGCAGTTATTTGTGCACCGGTGTTGCATCACGGCACAGTAAAGTGTGACGGCTACTGTTGCAGGGATGTTAGTACATGCAATTATTGGACCCAATGTAGCTGCAGTACTCAGCAGCAACATTCACAGCAGATGTGAAATGTTGTTGCTCAACTTCCAGGCACAACAGGGTCAGAACGTGAGACACGGGTCAGACATTGTTAAAACACTGGCCTTCGTGTGGTTTTGACCTCTTCCTGGAAATCAAGCGCTGTATCCACTAACGAGGAGATAGTTGGAATGCACTTTAAAAACCAAACCTTAGAGTGACTTCTGCACACTCCACCGTGGGTCAGACGTGTAAAATAATAAGCATGAAACCGGGCTGTGCCCCGTGGTCCCGTGATGCCACAGAGGCCGTTATCTGGGCCGCGTGCACCATCATCGCACCTTAAACGGCATATCCTTGCACGTTACGTCTATCAGTCCAAGCATTTGCGGCATCTCTAGAGAGCAGAGATTTCCATTTCCTCTAGGTCAGAATTAGCACACGCTAGGGAAGGACACCTTCAAATACGCTGGAGCACAACTTGCAGCTGTGAGGATGCAGCAGAGCTTGAATTGAGTCAGCAGAACTGGTTAGCACTGGCCCTGGGAGCCACTAGAGCCGAGAACTCATGGAAAGCGCGTTAACTTGTCGTTGCCTCCCGGTCAGTAGGTGGCGATGTGGGCTCGCACCTGTCACTTTAGCGGAAACCAACGAAGGAATGACGCTTAATTTGCGGTACGTTGGCGTCGTTACTCACCTTTATTGCGTCGCGGATGCTGCTTTGGTAAGTAAACCCAGAGTTGACAGTTGTGACACCGCGTTCATTTATGTTTGGCCTCGTAAACAGTGTAGTGTACACACATGTCATCTTATTCCTCTTTCTAGCTAAGGCTGCTGTTGATAGTTAGCTAAGCTGTGCGTCCTGAACTTTAACTTGTGCTTGTTGTGTGTGTTTTAACTTAGCGTGAGTTTCATACTCCTCTGTGTTTAAATTGAACTTTAAAATTAATATTCTAACAAATCCCACATTTAGTCTCCCACTGTACGTTTGCGAAGGGCCAGAACTGGTGTTTTCCAGTGTTGTCGTTCTCAACTTTCATGGCACCAAACACCAAAGCACCGCTGCGATAGAAAGTCGTTGCATATGTCACATTACAGAGGCAGATTGCGGCACCACAAGTAAATGTGCCCGACTGTGGATGCTGGAGGGGGGATTTACAGGCATCCGTCAGCGCTAACAGGAAGTGACAGAGTGCAGAGGGGTCCTAATTGCTGTCTCACTTGACTAATTTCTGTCTCTAAAGGATGTATTCCCAACGAGATTTCAGGGATTTCATTGACAGCAGTCCTCAGAACATATATCCCAGCGCTGCGCTCAGAACTGCCACCATTACAGACTGTGTCACTGCAAAGTGAAAGACGCGTGTGCGATTCCATAGGGTCCTACCTCAGTTGGTCAAAGTAAGACGTTGTTAACCGCTGTCGCCCTGCAATAATAGGCCGATGACGTGAGATTGTTTGCTTTCTGGAGGTGAGCGTGTCAAAATGAACTTGTAACATTCAGAATAATGCAGTAGACACAAGCCTTTAGTACAAGGCGACTGAACTGAATGAATGCCTTCTCTTTCAGGGTCTTACCATTCAAAGTGCATCAGCTTCTCGTTTCCATGGTTTCCTTCCTTGTGCCATTGCTATCTTTCCACCAGTCTGCCTGCGTGAGTGAACGAGGGGGGGAGGGGGAGGGCGAGAGAGAGAATGACAGAAGGCTTTTAGCAGTGGTTATCTCTCCTTTGCATAAAGTCCCTTTTGCATTACCCAATGCATGAATTGTGTCTGAATAAACACACCAGCCAGCTCATATGGAAGCCTCCCTGGGTTACAAAGCGAGTGGGAGTGTATAAACTCATCTAATTTGTGGTCTCTTTCGAAAACGACACGGTTTGATCATGGATGAAAAAGGGAAAGAGTACATCTCCTAAGCAACACAGGGGTATTTTCCTATTAGTCACAATGAACTAAAGGAACTAGAAGTCATTCTAATGACATAATGAGGCGATTATTCTAACTGGTTTACAGCATTTTTTTTAAAATCAGATTTTAACAACGGGAAGTGAAAAGTTTGTTACGCTACGACTTGTAAGATTGATCAAGATATTAACACTCAAAGTGACGACAGGCAGGCTTCCAGAGCAGCTCAACTGGTGCTTCCGCCCTTAAGTGCCCTACGCACACACAGACGTACAATAGAAAATTAAATCTGAATCATTTGTGGCAGCCTTAATTCTGTTTTGCTAATTAAATTTCTGGTGCATTGAGTGCAGGGGCACCTGATGGCTTATCACGTACAGTGCAAATCCTTTTACTGGACCAGAGGGCGCTGTGACATCAAGGGGAAAAGCAACGTACCAGTGAGTTGAAATCTTCTCTCCCTGAGCTCAATAAGCATTCCTTTCATGCTGTGTGGAGCTCTGCTGACTTATACGGAAACCCTGAGTTTCTCCATAATTATGCTAATGGTCCAGATGGTAGCATGATGAGTGCCATTCTCTTTGATATTCTCACACTGTAGAGCGCTGGTGTGCAGACCCACGCAAACTGACACGCGTTCAAAGTCAATGTTCACACTACTTGAACCCGTGTAATTACTTCGTGTTTTTTCTTTAGGTGATACAAGCGACCTCTTCGCTAATTGCATTTACTTGGGAAGCGTTTTTGACAAATCTGGGAACGCAGCGGAGTAGCACTCTCACTAAAGAGAGGACTTATGTGTCCGTATTTTACTCTAAAGGCACAAATGCACGTGAAAACACAGCATAAAAGGTCTTCTAGTCCCTACAGTAATTCTGTAGAGTACTTCTTCAGTACACACTCGTGCGCACACAGGCCAGCCATTCACACTTGAGTCCCACAATGACTGTGTTCTTCCAGGCTTTGGATGCTGGTGGCGCCAATCAAAGAGCCTCTTTCACACCCCAGTTAGGATTAAATAGCTCTCCACCCTCTTGGGACGGAGGGGAGGCGCCCCTATAGTTCCAGCTGATGCACTGCCCCACGAAGAGCTGCTCACCGGGGACGCACGCAGATAAGGTGCATGTGTAGTGTTAAATCGATGCACACAGACCCACGAAATAGCCGCAGATATCCATCTCCTCCATGCAGCGCATCCTATAGGATGCACCCGTGTCTCAGCTCGTTAATCAGATAGAAACCCGATAGGCTCACAATCTCGAGAGATATTGCCTGTGTTTCCCCGTGAAATTCTCACAGCTCAAACTCCAGAATAGTCTGTTGCTGAAAGGCTTTCAAGTCTAAAGTGGAGTTATTTGCATAGGTTAAATATTCGTGCCTTTCAGCAACTGTGTCGATATTGCGGATTTGCTGTTCTGCCAATTTTAATTCCTTTCATCCCACTCCTCCCACATTTCTGGAATGATGGTGGAAATTGTTGAAAGGTTGTTGCTTGAAATCTCGTAAAAGACAGAAAGGCAAGTTGTGAACGACAAAACAAAAATGTGGCCCACATAACCCACCCCAGCGTGCCGGAGACAAATAAAAATGCAGCGATATCCTGGAGGCTTGAGATTACATCGCTTAGTGTGCAAAGCCTTATTGTGTGCAGCGTGGTGTGTACAGTTATTTCCTCTGAGCCTAAACACCCTGAAGTTTAATCACCCGCGTAATTATTAGTAGTTTTTGAATCTGATGAAGATCACCTTAGACCGGTGTGTTTTCCCCCGAGGCCAACGTCCAGGTTTGATGCTGTACGTCTCTGTCCGTCATGCTGAAAAGATGTTTTGCTGTGTGGCATTAAACGGAGGCTGGAGTTCATTTTCACATGCGTCTTCATTATGCGAGGATCACATTTGATTAACGACATAATAACTTTCTTGGCGATGTATTTTATATGTTCCAGATGTTTTGTTTTTGTGAATGGATCCACATGGAGGCTTGTATAATGTTTATTTTGACGAAGTTGAAGTGTAATATTTAACATTTGCCTGCACATCTTCAGATGAAGCAGAGCGTGACGGCAAGTTAGAGACGAAACAGAGCAAACCGCTTTGAAGGACTGATGCTAAAGTTTCTCACTCCCCCTCCTCATTCTCTTCTCTTCCGTCCACTCATCACACCCTCCATCCTCACCCCCCTTTTCAACTGTTCCCTCTGTCTTTATCTGTATATCCATCTTTCGCCCTTCCTCTCTCTTCACCACCCTCTCTCTCTCTCACTCTCTCCCTCTCTCTCTCTGGTGCGCGTTCACAGCACTAACCTTGGCTCGACGTCAGAGCCTGTGCAGCAGTGCAGTATAATGAGAGCGCAAGCAAACCAGAGCGCCTCATAGGGGGCTGCATATCGCTGCTGTTTCCTCTGCTTGGCGCTCTCTAGCCCCTCGCCAACCCACTCCAATACCTCACCTATAGCCCATGCTTGCCTCCCCCCCCTTCCTCCTCACTGGATCCATACCTTTCGACATGGATGTCCCGCGGTTCCTCGATCCGGAGGATTGTTGTTTCCTGGCGCATTGAAGGAGGAGAAGGGAAAGGAAACATGCCGGGACTGCTAATGGATTTAGGGAAAGCGCAAGTGACCATGCCGTGATCTTGCGCATCCAGGGCCGCCGTCACCCTGCCTTGCCCAACGACCGTAAAAGCATTACGGGGGAATCGTACCCGCGCAACGGGGGGATTAAACCACTGTGCATTTTTTTAAAAACAACATGAAGATTACCTCCCATCATCTGATGATAACCAGTCTCGTTTTCAGGTCCAACCTCAGGCTGATCCCGCTTCTGCTCCTGCTTTTTGGTTACTCTCGCGGGATGCCGCACGTTTTAAGATTTGGTAAGACTCTCCGTGTTTATAGTAAAATATGATCTGTAACGATGTGAAATCACACGGACAGCTCGTACGAGTGTCCTCCGCGACGTGACATTGACGGTATGCAGAAGCACAGCGAATGCACGGAGACGTTTTGTCCCGCTCTTGCGGTGTGTTGTATGTAACAGTTGGCAGTTTGAGCTACTCTGAAATCACGCCGGTTAGCAGTTTACACGCGTTATAATAATAATAACAATAATAATATTTGTAGGCTTGTAGAACATTTTAACCGCGTGTCTCAGACAATAACGACGAGTTCCTCGGAATCCAAAACCTCGGATCGCGTGTTAGAGTAACTTTGAGTTGAAGAGGCTGAACCGAAAGGTTACAGCGATGCAACAGTTCACTGCTCACGGATGTGAACAACTGATCAAACCGAACGTTAAAACCACCATTAGCGGTTTCCAGCTCGTTTATTCCGTCGTTGAAATACTCGGTCCTCGTGGTCTTTCAACCCGAGGACACCCAGTGCCCTCTGCGGTAAATGTTTACATGTGAACATGAAACCTGGAGCCCGTAACCATCACCCAGACCTGACACCACATCAGTCTCTCTGAACTCCAGAGGCTTGTAAAGTGCTTGTTTATACCGTAATTGGCTGTGATTGAGCGAATAGCTTTGATTCCAGTGTTGGTGAGTCACGTTGGACGCCACAGCGAAGCCACCGCACAGCTGATTAAACGCAAAACCATCTCGTTGCAGCCTGAGCTACAGTTGAGCAGCCAAGTTGATTTGACACTTTTCTTCAAGAGCTGCAATCCGCTTGGCGGGAGATTGATATAATTACCACTGATTATTAGAATACGTCTTCAACAGTTGCCACTTTAGAGCGTTGCTGCTGATTTAGAAAGTGAAATGTGCCGGTGCCGCCTGTGTTTCTCTTCTAAAAATCACTACGTCGTGGCCTCTTGTGGTTTCGTCTGCTGCTTAATTAGCTTCATCCGTGGATGGCTGCGCGTTGCCGCGCTCTCTCGTTGAATGTACGGAGTTGCATCTTGGAGTGACAGAGAGCCCCCCCTGACAGCGGATGTCATCAAGTGTTGACAGCACTTTCTTACAATCTCCTAATTCTCCGGGGGGTCCTGTTTAAGAGTCAGTTCGCGTCCGCAAGAGCCGCCGCTATGGCAACGAGATGTACTTGTCTTCCTGCCGCATCCTGAGCCCGATGAGCGATTTCCCGTTTCACACGCTGTCTAACAGACGCCCGTCGTCTATTCAGCGGTCCGCTGGGGACTGTAGCTTCCCTGCGAAATAGTATTTGCATTAAAGTTTTCATGCCGGCGAATAATGACAAAATTCCTCAGAGAGAAAAGGGAGCAAATTTCACAAGTACTTAAAGAAAGTCACACAACTGAGCGAAACGGTCTTGGACCACACTGGTGTTTCTGTAAATGTTCACTTATAAATAGTCCAGGATAGTATTTGGAAATGCATGCAGCCTGCCTCATACTGTATATGTGACCTGTGTTGACACTGTGGATCTGTTAGGTATCAGCTCCATGACAGAGTGATGACAATATGTGATCCAGATCGCCTTTTGCTCTGAGGTACAGCTCAAGCTTGATTCTTTTGTCCCTGTTTGGTGACAGCGATATGACCGGAGACTGACACACAGGCTAAAATGCAGAGTCTCTGTCCGTGGTGCTGAACAAGCGCACACGCAAGCATCCGAGCCGTCTGTTCAGGACCCCGGACAGAGACGGGGCTTTTATCGGCGCTTGATGCGCCTGTTGCTGAGTAAAAAGCCCAGCGATCATCGTTTTGTAATAGAATGTGATGTGTTTTAGAGGCTTCACTGTGTGGGTCTTTGTGTAGCTCTGTCATTGTCAGTCAAGAAGCATCCACTTTGCATATTGCTGTTGTAAAATGGCTTCATTTCGAGTAGTGTAATCCATCCCCTTTTAGGAAAGATTGTCCGTGCTTAATGTGTCTGTGTTTGCTCATGAAATAGTTGAGTTTCTGAAAGACATAAATATCTTGAGATAATTTTTTTTGTTTTGCTAAAACCACGACAATATCTGTCAGTTTGTACAATTTCCACTAAGAGTTGGAAGAAATGCAGAAATGCCCATTGGTGTTTTCACGTTGCACTTCCTGTCCTGTAGGATGTGTTTGCTCAGCAGATAATCCCAGCTGCTCCTTGAAGAGGCTGGCTAAATGAGGAGGTCAGCTCCCGTGGGTCTGTCTGTTCCCTTCCTACCCCAGTTCCATTCTGCCCAGACAGGCAGCTCACATTGTACAACCACTGTTCTGCTGTCAGACTGAGACCTTTACACACACACACACAAACACACACGCACACAGTGTGACACCAAAGCATACTCAGCCCTTTGTACTCACAGCATAGGTCTTGCATGTAGAGGGGGTGTCAAATATTTAAAAAAAAAGTGTTTAGGCCACCAGCTGCAGCCAAATATGCTGAACTAAGTGTTTATTATTATTATTATTATTATTGTTTTTTTTTCCTCTTTCTACTGCATGTTCACTCTACTTCATCTATAAACCTTGCAGGTAATTAAATTACTTAGATACAGATATAGACCTGGTGCAGCTATTACAAAGCGCAATTAAATATACCTTATAAAACTTTTATAACCATAACTATTAATATTTACCCTTTATGAGCACTGGGCAAGATTGCAGCCACTCAGAAAAGCAAAATGTGTGTTTATTTCTTTTAGTTGCCATTTTTCCACGTTAGTAAACATGATAACGCTCCCACTTTTAGCTTTAAATGAAATCTCACTGTTTGTGGCAGTGTAAAGGGAGCTTGCTGTTGTATTATATATGACAGGCTCGCTGAAACATTTGGTTGTCTCGTTGACTTGATTACATTACAGCTAAGATGCTGTTATTATTTCACTTTAACTCTCTCAGTTGTCATAGATGCTTGTTAAAAATCAGTGAGGTAGAAATTCAAGAGCCGTATTAAAGTCTGCATTGGACGTGTTGTGACAGCCAGCTGGTAGCTAAAACTAAATGAGATCCTTACTTTCTTCCACGAAAATAACAGTATATGGTCGTTCCCGCAACGAGTCGTCACATCTGCCCTTCCAACAGATCTGATTGAGTCTCATTTACAGACGCGTCTCATTCATAAAATGTCTAAAGTTAAGCCGTAAAATTGACATAGTGTTTTAATTCTGATGTCCACACTTGCTCTGTGAGGTTGACTGATAACGTTATCGCTGCCATCTTCAAACAACGCTGGCAGATGCAGAATGTCCCCGGGCTGTCAACTGCTGCTGAAAGCGTTGTTGACTCAGAGACGCTCATTTTGTTTGTTTATTTCCTGTTTATGTTTATATTTTCCCAGAGCAGCACTGTCTGGGAATATTTATGACTAAAACGCAACATTGTTTTTCATTTTGGAAAGGAAATCACGTCCTTTTTTTTGGTCCACTGGCAAAAAGCACAGTCCCTGTCGGTGAAAGCTAAGTTTATCTAACTACTTCCACAATGCAGTGCCAGGATAAAGGCCCTTTATTGCGTTTCTAATATTTAACACTCTTTTCATCCCCTCAGTTGATTTTTTTTTTTTTTTTTGCTGGTGAAATTACAAGGTTGTTGAGAACAAGCAAGGGTAGAGGGGACAAATTCAAGTGGAGTTTGTAGTTAATTGACTTTATTTGCTTGTGCTTTCCGCCAGTCTGAATTATCAGCGTGCCCAAGTTTAGTTTGGGATTTTAGGAATTATGGATAACACCCTGTGCCCTGGCCTGCTGCCAACATGTTCACAGCAACACATTTAAATAGGCACAAAGCTGCTTAAAATATTCATGTGTCACTTGGCCCTGCCATAGCTTATAGAAATATGAAACTATCTCCTCTCTGCTGGCAAATGATTTCCATGGTTTAAAAATACCCACCGTGGGTTTCAAGAACAAAGAGCAGATCTGTCTTACATTAGCATGCAGCACCACACATGGGCTTGAAGCAGAGTACTATTTAGATGGATTTCTAAAACATGTTTACAGTTCTGAGTCTTTGAAGGTCTTGCTGTCATGCTTCACTTACAAAGGCTCAATGGTGATTAATTCGGGGTACAGATTTCTTGCCATTTTGAAATGGAAAATATCTGTGAGGTATGAAATTAGTTTTCTTGTTGTGCTCAATTTTTGAGATTTAGCTGCTACATTTGGAAAAAATTATTTACATTAAACGAGGATTTGGATGATTGACCTTGTTTGCAGGGTAACCAATCCTGACACCGTTTCCTTTAGTTTCACGTAGCCAGTTTTTACAAATCGCATAGAATACGTCTCAGTCGTGTGTTGTTCCGCAGCCGTGTGAAAAGCTCCACTTCAGTATTGAATTTCGTTATTCACAATCTATCACTCCTTGTCATTGCCACTCAGGGATTTCCCTTGAAATCAGAGGGGTTAGGGGTTATGTCTACTGCTGTTCTGTGAAACCGTCCCCTGAGAAGAGCCCTGCAGCATGTCCTTCTGCTGGCTTGTCTGACTCAGAGCCAGCTACAGGTTAGAGCTGGAAATCTCAGAAGAAATAATAATCTATTTTCTTTTTGCATCCTTTAACGCACGTGGAGTAGTCCTCCCAAATCCGCCAGGGGAGATGGGAGTAAATCTGAAGTCACGCATTGGTGTAACAAAAGTGTTTGTTCGAGAGAATAAGTCTGTGTGAGGTGTGAGCGAGAAGAAAAACAGTGAGTGTTGAGGCCATCAGATACAGAGTAAAGATAGATTAGTTGCCTCAGAGCAGTCCACTCTCTGCCCACTCTCAGTTGTGGTGTTTTATTACTGTTGTGTGAAGTGAGAGACAGCAAGGACAGTAGAGTGCTGTGGAAATGTAGTGGGAGGCCAGAAGTCATGAACTGCAGCTGTGAATAGATGCCAGTAGTATCGTGTTAGCAAGCAGAACATTTGGTAGAGATATGCATGAAATCGGCTTCAGAGGACAGAAAGCTGGTTAAAACATTAGAACATCTTGTAGTTCCTTGGGTAACTAAACTTGAATTTGTATTTTTATAAGCAACTTCATCAGTGATGAGTCATTACCTGTTTGGCTATCTTCACTTCAGCTAAATTATAAGATGGAGGAAATCAATAAAAATCAATAAGTTTGTTTTGCAGAGAGGAATAGTGGAAAAAACAAACAAATTGGCAGCAAAGCAACCATCCACTGCCAAGTCCCAGATGCCTCTTCCCGTGTCTGTCTGTCAGAAGTTGCCATCTGTGAGAAATGCAAACACGTAAACTACAACAATAACAAAACAAACAAAGAAGCAATGCATACAATAAGCAGTAAGTGAGGGAGTGCATTAATAAAGCACGTGGCTATGAATTAATGACTACGTTAAACGACTCAGCTAACTGTGAGATCTGTCTGACACATCCAAACTCAGCTGGACCTGTTCGCTTACAGTGTGCTATAGGTTTTTAACTGGGTTTTGGAGATGTGAAACACAGAGGCTGTGCCAGCTGCAATATCTCAGCACGCTTTGCATCATACGTGGGTGTAAACTCTTAGACCTTTAGCTTTCTAGAAGCGTAACCGTGCCACGTAAATAATAAGCGAGGCAAACAAACAGGGCTTGTCAGTGGAGGAGGAGGTGATAGTGCTAATTGAGAGCCTGAGTAAATGTTTACTGTGTGTTTGCACTATGATGTTATTAGGGTCATTGATTGCCTTTTGGTAAATTAGTTTCTTACTTAAGCACTCGGCCGTAAATCCGTGCATTTATAATTTCACCCATGTAGCTATATGTGCTTTTCAAACTGTGTCCGAGTGTGTCCTGTAAACAAGAGGCAATTACACGTGAATTCCAAGCAAACATTTTTGGAGACACAAACACTGTAACTGAAAGCACTGATGTCCAAACATCGTGGGATTCAGAATTCAATTGATTACAGAAAGCCCTCCGGCGGTGCTGGCTGTGGTGTGAGGCACCGATCGGGTTAGGATGTGGTGCTTCGCCTTCATCCCCAGCCAACGAAATAAAGGAGTAACAGAAGGAGGGAGAGAGAACGCAGAATTCAGGCTCCCATTGACAGACAGCCCTTCGAATGTATGAACATTTCTCTGTGTGAACCAAGGACACAAGGGGAAATGGGCTCTGTGGGAGGACATATTGAAGCAGGCTTACTTAAAATCATGTTCTTTCAATCAGCATGACACTCTATTGTCACCATCCACCAGGGCTATGCAAAACGTCCTCCCGCTATGTTGAAATTCATTTTTCCATCTTTTCTGTCCTTTTGCTCTGTAGACTTCTGGAGCATTTCTTTGATTTTCTCTAAATCAGGCTTCCAGTTGTTTTCTTTGAAGGTATCTGTGAAAGGGAAAAATGTTATAAAGTAATAAAAAACATGCATTTGTGCCATATTTACTGAACAGTGTTTGAGGAAAGGTCGCACTTCTGATGTGTAAAAAAAAAAAAAAAATGTAGAAAAATGCATAATATTTGGTGAAATGTTGGAGAAAACATTCCTGCTAAAACCTACATGTTTTGGCAGCAGTAGCCTTTGTTTGTAACCCACACTCCAAGCGGCACGCGTTACACATTTGTTTGATATGGCTCAACAATCCCACCCTCATCCACACACACATGCTGCAACAGACTTGGATTGATTTCCCATCTCACACAATCTGTTTTAAGATTTTAAGGAGACATAATGAAGCCAATCGCCTCCATTTCCCTTGCACAGCTACCGATGACAAAAGACTCAGAGTTTCCTACGCAGCAGGGTGTGAATTAATGTGAGAAATGGTGAAATAAACAGTCGACTGCAGATCACGAGAAAGATTAGAAAAGGATTCTTCCACCAATTTCACCTCTACTGTCTTTTTTTTTTTATTATCCTCAATAGATCTTTTTCTCGTTTATGGACACGAATGAACATTCTTTCATTCTTTCTGTGCAAAAGAAAAACGGGCGCCTTGGCAGCAAAGTATAGCATATTGAGTTGTACCTGCAGCTCTGATTATCAGCTCACTTGTCATCAGCACAGCCGATGAACCCAGCCCAGAAGCTGACATTTTCCTGCCCTGTGGCTGCGGGAGAGAGGGAGGATACGGGCGTCTGTTTAGGTCTAATAGGCCATCCATTCAGTCGTTTAATTGAGTGTCTTTTATCTGCCTCCTGTGACCTCTTTTATTCTCCATTCCCGTCTTTTCTTTCGCTCGTCTATTTTTTCCGCGCCCCACCCCTCTTCTTCCTCTCGTCTTCCTCCCTCCCTTTCAAAACTCTCCGCTTTTTGGTTGTCTGACAGCACACCCATCTGCCATCTGCGCATTTCCTACAGCTTACTCCGACTTTAGGCATCACATGTTGTTTTCTAAACACATCTGACGGGCTGTGAGGAGGCAGTGTGATGGCGAGGTGCACTTTCAGCTTGGAATCAATGGCCACAATTCAGAAAAACAGATTTATTCCTTCCATTCCGGTCTTTCCCCTTTCCATTTTCCCTTTGTCCTTCTCTGCCCTTCCTCTTCATGTCGTCTTTGTCTCCCTTTGGCTCTCGGCTTGTCTCCTGGTCCTTCCACTCTACTTTGTTCCTTCTCGCTGTCATTAAACCGTACTTCCCCACATCCCCTGGTCTCAATGTCCTTGCACACAAAGGCACAAATCCTCATTGGACATACACATTCAGAACTTTCGTCTTTTATTGTACCTTGAATTTCAAAGCAAAGAATATCCTTTTCATCCCCAGATATGCATTGAACTTAGCCAATCCTGGAAGCGAACTTCATAGCTTTATCACCATGACTTACTAACATACGCCACAGAGCATGTGCTGTGGGCCTTTGTGCTCAATACTCACTTGTGTCAAGGCTTAACACCAGTGCTTTTATTGCCTCTCAGACACTCTCCTACCCTTTTCGCAGAGATGGCTTAGAGCATGTAAAATAAATATATGAATCTCTAGTTTTATTGCACCACAAATCACTAGCAATGACTCTCCTACTGATTTTAATTAAGACTTTGTGAACATTATTTTCTGATCTACACTGCATAGATTTATGGATTTTAGTGGATTAAAGTTAACCTTTACTACCTTCTGCATCAATACTTATCTGAAATAATAATCGCCTTGTGTTCAAGGTTCTTAAAATTTATCAAGATTCAGAAAGAGATTACCAGAGTCCTGTGAAATGTCCTCTCTTTTTTTTTCTTCATTATCCCACAAAACCCAACTGTGAGCGTTAAAAAGCCGCCTCCAGAATTAATTCTTGACCTTTGGCTCTGACGGGAGATAACATCTGCCCTTCTACAAGAAAGAAAGTCTAATTTTACAGCCATTTTGTTCAAAATTACAATGGGGAGAGTGTTATACAGGGCCATTTTGATGAGCAGCAGAACAGTGAGAATTAGAATGAGAGCGGCACTGGGAGCAGAGAGGATGATAGAGTCTCGTATAATTTGCTGTGACCTAATTGCAACATTATAAATTGAAGTCCTTTTACCAAGGTATCAAGGTCGGCTACATATGATATATGTTAAATACATTTTTGAGATGTTGTAGTGCAAGTTTATCCTGTTATTACATTTTGATTAACAGCGATCGTTCCGTGCATAAATGGAAATTATTTTTTTCACGAGTAGCAAGTTGAATGTCAGAATTCTGTATGTATGTTTTAAAATAATATTACTGTCCTCATCTGCATTTATTTTAGTTAGCATTGCAGCCTTAGGGCCCAGTGTCCAGGGAGGCTGGAGGCACCCAGTAGATCCTGCCTTGTGCGTCTTAGCTGCGGCGCCTTAAATGGATGATATTACCCTAATGGTTTTATCACAATGAGCAAAGTGATTATAAACCAGAGACAAACATGCACATGCATAGTCACAATGTTCTCAAGGCTGGACCCCTGCCTCTCTCGGACTGTAGTGGATAATTAGCATCTCTCACACGTGCTTAGGCTTGATTAAAACTCGGTTTACAGTGAGCAGTGCTGTGAGGTCGCCATCTGTCACCTGCCAAGGCCACCATGAGGCGTACTGTAGTCACGGGAAAGGAAGGAAGAGACCGGGTGTGTGTGTGGTGGTTTTGATGAAGGGGGGAAAGAGACAGGGCATAAAAAGAGAGAAATGGCGCAGACGGGTGAAGCATGAAGCGCTACGGAGCATTCTGTTCAATAGGCGGTCCTCCTCTCACTCCCTATGGCCTGTATATTGGAGCCAAATCACATATTTTCAGAGCTGGCAGAAAAGCTTCTGACGCCAGGGCTGGGATTTGTCTTATTTACCTGAACTTTATAACCTTGTGACTGCAGTATTGGGAATACTCATGTTTATTCTTGGATGCCAGATAGGAAGTGGGGAGAGCTCATAGGCTCATAAAACCTACAGTGTGTGAAAGGCACTTTATTTTCACATAATGCACGTGCATCAGTCAATCAAATAATGTGATTTACCTCCCTGAAATGCAGTATTTTGTATGCTACAGCTGCAATGCAGAGTTTATCATCCTCCTTGTGGTGATGACACACTTTATTGGCACTTATTTACGTCTATACTTATATACCCAGTGGCACAGTATATTAAACAAGGCAGCAGGTTTATAGAAGCGCTTCCTCCACCAAGTTTAGTTTCTTTTCGACAGGTTGCATTTGAAATTAGTAAATAAATTAGTCAAACTCTCAGCTGTGGTCAGGTTGAGGGTTTGTGAAGTGACCCACAGAGAGCGAACATGAAAGCAATTGAACACTCCTTTGCATGCAAGTAGTGAAAATGCTCATAGGTCAGAGCGTGTTTCCGTTCTGCACAGTGCTGTGAGCTTTTGTTGCTTCAGTGAATCCGTGTGCTCTGCAAGGAAGGAACCTAGCGAACGTCGTGTTGTGCCCGAAACATAGTGAGTGTGATTTGTGCTTCTGTAAATGGCCTTTAGCATCCTTGTTCCAGCTTCACAAATGAGAACGGCAATTTAAAAAAGGTGAATAAATTATTGTCTTTATTACATTTTAGAAAGTTATCCTCCTATTTTATGCCACAAGATTTTGCTACTGGAATATAGAATATGTTTGGCCTTAACAGGTGGACGGAAAATCCCAAATATTCCTGTGTGTTCTTCTTTGTCCAAAGTGAACAATGTTCTTTTTTTGGTTTTCTAGTAACTCTCCGCAAGCATCTGTGTACGTCTGCATGTGGGCCGGCGAGCGCACTCACTCAGTGCTTATACATCTTATTTTCACAGTAGTCGCTCTTTCTTTTCAGTTGCATTTGTAATTCGAGAGCAGCGGAGAGGTTGGAAACTGTGAGCAGACAGAAGTCATTTGGGACTTCAGCAATTCAAGGCCTGTGGAAGTGTACTCACAGTTTGGCACAATTAGTACCAAAAGGGGTCCCTGCTTGACAAATTAGCACACAAAATGTCAGCCGGTAGTTTAGCACATCCACAATGAGCCTTTGCAAATTAGCACATATTTTGAGGAGGGAGCTGGCACGTTATTATAAATAGAGAGAGCCTGGCAAATTAGCACATCTGTTACCAGCACTCAGAATTAATACATGTTATATGATCACTGGTTTCCCGTTTGGAGCTGGGTCAGGGATGAGGGTGGTGGCACACTTTTCTAATTGAAGGCTGCGTGTGTATGTGCTCATTATAAGAGATTGATGAGACTGATCTTTGGCAGCGCAGGGGATAATTATGAATTTTTGGTGCGTCTTGATGTAGGTGTCTTTGAACGCCACAAATGCCTTTAAATTCTCAAATCAATCACATTTTCCCCAAACTCAGTCGTTTCTTATCTGACAGGTTTGTTTAGGCTCAATCTTGGGGGGGTGTGAGTGTGTGTGTGTGTGTGTGTGTGTGTTCACACGTGTTTGTTCAACTGTGTGAGTCAGCCCGAGGCTTAGTGTCTAACAGTGACAGGTGACAGTCCAGTCCAGTGTCAAGAGGCTTTAAGGTGACAGAAGCGATTCTTTTCTGGGGAAAACGCCAACGACGACACAAACAAGTCGGGGAACAATGGCTAAACTCTTGTTCACACGAGCTGCTTTCATGTTCACTTTTTCAAACAGAGTAATTAAATTATTGACTGAGTGACTGACTCCCTGGTTTGGTTGAATTTTGGTTGTGCTCATTTGATGTGTGATGTTTTTCGGTCTTTAATCCTTGTCTTTATAGCTCGGCTGGTGTTACACTATACTTTATAACACTATTACACTCCACAGAGAATGTAGTGAGTGTTGTTAGAAAGAAACAACTCCTATTAAACAACTTTACTGCTTTTCTTATCTTGCACTTCCACATCAAATACTCTATGAAGTGGCTTCTGAGCGAAGGCCAGTGGAGTTGTCCATGCATAACAATTTGGTGTTATTTACAATCTCTGATACAAAGCAGCAAATGTCTCTCTTCACTCTTCGGCAAATACAAGTCACTAATGACAAATGTCTCTACTCACACTATACATCTCTCCAAATACCTTTCAAGTGAAGATGGCTTGTTTATGTGGCATCGTAGCATCAGCGAGTGTCCCAGGCAGATTTCTGAGGTGCTTCTGAAAGAGAATTGGCCCTTATGCAGCACAGGAAGGTCAGTCTACCGCAAGGGGATCTTCAGATTAATGACCGGGGGCGGCGACTCTCTGCAGGCCTTCATGCATCATGTCCCATTCACCACCAAACATGGCAGAGAACGCGCCCACTGGGAGTAGTGGAGATATTTATGGAGCATTTCCGTCACTTTTACCTCCTGCATATTGGTTCCATGCGCTGATCCTCACCAGCTGAAAGATTTACACAAACAGAGACAGGGCAGGGATTTGGGGCGTGGTGGGTGGAGTTCTTCGAGCCTAACGGAGTGACTCTAGTGCATACCTGGGCCACTTCCCATAGCGACAGGGCTGCTCACCGGTTGCCATGGCAGCCACCCTACAGCTCACCACCATCCTGCAGCTGCGCTGCTGGTCATTAGTCACAGAGACAGGCTGTCCGCACTATCTAAATGCTCTTCCTCCACAAATCTGCGCACATTCCAAAACTGCAGATGCCTCTCAGCCATAGTATGGATGCATGTGTCGCCATAGCAACATATCAGACTCTCATCTCCCATTGTGCAGTCATCCTTGAAAAAGATAAGTGCATTTCCACTCATGGTTTAGTATTTAACCGTGTACTGTTAAATGCTGTACATTCTCCTTGCTCATATTTATCAGCTGTAGAGTTAATCTAGTCTCAGAGCAGCCTGTGGGCTTTGGAACGCGTTTTAATTGATTCACATATTAGCCATCTGTACAGTAACTGGAAGGTTCATCTATTACTTTTACCGGTGAGTATGTCCTTCAGAAATGAAGGATTCTATGTCAAATCAACCATACAGCATTTATAACATTTCCAAACTACAGTATTCTGCTCAGTCCCAAATGCACTTGGTTAACTGAACAATCATTAAAAGCGAGTCAAATCTACATAAAGGAGGTGCCTCCCACACTGCATATTCATTTTGACTTTCAGCTCACTCTCTCGCTATCTCGCTCTCTCACTATCTCTTTCCGTCTCCCTGACGCACACACATGCTGAGACACTCAGATCAGCAGGCCTGTTTTCTCATCAGGGTGATTATCCAGCTCATAACTCACTCAGAGCTTTCATTTGCACTATAATTCACACCAGTCCCAGTGATGGCGTCTCCATAATTCACACACGCACACGCACACACCACACGCACGCTGATTATGTGAGCTGTAATTCACACACCTGCAATCACATGGACCACAGTAGCGAATAGCGAGAGAGGATAGATGGATGGTTGATGCAGTTTGGAGCAGGCTAAATATACATCACACCCCGTATCAGCGTGTGCACGACCAAGGTGCTAAAATCCAGTTTGAGTGGTGGGGGGAGGTCTTAAACCTAATGCAGTGGATCCTCTGCACACATGGCCACATAGGGAATGGGCTGAAGTTCATCAATCAAGGTAGACAATAAAGTGAATCCATTTATAAAAATGTGGAGATTACCCGGAGCTTTGAAACAAGCTATACTTAATTCATTTGTACGTTTTATCATATTTCGTGGTAATTCAATGTATGACATCCGTCTGAAACATTTAATTGAATGTTTCTGGTTCCTTGTGTTCTCAGAGGTATTCAGTTACATTTAAACCAGCACATCGAAGCCAAACAGGGAGACATCCGCTGAACATAACTTAATATGCTTATGCCTATTTTCAGACGCCTTGAACAGACCAAAGCTCCATCTGTTCCTTCAGGGCAGTAGTGTGATAATTATCTGTTAGGTCAGACTGACATAATTCCTATCAACTTTAATGACATTTAATTCTTTTTCTAGATTAATGTGTCATCTCGCTGAAATGAAATACCATGAATAGCAACATGTGCATATTATCGTAGCTCAAGAAATAATACAGCGAAGCAACAAAACCTGATCTACTTTTCAGGCCCTTGTGCAGCTTTCACCTCGTCTCGCATCCTTCTTTCTTTAATTCGTATTGCACTGCATAGTAAAAAAATAAAGAACATATTGCATGGCTGCATTATAGTGACAGTGATAAAGCTCACATCCCCAAGTTAATGACATCCTCTTTGCCCTTTTGCACTCTGCTTCTATCACTCCCAGCTCCGGCCAGTCGCTATTTATAGTCGCTGTATCTATTACTGCGCAGCTCTGTCGTTTTCTCCACTCTTTTCTTTTTCTTTTTTTTTTTTTATGCGTCACTCACTGTCTTTTTCTCTCATTTTTTTTCTTTGCTCTTTAATTGAATCGATAAACAGGCTTTAAACTTCTTTTTTTCCAGTTTGGATTTCATCAAACTGACTTTCTGTCCTCCGAGAGGGTGGGAGCCGTGGATGGACTCCTGAACTCTGCTCTTGTCTCCCAGAGAGCGTCTCTGAGAGCTGCTTTCACAACACCCTTTCATCTCCCACATCCCCTTATCCATTCTCTTTTAAGTTTGATTTCTGTAAAGCTTTCTCAGGATTTAGTGCATCCTCAAAGGTGTTGGAACATAACTATGCTTTTTTTATTATGTTTATTTTGAAAGTTTAAAGCAGTTGCTCGGCTACGGCTGTTTCAGAATAGAAACCGTAGCGTTTGTGGACTTCACGCCCTCAGGTTACGCCACCAAAAACATGACCTATTTCGTTTGAGTCAGAATACTTTGTCATCATTCTCATGTAGGCCACTTATAATACAGCTGAGAATAAGTGTGTCCTTAGTGATTGACCTGCAGATTCCGAGGAGATTTTGAGATTTAAGTGAACAAAGAAATATTATGCAGTTTAAGGCGACTTCCTAGGGGCATCTCCTTTCTTTGTTTAGCATTCTGAGCCGCACTGATTGACCATCTGGATGTTTAATTGTTTGTGTTCAGGCCAAAACAATTAACAAGACTGAAAGTAACAGTTTTAAGACGACAAGACTCAACTTGGTGGTAATTATGTCGTCTTGGCTGATGTGGGATGGAGAAAGTCTATTGTTTGTTTTTGTGTTGAGGATTTTCCCTGCTAATGGGCATAACTAGGTGTGAATCTCATATATTTTGAATGTAACGAGATTTGCGGCCAGACACCATAGGACTCCCATCGGGATGTTCTTCAATTACATGCTGCAGACATAATGATGTGAACCTCTGTGCTGATGTGTTTATAATGCTCAGTGTTCCTACTTTCTCTTCAGTTTTTCTACCCATTTGTCTCTTTGCCTTCATTTCTCTGCTGTCCTCTTTTTCTTTGCTCTTCATTGACAATCATTGAAATCAATGTGACCAAATAGAGGGGTGAACCTTTCTGTCAAGGCTGAGCGAGGGAGTTAAAGAAGGGCAGCCACCCCTGAACTCACCTCCCTACGCAACTAATTGCCTATAATTACACAGACGACTGCCACAGAATGCAGATCAGCTTGGACCCAAATGCCTTATCCGCTCTGTAAAGCTGTTTCGTGTCCGCGTGTGACTGAGCTGTGAAAGGTGCCGAATACTATAACAGCAGTAGCGCAAGGACAAATAGTGAAGTGTTAAAAATGATAGCACCGCTTGAGCTCTAATTGCCTGAATCATATCGATCTTTTCCTTGTCACTTGTGTTTAGGAATCTATTGCAATCACAGGAGGAGGAAGTGGCTTGTTCCCTTTATTTATAGACTTATTTATTTATTATTCTCTTTCTGAACTCACAGGAGGAATATTTGAATCCATTGAGAGCGGCCCCTCCGGAGCAGAGGAACTAGCCTTTAAATTTGCCTTGAACACAATCAACAGGAACCGCACCTTGCTCCCCAACACCACCCTGACGTATGACATCCAGAGAATAAACATTTTCGACAGCTTTGAGGCCTCCAGGAAAGGTGAGCCTGGATTTTATAGAAATGGTGTTGTAATTTTTGTCACTGGCCGCTTTTTACTGGAAGTCCTCTGCGCTGAATGGTGCCCTCCAAAGTTCCCACAATGAAAGGACAAAACCAGTGTGTGTCCCGTGTAACCACTTTCTGTTAACAACCTCAAAATGTCAGATTTAATTGATGCAAAAAATACAGCCTGACAATAAAATGACTCGTGCTTCCCTGCATTGTAGGTGGACTCTGATACCCACATCAGCGCTGGCTGCGGATACTTGCCATGTTTGCGTGTTTTGTAGCCTTTTCTAGATCTATCCCTTCTATGCATGTGTTGAATTGACTGATTGTTTCTGTGACATTTGTTCTACCAGCATGCGACCAGCTTTCCCTCGGGGTAGCAGCCATTTTCGGCCCTTCACACAGCTCGTCGGCTAATGCAGTCCAGTCCATCTGCAACGCTCTGGGAGTGCCCCACGTTCAGACCAAGTGGAAGCATCAAGTGTCAGACAACAGAGACTCGTACTATGTTAGCCTGTACCCCGACTTCTCATCCCTCAGTAGAGCCATCCTCGACCTGGTGCACTTCTTCAAATGGAGAACGGTCACTGTGGTCTATGACGACAGCACAGGTACAGGTACAGTCGGTGTCTGTCTTCATCTTCCAGTGGCGTGTCTGTTTTGTGTGATGATGAATGTGACGGTGTGTAAAAGGTGCAGCCTTTACACCTTAAACTGTCCAGAAAAAGTAGAGCTACCAGGTGAACTACAAAAAGCAGCAGTGATTCTCAGAGTTCAGCGAGTGCTTTGTAACCTGTCAAGTTAATTCAGAAATCAATAGCTTACTGTTCTGCCTCAGTCCTCCAGGTGCTGCCCATGTCAGTCTTCCAGGAGAGTGAGCAGCAGCGCAGAAAAAAAAAGAGAACCACATTACCCAGAATGACCCAGTGTCTCTTCAGATTAATGCAATGCAGAATTGTAGTATGTGGGGGCTGACAACAGCCATTAATAACACACAGAGACACTCGTTCTCTGAGGGTGGCTATCAAATGTATCTGCGAGCCTTTTCATCTATCCTGCAAATCTGTGGAGTGTCTGATAATATGCATTTTAAAAGACGAGCTGTATTTCAGCTGGAGTGCTGTGTTGTTTTTATAAGGCAAAGAATATTCGCTCCAGAGACGATGGCGATATTCAAATGCTCATTCATAATTTACGAGCTATTTGGCATGATATGGTTGACAACTTAATGCAAGTAAATTAGACAGATGTGAGAGGAGGTTCAGAACTTAGACAGGTTGCATAATGGATTCACTGAGAAAAAGAAGATTGTCTTGTAGTTGACATCCTGTTACTATATTGCTTCTTAATAGATATTTTTGCTCCTTTTATGATAAAACATGACTCCCTGCAAAATCCCTACGATCACATCTGTTGAATGCATTTCTGCGAACCACCAGTCCTGCAGCTCGCTAACGCCTGTACATTAACCCCAGATGATATCTCAATGACTCGTCCCATTTTGTCACATTATTCTGACTCACCTCCTTGACATCTCTTCACTTCCTGCCTTGGAGCTCAGCATGTTAAGACCTTCTTTCCCGAGCAAACTGCCTGGCTGAGATGCCAAAAAGGCGACCTCTCGCCTCTCTCTCTCTGTCAGATAGGAGCTGCTTGGGCTTGCTCTGCGGAGCATTTCTGCTCTAACACACCTGACACCCTGAAAAGTGTGACAGCTGCACAGCCACGTTGCTCCCGCTTTCCCGCACTGCTTTCACCCAGTACCAGGCTGTAATCACACAGCTTCATGCTCCAGGGCCCCACACTGCTGATTGGAGCCTATCTGATGGCTGGCAGGAAAAACTATCGGAGGGGATAAAATATTCACACGCAGCCGTTAGAAGATCCAGGGGGAAAGTCTGAAGGCATTAGCCAGAGCCCACAAACATCTACGCTGACAGTGTTTCCCAAACGTTGAGCTCCCTTGACAGATTTTTTTTTTTCTAGCTTAACACCTCCCGAAGTGTCAGAACGAACAAAAACAGGGAGATGCAGACATGCCCTGGAGAAGGGGTCTTTTGGGATTACCTGAGGAAAGCTCTAGGAGGTTCACTATTTCTCCCTACAATGGTACTGTTCACAACAAGACCTGCATGTTCCCATTTCGCACCAATCTTTCTATATGCCTCAGGGAGACCCAGCCCCACTCACAGTAAGACCATTAAACTGCTCACACAGCACTTCATTTCAAAATAAAAAATAGGCTGAGCTATCTTAAAGTGGTTCCATGAAAAAAAATCCTATCTCTCTCCAGTTCCATCTCAAACTCTCCTCGCTGCTCCATCCATTTTTATACCCATGACAAGTAATCATCTCTCCCGTCAATCCAGGCTCTTTCATCCCTGGACTCTGAAGTTCTTTACAGAGGGAGAAACTCATTGTAATCTCATCACAGTATCTCCCGGAGAGCTTTCTACCTGAGCGTGTGGTCGAGAAATGAAAGGTGAAGATTGTAGCGCTGTGTGCGACTATGGCGTCTGGCTCCCCAGGCGCAAGTACAAGCTGGGCAAACAGAGCCGCCCTCATCATGGCACATCTGAAGTGTGGGTGCGAGAGACGCAGGAGAGGCAAGGTTGACTGTGGCTTTCCATCATGGTCAAATTGAACCCATGCTACTGCATAGTACCGTGGAGGCCAGGAGTGAATCAACATTTGGCGGCCTTCTGTGGGATTGGAAGTTTCTGTAGGAGGGTGCAGATCGAGCTTCTATTTTGTGCTTTTTGGTATAAAAGAGTGCATCGTGCTGGCTTGGTGTTAAATTTTCTTGATAGGTCTGTAGCAGTCGGTTTGCTTGCCAAGCGCGTGTAGGAGGATCAATAGACGGTGGATTAGGGAGGCATGCTTATGAGCCTTTTTCTGCTGAGAAAACCGGAATCCAGTTGGTTTGTGCAGCCTCTTCAGCATCAGAGATGCTTCAGAATGGCGGCGGATCAAATGCACTATTTTGCTGCATCTTTAAAATTCTTTTTCCGCGCTGCATGTATGTATCCTCTTTGTCTGCAGGTCTCATTCGACTCCAAGAGCTGATCAAGGCGCCGTCGCGATACAACATTCGTCTGAAGATTCGACAGCTGCCCACGGAGACCAAGGACGCCAAGCCACTTCTGAAGGAGATGAAGAAAGCGAAAGAGTTTCACGTCATTTTTGACTGTGGTCACGAGATGGCTGCCTGGATCCTGAAACAAGTATGATCACACCTGAACGGGCCATAGTAGTTTAACACAACCGCCCCAAAATATCCAAATCAAACAGCAACATCACATTCTGGCCTTCGGACTGTGCCTTTAATCACTGCCTTTTCATCTTTTAGCCAGGCTCATGCCTCCTGACTGTTAAGCTGGTGAGCTCAATAACTGCTGCCACATTCAGCCAGGTAGCACGTTAGCTAAGGCAACAACAGTGTCCAAGTAAATCAGGATCAACTATTCAGCCGCGGCTACTGTTCCTGTGCTTACTGCAAACTAACTCCAAAGTGAAGAGCCTCAATTAATCTAAACACCTTAAAGAGAAATAAAACGTAAAGGAGACAAGATATCGCTCTCAGATAACACAACTCATTTTCTTTGGAAAGGGATATAAGTAGATACTTTTCACACAAAATGTGTTGCTTGTACTGATATGATTTTGTTTATTTCACAGCTCCCTTGATTGGTGTGATTGGAAAAAACACATAAAGTCCCAAATCTTCTGTCCAAAACTGTTTTATTGCACTTTATAGTTAATAAAGAGCTATTTTCTAAAGCCAGTAGACTTCACAAGTCTGTTGGAAGACGCAGTACAGTGAATGTAGCAGCACATACAGTGTTGTATAGAAGTTTAATGTGCCTATGAAATATTCACCATCTGTAATCAGTCATCCTTGTTGTTTCCCGTAGTCACACAGTTGTACAGAGACTTTAAACAGCGGAACATGTTTGTGAGAAGGCTTCAATTGCAGAACCCCCACAGTTCTCATAAATAATGTGCCTCTGTTAAACAACTTTAACACGGCTGCAAGCAGAATTAAAGTTTCTAATTAAAACCCTTTATTGTGCAATAGACGACATCCATTATGGCGGGTCAGTAGAACATATCTAATATTCTGCAGAGACTCAAGATGTACAAAGCAGAAAGTGGCAATCTCAATTATTTGCATCAGTGATTAAAGAGAGAAACGATAATAAAATGAGATGCGCGACTGTATTGTTTTAGCACACGTCCATAATAAGTGAACACTGACTGTGTACTGGCTACTGCGTCTACTGGATTTTCGTATTGTAAAATGATGTTAATTCTGCAGTTAATTTACTTATAGTGTAGTTCAGGAAAGTGCTATGATGAAGTTATTGCAAGGCAGCAGGTTGTTTCATTAACGTAGCTTTACAAAATACATTTAAATGTAAATTTAATGTGTGTAGTATGAAGCCATTACCAAACATTATGAAATATTACATTCAGCTATTATTGATCCGTGAGGCCCGTATATCTGTGTGTGAAAGTGACTCTGCAGGCTTGCTAAGCATTTATCTTTGAGTTGCTTCACGGTTTTTCTCGCTGCAGGCCCTGGCCATGGGTATGATGACCGAATACTACCACTATATTTTTACTACCCTGGTGAGTACGCTGGTATTTTTCCTGATTATAAAAGTTGTTTATTGCAGTTTTTTATAGCACTTGCACAATAAAACATTTTCTTTTTCTAGGCTTATTAGAGCACAAACATTCAGTCTTTTTTTTTTTTTTTTGTCTTGTTGCAAGGCAGAAATCTGTCCAAGTGTGTGATAGCAGCTTTTCTTCACAGAGACCAAAATTAAATACGACTCACCCAGGAGCCGGTCGAACGAAAACATCCTATTATTTTTATTCTGTGTGAAGCATTTTGAACCTGAACTGCAACCTGATTTTGTGGTGATAGAAATAGATGGCCTTGAGAAGCTGGCTCATTGTCACGTTGTCACATTCTAAATATTCTCTTAGCATTTTAAAGTAGCACTTGTTAAAGTTTAACTTGAGATTATTCTCTAAAATTCTGCACCAACCTTTTCACCCCACCTGGATGCCTCCAACCCTGAGAGTAGGAAACAAAAGCAGTTGGATATATTTTATTCTGACTCTGGCAGCGATTGAAGTTCTCCAAAGTTCTTTGATCTAGCCACTACAAAGATTGCACGCTACGCTTCAGATGAAAAGCAGCCCATCTTCACTGAGCCCAGAGAACAGAAGACTGAGAGCTCTGATAATAGCCCTGAGCAGATGATACTGTCACCCATTTGGTCCATTATATCTCTAACAAACAAATGGCATGCTGTGTTGTTGGGAGCACAATTGCAAAGGCTGAGGGAAAGGTTGGGGGAAAGTGACCTGAAAAAGACATTTACCAGTGCACAGGACATGCAATTATCCCTAGTGCATCCACATAAGAACCTGGCTAGATGAAAGCGGAGTGAGTGACAGCAGGTATGTCACAGGGAAAGGAAAAAGGCCGGTGATTACAGGTCTGTTTCAGCGGCGTGCTGCTGCTTGTCGATGTGGAAGTATGCCTACTTTAACATCAGCCAGTGTTTGGCAGGTTATAGGCCACTGTGCCGGCCAAAACTGCTGTATACTGGTACTAAGCCCATCCATGCTGCTTTCTGAATAGGACAGCAAACACTGAGCATGGCATCCCTGTTCTGCGTCCATCACCTGCTGTTGTTCTGTCAACTGTGTTGTTGCGTCCCAGAGACATCTGCCTGGTTAGGTGCCAGACAGGCTGTGTGCAGGACAATTGGGTTGTCCTTTCACTTCCACATGATAGATGGCAGCCCACCAAAAGCCTTGCTGTAACCTTGAAAGACTTGCTTTAATCAAGGCTACTGCCTCAGCATGACATAAAAAAAAAACTAGTAAAATACCTTCAACTGCACTCAACTGCTCTCACTTTTTTTTTGCTAAAGTTGTCGGTCGTATAAATGTTACAACGTGAAGAAAAACTGCAATAAACGGACATAATAAATCATGTTTGTGACCCAAAAGCATCTAGAGTTTCATCCATATACTTCCAGGACCTGTTTGCCCTGGACATGGAACCATATCGCTACAGCGGGGTCAACATGACCGGATTCCGCATCCTCAACACAGAAAACTCTCAGGTGTCATCAATCATTGAGAAGTGGTCCATGGAACGACTTCAGGCTCCACCCAAACCGGACTCAGGCCTGCTGGATGGATTCATGACGGTAGGCTTTTGCGCCGCTTACACGACGCACGTGTTCTGCTGCATGGGCACAGCGTGTTCTAGTTCTCTGCCTCGGATGTATTTTAAGAGCACCTTTGAGGGTGTTATCCTTTTAGCACTGGCGTTTATATGAATTAACATCAAGAGATGATGGTGCTATATAAAAATGTGTACATTACAGAATTGAATGATGAAAGGCGAAGCAAATCAACATTTTAAAATCTAGAAAAGTCTCAGAATCAGTGAGCACCAGTTGTCAATCATCATCTTGACGCCGCTTTCCTGGGGTGGGCACAGGAGCAGCACGAACGCCCTCTGCATGGAGCTTCAGAGTTGGTGCTCCTGGGTCTAAATGCTCAGTAATGAGTTGGTGTGAATGGTAATAGCCATTTATCTGCCCTCCTGCCTCTCACAACTCTCCTCTGGGAGCGTGGCCAAAATATGACAATCTGTCAGTGTTCCTGCAGAGAGAGGGAGCAAATTGGATGGAAATTATGGCCTTGGTTTTTTTAGGATGCCATCCAAAAAGCCTGGGATAAGGTGATTTGAAAGTGAAAAAGGGAATAGAGCTCATCATGGACATTCAAGGTCCCTCTCTGGGCCTGTGGTTGTAAACAGTCAATTTACTCCACCTCCCTCACAATACCTTCCTTGAAAAACATCATTTTTTCTCTCTGTCTTTTTCTTGTGGTCTTCTTGCTGAGTTTGAGATCTCATATCATAAATCAGTGTAATGAAAGAAGTGTCTTCATATCCAAGCTTTTGAATTTGTCTATGGTGCCTATTCATATGTCACGCAGCCTTGATTCATGCTTTTCTATATGATACAAAATGAAATATCAGTCATGAAAGGAAATGTGTTCAAGCTTTACTCTCCTAAATAAAGCGATGTGACTTCACCGCTGCTTAAATGAATATAACCTCAGAAACCTATAGAACACGGTGCTGTAAATATAGCAGTATCGTATTTTATGCGATGCTTTGTCCCACAGGAATCTTGGGAGTGCAAAATAAAAAACAACCTAAGCAGTTTTGTGCGCAAAAAAGATTAATGCATGGAGAGGTTAAATCACTTGATTTGCCCCCCCTCCACCGGAAATTAATGAATATTAGTTGAGAATGTTGAAATGATTAATTAGCATTGCATGAATCATTTTGTCAGATCCTATACTACATATTGACATATCTTGCTGGACTAGATCCACCACTAAATAATAAATAATACGTCCAAAGGCTCCAGCAAGCTTGATAAAGTACTTCATTAGAGTGTTCTATTTATAAATCCTGGCTCTGATGCATTTTATTCTTTAACGTGTGCCACCCTAAGAGGATTCCTTATGAGTGAATAAAGAGATGGCAAAGTGAATATAAAAACAGTCATTTTAATGGCGTAATAAAGTCGTAATGGAGGAACGGTTTTGTTGAGGATTTTTAAAAAACGCTTGTACTTACCTTACAAATATATAGGTTAATAATATTTGGTTTATCCCCAACACAAATGTGTTTAATTATATAGAAGCCACTTTCAGGAGTATCATTAAGTGAAAAGTGAGGGCAGGCTGCAGCAGCCAGCGTGTGACCTTCCACCCCCATCCCTCCCTCCAGCCTTTTATTTCCTTTCGCTGATACCTCGTCCTTATTCTCTGCGGCACAGAAGCCGTGCTGGGCTCTAGGCTTATTTGCACTCGGTGACCAGGCAACAGTTGTGTAGCAATGGTTACCAGGACAACACTGTCCGTGTCACCTTGCGACTTCATGAAGGATTGATTGACTGTGATGGGAGGAGGAGCGGGCAGGGAAGGAGGGCTAGGTGAGATGGCGGTGTCAGGAGGCGGGCGGCCGGGCTGATGACGGGGAGGAGGAAAGATGGAAGCAATGATGTTCCCAATGTTGAGCGCCGCATGCTATGTTTTCTCACGCCACTAAGCTTACGTTAAAGGGTAGTGTATAATCACAGTGACACGCAGTGCCCTGGGTGAGGCCGAGCTTTGTCTCAGCCAAGGCTGCATAATGAGAAGACCCTCCTCGGTCAAGGCAGGCTCGGAGACACAAACGCACTTGGCCTCTGCTTTTTAACTGTGTTTGTCAGATGTATCTCTGAGACGCCGCATGCATAATAAGAGCGGAGATGCTAATTAGTGTAGTTCATTTGTGTGTGGATGTGCGAGTGCAAAGGATCTCAGCTGCTTGTTTCAACTCTTTAACTAGATCCCTGGAGTAATTTTAAGCTCAAATTGTTGTAACCTTCGTCTTCATGTGAATTAACAGCAGTTAGAGACCGACAACCCGTGTATAGACCGATAGACAGATTAGATATTCTGCCTCTAATCTGATCATTATTTTGTCCCATCTGTGTGTAATTATTGCCTGCAGCTAATGAAATACTTTGTGTTAATGTTTTGTTGTAATTTGAGTTCTTCTAAGTCCCCAGTCACTGAGCTAAGTATATACTCGGATTTAATTGAGGGAGGAAAAAAATAAAACCGCTTCCCATTTATTTGGCTCACTGAGGCTTTATGCCCAGATATTTATGCCCAGATAAAATCTGCAGCAATTCATTTTGTCTACATTTCATTGAGCTACAATTACAAAAACAGAGAGTGGGATCGTCCCCGCTATCATTAATACAATTGAGAATTCTGGTGTAACAGCTCACAATAATAATGCGTTATTAATAGAGAGCAGTTGTTCGGCATGATGGTGCTGCTTCACATGGGACAGTGTAAAATATTAAATCATATAGTCTAACAGAGGCTAAACTAATTGGAAAAGCATATTTTCAATCTAGTGAAGAAATTTAAAGTGATTTCTTTTTTCCATCAGCAACTACTGCAAACATATCCCTGAGCAACACACTTCTCTTCAAATGTGCGAGCTACATGCGTGCTCAGCAAACCTTCCCAGGATATGGTAAATAGAGGCTAATGGCAATAATAAATAAAAAACAAATACCACAGCGTTTGTTTCCAGCACGGGCCTCTAAATTGCCCTTTCTACCTAAAACCTGCACGTGGTAAACAATTCCTTTTGCAGCCTATGCGCTAGCGTTGGAGACACAAGCATTATAATAAGTTTTATGAGGCACGTCTTGCATACATAGGATTTTTATTATGCAGTGCTACTTATAGCTGCCATTTTATCAGCAGTAGTTATTAAATGTGTTTGGGCGTCAGTATACCCATACAAACGTCTGTAATGCCGGTCTGCCTTTCGCTATTTCATACAAATTGAATATTGGTGCACCTAGAATCCAAGAAATGGTAAATGTACGTAGGGGGACGGGTTTCACCAAATTTGCTGTGTGCAAGCTATGATTTGCAGCATTAGATCGTTTGCTTTCCTGCTCACTTCGACGCATTTCACTAAACAAAACAAACTGCGCACCTGAGAGCCGGCTTGTGTCCGTGAGAGCTGTGGTCCGCTGAGTGACAGTCATTTGATAAATGTGACGCCGCCATGTGCAATCTGTCTGTAAGCTGTGCTTGCAAAGCACTTTTGTGAAATAGGCCCTGGATGTTATTCTGACGAATGCATGCGTTTCACATACATATTTATTAGCGCTTGTGCCTTATGTTGGTTTGCTTTACCTGACGAGCCTAAAAATATTGTCAACAAGATATGTGCGCTTATAGTTTGAGTTAAATGTACAGTGAGCACAAAATTAAAGAGGAAGAGAAAGTGGCTTGCTGTGAAATGTACAGGGAGACGAGGGGATGGGGGGGGGGTAATGACAGACTCCCCGCTGCATTAACAAGCACTGCTGTGAGCAGAGTGGGAGCCGCCCACACAGTGAGAGCAGAATGAAGGAAACCTGCTAGGTGGCAGCTACGCACCGGTTAGAACATGTTTTAGCATGTATGTTTACATGCCTGTGTGTGTGTGTGTGTGTGTGTGTGTGTGTGTGTGTGTGTGTGTGCTTTCTGTAGGTGTGAAACTCATTGACGCTGTAAAATGACTCAGTTGGTTCATTTGGTGACTCCTGTGATGTGGAGGACTTGGCTCGCGTTTGGTGGTTGTGTAGCACATGGCTGCCTGGGATATCACAAGTGTGTGTGTGTGTGGGGGGGTTGTGTTAGTGTGTGCGTGCGTGCACAATATTATAATTTTAGCTTATGTGAGTCATCACAAGGACAAACTTTATTAGTAATTAAATACAACATGTCAAAAATCCTTTACGTCTTGAAACCTGATTTGTTTGATTACAATTTTAACGACATCATCATTAAATCAAAGTAATTTTCAGCTAAAAATTCTACTGTTGAAATATCGCCCAGAGTAATTTCATTACAAGGAAGCAAAGTGCAGAACCCCCCTTTTTTTGCAGTGCATTAGAGCAAGGTGTTGCTTCAGTATTTTATCTGATGTAGTTCAAACGGCGCTAGCAGAACGAGCGCCAC
Organism: Macropodus opercularis; assembly: GCA_030770545.1. Lineage (NCBI taxonomy): Eukaryota > Metazoa > Chordata > Actinopteri > Anabantiformes > Osphronemidae > Macropodus > Macropodus opercularis. The sequence goes on from CM061112.1 coordinate 4,508,666, forward strand.
GGAGGTTCACAGATTGGTTGCGTCTATTACAGCAATGTGATCTCCCTCCCTCTGATCCCAGTTGGCACAGAAGAGAGCCTTTTAAAGACAGCAACTGTGGAGAGCAGACACTTGATGCCCTGTGCCGGGCACCACCAGCTGGGCTTGGCACAGCATCAACATTATTAGCACCAATGCTCCCTTGGTCCATAGAAGCCTTTTGTGAGTGCGAACAGGCAGTGGGAGACGAGGAATTTAAAAGCAGAGATTTTTCAGCATTTTATTTCGCACCCTCCAACACATTTCACTTTAATGTTTCATTCAGTTATTGGGCTTACATATTGATAGAATTAAATTCTAAATAACTACATAAGAGAGAGATTAAGATCACACACCTCCAGCTTCCTCCTGCAAGTCAGGAATTCCTCGAGCTTTTGTTAAATTAAGCTATGACTTAATTTTTCTTTAGGATTTATATGTGAAATGGAGAATTTGGACTGTGTGGTATTACTACTCCTGCTTAGTTTATGTAAAGGATCTAAATCTTTTCCGCTACTGTAACTTTGCCGAAATGAATATTCATAGTTGAGCACACAAAAGGAATGAAAGGAAAGTGGAGAGCAAACATTTAAAAATCATAGAACATAGAAAGGTTTTATGCAGAAACGCTGCACCAGTATTTCCATATGAAATATGAAGTCAGTGCACATTTTCATGAAATATCTGCATAAAATAAACAAAGCTAGTAGCCTTTTTCTACATCACTAGCATAATTCCACCTTCTGTATTCTGTAGTGTCCCCAGCAAAATGCCCACTGTTTAGCAGCCACCCAGATGTAATTAACACTGCCTGTGCTGTTTACACTATAAATCAAGCGTGGACTCCCTCCGTACTGCCTGTATCCTCCCTCTCTCCCTCTGTCTCTCTGTCTCTCTCTCTCTCTCTCTCTGTCTCTAGCCGTAGAGTTTGCCAGATGGTAGGGAAATCTGAAGGAGAGCGCAGCCCTCCATCAAACCACTCTGCTGAGTCCAGCTCGAGCTTGTGGTTGTCGCCGATGAAGCCTAGCTCTTAAGTGACTCGCCAGTTAATCACAACCCTTATCTGGCCTGTTTTCAAGGGGTGTGAATAGTTAAAGCTTTGTTACTCTGGGAATTTGGGGAAGTGCAAATGATAAACTGAGGGGAGAGTAAAAAATCTGTGGAGTGGGCACCTACTAGCCTCTTTAGCTAAACCTGGTGGGAGGCTGATTAAATATGAGGAAAGGCCATCATGTTAAACAGCCACTTAATCAGATGTAGGTTAGGCAGCGTGGTACTAATTAGGGTGGACTCTGAAGTGGACAGCGCTGCCAACAGCATGCTGCTGCCTGAAGGGTCTGGTGGGACACCACTGCTCCGAACATTCACAGCCTCTTTTGTCAGATTTAATAAAATAGTTTGGCACTATCATATTGGATGTTTCTTGTGTGCAGTCGCTTCAAGTAACAATCTGGGACGTTTTGAGCCACATTAGTGGCATAGCTCTAGGGATGTCGGTATCCGTCTGTCTGTCGCTAAGGCCAGACTGAAACAGCTCAACAAACACTGAATAGATCAACATGGTATTCAATCATATCCATGATTAGCAGAGGATGGGTCCTAATCGCTGTACTGATCCTCTGACCTTAGGTTGACGTTTGTAGTCAAGTGAAATGTCTCGGTTATTGGACGGCGTGTCCTGAGACGTGGTGCAAACACTACTGCAGCATTTGGATTGATTTAGTCAGTGCCTCCATTCTGAATGGCCTCAGCTGTGCTTTGTGTTTAGGGCTAAACAGCAAATGTTGTCACACCGGGAAAACACTATACCAAGCGTCAGTACGTTAACGTCATCTTTGTGATCATGTTAGGACTCAGCTCAAGGCGCCGTTATTCCACAAAACAACCCCACAGAGCTGCTAGCATGCCTGCAGAATTTTATATAGTAAGAGGTGATTACTTTTGCGTTCACCCAAAAGGGGAAACAATTCTACAACGTCTAAGTGTTTCTGACAAGACGAGCAGCTTGTTTGGAGCAGGAGGAATGAGCGGCCTACACATGTGCATGTTTAAACCGCTTCAAAGTGCCATTAAAGTTTTTATGAGGTCACTTTGCGACCTCTCCATCAGGCTTCCTCCCAAGTTCAAACCGCAGATTTTGACTTTGCAGGGAAGACAGTATGACGTCGTAGCGCTGAGGGCAGTTGATCTTGAAACAAAAAGATGACAACGTGAGGCTGGGGTGGAGGTGTTGTCAACACCAAAGCATCTGTCAATATTTGATAACATAACAGGGCTTGGATAATACTACATCAACAGCACTGTATAAATAGATATAGATGTACATCAAATAGAATTCTGCTCTCTCTCTCTCTCAGCACTCCCACAGGACAATCTCTTTCAAACTAAAAACCCTGCAGTGTAGTCCTTTATCCCCTTTTAAAGTGCACTTAAATCTACAATAAAGCCGTGAAGACGCCTTCACATAAATCCAGCACCATCAATGCTGCTATGCTGCGGTCCTCGTTGGAGGAAGCCAGTCTTACTTCCCTGTGACAAAATCTCGGTTTAAAAAAATGCAACAAGCCTGCTCTGTTGCCTCAGCATGTGGAAATGCAATGTGAGAAAGGGATTAAACCTCCAACGCACAAAAGAAAAAGAGGCAAAATGACAGTGACGGTACTGGCAAAACCCTCCATATACCCACACTCTGAGCAACGCTCACGCACAGTGAAACATAGCTGGGAAACGGAGAGAAAGAGACCAGATGAAGAGGCAAAGGAGCGGCGGACTAAAGAAGGACTGGGGCAGAGTATAGGCGGTCAGAAAGAAAGAGACGAAGAGACAGAGTGGAAAAGTTACAGACGGAGAGAGAACTGGCACGACACTGAGCCACAGTCACCCGAGGGCTTTTTTTTCTTTCGACAAAATGTTCTGACACTGCCTGCTCTCCTTTCTCTGCTAGGAAGCCTGAAACAGCCATAATATGCCCCATAAATCACATATGTCACATTTCAGTGTTTTTCTCTTGTCTCTTCACTTTTTGTACTAGATGCGAGTTTGCACAATTCTCAATGCACTGGCTGGATTTTATCATCCAGGCTCATTTAATGCTCCAGTGACCAAAATACGCGGTTAGATATATGTTATATTACAGTTTAATTACTACAGTGGGAACGGCCACAGGAAAATAAACAAAAATTAATAAAAGTAGCAGAAATTGCGACACTGAGACAATTACGAGGCGTCACGAAGCGTGTGAAGACCGTTAACCTGCAGTAGCTAATCGCCGCACTGGCAACGGCCTGGCGGTGTTCAAAGGTATTAAAAGAGACGTTAATTATCATTTATTTAATGGGCTCCTGCTTCATATTGCATAGTGGGCTATTTCCTCATTTAACCCACATCAAGAAAGCGAAGCTTTCTTTTTTTCTTCAACTTAAAATTCACATTATTTATTCACATTCTTCGCAAGTGTCCGCATCTCCCTGGAGAATTTCGTCTTGGCAACTAAAACACATAAGATATCAGTGGGGGTGGTATCTTGATTAAAGTATAAATTATAATTTAATGGTGTGTTCTTTTACATAAGTTTCTACTTGACGAGCGAAGATTTAATTGCTGGAAGTCATAAAGTTTCAAAATGCAGATTTTGTGATGAAATGCTTGCTCCGACTGTGCAGCCAAGCAGCACAAATGCATATAAACTATGGAATGAAATGAATAATTACTACCCTCTTCTATCAAATCATCAAACCCCAGGGGTCTGACTGTGATCTGAGGGCAGAGTGACTTCAGCTCCGAGAAAACAATGAGCTCCTCTCTCCCGCTGACACTGTGACTCCAATACTGATGGCGGTGCTGCCGGCATGTGTGTGTGCGAGCATATGCGTATGAGTTACTGTGTGTGTCGGTCTCCTTGCCTGGCAGCTGCAGCCCAGTCACGCACGGTGAATAACAGGTCACTGGTAATCTCATTAGGGCTAATCAGATGTATGTGATATGTATCAACACTGGAGTTTCACTGTACGCGAGCAGCCGCAGAACACGTCCGTCAAAAGACAGGTAGTAATGTGCGCGCGCTCGGTTCGGTAAGAGGAATGTTGGCAAGAGGACAACTGATTGAGAAGAGGTGAGAAGGGAAACAGAGACGTCGTTTTTCAGGGTGCTACATTACCGGAGAAATTATGGTACTATGCACAGGTGGAGAGCTGGTGTGAATACTAATGCAGAAGCAGGAATACATTTGAGTAAATAGACACACACACACCCACACAGCAGCCAGCGCAGTGAGTTTGCAGTTCACCTGTTTTAAATGAGGGAACTGCATACACCTACAACAAATGAGGCATGCCTCTGGGAAGCTTGCAGCTTGAGGTTTGTCGCTGTGCCTGTGTGTGTTTTGGTGTTTGTGTGTGTGTGTGTGTGCGCGCCATACACCAGTCTAATTGGTTCTTGCTTGAGTGTTAATATTTATATGTGCCTCATGGATCATTAGAGGAGGAAAATGTGCAGATGAACTGAGACATCAAGGGCTAGAACGGAAGATGTAAGGTGTTGGAAAACGTGAGCCATTAAATGAGAGAAGAAAACGCTTTCCGTGCTGTTGGATTAATGAAATACAAGAGCGTTGTGTGGTTTCAAATGGTTCTGTGTGAGTGAGAAGCTGAGGCAGCTGAGAAACAAGGCAACAAGGTTGTGGGCATCTCTACCCTTTTTGTCTGAGTGTCCCTGTGCTTTGAGATTGGATTCACTTAAAGCACTTAAAACACCCCACAGGACCCGTGCTTGGCTCTGAAATAAATATCAAGATCATTCTTGGATTGTTTTTAAATTGAATACAATCTGCAAGAGCTGTGAGCCATCATTTCACATTTCTTCCCTCTCCAATCTCTCCTTCTTCCCCTTGATGCCAGCCTCTTTATGTTCCCATCACAAAGGGATTTTCAGGAATTGTTCTGTTCCAAAGGCAAGTAGGGGAAAAAGCTTTTTGCTATATAAATCGTCTGAGCCAGACAATATTTGACATATCACATCAACCGAAAGTTAAAAGATTGAGCAAGTTGGAACAGAATTTAATGGAATGACAGAAATCATTCAAATGAAGAGGCTGATGAGGGACGAAGATTTGGCCACAGACTGCAAACACAGCAGCGTACTGGAATAAAATCTAGTTCTCAAATAAACTGATGCATCTCGAAGCCAAATCGATTTTTATGTTTCAATAAACAAATGTCACCAAGAAAGGAAATCTGCTACTGATAAATCATACAATATGTATATAAAATATTTCTTACTTCCATTAAATTGTCACTGTTGTAAGATACAGTATATCCTTTCAAAGTCTTCATTTTGAAACAGAATCCATCACCCACGCTCTTTATGATTCATCATAGCATTTTATTCATCATAAAGCCTCCACCGTTTACAGAAGCAGGATCATGTTGGCATCTTTCAGGTAAAGATGTGAGCTTTGAGAACTGCTGGAGTCTGCGTCCTGGCTCCGCTGCACAATGACAAAATGAGAACTATTTTTAAACCACACACACACACACAGACATGGAAATATAATCAAATCTGTTCGCAAAATGCACCTAGAACAACAACCCACACCGTAGTAATTTATAATACACGCACCTTAATTACACTTCATTACAATTTAAGGTAACAGTTTTTGCTGCTTTACCACCTCAAGGCTGTGATTCTAGTTACTGTAGGAAGGATTGCACAGTAAAGTACAAGTTAAGTTTTAATCCCTTCAAACAAAACAAACTATGAAAATATGTTCCTAGCAAACTAATTAAATTGCCTCACTGCTGGCAGATTCAGTTGTATTTTTACGTGAAATCCAACTTGATAGCAGGAACTGGAATAAACATTTTGATATGGATACTCTTTGTGTTTCACATACAGTAGTTTAGGAGAAAACTAAACAATTCAACTCTCATTTCTTGAAGTCAGACATACAACATCTGTTAAGCTTTCATGAAATGAATCATCAGCCTTCTGTCACACATCAAGGCTGTGCTAAAATATCCCAGCTGGCTTTTATACTGGGGCATAATTCAGTAAGAAAAGTAAAGTAAAAATAAACTTCCAAGCCGAACTTTAAGGCTGCATCTGTTTTTAGCAAACAAGTTGTCAGATTGTTTTCCCTGAAGTGTTTTGAACTGAATATATTTATAGCCTCCATGGATTTATTGGAAAATGCTGCGCATGCTCTAGATTGACCCAAATGAATAAAGAGATTGTAGTTTGAAGAATAGTAACCTAATATTGATCAGTTGAGATAGGAAGAAGCCAAACGCGTTGGCGGAAAGTTGAAAAGCAGAGCTGAGGAGATATTTGTATGTATGAAAAAGAGCTTTTTAAAAAACAACAGAGTAGTAGAAGAGGAGTTTTAATGGCACGAATCCAACCATGTCGCCACCAGACCAAAATCAATAAAATAATCTGTTGAATAAATACATTTCAAATACATCATGTACTTTTCAAATGGAAAAATTACATTTATTCTAAACTTGCATTGAGTTTTTGCCATTAAAAAAAGACTACATTCAGTTCAGCGCGTGTTTGTAGAGTATATTCCACAATAATTGGATGATTGGACATAATGAACTTTTCCTTCAATGGAGAAAACTGTGCTTGGGAATTGGCTGTGTGTAAAAGTCTCCTCTATTCAAGAAATAGATTAGCAGAATGACAGACTCGTTCCCATATCAGGGTTTGCCATGAATACCACCAGCGCACACACACACACACACACACACACGTCCTCACACCGCCTGCACAGAAAGAGCAGATATGGCACTAGCTGTTCTCTTTCCCAGGGAGGCAGTGGAGATGAAAGTCTGCACTGACTGCTCTCCCTTCCTCTGATCTTCTGCTGCTTTTGACACCAGCAGTCACCAACTCCAAAAGCTCAGTCTAACTAGAGGACAAGCTCGAAACTGCCCTCCTACGCATCCACGCAGATACGCCGCTACCCCCTCTCTCCTTTCCTTCCCAGCTGTTGGGTGTACGATTTATGATTTTAATTGACCTGCCATGATAAATAGGGGTTGATTAAATTGTAAATGGAGCAAACTTTTACCTCCCGCAGACCCTTCATATGTTCAATTTTTTTTTTTCCCCCACCTAGACGCTGTATGCTTCACTGCACATATAGAGACAAATACTAAAGCCCAGCTCATTCTCTCTGACAACCGGAATATCCACAAAAACCCTATAGCTGCACCTACTTTGGAGTCTCAAAGTCATTTTTCATCCTCCCTTGCAGGTTGGTCATCCAGGACTTGTCAAATACGATCAGTGCAGTGTATTTCAGCCTGTGTGGGTCCGTGGAAAGAGGATCTGAGCTTAGCCGTAATGTGTTGACCTGGGTAAATGTGAAGTGTCTCAAACTGTGTGGACGGAGCGACTGAAAGGAATTCATGTGTGCCAAGCAGAGTGGTGCAGATAAATCTCAGCATGTCAGCTGGAGCGTGAACTCATTTTGACGCCTTATAACTGGGGTTATATGAATGACTACAGTTCTTTGCTCAGTAACGCAGTTCTCCAGATATCCCAGCTATGCCAGTCGGAGTCGGCCCATCTGCACTGGTGCCTGCTTTGCATTCCTTCTCTCTGGGGAACAGGCACACCCATCAGGAACCATTAGTCTTCACACTGACAGGCCAGCCGTCCGCTGAGAGTTTCTCCCTGGCGAAGCTTTCTCATTGCCTCAGACAGTAGTCGGGTATTTCTACTAACAGGCTGAGACACTGTGCCATTTGTGCACGGCATTTACTACTGGCATTACTCCTAATTTATGTTCTCTTGTCCCGGCTAAAGCGTAAAGCAAGTCATCCGAGACTTCGCACACTTTCTTGCGTACCTACGCGGGTGAACAAATGGAGGGATAAAAGGTCATGTGGACAGATATATCGACAGGTGCTGTAAAATGTCCAGTAATTTTACACTCTCCTGTTTGCAGACGGACGCAGCGCTGATGTACGACGCCGTGCATGTGGTGGCAGTGGCGGTGCAGCAATCACAGCAGATAACTGTCAGCTCTCTGCAGTGCAATCGCCACAAGCCGTGGCGCTTCGGAGGGCGTTTCATCAGCCTCATCAAAGAGGTACGAGGCTATCACAGTCATTAGCATGCACACTTTTGAACTCCTGACACAAGGTCGGATGAACCCTGTAGCTCTGTTGTCTTATATTACTTGTGCAAGTATTTAGTTTGAAGCTTTCATTGCATGTTATTATGAGTGTGACTTTCAGGAGAACTGTTTTTGAGTCATTCCTTGTTTTGTAGGAAATTATGATCATTGTAATAAAACCTTTTTAAACATCCCAAACAAGCTTTGTTGCCCACTTTCAACACGTCCTTTTCATTAAAACGTATTCACAGAACCACTGCGTTCGCTCCACTGTAACAACATGTTTTTTTGTGATGTTTCGTTCCCTTTCTCCCACTTTTTCTCCGTGCATGTCTCTACCTGTGTTTATATCAAAGCCTCTGTGTGTCTCCTTAACTCTAGTGAGGGTCAGCCATTTGCTTTGTTCTACAAAGCTCTTTCAGTCTGTGGATGGTATCATTGCAGGTAATTTTCAGAATGAGCCATTGTGGTATCTGGCGCTTCCTCCCCCTCCCGTGTCTGCTATCGCTCTCCGTGCCCGTCTGCTCCTCCAATGGCTTTGAAGTGAAACTTCAAGCACAATGAGCCACATGCATAATGAACTCTTACCTGTCAAACGTGTTTCTATCCTCACTGCTTTATTGTTTCTTGTTATGTTGTTGAGACAGACAGTGAAGGGAGATCTAGACGGAATATTTAATTGGAAAAGAAAAAGTTCCCTGGTTAGAGGTTGGATTGATATTCTTGAGAAAGATGACATCTTAAGGGCTAACGATGTGCTGGTAATTCTTCTGTCTGCAGGCTCACTGGGACGGTTTGACAGGTCGGGTTCTCTTCAACAAGACCAATGGACTAAGAACTGATTTCGACCTGGATGTCATCAGTCTGAAAGAGGAAGGTCTGGAAAAGGTGTGTGGCACATGGGTTGAGTTACTGTTGGGTGGCTTCTGAGTTTCAAAGTGGAAAAACAAGCTGTTGTTGTGGGTGCTTTAAAGCAGACAGATCCCCAGACAAGACAAAGTGCTGTAGACTTGACACTGAATTGTTTCAACAGATTGGAACATGGGATCCTCCCAGCGGTCTGAATATGACAGAGACTCACAAAAGCAAGGCATCCAATATTACTGACTCTCTGGCTAACAAATCCCTGCGTGTATCCACAATACTGGTAAACACATTCAAATGAAAACAGCAGCAGCACAGGCACAATGCAAATACCCAGGAAACCAACTAATAATCTAACTTGTACGCAAACTCGGTTTTCCTGTTCAGGAGGAGCCATATGTGATGTTTAAGAAGTCGGACAAGCCTCTGTATGGGAACGATCGCTTCGAGGGCTACTGTATTGACCTGCTGAGGGAGCTCTCTGCCATCCTGGGTTTCCGCTATGAGGTGCGATTAGTAGAGGATGGGAGGTATGGAGCGATGGATGAGAGCACGGGCCAGTGGAACGGCATGGTGCGGGAGCTCATGGACCATGTGAGTCTACACACAGCAGGATGCCGCAAGCATATATTTTACAAAAAGGAACTAAATACGGTATAGCGAAGCCTAGTCTTACGAGAGGACATGGGGTCATTGCAGATTATTTCAATCCTACTATCGTTGCCTTGGTGACTCACCTGTGACGCCCTAGAGGAAGGAGCCGACACACGACCTGTAATTTCAAGCCTCCTACCTGCTAGTCTAGCTGAATGTGTGTGCCTGGCTATTTTCACTCCCCTGCCATGTGTACTTCCTGTAAATTCTGAGCAGCCCAGCTGCTGACAGGAATCACATCTTTATTTGATTGGTCGTTTCTTATTGGTGGACTCCAACACGTACGTACCAACCCACTCACCCAAGTTCACCCCTGTTATCTCATTGCAGAAAGCAGACCTGGCAGTGGCGCCTCTGGCCATCACCTACGTCAGAGAGAAGGTCATCGACTTCTCTAAGCCCTTTATGACACTGGGGATAAGTATCCTGTATCGCAAGCCCAACGGCACCAATCCCGGGGTCTTCTCCTTCCTCAACCCCCTCTCGCCCGATATCTGGATGTATATTCTGCTGGCTTGCTTGGGTGTCAGTTGTGTGCTGTTTGTCATAGCCAGGTAACATGTCGACCTCCCTTTCCCTTCCATCTTCTCCTCCTTCCTTTCCTCCACTCCCTCCTTCCCTACCTGTTTGTCTCTCACTACAAATAGCTGTTGCTCCCTGTGGGCCCGAAGAGGGAAATTCATTCAGTGAAAATCATCAAGCTGTGACTGCTAGAAAAAAGTATTCATATAAGAGGTAGTGCACACCTCTTTATCTTAGATGACTTTAATGATGTGGATATGGTCTACAACAACAGAATATTAAATCTGCAGCAATATGTTACCTTAAAGGTTCATGCCAGTGTTTGCTTCCGCTTTATGCCACTGGTGATTATTTATAGTATCATATATTTGTCTCTGTTACATTAGAAGTACAAATACAAGTTTAAAAATATATATTTAGCTAACTTATCATCTCTGATCCTCATAACCCAGAAGTGCTTTCGAAATATTTATCACAGACGACATTGGTTTATGGTTTAAGGAAAAGAATAAACTTTGATGTTTGCTGTCATCTGAAAACAGCAAATGAGAAAAACAATTACAAAAACATTGGTACAGTCTTTAAATGTAGCTGATTCCTTGCAATATTCCCGGCAAATTTCTGCAAGCATCAGCACCTGTAAACCGGCTCCTTGTATCGTTACGTATCTCTTAATCAGCCGAAAGAAAAGTACAAGTGCAGTGCTGACGGTGTACAATCTTTACAATACCTTAATGAACCCACCACCCTAACACCCATGATGCATGACAGATAGAGGAGGATGTGTGTTAACCCCAGGGCTTCTTCTCCTGTGATCCTGAGAGGTTTGGGTTTAATGCACATTTTATCAAAAATGTTACCGGCGACATGATCACGAGAGGAAAGCAGCAATTGTCACCCAAGTTAGTTCAGAATATGCAGATTGTAGTCGTAGCCCTTTGTTTGCACAGCAGTGAGGGTAAGTGAGTAGCATGCGCTGATATTGATATTTTTGTGGTTGTTGAATAAAACTATAATGCTCCTGTATGCATGCACGCATGGGGCTTTTTTATGCACGCCACGGCAATATAATAGTGCTTGTCCTCGCTTTGTGTGACAAGAAATATTCAGCAGAATTCAAATTTGAAATGCGGTGTTTTCTACAATTCACTGAGCTGGTTTTCCTCATAATTATAGTATTGATTACAAGGCCGCAACTTGATCGGTCAATCCCCGAAAGCAGTTTATTATTTTCTTTAATCCCTTACGAATAGAGTAAGCTTATGAAATGCCAGTTTTGCGCAATAAAACACTAAACACCTCAATATCACCAGCGATTCACATCTTTGGACGACCCCCCCCCCCCCCCCCCCCCCCCCCCCCCCCCCCACACACACACACACACACACATATACACACATGCACATACACAACACACTTATTTCATTTCAAGCTCCAGCGAAACACATTTTACTTAGTGGTTCCTCCCAGCTCTGTTTGAATTGAATTGATTTCTCTTTGTATTAGACAAAGCAAATAGCATTCACCCAAATCACAAACCGTTTCTGTCCAAGAATGGATGATTTAAATTGCGTTATAACATGTTTACACATAATTATAGGCTGCAGGAGTTTTGCGGTCTGAATCGGATGCACCTGTGATTTTAACACCCCCCCCCCCAACACAGCCTCTTGACTTGGCCTGAGAGAAGAAAGGCAACAGATCTATAAAGCCAGCCAGAGTAATTGAATCCAACAGACAGTTAATGGAGGGAGCATGCGGTGTTATTGTGGCTGAGGACGGGCGAAGGGGAAAAGGAGCAGGACGGGGGGTGGAGAGAGAAGAAGAATCGTTTTAGAATTCTGTGTGCGAGTCGACACGGCCCCCCTTGCTCGGTGTGAGGAGGTGACCTTACGTCCACATGTTCCACATCCCCTTCTTCCCGGTGATCAGTGTGCAGAACACGGCCCGCAGGAATACAGGCCGGCTGCAGGCAAAGGTCATACAGAGGAGTCTGGTGCATACAGAATACACATGTAGACAAACACAATCATATTATGTGCATGTCGTATAGATTTAGACCTTGCCCAAGACACATATTTGGTGTCTCTCACAATTAGCCTCCGGCAACTGCTGAGCGTTATATGTAACATCTGTGAATAACATAAATAAATCATCACAGAAAATATTTGAAATTGTGATGGATTGGGCTAAAGCAAATACAGTTACCACCACAGACAAATGCACACCCACACAGCTATAAAGGCACATGCACAAACATTCATTTGCCAGAGGCTTAATACACTCGGGCATGAAAGCGTACACACATACCAACAGACACGAGCACGCACACTGCATTCCGCTCAGCTCCACAAGGCCATTGTGCCGTCTCCGTGGCCCGTGGTTCCAAGGAGCCAGCGCTCATTGACATTCCAGCAAATCAGGCATCCTGATGGAGTTGACAGGAAGAATTATAGTGTGTCATCACAGCCCATGTCCATGTAGATCGTTCTCAAGGGAACAGCATAAAAAATAGCTGCAAAGGAGGGGCACTACGACAAAAATGTTTTCATATTTCCAGTGTTTGTGAACTCAGATGGGTAATTAGGCTGCTATGAGAAAAAAAATCAAATGACATATCTATAGGTAGGTAGGAGAATAACCCAACATTAAACAGCCATTATATGGCGTTTCACTGGTAGTGTGAAATGCTGCGTGCTGTTTTATAAACATATATACAGTATTTGTCCTTTTGTGTCTTTAAAAGCTGCAGATGACAGATAGCATCTCATTGCTGCAGTCTAAAACCTTTACGACTCGGCTCTCAGGCTTATTAGCATGCAGCGAGCTGGGGGGAATGCTCCCAAACAGCCTTACCTGATGGTTCTCTCAACTATGCATAAGCAATGTTCTCTCCATCAACCACTTCAGCACAAACTCAATCAGTTCCTGATGCTTAACACTAACCCAATCACCCCGCGCTAATGCCATGCCACTTTTGCTTAGGATAATAAATGAGAAATGTCCACAACTGACCTGAAGACACTGACAACCAGCTGAGGCAGGCAGAAGGCGAAGGAGGAGGTTTATAGGAGAAGCACGGTAATCAGGGGGAAAAAATGGGGTGTAGGTTGTCGCGGTGGGAATCGTGCAGAATACAGAGGGAGGGAAATAACAAAGATGGCTGTTGGGAAACCAGAGGGAAAGAGAAGAGCTGGTGTGTAGAGGAAATGGCATTTGCAGAGTAACGGTGATTGCAGCTGCTGGAGGAAACGCATAAAGGCTCCTGAGTCAGTGAATCCAAAGATCATCACGCACTGGGACATTATCATCAGCGGCAGTGTTATTCCAGCCTATTGATCTGTTCTCACAATAAACTGATGGCATTTGAATATGCCAATAAGTTGATCTCAGCGAAAGCCTCAATGATTTGCTTTGGTCTCAGCAGAAGCTCTGACCCTGAGGCCACAGCACAGGATTCTTACACATTTACATTCCCTTTGTTCCCGCTCGCAGTCTTTTAAAATTTATGTTTTATCTGCTGTTTAATCTGCACCAGGGACACACTGCTCTGCTTTGTGCTGACATGTCTGTCTCTGTGCTCTCTCCTTTATAGGTTTAGCCCTTACGAGTGGTACAACCCCCATCCATGCAACCCTGACTCGGATGTAGTGGAAAACAATTTTACGCTGCTCAATAGTTTCTGGTTTGGAGTTGGGGCTCTCATGCAGCAAGGTAGTTGCCTCAGCCTGTGGCTGCTGTCGCTCCGTGGAGCTGGAGCTGGAGCTCTCTATATCCCACTGTGTCTGAGGGTTGGCTTGTTTTGTGCACGCCAGCGGCAACAGTGAGAGACCTCTGGGTTCCAAACAGAGCTTAGTGTAAATGTGCATGTCCATGTTTTGAATTTAATTAGCTGCACTCATAGGGTCGTAACGATAAATACTGACATGATATGAGAGCAATAGATTCCATAACATTTCATTAGAGTGTCATTCAAAGAGCAGACAAGTTAGTCACTACATGCAGATTAGACACATTCCTTACAGTACCTACCTTGTACGTCAGGTGGGTTTCATAGTGTCTTTTATCTAATTCATCCTAATATTATTATTGTATTAGTATTTTAAAATATATTCTACCTTTTGATCTAGGTCTTTTGACTTTACCGTCTTTTCTGCTTGGCTGCTAAGTTTTCCCTCATGTTGGATTGATGAAGTGCTGCTGATTAAATAGGATGAACGTGCACACTGTAGAGTTCCTCCATCCTAATAGTCAGAGCGCTGTGACACCCAGTATTCTCTCCTCTTGTCCTTGGCCTATCAGCACCTAGAGATCAGTGGGGTGTGGAGTCAGGATGTGAGGTTACCTTGGGTACATGACTCTCTGGCCCAAACAGCCTGTCACTTCTCAAACGCCTCTTTGAATGATCAGTATTGAATGTGTTTGATTGTATTGATTTATGCAAATGTTTTGTTCCCGTGAGAAATTCGAAATGTGCGGCTTTCTCTGTCTGCTGAATTATTTAAGACACTCACTTGTGACTAAAACGAGATAATTTCACTGGCTTGAAATCCAAGACTCATCTTGTTCTTAGAGCCCTTTCAAGTGATTTCATCCCGACACGAGTGCTGCATCTGCCTCAGCTGGAACCCTGATGAGTGTTTTAAAGAACTAATATTGTTTTGTACATGCTAGAAATAACGTTTACAGTCAGATTCCCACGTTTCAATTATAGTATGGCTTTGTTGAAGTGCGTGGCTTTTTTGCAGTGTGACATTCACTTCTGCTGCTGCTTCCACCCTCCAGGCTCAGAGCTCATGCCCAAGGCTCTGTCAACTCGAATAGTGGGAGGCATCTGGTGGTTCTTCACCCTCATCATCATTTCCTCATATACAGCCAACCTGGCTGCCTTCCTCACTGTGGAGAGGATGGAGTCACCCATAGACTCGGCCGATGACCTGGCCAAACAAACAAAGATCCTGTACGGAGTGGTGGAGGATGGCGCGACCATGACCTTCTTCAAGGTAGTTTATTGAGAGGCACCCTGAGAACCCTTCCTCTCACACTTATTGTCCTTGATTCTCAAATAAGTACAGTACGATAACTGCATTGTGAAACAACATCAGAATATTAAAAAGCCCGTTATGTATTCTCATTTCTCCTCCTTTTGTTGTTCGCAGAAGACTAAAATCTCCACCTATGACAAAATGTGGGAGTTTATGAACAGCAGGAGGCAGTCGGTGATGGTCAAGAATGTGGACGAGGGCATTCAGCGTGTCCTAACATCTGACTACGCCTTCCTCATGGAGTCCACCACCATCGAGTTTGTCACCCAGCGCAACTGTAACCTCACCCAGATCGGAGGCCTGATAGACTCCAGAGCTTATGGAGTGGGAACGCCTATGGGTAAATGACCTTGAATCTCCATACGCCTCTGTGTCTCCTGCTTCGCTGTGAAATGTTTAGGTAGCTTTAGGTCAGAGAGAGATACTGCAGAGGCTGCGTGACAGCCAGAGAAACTGTATATGCTGTGGATGATGGATAAGCACTGAGAATGGAAAGGTTGATCTTTATTGACGGGGTCATGGCTATAGCAGTTCCACAGAGTGAAGTGTAAAACTGACTTAATGAAAACTGATTGGCTGAAGAGGTTGAATTTATGGATGAGGTTAAAATGTGCCCGGGGCTCGAGATACAGGCACCATTTGAGCTCTGCCACGGCAAGTGTGGACTTTTACTAGCTGTAATGATTTTCTCACAGGGTTATTTACAGAGCAGAAAGGCAGACCTGGGTTAAAATGTTCACAAGTACTTTTAATGGTGTGTTTCAGACTTCTTTGAGTCACACAGGGCAACACAGTTAGTTTAATACAGTAAAAAATCACAGACGGCAACTCAAAAGTCAATTAAGTGCAATTCCCTGTGACTTTATTGACATCATGTGAATTGTATCTGAGCAATAAGCTGCAGCAACAAAGCACTTTAGAGAGTCTAAAATGAACACCAAGAACTGTTTTCAGTGGCTTCTGTGACCCAGCACCTGGCAAAAATTAGTTCTGGCATTTGAAGGTGTCATTATCCCATAATGACACAGAGGAGCTAAAACCATCACAAGCATCACTAGCAAATGAGATGTTTTCCATTTCCTGTATTCGGAGCGTTTTGCCGCATAGGAAGCAGCGTGCGTCAAGTTTAATAATCCGGCACCTCACAACCCTCGCAGGGACCCTGGCCGGAGATAACCTGGCGATGGTTGCACTCCTGGCGTCACGGAGGTTAAAGTGTTCGCGACGGGGCCAGGGACAGAGCGGCAACAAGCTGTAATGGCCACATCTATCATCAGTTATATGAAGGCCATCAAAATACAGAGGATTAAATCTGCCCGTCCACATCTGGCCCGAGCGTGGAGCGGTTATGAATCTGCAGGGAAGCTGTGATGTGACGCCGTTGTCACGAAGTTGAGTTGATGCTGACTTATGGCCCCGCTGTGGCAGCATAAGGGCAGAAGTAGTCTGATGAACAGTGGGCCTGCAAAGTGGATCCGTTCTTTTTCTCACTCGTGTGCCGACGCAGCGCAAATCATATTAATTCAGCCATAAGTGGTTTAGTATTTAAATGTGGAAAATTAATGAATAAAACGTCCACTTTTAAAGTTATTACTGCCCACTAGCTAATGTTCATTGCGCAGTATTTCAGAACTAGATGTGAATGCAGCCTGTAAAATGTTTCCTCTGTGATTGAAGGGGTCAGGAGATAGTAATTACTTCAATTAGTCCAAAGTGAGTCTGTTGTTATGCCAGCAGTCCTCTTCAAAGTGCCGGAACGTTTTTTTTATTTTAGTTGACAGATTGCACCTTGTGTCCGTGCTCCAAAGCCTCAGTCTTCACATCCACCTTTAGCCTTTAACTTTTGCTCTTTTAGCAGCTCATTCCCTGCAGGGCTGTTACAGCAATAAACCAGAACAAGCTGCAAAGTGAGTCCTACCCTTTTAGCTCTCATCGGTTTTCACACATCCTGTTCCCAAAACGCAAACGCATCATCTGCAGCTATTGACTTCAACTGTGATCACATTAATACCGGAGGCCAGACAGTTTGCGAGAGATGGATGTGCGCTGGTGTTGAACATCTGTCAGTTAGTTGTGTATGCGCCGCGTGTCGAGCGCAGCGCTTTTCCATTCGCCAGGGCCCCGTCTCCATATCCTCCTCTCTAAGGACCCATCCTATTAGCATTTATCCAAGGCCTGCTTTGTTAGCCCATCATTAATCATTTGAAATATGAGGGGAGCCAGAATCAGGGGACTCGCACACTTGATAGATCTCTTATCTTCAAATGAAACGGCATATGCTCTGTGCATGCAGGCGACATATATACGACCATGCATGTGCAGAAATCGGTTGTACTTCCACGTGACTCTTTTCTTATGCACACCCACCCAGGGTTGAGGGAGGCCTCTGTTAGGCGGTGGTGGCATTCATTTGAACCAGGTGTACCTAATAAACTGCCAGCTAGGTGGAATTTCCTAAATAAATATTTATCAGCAAAGTGTGATATGTTGTTCAATAATAAGCAACCCTCTATGTATTTTTTTTAGTTTCTGTTGTAATGTTCCCTTTGTCGGTCTGAATACATAGAGGCTTGGAGATGAAAGGATGATGGATGGCAGTAAATAAATGATAGATGAGGCAGAGAGGGAATCGGCTCAAAGGGCTGATGGGCAAAACTGTATGAGAGCAGCAGGCAGAGTGATGCTCGCTGCTACCTGGAGCCAGATTTAGTTAATTTCCCCGGGAGTTTTAGTGCAAAATGTTCCCACGTCTGTAAAATGATTTCTATTATGTCCGCATTATAACATTTTCTCATTTTACTGCAGTTTTATCTCGTTTAAGTCACCATGAATACGCACATGAGCCAAAATGCTGTAAATGGAAATGCTAATGTCGAAGCAGACTTCATTAAGTATGATTTCGGTAATCGCATAAATATGCTAACAGGCTTTTAAAGCAGTTTAGAGATGAAACATGGACACTCGCATTAAGTGTTAATCCTTCTTGGCCTGGTCGGGGGAGAGTGGGCGCTGCGCCTCGGTCGGCCGTGTGTTGTCTAACGGGCTGTGGATGGGAGAGGCGAGCGACCCCACTTCGGTGCTTTGATCACGCCAGCGCCCGCTGTGCCTTAATGCCTTGCCGCTAATTCTGGGGCCTTCTCGCTATCTTTGGACTTGGTTTCTTTATGCTCTACATGACATGAACATGCAAAAAAGAAGAAAAAAAACGCACCGATAGACAAACCCTATCTCTGACATACACATATAATCCCCTGCACATACTGCGTGCGCCGACGTAACGTACTCCCCAATAGGCTTTTCGGTTTTTCCCGTTTCACCCACCATTTATGGAACGGAGTGAACAGAGAGCGAGCAGCAGCTCTGCTACACAAAGCCGCGTCATCGCTGCCAACTCTCTGTGCATTATAACTCGCGTACAGTGCACAGAGGACTGAATATAGGGATTAGCTGAATTTGAAGGACTTACAAAACCCTCCCTTTAAGCAGCCAACAATGCCATGACAAGTTATACTTAGGGATCACATGCAAACTCACGGCGTGGACGTGCTTTTCCCAGCCTGGACACCGTCTACTAGCTCAGAGGTTACTTCACTTTCCACATCCTCAGCAGTTCATCCTTTTTCTTCTCTATTGCTGTGGCTTTGGACCTTTGCTACCTCAGAGACAGAGTTGACTCGCTCCTCCCTCTCAGTCTGGATCTGGAAGCCCTGTGGGATATTTGCCCTGTTATTCTCCCACCTGGACCTTTGAGCATCTACCTAATACACGGTGCAGATGTTCCTAACTACTTGGTTGTGACGTTCCGTGTATGCTGTGCTTTTTTTGTGCGTTGGTCTCCGAGGCCTCTTTGCACAATCTGTACCTGGGATCCTGCCTGGTGTGGTCGACACCTGCTGCTATTTATCTGGCGCTCAGTGTCTGTTCCTGTGTTGGTATGCTCAGTGCCTCAGTGCCGTCTGTTCAGCCTTTTCCAGCTACTGTCTCTGTCTCTGCAGGCTCTCCGTACAGAGACAAGATCACCATTGCCATTCTGCAGCTACAGGAGGAAGGGAAGCTGCACATGATGAAGGAGAAGTGGTGGAGGGGCAACGGGTGTCCGGAGGAGGAGAGCAAGGAGGCCAGCGCTCTGGGGGTTCAGAACATCGGCGGGATCTTCATCGTGCTGGCGGCAGGACTGGTGCTGTCGGTGTTTGTGGCTGTGGGGGAGGTTCTTTACAAGTCTAAACAGAACGCACAGCTGGAAAAGGTACCAGACGCTTTCCTAATGCATTTCATTGACTTCTTTCATCTACTTTTTATTCATCACTCATTTCTATTCGAGTTTCGTTTTCTTATTATACTTTAAGATCAGTTTTAATAAAAACTGAAGCAATAAACAGACTAAGTCAAATATCATTAGGTCAGTTTCGTTCTTGCAAGACGCTGAATATTTCCGACTCGTGTGTCTACGACTGCGAGCAAAAGATTCATTGCACCGCGTGATGTATTTTACTGCCCTTTAACTTGTGTAAGTGTGTTTCCAGATAATTGTGAAAGTCCTTTTGCCAGCGTCTTTTAATTATTTACATCTACAGAATTAGCACAGCGCAGCAGCGTGTAACTTTATTGCAGTAGTAATTAGATTCTAGCTTTTTTTTTACTGGATGCATATGTTTCAGAGCACATCTTAGATATCATTAATCAAGAGCTGCAAGACTGGGTCAGAATATTGAGATAATTTGCAAATGCCATAGTCTCCAGGCTGCCAAGGTGCTAGTAATTTACATACTGACAACAAGCCTCTCCTCTATTTTTTCTCCCTGCCACCACCAGCTTTTTTGCTCTCCCGTCTTCCATCTTTCGCCCATCACACTAATCCATATCCCTTTTGTTTTGTCTCACCGCTCCTCTGTACTTCTGTAATCACTCATCTTCCCAAGTAGACAAATATTTCATTCATACTTCAGACGAATAAATGTGAAAACCGAGGGAAGAAAACGAAATACGTGGTGCATAAGCCACCCAAAGATATCCATCTCACACATCTACACATGCACAAGCAGAAAAATAATATCTTCATACTCTGCCTCCTCTTTTATACGTCCTCTCCTCCTACATCCTCTAAGAATTTGAATTAGATTTTGCATAATAAGAAAATGAATGTTTGGAAATTTGTCCTGGCTACGTTGGTGCACAAGCACATTGACATGTTATAGGATTTCACACCACATGCATAATGCACGAACAACAGAGGCTCATATTACAGAAGTTGCATAACGTGTGTCACTCTGTGAGGGAGTGATTGATGCTGTAAAAAAGGTACCAGCATTTTGGGATTTAATCTGCTGAAGTGGATATTTTCTCCTTCACTCAGTATCTTTTACATTTTCTGCGAGGTAGAAATTAATGTTGAATGTTTTGGCAGGATGCCGAAAAGGGAAAATCTGGGACACAAGGCCTTTAAATTAAGACCCGCTTTTCCAAAAATAGTGTTTAAGTCTTCCCTTAAATTATAGTCTCTTGACTGTGATAAAGCTCAGACCTTTCGCTATATTCTGAGGCTTTAACTAGCGATTTAAACTCCAAAATCATTTTTCATTGGCTTTTAGGCATAAATTGTGTTAATAAAGAACTTACGTTGCAGACTGGGCATTTGGAGGCAGGGAGATGGTCTGTAGAGATTAAAATCTGGTTTTCTGATCAAAAGGGCAGCAGCATAATTATGCAACACAAAGTAAACATAGAACCAATATATACAAAAAGATGAAGGAGGGGGAAAACATCAAAGTTTGGCTCGGTTTCCATCAAACTATATCTCAAAGTAAATCACTGAAATCTATTTAATGTGAAGCACTGCTGGGGCTTTTTTTTTTTTTTTTTTGGTTTTCGTCTTCCTTTTTCAGCATTTCTACTGTTGACCCCCCCTAGTGGTAACAGGAGACACTGTGATAAGCATCACTACAGCTGTCACGTTTATTTGAGTAGAACATATAAATCCTTTAGTGCCTTAGTAATGGACAGTTAAAAATCTAATGCTTATATACCAAAAACAATATTGAGTATTCAGTAAAAAGGCAATATTCGCTCCATCGGTGCAGAAGAGCTGGTAGCACGTCCTAACTTTTCCTGCTTCCTCATTCCTTCGGCAGCGCTCATTCTGCAGCGCCATGATGGACGAGCTGCGCGTGTCTCTGAAGTGCCAGCGCCGTCTCAAACAGAAGCCCCAGCCGCCCGCCATCGTGAAGACGGAAGAGGTCATTAACATGCACACGTTCAACGACAGGAGGCTCCCAGGAAAGGAGACGATGGCCTGAGCGCCGTGAACTGAGCCTCAGAACACAGTCACAGAGGTCACGTCCACGCTGACTTATCCACAGACTGGGGTTGGCCGTCAGAACAGGATTCCTTTCGAACCCACCTGCTTATGTAGATAGATGTTTCCTGTGGAAATATAGATACCTGAGCAGAGTCACCTCACTGTGACGTTCATTTTTGAAGGTACCTGGATAACGTTGATTATGTATGTAAATAATAAAGATCCAAGCAGGTTTGGGGCAAAACATAGCGGATGACGACACAGAAACAGATACATGCAACATTAACACACACACACACACACACACACACACACACACACACACACACACACACACACAACACCTGTGCAGAAGGGGGAACTCTGTCGTGACAGTAACACCAGATGTAGTTTTTCTGTTGATGTCAATGCCCTTTTGTCTTACCTCCATTTGTGTGTGAACCCATCGGCCCCTCCCTTCAGTGGCTTGAATTTCTTTCAAATGATTTGAACAGACACTAATGTCACACAGGCAAAGGGATCAGTAGTCAGTGCCAAATGATTTACTATGAACTGATGTATAAAAGCGATATTTAGTTTGGACTCATCTATGCTGACCTTGTCAAATACTCATTGTTTTCTTCTGTAATGCCTTTCTTGTGCCAAAGTTCTGCCATTGTAAAGAACTTCTCCGCCAAGCCTATTCTGTTCAAAGCCTCTACAAGCAATGTACCGTCAAAGCCCTTATTCATGTTCGCCATTACATGCGCTCTGCGGTTTTCACTCTGTATCAGTTGTTGTTTAAAATGCAGGATTTCTACAAAAATGTTTGTTTTTGTACAAGAACAAGAAGTTTTGTAGTACTTTGTATCATGGTAGCCATTCCTGTGGACAGAATATGTAGCAGATACCGAGTCAGCCCTCAAACTCTTGACAGCTGGTGGCTATGGGGCTTCAAACTCTGCTGTGTGAGGCTCATCTCTCTCTCGTCGTCATTCAGTTTTTTGTTTTGTTTTAGAGTCTAGTGGGGCCAGAATGGAAGCGATGCTCGAAGTCGGAACTCGCCGTAGAAAGTGCAGCAGTGCAGCCGTCAGGAAAGTACGACAGACAAAGATTGATTCTGTTAAAGACAAAAGTACCGACACGTGTCAGGCTCCATTTTGTTATCGTGCTACATTTTAGCTTAGAAAATGGAAAAAAGTTACATGTTATGAGATTTTATCAACCAATAAATATACTTTTAACCAATTCAATACCCTAAACAATCTTGATATTGATCCCTGCATTCATTGTTTTACATCACATGAAAGTGATTTAAATGATGCTCATAAAGTCTGTTTATCAGTATTAGTACATCTCATCTAAGTTAATGTTAGTCTGGTTGGTTCCTCTGGGGGCAGATGGCTGCGTTGCAATAAAAAGTGTCACTTTTTCCCCTGAAAATCCTTGAAACAAATTGATTCATGTTGGAAACATCTTGAAACAACTCGTAACACTGGCAGATACTTTTTACATATTTCAGAAAATATTGTCTTTAGGACTCGATAATGAACAAAAGGATGTAGATTTTCTCCTCACAGGCTCCAGTTAATAGATGTTGTGGGTTTTTCAGTCCCATCGTTTATCTTCATCGGCAGATGGAGTTTACTTGGTTGTGGCAGCGTTTTGTTGTCTGGCGTTTGTAACAAATGGAAATCTGAACGTGCTTTCATGCTCTTTCCTGGGCAGCTCGTCGACTGCTAATTCCCCCTAACATCTATGAATGTGTTTTGTTTTTTCAGCTTCAACAGGCATTGCTCAAAACATTCGTGTTGACTCGCCCTGTGATGGTGGTGATAGCTGGCGGCCGGAGCAGATCATTTATCCATTAACTGTCTCCAGACGTGTATAGTTTTCTGACAAGCATTGGTAGGTTTCTGCTGTCTGCCCGCTCCACCTACCTTCAATCTGTCGTTCCAGAGATTTCAAAGACAAAAGCCAAGGGGTCAACGCCGGTGATGACATCTCTGCTGTATGTAAATGGATGCAGTAATCATTTGTTTCAAAGAACCACATATACACATTATGACAATTGACAGGGACGACATCATCTTGAACCGTTTTGGCATTTTACCAGTGCTGCTTGTCATTTTCTCTACGAAGCTAAATCTAGTGGTGCAAGTGATTGAATAGCTGAAAACATTTATTAGAAATGACTGCAAAGGCTTGGCTGTCCCGTCAAAAAAACAAATACGAGCTCATGGAATTTGACATTGATGCAAGGTTTTACAAATAATGTCATTAAAACGTCATAATTGTAGTTTTGCCTTTTATTATTGGTGCAGCGTTTTATTTTCCAGAATCCTCTGACGACAAATGAACAGGAGACGGGATAAACTTCAGCATCTCGTTTCAGATTAGATCGATGCCATCGAGCATTATGATGAGCATTGTGTCTTGCAGTTTGCTGAAATGTCAGCCTCTTCTAATTGATTAAATGCCCACAGACCGTATTATATAAATGAATGCATTAGGAAATTGCTAAATTGTTAATCAAATCAGGATTGTAAGCATGTTAGTGGCTGGCTGTGAGCCTGTTTTCTATGACCACAGAGTTCCTGAGATATTCCCCTGACATCACGGGAATCAAACGACTGTAAGTATATAGAGCTCACAACGGTACGATTGACAGAAAGGGCCCCACAATGCTCCACACCTTCTGACTCGGGTTTTTCAATGTTTACTGTTATTTCCCTCCCACAGGCGACGGCAGGCGGTCGACAGCTCCGGGTTTCTGACAGGGTTTTTCTTGGAGTAATGATGAAACTGTTGCTGCAGCCCGAGCTCTACCAACGCAAATGGCCACGTCGTCTGCCCTCCAGATTGACAGGGAAGGTCAGAGCATGCGTCAGTGCGTTCAGGAGGGACAGTTTAGTCTGTCACACTTATTTCCATCATATTAAATCCTCTTCCTCCGTTTCCTAAGTGCTCATTGGAAAGGTATCCTTGGATAACATCGTGTTCATTAGGCAATTAATGGCCGAGATGGTGTTGTGGACAGAAAATAGCTTTCTGAATGTGACTTTGGGTTGTCATACAGATATTATAGGCTAATAGCACCTGCCAGGGAAGGTTTTGTCAAGGAGGAAATTTATTCCTCTGCTCATTTCCTCGAGAGTTTAATAATTCAAGATCTCATCTTAAGAACCGTGTACGTCCTTTTTTTGGCGTCCGTGTACTATGGAGTCAATAGATACGTTTAGAATGGGTGCAGCACTGCCCATCGGCCGACTGCAAACATATACAAGTTGTCGTAAACCTCGCAAGGCTCCTCTCAGCCCAACAAGTGCTGTAACACGTCTGACCTGTGTCTGGCAAGTCCAGCCTTGTCTTGATACGTAAATCTTTACCCGTTTTTATGATCGCGTCACCGGCAGAGTTTCAACAGGGAGACCGGCTTTCGATCATTGTGTCAGACATAAGCACGTTTGCTCTACTTTGGGCTACAGCAGGTTCTCATTTGGTTTTTTTATGAAACGGTTCAGCAGCCGTTGAGTGGAAGTGTGAAATGTGGTTCAGACCTTCATGGCTCCTTCAGGATAAACTGTAATAACTTCGATCCCCTGACTTTTCCCCCAAAGCATCAGATTAAATTGTCACTTATTCAGTGCAACACATGCTGGACTAACCTCCTGTCGGGCTCAGCTGCTGTTTGTGTTTTTGGCCGACCAACATCTACACTGAGAGGGTCAACATGGCTGACATGCATCTCCAACAAAGGCAGAAAGCAGGCGATATGTGAAAATAAGCACCGAGTGTTTTAGGTCAAAGTAAATGTTCTCTATACAACATCACTTGTTGCTTTCAGAGAAAAGAGTTAACGTCTATTAGCATTTAACGTCTTTTTATTCGACCGCCCTCTGGTCTAAAGCAATCACTGATTCCTGGCACGGGCTGTGTAAATAATTTAATGATCTGTGACCATGTGGCTCATATCAACAAAGCTAGCAGCAATTTTTGGTGCAATATTCAGCCTGCGGTGGACGACTCCCCCTCTGTAGATGTTTCAGGTCTAGAAATGAGCTTTGACTCCTTTCTGTGGAGTTCAGCATGTATAATATGAAATCCTGGGGAAATGCAATAAAAGGGGAATTTCAGTCGCTGGCTGAGCAGAGCAGAGCGGCCGTTGTTGTTGTTGTGGAGAAGTGATGATTTTGTATGCGTCAGGATCTGGCCCAGCAGTGGCATGTGTCCTCCCAGAGATAGCACAGCTGGGCGCATTGGAAGAACTATTGGCCCCGCACAAAGACGTCTATTGGTTTGACTGGAACTAAGTGTATTATCGGGGTGAGCGTGCGTGTGTTTGCGCGCAGAGGCGCCGCCGTTCGCCACCTGTGTGTGGATTTCTACCGTTGTACACGTGTGCCCACGGGGACAAACCCTGTTTCTACTGCAAATGAATTTCAATTTGAAGAAGTGATCTTTTGTGTCATGTAGCAATTCGTTTGGATGCGGTTTTCTGTCGGAGTGGTTTTTTCTCCCAGTGGCAGATGTGTTGTGGTGGGTGGCAGCTGCAGAATGGAGGAGCACAGCTTGCTAAGTGATTCACCCTGCTCCTGGCATCTCCGTTACCCCATGAGTCTTTTCACTGACAATGTTTTCATTTCTATTTGCTTTATGTGTAACTAGGATGGTTGGCTCAATGCTATGACAGCTCTGTCAGAAAAATGACAGCGCCACTTGTCTCTTCGAGTAGGGGTGAGAAAAACTAATGGGATGTTTGGAGGCTATTTCATTTTCGTGACCTATTCTACACTTGTCCTGGGAAAAACAAGGTGAATGTGGTGCTACATCATATTTTGAGACGGACATGTTTATTGTGCTTAGGCTGACAATCCCCAGATTGATATTGCAAATGAGCTCCCAGTCTGATGACATCTGTGTTTTTATGCACACACTGGAAATAACAGCGCTGCGTGTAGAACCAGTCACGTCTCCTGACAGGGGAATCGCTGTTTTGTTCACTGCTGTCAAATAGCACTCTCACCCAAATCTCCCATTAGGTTCTCTCAAACAAATGTTCTCATTCTCCCTCCTCTCTCTGCCTTTGAGTCATTCATACTGTTGATTCCACCTCTGGAGGAATACATCAGGCATAGCGCCTTTTTTTCTCATCATGGGCAGCAGCTTTAAAGTAATTTTCCTCCTCTCATACGAAGCCAAATGGAGACGTGAAGATGTCGATTCTCTCATCTCTTTCTCTGTCCCCTTTGATCTCTTTCAGTGTGAACTCCCCATGCACAGAAACTAAATGGGATTTCTTTTCTGTCTTTCTCTGGAGCATGGATGATCATACAAAATTGACCAGAAATGACTCCTAATGACCCCTGTGTTTTACTCAAAGCCCAAAAAACAAAACACTCGTGCTTTCGTTGCTCGTATTGCATTTTAACGAAGGATGAATAATTCAGGGGGCACTTGTGGATATAATGGCCAGCTGCACAGATGCCGCGAACGTCTTTCTGGAGACACGGGCGCCTGTTTGCGTGTTTTCCCGCCTGCGTGCCAGTGTGCGCGCCGTGTTGTTGTCTGTCGCGTTAACAGGCCGCAGTCGTGATTTATCTTGTATTCCTAGCGCAGGAAGCCCCTCTAGCTCGCAGGAAAGGTTAAAGCATACAGCCTGGAGGCAGCACTACAAAGGTCAACATGCAGTTTAGGAATGAGGAATAGGATGATAAAGAGAAAGATGGAGCAGACATGTACTCCTCTCCTCACTGCCTCTGACATCCTGAAAACACTCGGCACTGTTTGCAAGAAATGCCCGGCAGTCCGCACTGTCTGTGAGCTCTCTCCCGTCGCGTACTCTTCTTATCTGAGCGTCCTTCCCCGTGATACCTCCAGTATCACATGGCGTAAAAATAGCTGACCTTGACTGAGCCGTCTCCAGAGAAGCTATAAGACAACCGTATAGGGAAATGATGCTGACTAACAAAGGGAAAGTGTAAACAAAGAGAATTTATTTAATGCAACTCCTCAAGCCCGGATGTGCTCGGGACAAAGACAGCGAGGGAGACGACTGGTTTTAAAAAGCGAGGAACAGCAGGAGGGGCTGCGAAGAAACACCAGCGTGTTTGGTGAGTCAGATGTGTAGAGGTGATTAATCTGCTTCAGCTGCGTCCTTCACAGGCCTGAGGGAGAGCAGTGAGACAGTGGCACTGGGCTGCCCCCTGGTGGCGGCGACGCGAACCGACCGGCTGTCATCACGTAGAAGCTGTGACCGATGTGTTTAACGTTTGCTGTAGTCAGATAATTGAATACACAATGGTCACGCCGCACGCATGATTACAAAAGCTCGAAGTTTGTTAGGGACCGAGCTAGGAAGCTGATAGACCTCAGGTTAAACACAAGCATCATCTCACATTCTGCCTCCTTCTGTTCACAGTATAATGGGAACAGCCAGGCAAGGAGTGAGCTCTAGCACCTCTGTGGCCCCGGTGAGTCGCAGCGATGGATTATCAGTCAATCAGTCGTCGGCGTTGTTGTTGCTGAACCTTATTTAATGTCTGTCAGGCACTGAAATAAGTTAAAACCAGAAGTTTGTTGAGCTCTCTGTAATATTTAGATTCAACCTTAGTTTGGTGGACAGAACAGATGATTTATTAGTTTCATGTATAGATATCTTCAGTGTTGACCTTCCTGTTGTGTATGTTTTTTAATTTTTATGAAGCCCATCGCTACGTATTGGAGCTGAGGGGAATACAGATAGATACAAGCAGACATCTCGAAGCCTGTGATACTCTCTTGTGTTGTCTGGTGTTACAGGAACTGTTTCGGTCTAACATCAACTTTTAACATCGTGCGTGTGTGTGTCCCTTCATTTCGTTGTCTATGAGCAAGGCTGGGAAATAGGTCTTTCAACAGGCCCTCTATTGATTATGCTTCCAGTCGTTTCCAACCAAGGTCTGGCTGTTACAGCTGTGGCCTTTCGTAACGATCACACCAACAACTTCAACGCTATTCACCACCTCAGTTCAACAGATTCAGCAAAGTTGAGCAACCAGCACAGGCCAAAGAAAGGTGAACACCCTCTAGTAGGAAATTATACATACTTTAATGCCAATATAATATGTTTATTTTCCAATCAAGTAAAACATTTAAGACATAATTAAAATCCAATCCAAGGTTCACAGAAATAAGAGGCAGTACACTTATACTGGGGCTAAAATAATGAGTGATATGCACATAGTCGAACATTTTCCCCATTCAAGAGCGATCAGTGCTTGGCTCGTCGACTCGCTCCCTCTGGCCACGACGTAGAGCAGAGAAAGGCAGACGCGGACAATGTGAGGTCATCAGTCAATGCAAAGAGGTATCTGCACTCGTTTGGATTTCTAGGTCCTCAGAGGTTCACTGTTGTTAAATTACAAACGCCGTAAATGATCTCTCCCCTACAGTAAACTGTTTCTTCAGTCAAGGTAAATCACAGAGCGACCGACAGCGGCAGCAGTTGAGGTAAGTGAACTTCGGTTCGTCTGCAGTCAAACAGCGAGGACGACTGCTCAGGTTTCCACTGTGGGATCATGGCTTCACACATCACGTCTGTCTCCAAAGGATGTAAGTATGATTCAATCTTTCTCTTATAATGCATCTTTTTGGCAATTTAAGTATGTTACGTTATATGGACTTGTAACAGAAGTCAGCATATCTTCATATTTTCAGGATGAGATAACTGATATGTACAATCAGTGGAATTTCTCTTAACTGTTAAATTCGCTTTTACTAACTTATCTTTGCACAAAGACATCAGGTGGTAACTGCTGACCTGCCATCGATTGGCTCTAGTCCAAGTAAAACTATTCCTATTCCTCCATCTCTACAGTCCCTACAGACTCAACTCTGCTCCCAAGCACGGTAGCCGGCAGCTCCGCTATTAGTTTTGCTTGGAAACAAATGCACGACTCGGGAATTTGGTTAATAAAATGTAATCATTTAGTTTACAGAATAATTTTTCATCCGCATAGTTCAAAGAGTCTTTGGAGATTATGGAAATATCTTCAAAACAACAGTAAGTGCTGACCTACTGGGGTTTTCTACCATAGCAGCTTATCTTTAAAAGTTACAGACTTGAAATGTGGGGAAATCTTGCTCAGCCTGTCCATAAAGACATTTTATTATTTATTCTTTATTGGGTTTTGCTTTTGGCCAAATTCAGCTCACCAGGAAACAACTAAGGACGTCAACCTATTCCTTTAAACAAGACACATTTAAATGTAGCCTACGTTCCCACACAGAGTAAAATGTCTTTAAAGACTGAATTATCCTTTCAACTTCCTCTACTATAAGCCGATTATGTTATTAAAGGTTCAAATAAAAAA
The DNA here is from genome assembly GCA_030770545.1 of Macropodus opercularis. Taxonomy (NCBI): domain Eukaryota; kingdom Metazoa; phylum Chordata; class Actinopteri; order Anabantiformes; family Osphronemidae; genus Macropodus; species Macropodus opercularis. The sequence goes on from CM061112.1 coordinate 4,538,522, forward strand.
TAAATATTACAATCCCTGTTGCCACCATGTGAGCTGAGCCGTGCAGTCGTCTCTATGCTGCCTCTGAACACTACACACTGCCTCAGGCGTTGATGAGACTCTTTGCTTGTGTCGTCTCATGTCCGCATGATGAGGAATAGGAAACAACACGTGGAAATATTAATAAACACGTTATCCTACGTGCAGCCTTCACAAACCTTTTGATTATTACTACCTTCAGGAGTTTATTGGAGACGGTTTCTTGGCTGTGTCAAATACTGAACAGGACAATAAACATGAGATCAATCAGTAGTTACATTGATTGGAAGAAAATACAAAGCTACTAACAACAATATCACTATACTTTTTTACTGTGGTCGTGTATTTTGTTCGGTAAGTGGTAGCTGCACGCGTGGCCCCGCTGCAACATAGTGATCCTCTCGGCTGAATGCACTGTAATACTGCAGTCATATGCAAAATTATTTCAAATCTCATTAGTTATTTGTTACCGATAACAATGTTTACTGCTAATGTAGAAGGGGGCATCACCTCCAACCCACATGACTTATGATCATCTAAGGCTGTAAAATGGCCGACACGCGCCAGAATGAGAAATATCTATTTGGTAAAAGGGTCAGACACACAAAACATAAAGATAGGCACTCCTTGTGTGAAGTACAATCGTGTTCTTCTACAGCGTAAGCCCATCGCATCAAGTGGTTACAAAATCCATTATGCTTGAATACTTACAAATTAAAAACAGTCACGTGGAAGTGTCAGTTATTTCATATTTAACATTAGAGCCATCCCAACAAACTGAGGTAAACTCACTGGCGTCTGCAGCTCAGCGACAGGATAACACATATCTGGCAGAAGAAACGTCACCCTGACGCGTGACGCCACCGCGTCCGCTCCCAAACCCCAACCTTCAAAAGCGCTTTGATTGTGACGAGCTGATTCGCCGAAGACGCCCTGTGGCTCCGCGGTGCGGCGAGTGGCAATTCAATTAAGCAAAACAACTGTGTGGAGGAGGTAGAGGGGCCCGGGAGGAGGAAAAGGTATGAAAGAACAGCGAATATGAGGTAGGTTTCTGCTGTAAACAAAAAAGAATGTTTCTGCAGTAAGAAAACAAAGAACTCATCAAATGTGGGAAGGAAGACCAGGGAGTCTGTGGCAACAGCAGGGAACTTCTCACACAACACCTCAGTACAACAGAGACCTACAGTTAATCATACGAGCTCATCAAAAAATATACAAAACAAAAAAGAAATGCACAACTATGTATAACTCAAGAGGTAGTTGCTAATATCAGTACATGAATCAGTTACATCTTTACCATTGCTTAGCAGAGTTTGTTGAGTCAGTCAGTGGATGATTCCCAAAAGAATAAAATACACTTTTTTTTGGTTAATTCCCTGAGAACATTTCATCATCCTGAGAGGAATTGTGTGTAAAAATGTAAAAATACATCATTAAAAAGATGTTTCCATAGAGATCTGAGCATGGTCTGTGCTCCTTCTGTGGTTTGGTCATTCACTTGTTTTCCTGTCATGCTGCATTGTTGAGATTTCATTTATAATGCACGCGCACACATTCAAAAAGCTGTACATGGAAAAAAAAAAATAAGAAAAGTAAAACAGCCGCAGCGCTGCTCTTTCAGCAATAAGTCTCTTATTGTGAAAGGACAGCAAGCACTTCAGTAAATCTGAACTTTAAATGCCTTCAAAAAATAAAGCCAAACTCTTTGGTATAGAAATATACCAAAAACAGTTGGTTGTCTACTTAGAGCTTTTATAAACACACACACGCAAGCTAGTTAGATATCGTCATACAAAGTTATTTGATTTGTCACAACATTAAGATACAGCTCCAAAGCGACCCGACGTGAACTTTGTGAAGAGTCGACTTTGGATGAGCTCTTTTCACATTCAATATGGTCAGAGAAGTTGTTAGGTCACAAATAAGTGCCACTAAAGCCATGCTCGGGTTCAAGTTGTACCAAAAGCAGCACTCCGTCTCTCTCTTTCTATCCCCTGCTGCCTCTCTCTTCATCTCTCTGTCTCTCTCGTCAGCAACGATGGCAGCTCGTCCCCGCGGAGGAACAAACCTCACCTGTCTGGTGCTGACTAACTAAAGGTAGGCACAGATGGAGGAGGAAGGGCCTCACTGTAACACAGCAGAGGGAGCGAACAGCTCGATGCGGCGGCGACACTCGTTTCCAGGAAGGGGGAGCGACTGGCGAGGTACCGGGTAGAGCAGCTGTGCTGATGGTGTGATGGTCTGGAACTACGCCTCTAATTAAAAGAGGTGAGTCTTTGTGCTGTGCCAGAGGTAGGAGCTCTAGAAAACAAGACGCCAGCTTGGTGCGATGAGGAGAGAGAGCTCAGCATAGTTTCCCATGCAATAAACAGGCCTGATCACTTATGTCAGAGCTAATTCCTTATATCTGCATTACTTAAAGTTAATAGAATTTAATTATATCTCGTGACTTTACATATATATTAATGACTTATTCTATGATTTATAAATTGTAATGTTATTTTCAACTATTTAGGTAAGAAACCGAAATGAAAACCTACGTTTGATTCATTACGTTGAGGCTAATCTACGACCTAGCTGGATTATATGACGTTTCCTCTAAGGCATGTTTTCGTATCATGGTAAGAAACTGAAAGGTCATTAGTGTTGACACCAGTCGCGCAACACACGCTCACTGTTCGACAATCAGTTGGTCCAGTCCGCTTCGCGTGAGAGAGAGGTATGTCGTGAGTGTTTCAAGATTATAGGTTAATGTGTTTAAGCAGCTCGTGGTTGTTTTAAAAAGATTCCCTCTCAAATCCATAAGATGTCCCTAAAGTGTTAAAGGAGGTCAAGCTACGATCCTACGGGTCTGGATTATCGCTTAGAGGGTCTCACGCTTTTAAAAGTCTTCTAATCCTTCTTAAAATGAGCTACTGTGTGTGCTAACACAAGCGCTAGGATGCTTTCAGAACCATTACACCCTACAGGCTTTACATTGTCAACATCTGTAAGGAAAAAGATTTCAAAACGGCCAACGTGTAGGTCCAACAGGAAAAAAAGAAAAAAAAATCAAGCCGTGATGTTTCACCCTTGAGCTGCACTGATTGAAACAAAAAAAGCAGTCATTGCCTGCAGGCACAAATCCAGCGGTGGTTGCCATAGCTGCACCAGATGACTGCAAGTCAGTTACACACATTCGCACACGTCTGTATCCCATTGATCGTTGCCATAGCTACGCTGGTTAGAAAAATAAAAAACAAGTAAAGAAATTAAGACCTCCCATTATTTCACAGGTGTGAGGTAGATGAGGGGGGGCTCTACGTATCCTTGATTGAAGGGAGACATGAGGGTCGGGGGCTAGCTTCGCCTCTATGGGCTGCTTTTTCAGGATTTCTTCCACCTGTGGGTTCGGGGACCCCGGTGTGTCTGGGGCTCCTCTGGGGAGGAGGAGGAGCCCTCCAGAGGAGACGAACCAGAGCGCTCCCCCCCCTCCTCCTCCGGGGGACAGAGGTACGCCCCGGTCCCTGGGCTGGAGGCCGAGGTAGACGCATGTTGGTCCTGAGAGCCGGTGGCGAGCGCCAGCGCCTTGTGGGGACACTGAGCCACCATGTGCGTGATGCTCTGGCAGTAGTGGCATTTCTTTGGCTGGGGGGGCAGGCCACACTCCTTGGCATGGTGATCCAGACCTCCACAGTTATAACAGCTGCAGAGTAGAAAGTAAAAACGACATAAAGATAGAGAGATAGTTTTTAGCATCTGATGGTTTTAAGTTAAAGCCAATACATGATTCAGCTCGACAAGCACAAGAAACGCAGCCTAGAAGCTGACAGACCTGCTGTTACTGTAGTTCACCACTAGATGGGGCTATAACACACAACATGACGCTGGGTCAACAGCGACTCACACTCAAACACTGCATTTGTCAAGTTGCATGTAAACCACCAAATGTGAACTAACTGTCAACATAAATAAATAAAGGACAATAGACTATTTCCAGGATGTATCTGAGGCTTGACTGATACCAAAGAATTAACACTTTAAATAAAATTCAACAGACCTGAACTCATGTTTCCTACAGTTTAATAATAGTTATAGAGTGTGTAAATTTTACCAATTGTGTTATTGATACATATTTGAAAAGTAAAAACAGCCATGAGTTTTATTCTACTTTAATCAAACAAACACAATAAACAAACAATCCTCTAAAATACGTTTTATGCTTGTATTACATATAGTTTTTCATGTTTTATTTATACTGTTTATTAATTATATTTGCAATGCACAAGTAGCAATAACAGATTTATCTGAGGCAGAATTAGGTGAAAAAAAATATTTTCTATACTAAGATATAATGATAAAATGAATATTTAATTAATTAGAAGCTCTCATGAAGCTACATTTGAAACTATATAAACTAGTTTTTACGAGCATTTACAAAACATTATAGTAAGAAATGTTTAAAATCTTTGCCACAGCAACGAACAATGTAAAACGTTATGTTTAGTCTTATGCAGTAATTTATGTATTATTTTGTCATTTATTACCCATAAACATTTTTATAGTAATTGCTAATGAACAAATCCTCAGAGACAGATATAGATTGAATATATAAAACTATTTGGGCGGCAGCACATCATATAAATTATAGAAGGTTGTGCAGTCTGTTTAATTTCGAGACTAACCGTTCCAGAAAATTCAGCAGCATTTGGTTCCCGTTCTTTGCCAACCAGTGATAAAGACTCGCAGTCACTCATCTGCTCATTCGTGTTTCATCGCTTTCAGCATTGATGTCCTGAACATCCACTTCTAAACGCCGCACTGAGGCGAATCTCCTCGAGACGGATGTAATCTCAGAGAATGGACTGCACAGACCCTGGCTGCATAATAGAGTGACCAGCAGGTGTCAGATCTGCCACCGGAGCTGCTCGCACCGAGCGCGCTCACAAAGCCACAGATGACATCAACGCCTCTACCTGCCACTTCTGAATCTAACACCGCCTTCCTGCCACCTCAGTAGAAGGTAGAGACACTTGACCTAACACTGAATGAATTAAAATGAATTCCAAATAAACTGAATAATTCAGCCGTGTAAAACAATCAGGAAACCATCTGCCCCAGATCAGGTTTTATCCTTTCTAACAACGGCTCTTCTTTTCACACCTTTCAAACCAGGGTTGCACTGGATTATTCCACCGGGGCAACCAGCAACACAGACCTACAGGACTGGTCTCTGGAATGAAAACGTAGTCTGGTCATGTGACGGCTTCCCACCACCGATACAAGTATGTACTTGGCTGTGCCTGGCAGGGTTTGCTGTGCATCAAATGAAGACATTCTCTGACAGCAGGGAACACAACCGACTCCAAAATGCATTCCTGCGCCTAACGTCAACTCTAATGTAAACGCTGGCGAAGTGATTTAAAATCCTCGCTATGGCAGGCAAAGTGCTCTGCTCGATTCCTTAATATGGTCCTCAATAACCATAGCAACAGGCATGTACTTGGGCAGATTGAATAGATTTAATCTAGTGATCTAGTGCTGCAGTGAGATGTACACATAACATACGTCTCCTACCAGCCACGCTCATGTATTAGATGGTGCAACGTGAACGGATGCGAAGGACTCATTAGATTCCTGCATTTAAATCCTCCGCTTCCTCATTGTCGTGATTCTTAATTTGATTATACTCACCGGTCTCCCTTTGGTTTGCGTTTCTGGACCGGGACCTTCCCTTTGGGTCTCCTCTCGCTGCCTGCGCAGGGGCCCCCACCAGGTCCAGTCACCCGCAGGGACTCCAGGCCCTTAGAGGACTTCTTATAGGTGAACTCCACCTGCTCACCCTCCTTTAAACTGCGGAAGCCCTCCATCACCAGTTTGCTCTGTGGGGAGAAAAAGCAATTATCCCTTTCACAGTGGCAGAAAAAAGATAATGCCTACAACACACAGGGGCCTGCATTTCACTCAGGTGTAGTCATAATGAAAGCTACAATATGCAACTCCGGATCGATCCGCCCTGCTCTGCCTCCCTGTGCCACAGCGCTTCATGTTATCATCAGAATGAAATGACTATAACTGGAAATGCTGCAAAATGTCCTGATGACGCCGAAATCATGGAAGGTCTGATCCTCGAAAAGTTCCAAGAGCAAACAAGTCTGCACTGCTTGTGACGGCAGGTGAAACCCCTCCACACAACAGAGCTGATGACTACCAATCGTAGGATCGATGGTTCGATTCCTGGCTTCCCCAGTCATGTGCCGAAGTGTCCTTGGGCAGGACACTGAACCCCAAGCTGCCCCTGGTGTGTCAGCTCTGCCACCAGTGTGTGAATGTGTGTGTGTTTGTGAGACGCAGTGTCAAAGCGCTTTGAGTGCCAATAGGTAGAAAAGCACTATACAAGTGCAGACATTTACCATTAAGAGACGTTTTGAAGCATGTGTCTAGTAAAAAAAAATCATCTAAAAAGTTACTTGTTGAATTTCAAAGTCAGTGTTAATCACGTCAAGTAGCCTCTTTCAAATAATAAAATACAAATCACAGAATAATCAAACATTATGTTCATCATTACGATGAGCACAGTTCAATGTCCAGCTGTTTGGAAACGTGCCTGAACCATTTCAATTATTTTAGACACCCATGTATCCTTGAATAATGCTGAATCGCTTGAGAGCCCATTAAAGGCAAATCCACTGTCATTTAAATACACGACGGCACTGGCATGTATTTTACCTTGACTACTGAGTGCTTTTTTAAATCTCCAATGAGCCACTAAACCAAGTGCACGCTTTACACATCCTGGCTCTGAAAGGCAAAAAGAGTCTCGAGGAGAAAAGGTCAATTTTTTTCCCACTGAAAAGACTCAATTTAACGATTCATTTCAGCTTTTTTTTTCTTTTTCTCAGAGCAGCGTGAAACTCTGCATTAATTTTTCCCGTCCACACCCATTAGGATGAGTTTGAACTCAGAAATATTGTACCGTGGCCAAAGATGTTATCCGGTGTGTGTACAAACAGCTGTTTAATCAACACTTCAGAAAACTGTCACAGGAGAAACAACACTTATTTACACCAGGGAAGTTTACTGTGAGGCCTTGTCCATGCACAAAAAAAATGAATGCATCATTTTAAAAATGTGGGATTGACTATATGTGGTTCACACAAACTGCCACGACCGTGTCCTTGCTCCCCTTTATCTACTGGTCACACCACTTCCTATTCCATCTGCAGGGACAGAGACAAGTGTCGCACCCATGCAAGCGTTTTCCCTCAGCACACGCGCCATCCATCTTATCTACATGATCAGAATTATTGATTTAGTTATTACATAAACGCCGTAGGATGATTTATGTCGTCGTGATGGCGCAGAATAAACGGCTGATAGTCACTGTATCCCTGACCTTCATGAATCGCAGCGAGCCCGGCGGACCTCCATAGGTAAACACACCCACATCACCGTGCAGTGTGCAGAGCGAACCTATAACCCTCTATACGTCGACGCCTATAAATAACACGCAGGCGATCTGTGGATGCAGCGGAGACAGATGTGTAGGAGACAGACGAACGCACGATCAGATGGATTTAAATGTGCAACTCCAGAGGAAGGAAAATGAGCTTTTTTTTTTCTATACACCCGTGTCATAACAAGTGCTGTTACAGGAAGCTAAATGTGTTCTATAGGTGTTTGTAGATACAAAAAAAAAGAAGAACGTATAAAAAAAAAGTGAGATAAAGACGTGAATTAATTTCAAACTGAGATTAGTTTAATCTCACTCTGCTCTGATGAATATTTGTCTCTGCATAATAAAATAAAAATGAAAGTAAACAATTTCAGAGATTTCATTATAAAGAGTATTAAATGTTTTGTTATGTGGTTCTGGAAAACCAACACTACGTCCTAATGTTACTGGTCGAACACACTCTCATAAATTACACCTTTATTAACTGAGGCTAATTTACCTGATGTTTTTATGAATTGTACATTTAGAAATTAATTTACCCTGTGATCTATTTGACAATTACATGACGGAGGTTGTATGATTTTTAACATGACAATCCTTTTAATTCCCCTAAAAACACACAACTATACAATGGTTTTAAACGTCCTTGCATCTACTCATGCTCCTTATTGACATTATTAACATTCAAACTATTTTTTACAGTTTTCTACAGCAGGCGTAGGTAATTTGCTGAAGCTGTTCATTCTGTTCTGTCTCTTCCTTCCCTTTCTCTCCCTGCAGTCAGTGAGGGCTACAGCCAAGGCCACTTTACTTCTCGTCGATCGGTGGTGGACGATGCAGCCACTTTGGGCGTTCAGATATTGGATTTGGCTTCGAGGGAAGGACGAGGATCAGGAGATGGAAATGAGAGAAAGCCACGATTCTGCACAACAGATGTAAGTGGGGGAATAAAACAGAAGGGACGATGAGGTGAGTCACAAACTGAGCTTCTTGCTTTATGCAGCCGATAAGGGTCGATCGCAAGCGCCGGTGCTGCAAAGACGGCTGATTCTACAACATAATTATCAATAACTGGATAAAAATAACAAACTAATTCACTAAATTAACGGCTAAGATGTTTCAAAACCTGGATTCCCATTTTTCAAAATCAGGAACTTGAGGCAGTTTGGACTGTGCGCTTTCAAATTAAAGCGCAGATTGATTTTTGATTGGCGTCAATAGATATCTCGATGACTGATTACTCCTACAGCAGAAATCTGTAAAAAACAAATAAATAACCGATACAAACTCTAATCAGTAGCTGGTAGCTGGATCATTTGGTGCATGAGCGCTTCCTCCCCCTGCACTGTCTTCAATCCACAAGCAGCTCGTCTCTCCAGGTCAAAGTTGAGTAGTTTGTCTCAGCATCCTACGCCCTCTCCAGCCCCCTCAATGCCCACAATGCACCAGTGAGGAAACCACATGACTTCTTTTGTTCTGCAGAAAGCAGGAAAACACACACACTCACACACAGATCGCCTCCACATAGAACCTGGCATCCAACTCATGCCTTGTCTCAGACGAGCTTCATTTCTAAAGCATGAGCCTGCACAAGCTCATTTGCTAGAAAGACAATTACACAAATGCAGCATTTGGATTTCTAGGTGTGTGGGCGTGGATCTATGTGTGCGATAAAAACGCCAGAATCCCTTCACAAATCAGAACCTGTAACCCAAGCCCTCTTCTCTCGAGTGACCTGGCGGGTGTCCTGACCCGTTTCAGGTTACGCACAGAGGTCAGGAAAGGGGACGGTCAGGGAGAGAACAAGCAAACATCAGAGTGAGAGCGCGAGGGAGAGCACAAATGGAGGAGTGGCCTGGACTGGGGTGGGTGAAGGATGGGGGGAGTTGGAGAAGGTAGGAGGGGGTTCGTGGAAATGCCTCCAGCGCTTTGGGTCAGCTCCAATGGGAGAGCGACTCCTTATCAGTGGCTGGACTTGGGGGAACCCCAGACTCAAAAACTCCTGATTGATCAGCAGCAGAGCATCCCAGCATCACCCCCTACCAGGCTGGAGGACCACCGCCGCTCTCAGAGAGCTTTCTACAGTAACTGAGGGGATGATGTGAACCCTCTAAAGCAACAGGGCTACGCAGAAGAAAGCCGTCGTCTAACCTAAAGGGAGATCAGATCTGCATCTATGCCGCCTGGCAGCGGGAAGCTTTTAGTGAAGTACGGGAATCGGCGGGACAGCTGGCGAGGATGAGATAAAGAATGTTTTTAGACTGAGCTCCCAGGACCCAGTTCAAGCCAAGAAGTGGTGGCCAGCCGCACAGCTGGACTAGGAAAGAACACGGTCCAATATCTGGATCACCATCATTCGCCATTTAGTTGCTGCTCAGTCAGATGTTTGTGTGTTGGTTTTGGTATTTGTACACTACTAATTAGAAAAAATTGAAAATCTATAATTTTTTAATATAATGTTTTGCCCTATTTGCAGATTCACAAACAAAGCAATTTATTATACTGGGACAATTAAATGTACATTATCCGAGAGTCTGAGCTTTACATCCCACCTAAAGCTAAGAAAAAACACTAGAAATGCCTTCTTGGCATTAAGTTTCGGTTCTGTATAAACATAGCAAACACTTTAAAGGTGTGAATCACACACAGCTGTAGGTTTGATCTCAAGCAGAAAGAGTCTAACAAAGGATAACCCTAACCCTTGATAAGCTGGTTCGATAAGACTATGAGCTCCATAAATCGTGCTGAGCAGAGAGGGTTCCTGTCAACACAAAACCACAATTATCATTAGCAATTTATGCAAATTATTTAAATTATTTATCATTTAAGTTAAGTTTAAATAAGTTTAGATTTTAGTGTTTCTCAATTTTTCGGTCTGAAACAGTTTTATTAGAAAAATCAAAACAATTTCTAATTGTTTTTCTAATTGTCTTGTCTATATATTTTCTCTCAAGACACTTATATCAAGCAATGCTTACAAACAATTTCTAGCTCTTGAAAATTTTCAGTTTATAAAAGGCAGACTGCTACTATTCACAAGGTGATCTATTGTCTGTCGTTTCTTAATTGTGTCAATTTCTTTTTACCAAAATCACAATTTCTGTGTGTATTTGTGTTAAAAAGCTTCTTCCTGTCCTGACAATACAGGAGAAGAAGACTCTTCAGACCACAACCCTAATATTCAAACCATACAGTTTTAGTTCAAATTTGTCAGTCTGCATTCATTCACACGCATATGCAGGAGTAGTGTTGATGTAACGCACAGAGCAGATCCTTTCCTTTTCTATTATACATTGAGGCGCTGCATTTTGTAATTCCAGATGATGTGATGAAGTGTGTTAGAAAAGTCCATCCATCAGCAGCTACTGTCAAATTCTAAAAACCGAGGAAAGTGATCCAACAAAAATCCGGATATCGACATATTCTAAATGCTTACAAGCTTCCTTATGTGTAATAAATACCTTCCTATATGTACATGTGTGTGACTGCGTGTGTGTAGGAAGGAGCCAGCGATCGATACAGACTCCAGCATCCTGGATAGAAATAGCCCCGCTTTTCATCAGCCGGGCCCTCGTCATCACCAGGTCCAGCAATCAATACAGGAAGCTGAAACGTGAGGGGATGGGGAAGCAGAGAAAGGAGACCCAGCATCCTACACCAGCCCCTCTCGCTCCGTGGCAACCGCTGACTATAGAATGCCTAATTATGGGATGCTTTAAATCAGAGGTGGACCACGCAGAGGCTCGTATGAAGAGAAAAAGGAGGCGTGTGAGGCAGAGTGTGAGGGAGATGGCGGTCACCATGTGGCATAATGCCATTAAGCAGCTTTTTACACACAGGAAATGCTAAGTGGACAAAGCTGGGCCAGATCAGCTCTGATGGACATAACCCAACAGGATGCATATAAACCAAAGAAGAAAGAGGAGCGAAAGCCGCACGAAGGAGCCAAACACACACACAAACATGCCGGTGGAACCCACCAACAGAGCCGCTCTTATGATGCTGACAGGCAAGCCCTCCTCAACACGTTGTCATTAGTGGCCCTGACCCTTGAACCCTGCCCAACCCCCATCAAATACTTAAAAGCCTTCATGTTTCCCCTGCCTCAAATTAACTACATCCAACACTCCCGATTATGACTGGGGCAAATATTTGATCTGGGAGAGGAAGCACTAGATCATCTTGCTACTTTTATCAGCACGAGGGGGGAAATGAACCTCGCTGAGGTGACTGGTGATAAAACACACAGCCTGCTAATAACTGCACCCATTCAAAACAGAACCGCTTCTACAAAGCACCGAGCTGTGTTTTACACAACCGGCTGCGGTGCTGCACAAAACCCGATGGCAACATATCGCACCGATCAACAAAGAAACACATTCGTCACATTTCATGATACATGGTGTATTTTCACAATTCATTAAGATGCGTTGCTACACATAGAAGCATTGTTAATTTTCTACCTCATCTCTCGTCTGCCACCTACCAATCAAACTGAATAAGCGAGGACATATGTGGAGCATGACAGTAGTGGAATAATGCTCATTAGCTGATTCATGAGCATAGATGTGTGTCTATGTGGTGCAGGGCTTTTCATTAGATCGAGTCAGATAAACGGAATCTGAGGTTTTGATTTAAAAGAACCACACAATTTATTTGGACTTTAGATAATCTGTATTTTAAATAAATTACTGGTTGTTCTAACTAAAATCTGCCTTTCAGGTCTCTCAACACACATTTCCTATAGATCTCAGCATTTAAATATGAAGAACCTTTTTTTAATGTTTCGTCTTCGCCTTCCTTTTGTTGTAGAGATGAACTGAGGCTTGACTTGTGGTTTTTACTCTTATTCCTTTTTGTTATTTATATGTAAGGGCCTTGTTAATCCTGCAAAACAAGAGTCTCTTTACCTTCTCGTATATGTTTGTGCCCTATACCTAGAGAATAGGCAGTTATAGGCATCCAGCAGTTTAAATTAACAATACATTTTTTGTATTTAAATTTAATGTGGTCAAAAGAAAAATTTAAACATTGGATTTTTGCAGCTTCTTGAATTTGAGTATTTACTGTTTTGTTTTGTGGGGTTTGGTAAATCATAGTCCTAATTTTTTTTACTATTTTCTAGTTTAAAAAAATGAAAGAACCCAACGAAATATTCAGGATTCAGTGGCATTTTCCTAAAAGTGTTAGTTTTGAACATTTCAGTCTGTAACTATTCAATCAAGCGTTTCCCATCAGGACCGGCTGACCTGGGATCAGCGTGCTCTCTGTGTGTACGTCAGGTGAACTGCGACTTGTTCTTAGCCCTGCTCTGCTTCCTACACCACCACCTTTCCAATTAGCTCTCTGTGGCCAGCTCCTCTAACGGAAGTCACATGACGAGCCTTTCTTCTTCTTCTTCTGTTGCGTGTTTTGATGTGCCGAACAGACGGGTGGGTTGGTGGTGGAGGATGAGGGTGGGGATAGTGTGGCGGCAGGAGAGACAAAGCCTGATACTGGCTATCTGGAGGCAGAGCTGGGTGGGGCCTGCATGCCAAACGGTGACACGGACCAGAGGTTAATCTCACTAGGGGCCCACTTTAACCTCGCTACACAAAACACACACTCTCCCTCGTGCACGAGCGCGTGCACACACACACACACACAACCGTAGACGTCTCACAATGGTTTGCATGGACCACAACAACCTGGTGGTTGAAAACAGAAAGTAGGAACCAAACAGGGCTCCTCAAATTGAACACACTCTGGAGGCTGGAGGAGAAAAGCAGCAGCAGCAGCAAACTGTTCAACATTTCAAACTGATTACCGACAAAGGGCAAGCAACCCCCCACCTCACCGCCACACACCCTTTCACCCCACCCAGTCCTCCTGCTTTTTTGTCTTTAAAGAAATTCCTCTTTTTAAAGAATGCCCAACGAGAGAGCACCTCCCCACGTCCCAGCAGGAGCCGACACACGTGCACGCGCACACACGGAACACACACTCGGTCCAGGTAGCGCAAGGAGTTGACAAACAGAGATAATGAAAGTGTGTAGAATAGCTGCGAGGTAAGGCCACTCAGGACGCTTCACACACACACACACACACACACACACACACCTTCAAAAAGGAAGTGGTCAGATAGGAGCCCTGATGAAGAGGCCTCCCAGGAAGAGAACTCATGGTCGGGCTTCTCTCTCTCCTCCCACCCTCTCTTGCCTCTTACTCGTCTTTTTCCAACCTCTCACTCATGTTTTCCTCCTCAGCTAGCGCTCCACTAGCCCTCCCCACCCGCCCGCCACCCCTCACCCACACTTATTTTTCCCACATCCCTCCACTTTCCCTCTCCTAGAAGAACTCCTCCTCCTGCTCTTTCTCCTGTCCTCATTCTCCCTCTTCTCCCACCTTATCGTCCTCTTTCTCATATCCGAGCATGTCAGGTCAGAGCAGAGAAATAAATCTGCAGCCTTTATTTTTATTATGTACATTAACAGGGAAATCTGCCTTTCACTCTGTCTTTCTATGAGTATATCAATAGTCAAATGCGTTTAAATCTTTAATTAGCTAATTAACAGAAAACTATTTGATAATGGAATTTTTAAAGCAGCCATGCTAACTAGTTTTAAATGTAGCTACTTAGATAATCTGTTTAGATATTTTACAGAGTGAGATCATTGTTATTTAATTGTTAATTGTTAAAATATACATTTCAACTGTCTCATGAATCCCCTCACTATGTCCAGCTGGCTTCAGGCTTTCAGACAGAGACACAGAGGGAGGAGCAGTCAGGAGATGCTGACTGATTTAATGACGGTGTATAGATGAATGCAAATACAGAGACGAGGGGGTGTTTTGCATTTACTGTGACAACATGCTCAGAAATGCATATTGTCTCGTCTTTGTGTTGAATGACAGTTGCGTTATTGAAACGCGTAGCTGGAAACACTGAGGGGGATAGCATCGGTGTAAACACATCATCCACTGTGTGCATGTCAAGTGAGTGCGTAACAACTGGTGTTTTTTAAAGACAGCATGCAAAAACTCAATTAGTGGCACACGAAGGAAACGAACCACCCCGAAGGAAGTGATGCTTGGTGGTGGCAGCCATTTTCATATACACCTTGATACCTGCAAGATTTTTCAGAATGAATCCCCCTAGAAATCCAGATGGTGCAGCAGCAGCCTGTCATAGGTTAATGTTGGTCTGACTTGTACACTTTATGCTGCTTCTGTCTTCCTGAACTGATCAACCACTCAAATCATCTGCAGCCAGCAGGCGCGTGCAGACAGACGCAGTGCGTTTCGTTCACGGAGCCACCGCCACACAACGCAACGGTTGCTAAACCTCCACTTGATTTAAAATATCCACAACGGTGCTCACATGAAACTGTCCATAATACCTGCTTAGAAATGCTGACATAACGGACATTATTTTCAGCCGATTAACGTGCTGGTTGAACGTATTGCATTCAATGCGGTTCACTTCAAAACTGTAAATATTCTTTTATTAAATTGAAATGATTAAAAAAACGCTATGCTAAAATGCTAACAAATATCTAACTTTTTACTATGTAGAATAAAGGCAGATATATAATTCTGACACTTTCCCATTATTTTATTTTTTTTTAAATATCACAGAGAGAAAAAAATCCAGGTTAGAAGCAGTCTGTGGATGACACAGACTGGTTATCAAAGGTTATCAAATCCTTTTCCTACACATCAAGCCAAAGTCTTGGAAAACACAACATATCACAGTTGTCTAGACAAACACATGCCTTTATGGATCCGTAAATCAGCCTTTGCCAGGGTCCATCTTCCACATCACGCTGACATCTGACCCCTAATGTGATGTGCCCCCCTCCGTTCCCCCTTCCCACCAGTTCAGCACAACATCCTGTGGGTCCACATTAAAGTCACCTCTAGGAAAAGGGTGTCAAATGAAAAGCTGAAACCGCCTCTGTTCATCCTCTGCGTTCCTACTTTAAAGCTACTTTACAGGACCCTAAAAGAGGTGGTTTAACGGGCAGATGAGGCTCCTCTGCTCTTTGTTTGCTGCAGATTCAGTCCCACAACAAGGCCCGTGAAATAAACTGGGGGGGGGCAGTAAATCAACAGTACAGGCTGTGGAAAAGGCCCCGGAGTGAGCGTAGATGCTAAAGGGTGTGTGTTGCAAACAAGAAGCAAGGAGCAGACCAGCCAGCGTGTCTGTGTGCACTTTGGCTTTTTAAAATCCAAAATGTGGTCCCCGTCATGTCAGGCTGAATATCAAGCAGGCTCTGCTGCCCATTAGGGCCAAGTGTGAAACTAACCGTGTCACGGCCACACGACGTTCCTTCCCTTCCCCTCCCAGCGCAGGGGAAGCCAGGGCAAAGCTGGATGCATGTGGCTTCAAGGGGAAACTTAACATGTTTTCTCAAGCCCGTGGACAACGTGCGATTACACAGTAACACGTTGGGCAACGCAAAACATCCGGATAAGTGGCTAGAATGTAACTGCTCTGTAACAAGAGGCCTCGAGGTGTTTGGGAGACAGTTGGGCAAACTGAAATTAAACTCACGGATCAATCGTCGTGCTGCACGTGTTTAATCAAACCAAACCCGCACGAGCCCGACGCGCACCGCGTCTCCAGCAGATGTTTACCCCTCGTTGATGTGTTTTTCTTTTTTTGGCGTCAACTTACTTGGTGGACGAAAACATCCAAAGGGGGGTCGACGGGGCTCCCTTCGCTGCCGGTCATTGAAATAAATCCGAAACCCATGCGAACGTTGAACCATTTGCAGATGCCCGATCCCGACAGGATCTGGGGTCGAGTCCGGTCCTCCTGCTCGGCGCTGGACTTGGCGGGGTCTTCTCCGCCACCTTTACCCGGCCCTCCTGAAACATGAGGGGAGGGGAGGGGAGGGGGGCACGAACACACACAAGAAGCGAGTCAGAACATTTTGTAGCTTCAGACAAGCACCGCGGGACGGTAGCTTCCCCGTGCGCACACCGGTTTATGTAAGTTTAACGCGCTCCGTTGCGTAAAAGCGTCTTCGAGTGGCGGCGGGGGGAATTCCCTCCACTTGCAAATACACGCTATGCGAAGTTCAAGGCCGGTAGAAATTTCCTATACTACTATTTTTTTTTCGGGGCGCGTGGTGGCTCTGATCCTCTGCGTGTGCACCAAGGCAAACATCCCTCCTCCCCACTGGAGAAAAGTTGCTGGCTGCTCCGTGACAGATGCTCGCCCCTGGCCGTGCACAGACACGCTCGGTCCGGGGAACTTGTGGAAGGTTTTCTCTCTCTCTCGTGCATCCACAGCCTCGCTCCGGCTCGGGAGCCGTAGGCTACAGGATCCAGAAAGGGCAGGTGTACACATGGTTCCTCGAGCTTTACTAGTGGCCACTGTAGCATAAACGCTCAAACAATGCTTATAATTAATGCAGCGAAACACGGCTACACACGGTGCTCGGCATGGGCGGTCCGGGGCTCTTTTTACGCTTTGGAACAATAATCACGTTGCACCTTGCCCCCCCACCACCCCACCACCTCCCTCCCTCGTTGCGCGATCAGATAGAGAGGACAAAAAAACTAAAAGCGAAAAAAATATTAATAAAAAAGAAGAAGAAACATAATAGAAAATAATTGCGGAATAACCTTCGGCCATGTTTCCCCGCGGACCCTCTGCGCCCAAGTTGCAATAGAGAAGCTTCCTCTGCGGTAGTCACCATTAATCCGACATCCTCGATCCCATCGGTCCCCAGTTTAGCTCGCATGGTACGGCGTGCTTTCTGCCTTTTGATATTTTTGTCATGTCTCTCTCTCTTCCCTTCAATCCCTTCCTCGCTCGCACCACCTCTGTACTGCTCTCCCTCTCTCCAGCCTCTCTCTCTCTCTCTCTCTCTCTCTCTCTGCCTCTCTCTCCCTCCTTCGCTCTCATTCGCTCGCGAGCTGGCTGTGCCCGTTCCCGTAGTGGGAACACGTGACTTTGTCAATTACATGCTTTCTTGCTGCTAATTTCTGCACCGCGATTCGTGGGAAGAGAGAGGGGGGGGGGGGGGGGGGGGTCGGAGGAATCGCACTCGCAACCACCGGCAACATTCACAGATAAGTGATTAGAAAATACACCCACGTTCACGGCAATACGCTACAATGTACACAATAGAATGCAGCGGACTACATGTACCAGGCTGCTGTTGCTGCATGAGACTATATTGGTCTGGAAATAAATTAGATGGAATCCAGCTCATTTCATTATTGGACCCAATGGAGTAATTGAAAAAGAAATAATGGCCCAGCAATTAGCAAATAGTAATAATCATAATAATAATAATAGCAGAGGAAATTGGTTTGCTTTAAATTGGCTGTAGTGGGCATTTTAGGGCATCTATGCACAAACGTGCTGCTTTTTGTCTTGTGTTACATGGTTTTCTGCACTAGAACCAACTTCAATACACACAGATCTGCATGATTAAACATGAACCATAATACATGCACGTGTTAGTTGGTCAGTTTGCTACGGAGCCATTCACATCTAACGTAATTTTTCTGCACTTAATCATAATAATCTTACTACAAATGTCATAGTACAGAAAATTCACAACAGTACGTGATCAACTCGTTCTTAGTCAGACCACACAGCCTTTGTCTGTCTCCCTATTAGCCCATGTTTATATATGCCTATAAAAATTTGCTTTGTAAAGGTGTGGTTTTAAATTTCATGTTTAATAAACTGATGTCTTTGTTGCAGGAATAACAACCCAACCCATGACGCAGGCCAGGCCAGATCTAGACTAACTTGTAAACAATATGCAGTAAAACAGTGATAATGTTGTTGTAATGCTGCTTTCCGTGCGTGGACATGTTGTTGTTTCAGGGGTTCGTGCTCCTAACGTGCAACCGGTTCGCTCCCAGCATCATAGTGGGCACCAGAGGAGAAGCTGAACTCACAGCTTTGGAATGTGACTGGAAAACCCAGAAAAACAAACCTGAAGGCTGATGTGTTCAGTTGTGGTGATCTTCACTCGTTACTACAAAACCAGTCTTCAGGAAAAGAGACACTTTCTCAAGTAACTTAAGACGTTGATTGTGCAAATTTTAAGAAAGAACAAACGGTAGATTATTAGCAGAATTAAGTCTTTCTATCTCCATGTAGCATAGTAGCTTGTGCAAGTCATGACTTTATTAACGCTTATTACTTAAATAATGTTTTTTTATAATAACAAACACATGAACGTGAAAAGTTGCACAGGTTTAAACTCCACTTACTCATTATTCAAGTCCTATTACATCCACTGATGGAAGGTTTAACCATAAGCTACTCAAGACCACACATCCAGCTGATAACAACAAGCCTCAGAAATAGGACTCGTGTTGAGAAACTTCCCAGATTATCTCACATCTCCTCGACTGGGACGTTTCTCAAGGGGTTACCCGTGGCTATGAGGAAAGTGGAAAAACACGTTGGAGTAATGAAACAACAACAAGTCCATCTCCACCCACAAGAGCGAAAGAGCCCACCCTCCGGAATTCACGAGCTTCGCCCCTACCCCCACTCCATCTCCCCCAGCCCCCGCGCAGAGACCTGTTTTTGAAGATGCTTGTAGAGGAGGCCTCCGCAGTGGCCGGAGAATTACTGTTTGGGTCACAGGGTTGGATACCAGTGTCAGATGTTATCCAGTCACTCATATCCTGACAGGAGCGTTTTCTGATTAGGGCAAGTCAGTGGAAATCAGCGTAGAGCAGCTCACCGACATGTGCAGCACCACGACAGGGAGCCATTTAGATATGGAGGGCGGTGGGTGTGCCTGTTAGTCTGAGGAAGCCACCGAGGATTAGAGGACATTTAAAGTCAAGGTGAGCACGTTATCGAATGAGTAAAAAATGGTTGTTTAATAATCAACCCTAACAGCAGTTTAAACACAGTTTCTGGGCTGATGTTTTATTCACGTTTTTACAAATTCATAGTTTTTGAAATAACTTTATTCCTGTTGATGTTACACGATACGATTGTTTTCCACCTTTTTGAAACTACATATTAATATTTTTACACTTTTTCCCTTTTAAATCTTTCAATTCATTATTTCCATTGTTTTCTAAGTTCCTTTCATTTAGAAAAAAAAATATGAAAAGATTAATGTGTACAGAATTAACTCTGAATTAATCCGTTTTTATTTCCGTGACTTCAAATTGAAATGACAACTTTGCTTTCATTTTTTTTATATCAACACCAATTAGTGTTAATCTTTTATTTTTGCACTGTTTCACTTCCCGTTTGCCGCAGCACACGGTGAGATATTATGACACACAGCCTTTTGATAAATCATTAGCTTGCAGATTTCAGATTATTTTGCATTTGTAAACTAATGTTTTGACTCAGAATTATTAATCTACTTAGAATATGTTGATTAAACTTCATTCTGACCAATGATAACAGCTTGGAACATAAAGATTTGTGAGTTTTAAAGTACAGTTCAATATCATTTTTCCTCATGCCACATTTAGTCAACATTCTTTTTACTAATAACACATAAATAATCAGAAATATGCAACAGCCATGATGTGAATCCATGTTGGACACACACTGAATCCAGGTTTATAATGTGTAGATTTGCTTTTATTTGTTTGAATTTAGCTAAACGCATGCAACGTATAAAATGCAGCACACGGTGTGTTAGTCTGTGTCAGAAATAGAAAACTAATGTTTCCATCATTGCTCCTGGTACATGTGCAGTAAATATCAAACTGTCTGATTATTCCACATAGGAAATTCTTATCTGACATTTTTTTAAAGAAAAAAACAAAAACGTTTTTGGCTCATTTCAGAATGATGAGGATGCTGTAGGTGACTGAAGCTCAGCTGGGACTAAAACACAACTGAACTAACATTGATTCTGAAGTGCTCACTATATGAAGGTTTGGATTTCATGGCCACAATCAAACTGTTTTTTTATCCATATCATCATTTCTTTTTTGCCTTTTTTTGGGAAATCCACTCCAAGCTGCAAATTGGAGTCTGATCTTTACGGAGCTGACCATCGTGATCCTAACAGATAATATGAGCTTTTAACCTCACGAGAACGAGCAGTTTCCTAAGTTGTTTGAATACAACATTTCTGTGCAGACTTTGGCCTCCCTCACCCCAGCTAACCCCACCCAACCCCCACTCATCAGCCTGTAGGCTCCCAGAGGAAATCTGACTTTACCCTGCATTGCCGTCAGTGCAGTTCACAGGGTTCACTGGGATCCTCTCACTCGTTTCTCTCCTGTTTTTAAGGACGTTGCTTCCTACATGTTTATTTCATGCAGGGCAGCTACACATCTTCACCATTTAACATCCTCTGCAGGAAACAGTGTAAACACAGTTTGCAGAGCAGCTCACCCAGCCTCTTAATTTGCAGGAGCTGGTGAGGACGCACAGACACAATGTTTCACAAGCATGAGGGGATTCTTTCATCTAGATCTCTTCTAAAACAAGCTGGACTTAAGCTTCTACGTTTATGCTCCTGAGCATCAGTTCACTGCTGAAACTTCCTGTCTTAAAGAGCAACAAATAAAAACGCCGTTTATCCAACTTCTTCCTTTAACAGGTCGTCACATTTCGTTAGAATTTGTTTTGATTCAACGAAAAAACAGCACAAATCTCACTCCAGCATATGAGCAGCACGTGCTTAATACATGGCCACAGTGTAGCTCAACTCAAAAGACAGTTAGACATTTCCTCCCTCGTTTTCTATAGCAAAAAATGAATTAAATCGTTTATTGAAAAATTCTAATCTAATATGTGTTTACGCGTAATAAATGTTTTACACAACACATTCAAACCGACACATTTTCTCCAGAATGTGGACTATTTTTTTTACCACTTCTTGATCCCAGCAGATGAATTTTCCGCTGCAGTACAAGTGGCCAACGGCGAGATAAACGCAACAAGAACCGGTTTTCCGCCAAACCGCGCCGATTCGACTGTTTTCAGTCCCACACAGTGTCCACCAACCGGAGTAAACAGGGTGAAAATATCTGAATGAAATATCGGTGACGTCAGAGAAGGAGGGGGGGCTGGACAAGAAGCGCCGCTGAAGCCGGTGCGCCAAAATCTGCGCACAATTGGACAAAACATGCGCGTAATCGTCTTAAAATCCACGTTTGTTTTTTCGTTTTATTTTTCAGGCGAGACTCGACCGGTCAGATTGTCGACGTCTGCTTCTTATCCGACCCCGATAGGCTTTAATTTTAAAAGTTTAGAATATTTACTGATCTTTTGAATGTGGACCGTAACGCTACTAACCCGGTGACCCATGGATTTCCTAAACGAAATTCACGTTAGTATTGCTTCACTATTCTCACAATAAGTCCTCAGTTGTCTTGAAGAGGGTATTTGTTTGGCTGCATATTTTCCAGATTATTTTATTGCCTTGTGTTGTGTTTTTGTGGTGTTTTAATGCCACTATTATAAAAAAATGAACCGCTTCGATCTGGGCATGTGCGCGTATTTTGAACCTTTTCACTTTACAGTATGTTGAACCCACTGGAACCAGTGTTACATTGTCACGCTGCTTAAACTCGGTCATTTCAGGTCAGTACCGACAGGTTATGGCTTCATAGCCATCAGTGTAGCTTTAAAGCAGCTAAACGCTAAACGCAGGCATCTGGGCATATTCGATTAAAAACTCACTCACCTGTCGGGGGAAAAGCCGACATCCTGTTTTTTTCTCTCGTCTGTGGATGAGATGCCTCAGTCAAACAGATCCCGGTGTGTCTTTGATGAAGAAAGTTCAGCTGCTGGACCTGAAGCTCGTCACTGCTCCAGTCTGAATTACATCTTTAGACTGACTTTAACCTGCGCGAAGCCAAGCGACCGAGTGGAATCAAAGAGTTTTTCCGTGGATGAATATTTTATAGCGACACTGTAACATAACCTGCAGCAACGTGAGGGGCCGGCAGATTTGTTTTAAATGCGCCTCAGCGAACCAACAGATTGTTGGAAACCTGTGGCACAGATCTGGAAAATTCTCTTTGACCAAGTGATCCATAGATGAGGCGCATTTCGTCCCAGCTCCAGCTCCCAACATTTCACCAAAGCCTGCTGCTGCTGAGCTCAAATGCCATGTCGGTCAATAAACTAGCCCTGATCACTGTAAAAGAATTCCCTCCTAAAGCTGAACCAGTGAGGGCATGTTTGCTCCAGAAAAAGCTCGTGTTTCAAGTGGGGCTGTGTTCAGGACAAGCGCTCCATTGGTGAACGCAAACCCAATCTTCTGCATGTCTCAGAGCTTAATCATCTCTCCTCAAACCATGCGACATCCATGGCCTCCCCCATCCTGCTCCCAGACTTCCCCCACCTCTTGTTGATCCATACTTCACAACCCCCACCCGCCTGTTCGCAAGCAACTCCGCTCAAACACTTATTGTTATCAAGCCAAACGCAGCCGCTCGCTCCCATCACACATGAACCGGTCACGGTGCGCATCTTTATCCTGTTTCTCATTTTACACCGTCGCCTAATTAAATGTCGTCTCTATGTGATGCTGTTCCCTCCCCACTGATCTGGCATCCGCTCCCAACTCTTTCAACCTTGTGCTCCCTCAGAGTAGTTCGAAACAGCTGACCCCAGATCAGTGGTTGGGGGTGATTAAACCAAGCACCAAAGGCTGGGATTGAGATATATAGCGTCAGTCATCGTCTCAAGAGAAAAATAAGATATTAAGTCAGATCTATAAAATAGTCCCACAAATAAAAGGTACAGTTAAATTAGTGCAGTTAAATGTTTTCTTCTCATTTTGTGAGACCAACTGGTAAAGACCTAACGCAATTATTGTAATTATTGAAAATTACAATAATTATTACTCCTCCGCTGAGTAATATAGTCCTTCAGCTATAAAGCCTGGGTGTCGATTTCCGGTTTGCGTATTAATATTTCAGCACAGGTGTTTGCTCCTCGGTTGTGAGGACGTTTACAAATGTGCCTGTAATTCACGGAAACCACAGTTTGCGTTGGGACGCATCAGCACGACGAGGTTCGCTCCTCAGACTTAATATACAGAGAGTTAATATAACTCGATGTGCTCCCATCAGGTTCAACGTGGGCCTCCAGCAGGTTTGACTAAGCGCTCAAGCGCCACCTGCTGGTTCTCCATTCGTTTACACGCGTGGGCTACGTAAGGTTTTTAAAGGCAAGATGAAATGAAGCGGATGTATTTTTATTGTTATGAAAGAATAAACTTATGACCTATACCTAAAGAAACCAAACTATCATTCAATACCCAGTATACATTGTTTAGAAATTAGATTATACATTTTTACTGATTAGTTTAATGGGTTTAAAATGAAAAATGGAGATTGCTGAGATTTCCTGAAATCCCAATTACCCTGGTTAAACATGGTTGTTTTATTGACTTTAGGGATGTTCCGTAAGGTTAACTTGAAAAAAAGAACAAATGTAAAAAAAGAATTTTATTGATTTTATTTTGAAATAGGACTCACTTACTCATGATAATAATTTGAAACACTCAATTTAGTGTCTAAATTATACTTCTTGACTGTTGTTCCTGCTGTAACTATTGTAAATGTGGTCAAATTTATGCCTTAGAATAGTATGTGGTCAAAATTGTGCCTTAGTATAGTACGATGAGAAAAATATGCCTTAGTATAGTATGATGAGAAAAATATGCCTTAGTATAGTATGATGAGAAAAATATGCCTTAGTATAGTATGATGAGAAAATTGTGCCTTAGTATAGTATGATGAGAAAATTGTGCCTTAGTATAGTATGATGAGAAAAATATGCCTTAGTATAGTATGATGAGAAAATTGTGCCTTAGTATAGTATGATGAGAAAAATATGCCTTAGTATAGTATGATGAGAAAAATATGCCTTAGTATAGTATGTCATCAAAATTATGCCTTAGTATAGTATGATGAGAAAATTGTGCCTTAGTATTGTATGATGAGAAAAATATGCCTTAGTGTAGTATGTCATCAAAATTATGCCTTAGTATAGTATGATGAGAAAAATATGCCTTAGTATAGTATGATGAGAAAATTGTGCCTTAGTATAGTATGATGAGAAAAATATGCCTTAGTATAGTATGTCATCAAAATTATGCCTTAGTATAGTATGATGAGAAAATTGTGCCTTAGTATTGTATGATGAGAAAAATATGCCTTAGTATAGTATGATGAGAAAATTGTGCCTTAGTATAGTATGATGAGAAAATTGTGCCTTAGTATAGTATGAGAAAAATATGCCTTAGTATAGTATGTGATCAAAATTATGCCTTAGAATAGTATGATGAGAAAATTGTGCCTTAGTATAGTATGATGAGAAAATTGTGCCTTAGTATAGTATGATGAGAAAAATATGCCTTAGTATAGTATGTCATCAAAATTATGCCTTAGTATAGTATGATGAGAAAATTGTGCCTTAGTATAGTATGATGAGAAAAATATGCCTTAGTATAGTATGTCATCAAAATTATGCCTTAGTATAGTATGATGAGAAAATTGTGCCTTAGTATTGTATGATGAGAAAAATATGCCTTAGTATAGTATGTCATCAAAATTATGCCTTAGTATAGTATGATGAGAAAAATATGCCTTAGTATAGTATGATGAGAAAATTGTGCCTTAGTATAGTATGATGAGAAAAATATGCCTTAGTATAGTATGATGAGAAAAATATGCCTTAGTATAGTATGTCATCAAAATTATGCCTTAGTATAGTATGATGAGAAAATTGTGCCTTAGTATTGTATGATGAGAAAAATATGCCTTAGTATAGTATGATGAGAAAATTGTGCCTTAGTATAGTATGTCATCAAAATTATGCCTTAGTATAGTATGATGAGAAAAATATGCCTTAGTATAGTATGATGAGAAAATTGTGCCTTAGTATAGTATGATGAGAAAAATATGCCTTAGTATAGTATGTCATCAAAATTATGCCTTAGTATAGTATGATGAGAAAAATATGCCTTAGTATAGTATGATGAGAAAATTGTGCCTTAGTATAGTATGATGAGAAAAATATGCCTTAGTATAGTATGTCATCAAAATTATGCCTTAGTATAGTATGATGAGAAAATTGTGCCTTAGTATTGTATGATGAGAAAAATATGCCTTAGTATAGTATGATGAGAAAATTGTGCCTTAGTATCGTATGATGAGAAAATTGTGCCTTAGTATAGTATGAGAAAAATATGCCTTAGTATAGTATGTGATCAAAATTATGCCTTAGAATAGTATGATGAGAAAATTGTACCTTAGTATAGTATGATGAGAAAATTGTGCCTTAGTATAGTAAGAGAAAAATATGCCTTAGTATAGTATGTGATCAAAATTATGCCTTAGAATAGTATGATGAGAAAATTGTGCCTTAGTATAGTATGATGAGAAAATTGTGCCTTAGTATAGTATGATGAGAAAATTGTGCCTTAGTATAGTATGATAAGAAAAATATGCCTTAGTATAGTATGTGATCAAAATTATGCCTTAGAATAGTATGATGAGAAAATTGTGCCTTAGTATAGTATGATGAGAAAAATATGCCTTAGTATAGTATGTCATCAAAATTATGCCTTAGAATAGTATGATGAGAAAATTGTGCCTTAGTATAGTATGATGAGAAAATTGTGCCTTAGTATAATATGATGAGAAAATTGTGCCTTAATATAGTATGATGAGAAAAATATGCCTTAGTATAGTATGATGAGGAAAATATGCCTTAGTATAGTATGATGAGAAAAATATGCCTTAGTATAGTATGATGAGGAAATGATGCCTTAGTATAGTATGTCATCAAAATTATGCCTTAGTATAGTATGATGAGAAAATTATGCCTTAGTATAGTATGATGAGGAAAATATGCCTTAGTATAGTATGATGAGAAAACTATGCCTTAGTATAGTATGATGAGAAAAATATGCCTTAGTATAGTATGATGAGAAAATTATGCCTTAGTATAGTATGATGAGAAAATTATGCCTTAGTATAGTATGATGAGAAAAATATTCCTTAGTATAGTATGATGAGAAAAATATGCCTTAGTATAGTATGTGATCAAAATGATGCCTTAGTATAGTATGATGAGAAAATTATGCCTTAGTATAGTATGATGAGAAAAATATGCCTTAGTATAGTATGATGAGAAAAATATGCCTTAGTATAGTATGATGAGAAAAATATGCCTTAGTATAGTATGTGATCAAAATGATGCCTTAGTATAGTATGATGAGAAAATGATGCCTTAGTATAGTATGATGAGAAAATTGTGCCTTAGTATAGTATGATGAGAAAATTGTGCCTTAATATAGTGTGATGAGAAAATGATGCCTTAGTATAGTATGTGGTCAAAATTGTGCCTTAGTATAGTATGATGAGAAAAATATGCCTTAGTATAGTATGATGAGAAAATTGTGCCTTAGTATAGTATGATGAGAAAAATATGCCTTAGTATAGTATGATGAGAAAAATATGCCTTAGTATAGTATGATGAGAAAAATATGCCTTAGTATAGTATGATGAGGAAAATATGCCTTAGTATAGTATGATGAGAAAATTGTGCCTTAGTATAGTATGATGAGAAAATTGTGCCTTAGTATAGTGTGATGAGAAAATGATGCCTTAGTATAGTATGTGGTCAAAATGATGCCTTAGTATAGTATGATGAGAAAATTATGCCTCAGTATAGTATGATGAGAAAATTACGCCTTAGTATAGTATGATGAGAAAAATATGCCTTAGTATAGTGTGATGAGAAAATTGTGCCTTAGTATAGTATGATGAGAAAATTGTGCCTTAGTATAGTATGATGAGAAAATTGTGCCTTAATATAGTATGATGAGAAAAATATGCCTTAGTATAGTATAATGAGAAAATTGTGCCTTAGTATAGTATGATGAGAAAATTGTGCCTTAATATAGTGTGATGAGAAAAATATGCCTTAGTATAGTATGTCATCAAAATTATGCCTTAGTATAGTATGATGAGAAAAATATGCCTTAGTATAGTATGATGAGAAAATTATGTCTTAGCATAGTATGATGAGAAAAATATGCCTTAGTATAGTGTGATGAGAAAATGATGCCTTAGTATAGTATGATGAGAAAAATATGCCTTAGTATAGTGTGATGAGAAAATGATGCCTTAGTATAGTATGTGGTCAAAATTGTGCCTTAGTATAGTATGATGAGAAAAATATGCCTTAGTATAGTATGATGAGAAAATTGTGCCTTAGTATAGTATGATGAGAAAAATATGCCTTAGTATAGTATGATGAGAAAAATATGCCTTAGTATAGTATGTGGTCAAAATTATGCCTTAGTATAGTATGATGAGGAAAATATGCCTTAGTATAGTATGATGAGGAAAATATGCCTTAGTATAGTATGATGAGAAAATTGTGCCTTAGTATAGTATGATGAGAAAATTGTGCCTTAGTATAGTATGATGAGAAAAATATGCCTTAGTATAGTGTGATGAGAAAATGATGCCTTAGTATAGTATGTGGTCAAAATGATGCCTTAGTATAGTATGATGAGAAAAATATGCCTTAGTATAGTATGATGAGAAAATTGTGCCTTAGTATAGTATGATGAGAAAAATATGCCTTAGTATAGTATGATGAGGAAATGATGCCTTAGTATAGTATGATGAGAAAAATATGCCTTAGTATAGTATGATGAGAAAAATATGCCTTAGTATAGTGTGATGAGAAAATTGTGCCTTAGTATAGTATGATGAGAAAATTGTGCCTTAGTATAGTATGATGAGAAAATTGTGCCTTAATATAGTATGATGAGAAAATTGTGCCTTAGTATAGTATGATGAGAAAATTGTGCCTTAATATAGTATGATGAGAAAAATATGCCTTAGTATAGTATGATGAGGAAAATATGCCTTACTATAGTATGATGAGAAAAATATGCCTTAGTATAGTATGATGAGGAAATGATGCCTTAGTATAGTATGATGAGAAAAATATGCCTTAGTATAGTATGATGAGAAAAATATGCCTTAGTATAGTATGATGAGAAAATTGTGCCTTAGTATAGTATGATGAGGAAAATATGCCTTAGTATAGTATGATGAGAAAATTATGCCTTAGTATAGTATGTCATCAAAATTATGCCTTAGTATAGTATGATGAGAAAATTGTGCCTTAGTATAGTATGATGAGAAAAATATGCCTTAGTATAGTATGTGGTCAAAATGATGCCTTAGTATAGTATGTGGTCAAAATTATGCCTTAGTATAGTATGATGAGAAAATTGTGCCTCAGTATAGTATGATGAGAAAATTGTGCCTCAGTATAGTATAATGAGAAAATTGTGCCTTAGTATAGTATGATGAGAAAAATATGCCTTAGTATAGTATGATGAGAAAAATGTGCCTTAGTATAGTATGATGAGAAAAATATGCCTTAGTATTGTATGTCATCAAAATTATGCCTTAGTATAGTATGATGAGAAAAATATGCCTTAGTATAGTATGATGAGAAAAATATGCCTTAGTATAGTATGATGAGAAAAATATGCCTTAGTATAGTATGATGAGAAAATTGTGCCTTAGTATAGTATGATGAGAAAATTATGCCTTAGTATAGTATGATGAGAAAATTGTGCCTTAGTATAGTATGATGAGAAAATTATGCCTTAGTATAGTATGATGAGAAAATTGTGCCTTAGTATAGTATGATGAGAAAAATATGCCTTAGTATAGTATGATGAGGAAATTGTGCCTTAGTATAGTATGATGAGAAAAATATGCCTTAGTATAGTATGATGAGAAAAATATGCCTTAGTATAGTATGATGAGAAAATTGTGCCTTAGTATAGTATGATGAGGAAAATATG
Source organism: Macropodus opercularis (assembly GCA_030770545.1). NCBI lineage: Eukaryota > Metazoa > Chordata > Actinopteri > Anabantiformes > Osphronemidae > Macropodus > Macropodus opercularis. The sequence goes on from CM061112.1 coordinate 4,567,784, forward strand.
CCTTAGTATAGTATGATGAGAAAATTATGCCTTAGTATAGTATGTCATCAAAATTATGCCTTAGTATAGTATGATGAGAAAATTGTGCCTTAGTATAGTATGATGAGAAAAATATGCCTTAGTATAGTATGATGAGGAAAATATGCCTTAGTATAGTATGATGAGAAAATTGTGCCTTAGTATAGTATGATGAGGAAAATATGCCTTAGTATAGTATGATGAGAAAATTGTGCCTTAGTATAGTATGATGAGAAAATTGTGCCTTAGTATAGTATGATGAGAAAATTGTGCCTTAGTATAGTATGATGAGAAAAATATGCCTTAGTATAGTATGATGAGGAAAATATGCCTTAGTATAGTATGATGAGAAAATTGTGCCTTAGTATAGTATGATGAGGAAAATATGCCTTAGTATAGTATGATGAGAAAATTGTGCCTTAGTATAGTATGATGAGAAAAATATGCCTTAGTATAGTATGTGGTCAAAATGATGCCTTAGTATAGTATGATGAGAAAAATATGCCTTAGTATAGTATGATGAGAAAAATATGCCTTAGTATAGTATGTGATCAAAATGATGCCTTAGTATAGTATGTGGTCAAAATTATGCCTTAGTATAGTATGATGAGAAAATTGTGCCTCAGTATAGTATGATGAGAAAATTGTGCCTCAGTATAGTATAATGAGAAAATTGTGCCTTAGTATAGTATGATGAGAAAAATATGCCTTAGTATAGTATGATGAGAAAAATGTGCCTTAGTATAGTATGATGAGAAAAATATGCCTTAGTATTGTATGTCATCAAAATTATGCCTTAGTATAGTATGATGAGAAAAATATGCCTTAGTATAGTATGATGAGAAAAATATGCCTTAGTATAGTATGATGAGAAAAATATGCCTTAGTATAGTATGATGAGAAAATTGTGCCTTAGTATAGTATGATGAGAAAATTATGCCTTAGTATAGTATGATGAGAAAATTGTGCCTTAGTATAGTATGTCATCAAAATGATGCCTTAGTATAGTATGATGAGAAAATTGTGCCTCAGTATAGTATAATGAGAAAATTGTGCCTTAGTATAGTATGATGAGAAAAATATGCCTTAGTATAGTATGATGAGGAAAATATGCCTTAGTATAGTATGATGAGAAAATTGTGCCTTAGTATAGTATGATGAGGAAAATATGCCTTAGTATAGTATGATGAGAAAATTATGCCTTAGTATAGTATGTCATCAAAATTATGCCTTAGTATAGTATGATGAGAAAATTGTGCCTTAGTATAGTATGATGAGAAAAATATGCCTTAGTATAGTATGTGGTCAAAATGATGCCTTAGTATAGTATGTGGTCAAAATTATGCCTTAGTATAGTATGATGAGAAAAATATGACTTATTATAGTATGATGAGAAAAATATGCCTTAGTATAGTATGATGAGAAAATTATGCCTTAGTATAGTATGATGAGAAAATTATGCCTTAGTATAGTATGATGAGAAAACTATGCCTTAGTATAGTATGATGAGAAAATTATGCCTTAGTATAGTATGATGAGAAAAATATGCCTTAGTATAGTATGATGTGAAAATTATGCCTTAGTATAGTATGATGAGAAAATTGTGCCTTAGTATAGTATGATGAGAAAAATATGCCTTAGTATAGTATGTGGTCAAAATGATGCCTTAGTATAGTATGATGAGAAAAATATGCCTTAGTATAGTATGATGAGAAAAATATGCCTTAGTATAGTATGTGATCAAAATGATGCCTTAGTATAGTATGTGGTCAAAATTATGCCTTAGTATAGTATGATGAGAAAATTGTGCCTCAGTATAGTATGATGAGAAAATTGTGCCTCAGTATAGTATAATGAGAAAATTGTGCCTTAGTATAGTATGATGAGAAAAATATGCCTTAGTATAGTATGATGAGAAAAATGTGCCTTAGTATAGTATGATGAGAAAATTATGCCTTAGTATAGTATGATGAGAAAATTGTGCCTTAGTATAGTATGTCATCAAAATTATGCCTTAGTATAGTATGATGAGAAAAATATGCCTTAGTATAGTATGATGAGAAAAATATGCCTTAGTATAGTATGATGAGAAAATTGTGCCTTAGTATAGTATGATGAGAAAATTATGCCTTAGTATAGTATGATGAGAAAATTGTGCCTTAGTATAGTATGTCATCAAAATTATGCCTTAGTATAGTATGATGAGAAAATTATGCCTTAGTATAGTATGATGAGAAAATTGTGCCTTAGTATAGTATGATGAGAAAAATATGCCTTAGTATAGTATGATGAGAAAATTGTGCCTTAGTATAGTATGTCATCAAAATTATGCCTTAGTATAGTATGATGAGAAAATTGTGCCTTAGTATAGTATGATGAGAAAAATATGCCTTAGTATAGTATGATGAGAAAATTGTGCCTTAGTATAGTATGATGAGAAAATTATGCCTTAGTATAGTATGATGAGAAAATTGTGCCTTAGTATAGTATGATGAGAAAATTATGCCTTAGTATAGTATGATGAGAAAATTGTGCCTTAGTATAGTATGATGAGAAAATTATGCCTTAGTATAGTATGATGAGAAAAATATGCCTTAGTATAGTCATTTTTAGTATGTTGGCATCTGTTAGTCATTGTTTTCAGAGCAACTGCCACCTGCTGAAGGATCACAGCTACACTGAGCCATTAACTGCCCGATTAACAATTAAATGTGTAGTTTATTGCTTCCACTTCCAGCAGCTTCTTCAGAAAGGAAAATAAACAGATCCCTGTTTAAAAAGTTGTTTATTGTTGTGGCATTGTGTTTTGTTCCCGTTAAAAGAGAAACAATCAGCACATGTCAGGAGGTAGAAATAATTTTCAGTCTGAAACACATGTTGGGACTGACACACACACATAAAACACACTACTAAGTGTGTATTTGTTTTGTTTTTGCAAGTCTCCACACATCCTGCAGAGTCACCATCTGCACAAAACTGGCTTATCAGGCAACACGTTACCACCCAACATTCAAATCTGTACAGAAAGAAAAAATAAATACATGGTATGTTGGTGCATCCAGACGCCGCTTCGACTAATGATGGGCTGATTACTGTAACCGTGTTACCTTTACACCGATAATGCAAAGTAGATTAGCTGAGTGTCGTGTTAGCTTATAGTACGTGAGTACAGCCAGACAACGTGGCGGAGAGGGGACAGACGTACAAACATATGGTAATGCTGACTGATTAAATGCGAGAAAAGAGATCCTGCGCAGTTGATGCAAAGTTACGTAAAACGTAAACAGTTTTCCAAAGACTATTTGATTAACGGAAAAGAAAAAAACCAAGCACGTTCTCACACTCAAACAGACCCTATATTACTAAGCCTGGTTATTTAACCCAGGAGATGTTGAGGCAGCGAGCGATGAAGGCGTAGGTGTCAGCCACCTCCTGGATGACCTTACTGGTGGGCTTGCCTGCACCGTGGCCTGACTTTGTGTCCACCAGGATGAACAAGGGGTTTGTCTGCTCGGGGCTGCGGCCTACGATGTGCTGGAGGGTGGCGATGTATTTAAGGGAGTGGAGAGGCACCACCCGGTCATCGTGGTCCCCCGTCAGCAGCAGAACTGCCGGGTACTGGACGCCGTTGCCATCTGGGACGCGGATGTTATGGAGTGGGGAGTACCTGCAAATGAGAAATCCACCATTAGCTGATTAGTTAGCGCTGCAAATAATCATTCATAATGATTCAGTGGTCGCCCCGGTGACCTCATCCAACATGGACCACAACAAACTTCTCTATGTATAAAATCAGCGTTAAACTCATAAAAGCCTTGAAAAGAAAAATGATGATTTGATCCACACACTCTACACGTCATACTACACTTACTTGATGAGCCACTCAAACTGCTCTCGGTTCTCTGAGCAGCCGAAGTCTGTGGTCCAGGCGTGGCCTATTGTGAACTTGTGGAATTTCAGCATGTCCATGACGCCAACCTGAGCTATAGCACAGCCGAACAGCTCAGGCCGCTGGTTCACACAGGCCGCTGAGTGAAGCAACAGACAGACTGATGTCAGTAGGTTAAGAGAATCTATTTGAAGTTTAGTCTGAATACAACACCTGGGACACGTAGTGTTTGTTGTTCTTTAGCCACTGGCATACATACCTACAAGCAGGCCACCGTTGGAGCCTCCATTTATTGTTAGTTTGGAAGGAGAAGTATATCCCTCCTTGATGAGATATTCAGCCGCACACTGGAAGTCTGTGAAGCAGTTCTGTTTGTTGGCCAACATGCCAGCTAAGAGAAAAAAAAAACATCATATGTGACTGGATAGTTTGTCCAGAAATGAGGGCATGAGTTACAGCCACATTGCCCAGAAACCCTGATACCTTTGTGCCAGGTCTCCCCGTACTCGCCCCCTCCTCTAATGTTGGCCACCGCCAGGACTCCTCCCAGGTGTCGTACAAAGATGAGTCTGGAGACGCTGTAGCTTGGCGTGATGGAGATGTTAAAACCTCCGTAGCCATACAGAAAGCCTGGATGGGAGCCATCCATTTTAATGCCCTTCTTGTGCACTATAAACATAGGGATTTCAGCACCATCCTTGGAGCGGTAGAAGACCTGTCAACAACCACAAACGTAGGCAGATTTAAAGGTTCTTCCTCTTTAGACAACCTTAACCGCCGTGCAGCCTTCGAGGGGTCAAAATGAAAAATAGGGGGCGCTCAAAGCTCAAAAACCACACAAGTGTGTGTGTATTTGGCGCCTCCTATGTTACGTTTTGACCCCTCGAAGGCTGCACGAGGGTTAATATGCATTATGCTGGACCAACACTGAGCATACACTGATTGTGGTTACCTGGGTGGTCTGGTAGTCAGAAGGATTGAACCCTTTGACAGTGACCTCTCTGAAGATGTGAGGCTGCAGTGGCTCCTTGGTGAGGTCACAATGGTAAATGATGGCTGGAAGATGAAAATCAATTTTACTCTATACGCAACAGAAATAATGTAGTTAGTGAGCTTCAGAATGAGAGCAAGCTTTTAATGGCATCACATTCCCCAAGGGTCAGAAGGTTTACATACATTAATACTCGTAATGTTGTTTTAAAACCATTTTTAAATTGGGTTACAATAGTAAAAACTGGGGTATCCTTGTACAAACGTTAACGAGACACTGCAGGAATTCTTTCTGGTGAATAAAACTCTCCTTGAACAAACCTGTGTCACTTCACTTTACAAATCATCTATTAAATTAATGAATGATTCATGATGACAGCTCCAAGGAATTGTCTTTGTTTGCCTTTAGCTGGCAAAGGGCAAATATAGCCTCCTTCATGAAGTCAGCAATTTTATGAAATACACCAGACTCGCAATACAACCTCACAACCTGATTCTGTCACTCACATACTTCATAAGTGGGATGACGCTCACCAGACAGTGGTAATGTTGTGGTGGACAGGGGTCTGTATGGGCAGCTGGACACCTGTCCATTATTGCTTATATTAATACCTCATGCTGTACATAACTTAAGTGATAATCAAGCACTCTAGTACCTGGAGACAAGAAAGAGGTGAAATAGTAGAAGATCTCAGAATCCCGCTTTCTTCCTGTGAAGCCTACTATGGAACCAACGTCAAGAGGGAAGGTCCTCAACTCCTCCCCCGAGCTGAGACGATACATTTTCAGCACATTCTTCACGTCGTGGAGGAAACACACAAACAGGTAGCTTGAGTATGTACAGGTGGCAAATACTGCAGACGAGACATGGTCCAAGAAAGACAGTCAATGAAGAGTGGAATCAGAGGTAAATAAAGCAGGTAATTTGGATTGTAATAATAAAAAGATGTATTGCAGTAGCTCACCAATAACATCCTTGTCATGTTGAGGGATTAGTTCCTTCCAGTCGCCTTGAGCTGGAGAAGCAAAGTCGATGTTGATGAGACGATAGCGTGGGGCATCCAAGTTGGTTTTGAATGTGAACAACGTGCCCTCGTTGGTCACATATTCATACTCAGCATCAAAGTTGTCGATTAACTTCACCCATGGTAAAAGTCCTAGAAATAGGAAGTGGAGTATTTCAGACGAAAAAGAAGACTCATCTAGACAATTACAACGTAAACGACATGTCATGTTTGGTCAGTTCACCTTATTTCCTATTAAAAAAAGACCATATAAAACATGATGTCTTACAGAAGTTTAAATAGTAAATAGACGTGTTTAAATTTAAACAAAATCACAAAGCACAGCAACAAAAAAAATTATTAAATAAAAAATGAAAAAAGATGAACAATGAACAAAAGCAGATTAGTAGTACAAAAAGTTAAACACACCCGTGATCCCCTGAGGAGTGGTCCGGAGGTCACAATACCACAGTCTGTTGACAGGATCACAACCTTCCCTGATAGACAGCAGCACGTAGTGCCCATCATCTGAAACCTGTATTATACGTGTAATCACTAAAAAATGCGCAAATATTCATTTTCATTTTGTAGCAGAGAAGAGATATTTCATACATACCTCAGCTCCACTCATCCATTTGGGGTGGTCAGGGAACTCTGCACACAGCACATCCTCAGACTGTGGGGTCCCCAAAAGATGGAAATACAGTTTCTGATGCAAATTGGTTGAAGTTTCAGTGCCTGAAAGAAAGAAAGTAGTTTAGTTTTATTACTGCCCCCCAGTGGCAACAGGAATGTCTGACGAGAAAGTTGAGGAGATGTGAATTGTGTGGGTGCGGACATTCAACATCAAAGCTGTGTAAAAAAAATAAATAAATAAATAAAAACAAGCAGGAAAACTTAAGTATGGTGTTGACCTCACCATCACTCTTGCCCTCCTGGTCAGGGTAGGAGTTGTAAAACAGCCCTTTTCCATCATGTGTCCATGACATACAGCTAAACTTGACCCTCTCCAGGTGATCCTCCAGAGGCACAGCACCTTCAACTCGCAGGAATCGAATCTCTACCCAGTCAGACCCACTGGCACTGGTGCCATAAGCCAGATACTCTCCATCCTCAGAGAACGCATAGCCTAATAGAAAAAAAGGCACGCCAATGAAGACGGCAAACAGTTTACATGCGTTTTACATTTCTATTTCGTATTATCTGAAGCTCAGGGTGTGGACGCCACAAATAGAAGGATATTTCAGGACACCAAAACTTTTCATTTTAGCTGTTTGTTATAACATCATCTGTATTTCTATTCCTATTATTAATTAACACAACCACAACAAAGACCTGCAGAACAATAGTTTTATGTATCATTTAAGGAAAATGCAAGGTATGATAATTAATAATGTTTTCTGATTAACCTCGAAGGGCAACGGTTCCATCATCAGAAAAAGTGTTTGGGTCCAAGAAAACAGTGGGTTCGGCATCCAGGCTCTCCTGCACGTACATCACACTCTGGTTCTGGAGGCCTGTGTTGTAGAAGTGAAAATACCTACAAATGATGGAAGACGTTAAACAGGTTCAATCGAGCTGTAATTATGTAAGAAAATCTGTCCAATTATTGGAGATGAAATAGATTCAGAACATGGACACTCATTGTTCTCATGTTCTGTTGTGCCTCGCCTCACCTGCTCCCCCTCTTGAAGGGACAGCTATACTTTGGGTAGTCATACAACTCTGTCATACGCTCCTTGAACAAGTCTCGCACCTCACAGTGCTCTAAAAATGGCAGGGTCAGTTGGTTCTGAGAGCTGACGAAAGCCTGATGGAAGAATACACAAAGAGGTGTTACATTCTGATGCAACATCACATCAGCAATCAGTTCTAAGAAACAGTTATCTGCTGAGTAAAAACAAACCGGATACTTTTACATTAAGATAGAGATCAGGTTCTGTTTCAGTCTGGAAAGTAACCTGTGATCACTCAAGAATGAACTTCTTGGGACAGGCCCCTACTAGTAGGCTGGCAGATGTGTGTGTCACACATATTTTTCCATTTCAGGCACAGTATACCAACCAGCATGAATATTGGCAAACAGTGCAGAAACAATATTGTCAACATATTTGGACTATCTTTGAACTATCCTGTTCTAGATGCAATGTTTCACAGCCTTGTTATAGTGGTGGTGGCTTTGAGAAAAGCCAAGACAAGCTCACGATCAAAGCCAATCTGAGGTTCGCTCATGAACATTTAAAACTTGGCTTTTGTTCATGAGGGGAGTTAATAAAATATGTGTTTCATTGGATCTATCCTCAACTTGAAACTACTCAATTTGCATTCTGGCTAAATATAGCAACTAACAGTACAACGGTGACTAAAGCTGATAAACAGTTAGCTGTGAACCTGGGTCCTTTCACTGTCCGGATCCTCCAGCCAACTGTAGGGATCCGGAACTTTGCATCCATGATAGTCATCCACCTGAGACAGGAAACAGTGATTAGTGTGTAAAGTATTTCAATGTCAAACAACAAACTAGGTGTGGCGTCTAAAAATAACGTCAAGACTGAATTAAGCTAATCTTAGAGGCGAGTTAACAACCTGAACGAACAAAGCCGTTGTGCATGTTAGTTAATGCGCTTCATATGGTCGTTGTATTAAATAAGGTTACGGGCAACTGGGGAATGATGTGACGTGCAGTTGTCAACAAAGCCGAGGCTTCCAGAGCCGTCTAAGCTAACTAGCATGCTAACAAAGCAGGCGCTCGGTCCAATGAATGAAAACACATGATGATTAAGCATCCCGGTTCATTAGCACGCTAGGCTAACTGGCTAGCAACGTTTACTTACAACCGCCTCGTCGCGATAAGCCTGGGGATACTGAAAGGCCATGTTCGAGCTGAGCTGTCGAGAAGTGCGCGAGAAGAACCGTTGCCTCGGAGAGTTAAATGGTGATTTTAGAGCGACTCTCAGGATCCTGTGAAACATCAACTTTAGCCTGAAGCCTGTGGCAGGAAAACGCTCTATACGCAGAACCAACGAGCGCCTGCAAAGAGCGTAGCAGCGGCTGCTGTGTGTGTGGCCCAAGTCACAGCGCCCCCTGCCGGCAGCAGATGACAGGCGCTGACTGCATTCAACCAGGCTGAACATGCAGATGTTATTTGCTTTGTGTGATGCTCAGGACAACAATAAGTGGAACAACAGGCTTCGTTATGAGAAGCTAGTTGTATTATTCCATATAAAACATCTAATTGAGGTAAAATTCAATTGTGCTTGGAAATGTTTAGCATTTTCTGCAGTTTAAATACTACTGTGTGTATTTACACAAGTTGATTCATAGGTTAGGGCTTAAAATCATTCAGTAGATTTATCATTTAATTCTCTAAGATGATGCACTGAAATGTAATATTTGATCCAACCAATAAATATTAATTATTTTATCATTTATACTTTTACTACTTAATTATTAATCAGCTAATTTAAAGCACATTTTAATAAAACATCATACATCAAAATAAGCAGCTTATAGATGAGTCAGTCAAGCAGCATTATTTCCGTCATCTAGATAAAGGTCATCCAAGTCCACTGGGAATCTCCATCATCACGCTTATCTGCGTGACAGTGTAGGAGAGAGGTCAACCCTTCGCTCTTCTTTCTCTCTGTTCATCATCTTCCCCTCCCTTCCTTCCTCTCGTTACTTAATCAATCAAGCTTGATTTGGCCATTATTATCGCTGCCACCCAGACTTACACAATGGCTGATAGCACGAGACAAAGAAACACGGCGACTTCAGGAAACAACTGAATTCTCCGAAGTGAGTGATTCATGGTAGGTGAAGGAATTCATGAATGGAAGGTGACTTCTCTCATCAATTTCTTGGATCTTAGGCAAACGTTGTTTTTATTCTGAGCCTGTTTATTAAAGCAAGAAACATTCATTACTATAATTCCGAATACCTCTAGGTTGTGTCGTTGCATTATTCAGTTATTCCCCTGTGACACATGTGCCTGTAAGCCACTCTGCTGCTATGCAGGCAGGCGCCCTGGGTTATTTTAAACAGGTATTTCAGCAGAAAAGGAAGCACATTGCTTAGATACCGGCAACAATCAAACGGCCACATGTCATGTTTCCCAGCAGATTCCAAGGCATTGTTACGCATTGAGTGTCAGAGAGATCACGCGGCTGATCCAGACTTGAAAGGACGTCAAGCAGGTTCCCAACTAGTGGCATCATGTCGTCGGTGCCTTGGACAGTGAAAGTGGAAGATATCCAGACGTTGCGTACTTCTGTGTAAAGCGGAGATTTACTGGAATGAAACATTACACATCGCAAATGTTTGTAGGATAGCGTTTTGGGCCAGAGGATGATCTCTGCCTCGCCCACCCCCAACTCCATTCTGACCTTCCTCATTAAGCTGCAGTCAGGAAAACCCCTCGCTTCCTGTTTGCCCATGTCAAACTCAGATACGGGTCACAGGACTCTTGTTGCCTGACGCCTCTGTTTCCCTAAAGCAAACCAGAGAATAAAAACACTGACAGTTTGGATGAACGTGTTTGTGCTTGCATTGAAATATGGACTTTTTATACTCAGGGAGAGGCTGGGTTCTTGCATTTGTGTGCCTGTGTGGGTTTGGCTAAGACCCTCCTCTGTTTTCCTCCATTGTCAGGAGTCAACAGTGATCTGTCCACCTTAGTAGGAAGCACCTGTCTCCTCCTCCGTCAAAAGAAGGGTGTGTTTCACGGCACAGGGTAGCTACAAGGTGAACTCATTAATAATTAACTTACTGTTATCCATCAGATGAAATAATGGGGCAGAGAGGAAGCTGTGTGAAGCATCAGCAAACCCTGACGGTAACTGAACGGCACATGCAGCGAGGAATGTGTTCACATAGCTGGTGACATCACATGTGGAATAGAAACATCTACATGTCGCCAGTTTAGTCTGATGTGAAGAATTTAGAAACACTGAAGTGTCACCTGATAACTGGTTTCAGCGTCAACAACATGTTATAGCATCAACCAACACCTGGAAGTTATCATTAATATTTTTCTGCTTCATCCAATCTGCAAAGGTTTGCAGGAGTTTGCTCTTATGTGATTCTAGGGTCAAACAATAGATAATTTCAAAGTGATTTCAAACTGAGTATTATTTTATACACCTTATATGATAAAGGTCCACATGCTCACTTCAGCCATAACGTGCTGTCACAGCTGAGGCCCAGGCCTCCACATTAATAATAATAGTCCACAGCATCACAAGGAGACTAAACAATACGCAAGCAATAATAAGGATGCTTTGAAAGACAGAGATCACAGGGGACGGCTTCCTGCCAGATTCTCTGGTCCTGCTGTCATTAGCCAGGGCTGGGGTGGCAGTGTGATGTGGTGGAGGGTCAGTCCAGCCTGTCCCCCCTCAGACGCGCCCAGACAACAGGATGTTATTGAGAATCCAGCGAGGGAAATTACAGCGCTCGCGGAAAACGGATGTGATTGGTGCACAAATAAGAGGAAAGGCGAACTGTCTTTGTCATCATGCGTGTAGAGTAAGGTCTGTTTGTTCAGAGGTAAGTCAGCTCGTGTTTGAGATTTAACACCAGATTACGTGACATCTAGTATTTGTTATTTGCAGCTCAGACAAGTCCAATGTTGTCCAGCGGTGACTTCACCTGTTTCTGTTCAGGATGACAGCAACCACTTCTAACAGGGCTCTGTCAGTGTCTATTCAGATGTGAGCTCTCTCAGCAGAAAACCCCGTAAGACTCAGGTAATCACCCTGAGGAGAAGGAAGTTGGTCATTGTCTGTGCCGAAAGAGAGCACTCAGGTTTCCCAAAGCCGCCGCGGTGAAAGAGTCGCGGATTAAAGGCCAGGTTTTCACAAAAGCACAAGTTGAAGGCAACGATGGTGTTTGGTTGCTTCTGCGTGCATTCGCTGTTGGATTCACACTGACTGTAAACCGCTGGCACAAGCAACACTAGTGACAAACCGAGCTGACGTCTGAGAATAGATGTTCATGCTCTCAGTCACAGCGATTCCTATCTCTGCTCCGGTGCTGTGTGTTTCTCCCCTCGTGAGACTCGTCGGTGCAGTCTGAGCAAGACGGAGACACATTTCCAGACAGACACTCTCATCTGCAGAGACGTTTTGTCTTCACTAGGTGGGCGAGAGCGCGTTAAGAGGGAGAACAAAGCAGGGCTCTAATCACGCTTTGACTTCAGTGACACAAGTGGTTTGTAATCACTGGAGTGAAGTCCACACTGACTAGAGAAATGGGCTGAAAAACACGAGTTTCTCCTTGTCATTACACAAACACACACCTCCACTGTGTGCTCATCATCCCTACGCGTCTCCTCTCATGTGCTCCCCACTGTCTCTTTGAACCTCACCTGCTTTGTTTGTCCAAAAGAAGAAGAAGAAGAAGAAGAGTGGGGGGGTGGCAGGGGAGAAAATGAACATATCGCTTGTGTGCAGACGGATATCGTCCTTTTAAAAGCAAAACAAATATGTGTGTGTGGGTGCCCTGTAATTTCACTGTTGACATGTGCACTTACAGTGAGGATCTGGGTTCGTGGTAATGACTGGGGCAGGTAGCGCTGGAGACAGGTGGAGGACAGCGCCGTCTGACTCGTCCTACGAGAGAAAGAGAGTCTGCGTGAGTGCGACACAGACTCAGACTCAGACAGACTCCGTGGCACCTAATGATGTCAGCGATGTTGTTAATCAGCGACAGTAACTTTTGACTTTTATAACAGACGCCACTCAGGAACATTCAAACACACTTCATTTGTGTGCTTGCTCAACCAGGATGTTATAACATTGCTCAAGGGCTCACACGTACCAGGTTTACCCAGCACTTAAGGAAATACGCTACTCGTGTATGAGACGTTACATTCGATTATGTTCTTTATCTGATCAGACTTTGATTAATTCATATATTTCACATTTAAAATGAATGGGAGCGACCAAAACCATTAGAACAGCACCCAACAGAAATCAGGTTTCATTAAGTTATGCTAAAACACACGACCTAACTGTAATTAAACACGCATTAAAATGACGCGCGTCGGCCGCGGTTGTCGCAGTGAACACTTTGACAAGAAAGTGAAAGGAATGTGAACGCATAGCGTGCACAAGCGTTGCATCAGATGAATCACATGACGCAGAGGCGACTTCCTGTATGTCTTTATTTGGGGTATCAGGAAGGAAGTTGCGTATTTTTCTGTATGAGAGAGAGACCCCACCATGTCCAAGTGTGACTCTGTGGATCGGGTTCCCTTCCATTTGTTGGCTGTCATCCAGAAAAACACCGTCTGGCTACTGACACCCAGACGGAGAAACTATTTGATGTACTACATTACTAATAATGAAAATATCACGATGCTTCTTGTCGGTTCTGAAGCTCTGCAGGACACTTCAGTTTAAGGATGCGTGTGTTTGGGCTTGAGAGCATCTTTCCCAGATGACGTGTCTCACCACTGGTCATTATTAGCAGTCAGGCTCAGTAATCAACAGAAAGACAAAACGTTGTCAGGAGCCTTATAATAGAGGCAGGTATGGCTCCGGGGGGTCTGACGTCGGTAAGAAAATGCTTGTTTTCAACACTTTTAAGTCAAAAAGACACTATTTTTTTTTAAAGTTACGCGTAGGTAGAACTGAAAGGGAGAAAACATTACGGGGACGATAAGACAATAATGTTGAATCACAGCACATCTCCCAAAACAAAATTCTTCATCTTTCCATCCATCAAACAAGAACCAAACAAAGCAGAGAATAAAAAGAACAGATTCGATCTCAGTGAGCAGCTGCACATCCAGTTAATCTGAAGTTTGTGAACACGGCAGAGACAGATATGACAAACGAAACGCGTGTTTCGGTTACACTGGTTTCGATTAGACTCAGTGTTCCTGCTCACTCAGACTAACTCCAGGACGGGTCATGAATTTAGTAAACGCTCACCTCATGGCTTCTCGCAGGTCACATCATGCTAGCGTTCAGGTTGTAGTCAGCTCTTCTAATTCTGAGTGTGAATAATAGACAGTGACAGTTTACATTATACGGCGATGCTGACGCTAATCTTTTCCTGGAAACACATTCTTGGCCTGAAACACTACCTGTGCAGGTAAACACCTGCCTTGAATATCAAAAACAGCTGGTGTTGTCATAAGTCTGCGTGTGTTGGACTTTATCATCACAGAATATGTTGTGGCTCCTCTAGGAGAGCGAGCGTGTTCTCTCCTCATCTCTGTGGGTGGCTTTGTCAGGTTTTGAAAAGACATCTGCTGTGAAGTGCAGCAGCATTCCTGTTAGCCCTGAAAGGATGATAATAACCCCTGGCCTGTCAGCAGGGAATCATCCACCAGCGTGAGCGGACCAGCAGCGTTCTGCTGACATTTATTCATGTTGGCATCAGAAATAGAAAACGAACACCGAAAATAAATGCCAGTTTCTGTGATCTGTCATCTGACCGTAGTCTGTCAAATGAAAACGAAATGCATCCGCGTATGAGTGATTCCTTAAGCACAAGCTGACTAGAGAACAAGGTAACGCAAAGGTAGAGAAAATCACTTAAAGGAACGTGAAATGGTTGACAAACGGTCCAGCAAGGTGGGAAAAAATGAGGGTGACACGGGTGAGAGTTATGCCTGTGACAACAACTTAGTGGCAATAGAATGCTAAATATTTGTCCTGGAGTTGGCCATAAAAGTAGAAGGCAGGCGGAGGCAGAGGCCGTGTCAAACATTACATTTGTAATGGGTTATAAAACGGGCTCGGGCTCAGGCGTCTCAGCCAAAGACCATTGTCCTCAACCACAGGGGAGATGACAGGGAAGGAGTGGCCGCCTTTAGTCCTGCTGCAATGACCCCAGGCAGGTACAGACCCAAGCACGGAAATTACAGGGCTGTCCACGCCGTTTACAGAAGCCCGAGGCGCTCCGAGCCTGCGAGTAGCTCTGTGCCGTTCACTGCTAACCGACTCTGCAGCACCGATCAGTATTTCCGACAACAAATTTGAGCAAATGATGCAAAGCGGTATTTCTACATTTGATGCTCTGATTTCCCCGTGACCACTGTGACCCGTATTCTACAAAAGTAAAAGTGTGTTTTAGCGAGTAGATTGTGCTCAAGACAAGCGGGTCACCTCCTGAACCCCTGCAGCGTCAGTGCCCGCGTTTTGTCTCTAAATGCTGCTCATCATCCTGTAATTCTAAGAATGTCAGGTACTCACTGCCAGCTTCCAGTTAACCACAGAGGTGTGTATGCCCACGCTGAAAAACATCCACCCACATACAAACAATAATCTGACAACAATCTACAGAGCTGAGCAGGACTCATACTAAAGAGCCCATGCTGTCATTAGTCGCATTACTCACACAGCACATATGAGTAATACATGGAGCGAAGAGAAGGCTCAGATAGATGACGGGTGGAGGAGAGAGCTGAATAGAAGGTGATGAATGAGATGACTGAAAGCAAAAAAACGGCAATAGAGTGCGAGAGAAGTGCTTTTTAAATTACACGGTGGCTCGTTTCTGAAGCCGTAATTAGTAGCTTGGTCAGGTGTGGTGAGTGGGACAGGAAGCGTGAAAAGAAAGGACCAAACACCACAGAACACGCAGGCTCGGGGGGAAAGAATCCGCTCGGTGCACTTCCAGTGTGGATCTCACAAACGTGCATGACGGCTGATCGGTGTGACGCGTGCGGATGGTCTGACGAGTCTGACGCTTCCTAGGCCGGTTGGTAATGTTGATTTTAGGGAAGTAGAGGAAGAGGGGGAGAAAGCTGGGCTGCAGATGACACACGCATGCTGCACGTTACGCCATAAGCAGGACAGTAGGTTCTGCAAGGAGTCTGGCACGTAGACGGTTTAATTTGCAGCAGTGAACAAGCGCCAGACTAAGAAGGAGAAAGAGGGAAAGAGGAGCGTTTCCTGCACATACACTGTGAAAAGGTGGCTTTATTGTTCTGAGTTGTACAGTAAGTAACTGAACAAGAAACTAATTTCCCTCAAAGGACTTTATTCAATAGAAATTTACACTATTCCCTCAAGATCAGTTTCTGTTTCTGTCCTAAGCAATTAAACATATTCTCGTGTGATATTAGTGCACACTGTCAGCGGCATTTTAACTAGAAAACTGTTTCCAAATCTCACTCCATTCCACATCTCATCTCCTCCTGTGTTGAGTCACCGCCTTCCGAGCACAACACACGCACACCTTCATCTTAGCTGAAGATGGAGTGGCCCACTGTCAGAAAATGAAGATGTATTTGTCTGATCCGGACATAGCTGTGTGACAGCCAGTGCACCCTCCTGGAGAAAGGCTCACGCCCCAGGGCAAGAGAGTGATACATACACAAACACTCTCCAAGGAGGAGTCATGGGGCAAAGGGGAGCAGTGGGAGGGAGCACGAGAGGAAAAGGGAGTGTATCTGCCTGTCTGTCTTTACCAAACACACCTTCCCTCCTCCTATGTGAGAGGCAAGAGAAAAAGTCGCGCACACACTCTGGGTTTAGTTGCACACTTGGTCACACGCAGGTAGACAGGATACTGAGGTTGGGTGAGTGACTGAGAAAGGACAAGACTGAGAACAGCCACCGGTTGCTCATAGACACCCAGGCTTTCAAGGAGGTCACAGACAGTCTGCCTTATGTGTGGCTCCTCTCAAGGCTTCACAGTAAGTGTTCAACATCCTTCTGAAATGATCTTCATGATGCTAACAGTAGATTGAATTTTGATCTCGTTTATCCTTTACTTCTTTGCAATGTGTCTCAAAGAGCGCCTTCGAGAGTCGACCTGCTACATGTTGTCCTGTGAGACACAGCTGTGCGCCTTTGAGTCATGTCTCGAGTTTTCAGAATATATTTTCTGCTTTGTCACTAAGTTCAGCGGTTTCAGTATGAGCTGTCAGGCAGATATTCGGAATCAGCTGTGGTGACACACTTCAGAGAAAAGTAGAGTGAAACGTTTGTCATGAATTTACTTTTATCTGCGTTTTCTTATGTCTTCCTGAGAACAAGTTCACATATGTTGTTATTGCAGCCATCACACGCATGTATCCTAGATTCCTGTGCAGATAAATGTATAAGGAATTAGATCTGTTAAAAGTTTGATTTCAGTTAAGCGTCTTTAAAATGGAACAGAAGTCACACGTGGGGCTCCCAGCGATTATCTACCACTATCTAAGAGTCACACTGCCCTAAAGGAAGGTCTGAAGGGGGCATATCTGAGCATTGTCTTTTAATTACAAGTCTGCGCTGTTCTTGTCTTTCACTTTGCACTGCAACACCGTTTCATCCCATCAGTCACTGCGCTCTGCTTCTATGTAAGGAGTCAAAAGAGAAGAATGAAAGAGAAAGACAGCTGGCTGAGCGCCAAGCCTGAGCCAGTTCAGAGGAAATCTGGTCGATTCACTGGGAGCACCGGTTTCCTCGTGAAAGTGGTCCCGGTCGGCTCTGACGTGCACAGGAACCTCCCTTATGGCTCGGAGGCTGTGATTTGGAGAGTCACAGGATGTGAGGGACAGTGGGGGCAACGGGGCAGCAAGCACCAAGGTTCCACTTTGAAGTTTGTTTGTCCGACAGTAACAGCTGATGGGAAAGCTACACATTTCCAAGTTGGCTCTGACTTGTAAACGTCAAACCCTGTGGAATCTCCTTTAGCGACAGTTGAAACCTGACTTCCTTTCATCTTAAGCTGCTGCTGGACGTATGAAAGCATGTTTCTGTGTTTTCTACAGGCCTCCTCTCAGTGCACCACAGCCATGCCGACCTCAGAACGGTCACCACAAAGCACAGGGGACACACAGGATGTAGACATGTCGTCTTGGAGTGAGGCCGACTTTGAGGAGAAGTGCACTTATATAGTGAAAGACCAACCTCTGGAAGAAGACACCACAAAACGAGGGAGGACGCGGGCTGAGAGATCCTTACCCAGAAACCTGGTCCTGAAACGCTGCCCCAAGTCCGGAGAGGTAGGCGAAAGACCAGCTGCCCTCTGGTGTGATCATTATTCTAATACATACACGTTGCGTGTGCGTTTGCTTTGTGTAACGCCCCATTCCCTGCGTCACGCCAACATCCTTCCATCCAGGAAGTACTTGACATGTTGTTGTCTAATTCCTGCCTTTTCCTCTCTAAGCCTCTGAGCACTTAGCCAAAGAGCTGCACGATTAGCAGCCACCTCAGCTTCTCAAAATGTTGCCCCTCCACACAATAAACGCAACAAAGCTGATGCTCTGTGACCCTTGATGATAAAGGATACATTTCCTCGTGCATCTCAGGTAATTTGAGGACTGAGATGAAGATATTTCTGGAGATGAAAGACAGCAGAGTCAGGTGAGATCAGAGGAAACAGTGCAGGCGTCTACAGTAAAATACCTGCTCAACCACTTTGACCTTCTAATCAGGTCTGTCTGCAGTGTGGTTGACAGCAAAGAACACGATACAGTACAGTTGCGTGACACGCGGGCATCTCACATCCTCAGACAAAGCTGGGGGGAATCTAGCTGGACGGGAGATGAGCGGTAGAGCAGCGCATGTAGCGGCTGATCCAGGTACATCCTCCGACATGAAAGAGAGAATACATTACCGCAGCTTTAGGGGGGATTTGGACACAGAGCTCAGGGTGCAGTCGCCCGGTTGGGGTGTGTCCCTGACACCTTATCTTCTCTTCCCCACCCTGGAGGCTTGTGAGAGAGGGGTGAGTTTCACACCCACAGGTAGCAGAACAACAGTCGCGGTGAAATTTTAATATGGCAAAGATGACTCTGCTGATTGGTATATTAAATATTCAGCATGTGAAGGCAGGAGCGCACGCTGTCACACCATCCTGTGGCAAAACCCTCTTTTTCTAAGTGGATTTGTAGTGTGGGTGTTCATTTCCGTTGACTTCCCAGTAAACGGACTTTCTCTTCGTCACCCGACAGAGGCTGGGGGGTCAGATGAGGAGAGTCTATTCCCAAGAATGTCAGACCACTGATTATGTTTTGACCTCAGAGTGCATCCGGCTGCTCAGGCCTCCCGTCTGCGGGCTGCTCTGTTGTTTGATGATTTCATGTCCTCCTCGTTGAACAGGTGCTTGGGGTGAGCAGCAAGGAGCTGATTCCTAAGGGGACGCGTTTTGGCCCCTTCGTGGGGGAAAGCTACGCCAACGAAGCGCTGCTGAAAGACACTAACAGGAAGTACTTCTGGAGGGTACGTGAGCTGGATCTGTGTACGTGCATGTGAAATTCTTCTGTTTGTGTCTCATGACTGTTCACATCCTGTGTCTCCATCTGGAGATGCTGCTGTGGCATGAGTTAGCAATTGTGGTCGCTGTCGTACATCCTTTTAAAGTACGGCTCTGTCTGCCAGTGTTTAAATGCCGCTAGAACAGATTATGTTCCTCTCTGCATGCATAAATAATACCGTTTGCCTGTTCTGTGCATGTCTTGCCTTGAGGTCACACGCACACACAGCTGTTTGGTTTCTGTGACGCAGCGCTTCTCCTCTCTCTCCGCTTCTCTCGGCAGCGGTATCACTGCCAGTAAACACATGTCCGCGCTTCTCCAGACTCACTAACTCTCACACTGACTAAGCGAGGAAGTGGGTTTGAGCCTGAGAACCGCTATGTCACAAATCAGCAGTATACGGACACCTTCCATTGCACAGAAGCGCCTAATGCTCTCGAGTCAGCAGCGCTGAAATCATGCAACCCCCAAACTGGAAACAGCCAAAACACAGGCAACCTCGTAATATTATAACAATGAGTCAGTTTCAATAAGCAGCCTGCACAAAGAGCAGCTTCACAGAACAGAATTTCAGTTGCATTTTAAAAGGTCAGCGCACAAAGTAGAAACGGACGAGGTAGTAATATTACAATCCAGCCACAGAGTGAAATTCTTATTCAGCGTTGCTTTCACTCCAGACGTCTTCTGTGCTACTCAGTCTGCGCCTCACTCAGCTGAAACAACAAGTATTTATCATAACGGCATCAGGAAACCTGTGACATCTTGGTTTCATATTCAGAGAATCCCACAACGATTAGGTAAATGACATGGCCTTGCTCTGTCTCCCTCCGTCTTGTCTAGGTCTTCTCGGAGGGGCGCTTGCACCACATCCTGGATGGTCTGAACGAGGACCAGAGCAACTGGATGCGCTACGTCAACCCAGCCTGCACGGTGGAGAAGCAGAACCTGGTGGCGTGCCAGAGCGGTTTGGAGATCTACTTCTACACCGTCCAGCCACTCCAGCCCGGCCAGGAGCTTCTGGTGTGGTACTGCTCTGAATTTGCAAAGCGCTGTAGCTACCCTCCCCTGGGCCAGCTCGCGTTCGACGGTGTGGGTGAGTAAAATGTGTACATGTGCTGAAACAGAAACTTCGCCGGTAGTCGTGCTTTGAATCGTGTCCAGCGGGTATTGTCATTGTGGAGTATCGAAATCAAAACGCTGGCAGCCTGACACTCTCTTTGTGGGGCTGTTTAAGAAGTGACTTGGTCACACCCTCAGCGCCTTTGTTATGGCAGGACACAAAGGACAAGAGCGCCGTCCTGAAAGCAGAGAGGGCCTGTCTCCAGGTGTAGCCTTAGCACCTGAGTAAGATGAGACCGACGTCAGGTCTGCAGGCGGACGTGTTTCAGTTTTCAGCCTCAACACATAAAACGCAGGCGACAGCTCATTCACACGCACGCAAAACACGCATAACTTTGGTTGACATGCACGTCCTACCACTGCATGAACAAACCAAAACACTCATTTACACTGGTGCTCACATGCGTTATGACCCAGAGGAGGCCGTCTGGGGTGCTGACAGGATTCTGGCACGACTCCCCTTATTTATTTGGCTCTTAGAGAGGAAGAGAGGTAGGAAGCACTTCAGAAACTACTTGAACTTCCTGACAAGGTGACCCGCTGACAGATTGATATCTCACTGAGTGCCGACTGTTTGTTTGCGGAGAGCCGGCCTCCCGGGAGAAGGGGAAGGGGAAGACACGGGGGCACGCGGCAGAGATAAGGGGGTGCTGTTTATTACTGCGGGTTGATGTTAACTGTGTCAGAAAGTAGATGAGACCTGCTTTGTCTTCCTTTCTTTGTCCTTTAACTACTCTGGGGTGTGCTGCTTCATCTCGTGACTTCCTAGGAACAGGGTGGAAGAATCGACACAGGTCAGATTTAGAGGAGTTGCATTACGTGTTGCAAAAGGGTTATTTTCCACGTCCGTAAGCATATTTTAGGATTAATACAGTTTGTGGCTCATCAGTCATTTTCAGATTCCTATCCTGCACATTGTGAGAATACATTTACAACCAAGCAGCTTTCTAATACAAACGACATACAGCATCCACTGAATCATGCATGAATTCTTATCATGGATGTATGAGCCACTGAAGTGATGATGATGATGATGATGATGATGATAAAGCTACATAGTTGCATTATAATATGTGTAAGGTCTGAAAACTTAAAGTGACTCAAGATGACTTTTCTTGGGATTTTGGTGCCATATATTTACACAAGTTGCTGATGTTTCTCTATTATTCATTTGTCCCACAGAACACAGTCAAGCTCAGGAGAAGACAACAAGTAAACGAGGTCACAGTGTGTCAGAAATCCTACGCGACGAGCCTTCGGAATCTCCAACTGTCTGCTCCAGACACCGAGACGACGCTTTGTCTCAGAGCGGCCTCTCAGCAGTTTTCCCCCTGTGTCCTCGTCTTATTTATCCAACCCAGCCTCACTCAGAATCTGGTCACAGCTATGCACCTCTGCCGTCAAAACGGCCTGTTCTAAGCAGCCCTGTCCCGTCCGGTTTGCACTTAAGCTTCCCGCACAGTCAAGGCCCTCTTCTAGTAAAACCTTACCAAGAGCTGTGTGCCGCCAGCCCAGTTCATCCTGCTCTGAAGCACGCGCCCTACCTTCTGCCTCACTACTCACTTGGCTTTAACGGTGTTCTACCTCACTCATACCCATTCATTGGAGAGCGACTGAAGCCTCACTTGACACTCTCGTCGCATTTGCTGCCTTTCGATGGCTATGCCCGCCTCCTCCATCCGCTTCCCAACGAACACAAAGACTTCACACTTGCACTATCTGATACCAAACCAGACCTTGTTTTTTCTCCAATCACCGAGCACAACAATGACCTCAAATCGAAAAGGACAAACTACCTCAGGGTCCCATCAGACGACCTCCGAGATTTCAGACGCTCGCCGTCTAGTAAAATCCACACCGACCTCACAATACCCACCACATCCAGTGCTTCATCGATGGTCACCTCACACCGTGGATCGCTGCCCTCTATTGCATCCAGGGAAGGCTCACCACGAGTGGGCATGGCTGCCTCCTCTGACTGCATCCCTTCTAAACCCACTTCAGCCACTCAGAGCCAAACTTTGAATCCAGTGGACCTCAGAAAAACCAAACAAGGAGAGCAGACAGTCGGGTACAGGACGCTGTCTTACCCTCTCACCAGGCAGAATGGAAAGATCCGGTACGAGTGCAACATCTGTGGGAAGGTCTTCGGGCAACTGTCAAACCTCAAGGTCAGTTTCACTTTGTTGCATTAAGCAGAATTAATTAGCCACCGGTTTCACAGGATGAAGTCAGTCTTTAATTCCGCTGTGCTGTTCTCAGGTTCACTTGCGAGTCCACAGCGGAGAGCGTCCATTCAGGTGTCAGACCTGCAACAAGAACTTCACTCAGCTGGCCCACCTGCAGAAACACTACCTGGTTCACACAGGAGAGAAGCCACATGAATGCAAGGTGGATAAGGATGCTGCACATAGTTCTGTAGGCTGGAAAACGCTGCGTCTTTGTGAGTGTTGCGTGTTTGAACTGCCTATTTGTTTTGACACAGGTGTGCCATAAGCGATTCAGTAGCACCAGTAACCTGAAGACCCACCAGCGGCTACATTCAGGTGAGAGGCCTTACCAGTGCAAGATCTGCCCGGCCCGCTTTACTCAGTTCGTCCACCTCAAGCTCCACAAGCGCCTCCACACTGGGGAGCGACCTCACCAGTGTCCCCACTGCCCGTGCGCCTACCTGCATTACTGCAGCCTCCAGGTGCACCTCCAAAGCTTCTGCCCTCTCTCCCCCTCAGCCTCCCACACGCACTCAGCCGAGGAGCTACAGCGAGTCAACGCCGAGATCGATAGGTTCGACGTGAGCGAGTCCGCGGAGCAGTTTGAGGCGATGGCTCTGGAGGCTGAGATGGACAATACGAAAGTTGTCGATCTAATACAGAAGATGGAGACTTACACCGCCGCTCTGCACAGTGGCAACACAAGGGAGACTGAGCTCAGCCTCTACAAACCAGCAAAGGAGTGTTCAGATGTCCGACTGCATCAGCACAGCCCTCTACCTCTGCATTCACCCAGCATCAAGCTGGAATCAGGCTGCATATCACAGCCCTAAGACACCCTTACTAATCCCGCCATATAATCCTTACAGGTCAACTCAGCATCTGTCTGTTTGAAATAAAGCCTTATGTCAATCACGGACGGCCTAGCGTATATCCTCTACAGAGTCTAGTGTGAGTAACGTGAAAAATTAAATATTACCAGCAAGGCCTGGGACAAGTGACTTCACCCATGTAATCTATGTATTTGAGTTAATTTATTGTGATGCGTTATTATGATATACAAAGACATGTACCGTTTGTTTTGTATCTGGAATGGAACAAAAAGCTGACTATGCAAACTATGTGTGTTTATTTCTGCTGTGTTCGTCTTTGCGTTTGTGTGCGTATTTATGTTCCTTGATTAAAGTGAAAATTACCGACTATTTGGTGTGAATGACCTAAGTGTTGACACTGCAGCTGTTTCTCCGTAACAGAGCCTTGGCTTGGTGCACAGATGTGAAGGGCTGGTGACGTACATAAACATCCTGTTATGAGTCTTCAGATATCATTACCAATAGGTGACAACTCTTCACCATGGAAACAAAACACACGTGACAAAATTACCTTTATGATTAATAAGACCCTGCTAATTCTCTGCACACACTTCCACATTTTGGTTTCACAATCACTCGACAGACATTTATTGGGTTTTCTGGTAATTAACAGTGACGCAGTCGGACACAGTGTGGCTACATAATAATAGAACTTTTAATAAACCCAGCATTATCTGTTCGTTTTTAACTTCATATGGTTAAAGCAGGCGGAGCTGGGAACGGTACCACGTCCAGGTCCGTGAACCGATGCCCCTTTAAAATCCGCCAAGTGACGTCATTTATTGTTGACGGGGGGCAGGCAGCGGGAGAAGACGGGAGCGGATGTGCTCAGGGCGTAGGATGCCCAGGATAATGTCGCCGCGTCGTCCTCGTCCCTGCCTGTGCGTGTCATGATAAGCGCTGCGGACGCGCTCGCCCGCAGGATGCCGTCGGCGGCCCGGCGCAGCGGCTGCTGGATCGCGCGGTGCCAGGCGGTGCTGCTCGGCGCGTCGGCGCTGGTGATCGTGGCCGAACGGAGCGCTCGTAAGTGGGTATAGAATGTGCGAGCGGGAACCGAGTCCCGTGGTACCAGCGGACTGTCGGGCTGTTGAACGTACGCGTCTGTGCTGGTGTTTCGGCTGTGAATAGAAATGCTGCTGCTCAGCGACGACGCTTCACGCTGGAGCTCTTCCAGCAGCAGCTGTGGCTCACATCGGTCAAACGATTCATATGATGATGCTACAAGCACAACTGTTAGTGAATCTGCTTTTCTTTTAATGCTGTATGTAGTGACCGGCAGCGCATTGTTAGTCCAGCTCGGTTGGCCAAACTGGGGCCCCTGGTCATCCAGGGGTCATTCAGCAGGACCACACAACTGAAAACTTCCAGAAAAAGCCAGTTCAGCACATGATCTGTCTGTTATTCTAATTAGTTTGTATTACTAATATTTCAATTCACAGGGTCTGTGTTAAAACACAGTGCAGCACTGTATGATCATTTTCCTGACTAAGCAGATCAATGGTGCAAGGGCAGCACAGGGAACACAAGGTGACTGGATGTGTACAAAGTATGACTTTGTCTTCAGCTGAAATACTATCCCAGCAGAGAAAAGTACGCGCTGCTTGGCTCCACAGAGGACTCACGAAATGGATCCGCTTAACAACGAGAGTTTCTGATCTGAAGAAATATATATAGATATGTAACCAACAAATGATTGATGTGACTAAGGCAGGGCAGGCACACTGTGCATCTGCATGACTGTATTTAATCATGTGACTTGTGTTACATTTGGCACAGAAACACAAATTCACCGTTGCCTCTGCGTGTCTCTTGTTTGTGTCAAGTGATCTACTGTATAGGGTTTTACCTTTGGAACGAAGAGACGCAGTGGGCGGGCCTCACGCTTGGCCTCTTTTTACCGGGAACGGCAGTGCAGCTGATAAGTGCAAAATGGTACTATGACGACGGTGACGACAGGCGATGCTACCTCACGGTCATACACACTCTGCACTTGGGCATCTTCAAAAGGTGAGGTCTTATCTGTTCCAGACAAAATGAACATTAGTTAGAAAATTTATAAAGTGACTTTCGGGTGAACCCCAGGTAACAAACACACCGATGCTTATCAGCAGCACACTGTTTGGTTGGAACCCTCTGGCAGGGTTATAGGGCATCACTACTTTGGTGTCTCTCTCTGCCTCCCCCTACTGGCAGGTTGTGGGACTGCATGAGGACTGTGTTGCGCATGCAGGGTTCAGTGGCAGAGCTTGGAGCGGCCGTGATGCAGCAGGCAGATGTTGCTGCCCTTTGGCTGCTGGAGGCTCTCATCCTCACGCTGCCTCAGAGCCTGCTGCAGGCTTATGTCGTGGTGTCCACTGACGTGGGCATCATGTCACCAGGTAACGCAGCCTTGGCTTTGCAGGATTTTTGGGACACGTCCATTGTGTGAAACATACTTAATCCTTCTCTTTGTTCCGTCAGTGGCCTATTGCTGCGGCCTGTGTGTGCTATCCATTTCCTGGGCATTGGTTCTGTACAGCAGAGCGTGCTGTCTGATTCGACCGGGCCACCTGGCCATGCCTCCGGCGGCTCTGCTGTGCCAGCTGGTGTGGAGAGCGGGTATGCTGGGTGCCAGAGTGACTTGCCTCATGTTCTTCGCCAGGGTCTTTAACTGGTGGGTCTGTGGAGTAGCAGGTGAGCAATGACCTGTAGGTGATTGTGTGTAGCTGACATTTCATCGGTGATATCATTATCCTCACAGTAATCTGGCCCGTCCTCTCGGTCTAGTTTGCACTTGCTCCGGTGTGATGCAGTGCACATGCGCTTGGTTTCCTTAATCTATATTTATGTTGACCTCCAGGTTTCCACTGGCTCACAGCCTCCTTCTGGCTGGTATCACAGCAACCAGACATCTGTACCGGCCCCTGGTGTTGGCGTGCATTTAATGGCATCTTGGGCTTCGTCCATGTCTTCCTGTTTCTAAACGTCAAAGACGGACCGTCGCGTTTCCGCATGGCCAGCTTTTACACGGTACGATTTGACTTTTGATGTGAACGCTTGTCCTCGTTTTTGTTGTTGTTTTGTTTCGGGTTGATTGTGCGGATAGTTTACATTGTCAGCCTTTCCTCTGTGTCTCTTCATTGACGTAAACACGTCTGCAGATGACTGATTTTGCGACCTTCTCTCCGCCCTCAGTTCATGCTCATAGAGAATGCCACCCTACTCTTGGCTGCCTCTGACTTCCTCAGTGAAGCATCATGGGACAGCATGACCCTTCCCATCACTGTGCTGTGTAGCTTTCTCCTCGGTGAGTCACCCTCTCTGTCTAAACAGCTTGTTTTGGAATAGATTTGTTTTTGATGTTTTTATGTTCAGTGTTTATAATTAGACTGGTGTAAACAAAACCGACTAGTTTGCGCGGTGTGGGAGTAATAAAACCCAAACGATGATTCACCTGGGTTAAAAGTCATTTTAAGTAGAACACTGTCAGTATTTCTAAAAACCTTATAAATAAACAATCATCTCTAGTGTCATCTTAAAAACTGCACAAACAATAGAATGAGAAAAGTAAGAAGATAAGTAACTCATACCTTTCGACTTCTCCAAAGCTGGCGTCTACTTTTAGTCTCTAAGAGCTGCTATATGTTTTGCATCCCACTAGGTGCCACTGCTTTGCAACAGAAAAAGAACCCAATGCTTTAAGGGTTTATAGACCAACAAGCCTAAACCAATAACATATACCATGTCCTAGAATCAACTATTCTTTGCCCCTGTGCTTCCCAGGTGCCTCCTCTCTACTGCTGTACTACCGGTTCCTCCATCCTAAATCCACTGAGATCTCCCAGGGCTCCAACCATAACCACATGGGCAGCACTTGCGTAGAACAGGGGGAATCCTCCTTCTCTCTCGGGGACAAAAGCCTGCCAGTTACCTCCGTTCAAAACCACGGCAGCTTCTCCCTCTCAGGCGTGGCTGGTTCTCTGCTAGAGCATCCAGGTATCTGCGGCGGCCGTCCTAACAGCTCTTGCCCATGCTACCATCACCACTGGCTCTTGATTCGACTGGCCCTCAAAACAGGAGACCTAGGGAAGATCAACAGAGCCTACGGAGCCGGCGGAGCTGCAGGCATACTGGACATGGAGGAGTATAACCAAGATTTTAAGAGCAATGAGGGCGTCACTATCACAGCAGGAGGCAGCTGCGAGGGCATTTCCACCTCTGAGTCCCAGGGGAAAGGCCTAGCGCCACTCTCCGACTGCAAAGACGAGTTCCAGAGTGTGAGTGAACCCACATCGACTGAACATCCCGGAGACGAGGACGACAGTCTGGAGATGGAGAGCCCACTGGAGTCACCGGTATCGGATTTTAAACGGAGCTCACCAGAGGGCAAGTCTGTGTTTGGTGACAGTCCAGAGCCGTACTTCTGCCCCACGGAGTCAAGTTCAACCCTGTATTTCAGTGCTGATCCGCAGTCCCCCAGCAGCGCCAGTAACCCCCGTTTGGACCGGGACACTGGGGGTCTGGAACAGGGCGTTCGTCTTAACTCCATCCCTAGTGATCCTGCACTTCACAGAGATGTCCGTGGGCTCATAGGCCGCGTCGGGCCACGTTGCACATCCACTCCTAAGTTGGACTCTGGACTGCTGGACTCCCCTTCCAGTGTTCCTCATCTTACAGGTCCAAGGAGGCAGCTCATAATGTCCCGAAGAGATAAAGACAATAACTTCTAGCTTTGTCAAGGCAAAATCAGGGAAAGAGCAACAGCAACTTATCTTCCATTAAAGGAGCACACCAGCTTTTTAGAAGGCTGCTTTTCATCTCCTCAGTGCTATAGGATGAGACATATCCCTACAAATTTACTACACTGTGGGGCACAGTACAGTATATGCAACAATATTTAGATAATGTGAGGCTAGTTTTTAAAAGCAGTGCATTTCAAAAACAACAGAAGTGAAACCTTCAGCAGTGTTCTCATCAGACCTCAACAAGATAATTAAAGAGCTAATTAGCCACAAAGGTACGTGTAGAGAGCTCAGACAGCAAAAACTAGGTCTGACAGATTGTAATTATGTAGTAAGGAAGCAGCCATGACTTATATCAGTAATCATAACTAGACTAAGGCAGCTGCTACCTACATTACATCCTGACACTGCTGTTATTTGCTTTAATAACTGCCAGCTGTTGTGAGAATAGAGAAATGATTCCTACTGTAGATGAGGACGGGGCAGATGCATCTTATGTTTGAGTCTTTATCACATTATTCTCACTTCACAGCACAAGCCAGAGATTTGTTGGCTTCTTAAAAGCACAAGCATCTTCTGTATCATGTATATTCTTGCTGTGATGTTTTGTTAAACTATTTCCAGTCTTTTTTGTATAACGTCATCTAGCCATGCTTTGAGCAGGGCTACACTATCAAACTGGCAAAACTGTGTCTCAGGCACTTATTTTAAAAAGCTTACAAATATCTATTGTGCAAGAACTTGTGAAAATGCTTGTGAGATTCTTGTAGTGGGTTTTTGTGTTCTTTAGTGCAATTTGTAGGTGACTATGCATTTTTTCCTTCTTACTGTTCTGTTCCACAAAACAAAGCAGTGAAATGATGCTGGGTTTCTGAGGTGACGGCCTCTATGACACTTTGAACTGTGAAGGCCACTGGTGGCTTTAATTAAGCAATAAATAGCATTTGGTGTCTGTTTGTAATCATTTCAACTTTGACAAGTGTTTTGATATTTATTGTAAGTAAATTATAGCCGTGTTGGATAACAACGCTAACCTTTCTGGGTGTTTTTTCCGCATTTAAACCGTATCCTGCTCTGTGGTCTCTCACGTTGGACACAACTCATTATTGTGCAAATGGCCTCAAAGAAGGTATTTACGGCACTCGCCCTTTAAGACGACGCGCATGCGCACACCGGCGATAAAGTTAACTCCTGAACTTCGTAGTCAGGAGAATTGAGATTTATAAAATAACAGGATAAACACCACTGGGCTAACATGGCGTTCCGCCGGAGGAACAAGAGCTACCCCTTCTTCAGCCAGGAGTTCCTCATTCAAAACCACGCCGACATCGTGTTCAGCCTGGTGATTTTCATTTTGATTGGACTGATGTTTGAGGTGAGATGAGCCCTTTTCTTCCCTCGCCTCACTCAGCTGTTTTAAGATGGGAAGCGTCCTGCACGGAGCCAGGGTCGTGTTCCGCGCACCGCCGGTGGTTCGGGATGAAGTTTCGCTCGCCGGGCTGCAGCGTAGTCGCATCTGCGGGCGGTTTGCTGTAGTTTGGACAAGTTCGGCGGACAATGACCGTTTCTCCGTTCGGCGCTAGAAACACGCAGCGGGGCATAAAACTCAACGTCCCGTCCAGCGCTAGTTCATGTTAAAGGCTTTAATGTCTCGTATGTTGTAATGTAAATGCGAGTACAGCTGGAAAACCCCCGTAGTTATAAACATACGTTATAGTCTGCACATCATAACACGTTTGCTTAAAATCACCTGTTTTTACCAATTGGACACGTCTCCTTCCAGTTTCCAGCAAAACCATTCCGCCGTTTTCAGTCCAACTTTAGTGAAGCCCCACCAAAAACTAAACTAATATAGGAAACACTTTAGGATTAAAAAATAAAAGCAGCGCAGCTGAATACAATTCATTCTAGCACATCTCTTCGAGTCGGATATATTACTTTGAAATCGCTTAACGGAAGGAACACGACCGTCTGTCGCTAGCTTGATGCTAACAGTTAACTGCCACGTCTCAATCTCGGCGCTTCAGCTGTTGGCCGCCGTGGGCTCAGGGACCAGAAACTACCTGACGTGAAGGGAATTCACCGCCGACTTAATATGTCCTAGTCACACATGGGTTCGTTTGCGAAGTTTCGGTCCGGAACCCTGGTTGTGATCGCACAGCTGGTCGAGTTAAAATAAACTGGGGGAACCGTTTATGCTTCACGGTTCGGAAAACAAAGAGAAACTGTGCAGCGTTGGGTTTTGACTTGGAGGCTTCTGACAAGTCACCTGTGGCCTTGGTGTGCAAGGAATGACCGGTGACTTGTGGTTAAGCCAAGTCATAATTCACCATTATGCATCTTACTCATGTCTCAATATGAGAATTTGCTGCATGTATGTTACTTTTTACAGTTGAACATTGTTGGATTACGAATTTTAAAATGTGCTGTGGAAATTGTTTTTGGTATTCTTATAGCGACGAACAAATTATAATAAGAATGAATCTTTAAAATGTACACGGCTCTTTAGCTTGGACACTTCAATACATCAAGTCCTTAGTGGGGATGCTTGGCGTGAAATAGCTTTGGGAAGCTGTGTTACCACTACAAGTCGCGTCATGCCAGACAGACCAGACTCAGCTGTGCTCCTGAGGAATTCACCTCCAAGGAGCTTATTACATATAGTACACCTCTATAAAAATCACACCTGTCACTCACCCACATGCTTTTGTGCATCTTAACACGTTTGCTGAATACTCTGCTAACAATCATCTCTAATTTCCAGGCAACAGCCAAGTTGGCCATACTGTTCATTCAGCCTCAGTACAATGTGACCACGCTGTCACCAGGTATGCAGTGCAGTTGACTGACTGCTTCACGTCTGCGGTTGCTCTTTGTGTTTCACAATAATGATTATAGTCTGAATACAAAAACACTTTCTCCAGGATGTTTGACACACCTCTGTCCACTAATGTGTGTATGTGACCTGTCCTATGTGTGCTTAGAGGGAGAGGTGACATTTTACCATTACGGATGGAAGGACTGCGCCACCATCCTCTTTTATTTCTTCATTGCTATCATCCTGCATGCAGTAGTGCAGGAGTATCTTCTTGATGTAAGTAACTCATCAGGAAAGCACACGTAAATATAAACTGTTTAATTATTATTCATTTTTATTCTGCCTATTAACGTCTGTGGACCAGACTTATTTGTCACCTGTTGTTGTATATTAATCAAATAATAATAATGCGTAGAGAGGTTATATAAAGTTTAGGCAAACTGCTGATAATGACTACAGCACATTTGCACACACACATAGTAAAAACAAGAAATGAGATGCTTCCCTTAATGGCTACAGATGCACATGTGAAACTTAAGAGGACAAACAATAGAGTAGGTTTAAACGTACCACATCAAAAACAGAGTTTGCAGACTAACTCAGACTGTAAACAGGTAGAAATTGCTTTAGTTTTTTTAAGTAGAAGCGTTTGATCCACCTGAAGGCTTGAGTCCTTCTGTCATTGCTAAGAAACAACACGGGGAGTAGTAGGGTAGTTTTATTTTAGCTCCTTCAGCACAGTTTCCAGAGGATTTGAAAGAATTCTTCCTCAGAGAAGGGTTTAAGCTGCAGCCATAAATAGTATCTGGTGTCTTTTCTTGTCCTAGTTGTGTGAATAGTGGTGACACTTCCTTGTGCACGACATTGGCAGGTGTTATTATGACTCCCATTATGACCGAATCCTGCAGGGTTCACATGATCTGTTGTTTTGTCACATGGCAGAAAGTGAACCGGCGTCTGCACCTCTCTAAGAGCAAGAACACAAAGTTTAATGAGTCGGGCCAACTGTGCGTGTTTCACCTGGTTTCCAGCGTGTGGAGTTTTTACATCCTTATTACAGTAAGTGAGAAGCTCCCATGAGAACACACAACCACCTACAGTATCTAGGGAAATGACGTCTGCACAGATCAGATAAAACTAGTGGACTGAATATATTTTAGGCGTAGACACAACCACATTTAAATAGTTTTTACAGGCGTTCTTCTGTTTCCCCACACAGGAAGGATATATCCTGCATCCCAGCAGCCTCTGGGAGAACTATCCTCATGTACACCTCAGGTAAGATGGATGTGGTCACTTACTGTACATGTTCTAATAAGGGTCCTGCACAAAACTGACACAGAGCCAACGTTTTATCACGTACAATAACCAGCTGTGTCAACATGCCTTCCAAATGTAATAATCTTAATCATCTCTAATTTCTGATGAAGGTTTCAGGTGAAGTTTTTCTACCTCACTCAGCTGGCCTACTGGCTGCATGCTGTGCCAGAGCTCTACTTCCAGAAAGTACGCAAGGTCAGTAAGGAGGCCCTGAGAACTGGAGGAGTTGAAGAGTGTGGCTAGATAAGCTGTGCATGGACTGCATGTATGTGGATTAGAGAGAGACCTGGGAAGAACAAAAGGTTCCAGGATATGAAAACGCTGGTGCCTTTGCAAATAAGTGCTGTTTGTTTTGCAGGAGGAGATTTCTCGCCAGCTGCAGCACATCGGCCTGTATCTACTGCACATCTCTGCAGCCTATGTGTTGAAGTATGTAGCTGACAGAAGGAGAGAATTGGCTCTTGAAAAATATGCACAAACAGTGAGACAGAAATGTAATTAGAGATTAATTGTTTCTTCACCTAATCTGTCCATTTTTGCCAGTTTGAGTCGAGTGGGTGTGGTGCTACTCTTCCTTCAGTATGTGTCAGAGCTGGGCTTTCACATTGCCCGACTTTTCTACTTCACTGATGAAAACCATCAGAAAATGTAAGCAACCTCAACGAGTCTAGTCACTTATTGCAAATACTAAAGTCTTTAACCTGTATAAACTCAGTTATGGCATCGCAGCTTTCATTACTCTACTCCATCATAACATCACTGTGTGCCATGCTCAGGTTTGACCTATGGGCGGTGAGCTTTGTGTTTACACGAATGGCCACCCTGACTCTGACGTTCCTGGCTGTTGGCTTTGGTTTAGCCCGTGCTGAGAACCAGGTGCTGGACTTGGAGATGGGCAACTTCAACACAGTGCTGATAAGGTAAGGCCAGCAGAGAACAGAAAAAATGAACTATGTCCCACCCTCGTGGATAGTGATTCACTTTGTGGCACTGCTATTACCTTTTACTGCTGTTTGTCACTACTGTCAAGTAAGAAAATGGGATACTGATTGACAGAAAATGTCTTCTAAAAAGATGAATGGATCTAATAAAGGTTTAAAAATAATTATACCTGCAGTTAAACACATGTTAGAATGTATTTGGCTAGTTAGCTGTTCCTATTTGTACACTCCTGTCTTTATTACTGTACATTCACTTCATTTTGTAACACTAATCTTCTTGCCATGCTCCACTTCAGGATGACAGTTCTACTGCTGGTATGTTTGACCCAGTCCTGGCTACTCTGGAAGTTTATCCGCTTCCAGCTGAGGCGCTGGAGAGAGTTCAGGCATGAACAGGCTGTTCGCAAGAAGGCCGTCACAAAACAAACCCTACGTCCACTGAAGAGAGATTCATGTGAGTAAAACGCACTGAGGCCATTTAACAAAACAATCTTATAACGTGGAATGTGTCCAGCCCCTGCTTGGTTTGTCCCGATCACAGTGAATGTCAGTGATATGTACTGCAGTAGCACGCGTTCTGACCTCACCTTTCTCTGTTCACCAGTTGGTCACCATGAAAACGGAGTTCTTAAAGCTGAGAACGGAGCATCTCCTCGGATCAAAAAACTCAAATCCCCCTAAACGTAGCACTCTGACTGACCTGAACAATGGCCTTAGACCACACTAAGGTTTCTCATTAGCACAACAGGGAAGATGGCAGCCACTGGCCACCAGCCTTCTGGTTGAGCATGTCCTGAGATGTTTCAGGGACTCAGTTGCTACAGACTTAGGCTTGAATGCTGGAAAATGAAATCCAAGGAAATCCCTCGAGCCCAACAGACATTTACGCTTCTCATCATATCAGTATTTTTTATACATCCACGCAGCCTCCTTTCCCATCCTAAGAAGCACCATTGTATGCATAATGATTACAATATAAAATGAACATAGTATATGACATGTTTCTGTGTCACTATTGAATGTGCTAATGCATATCCTCATAAGTACTGTATTGGTTTTAGTGTCGTCTGATGTTGATGCTGTTCGCAGCTCTTCCCATTGAGCCGGCTTTGTTTTTTAGTCTGATCCATTGGAGCAGAAAAGTGTTACTGATGATATGAGCTTACTGTATCACGTCAAAGGGATTCAGGCCAACAAATAGTGGTCACCTGGGCTCCTCCCGTTGATTTACATCTGTCTAAAGTCCTACATTTGTCACTGGTCACTTAACAGAAGTGTATCAAGTATCTATGTTGGATATTACCGCATGCCATTCCATTTTGTTTTCTTTTAATGGTTTTGTTAATTACTTTATTAAATAATGCAATTTTCTGAAATGAAGTGTGGACTTTTAATGTTTATATATTTCTTATGTAAACAAAATTTGTGAAGACTTTTTTACCTTGTCAAATGGACTTTAGTCCCCTTACCCTGTTATTTTATAAAGCATCTATCAAGGTCGAGGTAGCTGACGACAAAATGTACTGAAAACTAACAAAATGTGTCTATCTAGTGATTTCTCTTTTGGTGTAACCAAAGGTTTCTGAGGAGGTTTGGCAGCTGCTTGTTACTATATGTACCCACAGTAAAATGGATGAGGTTCATAAAAAGATGTCCTTTTCTACAGCGGGTAAGCTTTATATGATGTTTAGAAACACTCAAACAGTTTGATTAATACTCTTGCTGTTAGATTTATTGTGGAAGCAAACCAGTCCTGTCTGACATGACAAAGCTAATTCTGCTAGTTCATTACCTGATAAAGCAGACTGACCATATAAATATTTTTTTTAAGATTGCTGACTTCCAGGATCTTTTAATTCAAGGGTGAAAATTGGTGATTAACAGTCCTTTTGGTCACCTGTGTGGTTGCTTGCCGTCTCAATACCCAGCTTCTGACGCAAAGAATCCAGTGTGTGAGAAGGAATCTGGCTCGAGTTGGCCTCCAGGTATTTAAGTACATAGTGGTCAGCGTCAGTCAAAACAAAACGATGACTGAAAACTGAAACAACAGATGAAAGATTCCATAAGCTAAACTGTCACGTAAGCAGCTTTAATGTCAAGTGCATCTTAAATTATGTAGAATGTACTGTAGGTTTGTTTTGTTTGTTCATAAAGGACACCACAGTTAACGCTCTTTGGAAATCAGGTAATGCGAATACATCAATAATCTGGCTGTTAAATTACCTTCCACAGTGGCTCCAATAGCAAAGTCTGCAGGTGAGTAGAACTCAGGATTTTCCACTGTCGAGTTTGGCTTTGGGATGCGTGTCTTCTCCAGGAACTTGCCACCGATGATGCCAGAGTTGCGAGAGGGCTTTTCAAAAATACTGATCATGTCACTCGACAAGAAGTAGGACAGTATGAAACGTCTGCCTTCATCTTCAGGATTTTGCGAATCCTGGAATGTCAGTCAGAAAGAACAGCTTAAGCATAAACAACTATTCTGCTGTCATTGGTTTTAAGTATAACATTTTAATATGAAAGCACTAGTACTCAGTTTCTGAAATGAGAAGTAGCAAAAAACAAACGTCTCACCAGTGTGGCACTGTAGCGCAACACTTTGTGGTCATTCTCCAACATTTTTAACACGTTTTTTTTAGGAGGCGTAGGAATCAAATGCAAACAATTCTGAAGAGTATCTTCAAGTGAGCCAAAACCATTGTAGGGAGGAATCTCCTGTTAACACAGACAATACTAATGTGTGGTAGTAATAAATATGAATCATTTTCAGATAGTAGAAGGAAAGAAAAGGTCAAAAGGAAATAAATAAATTTTTACCTTCTTCTTTTTCTGGCCCTGCTGTGTGTCGACCTTCTTTGGTATCTCAGTGGATTTCATCTCTATGTCAGGGTGGTTTCTCTGGAAATACTCTTTAGTGAAGTTATCACAGTCATACAGCAGAAAGCGGCGACCAAGCAGCGTCATTGTCTGACCCACCTGGAAGTCTCTGGGTGAGTAGTATTCATCCACTTCATTTTTTGTGACTTCAAGCACACAGCTGGGAAAGGTCACTGAAAAACAATAAGCAGTAATTAAATAAAACGCCTTGTTTTTCTTATTGACATTTTTGAATGATTAATGGAACATGAAACCAATGAAATCTGCTTTCCTCAGCTTTATTTCATTAGATTACTTCTCACCTGGTTTAAATGTCTTGGCCAGCCTCTGTCTCCGCATCAGGATGGGGAATGGATCCCGGCCACTGTTGGGTTCATGGACCTCTCTCACCTCCACGGTGTCATCCACCAGGTAGTACTGGATGGTAACAGGCTTGGTGTCTCCATACAGACAATCACTCTCATCCCACAGGGCAAAGAAACGGAGGACCTGACCAACAAAGTCTGAAACTAGAACTGGAATGCCAAATGTTACATACGCTACACAGACACCTATTTGACACTTGTTTTTGTGCTTTTCTAGCTCAGTTCCACACACACACACACACACACACACAGTTAAATTGAGTAATAACCACCAATACCTGCAGTTTACAGAAACATTTAAAATATTAAACCAACATATTAGTTTAGCTATATAATGAATGAAACTAAATCCACTATAGTCTACACTAAGGTAAGTGCATGCATGAAAGCTTCACTAGCAGATTTTCTGTTGTCTGGCTTGTAACGGTTATCCACAGAGGTTGAGATGGAGGCAGCTTCCTTTACCTTGCGGTCCATGGTGAGAAACTGGTGCATGCTGTCTGATTCGGAGGGTGTTGTATAGCAAGACTGAGTTTTTTTGCGATGTTTGCTGTAAGGATCCTCTGGCATCAGCTCAGGGTCATTCAAAACCATGCCCTCGCTTTCCATAAAGTCCTGTATGGAGTAAATGAGAGACGGAAGTACATTTATAATAACGAACGTCTTAAGGATATTCATAGTACTACTACACACATCAGTAAAGGGCATTGGTGAGTGTTGTACCTTTGTAAAAACATCACACTGTGTGATGTGGTACTTGACCCCATACACCTCCAAGTCCATACCAAGGTTGAGATCTTTCCACGTATAATACCCCCCAAGTTCATCTTTGGGCAGACGCTGCCGCTTGATCCGTTTCCCTTGTGGTATCCCAGAGTTTTCCACCTCAGGCTCAATGATGCACATGCTGTCATCCTCCAGGTAGTAGTAAAGGACCACAGGTCGAACACGGTACAGCTCCTCTGGGGAATACAAGATGTCTTCTTGAAAGTACGCATAGAAGCGCAGCACCTACAGGACAAATCGAGCATGAAAACCCAGTGTTAAAATCACCACAACAAATACTGGTTTCACACTTTGAGGTAACTGTACCTTCTTGTCAAGGGCCACGTGAGCTGGCACTGCCATGAAATCCTCAGCTACGTCCTTGTCAGAGGAGCCGTAAGTAAAGTCGGGGATCTCAGCTTCCAACTGACTGAGCTCCTGCTGGACCAGCTCCTCTGACAGGAGCGGATCCTGCCCGATGCCCACAGTGGGGCGCCGCGGCAGAGCGTAGCCGTTCCTGTAGTCCAGTGTTTGGGGTCGGTGGAAAGCAGACTTCTGCAGAAACAGAACATTGAGGAGCACATGAGCCCCAGTAAACCACCAAATAGATAAACATGACGCAAGTGAACCAAACTCACACGACAAACGCGCAGCTTCTCAGTAAAACTACGAAAGTTATGCAAGAATGTCGCGTGAACGTACTGTTTAAGCTAGCAAACGTACTGGACGCAGCCTTACCTTACCTATGAACGAATGCGGCGCTAACCAGCTAACGTGCGCTAGTTAGCTCCTCTCGCTTTAACTAGTTAGCTAACTAGCACATTCTTACCGTTATATCCCGAAAAGTGTATCCTGGTAGAAACGGCAAACCGCGGCTGCTCCAGTTCCAGGACATTCTCAGCAGTTCAGTGTTTTCTGTGAACGTTAAAGAGCGTTATTGTCGTTAAACGTGTATTTAACTAGCTGGAGTATGTTGGCGTGTACAGCTTCACGGCTCAACGGGCAAGTTTGTGGTATCCATGGAGACGGCTGATACCCCCCGAAAGGCAAACAAAAAAATAACATATAGCAAACTAAATATAGGCATTAAACAATCATTACAACCACTATAAAACCTAAAATAATACAATAATAAAAATATTATAACAATCTCGTTTTGATTCGGCCGAGCTCTGGATACGTCTTCATATGTGCGACAATCACCGGTTTACATAGTTACATGAAAACGTGTTGCCCTTAAATATAAATACAGTTACTATAAATTACATTATATTAAGGTTTTTTTTTACCACCAGGGGGCGAGCAACGCTAATAAATCTAAACGATAGAGCCGCTCACTAACCCGCATCAACGCAGCAGGTGGTGCGTCCATGATTAGTTTCACTAAGTAAAACCTTCATTACTTCATCACAGTAGGTTAAAGGCTGAACATTGGAAACAAATATTAACCTTCATTTCACACAGGAAATGTGCAATATACAAAAGAACTACACAAGGTATTTTGAACATACTTTATTCCAAGCACAGGAGTCATATTTTGGTCTCATTTCACCTGCTACTGGCACATTTATAAAGTCTATGAGTGGCAGTATTTATGTGGGTGAACCTACTTCAGCAGTAAAGTCCCACACCTTTCATGAAAACTAGAATTATCTCTATGTTTGAATCCACTGAACTCAATTCACAATAGCTTATACTATTAAACTGGCAACGTCATAACAAAAGACAAAGCTTTCATGTTCCTGGGTCCTTCTTCATGCCATGAGCAGCGGCTACCACAAGCATCTGTTTAGCTCTGGCACAGTATGTCAGGGCTGAAATTTGAACAGGTCCCTATCAAAAGAATTTGTAGCAAATTCACGGGTACAAAATGGGCATCGTTTTATTACATTAATTGACATTTAGCAAGTGCAAGGTTTGACAGAGACATTCTGGGTTTACAAATGCTCCATGGAAAGCAACAATGATGGTGAAAGGGGATACATGCTGGGGGTGATTCTATACATTTGGGATTTTCAATTTGTAAATCATCTGACCAGTCACAGATCCGCCAGCTGCACCCTTGTTAGCAGTGCCTTCACAGAAAGGATACTGCACTTTGAATTCAACACACTGTATCAAAAATAACGTTAAATCACTAAAACCTCTTGGAGGCTCTTTATATGACATTTCTAATTCTTTTCTTTCAATGGTGACAAAGCTGTTACAATTGGCTGATCCCCTTGTAAGGAAGCAAATACGTCAACCAAACACAGAAACACTAGGATTGCATCCCTGAGGTGCCAGACAACCTTCGCCAAGTATAAAAATATCTCATAATAAACCATATTGAGAAAAAAAATACACAACATCAATAAACTATTAAATATTATAAAATAGATTTCATGAGGGTTGAGATGAATTCTCCAAATATCTTTTGGTTTCATGAAGTTCAAAAGGCAGCGTGGTTATTCACTGTGGAAAGATTGTCTTTATTGTTCTCAGGAGAACACTTACAAGCTTCGCCCCTGAGTCCATCCTGGAATACTGGAGGTTACTCAGCTCAAGGCTCCAAGTGTCACAGCCGGGTCCTGTATATAAACCAGACCCATCTGAAGCCTTGTTCCTTCAGTCTTTTGCAGGCCTACGTGTGTCTAAAGCAGCTAACCCATAAATCCCCACTTCAAAAAGGCCTATTGAGGTCACGGGCAAGGCGCTGTGACCTTTCACCTCTTGTTTCCGCCAGAAAGAGGTGAGCTTACCACGCAGAGGGGAAGCTTCTTCTGTTAGTGAATGGGGTATAGCTTATGATACCCAGAGGAATATGCAAAGCAGCACAGAGGGATATCTGCAAAACCTTCCACTGTTCACGTCCACAAACGCTGGTGCATGCTTGCTTATAAAGCTTCGTCAGGGCTTTGTTCGTTTCCCCTGTTAATACAATACAAGTGCGTCCTCATTTGTGCTCAAGTCAAGTCAGCTTTAAATAAAAAGCCCTTAGCCGTTGTCAGTAATAGCGATTGAGGCTCCGTGTCCCGGGGATGTCCGGTTGGCCGTTCATCCAGATCTCGCGGATGATTCTCTCCCTTTCCTCGAGCCTCTGCGCCCTCTCCAGCTCCTCCGCCGACGTGAACACGTTCATGTTAAGCGTGCGTTCAAAGCGTCTGTGCCTCCGCGCCGACAGGTCTGAAGTGGTGTCCCAGTCCGAGTCCGAGTCGCTGGAATCGGAGGACGAGTCGGGGGGATGCGCTCGCTTTTTGGCTGGAGGCCGCTGGCGGGGCTGACAGTCGGTGCGGCAGGAGATCTGCACCACCAGGGCGAAGAGGGTGAGGAAGAGGCCCAGACACACGCCGCAGACGAAGAAGAGCGCTGCCCTCTCCGGGTGGTCTGTCAAGACAAAATGGAAATGTTTTACAGAAAACACATCTAACAGTTCATTAGAGTTTAACTGAAGTTGGGTCTCGTTTTTATTTGCCCTTGACCTTTTCTGAGCATAATCTGGTATAATTCCCTCGACAGCTCACTCACTGTAACGAACACCAGACTTTATGCTCATATGACTCACTTCCCTGGTTTTAATGTGTCACAGATTGTGCGAACAGTGCTGTGTGGACATCTGTGTCATGTCCCATCACTAGTAGGATCCTTTCTATATCTGTGTCCACTGATTTGTAAAAGCTTCTCACACTTGACTCAGTGTTACCACTGTAGTAAACAATCATAAATATGTGAGCAAAATGCAAACCTTGGAACAAAGACCCTCAGCAAATGTATAATATGTGCCGTATTATGTTTATTTGACATTGTGTACTATGAATTTCGTTAATGAGCCGTTTGTTTGATGAGTGGGAGGTAATGAAACAGGAAATAACACCCAAGCTCTCAGCTATCTGCTGGTGGAGGTGACTGACAGAGTGAGCGTTTTATCTCATCCTAACATCTGCATTCCTGTGGCCACATGTACCTTTCCCTATTTTCTTTCAGCTCCAGGAAACGGGGAGTTTTACCCGAGCAACAGCGAACCACCCACATGTAGCCGAGACACCCAGTTTTAAGTGAGATGTGACATCAGCGTTGCGCTACCTGATATGTAGGTGTAGGCTGCCAGTGCATTGCTGATGAAGGCCATGTTGCTTCCAGACGTGGCGTTGATGACGGGATTCATGGGTCGCGGTGGGCGTTCTCCAGCTTCTCTTCCACCTTCTGAAGTCTTCTCCTCGTCAGGGTTCGTCTCCCTAACCTTCTTATCTGCAAAACCCAGCAGAGCGGCAGCGTTCAGTGTAAAAGCACAAACCAAAGAACTGAAGTAGGTGGGTTGATCGTGTCCCTTTATTTAGAAAAAACATGGGTTTGAAAGGTTTGGGTCGCACATAGAACATGTTTACACGCTGACATCAGAACACGTGGAAACACACGCAGTGACACAGCGTGTTGTGGACCACATGTACTGTACAGTCAGACTATGACAGCACTGGCTCGGTCATTAACAGTGAAGCCGTGTTGAATTGTCTCTGAGGTGCTGTGACTTCAGGCAGCTCATTCACCCTCGGCGGCTTTTCTGAATTAACAAGATCGGCTTCTGTAAAATGATGCATCACACACACATGTTCACAGAGAGCTGTCTGGTTCAGAAGATCACACCACAAGTGCTTCTCGTCAGATATTCTGACTCAGTTTTTCAGAAACACAAAAGCCACATGGGAAACGTTCATACTCTGGCAACTCAGAATCTCCTCCAAGATCTCAGAAAACAAGCTATTTATAGATGGGAATGACTGTTTCCTCCGTGGGATTTACATCACTGCACAACATCTTTCAGTCCCTTCCACAAGTATCAGGTTGGCAATGAAAACCCGTGGACATTAGTCAAAAGTTCAGTTTATATTTGATGTGTTTAGACATCATTATGTTAAATAATATGGACCATAGCACCTTCTGCACCACATCACCCAAACTTTGAGTGATAGTGAGGGATCGCATGAGGCCATGCAGCTCTAAATGACTCTACTTTGTCAGCCTGTTATTGAAATTATCAAAATTAAATTTAAGTTGAATCAAAGTCACAAACAAGCATTGGCTGCAGTAATTTGGAATATTATAGGAGAAGCAAGTCAAAGTGATGCAGTCATATTCTTCATCCTTGCGTGTTTTGTCTGTGTAGGTAAACTTGGTGACTTACAGCGTCACGTGCAGCGGTGACCTCTAATTGCAGAGATGCTAAGGTGTGTTAGTCGCTCCTCATCTGATAAATGCAGTTT
The DNA here is from genome assembly GCA_030770545.1 of Macropodus opercularis. Lineage (NCBI taxonomy): Eukaryota > Metazoa > Chordata > Actinopteri > Anabantiformes > Osphronemidae > Macropodus > Macropodus opercularis. Next base: position 4,610,137 of record CM061112.1, read on the forward strand.
AGACTGGAAATCCTCACCGAGGAGGTAAATGCTTCCACCTGGACCCACTGCTGTGCTGCACACGTCAGCGAACGTTCAACCAATAAACCTCAACCACCGCAATTAACTCACGTAAAAGTAGTGAGACGGGGGAAAAAAGCGACGTGAGCTCCGGTTATTGTTTTAATAAATGTAAAGCAGACTAAATTAGGTATGACTATGATTTGCAAGGAAGCTGATGCAAGGAAGTGAAGCTGTTCATGCATCGGGAAGTGTAACAGCCCACCCTCTCACACTCTTGCCCAGTCCGTGAGAGGAGCTATCACGCTGGATGCAGGCCACCATCCCTCTTCCTTCTTCACTGGCGTCTCCTTTTTGTCCCTCTTTCATTCGGTTGCTCTTTGCTTTGTCCTCTCTCTCGTTCTCTCTGCGCCAGTTCGACGTTTAAAGAGTGATTTAAACTGTGGTCACATGCTCTAAAGGTGCAATTGCTGGTTCTTGGAAAGCAAGTATGTTTGGAAGACCAGTGATCACAAACGTTCCAAACCAACGGTCATGCTGAAACACATACGGTATGGAAACAACTGAACTCGTGTGACTTTAAATTTACGTACATGTAAACATGGGCCTGAACTGCTGTTGCTCTTGACGCATGGAAGGACAAGAGGCTGTTTGGTGTTAACTGCCCTCTGCGGGACGCTGAGAGTGTTCACTGCTTTGCTCACCCGGAACAGTGTCAGGTCTTCTGACGAGGCTCCCCTCTGGAGGGCTGTCTCCCACTATGTTGGGGTCATGGACGCTGGGTGGTGCGGAGTAGACCGACGGCCCGCTGTCCTGCTCCGGAAGCAGCTTCTTTGGAACTTCAAACACAAGGGTGATGGCAACACAGAAGGGAACCAAGAGACCGAAGAAGGAGAAGAAGAGAAGGTAATCAGTGAATTGAATGCAGAACCTTTTTTGCTGATGTGTTAATGACCTGTTTTATCATCCAGCGTAATCAATTCTCTGGAGGAGACCTGCCCATAACAGGTTGATAGACATCTAACCTGCTTTAAAGTCCCATTGAGCATTGGGACTGACACTGATTAAATTGAGTGTTGGCTTTCTCTCCCCCCTCGAGTGCAGCCAGCGCTAAGTGTTTATATTGTGCAGTGGCTCTGCTGACATAATGTGTTATCTTAATTTATTAGTCATTTCATTTAACTAAGAAGCATCTGCAGACAGCATCACGGCCGTGATTCACACACTCCTCATGACCTTGCACCGTGATTCCCGAAAGTTAAACTGCCCCCTCCTCATTCCCCAGCCTCACAGTGTCCTGTGAGTCAGGGAGTCTGCACTCTTTCCTCCAGACACAAACCCACAATGTAGTGGGCTAAACATTCCTGCCTGCTCACATGCGGTTTCGGAGGCCAGGCCACGCTCCGGTCACTGTGTTTGTCTGCCCTCTCAGATCAGCAGTGATTTATAGCTCAACAGATGAGCGCCTGTCCAGCTTGCTGTCTGACATTTTTGCTCGAGAAACAAATACACAAAATAGAAAAATCTGCCATCTGGTTTTGCAGACATCAGTAGCACAAATAGTAAAATTGTAACATGTGACATGTGGTTAAAATGGGCCGATTGTTTAAATGCCAGTGTATAAAAACACTGATCAAATTTCCAGAGACAGGCTTTGGATGCTCTCCAAGAGTCAATCAAAGTGCAGCAAACCCCACACAGCGCTCCTCCACTGGATACTACTGTGAATGTGCCCTGGCCTGGACACATTTTTTCCACTTGCAGCTATTGATGAAAAGACCAAGAACGAACACTGAACTCCTACATTTACAAGTTTGTGGTAGAGATTAACAGAACGTAATGGTGGACTGAATGGAGATGGTTCTTTTCCTGGTGTGCATAAAGCTTCACCACCAGGACGCCACAGATAACACAAAACAATACAAAAGCTTGAAGTCAAACGTTGATTGGCGTGTTAAACATGGCAGTAGTCTCTTCAGTCCACCATTTAAATCCGATTCTTTATCTCACGCGGCAAACCGCTGCAAAACGTAGAATCTAAAATCCTGTTTTATCCAGCACTGGTTGGCACAAGCTAAATAAACAGTCCCAACATGCGGAGGTGAGAAAGGCGGCATAATCAAAGTAGATTTGATATGACGGCTCCCCCGTCCTTCATCATCAGGCTGACACACTAATCATGGGTCTTAAAACTCCCCCATTGCCACCATAGCCACGCCACGCCCTGATTACAGCCTTCTGATTGGCCCTAATTAGCTGCACATGTGGCTCAGGGTCAAAGCTGAGAGACGCCACAATGCGACATACCCTCGTCGTCACACAGTTTCACATGAATAATCGAGATATAAACGTGCATATGAATGTGCACCGCTGCAGCAGATGCGTGTCCAGAATAGGCTGCACACAGAACACATACTGATGCATTGCCTGGCTCGCTGTGTGTGCACAAACACACCGACCGACATTTAACACCCTAACAGCCCTGCATCCAAACAGCACGGTCCCATCTCATTTTTGTATGGGCTTACTTGGCTGGCAAAATCTGCTTGTCTAAAAATAATTGTCTAAAAGCTCAAATTTGGAAGCAAATGGCCACAAACCACACTTCAAGAGCCAAGCAGTATAAAACGAACCAGTAAAACAGAGAAAGAACTGCAATGGAGAGAAACCAAGTACATAAATCACACTCTACAGCCTGCATTATAATGACATGGTCTCATAAATGCAGGGCAAATGAGTCCTCGCATTTCTTAATATAACTCTATTACGTGGGACCCGAGCCAGCGCCGTACCTCTCAGGGCCCTGCCACGCCACAGGGAGAGGCGACACCACGCGGGAAACAGTGCCCGCAACAATGGCTCGTGTTTACACTGGCAGAGCCCAGCTCTGGTTTTCACTGGGCTCCGCGGGCCAGAATGTGTGTGCACGTCTGCAGCGGCCATGTGCTGACCCATGCAGAACGCAGCTCGGACAAAGCCCGGTAAGCCAGAGGGGATATGATGAAATATTAAACCTCGTTAAATCTAAAATGAGATCCGACCTGGGCCTAATTAGAACACTGTTTAGTCTCTATAAGTATAGAGTATGTGGGAAGGGGGCTGCCGGGCTGGAATATTTTGAATTGCAGTACTTAATATTTGTTCTGCCTTAGCGCTGTGTGACTTTTTTCAGACACTAAACGGCGTCTTGGTCTCGCTCTTCGTTCTCTGTTCTGGGCGAAACAAGTCAAGAAAGACCGACCCAGGCCTGGTTGAGACGTCCTATACATACATTAAGCTGAAGATGTATCCAGTGGGTTCGTGTAAAAGCCTATGAGTTTCAGTTTTTAAATGAGATATATAAGCACGGAGTAGGAACTAGTACCAATGGTGCCTAAAAGGCAGAATACAGCAATTTAAAGAGGTGCTGGTATGTGTGTGCCTGTAAGTCTGAGCTAAAGCGTCTGGTTTCAATCAGCACACGTTCAGCGCCTACATAATACAAAGTGCTGTCTAAGGCCAAACATTCACTTGATAGACGCACACAGACACAAAGGCAGCTCCTCGACCGTTCAAGGAGAGATGCGACTCTCAACATGCTTTTCATTCTCACCTCCCGCTTCACACCCCCCCACAGGCAGACACGCATAAAACGTTCAGCCATTTCTGACTCGCACTATAGCACCACACGCAAGGTGAACAGAGCAGAAGCTGGAGGTGTTGAAACTGCATTCCTCCTCTCACCCCCATCATAACAATCTAACAGCAGCTCACTGGGCCTTTCAATACACGGCGCATCAGGGTGAATGACAGCCGCACTCATCCTCATCTCGTGTAAACAGGTCCAGCGTTAGAGCTGGTAATGTGAACTCTGTCAGGGGACTCCTGGTTTGAGCTGAAGGCTCTTTCTTGCCCTGCTCCACTTTTTATCTTCGTTCCAATAAACGCTTCTTCTGCGTGTGCATCTAAAGGAGTAAAGCAGCAGAACACGTTATAGGAACCAACTCTCAAACGCAGGGAACGTTCACTTCAGCCGTCTTTCATGAAATCAGCGGGTCAGTCCAGTCGTGGTGGGTGTGAGGCCCTCAGCTGGCAGGAGCATGTTACTAAGAAAGCCAGCATGAGGGAAAGGCTTGTACACACGTTTATTGTGTAACGTCTTTGCAACTCAGCATACATTTGGATGGCGACAGCACCCAGTGCCGTGGTACTGAGGGTTGGGAATAAATTCCTGAACGGAACAGCTCAACCCCCCATCTTGCCTCGCCGAGCCCCCTGCCCTACATTCAGCTGCAAAGCCCGGCTTTTTCCCCCCTCATTTACTCTAATGGATAACACACATCCCTCTGCTGAGAGACAGCCACAAATGCAAATGCTGCAGCACGGGCTCACTCTCACTTCGCCGCAGCCATCAGTGAAATATTCCAGAATCCCAGCTGTTTTGGCTGTTTAAACGCTCCTCATGCACTGCACGTGTGCACACGCTCGCAGTTGCTGTCATTAACGTGGACGCAGAGACGGAAATAGATGCTCGGTCGACAGCGTGGGGTCACGGCGATTAGAGAGAAAATCGCTTTCCCTCGGACCCCCCACAGACACACAATGGAGTTAAATGTCCTGATAATGTCTCCTTTAAAGCTGTGTATTGATGACAGCCTATTAAAAGTCCCAGCGCTTGTACTGCCATGTGTTTATGCCCTGAGACGTGGGAGAGGTTTGTGTCAGCACAGCCTCATTGTTATCCGATACACGACTGGAACAACAAGGATGTGAACCGTTGCTGAATCACCAAACCGAGCTGCCGGCCTAAACTCACTCCTCCATATCAGAGTCATGAGGTAATGGGATGGGGAGGTTCGACCGGGCCAGCGAGCTGCTGAGGTCGTCAGATGACAGAGGGACAGAGAAAGCGGCCAGTGGTGGAACCTGACTATGAGCAATCGTGACAGAAATAAAACCCATTTAACAAGCATGTTCAGACATATGTCCAAGGCTGATCTAAACAATGGTTCTATCTTTGACTGAAGCCAACAACTGCTCACACGGTTAATAACATCAACACTTGGCAGCATCTGCGTCTGCTGGGACCTGAGCTATGAATGGGGATGAACTGTGTGTAGTTAAAATTAGCCCAGTGCGTTCGAATGCTGAAATGAACCTGGCTGTCGACATTCCTCCTATGCATGGATGGAGAAATCTAAAGGCTTGTGATATGACTTCACTGGTGACAATAGGACGTCAAACCAGGGGATTATTATTTTGCATGCCTGTGTTTTCCTGCTTACTACGAAATGCCTCGATGGTGTTTTGCCTGATAAGCTCAGACGTCTCACAACATGTAATCTTCATGAGGTTCACCAAGGTCAGCAACTCACTTGCTGAATCAGGCTCTTTGATAAAACAAATTCCCACTGGAGCTAATTGAGAGGAACGGGAACAACGCGTCTTTGTGGCACCATGCTGTGGATGCAGACAAGGCATGTTTCTTCTTCACGTGTTGACGGAACGCTGAGGCAGATCGGTGGTCAGATGTAACGACAGCGAGGCCTGCGTCACTTTACCGTAGCCTGTTGCTTCCGCAGTGAATTTGTGCAACTTGAATTTTCAGGTGCAACCTTTGCTTTGGTTTTGATCCAACAGTTTCAGTTGCTCAGTTTTACAGACACATGAACTGTTGACTAAATAGGTAGCAGCAGTAGTTTGATACCCAGCTACACTCGACTGAATCCGGTCCCGTCTGAGTGGATGTTTGACAATAGTCTATTATTAGAACCGACCCCCAAAATAGACTGGTAGGCGGATGCTATCGCAGGCTACACTGAGCAGCTGTTTGTGATCAAGGGAGAAGGGGAAGGGAGGACAGACGCGAGGAAAAAGAGAAAAGAAAAGTTCCAAGCATGTGGGAGAACTGAATGCATATATTGTTCTTCAGTGGGATTCGGGGGGAACTCATCGACATAATGCAGCCCTGGCTCTAACCCTGAACCTAGGTCTGGCTCTAAAACATCCACATCCAAGAACCTACGCAACACATACAGAGCTTCCACCACTATCCTCCCTACAGCGAACCTCACCTTGCCGCGTCGTTCCTGTTCGTTCCAGTCTGCGCTTCTTCTTCTTCGTGGTCTTAAAAACAGCTTGAGCCACAACAGATGCAGATGCGTGTCCCCCGGGGTAAAGAGTGGAGAGAGCACGGGTGGAACATCCAGACAGATAAGCGATAGACACAGAGGCTGCCAGAGACGCGTTTACAACCGGCTTTAAAATAAACACCTGCTGCCGGAGCGGAGGCACCTGGGATACATCAACGGCCCTGCAGCGTGTAACTGTGTGGGATTAGATAACGGCTGTGCAGAGTTACGAGCCGCTGTCTTAATGAGATGTGAATGAACCACTGCTTTTTTAACACGTGCATCGTCTTTATCACTTCAACCCCGATAAATACTGGCAACAGCAACAGCTGTACTCAGATGATGTACTCAGCTACATCAACCTGCTTTTCTAGGAGTCTACGTGCGTACAGAGTCACACACCGCAGTTAGATCGGAGCGGTTGTGTACTTTTTTTGCTTCGGTGCAGATTTGATGCAAGGCAGACTCACACAAGCACAGCACGCTTGTGTCAACACATGACACGAACTCCAGCACTCATTACGCAGAGGGAAGACAGGAAGTGGATGACGAATGTCCATGGACGCGACATCAAAATAACACGAGGAATCACAAACAGAAAGAAGAAGCAGGCACAAGCAGACATAATGAGTAAACTCACGTTTTTTTACAGACTTGGTGGCGAGAGCAGTTCACAGAAGCCTAAAAGACACATGGTTCAAGCAGGACATGCACAATATTCAGAATAAGGTCAGAGTGAAGGTTGCTTCTCAGGAGGTCGAGGACCACCCATGATTTCATCAGCGCTGACCTTTATAGGGCAACTGCCACAATAACACTCACGCGTTTTATTAGACGAGTACAAACCTCATCACCTCATATATATAATAAGCATGCGTAACACTTATAAAGGCAGCCTTTGGGTCTTTAAAACGCTTTTAAAGGAGTTAGAAGTAAGATCTGACGTATGTTTGAATGTACTGACTTGGTTTCAATTTATCTTATGCTTCACACTCTGCTGGGCTGTTTCACTAATTCGATGGAGCCTACTGTAAACAACATGGACCCCGGCACCGACAGGGACTGAACTCTGACGGCTTGCGTCCATCAGCAAGCCACCGAAATCCTGCACTACGTAAAGGTAACATACCTAAATCTGTCCGGTTTGGCACAGACTAGGACCAGACCCACTGTGGCCTCGCTAAACAAACACAGCTTGGAGGTCTGGCTTCACTTTAGCTGGCGAACGTCATTATGCACACCGATTAAAAAACAAACATACTGGCAGCATTTTGGTGTGGGCCAAGGGTGGAAAATCCCCAACGGCGAGTCAAGGACAGAAGAATGAAAAGTGAACCACAGCAACATTTGGACGATCGACAGTCACATTCTCGAGTTTATTGACCAGTTTTCCACCTAAGCGTTTCCCTAAGTAACTCAGAATGTCCAAACGACTTTTCCTTTCATTTTGAATGTGTCAGAGAAAGGAAGCGAAACAAGAGAGTGGGGATTATCTACACTCATCCAGACAGCTCCATTACAGTTATTAGTGGAGAAAAGCCAAGACCCAAATAGAGACTGGCCCTCTTTGAGCTCTCACAAGACCAAACACTGGTCACCCTTATCGTCAGCTACTGGAAGCTTAGGGCTCATTTCCCGCTGCACATTAAGTTTACACAAACTCAATATTTCTTATTTGAACACACAAACAGTTGTTTCTGAAGACTCCCCACACACTTCAGGTGAAGCACGTCTACTATAAGACATGTTTAATAGTACACACACCTCGAGCGGTAGGACCTAATCACATGCTGGTGTCATGTTGCAGGCAGGAAACAGATGGCCTGCTTGGAAAAAAAGCAGAAAAAAGGCAAGAGAGAATGTTCCCCTCCGTCTTTTTTCTCCCTCCATCCCCCCTTCCATCATCCTCAGTTGGAAGGAAAAGGGAAGAGCGAGCCTGTGGTGGTGTTTGGCGGGTAGATCAATGGGCTCTGGCTCCAGATCAGAGTGATGGAGATTTTTAAATAACAGCCCAGCATGGCTCTACTGTACTGGTCTAGGTTGGGACTCAGGCTGCAGGCTATTTAAGTTTGAAACACAATGGTGAGAATATATTTTAAGGCTTCTGGGAAATATATTGCTATTATAGTGCTGTTTTTAATAATACCACTACCAATTACAGTGTTAAATAAAGCTCCAGGCTGTTATATCTGGAGGACAAATGAGCTGAAGTAGTAGTGGAGTGCTTCCTCTAAAACATCCACCTCACCTTTGCCTCTCGCACTGACCAATCAGGTGCTGATAACAGATAACCTTTGACCCTGACAACGGCGCCAACAGATCAATATTGCCTTGCCCTCCACAGTGATGAATGGACCGACCCTGGCGGTTCGAGGTCGTGAACCCTGACCTTTACTGGAGCTGCGTTCTGTGTTTACTAAATCCCCATCAGATCTTTATCACGGTGAAGCTCTCGTGTCAAGACAAGGTCACATCCTCTGATGTCAAGCTCCTCGAGTGCTGGATAAATGTTTTCACGACTTTTGAAATTTTGGCAACAATTGCACCAACACATTTACAACAAATTGGGCTTTTCATATGTAAAGCAGACACACAGTTTACAGTTACTTAATAAAAACCACAGTGAAACGCGCGCACTGTGATTGTTGTTGTACATGCTACAAGTTAAGGATCAAATTCAACCCTAAAACTTTAGTGTCTCATTAGATATTATTGCACAAATTTACATCCCAGCAGACGTTGGAAACCTGCGAAACATTTGCAGCGAGTCATTTAACGCGTCGTTCAAAAGAACCTCTGCTGTAAAAATCTGCAGACATCATTAAGCACGCATGCTAATTCCTAAAACCTGCGAACGGCGAAACACATGTTTATTGTATGCTGAACCCTGAACGTCAAGCATATGTTTAGATAGATGCCTACTTTCAAAGTCGTCGGGTGCTCATTAAGTTTTCACCCTGTAATCCTCCTGCAAAACATTTCAACCTTTATTGGAGTGTTTGGGCTCCAGACGTCTAATAAGAAACCATCTCATCTGAAAGTAAATCTCTGCGTCTTCTGTTCTTATTGTTTATCTTTGCGTGTCTTGCGGTTGTAAATGTTAAGAACGCCAACGTACACAATACCAGCTCTTTTATTCACTGACTCGCTTTTTTATCCTATCCGGCAAAATCCTCTTTTTATCACGTAGCTCTGCCTTGTTCAGCACATGTTTCTGGGCTCTCAGCGATCCTTGCTCTGAACAAATTCAGTTTCGTGAGGGCGAGGTTGGAGAGCGGAGGGGAATCAGGGGCTGTGAACACATACGAGTCTGTGCTGCTTTCAACCCACAACGCTTTTCAAAATTTAAAGGTAACATGTATGAATCCCCTACGGTAGCTTAAGTTAATTAGCTGATATACTGCAAACTGTCCACATTTCACTTCAAGCGGTTACTGACACCAGTTGATCTACGTGTGAAATGCGGCTGCACAGAAAGCTGCCGGACAGGAAAGAGAGCAAACACACACGCCTTTGGCAACAGAATGACGTGGACCCATAAAATTGCACCTCAACGCTGGTCTTTTTCCATTTTACTTACGCTGCGCTGCTCTGGTTTAATTAACTGCTGAGAAGGGTCTTCTGAGGTCAGCGTGTCCCGAAACACACACACACACCGTCACATACTTGATTTTAGGCTCGCTGTGTTCGTGCCCTCATCTTACTGAATGGAGAATGAACACAGCAGACACATCCATCCACTACTTGCTTTAAATGCAAATATATTTTTTTCCAACAGAGACAAACGGCTTTGCAGGACTATGACGCCTGCATCTCCTCGTGTAATTCATCACCATCCACCCATGTGTCATGCAAATCGGCTATTTCCCCATTTTTTCCCACCTCAGTGACCTTTAAAACCCACCACGACCCAGCGGACTGACCCTCACAGGGGGATAAATCTACAATCCCTCTATCCAGGAACAGTTCAGCCAATAACACAGACCAGACGTCAGACGCCTGTTCTAGTAGATGAGCTGTAAAGAAAGGACTGTGGCCTCTGCAGCATGGGGATATAAAGGTATGGTCTTACGAGCAAACATAGCTGTAGGCATAGAACAGCTCTAGTACCCCCTGCAAACAGCTGCATGTTGCTGTTGGGTAATGCCAGAAGGGCTTCGGGTCTGCTTTCCCTATCAGCAGACCCCCCAGTGAATTTCAAAACGTCTTTTATTGAGTCATGAGAGAAGTACTCATTGTGGAAGCAGGGAGGGAAGGAAGGGCAATATAGGAAGGAAGGAAGAAAGAAAATACCCCGGGCTCGGACAGTTGAAGGCATTAGGAATGCACGCTGAGCTGAGGACACGGAAGAAAGGGATAAAAATCAAATCAAGGGCAGAGGAACAGAGCGAGGGGATTGGAAAGGAAAGACGGCTTTGCTTTACTGTGGGACAAGCAGGCCAGCGCTCAGTGCCAGGTTCCATTTAGACTAGACAAAGTAAATAAAACCACTTGATGAAAAAGAGCAAAAGGAAGTGAACGGATGGCGGAAAGAGCGCCCCAAGCACGGGGGGATTAGGGCTCCACAAAGCTGCAATGATAGAGAGCGAGGAGGTCTGGCCTTCTGTCGGTTCCGTTTGCTCAACAGAGCCGTCGGCCCGACACACATTTCCTCAGCGTTGTCAAACATAAAGGTGAGATAACACCTAAAAGGTATTACATACATGAAGGTAAACGAGAGGAAAGACACGGACGCCCGTTCACTGTGCCTGTTAATCATTTCTACTCTCTTCTCAGTCGCCCCCTGCATCTGCACCACGCTCATCTGGAACTAAAAGCAAAGAGGGTTTAGATCGCTTGAAACAGGCCGGTCTGCCTGCTGTTCCTGCGCCTGCCCTCTCTTCTCGTAACCCAAACCACACACTAATTTATAAATTACAAACAAAGAGTCCCTTGTGGCTCGGGAGGGACAGGGCCGGCACTGCAAACTTGCGCCGAGCGGAACGGCAAGGCGTCAATTAGAGGGAACCTCGCTGAGGTAGGTGTGGATGCACGCACACAGAAAACAGGCTCCCACATTCAGGCAGAGGTGCAGAGCGCGTGTTCACCACACACAGGAATGAAACACACGCCTGCGTGCGCACACAGCATTTGGAAGCCATCTAAACAATTCTGTCATTTTGGAAACCAGGACCTGCCCTGAGCCGCTCGGTGTCCTGTTTACGGGGGGTGACGTGTGGAGCTCCAACCAGACTTCTCTGGAAAAAACCAACTAACAAACATGCGTTCTGACGCTTCCGCAGTCCAACACGTTTCGAGTTGAGGGGAAGGACGAGGCTCACCGATGACTAGCGCTTGACCGATGGCTGTCATGAACATGCGTTGGCGTTAGATACGTTTTGGTTGGTTTTACTGTATCCCGCACCCCAGGGTTAATAGGCATGGAGATTATCAGCTCATGAGAAAAAAACACAACACAAAAAAACACACACCATCTATAAAAGACATGATCAAATACACAGAGGGATTAGAACATGAGATTCCCAGTTCACTGAGCCAATCCTGGGAGGGGTGTGTCACGTATTGCTTTGCTTGTGCGTTTGAATTTAGGTGTGACCTACAGATCTCTGCCAGCATCAGTCATTCGGGAAAATCTCCCTCCCGTTGTTTCCTCATGTTTTAGAGCAATTACAAGACACGCACACGCCAAGTTATACACTCACATGCGGTGACATTCTTTACAGTGAGAGCAAAGCCGGCAACAGCAGTGTCATATAACGCTTACTATGCAGAGAAATTAAATTAGTGCTTAACACCCAAACGTTAAAGAGTGTGTGATGGAAAGCAGCAGGTTTACGGATAAAATAAAAGCCTGACAGACCAGCAGACGTTTACAAAGCGTGTCCAGACAGAAGACGAGGTGACACTTACACACGCATTGCTGGATGGAAAATCCTCCCGGACCCAGGCAGGAACTCTCTCTCTGACTGTGTGTGTTTGTGTGCGGCGGTCTCCCTTGTCAAACACCAAACCTCCTCCTCCTCCTCCTCCACCCGTCCGTCCCGCCAGGAGAGCTGGGACCAGCTTTGCAGTGAAAACAAAACGCTCACGTGAATAGTTCGCCGTGAGTCCGAACGGCCCAAAAAAGGAAAAAGAAGGAGGACGGGGAAAAAAGGGGATAGTCCCTTTAAGAAGGTATGCTCCTTTATGGTGACGCTCCCTTTCTTAAAGTCAAATGAAGTTGGTGAAGAGTTGCCTTCCCTTCTCTTCTTCTTATCCCAATTTCTGTTGCCTCTCTTCTTTCCAGCCTCCCTTTCCTTCCACCTCTTAGAGAGAAAGTTAAACCAGACTTTTAGACAACTGGAATGTAACAGTGGGAGAGAGAGAGAACGAGAGAGCGAGCGAGGTGGTGAGGGAGGGAGAGAAGCGGGGCATGGAGTGTCCCCCCACACAGCCCACTGCCGTGTGAGTGAGCAGTCAAAGAGAGAGGGAAGGAGGAGGCAGGAGAGGAGGAGTGGGCTGCGAGTGCACGCATGGCTGTGTGAGAGCGAGTACGACGGGGACGGAGCGCGACGGGAGAAAGGTCCAGGAAATGATCCGAGGGTTTCACTCAACTCAAGACTACAACGTGGTGTGTACCAGCTGGAGCGTGTTGGTCTGGATGCACTTACACCAGGAAAATGACAATGCAGACTGTCAGAGTAGATTTTCCCCACATGACTTGTGGTGCGTCACCAACCAGGATCCTCTACTGACTCATTGAACTTTGATTGGGATGGTGAACAGAGAGGAACTGAGCTGTTCTGTTCTTTGAGTACCTGTGTCTCTTTGCTTGTTCTGTTTATTTAAGTTCTAAAACATCCAAAACAGTTAAAAATTAGATGACTGTGCTCTTTATGTTTTTCCAGACACCGTCGGTCATTTAATGTGTGAACGCATGTTATTCATAAGATATTTACTAAAAGTACACTTCATTTCCCCCTTTGCCTCCAGACGCACAAAAACATTCTCCCTTTTCTCCCTCTCTCTCCATCCTCATCAACCACAGGAGGAAAACTGAAACCAGCCACAGACTGGAAAACATTTGCCCCCCTTACCCTCGACAAACAAATGAAAATAAAATGACGGATGACATAAAGGAGCACAGAGTCGTTTCCCGCTGCGAGCGCAGAGTGACATGAACACAGCAGTGCGCTGTGCACAGTTTATGAGTTGGTGAAGCTGACAAAGTTGGCAGCGACTTCTTGTCCAGAGCTTTGCTTATTTTGCAGTTTCCAGACCAACAAAGAAGCAGTGGCTCATTTGGGAACAGGCCCGGTCCAAACCACAGGATGGGGGAGATGTTTGTGTTTGTGTGCGCAGCGTTTGCGCATGTACTGCACCAGCTCATGTATTTGTGCTTGTTTTAATACATTAAACCTATTTCTAACAAGTGTTTTGGTCGTCATGTAATGATGCTTTCGTGGCAACGACATCAAAGGGTACATTGGTATTAATCGTGCCCAGTGTACTGCACTAAGCCGTCACCTGTGTTATCAGCCGTTATCTGTGCGGCTTCCCCACCCTGTTTACTAAGCAGCCTGCAGATAGAGGAATCAAAGCGTCTGGCTGCAACACGCTCGGCTCGTTTCCGCTTTGCCATTCATTTAAAAGACATTTTAAAGCTTGGGTTCGGAGAACGTTCTTTGACTTGGCTTGCACACTACAAAGCTTTGTACACGATGGATGTTTACACTACAGAGCAATAGCACCGGTACTAGTTTCTAGAGAAGACATGACGTACAGTAACAGTTGGTTTTCTGCAGTAAAGTTCTAATTTACAAAGGCAGCATCAATGTGAACTTCCAGCTCTAATCTATGGTCGCGTGGACAGAAGGAAAACAAGGAAGACAGATTAGACAAAAGGCAGACGGGCTGAGAGCTCAAATCTACTTAGCTCCAGACTCATTTAATTCTAATCAACTCGCATTTTGATGCATTTGATTTGTAATGTATGACCACATCACACACAGTGTGTTGCCTGAAGGAAGGGCCCTCAGAGCCATTCAAGCAGCGTTTCTGAGCAGGATACATATGATATATATACGTTCTGCCAAAGCAACCTCTGGTACCAGCAAAATTCCCAGCAAACAGTGACTTCCCGCCAAAAACTCCCTTCACGCTGCTCACTACGACGACCGATCGTCTCTTCTGCGCTCTCCCGTTTCACAGCCTGCTACGGACACCGGGCTCAGCGTTAATGCAATGCACACTCGCGCAGGTCGGCAGAGGTCACGTGTTGGGTGTTTTCTCACAGCAGTGTTTGTGAGAGAACCAGCTGAGGCTGTTTATCCCCATATTCTGCAGAGTCAGGTTTGTGTTTCAGGGCTGCCACTTCAATCCTCCCTGCTTGTCTCTCCAGTCAGTGAAATTAGACACACAGAGGTTCACACGCAGGTCAAAGCCCAGCAGTTGGTTAGAGATACAACCGTTAAAGTATCTGAGGGTAGAAATATTAACATAACAGATCCATTATGTCCATTATTGACTGTGTCCCTGCTACGACTAGATTTAGGAGGTCGTAGAGAACCATACGCATTAAATTCAAAACATACGGTCAATTACTCTTTGTAAAGCCGTCCGTTTGGCTGGCACCAAGACACAAACACATTCGGTTCAGTGACTCACTCAAAGATTTTACGCCAGCCTCCGTGTTTCCTGAAGGCTTTTTCACACAAGACGATAGTAAAAATCCCTGTTTGTTAGACTAATCGGTCCACTAGGGGAAAAAATGCCAGTAAAGTTTTCTAGGAAACGTGGAGAAGGACGAGAGACTGTATAATGCTTCAAATCTTCCCAACATCTTACAGCGGGAGTTAGCTCGGCAGCTTTAATCAAAATCGCCTCATTTTAAATACCTCACGCGTCCAGTTTCCAGCTGGACTTTCTGTGACCTGCTCCTACATGCATTTGAATTAAGAATACTGAGAAACATGAAATGAACAGATGAGAGACATGATTCGCTTCATTTCTTAGAACGTGTGAAACTTTTTTTACATTTACATTTATTAACATTATTTAACGCTATATCAAAGTATCTGGGGAACGTTGACGCTTTGAGCTTAGGCTATGATTAACAACTTGCAATGGATCAAGGGAAGGTTTTCCAGGAACTAAGCGAGGAAGAATAAAAGCGCATTGTAACCTGCTGTAATGCAGATTTAATGCGCTGACTTACAGTGCGGCCAGATCAGAGGCCTGACCCACTGTTGTAGAGGTCAAGGGCTTGTGCTCCTTTACTGATAGTATGTTGACACCAATGCTTAAATTCACAATGTGTCAAGTGGGTTTCAAATGAACACATATTGGTTTATTATTGGTTTATCTGCTTCCCTGTACTCAGAGTCTTCCAGGCTATAGGCTGTAGCTATAGGATGAAATGTATAAGGGGTAATGATGGGCCCTGCAGCAGCTCCTGGCTGACTCACAGCAGCTCCTCGCCAAGTGGGCCAAAATAAACATCTTCCCCACAGTCTCCTCTGCTGACAACACATGACTGTGTGCTGGGCAGCTGGCGAAGTGTGTGCTGCTACGTCTGCCTTACGAATCTGTGAGACATTTGTGTGTATGTGCGCACAGTGTAACCAACTGGGACAATTCAAACCCTCAAGTGCCTGAAATACATCTTTATCTTCCTCTATGTTCCCCTGTTACATCTAAATCAGCCACCTCCGCTCCCCAAGTCATGTGCAGGCAGCCACAGGCTCCACTGCTCGGACCGAGTCCATCCAAAACACAGAGAGCACAGCCCAGTGACCAGACCTCAGGCCGCCCCTGCATTTTAGTTTCTGCGTGAAGACTTCACCAAAATTAATCCAGCAGGCTTCTTCTGTCCCCACATGGAATCCAGTAGTTGAATTAGCATTTTCAACCACATGGTGAGGCTGCTGAGAATTAGAGTGTGTATTCTACACATTCATAATGTTGCATTGCCAAAAGGAATCGTGAGAATCCTGCATTTAAAATCAAATATAAGATATGAATGGATGCATTCAGCGTTCATTAGGGTTTTTAGGGAATCTATACTGATTTGTAAGGTTGGAACACAGCATAGTTGGAAATGCTGCCTGCTCCTGTTCCAACCCCAAATCCCCCGTTGACCAGATAAGTGCCACAATTAATCAGTTTTCTCCTCAGCAATTACACTTGTTTATTAGTTTTTCTATTTTCTTTTATTGCACTAAAAGGGTTTTCCTGGTTCAACAGAGGCATCACGGATTACTTCAAATCTGTGACTCCCGCTTGACGGGAAGTTTAGTAGAGAGGCTTCCTCATTTGATATAAAGTCTGAAGTTTTAATATCTCTCCAGGGTAGAAAAAAAAAGTAGCTCTCTGGTTTAAGAGGCCACAGTCTGAGTCTGGGGCAGAAGCTTCTGCGTAGGATAATTTTGTTACTGCTAAGCAAATAAACAACAACAAAACCAAAGAAATAAATCACTAAAAAACATTTTATATTCAGGTTTTACCAAAAACGTCCTGTTAAGCTTCCTGAAAACAAAAGCCATGGACCCAGGAAACAAATCCCCCAAATCCTGCTTATTGCATCATAATTAGGGCAGGACCAAGGATTTGGCTCAACAAAGCTGTCAAACTCAAATTAACAAGTTTTTTTTTTTACTGTAAATATAGTTCCAAGCCAAAGTTATACTTATATCACACAAATGTAAAGTGCATGTAAAAACAAAAAAAGTGGAATGAGGCTCAAGGCAAACCCTGACAAAGCAACCAATGCAATATTAAAAGGAAGAAGCTTCAAAGGGGCCGCACTGCAGACCCTGCTTTTTGAAGAAATTGCCCCAAGGCTCATTCATCAATCTTCAACAATTGCAGCGAAACATTTCCAAGTAGAGTCTTTGAATAACTGGGAAGACAGAGCTCATTGCTGCAGTTTCCCTGTATACATGTTTTTCATCATCACTACTGAAATGCAGAGACTTTCTGCAATTAATCTCCAATCCGAGTTCTGCTGTATTTTGTTAAAAACAAACCACGGGCACTTCCTCCTGGGGAAGTGGATGTTAATGAAGCCTGGCGGTGGCGGTTGTGCCCAGTGTGTGATGTGCTGGGAGACTGATGGCGGGTTCCAGGCCATTTGCTGCTGCGAGGTCCCCCCTGGGGCTGTGTAAGGAAGAAGCTGGATGGCTTTGGAAATCAGAGGCAACCCGCTCTGTGAATCAAACATATGCTCGTGCCTGTGCATGTGTGCACACCTAATTTATACACACACTCCTGCATGCAGACGCACTCGAGAAATACTGCTTCCTGCATAATTTCATCCTTGGGAGGCTTTATGCCGCAGGTCCTTTAAAAAGCACACCGACCGGGCCAGAGTTGAATGGAATAAAAGATTTACTCATTCATCATTTGTTGTATAATTTACTGTTTCTAACCTGTAATTAGTTTGTAAATCAACGTACTTATTTTAAGACAAAGTAAACTGTCATTACAAGATTTGGTCACATGGTGGCAGCGTACACTGCCCGTTAGCGCCAGAGAGTTTTCTAGTAATAATCCTGGTAAAAGACGCATGAAAACACTGCACTGATACAGTCATGTTCCCAACCGTGGAGAAAACGTGTTGAACATTTACCCATGTCCCTTCTTCACAAACACTCACCAGCCACGCTCGGCGTCAGCGCGGTGGGGAGAGCACGCTGTACTATCAGTGACAGATAAGGGAGGTCAGACGGAGATGGGAGACAAACCGCTCAATACAAATGGCGAACGCGCTGTGTGAGATAAAGGTCGGATGGATTCTTGGCGAACTAGCAAATCCACAAAACCAGACGTTAAACAAGCCATAAACGCTGATGCTGATCTCATAAAACCAGAACTCAAAGATCATAAAGAAATGCCAAACAATCCAACTCTGGATCTCCATGCCCATGAGGGATTTGATAGGCTCCAGGTCATAGTGCTGAGTGATCTGTTCCTGGTGCCTAAAGCATCCAGATAGTGTGTGTGTGTGTGTGTGTGTTAGTGTGTGTAGAAGTAGCCCCGCTAAAAAGGAATCCCACTAATCTCTCCCATCCAAACAGGAGACAATGCATTTCTTCAGAACTGAGCGCCGCCCCCTGGTGGCAGGACAGCGAACCCTCCGTAAAGGTGTGCTGGGACTCACCACAGGTGTAGATGACGCTGAGGTACTTTCTGGTTCCAGAGTAGCACGGATCTCCAAAGTCTCTGGTGGAGGCTTGAACCATGCAGCTCTTCTTGCCCTGGCAGCGCGCAGTCAGAACCTGCAGGGCCACAGGCGACTGGCAGTCTGACACAGAGACAGAGGGCAGAGAACGAGAACAATGGTTTACGAAATGTAATATTTCATCCTTTAGTTGCTGTGAAAATATTGATGGAAACAGTTTTACATTGTTCCACAGGATTGAAGTTAATTTGATTACTGAAAATCCACCACTACTAAAGTACCTTTAATCAGACCACAGGAGAACAGCTGGACACGCAAAAACGTGACAATCTGTCTGTACTTCTATAAAAGACAGAATACAGTGGAGCTAATATGGAGAAGTTTGAGGCTGACGCAGCTACTCTGTCAGTATAAACCATTAAACAAGACCTGAGCACAACGCTTGAGCTAGATTCAGACCATTTATAGTTCATGTATTAACGACACACGCTGTGGTGCCAACCTGCCAGTTCCAAGTAAACTTATCCATAGAAAATCACGTTCAAACAAACAGAACCACGATTGACTGATACGTTCCTACTGTACATCCCCAAGCATTTGATGAACAAGTAGCTTTTCAAAAAGACGACATGAGTCTCAGCCACAACAGATGGACACACATAAATTCTGCAGAAAGCGAGGGGACGTCTCTTCAGGTCCACACCAGTCCTAGGAAAACCTTGCAGGGGCCTCACATTGTCTAAGCGTTACCTGATCCAGCTTGAGTGTGTGCGTGTGCGCGACTGATTGCATGGGGAGCGGAGTGAGGATGGGGCTCTCATAAATCACCCCTAACCACCTTCTCCAGAGCTTCTCCTCATCCTCGTAGCGTGGACAGCTCTGTGGTGCAGAGGTTGAACACTATCCTATGCAACTTGATTTGCAAATTCTACTATGATAGAGCCTCCAGCCTGTAATACAACAGTGGTAAATGAAGTCAGAAACGGACGGAGTTCCACATGGATGCTTCCTGGGCCCATATAACCTCTAAAAACAACACAATGAGACGACCCTTTGAAAGTGGACACTGACTGACCTGATGGGCCCCAAAGAGAGTCACGCAGACCCCAGACAAGGTTAGAACGGTCTGTTTAAGACTTGGTTCACACATCAACAGGCCATGACAAATTACAGCACAGGTCAAAGGGTCACCGTCTAAAGAGGGCAATCTAGTGCACAACTCAACTGAATTCACAACTGTGCAATGCTGCCTTATACACAGAACAAACCTTATTCCATGTTGGGATGTGTAAGAAACATCTAAGTGTAAATCTGAATCAAAGCCGCCTTCGGAATGGGCTTCTCAGGAATGTCACCCTGAATCTGTGTCGGCCCATTTCAACGTAGTTCAAGGGGCAATCGGACCCCCTCCAACCGGCTGGAGCTGACACACTGGAATTCTGATCCAGAATGCAGCGAGGCGGAAGCCTGTGGGAACCTGGGAGTGTAACTAGATCACTCCTCAGACACCTCAAACGCTGGACGTGACCCACCGTCGCTTAAAACACACGAGGCGACTGAATTTCAGAATCAGCCTCGAGTCGCTCCTGAAATGTCTGCAATCTATTGTGGAGCTGGACACAGCTTTTATAAAGACAAACACCGGCCACGCTGATTATTTTCCATTTTTAGTTCTTTGTGATGCCATTTTCTCATTAGTGCAATCACTACTGGATAACAGGTCCGTCTTTGCGTGAGCGTGTGTCCCTCAGCCTCCCAGATGTGCTTTAATTTGCTCTGCTTCTCGCGTTCTTCCCTCCCAGGGCTCGTTTGAGTCAGCGTGCAATGCGGAAAACGTCCCTTTCTGACAAGCTGGTCTCCTGACAGAAACGCCCCCATTAGCTGCAGCCTCGATTCCCTGACGGAGTGATTACTAGAGCAGGGGCCCACAGAAAAACGAATGGGGCTGGGGTTCACTATGTGCTTATATGAGCACACACACACACTCAATCACGTTCAAACAGCATTTAAAGGCGCATTAATCAGGGTTTGAGCTCCTCTGGCTTTCAACGGCACCTTTAACGCAGACAGGCAGGCATAGAAAATCTGAGAAACACACACGCACGCTTGGGGATGAACGACCCTCATTACCTCTAACCTTTGGCCCCAACTCCTCTATCCACAGCGCGGCCAACAAGGACCGGCCTGTGGCGCAGAAGAGGGCCACAGGCGAGAGAAGCAGCGGCTGAGGAAAGGGAGGAGTTTCCTGGACAAGCACACATGCTCATTCTCACTCATGACACAGCAGGAAGCAAAGAGGTCACACACAGAGAGGGGCAAATAGCAAAACACGGGAGATGTACAAAGTGTTCTTTTTGAGTTTACGAGGCACACCTAGCTGTCGTGTCGGCGCGTGTGTGCCTCTGTGTGTGCGTGTCGATGCGCTGCCCTGTACCAGCAGCACAGTGGATCTGCACATTTGGTCACGTCAGTCAGCCGTAGTGTATCATCTTGCTCGGCTTCCCCCAGCCAGCGTCAGCCTTGCATTGCGACGTCAAAAACATCTACACAACATACTGTAACCTACCCTGATACTAGTATTAGATAATTGCATTTGTGCGTTGTGATGACTACGGGAAGGTACACACACCCACACACACACAGTGGAACAAACAAAACAACAACCTCAGCCTCTTCCAGAAAACTCCCGGGCAACGTTCCACTACAGTCTTCCTGGCTTTCCACCCACGCACAACTTTCCTGGAATTTTCAACACAATAGCAGGACGACCTTATCAAAAGTACTGCTCTCGCCCCCCCCCCCTCCATGACTCACCTGTGATACGTATCATATGATAGGGGGCTTAAGTCACTGTTGAGGGATTAAAAGCCTGCGTACAATAGAAAGGTGACTAACTTACAGATGCTGTGGATTTGTGTGTTACAGTAGGTTTAAAGTAGAATCACTCCTACAACGCCTCTGCACCAATCTGAGTACAGATGAACATGAACATGGTCTTCATGGGTTTGGTAGTTTTACCTCGAGCCTGAGCCACTTGTTCACAAAACGTACATTTTACAGATGAATGTGTTACTTCACTTATTAAAACACCTGAATTCCAGTCAGTAACGACTTAAAGTGAAAACACACACAGTGAGATGTCATTTACAAAACGACTGGCTGAAATTTAAGCCACGTATACAGGGTTACATCCCTCATGTACCGTTTATCTGCAATGAGTAAAACAACAGACGCTTATCTGCTCTGAAGGAACCAAAGTCAGGGAGAAATGCAGTTACAGAGAAGCAGCTTGTGCTGCAACGACGACGCAGGCTTTAAAAAGCCACGTGTTAAATCTGAACTTCAGCTGTGCAGGCTTTGCTTTTAAAAGCTACTGGGATCATCAAAACCGATGAGCCAGAGCCAACAAAAAAAAAAGGAAAGAAACAACTCTTACTACAGACCTTACATGAAGCACTAGCGAAAGCACAGTGACCCTGCATGGCAAACAGGGATTAAGATGTCAAGAGGCGTGTTTGTGCGAGACAGGAAGGCTGAACTAGGCCGTTTCCCTGAAAGATCCTCCATCTCTGCCAAGAGCTGTCCACCCTAAAGCAAAACCAACCCCTTCTCCAAATATGCGACCCTTCGCGTGCAGCAGGTAACTGAGCGTCCGAACGTCCTCCCTCTACCATCAGCGTGCACAGGTGCAGCCAGGTACAGCCTGTGAGTTCAGGTGTTCCGCTCACACCCCAGGCGGCGACGGTCGTGCCAGGGCCGTGTGGTTTAGGTGATTATTATAACCTGCAAAAATCAAAATAGGTACAAAACAAACTCGCTCATAATGCGACTGCCAAGCCCAAGATTACCCAGACACACAGAACCACAATTACACACACACGCGATGCATCATACATTACAGACAGGAGGGCAAGAAGAGGTGGGAAGGCATTCAAACATGATTAACAGTGTGTATCTGAGCTGCCACTCAAGACACCCTCACTTCCTGCTCCTGGTGACTCGGGAGCCACATCAAAGCCGGAGCTGACAGGGGAAATCCCACTAGCGCACGGCTAGACCGTCTGGAGCAGTTTGTAAGTTGCTGGATTGCCTGCGCGCATGTGTTTCTACGCGACAGACACAGCGCGCCGCCGTCCAACAGGTGGGGAGGACCCGTCACCTTCAGAGCTTTACGCAGCCTGTTTGCAGCTCTCATGCACCAGGCCCCTGCACCTGCTCAAGATATTTATTATCACCACAAACTGTGAAAAGAGGCAGCACACACTGCAGGGAACTGCATAAAAGAGGCCTGGCCCTCCACCACCGTAGGAGCTTGGGTTATACCTGAGTCATTAACATTCCCCTAAACAGGAGCCAGGGCACATGTGGATATCCTGTGCACTCAAACGCGCAGGTACACACACACTTACATACTTGGAGGGAACTCAACACTGTCCCCTTTCTATGGGCCAAATTGTGCTTTGGATGACAGAGACATCTGATCCACATTCCAACCCAATTCCCCTGGCGAAGTGTACGTGTGTGTGATGACCCGACCTCTCAGGTGGTTTGATCCATCTTAGGATTTCAGAACACGGTGACCAAAGCCACAACAGTGAGGACGTCAGCTGGAAAACACAGGTAGCAGTCGCGGTTCATTCATATTCACCTGTGAAACGCTCCTTCCTGACGCACTGTATGCTTTGCTCAGACAAATGTCTTGAATCTAAACCATATACATCCCCTCAGCACTCATTTGCTCATTTGCATTCCCAGCTTGTGTCTTCTTGTAAGGAATCTGATTTCTTCACTGACCTCAGACTGACACTAAAACGGATTCTGCGATGCGATAATTACGCTTTGTGTTTGTGTGTACAGTTCTTCAAAGGTGCCTCACCTACTGACAGAGCCCTCCGGTGGTGCGGGGGACACTCCAGGGTGCCCTGCTGAGTTCGTCCAAACATGGCAGAGTAAACGGCAATCTGCATGCCGCGCTTGCAGCTCAGCCTCATCCTCTCGCCCTCACACACCACCTTACTCTTGTACTCATCTGGATGTGGGGGAAGAGAGGACACGAAATATTACACATCATTCTTGGGATATTTATTTTATATATAGTATGTAAAAAAAAAAGGCAATTGTATGTTTATTACTGAAACTGAGCACATTCCCATGAATGGCCCAGCTTGATTGGGTATAAGCAGGCGGAAGCCGAGACAGTGGGCGTGTAGAGCCTTGCAGGTACATTCCTCACACACAACCAGCCACAGTGACCTATGACAGCTGGAGCAGCTCCATCGGCCAGAGAATAAAAACACAACGGCAGCCATTTTTAACATCCATGTGGGGAGTGGAACAGGAATGCAAAAAGAGGAAAGAGTAGAGAAAAGGGTCAGAGCCGGTGACTTATATCATTCGGTGACAGATTCACTCTTGTTCTCTCGCTCTCACTCCCTGCCTCCCCCTCCTCACTTCCTCTAGCTCCTGTCCTCCTCTCCTTTCAGAGGCAGTGACACCTGCCCGTTGCACCTCACTAACACCCCATGTGGCCTTTCTCTCACTCTCCGAGAAGTCATTGGTTAAGTGACAGCGAACAAAGAGCTGTTGATTGGCCCCAGGGTCCAGTGGAGAAGAAAAAGTGGGGAGAGCAGGGAGATCCGTGGATTAGTGCCCACTTCTGGTCACTCTAGTGTGAACCGCTGCACAACTCGGCTCAGCCCGGCTCAGCATCGGGTCGTGAAAGGAGACTAGAATCTGGGTGGGATCGCAGCGCTGTTGTGGCTCCCCTCTGGAGTGATACTCTTAGCTTCCTGGCTCACGGGGAGAGGGAAGGGAAGGGATAAAAGGAACGGCACGCAAAGAGGGTTTTTTTCCTTTTAAATGAAGCACGGAAGAAAGGCCAAGCATGAAACACTCAGACACTGTGACGCTGAAGAGAACCGATAGATGAGAGACTGAAGAACCCAAGAAACATAGAAAGCAGAATATACATCATATACCTTATCACTGCATAAGGAATTAAACAGGGCTGGTCTATTTCTTGTAATAATATTATAATATTACTGTCAGGAAACAAGGCGATGAGGGACTTACTAGGTCTGCATTTGTACCAGACAATGAGGTATTTGCTGCTGCCCGGACACTGGTCTGTCCCAAACACGCGGCTGTTGACAAGCACTTGACAGCTCCTTCTGTCCTGGCACTCGTCCAGCATTTTCTGAAGGACAGAGGGACAAGGAGCGGGAGAAGACCAAAAAGAGGGTCAGAGGGAGAACAACAAGACAATGATGGAGAGACCAGGAGCAGGCAAACCTAAAACCACTTCAAACAGGCTGCTAATAGCCCTGGGAACATGGAGGAGGAAGTAGACTTCACAGACGCCATTTGACGACATCCTTTTGCTTCTTTAGTTTTCATCAACACTTCAACAATACGTTCACCTGGACTAAAATCTCTCACTGAACTAATGAGATAATAAAGGAAATGTGGACGCTGGTTATTACTCAGTGTATATATTTTATATGTAATTATTTAAATTTTATAATAAGTCTAAATGTAAAACAATTACACTATTAGTGCATAACAAAACTAAGCAGCGGGCCACGAACAGGTGGGACAGTGGGTCAGAGTTGTACGACTGTGGGTGGCGCAGCCGTCAGTCATTCTCTCACTTCAGCACAATGTGCCCTCTGTGTCTGTGCATTCATGGTTGTCCTGTCTTTTATGGAAACACGGGGTGCTCAACGCTAGAAGGCATGGCTGCTAAGAATAAACCAAACAACCCAAGGAATTCGAGGCGTGTTTGTATTGGTGCTGCCAATCAGGGCTTCCTAGTCCGCCCGCATCCTAATTTAGCAGAGGACGCAACGGCAAACACCCCATGAAATCGCTTTGTGTCATGGGAACATACGGGCCCGCTTCCTCTTTAGAGAGTGTAATTTGCCGGAAAACCTCCTCACAAAGCGTTACATAATCGGTGGTCTTCTGAAATTTAACCCTTGGCCAATTTGACCGTTTTACAGGACACTTTCTCTCACGAGGATTTGCAGCCCAGGACTTAGACGTGTGAAGAGGGCGCTAATAAGGGAGGGGGTGGTAGTGTGGGATAGGTGGGAAACTGCAGGGATGGGCTGAACTCACGTGGGTTGGAACTTAGGGAAAGGAAAAAATATTCTGGTTGCGTTTTCTCTGTCAGGAACGCGTGGGCCTGTTGTTTACCTGTAATGCAGTGGATATGGAACAATGCTGGTCATTCTCTCGAGCGATGGAGGAACTCAGCAGGGCCTGGTAGGTCTGAGGGCACTGCTGGGGGTCAGAGGCGCCTCTCCTCCCGTAGAATGCAGATTGGATGGTGATGGTGGTGCGGGCCGGGCAGCGGACAGACAGGAAGTGTCCGTCACAAGCCTGCTCCGTGTAGTTTCTCAACACTTTGGACAAGTAGCCTATAGGACAGATGCTTAGTTCAGTAACATGTTTACAGACACCTCGAGGCAGTTGTTACGAGCATCGCGGTGTTTTTGTATTTGAATGTCATTTCACTGTGAGTCATATAAAACATGGTACAAATCATTAAAAGAATAACAGAATTTGCTTTCATTTGACCTCGGGGGCTGCTTCAAATGACATAAAAGCTTTCGTTCTTCTGAAGCACCGGAGGCTCTTGGTTAACCCTCCTTTCCCATTTAGAGGCTTTGAGAGCTGCCAGTCGGCCTGTCAGTCACTCAGAAGCGCCAAACCCATCACAAAGCCACCATTAACATTCCAGTGTGAGAAGAGCCCAGATAAAGGAGCGAGCTGATCCCCGGGCCGCTGTCATATAATGTTATCCAGCCCATTTATGAGCTGCCTGTCATAGAGGAGGAGGTTTGTCATGTTAAATAAAACATATTAGATATGTGTAAGAGATTGTAAATCGAGTTCTCAAGGGCCAAACAAGCTCAGGTGCTCTGCAAACATATAAACAGAGCAAACACACACCAAGCGGCCGCACCAAGATTTAATTACCGTCATTTGGTCAGTCGGAAAGAGGAAACAACATCGAATCAACCGCGGACACACACGAAACCCACACACTGTCTGCCCCCCCATCACCATGGTCACAGTTAAAAGGAGGAAGGGAAACGAGAGACTCGGGCTTTAAAGGTCAGCCTCTCTCTAAATACAGACAGTTATTAAACCGCTGCGGCTCAGAGTAACAGGTTTCCACCTGTGGCTGCGTTGTAAAAGCAGAGAACAGGTGCAGATGCAATACTTCAAATGTTGCATACAGCATTTATATATACGCACATATGGCATATTTGCATTCTTAATCTGTTTACTACAAAGAAACACTATGGTTTTAAAACTGCAGCTTCAGCGATGCTCTTTTTTTTAATTGTGTGGGCTTAACTAGATTTTTCCCTCCACAGTAATCCCCTGCTCACACACAGGTCTGCTGCCACATTCCACACAGGTTAAGAGGGAACACGGCATTCCCCCGGCTGAGAGACCACACACACACACACACACACACACACACCACGTCAACACAAACAATGCGGTAGGAACACGCCTCGCAGCTCGGCTCTTCAAGCCAGGGTGTGTGTGTTGTAACAGTATCACGTTATTAGGGCTGGCTCATGGCAAAGTGCCAGCGCCATGAGAGACCACGAGTTGGAGCAGCCCTCCAGTTAACTGAGTCTACGCCGGGCGTAACCACAGCGACGAGGTGACGAAGGCGGCGAAACGGACGGGGGTTTGAAGACAAAGGACGGAATTTGCATGAGCAACTTTAGGGAGGAGTTTCTTAACAGACGAATCACTGAGGAACACTTTGAACGCCGTGAACGCAACGATACGCCTTCCTCCACCCAAAGTGGGACTTTGGGTAAAAGGCAAACACATTATCTCACACAAGCCCTCAGGTGCTTTCAAAAGATTCCATTTCTCTTTTTTCGCCATCCTGCCCTCCTCCCACTCACCCCGTCGCTCTCTCTCGCATCTTCACTATTGTTCCCCTCACACTACCTGTTGACTGAAGCCTCCTTTCAAGGCCAACAAATCAGCCGGGGTTAAGACACCTGTGTAAACCGCCCAGCCAATGGCAGCTGTCCCTCTGAGGCAGAAGGCTGAACAAAGCTGAAGAAACACCCAGACGTCTCTCCTCCCTTCGGCTCTGTTTTCCACAATTCCTCCTTAACTAGCTTTCTGCCCTTTCGCTTGACAAAAGCGCAGCAGTTTGTCTGCTGGTTTGTTTATTCTGCCATTAAAAGGCAGGAGGTTGTGGCCGTGGTGCTTTGCATGCAGGAACAGGATTTAAAGGTGTGCAAGGTCCATTTAATCTCTGCAGTACAGGGATTTGTCCTAAATACAGACAAAGACAACAGCACCTGTGTCTTGTAACCATCAGCCAACACAGCTGGGTCACGTGATGTGACTTAACGCATCTACATTTCGGCTTTAATCACAATATTTCAGCCAGCTGTTAACTCGTTTGAGAGGTCTTGTGATGGATGACCCTGGAGTCTGACCCAGGGGTGGTGGCGGGGTCAAAAATGAAGAAGATTAGTGACGGACCACTGTGTTTTGTCAACATGACACAGAAAGACTGTTGGAGGGTTTCCTTCCTGGGAAACTCTGATTAGTCTGATTGGAGTCCAGCAGGTATGTCTGCCACGAACTGGGCTTTCCCTGATTTGAAACACGCCGCCTCCACCGATTCCGGTCAGATTAGAACAACGCACTTCAGCATGAAGCATTGCTGACTTATTTTAATACAGAAAGATTAATGCTACCTATTATGCTGCTGCTGCTTCGCCGTTTAACTGGTTTTTATGTTGCTCATGAAGTAATGAGCAACAAGACGCTCGATTTAGGAAATTATGTGTAATACTGCAAGATTATAGCTCAGTTCATGCTGCAGGAGAAGAAACATAGAGCCAGCACTGAAAAACTCTATAAAGATGTATACATGAAACAACACCTCAGAACATTTAGTAGAAACTAGAAGGAGCCAAGTCATTTTTAAAAGCTACAAAATCAGAGGCTGTGTTGTGTTTCATCTTGGTATATTAGATATTTAGGCATTTACAGCCTCATGACTTTATTGGTGTTATTTTGAGTAAATTATAGCCATCAAACCATCAAATGTTCAAAGATGCAGCGCTGCAGGCCCGCTTCTGGAGAAGGAATTCCCTTTAAGTGGTGATTACTGGGAGAAGCAGAGGTTTCACTCAAAGAAACCGGCCTCGCTCTGGCAGCGCTCTAGTGAGGCCTGGCGGGGAGGACGAGCGGAGGAAGGGGGGAAAAAAAGCAAAGACGATGATGAAGGATGGAGACAGAAAGTGGCAAATGAAGACAAATTGGATCCAAAAAGGCACTTCCTGAAGAATAAAGCTCTGGGTTTAAGCAAGTGAAAGGAAAACGTTTTCTGGTCGTGACAAAAAGAAGAGGGATCTTTCAAAAGCGAACTCACTGCTTCAGGATGTGGCGACAGAGGTCCAGAGGCCAGAGCGGGTGGCTTTAGGCCCTGTAGTAATTACCTCCGCAAACCACAGGGCCCTGGAAGCGGCCAGGACATACAGATGTCTAAATCGCACGCGGTCGTCCATTCAGAACTGCAGCTCAGCATGTGACACGTGAGCTGAATGAGACAGGTTTATGAGGTGTGCTCACATCAAATGGAACCGCAAACATGTACAGAATAAAGCTAACGTTCCCCGCCACACAATGGACGTCACCTCAGATGAACGCTGCCAGGTACGGTACCTACCAGAGTCAGAGCTGAAGAAATACATTCCTAAAATACACTGCATTCCTCAACTTACATTAGCCTTGCTGCTATAGTTTCTGGATTAACCTACTCTCCCGCTAATCACACTCTGGGGCAGAAAAAGGGCTCAGAGATATTTCCAAAGGCTAAGTAGTTAAATTTGACATAAATCAGAGCAGGATTACTTTAAAAGCACTGTAAATGGGTGGCTAAACGCAAGTTCTTCCAATTACTCCAACTAAGCGTTGAGTGAAACCATCGAAGATTGTGTGCATGAATTTAAAGAAACGTGTATCAGCTTGCTGTTGTGGTAGAGCGCTGGCAAATGTCTGAGCTGCTTAGATTGATTTTCATTCTCTTCTTGTAAAACTGTGCCTCTGGTTATTTCCTGTTTGAGAACAATAAATAAAATGTAATAATAACAATCTATATTTGCTAATAAAAAAAACCCACACGTTTATCAGATTATTATTCCGGTTGTTTTTACTTTTTAGAGTCAATCAGCAGATTTGTTTTTTCTGTTTATCCACAGTGGATGAGGTGCAGACATCCTAGAACATGGATGAAGCCTTAGACACACAAGCTTGATCTCGATCAGCATTAGGATCAGTAAAGGCGACCAGATATGACAAAGCTAATTTCAATGTTTAGATTCGGCTCAGTGATGCACCAAAGGTCTGCGATTAGAACCTAGAGACAGAAAACGAGGACATGCTACATGCTACACACTCAAACCACTATCTTTCTATTAATAACCACGTCCTTTGCATCTGTATCTGCGGACTGATTGATTCCTTCCTCCCCCTGCAGACAGAGACCAGAGCCTAAGCAGCTGAAGTCATTAAAACTAGACACACGCAAACACTCCTCTAATACACGTTCAGACATAAGTAACCAGGGACATGAATCCACTCAAAGGTTAATAACTCAGTCGTGTTGGACGCATGGGGTTAATACAATGACACCCACGGACAATGAGAAGATGTCCACCTGTGGGTCTGTTGTCCAGTTCATCTCAGGGGGTGACTGAGCATAAAGCACTTCCCAGGGTTGGGGATGGCCTCACGGTTGGATAGTGGCTGCTGGCTCCCCCCTAGGGAGTCCCCCAAAACTAAACAGTGGTGCCGCCCAAACCCTCCCATGACCTCTGCTAGCACGTGCCTGTCCTCCTGACCTTTAGGGGTTAAGGGGCACTAAGCAAGAGGAGGTTTTTACTCTGAACCTCAAAGCCTGTGGGCTGAGTGTCTCTCATCACCGGTGGGACGAGCTGTGTGAGGGCGAGGGGTGAAAGAGTGAGGGGGCAGAGCAAGTCCAGACGCCCGCAGCCACACACAGGGAAAGTGTGTGACAAAGAGAAGGAGATCTATCATTTTAACGGTCACTTCTATGGCCCGGGAGAGCTGGGTGGCAGCCAGACTGCTCCACCTCCAAGCACAGGCCAGCAGACAGATGCATCAGTGTCTGAGCTTAATAGTCACACAGGGAACAGATGCATCCTTCATTCGTCGGGGATGAATTTAGGGAATCGCTAAATGTTGGGTGTTGGGTAGAAGCAGCCTAAGGCTCAGCCAAGAGACGTTTTGACAGAGGTCACCTTTGGCCCCGTTGGTTCTACTGCACTTAAGCAGTTAAGCGTTCAGGTACTTCAATACAATATTAAATACAATGAACTAAATGCGTGACACTAGGAAGGTCCTCTCCCTCCTCCCTTACCTGAGCCAGCCGGGAGGGTCAGTATGCTACAGATTAGCAGTGCTTTGGGGAGCAAGCTGCTATAGCGTGCTGTAATGCAGACTGTCAGTCCGGCACAGCAGGGGGGCTACACAATGCCTCCTTGTTCAAACAGGCCCGTCGGCGCCCCACTCTCTACCATAATCTAACCGTAAAGCAGTGTTCAAAATGCTGCCTCGCTGTCTAATAGTGAGGAAGGCAGCGGAAAGATTGACGGACGGAGAAAGAATAAAAAGGAGCTGGGATCAAGGCAGACATGTCGACTCCCAAACCAAACATAAATCAGCTCCCAGGAAGAGAAAGACGGAGGAGGAGGGGCATCAAAGCATGGCTGACATTCTCCAAGATTCAGGGGCATTAAAGGGTGTGTGTGTGGGGGGTGGGGGGGTGGACATGAGCGGATAATTGCCCATACGCGCACCCACCAGTCTCTTTCTCAACTCAACCGTCTCTGTTTTTCTGCGGGTTCATCTCTCGGCTGAGCATCGCTACTTATCCGATTCCCCGCGAGCTTCCTGCTCAGGGGAGACGCAACGCAGCTTTCTCCACATTCTGAACGAAGCGCGCAGCTGTTGCCCAAACAGAGCAAGCAGAGGTGAGAGCAGGGCTGGGGTGTCACTGAAGAATCTGCCTCCTCACGCAGGAGAGGGCAAGTGCAAACACACACCTGCAGTGTCTGCGTACAGGTTGGCGGAATCAGACCCATCTCGCTGCAAAAACAGTTATTAGTATAAACCATGGGGCTCAACATCTGATTGGGCAATTTGGGCGCTTATAAGGATTAAACTAAGCCCTGGAAAAATAATGATTACCATATTAAAAACGAGCTGCTGGAGCAGTTTTTCTTTTGCTGATTATCACCTTGATTACGACACGGAGTCCATCTCAGCCGGTAGTTATGTTGGCAATGATGGTAAATGCAGCCAGGATTTAATTTAGGAGTTTCACCCTAAAATCAAGGATGAGGCAGACACTGTTTGAAAAAGTCAAACCAACTCTCACCCAAATTATAATGATTTCTTTCTTTAGAGCAGCCAGATTAAGCCCCTGGTCCGCAGACGGCCAACACACCGGCGCCCCTGTATTCCTTAAAAACTCAAGTGTAGAAGAAGAAGAACTTCTTCACACAGCAAAGCTCCTTTGACAACCTATGTTTCTTATTTTGCACAGCGCTAAGTATTTCAAATCATGTCAACACCTCTGTATGTAATCACGTCACAGCGATTGGCTTTCTCATCAACGTTTTTGTAATGAGCTGAGATTCGCGGGTTCCTGGCGTAAACAGCCATCTCTCATCAGCTGCTGTTTTCCGCTGTTTTCCCGACATCATCTCCAGCTCCGCGCTGTGTGTGTGCTTGTTTGTGCGCTCGTTGTAGGCAGAGGGAGGGACTTACAAGGCGGGTCGCGTTTTTCATCACCACCCTGTTGTTGTGCCAGACTTCCACTTTAAATTACACACACATCTACCTACCGACCTACCTCTCCATGCTGCAGGCTCTTTAGTCTCAGATTTAACAAATGCCACCAAAACCACCATAAACCTAAACCCACCCAACAGATCTTTAAGACTTAAAATCTTGAAGTACAGAATCAGCATCCTTGGCTCCAGCTCCTTTGGGAACCTCATCCAGAAAAAAAGAAAAACATTCTTTGAAGAGGAGCAGCCTCACGCCAGCCAGGGCCTCGCTGTCCGCCGAGCCGCCTTCCTCCACCGCGGTAGACAAAACAAGAGGCAGGCGGGATTTGTTTAGACAGAGCTCACCTGGCGCACAGACACGGGAACAGTGATCTGGCAAGCCCTAGGGAGGAGCAGAGGCAGCGAGGAGGCAGGGAAGACAAGCAGTGGAGAGGAAAGAGGCAGGGAAGCTGGCGAGGGCGTGAGGGGGGGAAGGGGCTGAGACAGGAGACCAGGGGGTTCAGTGCTACCCTCATCCAGAGTGACTCCAAATCAGAGCAGATTAAGCTTTTAGCGGTCGGTGGTATGTGGGTGAGGGGCAAACGTGAATTAAATCCTGATTCACTAAATGGCCTGTTTATTTTCCCTTCTGCCCTTTCTAACTGTGGTCATGTGAGATGAGCTTTGACAACGGAGAACAAAGACTAAGATGGATGACAACTCCACTAAACACACCCACCGTCACCACAGGTTGACCTCCGTTGACCCCTCTGTCTCTAACAGCCTCATATCTCATTGATTGGGGTTAAACAGGGTTTAATGACAGAGACGTTGCTCCACTGTAGGTGTCAGAATGTTTTCCGCTTGCAATTTCCTAAACAATGTGGCCGTCATAAAGCGTTCCACAAGTGCAAGCAACATAGTGTGATGAATTCAGAGAACTGCTCCTGCTGACGTGAGCAGTCAACCAATGATTTGAAATCTGGATTTTTGTCAGACCGAGTGTTGATCACTCGTAGGACTAAGGAGAAAGACTCGTTGTTCCTTAAGTGAATAATGCAGCTGTGGCACTAAGGCCGACCTGCGTTAGACCTAAACCTGTCTCTTCTATCACCCTGCGGCTTGACAGCACCTGCCGGGATCTTCTCAATCTGCAAGGACACCCCAGCTGCTGAACAATGTGAGGACTGAAGGATTTCTTTGTCCTTGGGGTATTCTGAAGCTGACCCCTTTCTGGTTTGCTCTTCCCACCAGTGCCTGCAAACCGGGTATAATACGAAGCGTCAACAAACTCGACAAAAATCTGGAATCAGCTCGACTTTTCATTTTAATTAATTGCCCTAATTAACCCCCATTGAATCTTTTCTATCATAACATTTTTAACAAATCCGACAGCCAGCGACACGCAAGGTTTCACAAATGAAGCCTTGTTAACAGCCTGCCCTCCACCGTCTTTAGCAGCTCATTAGGCAGCGACGTGCACACATGTATCCATAATCATACACAGAGGGAACGTTACACACATCTGCAATTTAGCAGCTTTCCCTGCAGTGTTGGTCTGCTTGTTTCCACCCATTAGGCCCATTAGAGGCCAATTAACACCGGCACCAAGCTCCCTTCCTCTTTTATAGCACTGTAAACAAAAGCTGCAGGTTTGCCCTGGGCTCAGCCTATGCAACACAGAATAACTCACCAGTTTATTCTGGCACATAAACCTCAGGTAACTGGCAGGTCCAACGCACATAAGCAGTGTTGACTAGGAAACCATAAAACTGACCTGTAGTCGGCGTTTTCTTTATTCTCTGAGCCGTAAATCTGCAGCAACAACTTGGTCTAGACAATATTCCCACCGAGTTACACATTAACCACCTTATCCCTTTAATCTCAACCGCATCGCAGCACATCTATGCTGACCTGATAAATCAAGCCTTAATCCTGATACGCAGGTGACATTTGGCAACGGAGAACCTGTCATTTGCCTGTTTTACGCATGTTCTGCCCGGTTTGGGTCAATGGGTGTAAAAAAAAAAAACCACTGTTCTTTTCCGCGTGTTTAAGTTTTGTTCTAGTTGTATTGCGAAGCGAAGAGTCGCCCTGGGATGAGACGTGGATGCGGTCTGACGCTGTAGCCACTGCTTCGTTTGTTTGGGAAGTCGTGCGTAGTAGTTGGAAGCGTGCGCACTAAGAACAAACTACAGATGTTGGCGTTACCTTCCTCTACACGATGCAAAACTATAATATTGCAAACCTGAAAAGTCCGAAGAGCCCTTGGTGAGATCGCAGACGACGGCCAGGCACGTTATTCCCAACAGGAGAGCATAATTGACGGCTGAGAGAGATCCATTCGAGAAGAACATCCTTGAAGCCTCAAAAGGTGGAAGTTTCTCCGTAGCATTAGAAAGTCCGACATTGGGTTTTAGGTTCTGCGTCCCAGGCAGGAGATGTGCGGTCCCCTCATCCTCCCACCACGCACTGCTGCTGCTGAAGGCGGCGGTCGAGGTCCCTCCGGGGCTGGGGCAGTGCGCGGCTCTGTCGGTGTGCAGCCAACTGCGCGCTGCGTCGTGGAGCAGCCCACCTGGCGGGCGACGCTCCCATGCATGGTCTCAAAGACCCAGAGTTCCCTGTGAGACGCAGACAGGACGAGGACATCCCGTCAAACTACACGAGAGGACACAGTACGTTTTCAGTCGTCGTCTTTGGGTGAAATTCTGATGAACTTGGATTAATGCGATACAACTACGTTATTTTCCACCTTCTTTCAGATGTTTGCAACATGGTGTCTAGTTATAAACGACTCAACAATGGTCCAAATGAGCGCTAATCAAATTTAAGTATTGCTTGAAATTACTGATAATTTGTCAGTAATGATAATTATCTGAAAGGGATCATTTCGCTCACAACAACAAGAACAAGAGAATTTAGTATAGAAATCAATTTCTTCACGTACAGTAACAACCTCTAGGCTAAAAGTATGTATTTAACGAGTGTAACTTCATATTTAATACCCTGGTATTGCTACTTCACCTGAGAGTCGCCATCCACCTCCACCTATGAATTTATTATTGTATGCTATTAAAATCAATTACTCACCAACCAACTGTGAGAAAAAGCAAGTAAAGTGTACTTGTCTGGTTAAATATCAAAATGAAACAGCTTGGTTACGCTTGGAATTATTTCATTAGACCGTAGTAATTGATTTTTACTAATCTTCTGGGTTTTTAGTAGATGTTCGTCCACGTTGGAGTTTTGTGTTACGGACAGCTGCGCCATCTTGTGGACGGTAAGCCACACTACGGCGTCCGACAAATCGCGTTTGAATAATGATTGTCCTGCAAGGCTTCCGTACCAGGTCCCATGTGACAACAGAAGGTCAGACATGGCAGCCTGCAGAAAAGGGCTCGATAGGCTCCTGGTTTCCCTCAGCTTATTACGATCCTCCAGGGTCCAAAATGAACGTAAGTGAACTCAAGTTTCCGTTTCTTTCTGGTGTTTTTAAAAATTTGACGCGGAAACGGTTCGCTACGCAGAGCTAACTATTGTAAGCTAGCGACTTACGCCAACACCGACCAACCAAGGCGCTAATTACCGGCGTATGTTGCATTGCGTTGCTGTTTTCAGGGTGTTTGTCCACGTCTCTTTGTCGTCTTGCTCCTGAGAAGAGCAGCGAGCCGCCCCGGTTCACCCCTCCACCCAAACCCGTCATCATAGACAAGACGCAGACGGCGGCCTCGCTACGAAAGTAGGTGTCTGAGTAAACCAGAAACGACATCGTTCATACACCGTCGCACGCTGGATACGTTCACGTTCTACTGTAATGTCTGTCCGTGTCAGGTTTCTGAGCCCAGAGTTCATCCCTCCCAGACAGAGAACAGACCCTTTCAAGTTCTCGGTTGAGAGGAAAGACATGATCCGTAGGAGGAAAGTGCTCAACATCCCTGAATTCTACGTGGGTAAGGAGCAAACGGGCGGAGATGGTGATGACTCTAATCTGACCGAAGCAATGCTGATGAGCTTTTTTTCATAATTCGAAGGGAGCATCCTGGCGGTCACCATGGCCGACCCCAATGCCAGTGGGAAAACGAACCGCTTCACTGGCATCTGCATTAAGCGAGGTGGAAAGGGCCTGGGAGCCACGTTCATCCTGAGGAACGTTATTGAAGGCCAAGGTCAAGTTTATTCAGTCAACTGTTACACGTCACTGACAGTTTGTGTATTGTAGATAAGTTA
The DNA here is from genome assembly GCA_030770545.1 of Macropodus opercularis. Lineage (NCBI taxonomy): Eukaryota > Metazoa > Chordata > Actinopteri > Anabantiformes > Osphronemidae > Macropodus > Macropodus opercularis. Next base: position 4,646,490 of record CM061112.1, read on the forward strand.
ATTAAGATGCTTGTCCTCATTTTTCTCATTCTAATGCGTAAGTCGTTTCTGTCTTTGTTTCTTTGTGTGAAACAGGTGTGGAGATCTGCTACGACCTGTACAGTCCTCGTATACAAAACATCGAAGTGCTGAAGCTGGAGAAGAGGTTGGATGATGACCTGATGTACCTGAGAGACGCTCTGCCAGAGTACAGCACTGTGGACCCAGACATGAAACCAGTACATGTCTCCCCTACTGGAGAGGTGCCTGTAAACAAGGTGAGGGAGCTTCATGGAGAAATCCATGAATTAATATATTAAACCTTCTCATTACTGAGGGATGTCCATCTATTTACCAGATCAAAGTAAGGATGCGCCCCAAGCCGTGGTCTAAACGCTGGGAGCGACCCAAGTTCAACGTCCAGGGCATTCGCTTTGACCTGTGCCTGACCCCAGAGCAGATGGAGCATGCTCAGAAGTGGGCTCAGCCTTGGCAGGAGTATGACATGCTGAAGGAGTATGACACAACCAAACTAGAAGAGAAGATCTTCTCTGAAGTTCAGAAGGAGATGAGCAAGTGAGAGGGAAAAATGTTCTTCAGGTGCTGGAATGGATGCTTTTACGCATCTGGACATCTGTGCAGGATTGTGATTCATATTTACTAATCAGCGAAAACAGTTTACAACGGCTACACCACTGTAAGTAAAGAAGAGTCTGTTTGGAAGCTGGTGATGTATTTTGCAGGAGCCTGTTTTCTTTGTCTTGTGTCCTAATTAACCTGCTGTACATTTCTTCAGCTGTTCATTAATCCCTGTAAAGACAACGTGTTTTCTACAATAAAGGCAATTAAACCTTCCAATTGTGGGGCAGCAGGAAAACACTACTTTTAAAAATAAAGTTTTCTTAGGTACCATGAGACAAACGTTTTCATGCGTCTTGTGAACGTTTGTTGTGACACTAGGTGGTGCTGTTTCCTTATGCATGTCCCATGCCTTAACAGCTGCAAAACTGAGCCGTTAATGTTTTGAGGAAAACTCCAGCTATGTTCAATCAATGTAGTACTTCAGGTAAATTCCCTGAGAGCACATGAACCGGACTTCCTGGTTTACAACCTGTTATTATTATTACTCCTCTGGTGCATTGACGGTTAAAGGGACGTTTGGGCTTTACTTTGTCAAGTCTTTTTCATGAGTCTTTAAGGAGCTTTTTTGGAGGCGTTGCACTTTAAAACGAAAGTGTTTGTATCAAGTGAGCGTAGAGCGAGGACACCCAGTGCTGTTTTACGGTTGTGGATGGAAAATTGCGGCGCTGAGATGGTATGTCAGCGCGTCAGTTGGCTAGTATAAAAACACTTGGACTCCGTATGTTATGTCTGCTCGCTGTGAGTGTGTGTGTGTGTGTATAAACACGGCAAGTGAGTCTCCGCACTCTAATTTCTCCATATTACAGGATGAGACGCAGAGAAAATGGTCTCTAATACAGGAGTAGCAGATGTTTACTGAGCTCATTATGGACCACACAGATTCCCTGTGTGGAGATGCAGAGCGCTGAGGAGGGGGATCGTTCCCGCTGCGTCTAGGGCCATGGAGTAGAACCGAGTTCTCGACATCATGGTTAATGGTTTTCTGATTATTTTTGCTAAATCTTCTCCACCTGTTGAACAACAACACACAAGCCTCAGCCTCACTTCAGTCGCATATACACAGTGCGGTTAGTCCCGATGCTGGCTCTCCAACTAATTTACTGTGTGACCAATCAGGCTGCAGCAATGAAAACACGTCCATCTGCTTCTGTGTACAGCAGACTGAGAGGCCGACCTGCACATTGTCATTACGCTACCCACTGGACCAGCTGGCCCTTTCACCTTTTCATCTTTCACTCTCAGTATTTCTGTTCAGGACTGACTGATGTTCACATGTGGAGGCGGCCACGGAAATGTTTATGCTACAGCACGTTGCCAAGTCTTTGGACGCATTCCTCATAAGCACCACTGAACTGGTAAACCAGTTTAAACCACAGCTATTTAGTCCGAGTTACTGCTTCAAGGAGACTTCCTGCCTCTGTGTGTGTGTGTGTGTGTGTGTGTTGGTCCTTCATGGCTGTGATCTCAACTGCATGTGCCTCCCATGCCCTCAGGTTGACTTCCCTGTACCTGACACCTAGGTTCCCTGGCCAGGAAAGGAGAAACACCAGTCCTCTAATGTTCTCTCTTCACACACACAGATGATGAGAGCAGCCTTCACAGGCAGACACATCAAACCGTGCCAACTGTAAATGCCTGGGACAGTCCGTCTGTCTGCACGTGAAACCAAATATGCTCCATTCACGGTCGCTGTGGAATAAGGGTGCAGCTTGCAGGTGTAGGAGTCTGTGATCCCACCTTTCAGTGACACCCAAGTGTAAAGCACGGTGGGCTGGTGATGGCTACAGTGCCACTATGAAGGTCAGTGCAGGAATGTAGGGAGGGAGTCACCTCTCTAATCTGTCTTCCTTCCCTTCACTGCTGCTCCCATGACCTTCATCTTGTTCCCTCTGTGAGGTTGGGCGGTGCTGGCTTTGAAAGAGAGCCAGGCTGATGAATTGGAGACGATGTGAGGAACAGCAGCAGCAGCAGCAGCGGCAACTCCCACAGACTGAGGTTTTGGGGTAATGTCTTCCACTGGGACAATATATTACAGGCGGCTTCTTCCCTCTCCGGCTTCAGGGCTGCTGATCTGTAACATCTCTGTTGCCTGTGATTTCTTACTCTCCTGTCTGCAGCTCTGGTGAAATTAGTTTCACCGTCAGGGAGTGTGAACTGCTTTTGAGCTGCGTGTGTGTGAGACAAGTGCAACAGGATACCGGGCCACCCATAGGCCCCAGGTAAATTACACCCTGTCACTGTGTGAGTGTGTGTACATGCATGTTTGTGTACATGCTACTCAGGGCCACCCGTGGTCCTAGGTAAATTACACACTTGAGTTACACCATATGTTTCCAGCGGAACAGCGTGTCCGTCTGCTTCTCTCCGACCGTCCCATGGGCCTGACAGGGGCTCCTGCTGCCATCACTCTCCTTTTGTTGCACGCTCGCACAGACAGGCTGACAGTGCGACAGCTGTTAGGAAACATTACATTGCAAGCAGCTGATGCCTGAGGTGTGGGCAGGCACATATCACTGCCCGTTTAATATCGTTATCCTGTTCCTATCCGGTTAGGCCCAGCATTCTGAAAACGCTCGGATAAAAGCGTCCCGTCACATGTTCAGCCGCGGCGGCAGTACTTTGCAGTGCGTCCCAGCTGAGTAGGGAAGCACACAAACAGCGTGTTTCTAAGAGTCTCAGGAAGGCAGCTGCACTCAGCTGTAGCGTCCTGACACTCGATGTCGGGTAGTTTCCCAAAATGTGACTAAGGCGTTTGAACATCTGCCTCAAACTTCCCTTTTCCATTTCCTGAATATTTTTCTGTCACCTTACAGGCAAACTGAGAAGAACACCGTGGACGTCTCCAGAGAGAAACACAAAACATGCGCAAAAGGAAAAGAAGAAGAGCACCGAAGACCAGAACTAACAATGGCCGACTACTGACTAGTACTGTCACTGACATATATTTACTAGCGCTTAGTCCCTAAATAATTAACTAAAGTATTAGAAAGTCAGAAAATGTTGAGAGACTGCACAAATTACTTTCACCAGCTGTATCCTCTGACACTGGTGATGTTTTTGGCGCCGCAGCACAACGACTGACTGGAGGGTTTGTTGGTTCTCTCTCCAAGGTCACGATTCAAATCACGACTGAAGAGGGTGACGCAGCCTTGATAATTATAGTAGGCTCTCAGTCGTATGATGACTGGAACCACCATGGCCAGAAAAAAGGTAAAACAAATCACAGTAACATGTCAGATAATCACAACAAAAGCCACACTGATAAGCGACCATAATGAAGTTGCAACACGGAAACAGAGCCGTTTCAACAAAACAGCAACTCTGACAATAATTCTACTTTTATGTTGAAAACTGTGCAGGTGTACCTAATAAAGTGACCAGTGAGTCATCAACAGTGGGAATAAACAAGTTATACACCAACAGCCTTTGTTTCAAAAATATTCCCACACACACGTATCATTTGTCAGCACTGTGATGTTTATGCTAATATTGTGTGATTATGTAGGTTAACTTCTTTCATATCTGCACTTTTTCATCTTTAAAATGTCCTAATCTACTTGCTGAGAAACACTCAAGGCCACTTGGTGCATTTTTCACATTTTCTTGGGATCCCCGCTCCCTCCTGCCACAGCCTGTGGTTTATGCTCAGGACACGCCAGCCAGGTCGAAACACAGCACATTAGTCCTTATAACGGGTTGTTATTCCTGTTTGGTCACGATGACCCTGCCTGGTTCTTTGAAAAATTGCCATATGCTGTGAAAGTATGCATCAGCTTTGATGTGAAGAAGAAATATAGTGGAAGAAACATCAGCAGTTTTACTCCTCTGCCTCTAAGGGGCGCCCCCACATCTTTGTCTCCCTCCTAGGACTCGTATAAAGCTCCCAACTTCCCAGCACAGCTGGTCTTCTTCTCTCCTGAACTGTAATTGCTTCTCTGTCCTGGGAAATAGAGGGAGGAAATCCCAGAGCTTTCAGCCTGTAACAATGACAATAAAAAAAAAGAGGTGCGGAAAAGAGGAAGAAAGCATTTCAGCTCAGATGAAAGAGGGAGGGAGGCTTAGGAGCAGAAAGGAGGCGGAGGAGAGAGAGAGGTGGAGGTAGAGAGGGAGAGATGAAGGAGAGAGCCGAGGAGGAGGAACGGTGCTGGTGATGGCAGTAAACGCTTGAGTTTATTAACCTCATTTAGCTGAGAGGCTGCGAGTGAGGGGAAGGGGAGGAGTGGTGTGTTCAAACTGTGAACGCAGGGCTGGCGTTTACTAATGAGGGCGGCTACACTCACTCACACACACACTTGCCTTAGCTCATTCGCTCTCTCATAACAGATTCACCTTGATCTGATGCCAAGTATGCAGGCAGAACACACATTCACAGACCCGGGTTCTGCTGGCTTCATCTTACTGCCTCCTCTCTTTTCTTCCCGCGTATCAAACAGCAGCTGAGAGGCAATTTCACCAAATTGCTATTGATATACATTGAAGGAAGGGAAAGCAGACTCATTCCAGCCAAACCACATCGCTTTAAATTATCTGACAATGCGAACCTTATGCCCCCCCTGCTTCCCTGGGTAAATTACATACAACACATATTAAAAGCCTTTCACGTTCATGGGAAAGTCAGAGCGGAGCAACACTCCTCCTTCATGCCTGTCTGTTGGCTGTGGGAGGGAATGAGAGCGTTTAGAGGAATCCCAGGCAAACGCCACAGCACAGGGCTCAGGGTCACTAAGGTCAGCAAACAACTAAGTGAATCATACAAGCGTCTTGTGAGGTAACGAGCCAGTCAAGAGTCAAAGGCTGAAATGTTTCGAGACACTTAAAAAAAGTTGTAGGATAGGTTTCAGTCGAGGAGCGATGCCTTCACACTTCCCCCGATTCATCCATTATACAGTACACGCTGACCACCGATGACCTGAAATGGACACAAAGAATGCAAAACCTGAAGACGAATGAGCAGAGACGCACTGTGAACTATTGACAAACGCCACGAAATGCACAAATACTTTGAGTTCACGGTGAAGATGGATGACGCGGTGAAGATGCTCCCTAAACAGAGCTGTTGGTGACAAATGAGCAGGCACCTCAGCGGGTGAACTGACCCCCTGCTGTGGCTCCGCAAGGCTGGGTCACTCTGTGATATGACAAAGGTTAAGTGAGCATTTCTTCACCTTCTATCTCCTGTTGATTGGTAGAAACACAGATACACCCTGAACTCCTTTATTATGTGCTATAAGTCAACTCAGTTTTCAGTCAAAAACCTTTTTTCAACCATTCAAAATACTCTAAACTAAACTGTGAAGGTTCAGAAACGTGAGAGCATTTGGAAGTTGCTTTCTGAAGGAGGGATGGATGGACGATGCCTGCAGATATTACGCCGACACACAAGCGTGCGGAGCTTTACCAGACACTCTTTGAACTGTTGTAAAGCAGTAAACCATCTGGAACGGCCAATAACTAATTTCTAAATATCTGACCCAAGCCTGACACAAAAACAGATTCTCTGACAGCTACGTGGAGCCGAGGCCTGAAATCTTCGAATGCAGGTTTCGGTGCGTGATTAAGAACCTCATCTGACCCGTGGGCCTGGCTGGTGTGATCTTAAAGGGCTGTGACCGGTCGTTTGAGTCCGCTCTGAACCATTTGTCCGCATGTCAATGCAGAACCCATTTGCTGTGTTTCACACACACGCAGTAATTAAACTTTTGACCCCACTGCGTCTGTCGCTCCTTCACAAAGTTCTGCTTTCGGAGCTCAGGGACTCTGTCGCTGTACGGATCTTCGCTCGTCTTTCTTCTTCTCTTGTCTTGGCCACGCTCATGGCCCACACTCCTCAATCGGCTGATAAAGCCTCCAGGCCTCAGTAAAGCCCTCACACAGTTGTATCTGTGCTGCCATCTCCAAATTACACACCAACTTTAGCTTCACAGCTCATTACCAGCCACTACTACAAGACAGTTTAATTGTTTATGAGTGACATTGGATGACCTTCACTGAAACCAGCCAACATTTAAACGCGACTACTGAAATATCATACATCCTGGGTGAATTTCATTTGTCGATATCATATGTTGTTGTAGCGTGTGTGTGGAGAAGCTGGTTTCCGTGGTTTTACTACAGCTTAGCCAGCTGATCGCCCTGATAACAGCGCAGTATCCATTACTCGATGCGCCATCCAGCCACCATTACCCAGTACCTGGAGGTCACGACCTCCGAGCCATTCCTTGCATCTCTTCCCAGCCAACTGCTGGCCAGTACCACTCAATACCCCAGGTCCAGTTTCCCTCATCGGTATCAACCCCCACCCACTTGTTCCCATCACAGTCCCCATAGTAGTGTCTGGATGGGGGGGCGTTGGCGCCTGCCCAGCAGCAGATACGGCTCCGCAGAGAACACCGGCCCTCATTAACTTCAATGGATTTTCTAATGCGACAGCTACCATATTTCATTCACCGCGCACCAAGACCCCAGCAGACCTGACGGAGGCCAAACGATACTTCCACTCTCTTGCGTCGTGGAGGGTTGCACTTAGAGCAAGGGGTGAGAGAAGACGGGAGCGAGGCGGGAGGGAGAGGTGGGGAGCAGGGGATGTCGGAAACCAGAGCAGACCCCTCTTACTGAGAGGAAATCAATTTATTCAAGGTTTTTACAGCACGGTGTCTGCAGCGATGGGCCGCAGCCAAGTCGGCAATCCGAGGAGCAGGAGCAGAAACTTGTACGAAAAAGCAACAAAGGGGAGAAAGGATGGGAGAGAAGGACAGGAGGAGAGAGACGGGTGTTTGGGTGTGGAGGACAGACGAAATAGAGGGGAAGGAGATAAAACAAGAGCAACACGGACACTAAGGAAGATGGATGTGGAGGGAACGAGGGAGTGAGGGAATTTATGGTTCCAGGTCTTATTGTTCCTGCACACGTGAGAGTGCACAGCTGGGGGAAAAGAGGGAAATGGGGCACAGATGTACTGTATCAAACACACGGGCCTGAACTTCAATAGATACATTACGATGCGCTCCCCCGCTGCCCTCCCTTTCCTAACATCAAACCTCCTCTTACCTTTCCTGCGCTTCTAGCTACTGCCCCCCCTCACCGCGTATTCGCTCCTTGTACTAATATCTGCAGCCTGTCCTGGGCCGTGTACTTGCTCCGTAGGTGCATTCATTTCACTTTACTCACTTTATTCTCCTTCCTTTATGGGCGCAGCAGGCATCAGGCTTTGCCAGCAAGCTGTGGCCTCCTTTGAACTGTGACTAGCTGGTTTTAAAACCTACCTCGCCGCATACGCGCATACACATGTTAGCAATGTCCAGCCTTAATGACATGGGTATATTATCATGCCCCAGACGACAATACATCACAGCTGTTCACACATGCCCCCACTTCTCCTTCCTGTTCCCTTTAACACACAAAAATTATTAGAGGAGGACGTATGTAAGAGGAAGACAACAAAGTGAAGGGTATAAGAGTGACGGTGCCCCTGATTTTGTGAGATTTGCCCTGTTTGGGGGCTATGGGGGGGGGGGTCTCTGGAGGCACTTGAAGTGGAACTGGCCATGACCCTTCCCTCCTGCGCTCCACTAACTAAAGAGAGAGAAAGAAAGGCAGAGCGAGCGAGGGAGGTTCCCCAAGGAGCAGAGAGCTGAGACGCTGGATAATTCCCGGTGCTTTCCCGGTGTCTATAGACGAAGGGGCCCCTCTGGATTTGTCAGTTGTGGCTGCAGCTGTCTCTGGGCAAAATGGACCACAGTGGACCTGACACTTGATCTCTGTTCCCTTCCTTGTCCTTTTATCTCCCTCTTTCTGCACTAACTCCTTGTATTGCCCCATCGTTCCTTTCGCCATCTCACACTTTTTCTTCGTTTCTAAAGGCATTTCCTCTTTCCAAACGCATCCTTTTCGACTTGGCCGGGTTTTACGAACAGCCGTCCCTCGTTCTATCTGCATTGGCTGTGACCCAGTGGTTTGAATGCGAACCTCTCTGGGTATCCAGGTTAAGTAGAAACACTCTGTCTTTATCTGATAAGAGGCAAAGTGATGATGTTGTAAAACAAGGGTGATGCTGCTCTGTCCAGTTTCTTCTTATCGACACTGTCCTCACAGCTGTTGCCTTTATCATCATCATCGTCTATCATCACCTGAGTCACTGATCACAGGTTCCCCTTCAAACACAACACAAACACATTTTTGCTACTGTGTTATTTTTGGGCACAGTTTTCTCGTTATAAACGCTTCAAGCTAATGATCACTAATCTTTCCTTCGTTTAACGAAAAGCAGGGTCTTTCTTGAACCCGAACAACCTTTAGCAGCCTAAATCTGAAGTGAAGTGAAGTTTAATTGACACATCAGTGGCTGTACCTGAGCAAAGCACCTCAGCGGTCGACGTTGTCCATATAACACATCTGGCCCACAGTCCCTATAAAGTGAAACACCATCCATAAAAGCTCCATTAGCGCGGGGCTGCCTGGAGGTCGCCGTGAGGAGAATCAGGGGGTCACTGCTCCACTGTAGTGCCTTCACACGTGGGGTTAGAGGTGAGTGCTGTTGACATTCCTCCCATGACTGTCTGATATCAAGGTGATTGATCTGCTACAGCGAGGCTCTGGGAGGTACACTCCCCGCTTGGCTCCTGAACTTAAACATTTACGTTTGGGTCCTGCGTCTTTCCATCCTTTCGCCTTTGAGTCCTCCTCTCGATCCGAGCTCCTCTTACTCGCTCTCTCACCTCAACGTCTGGCGGATCTCCGAGGCTTTGCTGTCACACAGGGGATTGACCTCGGAGAAACAGCACCAGAGAGTGTTTATCTGGCTTTCCTCTTAGCTAAACCAGATAAAAGAAAATAATAGTGATGGATCACCCACTCTTTGCTCGCGCCTTCATAGGATTTCTGTTTGCCGGCCTGTGCGAGCCGCAGAGGAGGGCTGTGAGTTATGGCCTCGACAAATTCCACACCTTCTGAGTACAGCAGGCCTTGGGGAACAGGTAAAGACGTCCAAGCAGGAACAAGCGGGTGCAGCCTGATTTTCTCATATTAGGCCTTGAGGAGAGTACAATTATGAGACACTTGTGGTTTCCTGCTTTCCCGTTCACTGGTTGGTCATTCACGGTCCAGCTTATCTCTCCCAGTCACATAGGATGAACTAAATCACATGTAATTGGAGGTTCATTCAATCTGAGCGCTGTGAAGATAACTTCCCCTACCGCTGCAGTCTCTGATGTGAGGAGTAAACAAACAAACAAACAAACAGACAGTGAGTGGCTGGGCAAACTGGTCACGGTTCAGTCACCAGGGCAACGGGACCCCGGCCCGTTTGTTGTTTGTTTTCCCCCCGGGAGGTTAAGGCGGGTGACATCAGGGAGGGGGCAACTTGTTGTTTATTACTATAATTTGTCTGAGTAACTCTGGAGAGATTTCAGGGCTCTTTGAAGCGGGGCTGCATGAAGCCTGGAGTGTGGCATGCTGTGCCGGGCTTTGGGCCCAATTTCCAATTTGCCTGCCGCCGCTTTTGTAATCTGCCGTCACGATCCTGTGTCCTGGTGCCACGTCATGCTGGACACTCCAAAACGCCAAGGGACACACAGGCGGAGAACGTTTCGGGGAAGCTGACGTTTCGTGTGTCTTTTTAGAGGCTCTTATGCTGCCAAACGTTAAATTAGACAAACACACACAGAACTGAGCGAGAAAAGAAGTGAAGACGTGCAGTGGTGTAGTTATATGGCACTAAATATTGCTGAATCGCTACACAATGCCTAAGCATCACTATCTGAGCTTATCAAAGACGCCCTGTATCGTTGCACGTGTTCACACTTTCATGACTTTACTTCTTTGAACTGTACGTCGGCAGATAAGCCGCCCTGGCTGCATGCGCCTGCCGCGGCTCGCTGGTGGCTGTCCGCTCACCAAGCCCCTCAGCCGTCACGTGCGTGTCTGTCTACAGTATCCTGGGGGAGACGGGGGTCGGATGGCAGTAGTCTCTCGCGGAGCAGGTTTAATTGGTGTCAAGCGGGCCTGTGTGAAAAGCCATCAGAGGCGAGAGATGCTCAGCGAGACAGGAAACCTTTTTATTAGGGGACTTCCTCCAACTGCATGACTCTCTGTGCCCCTCTCTGTCCTATTGTCTCTCCCCATGACCTCCCTCTTAAAAATCTCTCTTCACCACTAAGTTTCCATCTGCTCTCTTCCTTTCCCACTCACTCTCCACTGGCTTCAGACATTTATTATTTGTTACTGGCCTTCCCACCCTCCACGCTCTCTGTCTCTCTGTGTATTGTTTTTATGTCTGATGCCTGTCCTTGAGTGAGTGCGGGAGTTTGTCTCTGGGGAATCTAGTGTCTAGTGACCACAGAGACAGACCAAGCCAGCCGGTCCAGTGATGAAACACTTCCTGACAGACACCCCCCCCCCCCCCCCACACACACACACAGTCAAGTCGGATATTAATTTATATTTATACGTTTTATCTCAGCTTTTTCTTTTCCTGCTGCACGTGAGAGAAACGTCCGTCTTTTCTGAAGAACACGCACATCATATGCGTACATATACACAAACCCACACACTCACACAGAACTAATGGTGCAGCTGTGTTTCTCAAGAGCTGCCTGCTGTGTTTTGTCAGCAAATTTAACTGCAACCGTAACTGAATTTGTAAGTACCGTTGCACAAGAGCGACCAGACAAAGCAAACACATATATCTGTAGTTGAGACAGCTTCTTTTCCTACTTATGTACTCGCCATGCATGATGGCAAACACACACACACACACACACACACACACACCTGGCCTTCAGGTAACTGAACACGTCCCATAAACCCACTCCTCACGTGTGTCTTGTTGATCTAGGAAGATTTCCCCCCCCACCCGCCCCCCCTCTGCTTTTCCACTTCTGTTTTAAATTTGAATATTGACGTTTTTTGTGGTGCAGACTTCCTAAAAGTGGATCTGTGCCAAATGTGCTATAGGTAACCATCACGAGCACGTTTCCAAACCAGAGCCAGGACTGCAAAAACCACAAAGAGAGAGCAGTTTGGGTACGTCACAGTACACCCAAAAAAAACATCCCCTTAGCAGGAACTAGGAAACGAGGACAAGCAGAGGCTCATCCTGACAGCTAAGCTGCAACGGTGGATGCTTAACTGACATTGTTACGAAAGCCTCCTCAAAGTTCGTTTTTTTTCCCCGTCTTTCATGACAAGACAAGCTCGTGCACCCTTCAGCGAAACTATCTGGATGATCTCTATGTACCTGCAGGACAGGAGACGCTTTAAAAACAGTCCAGCAGGTTTTGGCCCTGTTTCCGTAACAACTGCCGTAAATGCCGGTGAAGAAAAGAAAGCATCCCAGCATTTATCTTACAGCCAGACGTGCTGCAATCAGTCCTCCAATCCATCTCTCTCTTTTTTACCCTTTGTTCACTTTCTCCTCTTTTTTACCAACTCTTTTCTTTTTTTCTTTCAACCTCGTGTCCCCCTCTCCACCTCTCTTTTACTTTATCTCAGCCCCCCTCCCCCTTTTCTCTTTCTCTCCCTTTCATTTATTCCTGAATGCCACCCTATTCTCTAAGTCTCCCCTTTTTTGCCTTTCTGTTCCCCCCTGCCTTCCCCTCTACTTCTTCTCCACCCCCTCTCTTGTTCGATCCCTGACTCAACTTTCACATTCCTGGAGCATTCCTGTAGGATTAGCATTTAGCATTCTCAGGCTATGCAGAGGCCACGGCCCCCCCACTGTGACGGTGCCAGGCACTAACGGACGACAGAGAAAGTGCATGCGTGTGTGTGTGTGCGAGTGTGTGTGTCATCACCACCCTCCTCCTACTCCTTACTGTTGCCCCATTTCCATCCTGATCAGCTTCCATCACAGTCACCAACCTTCTCCCAACAGATGCACACACGCACAGTGACACCAGCACCAGTTCAACAAATACCTGCGAAGGCCTCCAGTGTCTTGCTTTTATCTGAGAGCACTCACTGAAAACACTTTGCCTTGTCTGCCTCAGTCTGTACCGTGTGATGTCACTACAAGACCAGCTGTGAGGCAACCAAACGAAAAGAGAAGTCCAATTCCGAATAACAGCAGATTTTCCTGTTCTTCCCGTTCTGATGAACGGTGCCATGTGCAAATGCATGTGTCAAAACTGAAACCAGGCACATTTTAAATCTGGCAGTCTTGCGTCTTGCAGGGAATTATCCTACATATAGCAAGAAATGTTTTTAAGCATGAATAGAACAAATTTAAAATGATTACTCTTCATAAGCAAATAAAGTGACAACAGAGCAAACGAACAAACAGTGAACTGCTCCTCCATCTCTTCTCTCTCTTCTCTCTGTGCACTCGGGAAACTGCAGCAGCCAGCGGCGCGCACACACTGGATTAATGTTCATTTCACTCACACTCACTCTAATGATCCTCTGCACCACGGGTGGGATTTTGTATCGATCCATCCCAGTTATTGTCACAATGACCTGCCCTGCAGCTTCGCAAAGATAGGAAGTCCAAAAACTTTCTGAAAGATATACGATAGCGAGATAAATCAAGGTAAACTAAAAATATCCAGGGTCTGTTAAACAGATGCTCCTGATAAACACGCACACAGTTATATATTAATCTCTGCCTTTTTTCTGTGCTTATTTAAGCCTTCAGGTTGAAATTAAAGCACTGTGAGGTAATCGTGCCCTTTTGCCTGTTTGCTCTTCTGCTTCTCTAAGAGGACATTGTGTTGAGTCAGTGTTACAAGCCAAACTAGTAGCACGGGTCTACCACATGTGGAAACACTCACATCACCTCCCAGGACAAAAAAAAAAAATCCTTGGCAGGGGCAGACGGGAGGAGGGGTGATGATGAGCAGGATAGAGAATAAACGTGTGGGGGTGGGCGAGACAGCGAGAGACCCCTTTCTTCATAAGTATCGCCTTACTTCAGGCGAATCAGAGCCAAAGACGCACCTCGAAAACCTCTCAGCTGTTTCCCCCTTCTCTGCTGCCAACATGACTCACTTTCATTCGCACCTTCCCACCCTTTCTTCCTCGCTCCTCCTCTTTTCTGTCATAACCACAGTATCACTTGTATCACTATTGAGGCATTTGACCCATTTCACTCTCTCTGTTGCTAATTTCCCTCCTTATTCCTTATCCATGCCTACATCTAAATCCCTCTCTCCTGGCTCATGTTTGTACAGTACTGTATTCTGTTCCTCCACATCAAGCTGATTGCTTTCTGTCAGGGGCCTCAGCGAGCCCGGTCACATCTAAACATCTGTCCATCCCATTACTGTAGCTGCTACCAGACCTGAGCCCCTTTTACTCACGCTGACAGCAACACTGGTGAGAATGGGAACGATATCCAAGGGAATGCCGGCGTTCCCGGGCGTCTCCTCAAAGCTCCTGATTATGTGAGCCAGCTGGTTGAGAGACGTGAGGAGTCGCCAGGCGGCAATCCCCAAGGCATCTGATAGGGCCCTGGATGCTTTGGGAGCATGTACTGGGATCAGTGTTCCGATGGGAATGCATGCACTGCGTTGGGCATCAGTCGGCTGGGTCGTTTGCTTGGAATGTGACTCAGGAAACCTATAATGGGGCTCACTGTATGTGCCGTCTGAATGATTGTTGTCTTTTAGCACAGTGAGGAACAGAGGAAACGGATACGGGTGATGACGACGGCGATGATGATGATGATGATGGCGTAAAAACACATCGCTTCCTACTTAACAAAACATATAAGATTCTGTAGCTGAGAAACCTACAAACAACGTTAACTACAACATAAAGAAATTATAACTTAATGAAAGTGTTTCTGTTACGTTGTTCATCCCTGTTCTAATCAAAAACAATAGACTACACACCATCAGGTAAACTCACCTGTTTATAACTTCAATAGAACTTCAATAATTCCAGGGCGACACTGGAATTTTGAGAACAAACGAGGGAGAGAGACGGGACAGGGATGAACGAGACCACATCATCACGAGCAAACTCTCTGTATACGTCAATGATATGTGTTCAGCAGCTTTGTGACTGTCCTGGTGAGCAGCTAATGGCAGATGAGAGCTGATCATCTGTAATTCACCCTTTGGATGGACCAACACTTAGCATGTTGCGACTTTGACTCCTGTGTGGCCAGATCAGATTAAGCTAACAGGTAAACACAAACACTCTGAGAGGAGAGAAAACAAAGCTCCAGTGATAAATGACAAATACTTGCACACACAGTCACGGTTTAAATGCAAACACAAAGACCTGCCCGAGAGCAGGGACCCTTGTGCACGCGCACGGTGACCTATCACCTTTGATTGTGGCACATTGAGTAATGAGGGGTCATTTGCTTCAGCTAAATATGTTTAGGTTCTAGGAAGGGTGGGAGGGTTTGACCAGAGGCGTAGCCACATGTTGACACACAACTAGATCTGAGCACAACTGCATTTACACACTCCCATTGATATAATGCACAAACACCAACAGAGATACACACATGCATACAAATCTGCAGATGCTCAGGCCCCTCCACACACACTCACACACTTGTCTGGGGTAAGTGAGATGTCTTCTGTTTCAACAATGTGTGCAGTGTGTGCTGCCTGCCTTTCCTTCCCTTGGCAGGGTTACCCAATCCCCTGACACGCATTCTGCACGGATGACGGCGAGCTCTTCTCATGACGCCGCTGGAGCCACCCGTTTAGTTACGCTCCAGCTCCGTACACGCACAGTTCACAGGGTCAGAGGGCCGAGGGGTGCCACCAGGGTGGGTTTGACTCTGTGTGCGACCGCGGATGAAAAGCCCGAATCGCAGGGCTGGAAGTGAACACCTTTGATCTACTCAGCTCATCCTCGCCCAGAGACGTGACGTCGGGCCGCTTGTACAGTATTCACAAAAATAAGCTGGACGGCCGGATGTGATTGCTGAAGATTGGAAGAAAGGAATCCGATAGCACCATATAACCTTGTGTTGACCTTGCTGGAAATCAGCAGATAAAGTGGAATTGTGTGGGCTCGCCTGTGGCTATGCCCTCACCTCCGCTGACCCCCGTGAAATAGCTCAAAGGCGCAAAGGTGACGCTCCCTAACCTCTGGAAGAATCGTGACGTTTAGTGGATAAGATGGGAATGTGCTCCAAAATCAGCTCTCAGTACATCAAGTCATCCTCCCTCATCTATCTACACGTGGTTTAATTAGCTGGGCTTCCTTTTGTTGCCGAAGCGAATGCGGCGAGTTCACAAGCCGGTGGCACAAACCTGGTTCACGCGTGGTGAGCCACTCCATCGGCAGCACTCTTTGGGTTTCGGAGCTTGACATCGTGGGAGAGTGAAGTGAGATGTTTGAATCGAAACCCAATAAAACCTCAGCCCTTTGTCCGTAATGAGTGGCATTTTGTGCAAGCTTCTGCACGCAGCGCCTGAGCCAGCAACACCCAGAGCCTCTCCCCAGCTGATTCCCTGAGAAAACAAGTCACACTAAGCTAAGATCAGGCAGGCTGCTCCCACAGTAATTCCCATTTTATGATAAACTTATTATATAACCACGGTGTCAATGCCTTTAATGCAGTAGTAACGAGGTATACTGGTGCGTGGGATGTGTTTAAAAGGTAAATATGTGAACATGTGGTGAAAAGGTTTTGCAAGGGAGGCTACAGGTGGATGAAGCTGGCAAAAGCTGAGCAGTGATGCTGCACGAAGTCACTGAAAGTCACAAAGAGAGGAGAGAGCAGCGTAAAATATGCTTTGCTACTAGTTTCACAAGCTGTTGACGGTGCTGAATGAGTAAAGCAGTGCTTGAGTCGCTTGGTGTCATATAACTACGAGCAGCAGTGGATGGTGGGAGAATCTGACCGGTCGCCTCCAACATCCTGCCCTCTACAGCCTCCTCCTATGATCCTCAGGACCTTCCCTTCCTTCCAGGGTTACAGCCCAGGCCTTGGCCTTTCACCAGGTGGCTCCTGTCTGGTCACCAGCCTGCACATCCCCTGCTGTCTGGAACGCAGGACGACTTAACCTTTCTGTCTGCATCTACCTTTTCCTATTAGTGACACCCTATGATTAATGAGATCTCACCAGTCTTGGAGGTCAGATGTCTTTTTTGGGATTTCCTTCGGCATTTTTCAGTTTGTAATAAAAATCGAGACTCTCTTACAGTCAGTCAGGTGTGACTGACATCATACCTGATGCCGAGGCATCTGCGCGCCCTACACCCATTGAGCGGTCTGTGCAGGAAATAACAAAACGTGAATGCTTTTCGCTCACTTTTGCTCACGCTCAGGATGTTTCCATTACATATCCAGCAGCTCTGCCTTCCTGTCTCTGTGCTATCACCTCTGCTCGTTTCCACTCTCTTTACAGGCCCGCTGAGTCCGTCTCTGTATGCGTTTGTAAGTGGACCAGGGTATTTATTTCTGTGTCGTTTTATCTCCTCCAGTTCCTCAATACCACAAGTTCAAGCACATTTTTGAGCTATTGTTTGGCGTTTTATTGAAAGGGAAAAAGCACGGCGGATGTCGCGTGGGGACTCCCAGCCTGGACACCTCACTAACAATCAAGGGGGTCTCTACTCAGCTTCCTGTCATCACCGTGGCGACACGAAGAGGAAGCGCCGTAACACTGCATGATGGACAAATGCACAGGAAGATTAAAAACACACGGACAGAATGCACGGATACACTCCCTGATCTATTTAAGGCTTTGAAAACACACACACACACACATTAAGGATGCTTTGCTTCCTGCCACTGGTGAGTCAGACCTTGCTGAGTATTGGCTTTGAATATTTTTAAAGGTGTGTGTTTCTGATCACATGACGTGGTGTAAATGCACAGGTAAATTTTATTATCAAGGTGGTTCATATTTTATATTGTCTGCTGCAGAACATACAGACCATGATGGACTAACTTAAAAACTGCATCACTGCCTGTCTGCTCCCCACCTTCCAAGCCCACTTCCCATCTCCAGGTCCTGTTCCCAGTGGCGTTCCTAGTAATCAGCTACTTTGATGGGGAAGCAGTGCAGGGAAAGACACAGGGGGATTATGACTGGAACAGTCCTTTAGTTACAGCCTCTATGTTTCCTAAGCCAAGTTTCCACTGAATCACAGCAAAGGACACGTTGGCAACCAGCCGATCACATGGAATTATAAAAAAAAATGATGTACACGAAGAGTATGTAAGGTTATTCTCACTAGGATCAAATCTCCTATTAAGCAACATTCCCACAAGGGCGGTGTTATAATAGACCACTTAGTTGCATATTCATTTTAAGGTCTTTAATTCCCCAGTAGGGTACATGTCTCTCATTGCTGTATTGGTTTAAGCTGCGTATTCCATTACATCATGACCTTCTTTCAGGGCCTCATTAGCCTGCTGGTTATCTCATTAGCAAATCGAGTGGCCCTCATTAGCACCTGCAAGCTCCACCAGGATGGGGCTGGTTATCGAAAAGCTGTTTGGTAATAAAATTGATTTTTTTTTAAAACCATTTCAAATAGATTTCAGTTTTGAAGGAAAGAAGGGCTGGGCTGGAAAATCATTTTATCACCGTGGAAGACATCAGCCAAGGCCAGTGGTGTGTGTCATCCTACCAACTTAAAGCCAGAGCCATAAATGTTTACCACAGGCTCGACGCGCCAGCTGTACGCTGCAGTTTAGATGACTTTAGATGGCTGACATGCATGTTTAATAGGCAGCAGTTTCTTCATCTGTGGTGGCAACAGCAAACACACAGATTCATTTAGACCTGAAGGAAGAGGAACAACAAATACCAACAAACAACAGCTTTGTGTTTCCTTCTAAGGAGCGTGTTCGAATTGCTCTGTTATTTGTGTTAAGTGGGTGTGCATTTCTGGAAGTGGACAGCCCCAGGAGGAAAAAGAGGCAGTGGTGGGGGAGGGGGGTGTCTTCTGGGTTAATTTGGCCTTATTTTGTTGAAGCTGTGTGTTGCCCAGAGGGATGTGCTGTTTTGGGGGCAGGGGTGTGTGATTTTTTTTTTTTCCCTTTTCAGAAGGGACACAAATGCACAGAGGAAATACTGGTAGCACTTAAGAAAAGCCAAATAAACAATTTTAGTCCAAATGATTCACAGGTGCTGGCAGGCAGGGCCACCATCTGCGGCCAGGCCTGCGGTGGCACATCTCCTGCCGCACTGGTCGCACGGTCCGCAGCAAGAGCCCGATTATGTAACGGCTTCAGCTGTCGGTGGACTAAAAACCAAACCGCAGAGGGAGGGAAGATGGGTGCTGCCGACGTTCTGGTGTTGCTGTTCAGATTTGTAGAGCTTTATGAATATGTGTGTGCGTGTGTGGCATTCCTGGGGGTCCCTTCTGTTCGGAGTTCTCACATTCCCTGTGCGTCCTATGGGTCGGCTGTGAGTGTGCTGCTCTAGACAACTGCTCACGGGCTATTTGGCAACGGCCTTTTTCTGTAAGAGGCTCCACATTGATTGGCGGAAGCCATTTTGGAACAAATTTCCAGGAATTTAGACATAAAGGAGGAGGTAGAGGGAAGTCAGAGATATCTGATTATTCCTGCTAGATTGCATCAACATACGTGATCTCCGTGCTCTTGCAGGTTTAAACTCAATAATGTTGGAAACGGGCGCCAAACGCAAACACACAACGCAGCTTTTAGATCAACTCTCCTTTCAATGATGGCCAGAGCGGTCAAAGCCTTAAGTTGATTAGCAGGATAAACATCAGCTCAAAAGCTTTAGTGCGGTATGGTAAAGTGGTGACCTCACTGATAATGCATACACACTTAGCAAGCACTAAAACTAAGCTCAACATGGGCAGCTGCCAAGGCCAATCAAAGGCCTCTGTACATCCTGGGAGCAGCTGTCTCGTCCAATCACAGCTGCATGTGTGTCATCCGCCTTTCAGCTGCAGACAGGGTTCAGAATAGCTCTGTGTGAGCCCAACGGCACAATCCTTGAGCTGTATGTGTCTCCTTGTCAAGGGGACAGGAAGGGTTGTATTTATTAAACACAATAATCTCATCTGGATTAAAAATAGATTTGGGAAGAAACGTGGCTAGTGAGTATGTTTCCAACAAAAGCAGGATATGAATATGCTTTTGCTTAAACAAACTCAGCTCCTTACTTTTAATTATCACGAAAAGTCTGGATTTGCCTTCTCTCTCTTCCTGTATGATCCTTCTAATAACAGGTTGCTCTGTTCACCTTCCCAGCACACAGCAAAGCCTGGGACACCCACTATTTTACCCACATTCCCTAATAAGTCATCAAAGTCCTATCAGTGCACACAAGGATCCAGGCAGACTCAGGTGACCTTGGCTGACCTCTGTGCAGGTCAGTTCCTGTGCCTGGAGGCTGATGACGAGCAAAGGTCATGTCAAGAGGGGGAAATGAGTGGACGGAGGAAAGAAAAAGATTTTAAACGTAGATGGAAGTTGCCCCTCCAACATGCTCAGTCTAGATTATCCAAGGATAACCAACTGAGGTGTAAGTGTTCTCCAGAGGCGGGGGGTGGGGGGGGGGGGGGGGGGGGGGGGTTGGACCGACAGACGTTTCCTTGGCTGCTGAGCACAAAGTGTGTCTGTGGTGAGGTCAGCTGGTGACAGCTGAACGCTCCCAATCTGTACACCTCCGCCAGCCAGCACTTCACATCCTTACTGAAAAGGCTGATTCATGCATTCATCCTGGTAGCAAAATGATTCACAGCTCTCACACACACATACTCACAGATGCTACACAAACACATTTGGACCCAGAGAAGGGGCTGAGAGGCCTACGCACAATCACCTTTTCTTCTTTGTTGGAAGGAAGTAAAAACAGTGGTGCGACACGGCGGCTTCTCTGCCCATGTGGAAAGACTCATGGGAGATTATCGCAGTGTAGTCTGGGCTGGGTCTGAACAAGGGCCCAGCTGTTGAACAGGAAGTCACCTCCGGCACAGCCCGCCGCTGCCAGCAGTCCTCCTTGCTGCCTGGCCGCCAGCTAGTTGAGGGAAGAAAGTCAAAAGTGACACTAATACAACAAAGTCTCCGGCCTCAAGAAAGCTCCCAGTGTGCTCAGAGTGTGTGTAAATCTGAGAAACGCATAAAGACGGAGGATGGAGCACAGTTGGAGACAGAGATGGAGAGGGATGTAGGAATAAAGAAAGTGAGGGAGAGCGGAGAGTAAGAGGGGGAGGATTGATTAAGACCATTTCTCTGGTGGAATAAATCCTGTGGAGCTCCAATGAACCTACTGTGGGAGTAGAGTTATGACTTTACAAGGAGCTCTCACTGAAAGAAACTGTGCTACAGCTGGAGTCCAATCGCTGCAAACTGTCCTGCTTTTGACTTCACAATGGACATCTGACGGAACAACCACAAAGAAATGTTGTAAACAATCTTTCAAATGACATTTACTACCAAGATTGTGCCACATTCTGCTCACAGCTGAGCCACACGGCTTCTTTTGACGTCTGCAGCTTTGATGCGGCTTCAGATGTGCCCCCTACACAACTACCAGAGCCGGGGAGAGAGGGAGGGCGAGAGAGAGAGTGATTTGTGTAAAATGAAAAAAAAAATGGAGGGACAGAGATGCTTAGAGAAAACACAACCTCTCCCTGACAGACAGGGAGAGAAACACACTCAGTCACTCAGTCATTAGCATTGCAGATGCTAGCGATAGGAAGCGTGAATAGGCCTCGTGCACACAGCCTGAATCCGAGCATTGTCCGAGGACCGCGCTGCAGTCATACTGTACGCAGGAGTGTGGGAGTGGAGTTAGGATCCAGCGGTCGGAATTCACTGTGGATATGTGTGGGATTGAAGGCTTTCCTCTTATCACAGCCAAATGTCAAAGTGAGGATGTAACGGTGCGGAAGCAGAATAAAGCATAGCAGGAATACTTCTCAGGCTGTGTCAGCAGCGTGCTTCACATTCAGCAGCACTCTCAAGTGAGGCACTCTCTCATTTCAACTTTCCAGCTGATATAACAGACACTCTCTCGCGTTCTCCTCCTGCTCACAAACCACACGTTGGTGGAACCGACTGCGCTTCTGATAACACTGCTTCACAGATCAGAGGATGATGTCCAGTTTCTAATCAGCTGCACAGCTTACGCCAGATAATCGACTCTGATAACTGGGTAAAAGGTGAGGAAACCCCCCACAGTCTTTCAACAGCACAGGCCTGTAACCTCCCTGATCTTCAGTCCAGTTGGTCAAATACAGCCTATCAATGTTAGCTCTGCCCCAAACACAACCTACACTCCCTCACGACCTCCGGGACCCAACCACGTCTGGCCACCGCGCTCCGTCGGTTCTGTTTGAAGTCCGTGTGTGTCACTGTCGCCTCCACCTCGGTGACAGATGACCCGATCACCTTGTCCTTCAGAGGCCGGAGGATCAATAAATACAAGGGATCCTCCTGCTGTCATCAAACAAGCCGAACCCGTGCGTGTTTAAACGCGCGTCATCACGTTTGCATGTGTGCGCACACATTACTTCACTAGACTACAGCTGGCGCAGCTCCGAGGATCAATCAGCTGGGGATATAGCAGGTGATTAGCATTAAACACGTCCATCGATTGGAGGCGTTTGTACCGACTGCTCCCTGGTGCATAGTCTGCCGGGTGCCACACTAATCTATTGACCAGTGGGAAAGACAAATGACACCCTGGGTGTCAACACTGCAGCCAAGTCCTGACTTCAACTCAGACTTTTATAAATCCTGGTTTTAATCACAGAGTCCTGAGGGGGAAACAAGGTTCCTCCTCTTCCAATAAAACAAGGCACTACATTCACAGCTATATTTAGCACTGGACACCCTCCAGAGCCAAAGTAATGCGTAATAGGAAGAGTCCAGCTTTTTCCTGCCGTATATCAACAGATAGGAGGATATGAGATGTGATTAGTTACATCTTGTATTTTTCTAAGTTTAAAAATGAACTGTATTAATGTGTTTGGGAAACGCCGAGCACTGCAGTGACAGTAAAAATGTCATCTCCACCTTTAAGAATGGCCTGCGCTGTATTTTTTATTCTTTCATTTGCCTCAAATATGCAGTCTAAATTGGACAGTCACAGCGACTCCCTGGGAGTTTGGTCGAGCTGCATAACTTGAGGTGAAGGCATGTGTATTTTCCATACTTACACAGCATGTAGGGAGATTCGCCTTCACATCTCACGGCAATCTGTCAGAGAGCCACAAGCAGCGGACTGACACACCAAAACAGGGGCTCCATTCTCCTCAAATGCTTCTCAACCTAGATGAGTCACAGAGTAACTGGCACTGCTTGAAACAAGCATGTCGGCCCTTCGGTTCCTTGTGGCCGGGGCTGAGGGGATAATAAGAGAGCTCGTAGGAACGAGGGGCCTTTCTAATCCCAACCTCCACATACACAGGACTATTATCAGCCTAGTGTTTAAGTCAGATTACATGCTACAATTAAAGGAGGCATCAGCGGGCTCCTTTATGGGAACCTCTGCAGCAAGCCAAAAGCAAAGGGTTTGGAGAGTTTCGGAGAAAAGGCCTTGTTTGTGGAGTGCAGAAGCTGACAAACTGTCCTGGTGGCAGCGGTGGAACACTTTAGTCATGAGCTCATGCTAAACATGGGTGGAGATGCATAAACACGGACTGTACACAGGGTTATATTCATTTACAGTACAGGGCAACATTTAGAAAAAGTGCTCATACATATTTTATACAAACAGGCAGCTGATGTAGTGAGTCCCAACAAAAGCAACGCTGCCCAGTCAATATTCCAGCCTTTAATGAATGATATGACCTCATCAAAAAGATTTCAAGGAATGTTATTACTGGATGGCAGAATAGAACTAGTGGTATGAGAAGACCTTCTCCGTCCTCTGAAATGAGAACTCGTGCTTGGGCCGACGCTCTTCATAAGGTTCGCTAGGTGGCGGAAGGGGCTGATCTTCAACAACAAATGACCCAGTGTCACTGAGATACCAACGAAAGACCCACGTTACCCAGAGGTAACATGCGAAACAACCCACAGTTCATCTGTTATGAAGCAGATGACACCGGATCAAAAAAAAGAAGTCAGCACCAAATGAATAAATGAATGAAGAAATGTGCAAATGAAGAAGCAAACAGACAAGTGAATGCATAATTGTGAAAAGCCTTGTGTGCGCGCCTTCCTGCTGCACACGGCATCGAGCGTGTGTGAGCTACTGACAAGAGGCCAACAGGGAAATCAGCAGAGGGGCCTTAAATGCCTTGATGCAGTCAAATTGTTTTCAGATTTCCCAGTGATGGACAGTTTCCTTTCAAGCGCTTAACCACACACACTCTACTGCACCGGTCAGTCTGGACATCGTTACGCCGCTCTGTACTCGACCCCTGCCCTCTGACCTGTGATCCTGAAGTGCTGCGGCATCGTGAGCCACCGAGGTTGGCAGGATGGCGGACTAATCTGGGAACGGAAGTCATGGCTGGAAGCGGAAGATGGGGCTTGGTGGAGGCTGATTGATACATACCCAAATAAACTAATATAGATCAAAGGCACAGATATGCATTGAAGAAGCACTGAGAGCTCTCGTGTCTTTTCTTTTTTTTCTGGGAACATAAGTCATGAGGTGTGAGGGATATTTGAAACACCAGTTGCATCCGGCTTGTGCCCTGACTTGTGCTTTACACCCGATTAGCTACAGGAGGTGAACAGATGAGTACAGAGCAGAGGAGAGGCTAATTCCTCTTATCTAACATCTAAATCCTCCAGGCCCTCAAAAGACGACACCTCCTCCATCAAATGGCCTGCGAGCCAGCAACATCCACAAGACATTCATTTTAAAATAGTACCCGCTTCTCCTTCTACAGAGAGACACTGGCCTCTCAGTGCCACACTGTAAACTTGTAAACAGAGTCTGGCTGGATGCAAATGCAGAGGGTGTGGCCTGGTATAAAAAGAACTATTCCTTCTTTTAATCCTTGATATTTTTATTTAAGCATTGCACCCAACTGCATGGTGACTTGTGCATATGTCTTATTTTGTCCAACCCTCAATTATATTCACTGTCCAATGATAAGAAGCATATGAAAGAAGTAAATCCTGCAAGAAAAGAATTTAAAGATAAATTCGTAATCAAATAGTTTATGATTGACTTGGTTCTGATGACTAATCACTTCACTGAGCTTTGCTGCAGCTCAGAAACGCGTCTAATGAAAAAACTTAATAGTAAATTTATGAGTGAAAACATTTTCCAGCCGTAATATCAAGCTCAAAAGTGATTGTTTATAAACGTGTTTCCTACTTTGAGATATTAAAAACATCGGTTGTCAAAACTCTTACCTAAAGGCCCTTTTAGATTCTAATCTTCTAAGAATGTGTGACGTGATCAAAAGATCAAGCACTTTCCATTTTGCTCCAATTGTTTACTTCCTTGTAGAGCAACAGTTGCACATTCATCGCATTGAAACATCAGTGAAATAAACGATTGTAATGATGAACGGCAGCATTTTTACGTCTACTTCCTTTTCACATGAAACATTCTGCTAACATGGCTCAAGTCCTGATCTCTGCTTATCTTTAGTTTCATTCCAATACCCAACGAAATCCAGTCATGTTGGATCTAGTCGTTGGGATTTCACACCGGCTGACTCATGCTTGAAGCAGCTTTAACATACCTGCTAAATAAACAGCCGTGGCCACAGTTTACTTACACATCTAATGTTCTGAGTCTTTTCTTATATTGCTGCTGTAGTTACAGCCTTTTAAAACAAGGCCATAAAAGCTTATACGTAATAACGTTTATCGGTTTTTATTCCTCCTGCTCTTTACTTCTCCTCTCACCTTCTCCTCTTGTCCAGGCAGTAAATGTGAGACTTCAGGCAATACGCTTGTCTTTCGACAGGGGCTTCCAAGAAAAACAACAATAAATGCTGTGGCCCAGGAAGCACACGCAAGCACCAGCGTAGCACACGGCACATCAAACGACGCGCACGCAGCAACATCTGTGCATGATGATGAAGCGGTCAGCCTTCCAGTAAAACTGGATGAGACTTTAAAGACATTCCTCCATTTTACGGCTAGGTGAGAGAGTGATGGCTGAAAGTAATGAGGAGGTGACTGGCTCGAGTGTCATCCACACTGCACCACCTCCCTGATCCCTATCGCAGCTTCCCACAGCCTAAACAAACAACGGTACAAACAATGCAGAGGTAATTGACATTCCTGATGAGCTGGAACACAACCCCCTGCAGAACTGGGTATGTGTTTGTGTGTGGTTACGCATTCGAACTAGCACCCCCGTGTAGCGTAGAGATCGGGTTATCAGTGCTTAGTGTTCAGTTCAGGGTAGAATCCAAACAAAATGTCCAGAAACCTTCAATTCTCCACATCCTCCTACGCAATACAACCATAGAAATGTCATTCAACCAACTGTCCCTGTGCATCATGAAGGATCATCAACATGAACACTGGTATGAGCGATGGCTTTACATACACACTGCCTGAATCTATTCTCGAGCGCTGTGAGTCAGTAGAAAATTGGAAAAGAAATCGAAGTGAAGGAGTGACAGACGAACTGACTGACAGTTTTCCTCTGTGCCACATTCCTCGTGCGTTGAGTCACAACGTGCTGCTGATCAGACTTTCCCAACAGACTCAATATGAAGTGTCACACACCCTCTGCGATTCTGGGCCAAGATATCCAAACCGCACCAGCGAGAACGGGAGGAAATTGAATCCCCCCCCCCAAGACTCCAAATCCCCATCAACAGGAGCTTAGAGAGTCTGCAGTCCATCAAGTTTCATCTGCCTCGGTGGTCCAGCCAATCAGGGTTCTTCTTTTTTTATACACACACACTGCTTTGCTATGCATGAGCACACACGCAAACATGTCATAATGCACGATAAAACTGATGCCGCCACATCCACACACAAATACACACGCACACATTCGAACAAATGCAAACACACGCATACGAAATTCTAACCCCGCCCTGCAGCGCCCACCGCTAGCATCAACAATCAACAATCTGAGGCATTGTGGAGCCTGTGATCCTGTGACCTTTGACCTCTGGAGTTAACCCCAGAGGAGCCAGCGCTGAGAGGTGAACCAGGCGGCTCATTGAAAAGCGGTGGGGTTCCCATGAGAATCCGAACAGGGGGAAGCTGAGAGACCTAAGACCCTGATATGATGATGATGATGATGGTGGTGGTGAAGGGCTTGAAGTGAACTTCAGTGTTCTAACATGATGAGGGGCTTGTTCAGTGTGTAGAAGGTAAAAGATACACACTGAACATATTCACCTACTAACTATTTGAGGTGAACCCAAGTAGACGCCAACAACCAAATCCAGCCAAGACTTGCACCAGGTTTAACCCTTCCTTCATTACTGCGTTGACAGTCTAATACACAACAGCTGCCCCAGTAGCAGCAGCACTATTAGATGAGCACATTTAGCACCAGACGCGCGACAAGTCGAAGCACCTTTTTCCTTACTCCAGAACTGGTTTAGAACGGTTTGCCACGGACAAATAGACTTGAATCTCTGAGATAAATCCCTCGACTTATAAAAAAAAAAACCGTAATTAGTCATGTTTAAACTTCCATTCAAAGCAGTTGCTTGTTGTGATTCCATGTGGTTTGGGTTCCAACACCAGCTAATCCACAGCTGCACACAAGCAGCGCTCAGTACGTCACCAGGTCACAAATGAGTTAACGATACGCACTGCTTTCAATGTTTTAGATCAATGTGTCCCTTAAATATTTATATCAGCATCACGTGGTGTCCTTGAATTACATGTATCCGTTTGTACTGTGTAGGACCTGCTTTTCAGCCTCTACAAAATAAAAGCGCGGAACATCTCAAGCAGTTGCACGTCCTCCTATTAGACAATAAAAAATGTAAAGTGCGACACAGGGCCACACCTTTTTCATCACAATGAGTGCAATCATATATAGCACGTACATGGACACAGACACACTTTCTAACAGCAGTCTATATCCTGTGAGGCCGTGCTCCAGAGACCTCTAAACAATGTATTCTTTAGATAAGGATCTGATTACTGTGTGTGTGTGTTACTGGCCATAATCGCCAGCATTCAGGCTGCACTGGGCTCCCAGCGTTTCTACAGCTGTCGCCTTTTGTACTCGCTGACCTCCACCACCGGGTCCTGAGGCCATCGTCCTTATGGCAGCCACTCAAAACGAGCAGCGCCGCGGATCTAAGGAGCCCACGCTCAGACTTAGTGGACCACTGTGCTTCATGCACATTTCACAGCCCTGACCTTACACATCCAAGCAAAAACACAGACGGACGTATTTGTACACAGACACTGAATTAGGCTGAATGACTAACTAGACAATCAACAGGAAATGTCATTTATTTTAAGCATGTCAAAGACAGTGGCTTCTGGAAGGTTGGATGGAGAAACAGATGACTGCATTGTTTCATGTTCATTATTGTGAAACTGCAGCACAATTGCATGACACATAACATATTTCTGCTTGTAATTAATCTCATCATAATGTTAGAAAATCTGTTAAGAGATTAGATTTTAGAGTGTTTAGAACCACAGCAAGTTTATAAACCCAGAAATCCTCAGACAAACACACTCATCCCATCATGATTCCAGCAGGGTAAATACCCCACTGCCCCTGCACACACTCACAAGTGTTCATTCATTCTATAATAGCTGTCTTCCGGGGGTCTGAGATAGATGGACCCCCTGTCTGTGGACCGCTACCCAGTCACATGAGCCTCATGAGTGTGGACATCTCCCCCCCAAAGAACAAGGCACATACAGACAGCGTGATATCCATCACCGGTGGCATTCATATCTCCCAGCTCCAAGTCCACATAGAGCGTAAATGTTCTCTATTGGAATCATGTGCAGGCTGACCAAACCAAATGGTTGAATGGGAAGCGATGGAGACTCCAGAACACAAATAAGTTCAGTCCCTTTTCCAGCAGGGGTTAATTTAAGTAGAGAAAACGACTTCAGGAAAGGGTCATCAACGTGGGCACAGATGCTCCTCTGTTCTCCCACTCTACACTTCCCCTCTAGGTCTTTCTCACATGTACACATGCAGACACACGGCTCTGTCAATTCATGATGGATGTCAGCTTCGCAAATGTGAGGATATGAAGTCTGGGGATTCCCGTTTCCCAGAGGCCTCTGGTGGCCCGGGCGGGATGGAGGCACACGTTTCGTAAACAAAGCCGGGTCCACTTCCTGCTTTGTCAGGGACGGGAGAGAGGGAGAGTGAGCGACCAGCGAGACAAAACACGGATCATGGAGGAGGACGCGGAAAGAGCAGGAGCAGGTCTGGCAGAGGAAGAGCCCTTTCTCTCTCAGCTGCATCTCCGCTTCCTGTGTGAGGAGGAAGTCCCTCGTTGGGCGCACAGTGATCTCATCCTCGGTTACGAGGCGTTTCCGTCCGGGCGAGCAGCAGCCCTTTGAACCGGCAGCCATGGAAAGCAAACGCAGACACACACACACACACACACACGCATGTGCTGATTATTGGAGTGGAACACATACATGCCCACACAGCCGGCCTGACAGGAAACAGCGCTGCTTGGAACAAACAAGCACTTCCTGTGTGCACTGGGCCTGTTCGCAGAGGGCCCAATCAAAATCCATTATGTCCTGTCCTCTGCATCATTATCACCATCATTCAAGGGACATTACTGCTCATTTGCTAATAGCCACAAGGCCTTATTTATGCTCACAGCCCCCCACCAACCCCGAACACTTGCAGCAGCCCCCTCGCTGATGACCCAATCGTGGACATATTTCTTTATCCGGAAGTCCACAAGTTGCCACTAATTGAAATACATTAGGCTTAAATTGCCTCTTTTTCCCTTTCACCCATCATGTTGACAGACGAACCCAATATTTAAGTTTGCTTCTCTAATTTGGTGTCTGAATACCGGGGCAGATGCATCAGAGCTTAGGGGGCTGTTGGTTTACAGTGTCATTACAGTGAGGGATGACAGGAACAGAACTGTCATTATGTTCCCAGTTCACAGTGGGGTCAGTACTGGACTGTGATGGTCACTTACTGGGACCAGCCACCCAGGCTCTGTGTACTAAGGCCACTTCACTAGGTGCTTTACTCTGTGTGACAAGCCGAACGTTGGTTGCAGCTCAAAGCAAACGCATCGGTTTTTCCGTGCACGTAGGTCATTCAAGGCAGGGTGATTATCACCGTGGTGGGGTTTCTGTGGGTGGGGACTCGCATGGGAACTGCATTCCAGGTGAGTCGCTCATGCATCTGGTTGAGAGAATGCCAAGATCTGTTACCCAAGCAACAACTGAACTTTTAAACATATCTTAACACTAACATTCTTAAGAAAAGATCAACATCGGTCGGTGCAGCAAAGGTTCTTCCTCACAGAGTTTGCTGCAGTGTAAGTCACCTTGACTCACTCGAGTTGAGCTGCCAGCCTTGAGCAGACATTTGATAAATTCTCTCTAACTCAACCCAGTGGCCTATTTAAAAAGTGCATCCTCTCTCCCCAGTAATGAAGATGTTGCCTGAGACGTCATCAGCTGCTGTTTAATTGCTCTTAGGTAAGGCAGCTTTGTGTAAGCAACAACAAAAATGAATAATTGAATCTTTATTCGGTTCCAGCCTGTTGCAACAGCCACACAACACGGCGTCCAAAATGCAAATCCCCAAACAAACTCCCAACCACACTCTTTCAAAATCACTGAGTCACTTTTCAAACGAGCTGTACCTGTGACACCACTTCACAGTTTGCTTCCCACCCCTTTTTAAACCTCTCTGGCCTTTTCGTCCCTCTTTGTGTGTATATGTTTGGACCAGGAAGCAGCCTTCTTATCTGAACACACAACACACAACCCCAGCGGACGGCGGGGACGCCTGTGCAAGCTCAACTCTGGGTAAACTTTGCCTGCACTTTGAAGCTGCCTGTGTGAGTCCTCGGGGCTGCCTGGAACACTCAGCGATGGTGGCTCTCCAAAGAGGAGGTCAATGGGACAGGTAAACAGGAAGTGCCAGTGTGTTGATTGACAGCCTGTTTAGACACAAAGAGATGGATTTACCGACTCACTAGCGAAGGTTGGACTACAGATGCTGCAGGTCACTTCTTACCTACTCACCTCATAATGCACATATCTCCCGTTTAAATGTTTTTTCTGGTTACTTCTCAAGCGGAGCCATCACATACAGAAAGAGAAAGAAGCTAATTAACATCGTGACACTGCAGGGGAAGCTGCTTCTTTGGTCTCGCAATCCTAAGGCAAAAACTATGCATGAAGCCATGACCCTGAACTTGGCAGAAGTCCTGCCTCGTGTTATCTTACTCGCTCTCCCTCAGTCAGTGAGGTGCAGCATGCGTCTCCTGTACTTCCACCTCCATCGTTCCCATGAACCATCGCTGAGGGTGCTCGCGGGCCAGCAGCAGTCTGGGTGGCAGACTACGGTCTGGGGCTGCAGCTTGCTCACGCTAATCACGTTGATTATTGCGATTACAGACCATTTCCCCCTTAGTGTTACTGACCTGGATCTAACAGGAAGTCCAGGTTGCCATAGGCAATCTGTCTTCCTGTTCTCCTCTGTCCAAGTCGTCCATAACAACCAACACTCAAAAAGAAAGAAGTTTCTTTCTTCAGCTTAACACAATCGGTCCCCAAGGTAACCTGGGGACTAATACTTCATCCCGTTGCCAAGCAAGTTGTGACCAGGAGGTTTACTAGAAATACCCACGTACACACTACATTCCCCTGTTCAGTCCGCTTCCTCTTTTTCAAGGCGAGCAGTGGGATGAAGTTTTCCCTGCTACTGTGTGGTCATCAGGCGTGCAGATGTTTTTGCCCTGCTCCTTGCCCATATGTTTATCAGATCACTGCGCTGTTTCATAATCTACATTATAAGCACTCTGCAGATAACAAAGCCTTTGATTTGGTCCTGATTTCCCCTTTATCCCCCACGTTAAATTTAGCACAGCGATTACCGAGTGTGATTATGGGCCTCTGCGGCCTTATGTAAATCATGCGGGACCCACACACACACAGCTCCTGCTCGGAGAACGTGAGCTTGCATGGTCAGAGTAAACAGGAACGAAACGTTCAAGGATATAAGAATTTATTACGTTACCTTACCTTGCACTCAGGGGTACTGAGGCCAAAACAGTTTGTCTGGGATAGTTCTTATCAGGGCTTGTTTCTAAGTAACCAGTGTCAGAGACATTTTTCATTCCTGGCAACACTTAACTCTAAACTTTAACTCCCCTCTGTGGTATATTGTAGTCGATTTGACCTCACGGAATATTACAGTGTTACTGAGGCACAGCCCTATCGGGTCTTTTTGTTAATGGTACTAACACCTTAATGGGAGAAATCTTACGGTTCCGTTTGACAGACAATAAAGCAAACAAAAGGGAGCAGAGTAGGGATTGTTGAGGTGTGTTTACTCTGGGAGAGTTTGCTGAACGTGCATGTTCATTTTCTGCATCCCTCTGCAGAAAAATCCCACTAAAGGCTTGACTTGTATAATCACAGCTTTCTACCTGAGCAGGTCCATCAGTCTTCAGCTGTGTCAACAACAGCAGCAAAGGACATGGACAGGGAGGATTTTAGACAAGAACACTGATAAGGGGCATAAACTCAAAACTCCATGCTATCGGTACGTAGCAACAATATTATGCCAAACATCTGTGACAGAAGGAAAACTCTCTTGCTGATTCATTTTATACTAAGTAGTAGGAAGGAGGCTGGCAGCAGTCATTCAAAAGAGAAACCCCCGGAGGACACGCTGGCATGACCTCACAGCAGAGGAATGTAAGATGAGGCTTAATTGATTAGAGGACCACATGATGGAGGTCTCGAGGCTTCTGCTTTCACAAAAAAACCCTCTTTTATGATAGAGTCACATCGATTGACAAGGAAGCATGATTGATGACGACTCGCGGCCCAAGGCCTGGCTGCAGGGACACCGCGTCCCTGCGGTCAGGGTGCCGGTCATTCTGTGTTGCCAATATCTCGCACATGTTTAACTTGTGCTTTTGACTTTGCGTCACCCGTGCTTGTTGCGGCGAGCTTCAAGCTGCAGCAGGTGACAGGTTTGTGATAGGCACACAAACGCTCTGTCTAGCAGACTGAACCTGTTGGCCGCTGCTCACGCGCCGAAAAATAAATAAATCAAGGACAGTAAATGTACGCACACAGGCGGATGTGTAACTTCAAGCTTTTTTTTCTTTAGCTCATGTATCTTGCATGAGTTATTTATATCCGAGGCTTTTAGTTTGACCTCCAACAATATCAAAACACAGCTTGAAAACAAAACAGCTAAATATAAAGTGCTTTGCATAAGTTGTCACAGAAGAGATCTGCTTTGATGCCACTGGGACTTGACATTTTCATGCTTAGAACAAAGCATCTCCACTGCAGTACTCGACGAGGCAGGCTGTCCGACTTCTTCTGAGAGAGAAAAGCTCATGGGAGAATGAAGTGAGAGGGAGGCGGGGAGGGAGGAGGAGGAGAAGAGAAAGAGAAGGAGGCTGCCACATGCCTGTCAATACTCTAGTCAAAGTCAGTTCTCCAGAGATGGTCGGGGGGGGCGAGGGAGCATCACAATGACAACCCCCGGACCCCCAAAATCAGGACTTCAAAGGCGGAGAGGCAGCCCATTCAGCGAGCGGGAGACCACCTCCTGCAGTCATTTACATCTCATTAAGGCATAGCTGCCTTTTAAAAGCTGGGCGTTTAGACACACACCCACAGATATTCCACGATGTGAACATGCAGGGATGTGGCCACGAGATCAAGCAAAACAAATCGCATTAAACTCAAAAATTTAACTGGCGACTGAACTTCTGTCTAATAATCCACTTTCATCTGCAGATGTTAAATACCAGGATCCATTTCCTGTATCTGTTTTAATTGTATTAGCTTTTACTGAAGTTACATTTTACAACATAGTAAAATCATAGAGATCAGAGATGATTTTGAAAGCAGTACTTCTATTCTGTGGTGCCGCTAATTTTACCCAAATAAAACACCTGAGTGCTTCTTCCATCACTGTCTACCGCAAACACAAGGCTGCACCTTCTCACAAAAACTCTACATGCACGCACAAGCTACACGGAGAGATCTGGGTCATACGCGCCAACAGATGTGACACATCTCACGGGCTAAAATTACGAGCGGAACCAGGAGCTCTGAATAACACAAGAGGGTCCAGCACAGGAGGAAAGAATCACTCATCACAGAGACAAATGGATCCTTTGCCAACTGATAGCTAAATGCTGTTAGGACAGCCATTCTTCTGGACCGCTGGCTTCCTGTTTAGGCCAGGGTTCAGCAAATCACCAGTGATCTCATTAAAAACGGTGCCAACAGACCAGCTTCCAGTCAACACAAATGTTCACCTCAAATTTACGGCCATGGTTTCCTTGGTTTTGCCTCGCAGGCAAGGACTCATTGTTACTGGCTTGAAAGAACTTCTCTTCTCCGTTCTCGTCTTCTCTTCTCCTCACTTCAACCCCTTCCCAATTCTCGTAAGTCATGCTAATCTGACTGGAGCGGCCTGACAGGACGCAGCATGTTTGCAGGAAGTGAAACATTGCATTTTCTCTCTCCTCCAAACTGCACATTGATGATGTCAGGGGTGATATATCAACCAGAAGGGAGCCCAACCCTTGTGGAGGAATGCATTTAGACACACGCGCACGCAGGCAGACACGCTGAGGGCTCCTCCAGCCGAAGGTGTTGAAATGCTTGTAAGTCCTGAAATGCCGGTTGAGACGCTGAGCTCCTCTTTCACACACCGCGCAGTCCGAGACAAGAGAGCTGACAAATGGATGCGTTGAAACATATTAACCAGCTCCCTTTGTGAGCAGACAAACATTTAGTCTGGCTAATGACCCCTGAGGATCAAAACAAATGCAGAGAGATAAAGATGGGTAGAGGAAGGAGGAGGGGAATGCGAAAGAGAGCTCATTGACCTCCAGGTGGGCTTTGCAGGGTTCACTGGGGCCAAGGGCTTGTTTGGTTGTGTGGGTGTTGTGTATATGAACATATGATAACATAGATTAGAAAGCTAAAGGAAATGACAGAATTAAATACCTGCTCCAAGACGACGGTGGAGTTCAGGAATAAACAGCACTCGCATACATCCTCGCGTGTCTGTGTATTTGTGCGGCGAAGACAAATCCAAACAAAGACGCTGGGTATCACAGCCTCCATCAGTGTTCATCACAATAAACAAGTCACTTAGCACAGTGTTATCTCACTCCCCTCCTTTGCCCACCGCACAACCCACATAAGTCCTCTATCTCCAGTTATCATGCTGGTAATGTCATGCTTATACCAAACCCACAATGCGTTATCTTTTATCGGCGTTTCCATCACTAACTAACCAACAGCTGAACTAACCAGTCGGGGGAGGTCACCTGCAGAGACACGCATGTATCATCTGTGAATTATGAAGCATCCTCAGTTATTGGCATGTCTTAACGACGGCTACCTGAAGCACGGGCGTCTCCGAGCGTAGCCAGCAAAGCAGTTCGCTTTAAGACCGACTGACATTCTTTGCAAAATGTCTGTTGCTTTTCTTCTAGCTTATCAAAAAAAGAGTTTATTTAACAGGCTGTGGCTCTCCTGTCTGTGCAGCTGACCCCCACATCAACATCAGTCAAATAAGGCTTCCTTCCCCTGATTCATGGCCCTCAGACTCACCAAAGCCCCTGTTTCTGTTGAAAAGAGCAACAATAGACCTGTAAAGCTGTCAAGGCAAAGCTGGATTTACGTGTGACACTTTAAACAGTCGGGCTAAACGTTTCTCCCAACGCGAGCCAGGAGACGTTTTTGAAAACGGGTGGGGAATGAAGCGAAGGGAGCATAATTCAGTGTGATACAATGGTGAGCTGAGTCACGGCAGGTTGAGACGCTTTCGGGTCCGTTTAAGGTGTTTACATGGACTTAAACAAGGTTATCCAGAGGAATCAGGCTACAGGTGTAATCAGAAAACATCTTTAAATGAAGGCTCCAACTTTATCGCACATTCTATAGTAACCTAGTTATTGTTAATCTATTAATGCAATTTCTGGAGCGAATGAGACATCCAGAAAGTCAAATGTAAGCACATTACTGAGCATGTAAACACGCCATTATGCTCAAACGTACTGTGTTCCTCATTCCCATACAGTCAATCCGTTACTGATGTTGATTTCCAATAGCCGGTCACACTTTCTACTGACGTTTAACCTTCAGCATCAGGCTCATTGATTGATGGCCATGTCTTGAACCCCAACCAAACGGTCGTTCACATGTGCAGCATCCTCTAAAGGCAGAATGACCCGTTTCTTATCTACATCCTCGCTTCCCAGCGAGAAAGCACAGACGTGTGTATCAGCTTCCATCTCCGAAGAAGCTCCCACACAAAATGGATGCCTGCTTAGCGTCGGCATGAAATTTCTTTACGCATTCTTCACCTGGCTGCTGGCAGGCAACTGCATTTCTTCCCGTTAATGTGTCCGGCGCTTCCTTCAACCCTCAATAACAGCAACAAAGCAAAACCCGCATCCGGACTCACACTGGGATGTGATATACAGTAGTAACATGAGGTTACGATGTTGTGACGGACAGGTTGACGGTGCCCCAAATTCTACCTGAAGAAATATGCCCGTATAAATTAGCCTTCCAGTCAAATAAGACATGCTTTGCTGTAATATATGTTGTTACTTTCTCTATCTAAAGGCATATTTCTCAAGAGGAATGTGCTCTTGTGCTCACGTTCACCACTGTGACAATGGGAGGCTTAACCTGTGCGAATGGGTTCCATATGAAGCATTACTCAAGTGGAAAAAGTGATGTTTATATGCTCCATGAATCATCTGATGTGCCACTTTAATTGTACAGGTAGACCTGTAGGCATACTTAATGCACAGTTGGAGTTGAAGGGCAAGATCTAACAAGACAGACTCCAGTCTTTGCTTCACACAGACACTCGCAGAACCAGCATTAAGCAGCCCCAAAAAAACTTCCTCAGTAAGTTTATGCCTCCCAAAATAGACATTATAGGAAAAAGTCTCCCGAATACAGACATGGGAAAACAATTTGTTTTTTCTGGGGATATTTGTCATATTGGATTATATTCAAAACAACTTTATAATGACTGATAAACATTTCTTCTTGTTCACTAAGGAATTGCCATTAAACTCTAATAAATCTATCTCCTGAGGGATTTGTTGCTACTTGCTTAACTCTCTGTACAAAGTCTCTGGCAAAACTCTTGAGTCAGCACTAGCACAAACATGTAAATAAATGGCTTCTTTTTTGATTCATCAGCTGATCCAGAATATACAATACGCACAGCTGACAAAACATCATCTTATCATTGGCAGAAACGTCTTTAAGCGTAGCAATTTACTTATAGTGAAACAAATCAGCCTCGCTTTCTCTCAGGCTAACTGCTACAAGGATGGAGAAATGAGACAGACTAATGTCTGAGCAAGTCGCTGTTAAGTGGCTTTAGGGATCAAGTTAATGCCTGGTTTAGTTTGGGGTGAGGTAAAGGTGAACAAGGTGGGGAAGCGAGTGGATGCTCCACTGCGTCAGGGTGGAAGGTTTCGCTGGAGCTGAAATGTAATGATGTGGATCGTGGACAAACACGGACTCTTGTTGGAGTCGGTTTGTTTGAGGAGAAGATGTCAGTGTGGAATCTGAGCCGACGCGATTAAAGCAGGGGAACCTTAATGTCTTACAGTGACTGAGCGACGCTCGTGGGTTTAAAGGTAGCGAATCCATATTTAAAAAGCATTTCAACCTTCTTGAAGCTGTGTTTTCCACGACTACACACACGATAGCTGCGTAAAAGCGCAGACGCACACGCAACACAAACCCCTGACATGATGAACGCGGCCCGTCTCGGTGTCACTGCAGCAGCTCGTCTTTGCACCATCCACTGGGGTGATGCAGGATTCTTTAATCAAAACTGGCCTAATTGCTTAACCATCCATGGTCCAGTCCAGCGGTGAGTGGCAGGCGGGAGACTGGGCAGAAACAACACATGCCACCGCTGCCCTACTTCTGACAGGCGGCCTCTCTCCGCATCTGCATATTCACAGGCCATCACACTCAACCAGACTTATTAGCTGCATATTGAGCAATAATCTATGGAACACAAGCAGGGTCCGAGTATTTTCCACTTATTTCTGTGGGTGTGGGAGGAGGGAGACCTTGACTGGCATGAATTCAAATCATGATTACAACCAGGCACAACGATCAAACCACTGGGTGATTTCTCTTCCCTCTATATTAAGACATATTACAGCAAATGGTCTTATTGCCTCATCCACCTGCTTATTGTGTTGAGTGTTTGCTCTGCAGCTGCACAGAAAACAAGCAGCTCTGCTTCCTGTCCTCACCCGATCCGCGCTGGACTAAAAACAACTTTCCCTTCTGTTCTCACTCCCACGGCAGAGGAAGCTGCTGCTCCTGTTGATGCTGGAGGGTCAGAGCTGAGCTGCGGTTTGACAACAAGTTGAAGGGAGGACGAAGCAGAGGCTGTGGGGAGTTTCTGACTCTCGGACCACGTCCCCAGTTCCTGGGAGCTGGCTAGAAAGTCCCAGGGAAATGCCTGCTATTCCTCCTCCGTGGACAAAACAGCTGCACATTCTCACTTTTCACTGGCTGTGGTCATTTGAACTCAACCCCAACTAATGGAAAAAGAATCCTCATCCTGATGTCGCTTCTTTATTAATACGCATATTTGTGAATACGTTAAAAATGAGTCAATTTGAGCCTTTATACAAAGTAAGAATATTTCAAAATTGTCAGCTGTCTGGGAATAACTGGGAGCTGCCACTCGTCTCCCGCAGCTGATGTTGAACCTGAATGGCTTCTAAAGGTTTTCCCTCGTGACACACTGCGTGCACGCCCGTGACTGTGCGCATAATTACAGATGCGCCATTCCTCTAAGCCGTCATTAGAAAAGGGAATGGGAATGACTCCAGGCTACAACCACCGCTTGCGGTTACGTAACACGCTCTTCTCGGATCCTGCAGCTGAAAACGGCTCCTTCCTCCGCAGCCTGCTGCCTAAACACGCAGCTCACGACGCGCCGGTGACTTCTTCCACTTGACACGGTTTTTTTTTATTCGTTGCGGGGAAAAGGACTCGGTTGTGTCTTTGTCTGTCTGGGTCGCTCGGTCAGTGTGGCGCGCGCGTCTGCTGCTGTTCCCCGCGTGTCCGTGGGAGGGCGCAGTGCGCCTTTCACGCTGGGAGACGGGTTCTCCGCGGACAAAAGAGAGGACGATGCTGAGCAGAGCAGCAGGGTTTGTGTGCGCAATGTTTTAAATGATGACACTCGTGTTGAAGGTCTAATAATGAGTAATTGTCAGTTGCAGACTTAATATTTTGTTTATATCAGCTCGTGGGGGTTGTCTTATGTTTTTAAAGCGATATAATTTACTCAATAACAAAATATTGCAGGTTCATGTTTGGGTCTATAAATTAACATCAAGCCTTTGCTGCAGAGCCCTTGAGCAATCCGACAAAAACACATCAAACCACTATCAACCCTGCTTAAAACACTTTCATAGCCACTCGTGAATTTGACATCCCAGTGATGGTTACAGAGACAAAGGACAGTTTGTCTGAGGCCTGCCTTCCTTCTGTCGCTCCTTTGTCCTTTCCTTGACTCCTTCCCTTGTTTTGTTGTCGTCTTGGAATATTTTGGCCATTTTCTCAATTCACCTTGAAAGAAATCTCGCAGCCAGCCAGTCTCCCGCGTCGCATCAAACCTCAAATCCAATCGCGCCGCCCACCTATTGAGGGAGGAGTTTGCTTTCCTCTCGCAGGACTGACTATAACTCCTAGCAGCCAGGCACAATGTGTGTCAGAGGACTGTCTGTGCTCCCAACGTAGATGACTGCTCCAAGTCTGGTGGCTCTGTTACTGACTGTGAGACACAAGGGAAATCGTTTCGTGCGTTATCACCCCAAGCCAGGACGAGGTGAGCATCGTTATGTTGCAGCGCTGGGCATGGAAACGCGTTGTTATCCCCTCACTTTTAACCCAATTCACTGTGTGTAGTAATATTCATTGTTGTCATTCTATTAATTTTATGTAAACACTATTTCTCTGTTATTCTCCGTGTGTCCTGTACAACGTTTTCTGACTTGTTAACTGAGCGGTGCGTCAGTGTTTGTGCGTCACTGGCACATTTTGGCACCGTCTCCCGTGAGATTTGTGTGGTTTTAAACCCCAAACAGGAGTGAGTGTGGAATTTAGTGAAGCAGACTGCGTGTCTGTGTGTGGGCTTTGACTCATGCTTTCAGGTGTGACAGAACAGGGAGAAGTGAACTACAGCGCACTATAAACTCTCTTTTGTTCCTGTGCAGGATTTTGAACTGTGGGACACAATGCCGGCGATAATAAGTAAAAAC
Source organism: Macropodus opercularis (assembly GCA_030770545.1). Classification (NCBI taxonomy): domain Eukaryota; kingdom Metazoa; phylum Chordata; class Actinopteri; order Anabantiformes; family Osphronemidae; genus Macropodus; species Macropodus opercularis. The sequence goes on from CM061112.1 coordinate 4,686,405, forward strand.
TCAGATATGGAGTTTGACTCGTTACAACCGTGTTTCTACCCGGATGAGGACGACTTCTACTTCTGTGGTCCCGACTCTGCGCCACCGGGGGAGGACATCTGGAAGAAATTCGAGCTGCTGCCCACTCCGCCCCTCTCCCCGAGTCGAGCCGCAATACCCGGGGAGCCGACGACTGCCTCCCCGGAAGCAGACCCTCTGGGCTTCGGCTTAGGGGACCCTCTGGACTGGGCTTCCGAGCTCCTCCTCCTGCCCGAGTATGATATCTGGGGGGCATCCGACGACGTGGACCTGTTCGGCTCCGCTTTGGATACTAACCCTAACAACATCATTATCCAGGACTGTATGTGGAGTGGCTTCTCCGCCAGGGAAAAGCTGGAGCGGGCGGTCACGGAGAAACTCGGCAAGGCTATTTCCACGGCCACAACAGGCGGCAGGAACGTGTGCGTCAAGGCGCCTGAGGCGGCGAACCGCAGCTCGGTACCAGAGTGCGTGGACCCCGCGGTAGTGTTCCCCTTTCCTGTCAACAAGAAGAACGGGAGCAGAGACTCACCCGCCTCCGTTAACCCATCCACAACCCACGGGAACGATCACAGTGACTCCGGTAAGAATGTGCTGATGGGACACTGTTTAAACTGTTGTTGTTGTTGTTGTTGTTGTTGTTGTTGTTGTTGTTAGGTATTATTATTATTACTACTACTTGCTTCTACGTCCATTATATACGTATCTACTTGGAGTGACTGGAGCGTGTTCCCAGCTCCCTTAACGCACACACTCCAACCACACACAAACAGAGCGGAGTAGTGACACAGTGAACGAGGTTTATGTAATCAGCGGCTCTTCATCCGGCAGATGGCAGTAAAATGGGGGGATTGTGCGCCTCACTGGCATCTGAATCAAACAAAAAGACACAGCGCACACGCAGCGATGAAAAGGTGTCCAATTAAGTGATGAGCTGCGAAGGTGTCGTGGTTCATGGAGCCGCGACAGCTTTCATTACGCATGGATTAATGGGCGATTTGCTCACAGTGGGTGCGAAGCTGACAGTTATTTTAGACAGCGTGTAAACCGGACAGTTGAGCTCAGCTCCTAACTATTATTAGAAGAAAACGGGGCTTTCACTGTGATGACACAAGCGAGGAGTCACTCAACAAAACATCGTTTTTTTTGCCATAGTCTTTCGATTATTATTGTCGGACGCACTTTTGTGGTTAGATTGGGAAATGACTGTCGTGTGTATTTAATCGTCCTAAGGCTTAATCTCCGTCCATTACTACCCATGTGTTCCCTAAACAAACACTCACGAGTCCTTATCAGCGTGTTTTTGCTGTGAAACAGTAGTACAAAGGCCTCCAGCTTGGCACAGAGGCCAGACTCCGCCAGACTCAGCCAGCCTTGCCAAACACCTCCTCCAGCTCGAAGAAAAGAGGACGGAGGAGGGCCCTGGCTGGGGGGGTGACAGCTTTGAACAAGCGCTCTATCTCGACAGCTGTCTCCCTGGCGCCGCTCCAGCTTCGAGGCTTAAAAAGGGTGGTGGTCCGATCGCCTACCGCCCCACCAGCCTGCGCGCAGTTTTGGCTCCAGTAGCTTTGTCTTTCACCCAAGACGCATACCTTAAATGCTACAACGTTTTAATCAGGATGTTCCCTTCCCCATTTTTTTTTTACTCCGCCCTGCTTCAATAAACGAGCTGAACGAAACACCAAACAGCTAAATCCCAGCCTCACATGTGGCAGAACCGGCCACGCCCCCTTATCCACCCAGCTGTGCCAGCTTTGTTTTGATGGCAGCACCAGACTGTGTGCGCGCGCGCGCGTTCACAGTTCTAAGACAGCATCCTGGTGCAACAATGTCTGAAGTGGGTTAGTGTAAGCTGTAAAATGCTACACTCCTCAGATGCTCCTGAGCTGATAATGAGAGTCATTATCACAAAGGCATTTTAACTGGGCCTCACACTCTCTGGCTCACGATTGGCCACTTCCTTTCATCGTCAAAGGCGCCAGTGGATGATAAGTCTCAGTTTCAGCATAGGTATTAAGATGAGGAGCTCAGCTGGGAAGAAAAAAAAAAAATCGACTTTTCACTTCGTCGCGGGTAAAGTTCTAAATGCCTCCTCTGCTATCGCACACAGCCGGTGTGACTGGAGCTGCAGAGATACACTGAAGGCGTCAGACTCAAACTGTCTCGTCTCACCGGGGAGGATTAAAGTTTTGACGAGGTAGTGAGAATGAAAGGCAGAAATCCAGCCTGTCTGCTCAGCATTGAGGCCGAACGTGTCAACACCTGCAGAGTAGATTAGTCGTGGAGTGACTGACACTAAGCATTAAGAGGTTTCTGCTTATGCAAACAGCGTTGAGCAATGCTCCGGCTCCCACGCACACTCGCTCTTGATCTCACTCAAATGTCTACGCACTTGCCATACATGCCTGTCGCCTGCTGGGGCACATTTGTGACATAGTGGGAATGCTTTATGTGTCACAGCCTCACTCACGTTCTGTTTTCTTTTCTCAGAGGAGGACGATGATGAGGAGGAAGAAGAGGAGGAAGAAGATGAAGATGATGATGATGAGGAGGAGGACGATGATGAGGAGGAGGAGATTGATGTGGTTACGGTAGAGAAGAGGCGCTCCACAACCAGCAAGGCATCATCCACAGCAACAGGCACCGTCATCTCTGTGCACCCAAGAAGTCAGGACACAAGAGGAGCCGTCTCAGGGTCTGCTGTGGTGAGTCGCTTCGTCAGCCGAGCTCCTCAGGAGCTGATCCTGAAGAGGAGCTCGGTGCACCAGCAGCAGCACAACTACGCGGCGCCCTCGCCGTACGCTTCAGACGACGACCCAACCCCACCTATCAAGAAGCAAAAGACGTCAGACGCCCCTCGGCCTCCCACCAGAACCATTTCCTCGTCCTCCTCGTCCTCCTCGATGTCCTGCAGCTCATTCACGTCAGGAGCGCGCAGCAAGCGCAGCAACAGCGGGGACAGCAGCCCACGCGGCAGCTCCGACTCGGAGGACAGCGAACGCCGGCGCAACCACAACATCCTGGAGCGCCAGCGACGCAACGACCTGCGCTCCAGCTTCCTGACGCTGCGCGACCACGTGCCAGAGCTGGCCCACAACGAGAAGGCAGCCAAGGTGCTGATCCTGAAGAAGGCCACCGAGTACGTGAGCTCGCTGGAAACGGAGGAGATGAGGCTCCAGCAGGAGAAAGACAGGCTCCAGGCTCGCAGGCAGCAACTGATGCGCAGGCTGGAGCAGGCAAGGACTCGCTAACTGACCACTGCTACAACAAAACACTCACACGTACCCTGGATCAGGCCCTCCTGTCCCAGCCCAGTCTGTCTGAAACACAGTCAAACACACATGCATACACAGGCCTATACACTTAAGCACAGACTCATAGGCCTGCATATCTGTTGTACACGTGCACAGACAAACACAACATCTCAGAGAACACTACCTCCAGGTGCTGACTCCTACCTGGAGGACTGGAGCAGGAGGCAGGGACGGGGATGCTCGGACTTTCACTGCCGCCACTTTTTTTGCACATTTGTTGACGTTAAGAATGTTTAGGGTTTACTTTTTCAATCCAGTCACATTGAGGAAAGAAACGAAAGGGGAAGGAGAGAGGACATTGTTTTTTTTTTTTGGTCTTCCCTTCCTCTGGTTTTTATATCATTTCTATTTGTATCTTGTTTTTTATATATATTTTTTTTGTACTCACTGTGACACCAGCCTGGAATCCAGAGATTCCTAAAGGGACGGGTGTTAGAGGGCACTTTGCTTGGAGAGTTCACGTACAAGAAGCAGTGCACACTTACTTTGCCTTTACCACTGCAAAACTGAAGAGACTACGACGACTGAGACGTTTCGGGTCACACAAACAACGCCACTACAGGTCCTCTTCCTCTCACTCCTCTCACACTGGTGCTCAAGCCAAGTCAGTGGATGTATAACTGTGCACCTTGCTAGCCGACACTTTTGTATATAACAATAAAGTACAGAGAAAAATACACTCAGATCTGCCTTGTTTTATAAAACATTTTGTCTCTTGGTTTTTTATACATGTCAGGAAGCTGCCAATAAGTAGACTGGAAGTTTATATACATTTAAAAGTACTGTAAGGCCTCGATTTTTGAGAGTCATGAAACTTTGTAAGATAACGATATATTGCTTTTTTTCTTCTCTTTTTCTTTGCATTGTATCACATTACTAATTCTCCACACCTTTATGCTTTTAGTGTGAACTTGATACATACTAAATTTGATACTTATATTTTCGTATGAAAATGCGTTCTCGGTAGATATCACTTTATCCCATCATGTCTCTTCTATCTCAGATAATTCTTTTGTACAGCAAATGTGTTCTATCCCGACGTACCTGGATTTTTTTCTCTTTTCCTCTTTTGTTCATATTTGTAACTTTCGGGTGCATAAAACTGGGTAAACGGATATAAGATGTTTGTTTTTTTCATTTTTTAAAATGTACATTTAGTGCTGCAACTCATAGCACTTTGAAATACCTCATATTTGGAAAATAAATAGACATCATGAAATCCTAATTTTTGCTCTAATGGATGTTTTTATTGTCTCTAAAACTGCAGCCAACACCTCCAACCCCTTCACCCTTCGTTTTGTGTGTCTGTCTCTCCATTGCCACGTTTCCATATTTGTTTTTCCTGCACTCAAAGACTCGTCTTGACAAAGAAATAAAGAGGGTGTCTTCTGTATCCTCTCTGTCTCAGCGCCCTGCGGCTGCCTCCCCCTCCGTAGCCTCTCACACCCACCCACGCACACACCTACACACTTCAAGTGCACGGGAGCACGCACACACTCTTGATTTCCCTCTCGCACCGACACCGCTCTTCCTACTACATTGTTCAGGCTGTTACCATGGAAACTGGAGCAGCTGCTGAGTGGCAGACACCGAGACTGAGTCTTTTATTTGTCTGTTAGTAGACTGTGTATTTCTGCCTCGTGTGTGTGTGTGTGTGTGTATGAATAAAAATGCCAGTATGTGTGTCCACCTTTTGTCCCGATCTGTGTGTGGCCCGGGCGCCTGATATCTCGGGCGTTGTGCGCTCCCTGCCACGATGCCAGGACAAGGCTGGATACTGTTTACCAACATCAGCCACATGGCTCTGGCCTCCTCCTCCCCTCTCTCCTCCTTCCCTCTGTGCCTCCAGTGCTGGGCCTTAGCCCAAATATGTGCCACTCAGGAGTCTGGCCAGCCGTCCTCTGGAGATGGCTGAAAGAGAAATCTGTTGCCATGGTCTGAGTAGCCATTCAGCGCGGCAGTGTGTTCACAGGGGGAAGAAGAAAGAGACTTGCCGCGAAAACACACGTTGATGATTCTGATTAATCCTCTTTATCTAAGAAAGCAGTGACTGCTTTGCACCGTGCGACAGGACGACTCTTTCTTTACCGGCAAAAAGGCCGTAGGCGCTTTACTATTTCTGTACCGTGCTCTGCATTTCCACTGAAAACTAACTGTCCCACAGGTTCGTGTGCTGTGAAGAAGCCCACGTCTGAGCCTCTTGGTGGGGTAGTGGAGGTGCTGGATTACATAACAGGGGTGCGGTGGGTCGGGTGTCTTTGTGCACGCTTACTGTACAGCTGTGTGTGGGACAGGAGCCTTTGTGTGTGTGTGTATGTGGGTCCTCTCATGGGGCTTCCCCTCACCATCTGTCTAATGGCTTATCCTGTTTGGTTATAGGATGAAAACAAGTTCACGGGAATGACATCACTGAGAAAAATGGGACATCACAGCCGACACGGGCGTCTGATGTCGCCTCAGACTGTGATATTTAATCAGAACTCTAGCACACAGGCACGTGTTCAGTGCTGCTCAGACACACACAGCAACAGTGTCCAGTGCCACATTTCCGCCCACACACCCTGTGTTAAACAAACATAAAATTGCACACCTCTCAGTAACACTTGCCTTAACTGCTTCCTCTACAGCCTCACTCCCGTGTCCGCTCGCGCTTCGACTACAGTTAAACCATCTACGTTCTGAAACGAGGCTAATTGTTTTCGCGGGGAGCCGACGTTGAGGGAGTAGCTGCCTCCTGCGTTAAGCAGACATATGGCCACATCTTTTCCCTGATTAATACCCATTATCCTGACTGGCTGGAGCTGCCCAGACACAAACACACACACACGACAATACTCTAATGGGCTTACACCCCACAGATGAACATTAAAGCTCTACAAGAGGGGCAATGTTTGTGTTTTTCATCTATTTTGAGATCTTCATTACCACTGTCATTAACTAACAACATTTCTATTATCCTGCTGGACAGCAGATCTGTATTCAACACGTTAACCTTCACATATGGGGGAAACAATAGCTGCTGTGAGTGTGTGTGCGCCTGCAGCGTACCCAGCCTCTGCACAAAGCCGTGCCCGTCACCCATGCACCGCGCTGGGCCCCGTTTGTCAAGAGCCTTACTATCTGTGTGTGTGTGGGGGGGGTTGCGCATCGGGGAGGTGAGGCCATCTGCTGTGGGGTCCAGCGATGTCGCAGGTGCTCAGAAATGGTGCGTGTCAGGGTTGTGGTAGGTAGAGGAGCTGAGCCAGGGAGGGTATCGAGAGGTATTGGGGCAGAAAATGTGGATGTGTGTGTATGGTGGGAGATGTGGGGCAGTTCCTCCGGGGAGCACATTGCCCCAGCTAAGTAATACGCAGCCTCGACAAAGAGCTTTGGAGCTACAGTAATTGCAAAGCACATAGTGGACAGGCTACGAGTCAGGAGAGGGAGCGAGGAAAGGAGGGCGGGAGGGAGGGAACTAGAAAGAAAAGGAGGCCTGAGTGTTTGATCAAAGTTTACCGAAGTCTGAGGAGATTTGCATACAGATGGTACTGTAGCACGGCCCCCGGAATACCTTTCCCTCTCTTTATTTTTCTTTCTTCGTCTCTCTTTCCACACACGCACACACACAAATGTAATAGGGTTTCGCTGAAGAATCCATGAATAGCCTTTCAAGAGTGAGGGGGGGACCTGCTTTGGCTGCACAACACAGCAAGTAGAAAAAAAAGAACAAGTAGTCAAAAGAAGGGGAGACAAAAAAAACAGACAGAAAGGCAATGATTAGGATGGGATGGAACAGGATGCGAACAATAGAGAAAACAAGAAGAGGAAAAGCCTAATGAAGCACTAATTATTAAAACTAATTCACCTCTCAGCAGCCGGTAAATACACGCGTCTACTCGTGTAATGTCACTGTGCTGACATCCCTTTGCGGTTTCCTCAGTCCATATGGATTTTCAGAGCCATTGTCGTGCAGATATCGACCACATACGTTCCGCCCTCCCGTGTAAGTTACGCGTTCCTTCGCAGCTATTGTTTCTCAAACTTTCCTGCTGTGCCAAGTGTCCTCACAATGAGTCCGTCAGGGCCCGAGTTCATACACAACGTGACATCTAACTGTTAAAGCCACAAGCAGCACCAACGAGCCCGGACTCGCCGACAGCTGCTGCACTGTTTAGGTTCATATGAGGCCTTCAGCTTCTAGACTTTGATGTTTCAACAACTTATAATCACAGTGTTACAAACATTGAAATAAAGTGAATAAAGATAAATGGTAGAATGCAAACATGTTTATCAGAGTATTACTTTGGCAGGATGAACCAGGAGGAAGATGAGCAGCACAGACTCCCAGCTGGAGTCTCTGAGGTTCATGGTCAACATCTTGAATCCTTATACCTTCGGCTTCAGCTCGCCTGTAAACCATTTCCTTGTGAGAAATGGTCCCCCATCCTGAAATTACCTTCCACAGACCATCCAAAGCAAACTGATTACTGTCTCCAAAGAAAATGACTCCTGTGCTTTTATAATCTAATTGTTCTATGACAAACACGGGTCCATTTACTCCCGGTGCAGTGGAGCTAAAAGTTAAAACTCTCATGGGGACGGATATGTAGAAAACGTACCAAATTAAAAACGTCTGCACCTCCTACATATCTCTACAACTGTATTGTATCCCTGCCTTGATAACTTCATTATACTCCCTCAGCATGCCCTGTTGCATTATGGGTGGGCTAGATAGAGCACATACTGTAATCACCATCATCAAACTGCCTGCAAATATTGACACTTTCAGCAGCTTATTAATGGAGACACAGAAACGGCTGTGGGTGAGGGTGAGGGTGGGCTTTGTGGCAGCTTGAGTATGTGTGTGCGCCTAGGTGTGTTTAAACACATGTGTGCCTGTCCCATTGTGTGTGTGTGTGTGTGTGTGTTTATTTGCAGTAATCACCGAGCGCTTCTGTGTTTGTACATTTGTACCAGGATTGATTCATGACTGCTCCTCTAAAGGAAACGGATAACAAATGGTTTTCTGGTCCAGTAAACACCGCTTGCCTGGGAACCAAATTAGACTAAACCAAACCATCCTCTGAAAGCACCTTCAGCGCACGGCCGGCTGGGAAAGCGTCCCGCGCTGGGCGAAAACGCAGCGAGACATGTTGATTAATAGGTAACTGTGGAGTGGCACTGTCACCTTGCAGACCCTTCCATACTGTCTGGTGGGTTAACAAGCAAACCCTTTGTCTTTGAATGGGCCCTATGCTCATGTTACAGTTTTTGAAAATCAACACCAGGTTTTATATTAAAATTCAATATGTTGGCAAATGTTTGCCTCAGCAGAGACTGAGGATTCTGGAGAGTTTGCATGATTCTGTGCTGAGTTAGATTTTACCTTCACTATCCCCTCTGTCCAACCGATCGAGGCAGATGGCCGCCCACCATCACCACATCTAGGACTGGGCCCCATGTAGCACTTTCATTTGTAAACTGAACAGTTGAACATTTAAAAAGACAAAAAGGTCTCTACTAATATACTGTTATTGTTATTACTGTGACAGCAACAAGTCACCCCTTTGTAGTGCTATAAGCCCAGGATTCACTTAAATCCTAATGCTTCTTCGCTGATACAAGATAAGATAAGAAATCGTACATTCTTCAGCGCTTTTCCTCAGTAATTTTCCATTTAAATGATTACAGCGGTAATCAGTCTGAAACCTTTAAGCTAGGATCAATTAGCAGGCAGTCCTGAGGCAAAAGGGCCTAGAGAGCACAAGTAGAAAGGTCACTGACACTTTGGGGGCGACCCGGCTCCTCGACAGTTATCTGTCGGTTTGATGGGCGAGCCGGAGAGAGACAGCGGAGGACAGAGTCAGGCGGGGTGGCGGAATCCTCAGCGGGCGCCTTGTGACACATGTGGGACAGAGCTCAGTGGAAATCGGGTTAATGAATTGTCGAAACGGCCGAACGGCAGGGTTACCCGTCTTCCAAGATCCCCCCGTCATCATCAGTTGAACCAGCGCTCAGAGACGAGGAGGTGGCATAAATGCACCCGTAAAAGGTTTCAACAATAGATCTCAGAGGCGTGAGACAAAGGGACTGCTTCTGGAGCGTCGCCGTCTCTGTTCGTGTGAATGTTCGCTCACTGGCCACAGACTAATTCCACCCGTTTCATGAGGTTACAAGTTATTTTTATTTAGAAATCTTAATTTAATATTTAATAAACAAATAAATTCCTGAAAAGCTGAGAAATGATGAACCAGGAAGTACCATTTACTATTCTTCTCTACAGTCTCTTTGCCCACAGCTGAATTTTTTTGCATGTCTTTGTGTGATTGTGTTCTCCTTTGGGTACTTGGTCCATGACCAGTCTATTACAGGCTTGTCTGCGTGGCCGTCACCTCTTTCTGATGGATCAGTGGGCCCCAGACAGAATCACCAATCTCTGCTTTAATCAAACCAGCTCATTTCTGCCGTCAGACCCAACACAGATGCACATCGCTGCCTCTTATTAGATTGTCTCAAACCAGCTCACGCCGAACCTCCTCCATCGTGGCTGCAGTTGTTACTGTGTGTGTCGGGTGTGTGATGACAAGTTGACACTGACAAAATGAAGCTTTTAATTACTGGTGAGAATCTGGCCAATCGGGACGACTGACTAGCTCTTCACGCACATAATTCGCCTGTCTAAGAGGATGAAACACATTAGCATATTTAATTGGGTGCTTATGCTCGTCTCTTGTGTTTGACAGCTGTTGAGTCAGATGACGGCATTGTGTGAATATGAGTCAGTGCGCTCTAATCTCATCAGGGCAACCTTGGCTGGGGATTGAGTTAGCATTTTGGTCATCCGTCAGCAAGCTCTCTGGATTACGCACAAAGTTAATTATGGAAGAATTAGATTCCGCGGGCAAAGGCTTTATCGCATGTAAGGGTGAGGGTTCCTTCTGTGAATGAAGGCCTACGGAACAGACCTCGATGCTGTAGTAACTCAGGAATGGCATTGATTACTTTAATTGGTGGACTGGGAGAAGGGAACAGCATCGGATTTGATTTAACCCCCCCAACACCACCGGCACAGAAACACTTCAGATCCAGTCCAGAAGTGCATTGGTCATTGTCAGACATCCAAACTCAGAACGTCCAGCATCCACTGGGGACTTTAAATCAAGCTAATTCCTGATTTAATGCCTCCTTCTTTTCTTGCTGGTGCTTCTCATGGTCCTTCCAACATGTCCTTTGATTCAGAAACTGGAAGGAACCCGAGTCAAGATTTGCCCATTTCCGCTGAGCCAGTTCCAGAGCTGCTTCAGTGTTGATGCTAATTATCTAAAGACATAACTAACAAGGGCCAATCTTAACACCAGATGTTCAATTTTACCAATCAAAGCCGATCCCTGTCCGTCTAATGCAGTCAGTGCTTATCAGCCAGAGGAGGCTCGCAGACATCGCTGTGTTTGTTTCGTCTCCATGCTCTGGCTTCCTCTGACGCCGTCTCATCATTTTCCAGGTAAAGCCGCTACAGACAGCTACAACGGTTTGGCAGTTGGAACAGCTGCTCCGATAATACCTCACCCACTCAAAATTCAATCAGACAACAGGGAGATTTACAGGAAATGTATTCCGCTCATACTTCCTCCTTTGTTCCTTTTACTGTGTTGACAAAAACACCAGGGGTGATTAATTTGCTTCATCGGGATATTACATTCGGAGTCTCTGTGTCCTTCCTCTTTCTCTCTCATGCCCGGGGAGTTAAATAAGACACACACGCAGAAACAAGCTGACACGTTGGAGTGAGTGCACGCCGGGCAGCCCGGCCACTGAAGCTCTGGCCGGGCTTCATCCATCACTGATAATGGCTGAGGACAGCTGTGTGCTCAGTCCCCCTTCTCCCTCCATCTAACAAGAAGCTTGAGGCGGACGGACGGAGGGGAGGATGGTGTGTTTCTTCTACTCTGCCTCCTAAACATCCCACCCCCACATCACCTCCACACCTATACCCCTTCACAACATTCCCAACACCCCCACTCTAGAGGATACCCACCCAGAGCCGGGCCCAGATGGTCGTGGCCCGAAGCGGATTGGATGTTGATGCTATCTGGCCTCAAATCTGCTGTGAGGTGATGCAGAGTTGTTGTGCACACTAATACACGCACATATTTACGATGACACAGTAGCAAATGCCTTCATGCGTCGCTCTGTGCACATTTCTGTACCTCTGCTTCTGCAAGGTCACGAGCATTGATAAAGCCACAAAAAGACAAAGAGGGACGCACTGCCCGGACTGAAGTCACTGAAGAGAAAACAGCTGATGTGATTAGTTTCAGCGTGAATGGAGTCTCCCTGGGATTCTGATTGTACACGCTGCGTTCTGCAGATGGGAGCGTGAGAGGGCTTTCAGTGACGCGCTGCCCTTGAACTACTTTATTCGACAAGGTAATTTACTGAGCGCTAACTGCAACAGGAAGAGCAAATCTAGGATCCAGTCCACTAGTTCGGGATCCGCTACCCTCAATGCAGCTTTAGGCCAATCAACAGCTGTGTCACTGGGGATTCCCTCCGGACAAGGATCCTTTCTCCAGAAATCACCATCTACTTGATTTTCCACCCCAAATCCCAAGTGTAATTACTTTCATAACAGTAAGTTAATATTTCCTGTTAGAGTTAAAATCCTTAAGTTGGCTAATGACTCATTTTGAGTCACAGGAATCCGGAGCCTCGCATAAAAGTTTGGAGAAGAGACTGCAGACAGCGGGCGAGGAATCTGTGTCGAGTGTTGGGAAAGAACGAGTCAGGTCTGTGCAGACGCTGTTAAATCTGGGAAATAAAACCAAAACCATTTATGTCACAATCAGTCATTAAGGACAAAAGCAAGCTAACAGTGAAGCTCATGTGATTGGTATTTTTTAAGCTGTCCTGCAAAGTATGATATCATACTTTGTCATCCCCTCTGTCAAGGGTCTGTTTTTGGGAATTTACATGAGTCACATCTTATATTGTTGACTAATAATGTAACCTAAACAGTACGCTGAGGTCAGTTCCAGTAAATCTCCAGATGGCAAGCTGATGTTATTCAATTAGCAGGTGATGGGGCAGGGCGGAACCTGATCCCCAACAAAACACCAGTCCAGCACACTCCCTCCTATAAAAGACACCTGTCAGAAACAAGAGCCTCCTTTAGCCCGGCTGTTAAAGAAAAGCGCTCTCCTTGTCTCATCATCATTTAAGACTTAGGCACTTCAAAGCTGGCCAGGTACAATGGCAGCAAGCAGGCCGCCTTCAAAAGAACAGCACAAGTTATGGTGAGGTGGCAGGGCAGAAGAATGGCCCTGTAAACCATAATAGAGAGGAAAGTATAAAAGGCGAGGCGGAGAGACGCAGTTCACCTGTTCTCTGTAACACAATCACTTAACGATCCTTAGGGCGCATTGTAAGGGAGAGCGCTCCTGTAGCTTGCGCCCTGGCTTTGTGCCCCTGTGGGGCTCGGAGATCATCTTCCCCCCCTCCCCGCAGACCCCTGACCTTCTCTCTGTTCCACTTACACACACACACCCATCAAAATTACCCTTACTCCTCACAGATTAAGATCAATGTCATTCATTGGGTTTAGAGTATCAGCCTTTGATTTGGAGCAGAGAAAGGGAAGGGAGGGCACACGGGGCACCTGGGAGCTGCACTGAAGTATTTAAAGATGGCGTCTTTACTTTCTCTTGAGTTTGTTTTATGTGAAGGGGAGTCCATCAATTTTCTCATAATACCCTCATGATGGTGTGGAGCTGGACGGGAGACGACATGTTTGTTACTGTGCTTTTTTTGTTTTGTTTTTTTGCCAGTGCACCAACCAAAAGGCTTCACCATTTGCGTTGTACAGTCTCCGATCCCCATTTTCAGTGTGAGCCCAACCCCCCTCGCTCTGCTTCTTTCAGCATTACCACAGGGATGGCTCTGTATGTCTAGCTCCTGACCTCTGACATGGCCCATAGGTAAGCTTAGCTTTTGGACAGCACTGGCCTTTTATACGGATGGGTTTTCTCCCCATTGAAGTCACAAACTCTCCTATCTGTGCACTCTCTCGCCTCCCCACCATCCCCACCCTTGGAGCCGCTAGGGTATGTGACAGTGTAAATGCCCCCTATTGTTGGCAGAATGGATCTTTTGTCTGCACCCCTGCATGTGCTGACTAAGGGACATCCAGTGAGCCCACTGAGTCCACCCAGAGATATGGGAGGCGAGTGAGGATACAGAGGGTTCGCTAGGCCTTGACATAACCCCTCCCCTCCCAGGGCGTTGGAGGAATTTCCTGATTCAATAACGTTTTAAACGGTTGCCCCCTTTGCCTTTATACGCCATCAACAGCAGTTTTTATACACATGCATTCTGTAAAATTAGCCAAATAATACCACAACATCACCATGAAGCCGAGCATCCGCACAGCAGTAACAGTAGGGACACCTTTGTTTACATTATCTGCCAGTCCTGAGCCTTCCACCGGTGCATAAAAAATGCTATGAAAACAGTAAAGCCTCCATATGTAAAAGCATTTTAAGAGACAGGGGGGAGGAGGTTGAAAGGAAGCGCTGAGAGACAGAGAAAGATAAACGAGCGTGCTTTCATATGGCATTACTACTTTATTTTTCTAATGAGGATCTGCACACACAGCAGTTTGTAGACCGGTAATTAATCTCCCTAACATCCCTTTTTAATAGACTTCCATTAACATGCTTTTAAAAGTGGTGCTTTTAAATGATACCCAACTCACGGCGTAGACGAGAGCTCACCTAAGTGCTGAGTAGTATTTACTGGCCATCCTTTACACAACTCCCTTTAAAATCTAATCCACTAATGTATCCCAATCACACGGCTGTTCTGGGCTGTAGATCTTTAGTTGTACATCACTCCACTTTAACAAGAGGCCGACGCCTGCTAAAGACTCCTTGACATCAAAAAGCTGCTGGCGAGCACCTAATATCCTCCTCTGCCGTCACGATGCTGCCATTTCACCAGCCGTGTTCATAAAATGCAGCCCCCCCCCCCAAACTGCCTCCTTTCACTTTGATTGGGCTAATTGTGTTTCCTCCCGTATGCAGTAAACTTAAGGAAAGCTAGGAAGCGCATATGCACATGCCCTGAAGCCTGCATACAGGCGCAAACCTCACACCGTAGGTGGCTTTTTCAACTTTCAGAAACAATAGGCAGGCTAGTTCTCTTACTGGGCGCCAGGTTTACACGGCAGTGACAGGTACAAAGGCTCCTCAGGCCTGCGTGGGTTTCTCTTCTGACGCTTTCTCACTATGTTCCAGTGAGTCGATGAAGATTAATGTGTCATCTGATTAACTGTGACTACATCTCTCTAGACATGAAGCTCAGAGTCAGTTGCAGACCCCTTGAGCTCTGACCTGCCATAATCAGAGGTCAAGACAAGTCTGGTACAAGAAGATGTCACACGTGGAGAAGGGATGCTCTGTTCTCTTTGCAGCATCGGGTGAACACACTTGTGCGCAAGTGTAAATGTGCAACATCTGGCTCCCAACGATCTGACAACTCATCGGTTTTCACTGGGAGAGTCACTGCGACGCTACACTGCGGTTGCCTTTGTTATCTCAGCTTGTCACTCTTAGCTGCTTCATCCCTCTCTTCCTCTTTGTCAGTCTATATAAGCTCCTGTTTACCCGAGGGCCTCTGCGGTGGGAGTGGGCCACACCTCAGACCCCTTCAGAGACCCAGTGTAAAACCACACTGATCTTCCTGTGCCATCAAGGGGTGTTTTTCTCTGTGTCGTTTCATCTGAAACCTCATCCCTAATGTGCTGGTGACCTGGTCCGTGTGCCGCGGCCGTGGCAGACAGTGTGTTACTGAATGGGAGGGAAGTCATATGTTAGCAGTTTGAATCTACAGCCCCAATTAGAGGCAGCTGCTGCTGCGCTATCGCACCACAGCAGAGGGGAGGAGGGGGGCTGGATTTATGGTCTGCGTCTCCGTGGCGACCCCTGTTTGATGTGCAGATAATTAGGAAGTGAATGACTTCCTGTGGGCTGCCGCTGGAAGGGGCAGCTCCACACAATAATAAAAAACAGAGCGAAAGCGAGAGCAAAGGGAGGAACAGCTGAGGAGTGGCTGCATAGCGAAGTGGCACCAGGTTCAGGTGGTGTAAAGCCGAAGCTGGAGATCGTCTGCACCCATGACCCCCTGCGTGAACGTGTTTGCACGTGGGTGCACTTTCTGACACATGCTGACACACTTGACCCCAGGTTTTTGTGCATCTCTGAATTCAGTTGTGTTCAATGACTGAATCACTCAGCGCATCACAGGAATCTGCTTTGAGCTCCCGTTGTCTTCGCATACCGTCCTTTGATTCTCATGAGAGCACGCCTGTGCAAGTCAGCAACGCTGAATATATTTACAAACTTGCCGAGGTGAGTTTAACAGTCCAAGTTGTGGAAGAAACAGGGAAAAGATGAAAGAACCAAATGTGTGTCAATAAAGAAAGGAAAAATCCACTGCATGTGTCTGGACGTGTCATTTAAAATATGTAAAAAAGCCTTGAGACATTTCTGTTGACTACTTCTGTTGACTTTAAAACTTTCCTCAGATGCTTCATCGGTTTATAAATGCCGCATGCTTCTTCCATGGCAACCCTTTGTTTTTCTCCTTGCGTCATCACCACCTTGCATGTCTTTTCAACTTTGACCCCTTCGCTCATTGTCCTCCTGATTTACACAAATCCAGAAATCCAATCTTGAAGAAAAAGCCTCTTGAATTAAAATCACAGTCCAATGTTAAGTCAGCCAATAAGACTTTCCAACAGACTCTGCTGGTCACTGTATGAGCAACAATAAGGCCATATTGTGATGCTCAGTCCCTTTTGTTTCTCGCTAGCTTTTCTGGTGAATGAAACACAATGGAAAGAAATACACTAGTTTCTGCTTGAGTGCTAAACCTAATCAGGGCGATAACAATGTGCTTCAGAGGACTAAGAGAGTCTTAAAGCATCCTCCATGCATCAGATTAGCCTGTTACTACCTAACCCCTGTGGCTGGCTATTCATGTGCAAGGCAAGGCCAGCTCTAAACAACAACACAACAACGCACACGAACACAATACCCCCTTCACATTGTGCTTATCCAGTTACGCATGTGGTTACTTCATTATCTGATCAAAAATCAACAAATGAATAATGTTAACGTGAAGGCGTTAACATTTGGAAAGAACCAAAGCTCAGTTTCTGTGAATGATACCAGGACATTGAGCGACATCTTCATACCAAGTAATATCAGGTCTCCGGCGTTCACTAAGAAACCCAGCCAATGCCTGATCATGTAGGAGAGACTTCTGCTAATTGCATCATCATAGGCCTAATCACAGTCAAAACAAGCTCTTAACCAAGGACCCTCTCAGCTGAGCCCAGCTCACAGGAATGCAGAGAAAATGGAAAATATTCGAAAAGATAAGAAGCTGTTTTCTTACGGGCAACTGGGAGGGTGTGTGATATCTGTTATGCTTGGCATTGGTCTTACTCTATGAGAACATGTGCTGTGTCTGAGCTGGTATCTATTCCCATTACGACATGAGCCTTGGTGCCATGAGAAAAGTGTGCCTGCCTGTTGCCCAAGGAAAAAACCCAAAGCTTGGAGACGAAGGGGTTGGCGAGCAGTGGATCTGATTCACAAGCCAATTTTTCACCCCCTTTCTATTGCTCTTCCTTTTTCTCACTTGCTTTTCCATCATTTTTCCTTTTAACATTAAAACACTATTGGCCTCTCTCCCCTCTGCTGCTCTCCTGCCTTTCTGTGCTGAGGATCGCTGACAAAAGGAATTGTGCAAACGAGCCTTTAAAACCCCTAAATGGTTGTGGTCGGTGCACAATGGGCCAAAGAATGCAGTGCTGGACAAAGGCCGGCCCTTGCCCCACAACTCTGCCCTGCAGTGATGGATCCGAACGGACGCATGAACGTGGGCTGGATTTAGGGCCGTGGAGGCACCACCTCGCCCCCCACTGGGCCAAGCAAAAGAGACAGGCCTCTGGGATGCATTGGAACCCCAGCCAAGGGCCTCTAAACAATCACAAGCTGCTAACTAGCCTCGCCATCCATAGGCCTTGATTGATATGGGAAACGCATGCTTGCCTCTCCATACAGCTCCCTCGATCACTCTTTATCATCCTCAAAGCCTGAAATTATTCCCCTTTTCAAAGCCGGTGCTACAGATTAGATGTGGGCAGCCATTAAATGCTGATTTTATGTACATAACAGGTTTATATTAGCGCTAAAATGATGTTTTATGAGAGACCAATTTGCCTCACAGGGATGTAGGCTGTAACGAATGGCTGAGAAATATGAAAGAGCAATGGTAAAATGGGAGAACGTAGATATGGAGAAATAATAAAGCGTATTATATTAATAGGGGGCCGCCCCCCTCTAGGCTAATAGTCTAAGCAAAACGTTAATTTGCATGGTTCAAGGCGATGGAAAATGTGCTCTGACAAGCCATATAATACTATGAGTACAGGTCAGACTTTACTGAAACACTGTTTAGGTCAAGTTATGCTGAACGTACAATTTCTAACCAACGAGCTGCTCAAATGGAGTTTACTTATGAATGATCATCAAATACATATATTGTCATACAACGTCAGAATCTATGCCAGGATGCAAATTTACAAAAGCCAATTGGATAACGTTTCGGCCTCTAGGTCACGTCTGATTCACGTCTATGGCCTGACTAGTGAATGTCACCTTAGGCTTGCTGCTAATTTCTAGGAGATAAAGGCCAATAATTTAGTCTGTGATTACAACCCAGCGGGGCTTAAGGACAGAGCAGTGCTTGTTGAGCTTAGGGTGATTTTTGAAACATCCAGTGCTATTATAGCTCCACACAAAGCCCAGTGATCTATTCGGGTATATGAGGCAATGTCAGTGTTTTACAAGACCGCTTCAAGGAGTTGGCTGAGTTTTTTGTTTGTGTGCGTCTCTTGTGCAGGGCCGCGGTTTAACGTTTAACGTGCCGCCACAGCAAGTTGTAACATCACAGCAGCCGAGGGAACAAAACGGAGCCGCTGCCTTTGCGTTCTTGAGTAACGCTCCTCTTTTCGCTCCCGACTCAGCCCACGCACTGACCTCTGTTTCTGTTTCACTTTCGTAATATTGTGCAAAGCTGTAAAAGCCACATTAATCGGAAGCTACCGCGATAAGATAAGTGCAAGAACAAAAGAAAGGTGGTACAATGAAGATCCTTTGAAGTAGGTGAGTATTACGGCTTCATGGAAGGCGCGAGCATTTACAGTAAACCAAATCTAGATGAACATAGCGGCTTTATCATCACTAGATGCTGCTTGTGCCTTTCGCGTGATCCCAAGGCTCAGGTACGCTTCTGGAACAGGCTTCCTACACTCTCAGTATTACTCACGGTGCTGGTATTCTCAAGCGCCGACTTCATATCCTGACTTGGTTTGTTGTCTGTTTTGGCCGTGGGCCTCACCTCAATACATGTAAATCCTTACACTTACCTCAGCTGCACATGCAGGCACGTTGATTGCATAACTGGTTGAGACAATCGTGTAACAAATCTGAAAAGAAATATAGCTGTGTCTACATTTTTCTGTCTAAATATGGTGAGATGGTGACTGGTGCACCCAGTGGCCTGAAGGTCAGACTGTGGTTGCACCGGGCAGCCTTTATAGAAGCCTTCCTGTAAACTAAAACTTCTCGCTGTGATTAAAGTAAAAACACGATTATGTTAGGTTAATCATTAACGTCTCTTCATTTCACTTCTTGTAAGACATCTAAAGAGAGAAAGAGGAGAATCACCCTTTACTGCACTTGTTTTATTGCTTTTGAGTGGGTGGTGTTAGTGATACCTCTCTGATTCAAACCGCTGTTTGAAGTAGGATCATTTTTCCAGCTGTGCACATGCCATTCACCCAGGTATCCACCCACAGACACAATAACGCTGCTTTCCCGCTCTGACTTGGAATGCGGTAGAAGACCGGACGTGAAAAGATTGCCACTAGCGTCAATAAAAGACCTACAGACTGACAGACAGTGGGGCGTTTAGAAAAGCGAAGATATTCTATGTTACACGAAGGGAGCGATGGAGACGGAAGAAGAGCTGTGAACGTTTGGTCGTGGTTCAAGCTCGGATGTCTAGTTGCCACTTTACTGTGAATCCAGTGTAGTGAATTCATATGGTGAGAACGAGTATCCGGTGCCCAGCTCTCATCTTTGGCAGATCGGAGAAGTTTGACATGAACACAACCATCCCACACTGCAACTGTTAACCGTTAACTAAACTACTGTAGTTCCCTAAACTCCAGGCAAGAAAAGTGAAGACACACTACTCAAATTAAAGCTGAATCTGATTCCTCAGATATGTTTCGGGTCTTTTAGCGACTCCTGGCGATGCTCGGTGCCACCGGAGGCCTCTGCACTGACAACTATATAGCTACACGCTATTAATGTTCGCCACACTCCTCAACATAACAAGGCACAAAAAGCTGCACAACACCCAAGTCATTCCTTTAACCAGAGTCACGCCAGCGAGGGTGCAGCGCAATCAATTAATGTCCGATTAAAAATAGCTGTCTCGCCTGCCAAATTGTCATCAAGTGGCTGCATTGATACGAGCAACAAAACCGGGCACATCACCAATCACTCGCTCAATGAGAAAAGGAAGGAACTAAAAACATTCTTGAGCAGGTCCGTCTTTTATGAGCGAGATGAGGAGGGGGTTAGATGCTAAGGTTTTGGGGTATGTAAAGCGGGGTACGCAAGACCCCCACAAAGGGGGGGACAGGGAAGGGCCACCCTGACAGCCTCGGTGGTGCAGGGGTTTTTTCCTTTATGGGTGTGGGGGTACTACAGGGATGGAAGGCAGAAGCTGGGAGGGGGTGTTCCCCCTCTTCAAAGCCTTTCCGCTGGTTCTGGGGCCCTGTGGATGGATAATGTAGGTGGGGGGTGCGGAGAAGGGGTGAGGGCAAAGGAGAGAAAGGGAGCATTAGGGAGTCCTCTCTTTGTCTCCTGGCATCAGGGGGGGCGGTTAGACACTGAACGCTTCGGGAAGATTAACCGGCGAGGCACGGTCGGAAGCTGAAGGGTAGGTGGGTGGGTGGCTTGGAGGGGAGGGATAATGGAAGCGCGCTTTGTTTCTAGTCCACGATAGGAGGCTGGAGAGGAGAGATGGAATGTGAGAAATGGAGATTGATTGATCGGTACAGTGGATCGCGATGCAGCAACAGGGTCGAGAAAGCCAGGGAAGAAGGACGTCGGCTGCAAGTTGCTCCCTTTTTCATACAGTGAGGGAACCCTGGTTGGTTTGGATTTTTGAAATATGGAGGGAATTAGGTGGACGGGAGGTGAATGGTGGGAATGAACAAGAGTGAAAACTGACAGAAGTAAAAAAAAAAAAAAGAGGGAAATAGGGAGGCTGTTAAGGCTGGAGGGAAAGGAAGAGGGGAGGAAACTTCAAGGGAGGGGGCTTCCTCAATACGGATTAGTGCAGGTCCTCAGTAGGGAGAGGGAGGATGGAATGAGAAGCAGGGAGAGGAAAGCAGGGAAGAGAGGATGAAAGTTTGGGTGGGAGGGGAGGGTGAGAATGAAGAATTGCCTTTCGCTTCACTCACTTCACTACACAGGAACAAAGCATGATGGGAGGTACTTGACATAACACTCTTCCAGGCCATGTTGGTGTGTGTGTGTGTGTGTGTGTGAGTGTGTGTTTCAAAACTGGCATCTGTATATTATGAACATTGTTTTATCTTTATACGACTTTGAGCATCAACTGGTTTGGCATTAATGGTAACATTTTCTTTGTAGCTTACATAATAATCAAGAGGCTTCTGTTGTTTTGAATACTAATAGGTGCAACAGCTGTGAACAACGGAGCAGTTAGCAGCAGCATCTCTGCCTGCAGCCGTTGACCTGAAGCAGGGATTCAGAGCTTTCATTAAGACATCATTAATTACCGGAATGACGAAGATTATTCCGACAGGTGAGAGCCCACCAGGGGAGCTGATCCCTGAGGGTCTATAAATACGGCGTCTTGGTTTTATTGGCCAACAAAACAACGCGAGTCACCTTTCTGGCAAATTTAAAAGGTATTTGAAGAAGAAGCAGAAATGTGAGTCAGTGTGTGCTGGAAAAGCGGAGGTGTCATTATGGATCCCATCCTAAAAAGACACAACATCCTTTCCTGCTACAGCAGCTCGGTCACCAAACGCAGCATGCTTTACTCTGAGGCAAGGTCACGAGGTCTGTGTTTATTTACACCTTTTATTTCTCTCCAATTTACTGTGTGTGAAAGCGCTTAGAGCTCTGTTTGGGAACCGTCTCACTGCAAGCTGAAGGTGGCGTGGGAGGGGAGGGAGACGAGAGGCAAAGGCTTTGTGGACGGATTATACCGGAACCAAAAGTGGACCGCTCACACATGCAGGTACCATGTCCCATCCCTCTCACCCCCTGATCAACCAAGCTCAAACAAGGAGGCAAGGAGGGGCCTCTGGTTCCCACCACAGACCCCACCAGAGCGATGCTGTTCTCACCGCCCCCACCTCCTTTACTGTACTCCAAGCCTGTTATCTAACACTCCACGTCTCACAGCACCTCACCAGGCAACATGTAACAAGAGCCAAATTAAACGTGTAAGTAGGCCTCGCATGTTTTATAGCGAAATGATGCTCTTGCAACAGGATGTGGGTCTAAAAGGTGCAAAGACAAACTAGTGAGAACATTAAATGAGTTGCTGAAATGTCATGATTACCAGACTAATGACAAGAAATAATAGTGTGCATTCATTGGTTTATCATCAATGTGAATAACTTTAGATGCCATGGATGTAGAAAGACAAACACAATAGTGGATACTGTAGTAACTCCACTAAAGACAAGTAATTAAGCAGCCGTCTGAAAGACACAATGTCTCCACCTTGAGCCAACAGACAGGAAGAATAGGAGGAGAAAAGCAGGAAAAGGAGACACTTGCACTAAAAGAGAAGCCCTTTGAACTTTTGCAACAAGCCCTTTGCCCCAAACAAAAACACAAAATCTTGCCCTTATCTCCTTTCTCCCTCTTCAGGCCTTCTTTCCTCCCTCCTGCTCTTATTTCTTTCCTCTGTCAAGTCAGTGGTCCGACTCCCTCAAAAGCACCCAGAGCGCCCAGCCTGCCTCTATTGGTCCCTCCTTGCTCTCCCACACTGAGTGCCCATGGCTCCTGAAGTGATGCTCTTTGTGTGGGGTTCAGGGGTCGTGCCTATTAGCGTGAAGAAAGCCCTGCTGGGTCTTATCCCGACCCGGAGGAGGACGCAGGGCTCTTCACCCCAACCTCGGCCCGGCCAGCCCCTTCCCCCAGACAGAACACTTTCATCCTTTGTCACGAGGGACCCCCAGAGGGGAAGGAGGGCCTCCACCAATAATGATATGCATGACAGTCATTGTATGACCCCCATAGGGGGGTCATGGTTGGTTGAGGTGGGTGGGACAAGAGCGAGAGGGACTGGCTACATAATTAAGGATGGTTATCTTATCTAGAAATAACCGAGTCACAGAATGATGGTGGCGAGAGGGAAACATCTCCACGGGATCGTGACGGAACCTGTCCTGCCACATTGGATCAAAACTGTGATCGTGGATTCACAGAACAACTGAAAGCTCCAACGCAGCAGCATGTTAATCAGCGGTACAGTCAATTGATAAAAATATTACTGTTTTGTGCATTTACCTATGCTTTTGTTTGATATCACCTGTATGTAGAAAGTTTAAAACTTGAATTTCAAGATAGCGCTTGGTTGTCAAGGAAACGCCGGCCATCCGTCACTCACACAGTTCTGATGCTGTTTTTTTTTTTACTAACCTTTACCTGTTGTCTATTAAATTAACACAACAGACATAGATGCATGTTATTAAAGGCCAGGGGCCATTTAGGCACATTCATTTGATGTTTTTAATCACTTTTAGATTCTTACAAACCAGTTTGTCTGTCTATAACACTTAAGCATTTGTAATCTAATATAAAGAGAGAGATGCCACCGTTTATTTTAGGAGACATATTTCATGACTCTCATCTAACGTCACAGTCAGATGAAACAGGTTTATATTTGCATTTTGTTAAGGAAGTCAACTCCAGACACTGAAATATGTGCTGGCGCTGGAGTTCATCATTGATTCAATAACATGTCACCACATCATGTTTAGAAGCTATTTGGTGGCTATCAAGACCCAGACAGAGCTGATCTATTATTAATGTCCTAAGTAGTTGGCTCATTAAACATGAAAACTACTGCAGAGTACATCTGTGCATTTATGTCTCTACCAGGACTTAGCCTTGATCCGTACGGAAAACAGCGTGAAGATTTAAATAAATCTTTAGAAGTTAGACGTCTCTTCAAGGAAGGCCTCCACATACGGTAAATGAAAAATACCCCCATTTAAAACGTTTAGCATCAGGATTAAATTCATACCATACTAACTGACATCATATAAGCGGGATCGACACAGCTGTCTGAGTTACATGCCACACTCCCTCTACCAGACCATGCGTCTGGGAAATATCCCGACAATCATTCAGCCAGTTCAGATAAAAACAGACTACAAGGACTAAATGATGACGCTTTAAAGTGTCTCACAAGAAAACTATTCTGATACAAGTATTGGAAAGATTTGTAGGAATGTTGAAGCGCATTAATGTGCCTCCACCTTGTGACCATGTTATTGTGCTCTGGTGTGAACTTTAACTGTTCCTCCTTTTCGCGCCAAACACTCGAGTGTTAATTGGGTGAGCTGCACACGGAAGCAGCGAGAGCCGTCAGACAGGAGTCGACCCCGACGACAGCTTGACTGCACCTTCTGCCAGCCGAGCGATTCTCTTACAGACTTTGGACGAGTGTCCCGGCGTCCAACGCTCTGTCCTCTGTCTGTCCTCGTGCTGCGTGTCACCATGTCAAGGCTGATCCAGCACCAGCGGCCTGAGTGTGTGTGCGCGATGAGGATGAAGAGTATTAGCCAGTTCCCCGCTGCTAGAGCTGTGAGCGTGATCTGCCAGAGGAGAGTAATTATGGGACCTGTTGTGTTGAAGGGAAGCCAGGCCACCAAGGAGGGATTAGGACCGTCAGTCTCCTCTCCTCTCATTTTCAAGACATCACTCTGAGCGCCGGCTATTGAATAGCTATTTCACCAGCCACTGAAAGATGGAGCCGTGCCAACGTGGCATTACACGCTGCTGAATACGGCAGAATATACTAGACAAGTGCTAAATGATCTAATGAGTCGCCAGCGTCTTTTTGACTTTCTTCTCGTCTCTCTCACTTCCTGTATTTAGAGTCATCTAAAAGTCCCCAGAGGCATGTGGAGACCTCAACGCAGACCTTTAGACCTATTGTTAAAAGCGTTTCTCCACATTCGGGTAGTGCACACACCCCTGTGCTGTGAAAAGGGAGCTCTTTGACAGCTCCATTATGAGCCCACACTGGCCAATTATCTGTTTTAGGTTGATTGTCTGCCCCCCGACCGCCTTTGATCCCCCCACATCCCTCCATGTTCTAGGTCTGTGTGCAGGTATAACATTTCCACCTGGGAGCCTGAACACCTCCTTTAAAGTTCCTTTTTCTATCTGACTCACGGATCATTTCTCCTCTCATCATCTCCCTTCGCTCTCCTTACCTCAAAGAGCCTCTGCCTATGACCCTGGAAATTGCATGAATCTGAATAACGGTGATTGCAAGTGGCAGACGGCAATTAAATACAAGTAAGGAAGAGGAATGGATTAAAAGAAAGGAAAAGGAAAAAAGGAGAGAGTGAAGGTTTGTAGAGGAAAAAGACGAGAGAGCGGGAAGGAGAGACAACGGCGTGAGAGAGGGCATGACGGAGACTCCGCTGGTGGTTCGTTTGATCAGGGAAGAGCAGTAGTTATCTGGGTGAGCCGCGTCTCTCTCTGCAGTTCAGTCATCAGTGCTGATTCATCCAAATGGATACCAGAACACCTCAGTAGCTCATAGTACAGTAACCGCCCCACGTCCCTCGACAGAGCCCTAACACAAACCAGACGCACATAATCACTCACACACTGCACCTCGCTGCACGTACAATCAATCTGTCGGCTCGCCCATAATTTCACTAACTATTGTGATTAGGCCATCATAAAAGCAACCGAATAAGGCCGTTTGCCAGACATCGCTGAACGACGTCAACTTAAAGTGTAATAGAGTGTGTGAGCATAAAAGGAAAGCATTAGAGACACCGAAGCATTGTGGGAGACTTCGCGTGTGTGTCCATGAAACGACGTGAGCGCTGATCAAAGGGCAGCGGTGAAGACACCAGAGCAGCAGGGATTGGAGCATCCCTACAGCGGCGTAGCAACACAAACTGTCCTCAGACAGTCAAAGACCATCATGCCTCTTCCTTCTGCTTGTAACCCGGGCAACCCTGGCACGGAGCGCTACCCTAATCCTCACCCCACCCCTCGACCGCTTTACCCTTCTCCGCTTCCACCCGCTGGATCCTTTAGACGCTGTCCAGTGGCACATCAAGCCCACCCCCCTCCCCACATGCTGCTTCCCAGCAGGCTCTTGACTCGGACCGCAGCTCCCCGGAGGCTAAAGGGCTGTTTGTGCCAACGATGCACCCAGAGCTGGGGTTTGCCTGTGTGGGGTATATCTCAATCAGCAGGGGCACGGTCCAGAGAGGCCTCTCTCTCCATTACACCATCCTACCAGCACCTCTCACTGGCATGGAAGCATTCATACCCTCCCACTCACTAGCATGCGTGAAGCAGGGGTTGCCCCCTCCCTCCGCCCCTGAAATGCCTTTTCTTTTTCAGTTGCGCCCACTGTCTTTGATATGAATGTAGTGAATCACACTCGCGCTCTGTGGAAATACGAAGAGAGGAAACAATGCCAGGCTGAATAAACACTGCGATAACTAGACAGAGGGTGAGGAGGACAGACGGCGGAGGGAACGGCAGGGCTTAACAGGGACACTGATGGCTTTATACAACCAACTGGAAGTGTGTTCCTTCGCTCGCACACTTCTCTCGATGCCTCTCACCCTCTTGGCTTCTGCTCCCCTGCTGTCGAGGACAGAAACAAGAGAAGTAAAACCAAACAGAAACTTGCGCTCAGTAAATAGGAGAGTTGGTAGATGGGGAGGATGAGACCAGACAAGGCGGGACATTATCCCAGCGGGGGAGTGAGGAGGAGAGGAGAGAGGGGAGAGAGTGATGCTCTGTAGCGGCCTGTCTATATCCTCTCATTACTATTTCATCCTGCCCTCTGTCTGCACCTCTTACCCTCACTTCCATTTATTTATATGTATGTCCCTGTTTATTAACTGTTCAAATGCAGGTAAAGCATTGTTCAAAAGTCAAGTGATGGGTATCAGGTTAAAGGCTTTAGCCAAACGGCAGCATGTGCAGTATGATACAACTATGGGCTTAATGCAGCATGGGGGGGTTCAACAGTTCAGTCTTCTTGCTCGAGTAGACAGACTTTCACCCGCCGACTCAGAAGCACACATGCATGCACGCCGCTCCTTCCTCTGCATCCCCGGGGTGTTTTCACACTGACCCACTTTCCCGTCCTCAACCCAAACAACTCAACAGCAAAACCTGAGCTGGACATTTGTGTGATGAATAAAAGAAAGCGTGCGCATCATTTTACCCAGACCTTGTGTCTGCTTGCCTTTTCGCCCATACACTGGACAGTTCTGTTCTTAGTTACACTTTCCTGTGTTTGTTTTTAAGCTCGCTTCTGTCCTCTGGTCACCCTTGAGCGTTAGCAGTGTCACTACCGGCGTTGTCACACACAGACTGAGCGCCGCCTGGTCAAAGCCAACATGTCAGCAAATTTCCAGGCCCAAGTGCCATTGTGTGTGTGTGTGTGTGTGTGTGTGTGTGTGTTTGCCCTCATCAACCCCTGTGCTTTCTCTCAGCAATGCATAGAAAAACAAAAACGCTCTGTCAGGATATTCTGTGGTTCAGAGGCTCCCTGTGCTGTTGGTTAGTGACGAGTGGAGCACGCTCCAGCGATGCCCTTCACCATCTGATGTCGTTAAAAGGAACAAACACGCTGCTTTACTCAGCTCCATCCATGTCGGCTAATCCATAAACTGAATAAGTCCTGTGTCCTTGAGAATTTTAAATACGGTGGCCAACCTTAAATTGTCAAATCCCTTGAGACGACTTTTACTTTGTAAAAGTAGAGACTACTTACAGTGAATTAGTTGCAACAATGGAAACAATAAAACAAAAAATCACTGTAAAAGCCCCCAGGATCAAACAATTGACAGTGTTGCCAAACCACTTTACTGCTACTGGGAATTCACGTGTGCAGGAAGTTGAAAAGTACGACTGAAGGAAGCTAGTGCACGAAATACGTGGTTTAAAAATGCAGTGTTCGACAAAGCATCGTGCTTTTATCCAGAATAAACCACTAGCATTGTTAAAGTGTCTGTTAGTGACAGATGCATCAGAGCAGAGGATGTACAGTAAATGGCACCATCAGCACAACACCCCCCCCAGGACTAAAGGAGTCGATTCCAGCTACGCTCAAGTGTGAACACGAGACACTGGGGGAAGGTATCGGCAGCACGTTCAGTAAACACTGCCCTCCTTCTCTCTCACATCACTCCATGGATACGGACACGAGAGATGTCGTCGTCATCACAATTAATTAGAAAGTTACAACAAGCTTGTGCAACGCTCATGATTATGATTTCTCTTACATAATCCGCCCGTCTCGAACCAGCGAAACCAATTTCACACAGCGACTACATTCCCCAGGCCCCATCTCGCGACACAGCCTGCTACCAGGCCCTTGGGCTGCGTGTGTGTGTGTGTGTTCGCGCGCAGCCTGTTGAGCTGCAGAACGAGGCCTCGCCGGAGGAAAGAGGCTTGGCGTTCGCAGCAACGCTTCGCGGCCAAACGCGGAGAATGTTCTGCCAGTTCCATCCAATATCTTTTCAAACACTACGCATTCCTTCTCAACTTGCACAACAACTTCTGCTCAAAGCTCTCTCTTTGTCCTCCCCCTGCTGCTCCGCGAGGGCTGTTCACACATACTCTATTGTTCCTTTATGGTTTTACTTATGCATAAAAATTTTTACAGCGCACCTTTTTGCTGCCTGTGCATCCTCAGGGTAAAGCAGCAACAACATTTACGGTTCCAGGGTGTGAATGAATGTGTCGTATAGTTCCAAGTGTCATTTATATTGTGCTTTTACTGAGAATGCTTAATGTCTTAAATGCAGGCACATGTTACTGCTGTCACAGTATATTACATTGTGACATCAGACAAAGAAAAGAAAAGGACTTTGTGTTAATTATAAATTAAAGTGTTTTCTGTGTTTTAAAGAAATTCTCTCCGCCGAGTTTGACATGCTAGAAAAGTACAGGATGTTCAAACTTGGTTACCCCTGGGGGCGTCAAAGCGTTAATCAATCAACCCTTCCACCTCGGATCTGCCCCCATCATCATTCTGTCACCCGCCCCATCCAAGCGCGAACCCACCCACCCACCACCTAGAAGCACATTCATACCAGCGCTCCCTTCCCAGAGCGCCATTCTCCATAATCTTTTCGCTCTCTCTCCACCGTCCTCCCCGTGTCTGTTAAAACCCTGATCCCAGAGAGCCGCGATCCTTATCAGAGGATCCGACTTCCGTTCAGTCGAGTGTGACGCCTGGAAGTTGGAAACTCCAGGTGTGAAGAGGTCCCGGAGAGAGTTCGTGTGTGCATCCTCGTCCCTCATCACCCGCAGGACAGAGTTTATATATGAACTAATCAGATTAGCAGGGGATTATAACACCAGCGCAGCTTCTTGACTCCACGGAGAACAGAAAACACACAAAGTTGTGGGAGTTTCTCATTTAAAGTGCACTGGCTCACCTCCCTCAGACATATGTGCAGCCACTTGTCATTAACGGCTATGAGAAAACTCAGTCGTAAATACTTAAACATGACATCAGGTATGCAAAACGGAATATGAACAATTGCTCAACTGCTCCCTCTTCCTCTTGGCTCATTATGTTCGCAGGGCATCCATCATGCAAATGTCACTCAACTACCAAGACGGAGCTGTTGCAAAACAGCGCGGTAATCCACGGGAGCAATCAAGGTCACTTATTGAGAATGCAAGCCCCTCCCTCCATGTGATTAACACCTGGCTGCAGGTTAATGGGGTCTCTGTCGCTGATCCCTCTCCCGTTGACTTGTCCGACCTTCTCTTCCCCTTCACGTCAGTCTCTTCGGTCTCGTTTATCCACTTTTTTCCAAGCATCTCCCTCCATCTGTCGTCTCTTTCGAACGGGCCCCACCCCGTCCTCCTTATTAAACAAGACTCTCCCCTTCTTTCACTCTCAGTCTCGTCTCGGCTTTTTTTCCCTCAGACACCCACATACCATCCCGAGCGTTGGCAAGCACTGGCCCATCCAGCCTGTTGGATTCTCTCCTCTCAGCGGTGTTAGGTGATCAATCACATGATTTGATGGTTCTTATTACAGGCCTGCCTTTCCGGGTCAGGAGGTAGGAATCTTTATAGTGGCAGATACGGGCAGCTCCAACACTCCACATCCTTTTGAAAGAGGAATACAACCTCACACAGGTGTGACTTATTATGATTCGTCTTTCCTTTGAGGCAAAGAGGTGATTTTTAAGCCGGTGTCCATTTGTTTGGAATGTAAACCAATACCTGAAACCTCATTTTGCTCGTAAGGAAAGTCTCATCTCAGCCTGAATCTGATTAAACCTGAGTCCCACAAACACAAATTTACAAAAAAACAGCAACAATGAAACCTCAGTGCCAAGATTTTGCTGCAACACGCAATCACATATTTGCGTGTTTACAGCATTACTAGCCATTAAAGGCACAAAACAAAAACTCTCTCGCATTTTTGCTTTTGTACAAGATCGCTTTCATAACAGTGTTTTGAGTTTCAACGCCGTCACCAGTCCAAATACAGATGCAGAGAACCTGGCGTCCTCTTAGCTCTCAGGTAACCCAGCACAATTTGCCACTTGCTCATCAAGTAATGAGGTACGTCTCCGCGTCTTAAGAAGTATTCTCACGTTGCACCTACTTGGAGGGAGTGGGCAGGGTGAGGAACAGAGCAGAGATTCCTGCTAAGCCATAACAGTCATGTTGTCGCCGCAGCGCAGGTGAGACGCTGTGTGGGAATGCAGCTCAATGCAGGCTCATTCAGCTCCTGCAGGGCTGTGATGGAGCCAGACTGCAGCGGCCGCGGAGCAGCCGGGATTTGCATCGCAGCGCTAGAACAGTGGCTGATGCCCGTGTCTGTGCCAGCTAACATCCGTCAGAGCGGCCTGTGCTCGGAGCCAGGGCTCCGCCACAGCCAACCTCAGTTTTACCAGCGTTTTAACGGCCCGGCCACCTCGGCTCCCAGCTATTATCACGGGATTCCTGTGGGCTAGTTTAAAGAACTGTTTTCTTCCAGTTAGTTTGCTGTTTTGTTGAACAATGAACTTGGTGTTTGGGTCAAACAGCATCTACACGTTTATTTGTCAATATATAAATGACATTAATATAGTAGAGACCCAGATGTTGACTTCGTTAGTCGTTAGCTTCCAGTTCTCCCATACGTAAAATTGCATGGAACCTATTTTTGGCGGTACCCTGATTGACAGCGTGACCTCTGAACCCTGACCTTTACACAGCCTGACCCCCACAGTCAAATAATGGAGACAGGAAGGTATTAGGAGTGTGGAAGAAAGCAGAGGGGTTCAAGGGGTACAAGGGGTCAAGCCCAAAATAATGCATTCGGGCTGGACAGCAGAGAAGAAGGCCGCTGTGTTCCCCTGCACACAATAAGGCCTCAGTTATTGCTCTATAATTTGGCCAATTGATTACCAATAATTGTTACCATAATGAGGTGGTGTGGAGAGCTGGTTGCTTGAGTGCAACCATATTTTCATGCTTTATGAAACATCACAGGCGCACATGTTGCACGTTTCCTGTGCTTGTACATAAAGACGTCTGTCATCCGTGTGTAGGTAGTAACTAAAATGTTTCCGTCGATTCTTTCTAGCGACATTTAATGAATCCTTCATCTAAAGGCTCATCCGTGAATCAGTCTCTCTGAATGTGGCTGTTTGTCTTTGTTCCAATCAGTGATTTGCAGCCGAGTCGGGTACGACCCACTGCTGGGTCCTGGAGAGCAGCTCATCTCAGGGTCAGTGATCCCGGTGGGGGTCCTGTGCTCTGGTAGGTTCGTACAGATCACAGCATCTCAGGCGACACGGATGATATCAAGGCCGCTTAGCACAGAAGGGTGGACCAGTTATGTGTGTGTGTTGACAGACCAGGGCAGTGGATATGTCAGCATCAATAGTTGGGGGTTGTGCATAGTTCACTGGTTCGCCCCTGAGGGCTGAACGGGCTGACTGATGGGAGTCTGGTTTTAAACTTTTTACAAACAGGTTTTTACTGTGTTATCACTGTGATCTATGAGGTAACAAAACAGCCTTTGTAGCTCGCTTGAAAACAGAAAACTTATCTTGAAAGATTATATATTTTCACGAAGCGTGAGCCAGCAGTCTGGGCAGTGTCAGATCACGTCTCGTCTGCGACTATGGCTTTCTTTGTCTGCTTCTCCACCTGTCAGAGTTCCTGAAGCGGCCAGGAATGCCATCCCACTTCCAGATTTCCTGCTGATAAATCCAGGTGAGTGACAGGGATGACACTGCCTTATCCCACGATTACGGGAAGCTCCTGGAATTCTGCTCCCATCAAAGCGCCATGAACTTCCCAGGCTGCTGTTTCACTATTTGCGGATCCCTACACATAACCCCCACAATATGAAATTCACAATCCTCCCGTCTTTAGCACGCAACACAGAGACGTTAACTCTCGCCATGCAGCATTCCAACAACGACTACATCCTAATGAAACACTGACTCAGTAGCACGGTTCTCTTATTGAGACGTTAACTTAAATTGGTGTGATCCACAGTAAAAATTCCCACTAATTATTGTGCAACAGGAAAAGCAGAGCAATAGCACCAAAGTTAATGAACTTACGTTGCCATTTATTCCGAACGGCCAGTGCATTTCTGGGCTTTCTTGAAACTCGACTCCAGAGAACATAGTGTTCTCGCATGTACACGACCCATAGATGTGAAAGAACACAGAATGTCCTGCGTCTCCTTTGTTTGGGAGAAATAAAATGACCCGTTAAGGAAAAGGGCAGGAAATCATAATTCTTTCACTGCATTATTTGTTCTATACAGTACTTTACTAGACTTACTTTTTATTTTTAGTCGCCCAGGGAAAGAAAGGAATTTAACCAGAAACGGAAACTTTAGTCCATGAGAACAAATCACAAGATGTTACTGAATGTCACCTTCGACATGCTTGTGCGCTCATTAGTAACCTTGGAAACAGATGTAACCTAGTGTGTGAGTCCTACCAAGGAGGACTGTTGTGTTTAAGTGCAAGCGTATCTCCTATGCATAGGTTTAGGATTGGGCGCTTTAGCCGCACACATCCGTGGGTGAGGAAGTGCTAAATTATCTACTTCCTGCGTTTTGGGTCCGTCTCCACATCTGTGGCCAGACACAGAGCAGGCCAGCAGGCAGCACTGAGGCGCACGGCTCTGCTGAAAGGCTGTGAAGTAATGGTGTGTTCTACCCTGCGCTTAATCCTCTGCCACTCTCTCCCGCCGCTCCTCTTTAGACACTTCTGCCACCTATAGAAGAGGGTCCATACCGCTGCATGTCGAGTGCCCCACTGACCTCCACGACTAATGAAAAAAAACACTCAACCTCTCCCCCATCTCCACTGCACCCCATTACTTATGGAAAAGGCTTATACCTCACCCTCCTCCTGCCCCCTCGCCTTCCTCCTTCTCTTTACTACCCTCACTCCTTCTTCAGTAGCCCTCCTGCTGCGACGCGGTTGGCTCCTTTGATCTGGTCCAGCGCTCTAATTAGACGGAAGTGAAGTGTAGGCCAGTGAGGTCACTATTACCCACGACCCCTCTCATCGACCACTCCAAATGCCATTAGAGAGCGCAATGTTCTCACGGCGTTGACCTGCTGGCCGCAGTGGCAAAGGGATCTGGATCGCGTTAGGGACCCATCGTAAAAATCAGGCACAATTTACATCTAATTTGAGCCGCAGCAGAGGTCAGTGTGCGGCGTCTCGTTAGTGTCTAACTGTGGAGGGCTGGAGGGATCTACAATATTGCCAGACCAAACTGGCAGAAGGCTCGTTAAGGCCGCACGGTTGGCTTAAGGTTAGGGGTTTGTCATAAACAGAACCACCGGGCTTCAGCTCGCCAGTTTGTAGTAAATGTAAGAATTAAAGTTCCAGATTTGTTGTGAAAGCAAGGATTGGAACTTGAAAGTTCTGGAGCTAAACGTTGGGCCCAACACAGCCGGAGGATTTATCACAAAAGCAGTAACTTGGATTTAAAGTTTTGTAATAAAACCCAGTGATTGGGTTAGTGGATAAGAGCGGTGAAACAACACGTATGAGCACTGCTTTTGATCATGGCTTTAAAGTAGCAGGGGCTTACTGTGTGTGTTGAGGGATAATGTGTCATTACCTGAGGGATGTGAGTCACCAGAACAGGCCAGCACACACATAAATTAAGAGACTGCAGGAAAAAATGAACGCTAATCACACTTTGACTCTGCTTGTTAAGGGTATTTCCTCTTGCTCAGTCAAACTCTCAGAGTGACTCGATTCCCCCACAGCTCATCAAATCCCTCCTGCCCCATGGCGCGAATAAAGGCATCCTGACAGGCAGGTTGTAGGCTTCACACACCTTCACCTTCAAC
This sequence comes from Macropodus opercularis, assembly GCA_030770545.1. NCBI lineage: Eukaryota > Metazoa > Chordata > Actinopteri > Anabantiformes > Osphronemidae > Macropodus > Macropodus opercularis. The sequence goes on from CM061112.1 coordinate 4,720,478, forward strand.
CTCAACTACTGTACGGACCTGACCAGAGACCGAGCGTGTGCGTGCGCGCATTAGCCCTCTGAGCTTCCCACAAAGGAACCAGCGAGAGACGGGTTTTAAGGCAGCACATCAAAGCTTTGGGGATATTTTACTTTGAATAGAGTATAAGAACACATCAAACGACAGACAACCACCCCTCTCCCCTGTCCCTCCCCTCACTCTGCTAAAAATTCATATATCTGGCAAGAAACTGTCTGCTCCCTGACAGTTCAAAGATCTTGTCAGAATGGGAGGGAAATGATTTAATATAGCGTGAAAACACACGCAGTGGGCACGTCTTCCCATACCTTCATCCTATGCTCCATCCTCAACTGGGGCCACGTTACCAAATTGCTGGGTGTGTTTCCGCATACGCCGCTTTGCCCAAGGTGATGAGTGGTGTTCAGGTGCATGCAAGTGAGTTCGTTTGTTAAAAGAGTGACAAAGATGATTTACAGTAAGAAAAGCCACGTCATGTAATTATCATGTCAAAGATCCTTTTGTATGATCTGCAAAGAGGGAGAGAAAGTATGTACATATGTAGATGCTCTGCGTGCACAGACTGTTCAGTGTCTGGCTGTCATCAGCCAAGATGATTTAGGGGGATTATGTTAATCCATACCTGCTCTGTCTGTCTCTCGCTGATCTCTGAGCAGGGCCACCCTCGCTCAGCTGAGAGCGGAAGTCCCCCGAAAGCGAGAAATCACCGGAGACTAATAGATCCATTACACTAACAAAGAAGAGACGAACGTCCCAATGTTTTGAATTATAAAAGTGTTTATCTTTGGTTTATCTCGATGAAGGTGGCTTTTCTGTGGGGAGAGCTACAGTCTACAGAGCCTTCAGGTGTAATGTGAGCTGGGATGGTTGTGTCAGAGCCTCGCTGACCTATGACATCGGCCGTATGTTTAATTGATTGAACAAATAGATGAACATGTACAGCAATTTGTGTCGAGTCTTTTGACAAAGACCACATATTACATTAAGACGTCTCTCCCTGTAGAGGCACGAGCACAGTCCACCGCGCCAGGAAGGAGGGCTTAGTTCGCACAGACAACAAACATATTTATCTGAGATTACGTGCGGGCATTACTCATGGAACCATACCTCTGTCTGCTCGCTACTATAGCGCAGTGGAAAATCACCAAAGGTTAGGGAAGTGTAAGAGGCCCTGACGGAAAGAAAGCCGGCGACTGCTCGGCGACTCTCCGATGGAGAACGTTCTCCTTTTTCCACTCTCGGCTGCCGGGTTGCTCTTGAGCAACGGGCAGCTCAGCTTGTGTGGGACTCATGTCGGTGAATTCCCTTCACCAAATCCCCTCCTTCAGCAGTCTCTCCTTGAGCACAGACAACTCTGTTGCCCCTGCTTTCAGCATGATCAGAATTATTATCCCACGTCAGTGCAGATAAAAGACCAGAGTCCTCTAACTAATGCTCGAGCTGCTGTTTGATCCTGATAAAACACCGACGCTAGATAACAAAAACACTTAGACGCCCACTCGCTCTGCCAGCAGCAGGAACTCCTTCATTCATTCTCATAATCTGAACAATACTCTGCGTCTGCTTTGTCTGGGTGAAGTAAAATAAACCGTTAAGGAAAAGGACAGGAAATAATTTAAAATGTAATTTGTTACTTAGCTACATAACGATCGGCTGATTACTGCACTTGTTTAGTTTTAGTTTGTTAGCTTTTAGTGTCTCATGCAGCTTACAGGTTGCCTGAAGATGTGACTGTTTAAACGGCCGCTTAGATCATCTGTGCCGTGGAACCTTCCCTGCCCGCCGGGCTCTGAACTTCGACCCTCACCTGTCCACTCAGAGCCCAAGCCCCCAACCAAACCCCCTCCTCCCCTGAGGTGGGTCATTGCTAAGGACACCCGACAGGGATGAAGTCAACTCTTCCGCCCGCGCGCACGCACACACACGCACGCACACACGCGCGCGCGCGCGCACACACACACACACACACACACACTCTCACCTCAGGTCTCGGCATCTACACACCTGAACACCTGATACTGTTGAGTCAGGCCTTCGCTTGCTTTTCATCTCATCACCTGCTCCGCTTTCTCGTTCCTCTTTTTTCTATAAACAGCCTTAAGGGGCTGGAGAGGAGAAGAAAAGAAATCAGCGTAAGTTCTGACATGTCGTTTTGTGTTCTTCTACTTTTATGAGATATAAACACAAGAGGGAGCCGGGTTTGAGCAGGTTCTCGGGAACGTAGTTCGAAACTCTCACCCACCGCACGGCACAGATCAAACACTTGCTCCATCATAAAAATTACAGCACCTTCGCAACAAACGCTTCTTTTGTGACAGATAAGCAGACATCATTCAAACATCCACCAGTATCCACACCCACAGAGGTAAAGACCGAGCACAGCTGCAAGTGTCCTACGCCGCTAAATTTAAACCTGAGCTCCAAGTGTGAATCAGCTTTTAATATCTATCGCAGCTTTGAGTCTCACACACAAACACAAGAACAGGGTCCATTTATGTGTTAATGATTACAAGGACCCATTTGCTGGCGACGGGAATGTGGGCAGTGGTTTCCTGAGTGGTGCTATCTGGGTCACATTGCTGGGTTTCTATCGCGCAGCCTGACACCTTCAGGCTTCATGTGGAAAACATGCTAAGGAACCAACGCCGAGTGTTTATATTCAACATCCCTGCATTTGGGCAAAAAAGGGTTTAAATTTACACCTGGAGCGACTTCAGGTTGTATTAGGCCAAAGTCAAAGTTTGTCTTCTTATTATTTTAAAAAGAAACATTCCTAAAAACCTACAGTGAGAACGGGTTTAAAAACTCTTCTTTTCCATGTGTAGCCAAAATTACAAAATATTATATAACCAGAATCAAATTTCACATAGGACAACTGTATCTGACAAGAAGATATTGACACACACTGTGATGTGGCTGTTTTTTAGTAAACCGTCCTGGGTTGATGGGTCTAACCTCGAAAGTGCAGACTTTTGAAATGCAGACAAAAATACATTGTTGTTCTGTATTGTGTTAAAGGTTTTCGGTATCATTTCCAGAGCAGTGATTTCTAAGCAGACGAGGGCCTGGGAGGAGCCGCCCGCGAGCGCAGCTCTGCATATTCACATGCATGTGAGTGACAGCTGTGTCGGGGCCGAGTGACAGGGACCGGTGTGAGTGGTGAATCATAGTGACAGTGCATTGGGGAGAAGGAGCGGCAAGCCTCCTGTGAACGAGTGACCTTTGACCTTCAGTGTCAGAGCTGAGGCATCCCTAAACAATAGAATGAAGGGAGAGAAGGAGATAAAAAAACAGCTTGGGGTCTTTGCTGATCCAGCTGTGGAGCCATATCACTGTGTCCATCTCTGACACTAATGCTGCCCTAATGAGGCCGCTGATAATGCAGGCTTAGCCACGGGGATGTTCCAGGAGGGGCAAGGGTTAATGGGGAGGACGGAAAAAGGATTTGGGAGACATTGGAATGACAGGGTACAAGTATCGGAAGGACACAGGTGTGTAAAGAAGCACGTGTTTAAGAGTCATGGTAGAGTCAAATATGTATTATTTCAATGGGTCATCGAGACAAAGCTTTAAACATTTGAACAGTATTCTCACGTTTGATACCAACATCACAGTGTGTTAACTCTGTGGTTGTATTGTGCTCTACTGAAACTTTAACCAATAACAGCTACACTGTGAAGTATTGTCATGTTTATTACTAAACAAGCATCTGTCATTGTGCAATCAGGCCACAGTTATTTTGTTTATGTTGGTCCAATAACGGCGATCAACAACGCAGACGACTTCAAATAAAAAAATAGCCGCGCTAGATATGCGCTACTGAAAGGGAGAAGACGATAATATTACTTTGCATAAATGTCACATACAATTCAGTAAATATGTCCCATGTCATCGTACGTCTTGTTCACAGGTTTTTTCCTTTTGCTTCCGCTGGGCGCAGGGCAGGTAGTGGTTTCCAGAGCTGTGTTCAAACAGCTGCCTGCTGAGGCTGGAAAGGGAAGCTGATGAGAAAGTGATGAGATGACTTCAAGAGTAACGTGGCAAACCACAACAATGAGCTGAAAGACGCTGAAAGACGCTGAAGTGCTCGGTAGCCGCCGAGACTTGGTCACAATCTGCTGGGAGTCATTGGGCGTCAGAGAGACGTTCAATCAGCGGCTGTGTAGTGTACAAACATTCAAGTCAATAAGACTTTTGTTAGCTTTGGACATCGGTGAATGCAAGTATTCATCTCCTATTAGAAACGGAAGTATTGAAAAGCCGACTTATATGTGTGTACATGCATGTGTGTGTGTACATGTATGTGTGTGTGTGCCCTTATCAACATCAAACACCAACGTCTATAAGGCTCCACTGTACAAGCCAAGGTTGAGCTGAAGCAACCTGCCCTGTAAACTTTACCGCTGGCGAATGACATGCAGTGACATTGTGTAATGGGCCTTTTTCACCTGTCTGTCCAGCCTCTGTGTGCCTAGAGCAAACTCATCGCTCAGCGTGGAATCTGCTCTGTCCACACGGTGCCTCTTAAAGCAGGGAGAGGCTCGTGAAGACAGAGCCAAGGCTGCAGTATTGACTCACCGGCCAGCGCCTTATCATTATCACGGTGAGAACCTGCACACATGACGAATGACTGTGTGGCGCGGCAGATAAGACGGCAGGTAAAGCAGAGGGGTCACGAGTACAGAGGGCATGAGCTGAGCATTCGTATCGGCCTCGTCTTCGGTTTAGGCAAAGGTCAGATACGAGCGCCTGACAGGACGGGAGGCAGAAAGGGAGACTGAGCGCGTTGATGTGCAACATCAACGTCAGCAACACGTCCGGGTGCTTGGAACACCAACATGTGTGGGACTGGAGAAAGGAGACACAGAAGAGACGCGCACACAGTTCAAGGGGCCACTGAGTGCGGGGCAGTAGGTGTTAGATTACAAGAGCAGGGCCATTCAAAGCGCCGCCTTCCCATATCTTTATTTAACCTCTGATTGCACGGGCTCTTTGAAGGCCGCTTTAATTGCTGCAGTGATGAGGCTCTTAAAACCAGGAGGCTTTTCCACCTCTTTTATTGATTCCTCCTCTCATGACACCAATAAAAAAAAAAACACCCACGCTGCCGCTGCTCGTCGCTCCTTCTCCTCTTTTTCTGCATTTGTCAGTCAGGTCTGGACGATCGAGGCTGAATTTGAACCAGCCTCGTTTGGTTTTGAGTCATGTTCAAACAGGTTTTTGATTTGGTGTCATCAGCACAGATCATATGTTTCCCTTTTTCTTCTCTTCCTAACTCTCTTCCTTTGTTTCAGCTTTTAAATCAGATGAAGTCATTCATTTTTAAAAACCATTTGAACAGCCTCTGGTTCATTACAGTGTTTTCCAGAGCAACAAATACTCATAAAATGAAAACAAACACAGCAAATCGCTGCTGACAAGCGAACAACCAGTTCAGCCTGTGGTCGATTCACATTTACTGCTTAATAACTGAGAAAAGCATGGTTCACATTAATGTTTGTATGCAACGCGGCTCGGCAGCGCCACGGTACTAAACTGTGCAAACAGACTCTACAGCAGTTATTCTGGTTAAACTGCTTTTTAGCGCCTTTTAGCTTCAACAGACAACAAAGTGACTTTCACAAAATCCTTCATTTGTCTCTAATTATGACCTATTCCTAAATTCTTCATTTTTTAGCTTGTTTAGCTTTTGCCAATGAATAATGTTTACAACTGTCTGGAGAGCAAAGGGTCACTGGACAAGGCCTTGACCCTTGACCTCACATCCTTGGCCATAACCTTGCAGACTCTACTTGCCTCTTGCTGCAGGATCATTTGGTCACGACGTCTGTCCCTCCCCTGTTCACGGACCAGCGTTTCCCCTGAATCGTGCCTCATAATTATAGTTAATGATAACTACGGTAGAAGATCTCTAGCGCGAACCCGTCTGCTCAGATCTCACTGTTAGGACCCGTAGCCCTGCAGGCTCTGTAACAGCGGCTGGTTCTGATCCCATTACAGACTCATTGATCCTCGTCTGGCTCCCGTTCTGCAGTGTCAGCTCTGACATAGTACTGACTGCAGGTAGACTCAACAGAAATGCTGACTGGCCAACAGTGAGAGTGTCTAGAGGGATAAACACTGAGCTGCCTTGATGCCATCAGGGAAGAGGGAAGAAATCAATACAAGGGGTGATTTTGTCACTTCTAATTGTCAAATGACACCAGTGATATGAGTTGGCCACTGGAAGAGAGCTCACCAACAAATGAATGACCCGCAAGTGTTCGCTGAATAACACAAGTGAAAAACTCAACCTTTCCATCCCCTCTGACCTCTCGCACTTCTCCTGCTCAGTCCTCGCTGAAGGCAGCTGGCACAACGCTAAGCTGAACACTGGCACCCGAGACTGATTAGAGGCCTGTAATTAGGGATTTCCAATCAACTAATTTGCTGCACAATCCCTTGCACCCAGCAAGTTCACTGACCCGACCTAGAATGACCTGATTTATTCCGTCTCACCTTGGATGGGCGACGGTGCCTAACAGTGGCAGAGATCGGGCATGTGCAGGGGGAGGGGAAGTCTTAATGGGGAAAGAATGAAACCAAGCACAATGGGGAGCGGGATGTAACAGAAAATGCCCGGGGACGAGGGCGAGGAAGGAAGGAAACAATAGCAACTCTCCGACCGAGCTGACAGATGATGCTAACAGAATAAAAATGAAAGGCTCTGTAATTGAGACTGGTGTGTAGGTAGTTGAGCATGCGAGGCTGGGGGTGCGTCATGAGGCTTGATGGGGTAATCCCACCGCTGACCTTGATTTAGAAGGTCAACTAATGATGTTATGTCTTCCGACTGATTCAGCCAACACAGAAACACCCCCCTCCCTCCAAAACCCACAGCCACCCAACCCCCAGAGTCGACCGATGCTGCCCCCTCCACTGCTAAATCAGCTGATGGAAGCTGCCCCATCACCCCTTTTAAGCCCCGAACAGCTGACTGTCTAGCTACCCAACCCCCACAGCTCACCTCAAATGAGTCATGCAAAGGTACAGCCACTGATCCACAAGGTTTGGAACTGGACCCACACATTAATTAACAATTAATAATTCAGCTTATTATTATATCAAAACAAAAGAGAAGCCACCTCAAGGCGCTTTACAAGTTTCTTATGTATGTATGTATGTATGTATATATATAAAATCAGCTTCAATCATTATAAACTAGAATTGTTATAGTAATAATAAAATAGAATATTAATAAAATAAATAACAGTGACGGTCGTGGAGGTGGGAACAACAGACAAAGCAAGATGAGTAACATCTCTTTGATGATCGACCTTGTCTTTGACTCCTTTCCACCCAACGTGAGAAGCAAAACTTACTTAGCTACAGTTTTTATCCCCGGCTCAGCCAGGTCCAAATGGGAATGGTCACTTGGCGTGTGAGGTCCATGCAATGTGGACGTTCTCGTAGTGAAGACAGGATTATGCTAGAATCTGGGTTAAAGACACTGCAGTCCATCTGTTGTTTTGGTCAGCGGCGCCCTTCCCCCACGCCTTAAATCATTTTTCATGTTACCAGAATAAACAGGCAGCGTAACTGCTGCAGCACTGGTACAAACCCAGGCTTATTATAGCAGCAGTAGAGCAAAACACTCAAAGCTGAATGTAGTAAAAAGCTTTTTAAATGTGTCTGATCTGAAAACACTACAATATCATTATTCAACAACAATAACAGAATCCACACACGATCTTCTCGCTCTGCCTTTACCAGCTTTTCCAGGCGCCTAAAGCTGAAAACCCAAACTAGTGATTCCAACACACGCTGGATGAGGGAACATGCCCACAAACGTTTACGTCTGCACGATTCTGAACCTCCTCACATGCCGCCGTTGTGACTACAAACATGGCGTCAAGTGTTCAACCAGCTCCTCAGTGAAAACAGTGTGAGCACCAGCTTTCCTACTGCTCTTCCCAACAACTTAGCACTTACAGCAAATGCGTAATAATTTAATTACAACCAGCTTAAGATAATACTCTCACACAGATTTCATTTTCTGTGAACACTCTACTCTATTTAATCACATCAGCTAATAATCAATGGAAGCACAGTCCCGTTAACACATTGAGGTGTTTGTCCAGACATGTAAACACATCATCTGATTTTATTTGGTGCTATTCAGAAAACAAATGCAAAACCATCGCATTTATTTTTCAAGGTGATTATTTTACTTTGATTCATCTACTGTGTTCAAATACCTACAAAAATGCTTCACCTTTTAACTCAAGACAACTATTTGTCATTTGCCATTTCAAGTGAATTGCAGGTGAGACAAGTATGTTAAAGGAGTCGACCATGTAATGTTTAAATTGCTTGCATCTGTGTGTTGGGAGCATAATAAAGGTCTCACACAACAGTTATGTGGCCCTGGACCCAATACAGAAGCAACATGTACCACTGGTGGAAAATCAGAGGGAATACAGGGGAAAGAGAAAGGAAGAAAGGCAAAATCAAGAAAGAAGAAAGACAAAGACAACTGGCCTGAGGGGCCCAAAGTGTCATCTTGCCTCCACTTGGGGTGAAAAGAAGGGAGGGGAGAAGGAAAAAGGGAAGTCTAGCATTTAGCAGAGGAAAGTTCTCTTTCTTTTCCTGGACAGCTGAGTGTCTTATTATGGGATTAGATTTAACCAGTACCCCCTAGGAATGTGGAATAGAGGGCTGCTGGTAATGGGTGGAAGACTTTTTAGGGATGATGTGGGTCGGGTGCTGAGGCGTACGGGGTGGGGTGCTGCTCAGTAATGGTGGGATGGGTCAGGGAGGCAGTGTGCGGGAGGGCTTGGCCGGGTGCCCAGGGTGCGGTGGGGGGAGAGGGGCACAGAGCTGGGGCTCACGTGGACCCTTGCCAACAGTGCAATTACTCCTCATTCTGAACAGCTGGCACATAATGGGTATTCAGCCACTTTTGGTCCTTGGATAGGACATGGAGACCCCAGGTCATCGCCCTTCGCGTGCCTCAGTACCACATGGCAACCAGAGATCACCACCAAGGTGCTGCTGAGGATGCACTGGCGATGCAGATACGTCAAAGCGATGCAGAAAGCTGCGTCTTACCCCGCAAACACAACGAAGGCACAGACACACTCACGAATGCATCAGAGTTTAAGGGGAGGCCTCATCTGTGTTTGATCTGTAGTAATATGCTAGCAGGCTGGGACCCGCGAGTCGAGTGTGGGGGAATTCTGTGTTTATAAATTCAGTCTGTTTGAAACTCAGTCCAAGTTTATAATCCACCCACTGTGTGGCAGCTTTGTGCTTTCCCTCAAAGCGCTCACACAATGTAAACACAGCATTTAAAAGGGAGGACTTTTTTAATCTACAGTCTAAAACAAAGGGAGCACAGGAAATGGACTCTGTCTTGAAGAGAAAAACAAACAGACCGCCTGTCAATCAAGCTCATCTGGTGCTATGATGTCACACAAACGATGTGAGATCGTGTGTGTGTGTGTGTGTGTGTGTGTCTGCTCCGGTAGCCGGGAACACGCGCCAAGTGCGTGTGCGGTCGTAATGTACGCAGCATCCGTTAGCAATACAGCTGACTTCCTCTGTGTGAATTCCTCCGTTTGTCAGGTGGTGATGATGATGATGATGATGATTGATGCCCTGTGTGCAGCGACGGAGCGCTGCAGACTCGCCGCAATGACTCCTCGAGCCTTTGTGACTGGCAGAAGCCCTCGTGCGTGCCGACCATCAAAGACGACGTGTAGGTCGAGATGATAATGTCAGTGCTATTGTGCGCGCACGCTTTCCGCCCATGTGACTGTGTGGGGTATGAAACAGATGAGAGCCTTATGCTGAATATTATAAAATACTACAAGCATCTGATAGAGTTTAACTGCTGTGTTCCACTTCAGTGGAGGAGCAGCAAACAGGCGGCTCCATGCTGCTCAGTCAACAGACTTTTTTCCTCGGCCTTTTAAATGCGATTAAAGATGCGTTTGTAGTTTATCTATCTGCTCTTGATCTCTGCACCACAAGTCTAACAAACCTGTCACCGTCCTCGTAAAGGACGAACACGTGTTACCCATTTCAACTGCACAAATGCTTTCAGACTCTGAACAGCACCACTGAAGCACCTGCGGAGCTAAGCAGCCAAACTGAGCCATTGACATTTCCCGCGTGTCTACACCTAAATGATATTTAACTTAACAACGTGGATTTGGGACCAGAGGCCATGAAATCCAATAGTCCCAGCATCAAACCTCAGCCATTTAAAAGGAACATTAGGCTTCCTTGGTGAAACCACAACGTAAAAAATTAGACCAACTAAACATTGAGTTGTCATTTATTGTTGTTGAGACACCTTTTCCAAATTATTTCTAGGCCTCTTAGCCAATGCTTGAACAGTTGGCTAGCACTGGTTGTTCCACAGGAGATTATTAGAAAAAAAGAAATAAACACACCTCCCAATGCTCCACCTGTGATCTATCTAAGATCAATATCATCGTCAATATTAGCTGTGAACGAGCCTCGTTTGACATCAGTGACTAGTCCGCAGGCAGTGAAGCTATGCCACAACACTTTGTACAACACATTAATAAAAGATGGTCCAGCAGCTCTGTCAGTGTAATTGTTCTAAAACTTGAACCAAAAATATCTGTCCACAGCTGTTCAAAACAGACGAAGGGGGGCACGATCCCAGCGCGGAGCAGCGCCGAGGTTCGCGTATAACATGCGTATCCGAAGGGACCGTGCCAAGAACATCAGCTTACAGCTGACTGTAATATGATTAGAGGCACACATCATAAGTCACCGCCTGCCTGAGAGCAGAACCATGACTCCCACGCTCACGGGTAGGATTATGCTAATGTAAGGCAGTTAGTGTGTGTCTGCAACACTGAGGCAGAGGAAGGAAAATCCTAGGACCCGAGTGGAACCTATGACTGAACACATCATGGCCATTCCCTATTGTCTTTGCATTATTTCTTCCTACTCCCTTTGCTTTTCACAACTTTTCTTCCCTATCAGGTGGCGCAGCTTCAGCATCTGCCCTGTTGGCACGGACCCTGCCTGTTGCTGCCAGCCGAGGCTCAACAGCTCACGGATGTTAAGGACCTCTGTCATCCAAACTCATTCAGCAACTCCAGCCTTTGGGCTGCAGTTAATTCAGAATCTCTTTGTGGGTGTGTGCACTGCTTGTGCACTTGTGCTTTCTGTGTGAACTCTCCCCATAGGGTGGTCCTCTGTGGGTACACCTGTCATCCGCAGAAATGAAGCATCATCTTGGCAACAACTACCAGGATGAACGGGATGCTGAGGAGTATCACAACATACATGGAGACCTGACTCCAAGTCCAAGGTAATGCTCACAAGGTCATGAAGTCCATTCAAACCTGATTGCGCTACTCAGATGACGCACGTTGGTAAAGTTATGTACCTGCATAGTTCCTTTTACTTGATGATTTATAAGACAAATCACAGTGGAGACACCAGAGAAATGCTAAAACACAACCCAAGAAGCCTACAATTACATGGGGTCGGTCGATATCGCAATTGGGTCATTACATAAATCAATAATCACGCTGGATAAAAATGTTGGCGCTTTAATGACTTATTTCCTCTGTACTCAAGGACGTCTTAGCGCTTTAAGGTCATGGAGACTGGTAGACGGGCCCAGGGTCAATCCTCCCAGACCACACCATGCACCAGACAGCTGCTCCTATTTGCACAGTCCCTCCCTGGCCTTGAAGTCAGAAATCAGTGTCTAAAACAAAACCCCGGTGCTCTTCAAACAGTCAATGTGACACAAACAAAGACTAACCTCGGGAGTGGGATAACTTAGAAAATCTAACCTCCCAGGGGTCAGCGGGGCCAAGCTCAACACTGGCCGTCTGTGTCTGGGGACATTTATGACGTCTGGTTCCCTGAGCAGGGATGGCTGCCATGACTTACACCACTAATCTCAGGGGTTATTCAACCCCTCAGAGCTCACAGCCGTACAGGCTTTGATGTCGTATATTGTTATGGCATCTGACCGCATTCCATGGCTTGTGGACGTGATTGGATTGTGTTGTCGGCCGCACATCTGTGTGTTTGCCAGGCAGGATTAATGGCTTGTTGACCACAGTTGAGTCTGGGTGTTTTCCATTTCCAACACCAGTGAATTTCACGTCATAAGAATCTTTGTCAGTTGCATAGGCTGTAATCTACGCTGCATCAAATCTTTTAGTATTGAAGAGAGATGGGCTGATCAAGTAAGTAAAGGATCAGCGTTTGATCGGATTTATTTGAGCCAACACAATCCATTAAAACGTGCACAGACTGTCCACATAACCAAACCAGTGCATCCCTAGCTGCCTTAGACGTCGAGGAAAACGAAAAACAAACAGCTGAAGACCACGTGCCCACTATCAAACGTCAATATCAAACAAATGCCAATTTCATGGCTTAATTCTTCAGCTGTCGTGACAACGCTGGATGCTTGCAGCCGTGTCTTCACGCTCGAGTTTTCACTCTCTGGCTGTCAGAAACGGGGGAACTCATTTCCATACCGCTCCCCAAGGAATTGTAATTAAATTTCATAATTACTTTGGAGATCTCCGCTCTGCCACTTTGGCCAAAACAATAGAGAACATCTCCTCTCCTCCTCTCGACACCTGTGAAGTCACCGACACCGGGAAGCTCCACGACTTTGCCGTATGCATGGCGTTTCATTGCAACCCATTGTGTGCACACTGTGCAGGTCAAAGGTCACAGCAGGAGGTCACAGCACAGTGAAAGTGTCCAGACAGCTCACGTTTACGCTTTTTATTGGGGATCCTGATGTCAGAAAATGATACGCATCATTTTGGGATCAAATGGCTTTATTGCCTCCTGGAAATGACCACTTCCAGAACATAAAAATGATATACGAGCATTCAATAAGGATTCAACAGCACCGACTTAAAACGACACGAAAGAACACCGACTCCTTATTACTAGCGCCTGTAGGCGCGCTTCAGCAAACCACTGAAGCCCTAAAATACCCAGTGCTGCTCTTCAGTGACCTACAGTCGACGCTTCTAAGCATTTTATGGACTTTTAACGCTATTGAGATTGTTCTAGAAAAGCATTTGTGCTCACACTTTTCAGGATGTAACGATATTACGTTCAGCTGATGGGACTTGCCATTGGATTAAGACTGTGTAAATTACTACCCAGCCTGAATCCCCAGTAGACCTGCAGCTGCCAGCGCAGAGGTGCCAGTGAGGGGAAGAGGAAGCGCTGGCTCAGTTGGGACTGCGCTAGATTTCCCTGTATTGTAAGCAAAAGAAAGCAACGGGGAGGTAGAGAGTAGAAAGCAGCAGGGAAGTGATATAATCCTCCTCTGGACAAAAGCCAACACCTTCCACCTTGTGCGCGACACCTCGAGCGCCGCGTGCTCGTGCACGTCTGCCGGGGTCTTACTCTGATATCTGCCTCGCAGCGTTGTGGAGGAGAGATAAGGAGTCATTTCAGACGGGGTAACCTCATGGGACTGGGCTGCATTCCAACGCTTTTCCTCGCACCCCCTCCACCGCACACAGAAAACCTCCCCTGGGCCAGCACGCGACAGGTGCTGACTTAAGAGCTCCTCTCCTTCCTCAACTCATGCCCCCTTACGTCCATTAAGAATGCGCTGCCACCCTCCTGCCCCCGCCCAGACCACATATGCTGAACACAGTGTTTTATAGCCCAGCCTAAATGCGTGCACACACAGAGCCTGCCTCTCTCTCGCTGCCCATAGCCAGCTGTTGACACACTGATGGACTCTACATTACAAATGGTTGTATTGGTTTTTGCTTCAGGTTCAGCCTCTACAGACACGTCTGCACCGTCTCATCCTGTACTTTCTCTTTTATCCTCACACCTCCTTCATTTTTGAGTGGTTCCTGCCTAAATTCCTGAAGGTCCAGAACATCCTGTTTCCCTTCCCCATCTTTTCCACTTTAGCAGTCTATAGATAATGTTCTCCTAGTCTCTGCATTAAAGTTTCCCTCCCTCCTTTTCCGTTGTCATTTTCTCCTGCAGTCTCTCTCCCTCCCCTCCCTCCTTCTCGCTTCCTTGTGTCTATTGGTGGTAGCTAGCGCCAGACTGTTGTAGAGAGAGCGTTGCAGACTCCAGGCGGTTTGTGTTCCTGCCAGCCGTTAGATACACACACAGGCACACACGCAGTCAATGAGGACAATGTGTCTGGGCTGAATGGACGGGGAAAATGCATGGCTGCACTGCCACCCTGAGGCGACTGGGGGTCATCGAGGCGAGACAAGGGAGGATGATGAAATACTGGCAGCTTTTCAGTAACGGCTCGGCTTAGCCGGGCTGGGTGGGCGGCCGGAGTAAGCCGCTGCGAGCGCATCATTGCTGCTACTTGCTCACGGCCACAGCAGCTATTATGCAAGAGAAAGCCAGAACGGGGGAGAGCGGGAGGGGAGCGATGTGAGCGAGAGGAGGTTCAGTCAGGACGTTACAATCGGGGAGCTGACGTTCACAACATCATGAGCAGCACCTGCACACAGATCCTTTATCTCCAGCAGTGGCGACGGCGTTCCAGTGAAGACTAATTCCTCTCTGGCCGAGACTGTAATCATCACAAAGACAAATGGTTGTGTCACAGCACAGCGGGAAACTTTACGAGATAAATGGCTTTAATTCTTCCTGGTGAACGTAGCTTCCAGATATGTCTATCAATGACCTATGATGAGATCATCCATAGTTAAATAAATATGCAAATAGTCAACTGCAAGGCAAATTAATTCAAATTTGCATTGTTGTATTTGTAGTCACGCTGAACGTGGGTTCAGAGGGAGACACTGCATTGCGTGCGAATTAACTCCAGGCAAAACACAAGACGACCCAGTTGGAGCTCTCATCATTTAAAGGCTTTGTTGAGGTGGTGAGATTAACGTGCAGCCCACTCAGTCAGTAGACATTTTTAAGGAGTGATGGAGATTATGAAGACTGACAGCGAAGGGTGAGTTGAGTCAGGGTGGAGTTACACAACCCTGGCTCGTCACCGACGTGCTTCAAAATCCTAAAAGGCGGACGTGCTGTGATTCGCAGGGAATAAAAGCCTTGGTTTCAGCTGTAATTTCAATTCCGGATGCGATGCATGGAAAGTCAATTTGCCCCGACCTTTGAGCTGCTGTGCTCTTGGTCTCGTTTGTACTTACTCATCATATCTAGCTCACTTCACTTTGCTCTTCACGGCCACCCCCACCGCACACCTGCTCTCAAACCATACAGAGCAGAGGTGACCTTCAGGAGACAAAGTGGGACAAGAGCATCTTTTCAATTCCTTACTTCCTTCCCCTTCCTTCTAAGCATGATGTAACCCCAGCTTTCTTTTTTTTCCATTACACATCCACAGCTTTACAAGCACCTAACAAAATCATTACTGCTGTGTTGCCTCAATGCAAGGATCTCAAACTATTAGACTCAGACTCAGTTTTCACCTTTCAAATCTTATTTTTTACAGAGGTGACAAGTGGAGTCCTGTCCATCCAATAAGCACTCAGACTATCAAGACCATGGGAAAATTCAGTGATGAATATGAACCTCAAAGCGCCATCAATTAAAGGACAATCAAGGACCGCAAGGACAAAAGGGTGAAGACAAAAAGGGAAAACATTTTTCTTTTCCCTGCCGTCAAACAAGGCAGTTTAGATGTGTAAAAGTTCGTGGAATTGAGGCCGACAGGCTTCTTCAAGCTCAGTGGGGTACTTATAATTTGTTGGGGGAGTGGGGGAGGGAGGGAGCTGGAGAACAATACCATTATCCATGTTGCACCCGAAGCCTTGGCTGCTGCACCCAGATACCTGCTTACAGACTGTTAGCAGTAATTTGCTTTATAATGAGTAGATGATGGATCAGGGATGAAGTGGGACCAGCATTAGTTCAGGGTATCCCATGGCCTTATCAGTCTCTAATCACAGCTCCATCTGTGAGCGTTACATAACCCTCTACTGTCAAGGCTTCGCACCCCTGCCCAGTTGGTGAGACTGCAAGCAACTGGCAGGATGTACGGTAATCTGGCAGAACCGACGCAGGATCAATAGGTTACGGAGCAGCAAGCGGGGTCAGACGTCTTCCCTGCCAGGTTTCCCACAACACTAAGTGACCAGGACTACAGGGATTGATTGTGCTTGGTGATCAATAGCAGACAAACAATTGTATCAGCGTGGCTTGAGCAAAGCAAACCTTAATCAAACGTTCCGTTAGGGAGAGCTCACATAAAACAGAAAATTAATTCAAACAAGATCAATAATTGACACGTTGTCCACACGCAGCTAGTTAACCGCTTCATTCGGCACGACAGGAGTAATGACAGCAGTGAGGGAAGGAGGGACCAGCAGACACAGAGTGCAAGCGAAATAAAAATTAGACACAGCTAATGCAGCAGGACAGCAGCTTTGTACTAGTCATTGTGCTGTCCACCGTGTGATAGCTTCCCTTGGGCCGCCGTGCCCTTTGCTGGCGGTAATTTGCTGTTGTCACATTCGGTTCATATCAAGAACGTTCTACAGGCCACATCACACGAAAAGACTTTTACAGTTGCCCAATGCTTTCCTGTGGATCCTGGTCAGAGGCCCGGCAGAGGGGCTCAATGGTTAAAGCAAGCCACAGTGACAGCTCTCCATTCGGGGAGGGCCACTTGGTAGGGTCCTAGAGCCTCCAAAGGTTCTCAAGTCGGGGCCCAGTGGTACAGACAGCTGCTGAGGGCCCTGAGACAAGAGGTGCAGGGCCAGTGGAGAGGAAGCGCATTTTTCGTTGAAGGGTACATTGTCACCACCCATCATCTCTCATTGCCCCGTTGAGAGTTGAGGGGCTCAGCTCACATTTTTCTTTTCAGTAGCCTTCCTACCGTCTCGTATATCACAGGGAAAACTGCACAGAGGCATGAGAATCTGTGTTAAAGGCCAGAAGCACATGGCTGCTCACATGCGGCGGATGCACTAATGTTCTCATCAAACGCATCTATTAACTTCGTGTTTGGGGGATTCAGAGCCTCACAGGACTTTACATCTGCTCATCGCGGTTACTGCAGGATCGACACATTCAGACACAGCAGTGCTTTCTGATCCATTTTCCTCTGCAGTGATTGATATTTACACTGCATTACCAGTGGGACCATATGGGCATATATGAAGACCCATCACTGAGTGGTCCTGACACCTCCCATAGGGCTGTAAGTAGCGGAACTCATCCTGCACATTAGACCACAGGGTCATCATTACTAGTGCACTATGTGGCAAAGAAGGGGCTCCATCACTCACATTCGTCTAAGTGCTGTTAGTAACAGGAAGAGAGCGTTTGCGTGTCTCAAGGCGTATAGCGATTGCGAGACAAAGGATGTGGGGGGAGCGAGTTGAGACAAAAAAAAAAATGGAGAAAGAGCAAAATGAGTGTGACAGTGAAAACAAAAGAAATGCAAAGGCAGAAACGGGGCAACAAAGAAAGGTATGGTGCAAGACAAAGACACAAAGAGGGGGTGAGAGAGAGAGCGAGAGACAGAGAGACAGACAAAGGGGAATGATCCACTACCTATGCAGACTACAGCAGGAAAATCCATCTGCCTCCCCCTCTCCCCAAGCACAGCACGCTGGGCTACTGGAGTAATGAGTGCAAACGCCAGAATGACGTCATGTATCTATAACATTACTGCACACACTGAAGTATAGAACAAAGACGGTGAGGGAAATAAACCAAGGAGAGGGAGGGAGCGATGGAAAGATAAAGACAGACAGGTCTGATCTTAGACAATGAGGAGATGTAAAGGAATTGGAGAGTAAGAGCACGTGAAGCATAAAAAAGAAGATTTACACACAAAGACGACACTGATGAAAAATTAATTTACGTGGACTCCTCCCTCCTCTAACTTGGCTGGCTTTGCTACATCTGCAGGTGGAAAACTCAGCTAGAACACACATTAGATAACCGTCCTCCCTCACCCCTCTGTCTCCCTCATCACACATTCAATTCCCCTCCACAGTTCAGCTCCCAAAAACAATAAAACAATTATTGTGCACATATGCACGCTGGTGGCTCCTCCGCCCGCCATGATTAGACTAATGAACACAGTGTCAAAGGGAGGCCGCCAATTATCTGGGTCTTCTGTGCTAATTGGCTGGAGATCACCACCACGGCCTAATCTGACAGAACAATGCTTTTAAACTGCAGAAGATCTAAGGATGAAATGACACTGGCCGCGATGCCCATCCAGCATCCAGGCACGGAAAGCCGGCGGAGCACTGCCTCACATTCCCACAGTTCCAAGCACTAGCGACCGGGAACTAAGCCACGGAGCAGCTGTGAGTCGCGGGTGGCTAAGTGGTTCGTACATGGACACCTTGACACGGTTAAAAAAACAAACCAAAAAAAAGCCCTCAACAATAGAATTATGTTTATGGGGGAGTCTAAAAATCCATAAAGGAATAAGGAAATAAAAAAAACTAAACGGCACAATAATCCAGAATTATGTAATAATGGGATTTTATTCTTGAATTTTCTTTGTGCAGAGCCTGAGCATCTCAGTACTAAGCACTATCAATGATCAATGTCTGTTTTGGCAGTTGAAGCACTACCTACTTGGCTTAAGTATTCCACTGATGTTTCCAGGGCACAAAGACAGAGAGGCTCTTTATTTCAGGCAAGCATGGCAGGGGGACCTGAGGAGCTATGAAACAGGGGGCCTCCTGAGTGCGACCACCCCAAAGACGTCCCGCCGCTGGTGCCCACACTGTGAGAGCGCCACAGGAATTTACCGTGACCGTGGAAACAGCCTCTCCTCAGGTGGACGTTCATAAAGACAGAGACGGAGCCAGGGTGTTGATCCACACACACACACACACACACTCACGTGGCCAGACCTTAGCAGTGAACCCTGCCATGGCTCACCTCCTTGTAACCTTGGTGGTGGGATTCTAGGAAAACCGAAGCCTTTCCTCACTTTTTTCCTCCTCAAAATGTTCCAAGTCTCCCTCCGTCAGCACAGTGTCCGATTAACGCTCATATTATCATACGTGTCAAACAACAAACACAGATGAACGTTGCCTTCCTGAGATTTTCAACTTCTTAAAACGCTTCTGCGTCGAGCTGTATGTTTATATGTGTGCAACTAGCTTCCCCGGGGCACGATTTGGGGGGAGGGGGTCACTTCCTGTTACAATAGCAAGTATTTCAAAAGTAGTGGCACTGGGGCCTCAATGCAGACTGAAGACAGGGCTGTTTACATCATGGTACCAATGCTTTGTTCAGAGTCCAAAGAACCGTCACGTGGCAGAAACAAAACCAAAGGAGCTATTATAACATCCAGTTGCTGTCGTCAACCTAAAGACTGGGGTGGAAGCCAGGACAGGACCGCACTTGATCAGCAGGGCCCCCTTCTGCAGGCACCCAACCAGACCCGACCTGGCTGTGCGTTGGTAACCAACCCGATCTCCGGTACCTAAAGGCAGAACCATTCCTCGGTTCTGATCCAGAGCGGCCGGCGAGGAATGCTTGTGAACAAAGTCTGAACTCTGGTGACCTGGGAGCACGGGATAAAACAACATGCATCCCGGCTCTACTTCCAGGTATTTCCGGAGTGCACCTTGGGCCTATTTTACAATGAACCCACGGCTTTCAAACTGAAAGTTGGTGAATTTATGTGCATGGGAGCACATGTATGTGTGTGCGCACCAACTTATGTAGCATCCACACATGTGCACGTGTGCAGCTAACATGTGTTTCTGATGAGTCAATATAGATCTGCATTTCAAATAAAGATAATGGGAAGCAGAGCAGGAGGAGGAAAGGGCGGGTGGACGAGGACGGTCTATAGGTGGGGAGGGGGGCATTCCTGAGGCCTGATGTCGGAGGTAAATTAAAAATATCCCCGGCAGCTCAGAAGGGGGTCCACGGCGGCTGACACACACCACTCAGTCAGGGAGCTCGCTGCTGATCCAGTAAGCTCTTACTCACAACCAATTATGCTGCGTGTGATGTGTGTTCGACCCCGTGCACACGCCCCGGCCTCCTCCAGCAGCGGCAGCCGGAGAGAGAAAGCTGTCAAAGAGCCGGGATCAAACGTCCAATCAAACGCTGCCTGTCACACACAGGTGATGATTAATGGCTTATATTCTCTGACCCAGAGAGGAAAGGAGAACAGAGACCAAACTACAGATGGGAGTTTTCAACTCATTACAAAAGCACGGTAACATGTGTTGAGAAGACCGGGCAACCTCCCCGTGTACGAGCAGCCCAGCAACCGGCCTGGCAGGCAATTATGGTGCTGAGAGATGAAAGCTTCCCTCCATTTAGAAAGTGGGGCTGTCAGGCTTTACACTGCTTCCAGGCAAATTAACAAATTAGATACAAGGGGGTCACTATTCACCTGTGTCTCAGTCTGTGTAGAGAAGACCAGAGGTCCTCGCTCCTGGTCTCCCTCACACGCACAAAAACACACTCACAGTAAGGGTCTCGCCGCTGCCGTCCAACCGTGTTCTGCGGTGGAAACCAAACACTGGCCTGTTTTGACTGGATGTGATCCTTGTTTCCGGGCGGAACGCTGCCAGAGGCGGATTGATGGCTCTCACCCAGAGGAGGACGTTTACAGGAAAATCCTCCTGGCTGGACTTCTCCTTTACTTTATATTGGACTCAAAACAGAGGCGAACAGTCATAGCTGCGTTGGGGCAAAGTCTTCCCGGAGAGTTAATGAAAGAAATGTGGCTGTGTTTCTACCACGCAGCCTTAACACTTCACCCAGCCTGCAACCGAAATCTGGGACGCCACTTCTCCTCAATAAACTATTAACATTTACACAAATGAGCCCATATTAAATATAATCCAGTACTGTGCGAACGTTTTAGGCAAACAAAGTAAACAAGATTTACAGTATGCTGCGATTTATCCTCATCTGATTATGAAAAACCATCTTGGGTTGCAGGATCAATGAGGGTGAAATATAAATACTGAGCATAAAGAAGCAGAGGAAGAGACAGCGACACAGAGGAAAGAAGACGAGACGAGGGAAGGAGGGGATGTGGAGAGAGGGACTTACAATAAATATCTATTGATATTCACAAACCGATATTTTGATGCAATTTGTTCCAGAATTTACAGTAAATGACTACATCGTCTCTAAGCTACAGATTTGTCATGTTTTATTCTGTAATTTTGACATCAGGCGTCTAAATGCTGTGCGAACCTGCTGTGTGATACACAGCATATAACACAAAGTAAGACTGGACATAAGAAAACAAAAGGAACTAATGAAGACGAGGCGAGAGCCATCGGAAGACAGCGAGCAGAGAGAGCCGGGGAGCGGTGACAGTGATAGAGAGCCAGCAGACTCCTGGGACGGCAGCAGAGGCGAGGCCATCGATCCAGGACAGTGATCTGGCTCACATTTCACCTCCTCAGCACTAACGCCAGCGCTCCGCCGTGGAACTGAGCCCTACATCCCGTCTGGACAGGGTCACCTCCACTCTGCGTGCGTCTGTCTGTGCGTTTGTGTGGACACAGGAAAACAGATCTGGAAAAACAGATCTCGGGCATTTGGTGCTGAACATTTAAAACCAGAATCCATCGGTGGTGTGGTCTTTTTGTTCTTACACAGCGTTCTTCTATATAAGTAAAATCCAAGTTGCTTCAAGTTGCTGCTATACGAACACCTGGCATCTGAACATTTCTTACATCCCATCCTCATCAGGACGAACAGATAGCCTGAATGAATCGCATCCATTTGGAAGCCAAGCAGTCATTCGAGAGGGAGAAGCCGGGTGACAGACGACCGAGCATGTGGCATCTCTCCGACCCCTGACCCAGAAACCTTTCCCTATCTGCCCCTGCTGTGGCTAACGGATGGCCTTCCTTGACCGCTTGGCCACTGGGGCTCTTTTGTGCGAGTGGTCAATCACAAAAAAAAAGAAAAAAGAAAAGGCCACACAGGGGTCAGAGCAGGAACAGGTGAACTTTGACCTTCTGGTGCAGGCCAGAGGCTGTAGTATTTGGGTAGGTTGTGTGGAAGCATTAATAAGAATGAGATTTCTCAATAAGTGAGTGATAAGCTTGGCACAACAATATGACAAGTGCCTGTAGCCTTCAGCCCGGTGAAGTTCTTTTATTCAAGCGACTACTGGGTCATTTTCCAGACTGTTTGACTTTACTCAGTAACTACATGTTTGTTTGGGCTTGCTGCCATTTCCGCGCAGACGTGCATTGATAAAGCTTGACTCTGTGTGATTATTTAGGATTTCTGCATGGTGCACAATGCTAACTTAAAACTTACGACATTTTATTAGCACATAAAATGTAAGTTGATAGTTTTATGGCCATACTGTCTCAAGAATGAAAAATAGTTATCACAACCATAAGGACATTTTTGTTAGGATTGCTAAATACAATCTGGACCAGGTTATAAAACAGTTAGATAAGTAATTAGTTGAAGGATTACTTTCATTTACTGCTTGAATTTGTTTATTCTTCTGAAACCAAGTCATGGATGTATGAGCATGTTACCACAAAATTCTCAACTGAGTCTAGCATAAAGTAACAGAAACTCTACAGACGTTTCAGATCTTTCCAGCCGGAGCCTGAGGGTTGGCTAAGGACCGTTTTCTGGACCCGGCCCAAAGCCTTTTCAGCACCAGTTGGGTTTATGCCCCACATGACAAACATGACCACCCAGCGGGCCAGTGACATTTACAGTGAGCTGTTTCAGCCCATTAGCCAGCATCAGAACCTCGTGAGCGACATGACCAGCGAGCGCCGGACTTAACCGAATCCCAGTTTAAACAATAAAAAGCTTGTAGTGTAGCAGAAAGACACTGATTCCTACCTGCTGTTATTACAGCTGATGAAACGACAAAGGGGAACCGTGGCCAACAGGTCACATCCTCTACATTAGGTGTGTGTGATGTGTGTGTGACGATAAAGATGCAGACAAACCAACAGGACGACGCTAACATAGAGATTATTCCATATATCAAAGACTGATTAAGGAGAAGGAACAAACGAATGAAAAGCTTAATTTCTTATAATGAAGTCACTGACTTTTCTTTCACTCAGGATCCCTGAACTACAGTTGTCTTGTCGTTGTGTTCAGAGCTCGTGAGACAGATCTACAGCATTGCTAACACAACAACTGACTGGCCCCGGTCAAGAAGGGAAAAGAGCAGCTACGGCGTGACCGACTCACTGCTCGCTGTTTATTTTTGTTCCAAGCTGCACGACTCATGTGTAATCAAAACATCCTCGTACATAGCTGCGCATGCAGACCTTCAAACGTAAACACACATATTAGTGATTAACAGGGAAATTCCTGACTTTCCCTCAGTACGTCGTGCTGTAGAGAATTACATACGCCCTCAAAACCATGTTTATTTAGACTTCTCTCGCCTCAGCAGCAAAGAAAGCTCACTGTGATTAACCCAACACTGCTGACCTCAAGTGTAAAATGTTTTAAAGAACACGTTTAGCTTCTTTCCATGAGAATGTGCTTGTATGTCTGACCATCTGCTTGATCAAATGGACACCGGTCTCATAGGTCAAGGCGAGTGACGGCCCGTCGTGACCCTGTCGATGCGAGTGCTGCACTTATCTGTAATGGAAGACACTCTGTGTGGCTGATAGTCAGCTGGGGGGGTCGTGGGTGGATCCAGTATGTGTATGTATTTGCCCTCATATGCGAGAGTCGTGTCTGTGCTCGAATGACCGACGTGCGATATGTGAGGATCGCCGCCAGGACTCTGCCCTTGAAAAGCTCATCAGTCAAGGGTGTATCTGCCAACTGGGTTCTGGTGTGAGCTCGAGTACACAGAGAGTCGAAGTAAGTGTGTCGCCTGCTTCTGAGAATTATTCCACCCCGAGTCCTTGACACGCTGCCTAAGTAACACGCCGCAGTGGTGGAGCCTATAATAAGCTGCGTTGAAAGAAAGTGGGGCTCTCCTGCCTGTAGCTGGCTGTGATAGTGTAGACGTTCCTGCAATGGAGCCAGATAATAATGAAATGCTGGTGTCAGACTGGAGACAGGGGAAAGAATCGGGCCTGTGGAACAGAGGGCTAATAATAGCAGCAGAAACTGTGCTATTCCCACCACTGGCTGAGGAAATATCATCACAGTTACGCACACACAGCGGCTGCGACACACGCGCACACGCCGGCTTGGCACGGAGTTTGAACAGTAACCTGATCGAGCCACCGCAGAACCGAAGCAATCAGGAATCAAAGCAGATCCAGCATGCGTGCAAGCATGCGCATGTGTGTGCATGTGCCGTACAAATGTGAGCGTGTGCAGATGTGCGAGCGTGGAAGCGGCGGGGTGAGTAAGGCGAAAATAAATGGAAGCAGAGTTCGGTGGAAACCACTTTTCCCCCATCAAGCAAAAGGAGCGCATGCCTCTGATGTGCCCTACCAGAGAGGAGAGAGGGCCTTTCATTCAGCATGAGGAGATCTGTCTCTTCTCCTCTAGCCCCTCGTTCCCCGCACCCCCTCCTCCCTCATCTTCGCTCCTAGAGAGCATCTGAAGCCCATTCTCTCCCTCCGCTTCCCTCTCCATCACCCGCAAATAGAGCGTCTCTCTCCGGGACAAGACGAAAGGCTTTTTTGCTTTTAATTGTGCCCAGCCGTCACACACACTCCAGAGGTGAGGAGACAGGGAGGGAGAGAGAGAGAGAGAGGGGAGGGAAGGAGGCAGGAGTAGGGCAGGGAAGAAGAGTCAAAGCAGGGCAGAAGAAAAGGCAGAAACGAAAGATGTTTGTTCAGGGCCACAGGCTGACACGTCCCTCTTATCTCTTGCCCAGTCAAACCATACGCCCCTAGGCTGCAACAGCGCAAGGAAGGGAGGGAGAAGGATGAGGCGTATGTGGAGACGCCTGGGGGTCAATTAAGATGCGTCTTTGCAGGACGCAGCAAAAAGTCATCAAACGCAAAAGGTAACAAGGTTCAAGGAGGCACTCACTTGACTCGCCAGCGCTTCTGCCTTGACCCGCTCCCCCCGCAGGCTCCCAGTCGCCCGTTGACCACACACGCCGCCTGGCACAGCGCTGACGCCCGACGCCACACGACACAGAGCCGCCAACAAAGCCTGAGACACTGGAGCAGCGGGAGCCGTCAGGACTGGCTGCATGGAGAAGAAGGGCACAATGGAAAAAAGTTAAAACGTCATTGTGTCTGCTACTGGATAACCAAAGTGTGTTTGGTTAGTTTTACGTTACCACCAACACAGAGCATGAGCTTTGATTTGTTCCGTTAAACGCAGAGTTGAACGTGCGCACAGTATCCTGCCTGGCTCAATGGGCCACTGCATGTGTGTGTGACTGGTCCCACATGTTCAACTCCTGCTGAACCGTGCGTCCGATTCCCCGGTTTACTGACTGGAATCCGATACCTTCAAGGGCTTCATTCATGCTACATTGCGTGAGGTAACTTCAACAGCCCAGACGTTATGGGTCGGTCGTTCACCTTCTTGCTTTCAATGGGTTTGTTCACATGTTAGGTGTCCACCGCTCAGACTTCTCCTTCACAGAAGCCATTGTGCTCCCCCAGCACCTTTTCCCTACATCACTGCTGGCTACCAGCTACTATACATGCCCCAAGGGCTGCTGAAGTTGGTTTTATTTAATTCAGTGTGAGTTTTATGCGCTTTTAATAGGCGGCGAAATTTATGCGAATGGGGATTTTATCTGCTCGGTTCCAACGTGTGGCTCCACATTAAATGTAAACTCCTGGAAAGTACGCCCGTTTCGAAGAACAGATCCATGTGTGGGGTCACGTGTGGGGGTCAGAGCGCGCCCGGCTATCTGCGGCTCCGCGTGAGGATTTACAGCAGGCCTCCAGAGAACGCACGTCCCAACTGTGTCACTCACACACACTGGGTGCGGAAGGTACGCGCTTTATCACTGTGACATTTGCATTTAACACGCAGCCCAAGAGCACTCACACTCACGACCATGTTTCCTGTGCCACATGCTGAGGCACAATACCAGCCACTTAACGTTTAGCAACGGCAGATCAGCCCCGACTTCTCCTGCTTCTCAACACTTCCATTGGAAAGCTCATTATTCGTCTTTGATTTAGAGCGACAGGAGTCACGAAAGGACTGCAGCCTGCTACCAGGAAACAAAAAAAAAAAAAAGCTGGTTTATGGCGCACATTTAGGAACAGTTGCAAAGGCAGTGAACTTGAGTGCTGCGGTGGGTGCGAAGGCCCCTGAGATAAATCTGAGAGGCCCCAAGACGAACTGAAGCGAAACTCACAGAATGTTATTTCATTATCTGGCCTCTGTGTTTTCTGTTAATTCTAACATTTAGTTTATACCTACCTTTATCTATCTGAACCATAATTAAAAACAACCCACAACGTGGAGCAATTGTTTAAATCTGAGAACAAGTGAACAGTTTTGTAGTTTTGCTTGAAAGAAAACCTAAAACCAAGTCAAAGCTGTAGTTAAATGGTTGATGGTTTCTAATCTCCTCGCCTTGATTTGCATAGAGACAAAGGGAAAATGCTGGATAATGACTTAAAGGGGCCCGTTTGATGCAGACTTGGTTTAAATATGAGGGTGTCAGGAGTCTGCAGAACAACCTATAGACTGAATTTATCTGTCAGCCATCAATTCAGCAACTCACCCAAAAAGGGAGCTCATGAAAAGTGCCGTGACTCTCACCTCCGCCTTAATGTAAAGCAGATGTGAGGGATGATGACTTGTCTCCACTCTTTCATTTGCTGCCGACGGAAGCTGACCCCGAGCGTCACGGCTGCCCCGGGGTCCGCGTCGCCCTCTCACCCGCCTCAGGGACGAGATGCGGCGCGGTGATTAATGGCACACGGCGGCGGACGTGCTGTGCTCAACACGGCCAATCACCTCCATTGGAGCCGGGGAGCTCCGGCGGACACAGAGAGCACTTTGTGCCCGGGAAGCACAGGTCATTGTCTGCCGCTCCGGCGTGAAGGTGCGGGTGTTTGGACAACCTCGCCTGGGTTTCCGCAAACCGCATGTGCGCCACATTTCCGAGTTCATATCCTGGTGTGTAACCAGGATTCAAACAATACACAACTACTGCGGCTTTTTCCTCGAGGCCTGAACCCAATTAACCACACCGGGTTGATCAAGCCTCATTTATTCACCCATCGATCTTCTGCAGGTATGTGGCTATAGGTGGTCTCTACCGCCCCCTAGAGGTCGCCTCGTTCACAATTTAAGCTACTCATACCAATAAATAAATAGATAGATAATTAAAACACAACAGCCTGTGACAAATAATCCTTTAGTAATAATAAGTATTGTTTGTTTACAAAGTTACACTGCTAAAATGCATGCTGGGCAATTGTGTATACGTTCAGTTTGAGCCAAGGACGTGTTCAGTGTATTTGT
Organism: Macropodus opercularis; assembly: GCA_030770545.1. Taxonomy (NCBI): domain Eukaryota; kingdom Metazoa; phylum Chordata; class Actinopteri; order Anabantiformes; family Osphronemidae; genus Macropodus; species Macropodus opercularis. The sequence continues at coordinate 4,747,847 of CM061112.1, forward strand.
GATACTTCTTAAATACTTGTTTTTTTGTGAGAGTTAACTTTTAATATTCAGAGCATGGGAGATATTATATAGCTATGAGGTCAAAGACAAATTAATACTTGTCTGAGTGAAAGCACAGTTGCTCTAAGGTCAAATCCAAAATCTATTTTTCGAGACGGGGGTGAGAGAGGTTTTTACAGGACGAGGCTGGAGACGCATGACAGTAGATATTCATCGATGCGATCAGTGCAGGGAAAGTTGATAACTGGCAGACTGGGTGCTTGGCGAGGCGAGGCGATCAAGAGAGCTGTCAAAGAGGCTTTTCAACAAGCCGGCAGGAAGCTGGACAGCAGTGTCCCCGATGGATGCTCAGCAGCCTGGCAGACGAACAGGCGGGCAGAGCCGGGTGAGCGCCTTGGCACCGAAGTGGAGCCGGCATTCTGGTGGAGCACTGGCTGGCATCAGGAGCAAGCTGGCCTCTCCAGTCGCAAGGAGGGAGATCTCTCACACAAGCCACAGTCCTGCTGAGGAGCAAACTGAGACTGGCAGGAAGGGCTGCTCTTGAAAAGCTGCTGTTGTCTGGAGATGGCTTTCATGTGAATGGGAGACTTAACAGGCGTTGTGCGATGGCTCTTGTTGCACGCTGAGCACCAAGTGATCCTCTTCTGTTGGCTTTTAATTAATAAAGCATGTCTGAAGGTCGCAATGCATTTGGGAGGGACAACATAGTGATTCCGCTGAGAGGTGTGGACATTTTTCATTGTCTTGCAATAAAAAACAATTATGCTTGCATGACTACTGTGGTATGGTAAAGAGTCTGCAGATAACAGTTGCCCACTCGTCATACAGTGTACTGCAGCACTTATTAATCTTTAAAGGCATCACGGTTTCTAAATAATTCATTTAAGCGCTTATTTACACTACCTTGAACAAATTTATTAAGGTTCCAGAGCTGAATGACAGAGGCCGTATGATGGACAGGACACATGCTCAAAAATTCTTTGACAGACTGACGGTGCCACCTGGTGGACGTTCCTTAGCTACTGAGGCGGTCACACAAATCTGTCAAACGTAGATGGGTGAGAAGCAGGTTTGACTATATACAGATGCATCTTAAATAACACTCGGCTCAGTTCAGCTCATGAAAGTCGGTTTCTGAAAATACTGATTGGGTTCAATTACCACTTCTATGGAACAGACAGCGCATTTGTCTTATTCAGTACAAGCAGCAGGGACGGCCTTCAGAAACTTGTTCAGACCTTGGCGATGTCCACTCAGCTGCCTTGTTTTAGAGAACTTCATGCTTGTTTGAATTATTTAGATTCATCAAACGTTTTATGTGATTTTCTTTGTCCTTATGCTAATTCGCACAATGTTGAAGCTAACGCACGGTCTGTACCAGGGTCAGCTTCCTGTTCGGTCCAGGAAACTATGAACAGAAAGAACTTGAGTTTTTAGGACAAATGGTAGTAGGACATCTTACAGCAAAGATCATTTTAATGGTCCCAAATATTCTGAACAACTAAGTGTACACTCATGTAAAAGGAAAACCAAAATTAGAAGATATGACAAAATTCATCACATCTAGAATTCCACTCAATCTTTAATCAAGACGGGATTACAAATTCTCCAAAAAATCTGCAGTTTCAAAGGGCAAAAAGGGTAAAACTAGCTCACCTACTGAGGTCGTTAAAAACCTGTTCAAGTGTGACTGAAAACGTCCTGAACATTTAAAGGCAGGTCTTTTTTGTCATTTACAAAAATAGGAGAAAGACAGACAAATAGTCAACAAAAAGGAAAATGATGAAGAAACTGCTGGCTGTTATCTCCAGAGAAGAAACGTCTGCTGAGGAACGACAGATGATATCAAACAAGAACAGCTCGTTGCCACACGCTGCCTCCCGTCTGGTCCTACATACTAACTTAAAAAAAAGCAACAGACAAAGAAGGAGTAGAGAAGAAAAGAAGTAGAAAGGAACAGGGAGGAAGTGGATTCTGAGGTGGCGTGGGGAGCGAGTGGTGTTTCTGGGTCTGAACTGGTTGACCCATTTGGGCCACTGTGATGTCCTTCCCTGAGTGGGGGGCGGGGGGCAGTGGGTTATGGTCCGAGCATGGGAGCTCTCTGGGATTTCAGTCTGCACGTATGTGTGGTTTTGTATGTGATCTGTTCCTCCAGTTACTAAATCACCAACCTGTCTCATAAGCGAGTCCACCGACGATGCTGTCCCCCCAACTTTCACTCGTCTGTTCCACCTACAGACAGGACTTTACTCCTGGTCACCTGATTGGCACTTGTATGAATTGGGCTAATGTGAGGAGGCTTTGAATCTTTTCACAGTCCTCTCCTCTTTGGACCACCCACTGGTAGCGAGGGTTGGCTTTTATTCATTCAATTTGTTTACAAGTTTGATCATTCCTGTGTAAAGTCAATGCAATGAAACTCTCAAAGCAGAGATCTGAGACTTGGATCATTCCTTAAGAGCTTAGTTTGGACTTTTTGGAGGGTGGTAGAGGGTCCTCTTTGCTTTCACCATCTTCGTCCTCTTCATCCTCATCGTCATCATCAGGATAGTCCACCAGTCCCACTAAGCCTCCCTGAAGAAGAGACAAGTTTACAAAAAAGTAAATCCAGTCATCCTGCACAGTTATGAAAATCAAATCAAACATTTTTCAGCCATTTGCTCTCTTGTATCTCTACCTCTTCTTCATGTGCTTTTCCTGATCTTTCTAAATTAACCTAAGACTAAATCAGAGCAGTTCAACATCAGTCTGGTGGATGACAATTTGCTTTAATACTGTAGAACTATGGGAGTTGTGTGAAAACTGACTCAGCGTAATGCTATGTAATTGCATTTTGACATGGGCAAACACTATAGTTTTTGCAGTGGGGGGTGGTCCTTGAGTAGCGTGTCCAGGAAGTTACATGAGCTGACTGTCTTAGCAGGTCTACAAAAGTTAACATGCAAGGTACCTTTGTGGTTACAGTTGTGCTGGATGGTGAGCTCCGTGCCCCAGAACCCGGAGATCCTGGAGAGCCAGGGTTCAATGAGGCAGATGAAGGGGAGCTGGACAGGCTGGTTTTAGTGGAGCCAGAAAAGGAAAGTTTGAAGCTGGGATTTTGTCTGCCTGACAAGCTCGACTTCCCCAGTACTTCCTTGTCCTCTGTGTCTTTCACTAGAGGTGAACAGAAATGATTATTCTCTCCACTCACCATCAGAAAAACACAAAATTTTCTTGAAAACATATTTTGAAAAAAAGCGTAAGTACATTTCTTTCTCTCCATGAACTTGCTTATGGGCTCCATGAGGTCCTCCTCAGGTTTCATCTTATCAGATGGAGGTACCACTGCCTCACCATCCTCAAGGTCATCCTCATCTGCATTGAACCACATCTCCTCTTCATCTTCCAGAGTCCGTGCATCTCGACGAAAGCGATGGTTCCTCAGGATGGAGCGCATGCTGGTGAAGATAACAGTTTCGGTTTTTTCTTATTAGACATGTCTAACAGGCTGCTTTTGATGCAATTTTACAAGTAAGCAGAGACTTAATTGTATTAGATAAAACCCTTTTAACAGACAAGATTGAGGGTTTGCTTGAATGCTGTGCCTGAGGGAGTGAAATCACATGTGCCAATCTATCACCACCTGTGTGGGATAGATAGACACCTAAATGAGTAACATCAGTAGACAGGGAAGAAGTCCAGTATAATCCTAATAGACCGAACACCTTGACACAACTGATTACATAAAATATCTTGTACTTGAACAGGGGCTTTGCTGAACCCAATCCACTAAAATATATAACATTTAACATAAGTTAAAAAGTCATTTGGATTCACTTATCCTTGAATGTTGCGCTTTGTACCTCGACTACAAAGCAAGTATTGTGTACAATACACTGTAGCTGTGTGTAACATTTTTAAATGGTTTAAACGCTCTGTACACGGTTATTGGTGTGAACCCATTTGAACATTGAAATAAAAAGGTGCTCTACAGTAATAACTTTCTAGTACCACAGTAAGGTTTCTTGCCAAGGCTACAGCGCACCAACGGTTTCACTTTCCGATTAAACTGCATGTATTCAGTCAGTTGAGTAAGTGGTACATTGCACAATTTTAGCCGTTAGGACTTCACAGGCCTTATTGTTTGGAGCTGAGAAACCTGAAGTGCAACTTTCATAAAGCACAATACAGGTGTATGGTAGTACAAATACTGTGGGAAGAAAAAAAAAAAAAAAAGAGAACAACCCATCCCTGTTCCTAAATTGTTTTCATTAATAGACAAAATAGCTTCATAAAAATACAACAACAACATTAGTTTTATCATCTCACCTATCCAGTTTGGGGTTGTCTTGCCTCTCTCGCTGCTGCTCATAGCGCAGCTTTAGGCCTTTGAATGTCTGGACATAGTCCACATCCTCCAGAGCCTTCCAGTAGTTCTCTACAATATGAGCTGTGAGAGACTTCACATCCTCCTGGGAGCAATGCAGAACAAGAATGTGTGGAGACAGAGCAGAAGGGGGAACATCTTAGAGAGAGATCACACCAAACAACTGAAACACGTGTATCATAAAGTTCTGTTTTAGGGCGTGTGGTTTGACAAGTATAGTTGTTAGTTCCTTATTGAAACATATGTAAGGAAGGTTTTGGTGATCTATTAATATTTGTGCTAAGTCAGGCAATACTCACCACACGCACATACTCAAACATCTCAATGATGGCTGAGTTCATGAGATTGTAGCGTGAGCCATTGTTGAGGAAGGCCTTAACGACGGGCTCAAAGAGAAAGTTTCTCATAATGTAGCGATTGTAGAATTCATCCTTCAGACCAATGATCCGCCGCATGAACCGTAGGGCACCTGGGCACGCAGACACAATGTTACAGAAGAAAGCGTTGACCAATTAATGTCACCTAAGAGTTAGAGGTGGCTGTGGTTATGTGTGACTCACATAGTGCCAGGAAGGCGTGCTGAGAAGCAGTAAGAACCAGTACCCTCCTGAGAATGTCCTTGTTGATGATATAGTTTTTGATGTGATAGGTGTGGTGTTCAACACAAAAAGTCAGCAGCTCCAAAATCAAGGCCAGCAACTGAGAAGTTTGAAAATCATCTACAAAAAGAACATTAGTAAGCACCACAAAATAAGAAGAAAGCTTTATTTAAAACACCCACGAGGAACATATCCATTACCTTTGCTAGGCTTTTCCTCAGTGGTGTTGGCCAGAAGTGGGGCTGAGAGGACATGCATACAGTGCTTGTAGAAAAAGCTCAGGAACTCTGTCTTTTCAGTTTTCTGGATTGAAAAGAAAAATTATAATGTGTAGCATAATGCTGATATGTACCGTTATCAATGCTTTCATTTCCACCACCTAAAGCAGCAGACTTCCACAAACCTTCTGATCAGGGTTACTGTCAAGGCATTCTCAATATTAAATAACGCATAAATAAGTAACATGCAAACTTACATTAGCAGTAGCCAACATGTTCTCTGGGTCCACTAGAGTACGTAGCAAGCCCATTAGTTGCACTGCCCCCCCTAGTTCTGGATCTGTATCACAGATCATGTGTTCTATGATCAGGTTGATCAGTAGGATGTCCTGGAAGGCCAATGAATACCATTAGTAACACTACATAAAGTAATATCCCTCTGAATGCCAGTATGTAAAATTTGTAGAATATACTCACATCATCGTTTTGCTGAGACTCCTGCATAACAAACTCTCGAACCATAGAAGGGTTGTACTCCACCAGATAGGAGAAAATATCTGTGGCTGCCCCACGCACTTGAACATCATCCATTCCCTGATTTTAGAAACACACACATACACATGTATGTCAGTGGCATTTGAAAATATGAAAGACAAAATAAAAAAAGCAAGACATTATAATAAAAAGACTCAGATCACATTGCATCTCATTTCCACATTACAATGCATCCCATTACCAAAAGTAACTGACAGTAAAACTTAGTTCCTTACACATCTAGCAACAATTAAACTGATTGTGAACACTGGGTGCACTCACCAGTATGACCTCTAGTGCAGGTAGAATGCCCATGTTTGACAATGTCTTGAAGAAGGCGTCTCTGTTTTGAGGTTGTAATGTTTGTGAAAATGCACAGAATTCCTTTAGGAAGTTCACCTATGAGATATAGACAAAAATGACACAATGAAAAAGGAAAATAAGAAAAAACAGGAGACTTCAGATACACCAAAGACAGAAACGTGCATGGCTGGCCTGACATACCAGTTCATGTCTTTTGTCGTCATCAGTAGCCTCATCCGTTAGCTGTGCAAAGAGGTCTGTCAGGAACTTCTCATCGTCCTGACATTAAACAGGGGAAGACAAGAACAGATGAACACCACACAAAGGGTCAAATCAGAAAACGGACATATGACCCTTGACCCACACTATGCATAGTCGATTCAGTTGTCCAGTTCAACTGAGCATTCAACCTAATATATTCAAATGAAGGTGGTTTAAGTCTGATTCCCTGAGAAACACATGTTAATGCCAATACAAAAAATACATACATGCCAGTGATTCATTTAGAGACAGTATTGGTTAGCAAATGATTTGTCGTTATAGACTTAGACTAGAAATAAAAGCTCAATTTCTAGTTCATTATTTGTAATTAAAAATTACAGCATCTTAAAATTTTGATGCATCAATTACACAAGATGTTTTATTATGAAAACACTAATACAGTATACCAAGTGCTATTTTAATAGCACAAGACAAATGTAGTTTGGTCAGATAAATGTGCTTCATAGTAAGTAAGCAAAAATAATTCTGTTAGTACTGTTTGACTTCACAAAGTATGGCATGCCACGGTCAACAGCGAGCCAGTTTTCCTCAAGAGTAGCATGACTGATTTACCAAACACCTCTGTATCTCTATGGAGACAGCCATACATAAACATTGCTGAGTTGACACAGAACAAAAACAAAGGTCACATGACCATAAAAGACTAGTAGGCAACTCAGACTGGGTAAAGCACAATTTCCCCAAAATAAGACTGTTGTGAAATTCTGTAACAACCATTGCCATCCTCGCAACACAAACATTTTTAAAGACATTCCCTATGTCTGTATTTCAAATATAGGACAGAATTATATATTTGCAAAGCTTAATTTACTTTGTATATGTGTATGATATTGATAAACATTTAACCTCATTAATGAATTGAAATAAACTTGGTGCATACATACATCATTGTTCAAAAAGAAACACCCTTTATTGAAAACACATTAAAAAAATTAAGTGTCTCTCTCACCTGTAGCATGCCCACAATCTCTACCTTGTTGAAGAAGATAAAGGAGTGCAGGGTGGACAGCATATTTTCCTCAAAAACAGAGGGTGTTGGCAGCACCATGTCCTGGATATACTGCACTCGATATGTTTGGTGTATTTTTTGACGCAGTTCAGGATCAGAAATGGGGATAACCTCCTTAAAACGGGCCGTCTTTGTTAGAAACTCCCGATGCCGCCGTGGCTGTGGTAACGCTGGGTCAAACTCCAGACAACCAATTATGTCCATGATGCACTCATCAGAGAACATAACCTCAAACAGTGGAGTACGATTGAGCAGAAAGATGCCTTTAATTATTTCATAAAGGTGATGTAGTCCTTCTGTGTTATCTAAATCCTCGCACATACGGAACAGTTCCAGAAGTTTGCGAATATATCCCTCATTCTCCACAGCCAGTGCCAGTTTTTCACGCCGCAAGGGTGATGGGAGTGAGGAGGCTACTAATTCAGCCAGGTCCTCCAAGCGATTTAGTTCACATGGTGGTAACTCCAGACCTGGCGATGACATGTCATCAAAACGCTCCTCCTCAGACTCATCCACTACATCCTGGGTGATGTCCACGGACGGGTCCTTTCCCTGAACCTTAACAATAGGATAAATAAGGGATTGACAAAGAACAGGGCTATACGCAGAAACAATCACCAGGAATACCCAAGCACACAATGACAAATGTATACAGATATAGACATACTTTCACAAAAACAAACATGTAGTTACCTGGCATATTTTCTCCCAGATTTCATCACAACCAGCCTTCTCTTGGAAGCTGAGGGCTAGATCATAATTCTCAGCTTCTGACCATACTATCAATGTATCCTGTTGACAAAAATAATATGAGTAATACATAAAAAGGAACATAAACATTCCACAAAAACAAACTGGCCAATGCACTGACCTGCTGTTTCTGGTAGGCTGTGTTTGGGTTGATTTTAGACTCCAGCAGTAAGGAACCTGTCAGGTTGAACATAAGAAAATGTTCCCATTAATTTGTCAAAACCGCCCTTTTATACAGAATGCAGGTTACAGTATTCACTATATGCACACGAAGGCTCTTACCGTCACTTTCTGCTCGCACCAGCAGGGATGTGCCTTTTAATCGCTCCACATACCCAGAGGAAACATGCCCGGTCCCACGGTCATCCCACTGCCTTTCCTCATTGAGGGTATAGACTTTAACTCGTCGACGAGTGTCCGTCATTCTGACAAGTGGACGCAACCGACGTCTCTGCCTCCCGAATCGTCTTGCCTATTATAAGGTGTCTGCTTCACTTAGTAAGGCCACGACTTCAATGCACTTTATACACCTGTTTACTTCTGTAATTACTTATGTCAGAGGTCAAAACAAAAAGATCTTTCAAGTGGATCACCCCACTGAGAATTCAGAAAGACGCCTCGATCGATATTGCAGTCGCAATATCTCTCATCAGATCAGCTGCCTCAAGACTTATCTCGCTACGGTCTGAGGCAACGCGCCACAAAACACCAGCCTACGAACCATTGTAGCAAGCTAACGACAAGCTAGCTTCGGCGGTGAATAGGACACTGACGTTAACTGAAGTAGTAATCGACAAAACACCACCTGACAGACAAAACAAACCCCCCCGTTTATAGTTGGATAGAAGCGCAGCGAATAGATTTCACAGTTACGACCTCTATCTGCCACAATACGCTGTCTGCTTAAAAGTACAGTTTGTACGGTTATGGACAACGTTAGCTAGTTTACGCTAGCTAGCGAGTCAACTGGCTGGCTACTATGCTAACTGCCTACGCTCCATATATTCAACATGAACCAACCTTTCGAAGCAAAATGACCACAGATGTGCGCCGATAACATTATTTCACAGACGGGAACCGCAGACACCGTGTTTACAGCGGACCAATGTTTCTACGAGTGTCTGAATAATACGCCAGTTAGCTAGCGTTAGCCGCTATTTCTTCTCCAAGTGTTCCGCCATGTTCTGGCTCGGGGCCGCGGAGAGACCGCTCTCTCGTTAATGGAATTCATGCATCCCAAACTGAAGCAAACCGACAGACTGCAGTCACACTAATAAACAGAAGCAACACTTTACATTAAAGTGCTATTTGCCATTCATTCACAATGTGTTGCTCAGATAACTGCTAACTGCCCCCCCGTGAGTATTCAGCCATCTTGGGTCCTCTCAGAACCAGTACGGGGTTTCCAGCACAGCAACAACAGGGCGACCCGCCACATTTAAAGAGACAGTACAACACTACTACGTCCGATTATACACAAATCGCCGTCTAACAAGGGCATCGCAACCAAATATTAACCCTCAGACCGACAAAGCTAAACGTGTTCCTCAAACACTCAGCAGTGGAGACCACTCATAAAACACATGTTTATTTTGTTTAAATAAACGGCAACATTAACTGTTGAAAAAATGTGCTATGAAAGACAAATGGTTGACAGAACACATGTACATCATGATGAGAGGTTACAGTAACAATAATAAAATATTTAAAAAAAAAAGATGTCAGTCACTCTGCAGATATTTATCTCTTCCAAAATAAATTGCCTGCATTCAGAAATCCAGCTGCCCTGTAAAGCTCTGAACTTTAACATTTTAAACACATTACTAAACATGTAACAAAAAGGTTTTTATAAAATCTGGTACCTGTTTTGCAGCTGTTAATCCCACTCATCATAATGTAATACAATACAGACGTATGTTTGTTGCCTAGAGCAATGTCATCTCAATGTCAGACCTAATTTTAAAGCCCTTCCTTCACTAATATACATTTTAATATGAAAACCCTTCCCTTGTCAAAGTGGCACTGTTGTCCCTTTACACAGATGTATAAAAAAACTGAGTGCAGCGTAAACTACTGGTAGGTGAGTTTAGCAGGACAACCAGTCACCCACGCCTTCATTTTCCTGCCTGCTGAGCTTGACGCCGCAGCAGGACATATATCTTCTCCTTGATCCAGTCTTTGTTGTAAGGTTGGTACGTCTGTGTGTCTGCCCTGTACCTGTTCACGTAAAATAACACCTTTAGTAAAAACGCATTTGACGCAAGGCTTTTATTTCGCCAAAATTACCAAACAGTTAAACCAATTCATACTCACACAAGGCAGCTGAGATCTGCCAAGTCATCAATGAAGTCAAACAACTGACTGATGTCATAAGTGATAGAGGGACTGTTTGGATTCATCCTCTTCAGATGTTCTTCATACATTTTGCAAACACCTAGAAAAGATCCATTCATTTCTGACAATAGCTCTTTATGGCAAATAAATGCTGAAATATGTACAAGATAGATTTACCTTATAGACAATGTATTTACTTTTATGTCTCACACTCACCTTCCATGCAATCATTCACTGACTCGTAGTCTGCATATGTGCGGCCCTCGGGTCTCTTGGTCGGCTGGACAAGCAAAATAGTGTGCGACTGTGGAAATGATAAAGAATTTTGAGTACACACGGTTGTGCGAGTACTTTCTGACGCACCACGCCATCACAGATACGCAGGCGATGTGTTGCGTTTGTGCGCCGCGTGTCTCTTTAAACGACACGCACTTCATGCATGTTTAGCCTTAGAAGACACGGGTGAGTAAATTTAAACTTGTAAATCAAAACGCACGGTTCGCAGAATTAAGCGTTAACCCCGATTCTGGCAGGTTAGCTTAGCTGGGATGAATTAATCGGAGCTAAGATAACTCGCTTTCAGCTCTTACACCCTCAAACAAAGCAGGCTCACCATGTTAGTGTTGACAGTTAAACCTGTCTGTGTGTCAGGGAGGAAAAACTGCAAAAGAGTCGTTGTTTAATTTCTTTGAAAACCTCGTAAAGAAGCTGAGACCAAAACCATCCAGGGAAACGAGGTCAGCTGGTTAGGAATTGTTCCGGTGGTGAAGTACTCTTCAAAATAAAGTTTAGATTTCACAATAAAATTCCCGCATGTATGTATGATCCATCCGTTAATCTGAATAAAGGCGTATGAAAACATGCAAGAAAACCATGGCAACCAAGTTAATGCACACATTTTCAACGTTAGTGGAATATTTATTAATTTACTGTACTTGGGTGAAGACAGTTATGATTCAAACACAAAATACACAAATAATCGTACAGCAAAAACAAAATGCTAATGAATTGTACAAGGCCAATTCTAATCCAAGGTTATCGTTATGAATCAGATAATGAAATACAAGTACATGTATACCCTGTGTTGTGTTTATCTGTGTACATATTGTGATACCCAAGTTCTAAGGAAGGTACTGTGGTCATCCTTTCTTCTGGAGGTATCAGCGATAGGTATGACTATGCCCTTGCCCTCAGTACACCCCTGGGCAACCCTCTCCCTAGGATTCGTCTGCGTGGTCCAGGTGGGGGCTCCCTCACCGCACCTCCACACTCTCTCTTGCATGCCTCCAGGGACACAAAGTTGTTGGCATTGCCCTGGCAGCCTCCGTACCAGAACTCAGTGCATTTGCTAGCGCTTGAGTCGTAGTGGTAGCGGACCTTCCAGGCGTCACAAGGGCCCTCATCACGAGGCAGAGAGCAAACATTATCACTAGATGGAGCCAAGGGAAGCACTGGGCCCTGCTGAACAGAAGAAATCAAACAGAAGCGGTAAATCTTCTTTTATATCTCCTGATAGCATCTTTCTCTGATTTCTAATAAATATGCATTGTTTGAACAGCTATAAATGTGTATTTAAAGCAACATATGAAACCACTGTTTATCGCACCACAAATGTCTGGTACTCAGGACATCCAGCCCTTCCAAATCCTTGAGCGACAGTCACTCCATCCAGACAACAGCCGTACCTGAGGAAGATGGGTTTTTTTAATGGTGGAGGCATTTTGTGTCATATATAGGTTGAGGTTAGCAACCAGGAAGTATTTCTACCTGGTGCGAACACAATCCTGAGTGCAGCCCTCTTGTCTGGGTCCAGTGGCAGATGTGAGACCATCAGGACAGCAGCCGTAAACTGACTCAAGGCAGTGAGGACCAACCACAGCAGGGTCACGAACAGAGTTTGTATCTGGCCTGTTAGCTGTTACAATCGAATGCAAACACACAAGTGGTCAAATTTATTAAAAGATGTGCTGACCTTTGGTTTATAGTGTCTTGTTTTTTAGTAGGTAATTAAGCTTGGTGTTACTGTTATATTATATTATGTTATCATAAATTCCAGTTAAGGACTTTCCATCTTCCACATGTTCAACATACCTGAAGTTTCAGCAGCATGGGACACATATCCTCTAAAGGTGTTTTCATATGTCCTTGAATCCTGCACACTTGGGACCGCTAATGAAATATATGGATTAACCACGAACAAGAGCAAATAATGAAGCTAATAAAAGTGTTTAGTCAATTAGGGTGTGACTCACTTTGAGCTCCAGGGCAGGCCTGAGAGTTGCATGCCTCTACGGAAACTGGTCTGCTGGCTAATCCACATCGAGCCTCTGGGTACGGGTTCAAATCCGCATCAAAGCAGTTAACCCTCCTCTCCCTTACACCACCACCACAGCTTTGAGTGCACTGCAGAGACAAGAGAGCAGAGGCAGAGTAGTCATAAAAGACTGATAGGAAACAAACTGTGTTCTCTTCACTCACCAGTCCAAATTCAGTCACATGCCAGGTTATGTGTGTGTAACAGGCAGGCCGCCGGCACGCCTTGACAGAAGAAGGTCGTTCCAGTCCGCTGCAGGCGTGGTCGGGGAGGTGTTCACCTCCGGGTCCAATGCACATCACCTCCCTTGTCTGCTGGCCCTCTCCACAGGTCACAGAGCACTGGCCATCATATTTGACAAGAGCAAAACAAAAACTCAATTAATCCTCAGAAATAATAAACCAGTTAATAGGATTGTCCTCAGGTACATAGTACATTGTTTGGTACAAACCACGCTGAAGCTGGAGACGCTGTACTCAGCAGTACACGGTTGAATGTTACAGGCCTGTTGACTCTGTGGCCTCTGCAGGCGCTGGGTAATGCAGTGCGTCTCCCCCACCACACGGGGGTTGAGCGGGTCCTGGACCCAACACTCCACAGTGCGATACTGCATGCCTCCGTTGCAGGTGGCCGAGCACTCACCATAGACGGCGGTTTTGTAGATGTAGGTAAGTGTATCTGTGGGGTGGGCAGCTACAGCAACAGGAGCGTTGGAGTGTACAGAGTTAGTGTCATCGTCCAAGCCCAAAAACTCTTCATGGGTCAGTATCTGGACAGAGACAGATTTCAGTCAGTGAGGTAGGTATTGCTTGGTCATTTGTCCTATACTAAAGCTACAGCTGACAGTCTGTAATGTAATTTCTCTCCTACCCTGCAGATGCCATCCACGCAGATATCGGTGCGGCCCACATAGCACGGTGTCCCATCCACCACAGCAGGTCTGTGTCGATAGAAGAAGTTCTCTCCCCGTGGGACACAGTTCAGCTCACATGGATTGGATGCTAGAATATTAGTGTTAGTCACAAACCTGCCCAATGCTATTTTCCAAAAAACAAAACCCGTCTTCTGCTAAGGTGGTTTTATTACAGGTATCATACCTCCGTAGTAAGGCACCCACGTGTAATGTTTGCTCTGGAAGCCCGTCCTGTCAAACTGGGAGCACTGCTCCTCCCTAAAGTCCCTGGATCCAACTGGACATTCCTGCAGAAACACCAAGTTAAGTTTCCAGCCATGTTTCTAAGATACATTTACGCAGATTGTGACAACATTCAATTAATGCAAAGGCAGAAGTGTGTAAGATGATTTACATGCGTGTTACATGTTCGAAAGGATTTAGATGATCCAATGCAGTTATGTCCTCCATCTGTCCTGTAAGAGGCAGAAAAGAATGCAGTTTGTGCTCAGTGGCCACTTTATTAGGTACACCATTAATTCCACGTTGGAACTGTCATTGCAATTCTATGGCCACCATATTTAAAATAAATCCAGTCCACTGCCTACCTGGCAGTGATACATTTCCTGGTTCTCATTGCCACTCCTGTGCCACAGGTGCGACTGCAGGGCCCATAGGCTCCGAACTCTCCCCAGTAGTCGGGAGTTGGCCGAGTCAGCTGAAAAACAAAACAGTGAAATTGCTGCTTGCTCAGCCACCGGAGCACACGTTGTGTTCACACTCCACATCGTAGCCTGCCACGAACCACCAAGAGCCACTGAAATAGAAGCTGGAACATTTAACCATACTTTACACATCGCATTATATGTGCGTAAACCCACTCTGACATTTTAACAACATCACTGTGGACAGAAAGTAAATATTTCGCTTTTTATGTTGAGACTTGCCACATGCTGCACTCCTTTGCAATATACATCCGTCAATGATAAAAGTTATACTCACTGCAAAGGCCGGTCCAGCCAGCAGCTGCAGGAGAACCAGGACTTGCAGGATGTTCATGTTGACCAGAAGCCGGTACAGAACTGCAGAAAAGGAGCAAAGAAACAGAACCGTGTGCCTGTATTTCAGATGCATGAATATTTGTCAGTTTAAAATTCATGTTCCCTGACAACCGTGTGATTTTTGTGCTAATATATGCAGATGAGTAAGTTCTGTCTGGATTTGTAATTTACCAGACATATCTTAACTTACCTTCGATAAACGGATTCCCAGCCGGTGGACCTGCAGTCCAGAGGGACATGAAGCTGTGAATGTAGGCACTGACACCCGGCTTTCATACTTCTCAACAAAACCACAGCTCAGAAAGTGTCAGGTTTCAACCACACAGAGATGTGTTTGTTTCTCCGACGTTTTTGCTCACGAGCTGCTTCTAAGGATGTTTTAAACCCCCAGGCTTTGAGACTAGTCAGAAGAATTAAACCATAAAACCTCTTTTTGTTCATAACTTTTTTGTTCTTGTTAAAAATTTCAGCATTTATGCTAAAATTGAAATGTAGCATCCACAACAGAAAAAGAAGAATCAAAGGATAGTTGAAAACACAGTTTAATGTTTTAAACAATAACATTCATAAAGTATTGAAATTACATCAAGCTCCCAGTAAAACGTAATCTATGGAAAATAAATGTTTCCATTGCTGGGGACTGACTCCATTTTGCACATCCCATAACCACTAAATATAGACCAGAAGGTCCAGTCAGAGGTGATTTAGGAGGTAAGCATTGCTTCGTTTAGGTTTATTTTAGCAAACAACCCACAGTGGAGCATGTTTGGATTGGATCGGGATATGGAAGATGCACCACTGAGAATGAAGGAGCAGGGAACCGCATTCCTGCGCCAGAGCTTCAATTCAGGCTGATGGGACTAAATATATACTTTAGTCTTACCTACCAACAGACAATTGCTGAAAAAATCCCTGTGATTGCAAGTTGTGCCTGTTTGCGTGTGGGCGAGAAAGAAACTGATGACAAGAGGAGTGACGGTAAATCATTTGTTGACACGCTGCACACGGTGGACCTCCTGTACAAGATGAAAATTCCTGCAACAAATTATATCTTTGCTGAGCTCCTAATGTTCCAGTTCAAGTCGGGCCAGAGAGGCGATGGTTAAGCTTTACAGGCGTCTTTGAGGCTGTAATTTGTGAAATTTGTTTTATTGCGTTGTTTGATATTCACTGGGATAAACACATACATTTTACACAGACCTTCTCAGTGAGATCTACTAGTTACGACACATTTATACAAGCACATTCCAGAACCCCATTAAAGCCATTATAGCATAAATCACCTCCATACACGTATTTTCTATAATTTCACTCACACTTTCATACTGAAACCACACCCTCCCTCAGTCTTATAGTCTGTCAGTCCGTCCCTCAGAGTTGCCGGTTGAGTTTCTGCGCTTGCTTCTCCTTGGCTTCAAAGGCACTCTTGGTGTTGAACAGGTCGTCCACCGTATCCATGATCTCCTGCATTTCTCGGGAAAGCTCAGAGTAACTCTCCCTCAGCTCCTCTTGTTGCTCTTTGAGGTCCAGGGCCGCACTCATCAGCTCGGTCGCCTGGTGGCTGCAGTGGCCCCGCAGCTGCTCCACATCCGACAGCAGCACCTCCATGCTCTTCATCAGCTGGTCCAGGTGGTCGGCGGTCTCTTCCAACGCAGAGCTGTCCAGACCGTCTGACTGTCTGTTGTCTGGAACCTGGGCATCCGACTCCTTCTCTGCTTTTGACTTGGTGTCCATCCTCCTGCAGCTCCCAGCCACCTGTTTGTCAAGTCAGACCTCAGAGACACAGATATCTGGAAGGACGAAAATAATTGAGCCTGTGTCCAATGAGTGCAAAATGTTAAAACGTGGAGAAAAAAATCAATGAATATTTTGAGAAAGGCTGAGACGTAGAGCCACTCCAACACCTTTTGTCCCTTTTAGCCTGTAAGGAGTTTAAGCTCCCTGCAGGGGTTGAAAAATTCACTGGTGGCTAATCTCTGCTTGTGCACCTGCAAACACAGTGTGTGTGTGTGTGTGTGTGTGTGTGTGTGTGTGTGTGTGTGTGTGTGTGTGTGTGTGTGTATTTATACGCATATGTGTGTCCAGGTGCCCTTTCACTGACATGTGCTGGCCTGTAATCCAGTTAGGAAAGTGAACCCAAGTATAACTCCCAGTCCAGTCCATTGCTGGCTCTGGTGAGCAGCAGGCGGGACGTCAGATTACGCCTCCCCTCCCTCCTCCTCAAACCAATTCAGTGGCGTGTAGACAGATTAACCCTGTGCTTGTGAACTCACCTGCGTGTGGCCTTGACTCTCAGACGCACTCAGAAGCACAGAATCTCTCCTCTGTGGTATCTCTGCATTTCAACTTTCTATTTTCGTCTCGTGATTCTTTAATAAGCTTTCACTGTGTGTTTGGGTCAAATCCTGTGACTGTGTTGTAATTAAATATACTGTAACTGTGGGTAATTACTATAACACCAGTCTACCAGTTATTTTGAAGATAATGTCTGTACAGTACAAATGGACTAAATCAATAAAACGTGAATCCTGGCATGATAAAGTGTGAAGCTACCAAACCCTAAGCTACTGTATGTCTGCTGTTTCTGCTCTGAAATGCTTCCGTTTAATGTAACTCTCTGTTATGTTGGAAGGTTTTGTGTGAGGTCGCCCTCTGATGGTTGAAGTGCATGTAATGTGCAATTAGGGCAAAAATGTTCTACATTTCAAATAAACAGGCAGAAAATGCACCAAAATGATAAACCACATGTTTAAAAAGATAATTAAAGGCAAAGGCAAAGGCATCCACTCTTTAAATGGCTGCACAGATAAGCAGTCTGAACTGCGTCCTCGCCACCCTTTAAGTCTTATCATTATGAGACAACGTGCGCTGGGGAGGCCGGCACTAAGGGAAAACTGTGTTCTGTCTGACGTCTAATGTAAATACAGCAGTAAAATCATGAGCTGTGCCCAAAGAGTAGGGAGCAGTTGATCCTGTGGGACATTACTGAAGTGTGTGTAAGTGACACGACTCAAACCATCAGATCATTTAGTTATATAAACCTGAGCAGGATCTTGAAAAACAAACAAGCATATATACTTTTTTCTTACTTGACAGTGAGAAAAAGTATATATCATAAACATCATATTTGATGTCTTTAGACTTCTTACACAAAATAACAAAAATGATGACAATGACTACAAAGCCAAGAGATGCAGCAGTAAACAGACACACAAGCAGAAGGTATATAAAAACATGTAGCAAAAAAAAAACAACCCAAATCCCACAAAACCATAGTGAATAAAATGACGTCTTACCTGTTTCTGTGGCTACTTGGGATGTTTGGACATGCAGACAGTAAGAGTGTGTGTGAGGCACTGATCCAAACACAGTGGGTCTGCCCACCTCACTAAATTCACCCACTGGATCATGATGTCACACTTTAGACTGAAGGCTGCTTATCAGGGGTCCACAATGAGGTAATGACGTAAGTGTCTGCTTGACTTTTAATGGTGAGCTTAATTCATTTTATACAAATTATCTCCTGATACAAACATCTTTGGATGGACATATTTTCTCTCACTGCAGTTTAACCATTGTTATCTCAAGTAAATCATTTTAACTTAGTATAATAATAACTTGTGTGGATGCAGAGAGAGGTGAAGGAAATCGGGCTTTTGTTGATCATCTCCAGATGGAGGCACTGTTGTACAGGTTTTTTCTGAGTTTTCAGTCTTGCCCTCTTGTGGAAGGTGCCGGAGCCCAGAGTTCCTAGTCAGCAAGCAGCGGATGGGTGGACAGGGGTCTGCACGGGGAGAATGCAATGCTGCTCATGATCGACAGGCGTCAGAATGCAAAAGCACCACAACCTGAGTGAGTGCCCACGCTGCCACCTCAACACTAAAGCATCCGGGTGGATTCAAGGCTGTGCCGACCGGCTGAACTGGGCGTGTGCTATGTGTGTGTTTTGTTTTTTTTTGTATTTCCTGTAGGCGTTTGATTAGGACTCAAGGTGCTGTTGTGTGCTTGTAAGTCACACTGAGTTAGCTCCAACATGTGGGACCATTTATGAGCCACTGTGTGTATTCACGTGTGCGTATTTACACGCGTGAGCACTGTACGGGGGGTTCAGGGGTATGGATTATTTCGCTCCGGGTTGTATTCAGAGTGGCCAGCCAAGCGTGAGGCAGAGAGGAGAAAGGGGGCATTGTTGTGGTCCAGATGAGTGTCAGAGGTGCAGAAAATAGATTCACTCATAGAGATTTAATAGAAACACGCTCGCAACCAGCGTCTGACCCCTCAGACTATATGGCCATGCCTGAACTTTTACATTAAAGGGATTAAACGTATCAATTCACATAGTCTGGCATTTGTGTGTGGTTTCTTCTGGCTGTAACTGATTTGCTATAGTGCTCTGAAGTGATGAAAGAGAATAGACAATGAAAAGCTTATTTGTTATGGTCTGTGTAAAAACTACATGACTAAAGGGAACATTCCTAACGTGTTTCAAGAAGGATAATACCAGTTCAGATTTCTGTTTTTATACTGTGCCACTTGTGTGGTATTGGAGGTTGGGAAAAAGTATTTCTGTCTCAACCTCTCCGTCCCTGTCTGTGGTCTTATCTCTGTCTTTGTTAGACGCACACAGACACAATCTCCACCCAGACATCTGGTTTGTCTCTGCAAACTGTCAGACAACCCACCGTCACCACCGGCCGTAGCTGAAGGGACGGTTCATGGCAGAGTTTCCCCTCTATGATTTACTCGCAACTACTGTAAATGATAGCATAAATAAACTCCGTGTCCCTGAATGAATGACGACACATGAAGAGCCGGGGGTTTGCTGTGCTGGACTCTTTTCAGAACTCGCCTGGTGCGAATGCGATTTATGCTTCTCCATCTGTTGCCATGGGGGAATTTTTGTCAACACTTTGGACGTGGATTTAAACATGAAGTCCTTGTGATGCGATGATCAAGAGTAGAATTATGGGGCATTAGCAGTAGTGATGGGAAGTTGTAAAGGGAGGGTCAAGCAGATGAAGGTGATAAAAAAACAGTAAAACGGGGAGAAACGTCAGGTAGAAGAGAGGAGCAACGTGGAACAGACAGAAGTGTATGGACACACTACATCATGCTGGCACACCTACACCTTTCCAGACCGGCTCATGTCTTGGCTCAAGGGCAGACTATCGCTGGTGTTTTCTGTCAATTTACAGAATGATGAATGTGTGGTGTTAAGAATGTGCTGTGGATGAAAACAACTTAAACAAAAGCAGGCTGTCCTCCACAATGGGCAAATATTACCAGAGAGATGTGAGAGGTATTTCTATTCAGACTGTCAGTAGCACTTTTTTTCACTGTCACTCACGGTGGATCGGCGTCTCACTCATTTAAATCCCTTCAAAGCAAAGAGCTCATGCTTTTCGAAATGCTGCCACTTCAAAACGGCGAGATTTGGATTTGAAGAAGTGAAAGAGAAACGGCTAAGAGGCGCTCCACCCCGCTTCACTCGGGATCTGTTTCCTTGAGTTGTCTTTTTCTGGTAAATGGGTGGGATTCCTGATCCTGTTCCTCCAGGGGAGTACAAGTGCACGAATAGCTGATGTTCCAACCAAACCTCCCCTGCTCTCATTTGATGCCAGAGAATTTATCTACAACCGTCAAAGTCTTCACTGTGTGATAACCAGAAAAACAACCAACAAAACAACTTACTCAGAGTAAACGAGAAGCATGTTTATAAGAATAGCAGCCTATTTCTCCACTATCATACAGTGATGTAGGACATTTACATTAGTAGCAAATGTGGGTGTAACTGAGGGCTGTTTTGTTATAGTCATAATCATTATCAAGCTTTATTTCATAACTAAGGCTATTTCCAATGTATAATGTGTATCTTGTAAAGCTATAAGTAACTTGCTACATGCAAAACAATTCCTCACCGGAAAAGCTCATTTTATTTTGGAAACTACTGAAAAGAACAAGAAGTGAGTCACTCACTGGCAATAAATTGGTTGGATGCTTTGACATAAGTAGAAACTATCAAACTGTCTGTCATCAAGCGACCAATGACCTGAAGTAACAATCGGTTAGTATTGTTTTGAAATGACAGGAATGTAATTTAAGGTGGAATGCACTTAGTTGACCTTATGAATGTCTAACATGTCCAGCGTGTCTGTCAGGTGAAGCGTGCGCCGTGTCCGTGACGAGCATTAGATGTGACATGGATCTGCTCACCGGCCCAGAGCGGCCTGTTGTTGGGCCTCCGTTGCACCTGATATGAAAAGTCGTAACAGAGCTTTAATTGTTTTACGACCCTTCCTTGCAGCGTCGCCTCAGGACACAGCTGTATGTGCGCTCACCCACACCCTCAGTTACTGAAGCAACACTCATCACATATATTTTTTATTTCCAATGAAGTGTTACACTTGGCGAGCGGCGCTATCATATACAGGAACGGCTTAAGTGAAACCACATGTTTATCCAAGCGGAGATGAGCAAAGAGGGAAGAATGAAAGGCATCCACGTGAAACGCTGATCCAGTTCCCCTGTAACACACCTCTAAACGCTGTGAAAGCGCAAAAATGCATCACTAGCCATAGTCTGGGAAGCAAAACGCAGAGAGTCATGGAAGTTGAGGCTTCTTGTCTTAGAGAAGCTGTCGTGTTTTTCTTTATTAATACTTGGATATTTCCTGCTGCTGCTGCCAGGACCTCATTTACTCTTATTCAGGCTTTGGACACGGGGGAAATCTGGTGTACCTCTGCTCCTCTCACAGCTAATTAGTGTATAAACTAATTGCATGGCTAACTTTAGCAGAGCCACAGCCTAGTTTCATCCGCCCACGATCCGTAAGGTTGGGAGGGAGACGCGGACGAATTAGCACCTACTGGTCACATGTTAGTTCCTTTTAGAACGTTCTAGCAAGAACCCAGGGCTGCTGGAAAAAGCGTTTTACTTAGCGTCATGGTGTACTGATCCATCTGAGTAAGACAGAGAGAGAGAGAAAATGGAGAAGTGCTGGGATCCAAAGAGAAGTGTCTGACCTTGTCCAGGAAGAGATGCCTCCAGCTGCAGGCCTCTCAGTCGTAGGAACACTACTGGCAGACCATCGCAAACCCCCAATGATAAAAAAGGTTTTGAAATGTATCTTCAAGAAATATTTCATTACAGCAAGTCTGTGAAACAGAAAGCAAGTGTAGATATAAGGTACACGTTGGTGATCTGCTTCCATGAAACGTTTCCGTTCTAAATGTCATTCTGACATTTCAGCAGACACTAGCATTAACATTCATTATGCTGCGTGATGTGCGAGGTATATTAGAGACCCTGCTCTGCCTCCACTGTTCCACGTTGAATAACGTCCCTTGTGTAAAGCAACAAACACTGCTCCCATTGTGGAGGATAAATCCAGAGCTGGTCTCAGGTAAGCCACAGGTTCTCGAGGTTTGATGACCTACACATGCCTTGATCGCTCTCTCAAGGTTGTGGTTGACGAAGAAAACAGGCTCCCATTTCCAAGAGACCCCCCACCTGCCACACCTGCCTTCCTGCAGCTGAGACGGCCCTGACAGCCAGAGGGCATGTGTTGAAGTTGAGTGGGTGGATCCGAGCGCTCCCCTCTGACACAAATAGGATATTTAATGCTACCAACACGCAGCAGATGACAGCAGAGAGAATGATTAAGCAAGATTATGAGGGATGGATTTAAAGTCAGAGTTTGTAGGTAGCAGCGGGTCAGGTTTCTGGGAAACTGAGTAGCAGGTCATCAGGTCATCCGGGGTTAGCACAGCTTAACATTCAACCCAACTATTAAAATGAACACATAAAGGATCAGCCAATGGAGAATGTGAAGAGTGGCCATTACAGAAGCAAAGAGAAATGTTAGAGAGAGCTAATATATATATATATATATATATATATATATATATATATATATATATATATATATATATAAAATCCTAATGTACAAAAGCTTGCACTATTTTCCCACCACATCAGCATAATGTGAGTGTCACATGGGCACTGATCAGAGATGGCATTACACACCCTCTTAGGCATTTCCTGCTGGCTCCATGACTTCTTGTGCTAATGTCCATTAATCCTGGCGAACGCTCGGCAGCTCTTTCTGTCTCAGGGTCTGATATTACAAAGACTCCCTCTCTGTCTCCCTCTCACACAGAATGGTCCCTCCGAAGTTCAGAGCAGCCGTCTGGGGGCTTCCAGGATTTCACAGATTGTGATGGAGATAAGCTTCTTGAGTGGAGCTGCACGGGCACAACAGGAGAGGTAGATATCTATATTGCAAGGCTTTTTAAAGCTGATATAAAGGTTTGCACTGAAGTTATGTGAGATTAACAGCTTAGGGTAGTGTTGTGAACCTGACAGGCATTTTTCTGCATTGTTGTTCAAAGCCCATCCAGTGTAATCCAGTCATGTAATCGTGGCCATCATGGCACAGCCCCCGTCAAATATTTCATTCTGGCTGCCCTCATTTGTGTGTTTATTTATAGTTCTGTGTGTGGGAAAGAAAAGCCACGGAGCCTATTTTTGGTATTTCATCTGCCATGTCGCCCTTTGACACCATAAACACCAGCAGCCGTTCACCTCCTAGCGTGACTGAAGTCAGTCTTTGCCATCTCCTGCACAGTCTGCCACAGATAAGGCTCCGCTTACCCACCTCACACACAGTATTACCAATCAACTGAGTCCCACACTAAGAATAACTACAGTCTAAACCAGGCAAAGCGTGCAAATAAAACAGTGTTTACGTCTTTAGCATTAAGACTGAAAGTCAATGAAAATATCATGAATCAAACACACAGCAAAACAAAACAAAACACTGTCTGTAATAAACAATACTATTTGAGGAACATATAATGACGCAAATTCAAAAGTGGCACAACAATCCATTAGTCTCATTATCAGATGGACAAAACAGAGTTAGATGCAGGAAATATTTATCTTGAAGCCAGGAAGTCATTTTGTGTCTCCCACAGTCCGAGCTGAGATAAAAGCCTGTTTGAGCCGCGCATCATTTCCGTGTGTTGCATAGTGTTGCGTGATACAACAGTGAGCACGAACAATGCACGTTGACAACTGAAACTAACTCCGTCCGATTTAAACGTTTGCTGTCAGAAACAACCAGTGCAGTGGGAAAAGCTTTCGGGTTGTCCAGGATGTCAGCTCCATGGCTGCACCCTGCTTCCTTGAACTGAGAACTATTCAGGCCCCCGTACTTTCACTAAACTCCACGAGGCCGGGCATGTCACTACACGCAGGAGGAAAACTGTTATTAGCTGACTATAATTTCTTTCACTGGAAGGCTAGAGTCTGACATGTTAAGAGGACAGCAATAACAGACAGCTTTGGCATTTTATGTCTGTTCAGCTGCTGCCTGGGGCGAAATTCTTATCACTTTTGGGATTTCAGCGGTTTCTGTTGACAATAAAGTCATCTTTCTGTGGGAACGATGTTACTGTAAGGAACAGCTCTGGGGGACGATCATTTAAGCCAGAAACAGTGATCATGATAATCAGGTGATAATGTTTATTACCATTCGTAGGTTCCCAGCACGATATGCGTCTGCATATCAGCAGTCTAAGGGAAACCATTTCGGCTGTGCCTGTGTCAAAGGTGCAACTCACTCATGCAGAAAACGTGGGACAACCAAGGAAATAAATAGCGACTATCACCCCCTTTATATCAGCATCACTTTTGTTTGGGGAGGTTTCACCCTAAATCTTATGCTTGTTCAACCTCAACAAGTAAACTGTGAGCTTAGGTTTGACAGTTTTTTCTGACAGTCAAGACAAACAAACCTGAGTTTAAGTTAACGCATCACCCCACAAACTGATTTGGGTGATTTTAATCAGTCGGTTCTTCTTCTGAAACGACGAGCTGCAGCCGTTGAGCTGGTTTTGCATCCTAATCGGTAAAGACAATCAAACAAGTATCTACTTCCTGAGACACTGTTAATGTTTGTGTGTGGTTATTCAGCACTAAGGAAAAAAGGTGAACGTTCTCTGTCTTGCATCTCCACTAATTTGTAGATACAATCTTACTTTGATTTAATAATAAGGAAAGTCTAGATAAGATCAGTGACTTGTCACTACAGTTATGGGACCTGAACGAAAAGCATCCAGCTACCGAAACGTCTTGGATCTCACAGTATTTTAGACTGAACACAAAGAGATTTTTCTGGAGCAAATAATACAATAACACAGTTTGATTGATTAAAGAAAACATCTTGTTTTATTTTGCAAGATGTTATAATATTAGTCGGTTTAGGAAGATGCGATTCAAATAAAGTTATTTTTTTCTTCACAAAGGGACTGTACGCATTGATGTCAAGCTTTTTTAGTGCAGTCAGGTGAACTGGCTGCCGGTGTCATGACGCAACTGAACACCGGTCCAGGGCAAAGTGATTGATTCGTTACCGCTGGACAAGCGAGGAAAAGCAGCAGAGTGACGCGCGAAGGACTAAAGGTTTCAATGAAGACCGACCTGTCTCCGCGGAACCGACGGTTTACGCGCGCGTCTTCTAAGAAAACCGGTGAGTGAACTTCTAAAAACCTCTAAAGCAGCGGCTCGGATCTTTTCATTGTGATGATCGAGGCAGGTGTGAGCTGCGCGTCCACGTCAGGCAGCGGCCCTGTTGATACGTAACAGAGAAGCTGACAATGGGGCAGGTTGGCCGCATTGCGAAGCACAATCCACAGCTGAGGACGCCGCGTAATGGCAACATCTCACAGACGGGCGTTGTTTTCTGGACACCTGTCTGTGCTGGCACTGTGAGCTCGGGGTTTGCTTAGACAAACTTCAGACTGTTACGCAACAGCAGCAGATGGAGGAGGAAGGCAGAGCTGCACAGTTACATGTCTGGTTTGGCTCTCACACCGAATCACTTCAGCTTTCGTAAGTGATGATTAACGCTGAATGCCACCGTGACCCACATGTTCCGTTTTGCTGCCGTGATTGAGTGAGGGAGGAAGCAACCGCTCCTGCTGTTGCTCATGTAAAGACGCACAGAAGCTGTGACACTTTGGGGAAAAGGCTTATTTGCATTCTTGCTGAGAAATAGGTTAGAAGACGGATCAAAGTGGCGTCTGTTCAATTTATAAAGCCTGACACAGCAGCCACGTAGTTTAAATCAGGATAAACACAGACACCGTGTAAAATCCTGCGTTGTTGCACTTCTGTATTAATTAATGAAATATTGTGTTTCCGCGGTTGTCAAATATCAGACTATGCTTCCTCACGGCTGGAGAAGGATGGCAGGTGGTTTCCGACTTCCAAATCGTGTGAGAATGCAATCTGAGGCAGGGTGACCTTCGACCTTTGCTTCCCAGGGTGCCACCCTGTAACATTACACCCGAACCGCTGTCAGTGGTTTGAGTCAGGTGATTTACTATCCGCTTGTCTGCTGATGACACTGTGACCCTGGCTAATACAGCGTGTAGCTGGAAGGAAATGGTTTTTTTTGCGGAGTTGGTATCTGGGGAAAGCGTTTCTATTGACGTTATCGACATGAACGTTCATGGTGGAATTTATAGTCACTAGAGGATGAAGTGATTTCCATCCATTGCTCTGCTCGGCTCGGAATCTCTTGCTTACGCGGACGTGCAGTCGTAGAATTGACGTGCTGGTCATTCTTCTAATGAGTTGCAGGTGTCATGTTTTTCTCCTTTTGTATCATGATTGATGTTTTTACTGGAGGACCTTGAGAAGCATGGCTTCACAGGGTGTCTATGGTTCGGTGCTGTATCACATTTCTCCCCTCAACCCGCCCTAGTTATGTTGAGGCCCAGGTGGTGCGAGTGTGTGTGCGTCTATGCGTACAGACTTGAGTTTCGTAATGATAAACCTGCCATCGTGATGTCCAGTGGGATCCAGCGCTTTTATCTTTGTCCTGCCTAAAGCAGTTCCAGATAGCGTGTGGAGTTCAAACGCACGGCAGGAGGAAGAAACCCAGCTGCGCTTCTATAGGAGACGTGATGCATATCTGGAGTATGTTTGACCAAAGCAGCACTTTGGTCGGTTACACTTATTGTGACAAACTCACATTCAGGTTCTCTATTTCAAATTGTAGCAGAGTTGTGCAAGCAGTTGCAGGGTTTTTTTCAAGCTAACCACATGTTTCCCAATCTTCACTTGAGGATGGAGCTGATCTGTCTCCACCTGCGGGAGGTGGGCAGCGAGTCTTTGTGTCGGGGGTCATGACCTTTTATCGGCTGCTGGCAGTCTGCCCTGCTGGGAGGTCACATGCAGAAGCTGAGGCGTGAAGGAGTCGACGAGAGACGAGGAGAGAAGGGAAGGACGCTGGGAAACGAAGTGTTTAGCATTTCAACGCTGTCGACGTTGAGCTGTTAACATTTCAGTGCGCAGATTAAATTTAGCCAACTCAAAGCTCTCTGCACAGACGTCTATTAAAAATTTGCGTGGAAATGCCAGTGCATCACGACAGGTATCAGCGCCTCAGTCAGTTTATCGCCGTCTGTCGTGAGCTGGCATGCAAACAATAAGGCAGATCTGGACTGACATGCAAACCGCGCTCTTTCACATGCAAAGCCGTGTGGCAGGGGTAAAGGTGAGGTCACGCCGCGTTGAAGCATCGCTCTGCTGCGCTGTCGTCAGTGTGCAAGATGCTTTATTTTGGAACGTTCTTGGTGTTTTAATAATTCCATCCTGTTGCTGTGATGAATGTGCTTGTGTTGCTGCGAGTGCTGCTTCCTGCTGTTCCCGGACTTCGCAGTCTGTCGTGTCTTGCGTGCGCATGTGCGCGTGCATGTCGAGGGGCAAAAGGTTGACGGATATCGCAATGTGTTTCCTGTTACACTCAGGTGGTTTTGCAAGTGTGCACATTAATGGTTAATTTTGTGTCTTCGGGTCCAGCCCAGACTGGAGCGGTAGGCACACGTGCAGAGACCTGCTCCGTGCTGCGCAGGGGTATTTTTGGAGTGTTGCGTTACTGCGAGACGAAACCAATCATTCCTTTTGTCTCCAGTCTGACTTGCTGGATGCGCAATTTCAAGCTCCCCCCGCTGAGTTTATTTTCATGTAATCATACTATAAGTTAATGTGCGTCACTGTAGCACAGCAGGCTGAAGTTGTCAAAGCAACCAGGTGGTTATACCCGACCCGTGTAAGGATTAAAGATTCCAGAGAAGTGAAAAAGGAGATGGTTCCTCTTGAAGATATGACCCAGATTTAAAAACTGTCCTGACCTCTTTACCTTGGGGCTAAAAAAGGAACCATGACCTGATCTATGAGCGTAAGCACTCGCATGTGCACACGCTGGGTTCACTGCTGAAAGTGTTACCAGTTTAGTTTGCTGTATTTTTCTCTGTTTTTGGTTGGTGGCATTTAAGTTTAACGCCACGTTATGGCTCACTGCACAAATGACACAGGTCAAACCAGGTTTTTAGGTCTGTGCTGGCTTGTGTGTGCGTGTGTGTGTCTGTCTGTGTGTTTCAGGTTTAAATCCGTAAAACAGGCCCAGTAAGCACAAGACCGTTGGATAACAGAGAAACAATAGGAGCTGTCAAAGGAGATGACACAAAACCCGCTGATTCGATACAAGCCATCCACACTTCATGCGTCTGCTTCAGATGTTTAATGAAGCATGTGTGCATCTGGTAACACACAGGTGCCTGTGTTTGTGCGACGGACATACCTGCAGTCTGCGATTTAAGTACAAGTATGCGCTGCTTAAAGTGCTTTAGAGATCTGCTGTAAAAACATGTTGCAGCTAATTACAACGTTGGTGACGGCGAGAGGGAAAGTTTGGTCCGGTGACGTGAACACTCAGAATGGTTTCCTTTAGGAGGTATTTTAATATGTGCTTTGAAGGCAGCTTTAATATCCCACTGACTGAATTTAAGCTTTTCGTAGCAGACAGACGAGTGTGGCAGTCTTAGAAGTGATGCATTTAATAAACTGTGCCAGAGCAGCCAGACCTTTTTTAATTTATTGTTTGTATTGAGTTTTATCAAAAATGACTGGATACATTCAGAAATAGAAGATGAAAAAATGATTACACATCTACTCCCAGCCAAGTAAACTAAAGGCCAAAAGGTCAGAGGTCAGAGTGAGACTGAACATCTTTAATCCCAGTTCCCAAGCATCACATTCTCACACACCCCTTTTCTCCTCACGTCGTGATGTTGCGAGTAAAGCCTGCAACAATCGATGGGATGTCGCCGACTGAGGGGAAAGCAGAGACGGACGATGTCGAGGAGGAGAATGCCAGGTTGGGTCGGGGGTCACCAGCGAACGTCTCATGAGGACTAGTGACATGTTTACAGCTGCCAGGCAGATTCCTTGCTAAGTTTAACAGGTTGAACTCTGGAGTGGACAAGTATGTAGAGTTGAAGGCAAGATTTTCATCACTTACACAGCGACACAACGCTCTTCCTATGATGTTCGTGTTGTTTTGATATGAAGTTACACAGGAATTCCCCTGTTATTCCTGCGACCTGTCCCTCACAGTTTGAACCGGGAACGTCAGCAGGTAAACGCTAGTGACGGAAGATGGGCGGGGGGAATTTTCTCATTACGGTTTCTATTTCATGGACTGACTCATGACTCACGACATCCCACGCCAGTCGGGTTTGTTTCATTTGTTTGTTTAATAATGTAAGAATTGTGTAATAGCTTACGTTGCACCACTGGCTACTGGATTGCACTCGTCTAGAAGTGGCCAAACTACTAAGAATGCAAACAATTAGTCATCCACCTCTTGTTTGTGTATTGATTCAGTAGGAGCGATTGTCATGTTCCTGTTTTGCAGCCGTTTTGGTGTCAGATTTGGACTCTTACATCGTTTTTTGTTTCACTTACTAAGTAATGAGGCTACTAGAAACTGGTGGCGTGAACCAGAATGTGAATGTGTGCCATTGTTGGCTTCAGCGCCTCCCTCCCTTCTCTTCAGCGTATTCCCCAAGGCCCTGTATATGTGGCTGGCTTCTTTCCTCTCTGATTTTGTTATGTCTACAACCCCTCACCCCCCCAACGTCAGCGCACTATTTCTAGCATCCGTTCATTTAAATGTGTGTCTGCCAAGTGGAAGAGGCCAAGGGAAAGAGAGAAGAACGGTGAAGGAGGGAAACGGAGGATGAGAGTCCGTGATGTGTGGACGAAAAAAACTGTGGCGAGGAAGTTGAGAAAATACAAACTTTTTTTAGCTCTTGTATTAAATTAGAGACCAGCCAGTTTGCATTAACTGCTTAAAAGTATCCCAGATAATTGTAGCCTGGGCCTCCAGCCGTGAATACGTTTGTAGTCTATTTATTTTCTCACAGTGTTTTTCCTAATGGCAGGCAGAGTGGACTGAGCAGCTGTATTTGAACGTCGCCAAGGGCTATACCAACGCCAACATGTGACCTGCGGGTCAAACCAACCAATCATGAAAGCGGGGTGTATGAGGGGTACCTTGCCTTTTACCACCCAGCGCACATACTTGTACTCCTACATGCACTTTGTTTCTTAGAAACAGACAGGTAACCAACAACAGGCTGTGAGAGGCGTCGTAAAATTTATTAGGATGAGGATCGGTTGTGTTTTGTTGCATGGCCAAAGCACTAAAGCAATGATGGTAATATACATTTATGAGCTAAGCTGTTCTCGAGAATCGCTCTTGACTATTAATGTGTGTCAGGCAAAGACGAGATTCAAACAGCAGCAGAATAAAATTTTACTACTTGGTTCATGGTTTGTTTTATATATATATATATATTTATATAACTGTCATAATGTTGAATGTATGACAGCAAAGTTTTATATCTAGGAAAATGGTTAAAGGTCACAGGCAAACACACTGGACCAGCCTGACTGGGCAGCTCCCAGTTGTCCGGGCTATCGCTGTGTTTAGCAGATCTGTCAGCACTCAGCAAGGCCAAGGCCTTTTAACAAGGGGATTCCTCCGGGACAGGGGGCAGCAGCAACAGTTTGTTTACAACGCTGTGCGAGCGTCACGATCCTAAAACCCTGAAAACAAACTAACTAACACAACTAACAGTCTGGAAAGAAAACTGTTGCAATCAGGGCTGCAGTCATTGTTCGCTTCTCAATTTGTGCGCGCCTAAGGAAAGCAGAGGGGGGTTGTGTGGTGGTTGAACGGGTGGGTGGGGGGCGAGGGAGTGTCACTCTAACCATCTAACCATAGCCTGAACAGGCTGCAAACATAAAAGTAATTTATTTCATTGACAGAGAAAAGGGAGAACTCCCCCTCCGCTTCCTCCAGCTTTCTTTTTCTCCCATGTCCCCTCCGTCCAGCTCTCCCACTCAGCAGCTGTTCCTCTCACTTTCTGCCCTCCCTGCAGCTCTGCCTGCTCACCCACGTCCCCCGTCAGCCCCAGTGTGATGGCTTTGTTTTATTGTTGTGCAGCAGGTCTGCAGGGAAACCCCCGTCTAGAGAGGGGCAGGGGTCCGACAAGCCGAACGCTGGGGTGGAACCGCGTGGATGCCTAAATAAGCAGAGGATTAGTGGAGCCAGTTGGACATTTGGTTACTTAATGAGCTTTATGATTATTTAAAGCTGTTCAGTTTGGCTTCTCCCTCAAATTTTCTGGGCTTGTATGGGCAACTGCATTTCTTTAAAAGTTATTTAAATTTTCTACGTGTATAAGTTGGTCCAGTCTGTTCTGTTTTGCAGAAGGTGTTTTAAAGTTGCAGCTGTAGTGGTGCAGTAGGTGTTTCACACTTCCCCAAAATATCAGTTGAAGCCTGTCCTTTTCTGGTCTGTGTGTATCGCACGTCAGCTCCACTCGGGTTCAAGATCTGTCGTTTTGCTTCCAAATGGACCAGAAAAGTCCCCAGACAGCGTTGGGAAACAAACAACATTTGTTTGTGGTGTTGACAAACGACTGCTTCCTGTACAGTGAAGAAAATATGTGGAGTGAAAAATGAGAAGCGGCCTCTGTTGCTGCGTTGCCAGCCAAAAAATACAGGAAACACAGACCACGTATAACAATGGAAAACCAAAAAAGCCTCACAATAAAGCGCAAATTAAAGAAACCTGAGATGTGAGCTACCTTCAGAATGTAGGGTCTGATTTAAGGATACCTGTGGTGGTGTGGATGGGTTAGTGGTTTGGAAATGAAGCCACTCTGGTTTCCTGTATTCCCCGTTCTGTCCCACCACTGGACCCCTGTGGCCTGCTGGTGCAGCCCTGCTAACATAATGATGTTTACACCATGGGGCCATGTTGGGCAGATCCCGTCCTCATAGGAAATAACTGAATGGGTGAAGGCATCAGATGCATTTTTCAGACTGGGAATCAGACGTTGTTGCACATGTTGCATTTAAGAGCCTCTGGATTTGGGATTCCTGCAGCTATCAAACATTGTGTCTGTATATTTATGCCTGACGCTGGGTGGGTCATCGTGCTGGACTGTGAGCAGACGGCCTCTGGGCCATGACGGCTGTGAGCCATGTGGTGGCTTTTTAAAGGCCCTGACTGACTTCCTGTTGAATTAAAGCACATGAAACAGACAGGCTGTAATGAGCTGTCATCTGCAGCACTTAGCCAAACGGCCAACCGCACTCAGCACAATTAGCTGGTTTTAGCTGTGCAAGTTTATATGCAGTCGTGTGTGGACACTTGTTTGTAGACTTGAGCTCGGCGTGTGTGTGTAACAGGTGGTATCAGCTTCTGGACTCTAAACAAACGCTGTGGATATTTCTGAATGATGGCTTGTGTCTGTCTGCTGCAGAGCCACGTTGTGTGTGTGAAAGCATGCAAGCATTGGGTGTGTGTGTGTGTGTGTGTGTGTGGTCAGCTGTCTATATGGAGCGGCCATTGTGCCCTTGGCCCTCAGCAGATGTGGTCTGAACAATGAGCTGGGTAAATAAAAGGAAGTGGTGTATAAATGGCCTCTTACGTCTGCGTGAGTGGACGTCTTGTGCTCCGTGCGTGAGATCCCGTTTGATGTGAGTTGTACTGTACTGAGCCCTCAGTCCACAGGTGCTGCTGCTAAATGACAAACCGACCCTTTGTTGTGCGTTATTTCTTTGTGAAGCTCTACTGTCTGATTTAAATCTACCTGAGAATCGGCGTTGGAAGCTCGTAAGTGTGCAGGGGAACAAGGCTAAAAATACAGACGCCTCCTCCCTCCTCCACGCTGCTCTCTGCCTGGCTGCCTTGTATCTGGACCATGTAGGTCGTTCATGTCAGTGCGGAAAGATAATCGTCTGTGGACTGACTTCATGGTCTTCATTTCCGTCCATTTTCTCCGTCCCTTACTGCCGTGTGTGTGTGTGTGTGTGTGTGTGTGTGGCTGGTGACTGGGTGTTGCCATTGAATTCAGTAATGGCCTATATTAGCAGCACACTTCAGCTGAAACACAATACAGGGGTTCGGCACTGCAGCGAACCCTAAGACAGATAAAAACGTAAAGAGAGCGGGTGGGAGATAATGAGAGCTACAGTCACCGAGGAGAACTCAAGGTGGACGTTATTCGTAATGTGTTTCAGCTTAGGCTAAAATAAGATGTGGATTTTGGCGTCATCAAGTTGTCAATCAGTTCATACTGGCATGTTTAGTAGGAAGGTACAAGACAATGCAATATCTATTATAATACTGTTTTGCATAATAATCACTTTAGGTTATACACCAGCTGATTTGAGCTTCATCAGACCAGAATGTAACCAGATTAAAGCGTTCTGCACGATATGCAGCCTTTCTTGCTCACATGCTTTCAGTTGTGCAGCTCTCAGTAACGGACTTCCACATTAGTTATGTGAAGTAGAAATTCTCTAGTGTAGCATTGCTTACGTCAGCGCATATTGCCTTGTCTTGTCATCTTGGTTTCTTCAGGGTGTGGAGCCTGCTGTGTCAGGATGCCTGAGGGTGCTGAAGTGTTTATGGGGATCATCTTCCTCACGGTCACATCTGGTTGTAGTTAGGACCTGTCACTAACATCTGTATTTCCTGTAAACACCAGGTGATGACGCTCTTCTAGTTCTAGTGCTTTGAACACCCTCATTTAGATGGACTAAAGATATGCTTGTAGAGAGTCAACTACAAACAAAGCCATTAGTCAGACAGACCTATTAACATGCTGTAAATAAAACACCCGCAATGGATTAGAACAAATAGGTACCGATATAAACAACTCGGTACATCTAACCATCATATTTAAGCAGGCAGACAATAAGCCATCAGATGGAGCAGTTTCAGCTGCAGTAGGCGTTGACTGATGTGTCAGTCCAGCAGATTCAGGAAAAGAAAACACTGCCCACAGTTCTGTTGCTAAGCAACTAATAAAAGCCTGTTACGCCAATACCTGAATCGAATCACTTCGAACCTCTCTAACCTCCACCTGTCTTTAGTTTCACCAGGTAGTTTGACGTATTTGAAGTGTATCTTGCTTGTGTGTTTGGCGGCTGAAACTTTTATTCCTTTTGGCGAAGTGGAGCTTCTCATCGTGAGATCCTGCTGTGAAAGGCTGACTGCAGGTCCACAAAGCCACCGTTTACAGCCTGCTCCTAATTTGGGGCTCACTAGTCTCAAAACCCATTATTTACTTTATTATGGAGGGAGGAAGAGGGATAGAAAGAGAGAGAGATGATTGCAGGAAAGTGCAGGCAGAGAAAAGAGCTGGAAAAATGAAAGTGAGGCACAGGGATAGAGCGAGACGAGCGTTACAGAGGTTACTGTTCAGCGGAGGAGCCATTTTCTTTTAGTACTGTAAATAATAGCCCCTGCTTGAGTTGGACGGCTTTCACGGCTCCTTTTGTGCGTAGTGACATCTTAGGTTCCCTAAAGAGTGGAGCGGGCTCGGCTTCCAGGGTTTTCACTGGCATGGGAAAGGCAGAGCATTAGCCCGATATGAATATGAGGGGAAATAAAGCCTCCACAGGTCAAAGGGAACCTGCCAACATGAACTCCCGGCTCTTTATCGGACTCAGACCCACGTAAGCAGGCTTGTCTTAACACAAATGCAGACGAACGTAGTCTGTGCTGCTTTGTCTTCGCCGGAGCAATGAAGCATTTGGCTCATACTTCTGAGGAGAGCAGCTCAGCGGTTGAGCTGTGGCCTCTTCCCCCTTTTTAACTATATTGTAACACTTTTAATCTTAATGCCGAACACATGCTTAGCTAAGATGTCCCGTTCGTATTTGAAAACCTCAGAGGCCGTATCCGTTTACGCTTCTTGAACCACACAAGACATATTAGTTCAATCTGTGTGTATGTGCCTCACAGGCAACATGAGGCTGTGAAGCCGATGATTATGTTCAGACTTTTTGACAGACATTAGCTTTTTTTTTGTTACATTCTACATTCACCATAATTGGTATAAAATATAATAAAGTCTTAGTTATGTTGTGCCTCCACTCACTACTGTATGACTGACTATGACTATGTTTAAATGACCAACAAAGACGTTGTAGCCAAACACAGTCTGTGTTGTTGATTACTCCAGGAAATCCCTTGATAAAAAAGATAAAAACACATTTTCAGTGACTCTAATATGACTGAAGCATCACATGACTGTGATTCACCTGCTTGATGATGTCACATCCTGTTTGAATCCTTCAGAATACAAACAATCACATGAAGGAAGCAGAGGACAGGGAGGAAATGGGGAGGTTCCTGTTGTTAGGGTTAGGGGGCTTGTTGTCTAATTAAGCTTTTATTCAATTTCTTCTCTTTTCCTGTTGAATGAGTAAAAATATACCAACCTCCTCCCTTTTTCCATGGCATGCAGCTATTTTCTTTCGAAGTCGTAGTCGGGCAGCACCTGTGAGTTTGGACAGGACATGACTGGCTTCCTTTTCATATTCACAGCCCATGACATCAGTGCCCCGTGGACTTCACCTGCTTTCTGTTATTTTCATCACGGACTGATCATAAAACTATATTCACGATTCATTCAGTTGATAATAATGTTTATTCAGATTCACAAAACATATAAGACAGTAAGAAACGGCTCCACTTCAAACTCTTGTCACGACCACACACTGATGTTGAACAATTGCAGGAAAGCGCTGAAAGTCTGTTAAGTTTACTTTGCTGCTTTTGACAAGCTACCTGACACTCCTAGTAAACTCCACCCATCTTGTCCTGGAAGCAAAATAAAAGTAATGATAACAATGAGCGGCTGTCAGCAGCTCATCCGCTTGTTTTTCCCTCAGAGACGACGCTATCGTCCGTCTTTGTGAGACTAAATTAAAAGGTGTGGTGCTTGGTTACGAAGGCTCAGCCCAGATGAGGGCGACGGCAGCTGACCCATATCAGCTTTGGCCCCTGGTCACTGTTACAGTAGGTCACAGACAGCGGGGCTTCAGAAGGTTCCTCGGCTGATTGACACATAATAAAAGTCACTGGGCACTCGATGAAATGTGCTATGAAAAAGTAGGTCATGTTTTTGAAGCAAAGTGTGTTTTGGTTGCTTATCAAGGTTCAGTGTTTGCCACCATCTGCGATTGCTGTAGACTCACGTGCAGGTTTGTTTTTCCTGGAAGAAACGTAAGAAGTGAGAAAGTGTGTGCGGGGCCAGAAGCTGCTCTATCAATCCCAGGAAGCCTTGCTACCAGGAGGCAGGAATAACAGCCACTGGCTCGGAGAGGGGACTTTCCTCCATCCTGCTCTGGAGGCAGAACAATGACCAAATTACTCACACAATGACCAGTCGCTTGAGTGTTTTCTCTGTGTGCTCACAGCAGGTTGCGCTTTGAGCCCAGGGCCCTGTGATCTCTGCTCCTTGTTTGTTTTTGGGCAGTTTGACCTTCTAGACTTTCCAACCTGCCCTCTCGCATCCAAAATGCTCTGATACTGAAAGCGCTGTGTGCGTTATGTGACCCACTTGTTAGTGGGTTTGTCCTTGTTCTGCCCCTTCTCAGCATCCGTTCGTCTCTGTCTGTCTCCGCTAATTACTGTCCTTGTACTGTCCCACATTAGCTGGAGATCACCTCGCTTCCCTTCTCCTCTGTCTCTTGGCATGTTGTCACAGCTTTGCCTTTTTTCTCAATTTTTCTTCTTCGTGTCATTTCTGTCACTCGTTGCCTGCAGCGCTGGCCACGGTCCAGTCTAGAGAGAGAGAGAGAGAAAAGAGAGGAGAGAGAGAGAGAACAAGGTCCCGGCTGCAAAGAGGGAGAGAAACTAGTCTTGCAGCAGTAATTGGTCAGGAAGTGGGCTGCTTGGATGTGCAGGCTCTTCTCTCCCTGTCTCTCCCCCACCCCTCCCAGTGGGCAGCCAGTTCCGCTGCATTTTGCTTCCATCTGTTCCCTTCATCTCTCTCTCTCTCTCTCTGTGTTCTGTTACTGTTTCTTTTTCTCTCTCAACTGACCTCATACTGAAGAGGTGTGGACCACGAACCGGGGCCGCCTTGACTCGAGCCTGACCTGCTTCTCCTTCTGACACTGTGTGAAACTTTTCCAACGCCCGGACATGGATCTAACCTGTGAAAGGATACTGGGACACGAGCAGCTGAGGAACGGATAATCGTGGGAATGGTCTCTGTGAGGTTTGTGGGTAATTCTAGACTAGTAAGGCACAGTGCATGGCTTCAGCGTTAATTCACTGTAAATGCCTCTGTCACAGTAGGATCAGACACACTACAGAGTTTTGCTTTTTTTTAAAAGTCCAGGTCTTTATTTAATCATAATTACAGATGTGGAGACACCAAACCTAGTCTGATCTCCAATTACTCTGTTCAGAGTTTCAATTTAGTGCGACTCTAATGAAACCTTTGCCCACTTGTGTAATTAGACCCCACGGCAGCCTGGAGTCAGACCAGCATTTTCTGTTGGAGCTCACTGACCGGTGCTGTGGCGCTGCTGCTGTGTGTGGTGACAGGTCGGTTTGTTTTGTCTTGTGACGGCAACATCTGGTGCCGCATGATTTAGCGGCGCTGCCTTCTAACTTGATTTAGCTGGTAAAATAATCAGGAAACTGCAGAAGTGGGATATTTTTACCTTTAGTGACCTGATGTGGTTTCAATACAATAACTTTATATTCATACTGTGAGTGTGTGGGTGTGTGTGTGTGTGTGTATACACACGTGTGTTCTCCTTTGTGGCGTGTCCTCATTCTTGGAGCTCTAACTGGAGCACCCAGCTTCTGAGGGACACAGATTTGCTGATAAAATAAGATGGACTCATTTGTTGTCATGTGTGACTTTAACAACTTTAGTTTCTGGCACAAAAACGTCATCATTTAGTTTTCTTTTTTTTATCTGATAGGCTATTGTTGTTGTTTTGTTCTGTCTACTACTGTACAGATTTCTATGTCTTCTCAGGTAATATTATAGGATGAATACTAAATTATTAAAAGTTTAGAGAGTGTCACATGTTTCCCTAATGAGAGAAAATTCCCTCAGTCTCTGCTCTGCTGGTCTCCTTCCCCAGAGCAGGACCCTCGTCCTGGATTTTAATCTGAGGCTAAACACAGCTTCCTCCTTATATCCGCCACACATGCTCACATAGTCACTCAACACACTGTAACTCGGGGTATGCACACACACGAGCGCACACACACACCCACTACTCTGCAACTTGGCTCAGAGATAAACAGAAATGAAAAAAGTTAAACTGATACGTTGTCTCCTAAGAAGGAAAACAAAGTATGACGAACCTACAACCCAACAGCAGAAATATCAGAAATGAAAGTTTATATTCCTGAAAACCACCTGTTTAATTGTCTGCAACTGCCACCGTTGCGCCTGTTTTTAAGCAGCATTGAGTTATTTCTGTGTCGCTGTTGTTGTTTAGTCTGCTCTGGAGCGGCTCCTTGTTTTCCTGGACGCTCCTGCAGTTGAGCCAATTCTGAGGGATTCCTGCACTTATATAACCTCCAGTCAGTTCAGTCAGATTTCTAGCCAGCAACGCACATAAATTCTTGAAGTTGTCTTGGCACAGCAAGTGCTGCAGACCCCTGCTGCTGCAGGAGGGAATACTATCCCAAACTCTGGAAACCTCATAAGTACGGAGGAGGTTTTTTAGCAGAATGAATCAGGATTGAAGATTCACTCCTTCGCACTAAAATGAGCTGCGGCAGAGCAAATGTTGGGAGGGCTGCTGATGAGTAATAGGCTCTGATTATCCTCCTTGACAGGTAAAGATGCTGCGCCGCATCACTGGATGGATGAAAGACCACGTACTTAGGTTAACTTCATAAACCTGGAGTGAAATCTAACGTAGTCTCGCCATTGAAAACACGATGACCTTCAACTTTAGCAACTGGATGTCGGCTGGAATTGATGAGGGGGTGACTTCATTTTATTATTTACTTACTCTTTGTCCTACTGTAACACGTCAAAATCTTTTCCTGTAAAAGTTCATTTCATACAGTAGGAACGTGATTTACCACGAACACCAATTGGCAAATCTGCCGTTTGGGAGACATTTATTTTAGAGAATAGAGAAACTGGTAGGTTGAAAGCTGCAGCTGTTCACGTTGATTTATTGCTGTGTTGCACTTACCACTGAAGTCCGAGCCAGGAATGATGTCACACCCGAGTGGACCACGTTCACAGAATGCACAATGAGCCTATTTACAGGAGGACGTTTCAGATAGTTTGCTTTTTTTTTGTTGTGGTTATCAGCTATATGGTTGTCAGTGCTAGTGACTTCTCCACTTTAAAGTCCATTTAAGTGGTAACGGGACAAATCAGTGCGTGGAAGTTAATGAAGAACTCTGAAAGAACAAAAGCTTTAGGAGTTAGTGGCACTTCAGGAATCTGTGACAGGAAAAAAGACCGTGAGTGTGTTTGAGGATGATCCATCTCGTTAATGACACAGACGGTTACAGAGGGAGGGGGAAACTGTACATGAATGACCCCTCCACCCACAAACTCCAGCCATTAGTCAGTCCGTCTCGGCCGCTGAATCTATTTCTCTCGCCCGTGTGCTGCAGACGTTACCACAGAAACGTGGTCCTCGCTTTCAAGTGGACAGCTGAGAAAATGAAGAGACTGTGTGAGCTGCAGATTGGGCCCCCACACACACACACACACACACTACTGCAATAACAACCAAATTAGTTCTCCACCTCTCTCTGCCTGCAGCCCTCCCACCTCCAGGATATGTGTAAGTGGTTGGGGACAGATTTTATTACTGTCGCACACTTGGAGCACATCTTTGAGGAGATGGGTCGTAGTTTAGCTAGAAGCTGGAAAACGATTGTGCGCGTGTGTGAACCCTGTGCCCTGCCTCTGTGTTTGCATTGCCCGAGAGTTATGAGGAATGGAGTGGTTTAATGACAATAAGCGTTTTCTTCCCCCTCACTGTCTTTCCACATGCCGCTCTGCCTTGGAGATGAATGCCTCCCAGTCGTCATAGTGACCACCAAAGCGCCCCAGCCCCAGTCCTCTTGGCAACACCGCAGACTCTCCAACCATCAATCCTGACTCCGAGTGGAGGGAGCTCGAGAAAGTGTCCCTGTGTGGGGCCTTAAACGCTCACTGCCTGGTTGTTGCAGTTGTGAGCCTCACTGGGAAAACTCCAAAAGTGGTGGCCAGTCACTTTAGAAGCACTGTGTGCGTCGTATCCAGGAAGAGAGGACTGGGAGGAGCAGAGGCCGCCAGATAAGCCAGACCACTGCTGTAGGTTCCTGTCATCAACAGGTTGTGCTTGGTTGAGCAGAGGAGTTTAGACGCTCGCTCTGTGTGTTTAGAGGTGCCCATTACGCTCATTATGGACCGTGTTTGGGGAGGTGGTGGGGGGAGGGGCCGGTGGCCAGAGTTTGGATTTGAAGTGGAGGTTTAGGGGCTTCGTGGGTCAATGGACCCTCAGGCCATTAGAGAGGGGTCGTGCTTCTCGGGGTCTTATCTGTGTGTGTGTGTGTAGTCCAGGGGGTCTCTATTATTGTAGTGGTTAGGAGAAAGGGGGGGGGGGTTAAGCTGGACCCCATGCTGCTGGGACCAGTTTCTGTCCTTTAAGAGGAACTACAAATAGTTAACAGATTTGCTTTAGTGCGTGAGGCTAAGGACCTGTTGCTTCGTGCGCGTTCTCCTGATGGGCCTGAGTTATAGTGGCTTTCTGAAATCCCACACGGTGCAACTACAGCATGTGGTGTTGAGAGGTGAAGCTGCCACAACTTCTTATCCGGTTGCAACAAACTCTTTCCATCACGATCTGCCAGAGGGTGGTCACAACATAAATCAACGTTTGATTTTCTACTCGTCATATTTCTACTGATTAAAACTGTTACTTATTGTCTGGCCACATCTTTCACACATACAAAGAAGAGTTTTATGTTTAGTTGCATTGAAAGCATGAATTGCAGCACACATTCCAAGTATGAAATGAAAAGGACGTCATTTAATATCTCTAATGAAACTGAAGACGCAGTTGAGACACATTACCGGGCTTGGAAACCAGTGCATTACGTTGTTTATCTTTGTTCCTGTTATCCAGATGTTCATGTAAATTTTTTAAATCGGATTAAAAGCGTCTCCTGCTTCAGTTTCTCTCTGATCTGGGCCCATTGAGCAGTGTAGTGTGTCACTGTGGACGTGGAGCTTTTGTCTGCGCCGGCTCCTCCGGCCTATTGATCAGCCCCGACTCCCCCTCTCGCTTGTAAAGTGCGTGTGCATGTGTGATCTCTGGAGCCGTGTGCGAACAGCGGCAGATCTGCAGCCCGCCGAGCGTGCGGCAGACACACAACAAAAGGTGCTGCCCACCCGGCGTGCGTTACGGACCTATAGCTGAAAGTTTAAATGTGGAGCCAAAGGGCACGGAGAGGGGGAAATATAAAGGGAGGAGAGATAAAATAGAAGGTGAGGGACGAGCGGAGGAGACTCGTAATGTGGAACTCCCAGCTCCTTGTAATTTGCTGTGGGAGAGAGAGGAGGAGTCGGGGGGAGGGGAATACCCAGCAGGGAGGGAGCAGAGGCCGTTCACTCTGACACACACACGCGCACACACACACGGACACACACACGCACACGTTTGAGGCACTCGTATGCAGTGGATGTGCTGGCGCAGGAGAAAGGGAGGGATAGAGGCTTTCAGAAAAGAAAAGACGAGCTAGAAGAGTGTGTTCACGTGTGAGTTCAGGAGCCTGAACCTGTGTGCGCTCCTGTTTGTGTTTTGGCAGAGCGGACGCACGTTTTCCTCTCTGGGGAAAGGATTCGCAATGACTGACTGAGAGATTTGGGGATTCCTAAACTTTACTTTCCATTGGAATACCGTGGATATGTGAGATGCTCTGGAAAGCCCACATTTGTCCAACCCAGCCATTTCTCAGTTTTCTGTTAAAGGACAGTCCAACCAGCCACAATGCCTACCGGTAAGTTTACCTAGAGGTGAAGAGGTGATCGAAGCAGCGTGAAGCATATTCATGTAGAGCAACATCCCGATGCCAGACACAGGGATATTAGTTTGAATGATCGATGGCATCACATAAAACTACAAAGCTCCTTCTTTTCAAGTGGCAACTGGTCCAACATCACACAGCAACTTATAAATGCGAGGCTTCCCCGCTAGCCTCTGATGGTTTGGCTGTTTGCTTTGCTGGCTCTTTTGTGCGGTGTGTGTTTGTGTGATTGTTGCTCTCTCCCCCTCGGCTGACAGCGACGAGTGAAGCGTCTCTGCAGTGCGTCTCTCAGCGGGGGCCGCTGCGCCGTCTTCTGCCTGTTTTCTCAGCCCGCCGGTGTTGAATGGAGCGTGTTTGCTTTCTCGCAGACATTGCGGCTTGAATTACTGTTGATGCTTGGAATATTGCGCACACAGCTTGTCTTCTGTTTGTTAGTGGTAGAAGTAGCTGGTGGCGATAAATTCG
The DNA here is from genome assembly GCA_030770545.1 of Macropodus opercularis. Taxonomy (NCBI): domain Eukaryota; kingdom Metazoa; phylum Chordata; class Actinopteri; order Anabantiformes; family Osphronemidae; genus Macropodus; species Macropodus opercularis. The sequence goes on from CM061112.1 coordinate 4,790,212, forward strand.
ACTTTGTTGGCAGCTGCAGATATAATTTAGCCTGCTGGTAAATGTGGGTGAAATGCTGTGTGTTTGTGTGCTTGTCTGTTCAGTAAAGAAAAGCAAAATAAAAATGCATTTGTATTTAATTATGGTTGCTGGCAAGTAAAGTAAAACTTCATTGTCCTTTTTTGTTGTGATACGGGATCTCTGAAAGCCAGCACATGTGTTTGTTTCCTCTTGCTGGATGGAGGTTTGACCGAGTGTTGAGATGCCATTCTGCAGCCGGTGACCCAAATTAGAGCCTGGAGGGCAGCAGTTGGGGGGCGGCTGGCTAAAAATGGGGAGAGAGAGGAGAGAGGCGAGGAGGGGGAATAATTACTGTTTGGAGCTAACTCTTTAGTTTAGAGGTGCCACAGACAATGGACCCCTCCATCGTCCTCCTCCCTCTGTCCCCCCGCCCTCGCCACCCTGAGAACAGCAGCCGTGGAGGGTGCACGGAGCCAGTTTCCTTTTTGGAGCCATCTCAACAAATCCATAGTTTCTAATCTCAATCTCCATGTGTCACTACGCGCTGAAGTCTGTATGTGTGCGGTGTGTAAGAGACGGAGGACCATCCACTTTGCATAATGAGGCGAGTGTGTCACACGGGTGGGCAAGAGTGTGTGTGTCTGTGGAAGGACGCTGTCTGTCCACTGTGAGTAACAACCAGAAGCTTCTGTCTGGTAACACAACAAGCGTAATCTCGACATAAAGTACGTACATCCACCTGAGCACGGTGGACGTTGCTTCAATCCACTGTGAGAAAATAAAGCTTTGTTGCTAATTAGCCTCCCAGCTGGGCCTGTGTGTTCTCTGACCCGTGTTTTGTGAGGCAATGAAAGCCACAGGAGTCTGTTAAGCCCCACGTTGTGTTTAAACTTCTGTCTTTACCGGCCTTGACGTGTGTTGAGGTGTTTTAAACACTGTCTTGGGACGGTGTCAGAGCGCGTGCAGCTTATTCTGTGGAGCAATGCTCATGTTCTTATTTACCTCTTCGGGGCTTTTCTCCATTTGCCTTCTCAAAGAGCTGTATTATAATATACGACTGGGCCGAGCCCTGGGAGTCTACCCTCTGTCTTCAGTCTCTCTCTCTCTCTCCATGTCGCTTTCTGCTCCTCCACAGTTGTTGCAGTGTGAAATCTTGAGTGACACTTTAAGGCCCTTAGCGTCAGTTGAGATCAAGTTTGCATCTTCATCGGAAACAGAAAATGAGCAGGAGTGGACAGACCGGACTGTGTGAAAGTGTAACGGGGTCTCTGAGGGGTTAACCTTCAGGACACGATCAATTCTCCAAATGGAAAAGATTTTGGTGTGGAGAAATAAAAGGATTCAAACTGAGACAAAGCAAGTGGGAAATGGAGAGGACACAAAGCGAAGGGGTGGGCGGTCTTTGGCCTTTGGCCTTCTTTCTCATCTTTTCTTCCTACTTCCATTCCGTTGGGTTCTCTCCTCCTCATTTCTCACTGTTGGAGAGACAAACATGTGTGACTCTAAGTTTAAGACTTAACAAGATGCTGTCAAACACAGTGAGTTCGTTTCCATCCGAATTGTTGACCTTGTCATTAAACCCTCTGTGGACTCAGTGCAAAGTCAGCAATAAGCTGCATGGCACCGGACCCGGTGGCCATCTGGTTCAGCCTGTCGCAACATAAACAGCACACGCCCACAAACAAGGCTGATTAAAGGATCCTTGAGCTGCAGGGTATGTGGTCGAGTCCTGTGTGGCCAACGTCCCTCAGTTGCTGCTAATATCCACATCAACCTTATGGCTGTGAATACGGTTTCTGAAGAGCAGTCGTCAGCAGCTGAGGATGGGCTTTACACTTCAGACAGGACAGGCCCTGGTTTCATTTGGGTTTCTGCATTTCATGTGGGGTAATAATACTAGTTATTAGTCATGATTCTATATGATTTAAAGGCTAATAATGCAGAGCGAGCGCTGATATACATCGTTGTTTAGCTAGACACACACACCCATGCATTCAGATGAGACTTGGTAATTTGAGTGTGAACAGGGAGTGTTGTGGACATATGTGCTCCAAATGCAAATATGAGCCTCGGTGGTCTGTGGCCGCGTGCTGTACACAGGCAAGTCCTTGTGTATTTTTATATTGTTAAAGTATGCACTCGGAGGGCTTCGGTTTCAGCCCATAGGAATGTCCTGTGGAGCGCCTACAGGCACAATGAACTCGACGGAGCTGCTTTAGGATCTGCCAAACATATTTTGAGTATAAATCATAACCGACGAGGAAAGAAAAGAATAGTAGGAAGGGAGGAAGACGGCGCGTGGGTGTGAAGTGAGTGAGCGAAACAGAAACGGTAAATAATGGTCACACCAGCCGTGTCAGAGAATAAGAGATCATGACAATACAACCGCTAATGTGACCAAACGGGCAAAGTTGCTTCTCGCCTACAAGCAAACGGTGCAGGCGGATGATTTGAAGCGAACTTTGATGCTGCTTTAATTTGTTTGTTTTTTAATTTTTGTTGAGTTTGTAAATTCATTTAAATTTACTACCCAGAATCCAGTGCTTCCTACATCACCACGAGAATCCGGCTGTGATCCATCCTTGTCTGTCATGGTCCTACTGCTGCATAATTGAGTCGTGCAGCCTAATCTACGTCTTTACTGGTTTACTGACAGTCCCTTGTGTTGTAAGTGTCTGATCTGAGCCTTGCGCCACAGAATGCTGGTGCTTTCCAGTCGTTTCAGCCCCGAGTCTCCTCTTTGATATTCCCAGGACTGTTTTGATTATTGAGGGATCCTCCCTGAAAGTTGCAAGTTGGCTTCAATGTTGGAACCAGCGTATTACATATTGTCAGTTTATTGCTCCTGCTTCAAACCCAATAATTAGGGGACACCACAAAGCTTAAAATAAAATCTTTTTTTCTGTTGTTGCGTATTGGACATAACGTGTTCATGGTTTTAATGTGTGCGCTGACAGAGCCAGGCTGAGCTACTGGTAGCGCAGGAGCGAGAGGGTTCGCGGCTGTTTGCTGACCACTCCAGGATAAAGAGCACTTCAGGTGACGGTGAAGTGTGTGAGTGAAATGTCGTGAGTCATTAATGGAGCGACGTTATCAGGTTTCAGTGGTAGCACGTTCTCGTATCATGAGGTGTGTTGGCGTGTGACCCTCCGGTTTGGTCCCCGGTGATTCGTTTTGCTGCTCCGACATTGTTTCCAGTAAACGACAGCGAAGACGGAAATGTAGATAAAATCCAGATGACTGCTCCCGAGAAATACTGGACGTCTTGAGACGCTTTCAACACCAGTTTCTAACCAGATTTTTGTGATATATTGTGGATGGTTTTCTTTATATTAATAAAAAAACATTTTAACTTAAACTTTAAGCACAAGAGGTGTGTTCACTATTAAAAAGTGCAGTTTCATCAGTGACCATGTGAGTCCCAGGGTTATTGTCTCCTCTGTCTTCCGTCTGGTTTCCCCTGGTTCCCCAGACAGGCCTGATGTTCAGTATATTAACTTGGCTGAGTAGCGACGAGGCCCCAGCTTTGGCTTTTTCAAGTTAAATGAAAGTCAGAGATTAAAGCCAGCTTGTGAAGGCACTCACTGATTCACTCTCTCCCCAGTCTGGCAGGAAATACAGCCCTCACACACTATCCTAATCCTCACGTGCGCGCGCACACAACACACACACACAGAGGAGAAACAGTCCCAACCTGCACACTTACATCCATAATTAGAGATGATTTACAAGGATCAGGTTGAACATAATCTGGAGGTAACTGAAGCCTGGCTCTATGTGTGTGTGTTGGGGTAGGGGGTTGCTCCTTGTTTGTGTGTGTGTGTGTGTGTGTGTGTGTGTGTGTGTGTGTCTGTAAGGAGCCGATTCACCCAGGAAATGGCCAGGGTGTGCCCCAAGCATGAAGCTGGAAGGTGGGAAGGAGGGGCTGGGCAAACACAAGATGGAGCAATCTGCCCCTGTGATGTTTGGGTTTCACTAAAACACATGGTTTCTCTGTATTTGCTCTTTGTGTGCGTGTGCGTGTGTGTGTGTGTGTGTGTGTGTGTGCGCCCGTATCAAGGCTGCAATAGCATTAGGTTATTAGTTTGGTCAGTGTTATCTCAGGAGCGATAAACCTAATGCATTTTGTGTGAAACATACACACAGCCTAGATTTCCATACATCCCCACCGTGATAAGGGCTCCGTTACCTATTAATGTCACGGTGTGGAACCTTTGTGCCTTGTATCTCACCAACACCAACCAGGTCAGTTGTTTTTACCATCTAGACTTTTGTTTCTCATTCCCTGAGGAGGTCCAACATTTGGATGGACACACGCGCCCGGACAACACAGCTTCAGAAAAAGACGAGCGCACTGGACACTCCCATCACTTTTGGGGGGTAGATTTAAAAACCTGATTGAGGAAAAATATAGTTCCTGCATCACGTTGAATTAAACTGTACAGGTGTACCTAATAAAAAAGATTTGGGGTATTCCCATCTGAAATTAATATATGACTCACAAGAAACATTCAGGTTCAGTTTCGCATATCTGTGTCTGTGCTCCAGCGGCTGCCAGACTTAAATGTGAGCCCGACTTGTCACCAGACCAGTCTGACGAGCGTGCCACAGAAAGAAGCCCTTCAAGGTTCCCATTTGAAAGGCGAGAGAGTGGGTACGTACCACGAGTCTTTGAGCGTGTTCTCCGGTTCACCTTTCATGTTTGTGAAGGCGAGCCTGTGATCTGCGGGGCTTTGAAGTGAGACGCGTTCAGATTGAGCTGGTGCTGCTGGCAGCCAGAGAGCGACGCCGTCCTATGGGGCTGCTGATTCGCTGACTCCCTTTCATATATGATGCATCTCTTCCCTCCTCGCTGCATTGATTTGCTTCCTTTTCCTTCTTCACTCGTTGACTCTTTTATGAAACATTACCCTGGAAAACTTGGAGAGCGTTACTGAGGGGCCTTGCGAGTCCGTAATCACATCTTCAGATCTCCCCACAGACACAAGCTTGTCAGCCAGTTTGGCACCGGCTTGATGCTAAATAGGCTCCTGTAGTTGCACACAAACACACGCTGGTCTGTCTGCTATGGAAATAGGCCTTTCATTCATTGGAGCGTTCTCAGTATTACACAGTTAATCTCGTCATTAAACTCAACCTTTCTCTCTCCTGCTGGTAAAGTGCTTACGCACATACACACAACAACTTTAAAGTCGTCTGCGACGGTTATTGGTGTGAGGAAAACGTTTTTTGTCCAGAACTGAGGGCGAATCGCTGAGCTGCTGGTCCTCGTATGACGGGTGGTCAGCAGAGCTGCGGTCAGTGGGAATGTTAGGCATCGAGACGCCAAACAGACAGAGATTGTGAGAATATGAAAGTGGTATTGTACATGTTGTACAGTGACGCTTTTCATCATGAAGCATCGTACAGGGAAGTACTGGCTCAGGTCCTGTTAGATACGTGACTTTAACAGTTAACATATTGTCATACGTCTATATTTCTACTCTATTCTGTAAATTTACTGGTGGTAAATCTGGTTCTTCTTTCCTTCCAGTGATGCATTGAATAGGCAGAGTCTGTTTAAACCACACTCAAAAACCAACAGCTGCATGACAAATCGCGCTGTTGCTGGCGTGTGGGTGTGTGTGATAAACCAGCTTGAAAGGTTTATTAACACTTAGTCAAACTGGCAGCATTTTGTCCATTTTCAAAGTAAATAACAACACTTAACTTTGGTTTTCATTTTTTAAATTGCTAACGGTTCCACATGTGCTGAAGTTATCAATAACAACACACCAAAAAGCTAGAATTGACATGTTAGCAGTTTGTTTTAAAAGCATCCTCTTTTTCTCTGCAGATGACTATAACTACCTGCCTGATGTGTTACCTCCTCTTCCTGAAGTCCCGGACTCTGGTTCAGTCCTGAGCTCCATTGACATCCCGACCCGTTGCCTCCGCAGCTCGGCCTTCCGCCACGCCTCCTCGCGCTACTGCTCGGCCCTCAGCATGGACTCCTCTCCCGACAGCGCCGAAAGGCCGATCAGCTACAGCTCGACCTCTTCCTCCGCCTCCTCTCGGGACAGCCACTGCTCGCTGGGCAGCCGCTCCACCCTGGTCCCGGCTGCTCACTGCAACCCGGCCGCCTCGGACCGAGACTCTGGGGCCATTCGATTGGAACTGGTCCCCACGCGGCAACTGGGATGTGGAGAGGAAAACGGCGTCGGAAAAGATGGAGGGACGGACACGGGAAGAGGACAGACAGCAGAGCATTCAGAGCCAGAGCAGAGTCCGGAGGGAGGCGAGCAGACAGTGCAGGGACCCAGGACGTATGTGGACCGAGTGGTGCAGGAGATACTGGACACAGAGAGAACCTATGTCCAAGACCTGCGAAGCATTGTGGAGGTAAGGAAGACATATATTACCTCATACATTAATCACAGAACTGAGCTGTTACCCAGCTGACCCAGTTAAGGCTTGAGCAGCAGTGTGGTGACATAAATGAGTCCCCAGCTTGAACTTGGTCCTTTTAAATCACATCCTTTATGTCTTTGTCTCGCACACGTGACACAGCTCATTGCCTGCTGGGAACCTTGAATACAATAAGCTCACCTGTGCTTGCGGGTGGGGTTTGGCCTGGCTACACGATACCAGCACCTTTGTGTTGCAGGCACAGACACACAACTTTTTGTGCATTTTCTATGCACACACACACACACATGCAGACAAATCTCAGACAAGCGCTCTTTTTGTGAGGTTTGCTTGGAACTGGGAGGCTACGTTGCCTGTTAGTCAGTGGTTTAGTGGCTTTGTTACAGATTGAGTGCGGCGCTTCCGCCATCACTGTGCTTTCTCTGTTCAGCTCGTAAACACCCCCCCACTCCTCCCTATATCACTCCCTCCATAGGATGTGGAGGTGAGGGGACAACGGAGAGAGATGAAGGCAGGAAGAGGGATTTAGCTCCGAGATAACAGCGTCCAAAGGTCAGGCTAACACTGAACAGAGCCTCGGAGCTGTACTGTATAATCCTCTACTGCCTTCACTCTGACCAGCTATCGCCATCAGTGATTCAGACCACCCAGCCCAGGACGACCGCACATACTAATACCTCAGCAGCACTTTGGACGAGACGCATGCATTTAGCCTTTCCTCACCTCTTTAATGACCGTTCCAGTGAGTGCACAGGGAGAGGATGGATTGCACTGATTGTATCTGGATGAATAGGGCTTTTAACGCGACAGTTTACTTATAGCCAAGAGAACGACTTCGTCCGCTGGACAGCACCGGCTCAGAAAGGCCCATCTATTACCAGCACTGTCCTGCATTAGCCAGTCCTGCAACACCCGTTTCCATAATCCCTTCACCGGTGCTGCTTCCTGCAATGGAGGAGGGTGTGACGGTGATAACGCAAATATTTACCCAGACTCCCCTGGGCTCACCTGTGTTCAGCTGTCAGCGGCAGCGTTGTCATCAACACATATTCACGCTCTGCAACATGCATTTCCATGGAAAACTGAAAAGCCATGTTGAAACTGAGCCCCTGCACAGCTCATGTCCGTATGCGAGCGCTTTGTGATCATCAGCCCTGGGCTCTAAAGCTTTGTTTAATGAAGCCGGTCCACAAACAAGCTCTAAGACAAAGCGCTTTCTTCCCACTGTCGGTCCTGGAACACATCACCGGGGCATTTACTGTAAGTGGACCAGGAATTTCAGGAAAAAAACCCTTTGTCTACAGAAATGTTCAAAGTAATGAGATTTGAATGTTTGCACTCCTGGCATTGTGTGGCGGAAAGACTCGCTGCTGCGGTGCAGGGTGAAGGATGTGTTGGGTGCGAGTGTGCACTGGAGGAAGTTAATGGTTAACATGAGAAAGTATCAAGTTTGTACATGTTGCACCTGATGCTAAGCAGGGAGTGTGTCTTAAGATGTGTGTGTGGATGTGAATGCTGCCCATTGTTGAGCTCGCTCAGGTTTTGGCAGAGTGTGATGAGCGAGTGGGTCAAGTCAGGTCAGATCTGTGACCCTGTGGCTAATGCAGCTTCACCTCATACATTACTTCTAATAATGAACAGAATGTAAACAGAACCAGATGTAAACACCATAAGTGGACAATTTCCAGACTTCTGCAAAGCTCAAAGTTGTTTTTGAAACATCAGACACACAATTGGAGCGTTTACCTAATCTTTGAGTTCCTCCTGTTCAGTCTCGTTCTCTTTTCAAACGCCTCCCTTTGCTCAACCAGACACAGTTTAATGGACTGCTGCTAGACTGAGCTATAATAATAATGATAATAATAGCTAAATACTTAAAACATTACCTAGAACAGAAACCGCAGCAGCAGCAGACTAAAAATTAAGCAAACAAGTTGAAGGGACTGAGCAAGCAGGTTGTGCGTCTGCGGAAAAGGTCCGCGGGTGTGTGTGTGTGTGTGTGTGTGTGTGTGTTTGTGCCTCTGTCCTGCCCAGTCTGCTTTCTCCACCTGAGCCCCTATCCCATATCTGCGCAGGCTTTAGGGCGGCTTTAAGCGCAGCTGCACTAATCGATGGGATCGTTTTGCATGTGCGTGTGCGCACAAGTGTCTTCATGAGCAACTGTGTTTTGGGTTGGACTCAGGTTGGCAACTTTCTGTTGCCTGCAGGAACAGATACTATCAGAGCTTAACCTGTCAGCAAGACAGACAAGCACGAGACGCTTAGTAGGAAGGAGCCGAGACATTTCTGCATGTTCTCTGACACCGCAATGCACAATGTGCGTTACACTTAAAATACACAGTAATAATTAAGCATAAGCTGCAGGATCATCCCACAACGGTTCCTTCTATGATGGTAGTAATATGATAAACACCACATACTGGGAAAACTTCTGCGGTGACTGGCTTATGGCTTATTTGTCCCACAGCTCCTTACTTTCTATCTGCAGGGCAGGCTGCTGTTCAATCATACAGTCATAATGGCAGTGATGGAGACGGCGATAAAGAGACGGTTAAATCTGTGGCTTCAGTCTGACTGTGACTCAGTTACAACAACAACCCTGACGACCTTTGTTATCAAATCAACGATATGGGGATCAGGAGTTTTATGAATCCATTCAAGTGAAAGTTGATCTCATGCTACTGGGCTACTCATGCAGGTCATAGCTTACTGATGCATGACTCAACTTATAAGTGACTTAATTAAGGAGTTACTCAACTAAATATTTCCAACACGGATCGGAAAATCACTTTGTCTACAGCTGTAGTTATTGGGAAAGACGCTCCTAGTACTGCTTGATTGTCCCTACTTTGTGTGAGCAGTTTCACAAGACTAACAGGATAAAGTGTTGCAAAGCAAAGTCCAGTGGGCGATGATGATGGGCTTCACAGCTGACTGAGGTGAGCGATGAATTTCACTCACACGTCTGTGCTTTCGTCTGTCTCTGTGCAGGACTACCTGGAGTGTATCAGCAACCAGTCCCTGCTTTGCTTGAGCTCTGAGGATAAAGGTTCTCTGTTCGGCAACATCCAGGACATTTACCACTTTAACAGGTAAGAACTGCCCAGCACCCGTTTAGACTCCTAACCAGACAGTCAGGCACCTTACATAGCCTCAGAACCTGGACAGGTAATTACTGATGCCATTTTACAGTAGCTGCTGAAGGACTGTTCTCAGCTGTCACATATTAATGTCCAGGCTCTATTCACTATTACTTATAGACAAACTGGAAACTTGACTTGCGTCTGAATATTTACAAATGGCGTAGTCACACATAAAACACTGACTATAGTCTCGCTCAGGCTCCATAAACAACATCCTGATAATCCTGAAATCAGGCAGAACCTCCCGTTGGTTTCTGGGAAGGGCGTTGTTGTGGCAGTCAGGTGTGTGTGTAATCAGTCTGCGTCTGCATATTTGTGTCCTGCGGCACCAGTCTAAACTCTGTGTGTGTGTTCTACATTCAGACGAGATGGCTACTTGTGCATCAGCGGCCCAGAGACACAAACATGCTCGCTGTGTCTCCCTTCTTTTTAATTCCTAGCTGCTGTACGCAAACACACGGCTCAGCAGCAGTGACCTCACACTGTAACTCGCAAAACAATAACTTCAACAAGCCATGTCTCACTGTTCGCACACACACGCAGCGACACACAGGAGTTCCCTGTTTGAATTCATGGAAGGATCTCGTTTGTTCAAACTTCAGCGCTCTGCGACCTCGAATCGGTGGCTTGTGTTCCTCTCATTCACTGTAAACGGTGTGAACGCGTGCGTCCAGGGAAAACAAGAATGGGAAGAAACATGTAGAAGCAGTACTAATTTCACTACGCTCTGCTTTTTGTTTCTGTTTTCTGATTAGGGACCTTCTGCACGATCTTGAGAAGTGTAATGCAGATCCTGTGGCCATCGCCGAATGCTTTGTTTCCAAGGTAAAGATGTTCCCCTCCTGCCACTTCTGTCTCTAGTGATGGAAAGCAGTGCATTTACATTTACACCTGCTGCTCATACCCTTATTATTTAAACTGATAATGTACAGTGTAGGACAGTAGCAGATCAGGCACAGCAGCTGTTTTCCTGTACGCTAAGCACTCCTTCATTTCGTGGCAACACTCACTGCATATACCTTTACTCAAGTCCATTTCCTATCACTGTCTCCTGTCTATGTGCACACGCGCCTCACTTGTTCAAGCCTGTCCAAACAGCCGCTTCAGGCACACACACACACACACGATGAAAAACAGGCACTGCCCTTTTTATAAGCACTAAAATCCCAAACATCACATGCACATGCTCCATGAACTTTGATTTTTGAGGTTAGTTGCATTTGACTGTAACAGTAGGACTTCATTAAAAACCTGGCTCAGCTCTGGAGGCATCGCTAGTCCCTTCACTTGTGTGCTTTAGCTTTTATAGCAGCTAATGGTTGCATGATTATGTCCCATGATAACACGCTGCATTCCAGCACTTCCTCTTAGACACTTTACTTTCCCAATCTGCCCTACTGCAATTACACCCAGTACCACAGAGCAACTGTCTGACCGTGTATAAGAAAAACAAGTCTCCGCGTCACAGACTCCCTAAACGCAGCAGCTGCTGTTGTGACGAACCAGTTTTATAGCAGCCCACAGCACCTCGCTGCATAATTAACAGAGAGCCATAAACAAGCCACCATGGTGACATCTTAGAACCAGCTGATTAATGTTGCAGTAAACAGAAAGAAATGTCAGTCACAAGGAAAATAAGCCGTTTGGGGATATTTAAGACGATGTCCTTTGTTTTTTTTTAAACTGCTGCTTCGTATTCTGTGTGGTTTGACCAGGGGCGACATTACCCCAGAGCCAGCTGGGCTTTTTACTGTCACGCCTCTGGCTAAACGTTGACATAAACATTGCAAGTAAAAGGCAGTTTGTTTAGACAGCGCTTATGTTGCAAACTAGTGTACCAAGAAAATCCCATGAAGCCTTTTTTTAATATGTATACTACTGAACCTTTTAATAATAATATTGTGCATCCACCCTGTTCAGTCACCTGGTTTGTACAATAACCTAAAATAGGCTCCTGTTTAAATTAGAGAAAAATAAAAGCTGAAGTTAAGGGAAAAGTGACAAAAGCAACAGCTTTGTAGACTGGCAAGCCGATGTGTCCCTCCAGACTCGAGATATTACGTTGGAAGAATGGTTACAGTGGCCTTGACCTTTGACCTATCACCAACATAATCTAGTCAATTCATCCTTCTGCCCGTTTGCACACTTTCCCGAGATATATGCGGGTGAGATGGACTTGCAAGACGGAAACGTAACACCTCTGGCCACAGCTGTTCACTGCGCAGACGCACAAAAGATGCAACGCTATCAACACCATACATGCAAAACAAACATACTTAATAAGATTTCCTTACAAAAACTGTTCATTCAATTAAATTATGCAATGGAAACACTTCTGGCTCATAAGTACTGTACCCCCAATAAAACATGTAGCTACTGAGCATCACGCCCTCAAGGACAGCTTCTCCTCCAGCTGCCTTCTGCTAATGGGACTGCAACCAGAATCATAACCAGAACGCTCTTGTGTTGTGGATGGTTGTTGGTGGTTGCCAAGAACCAGAAAACCACAAAACTATCTGCCACGCTCGAGCAGCCGAAGCTCGCAGCCCTGCACAGCGTTCAAAGAGTAGACAGATCAGATAATTGGCCATTCATCCTCGTGTTCCTCTCTGTTTGAATAAATCCTCGCTGAGCTTTGTGTTGAGTAAGCCGTTGCAGCATTTATGGGTTGCTACATGCTGACTGAAGCACAGACCGTACGATTACAAAGATCTAAGGCTTCGTTTTGGCCCGGGTGATATAACCGGTTCAGCGCGCTTACCTGACGATTCCCTGTGACCGGTCCAGTCTCGACAGATCGGTACAATAACCAAACCTGCAGCTTCATTATTTTGTCATTAGAATGATTGATGAGTGCTGATATTACTCAACCTATTTATCTTGTTTGTGACAACAGCTAAGTTCCAAGCTCTCGCATGCACAACTTCCATATGATGATTATATGACTTAGCCCAGCTTGTTTATATTTCTCAAAGAGGAGTATATTATAGATGAAAGCTATTTTAGGCTCTGCTGGTTTTCTGGTTAGGTTCAAAGAGTGTGTAGACGTTTCTGCTAGCGTGTCTGTGTGTGCACGCATGCATGCTCTGCACAAATTTGTGCATTTATAACTTTTGTGGCCTCGCGTGCAGGGTGCAGAGGGATATTAGGAGTGTGTGTTAGTGTGTGTCATCAGAAATCGATGGTGGCACATCTGGTTGTGCTTAGGCCTGGTCTGTGGTAGCAGACTGCTGGGGGAGCAGAGCTCTGCTCTTCAATTTAGGACGATTCCCACGGAGCACCTCAGGCGAACAAATCATGAGAGTCTTTGTGTGTGTGTTCCTGTCTTCAGGACACTTGGGTGGGATGCTTTGCTTGTGTTTGTGTAGTTGGGTTGAAATGTTTGCTGCAGCTTGAATGTGAATCTATAATTACCTGTAGCAAAACATTCACACACACTCAAGTCTATGCAAACTAAGTTTATATAAAACAAACATGTGTGAATGTTACGAACCAGGACGGACGTCTGTCATTTGCCCCGGGTGTTTATAACGTTGCTTCCTGAACACTGTCCGCATCCGGCGTCACTTGGGGGTCACAATTAGATTCTCATGGCCACAATTAGATTCTCATATTATGCAACTGCAAGGGGTTCATCTCGAGGCCTCCACGAGAGCATAGCCAGAGAAAATGGTCTTTCATAAAGGATCAATGAAGTGAAAACGTGTTGTAGGAGCAAGGGTGGGAACACGAGGATGAGGTTCATTCCAGCTTTGATAAGTCATGCTGGCCCTGATGTCTTTGATGTTCAGAAAGGCATGCAAGGTGGGAAACGTCTCAATTAAAGGGGCGGCCATAAAGTACGAGGGGATATTTAGTCTGAGCGCTCGGCGTTGTTCGAATCAACAGAGACTTGAAGGCCAGGACGCGAGTTAATCATAAGCTACAAGGTTGACTTTCAATTAGTAGCAAGGAATGGAGGAGAGCGGAGGCTTTGTCCGTGGGCTCAGGGTGTACGGAGCAGGAAAAATGAAACGGCCTGCTTCGAACACTGCCTTCAAAGTAATGGTCACGTCAAGGATGATCAAAACTCAATGGATGGGATGAATAATCAGAAAAGAGTGAAATAGAATCATCAAAACATTATCAATACAGTAGTTGATCAGTTAACCAGTCACTAAATGTGCAAACTAATGTGTCCTTGTGTTTTTACAGAGTGAAGAATTCCACATTTACACCCAGTACTGCACCAACTACCCGCGGTAAGATGGCACCATGTCTGCGCTTGGATCTGACACTGCTTATTCACTGCTTCCTTCTATTGTCCCAGGCCCATCTTCTCACTGCCATTGTCCTCCCATCTCCATCTCACCTCCACACTCAGCCTTGCCACAATCTCACATGGCTCCTTTGTGTATCCGTCTCTGCGTTACCTTTTTCTTCCCTTCCCTAACAAGATGACTCGCTCTATAGAAACCACCTCAGCAGGAGTCAAATTGTCTACTGGCTGTTGGGCCTCAGGGTCTCTCTACCTCCCTTCCTGCTTGCTTCTTTCTTCTTGCTTCATTCTTTTATTCGCGGCGCATTGACAGAGTTACAGCTCACACACTGACAGACGTGGTATTATGGTTGTCACCTTATCATACAGACGCTGCTAATGTTTTATTCTGCTTTGTGCGAGCGTGGCCCTGTGGGGGACACCTCAGTGCATAGCTGGGCTACGATAATGTGCTTTTCTTGTGTGATAAAATAGGCTGAAACTTGATGTATTCTTCATTCTAGCATGTACACCAGCTATCAAACAAACGTCTTTACTCTGCCTTCGCTTTTTATAATGTGTGAGGAGAGGCACATGAGGGACGGCAGAATGATTCCCGATTGGGTGTGTGTGTGCGCGCGCTAAGGTTTATTGTCATTTGTTTGAGATCCCACATCCACACCACAGCTGGTGACCCCAACCAAGGTCACACACGACAGACACACACACAAACTGGAGAAACGTACACACATGCACGCAGAGAGACTGCAGATGTATCATGGTCATGTTGAACTCTGAGGTCGGGTTTCCTCTAGAACAATGTAAGGCCTGTGTGGAGTTGCACTGGAATTCAGACATGCAGACATGCATGCGTGCACACACTCACACAAAGCCGAATTTCGCGCATCACACAGCTCCGCGCGTCTCTACTGTGCGTGTACATTCGCACACATGCATGCAGCCTATCCTTCAATGAAAAAGACTCTTTCTTCCTCAGTAGGTCAAAACCAGCTGTAGTCACATTTAAATTTAGCTCTGACAAGGATGTAAACGCTGCTCAATTAGAAGCATCTCTTTAAAGTTATTATTGTTGTTGTGTACATGTGTACTTAAAATGTAAGGAATTGCATTAATTTAGTCATCTATGCCATGTAGACATTTTCTTCCAACTGTCTGCCAGAACATACATTAAAACTCTCATTTGTCATCGGCATCAAATTACGTTTTACTACACACCATTGACATCGTTCTTGCTGTTTTGTCTCCACAGGTCGGTGGCTGTGCTAACCGAATGCATGAGGAACAAGGCGTTGGCCAAGTTTTTTCGTGAGCGCCAGGAATCTTTGAGGCACTCCTTGCCCCTGGGCTCCTATCTGCTCAAGCCAGTGCAGAGGATCCTCAAGTACCACCTACTGCTGCACGTACGTCTGTCGTCTCTGGCACAAAACGCACGCGTACATAAATATAAACACCCACAGAAATGCAAGAGCACAAGTGCAGGGGACACATGCAGCTAATGTTTAGATCGGTGCGTTACCGGTGTAAATGGATGTGCACAGTTCAGTATCTGACTCGGCTCCCAGTGACCAACTCCACTGGAGAAGCCAAATGTTTCGACATATGGCGCTTGGTATGAATCCATGCGTGTGTCTCCAACATGCGAGTATATGTGTGCACCCATTTGTTTCTTCTTGAACATGCATGCGCACCGTGTGTTATTACAACAGTGTGTGCAAGTGGTAACTCACGGCACGCTTTATGTGTGTGTGTGTTGCCTGCTCAGGAGATCGCAAACCACATGGAGAAGGACACCGAGACCTACGAGGTGGTGCAGGAAGCTATAGACACGATGCAGAGAGTGGCCTGGCACATCAACGACATGAAGCGGAAGCACGAACATTCTGTTAGGTTGCAGGTACGACGAGCACAAAAATACCCCTCAGTGTTTTCTGCAATCTTTCCACTCCTCTCATCCTCCGCAATGACACTGACATGGTCGTTTCAAGTCTTTGTCCGAGCCATTTCTGCTGTTTTGCAGAACAGTTATGTGAACTTTACATCAGCCAAGGCTCATTCTCTCTGCTTCTTACGCAAGTTGCAGTTTTCCACTAGGCTAATGATGGCCTTGCATAAGGAGGACACATAAAAGAGAAGCTTGTTTCTTTTATCAGCTGGGAGCCAGGATGGTCTGATGAATGCAGGAATGTGTGCGGAGAAGATTGGCTCAATAGAAATGTCCATTATCATTTTTCCTCTGCTTGCTCTTGTGCTTTTTTCCCTTTCCTTAAACTTTGAGGTTTAGACTGTTCGGCAGAACAACACTCGTGCTCTGTGCTTATGTTCACGCTGCTGTCACCCTATTTTTTTAGGGAGGGAGTTAAATATTTTTTCTATGACGTAAGATGCTTTTAAATATTATTACAAACATATTATTTTATTGTAATTGTGCAATGCTTCCCCCCTTTCTCGCTCAAATAGACACAAATATTTAACGTCCCTCACTCGTGTTTCTGCAGGAAATCCAGAGCCAGCTGACCAACTGGAAAGGCCCTGATTTGATCGGCTATGGAGAGCTGGTTCTTGAAGGAACATTCCGGCTACAGCGAGCCAAGAACGAGAGAACCCTCTTCCTCTTCGACAAGCTTCTGCTCATAACCAAGAAACGGGAGGAAACCTACACATACAAGGCCCACATCCTGGTCAGAGGAAGCGTTAAACGTCCCAAAAACAAGCCAAAGATCCTTTTCTGCTTGTGAACACGATTTTTAACTCAACCTCCTGCCTGTTTGTTGCAGTGCTGCAATCTGATGCTGGTGGAGGTTATTCCTAAGGAAGCCCTGAGTTTCAGTGTGTTTCACTACAAGAATCCCAAACTGCAGCATACAGTCCAGGTAGAGCGCTTTGCACACATGCCCTAAAATAATAAGAAAGTGTGACATGATTTGCATGTGGCTGAGCGTCCAGCCTCACCTCGCTGAGCTGCTCAGACGTGTTGGAGGCTAATGGAGGCCATTGTTCTTACTTCATGGCTTTGTTTTGGACAGACACTAAAAAGACAGTTTGACGTGTCTGACATCACAAAGCCGTGTTTCAGATTTTTAACTCCAACCCTTTAAAGTGCGTGTCTGATGATTATCTTCTCTGTCATGTTCGGCGCCCGGCTCCCTCAGGCTAAATCTCAGCAAGACAAGCGCATGTGGATCCTGCATCTCAAGAGACTTATACTTGAAAACCATCCTGCCAAAATCCCTGCCAAGGTACGAGCAGCCGTCTTATGACAGATCCTTTCTCTGGTCACCGATGGCGTAAACACAGGCTTTGAGTGGGATGTGTTCTTCCTTCTGACTTACCACAGTTTACCCCCAAATATTTAGAGGTTTTGAATAAATTACTGAGCTATTTCTAAGTAAGTAGAAATCAATATTGTTTTCAACAGAGATGGTAACTGACAACGTTCATTTACCCAAATGCTGTGTTGTTGTTGAGCTAGAACTGATATGACGCCATCTAGTGGCTTTTTGATGCAACATCTAACCTGTTAAAGTCAGTAAGACCTTATCATTTCAATTCCAGGCCAAGCAAGCCATTTTGGAGATGGATGTAATGCGTAAGTGCCACTGTACATGTATAAAATTAAATTAATAATTAGCACTATTCTGTGGAGAATATGTTTACTATATCACTGGTTCAAACATGTTGAATGAGTTGTGTATTTGTGTTCTGCAATGTGTCCAGATCATCCTGGGTTTCATTACAGCCCTGATGGTAAGAAGAAGGACTCGCCTCAGACCAAGGAGGGTCCAACTCCTCGTCGAGGACGCAGGAGAGGTGAGGCATTCGGAATTTACTCACCGAAATAAGACTCTTATTGACACTGGACCTACAAGTATATTTGTTTCTCTGTCTAGAACCTCTGTCCAAATTACTGAAGAATGCCAAACAGAATGCTTCCAACACAGACGGCGACAAGGTGAATGAGAAAAAGAGACGAACACTTGAACACTGAGTTCACAAACTCGTCAAAATGATGACCTTAAATCTTTTTACCCGTCCAGCGAACAAGTCTGGGCGCCACCTTGCTCTCTCCGGTGTCCCAGCTGGCTCTGGGCACAATTGGCCGCAGCCGCAGCCTCATGAACCAATCACAGGAGTCTCTGGATCCCGGCGATCACTATGACCACAGCGACCGAGAGGAAGGGGAAGAGCCACACCAGCAGGATGCTGATGATGAGGATGACAGTGGCATGGTGAGCAGCATTTACATACACATCTCTGATTTTCCAACGAATGTGCTTTTAATGCTGAATACTCTACATTCAGGGTGGTGCAAAGAGGCTGCGAGTCCCTGGCAAAAGCAGCAGGAAGAGGCTGAACCCTCAGGCATCTGTTGATAGTATAGAACAGTGGAAATCATTCAACATGAGTGCCTCTGACCTACAGGTGTGGTGTTGGTACATGGCAATATATTGTTTTTAATTGTCTGGGGTTTTTGGCTTTCACCTAACCCCCTTTTCTTTTCCTGTCTCAGAAAGCCAGAGAGTCCCTGGTAAGGGAAGGCAGTCACCACCCACCGCTTCTCAGGACACCCCATGTAACAGAGGAACCTCCAGAGTCTCCCATTCCCTCTGTGATTGTCACAGATAGTGAACCTTCTGTGAGGAACATCTGGGCAGACCACCGGGCTCGCAGAGCTATGTTCCCTACTCGCCAGAGAACCATGCAGCCTGACGATGAGGACGAGGACATCTACCAGATGTTTGTCCCCACAGAGCCAAGTGGACCAGAGCAGGAAGTGCCCTCGGGGCATTCCGAGGTCACCTCATCACCCAGGACGGCTCGTCCCTGCAGCTGGCACGTCGAACAGGTGCCCGCAGTGCAGGTTGACCCTCCACCCAACGGGACCAGAGTTCTGCGAAGGGCGAGCAGCGCAGGGGAAAAGGTTACGGAGGTTCGTCAGGGCCCGGACAGCGACCAGACTGGCCACAGCAACCTGGAAGTGATCCTCACAGAATCATCCAGCAACGACATATCTGGATCATCCTCCGCCGAGCAGCTGACGGTAGACGACATTGAAAATGTTTACGACAACATCAGCTATGAGGATCTAAAGAGAATGGGTCTCGTCAGAAGAGACGTGGAGGAAAGCCAGTCAAGGAAAGACACATCCACAAATGCACAGGGTTTACAGGGCCAGGCAGCGTGGGCTGCAAACGAGGCTCCACAGGTCACAGAGTCTGTGGTCGAACCAGACAGTTCCTCTGAGAGCAACCGGTCTTCCGCAGGGGAGGGAAGGCAATTTGGGACATGTGAGCTCCAGATAGTGGAAGAGAATATCTATGACACTATACCTTTCAGAGAGCCTCCATCAACAGAGCTTAGCAGAACGAATGAAGGCAACAAACTCATTCAAGAGAGGGACAGTCTGGTGGCGTCTGAACAAGACCTGGCTGACAGTCTTGCTGGAGGGTTTGTATCTGAGGAGAGCCTCCACTTCGTTGACGATGAAGGACAAGAAAGGTTACATTGTGTCCCGTGTTCTCCTGAGCCTGATTATTCGTCCTCGTCTGCTTCGGAGACGTTCCCACGACGCTCACAGAAAGGGGATAAGATGTCAGAGCAGGTCGATGAGATCTGGAACGACTTAGAAAACTACATAAAGATCAATGAGAAGAAAGCTGATCGTTTGCCCGCCGCCTTCCCGGTTAGTGCTGCTGAGTCGCCAAAGTCCTCGTCAGTCAAAAGCAGTCCCACCAAGGCGCCTTCTGTAACTAGTCCCCCAGCACCTGACACCGCAGCGCAGTCATTCACTATTCCAATAATCAACCTCCCTGAACTTCACAATGAAGGCTCCACTGAAGAAGTAAAGCCCAGACCTGCTCCTGCGCCAAGACCCTTGCCTGAAACCCCAGAGCCCCTCCCAGGAACGGTGAAAAGCATTCGCAACAGACTGGCTCGCCTCAGCAGCGGTAGTTTTCGTCTAGAGGATGACGACCTGGTGGAGCTTCCTCAGCGAAACACCCCACTGAGGGAGGACACCCTCAAGGACCTCCATAGTTTGTTTCCAGGGGAGCTGGCGGGACTGGACTCCCCTCTGGCATCTTCCTCTCTGCTCCTGGGTGAGTCTGTGGACTTTCCCCTGGAGCTGATGGATAAAACGAAGAGCCGGGTGTTCCTAATGGCACGTCAGTATAGCCAGAAGATCAAGAAAGCCAACCAGCTGCTGCGCATGAGGAGCATGGATCCAGGAGACTCTTGTAGTCGAGCCAGAGCTGAGAGGAAGCAGAAAGACCTGGCAGCCATCTTGGAAGAAAAGAAACAAGGGGGTGCAGCCATAGGTATGTTGGTTATTTGTTAATGTGGTCATGTGTCAGGCTGTTTCTGCTGGTGCTGCTTAAATGCAAACATGACATAATGTCACTTTCTCTCTTTGCGTTCGCTGTGTTCTCTCTGTAGGTGCAAGGATAGCAGAGTATTCCCAACTATACGACCAAGTCATGTTTAAAGATCCTCCCTCCCCTGCTGGTCAGACCTCTGCAACCCCACACCGCACCCACCCGGGGCTTCCATACTCTCCGTCCATGCCTGAGACTTCCCTGGAGGAAGACTGGCTCCACTCCACCTACAGCAACGGAGAGCTGGCCAGCTTCATCTCCTCCACCGGCGAGCTGGGGAAAGCTCGAGCCTCTTCCACCCCACAGCGCAAACTAACCTCAGCCTGCTCCATCCCTTCCCTCAAGACCATCCCTCCCTCTCCAGCGCCCAGCACACAGAGGTGGAGCTCGTGCATGTCTGCACCAAGCGAGAAAGAGGAGCATGTGTACAGTTCCATTAAGAGACATACTTCCTTTAATGCACCGTCTTTACCCTCGTCGAAGCCTTCCCCATCTGGTCAGGCTCAGTCCGTCAGCTCTCTGGGCAGTCAGCAGCAGGAGAAGAACAACCACCCAGGACACAAATCTAAGGTGGATCGGTCCACAGACTCCAGACTCCATGGCCCCAGTCTGGGTCGTGTTGGTCGACAGAGTAGTCTCCCAGAGCAGTCGACCCAGGGACAATCGGGCCTCACCTTACATGACGGCCAGCAGGTGGTGGTCCTGAATCGAGCATCTGCACTGAGCATACTCACCGCCACCCAGAACTACCTGGTCAACTTCAAGGACAATGGGGAAGACGACGATGACTATGTAGAGATCCGCTCGGAGGACGAGAGCGAACAGGAGCTCGACAGGCTGACACAGAAGAGTGACAGCTCTGCAGTTCTTTCCCTCCAAAATCGGGGTCTTGTCCAATCCCAGAGTCTGCCGTGCACCCCGGTGCACTCCTGCGACCCGCTGAGGACTCTGGACCGCGATCACTTGGAGGAGTACCTGTGGAGTGAGCCGCAGCAGAGCCAGTCGAATATTGTCCAGTCTCTACGGGAGAAGTTTCATTGCCTGAGTTCCAGTAGCTTTGCCTGAACCGCCATGACGCCTAAAAGCCAAATATACATTAACATACAGAATATAGAAACAAAATGTTTGCAGCTGCTTTGCATTGACCGCGCTGTACCATGCTTATAGTCCACAAATAACAATAGATTTTAAATTAAACATTACACATCACAAAGCATAAACGTGGTCTTTAATTGCAGCCATATTTCTGTGCATAGTTAATGCTGTATTTTCTGTTACAGGGCCTCAGAGTTAAACACATAATAGGTAACTATTAATGGTTATATTTCAACATCCAAGCCTGCATGTGAGCTGCCTTAGCGCGTCTTATGTATTTTTTTAGGTTATCTGTTGGGGCAAAGTTACCAAGAAGTGGTCAAAGCAAAACATTTTTCACACAAAAGCCATGATTAGATACTGTAATCGAGGCGAGAAATTAAATGTGCCCATCAACTATTGTACAGATACAGTAGTTCAGGAATGCTGTTACTTTAAGAAACGAAACCTTTTCTGAAGGACGTCGTCAGCTTTGGTGAATGCTATCATGTCACGTCTCCTAACTTACTTCTTAAGGTTGCTTGACTGCAGTTTCAACACTAGTTAATCTTAACACGGTAAAGTGAGGTATTTTTTAATCGCGCTTACACTATCAAACTGTTCTGAACAAGCAGCATTGCAAGTCAAATTTGCCATCGTCAGACCTGCTATTCAGGCTCGTACATGACTTTTAGTTCAGCTTTTTAGCAATATTTGCAACAGAACTGACAAACACATTAGGTTAAGTGAAACTAGCCTTAGACGGGTATTTTCCCTCTACCTGCCACCTCTGTTATAAATAAGGTATCATTCTTAAAAATAAAGAGCAAATGCTGATATTTTAAATGTCTTATAAGAAATCATAGAACTTCATGTTTATTTTGAACCTGTAAGCAGATGTGTTTCTTATTGTGGAATGGCTCGGACGTCCATCTAGACAAGCGGATGAAATAGTTTTTCCACTCCTACTAATTTTAACCTTATTTTTTAAGAGGGACCACGAAGGAGAGCATCAAGAAGAGTTAGTAAAAAGACTACAGTACTGTATTTGATGTACATTCTGTGTAATTTTTTTAATTTCAAATGGTTAGTCCACTGTTTGTTTACTTTGTTTACGTTTTGGGACACTCCCAACCGTCGCACTACTGACCACAGTCACAGAAAATAAACACCGTGAGGTAGTCGTCAGTCAAATCAATCAGGTTCATGTAGAAAAAATCTGTTACTGAAGCATTTTCCAGTTTTTACTCACATTTGTTGAATCTATTAAATAACTCACTCAAGGTGTTCTATTTATTTAAAAGCCTCCCTAGTTCACTGCCCAGTGTCACAATCTCTTCCAAAACACAAACAATTTGTAAATTAAAGCAAAATATATTTATTAAAATGTGTTTTTCGTCTTATTTAGGGGACTTTATAAAATGTGAATGAAATCCTGTGAATATTATTGACACACAGTAGTTTTTCTATCATGCACTGCATAATAGACGTTCCATCACTAAAAAGGTGAAAAGGTAAAAAGCACAATATCATGGCCTACTGTGCATATCAGGAAAAGCGGATCAAACACAAGTTAGGAATATGAAGTATGTTTTTTATATCATTGTACATTCTTGTCTTCTGTTTCACTGGTGGGGATTGTTAGTCTTCATTGACTCTTCTTTGCACTTTTGTTTTTTATGTTTTATTTGTAAACACTTTGTAAAGATGTAAATTTTAGGAAAGTTATTCTTGTATGCCATAGGTATGCTTTATAATGCTTTCATGTTTAAGTTATGTGTACTGTATTTTTTTTAACTGCCTAGTTGTCCGTGCTCAACAAAATTACATATTGGAAGAAATAAATTCAGATAATACTCGTTTTTGTTTGTTTTGTCTTTCATTGCGAGAGAGGAAGATCCACAGGGGGTCTCAGGGGAAGAGCAGCCTTCTTTAAAAGACCAAAAGAAAAATTGCACTTAAATAGTTTATGATATTATACTAAACTATCGCTATAGATACATACTAGAATTAGTGAAGTTATACATATCTGAACATATGGATGAAAAGGTCTGAAAGAAAAAAAAAAACAACCCGTATCCTTCGTACGTACAACAGAGGACGCTGCAGTCCAGCACAAACAAATAATCGAAGGAGAAAGAAGAAGAACAAGGGCGTAGCCTGGTTGCATGCTGGGAAATGTAGTTGACTAGAAATCAGGCCGAAGAACTTTCTATTTTTACTTGATACGACTACAGATTAATGTGAATCTTAACGTATTCGTTGGTACTTTCGTGTGGTGAGTAATGAAAAAGTGATCATAACATGTAATTTCGGTTTTTCCTGCATATTTTATTCTCGAACCTTCTGCTTAATGCCGGTTTACCCATAGTGCACTGCGCAGCTTCCTTTCTTCTCGCTTCTGTCGTCCAAAATGTCGCTACTGGAAGGTCCGTTAAATGTGTTCGGCCAGAGGACAACTGGCGAATCTGTTCGTACTCAAAATGGTGAGTTGCGGGGCTAATTGATTTGGGGTTTGCGAAACAGTTGGTGTTTTCTTAGAGACCTTAGAAGAATCGTTAGGAAACCTGATTCACGTAGTGTGTGCGACACACGTGTGGCTAATGCTAATTAAGTTTACCGTTAACTTTGTGGCGTCTCTGGCCAAAAACGTGCCGGAGTAGAGACGTTATCAATACACCTGAAATCACCAACATGTAACGTCAACGCCCCATGTTCGTACCTTTCATTCGCACCACCTTGCAGTGCATGGCTGGCTAAGCTAACGCAGAGAACACAGCCGTGGTCTGAAGGTGTGGCTAGTAACCTGATGGAACAGTGAAGCTATAGGATTAATCATACGACGCTTTAAAGATGCATTTAGCTGCTAACTTGATTTCTTTACAGTCATGGCCGCAGCATCTATCGCTAACATCGTCAAAAGCTCCCTGGGACCGGTCGGGCTCGACAAGATGCTGGTGGACGACATTGGGGTCAGTTTCCACACAGCAAAGTCATTTAGCTTTTTAAAGTCATGCTGCCGTAACAATGACTAATATTAGATGTCATTCCGTTTTATTGGCCTTTTTGTGCAGGATGTGACCATCACCAACGACGGAGCAACCATCCTAAAGCTGCTGGAAGTGGAGCACCCAGCTGCCAAGGTCCTGTGTGAACTGGCTGATCTGCAAGACAAGGAGGTCGGAGATGGGACCACGTCTGTGGTGAGTAGGGGCTGCAACACAGATGGGTCACTGAACCATGACGTATGTCCTGTTTTAGTACCATGCATCTGCCTTTTACTACGGATGTGTGGCTATGCTAACAGGAAAGAGAATTTGTCCCTCAGTATCTGAAGGGGTTGTGCAGCCTAACTTCTGCTGCCCCTAATGAAATGATGGTACATAATAATTCTACAAATGTTTGGTTTGTGTAAGGAAATTTGGTCTGTTTTCTAAAATGTGTGGTGTCCTTCTAGGTAATTCTTGCTGCAGAGTTTCTGAAGAGTGCAGATGAGCTGGTGAAGCAAAAGATTCATCCCACATCAGTCATCAGTGGATATCGTCTGGCTTGCAAGTACGTGTGCTAATGCTGAGGATCACAGAGCCACTCTTCTGTATTTCAGACTTAGTCAGTTTTTTGACAAGCAAACCTTTATTTCCTTCTTTTAGGGAGGCAGTGCGTTACATTAATGAGAATCTCACTATTGGGACAGATGATCTGGGCAGAGAGTGCTTGATCAATGCAGCCAAGACGTCCATGTCCTCCAAAATCATTGGAGTGTATCTTTTCTGCTCTGTGAATGATTTTAATATTTTGTTTATAACCTAACCTGCAAAGTCATGTCCTGGGAGTTCTACTTGTGAAGGAAAGCTTATATTTGCCTTGACCTCGACTTTCAGTGATGCCGAATTCTTTGCCAACATGGTGGTGGATGCTGCCATGGCTGTGAAGTTTGTGGACAGCAAGGGTGTGGCTAAATATCCCATCAACTCTGTCAACGTGCTGAAAGCCCATGGTCGCAGCCAGAAAGAAAGCTTCTTGGTTAATGGATATGCAGTGAACTGCACAGTTGGCTCACAGGGTATGCTGCTGCTGTAGCTAGTCTGGAATTGCTGTATTTAAGTTATGTGGATTCAGCCCCACTGGTGTCATTAACCATTGAAGCATATCAAAGATGCATTTAATTTTGTTGCTGTGTAATAGCTGATGGTGTATGCAGTGATACATGTTGGAGACAGTACACTGACTTTGAAAGAACTGTAATCACAGTACTTTCAAATGTAGAACAGTTTTTTTTTTTTTTTTGCTCATGTGCTATTTTACCAAAGTATTTGGAAACCTCCTATGCCAATGTGCTGCTTTTTTGTTTTTTACAAAGGAATGGTTAAGCGTGTGGCCAACGCCAAGATTGCCTGCTTGGACTTCAGCTTGCAGAAAACAAAGATGAAAATGGGGGTCCAAGTTATTATCAATGACCCAGAGAAGCTTGACCAGATCAGACAAAGGTAAAATATGGAGCTGTCTTTTATTTTGTGGAAGAATCATCCCTTTTAAATTTGTTGTGATACTGAAATAATAGTTTGCACAGTGATACACATGGGAGAAAACATAAGCAGCTCCAACTGTAATGTATGATGATGTACAACATGAGGAGAACACTATGCATTTGTTTTATCTCATATTTTGTGATCTTGAATATTTCTGATTAAATTAATATTTTCTTGCTTCAGGGAATCTGATATCACTAAGGAGAGGATCCAAAAGATCTTGGCAGCTGGGGCCAATGTTATTCTAACCACAGGTGGCATTGATGACATGTGTCTTAAGTACTTTGTGGATGTAGGAGCCATGGCAGTAAGAAGAGTTCTTAAGAGGGACCTCAAACGCATCGCCAAAGCAACAGGAGGTGAGAAGGGTTTTTTTCCTCTGCACATTTTGTCCCCCATCAGCTTATACAGTTTTTCATACGTCATGTGTTGTGTTATTTCAGCCATTGTCTGCCCTTCTCTCACCAATCTGGAGGGAGAGGAGACATTTGAGGCCACTATGCTCGGCCAGGCTGAGGAGGTTGTGCAGGAACGTATCTGTGATGATGAACTCATCCTTGTCAAGAAGTAAGAACTGCAGCTACTTAATTTTTGATCTTAGATCTTCAATATAGGATGTAAAACATTAGATCTAATTAGACATTATTCACAAGGATACCTTAAAATTGTGTTGTTGTTCTGCAATATAGTGTGAACGTTGCAATTCCTGCTTTTCATCTTCTCAGTACTAAAGCACGAACATCAGCCTCCATAATTCTGCGTGGAGCCAACGACTTCATGTGTGATGAGATGGAGCGATCACTGCACGATGCTCTCTGTGTTGTAAAGCGGGTGCTGGAGTCAAAGTCAGTCGTCCCTGGAGGTGGTGCTGTGGAGGCAGCTCTGTCAATCTACCTGGAGAACTACGCTACGAGCATGGTGAGTAATTGCGTGTGAAAAGAGTTTGTGTTTAGGTATTTTGGATTGGACCCTTATCAAAAGCAATGGCTGTAGTGTTGGTTGTAACCCAGAGGAAATGTTTTTCAGGGTTCCAGGGAGCAGTTGGCTATTGCTGAGTTTGCTCGCTCTCTCCTCGTTATCCCCAAAACGTTGGCTGTGAACGCAGCACAGGACTCAACTGATCTAGTGGCAAAACTTCGCGCTTTCCACAATGAAGCCCAAGTTAACCCTGAACGCAAGAATCTGAAGTGGTGAGTTGTTTTTCCATGGCAAAGGTTTTCAGTTATGACTTTATCACGTGGTAAATAGTTTATTTTCATTGAAGCTGCAAGACAGGACTGAATGGCAAATTATGTTAAAATGCTCTGAGTTAAATTGTTAAAGTATCACTTTATCTCAGCTCCTAACATGTTGTAACACGTGGTATTTAAATATTTTGTTTGGTAGGATTGGTCTAGACCTGGTGAATGGTAAACCCAGAGACAACCGTCAGGCTGGTGTATATGAGCCCACTATGGTCAAGACAAAAAGCCTC
Organism: Macropodus opercularis; assembly: GCA_030770545.1. Taxonomy (NCBI): domain Eukaryota; kingdom Metazoa; phylum Chordata; class Actinopteri; order Anabantiformes; family Osphronemidae; genus Macropodus; species Macropodus opercularis. The sequence continues at coordinate 4,817,469 of CM061112.1, forward strand.
AAGTTTGCCACTGAAGCTGCAATAACCATCCTCCGTATTGATGACTGTATCAAACTGTTCCCAGAGCCGAAGGAAGGAGGGCAATCATACAGGGATGCAGTACAATCTGGATCCCTGGAGGGTTAAAACGCTTCTGATGGGTTCAGTGTCTGTATTTATACATGAAGAGCTCTTGAAGGCTGTTGCTTTAGTTTAGGTCATGCACTTTGCCTTTTCACTGTTGTCCCACTCCCTCTCCTTCAGGGCAGTCGCTTCTAGAGGAACTGTAAGTGATTTGTTTGTTTTGGACACAATAAAGCTCCAGTGGTTGTAAGTGACTGAGAGCTGTGCTTATTTAGTTTCAAAGAGTATTTTAAATCTGTGGCTTCTAAATTCTTTATTGATATGTCACACAGCTAGATCACAGGAAAAGCTTGACAAAGTGTACAGGTATGTACAGGAAGCACTGGGCTAGAGAAGGTCAGCGTACTTCACCTTATGGCACTTAGCTGTCTGCACACATGAGATAAAGCTCCATGTAATCCACAATGGAAGATGCTGGAATGTTTAGCAGTAACACATTTTTACAGCAATTGCTGAATACTTTTAATTCTCAACACCAAAGGATAGACCACACTCTACAGCAAAGATAGTATGTCCTAAAACCCTAACAGTGGAAGTTTTAAGCTGCATTCATAAGACTCTTACCTACCAGCTGCAGAATGGCATCTATTTAGCACTTTAGTTTATTGGTACATGGTAGATTTGCATAATTTAAAATCCTTTAAATCACATGATATAAAGCTAAAACCTGAGGAAGGCTGAATTAAGTGTTCACAGTGAGAATGGCACTCACAATTTAACAATCATAACATATACTCAGTTTTGCCACAACACTGATTCTAATAACCTAAGTAAACAGTTAAAATTATGTTATATCCTGTAGTGTAAACAATTTCGGTTTCCCTTACTGATTTTAAAATGGACAACGCTAAGCCCTCATCTTACAGCCTCTCTACACACATAGCAATGCCCATCCCACCCCCAATGCAGAGGGATGCCACACCCTTATGGCCACCAGTCCTCTGGAGAGCATGCAGCAGGGTCACCAGCACTCTGCAGCCAGACATGCCAATAGGATGGCCCAGGGAAATGGCTCCACCGCCCACATTCACCTGAAGAACAAAAAGGGTAACTGATGTGTGTGTCAGCAGTAGCTTAGTGACATTACCAGTCACCGTGCTTTCAGATTCCAGCTATTTTTGTGAAATACAAGAAATGTAAAAACGTACCTTGTCTACATTCAGACCAAGCTCCTTGACCACTGCAATAGACTGTGCAGCGAATGCTTCGTTGATTTCAAACAGGTCGACCTGGTCCAGCTGCCAGCCTGCTTTCTCAACCTATCAGACAGTAAAGTAAAATGCTATCGACTAAATGCATGAGCATTACCTCACGTTACGTTTGATGACTGTGTAATTCTCACCGCTTTCCTAATGGCTGGTATTGGTCCAGTTCCCATGATGGATGGGTCAAGACCAGCTTGAGCCCATGAAACAATTCTGGCCATTGGTTTAATGCCACGCCTCACAGCCTCTGACTGGCTCATTAACACAGTTGCCGCTGCTCCATCATTTATACCTATATATATATATATATATGATAAGATCAGCTTTCTATATTATCTTCAATAACATTGTGGTTCATAAACCAAATACCAAACCTGAAGCGTTCCCAGCAGTAACGCTTCCACTGCCGTCCTTGATGAAGCAGGGTTTGAGTTTGGACATGCTGTCCATGTTGCTACCATGACGAGGGAACTCATCCACTTTCACCTCAAGTGGACCTGAAGGGCAGAGAATTGTTTGCTAAAAGAATGTCTCTGGAGCAGAGCAAACTGGATAACAGACATGGACCTTGCCTTTTCTGGATGGCACCGTGACGGCAACAATCTCTTGATCAAAATATCCTGCTTTCTGTGCAGCCTCTGTTCTGTTCTGAGACTGGACAGCAAACCGGTCCTGCTCCTCTCGACTGACACCCCAGTGTTTCGCCACGTTCTCCGCTGAGAAAATGAAAGTAAGCATGATTTATCAGCACAATAACAGCCAAGATGTCACTATACTGTCCACCCCTACTGAAGTATATAAATAGAAACCTGTGATGCCCATGTGGTACCCATGAAAGGCGTCTGTGAGACCATCAGCCACCATGGAGTCCTGCAGGGATGCATCACCCATTTTCACCCCTGCTCTCATTTGCACTGTGTGAGGAGCCTAAGGAGACAAAGATGAAAACTTTAGTCATTTCCATCAGTCAGAGTGTTGTAAAATAAAGACGTGATTATGCCACTATAGGTTATGTTGAGGTGAATTGGTTCAAACTTCACTACCTACCCTGCTCATACTCTCCATGCCTCCTGCCACCACCACGGTGGACTCACCAGTCTGAATAGACTGAGCTCCCAGACACACAGCCTTCAACCCTGAGCCACACACCATCTGGCAGCTCCATGCTGGGACAAGGTAGGGGATACCTGCCCCAACACTGGCCTGACGGGCTGGGTTCTGCCCATTACCTGAGTTAAATGCACATAGTGAAGTGAATGGATCTATTGCGACCATTCAAACCTGGCTGCGCAGCAACACTTATGTACCTGCTGTAAGGACGTGTCCCATGATAACCTCAGAGACCTCCTCTGGCTTCACGTTGGCTCGCTTTAGGACCTCGCCGATCGCCACTGAGCACAGGTCATGAAGCGGTACCACAGACAGAGCTCCGTTCAGAGACCCTGAGGAAAACCAGAAAGGGTTTAAGAGGACGCAAAAGCACATTGGACCTGCCAGAGAGGGACAAACCCACTATATGTTGCTGGACTGCATCATATCAAGAGAAGCCAAGGCTAAAACATTAGCCTCATATCCTCAGGGACAATAGAGTAATTCACTGATGCATTAATGTTAGCGTCACATGAATGCAAATCCTGCTAAAGTAAAATTCTGCCTTTTGTTTTGTTGTGATAAGTGTAATGAAGTTAACATTCACTGTCTTTAGGGCCAATTAAACCTAGTTAACACGCCCACCCCGCGCTGGACATGTTGCAGGCAGCCAATAGCAAAAGGCTCGTGCTTTGTGGCACTATGACCAGCTAACCAATCAGCGGCTAGGGAGTCCTTCGGACACGTCGGCCAACCAATCATAGCTCAGCAACACGACGCATTTAATTGAACGACGTCAACCACTTAGAAAAATTACAATTGGTAGATTTACCAGAAAAGACAGGGCTGGTTTAAAAGTGCATAAAAATACAAGTCTTCCCTGGACATCTAGTCTAACTAGAGCCACTAGTCAGCAACAGAAAGGTAGCACTAGAACCGGTAATACGTGCTACTTTAAACTACTCCACTTTACCGATGGGTGTCCGTGCAGCAGAGACGATAACAACCGGCTCGTAGTTCATGTTGTTTTGCGGCAGGTGTCGGACAACGGCCTGATGAAGCGCTGATCGTGCTGATCCTGTCCCACTCTGTCCACACTGCACCGCGCTGTTGACACCAACCTGCCTGTCACTGCTATGAATGGGAGAACGTCCGCCGGCGGCAGAAAGGACCGCGCCCCACAGCGCCACCATGCGTCGTGGAGGAGCAGAGTTAAAGGCACAATGTAACCTATCAACACGTAAGTTACTCGCCATTTCCTTTAAAACCCAAAAGTGGACTAAAATGCACGTTCAGCTATTTGACACATTTGTTTCACTAAATCACCAGATTTCATGTACCATTTGAGGTTTCCATTCTAATATACTAAAGACCAACTTCACCCATGTAGTATTAAAAATCTTTATTGATATTTGGTCAGTACATGAAAAGGACTCACGTCAGAATAATATGAACAATGCATATAAACTACTCACAATTCAACAGAATCTTTTGAACAAAATGTTTTGTTAATGAAAAATTAAAACTGTTTAAAAAAAAAAAAAACAACACAGGCCAACATCTAAAAAAAAGAAAAAACAAAACATGACCCTCTTGGATTTGTGAAGCTACTGCAATAAAGTGATTTTACTGACTTCAGACAATGAGTTACAACACCAGATGTCTGATTTTAGTGTCAAGAGCTCAAACAAGAACAGCATAGACACGCTTAAATAAACAGCAGAATGACACAAACCATTTTTAATCATACATCCACGCAGTTCAGGTGTGACATTAACCAATTCTTGTACCCATTTAGCAACACAAATTTGACAGAGGTTTCACTAGAGGCAGAGGAGAGTGAAAACAAAAATGCATTGACAGCGGTGCCGTCCCAGACTATGTACTTGTTGCCTTGTGTACTGTATAAAATTAAAAAACAAAATTTACGTGTCATAGTACATTACAAAGCTGCACTGTCGCTTGTGCTGGAGTCCAGGCCGTTCTGAGCATGACGTGACCCTGCAGTCCTGGTGCCCTTGGTCACCTGGGCAGCCTTATCCTCATGGGGGTCCGTGGTGGAGTCTGTGTCATTCGAGTGCTGAGTCAAAGATGTCTCGCTGCCTGTCGGAGAGTCCACGCTCTCGTAACCTGCACTCAGCTGGCCCCCGAACCCCACAGGTCCTCCAACTCTTCCGGCAGCAGCCTGAGTCCCTGATGCCTCCTCTGAGTGGTTCGACAGTTTGGTCTCCGCTTCACCAGGGCTGGAGACCATGGGGGACATGGGAAAGTCTTCCTCTGTGCTGCTGACCTCCCGATACAGGCTGGGCGTAGTAGTTTCACTTCTCTGGGATGAGTTGCCATTGCTTGGTCCGTTGGAGACCCTACTGTAGTCTTTGCCAATTGACTCTGAGGGTGCGTTTGACTGTTCAGGCTGGTTCGATGGTTCTCCTGAAGAGCCTGAATCAGTGGTTGAAGTCCTGCTGGGTCCTGCTCCAGCCAAAGTCCCCTGAGTTTGAGACAGCTGCTGGCGGGTGTCTTTTAACTGCTGCTGCAGGACAAGGATGGTGCTCTGCATCCCTTCCACCTCCTCGTCTAACTGGATGATAAAGTCATTCAGCTCTAAAGGTGATGGAGGTCAGCAACAGATACAAAACAATGTTAAACCATAGCAGTCAGACAATTGTGCATATATAAAGTGGGGATAAAAGGAAGTCTCTTCTCACCATCTTGACTGCTTTTTAGCTCTTCGCTGTACTTCTTCTGCAAGGCCAACTCAGCTTCCAGCTGGGCGATGCGTCCCTGTGACAGCTGCCTGCCCAACTCCTGGTTTTCCTGAATCAGCATTCGACACTTGGCCATCAGCTTCTTCCCCGTTTGGCTGTAAGGGAAACAAGTCTCACATCACACAGTGAACCAGGAGAACAGGCAGAGAGATGCCAGCAGATTGTTCCAATTTCATGAAACCTTTAACTGGCCATTCCTAGTCAGAAAAGGATTTTCCTTGTTTCTATTCCACCCCAGTGCAATATAAAACTTTGCACTGACAAATCATTTTGCACAAATAAAGGCAAACTGTCCTCTTGGAAAATATCTCAAGTACAAAACAACTTTAAAAGTTGAAAATGACATGTGAAGGACAAGCAGAATGAAGATTTATCTATAATGAGACTATCAGGAAACCTAGAATTGAAATACCTTTAACTATAAGTAAAAATCATCTCCAGAAGGAAGCACTGCTTTCATGCATTTATCACTTTAAATAAACAAGAGCAGGTAAAAAATAAAACCAGTTATGGTCCTGCTTTCTCAAACTTTACCACACAAGAAGAAATCCTCAAGCACTTCTTTTTTCTCTTACATTAGCAATTATGTTTCAAAAACCCTAATTCAAAATGCTTTAAAGTGATACACAAGATACACACAAATTATTTTAAATAAGTAACCACTACCTGTAAATCCCTTTGGAAGCAATTTGGCCTTATGAATATAAATTATATATCTAAAGAAAATGGCTAATTATTCAACATCTGTACCATGAGAAATCATTACACTGTGGGTTGTAAAAACAGCCAGAGAACTGAGCAAAATCCACCTATGTTCTTCTTTGACAACTGCAATAATGCACTGTATAGTTAACTTGTAATAATCTTAAAACGTTAGTCCTGTAAGAAGTCTAAACCATTACGTTCACTAAGATGCTGTTAGCTTTCAATAGGCTGTGTACACTGCTAGTGTAAATCTCACCAGCTCAAGTGAGAAACAACTTTTTTTTTTTTTTTTTTTAAAGAGAACCACAACAAATTCCACAGTTAATCTAATTTAAGTGTAAATTGCTGAAGGAGAGATAGTGAGGTCAATCACAAAAATACACAAATACAATAAATACATCGTCATCAACTCAGAACATGACTTGACATTTGCATTCACAACTTGAAAACACGACTTAAACACCTACAGCAATGTGTTTCAGCGTATAGAAAAATAATTAGGCAACGCTTAATTTATTTTTAAGGTGCAAATACTTTTAACGTGAGTGTAAACAAAGCCAATAATGCCTCGTTTGACAAACACACTGCAGTAAGTGTTTGTTTCAGAGCAACAGGAAGAGATAAAATTAAATACCAATAAAAATAAACAAGCAACAAAAGAAAACATGTAAATACACTCTACCGTGAATGGGCCCGTGTTCAGAGACACAGTTGACTGGCCTCTCGTGCCCGAGCCATAGTCCTTTGTGGACCGAGGATCTGGCTCCGCTCACAGTCTTATTTCTAGGGGCTGTTCCCCCCAAAGTCTTACTTTTAATTCCTAGAACTTTCCTCATGTTACTGCAATGTATCTAGACTGTCCAATGCCTCTGTTTGCCAGGCAGACTAGCAGGTATGTGTGTGGTGTAATCCACAGTTAAATGTCTTTAAAAACCAAGTATGGGAATCGTCTTTAAGTGTTCAATGGGTCTTTTAGGCTAGGGATGCTCCCTGCCTGACTCAATCTCCACCACACCCCCCAAATTTAATATGTGAGCTGCCTGGTTTGAGCTGAGGGGGCAATGAGGGCATATCCATGTAGGGAAGAGAGTGACCACCACTTCAGGAACAGTCTGGACTCCTTCAGGCCCTTGGACGTTGAGGGGATACCAGGGGAGAGAGCTGAAACACAAGTGTCACCTGACCAAACTGTCTTTTCACTTAAGGTTATGTGATATGTAGCTGGCACAGAGCAACAGTACAAAAAACGTTTTGTTTTGCAGTGACTGGCTTTCTGTAAAGTCTGAGTCTCGTGGTGAGTACAGCATTTGTCAGCCTTCCCCCCCACCATTGTTCCTGCATGCCTGCAGTGAGCGTGAGGGTGGGGGGCAACGAGGACGTCTTGACTTTTTTGAGGGGGGAGTTATTTTGATTGTCTTTACCTATCAGGTGTAAATTTCCAAGCACTCAGTTCATTTTGGGCCTGCTCCAGTTTGTCTTTAGTCTGTTCCAGTTCAGCCTTCATTTTGAGGAAAAACAAGTTGATGGCTGGGTCCACCATGGACGACCGCAGTTGGGCTGCACTCGGCTGCTGGACTTGCTTGAGGTATTGAATTTGGGTCTGCAGGATAAATGAAACAGGTCTTAGAAACCAGTAAAGTGAAACGAAGTACATAGTTATTTCTCAAGTTATCATTTGGAGTGGCAGCAACATTTTTGAATTTGACTCTAATGTCTGTAGTTTTTAAAAATCATTGAAACAAGCAGGGTCACAAGACCGTTTAAAAATGAGGGCAATGTTTGCATGAAAACAAACAATAAACAAACAATACCAAAACATGAAACATGATGACTACACTTTTTACAATTAATCATATTCTTAAACCAAATCTACACTATTTAAATGTCATATTACACACTCTCCCGGGGAAAACCAAGCAAAGATGGTTACAAAAGAGAAAGAAAAAAGGTCCCCATGTCAACGTCACTTTCCACTAATTTAAAAATGTAAAGCCAAAAGCTCAACTAACAACAACCACTAGAGAATTTAGTTTAGTTTAAAATAGTTTCCTGTCCTTTGTAGCTCATTTAATGAAAAATGAATTGCTTGGAAAGCTTGAAAATATTTCTAACCGCAAACTGGGTGTTTGTCATGTTAGTATTAGCTGCCCGTAAGAATGGCACATGATGCCATAAAGCCACTGGGTGATCCACTTAGTTGTTGATCAGATAAGAAAAACATTCCTCACTTGAAACAATTGCTTTAGTATACACATCATCAACAGCAGGCATTCAACTCTGAATCAATTTCAGAAATAATGTGTAATATTAAACTGATTAATAATTAAATAAAGTAATGGTTGGTCGCTGTCCCAAAAAATTTGGGCGTGTGGGAACTAAATGCCACAAAAAGTAAAAACTAACAATGACATATGGGATTACACAGGCATTAAGCAGCATAGGGAACGTATCAGTTCAAAGAAGCTCTAAGAGACGCTAGACCCACAAAATCCTCTCCCCTTGAGAAGAACTAAAATCTTCATAATGATATCAAATACATTTTGAAAGCAGGGGAATTGATACATACCGTGCACTCCTGCATTTCCTGCTCCTTAGTGGCAAGTCGCATGACCAAGATGTTCTCCCTGCGTGCAGACTCCTGCTGCTGCTGCTTGAGCTTCTCCTCAGACTCCTTCAGCCCTGTTACGTCATTGGCTAAGACAGGCAGAGCAAATATATCAGTAGAAAATTCCCTTTTGACAAGCTCTTAAATACAGTGACGGTTGCTGGCAAAGGAAATCGTGTTCATGTTGTGCCAAATTGCATTTATATAACAGCAGATGTACTTACAACATAGCTCTGCGTATTTTGCCTCCAGGATTTGGACATATGCTTCATGCTGCTTCCACCTAAGAGAAGCAGAACAACATTACCTCAGAAAGAACAGGTTTCTCCAAAACATCATTAATCCCCAGCAGTAGAGCTGATGCCTACCTTGTACACAACTCCTCTCTAGTCAGTGTCTTCATGTCGGATTCACTGAGGCGAACCTGTATTTACAGAAAACGAAGGACTGGTTAGATAAAGACACCGACGTATGGAAGACACAAGGGTGTTAATAATAATAATAATAATAATAATGTCCAAGCTAGAAATAACACTCACTTTCTTGGGGAGAGGTTCCTCGTTGGTCATGGTGAGTCCTATAAATAAATTACAAAGTGCTATTAATCACAGACTGGTGTCGTGTGTAGAAGAAACTGCATCATCTTTAGCTGCAACGCATTGTCCACACATACAAGTAGACGATGACAACTTTGCTAAAATGCGTCAGGGTGCAGTGGATTCGGGCTAACAAAACGCTGTGAGCGGCGACCAAGTCACCCACGTAGCCGTAATAACAAAAGTTAACATCACGGGTGAATGAGAGCCGCTGTTTAGCCGAACGTTAGCTGGTGAGGCAACAAGCAATGAGTAATGTTAGCACGCGAAAAACATGCTAGCGCGACCAAGGTGAACTCCGGCTATCGGCTCCTTCAATGGTGTCTAATCCGCTGGTAAAACGAATGAAGACTTTAAACCTATATTGCAGCGTTGAGTAAAACACTGTCTTTACGTTCAGCCTGACGGGATTCAATTCTTGGATACTTTCGCCAATTTGTTATCACAAAATGGCGGTGAAGGAAATGACTCCCTCCCTTCAAGCTCCTTTTCCTGAAACTAGCGGGCTCTTGGCTCCAGATGTCAGGCCTTTAGTCGCTAAAACACTTACCGGACCTGTATCTTTCGATGTTTCTGGAACCCGTAGGCGTTGCTATGATTTTAGAAGAAGTTAATTTGCAACCACGTTAGGATTAACGGTGGATTTATCTGTAGTTGATTCGTTTTAGCGCATTCACGCTCATCTTCCTCACCGACAGCGCGACAGAATGGCTGTGGCCGAGCTGCTGCTGCTCTACCCCCTGCCGCAGAGTACGCCCGGAGATTGAAGGAAAAGACAGAGGTCTCTCTCTGCGGCGATTTTCGGATTCTGAATTGTGGCTCAGGAAAGCTTGCCAGGAGTTTCCTAAATCTGATTATGGTATTTTAAGATCAGCAGTTCACATTAGCATTAATTTGTGTTGTGAAATTTCTAGGAATGGAAAATTATGACACCTTTAACGAACGACATTTAAATCTGTACCAATATATGTCCTCGTCGTGAGTGATTCATTAACTTAATATAGACGATCTCTGGCATTGGCGTTGCTGTCATAGAAGAGACGTTCACGTGATTCTTGACGCTACTGTTGTGTTTTGATAATAACGGAAAATTGTGCACTTCGTGTTTATTTACGACGGCCATTCTCATTCAACTCTTGATTTTATTATTTTAATCTCTTTCTATGTGCTTCAAAAAAACAATTTAGTGTGTAGACAGAAGCACGGCACAATGGGTTTAGCAATAAACGTTGTTCTCATATGATGTGGCGAACTTCTTTTAAGGCCACTGAACGCCAATCGACAGGATGGGTTGAAATGATGGGCAGGGAAGGGGGGACTTAATCCATACCACAGTATGTTTGAATACATATAATATGTCACAGCACTTTAATCACATACTTAATTTTACTCTCCATCGTTCTTTTTAAGAGGAGTTGTGGCTTCGCTTGTTGCAGATGAGGCTTATGTCATTTCTGCAAACATATTAGCTCCCCCCCTTCTCATGATAATGGTACGGCCAACCGCGCTGTCACGTTAAAGTCGCACATTTCAAGGGCAGTTCGTTTCCCAGTGCGCCTACTCTGTCTTGTCGAGTCTTGTGAGCATTATCATGACTATGCTTTGCAGACTTGGTCAAATACGCAGGTAACATTGATATCAACGTTCAGTTTAATGTTCTCATTGGGTTTAAGCAATGCACAGTGAAAGAGGACAGCTGACTCCTGCTAGCAGTTGTTCGTGAACTTGACACAGGTTGCTCAAGCTAAGCGTTAGCATGCTAACATAGTTTAGCACCTCAGCTACTTTTGGTTGTGGCGCACCAATCAAAGGTTTTTGGTTTTAATAAAGTGTGGTAGTGCATTGGCGTTGAGTTGAATTGTTCCAAAATGTGAACATGTTGTAAGTCTGGATAATTTCGTCCCAACTGCTCTGTTTATATAACCACTCGCTTTACACTTAATCCACAGGCATAATCTAAGGCAGGTGCTCAAGCTGATACAACGATCTCCTTTTGTTATCTCTGCCAAGTGTATTAATATATTACCTCCAATCGGAATAAGAGTATCGCTGCCAGCAAATACATTTGTCTCCATGTAACATACCCAAAACATTGGCAGTGCATCAGCTCGTAAACCACGGTCTCCTCCTCTCGTTTCTAATCGGCTTGATTTAAATTTTTAATGTTGTCTCGTCTGTTTTCAGGTGTGCAGCCAGCCTCAGCCAAACTATAAGCCAGGTATCTGCATCAAGGCAGAAGCACACGCTCCCTGACCTGACTTATGACTATGGTGCCCTTGAACCTTACATCAGTGCAGAGATAATGCAACTGCACCACAGCAAGCATCATGCTACGTATGTTAACAATCTAAACGTCACAGAGGAGAAATATCAAGAGGCACTTGCGAAAGGTCTGTACGAACTTGCTTAGCGTGCTTCTGCTTATTAATAATTAAACTTGCAGGTTGTATTTAATTTATCTAACGATCCGAGACTTTTTAATGTGGAATGTTTTCTTGTATTGCAGGAGATGTAACGACCCAGGTTGCCCTCCAGCCTGCTCTGAGGTTTAATGGAGGCGGTCATATTAACCACACTATCTTCTGGACAAACCTCTCTCCCAACGGTGGTGGCGAGCCCCAGGGTATGTGTTTAAAAAAAAAAGTAAAACTTTTGTCTTGACACATCTATATAACTCGCTACACATGATGTATAGATGTTCTTAAAATGTATTTAGGTTCCTGTACTATAGCTCGTAAACGGCACCTCTACGTGATTGTTTGTAGGAGAGCTTATGGAGGCCATCAAACGGGACTTTGGCTCCTTTCAAAAACTGAAGGAGAAGATGTCTGCTGCTACAGTGGCAGTGCAAGGTTCAGGCTGGGGCTGGCTGGGCTATGAAAAGGACAGTGGAAGACTTCGTATTGCTGCTTGTGCAAACCAGGATCCCCTCCAGGGAACAACAGGTTGGTGTGAAAACAACCATTAATTCATGCCTTATAAAACATAGCCCTTATAGTATCTTTCTCCCCCTATTTTTGGTCCTCAGGTCTCACCCCTCTTCTTGGTATTGATGTGTGGGAGCATGCCTACTACCTTCAGTATAAAAACGTGCGACCAGACTATGTTAAAGCAATCTGGAGTGTTATCAACTGGGAGAATGTGAGCGAGCGTCTTCAGACTGCCAAAAAGTAGAAAAGAACTCTCAAAACATCCCCAATAACCCCTCACCATGATCTGGACCTGGATCAAATAGTAGTTGCTAATAATAAAATTTTCCTTGCATGCATGATATTCAAGCATACATCTGGTCAGTTGCATCACAGTTGATTAAACTGAGTTATTATTAATTATTTCCATATTGAAACCACATTGTCTACGTGGAAAACGTGCACAGTTTCCAGTGAACTTTAAATTATTTGCAAATGCTTTTTAATCTCAGGTCAGCTTTCAACCATCAGACCTTTTTTTTTTTTTTTTCAAAGCGCACAAATGGCCACTTTTCACATGGAGGTTGGCTTTTGGCTTGTCACTGTACTAGGAGTCAGACCAAACCATAGTGACCTGTGTCATACTAATCAGACATATTTTTGATGTATTATAATAAAATTATAGAATTTCAATTGCACATGCGTGTTTCGTCATTTATTGGTTTGAGGTCAAACTTTATGAAATGGTAATTTATGTTGTCCCAGATTTTAAGTGATACAAGTTTTTTAGTTTTTTTTTTTTTTTGTGCCAAATTTGGTAAGGTATGAAAGTCTGAATTTTAGAAAAACATCTTCAGTTTTCTATAGTTTTATCAGTTCTCATATCGTATTGTCGTGTTTTCTTTTAGGCTATTTTTTTTTTTTCCTTCTAGCAAAGTTGGCTTAAGCTCATTTTAGATTAAAATCTCAGTTGAGAGAACTGTTTACTGAGGAATCGTTCCCTTGCTGAACAAGCAAAATTTCATAGGACTAAACCATAAGCACGATAAACATTGTGTACTCTGAAGTTCTGTGGAAACGTCCCCATTTAGTAATTTAGCTTGTGAGCTGTTATTTCAGTATTCCCAGAAGAGGGCACTGTAGTATTACCATTTGAAGCGGTTAGCTTTCTGTGGGTGGGGGGGTGAAATGTGTTTAAGTCATGAGGCCATTACACATTTGTGTACATGTTTGTTCATGTCTGGACTTTTAATTAATTGACTCTGACTTCTACAGTAGCTAAATTTGTAATCTTAAAGAAAAAAAACTTTTTAATATCTGTATCTACGAAATTATTTCCACCTGGTCCATCACCTGCTCTCTTCCTGTCAGTAATTAGGATTGGCCAGTTTGCCCAGGGGTGATGTCACATTCCAGAGGCCTCTCTGTTTGTAGAGGTGAACTGGTTTTCAGCCGACACATGGTGACCAGACTCCAGTCCTGTAAGTGGAATAAAGCACCTTTTTGATTATATGGAATTATGTGTCAATCAGTTAATTAAATGTTATTTTAAAACTTTTAAAGAAATGCTGTGTAAACTCTTCAGTGAGTTATTTTGGTGGCTCGACTCCATTGTTGCATGATAATGATTATTAAATCTGACTAAGTATTTTGAGACTTGCAGTACATTTTTAAAAACTACTGACGTAGCAAAAGGACTGTGGGAACACAGACAGCTGACTTCTGGCTGCTGTTGGAAAGAATGACAAATCAAACTTATCAAAACCATAAATAAACACAGAAAGTAGTTTCATTCGAGAAGAGTCCCCATTTCTAAAAAGATGGCATGTATGAATGTGGCCTACTTTACTCTGTAAAGGTTTGGGTGAGCCAAAAATTATTTCCCTCTTCCACAACTCATAAAAATGATGGAACTCACTCAGGATGGAGTTTCTTTAACCTCTGGACGAGAAGAGAGGAAAATACTGTGGAAATGTCTGACACTGAGTTTAACTCCTTGTTTAATCCGTCTTCCTTTTCTTCCCGTTCTTCCTGTTTCAGTAGAGCCCTTTTCTTCACCTGGCAAATAAATCCTCTCTTCGTGCACAAATTTGAAATCTTTACTACAAAGAGGTACACACACATGTCCAACTGTGTGGTTTATCCCGTTTTCAGTTGCCACAAACCGCCTAAGGAATGTCCGTCTGATGAGGACATGTGTAGATGATGTTTTAACATGCTGATCAGTTTTAGAAATACATTTCAAACACTGTGTTTGTTTGAACTTCTGCAAACACACTCGGAGCTCTGCTGTTGGTGTGGTTTCTCAGTGAGTGCACACCCGCATGCAAGGAGACTCACATGTGGCTTTGCTTCACATCATTATTTTCCTTGTCAGAGCATACGGTGTGGAAGTGCGTAGCCATCCCATGCTGTATTTTTTTTTTTTTTTTACTGATTTATGGCCTCTATTGCCACACACAGATTGGACTTTTACTTGCATAACACTGTTACTGTTGGGCTGCATTTCAAAGATAACTGTGGGGTGGGACAGTAATAGGCCTATATAGAAACCTGCAAAAATATTCCCACTGCCATTTCCTCTTTCACTGGAGCCTTTTGCTGACAGATGTTTAACTATTTGGATGGATTTAAGGTCAGTTAGTGTTTTGTGCCATCAAGTAAAAACCAAGGCTATGCGAGTTCACCTGTCACTGCTGTAGTGGTTATAATACTAAGCAACCAATGCCAATTCTAGTGGTCACACAGCAGCAATCTCCCCTCTGCCTCTGTCTCTTAATGCTTTGCTGTTTCATCTCTGGGCTTCTCTAGACTTCCCTCCATCGTCCACAACTGTCTCACATTGTTCCATGTGAATTGAGTCAGCTACAAAATAGGTCACTGTCCCATTTGGACTGGACGCATGATCAAAAAAATTTAAGTCAACATTAAGAAGGTAAAAGTTTCCAGCGCTGGTCGACTGTTGTTCCTGGCAGAGAGGGTGACGGCGCTAAATTCAGGGCACCCGTTTGGGCCCGAGCCGGAGTCTGAGTGCCTTGGCAGGAGGGAACTCTGCAGCAGGCGTTAGAGCCAGGAAGCAGACATTTTAGTGGGTCTGAGGTGGCAGCGGTTTGTGGGAAGCTTTGATACCTGAGCTTGACAGGCTGATGGATTCATTGAAGACCAGGAGCAAAGCACTGCCTCCTCAAACAATCAGAGTAGCCTATAAGAGTACACAGTAGCCCATATGTCATCAGCTCTGTATGTCTTGATTTGTTCAACCATCAGTAAATGTGTTATTCAAGAATGAACGTTTCTCCACCTCAGAATGCCTCGGACTAAACGTGTTCTAAAGCAACAAGAGGGAAAGATTATTTTAGCGAGCGGGTGTCAATGTGTCTGGCTAATTCGTCGCAGTTGTGCAACAGCCACTAGTGAGTCTAAGGGCTTGTGGACACCGTTTAGACAGCAGCGCGCCATAAATCACCACGAGCCTGGGGTCGTTCGGGTTTGTGTGGGATGGATTCAAGCCTGACAAATCCTCACGAAGATCACTGCGTTTTCTTTTTAAAAAACTGAAATATTCGTCTTGCTGCCAGAGTAGCTCATGCAGGGATACAGTCTGTAAACCTAGGAGCCCCGTGTTCATCACACGGCCTGTAATTGGTTCGGTTCATGGATGACGTTACTTGTGAATTTGCGATAGTGTGGCTTTGAGGCGCTTAATAATGAAAAGCTCTTTAACCTCGACACCTTGTTTAAAAGATGTTTGGATATTATTTCTTTGCCTGTACTTTCCCTTTCCATATGAAGCTGCCTCTTCCAATTGGCAATTAAGCGTGTTGGACTTTGATTCAGCGATCCCACTGGATTTAATCAACAGCATGCATGAGTTTTTCTGTCAAAATTTGGCCATCTGCTCCCATCATTTGGTGAGAGTCAGCACTCAGCAGATCCTCTTTGGCTGGGTCCTCAGGATGTCAGAAGGAAAGAGAAGTGGAGAAGAAGTCGAGAGAAACTGGAGGACACCCAAGGACTAGAATATTTTAGTGCAGTTTGGTGCCTTCGTGCACAGACTTGACTTCCTGATGAGCGTCGAGCCAATCTCCCCGTGGGCTGAACTGATGAAACAAGTGGACATATTCAGATAAAAAGTCTTTCCAGGTGGCCTCTTACGCACAGATAAGCATCCTTCTTCCTTAATTTCTAGGTATCCACAGAAGCATCTGAGGTTGACAGACAGTAGCAAGGCAGGCAGCCGTCTCCAGAAAGCCAGGAATAAGCCAACGTTGCCATTAATCAGCCTGTGCCTGGAGAATTTGCTGCTGATCTACAGAAACTTAAAACTAAACTGGATAAATGATCATTAAGTAGGAGATGTGTGCGAAAATGCTGTAGAGCAATAGATTTAAAGATTGGGCTGAGCTTATGCTCTCATGTCATGTGGTTCTGTGCAGTAACAGATCCGTCCATTTCCAGGTGACTATAGAGCGACCCTGACGTACATTTGGCCAACATACAATAGATACCTCTTAAGAAATGATCTGATGCTTAGGTACAGTTCAGCGAAGCGCGACGAATGAGCTGTAAGCTGAGAAAGCTTGATTTAAAAAAATATATCTAATCAGTAACACTGTGACAACAGGGCTGCAACGTGAACAAGGAAGCCATGATGTAAAAGTGCAGCAAGCTGTAATTTAGATTCAAAGGCCAGTGCTGCAGGGCCAATACAGTTACAGTAAGCGGTCTGAGCAGTCCATGCCTCTCAGCTTGGAGCGTCTCTTGAGGAGAAAGGATCAAAACCTTTGATGGTAAAGAGACATAAATTGTGCTAACAGTGCTGCATGTGCCTAAACACAGAGCTGCACCAATGCACAGTGGAAAGCTGACTGTGTTAGCAGCAGCAGGCAGTTTCTCTCAGGGAGGTGCGATGAAGAAACCTCTCCTATTCTAGTTGGAAAGCAATAAGAAATAAGAGCATCTTGTGACGCAGACGACCACAAATGGACTGACACAAGCCTCCATCCTGTAGTGAACCTACTTCACTACAAGTACTACTTTAAACCTAAATCTGTGTCATGAAAGTGTAAATAGTGCCCAAAGTTTTATGTATGTGAGCATGGCACTAGTCACCTGTGCTCCTCTGGGTTGACTTTATGTCACCGTCATGAGATCATCCTGAACAGAAGACATAATTGTCTGTGTTTCTGCATGAATCCATCAGAAACCATTCATTGTTCTGCTCTGTTATATTTCGTTGTCTGTCTAAATACATCTCCACGTGGAAAACTAGCAGCAGAAACCAGCATGGAAAAAGTGACAGACGGCCTTTTCAAAATAAAAGAAAAAAACCGACTTGAGGTCAAAAGCTCCTTAAAAAGGGTTTTTATCTCCTGTCTGCAAGGTCTGAAGCTGAATAGAAAATAAATGTTTTCCATCAAGGCACCAACAGCAGGTTTTATTCCTGACGGTATTTGGTGGCTTTTTTACTCATTTCCTTTCTTATTCAGTGCTCACCTGCTACAGGCCTTCATGAGTCTGAATCCTGTTTGCAATGGCGATTACACAACAGACAATAATGTCTCTTTGAATGTTGATCAGTTTATACCCTTTGAATATTGCATGAAGTGTTGGTGGCTTGTGAGGGAAGGAAGGATGTAGCCAGAGAGGATGTGGTGAAAGACGAGGTCTGGACAAACTCAGGAGGCAATTGTTCGGGCCAAAGGTCAAGATATGTCGAATCGAAATGTACATCCTTAGAGACACGGGCTTGTTGTTCATGTTTGTGTATGAGACGGAGATTTCCCTGCCAGGGGATTTTCCATAGTCGCTGCTGTGTTCAGAAACAGATGCAACATTGGCAATCAAACCAGTAGTCGGCTAGAGAGCCTTAGAAAAATAAGCCCTCAAAGCATTCTTCCTGCGGTCCCAGCTAATTTCACACTCAGTCGCTTTCTCACTACCATTCCCCCCTTTAAAACCAAGCTCCTCCACTGAACTGATTCTCTTGTTTGTTTCAGTCGCACCAAACAACCGTGTGTCGTGTGCTCCTTCCTCTCTACAGCAGCTCACTCCAAGACAGACCAAATGAAAGGGATTTCAGATCGCTTTCAAGCATGGAGCTCATTTTCAACAAGCTGAAATCTTCCACACTGATGACGGGTCTTTATTGAGGGAGGACAGATTTGACTAACAAGTATTTCTCCCCCCAGCTCCTTTGTATGTGCTGGCCGTTGCTGCGTCCCTCCTCCCTCTCGCTGTTCATGTGAGGTGATTAAGCGTCGGTGGAAGTCTTTAAGACAGCACGTGAGTGACTTCATCCCCACACATCTGCCTCAGCCTTTGAGCATACAGGACACGGTGGAGGGGCCGAGGATCAACACATGAACACACACACAGACAGTACTTCAGTACAGCATTACATCAGGTTTTCGGTACTTTGTGTTGGCATAATACTGACCCTACCAGCCAACTCGGACATCTCCTGCTGTGATGGGATTTTTCCATCCAGAGCTGTGAGTCTGAGCCAATCGGCCTGAGAAGAGCCCTCTCTTTAGTTTCACAACATCTCCTGGTTCGATGTTTTTTTTTTTTAGTGCAGCACGATTAATAAGACATTATGTAAAATATTGCCTTGGGCATGTCCTCAGGAAACGACATTCTAAATTTTCCATGTATGACTTCCCTTTGGTACAAAACGGCTTTTCAAGATGTTTTTTAAAGTCTAGATTTAGTGGTGCTATGCCATCGCCAAGATAGGAGGAGAGCAATGCATATCTTCAATCCCCTGTTTCGCATTTATAAGACGCTGGACGACTGGGACGTCTGGGTCAAGCACTTCTGTTCACTGAGCTGATGGGCGTAGTCACGTTTGCATGTGCTTATGCAGTTATGTTCGTATTAGATGCGTTCGCAAGCGTATGGGTCGCATATGCCTGCACACAGAAGTACTTGTGTGTTTTTGTTTATTCCACATCTGTTAGTGTCCCTCTGCATATAAACAAATCCTGTCCCTGGAGTGCTTTCCAGTGGTTGTTAAATTATAAGTAACAATGTCTATCATGCGCACACGGACCAGACTTATTATTGATGTCATGCGCACACACTGCTGCTTGTAAATCCAGATTGTCTGTATGTGTTGTTGTGCTCTGTGTCTGTTCTCCAGCCATTAGCACTAGAGTGTAACATTTACAGCCCCAAAAACAGAGTAGGATTTTAAAAGACTCTTGGAGGAAGAGGACAGCAAAATGTAAAATTCACTGAAGCCTGATTCAGTTTGCAAATGGTTTTTACTTGTCTGGAAGAAGAGAAACGGGTTCTGACGCACGGGACAGTGCAGCGGGCCACGAGCAAGTCCGTTAATCACGGACTCGACGCTCAACAACAACGTCAGCTCTCCTGCTATACACGTGTTTTAACAAATGCTAATAATTATTTGCGGCAACTGCTTTGGACGAGGTTGGGTTTAGGCTGATTGACCTTGAGGGATCGCAGCAGCTGAGAAGCGCTATTTGAAAGCCCAGAGACATATGGGGATAAATTCCAGCAGGCGAACGCACATATTCCCCCTTCATCTAACACATGGCAAAGAGGAATAAGTCAACTTGTCAGATTTCTCAGGTCTATAAATGAGTAGAAAGAGAGAGAGAGACATAATAAACCAAAACAGTTTCCATACCCTCACTGCGTTCAGGAGCATGTCTGCTTTACGTTACGCTGCTATGGCTGCTTTTATTGTGTGCTTATATTTAGCATACTCTGTCGACTTGACGCTGTCTTACTGTGTACACGCTCTTTTAATGTAACGCGTTCTAACACCAGTTTTCCAATGAATTACAGTGTTTGCTTCATACACGATTCATCACTAATGCATCAGAACAGGTTACCTATTCATGCAGTTGCAGGATTTGTTATGTTTGGCCCCGAGACTGAGGAGAAAATTAATTCTGCCTTGTTGAACATCCAAAAATAAAATATGTCCTCAAAGAACAGTAGACAAATACTAGATGAGATGTCTGAGGATAAATGTCCTGGGTCCCTGCTTTTGTACAAACGACATCCCCAACATTAGCAATTTGCTCAACATTAAACCAGTGCCTGTGGATCCAAGTAGTTGTCCTAAGTAGGTGCCATTCATCTTGCTTAACTCTGGGCAAACAAGCAAGTTTATGCATTTACAGAACTATTCCTCTAATGCTTTTAATACTGCTACAGATTCGTGGTGGGCTCTTCATGTGAAGGGCTTGAACCGAATTGAACTATGATCCACTTGCTGATTGACAAGCTCAGCCTCAGTGTCTTTCACGGTGCATTTGCCCTCCCCTCAATAAAAGCATTTCCATACAGTTATAATGGGATGATAAATGTTTCAGTGATAAAGTCATGCTGGAGCATTGTAAGCGAAACCTGGATGATTATGATGAAAACACCCATTAAAACGCAACCAAATGGACTTTTTCAACAATAAACCTGTCAAAGGGTGATGCCTATGCCAGTGCTGTGTTTTGATTATCAAGAAACGGTGCCCTGGCCTTGGCCTTTAATGAACTTTTCCAATGACGCACTTGTATCTGCTGCAGAGGTGGAGGATAATAGTGAAGTAATAGAACATTTGAGCAACCCAGCGTCAGACAGGATCAGTGGAAGTGATTTAAAGAAGCCTATTCCAAAGATTTATACCAGTGCCCCAAGCCTGCAGCACAGCGTCAGACGGGATTATTCTGATGTTAGCTCAGCTCTCACTCACAGACAGATGCTTGCTGTAATCCAGTTTCTTCATCTACCTGCCCTAGCAAGCTGTCTGACAGTGGTATGAAACAGACATTATAGCCTTTACGTTCTGTTCATTTCAGTACTCACACATTCAAAACAGAAAGCAACAGCCCAAGACTCAAGTGATGTTAGTTGAGAAAGAATTTTGAACAAGCTGCTTTTATAATCTCACCACTGGGTTTTGCTTTCTCTTTCAGATATGTTTGGCTAAGCTGGCAGGCTTCGTTTCAAACCATCTGATCCTCTGACTGCTTGTGTTTCTTGCTTTGTCAGACCTCTGGTGATGTTTCCCCAGCTCAGCGGTTAAACTGGTGAGTGCAAGCAAAGCTTGGCACTAATTATTATTTAGTTATTTTACAGAGGCACAGTATCCAGTTGTTTTTTGTATAATCTAAACGATCTAAACATTATGTTCGCTTTTCAAAGACTTGGTTCTTCAATCTAAAGTTCTGCCCTAATCTCATCAAAGAAAGGGAACAGTGGTTTAACTAATGATAATGATGCAGATCTGTATCACTCTGTTTTATGGGCCAGTGTAAATATTACAGAGGTTGTATCATTCATTTTTTAAGTTGCATTCAGTGCCCATGTTTGTAGTTTAATAGCAGCATGTGTGCACAGGTACAGTGTGTTTGACTCTGTACATATTAAAAGCACCTCGGACCACACACAGCCACAAAGCCTCAGCATTAATCATTAACCATCTGGTTAAGTGAAAGAAAAAAGTTTACGATGTCCAAAAGCTCCTGTTTCCATCCCATGGATAATTTTAGATATCCTCGTCATTAAATGAGTTCAGCTGTTGACAGCATTGGGATCGGGAGCGACTCTCTCCCAGCCTGACCTGATTACCTGCCAATTAGTTTGCCATAAAAACAAATCTTTATTTTACTGCCTTAGATTGTGATGTGCTGAGTCTATAAACAAGGTGAATGAATGTCGGCTAATTTTCCCAAGTCGAGTTGAGTTTGAAGACATCCGTTGTGTTTCATGACATCAATGCTACGTCTGTGGACCTGCTGTTTTTTCTTGCACTTCTCTAGCTATAGGACACTGAGGTGCAGATTTCACATCCGCAGAGCAGTCGTAGCGATAATAAGAAACCAAGTGCTGATGTTTAGGAAAGATTATGATGACTTTTGACTTTACGCTGACATTTCAGTTCCCCCACTGAGGTTTCTTAGGTTTATGTGCAACCTATGTGTGTGCCAGGAGAATTACATAATCAGATCTGAGTTCATAACTGACTTTTACAATGAGCTCAGAGTAGTGCACAAAAAACCTGCCTCTTCCAAACCTCATTAAAAGAAGAGGGAGCTGAGGGCAGAACAACAAGTCTGTGTCTGTCTGTTATGTCATCCTGGAGTTCAGTAAATATTATGTCTCTCAGCAATGGATGATTTATTTTTATGAAAAGCTTGTTCAGAGGGACAGGTCATTTTCTCTGCCACTTTGGAGTTTATGGCTCCTGTTTGTGTGATTTGGTCCTGTCGATCCAACTGACGCTGCCGAGGACACAGGATATTCCCTCGGATTCTTCTTCTGCCCCTTTTCCAGCTCACGTAACGTTTTGATATCTCCTCAGAGAGTGGGCTCGACAACCTCCTGGTCAATCACGATTAGCTTTTAACTGCACAAAGCAGCAACAGAAGGTGACAAAACTGACACGTCAAATTTTGTGTAATGTCATTGTTTTGCGAAGTTACACAATTTAAGTGCATATCTGCCAGAACACAACATTTAACAAATGATCCCCAGAGGAAGATGCAATGAACATGATGAGATGGAGAAGGATGTTGCAGCTGAAGACGAAGGTGAGGAGCAGGACGACATTTTGCTTTTGAGGCCCCTAACTTCACTGTGCATCACAGGATCTGGACAACGCTGTTCACCATGATGGAACATTTAACTCTGGAGAAACACAGATTCAGTTTTTGTGCAGTTTCGTTCGTTCTTTCTTCCAAGAAGCTGTACACAACCTCAAACAATCCTCTTTTGTTGGAAGGCACTGATGTTTCACACTGAAGGAATATTGATAAAACACGCAATACTCTCAATTCACTTTACCCAAATATTTCCATACACAAATAGACACATGACATTGTTTGGACAATTCTGGGTTTTGAGAATGATTCTCACCCTTTCTCTTTTTCTTCCTCTTCTCTCTCTCCAACCGTCGGCTGAGTCTTCCTGCAATGATTTCAGCTCTCTAGAATGAAGCCTAACTTTTTCCAGCCCAAATAGCCTGTGACCCACTTCTATCAGAACGACACAAGAGAGGCAGCATGTGGAAAACACTTAGTAGACCTGCATTCTTTCATGGCCACATCTTTAATCCCAATGAGATTTCAATGTTTGTGGAATGGAGTAACTTTTGCATTAAATGCATACAATAATAAATGAACAGCGAAGACTTGCTGGCGGTTTGAAAGGTAGCTGATTTGATAAGTTCAGATCCACGTGCAGGTAGTCAGCTGAGTCTGGACTCAATCAAGAAGACGTGGCCTTTTGCCCTTTTATAAAAAAGATCTGCTCTTTGCTCTGCACACAGACCCTGAATGAAAACGATTACAAAGCACCTGACCCTCTGAATATAGCTGACGTGTGGTGTTTTAGTGCGACAGTGGCAGCTCGGCTGAAAATACGCCACATTTAAATACTTCACACTGAAAAGGCTGCATTTGTGTGTGAGTGGTGTTTTTTTGTAGCGTGCGCACTGATTATGCTGATGAGACGGCTGTCATCATTTCATCCACATCTGTCCTGATGTCAGCGCTTGAGGCCTGGGTTTAATTTCACACAAGGTCAAAAATGTCTGGAGCATTTTTACGTCATTAAAATGAAGAGTCTGTTAAAAAGCCTGATTTAGGAGATGCAGCATCACAAGCTATGTGAGTTTGAGGTCTTTCCAAAAGTCAGTGCTTAGGTAGCAGGACAGGGTAGCCACAGTACTTGAAAAATATCATTATTCTTCATCTCATATTAATTGGCGAAACAACCTGCAGTATAAAAAATACTGTGGAAACAAAGAGACGTCCATCTCTCACTGAAAACATGTGGCAATTGTGGTTTTAATCCACATATCTGGAAAATACGTTTCTACGAGTGTTGACAAATTGATCTGATATCGTTTCAAACTCAGAGGGAATATTTTATGCCTTTGTCGAGAGCCCTTCTGTATTCAGCACCGTTCAGCATTTCAGTCTGACGGGCATCACTGGTATTATCCTGTGGCAAGAGATCACAGTCCAGACCTTTGATAAAGCGTCCAGGTGACAGATGGATGTTGTAGTACCAAGGCCTCCCAGCTCCTCAGGGTTGTCGGAGGAACGACGTGCATTCCTACGATTGGTATGTCAGTGTTTGTTATGTGGCAGAGTTGAACAGCCTGGCTGCTCCTGGTTCTGCTGTCACACACCATGGAAAGAATAATCAATCTCACAGCTGAAGATTAATCTTAAAACACAGAGTAATGATTAATTAACCATCTCCGCATTTTCATGCTGCTGACCCATTTAAGATTCCAGTCTTTAATTTGTCATCTTAGTAAAATCTAAGCACCGTGATTGATTTTGCATGAAAATGAAAAGTTCGTTTCTGCAAAGGATTTTATCTGAATTTTTCAGACTCATAAACTAACAAATCTATCAGGTAATTGGATTAATATTTGGCTTCCACTGATCCAGAATACACTAGTTATAATTCGTTCCTTACCTTTGTACAGCAGGTCTTTCCAAATCCAACACATCTGGACCACATTTTAAACTCTGGTAAAAGTATTTAGATTAGTACGTACCATTGTAATAAGTAAGTATATTAAATGCATTATGTTGCATGAAAATGATCAACAACATTTACTTAAGGCTTCATTTACTGTAATTCACCCACTGTTGTTTTTGTCTGTCTCGATATGTAAAGATCATTTGTCAGTCTCAGTATGAAAGTTGATCTTTTCGTCCCATGGTCCTCTTTGATTATTTCCATGATTTCCAGCCAGTTATTTACTGTGGGTGTGTCTAATTGGAGCCATTATTTGATTAACTGCCTTTTCCGTGTTGCGAAGCATTTTCAAACGATACGTGTCATTTCCTATTATTTGATGAAATGTTCCAGATATTGTGATTGTATGTTGTATTCTTGGAGATATTTTTCTTCAGACGTGTGATGATCTTGGGCAGTGATAAACAAGCCCATAATTTATCCAGCATGCATGGCCTGGTCGTTTCTGGTATTTAGTTTGTTTAGGATTAAATAATGCATGTTAATGAATATGAATCAACCCCACATATTTATTCCTTTCTCATTGCACATGTTTTGTTTGTTTTATCTAATCCTGGGTTTCATCCCCTTTCAGTTAAACCACAAATTGTGTTTATCCTGAACTACTTGGTTTTTAAAAGGCAGAGTCCACTTACTTTAGTAGCACTTTTCTGTAAATTGACAACAAATTTGTTCTGCATTTATAGTTTAATCCAGAAGCAGCAAAAAACACACCCAACCTGTGACACGACCTCCGTGATGCTGCACAGATGAGCTTGTATCCATTTGATCCTCAGCAGATCCTTTATGCTCTAGCTTTTCCATAACATTGGTATTTTGGCATCTCAGGGGTTCATAAAACTTTCTTGCATAATGCTTTTGGCTCACGCAAATACGTGTCTGCAAAGTCCAACTCTGCTCCGATTCTTTGCACCTTATGGCCTCTGGATTTCTGCTCATGAAGTCTTCCTTATTAAGTGGATTGTTCTACCTTCACCCTGGTCTGAAGAAATGGTTGGAAATGTCATGACTACTGTTTCTAAGTAGTTGATCACAGCTTGGACAATGTGATCAGCTGTTGTTATTTTTCTTGGCTGAATGTTCTGTGCTTGTTGCTAAGTACACCAGTGATTTGATCCTTTTTTAGGACATTACAGATTGTTGTATATTTTATGATTTTTCCACGTTTTCTTGTCAAAAGAAAACACTGGGCGAGAGGCAGGGCCATTACTTTCATCTATCTACTTTACATATTTAAGATTAATCTGTGTTACTAACCTAGGTGTAATATTTGTGGCTTGTGTTAACAGCTAATGCTGCTGTCCTCACTTGCTCACATGCCTAATGCAGATGAGCTGTTTATGTCTATCTTTCACTATTTTTTCCACAATCTGTTTGTCACATTTGAGCCGTTGCTGTTCCAACTGGCTCAAACACACCTCACGTTACTCACTTCTTCCATTAGGCTGAGTTCTGTAGACTTGAATCACGTGTGGCGGTTTGCTAGGAAACAATATGACAGAGCTGATGATTTGGTATTGCTGTGGTTTCCAATATAGCACCTTTATTTAATGTCCCACAGCTCCTGAGCAAATATTTGGTTGTTTATTCTTTGTCATTATGAACACAAAACTTACACAGTAACTTTTGATAGAAATTCAAAGAGTTCTGGAAAATGACGTGTTAAAAACATTATTAAGAACAAATAAACAAAATAGATCTGTCAGAGACCCTTACATCATGAAACAGAAATCTCTCTACTGGAAATAAACAAACCTGTACACACGAGTGCCCGTTGTTACAGTTTGTTTTGCAGCCTGGTTCTTGACCCAGCATCAGTCGTTGGACCGTGTGTTCGCATGAATGGTGAGATAAATAACACAGGGTGAGGACCTGTCTTTGAAGTAGTTGGGAACAGCACAAGAACGCTGTCAGACAAAAAGTTAAACTAAGCAACACATGCTTGTTCTTCCCCTCATATACAGACTTCTTTATATAAAAAGTGCAACGATATACATTGAGTTGTTTAAAAGTACTATATTCTCTCTCTGTGAAGCTGTAATACATTTGTAGTGGTGTCCTTTCAAGGTGGTTGGCAAAAGTCTGTGTTTAAGGGCAGGGACAGTGAAGGTGAGAGCCTGCAGCAGGATGCAGAACGGTTGCCCTTGGAAACAATGTCTCTCCTCCTGCCGGGTTACCACTTCCCAGGAATTGGTACCCCGCATTCATACCAGCCCACAAATGGATGAGGCGTACGTCGGCCAATAACTCCAAATGTAACTGGCTCCTGCCTGTAGGCGCGATAAAAACCTGCGACAGTGAAGCATAGCTGCCATTAGCCAGGTTTCCATCCATTTTTAGTGCAGATTTTAAATGCATTTCCTAAAAACAGGTAAAATAACATGTATGTTTACATAGACTCCTGTTACACAAATATGAGGATTTGGGTCCACTAGTTTTCCATTTCAGAGCCATAAATTCTATACTTGAAGTACTAACTACTTGCTTCTAAATTTATGTAAGTACAGAAGTATTTTTTGTGTCGTTGTTGTATTTTTTATGAATGCTAAAGGTGAAGACTATGGTACAAAGGCAGCACAGGAAGTTACGCTAGTTACTCTCCATCTCCGTTTGCTTCCAGCCAGGGTAGTGTTGAGAGAGAAATGTGTTGTTGGTTTTGGGCTTCTCGCTGAAGTGGTTGACAAGAAGATAAGCATAAAATAATGCCAACACCTTGGTTTAATTATAACCAAATTTGGAGAAGCTGCACGACTGGCCAGCTGTCAATAAACAATCACAACTTCTTTATGAACTAATATGACCTGAAACTATTAATTCCCAGAAAGTGACGACATTAATCTAACATGTTATGGCCTAATTACATAAAAATCTGTGCAGTTATAAAAAACATGTGTGATTTGGGCTAAAACAATCGCACATAGGTCCTAATGTGCATCATTAGAACATTATTTTGTATCTTTATCTCGCCTTGGTAAAATCAGCGCAGCTGCTCCACTAAATATTTACATCAGGTTAAGTCGAAACATCTTGGTCACTTATGGGCAATTAATTGTCTCCTTGTTCTTGTTTACCTTGTGCTGAGGGCAGATTATTTGAGTGGTAAACCGGGCCTGTCCTTCCATCCCTGTAGGAGTCCACAAACTGACAGTGGTCCTCTCCCAGGCCAAATGTGTCTCCTATACTGTAAAAAGGCTCTGCAGAGAAATGTGTTTGAATTAATGTATTTAATTTAAATGCTATTTAAAACACCTGTAGTTAAATGAACTGACAGAGGAAAGGATTACCTCTAAGCCCGTCTCCCATGAAGATCTTGTACCGCAGAGAGTTACACAGAACCACACCAACAAACTTCCTGTACCATGTCCGCTTGACGTACTGGCTGCCCTTACAGCTGCTGTGGCTGGGGTTGTATTTGAAGGTGAAGGGGATCCAGATCGGTTCTCCTCCTGAGAAGTGGGGAGATATGATGGGGATGAAAAATTCACAGAATTAGATTACGACCCAGCTGACGACTTCCTGTTTAAAACCACATTACAGCTTGTGTGCAGGCCTTAAACAAGAGCTGCACGTCAGTGGATGGACTTACCAGGCGGTCTTTCAATGAGAAGAGGATCGTCTGAAAGAAAGAATGTGATCATTTTACCAGGGTTGTCACAGACAGCACGGGAATGAAAATGTCATGATGTAGCGCACATCTGTCAGAGTGCTCCTACTTCAAGCATGCTGGTCTCAGTGGATATAAAGGAAACATCCATTTGACATTTTCATTTGCCCACGGCACAAACGATTTGGTACAGTACATAAAGCTCAGAGCCAGCTAGACTAGTGCCAGAGTCAGTGGGGCATCTCTGTCTTTACACCGCATACACACCTGATTCTGTGACATAGGTGAGTGTGTCGCTGAATGGTCCCAAGCCAAACACATTCTTGGCCTGCACTTTGAAGTAGTACCTGAATGAAAACAATCCACAACACAGACATTTAACGAGGGACTTTGAGAGTCAGGCTGCAGCTTTGTTGCTTCTGGGTGAAGGTGAGGAAAATGTTGACGACCATAGCAGACCATAATTAGACCACTCTTAAGTGAGCGCAGCCCAATAAAGTATCTGTTTACATGTAGAGTGAAGCTGTGCCGTGACCTCACTTTGGCTTTGGGTGCAATTTGAAAAACCATATTAGACACATTAGATTTGCAAACCTTTCCACTATAGGTGACTGAAGCATTGAGAGCGAGAGCATGTGTTCGTTAAAATCTCCGCGTGCGGACGTATGTGTGGCTGGCAAGGTCACATACAGTAAGTTCACAGTCTGTCAATTTGTAGCCAAAAAACTCATCATGTTCTGCCTCGAGGCCTGGATCTAATCAACACGGCCGCATAACAACAGTCACCAAAATACGTATCACCACAGAGAGCGAGGAAGGAAAGGCAGCTGCTCAGTGATGATGTAATCGGAGACGGCGTTGGAGAAGGCAGAAATCGCGACGCACTGAAACGCCAGCCGTTAGCTATGTTGATTACTGAGATCTTGCAGCGTCTATCGGAGCAGTGCACTTAGCTTTCATCTCGTCATCAGATGAAAGCGGCACATTGGTTCCACATGCATGGGACTGTACGCATCCGTGTGTTCTACTGTAGCTCAGCATTCGTGGCGGCCCAGAGAGAGCCTGCAGCACGGGAAACGCAGACACTGTCTCGTAAACCATCCCACGATCGACTGCGACCCCGAGAGACGCGCCGTCGCAAATGCAAATGCCACTGCCGGGACGGGAAATCCTTTGTGCAGCCTGTTGGAAAGAGTTACAGCTTCACGGCGCTCTACTGTTTGTGTTCAGCAGCAGGTGTTCAGCCCTATAGCCCCAAGATGTGACACCAATCTATCACAACGCCTCCAGAGACGTTGACATCCAGTGAAGTCGCACATCTGATATTAGTTAACTGTTAGTGTGTAAACCACCAACTATTATAATGGGGAACAACTACGGCAGCTGATTACGCTCATCACCTGGAGTTGGGTTTCAGGTTCTCCACGGCCAAGTGCGTGCCACTGGAGGACCTAGAGGACCACCTGTTGTTGAGGACATCATCATAGGAAGCGCTGTGGACCATGTAACCTGCAGGGAACAATGCAACATGAAAGCCAGGGCCTCAGCGAGTCCTGTGGATGCAAACTGAAATGTGACTCTTATGAAAGCAAACACAGCAATAACCTACATTTTATTTTGTGCTTAAGGTTAATTAGAACTTGGCCAACATGTCAAATATTCCCATCTCTGAAGAAACACTGAACTACTGGCAGTTTGCGCAGCTCATGCTGACCATCCATCTTCTTCTTCTTCTTCTTCTTCTTCTCAGGCACATCCTCAAGATCCAGTAATGTAACCTGAGGTAACGCCGCCCTCGATCATGCGCTTTGAGACCGACTCTGCTGAACATAAAACTACATAAAGCTGTTTCTATTGGACGCTGGACTTTAAGTTGGTATTTTCGCTGGAGCCACACCAACCCAGCTGGCTGCTGACAGGAGGGAAGGGAAATATCAGCTACTTTGTTTTTCTTCTTTGAACTTTTCATTCCTTTGCTACTCTGCACAGTAAGCCTGAGGTTTGGTCGCATAGTATTACCTTTGCCTTCTGTCTCGTACTCTCCCAAATTTAAGTACAAAGTCATTTATTTGTCTGTTAAACACTTTGAGCCAAATGCAGACTGTCCAATACTCTTCATAATGCATCACAGCAAAAGTAGCTTTCTGGTAACAACTCACATGTTTTGGGTGCACGTGCTAAAAGCTGTTTCCATCCACTTGTTTTGAAAACCGTGACCCATAACTCATAAGTCATGGCTAGCAACAATCAGAAACACTGCCTCGTGACTGGATGTCCATGTGTGAACGTAATTTGCATGTGTGTGTCAGATTAGAAACACAGGCACATATTCACCTGGTCACTTTTTCCTCTCTCTCTGTTGCTAAACATTTTACCTGCACACGCACACACACACACACACACACACACATTCTGTCTGATCTCTGTCTTGGTTGATACTGACCATCTATCCGTTTACACGCCAGTGAGAATGGACCAGACCACAGCCTGAACAGAAGCTTGTGTTTGCTTGCCAAATCTCTGGCTGCCCACCTCTGATAGTCCAGCGCGTCTCACACAGCAGACTGTTATCCTTAGCTTCTCATCCGTGCTATCAGTCCGTCTCTGGAGCGAGGCGTAACAGACTCCAGAGAGCTACTGGTACAGCCACATGTTCAGCGGCTCTTACCTGACACCATTTCGTTTTTCAGTGGGCGGGCCCAGTCCAGGATGATGAAGGAATGGCAGCCCTCCATGGCGATCACAGTGACGTTATGGGGCTTGTCTTTGGGCGGCTGCTTCTGATTGACTGTCACACTGTCATTGTTCATCAGGCCTTCCAGGATGTCAACCTGCAGATATTCCAGAGCCTCTGTCAAGGAGCAGGGGGCGCTCGGATCCTTCTGAATGTAGTCCACAAATGGAGCTGACGACAGGAGAAAGTGGTCTTCATCAGTCAGGGTGCTGATTTTAATGTAATATCTGAATATTGTTTTCTAACACTGGTTATGTGGAATCACGTCTAATATCATTATCTAAATCAGTGTCATTTTCAAGTTAATTTTTTAATTTTAGGGGTTTTTTTTGTCTTATGTGACTGTCCCCGTATATGTGGCCTCTTCTTCTCTCTCCTCTTCCCTGTCTTTGTTGTTTTCATTGACCCTGGAAATTCCAGCTGGACTTACAGCTGTGAATACTTCAGTTATCCCACCATTCCTACTCTGACTTGGATTTGGAGGGAACCACTGCAGCCTGGAGTTGCTCCCACCTCTCCAGATGATTGGCCCTCTGCACAGGGTACGAGTCCGCACATCAACAGACAGACATGTGAGGCTTTGTGGATTTAGACTGTTACAAGCTCCTACTGTATGTGTACATGCAGTCATATATCTCAGGCGATGGAGAGGACAGCTGTCTGTGAGCCTGCTGTAGCTTTAATATGTGTCTATAAGGCAAACGTTAGCATCTGAATAATACCAAACATCAAAGTATTTTCTTGTCATGGCAAACTCCATTTGTCTGGAACTTACGGTAAATATATTCACACAACTGCTAAGAATTATTAGTTAATAGTTTTGTCCCTCGTATGCCTTGGGCTAGTTTGATTCAAACTAAACCAAACCTGGACAAAAGACACGAGGGGGAAATCTTTGTCAGACGGTTCATGCAAAACATTTCGGTGTCCTGGCAAGCTGCTGAAAAGATATATTAAACTAATAAATGGGAAAGAGGATGTCTCCACATTGAGCCAGCAGCCACTTCTGCCTCCGAACTGAGATCAGCACACTGATCTTTTATGATTTCCACGTCTTTGCTGCTCTAGTCTGTTTTTATCTTTGAACTGTGGAGAGTAATGGCTTTCAGCTGAATCTAGCAGAGACATGCATGAATGGGAGAATATTATTGTTTAGAGGAATCGATGGTGTCCAGACTCATCCATCCACTGTTGTCTCTAGAGCAGACAGACTAGAAGGACAAAGCTTTGACATATAGCTTTGAGAAGATGATAATAGATGACAGTGACATGTTGCATTTAATCTGTCAGTAATTGATAGTGGAGCTATTACTCAGTATTTTACGATAACCACATGGCTTAGAAGTACACATCCCCCCTCATCATTCAAAATTAAAGGGCAATCCACAACTGTACATGTCAAAGTCAATTTACCCGTCAGGGAGGTTATTATACAGCATGTGAAAACAATTGTCTTGTGACTCTGGAGGGAATCTGTCAGCTCAGAAAATGACTCAAGATGTCATCTGTCAGGTATCTCAGCGTTGTGTGTTCATAGCTACGCTCTTACAGCTACGGTGCACAACAGTTTACACAAAACACAGTTACAGTGTGTGTGTCTCTTAACGTTTCACCTTTAGAGTTATTTTACAGTGCGGAAACAGTGGTTGATTGAATAAAAAACAAAAAAAGGTCAAAGTTAAAACAGATCCCTGCAAAGTAATATGAAATAATTAAAAACTTAGTGATTGCATAAGAGGGACTGAAGCAGAGTGGTTTAAATTTGTGACTCATGGTGCTCCTTGACTCCCAGAAGGTTCGTATTGCCTTCACACACTATCCCTACCCTCCAAAGTTAACATAGTTTGTCATCTTATCCTGTTAATACTTGAGACAATATTTATTTGTTATTTACACTATCAATATTTTGTCAACATTTGAAAGGTGTAAACGTGACAAAACTGCATAAAACGAAGAAATATTAGAAATGTTGGGTTTTAAGCTGGTTGGAGTGACGTAGATATCGCTTTATGTCTGTCAAGAGAATATTTCAGTCTGTTTGTGCAACCAGATGAGGTGATGGGCTGTGAGAGGCCAAAGCAAGCACACAGTAAAACAGAAACGGGCCTGGACGTGCACTCATGGGCAAGTTAAGGTTAGATGGAACCAGCGTGAATGAATCCGCAGCAATGAGTTTGACATGTTGTCCCATCTCAGCATATGTTTATTCATATATGATAGATAGATAGTGGTCTAAAGGGCAGTGTATTGCAGCTGACACGTTGATATGGAGGAATGACTGCACTGAAAGAATTATTAAGTGTCAATTTTTCCTTTTTATCTGGGCTGATTGTTATCGTAAAATGTTCCAGGTCGTATATTTTTGAGGTATTGCTGAGAAAGCCAGCAGTCAGCCAGTCTGCCTGAAACGCAACACAACTCCCATCAGCCATTATTATTTATGGAGCAGTCCATCACAAAGCGTGTGATACTCAAATACAAATGATCAGTCATGTTCTTTGACTTCCTACCTAAAGGTCAATGCTTCTTATTATGTTGTTAAGTAAATATAAATAATATAAGCAGCAACAAAAGCGCAAATCTCAGAGTCAAAACACATGTTTTATAGCATAGACCCACGAACAAACACACAATTATTTACCTGTGAATCGCTTCTTCCCACTGAGATCAAACTCAGATGAAGGCCCTTTGTTGAAGGGTCTGTTTGGTGGCTGCGGGGTCGTGGTCTCTGTGGTTGTGGTTGTGGTCGTAGTAGTGGTGGTGGGTGACAGCGGGGTGGTCTGTTCAAAAAGCTCATCTAGCAACGAAACATATGTCAATGAGCTTTTGATTACAATAGATTTATTTATTTACATCCTGGCTCGACAACATGCTGTTGTGTTTCATTAATCCTTTGTAATTGACACCATGATCTGAGTGTCAAACAGATTAAATTCATTGTGGGCAGATGTGTGAGCTCACTTTGAAACCTCCCGACACCCTAAGCTCTGTTCTTATGTAATGTGAGGGTGAGAGCTTGAAGACAACAAACCATTTCACAATTTTCCAAGGCTGACAAATGTAAAAGGATGAAATTCAATTAGTTCCTTCCTCTTTCATCACTGTCTTTTCCCTGCAATGCACCGGGGGACCATGTCATGACATCATGGTCCAAACAAACACATGCAGCAAGCTTTGAGCCATTCATGGCAGGGAAACGCTAAAACCCCAAATAAAGCGACATTAATAGTCAATGCTGTGAACATGCATCAGGTCCAAACACCTGCAGTGAAATTCTAAAGGACGCAGGCTAACATCAACCAATTTTCTGTTTGGCTGAAGAAGAGGTTTATCTATTATAACACAAAGCAACGTGGAGAACACATCGCATTAAACCGCAAGCCAGGGCATTCCCCTCTGCTTAGTAATGCAGTTCACGTGCACTGTGGCTCCGGTTTTCTGGAATAAAAGCGATTAAAAACAGCCCAGACTGGAAAACATCCAAAACTCCTGCAATGAACCAAGGCCGAGCCAAACAGACAAGAAAGAGCAAGAAACAAAGTGAGGACCACAGGCGGCGCAAAGAGGAAGACACAGAGAAAGCCACTAAACACATCCATGGACAGATAAACATACAGTCAGTCAACAAACAGTAAGCATGCGGTGTGATTTAGGCTGGATCGGTCCAAAGCCAAACTCAGCCAATACCTTCGTCAAGAGCTAAAGCATCAGGCACCATGGTCACTGTAACCAGGTCCAATTCCATCCCTGAGGATTCCTCTGTCAGAGAAGCACAACACGCTGTAGCATCAATGTCACGTAAACATTTCAGAAAGTGTCCACCCAGGCATCCACACAGACAGGCTACAGGAACAGAAGGTGCCCACAGTGTCATGGGTCCACGTTGGACTGAGAAAGTAGTGTTAACATCTCTGGGAGGTTTGTTGTTTCCTGTGTAACTACGTCTTTAACACTGGCTTTAAACATTATTGTTTTTTTATACGTGCACCATAATTCTACTTCAAATCGTCATCATTTTAATTTTTTATGCTGATTTTGCTTTCTTGTTTTTCGGCTGATGTACAAATCTCATCTTATAGGCTTTGGTTTTGTTATTCTTCCTCTCTGCATGCTAAAATAAATACAGACTAACAGCCAAGCTTGATGACACTGCAGCTTATGGTGTCTTCAAACCAGAAGTACTCTGCAACAACCAGAGCCCAGATGTGGAGACTTACATGTGGTTCGTGTGGTCTCAAATACAGTAGATGCATACACACTAACATACACACACAGGCAGTTATAGAGTTATATGACTCTGTGGGCACAGAGAGGAAACACTCATGGCCTTAGCCTTGATGGATATGACAAACAATACAACTGAGAGACTTAGTGAAGTCATACTTATTTATGTTCTGGCTCAAATACGCTTCACTGAGCTTGACTTCAGTGCTGTGGAAAAGCCATTTACTGAGCAATATTGCAGTATTTAGTTTCACTCCTGTGGAACGAATCTGTGTTTTGATCCCTTTTCATGATACTGTCTGCAGCGCCTTATGAATTTCACGTCAAACTTACCTTCTGGATAACAGTCTAATATTCCTTCTGCGTCTAGCACCGGATACCCGTATGCATCTGTTCTGGAGAAGGTTCTGGGTGGACAGCTTGGGTACGCCAGGGCAGTGGTGTACTCCTCAGAGGCCCAGTCAGTGGTGGTGGCTACAGGTGTGGTGGTGGTGGTGGTGGTCGTGGTGGAGGTTGTCGTCCGGACACGAGGCGGGTTCAAGCCAAGCACCTGTTTCCCTCCAACCATCAGCACCTTTTCCTTGGGGTTGACCACAGGCTGAACGTGTCTGCCATGGCCGAACAGAGCCATACCCTCCTGGTTCACCAGGGGGCTGCCCATGTGGTCTAGTAACCAGGTAGATGTGTTCAGAATTAGAACAATCGAAGTGAATATTCTAAAAGATTTATTAAGCTAAACCAGTTGTGGAACTGGTTTCATTTCCAAGCTGTATTAGTTTCATTTTAACATTTTAAATTAAGCACAATCACCAAATATTGTGCGTCCATCCTCG
This sequence comes from Macropodus opercularis, assembly GCA_030770545.1. Lineage (NCBI taxonomy): Eukaryota > Metazoa > Chordata > Actinopteri > Anabantiformes > Osphronemidae > Macropodus > Macropodus opercularis. The sequence continues at coordinate 4,853,392 of CM061112.1, forward strand.
CCAAGCACCACCCTCCTGGGTTTGCCCTGAGAGTCCTGAAGAACTTTTCCATCCTGGTTCATAAGAACTCCTTTCTCCAGGTCCACCACCTAAAGAGGAAAAAAGATTTGTCAAGTCAGTTCATGGCAGCAATTTGTACATATTTACAAAACACTGCCTTTATAAGTAATTCAATCGCTTAATATAATATTCAGTGTCAATATAACTAACTAATTATACTTATAATCAAAGTTCAGTTTTTATCTTATTTACCCATTTGGATCCGTCAGGTCCGGTGATAAACTTCTGACCAACAGCCTTCCTGGTTCCATGAGACGAGGAGGACTCTTTAACGTCGGCTGCGGTGAGGTTGGGTCGTCCATTTTTATCTGAACAACAGCATCAGTAAAGCAAAATAAACTGCATAGATGTTTTCATTAGGTATTATTTCTCATTTCATTGCCCTTTTAGTTCAATCATCTGACATGCATGTTACCAGCTGACTTTACCATTTCCGTTGCCAGGTTTCATTGCTCCTCCACTGGTTAGTTTCCCTCTGATGAAGGGGTTCTGAGATCTGGCCCCCAGGCTCCTGTCTCTTGTTGAAGATGATGATGTGGACCGAGAGTCGCTTCCAGTTACCGCCCCTGTATTTGCTGCAGAAGGGCCAGAGCCAGCGGCTCGTTCTGGCGAATGGGGCAAGGATGAGGTGGAATCGGACGTTGAAGAATCCACTCTAGAGTTCTGTGCAGGCTTCGGTCTGATAGAAAACCTAGACCCACCAAGCTGCCTGTTAGCCAGCACAGAAGAGCGTATCCTCCCATTTGCACCTGAACCAGGTTGCCGATAATTTGGACTGACCACAGACGATGTGCCAGACCTGGTCCTGGGTGACGTTTCATTTTCATCCACACTCTCATTGTCCGATCCAGTAGTCACAGGATTATTTTGAGTCACTCTGGACTCATTCTTTCCACTGATTCCTGTGCTCCTTTCATCAACATAATCCTTATTCCGAGCGTTGTTATAGTTATTAGAGGTTGCTGCGTGGTGGCCTCTGTGTCCACTTGAGGACTGATGCGAACCTAAGGTGGACTGTGAAGAGGAAGCTGAAGCAGCAGAGGACGTTGGGCTTCTCTTGTTACTAGATGCTGTGTGTTGGCTGGTCAAAGATGGCTTAGCCCCATTCTCTCCTGAGCCGTGAGAGGAGCCAGTCCCTGCGTCTTCACTGGTCTCCTGTATGGAGAACACTCCTGCAGCACCTGTGGCCCCTGACACTCTAGTGGCTGTTTCCCTCAGGACAGGTCCGTCGGCTCCTGCAGAGGATGAGGACGTCCTACCGTCCTGCCTTGAAGACGACGTTCTCGACACTGAACTGAACCTGCCTGGGTAACGACTAACAAGCCAAGGGAACCTTTCAGCAAATGAGGGGCTAATTTTGGTATGAGACGCCACAGACTTTTCATTAGTGCTTGTAGCCTTTCTCTTATCCTCCCTCGTCTGCTCTTCTGCAGTTTGTCTTTTAGAGCTTGATGTAGGTTCCTCGGCTGTTGTTGTGCTTGTAGTGCCCTCATTAGTGCCTTGCTCAGGTAATGTGTCTGACGCGTGTGTGTTGTGTGTCTTTGCAGAGCTTTGGGATGGTCTGTGCGAAGCTGAATGAACAGTGGCAGACTTGCCTGTACTCAATGACAGCTGTGAGCCACTACGTGAAACAGAAGGGTTGGATGCTTGAGACTCTGCTGTGGACTGTGACTTTTCTAAATTAAGTGCATCTGATGTCGATGGGCTGGTAGCAGCTCTTCCTAGGGTCGACCTAGATGTTGCTAAATTCAAAGTATGTGATGTTTTGTTGTTCTGAGTGGACTGTGATGCTCCTGGACTATGTGTGTTTAATGTTGCTTGATCTGGATTTTTGCTTGGTACATTTGACCTTGGGCTAAATGCAAATTTGTATCCATTCAACAATCTGGTTGAATTACCCCTAAACAAAATCCCCTTGTGTCTTCGGCTGTTAATATATCTAGAACCAACACCAGAACCACTGCTGCGACCCGCTGAAGCTCTGCCGACAGGAGTAGCCTCAGCCTCTTTTACAACTGGAGTAGAGGGTTTATTCTGCAGGCTTGGCTTATCATAGGTGGCTTTGCTTTGTGGAAATGTGGTGACTACATAGTCCTTTCTACTGGCTGCTGATTCTTGAACGTATGAAGAAGATGAAGCAGGGGGAGATGAAGTGGATGTCAATGAGGAGGAGGGCTTGGATATTGGTTTTTGATGGACCCTGATCTTAATGGCCCTTTTGGGTGGTGGATTGAGGTAATTTAAGGTTGGTTTAGTTGGGGAAGGGATAACAGCTTTGAGGCTGGGCGTCTTCGTTGTCAAGGGCTCCACTTCATAGTGAACATCCTCCAGTTCAGGGGAAGCGTCATTGTCTGTATCAAGCTCCACGGTGGTTGTCTCTTCCAGTGGCGGTGGCGTTGTGAGTATTTTCCCTCTTTCCTTTGTCCACTTGTCTTCCCTATCTTTTGCCCTTGCTCTGGATGAAAGGGTTTTCCCTATATCCCTTACTGAGGCGAAGACGTTGTGAAAGGATCGTGTCTCAGAGAGTGGCCGCAGCCGTCTGTTGATAGGCGCAGCAGCAACTGGCTGAGGAAGCGTTGGTGGCTCCTCGGACTCGTCATGGTCAGTATCCTGTTTGGTTGGAGTGTGGCCAGTCCTGTGGTTGTCTTTAGCTTTTGAGAATGAGACAGTGCGGCTGGCTGGCAAAGGACAAAAATGATCACAAATGTGGAACTGAACCATTTTTTGAACACATGCAGTACTTAGAGGTACAGTCAAATCTGCTTACATCCCGGCATGGCAACACTGAAAGCTTTGCTCTGTGGTCCCTGTCCTTTCCTGTTGGTGGCTCTAATCTTGAAGATGTAGCGGTCTCCTGGCGTGAGGCCATCTATGGTGGCTGTGGTGGTGCTGCCACTGTAGGTCACACTTTTCATTCCAAATGGTTTTGTGGCAGGAGCGTAAGACAGGATGTACTCTGTTCAGGAAAAAGAGCGTGTGCGAGAATTGCAACCAGAATTTCAAACTTAGAAAAGTACAGATTTATCTTTTGTGTCCCCAACTTCAAGCCAAGTGTTTCTGCAGCCTAACTCACTAAAGTCAGAGCTGCTTCCAGACCTAGAAAGCATTTGTTTTCACTCAAACAGCAACCGCTTGCTCCTAATAAGTGGGAAACTATCATGGATTATACTTTTACCTTGAAAGGATTCCACTACATTCTTTTTGCCATTTTGACAGTAACAGTACACATGCAAGACCTTTCCGTTTCCTTTTTAAAGTACTTTGGCAACAGCACAGACATTGTCACAAACACAGTTTTTTACCTCTTATCCTCCCATTAGGTTCTTCAGGCGGATCCCATGTTGCTATGACCGCGGTTCCTTTACCTCGTAGTGGCTTGACCTCAAAGCTTTCCGGCGGCCCTGATGGCGCTATGAACGAGAAGAGCACTAGTGAATGGAACGACAGCTGTGGAAGCACGGGTAGCAGGACAGAAACCAGAAGCAGCACACAGGGAACCGGGTGAGGAAATTGCTGCTTAAAGCACATAAAAACAGCGGACATTTGTGCCAGGAGTCTTGGAATCAAGGAAAATGCTGCTATTGTACATTTTCAAGAACCTCCCCTTGAGATCATGTATGGAGGTGCAGATGGTGATCTGAGCGGTGAGCCAGGCAGTAAATACTGACACTGTTACGAACCGCAGCTCAGGAGCTGTTCAAAAACTGCAATCATGACGAAGCCGCAGCCAAGGCTAGAATCAAATATGAAATGGGAGTAAGAGTAGTGCGTGTGATGAAGTGTGGTATAAAAGGTTATGCAAGACTTCGTTTCTGTAAGAATAATGAAGTTTTGGCTTCCTGCAGTAAATGTCACAGTCTGAAAAATGGCCTTTTGTAAACAATCCTCAGCAGATGGCGGCGATACATACCTGACTCAGGGGTCCTCTGAAAAACGGAAACGCTCCACTTTCCTTGATTTTCTCCCTGAGAGATCCGGACGGAGAACTCGTACATGCCGTCGGCAGCTAGTGTATCTATCATCATTCTCCTCTGGGCGCTCTCCTTGTGCTCCCAGCGAGCTGACTCGCCCTTCTCCCTGTAGCGTACTGTGTAGAATCTGAGTTGCAGTACAAGAGAATGAGGATATTTTATTCACTCTCTTCTTCACCAGTTCCCTGTTTCTCCTAAACGTGCTTTCTGTCTGTTGACATTTAAACAGATCCCACCTGGAGGCTCCAGGGGCAACTTTCCCCATCTCGACTGCAGGGTCAACCCAGGAGATGAGGACTGACTTGGGAGATAAGACCCTGACACTAATGTCCCGGGCCTCATATTCTGGAGGCTCTGGACACACAAAACAATATTACTAACATCCAGTACCACTGACTTTACAGTAGCTATAGGCCAGCGGTTACCAGTAGCTTGGAGGGACATTAATGATATATGATCATTTGTGCGGGTTGCAGAACATGCAGCTACCTGGTACGGTGGTTTTGATTGTGACTGGTCTGTTGGCTGGTACACGCTGGTCCTGGGCCTTCTGTGCCTGCAGTGACACCACATGAACGGACTCAGATGCTATGAACAGAAAGGGATACCAGGCACGGCCAGGGTTTACACCATGGACACTAAACATGGTACAGACAAATGTACGTTAAGCTTGTTTTTTTAGCATCTGCATCTGATGTTGATGCTCAGCGTTCTCTTAAACCATGGTTATATTGCTCCCTCATCACGTGTGATCGAACTGATGCGTTAATCTGGCAATTACACGTGTAGGACATGGTTCCGCTTACTTAGTTTGGCCGTGTGTCGGTTTCTCTGGTCAGACTGAGGCTTGGTGTGGTGTTGACGCCTTTCCAGCAGGGGGGCACCTGCCAGGAATCTCTCAGGCTGCCTGGGGCCTGAGGAGGATTGAGGCGCCCTTCTGTGTGTCCGGGTACTAGAGACGCCTGACGACCGGGCCCTTCTGTCCTCCCTGGTGGCCCGCTGCGCAGAAGACTGATTTCTGGCTCTAGTTTGCAAAGTCCTGAGTGGACCTGTAGAGGAACACAGAGGAGAGACGTTTAGAGTTCATTTTGCGTCTATGATCCCATCGTTTCATAATCGGTGTATTGTATCTCCAAACTCTAACTGCCAGAGACTGATTGCATGTAATTGCTCCAGACAACCACCGATGTGATAAACACACAATAATGTCTCACTTTCATCTAAACTGTAATCATGCCAGGCTGTCACAGCCTGTGGAACCGAACCATGTCCTCTCATCTTCTTCCACCTCCAGTGTCCTGCTTCCTGTTGCAATCCCACCCTAGTGGAGACTCCACTCTGACATCCCAGACACTGACTCAGACAGTCAGACAGCTCCCTAATCTGCCTTCAGTGATGAGCAACAGATTTGTAACAACAGAACAAAAAGCCTCGTTCGTCCCCTCCCACTGTTTGTCTGCTTTATTTCCTTTCTATCCCTCCCTCATCCATTTTTCATAATCATAGTCAGATGAAAATGATCTGCCCTGTTTCACTTCAACATGGCAGCCTGAGCAGATGGGCCTGACCAGTCCACGCATGATCCAATGTGTGATGAAGTTCAAAGGTCACAAAGCAGAATTGGTAAGGTGATGCCAGGCTTCACGCTCCAAGACAGAAACATCCAACTACTCGGAGACAGAGGGAGGAGTTGACGAGCTTCCACCGTGGCACTGCTTGTGTGGCGCAGCCACAGGGGCGATATGGAAGATGTTAAGAGGAGGTTAAATGCACGCTAGAAAAGCTCCCAGGAAGACAGAGGTTTCAATTACACTTTTTAAGTCTCGGTTTCTATCCTCCTCTCGTTTTGCCTACACAGCTGAGGGAGCTTCTTTTCCTGTGGATCATGACAGCTTTGAGTGTTGGCCTGGTAAAGCACCGGCTCTCTTTCTGAATCTGTGTCTGCTAGCTTCACTTTCGCTCCCGGCCCTTTCTGTTTTCACATCACATCTTCCTCGGCACGATTTTTCCATCCTGTTTGTTCACCATGGTCTGTTTGCCAGCATGAGAACAACTGCCTATAATGCATGTCTGCTGAAGGTGGAAACTCTAGAAACTGATTTTGCTGTGGTTTTAATCGTTTGTTGATTTAATATTAATCACACATTTACTGATTTAATTCTTAACATTAGCCAGCCATGTCCTCTCGGCTTGCCAAGGCCCTCTCATGTGTACGATCCTACCTGTGTCCCAGTGTCTGCTTGCACTAACAATAACATAAAACAGAACTACCCTTGCTTCCCTTATTTTCCTCTTCCTCTGCCTGTCTATCTGGAAAACTGTCACGGTGCATAGCTTGGCTCAGGCCATCGTACCCACAGACCACTAAGCCGTAGACTCTCTCCCACTGCCAGGTCCTCTCTGTCTTTTCCTGGAAAGTTGACGCTCAGTCGCGCTTCGAGGCCGCCCGGCGGGCAGGCAGATATCCGCACTACGGTAAACATCAGCTGAGTGTGTACAGGCTGGGATGCTGAACAACTTCACTGCTGTGGCTCCTTTGACAAAGCAGGCTTTTATTTGCTCCCTTTCAAATCTAAGTTCTGACATAGTTTGGTATGTTTGGGTGGTACAGTGGAGCACATTGCTCAGTTTACCCACAGTTTAATTTAACAGCTATACAAACAGTTCTCGGTGGTGGAGCTTTCCTGGAGGCAGAAAGAATCAGCTTTGTCCCAACTGGCAGAGACAGAGACTACAATGGCCCTCACTTCAATCTGCACACTGAGGCCATGGATGAGCCTTTATTCATCCATCAACAGCACAAAGGAAAACAAATAGATTAGCATGATCTAAAATAGAGCTTAATATAGATGAGAGTTTGGCTTTTGATGTTTTATTTAACCATTGTTAATATTTAGGCTTATTTGTTGAAAGCTAAATAAAAGCAACCCTTTTCTATTTAATTTGCCATTGAGCTACTTACAGTATTAATAAGACACTGTTTATGTAGTAGAGTCTGAAATCTGGCTACACCGAGCGCTTTCGTGGTTTCATTCACCGAGGTTCAGCTCAACAGATATTATTAGCCCTGTCTCCAGAGCAGCTTGGCCTCAAACAAATCGAACTGAAACTCCAGAGCAGCTTGGTGGTTCAGTGGTTATCAGTGTCGCCTCACAGCAGGAAGGCCCGGGTTTCAACCTCTGCTGGCCTGATCGTGAGTTTGAACTGAGTTTGTGCATGTTCCTTGCCAGAGACACGCTGTCTAGTGGTGTGGAGAGACCTGTGAGGGCGTTTCCATATCCTCAAATGTCTCCTCACAGTGAGTGCATTTGATTTCAAACAAAACTTTTATTTTAACAGCTGAGATCAAGGTTAGATGACCAACGCTGTCAATCCCCTTCACGTTCGACCTGGTGGTGTCTGGTTTAGCAAAGCCCTGTTTACGCTGGACAGTTAAGAGGGACGGTCCACTCCCATGTGTTGAGGTCAGGCTTACCTGCTGTTGAATTGCCGACAGGTGCACCAGCCAACACAGCAAAGCCATCCAGGTTAACCCATTCAGGGTCTACAAAAAGACACAGTTCAGAGTAAGTTGGGAAATGAAGAAATGAAAATGATCAGATTTATCAACACATGATTGAACACAATCGCCGTACTTCAGTTTTCCTTTCTCTCCTTTTCGTCTTTCCTTTCTTTTCTCATTTTTGCTGCACCCTGTAATGATGTGGATGTAAACTGTGTTGTATTATTTATGGTGGCCGATGCTGCGCTCATGCTGCTTAGGGAACACACACACAATCTGTGAGGAATTTCTGGAGAGGCAACACTGAGACACAGCTCCATTGCCAGAGAGATTTATGGCAAAGTGCACCGGAGCTGGAGAGACTGCGAGGCCGCCACAACGCACACAGGGCAGCACGAGCACGCCCACACAAACACAAAAGCATTTAAAGCATACGTACTAGACAACTCATGACCTCATCACTTGGCACCACCCTTGGCTCCACCACAGCTACCACCAAACACACACATACACACACACCAAGTGACCACAACACAGGGGATAGGGTTTAAGGACCTGGGCTGGGTTTGGATGTGGAAAAGAAGGGTTGGCTGCAGACTGAGCTGCTGATGAAGTACGGTTTGTAGATGCCAGACAGGACAGAAAAGAATGGAGTAATGACAAAAGCAGGCTAGACTGTGGCAAAACTGTGTATGGAGACATAGGACTTGTTGTATGGGTGTTTTACAAGGCGGAGGTTAGGAATCACCATAGAAGCCTAAAAATAATGTCCTGTTCTGAAGCCTAAAATAACTACTGTGTGCAGAGCTGCAGCGACAGATGCACCATGCACCGCCCTCAGGATGCTTCCTTCCTGTCTATCTGGCACATTTGTGTGACAATGCATCAAACGATTAACTAATCCACAGATAAAAATCGATCACGCACACGTGTGTTTGTACACCTCACCTCCTGGCGACTGGGCTTTGTACACAGATTTGCTCATACCATCTTTGTTTTTGGCACTTGAGAAAGCGCAAAGTGCCAGGATCTCAAAGCTCACCCCATAATTTAGGGTCAGACCTCGTCTCTGTCCATTTATTTTCCTCTGAATTACGGCGTTTGTTTCTCCAGCTCTCAGGTCCCTCATAAACAGGACTCTGTGGGATCTAATGGAAAGCCATTAGATCCCACAGAGTCCTGCAACCATCTGATCTCAACATCTTACACTCTCCTCCTACTCTCACCCCACCTCTGAACTTTCTGTCTGTTGCTGTCTTACCTACATCCTCCAGTAGATGAGCACGGCTATCCTTGCCAGCTTTAGTGAAGCGGTGAGACCTTGTTGGTTTGTTGGCGCTAATGACGAAGCGGTCCACAGGTCTTCCATCCAGAAGGATTGAAGGCTCCCAGCTATCCCTCAGGTCCTTTTCCACAGATGTCTGCTTCCCATTTTGCGGCCATAGAGACTTCTCTGCTGCAAAACAAATGACATCTGGATGCATTTTTTTCTGTGTGAAGTTTATTTAAACAGGCTTAATTTTGAATTTAAGCATTAAAGCAGCTTGCAGTCCTACTGTTTGAGCTCTGTACGCTGTCATACAGGTCTATTTATTGTACATGGCATTGTAAGAAAAGCAATGTGTAGGACACCACTAAAAAAATAACTGATTTCATTGAATTTCTGACTATATAAACAAAGATTTGGTTGGATGCTGGAGGCTCAGTGCAGTATGCGATTCTAATTTTCCACTCTGGACAGACTTAGAACAAAATGAACGAATGAAATAGTAAGTACCGTTCTGTTTTAGCTATCAGCTGTATATTCTCTCCTGTGGTTTGCTAGCACAGAGCACAGAAGACTGACAGCACAGTTAGTGAACAGGTCAGCATTACACCCAGATAATTACCTAAGGCCCTGAGCGTGACATTAACATACATCACAAACTGTATCTGAACCCAACATCCATTTCATTTCTGTAATAATAATAATTTTGAGACATATTCACAATGGCAGACTTCACTAAGTTAGTTTCATGCCGGAAAGCAACCTTTTGAAAGCAAGGACATGAGCATGGAAAGAAGCCGTGTTTAATCTGTCCCAGTGGAACTGTAGCACGTTCATTAAATGTTGGATCCAAGTCTCTTTAATCATGGAAGAAGGAGTTCGCAGACTCATTTTTCTGATATCTCTGAGTTATGTTGCTGAAGTAAACTATTTACAATGTGGGTGTTGAACCTGGAACATGTATGCAATAAGACTAAGGCTAATTAAAATGAATGAATCTAAACTCAAGCTCCAAATAGTTTTTACGCATCCATTAAACTGTGAATGTAACCAAGAAGTGCGGGGTTTGTTAGCATTTGTGTCCATCTCATCGGCAGCTGTGTGCGCTCCCCAAAGGCTTTCCAGCAGCAGTTTCTATTTCATATCACTACAGATTTACTTCAGCACTTTGACTTCTTGTCTGCAGGTGTTCTCCCAGCTGACTCTATGCTTTTGCTTCTCTCTCATGCTGCACTTTGCAAAGGGTCACAGCTCTTCAGATGTCGATAATGTTGTCTCTGCTTATCTGGATGTTTTAGTATGCGCTGAAAGCTGCTGTGCTTATTGCTTTCGCTGACAGCACACAGCCCAACTCTGGCCTTGAGATACAGACTTGCATCACACGGCCTGAGAAAACAGAAAGCAGTGTGAGAGTGTCTTCAAACAAAGCACGATCTCTGCTCATTATTTCCTCATTTCGCGCAGATACGGTGGAGTCACTTCTATCAGCTGTCTGTGGCAGACTCCACTGACACAAGTCTGGACACACTTCAGTCACCTGGACCCTGTTTCCAATAAGGCTGTGTATTATGTAGGAAGGGATCTGCTCCTCTGTCCAGACATCGTTCTGTGATTTGGCCCCTTTGGAAATATATGATCCAAGGACAAACCAGATATTACTGATTAAATCAAGACCTTCAGGCGCAGCAGATGTATGATTGCCATCCAAGAGTAAACAGTTTGGGAAGCGTTAAGCAATGAAGTTGTTGTAACATCATAACCTTACAGAGGGAGCCTTGGCTTGAGGTTGTTACCAGGGCAACGCAGAGCAATAATACAACATCTTTCATGCAGTGTTTGTGAATGTGCAGTGGAAAGAAACACAGACAAACATGATTGAGTCCGACAGTGGAAAGTATTCAGTATGTGAAGAATGAGGGCAGGGCCTGGTGTTGTTGTGTCACTGTTTATTGATATATATAAAATGTTTGTGCACATGTGAGAGTAACACACATGCATCCTTGAAAATGATATGTAGGTAAAGTCTGAGGTCAAACGGCTCCTGTACAACCTTCCTGGAAAATTCTTGGACTCCTGCACCTGTAATGTAGTTTACAGCCTCTCACCTCGCCACAGACATCGTCACTCAGTTGCTTTCAGTTGGCTTTGCAGAGAGTTTAGCTTTCACTTCGTCCAGGTTTTTAGTGGTCACAGATTCCTGCAGCTTAAATACCAAAATCAAACCATAAAAGTGACCGTGTGTGCTCTAGATTAACACGGGTAACCGGAACGCTTCTTTAAGAGGATGCTGCTGTTTAACCCATCACACACAAACGTCTACTCTCTCACACTGTACAAGGGGGAGCGAAAAGCCCATTTCTCTGACAGCCTGGGAGAATAAAATCTAAATGTTCTAAATAGCTGTAGTGGTATGTAGCTTCCCATGGAGGAATGTTTTAACCTACTGGAAATCATGTGCGTTGGCTTTCTAGTTAGAGTCTGCAAAAAAGACCAAGGCCCAGACCCAGGAGGCTGGTAGCTTATCGTAGCATTAAAGCTCACAGGTCACTCGCTTCTCTAACCTCTCGCCGTCACCGCCAGCCCTTGGATATGCTGGAAAAGACCCCAGCGGAGGGAACCAGATGGGCGCCTCTTGTTACATCTTGCTTAAGGCTTCAGAATTCCCAGTCTTTATTTCCTTTCACTCCTGACCCTCGGTAAAGCGTCTGCAGCTTCAACGTGATCATAAAACTGACAAAACGACCCTGCAAGCAACACATTACGACCCGGAGTCGTCCTTAAGCGACACCTAGTGGTGTGATGCGGCATCGTTCTTATATCTTCTTTCAAACAGTCTAGTCAGCATGGAGGTCACAAGCCCACTGACCCAACCATCACACGGAGCTGGACTCCTCATCGTGTTTATTCTAGATCTACCTGCAGCGCGTTTAATGTGCCAATACCTGCTGTGCTATGACAGGTGTGTTCAAGGCCCAGGTGGAACTAGTCTGAACAACTGGAACAGGCGCCCAGAGATGACATCATGACACGAGACATGCTATCTGGCAGCTCTGACAGTCAGCCAAGTTGCAGAAGGGTGGGGGCCCTCTCACATGATCAAACACAGCCAATAATGTGGAAAATGTTATACATCATCATCTGTGCAATAATCTTTCTGTGGGATCTGTAGTGCGCTGTTACTCCAGTAGTGGAACAGGGAATTTAAATTCCTCTGGCCTGGGAAAACTTGACCCCCCCAATATCTGTCCACACTGGAATAGTGCATATATGGATGTTGACATTATTTATGATCTAAACACATTATCATTCTCTTCTCTCTAGTTGCTTTGTGTCCAGACGGTCCCCTGAGCCCAGTTTCATCCACGGTGCTGAAGAATTCAGTCTGACAGCCTAATGACACGTGAGTGGTGAGAATAAATGAGTAACGTTCTCTCCTTCCTTAACAACCACTGTCAAAATGCCCAAGAGGAAGGCATTTAACTCCCAACTGCTCCACTGCCACAGCTCAGTGGCCCGCAGCACTGAAACTGTGTTGGGCCACATAACTCCCAGGTGTGAACGGGTCAAAGTGAATTAACGTGAAGCTGAATGTTGCAGGAAAAAAATGCACAAGTGCACTTAAAATCTTCCTCAAAGGCTGGAAAAGAAAACAGCAAAAGTGATAGAGGGAAGGAAAAGACCATATACAAACAGCGGCTGCTTGTACTGGCAGAAAGCAGTGACCTCACAGACTCAGCGCTCACAGTTGAAAAGAAATGTACAAAGAGTCAAAGGGGAGGGCACACAAAAGTACCAGCTAGCCTTTCAACTCAGCCAAGACGATTAGCTTGCTCCTCTCCAAAAATCTCTTCAAGCTTCATGGGCCTTCAGTTATTTTGGACACGTTCGCCTTCTGGAGACTTCTCTCTCTCAAAATTGATTTTAAAAACAGTGCCTCAGAGTTTAAAAACACGTGGATTGCACAGACTGTGCTTGTCAAAAAGGTTATGTGCATTAGATTTATTGCTGTGCTGACATGCAGGATTTTCTAATATGTTCCTGCCAAACTTTGTACAACGTGAACCCTACATTTATTTTACTGTCTCCATGAGCCATTCTTCACTGGCTGATGGTTAACAAGCAGCAAAGAGCCACTGTCAGATTACTAACCGGTCTGGCATCATAGCACTGTTTAAAACAATGTCTCTTATATTCTACAGCCATTATGTCCTAATTCAACCACTGTTATGCTAAAATCTACTGCAGGAGGTCTTGTTCCATTACGGCTGCACGAGGCTGGCACCATAGTTTTCCCATAAAGAAACTGTTAAACTCATTTATGCCACTGCTCAACTAACCTAATCAGACAAACTAGTCAAATTAAATTCAGTTGCATTTATTACAATTATTCAAATGGACTCTAATCATGTTTTGTGTCGGCGCATTTAAGGCATTAAAACCCAACAGGTTGGATCCTTTTACTGGTCAAAGTTACGCTGCAACAAACTCGCATCAATCAAACCACCTATGAAATGACATGTGCAGACTTCAACAAGGCGCCCAAACAGTTATCAACCTAAGAAAACATCAGAGCACACCTGCTGTGGAATAAGTAAATAAACGTTTTACCTGTCCGTCCCCAACCGGGTGCGCAAACAGTAACGAATAGCGCCAAGAGCGCCCTGCTTGCGGCTACGGCCATAGTGAGTGTGGCGCGCTGCTCCTGCGGAGCGACGCACCAGCTGGATGCAGAGGGCTGGGACACACAAGCCCTCCCCTCCTCTCCGTCGACAGGGCTGCTACTTTTCACCGTGAAAGTGCCCCTGCTTTGAGTTGATGCAACATGCAGCCAAGTAAAACTTCCACGAAGACCCACGAAGGATTAAACATGTCAACGGCATTATCACTGGGCAGAGACGGTGACTGTGACTGTGAGCTATACTGAGCAAAAAACACCAAACATGATTAAACACACGTAGAAACAGAGCCAGCGATAACGACCAGTTTTCCAACACGTCATTTTACCACAAGATGGCGCAACACGCCGCACAATTTACTGCGAAGTGAAGCATGGACGCAATAAAAGCAATAATATTAATATAAGCAGCTTTGATGAGTGAGCACTAGTGCCTCAAGTGTTGTAGTCGTATTTCATTAAGACTGCATGAGGCTATAGCAATTAACATGCAGCTATGGGCCTACAGTGCAATTAAAATGAGGTTTTGCTCCAGCTAATGAGGAACATTTGTCATGTGTCATGGTCTTAAGCTCTTACATTTAAAAATTAACATGACAGAAATTAAAACCTAACATTGGTCCTATAATTTTTCCATTTTTCCCTTTGGGAGCTCTGCAGATTTTCTAGACCTCCTTTCCTGAGTTTTGCTATAAAACTGCTTGACCTTTTGGTTCTCATAGCAAATGTCCCACAAGAGTCTCCTTAACTCAGATGGTGATATTCCTGTGTTGGCCTGTTCCCACTGAGTGAGACAGACAGAAGCAACTAAACAGCACGGTCCTTTAAAACACATACACATCAACACAATTCAGCAAAGATTTAGCGTCAGCAAATAATGAAAGGAGGATTTATTGCAGCACAGTTGCTTCCATCGTATCTTCTTAATAAACAGACAGCCACACTGGTATGGAATCTAAAGGCGCAGCCCTTTTGTATTTGCCTGTCTGTCTTGAAGTGGTTTAAATCCAGACCGACATCTCCCTCTGTTGGATCAGTCCTCCATCTGCACTGGGAGACACGTTTCATTCATCACTTATTCTTCAGTGAGTTCATGAATGGCTCAGAGTGTGAGAAGGTGTTTGACAGTAAGTGTTACATTTCATACATACATTTCACTGCACTGTGATATTACAGAGAGTATGGAGATAATATGGGGATTCTGATTCAAAGGTGTTGATTGATTTTTAAGGTGATCATTTCATGTTCATTTCTTTGGGTATCTGTAGATTTGATATCAACACAGGATATATTCTAGTCTAAAAATAGAAATTAATTATTAAACACTGACCCTGCTGCAGATGTTTTTTTTTTTGTTTGAGCCCACTTAGGTAAAAAAACACTGTTGTATATTTTTGTCTGTATAAGCAGATTGTTTAAGTCTTAGCTGATATATTGTCAGTGTCAATATTCAAAGGGATCTGTGCTAATATGTGAAGACTTTCAGTCCCACTGCTGTTTTACAATTAGAGCATCCACCATCCCCTCGCTGAAGCTGGAGCCCCCTCCTCTCCGCCCTTCCTGCACTACGAAACAGGGTAAGAACCAAGTGCTGGCTCTGACATGCTCCATAGACCCAGTAGCCACGGAGCGCAGAGCAGGAGATGTAAACATGTGATGTAAATGTGGAGTCTGTGACTGGTTCGTGTTTTTTTGTTGCTATATCAGATTTAAATTATTCTACATGCAGTCTGCATGGGGATCCAGCGCAGGGAGAAGCTCACCTAAACGACGATTGCACCAAACCGATTCAAGTTTTATCTTTGTGGAGTAAAATTACTCCCCTGGTCAGTGCGGACTAATGATGGCTCTAATGGTTCACCTGAAGACGGTCGCTCACCTCCGGGGCAGAGCAGACAGGATCGCCAAAGTTACATTCAGAGGTAGGAAAGCGTGTCTGATCCTGTTTGAATATGGTGGAAATGGGGGCACATGTAATTGTGTTGTGCCCTGATTTGATGTGTGTGTTAATTAGCGTAATTGTAATAAGAAGGTGTAGTTGCGTAAAAAGTTGGAGAACCCGACTTGGATCAGTATCAACAGAAGCGCGCTATGCGCCCATGACATCAATGTGGAACTAAAAGACAACAACAAACGTATTTATTATAAATGTTTTAATAAATACCTCTTCTGAAATAAAGCAAATCTTTCTTTAAAATGAAACAAGACCAGCTACATCTCAACTGTCCAAAAGATGAAGTTGAAAACATTCTCATTATTCTCTCTTCGTTAAGTTTTGATGCAGTGTTTACTCCTCGCCTTTAATGCGGTAAACAAAGAGACCAGTGGCTTACAACCGACTTGGATAATGACATCGATTACCAAAGTGGTGTGTGTGTGTGTGTGTGTGTGTGTGTGTTTGTATGTATGTGTGTGTGTGTGTGGGGGGGGGGGGGGGGGGGGGGGGGGTTACTATGGCATACCTTCTGGCTAATTGAGAGTCCGCCGGTTCCTTGGTGCTCTCATGGCGCCAGCAGGGTGATTATCACTGCCCCCGTTTAGAGGAGACAGGATGCACTGCGGGAGAGTTGGGAGGAGTTCGGTAGATTCATTCACCCTCGCCCAGCGTTTCTTTGTGCGTGAGAGACAAAGAGGAAGGGAGGTGTGTGTTTCAGCACCATGGACAGCGATCAGCCCCCTCTGTCAGGATGACAGGTGCTGGTCAGAGCCTCAGCATCAGGACCGGTTCTGGTCGTTCTCTCTCATCTTCTCTTCTGGTCTGTCAGCGTGCGTGTCGAAGCCTGTGTTGTTATCTGTGCTGCAGCAAACTCAGCAGGGTCTTGGTATTACATCAACCGTGTCCTCCAAATGAGGGACTAGATTGTGTTTCCTTCTCACAGTGGTGTAACTAAGTATGCAGCAGTTGCTGCAGTTTGATTTAAAATAACTAAACATATTCTAACCTGCTCTGCAGGAACTGTTTTCCAACAATTTTAGCTTGTGACCCTTCAAATATGTATGAACTTTTGCTAGATCTTAATTAAATGTTTAAAGAGTAGAATTGGAAAAATACACATTTGTTGCAACACCAAACTGTCCAAGAACAACTTTCTCGCCAGCCTTCATTAATTATCTCAGATTTATCTTGTGGTTTGACCCTGGGGTTGGAAGCGGCTGCAGGAAACCATCAGACTGTATAAAGCAGTTAAAACGAGCTCAGTTTCATCTACCGTCACAAATGGCAACTCATTGGTATTTAGAGCCAGTCATACATAGATTCCTCTAGATTTTACAGTCCTTCACTCCCACTGACAGAGAGGGTTTCTGCAGGTAACAATCACAGCTGGTAAAATGAGATGCTCTGGTGACAGCTGTTAAAATAAGATATGACACGTCTGATTAAAGCTCATTTACGAAGTTGGCTGGTCACGACCACTAGGGGGCAGCAGAAACAAGCTGTGAGTATGACGGTGACGTTTCATCACCTGCGGAGTTAAGTGTCAAACCTGTTAGCTAACAGGTGCTACAGCTACAGCTGAGGGGCAGCATTATCACGCGGAGTTGTATTTCTGTCCACCTGGTGAATGTAAGTCAGTCTGTTTGTGTGTTTATCGTTTATTGACTGAAATAAACGCGTAAGTTGCTCCATTCGCCAGTTAGCTGTTTACCTTTTGTGCTAAGCTAGCGCTTTCTGTTAGCCTTTTCGTTAGCATAGCTACGCAACTAAATTCGGGTTTAGCTCAGTTTGGACTCTGATGTGCTTTAATACATTTCAGAGATAAGTGTAGCTTCATGTAAAATTCTGTCAAAAACCTTTGTTACATTTGATTTGTTGGATTCCGCGTTTGGACATTAAACATAAACCTCAGTGGATGGATAGGGGACCAGTCTAGAAGACATTATTTAATGTAGTGTTACGGCCATAATACCACTGTAAATCAGACGAGACTCTTCCCATCATGATAGATATTATTCCCTGAAAAAGTTTGTATTGATTTGTTGTGACCTTTGGCTCTGAGGAAACAAGTAGACCCCAAGCATGCAGGTGAAAATACTCCCTGCATCACAGCAGAGCCACCGGATCCCCTCACCAGCGATCGAGCTTTCACACCTGTAGTGTCACCTACAGCCACATGCACTTGGGGAAATCTGACCGTATCATGACCACATCTTGAGCTTTTGCACCACTGAACTCTCAAATGTGCATTCATCTGAGTCATGAGGTTTACGCATTGCAATCGCACCCTCATTCAGTCAGTTTGTCCCAAACACTTGTCAGAGGAGCGATCTTAGTGGATAAAGCTTATCCCGTCTATGACCCAACAACGAGCCTGCTTTCAAAGTGTGTTAGATCCTTTTGTCTTTTTGATCTTTTTATTCTGCGGGAGATTGTACTGAAATTCAGTAGCAATAATTTCACTTCAAAATCTTCCTCTGAGTGGGCAGATGCAAAGTGTGTGTCGTACTTTCAAATGTTTGTCATTAGTTAACAGAAAGCGGGAGTCACAGGAAGGGTGGGTGAGAAAGACAGAGATGAGCAGAGAGCAAACCTATTGAGCACTGATTCGCCAGGACACCCACCTCATTAGTTTCATTTTAAAAATAACTGCTCAGTATGTGTAACACCATAACATTTCTATACGACATTTAGGTGATTAAAAATTCTTATTTAAAAAAAATTTTAATAATTAATTTAATCACTTTGTCTAATTTGAAATATTCAAATAATGGAAATTGTATTACCTTCTTCACAGCGTACATAAGTTCATCATTATCTTTCACTTACATTTTATCTGTTGTTATGTTTCCACCTCTTACAAACCACACGACTCACTTGTGCATCCCACTTCTCTTTGCTGTGGGTGTTTCAGTCGTATGTTTGGCTGCACTTGTCAGTAGAGCTTCCTGAACGCTTTTAGCTCAAACAACCTCCCGTCTAGAGCGGGAGAGATCTGTCAGCAAGCCCCAACCCGCTGCCATCACGCTGAGTATGACTGTAAATGACCGCTGGAGAGGCCGGTTCTGTTGTGTTCACAACCAGCTCTACATTTTATGTGTGACATGGCAAAGGGACTAATTGTGGTTTATTATTATCTGATACCAGTGAGAAAGAGTAAAGCAAGTCATCTTCAAAGTCCCAACATCAAAGCTTAAATTAATGTTCATGACAAGTCTTTGATGGTTTTTCACAGTTATCTGTAGCTCTGGGCTTTATCAAGGAACGATAAAGTATGATGCCATGTCTGTGTCAGGCTGTAAGTAGAATTAATCTAGAAATAAAGGCTTCACATTATGCTCTTAACGTGTCCATGTATCCACCCACAATGTCACTTTACGACAGCTGACATGCAGACTGCCGCTTGCAAAGTTAGTTTGTTGTCTTTTTAATTCTGAATATTCTTCATGTACTGAGCTGGGAATGAGCTTTGTGCGATGATCTGTATCCTACAGACATCATTTAAATCCCTTTATCTTCCTGCAAAGGGTTTTTGTTATGCATTCTCAGCTGGAACAAACATTTACTGTGGATTTAGCTTTGAAGCGTCACTTTATTGTTGAAATCATTCTCAGCCTGAAACAAAAAAGAAGCAGGTGGGGAGACTCTGATTACACCACAAACAATGTTTTTATTCTTTTCCAGTCATTATATTTTTTTGGTTTGCCCCCTCCACCCTCTGGGTAAAGCTGCATGGCACCTCTTTGTCCGTTTTCTTCGTTAACTTGAGTCTTTCGTAGCGTTATCGATCCTTCCCTGTCTCCTCTCAGTCTGTTAAAATACAGTAAATAAGCAACAACTTTCTCTTTTTCTTTTTCTTCTATTTCACAGTAGCTTCCTTCTTTTCACTCCACTTCGCTCTTGCTTTATTTCCGCATTTTCCACCAAGGTTAAAAGCCAACCTGATTAACAGGATGTTGTTTTAGTTTGTTGTGGAGCACCTTACATAAGCTTCACGTGGTCTGCTTCGCTATACCCACGTCTGTACTTAGATGAGATTACTTACTAATATGACAGTGATGGCATCACTGTTTTGAATGATGTAGGAGGAAACTTATCTCTCTCCCTCTCTGACATTGAAGTGGTGTTTATTTTATAAAAATCATTTAAATAGATGTGGGTTTTAAAGGGTTTGCAGTGAGTAGAGAGGTGGAAAACTAAAATAGGGACACTTTTAGTGTAGATAAAATGGGCCCTTCACGTTGTCAAAATTACCGTAATGTATTTACTGCTTTTGCTTTTTTTCACTTTTACATTGTCTAATTTCAAATAAATGGGTAAGAGATGCTTTCTGTCTAGATAATAAGAGTCTCTCTTGTAAGTAACTTGGCCGTATGTCTATATACAGAAACCGACATCTACACCCACACAAAGCCTCTGATACACAAAGCATGCTACCACAACAAAGCACAATGCACACAGCGGTGCGACACCATTCATGAGCATCACAAAGCAGACAGCTGAGCTCAGGTGTAAGCAGGTGTGAGTCACAGTATATGACTCATTATGAGCGTGAACTGTATGTACCCTGCACCTAAATATTAATAAGGTTATATAGAAATTATTTGCATTATCTGTAACCTCAGCAATATGTCACATCTTTTATATAACTTTTCTTTTGTGTATGAATTATGTTGATATTTGTGAGTAAGTCTTCTTTGTTACTTCTAGTTTATGTTGGATTTTGCCGTTGTGCTTCCCAGCTGTAGTGAGTCAGAGCTATTATCATAAACACCAGTCTCATCACGGCAGAATGTTAAAATAATCTAGAGATTATTGCTTGTGCTCTTTTAAATGTTCCTTACTGTCGTTATTGCCATTTCTGTGTTTGTAATCTCTTAAATCCTCCTCATTTTCTAGGACTGCCCTTTTACAGCCGTGTGGCAGAAAACTGTGAGGAGGTGGCCCACTTTAATGAGGTCAGTATCGTAATTTCTTCTGTTGGACATCAACCCACATATTAACGATCAGCAATTATCTCTTAACACAAAGTCTAGCCTTCCACTCGCCAACGTAGATAACAAACTGCTAACTTCATACTGTGTCGGCTTTGATAATGAGCAAGTTAGTAATTAGTAGACATCCAATTCCAATTAAGTGGAGATTGCCACCAACAACATTTTGGCAGAGCTACGTGTAGACAGCCTGGTTTGAATCCTGACTAACTGGTGGAGGCTTTTTAATTTGGAGCTTGGGTGGGAGAGTGGGATAAACTAAAGGAAGACCTTCCTTTGACCTGACAGTACTAACAGCGGAGCCACCTGAGCATCTCATCTCCTGATTACTGGTTTCACTAGGAAATGGCTGATGTCCAGCCAAGTGTCTCATAATGACCCTCTCTTGTTCATCACGGCCTATCAGCGTACTAGAAACGAGTGCCTTTCACCCATGCATGACATTGAACACTTGATATGTTGTAATTAAAGTAGACGCTCAACACTACAGCGCTTCCCTGCTGTAGTGAGAAAGAGCTGGTATCCTAAATAATGTCTAAAGCCCTGACTTGAGAAAGAAAGTTTGGTGATACAGTTTGAAACAGTTTGAATTAAAGGCAAGTGAATTACACTATTCTGAGCAAAGGCAAATCGTCTTTAAATCCTGAAAGGTTTCACTGGAGCCCGTAAGGTACTAGTTGGTCAGTCCCATTTAAACTTCACTTTCATCCTGTCACACAGAGAAACCTGTATTATGAGGAGTTTAAATGAATATAGTTGAATAAGGGAGCAAAGGGAAGATAGAAGAAAGAGGCAAGGGCTGAGGAAACAAGAAAGAACGAAATCCTCAAAGAGCAGAAGTAGAAGAGAGAGAACAGAGTTAGGGCAAGAAGTGAGAAAGAACAAAATAAGCCAGAGGAAGAGGCTCAAACACATACAGTACTGTCCCAAAGGAGGTTTGACTGAAATGTTTTTTTCACTCAGCTGCTCGGTTTTTCAAAACACAAGCAGGGAGCTGCTTCCTTTACTGATAACCAGTTCTTTTGTTTTCAGTCTAATCAGGAAAAGGGCTAAACGACTCTGCATATTTGGCCCCTTGCATTGTCGTGCACACAGACAGAAAACACACACATACAGTATATACACACAATCCAGCAACAGTGATACAGCATCATGGAAGAAATGGAGGTCAGGGATATTATTATATATATTATTCTTCACCCAACTATTCAATCGAATTCGATTCAGTTTTATTTATATAGCGCCAGTTTACAACAACAAGGCACTTTACAAGTAAGGTTTAAGACCTGACACAACTAAACCCAACAAATCCCTAGATTTGCTCAACATAGAGCAGCTTTTAATTGTAGCCAATCAATAAATTGTACATTTTAATAGCAATAGTGGAGGAAGAAACCTCCAGCAGACCCAGGCTCCATGAGGAGCGGCCATCTGCCTTGACTGGTTGGGGTGAGGGGATAGAGAAGAGAGAAAAGAACACAACAACAACAACAAGCAGCAACAGAACACAGGCAGGATGGTTGGAACAGCAGCTGAACACTGGAGACACATGGCTGAGAGTGTTATGTTTTCTGTGGATGAGAATAGAGAGAGAGACAGATGTTAGTGGATAGAATGAATAGAAAACCAGAGGAGCTCAGTGAGGTCTTTAAAATAAGATGGAGCTTTATTATGAAAAGCTTTGAAAGTGAGGAGAAGAATTTTGAATTCTATCCTAGATTTTACAAGAAGCCAATGCAGAGAAGCTAGTGTGGGAGAAATGTGATCTCTCTTCCTAAGTTCAGTCAGACTCTGGCTGCAGTATTTCGAACTCAGCTACAGGCCCCTTTCAGTGTAGCTGGTATAGAACGGAGTAGCTGACGTTGGTACGTGATCTCTTGTGACAACCTTACCGCTTAGTCCTGTAGTGTTGGGGAGATTGTTAGCATTACTCAGCATCAATAAAATGTTCAGGCCTCCCTTGAGACGGCTTGTGCTTCCACTAGCCTCTCATTGTGTGTGTGTGGATGTGTGGGTGTGTTGCATGCTGCTGGTGACCAAGTATTCATGTACTGTGTTTCTAGAGGCGTTCCTTATCACATCCTCGCCAGCTTCATCCAGAGCATTGGAACATTTGCATGGCTCAGTAGGCTGAGTTCAGCCCGTGGACTTGCCGGCCATTAGCACAGAGTTGTGCGTGTTGTTGCTTTATGCAAGGACTAGCAGGATGCCTTTGAACTAGTGTGCGGATAGCGTAAATGGGGAATCTGTATTCATTATTCATTCCATGGTGGGGCTTGGATTGTAGCTGCAGTACAGCAGGGCGTCCCCCCTCATTACTTAGACATAACATAGACACTGGCAGAACAAACATCAGAAAACCCTCCAGGTGCTGTGTGTGGCCACGGGGTTCACTGAGTATGGTATAGATAGATGATATGCACCATCCTGTGTGTGTCAGACAAGAGCTTCACTCATTTGATTCTGACTTTCTAAATAGACTGTCAAAATATTCTGACTTATTAAACAGACAAGCATAAAGATCATCATAAAAACACAATGACAATAACCTTATTTCTCTGCTCTCTTCTAGCTGCTGCAGTCCTGCAGTTATTATGTGCACCGTGTGATTTTTTTTTTTAATGAGAGCGTTACATAATGCCAAATTCAGAATCCCATGTCTTTGCAAGGTGTTGCATGCACACTGTCCTGATGTCTGTTAAAACAAAAGTGGTTTACATGCACATAGATCACAATAAAATTGCAGATTTGTATCCTTGGTGTGATTAGTGAAATGTTTAATATGATTTCCTTTGTGGCCGTAGTTGTGTCAGCATGTAGTTTATCTGTCCTCGGTACAACATTCCCTGTCTTTGTTTAGAATGAACTATATAGCTGGATGTACAGTATTGCTATTTGAATCAGCTGTGCGTAATTATAATTGGGAGGACAACTCAGCTGTGGATAATTTTCAAGTACTTTACCAAAAGCCTCATGAGTCTGATCTCAGAACTCAAATTTGTGCTGCGGCTGACCAAAGACAGTTTGCGAGACCACAGTGAGGTCACTGGTAATTGGGTTTGGGAAATTAGTGGACTTAAGGCGTGTCTGTTACGTACAGTAAGAACACATGAACCGGCTAAGGTTTCAAACTAATATACACATCATACCCAGTAGTACAGGCTTGGTATCGAATAAACCACAGGAGAATAAAACTCTTAAAACATTACTTTATACATTAGGCTGATCCACTTTTGGAAATCATATTTTAGCCCCTGCTTTATTGACCACTAGTAAGGAAGTGGAGGAATAGTCACTTCTGTATCAGACACAAGCCAGAGAAATGCTGATGTTAAAAATAGTTTTCCACCAGTTTTTAAGATTCAGAGCTGCTCCAGGGAGGTACTTTCCCATCACTGAGTACGCTGAATAAATGATGATCTGAGCAGAATATTTTTATTTGCCTGCTCAGAGTTGGAGGGAAGCTAAAAGCTGAAATTTAAGCTGCCAAAATGAGCACAGTAAAGTGCAGTTGACAAAATCCAGTATATCTCAGCTAATTTTATGACTTCCACTTTATGTTTGCATGGAATGCTTTTTTATGCTACTGTGAGTCCTGAGGAAAAGACAGATTTCTCTGCTCCTCTGCTCCTTAAGTGTGTGTCAGTGTGTGTCCATGCGCATCAGCTTGGAAGTCCTCTATTTCAGGAGTCTCTCTAAGGGATGAAGATGCACCTTAGCAACACTAGCACAAGTTTAAGAAAAAAAGGTATAGCTGAAAAGCAGAACAACTGAAAGTAGTCGCGTTAGTTCAGTTTTGTAGTTTCTAAATCTAAAGGACAAAGCAGTGAGTTGTCACAGCATTTAAATGTCAGACTTACTGATCTCAAGTCAGAGCAGGTGACAGAAACCTGTAAAATGACTCACAGAATTAGTTTTGACTCAATTTGTCAATAATACAGTGAATCTATTCTCAGTCTCAGCAGAAAGTTATCTCTTGCAAAACACCAGATAAAGTCTTACTTGACAGGTTTATTGTCCATTCTCTTTGTATCATCTGATCTTCATTCATTTTAGATTCAATTGATTCATAATTAGCTTGAAAAGACACTTCTGTTTATATTTCCATTATAATTTGAATATGTCTACACCCTTAAGGTCTGGTTTGACACATTCTAGAAATTAGACACATGCAGAAACACTGAAACATGCAAACAAAGTGACATGAGGAGCAGAGGGGGAAAGGAAATGAAAACATGGAGGTCCAATTGGAAAAAGTAAATTGAGACTGGGCTGGTGGTGAGGGTGAAGGGAATGTAGACAGTGATATCAGTGAATTGGAAGATTGAGTTTCTCTGCAGAACCACCTTATCAGAGATGCTGTTTCATGTAGACTGTCAGACACCCAGCACTGTGGGGATAGCGCCGTAACCACATACACTGCATGAACACAATGTGAACCACGATCTGATGCAATGCAGTTTCTAAAATATGTACAGATAGAAAGATACTAAATTTTTAAAAATTTCTTTATCAAAAAAAATTAAATCTGCATGTACAGTATTCCTGATACGTCCAAGCAGTGGATTCAGATTTGTTTCTGAAGTATCTAAAAATAGAATATTGAAATCATTTAAATGAGAGCTTCAAGTGCTTTACAATGACAAGGATCTTGCCTAATGAATGAGGAGAATTAATCACAGAGAAGGAGAGAATTTATTATTGAAGCAGCATTAGGGCAACGTCAGGATATTTCCAGCATTTACTGGCGTCCTGCTTTCCACACTAGAAGCTCTGTCGCGTGTTGTCTTTGCCAGCGAAATCAGAGCATATGGAGCAATGTTTTCCTCACCGTTCTAACTATTATCTAGCATATACATAGAACTGCTAAAGCCTGCGTTAATAAGAAGGTTGCTGCCTTTTTCAGCAGTCTACCCTTATCTCTTTTACTCTTCAATAATATATCTAAGCCTGCAGAATCCCAAGTGCAGAGGACTGCATCAGCCTAAGATCACAAAAGGCCTGCAAATGCATCATAAAAGGCTGCACAGAAAGCACTCTCCGTGTAAATGTAACACATTGCTCTCAACCCTTGTAGTGACTGAGTAAAACATAGAACATATTGTTCGTAGTCATAAAGGTGTATTCATTCTCTGTGTCCATGGCAACAGTTATGAGATATCAAAGGATGGTGCCGGTCCGGTCGTCCGGTTTGCCACAGTGCTTCAGCTTGGGATCACAGCAGTAATAGCTGCTCTTCAGTTGCATGGTTAGCCTGTCTGACTGGCCACTGTGACCTCATGGATTCCAGTTAGTGGGATCATACCTTTCACTTTTAATGAGCGGTCTCACGCCGCCAATTATGCCGCATATCATAAAGTACACAGGGTCAAAGGGAGGATGTGGGAGTAATAATGATCTTCATAACGCAGGAACAAAAAATAAAACCAGACAGGCATTATCATATCAGTGCAGTGGTTTTTGGTTTCCAGGTTGCTACCGTACATTTTAGTACTGTTATTCACACAATGTGTGGGTAACTCACTCAGCGCAGTAACAGTATTTGATCAATGATTGAAAAAATGGAAGGAGAAATACCTCCAAAGCCTTGCCCCACTGCAGAAAATATTGACTTTGTCACATGAGAAATTTTGATATAACACGCTCCATTAACTTTATCCACTTCCATTTGTGGCCTAAAGGTCATATCACACTCTAAGAAATTAGCTACCATCTCTGGGATCTTTTATGTGGTGACACACTGGCAGTTGAGTCTTAGCTTTGTCTCACTCTTTCTTCAACAACAGGAGTTATGATGTTACATTACAATGCTTAATGAAGGGGGCACCTTCTCATAGTACAGTTCTACATAAAAAGGGCTAATATTGTAAATTTGTGTTATGTTGTACATGCGTTCACCCAGCAGGTTGATATAGCATGACTATGCACCTCTGTGTTTAAATTTTAACTCAATGCTGTTCGAAATCATCTGATTAAATATAGATGTTTAACTAAAACGCTCTAATTACATAATCACGTTATTTATTCATGTTGGTTGTACCCGTTAAATAAGTAAAGAGTTGACTAAAAGAAATCTGGCACGTGCAGCAGAACTGCTTGAAGAATAATAAATAGCTCATTCCTCTGAATGACAACAGAGTATGAGCATGAATTTGTGTTTAAAATGCATTGTGTAATGTCTTAACTTTTACAAACCTGCAGCCAATTTCCATTTTATTGTTTGCTGAATGGCTGCTTTATTGATAATAATCCTTGCACTTACCTACTTTAATGCATTTTCGCTTTCCATTGTATTCATCTGTACCACGTGTGTGAACTACTTTATAGTTTATTATGGAGATAATTGCTACTTTTGCAGTACTGCACGTCTGCATAGGTATGGACAAACTTAAACACGGGTGAAAGAAAGGCTTAAAGTTGGTAAATGTTTGTGTCGGTATAACGTGAAAGAAAAATGGAGCACCAACACCTACATTAGAGATCAGATTGAAAAGGCTGGTTTTCCTCCTCTGGGGAAATTAATGTGGCTACCTAGTGCACTGCTATGTGTATATTCGCTGTCATTTCCTCTGTTAGCGGCATGTGCTGTCATCCGTGCAACATTAACGGCGTGCTGGGGCCTCTTCCTTTTCCCGTCTCTCCGAGCAAACGGCGTAGGAAATTTAGTTAGAGATGAGATGTGGTGCAGCTGTTGTAGCCATATTCTTAGGCCACAACTATGGCTCTGAAAGTTCGAAGGTTGTTTCAAGAGCAACGTAAAAGACACCATCAGTTTTGGTTATGCCTGCCTGAGCTCTGGGAAGAAAAACTGCAGGCTGTCTGGCCTTCGAGCAGAGAACATACACAGATGGTCTAATGTAACACACAAGCATATACATGTCCACACATCCTTGAAGGCAGGTCTAACACTAACAGGTGGAAACCCCAGGATTCAGTAATGGGACTATCTTGATGGATTACTAGCCTGCAGTATCAGTGGGGGCTGAATGAGTTTTAAATCACCTGAGCTACCTTTATCTCTCTCTCTGCCCTCATTTAATCTGTGTCACTTGATATTATATTACAGATATGACCCCATAGAAATTATTTACTGGTTGTAAGAAGTGTCTTCAAATGGTCTTTTCTTATTTTTGCAGGATGGCATAGTTAAGGATTATGAGAGAGCTCAATAATACGTCACAAGTGGGGGACGGATTTTATTTTATGTGCATGATCATTTGTGTCATAGGACTTTGCTTAGATGCTTTGAGCACATCTGTGATTGTAACTACGGTTTATTTTGACTTTCTTTAACATCTAAGCAAAGGTGGGTGGAGCTTGATATAATATTGATATAATGTTTTTACAAGTTTTAGCATTTTACATACTGTACTGATCAGGCACCTTGGTTTGAACATGTGGTATAGAACAAATGTAAAACTCATCAAAGTAACAGCTGTATTACCAGATATTATTATTATTTAGTGCTCAACAAACAAAACAGCAATAATTTATACTTTATACGTTATGTGACGGACCATTTGCAAGAGAAATGCTACTGTGTGTGCTTAAGAGTACATATTGAATTTTGATCATCCTGTAAAAGCCAAAGCTACTGTATCGCTAAGATCAAAGTAATTTAAAGTAAAGTTTTTTGTCTATTCCAGGAAACGCTGTAAGGAGCCATCTGAAATCTATTTAAAATGTTATTTAAGGGCTAATTAAAGCAAAAATGCCAAAGGAGGGTTATTCATCAAAGACAAACACTGCTCAAGGATAACCAATACATTTTCAAGAATTCATTACCTATTTTTTTATTTTACCTCATAGCAATAAAACTTATCGGCATGCTTAGTCTGAGCTGTATATCTTTTTATTTTTTAAATTTTATGGTAATAAATAAAACATTGTGGTGTTTTGTTCTCTTCAGAGCAGCACATCTGTGGTTGCAGGGGAATCTTTTAAACCCAAGGACTCACGTCTTTCCTGAGATGAGGCTTTGATTTTGAAAATATGCTTTTTCACATTCATGAGAGCTGAGAGCTGGATAAAGTCCAAGAATCAATAGCACTTTCATGTCTGCAGATACTGTAAAAATCAGCCTACTGGCTAGTTTGGTTGGGCATATAGACGGAGACATACCAGTACCTCCAGTGGGAAGTGGTTGATCTGTAAGAAGAGAAATGTTTCTCTCAAAGCTTTAAAGATACCGTATCTTTCTTACTCGAATCTCAGTCTTTCTGTTTCTGCTTCTGCACACCTTAAATCCAGAACATATCATGTTCGTTGCATGCCAGTGTTTCTTGCCTGTTGCAACTGGTAGCTTATGAAAGAATGAGAGTGGTAATAACTCTTAACTCTCCAAAATGTGAATAAATTCCTCCAAATATGAAACGAGTCCCTTTGATGAAAACCTGCTGCTTCTAAATACATCACGCTCTGTCTCTTTCAGACATTTCGATGGCCCATCGCCAGCAGACTGGATGGAAACGAGATGCTGGAGATACAAGTGTACAACTACAGCAAAGTCTTTTCTAACAGGTAAAGTGTACAACACTCCCAGCGTATCCTTGAATCCAATTTACCACGTGAAACATCAAATCACAGTAACCTGTTTGTGCTTTCACCGCCCCTGTTGTCGTAGCCCGTGACCAGTTCATACTGACACGGTGCATGTTTCTCAGCTGGAGGAAAGTAAGTTCTCTATTGCCTGAGAGCGAGCTCTAAATTCACTCAGTGAGTGTAACTCACTGCATTAACATTAACACAGCGCTTACTGTACAACGAAGGGGTTTTACATCAGGAGGGAAGCAGAGCTAATAAAACAGCAGATCACTAACTGGGACGTCTGTCGCTTCATGCTCACAAACAATCAGATCATGAAAACACACGGGTTATGTAGAGGATGAGGCAACTGAAGTGTCTCACGCTTTGACATGCGAGACGTGTGTGATCGTATTGTATTGTAGTTGCTCCAGCTGTACGGATGTAGGCTGGTCATGCCAGGAAGCCTGTCCGTAACAAATCCATCAGTTTCTGTTTGCCTGCTGACAAAATGATGTGCCTAGACTGAGGACACATTACATCGCCCACACAGTCATTAACTTCATATGCTTTGTCTGTGTCTGTGAACCGCGGTGTTTTCATGCTCATGCTGAACATATATGACACATTTCTGTAGCGTGTTTACTGGTACAGAAGATGTTTTTACTGTATCTAACATCTGTGTGGCAGGTGATGTTTTTCTGTGACTGTGTAATGGACTTTTCTGCCCGATTAAGTCCTTGGGATGGGCTCATTGTAAGTGAGCATGTAATCGATAGAGCATGGTGTATGTTTTCTGAGGTTTGAGGCTATACGTAATGTTCTGTGGGCACTTACTTTCTGTGCTTTCATAAGCCACTTGCCAGGGTAAGAGTGGCCCATTTTACTCAAACTTGTCTCTCAGCTGTGCTATGTTTGCAAAGCTGACCGTTTTTATTTACTTAACAATGCTGATGTGTTAATTCCAACTCCTATGCGCCTGTGCAAACCTCTACACATACTGTACGCGCGTAGTCTTGCATACAAAGACATTTGCATACACATACACAAACAAGTGCAACACACATGCGTAAATAATTCAGGGTGAGTCATAGCTTGTGTTGTTCTCACACCTGCTCCATATGTCCACATGCTGCATTATTGCCAGGGTAACTGATCTGGTTCATCACTGTAGACACGGACACACTGGAAGGCCAGTGTGTCACACCTTGTGACCCCAAGTGTGATCACATTACCACAACACAAAGAGAAGGCAGCAAAGCATGTCTGTGGTCTCTCTGGCTGGGTGCCTTATACAGTAGACTGTGTTTATTATCACTTTTCCCATGTGGCTAAAAAAATGTTTTTATACGCCATATTCCTCGTGGACCACACTGTTCCACTATGTTCAGGTTTTTAACATTCTGCATAAGTCTCAATATTAACTGGTGAGCATTGTTTTTCCCCCACATGTCACGTTGTATTAAATTGAAACCAAAGCCTTATTATGGAGGCACAGAGTCTGAAATGGGGAAGATTGAATCAATTTGCATACTATCAAAACACAGTGAGTGTGTTTTCATTGTTTGATCTTTAAAATTGGCTCTAAGGTGTCTACGAACTCTTTTCCTCTGAAGTGAGATAATACTGTTTACCAAGCAAAAGGACACTCGTTGCTGAAATGAATCTTCTCTCTCTGTTTTCCTGACTTCAACACTAAGTCAAAACTCCCAGTTTTTGTTTATCTATACTGTAGCTTTCTGGTTTTAATTTAGCCAAAGCTCATTGGTTTGTAGGTTTCTCCTTCAAGTAGAATAAAACACAGATACAGCCTGTGAACTTTACTGTTGTACTGTAGCATGAGGGCTCTGTGGCTCTGGGCATCAATGGCGATAACTATACAGGCCATTTGCTGTGCGTAGTGTCAGAAAAGAGAAAAGAAAACAGTCTACCATCTTGTGTTCCTGTCAAAAATCTAGCAAGACACATTTTGCTGACTCTTTCCATCGTTGTGTGTTCACCGAACAGGGGCAATGTTTGGCGGAGACGTTTTCCTCTTCTCATCAAAGGCCAAATCACACACACCTCTAAGCTGTGACATTTCTATTTCACACTCTCCTCCAGCACCTGCGGTGGATTAGTGTAACCTTGAGAACCACTCGTTTTGAGTGGGAACATATTTTTTCACATTTCAAAGTTGTGCTCGCCTCTTGTCAAGTTCATCTGAGCCTGGAAGTTTGTCATAGTCATAGCTCGATTTGCCAAAGAAACCTGAAGCTTACAAAGCAAAGTAATACAAATTGAAAGGGAAGGGAGCTCTGAATTATGGAGCACATGAAAGTAAATTGTTTGCAGAACTAGAATCAATAATGAATGGCATCCTTTGAAGTGCTAAAAAGTGAGCAAGAACATGATAGGCCCTGCTCAGTTCAATTATTTAGCACTTGTACACACGTTACAATGGCTGAAAGGAAATAACAGACCATTTTCAAAGGAGGCCTGGACATATTGATCATCACTGTCTGGAGAAGGAAAGGGTGGATTAGACAGTAGCGGGCACGTGTTGCCATTGAAAACGGTTCTGTTCATCTTCAAAGAAAAGGTTTACAGCATTATTATCCTTGCAGATATTCTCCTTGTGTCACGTCAAGGCTGTAAAGCGTCAGTAGAAGCCTGGCAGATATGCACCTTTGCAGAGAAAGCATCTGTCAGAGCCTGAGGCGGAGGACGTTCTTGTTTTGAATAAATGGGAATCAAAGTGAAGTCAAGTACTGAAAGTTAAAGTTACTTCATTGTTAAGGATTCAAGGTCTGCTGACAGAAGTAATCTCACTTTCTGCGGCGGGTTGAAGTGGCTCGAAAGAAACTAAGCGAAGGGAAGAGGTGAAAGTGATTAATGTTGGGAGAAGGGTAGGGAATAAAAGCAGGTGATAAGCAGAACACACTGACTTCTGTTTGCTCATTGAAGAAGAGTCTGTACCGCCTTTGTTATTATGTGGTTGTGAATTCTGAAAGGGAGCTTTTCACTCCTAGCGCAGGTGTGTTTGTTTACAGTGTGGTGTACTCCTTCGCCTCTGCCTCAGTGTCAAGTGATGCCTTGTGGATCGCTCACATGAGCTGCAGTCTCTGTGGATCTCTTGTGTTTGTGTACTGTATGTGTGCACACATGAAGGCGTTAAAGCTATTGATTATATCTCCTTTTATGAGATGTCACCCTGTCCAGCAGGGTGATTGCATGCCTGCTCTTCCCTGCTGTAGTAATTATATTGCTGATTAATTTAAATATAAATTATTCAGCTTTGTGTAGATGTATGTACAGTAAGGTAATATAAAACCCCCACTGGGTTTGCAGTCCACGTCAACTGTATGCCTGTCTGTCTGTGTGTGTAAATAGAGTTAGAAAGGACATTTGACTGTGGCCTGATGCTGTGCTGCGTAGTCTTTTAGTGACTGATTGTTCTGCAAACAGCACACTGTTTTGTGGGAAACTATTTAAATTATTCACATGCTCTAATTGGCCAGTTCCTGAATGGGAACTGTACTGGGTTCCTTCCTTTTGTTATGAAGGATCCTTACACAGCACAGGAATGAACCTTACTGTACTGTATGTCTTTGATCCCTTACAGTGTATATGTAGCAGCAGCTACTGCACACAAGAGCATTTGACTAAATATTACCACAAGAACATGTTTTTTTAATAAACCCTTCATTTTCTAACCTTTCTTTCAATATTTAATTGTCTCAATTTGTCTCAGAGCTGCTTCTGTTGAAATGTCCAACGCATCTCTCAGCTGAAGATATATACTGTATGAATTTGATTGAATGAGCAGATGGTACGTTTCTGTTTCAAGCTGACAAGCTTTTGTGTCTTCACCTATGCCTAAATATATTTTAAAGCAAATAGTGACACCAGACTCCCAAATAAAGGTGAACTTCACAGAAAAACCAAGAATAATGGTTTCATTTGGAGTGTGGGGTGAATGATTGGTGTGTGGCTCTCCATCCATTTAGCTGTTTGCCCTCAGGGGTATTGATAAGAAGTAAAGAGAAGTAGCTGACGAATTCTACCTGAAGCTGAAATGTGTTGCAAACTA
The DNA here is from genome assembly GCA_030770545.1 of Macropodus opercularis. NCBI lineage: Eukaryota > Metazoa > Chordata > Actinopteri > Anabantiformes > Osphronemidae > Macropodus > Macropodus opercularis. Next base: position 4,886,392 of record CM061112.1, read on the forward strand.
TGAAGATTTAACTGTTTGCTAACTCTCAAGTTTTCTCATTTATTTTAATCCTATTAGTGGTAACTGTTTAACCCACAGTCTCCCACTTTACACAGGGCAGGTGCTTTACAGTCAATGGCTCTGACCTCAGTATGAAGCGACACAACTAACAAATTAGTATTTAGGTGTTTAGCAAAGCATTCAAGAAATGGCTTTTCCTCTCAATGGAGCACCGACAACACCTGGATAAGTAGTTGGTGTTTTTCAATTTCAGGGGCTATACTTAAAGTATGTATTTAAATCTAAAATGCTTATTAATCAATTTTTTTTTTATTAATTTCTATTTGTGACTCTCTCCTTTGCTGCAGGCTTGTGGGAACTTTCTGTATGGTTCTCCAAAAAGTGGCTGAAGAGGGGCACCTAGAGCTGACTGACACGCTCATCGACGATAACAACACCTCAATCAAGGTAAGATACTATGGGTAGAGTGAGTGTGTGAAGCGTGTCTGTAAGGATGTGCTTTTGATACTTTTATTCATTTATTCTTACAATTTAGGAGATGTTGTTTTAAATAGCCGTAGTTTTTAGCTGGGCAAAAGTTAAAGCCCAAAGTGGTTTGCCTGCTTTCACTTGATCACTTCAGCACCAAAGATAACCCAAGACTGGGACACACTAGGACACTGGATAATATCAAAAGAATTTGAGCAACTGCTTCTTTCTCAAAGGCAACACAACCATCTCCTCCTTATTGTTTCTTCAGAGATCAACCTTTTAGATGACTCACCATCTGGATGGAAATGCTGCAGTGATAATATCCACAAGATGCAATCAATGCTGTAAATGAAGAAAACATCAGTAGCATTTAGAGAAATAGATCCACGGTTTGCGAAAGTACATTTACGGTAGATTGGTTATGATTATGTGGAGTTGTATAGAGAATAGTACAAGTTGTGTGAAGGAAAAATTTTACTTATTTTACTTCTGTCTAAGTGAATGGAATTCTTCCACAAAGGATCAATCAGAACTATGGGTATAACCAAGCTTAGATTTCAGACATTCCACAGAGCTCAAATATTCAGTAAATCTCAGAAGGAATAAGTGTTTGTAACCTTGGAACTTTTGATTAATTGAAATAGTGCAATTGTTATAAGCTAAAGATGAAAGCTCAAACATCTTTTTGGTGCAAATATGCAAGAAATATTGTATGGTACTGTACTGTGTATATATATATATATATATATATATATATATATATATATATATATATATATATCAATTTATTTGCAGAAGGGGAATTTAAATTATGTCTTGAGTAAACAAAAAGTCTCCACACAAATTTATTCTGTATTGAAAAATGAAGGAACATTCAAATGAAAAGATCAGTCTTCCTTTTCACCTTGAATGATGGCAATGAGAGAATAATTAAGCATCAAATCACCCATAAAGGCCTCGCCCTTTACTGTAGGACCTGCACATAAACAAGGACCTGATGGAAATAAAACTGTCTCTTAGCAACATCAGCACATTAGGACAATTGCCATCAACATGAATCCAGATTCTCTATTGATTGGAATTTGTGGTTAAGACAGCTTTAACGGAGCGCATCCCCGTGGTAAAGATGACTGAGGGTGATTCTGTTGGTGAATACACATGCTATGGATGATGTAGAAATGGGTTTGTGGGGTAAAACGTATCCATATGAGGTTTTAAAGTACCCTGGGGTGCAGAATTGTGTTAGTGGAGCTGGGAGTGCTTATGTGTGCGCTTTTCTCAGATGTTCTCAGGTGCTGTAGGGCGTACACTCGTGCACATGCGGACACACATGCAGCGATAACTGTGCAAGTGACATCTCATGAGCACATATTCAAGCACGCATGTAGGCAATTAGGAGACATTCGGTAAGGTGCAACCCTTTGGCTACGCAGTAAAACAAGACCCAGCAAAAGCAGAGAGCACTACTTTTACTTACAACTCTGCACTGGTTTGGTTGCCATAGCAACACCTCCAACTCCTCATGGACTGGTGATTGCCTTGTGAGCTTGTAAGGACCAAGGCATGACACAGAGACAGACAGGGGAGAGGAAACAAGAGCCTTGTGGATATTTCCGACTCCTCGATCTTTGTCAGTATAATAAACTGGTTCTTCCATAATAAAACGTTAATTGTCAGGAGGATATTATTTAGACAAATACACCTTCCCAATGGACACCAGAGACAAACTACACTGTCACAAGCCTTTCTGGGCCGCATTAAAGTCAGAGTCAGCTTCAACCTGGTTTCCTCCAGCAAACACCAGGAAGAAGAGATGCAGTTTATCTAAAAACGCAAAAGACAATATTACAAAAAAAAATTATGTAACATAAATCCTCTTATTTCAATCACAAATTATATTAAAGTCAGGGATATTAGTATTAAAAAATTATAATTCATCCAAATGCTTTAAAATGAATAGCTGCACTGTGACGTTTACGTTAGTGAGGGTTTGACAAATCAATGCTGATACTGTACTATAAAGTATTTCATCATGTATTTTCAGACCAGTGTCACCATAGAGATCCGATACCAGCCGATGGATGGCACCGTGGGAGTCTGGAGCGATGGAGAGTTCCTGGATGTTCCTGATGACCGTGACGGGATGTTTGCCTTTGAAACAGACAGCCTGCTGTCTGGACAAAGTCACGGCTCAGGGACGTCCCCTGCGCGAACCTTACAGGGCTCCATACCAACCTTCAGAAAGTGAGTCCAATATAAAGCTCCATGCAGTGTGAAACACTGCAGCAGATACAATTTGATGGCAGGATCAATTGTTTTAATACTGTGCTTCAGTTTTTAAGAGATCATTAGCAGTAACAATACTACTGAGCAGAAATAAACCTTGAATAGTTGAGTGGGCCCCAGTGTTCACACACTAACAAGACTGGAAACTGTCCAGATGATAAAACATCCATTATTATGTAGGAAAAGTGAGTAGTGTCATGATCATAAAGAGACATTTAGCTTTTGCAAATCAGTTATGTGACAGCAGCAGCACCATATCATTTTACAGGGTTTTATGACAAGTTAATCAATGCAAGCCTTTTTACTTGGCCCTAGCCAGTGTATCCTGTTAATATAGTTATACTGTATGTGATAATTCATGATGGAACCTCAGGGTGCACGTGGTTGTGCAGTATATATTTAGAGCAAGAAACTGTAAGACTGTCTGCCCTGCAAAATGCTCTTTGCCACTTCCTTGGTGGTTTGCTTATTGTGTTCTTGCTGAATAGCATATAAAACTGTCTGTGGGTGGTATTGATTTCCTCTGACCTCCTGCACAGCCACACTTCTGAATTCATCAATACGCTGATTGTTGGAATGGCTGTGTAAAAGCAGTTTTTGTGTGTGTGGTGAAATGTTGTCACCTGCATGAGCTTTTGTTAACACCGATTAACTCATTTCCATTTAGAGACTTCAACCTGAATCAACCTGAAGAAATTGAGAAAAACCTTTGAGCGTCCTACGGGTTTTATATTATAGATAGAGTGTCTCGATATGGTGGGCAAAGATGAGACTTGATGGGATTGTGGAAAGATTTTTAATAGCCTTGCCACTTCCTATAAACCCTTCTTTAACCTAAAATACCAACTCCTCACTTTATCTGTGGTTAACAGGTTCCCAGAATTAAACTTTGGAAATATGCTGTAGCTTTGCTTCTGATGCTTTAGTGCTGCTGTTAATGGTCCATATTCTAGTAATGAAACACAAATGTGCTGAAGATGATAACCTGGGATTTATTCTCTGGGGAAAACCAGAAGGAGGAGAAGATATGGGAGACTCCTTAATGTATCTATCTGTATCTTATTCTTAAATAAGTTTACCAATTTTGTGCGTGTGTGTTTCCTGTTTCATGGGTTGTCTGCAGATGCCAGGAGAGTTTCTGCAACTTTTAAAGGAGGCTAGAAGAAAAAAAAAAACACAGGCGGTATCTACATGGTACACAGAGTTCTGTGTCTTTTTTCCTATCCTCACAGCCTAAGGCATGATTCTGACAGGAGAGCTTGTGCTATGCAGTGTTCAGTGAGTTTACGGCTTTATTTTTTCTCTGCAGTACGGCTGTGATATATTGTAGTGTGTGTTTCTTAAGCCGTATTGTTTCCTCATCATACAGTTAATTGAGTGAAATTGTATACAGAGTTGATGCTGCTGCAACGTTTCCTATCCCTGCCTGGAGGGTGATTTATGGATGTGGCATTTGTGCCGTTTCACCACAATGAGCCATCTTTGCAGGGGTTCTGCTATTCCTTATAAAAACTGTAAATCTACTCCAGTGTAGTTTCACTGCTGGTGACACAGATGGGCTGAATGGCGCGTGCAGAGAACAATAGATTTAAGTGTTCATGTGTCACCTCATCTATGGACAGCTACTGCCAAAGAAAGGAACAACAAAAGAAAAAGGAGTTTGTCATCAGCGTACGGCCCATCTTCAGAACTGGTGTAGGTTATATATATTTATTTATTTTAGTTCAGCCTATTTGGGCTTTAGTTACTGCCTTGTGTTCTGCTGAGAATCCTACATTGCAAAACACATAACCCTATAACGATACGAAGAGATTATGTACAGTGTGTCCTCCCCATTTGGTTTTAAGGGGTCGTCTTGCTTTTGTGCTTCACCTGTGTTTGTCCCAGTTTGTGAAGGATTTAGAGAAGATTATTTTCCTATTAGAAATATTGATTTGCTGATTTATATGAAATAAAGCAAAGGGAAGAAAACAATCAGTGCAGTGTTTTCTAGGACAGCATTGATGCAACAACAGAGTAGAAAATGCTGTTTGTACTGAATATTAAAAATTAAAAAGCTATTCATGTGTTGAAATGGTTCCACCATCAACATTTTTGAACTGTGTCTTTTCATTTTCCTCACCATCCTTGTTTTTTCCGTGTTCAGCAAGTGTGATGGCAAAACTTTACTGTTATTGCCTGAATCCTAGAGAATACACAGACACAACATAAAATACAGCGCAGATAAATGCACAAACAACTACACAGTACAGCTTTAGGTGTTTTTTTAAATGTTTTATTTGTTATATCCAGGCCATAAAGACTTGTGAGGCTTTAAAGTTGCATAAACCTCTAACTATGTAAGAATAATGATGGTAGAGTTGTGAGCAAACACTCGTAAAATATCAGTTAGTCCTTGCATTAATGTTGGAAAGCACATGGAATACAGTAGGCACACAAAAGCACAAGATCATTTATGGCATACACGAGTTCTTTCTAGAATCAGAGGGAGCACATTTAAATAACATTGCCCTGAACAGTAAAGGAACAGGGAATCAAATCTTGAGAGAGGACTGCAAAGTGTTCAATAACGCTTCAGGAGGGAGAGTTCTGGTGTAGTGAAAGTTTTCTTTCCCCAACTGTGTTACTCTGTGGAGTCAATCACTCTCTTGCTTCAATACAAAAGATACTGAAAACAGAAATAACTGCAATTCAGTTTGTCTGTACATGTGTGAGAGAGCAGGTGTGCCCAGGGTGTTTCACTGAGCTCCATTCAGCAAAGCCCTCAGAGCAGAACCTACTGAATATGTCGATGAATTATTGATCGCTGCCAGCTTATTTCATTGGTTTATGTCTGATTGGGAGTTTGGTACAGTGGTTGATGAAATAACCCGAAATGAAGACAACACATGCAACTGAGTAAACAAATGAAGCTCTCACCACTTTGACAACACATTAAAACGTGATGTGTTTAAAGAAAACACACTGACCTACACAAACTGTGTGAGACCAAACACTTGGCCACTGTAATGTTGTTCAGAAGTAATTATCAGACACAAATAATTAGACCACTTCCTTTAACCTTATTAGCAGACTGCCAACACGTTCATTGACTGTTACAGGAAGCACTTACAGGAAAATTTGACTCTGCAAGCAAATATAAACTTTTTGTACGGACAAAAAGCAAAGCAATACCAGCAAACAAATACTTTTACTCACTGTAGTCCACAAACGAACAAGTGGTCTAAAAAACGTTAATACTTTATGTAGACTCCATTCTGACGTATTCATACCGTCCTATCGTTTACACTGTAAAATGCTATGCTGACTGTTACATGTTCACAGACAGATCTGTGGGTTAACTGTAGGTTTCTCTCATCCTCTGTTTCTTATCCCACGTCCTAATGTGCACAATAAAATGAATATATAACTGTGAAGGAACTGCTTTGTGCACATTTTATAAACTCCTGTTTTATGGAGGAGATGAAGACGCTGTCAGATACCAGCACATCACCTTTAGAATAATTCATGATCATTTATCCTGCTGCTATTTACAGTATGTATATAAAAGGGCTGTTTTCCTTTTTCTGTGTACCATTGACACATACTCAGACACTGACATCATTTGTTTTATGTGTGGTTGTTTTCTCTGCTTTTGAAATATGCTGCAGCTTGAATTGCCAGCAGAAATAAGCTTGTTATCTCTTGAATAAGCTTCATTTTGCATTCAAGGTTTTTTGTGTTTGTTTGATGTGCAGTGTTTAGCATCACTGTTGAAGTAGCAGATAGTTACTGATGCATTTCTGATCTTTATATCAGCTGGATGGTGAGAATGTGGCATCCATTTCTTTAAATATTTTGGTGAAGTCGTACAGTTTGAGTGTTATTTGTCTTTTGAGGTGCAATTCATTTAGCATATTTCCGTGACACTAATTAGCGACCCACTTCTGAAGTTACTTTGCTTTTTTTCATCATTTAATCAGCATAAAAGCCTGGGTTGTTGAAAAAGTGGAGTCTTTCAAGGTTTGAGACTTTTTCTTTTAAAATGGACACAGCCTCCAGTTGGAGGAGTTTTCTGCGATGTTACTGTCATTCTCTTTACAGTTAATAGCATGCTGTGAGTTAACTTTAGGACAATCACACGAACATACTCACACACATACAATAAAAGCAAATGTTTCCTAGCATACCCATTTGTACAGTACATACATCCAGATGCATTGTGCTGCATGGGTATGTGTGTAGAGCCCCACCTCTCCATCCTTCTTCTTCACCTCCTCCTTGAATTTCTAAGCATGTACCCCCACCGTTTTTGTCTCCCTCCAGTCCTCTTTCCTGTGTCACCCACTCCAACTTATATTAGCCTGCTTGGTCAGGACACCAGTATGTAGTGAAAACTGAAGGCAGTTAGAGGTGGATTACTGGTGATTTAACACCTCTCTGGAGTAGGATCATATGTGACTTTTATCTGGTATGTATGGAAACACTTTTTTCTTTGACCTGTAAATTTTAAGGAAACATGGAGATGGTTTAAATTACTGCTAATTTACAATTACAGAGCAAACTAGAGCAGTACAGCTCAAACTTGTGTTCTTTATAATAAAATATCTGGTGTCAAAAAATAGCGCATCACAATTTTGTGATGATTAAGATCACATAACACATTTGCATTTGAGAAGTGTTTGTCTTTTACTTATAGACCAGCTTGTTTATGTTTCCTCTGCTTTGACTGCAGTTAACACGTCTTTTTTATCAAGGTACTGTATACTCTGTCTGTCTTTGCCAATGTCAGGGCGCAGCAGGTGTTTTTTAGGAGTCATGGATGACTCCTACTTCTATTAATCATATTCCATGCTGTTACCATTACACTTTAGCCCAGGAAAGCAGGGGCAGATTGCCTGTTGGTCATGAAACTGAACTGTAATACAAATGGAAAACCCTACTATTCAATGTGTTCCTGACTTCAATATCCTCAGCCAATGGAATAGTCACACTCATTTTTAATTATTAAAGCCACTCATTTGTCGTCCCACTGATGACTTGCCAAGCTCTTTGTTGTTGTAGTGATATGTGATCCAGATAATATCTATGTGGAGACACTGGATACTCTTGTTTTGTGATTGAGGGTCTGGCGAATAGGCCGTGTTAGTGGTGAAAGGTGGTAATCTGACTGCAGTTAAATGTCTAGCAAAGTTACAAAGATGTCCATAATATATGAAAGTCAACGTGTTGGATTGCATATTGACTGTGTCCATGGTGGAAAGCGTTTTCCACTGCACCTAATTTCAGCTCTTACTTATTTCTCTGCCCTGAGGGTCCTTTCTACTGGAGGGTTAACCAGGAAGTACAGTATATTGCAGTACAGTAGTTTTATCTAATGAGACTTAGTGATGAATCAGACACATGTTCACTTTCACAGTATCAGATCCCTGATTTTCTTTCTTCTCCATCAGAGCAGGCAAGGGAGTTTTTTCAGCCATGAAGCTCGGAAAGATCAAGCTCTCCAAAGATGACCACAAGAAAGGAGGTAAAACGCAGGAGGTTGATTTTATCGTTTGTCTTTCATTATTTAACTCTCATGTTCATGCTCTCACCACTTCTAAATTAGTGTAATTTGTATACATAGATTATAAAAAGTACTTGAAATTTTCTATGTGTGTGTTGGTATTTATTGTTGATATTCTAAATCGTCCAGATGAGCCAGCGATCCTGGACATGGAGGACTTGGACAGGAAGGCAATACGTCTTGCAGGAACAATGGAACCAGACACCATCTCTCTGGCTTCTGTCACTGCCGTCACCACTAATGTCTCCAATAAGAGGTACCACACATGCCACACTCAGACTAGAAGAACGGGGGGTAAAGCACAGTCTTAATGGCTTTACATACATACATACATATTGTTTTCTAAACATATACCGTATGTGAGTGAAGTGAGAATATTGGAGTAACAGTAACAGCGATGAGGCAGTGCTAGAGATTCCCTGTCCTCTGTAGAAAATCACTGCTTGTGTTGTTTGTCTTCAGGTCAAAGCCAGACATCAAGATGGAACCAAGCTCTGGGCGACCAGTGGATTACCAGGTGCGTGTGTGTTTGTTTCTGCAACTGCAGTATGTATCTACACGTATACTGTTTGTGTGCGTTTATCTGCATGTATGTGTATCTTCTCTAATGTAGGACTTTAATGTTATGTTGTGTGTTTATATTGTGATGGGTGTTAATTCTGAAGTTTATTGAGCTTACTGTAGTGTTACTAAAAGGAATATACCCTGGAGAGATACTTAGTTAGACGCTGCTGCGAGTTGACAGCGACAACACCACTGTCAAATTTTTGTGTTAAGTCGTGAGCTACAGCCTGGTGGCAGTTAGTTCATCAGCTTATGAGGAGTAGAAGCAGGTGGAAAGTGCCACTCAACTGTAGCGTCGCTAATTAGCATGTTTTGTTGGGTAATTATGTGTCACTATAAGTTAGAAATTGATACAACCACAGATGTGTTTGCCCACCTACAGTGTATCATGATATTCACGTACTGAATCCATTCACCCCAGTACCACTGAAAGGAAATGAAAGAATCAGGGTGGTCAGAGTGACGCTTTCATTCTTCCCCAAGGCCAATTTAATTTTAAAACATGAATATATTCATGCAGCAAACTAAAATCTTTAAGTCTGGGTTATACACTTGGCCTGTGTTTCAATATTTTTTTCAGTTTATGTTCCTCTTTATAATCCAAAGCCTAATTAAACCAGAGGGAATCACTTGGATCTAGTCTGTCTACCAATTACTACATTAGGAGGCAGGGAAGATGACAAAGTAAAATCACAAGCTAAAGTAGTATAATCTGGCAAAAGCCTTCACTGCGGACAAACAGCATCATCAGTAAGTTCGTGAAACATCTGGGTTGTCTACGGTACTTTTGAATTCTGCCCAGCTTAACGGCTGTAATGTTGCATGATTAATGAAGGCGGCGTTGCTGCTTCTTGGCTCATACAGTACTTCGCAAAAAGTCAGTGGGTTTTATCTAGAGTCAGCTCTAGTGTGTTAATGTCGCCCTTCAGATCAGCATCACAGTGATCGAGGCCCGGCAGCTGATTGGCCTCAACATGGACCCTGTGGTGTGTGTGGAGATTGGAGACGACAAGAAGTACACGTCCATGAAGGAGTCGACCAACTGCCCGTACTACAATGAGGTGAGAACTTTTAATGTTGGTTTTCCTTTGCCTCCCTGCCTGGTACAGATTCCATCAGCTGGGTTCTTTCAAAATAGGACCATAATAATCATTGTATGTAGTGGACGAAGCTTTCATGGTGCTGAGGATCATGGAGGACTGTGTTGCATCCTGCAGGGAGAGCACAGTTTGACGGTTTGTCTGCTATGGATTGTTTCTGTTTCTTTGAAAATCCTCTGTGTACGGCCAAACCGTTAACTCGTGAATTAACACATCTTCAGACACATATTGCCCCCAGTTTTTCATATGAGCGTAGCTGTAGCAGGAGACTGTTATCTGTTCTATAGAGGTTTACTGAGGATATTGGAAAAACTAGATCATCACAAGAACCATAAAGTCACAATGATTTACTTCACTTTCTTCAGTCAGAGCAATAAATCACTCACATACTTCCTGTGCCTACAGTAGATCTATATACATTGTTGCATAATCCTTTTCTTTCAGTGTTGTAATCTGTACAGTTTAGGAAATTTACATCATCTTCATAATCAATAAAGACGTCCTGTAATTACATTTTGACAGAGGCACACAAATATATCTATATATATGTAGGCTACGCGATAGCGCTGCTTGTTCACAGTCATATGCTGCACAGGCATGGAAAACATTATACTGGTGTGTATATCAGCCATTTGTAAAGTCTTTCTTCTTTACATCTCAGACTTAAAAATGTAACACGTTGGATCTGTGTCCCAACACACCTCACATAAAAATGAACAGTGTCAGCCAATGTCATCCTTTTCTGAACATCATCAAAAAACTCCCACCGCCCTAAAAAGACAGCTGATCTCCTGCAAGGTTGGCATGACCTTAACAACATTTTTGTTCACTTCCTCACTTGCTTGGTTGAACTCTAATGATATTTCAGAGCCATACGTTTATAATGAAATACTAAAGCAACACATTTTCTTTTTTCACAGTATTTTGTTTTTGACTTCCACGTCCCACCTGATGTCATGTTTGACAAGATCATCAAACTCTCAGTAAGTAAACAGGGTAATCAATAAAAATACTGTACTTACAACTTTGATTACATTGATTTAAAAGCACCTTGCTGGATGTTTGAACACAAGCATCTTGATGTCATTGTGAGAAAATGTGTGTTTCAAATATTACAGTCATACCATAATAGATAACTACTGTATAGATACATATTCACGTTCAGTTATCCTCTTAGCTTATATTAACGTTATAGTAATATAATATTGTCAATTCTGTCTCAATAGGTTATTCACTCTAAAAACCTTCTCCGGAGTGGGACCTTGGTGGGAACCTTCAAAATGGATGTTGGCACTGTTTATTCTCAGCCTGGTAAACTACAAGCTGTAAAAACTGCTAAAAACATGCAGGCATAGTTCAAATGTACTGTATATTGTCACTATTCCTATCAATTAAATTATTTAATTCTCAAATATCATTGTGTTCTGAAGCCTCCACTGTTTCACCCTAAATGCAATTATTAAATAAATCAGGCATTAAATTATCTAATTGCATTTATCCAAGAACACCAGTTCTACCACAAGTGGGCCATCTTGTCTGATCCGGATGACATCACAGCTGGATGTAAAGGATATATAAAGTGTGATATTGCTGTGGTTGGGAAGGGTGACAACATCAAGACTCCACACAAGGCCAACGAGACAGACGAAGACGACATAGAGGGGTAATGAGCATTTGTTTTATTTCTGTCTTAAATATTTTGTGGTAAATGTTCACTATTTTGATAATAGGATAATGTGTATACTCCAGTATTCAAGGATGCTTTATAAAGAGTAAATATGTTGGTCTTTGTCTTCAGGAACCTCTTGCTTCCAGAGGGCATCCCAGCAGAAAGGCAGTGGGCAAGGTTTTATGTGAAGATCTACCGCGCTGAGGGTCTTCCTAAAATGAACACCAGCATTATGGCTAATGTGAAAAAAGCCTTCATAGGAGAAAATAGAGACCTGGTGGATCCCTACGTTCAAGTGCAGTTTGCTGGACAGAAAGTAATTCCCTTCACATTCTCTACTGCAAGTTTCTAGTTATAGACTAAAAAAAGACCAACGCATTTTGTGAAGTTTTACAAGATGAATGGTTTACTGTACTTGAGTTTGATATCCTGTCACAGCTGATGTTTATGAGATGGTAATACAGAGTATTCCCATCTGAGGAGAATTAGCCGTTGACTAACAGCTGGTTTGAATGAGATGAAGTCCTTTGAGACCACCTTAAATATAGCGGTGCAAAGGTTAAACTGTGCCTCGTTAAAAGCACTCATGTGAAAATCCTCAGATTGTGATTCAAATGTCAATCAGAACACCTGGTACACTGTAAAGAATGGGGCCAAGTTGTTTAGCCCTGGGTGTGGACAGAAAAAAAAGTTCAATGGGAAATTCGCTGGACAGAATGAGGCCTGTGCATACGACCCCTAATGCCCTGCAAGAAACCTGTCTCCTCAGTGAAACTGAAAAGTGTTTAATGAAAACAAGCATATCTTTGACTTTATCAGTGTTTTTACAGTCTCCCTATTTGTTAACTTCACATCAATAAAGCACATCAGCTTTGGGCTCTAGGATAAAGACAAATATGGGCCTGATGCATATATGTATATGTATAATATGTCTGAGTTCTGTGTCATTCCTATGCGTCACCAGGGGAAGACTTCAGTCCAGAAGAGCAGCTATGAACCAATCTGGAATGAGCAGGTCATCTTCACTGAGCTTTTCCCTCCACTTTGCAAACGAATAAAAGTTCAGATACGGGACTCGGATAAGGTCAATGACGTTGCCATAGGAACACACTTCATTGACCTGCGAAAGATATCAAATGACTGTGATAAAGGTAAACACACATCCAAACACACACAGTGCATGGAAGCAGTTGAAAGTATTAGCTGGGCTAAATGCTGAATAAGCCCACTCGGCCAGCCTGACCTAGATCTAGATGAACCTGTATTCTTTTCACCACCTCCAGGGTTCCTGCCCACGCTGGGCCCAGCCTGGGCCAACATGTACGGCTCCACTCGTCAGTACACACTGATGGACGAGCACCAGGACCTGAACGAGGGACTTGGAGAAGGTGTGTCCTTTAGAGCTCGCCTCCTGCTCTCCATCGCCGTGGAGATCCTGGACACTACCTCACCTGAAATCATCAGCTCCACCGAGGTTCAGGTAGAGACTGTCTCCAACATCTCAGAGGTGAGGAACATTGATTGTTAACACTGCTAAGTAGGGTTTTATGTGTCGTTCTATGTAATGGAACTAGTCAGGAAACGTACTGTAGCTGTTTTCATCTTCTCTGACACCAACTGTTCACAGTCATACTGGCAGATAAGGAGTTAACTGCTCATCAGGGAAATTTGAAGCATTAATGGATGTTCAGTTCTATGGACATGTCATGACAGTAAGCTTGTTACATATTGACCACTGCCTGTGGTCAATATGTTGATTTACCATTTAGCTGTTTCCATTAGAGCCCGAATTACTGTGAACTAAAAGAGTTTAAGATCACACACTGTTTTTATTTTTCACGCAAAGGCAGGAGTTTGGGTTTCAGACATTTTTGATAGAATAGATGTAAATCAGGTAGGAAAACTTAACACATTTTTTGTAGGCTTTCATTAAAGTTATAAACATTGGAGATGTACAGTAATGTTATTTTGTGGAATTCCACCGACCCTCTTAGTTTAATACAGTAAGTGGCTCAATTTCCTGTCTCCTGGAGGAGATCAGGTACTTCTCTTCTGACACTTAGTGTAATTTAATTTTAAATCAGACCATAATAGGATGGTGGGAAAAGGGGCCTCGAAGACACTTGAGAACAAATGAGTAATGTTTGTCTAAAGGCCACTTTAAGAATTTTTCTTCCATGTCTCAGAGTGCCACTGGGAAAATGGAAGAGTTTTTCCTCTTCGGTTCCTTCCTGGAAGCCACCATGATTGACAGGAAGATTGGTGACAAGGCGATTAGTTTTGAAATCACAATAGGTGAATAAACCTTTCCTAATCCTGTTTATATTGACCAGCATGTATATATGTATAAAAACGTGATTTACAGTAACCATGTACGCCTTTTGCCATGTACCAGGTAACTATGGCAACCAAATAGATGGTATAAGCAAGCCCTCATCAACAAAAAAAAAGAAGAAAGATGGAGAGAATGAGGAAGAGGAGAACGAGCTCATCCAGAACTCAAGTGAGGATGAGGCGGACGAGGATGCAGACCTGGCCTCTGTCTCCACTACTCCGCTGATGAAGCCCGTCATCACTGACAGGTCAGAGGTCAAGGGTAGTAGGAGCCAAATATTTATTTTAAATCGAAAGAAAAACGTATTATGTCTAAAGTTATCAAAATTCAAGGACTGAATATCAGCATGGTGCAGACTTTCTGCATTTGTGTATTAGACACTGTTGGAACATATTTTAATCCTTTCCTTTCCTTAATGTTTATTACAGGAACTACTTCCATCTTCCCTACTTTGAAAAGAAGCCATGTGTCTACATTAAAAGCTGGTGGCAGGACCAACGAAGACGACTCTATAACTCCAACATGATGGACAAGATCGCTGACAAGTTGGTCTGTGTTCATCTTTCACGTCTGGATGGGCTAGAATGTTGATGTTCTGTGATAAGAATTAATGCTGAATGATAATAACATCATATTAATATTACGTAAACAAACGCCCCAGACTGGCCCAACATATTACTGTATGTATCAGGCTGGACTTTATTAGTGATATGATACATATAATAGTGTTACTGAATTGTATTTACACTGACCTAATGAACACTTACTACTGCAGCTATGTGAGGATTCTGGATAACAATCTATGGTTACTTACAGCTTGTTTTGTGCTAAGCTTTTTGTGTTGTGTCCTGACAGGAAGAAGGTTTGAATGACGTTCAGGAGATCATTAAGACAGAGAAGGCCTTTCCAGAGCGCAGACTCAGGGGAGTGCTGGAGGAACTTAGTGTTGGCTGCAGGCAAGCTACATAATAATATGTATTTGTCTTGTATGAAATGCTGTATTGACTGCTGTACCTCCCTCTGGGATCTTTACCAACTCATCTGTGAACACAGCAGCTCAGCAGCAATACACAGCAATAATCAGATTGGGGTCATTGGGGTAAAAGAAAACCATCAGTGTTTTTATTGTTTGCTTTATGCTCTTTTAGTGGCTTTGAGTAATAATTGGTTGTTTACAGCTTGTGTGTATAATGACAGACTTTAAAAATCTACTTCATGCTCTACATTTTCTCTGTCTTCAGTCGGTTTGTGACTCTGGCAAACAAGGATGTCAACCAGGCAGGCAGAACCAAATTGGATCGAGAAAGGCTCAAGTCCTGCATGAGAGAGATGGTATGAAGCGTGTCGCACACAGAGATACTGAGAGAGGGGAAGATGAACATGTGCCCTTAATGCCATCAATTTGACTGAGCTTAGTGATAAAAACAATGTTACAGTAAACTGTGTGATAACCAGCATTTGGACAGGAACCAGTGTAGAATTTCTTGAAAGCATTTTAACCATCCACGTTTGGTTAACCTTTATGTTAACTGGAGCCTGCTGGAGTCTGTGTTTACATAAAGATGCAGAGCTGTTCATGCAGTTTCGCTGTCTCCTCTTGCAGGACAGCATGGGGCAACAGGCCAAGCAAATTCGGACTCAAGTTAAGAAGAACACGGTCAGAGACAAACTCAAGCTGGCACAGAACTTCCTGCAGAAGCTTCGTTTCCTTGCTGATGAGGTACAAAGTAGTTTCTGTGTAACAGTATTCTACACAAATGAAGAGTCAGTATTACACTCCAAGTTTGTATTTCCAGGCATGTTAATACATTTCTCTTACAGCCTCAGCACAGCATTCCAGATGTTTTCATCTGGATGATGAGCAACAACAAGCGCATAGCTTATGCCCGGATTCCCTCTAAAGACATCCTGTACTCGATAGTGGATGAGGAAACTGGCAAAGACTGTGGTAAAGTCAAAGCTGTCTTTCTTAAGGTATGGTGATTTCAGTATTTCAATTCCTAAACCCTTACATAATCAGTAATAATGGTAGATGCAGTAGTAACAAAAATAAGGCAATAACTGCAATAATAAAAATAATGATGCATAATAGATGAGGTAACATGTGGTAAGAGGCAACAGTGACACAGGTCATTTGGTTTTGTTAGGAGGAACAGAGGCTGAAGTCTGATGCCAGCTGAGTAATAGTGGTTCCTTGATACACTGACGGTGGAGCAGGCTTGTTTGTCTCTGTACCCTCTCCAGCTCCAAACTATTCAGAGGAGAGGACATCCAACAAAAGCATGGTGTCATGGTTCTAGGACATGTTTCTATGGGTCTGGCTGTTACATTGCATAATGCTTGATGATTTGTTTTACCAGGATATGAGGTGCCAGTGCCACAGTGTGTACATTAGTCAGTGGTTTGACGGTGTCTTTGAAAACTATTTGACCACTTCTGATCTAAATTCTAAATCTGTGCCCACAGCTTCCTGGTAAGAAGGGCTTTGGTCCTGCAGGCTGGACAGTTCAAGCTAAGCTAGAATTGTACCTCTGGCTGGGTCTCCACAAACAAAGGAAGGACTTCCTCAGTGGTCTGCCTAATGGTTTTGAAGAAGTCAAAGCTGCTAAAATGGGTCCCTGTCTTCAGTCTGTCCCCCCTGTCAGTCTCGTCTACAACAGTAAGCACTGCACACACCAAAAATAATCAAATGTGACATTTTAATGCGTCTGAGAAAATTATTCAGTCACATCAGCTCTGCATGTGGCAAACTACCTGTCAGTTAACACATCATTGCCCCTTATACCTGTCACTGAAACATTCATTGACTTGTATTGCAGGACTTCTTTTAGATTCCACTCCTCAGTCAATTTGCTATTGACCTTATGAGTTTCATTAATGACTTCTTCACTGCTGTATGAGCTTCCTTTTCAGTTGATCTTTTGTGTCTTTGTGTGCGTGTGTGTCTAACAGTGAAGCAGGTGTTTCAGCTGAGAGCACACATGTACCAGGCCCGCAGTCTGTTTGCTGCTGACAGCAGTGGCCTTTCAGACCCTTTTGCTCGGGTATTCTTCTCGACACACAGCCAGGTTACTGAGGTACGACCATGAATTTCATTATCCTCTGCTGGAAGTATTCTGACACTCCGCTGACCCTGGGAGAAGAATTTACTTAGCAAAATCGTGAACACTGCCGTATCAGCAAGACACTCTCAGAGATATTTACTGTGCTTATTAAAAATTCAAAACTTGCTAGTTCAACCACAGCAACCCTTGTTCAGTGAATTCCAGTTGCCACAATTAGGCCAACGTCTCTGCGCCACTGAGGGCAAAAGGAACAGAACAAAGAGTTCTTTTATTGTGTCAGGCTTTTTATAATAAACTGGTATGAGGAGAGAGGGTGGTGGACGCATGACATTGTTGTTTACAATATAATTTTTTTCAAAATTATACTTTGTATGTATATTTTCTCAGTATTTATCCAATCAATGCAGCATGTCTGTTTAGGACTAAACTGTCCAGTAATGTGTATGAATTGTCCAGAATTGTCTATTATACTTGTTCTACTATCAGAATTTTCCCTTTGGGGCAATTAATGATGTCAGTTTGTGCATAGATATGCATTTTATGTTTGCATGGCAAACACTGAGAGAGAACAACTGTTGTGTTGATGGCATGTAGACTCCGTGATGTATGTTTCCTGCAGGTCCTGAGTGAGACTCTGTGTCCTACGTGGGACCAGCTGCTGGTGTTTGATGATGTGGAGCTGTTTGGAGAGGCCAGTGAGCTGAGAGATGATCCTCCAATCATTGTAGTTGAACTCTATGACCAAGACACTGTGGTAGGACCCTCCTTTACTAAACCCAATGCGTTGTGGAGGAACTGCTTGTTGAACAGCAATTGTTTGCTAATACACTAATACAAATAAATGTCCTTTGCTTTTCTATCCCTCTTGTTCTGACTGTGTGTCCACCTACACCTGTGTGCACCCTGTCCCTAACACTAACCTTAACCTCTCTCATGCTGTCCTGCTGACTACATAGAGTGCGACAGCTTTACTATCGCTGAATAAGATGTTAAATTATTATTAAATTAAATGGCTGTTGAGTTGCTTCATGTAGCGGCTTTATAAAAAGTTGCATGTATTTTCTTTAGCTGCTGCATTAGAGATCGTAAAGAAGCACAGAACATCTACCTTCTTGCACATGAAACAATAAAATAAAATAAATGCTTTTAGGAAACAAAAACATCTCTGTTTGAGAGACAGACACATTTTATGTTCTAGCAACACCTCGCTCTTAGATTAGCAAGCCGAGTTATTTTGTTACACAAGCTTGTCCTTTTTAAAATACACATTTTTGCATCCTTCAACTACTTACTTAATACTGACACCAAGTGGCTGTCACAGAAACTGCATCTCCTGCACTCTCTAACTCCCTTCCCTTGTTCCCTGATTGTCTCAACTGCCTACGGTCACAATGTGGTGTTCAGGGCAAGGCAGAGTTCATAGGTCGGACGTTTGCGAAACCCACCATCAAGATGTGTGACGAGCACTACGGCCCCCCGAGGTTCCCACCCCAGCTCGAGTACTACCAGATCTACAGGGGGAACTGCACTGCTGGGGAGCTGCTGGCTGCTTTTGAGCTGCTGCAGGTACTTACGTTTTCTCTATTTTTTCTATATCTATTTCCTCTACCTTTTCATCTTTGTCTCCTTCCTGTGCCCACGTCTCTTGCCTACAGATTCCTTTTGATTCCGAGGAGATTAGGCGAGCTCTGATTGCTGTTCATAACTTTGCTGTTCCTCAAATAAAGGTGCTCTTTTCATTCTCTCCTTTCACCTCCACTTCATCTTACTCTCTGACTACTCTGTCATCATTGTTTGTACTGTAATAACTAATTTTGACCAACATGAATTTATCTGCACTTATTTTAAGTTGTTGTTCAACAATGATCAGTATATCAGTAGCAAAGAAATGTGGTATGTGCAAATTCCTTTCCTTGTGGCTCTTAAATAGATTGGTCAGGGAGGCAGAGCTGACCTTCCACCCCTTGAAGGGCCAACAGACTCGGAGCGAGGACCCATCGTTCCTGTGCCCACAGGCATCCGACCTGTTTTGAGCCGCTACCGCATAGAGGTGAGGTTTTGACTCCCGCTTCCAAAGATCCTTTTTTCCTCGCTGCCACACTACTGTTTTTTCTGGTTTAGGTGTTGTTCTGGGGCTTAAGGGACTTGAAGAGGATCAACCTGGCTCAGGTGGATCGGCCTCGTGTGGACATAGAGTGTGCTGGAAGAGGTGTGCAGTCTGCCCTCATCCAGAACTACAAGAAAAACCCCAACTTTAGCACACTGGTGAAATGGTTTGAGGTGGTGAGTACAACTGGACATTCAAGTCATTAAAACTTTTCTTTTAGATTTTACATTTGCGTCTTGTAATACACATAAAACGTAACCTTTCACGCTAATCTCGGCCTCAGGACCTTCCAGAGAACGAGCTCCTCCACCCTCCTCTCAACATCCGGGTAGTAGACTGCAGAGCCTTCGGCCGCTTCATCCTGGTGGGGTCTCACGCTGTCACCAGCCTAAGACGTTTCATCTACAGTGCACCAGACAAGAACTCCAGCAACTGGGCCACTGCAGGTACTTAATAACTTATATACCAAAACATATCAGAACTGTTGTGCTTTATCACATCACTATTATGTGGGTAGAACAGTGACATCACTTGTATCGATGCATCACCTACAGAATTTTGCCATTTGTGCCACCGTTCCACAGTCTGACTTTAGAATCTTCTAGTATTTCAGATATAAATAGCAGTAACATGTTTATGTGAAATATTTAAAGGCTATTTCAATTCTCGCTCACGTCTTTGTCATTTCTGGGTTTCTTTTATTTCTCGTAAATAAATGTATCTATTCACCAAACATGGGTGAAACAATGTGTGCAATTATCTTTAGACTTTGTTTTAACCTTTTTGAAATACTGTACCAGTCAGGGCTCCTGAATGTTTGAACAGTTAAAGAAGGTTAAAACAAAATGCATTTGAGTAATTTGGATCAACTCTGTGGTCACTAAAGAATGAAACGTCATTCTTTATTAACTTTGCTTATTTCTCTGCTTGCTTACTTTGCTGACCACCTTTCTCTGTATGCTCCCTCCTTCCGTCTTCTTTTTCTCTGTTTTGCGTGTCCTTGGTTGTCCTGTCCTCTCCTACTACCTGCTGGGGTCTTTCCTCCTTGGTCTCGCTCCAGCTAAGCTAATGAATGGCTACATGGTCCTCACCAATGGTGGCTCACAACCTCGCGCCTCACCCAGCCTTTCCTCCCGCACCCTCTCTCGCTCCGCAGGTGACATCATTGTCAACTTGGACTCAGAGCCTCCATTTCGAAAGATGGACACAGTCGTCAAGTTAGATGCTGTAAGGTTTTCTTTGAGTTTCTACATCGTGAGGCATTGCTTGGTGTTTTCTAGTGTGTGTGTTTTATATATGTAACACATTAGAGTAGTAACACATGTTTATGTCCAGTCCCTTTTATCTGCCTATGCACATGTTCCGCTTCTACCTGCATCTTCATCATTGTGTGTATTAACCCTCTGTGCTGTTTTATGTGACACCCCCCTATCATAGATGTCTGACGCTGTTGTGAAGGTTGACATGGTGAGTAACGCTTCCTGTAGTGAACATATGCACTAGTTGAATGGTGCCTCATTGAATTGCATTGATGATAGAGGGACTCACCAAACTGTCAATGTTTTAACAGACTGAGGAAGAGAGTGACAAAGAGAAAAAGAAGAAGAAGAAGAAAAAGAAGGGAGGAGTGGAGGATGAGGATGAGACAGACGAGCGTGTTCTGGACTGGTGGTCCAAATATTTTGCATCCATAGAGACCCTGAAGGAGGTTTGTTCTAGTCCACTCTGTTCCATTTGCATCTACAGAGGCGTGTACAGATTGCTCTTATTTGGTATCCTCTTAGGCTGAAAGTATTTCTCTCTCTGTGTTCCAGACCATCAGAGCCCAGGAGGCAGCTCAGGCAGAGGCAGAGGAGAGGGAGGACCTGGAGATAGCAGCAGAGATGACAGGTACTGAGCTTCTCCACATCAGTCAGGCAGCCTGCTGGATTTGAAGTTGTGGTTTTTAGGCATAACTACAGAGTATCTGTTATACATGGAAACTGTCAGCAAGATATCAGATTTCAGGCGCAGCTTTAGGTCGTGTCATAGCTTGTGCATGTAGTCTTGTGCTTCCTTGTCTTTGTCTCAATCATTTCGTGGATCAATCCTTTATCCATCGTTTCCTTCACTGGAATGACATCTTGCCTCTACAGTAAATGAAAGTTGACAGACCAGCTTCCACATTTAACAACAAGAAAATGAAAGTGGCTACATTGAAATCAGTTCACTAAACTTGGTAACCAGGCCTGTCAGCTTTCATGTTAAATGAGATGTAGTGTGCAACCCCACTATCCATCCATGACTCCATCATGACTCCAATCCTACTTTGTCCACCACCACTCACCTTCCAATCAGATATCAAACCTGACGACCTTCTCCTGAAAGGCTCCAAGACAAAGGAAAGAAGTAAAGAGAAGAAAAGCTCGAAGGACAAGAAGAAAGGTCAGACCGCAGACGGGTGTGAGAAAAGACCAGTTAAAGCGAGAGTGGACGAGCTGATGGTGAGTATTAACTGTATAGTCAAAAAGACACCAACAACAATAATGTGCATGCAAGCACGTTTTGTGTCTGTCGACCCGTGCAGGTGTACAATAAGGAGCTGGAGAGTGAGTTTGGGAATTTCGAAGACTGGCTGCATACTTTCAACCTGTACAGAGGTAAAGCTGGGGATGATGATGAACACACTCTGGATGATGACAGAATCGTAGGAAGATTCAAGGTAAGAAAATATATATATAGACCCCACAGTAGCAGAGGAGCAGGAAACGTGTCACACTGACATCTTCTGTAACCTGTTGTTTCTCTGTGACCTAGGGATCCCTGTGTATGTACAAGCTGCCTCTGTCTGAGGAGATCACGAGGGAGGCTGGATTTGATCCCAATATGGGCATGTTCCAGAGCATCCCACATAATGATCCAATCAATGTCCTTGTCCGTGTATATGTGGTGAGGGTGAGTAGCCTTCCTACAAGCTAACCGCTGTATATTGCAATTATTAAATAATAAAAATCATAGAAATGCACATTTACTTCTATTTTATTGTTTTTCAGGCTACTGATCTTCATCCTGCTGATATTAATGGTAAAGCCGATCCATACATTGTCATCAAGCTGGGAAAATCCGACATAAAAGACAAAGAGAACTACATCTCCAAACAGCTCAATCCGGTATTTGGAAAGTAAGTAAAGAGAAAACCTATGCTTGATGAAATATCAGGGTGTGACTTTTATTTGCCCCTTTCTCTTTGGTTTGAAGGTTTTCAGTGTTTTCTGTCTGCCATTGCCTTGTCTGTGTGCAGATCATTTGACATCGAGGCCACGTTCCCCATGGAGTCCATGCTGACAGTGTCCGTGTATGACTGGGACTTGGTCGGCACTGATGACCTGATCGGAGAGACCAAGATTGACCTGGAGAATCGTTTCTACAGCAAATATAGAGCCACCTGTGGCATTTCAACCACCTACTCTGTGTAAGCATAGATGTGTTATGTTCTTTACATGTTTTCATCACAGGTTTAGTTGAAATGTTAATGTATGAATGTATTTTAATTCAGTTGGGTATTTTACTTAAAAGCCTTCTTTATTTGATGCATTTAGTGTTGCCAATGACGCAAAGGCTTCACATTTCCAGTGTGCTGTTTGTTATCTATTGACGTTAGCCATGGATACAATATTTGGCGGGACCCTATGAAGCCGACTCAGGTCCTGGCTAAGCTCTGTAAGGATGGCAAGCTTGATGGGCCTCATTATGGGCCTGGAGGCAAAGTCAAGGTGGCAAATCGAATTTTCCATGGACCAACAGAGATTGAGGATGAGAATGGTATGATTTTTCTATATCATACTATAACTGCAAAGCCTTTCAGCATGTATGTCATTTGTTTACAGTTTGTTTAGGCTGTACAATATGTTACTGTATATGTGTTGCTTTTCCTTTTTCTCATGCTTCATTTGTCTCACTTAGGCCTGAAAAAGCAGACTGAGGAGCATCTGGCCCTGACAGTGCTGAACCACTGGGGGGAGATCCCGAGGGTGGGCTGCAAGCTCGTCCCTGAGCACGTAGAGACCAGACCCCTGCTGAATCCCGACAAACCCGGCATTGAACAGGTACGACCAGATCCCCTCAGGATCGTGACAAATGTGTTCTCCAGGCATTAAATGGCATTGTTTGTCCTCAAGGGCCGTATTGAGATGTGGGTGGACATGTTTCCTATGGACATGCCTGCT
Source organism: Macropodus opercularis (assembly GCA_030770545.1). Classification (NCBI taxonomy): domain Eukaryota; kingdom Metazoa; phylum Chordata; class Actinopteri; order Anabantiformes; family Osphronemidae; genus Macropodus; species Macropodus opercularis. The sequence continues at coordinate 4,909,739 of CM061112.1, forward strand.
CCGGGACCAGCAATTGACATAGCACCACGGAAACCAAAGAGGTATACCTTGGCTGGAGCAAAGAACAAAAAGATATACATATGAATGATGATTTCTGAACATGACCAAAGCAGGAATGTGATTAAATGTATTAAATTATGAATGTTTTTAACAGAGTATGTAGTTTAGTCCCCAGGTTAAAACTGGTGAGTCTGTCAGAATAGCTCTCTCGTTGCTATCAAATATAAGTCCAACTGTGTGTATGTGTTCCTTCCTCCCCCCCTTACCAGATATGAGCTCAGGGTGATTATTTGGAATACAGACGAAGTAATACTGGAGGACGATGATTACTTCACTGGGGAAAAGTCCAGTGACATATTTGTCAGGGGGTAGGTACAGCGGGATGTGGCAAACAAGCCTCGTCCCGTGGGTGTGAGCTGTGTGTGGACTTCTTTTTTTGGCAGTTAACCATTTTTTTGTTCTGTTTCCATTTTTCTGTGTGCGTGTTTGTGCTGTTTGTGGTGTCTGTCTTTGTGGTGTGTCTTCTGTCTGTCTCTCTGTCGTCCTTTCTCTCTTCCCTGGTCAATGCTCTGCTGGTCTCTAGCTTTGAGCTTCGTGTTGTTATTTGGAACACTGATGACGTAATTCTAGAGGACGATGCTTTCATGACAGGAGAGAAGATGTCTGACATCTATGTCAGGGGGTAAACACACGATCCCATCGCATGGCTCGTACAGCTACCTCCCTTCTGTCCTCCACCTGAAGCACTATTTCTTTTTCCCACTTCGCATCCATTCAGCACGTTACCTCGCTTGTCTCACACTCCCCCATTGGCACGCAGAACTGAAATGAAAATGAAGTTAAGACCAAACCACATAAGCAACTTTTTGACCACTATAATTACTATGATGCATAATTGCAATTCTGCTGTTGTTACGGAGACCAAAACGTGCACAAGCTAAGATTTAATTTAGGTTGAGGCTAAATGTTTGAAATACAAACCTTTCAGGTCAGGCAACATCTGCGCGTCTGCAATAAATTGACAAGCTCCATCTGATTTGAGAAATTATACTATTTTACATTATACATTTTACAATCAATGATTTATTTATTTATTTATTTATTTAATACCATTTCCATAGTCAAGAACACACTTACATACTTTATGTCTTGTTAAATGTTTGTGGTTTGGTCATGTATTGAAGACGTTATTGAAATTTGCTTTGTATGTAGAACATATTTGGATTAGGAATGTTGACTGCCTCTCGCATGGTTTGTTTAAGATGCATGTCAGAGCTCCAGAGTTTAGCAGCATTGTCGTAGGATAGTCACAATACTGGACCTTCTTCATAGCAGACATCTCATACTTATGCAATAGAAATGCAGGTAGTTTTGCCATTTACCCAGCGAAATTGTCCCATGTTTCACCCTGACATACTGTATATTCATATTAATGTGTCAGTTCCCGTAATGGTGCGGCTTTCTGGTGGTGCACTGCTTAATCTAATGCAGGCGTAATGCTTCAGCTACATGTGATGTTTTTCTTGCATTACGTGTACCATGAAATGTCTACAATGAAAAAGGTCTGTAACATCTTTGGTATTATTTTTCTGTAGAAATGTATTTGCATCAGTGTGACGCAGAGCCTTCTCATTCCTGCACCTGTAACTGAACTCACTCTCCTCAGCTGATGTGGTGTCACCCATGGATCTGTCACCTCAAGGCGTCTTTATTAAATGATTATTCCCTTCAGCTCTCAGTGGCTTTAACGTTGTGGCTGATTGAAGTGGGTTGTTCCACAGTAAAGACCTGGGGTAGTTTCTGGTGGATCCATTGTTGTGATACAGTAGTGATGATTCAGTTGTTGGGTCACATGAGATCAGATCACATGTTTTAGCGATGGTGTGTCCTCTGAAACCAAGCTAAAACCTTTCAATATGGCCTTACTGTATAATCCCAGCCTAATGTACGCCAGTGCATCTCAGTTGCCAAATCATAGCACACTTACATATATTTGTGTTTCTTCAATTTTTACAAAATGGCCGTATGCCACTGTTTTATGTTTTTGTGTTATGATTTGGAAATTGAAAGTGCAGCTTTCTCCCTCTCCTCCTGATTAAATGAAGTCAGCCTCACTCTGCTGTTGATGAAAGAGCTTTAGACTAACCTCAAAACCACTCAAAGCCTTAAACCACTCAAAACAACTAAGGAATATTTTGAAATACTGACAGCTTGTGTGCATGGTTTGTAGAAGTAGTGGGGGGTCACCAAACAACATTCTCACACACCCATGAACATGTATCTGATGTGCTGTTGGGAAGCTACAGGATGCGTTTGAAGTTTGAGCACTGAGCACAGTAAACATGAGCCTACAGTCACTTACACATGTGCAGTTTCCTACATGTTCAACCTTAGAAGTGCATGACTGTGAAAATTTAACTGAACAAGTAACCACTCATCTCATTAAACCATCATCCTAAAGGTCAGCTCTTACCGCCGTGATCCTTACCTGTCTGCGACCTTCCCACAGGTGGCTGAAAGGGCAGCAGGAGGACAAACAGGACACAGACGTGCACTACCACTCCCTGACGGGTGAGGGCAACTTCAACTGGCGCTTCGTCTTCCCCTTCGATTACCTCATGGCTGAGGAGAAGATTGTCATATCCAAGAAAGAGTCCATGTTCTCTTGGGACGAGACAGAGTACAAGATTCCTCCCCGCCTCACGCTGCAGGTTTGGGACGCCGACCACTTCTCTGCTGATGACTTCCTCGGTGAGGACTAATTGCTGGTTGGATTTTAAAGTTTTATTGCAAAACCATCATCATCTTTGCCTTTCGGGTGTTTGACTATTACTACTTCCAGGTGCGATCGAGCTGGACCTGAATCGGTTCCCACGTGGCGCCAAGACAGCGAAGCAGTGCTCCCTCGACATGATCCGAAATGAGCAGGAGCTCCCCACGATTTCCATCTTTAAACAAAAGAGGGTGAAAGGATGGTGGCCGTTTGTTGCCCGGGATGAAAACGATGAAATGGAGCTTACGGTATGTAATACGGTAGTCCATGATGTAGAGAGAAGAAACACAGAGTAAAGTCAGCAGGATAACAAAGACTGAGACTACTGTAATAAAATAAATAATTTTGCTATTTTATCAACAACATTACAGGGTAAAGTTGAGGCTGAGCTTCACCTGGTGACCGCTGAGGAGGCAGAAAAAAGCCCTGTAGGGCTGGGACGAAATGAGCCGGATCCCCTGGAGAAACCAAAGTAAGACAGTCTACCTCCCACAGTCACTTGTTTCACACATGAGCAAGTGTCTCCTAAATCAATGAATCAAAGAAAGCACAGGAAATTTGATGTAGTCTTTGAAGTTGTGATTATACAGCTGGTCTCCTCACTGTCAAAAGGCCTGTTTCCTTCACACTCGTTTCTCCTCCTACCATCTCTTCAACTGTCTCCCTCTGTCTCTCCTTTTCCTCCTTTGTGTGTGACTCCTTCTTTCCTTGCCCTTTCTCCTTGTTTTTACCTCCATCTGCGTTCCTTCTTTTCTACCCTCAATTCTTCCCTTTCTACTTGCTCCCACCAAGTCGACCGGACACCAGTCTAATGTGGTTTCTGGGCCCTCTGAAGTCTATCCGTTACTTCATCTGGCACAACTACCGCTGGCTAATCCTCAAGGCGCTGGCGCTGATTCTGCTGCTGCTCATGCTCGGACTCTTTCTCTACTCAATCCCTGGTTACCTGGTCAAGAAGATGCTGGGGGCCTGATGCGCTGGTAGCCTTCACCCCCTCCTCACTCTCTCTGCTTATCTATTGACCCTCTTGCTTCCTGGGTTCTCTAGTTCTACCTGTAGCATCTCCTCCTTTTCTTCTGTGATGCAAACCTTGTGTCGTTGTAGTAGCTCCTTTACATTCTATCTCTTCTTTGATGTCTTTGCAGTAGTGTAGATAGTGTTTTATGTCACCCAAGTGCCATTACACATCTTAAGTGGCAATTGTTTCACATACATTGTGTCCTGTGACGTCTGCATCACCACATAAGTGTATGAAAGATATTACATGAAACCATCTGTTGCTTATTTCATGAAGAGATGAACAGACACAAATATACTGTGCACTGCTTAGTCAAAGTGAAAAAGAGTGTAAAGAGGTAAATAAACAGACAGGTTTATAATATTGTGTAAATAGGTTTGGAGAAGTTTTATTGCATTGACATGTTCTCCTATAGGCCCAGTAACGGGCCGGTTGCTTACGGATAAAGAGCTACTTTATTCTGAGTTCTTGAAGGATGTACTGTAGGTGTCTGGTGCCATAGGTGTCATCCATCCATTTTTATCAACACACCCATTGTGCATATGCTTTGTATTGTGAAGCCTGTGGGGTGATCTTGAAAACAAATGTGGGTTGTGAGCATGTTGCATTCAAAGATAATACGCATGTAACATGGCTACTAACCGCTAATGACAGCTTTCTCCCTCTCTCTTTCACTCCTCCATCCCATCACATCCTCCCCTTCTTCAACCCACCCTCGCTCGGCCCGCTCCTCCAAAACCTACATCCTTCCACTTCAGTCGCCCAGACACCACCTTCCTGTGGTTCCTGAGTCCGCTGAAAGCAATTCGCTACCTGGTGTGCAACCGCTACAAGTGGCTGATCATCAAGATCGTGCTGGCCCTGCTGCTGCTCATCATGCTGGGCCTCTTCCTCTACAGCATGCCTGGCTACCTTGTCAAAAAACTGCTGGGGGCCTGAGGCTGCTGGGAGAACAGGGCCAACTGAAAAGCTGAACGAGTGGATGGGGTAATCGGAGTAGATACTGGCTCTGTTTATTCCAAATGAAAGTCTCATCCACTGGAAGACAGGCAGGCGGGAGGAAAGGAGCTTTAAAGGTTGAGACACATTGTTTTTCCTCTCCAGTCCATGGTGATCTTCATGTACAACTTGCCACCTTCCACCATAACACAAGTCATGACCCCTGTAACGCTGTATCCAGTCTGCAGCAGGCCTAACACACCTAATGCTCAGTATCTGGACTTGACCTGACTGAACAGCAATCAAATGTCACAGGTGGAGTGAATGCTCCTGTACTTGCTTCCGCAGTTGGTAATTTGTTGGCTTAGTTGTCAGTTGATTGCTCAGACGTTCATTTCAAGTGATGCTAGCAGGTCAGTACTGATCCTGGTTCATGAGGAGCCAATGCACGTAGCTTTTATTTGCCCATATTCGGCCTTTATAAACACTATTTAGACATTTAAACGGTTTATGTCGCAGCACATTATAATGTAGTCATCGTTGACGGTTACAGCTTCTCCTATGTGGATGTACTTTAAGTTAAATGTTTAGCTAGAGTGTAATTCGTTGTCGTTTGTACAGCTGCCTGCATTTCTCTGTGCACACAGGAAGAGGTTTTTTTTGTCCTTGCAACTGCATTATAATATTATAGACCATGTAGAAAATGTTTATTTAGTGTTTTAAAAATGCTGGAGGGTAAAAGCAAGTGTTGCTACGTTTTTTTTACCATTATAGTTTTTGCACTCTTTGCACACTTCTAAAATAATAATAATAATAATAATTATGAAGAAAGAAAACTAGAGAGGTCTATTTTCCTAATGAAATGAAATGACACAGAACAATGAATCCAATAAAAACGAATACGTCTACACATTTAGTTTCGTGCATCAAAGCAACCGAGCCAGGCTTCAAATAAACAGTACTTGCGAATGTTTCTTTTTTTATTTTTAGAATGAATATGTATACGATACAAATGCAAAATTCAACAGTTGAGTCAGTTTTCTCACAGTTCACTGTGTCCGTCACCATAATAGTGTGAATAAATACATTTCTCACTCGCTGTAGAGGAAAACTCTATGTGACAAACGTAGAGGATTTAATAAGGAAATTATTTGCAATTATCATCACATCAGATTAAAGATTCTTCAAAAGCAACAGCGTTAGGGCTACCAGTGTTTTCTACCAGGTGTAGACGTGTGTCACTATGCATGCATCATTGTGATAACTGACCACAGACGTTGTGTGTGACAGCATGAACTGTTTTCCAGCTCGACATTAACGAAATCACTAACCCTGTTGTCTCTTCCAACATTACTGATGATGTAAAGATGCTTTCACGGGAGTATGAGTAAAGTGCGTTTGAGAGGAGTGGTACCATGGGCCAGTGTTGATTCTGAAAACTCTGTTCTGTCTCCATGTCAGATGTTTGCAGTGTCCAGTACCTCTCTTTTGAAATCTGCCTGTGCTAGACCTCATTTGTGTTGCAGTCTTTGTGATCTTCATTCACCACTTACAGAATTCTTGTTTGCACTAAACTTGCCTGTTTTTATGAAGAACTGTATTTATATGTGTTGCAATATATGCAATATTTATTTTTGTCTGTTTTGGCAACTGGAAATAAAGTGAGACACAGTTACTAATAAAAAAGTGTGTTAAAAAGTGGATGTCTTCAGAGTTGTCATCTAATTTTTAATGTCTCTATGCAGTCGTCCCAACACCAGCCTGTCGTGGCTGATGAGCCCGGTGAGGACGATGTGCATCCTGGCCTGGAGACACTACAGGCTGCACTGTGCGGTGCTGCTGGCTGCTGGACTGGGCCTGCTCTTCTTGGCTCTGTTCGTCTTCTCTCTGCCCTCAGAGCTCAACCACAAACTCTTTAACAGTGCTGGGTAGAACGATCGTGCTGCGCTTTTATTTGTTTGTGCTTTAGAACACAACACAACATCTCATTTGTCGGATTCAGTTAGATAGTCTGGTAAACACTGCTCCTTGTCTACTTCTACACTTCTACATTCATTGAACACACTTTTATGTGCACACTGCTCATTCTCACAGCATCAATTCAATAAACACTAAGTACGAAAAACTAAATTATTTACACATCTACAGTGTATGTTGGGTTCATTTGAGTCATGTTTTGTCTAAAACCCAGTTATATTAAGACATAATTTTGACATCATACTATACTAAGGCATAATTTTCACATCATACTATACTAAGGCATAATTTTCTCATCATACTATACTAAGGTATAATTTTCTCATCATACTATACTAAGGCATATTTTTCTCATCATATTATACTAAGGCACAATTTTCTCATCATACTATACTAAGGCATATTTTTCTCATCATACTATACTAAGGCATAATTTTCTCATCATACTATACTAAGGCATATTTTTCTCATCATATTATACTAAGGCACAATTTTCTCATCATACTATACTAAGGCATATTTTTCTCATCATATTATACTAAGGCACAATTTTCTCATCATACTATACTAAGGCATATTTTTCTCATCATACTATACTAAGGCATAATTTTCTCATCATACTATACTAAGGCATATTTTTCTCATCATATTATACTAAGGCACAATTTTCTCATCATACTATACTAAGGCATAATTTTCATGACATACTATACTAAGGCATATTTTTGACGACATACTATACTAAGGTATATTTTTCTCATCATACTATACTATGGCATAATTTTCTCATCATACTATACTAAGGCATAATTTTCATGACATACTATACTAAGGCATAATTTTCTCATCATACTATACTAAGGCATATTTTTCTCATCATACTATACTAAGGCATATTTTTATCATCATACTATACTAAGGCATAATTTTCTCATCATACTATACTAAGGCATAATTTTCTCATCATACTATACTAAGGCATAATTTTCATGACATACTATACTAAGGCATCATTTTCTCGTCATACTATACTAAGGCATAATTTTCTCATCATACTATACTAAGGCATAATTTTCTCATCATACTATACTAAGGCATATTTTTCTCATCATACTATAATAAGGCATAATTTTCATGACATACTATACTAAGGCATAATTTTCTCATCATACTATACTAAGGCATATTTTTCTCATCATACTATACTAAGGCATCATTTTCTCATCATACTATACTAAGGCATAATTTTCATGACATACTATACTAAGGCATAATTTTCTCATCATACTATACTAAGGCATAATTTTCATGACATACTATACTAAGGCATAATTTTCTCATCATACTATACTAAGGCATATTTTTCTCATCATACTATACTAAGGCATAATTTTCTCATCATACTATACTAAGGCATATTTTTCTCATCATACTATAATAAGGCATAATTTTCATGACATACTATACTAAGGCATAATTTTCTCATCATACTATACTAATGCATAATTTTCTCATCATACTATACTAAGGCATAATTTTCTCATCATACTATACTAAGGCATAATTTTCTCATCATACTATACTAAGGCATAATTTTCTCATCATACTATACTAAGGCATAATTTTCTCATCATACTATACTAAGGCATAATTTTCATGACATACTATACTAAGGCATAATTTTCTCATCATACTATACTAAGGCATATTTTTCTCATCATACTATACTAAGGCATATTTTTATCATCATACTATACTAAGGCATAATTTTCTCATCATACTATACTATGGCATAATTTTCATGACATACTATACTAAGGCATCATTTTCTCGTCATACTATACTAAGGCATATTTTTCTCATCATACTATAATAAGGCATAATTTTCATGACATACTATACTAAGGCATAATTTTCTCATCATACTATACTAAGGCATATTTTTCTCATCATACTATACTAAGGCATCATTTTCTCATCATACTATACTAAGGCATAATTTTCATGACATACTATACTAAGGCATAATTTTCTCATCATACTATACTAAGGCATAATTTTCATGACATACTATACTAAGGCATAATTTTCTCATCATACTATACTAAGGCATATTTTTCTCATCATACTATACTAAGGCATAATTTTCTCATCATACTATACTAAGGCATATTTTTCTCATCATACTATAATAAGGCATAATTTTCATGACATACTATACTAAGGCATAATTTTCTCATCATACTATACTAATGCATAATTTTCTCATCATACTATACTAAGGCATAATTTTCTCATCATACTATACTAAGGCATAATTTTCTCATCATACTATACTAAGGCATATTTTTCTCATCATACTATACTAAGGCATAATTTTCTCATCATACTATACTAAGGCATAATTTTCTCATCATACTATACTAAGGCATAATTTTCTCATCATACTATACTAAGGCATAATTTTCTCATCATACTATACTAAGGCATATTTTTCTCATCATACTATACTAAGGCATAATTTTCTCATCATACTATACTAAGGCATATTTTTCTCATCATACTATAATAAGGCATAATTTTCATGACATACTATACTAAGGCATATTTTTCTCATCATACTATACTAAGGCATAATTTTCATGACATACTATACTAAGGCATATTTTTGACGACATAAGGCATAATTTTCTCATCATACTATACTAAGACATATTTTTCTCATCATATTATACTAAGGCACAATTTTCTCATCATACTATACTAAGGCATAATTTTCATGACATACTATACTAAGGCATAATTTTCATGACATACTATACTAAGGCATATTTTTCTCATCATATTATACTAAGGCACAATTTTCTCATCATACTATAATAAGGCATAATTTTCTCATCATACTATACTAAGACATATTTTTCTCATCATACTATACTAAGGCATATTTTTGATGACATACTACACTAAAGCATGTTTTTTAACCTCATACAATAATAAGGCATATTTTTCTCAGTTCAATGAATTTATTGCTGCCTAGCAGTGATGATGTGTTGGATAGTGTTTGACCACTTTTTATAGTACATTACTGTTTTACATCTGGTGAATCATCACTAAATCAGGACAAAGAAACAAACAACAGTAGAATTCACAATTATGTTTAATAGTGAAAGTCTTTATTACAGGTAGGTGCAAAATGTGAAACAAAAATGCACAAAACTTAGTCTTCTGTCCAATGCCATTTTTTAGTTAACCTATTGTACCATTACAGGTCATGTAGGTTTTTGTGATTGGTCCTACATTCTGGTTGTGCCCTTGAATTGCATTATACAGTAGGTGCTAAATGGCTAAATGGGGGCAGCTACTTTGGAATGTTTACCTCTCCTGTCAAGCATGGGAGACAGGTGTGCAACCGGAAGGTGACCAAAAAGTGCCCATCTGTGGTACTCTGCAAAGAAAATCAGCTACAAAATAATGGAGTAGGTTTTATTGATTTTCCCATAAATTAAAGCTTTAAGTACGTGGATGATTTTACATTCCAGTTCTGCCGGGAGCACTGGTCACTGTTGATTAGCATATTTCCAGTCCTGTGTTGACCTATTGGAGAACAAAATGATTTCATGAATAAGTACATTCATGGCAGTTATTCTGTTGAAGTTATTAATGTAGTCAGTGAAATTACAAAAAGTCAAAAACCTTTACCCTAAAAGCTATAAGAAGAAATTATTTGCTTACATTTGAGTTGAGAGATTGTTGCAGCAGCATCCGCAGCTCAGTGTTCTGTTGCTTAAGCCTCTCAGTCTCAGGGATGAGCTCAGAAATCTCTGTGAGGACTGAACTGCATTTACAAAAGAAAAAGTTTTCATCAGAGAACAGAAGTGTGTGTGCGTGAGTGCATGTGCGCGTGTAGTTGATGCTCACAGGTGCTGCTTCAGTATGTGTTCTGCTGCCTCCCAGAGTTGGACTCTATCCTTGGGGATAATGTTGCCCATATTCTCCCAGTAGGTTTTATACTCTGAATCATCCCAGGCGTCAAAATCCAAAAGACTGCTTTGCTGGTGAGATGAACTCTCCCTTAGAAAGCAACAATGAAAAATTAAAAAGATATATTCACAGAGCAAGATGAAAACTAGTGTAATCTTGGGCTCATGAGTAATACAGTAGGTGGTTTTCGTAAACATGGTCTAACCTCGACCGCATGTGCTCCTCAAGGAAACTTCTTAAAGCAGGTATGATGTGATTGGGATGGATGGGGTCACATGACAGATTATTTGTAGAGCTGGACTCCTCTGCCTCTGTCAGGACACTGGAGGGTCCTGGCTGATCATCCTGCAGGCAGAGAGAAAACACAGGTAAGAGACACAAGAATACAAATAATCTATTTACTGTACAGTCATCCTGTGTCAGATATGTGAACACAAGTGACTAAACTCACCTTCGTATGCTGTTTGTACTTCAATAAGAAAAGAGCCAACTTCGGTAAATCCTCCTCTTCAATGCCAAAAGACTGCAAAGGAGAACGTTTTGAGATGCTCAGCTTTTTTCCCTGCACAGTCTGACAGCAGTCTGACATTCCTGCATTTCACCCACTCTAAAACACGCATGGGTCAGAACTCACAGAAATGATGGAGCCCAGCTTCACTACGGTCTGTTCTTCTTTGTCTAGAGGAGCCAGCAGCTTCAGGAGTTTATCTTCCATCAGGAAGCCCTGGGAAAGGAAAGAAAACGTTTTATTAAAGATGCAACATTACTCAAGCATTTTGTAGCATTGGCTTTTAGATTCACGTTACTGTTCTGATAAACATACTGTGGTTTGTCCTCTTCCACAAATATATTTGCTTAATAAACTCCTGCTCTAATGTGGATATTGATACATGTAGTCTTTCTTACCGCCTCATCACACAGCAGCTCCAGCACTTTCTTCAGTGTCTCCATCGACACCTCATACTGCACTTCTGTTCCTGCCTTGCACTTTGTTGTGCTTGTGCTCCCAGCGTGAGTCCCCATCGACCCTTGGCTGGACTGTAATCCCTCCATGAAGATCATACGAGGCCTCTCCCAAGATAAACCAAGGTGCTGCTTGCAGATCAGCGAATCGATGAACACAGCCCTGTCTACTAGTTGCTTCACCTCTGCTTCAATCATTGACCACATGTCCTTAAATTTTCTGGCGTCAGCAGAAGCAGAGGCTCTGCAGGGAGTAGAGTAGGGGTGAAGGTGTAAGGAAAACAGGAGTAAAGCGAAAGAACAATTCAGGTGTAAGTAGTAAGACATCGAACCATGTCAGTGATGCTTCAGACTCACTTAGTAATCTTTTGCATGCGTTCATATTGCTGAACGTTGCGGCTGTGGCCCTCAGACAAATACCACGTCTTCTTTGCAAACTCTTCCTTCTGATCAGCATACTTTTTGTTCAGGTTTGTCAGCTTACGCCTCAGGCTGAAACAGACAGACAGGTATTTAAATTCTCTTAAATTCTCTTGCCTCACAAACGCAAACAAATTATAACATTTCTGCTACAATAACGAATGATGAATAAATGATAAATAAAAATCCTCGCTGTAGAGGAGGACGTGATCATCCCTACCTGACCGTGCTCCTCAGCCTGTGCTTCCAGTTATTCTGGTGTTCCATTACTTCATATGATGGTTTTATTGCTTTTAAGGTTACGAGGATGTTGGTGCCTTTCATCTCCTGTTGCTCTCTCTCCAGAGCCTGCAGAGGTAAAAACCAGCCGTAGGCCGTGTCACTGCTGAATGCTTGTGCTTAAAGTGCTGAAACAAGTGCTGTATTTTATGAAAAGTCACAAACCTGAAATATTTCATTGCGTTCTATGTGGTGGGCGGCGGTCATGTTGATAGCCTCCAACATCAGACTGTGAATTGTGTTTTCATACTCCTCCACTTTCTCCTTCCTCTGCATCAGCCTCTCTATCTGGACAAAGGTTAGATATCAAATATGAATAAAGATGAATTGCTGACTTAGCATGAGTATATCTTTATTGCAGTTATCCTGACCTCTTTCTCCCAAAGTTTAGTTGTGTGCTCTTCCCATTCGGTCTTGTCTGCTTGAAGAAAGACTTCACATTCCTGCTGATAAGTTCTCTGCCAGCAACACAAGTACAACTGTTAGCGGTTTAGCTCTGAGAGCAAAGCGCAGCTGAAGCTGTGATGTGATTGTCACATATTAACGTGTAAAGGTCCTGTCCTACACTACCTCAATCTCAGTCATCTCCTCCCTGTAGGCCTGAGTCACAATTTTGTTCTGTTGCTCTATCCTCTCTATCATCAGGTCCAGCTCCTCTGCGTGCTTCCTTAAATCCTTCACATAGCGATCATCTGCAGCCTTCAGCTCCTGTTCAGAGGCCGATTGCATGTCATGTCATATTAAAGCTATATTAGAGAAATGAACAAATGTTCATACAGTTTTAAGTGCCAGTGTGGGTGGATGGGTACCTGTTGGAGTTCACTGATGAGTTTTTTCTTGTTTTCTATGAGAGCAGAACACAGCTGTTGCTGGCTGTTCAGAGCCTTCTGCAGCTCTTGAGGGATCACCTTCTCCTTAGCGATCGACCACCCTTTAAAGATCTCTTCACATTGTTCCTGGCTGGACTTCACATTATTTTCCAAGCGCTGCAGTCTATCAGAGACGGGGACAAGGATTGGTCCAAGCTTGTAGTCTGTGTTGTAAACGTGTGTGGGTACCTTTTGTTGATGACATACTATACTAAGGTGTGTTTTTGATGACATACTATACTAAGGCGTGTTTTTATGACATACTATACTAAGACGTGTTTTTGATGACATACTATACTAAGGCGTGTTTTTGATGACATACTATACTAAGGCGTGTTTTTGATGACATACTATACTAAGACGTGTTTTTTATGACATACTATACTAAGACCAAGCTTGCATTCTGCGTTTTTATTCAGATTTTACCTAATTCTGCGAGCTTCCTCCAACTCTGTTCTCCTCTTCGACTCTTTGGCATCAGCTGCAGTTTGAACGTTGGTGACCAATGCCGTTAAATCTTTCTGCAGGTTCTTTATCTTCTGAGCAGCGGCCTGTTCGGAGGAAAGAGCTCAGTTCGTCGTCATGTCGTTGCAGTGTACGAGTGTGTTTATCTTATGCAATTGCTCTAAACTAAATAGTTCAACAATGGGTTAATAATATATTCACACTTGGCGATTCAACAAACCTTTTCACTTTCCTCCAGCTTCTTCTCTGGAGGCCGCCTCTGCCCAGGGTCGTCTGCCTCAGTCTCTTTGGAGACCCTAACGGATTATATAGCACAGTAAAAACATTAGCATAAAGGCTAATACGTTTTTCCCGTGCTGCAGGATGAACACGGCGCCTTGTGAGCGGCGTTAAACCTGCAGGAAGCAAGTTAGCGTCATTACCTCCTAATGTCTCGACTTGTCTCACCCGGCTCCACAACAACATCCTCCATCATGTCGTGTATTGTTAAGGTTCCTGGTAGAAACAGTAACTATGCAACTTCTGTAGTAACCGAATAGTGGAATGAAAATTAGCTGCTCGGTACCGCCGCCATTTGTTAGGATATTGTTGCTATGGCGACCGCGGTGCGACATTCAAGTTCCCCTCCGTAAGACCGGAGCCGGGCAAGAGGTAACGGTTAAAGTTAAGAACTTAAAAGCGCTGTTCCTGAAAAAAATCAAAATGACCAGGAATGAATAACACAAACAAACAAATCAACCAAACAAGGAATGACAATGAACTTACGAAACTCTTACTCACCAACAAGGAAGTAGGTGACCTTAATGTCTCCAAAGCCCAGGTGTGTGTGAAGGAGACAGAGTCTGATTAGTCCAGGAAATGATGTCATGCGGTTGAAACGACTGAAAGAACGAAAGAAAACAAACAAACAAACAACTTTTAAAATACATTATACTGAACTCTAGTAAATGTACTAAGTTGAGCTAATAGGTTGATACTTTTAATCGTGTTATTTTATATATATATTTCTTTCAGTTTATAAATTTTTGTTTAAATGTTTTGTCTCTCAAACGATTGTACACACGTGTAGTTACTACATAGGTCATTTTAGTTGTTTTGCTGCCATCTAGCGGCATTAGTATGTAACAAACCAACTTGTTGCTCATGTTCGATGCTGCATCAGTGTTATTTGTTATGTTATTTTTAAATTCAAATGGGATTGACAGTTCCCTGTAATGATCACTTCTAAAAACTACTGTAACACGACAAACACCCATGCAATAAATTAACATGTTTTAATGTAAATCTAAATTAGAAACATTCATTTATTAGTGTAAACTATTTAAACTTATTCAAACTCAGCTAAAAGTATGCGATACAAAATACTGAACTGCAATGTCCGGAGTGATGGACGGATGTTTAATCCTAGTTAATCCAATTTCTGCCACTTGACAGTAATACATGATGTGGTTATCATGGCTCTATTTAAGGACTATTAGTTACCTCAGAGCCAAAAGACGCAGACGTTGTTCATCTTTGGTGTAATTTTTAGATACTGACTTCAGATGGCGCTGCTGTCTCGTGATCAGGAGTCTTCTCAGGTCCCATAACTAATATAACTACCTGGTATATCTGACAAAAGCCATGTTTCAAAACCACACCGAGGAGCAGCCATCGTTCCCCAGCAATTTCTAATTTACACACTGTTCCTACAAATGAAGGACGTCTCCTCAAGCTGATGGCAAGACGGCCGCTCTCTGGTTGCCCACACAGACAAAACCAACCGTGGGTCAGATGTTCCTGCCCTGAAGAGTGCCCCCCCGCGTTTCCTGTCGGCTGGCAGCCCTCAGGCTCACCCTGACCCCCCGGGGCACCTCGCCGCTCTTTTGGCCTCAAGTGGCCTCAGTTGCTGCTGAGCCGCAAGGGATGCAAGTCATGTAGCAAAGGTTTCTGACATATGATCCAACATCTGTGATGTCACCAACAGCTGACATGTCATAAGACCTTTGTGAAAGGGGGACGGGGGGGTTAAGAGATGAATAAGGGAGAAGGCCTTATTTTCTGCAGGCCCTTAGAAGGAACGCTGAGTAGTTTGCTTCAAGCTGCTGAGATTACTAACTGAATGACTGCCATTAGAGAGTGATTCTATAATCTATCATAATACCATAAGCTTCGGATTGACAGACTTTGACCCCACTTGCAGGTGTATAATAAGCCCCATTCATGTGTGTGTGTCTGCTAATTCCTACCCCCAGCAGCATATGTTTACCCCTTGTTCAACAAAGCATCATATTCATTGCTCAGGGGTTGAGAGGTGCATAATCTAAGCCTGACCTTCAACCAGTTAACTAACTGACAGCTTAGCGAGTTGGTGGTTGGTGGGTTGCGTAACAATTTAAGCCCAAACTAACAGTTTCTTAATATGGCCCTAACGGAGGAGACGTTTGCTGCTTCATAGCATGGGATGCCCTGAAGTGAACACAAAAGAGAAGCATTGGACAAGACAGTAGAAAACTCAAAGGCATTTAGTCTAGAGGAGCCGGTGACCTTGTCAAAGAACAGCAAAATAGTCATTTCACAAGAAGTAGATTTATTAAATGAAAACAGAAGGCCAGATTCAGAAACAACATAATGAGCATCCCCCTACTCTTCTATCAAATATGAAATGTATTGGCCTTGTCTCAAGGTAATTTGTGCAAAGCGAAACTGTTTTTGCCATCTGCTGGAGCATCTATTGCAAACAGGCACAACATAACCCTGTTGCCTCTAAATCTTCCACGGAACAATTTGATCCTTTAAATGTGTAGAAAGAGTGAGGGACGTATGAGTCCGTTTACAGAATCATATTAATTTCTGTCATACTTACTGTATTACTTGCTCAGTCATTTTTACAAATCAAAGCTCTTTGTGAGTGGATTAGCAGCACAATAGTTTTCCAATGTGGCATTAGGCCACAGTTACTAGAGGATTGCACATGTTGCTGTGCTGCAGTCAGGTCGGTGAGAAAGTAAATCAGATGCCTGCATTTATTATAAAATGTAAAAACATATTATAGAAGATTATAGATTTGTGGCTAGAGGAAGTCAACGTCTTTAAATCATTCATGATGCTTTTGCAGCCAACATAAACTCATCTGGCATCTTTCTTCTACACAGCTTCGACCAAATCTTAAATCCAAGCTGAAATATAAAAGATGAAAAATTCACATACAACAAAATATAATTTGAGGTCATAGTTTAAACTGTGACTCCTTGCCCACAAAATGAACAGTCCACTCTGGGTCTGTTTTGATCACAAAAGACTGGCATTAACATTATGATTACAACTTTATAAATGACAGTGAATAAAGGGCAACACTTTGAATTTAAAAAAATATTTTAATATGATTTGTACCATCAGTCAACTAAATTAATAGATAAATATTCCATTTGTTTATTTGCCATCACTAGAAAATGTCTGGTTGAATATTTGTAATCAGTGAAGTTTTCATGGTGGTGTTTGGTCCTTGGATTTCAAACTTTTGTAGGTTGTGTTGATATTTCTTTTATTAAAAAGGCTTTATTGGGAGGCCTTTTTACTGGAGTTGGACTCGACTTCCAGCTCCGAAAAGAAACAAGGCTTACCAGGAATCACAGCTGTCATTCCTGAGCTCCGGACAGCGCCGCACACGAGCCGCTCAACACCCTTCTCCCTCTCTGTGCGGGAGCCTAAAGCCCGTGTTTTCATCCTCTCCACTGGCCACAACCGGATCATATGACTCGGTATATGCGTAATGCGCTTAGACCTGCTGATGGCCAGCGGTGGCTGCGCTCCATAAGACCAAAAAGCCAAAGGAGTTTAACGGATGTGTTGCTGCGATTATTCGGCCAAGTATCTTTATCCCACATTTAGATTAGCTGCTAATGATGGAGGAAAAGCTTCGTTGCAAGAAACACAAGGCCACGTAACCTGAGAACAAGGAGCGTGTCTGTAAAGAAACAGCACAACACGGGCTCATTAGGCAAAATGAAGGATGGAGGCGCTGCGGACGGACAGACAGACGTGATGTTTAGCTCCTCAAGTCACACTCTTTTTCTGTGGAGACTCATATATTCTTGGCAGATACTCTTGGCTATACTCCTAGACTTTGTAACTACTGTAGAATCAAAAACTGAATATTTTTGACAGCAAACAAAGCAGCATAAAATATCGGAGTACAGCCCTCGAGTAACTAAAGAAGTGCATGCATTTATAACAAAGCATACTTAAGCTGTCAGGAGTAGTTCATTCATTTCTGTATTGTTAACAGAAAGATGCATTGTGCTTTTTTTTTTTTTCAAAAAAATGTAAATGTGAAAAACAACATACTGTTAATGCTGTTGTATAAAAAGCACAGTATCTTCCTTATAAAGTAATATGGCACAGAATTATTATAGGAAATACTACATTTAATCATTGTGTAAACATATTTAATTGCTGTCCAACAGTGGTTGCGCTTCTCAGTAAAAATCTGGATAAAGTAAATGCTGGATGAAGCTGCGGTGTGTTGGTGATAAAAATATGTATTTGGGCTTGTGTCTTCCAAATTAAGCTTTACGTGACTTTACAGCAAATGTGTTTCTAATACGCAAATTCATCAATGCACCACTCAGCTCATAAAGGAGACGTCACATCATGAGCCGTCACAAACCCTTAACAAATTAAGTTAAACATCACTGGAGAATGACAACAAAGCACATTAAAAGCTTTATGCAACCACAAAAACAGTGACTGGAAAACAGGTAGCGTCACAGTGTGGTACTTTGGAGTGCTCTTACATTATGTGCGTTGTCTTTATTTACTCCCCCACCCCACTGATGCGCACCCCCCCCTTCTTACAGCAGATACATGTCACCACTAATGGACATCAAGTGCTTCCTCTTTGCAGCTCTCTTCTGGACATACATTAGAGACAGAAAACCCATTTATCAACCCATAAATAGAGCACATGCACACACACTTACTCTTTCTAGTGACAGCTGTGTGTCTCAGGATTCAGGATGCGCCGAACAACCTGAAGATTGGTAACGAGTTGAAAGGAGGGAGAGACCTGACTGAAGATTAAGAGCATAATGTGCAGCAGTAGGAAAGACACATGATTAGCTTATAAAGTTAGGTGTACGCTGATTTCAACATGGGTCCGGCGTCATCAAAATCTATTATACATGTTTAATTTCACAGAACAAAGCAGTTTAATAACTATTGCAGTAAAGTGCTGACTCAAGTACTCTGTGCACAATTTGTACTAAAACCCAAATTCTGCATGTTTTTTTCAATTTTAAATAACCAAAGACCCTTTAAAGCAGTTTGTCAAAAAAGGTTGGTCACATATAAAAGAAAACGTTTAATGTGTCATTCTGTGCGTAAAAGCGACTTATTTCACTTCCAGTTTCATTTACTTCTATTCTCGAAGTCCTACGAACACTGACTTGTATAACATTCTCCTGAAAACAGCTAACAAAATGTCTGTTGAGAGTTCAACCTTAATTTGAACTGTGTCCAACTTCAGACTTGTGACAGCGAGAGGTTAATTCTCCTCCCAGGTTGTAACACCCTTCATGTCAAGCGTCTCCTCAGTCCTCTTCAGTTCAGTTTGTCCTGAATGTTCATCAGACTGTTGTGCGACTTCGCTCGCTTGGCTGTAAAGAGAGAATTAACTATTACTATTCACGTCGCCCACAGAAATGTTCAGAAGCACTGAGTTTCTTTATCAACATCAGATGAACGCAGGCTGAGGAGATATGGGTGTAAAGCTAATATGAACCGACGTGAGACAGACAAATGAACAGACTTCGTGCAGAAATGTGCACTTGACCATCATGTGCAGTTTATGCACTGTGGCTGCTGATTAAAACAAGCGCTTCTCTTACTCAGCCTTGGGAAACGCCCTTTGCCACTTCAAGGTTACTCGTCATTCACCAACACAGAGAATAATCCTGAAACCTTGTCTACAATCCAGAGGTTTGCCCACTAATCTCTAGAACAACCTAGTACACCCCCCACCTCTTTCCTCCTCCATCCAAGCCAAACCCCAATATCACAGTCAGTCAAACCCCTCCCTCCACAAAGAAGCCCCCAAAACCCTGTCAAAAAATCTGTGTGTGTGTGACAATGGGCGAATTAAGCTTGTTACTCACGGTGTATGAGCTTGCGTTTCTTTTGTTCGGAGTGAAGGAAGCTGCTCAAGTAGAAGATGATGGGCAGAAAGAGCATGAAGCTGGAGACCGCGATGACAGGCACCGTCTCCTCACGACTCAGGGAACAAACAAAGTTCTTACTCCACAGTCTGCGGGTCAGATTCATCTGAAACACGGCACAGAGCCAAATGCAACACAAACTTCAGCTCAGATGACCAAAAATAAACAACAGTGTTATTATTATTTTGAATACAATCAAACATTTTCCTCCTACACAACCTGCATCTAAAACAATTGTTTCCTTCAGCTTCAGGTTTCTATTTTGCAGAAAAATGACAGACTGAACAAGTTCTTTTCCTTTTCCTGTAGGGGGTGCAGATTGATCTCTTCCCATATTAAAGAAGAGGAAACCTCTGGTTCCGACATACTTACGGCATCTTCTATGTCAATACACAGAGTTTTATTCTTCTCCATCCCGCTGTACAGCTCATTCAGCCCTTTGTATGTGGCCCTGCAGTTTTTGCACAGCTCTGTGTAATTGCCCTGTGAGGAAAAGCAGAGTCTTACCATCTGAACGTGAACCACATTTTAGTCATCATCACCCGATGTGTAACGTACCTCCTGATACTTCTCAAAGCAAGTGAGAGTTTGGTTGAGCTTGGCCATGAAGTACAGCGTGGTATTGGTCAAGCTCTGAAACTCACTGATGATACAGTCTGCACATCAGAAAATGAAATTAGAAGGTAACATTCAACACTTGGAGAGAATTTGAAGGGCAAAAACTACTCTTGGTGTTTGTGTGACTTACTGTCACACTTCGTCTTGCTCCACAAGTCTTTCAAGGTGTCGTAGAGGGAGTAAACCACCATCACCCGGTCACTGCGTAGGAGACTGTCCCTGCAGCTCACATTACCAGGACCCACCTGAAAGATGCAGCATGGTGATGGTGCAAAATGGCTCAATCCAGACAGTCACACATCATGCAAAACAAATGATCTAACGTGCCCCAACTTTTACGTAAACATTTGCAGACTGTCGTTTCCACAAACGCCACAGTTGCGTGGTTGAAAAGATCAGCTAATAAATGCGCTCACAGCAAACCAGGCAGATTCATTCGCATTTCCTCAAATGTCACATCACAAGACTCGTGACTCGTGAGACGACAGAGCACAAACGAGGCCTCTCCTCTGTGTGGAGGCAGACTGGAGACTAAAACAAAGGAGATTAAACTAAAAAGAAGTGGCCGTGTTTACCTTTTCTGAGATGTTCGTGTAGATGTCGACGAGGCTGCCGTAACTAGAGAAACAGTTCTGACACACCTTGACGGGTCGAGCAGCGGGTACCAAGCAGTTCACAAAGGCGACATAACGCTGTCCGAACAGGTGAAGCAGCTCGGTGCAGTAGTCACTGATCTCCAGGTCCTCTGGAAAGGACGACAGCAGACTGAGGGACAATAAAGAGTCCAAACGAGGCCTGACAACAGAGGTGAGCTCTAAAGCAGAGGCAGGAGCCGGAGGGCTCGACGGCGAGATCTGTAACAGTTTCTCCGCTGGGTCTGAAGCTGTGACGAACACAGGAGAGTAAATATTAATGAG
Source organism: Macropodus opercularis (assembly GCA_030770545.1). NCBI lineage: Eukaryota > Metazoa > Chordata > Actinopteri > Anabantiformes > Osphronemidae > Macropodus > Macropodus opercularis. Next base: position 4,931,155 of record CM061112.1, read on the forward strand.
TAACAAAACAAAACACCCGACGTTTTTGTAAAGAGACATGGTTGAAAACGCTGGCAACAGCAACAGTTTTTCTTCTTTCGCTCTGCACAGCTGGTAACTTCCTGTTTCCAACAAGATCATGTGACTGGGTCTGAAATCTCGCGAGATCCGACCACTGCACGGTTAATACAGTAACTAGAATTACATGTATATTACATTGTTTATATATTTACATTTATGCAGTAAATGAAATACAGTTGTGTATATTTATGTGATGTATACAGTAATCATAATAATCTCTCTATGTTTACATTGTGTTGTATGTATAAGGTAGATTGGTCGCGTGCGAGCTCGTGCGTGTTGGACAGAGACGGTCGTTCCTCCTGGTCGACTATTTGCGGGTTTTTGACACCATGCAATTTTGCAATGTGCGCTCGGCTCTGAGCAAATAATCACAGAGTCAAGGTAAACGATCTGGGCTCCAATCCTGATTGTGATAATTGTCAAAAACCCCCTCGAATCAAGCCACGGCAGTCAATGGTCGTTAATGTGAAATTAGTGGCTCTTGATAACTTGCAGGCCGCATCAATTCCACAGTCATCAGAGCCTAATGAAAATAGGGGGAGGGAGGATATGCGCAGCATTAGCGGCCTATTCTGATGCCTTCGCACAACTCCAGTGGTAAATGTGGATTCTGGCCTCTAATGCTCCTCTCACTGCACATGGCACCGGCAGCTCATTAACTCTTCTTCTCCTGACCAGAGTTCACCTAATTGTTCAGATGTTCCCCACTCCTTTGTTATTTTTCCAGCGCGTCTTTGAGAAAGAAGAATGATTACAAGCCAAAGCTTTTATAATAGGCGGTTCCGTTTTTAGCTTCTTGTGCAGGCATGTCCATTTTTTGCAGTTCACAAAAATGCATTTGGTATCGTTTTGTAATTACTGTTGTTATTACAGCCTAATGAATGCGCGCATCCATGGAATGTATAGTCTCATGTGACTGATCCCGTCGCACTGATCTGCAGCTTAATCAGCATCTCACCCAGTAAGGCTGGTATATCATTACTGTTAGAGCTGACCGTTATTGTCAGATGGCAGAAAACGCCTTCATTAGCATGTGATAGATAGAGAAACCAAAAAATCACTCATTAGGCGAGTAAATTAGATGATACTGATGATGAGAGCCCTTCAGAAGAAAGACTCGTTCCAAGAAGCTCCTCTTGATTTGGAGCACGATAACCACGAAGTGAAGGAACTGGTCAGGAGATGATGTGTATCTATTGATTAACACTCAAGTAAATCCTCAAGTCCTGTATTTAAAGCCCTACTTAAATCCCTCATTCTGTCTCTGACATGAATTCATGCGTGTGGGAGTGTAGATTTATTTTCATTTCTGTAAACACGATTCGCACCTGTGCGTATTTGCGCATTTGGGAATGTGGGTCCTTTCCTGCTTGTTAAAGTCCTGGTCCATCATAAAGGGGTTAACTCAGAGCAGTTTAGCCTTAAACTTGGCTCTTGGCGTGGGGAGAGAAAATAGCTGTAAAGTTATGCAGAAGTTATTCTTCATCCCTTGGTCCGTCCCTAATCCGCCAAAAACCTCATTCTTTCATCGGAGAACTGTGCCTCCTTTCTTGTCCCCTCCTCTCTATACAACATAAAGTCAGACTGCATTTAATGGTTATGTCGGGATGGGAGAGGGTCTTTCTTCTTCCCCTTTTCTCCAGAATATTGCCCTTTTCGTCGTGTGAGTCTCCCAACCCGCAGGGACCCCCATATTCTTCGCTGCGCGTCTGACTCGAATCACAAACTAACCCTGATTTTCACCACTTTGCTGGGAATTGCAGGGAGTGATAATAGAGATTTCGCTTTCATTTTATACGCTTGACTTGGTTATTGTTGCTTTTCTCCTCTCCCGTGATTCTCCCCTTCTCCGGGGATTAGCCCTGACTTCGCCGCTATACTGGCCGCCGAAGTGCCCCCGAGCCCCGGGATGACAATTGATGCAGATCAAGGCGGGCCTATTCTGCGCCTTTCAAAGGAACCGATCTGAGTCGGGTTTGAATGAGGGAGTTTTAATGGAAGAAACGGATGCTCCCTGGTTTTTTAGCCATTTCCCACAAATGCATTGCTAGATTTAGATCGCACTTGTTGGAGTATTGTGGGATGTTAATGAAAATGCTTGTGGTGTATGGTGAACCATGCTCAAATGTTAAATACATACTTTGTTTAAGTCAAGAACACGTCATTGTTGTAGTTTGTGCATGAAATGGTTGTTATCACTAAATATCCACAAAGACATTTCTAAGCTGTCATGTCGTTTCATTCATTCTTAAAAAAAACTGCTTGAGCTCCACCATATTCCCAGAACATCTGGTTTCGAAGGTTGTGCATCTGATCCAACCTGTCGTAGTGTTTGCTTTGGCAGAGAATTTGATTATTCTCCACACGGGTGAAGCTGGGTCCTGCAGCAAAGAGGGGAACATACTAAAGAAGCTTGTCTCTGACAGCCACGGTTTAACAGGTGGAAGGTGCAGATGAGCTCATCACTTACAGGTCACACATAAGCACATCACAGATTTGCTGTGTGTCCCTGAGCATCTGTGCAGCGACATGAGAAGTTCCTTTTTGTGTGTGTTGTGCACTCTTCCGTGGGCCGGTTGGAGTTTTGCTGGGATCTCTCCTCATGTAGAGGAGGATAATTACCAAACAGGCAGCCGACAGCAGCAACATAAAAGCCGCTTTGACTTCCTCACTGCTGGTTGCCCGCAGGGGATGGTCCCTCTCCCTGCTCACCCTGATCACCCAGACCACTTCTCATCACTCCTGAGAGGCAGAGACGTCTTGTTCCATAACAAGACACAAAACTGACTTCTTTCAGCTCCAGTGAACTGGACATAAACCCCGACTGACAGCCTCCAGTGCCCAAACAGAACAGAGGGAGGACGGGTGGGCCGGGATGGAAGACAGCAGAAGAGTGGGGGAGGCACGGCACACTAAAAGAGTTTTTATTCCCAGATGTTTGACAAGATTTTATTTTCCTGATGAGTAAATTCCTCCTTAAGCCATCTATCACTTCTGTGAGGTCAGCAGTGGAAGCGTGAAATGCTGTAAATGTAATGAGCCGGGGGTGATTGTTTCTGACAAGCAACAAAACACATTGTCCCTCCCCTCAAATTAGTCCCCCAGGAGGGGGTGGGGTGAGGGGTTCGCGTCCCAGGAGACGCACAGACAGGACAGCGTGCCGGCATGTAGCATGTGACTCTGAGCATCTCATCTGGACCAGTGAGTTTTCACTGCTCTTTGCCAGATATTGAGAAGCTAAATGGGTGAACATACTAAAGTCAGGAAGGATCTTCATCAAGCGTGAATCAAGTCTGAATAAACAAAAGCACAATACAACAAGTATTAATGTTTCTCTAAGACTTAGTAGATGGACAGTTTATTCAAATGTGTTTAATCATCCCCTTTAAATATAATGTACTTGTTTCTCAGCAAATATTGTGTATTGATATTATATGACATTGAAAGTGATTAAAACTGTGTCAAACAAAGTCTCCATTTAGTAAATAAAATCCAAACATGCAGCCAAACTTTCTTATTAAGTGAGTTATTTCAGTTGAGTGGAAACTGGAATTATCCCAGAATGATCATTTGATTTTGAATGGGTGAACCTGAGTTTAATTATCTTAAGGCGTCGTTAATAGTCTCAGTGTGAAGTCTGTCCGTGTCTTTCAGGCTTCTGGAATAAAGCAGACGCCAAACTAAGTCAACGTTTGCACAAGCAGAAGAGCTGTTTTACATCGGCGGGTTACTCAGCCATATTATTCATAGTGGGCCTGGGTTGAATAGGCAGTTAGCTAGTCAGTTAGCGAGAGGTTAGCTTTAAAGCAAGCCGAGATTTGTGAACGATGGAGTGGGAGGAGTGGTGGAGAGCTTGGCGTTCAGGAAAGCCTCTCCTGGGCCAGAAGAAAAGGATTTGGCCCAGATGCAGGCAGAGATGTTAACTTTGAGTGGCCCCTGTGGCTCAAGCTCAGCACCCCCTCCTTCTTACTTCCCAAGCCCCCAGGTTGCCTTTGCATGACATCATCCCCAAACTATGCCCCCCATACCCATGTGAATCTGAGCTGTCACAATCGGCAGCCACCCCCCTCACCACCACCACTATTAAACTGTACTGCACTGCAAACCCATACGTTTCTCCTTCTCCCCCCTTTCCCCCTCTCTCACTCTCTTCTTCTACAACCAATCTCCTCCCTTCTTCTTCTTTTTTAACCCCCAGAAAGCCATTGTTTGAGTCAGGGCTTGATCAAAAAACTGTTGCCCGCCAACCACAGGGCTTTCTGTAAATTCAATAAGGCCACCTTAAAGATTTTCCTAATTAATGGATGACATCTTTGGCTGGAGGAGAGGCGAGGCATTCTGCTCCAGCTCGCTCTTTGTTCGCCTCCTAATTAACTTTCCTAGGTCACTCAGGTCCCCGCAACCTGAGAGTGAAGAGCCCCCATTGAGGAGGGAGTTGTAAACTTACTTTTTTTGCCTCGGCACTTAAAAGGGGAAAGCAACTATAGGGAACAGAAAATATCCTATTTAAGTCCTTTGTGAGTGAACTGCTTGCACATGTTCCAATAAAGGAAGTCTTCTAAATAAGCTGCCATGTTGCTCTCCGCTCCCCCTTTTTCTCCCTTATACCACTTCTTTCACTCCCAGCTCCACAGAAAGGTTATGAATGATAGCTCTGGGTTGAGAGGGGGGGGTAAAGGGCCAAAGGACAGCATCTGGGCATTGTAGAACTGTGAGCATCTGAAACTTTGAGGGAATTTGAGGATGGGAACTGAGCGGCTGGGTGGTGGGGCTGACGACTGAGAAAATTTGGTGAACATTTGGGGGGAAAAGTGCTTCTTTGCCTTCATCATTGTTCGGGTGTTTCTAAAGGATCCTGTGTGTCCCAGCTGCTTTCATGGCTCCTCATCTTTATCCAAAGGTGAAGTCCATGGAGCGACATCTCAGTTTTTACTTTAAGTGGACACAAATAAGGCCAATGTGCTTTAAATTCTCACTTATGCTGTGTGTAGTTCAGAGTACGTTGGGCTACAGTGATAGTGTGTGAACACTGGCCTAAAACATAATTAATGATCAGACCAAAACTTTGGAATGGCGACGTGAACAGATTAAGAATCTGTGCATGAACATCTGGCTCCATTGTCACATCTGTAACCTCTCAGCTGAAGGAGCTGGATGTGGCTCCACAAATCCTCACGTGTGCGACTGAAGCTGCAAATGATAGGTAACGTGAAAGACGTGAAAATATGAGAAAGGAAATCTCTATAAAAGTTCACTCAACACAATGCAGAATTCAAGTTTTTACTAGATTTCCACACCTGGATTCTGCCAGATAATCTCGTTCTTCCTCAGGCTGGATGGAAAATGACATCTTCAGACTTTCCACATGAAGTCGAGGCTTTGGTTGACCTTTCTCTGGTTTTCTTTGAAGACTCCCATTTGTGTTTACCCCTCCCTTGATTCTGATCAGTCTCCCGGCCCTGAAGCTAAATAAAAATCACCTGATCATATTTCAGAGCTACATAAATAGTATCAAATGCTATTTGAAGTCAGAGATGTTTGCCCCCTGTGTTAAAGCCTTTAAATCATAGCACTTCTATAAATCCAAGTTTTCTCTTAACATGCATCTCAAACTGCATCACTTACATCACTCTTTCAAAATTTGACTCCATAATATATTACACAAGTCTTCGCACACAATGAGTAATATTCCTAATGACAAGCAAGCTGATCTTAGTGGAATGCTGCTTTAAGCTCACGTTGACCTCAGGGTGACATCGACCTAAAGTCTGTTTTCAACATTGTTAGCATTAAATAAAATGTAATATAGACAAAGCGTGTTGGTGACGTTCTAATGCAGAACAAACTGTGTAATATTCCCATGAAGTCACCTGACACACACTCACGCACTGCTGCATGCTCCAGATTATTCCCCAGCCTGAGCACAGACGAGGTCACGCGCTCTGATTAATGAGTGAATCTCCCGTCCCCGTGTGTCTGGAGCCATGAGGTGTGTGTGAGGCTTCTGATGACAGCTCCTGCGCTGTGCTGGGTTAATGACGGGTGGACACTGTGACCCAAGGCTGTGACTGTTGAACCTGACCTGTGGAGCCAGCAGGATAACACCAGGGACAAGACAAAAGACAATCAGAGTAACTCCAGGTGAGCAGATGTTGCTTGTCAATCTGTCTGACGGCTGCAAACACTGTTCACACTGGTGCCGCGGTCACTATGTTTGTGGTGGTGGGCGACAAACTGTAGATGTGGTTCTAGAAAAAGGAACGTGTGCATTATCTGACACCACGTGAGCATATTAATCCACTGGGGGAGGGACTACAATAATACTGGATCTTATATGAAGCTCAGTGTTAATGATGTTTCCTTTACTGTGGTTGTACATTAAAAAGATGTAGCAGAGTGACTGAAAGAATCAGAAGCACCTGTATATGCTGACTCGTACTTGGTTAATGGATCCTGAATGGACATAGTATTGAGCAGAGGACACACTTTCAAACGTGGTCCAGTGATATGGAAGCAGCTGCAGCACCTACTCACATCACTCCACGAACAAGCTGCAACTTCTTCAAGTAGATATTGCTGTTCTCATCTTTTGTATTTACTCCCAGCTTCAGTACCAACAAAGAGATCCTCATCAGATCATGTTCATTTCATCTTCTCAGTCACCTCTGCATGAAGCTGAAACCCTGTTTTTCAACTCTGGCACTTTCACACACCACAGGCAGAATATTCAATGAACTCCAGATACATTGATCACGTTGCGTGTTACCCGACTCTCACATGTTTGTCTTTGCAGTGTGTGCAGACTAAGCCCCTCTACTCAGCTGTCATAATTTGTTAACGAGTCTTTTCAGGAAGGGAAAAAAGAAAAGGAGAAGACAGAAAAAAAGAAAAGAAGGCTCTTCACGAGTGACTGAAAGCAGAGGTCCATCCAGAGAGGGAACCCAGGGGCGACATCAGACCGATTTTAGACCAGCCCGTGATGGCATCTCTGTATATTTTAATATTAATGACCCCGGCCGCAAAGCCGGCTCTAAGCCTCAAACAGGTGGCCCTGCCCCACTCCAGTGTGAAAACCCAGGATCACTCAGCCTCCACCACCACTGGGCAATAAAGACTGCAAATGAAGAGGATGAAGGCAAAGAGGAGAAAAAAGACATAAAGAGTGGAAGGGGAGTTAGAGAGTCAGCCATCTCTGGCAAATAAGTTTTTGAGTCACTTTCCCCAGCTAAAACACGGGTCGATATTTTCCCCCCCTTGAGAAAGAGATTGACTTTTGTTTGGAGTTTGTGAGAAGTGGGAATCAGAAGCGGGACAATGGGACTCCCCACGGTGAGAGGCTGAGAGGAGCCATCTCAAATCAGTCAGCCAGGGGACTGACTAATCCGTCCATTGTCCCTCCCCAGCCACCGGCCGCACATCAACACATTCACCCCCCATTGTCCCCCACCCTCATGCAGCGGGATTTGCTCTCCCCAACAGCCAGTTTTGTCCACGGCAGTTCGAGCGGAAGTTTCTCACTGACAATTTGCCCCAAATAGATTTGTCAGAGCGTCCAACTCCACCGCACCAACTTGTGGGTTTCTGGGTTTGGATCCCGGGCCTGTGCTTTTTTTTAGGGGGGCAGGACTGTAATGTGTGTAAGTGCAGACGTGCATTTGGATCTGGATTACACACCAGTGAAGGAGCTGGTGGGACTATATGAGGCCAGGAGTAGAGACACTTGAGTTTAAGACCTGAGGGATATGGGCATCATATAAGTTTTATACGATACCTGTCCTGATGGAGAATTAACCCCCAAGAGTATAAAAAGACCCAAGGTACATATCTACAGTCTCATGAACAGCCTCCTGGACGGCAGCTAAGGTTTTCACCTGACAGAAGACTGACGTGAAAGTACCACAGGAAACACCTAATAGTTTAATTTCTGACTGGGTTGTCATGACTCTAGTTCAGTATGATTAAGCTGATAGAGTTGGCCTTCAAAGGAAAACGGCACTGCTAAGAGAATAACAAATATTTGTTTTATGATGACTCATCATTTAAATGGTGCCCAAAAGCTGCAGCGGGTTTTCCTCTGTGGTCCTTTCTCTTCTCTAGAAAGGAAAGGACTCTAGTGAAAATGTTAGAGAGTAATTAATAAATGCTGAGCTTCGCTATTAGTCGTTACTACGTTTGTTTGCATTTATGCACCGTTTGTAACTGTGCCTTATAGGGAAGTGAGACCAGTGGTGAAGGCCTTAAGGGCCTGGGGGAAGAGCAGCCACAAACTCAACCTGATGGATTTAATTGACTTTTCTGACTCATTATCAGGATCAGAGCAATTACTAGATTAGAGGAGTCACGCTGCATTAATCTGTGACAAACATTTAGAGAAAAATGAAACGCAGGTGTCACGTACACGTTACCGTAAATACTTTGTTTTTAAAGTGAACAGACAGGTAACTGCAGTGACTCCTGTTGTGGAACTGTCCGCGGTGCTGAAACCAGGCTCCATATTATACTCTAATCAGATGATATTTAACTTTTTCGCATACATTTGGGGACATTTAGGAAATATCTTATTTATGCCCAAGCTAATACAATCCAACATTTGTCTTCTTGGCGTCTGCTAAAGCCTCTGCTTCATCTTCAACTCAGTATACGTCATAGATACTTTACTGACAGATTCGTCGGTGTTGAGGCGACCATGTCTGCTGGACATCAGCAGGTTCATTGGGCGGTGAAGTGACTGACTATCGTCTCCCATGTTAGTCCTAACGGCCGCATGGACGCATGCGTCTTTGGCTGCTTTGGAGACTCCCCATTATTCGCCCTCTGGAGCTTAGTGACTTCTCCCTGAGGCCAATCGTTTTACGCCTGGTCAATTAGGGCCGTGCAGCAGTGCGTAGACATGCGTAGACATGGTAAAGCTGTGGCATCCAGACGGTGCGTACGCAGACTTTACTGTTCATACATCAGCCAATCTTTCCCAATTTACGCTTTTTACAGGCGTTTTCTCGTTGGTTCAAAATCCCAGGACAGACGTTCCTTTGTGTATTGTCTATAGCACTGACTTCTGTAGGACTCTCTCGTTGTTAAAGTCGATCCTATAGTGCGTCAAGTATCCGCATACTGATGCAGAGCCCCCGAAATACAGATACACAATCCACTGGCCTTTTGTTAGAGTCATTTCATTGACTGCTGGATGAGAAGAGAGTCACTAATACAAAAAAGTGAAAGAAGGCAACCCCGGCAACCATGATGTTGGTTATATTTGTGTAAAGGCTATCAGTGAATGACGAGGATTAGGACGAGTTAAGGAGATTATGTCACACATTCACCATTCACCCACCCCAGGAGCCACCCACATACACACGCACACACTCTCGCACACACAAGCTACACATAACTGAATTTATTATTGATTTGTAAGAAGTTGTTTCGTTTCCATTTTAAAAACATAAACATTTGCTTCTCTGCGTCTACTGTGTCGTTTTCTTAATGAATTACAAATTAGTGAGTTCGATAATTATTTGGATGGACGTTCAGAGACCAGTCTATATAATGAAGGTATTGTAGCCTTTATTACGTGGACTAATGTGGAGATAAAAACACAATGTGTGGCGTTAAACTTCCCACTGAGGACCCGAGGCTTTCTGTGGCTCTCTGCAGAAAAATCAAAGGAATATTACGGTGATTTCTCCTCAGGCTTGTTAGTCTGCAGCCGTAGCTGTGCAGCTAAAGGGTAGGTTGAAAGACACAACAATGGCTAATTGCAATTAACTACGCCTCTCCGCCTCGCCCATGTCCGTTTAAATCGACACTTTGTGCGTCCATATGGCCTTCAGTGTACCGTGGGAATGAACACAATTAAAGACAGAATATGGATTTCTGGAGTTACCCGGCGAAAGCACGGCAAGCTGTCAAGGTCAGGGTGTCAGTGCGCGGGACCTGCATCCCGACCCACGACCCGGTTTGAACCTCACAGAGTGGAAGGTTGTTTATTATTGTTGTTGTTGTTGTTGATATGTATTTATTATTATTATTATTATTATTATTATTATTATTATTATTATTATTATTATTATTATTATTATTATTATTATTATTATTATTATTGTTATTATTACACTTGTACATAACAATGTTCTCTGTGTTTTTTATTACATTCATTTATAACTGACACTAACTCTGTTGATTATAATTGAACATTTGTTAATATTAGTCAGTCTGAATTTCTTCAATCGAATTAGCTCATTGAATTCCTTTGGTATTTCAGTCTGTGCTAGTAAAAGACATCTCGAATTCATCGTTAATGACACTCCCACCTCAGTTAACTATATCTCAGTGCCCCCTTCCTCCTCCTCCTCCTCCTCTTAGTGGACCAACAATCCTGTTATTCTGCACTAAGTCTGCATGTTTCTACTCTTTATTCACTGGGAAGTTTTGTTTATGCAATAACAAATACTGCAGTTTTCATTTGTAATACGTGATGTTTTGATCCGAACCGTTAAGGCTTGAGTGGCTTCAGGAGTTTTACTTACGGGTTACTGCGAGATAATGAAAACGCAAATGTAAATGTTGCCGAAATCACGCATGCAACACGTGTTTTTTTGTTTGCCGTGCCTGCAGACCCATAAGCACAACACTTCACAGCACTTGCACACACATTCACACGATCAGCCTCACACACGCACACTCACACGCCGGTGACGTCAGGCTGGAGTTTGGAGTAGAAAGCCAAGTGGATGAAGGAAGTGGAGATCTCCACCCTCCAGCCTCCCACTGACACTTCTCATAAATATTACCAAGGCTTATTTGGGGAACTCGCAGCACAAAGTCACATCGTGTCCCGCTTTCAGCAGCTGTCAGAATATCCGAAAATCGATTTTTCATTTCCCACCGGTTTGGTACCGTTGGATGCGCTTCAGCAGCGATTCTCTGCGTAAACTTTATGCACCGTCTGTTGCGCCCGGAGCTGGAGAACTGCTGTCGCCGGTAACCAGTCACTGTCCCGGCGCTGCAGCCTGGTTGTAATCTCTGGGGGAAGCCGTTTTTCCAACGCAAAGACTGTCCGCTTCAGTGAAGAATCCAATGTATAGCTAAGGAAATCTAATCTGTCAAGTTGGAAAACTAAGGACTTGAGCTGATCGCTGCCCGAGGAAAGTGCTGCGGTTCCACAAGATTAGTCGTTTTTGTCATCAAGAATAAAAAAGAAGAGGGAATTGTTCGTTCTGAACTTCACTATTTATTCCATTTTCGAGAATCCACGATGAGCAAACCCACGGGCTCAACAAGTGGCTGTTTGGATATTCTCAATGTGAAATCAAGTAAGTCGCGTTTTTCTTTGCTGGTCTTAGTGTTGGCACAAGTGAAGTAGACGAGGGCCTCTCTGGTGGTGGGGTACGAAATAAAGTTCAAATAAAGCTGTGCTGAGAGCGTAGCCGCCTCCACGACTTTATGCGTATGTCATGAAAACAATAATGAAATCCGCTCCTTCCTCATGATCTCAGAAACGTGTATGTGATCTTTTTCGTCTCTCGAGGGGGCTACACGTTGGCTTCGACCGACAAAACAAGTAGATTCAAGCTGATTGGGAAAACAAGGAAACATGTGTAACTGTTGGTTAATCACGTTAACAGCAAGTAAAGGTAAAAACGAACGTCTGTATATCTGTAACCTTCTCCAGACCTGAATTTGCTTAAAACTCCTTGTTGCCTGCATTTCCTTCCTGAGTAAAAGTAAAGAAATATTTAAAAACGAGGGATATTTAATTGCTGATAATTCAATATTAACCTATTTAAAACAAAACTTTATTATGTTTTTATGCGCGCGTTTATGTGCGTACGTGAAATGTTGATTATTTATTTATACATTATGTCTCTTTTAAAATTAACTACTTTCCATATTCTACTATATTTTTGCGGTAGACTTCGGTCAGAGTGAGAACCTTTCTTTCTCAACTGGAATTTTCCCAACAGGCCTCAAGGTTAATTCAAATTCAGTCACATTCTGATAATAATACAGGTCTGAACTTGATTCTTTTGTTTTAAATATCAGAATCTCATCTATTCCTCAACAACCAACGTGGTTCCTCAGCTATTCGGACGTATTGATTTTGTAGGAGGAAGCAAACTTGTTTTTATCAGAATAAAACACCTCACAAGACATTAAGACGACTGTCGTTCAAGTTCGTGCCCACGTTATGGGTGGTCAGTGGAAACCTTTCCTTCTCCCAGTAAAACGTAATTTCCAGTTCTCCTCGCAGGTTCTCGCCTTGATGGTGATTACGTTAATAGAATATGCCATATATCTTCAAGCAATTAGTTCACACAATGGAGCCGAATTGGACCCCCACAGCGGGAAGTTAAATACATTTCCCCCCTTCACAACAAAATTGCGCGTCATTTTATTTAATTGACTCTCAGAAAACAGCGCTTTATATTCGTTTAGGTTTTGCTTTTCATTGCTTCCTTGATCTTTCACTTAATTGCGCTTGCTCTTAATGTGCACCGTCACACGGTGAAAAGGAGACTCCTGTGCGAGATGCAGATTTGTAGCATAGATCAAATTTGTTCCTGCTCTATAAACAAGCAGAAATAAGGAAATCACTTATAGGACATCGCGTTTATTTCTAGTAACCAGGAGATGACTTCCCGGCCACAAACTTAATAAACCTATAAAGAACTTTCCTCTTTATCTTAGCGCAATTACGCGGCTGTGGCCTGCTGGTAAATAGCCTATGGCCTTCTGCCTCTTAATAATCTGGCCAGTGAAATCCTCCAACTCTCTCCCGGAGTCATTGTTTTTCTGCTGAGTAGTTATTCCCATGCTACCCTTTTTGACGGGTCACTGGTGAATCAATGAGCAGGTGGCAAAACGTCAGTGTAATTACATAGACGGCTTTTCCCTCCAGAATAAAAACGACTCCCTCATATGCATACAAATATAGACCCCTTTAATAGATCTGAATACAAAATCTTCAGCAAAAAATCACATTTTTCATCTATACCGAGGTCGATTTACATACACTTCATTTGAGTTGGTGCGTATTATTCTCGTGGTGCAGTGTCACTCCCTAATCCTGGGGCCTAAAGACCTGCGGGATAAAGCAGCTGTCGAGTCCCATTATGAAGGGGAGTTGGCAGCTTGTCGAGATCCAGGCAGTCAGACGAGGTTCAATGGGGGAAAATCATTAAGTTAACACTTTCCCCTAATGTCTCCATTGTGCGTCATCAGACCATTGTCTTAGAGAGCTCAGATATGACGCTTCCCACCGGACTTTATTCCTGAAATGTGCTCAATGAATTCCCATGGTCAGACGGGGCGCGGGGCGCTGTCCACTCTGTGTGTGTGTGTGTCTGTGTGTGTCCATTTTGTGTGACGCCCGACAAACATGTAATTTGTTGAACAGTCGGTCCTTAGTGTATCTAAACAAGTTTGTTTTTATTTACTGTACGTCTACAAATCAAGTTAAGTTACGACATTAACTTTAGTGCGTTAAATGTCCAAATTTATTTAGACTGAAAACGCCTTTGTCACGTTTTGTGCCAACTTGAGAAAATATTTTTAAAATGTATCCATCTATTTAATTCCAATTTAGGGCAATATTCACAATTCGCCTCCACAGTTTACTAATTTAAAATCGAGCTGAATAGCTTCCATCACTGAGCTTAATTTCTAACTGACATTTCCAGGTCGGATTCTGGACATCCCATGCAAAGTGTGCGGTGACCGGAGCTCAGGGAAACACTACGGTGTTTACGCCTGTGACGGATGCTCCGGGTTCTTTAAGAGGAGCATCCGAAGAAACAGGACCTACGTCTGTAAATCTGGCTCTCAGGTGAGGCCTCCTCGGAAATTATTTGGACACGTGTTTTTTTCATCCTTCTTTTCACGGGACCTTACTGTGCCTGTTTCCCCTTTTTGACTTTTATCTTTTTGTGGAAAACAGAATGAGGTGGAGAAAGTGTAAAAGGAACATTTTTACAGTTTCGAACTTTCAACCAAATCGATTAATTTAACAATAACCTAAAATATTTAAGCAACAAGCGTTGCATTTGTGCCCAGAGAGATATACTCTTGTTTCAAGGCTCTGGTTCTCATCCAAAAACCCCTTACTGACAATTACGCACAAGAAGAGCATTTTACGCGCAGATTACTTCTACCCACTTGGCGCTGTGTTAAACCTCCCTTGACGAACCTAATTGCTTCATACCTTAGGTTTGGGGCTAAACAGCGTGTTGCTGTAATTTGTCAGGTGTAATCCAATCTAATATGATGACTCAGAGGCGAGGATTTAGGCAGCAGAGGGCGGGATAGAGTGCTTATCCTGCGGGGATGAGGCCGCACGCATGAGCCGCAGGGGATCAGGTCTATAAGTACACTATAATAGCACGATCTTTCACCTGGAGACTGGCCTCACGGGAAGATTATAGCACGAAGTCTGGTGTCGTGAAAGCCGAGAAATGTTCAACTGGAGGCTTTTAACCCTTTTTCTTCCTTTCTGTACAGGGCGGTTGTCCCGTGGACAAAACTCACAGAAACCAGTGCCGAGCGTGCCGTTTGAAAAAGTGTCTGGAAGTGAACATGAATAAAGACGGTAAACGGGCTTAATTGAATTACCAGTCAGGCTATAGACTCAGGGGTGGGCAGCTCAGATGGTGAAGTGTTAGGGGTGTAAACCGGGCTCATGAGGTTGATAATTACTTTACTTGCTGTGGGGCTGCTCATAGCTTACGGCTCATTATCAGGGCATTTTTACACAAACAAATGTTACTTTGAGTTTCATAGCAGACCCTGTACTTCGAATGCTTGAATGCGTTTAGTAATTCAGACAATCCAATTCACTCTCTGTCCCGTTTCACAGCTGTTCAGCACGAGAGGGGGCCTCGGACGTCTACTATCCGCAAACAGGTCGCCCTATATTTCCGAGGTCACAAAGAGGTGAACGGATCATCGACCCATTTCCCGGGATCCTCTCTTCCCGGACCTCCATTCTTCACTACAGTCACGCAACTGGAACCTCACAACCTGGAGATGAGCACAGTGGCGACGACACCTGAGAGACAGGCCATGGTGGGTCTGGCACAGCCCACTCCCAAGGTACGGTTTGGGCTTTCTTTGTAATATTTCATCATGTGTCACCTACAGCTAGAACAAAAATGTTGATCTAAAGATTGTATACGTTTTAATTGTCATTTGTAGCATGTTGTGGCTTTTGTTAAATCGAGAATTATCTGAATATACGTCTCTCAAACAATGCATGATATTGCTTAGGTATTTGTATTGCAGTCTTCTAAATGTTATTATAGGATTAGATTTTTTTTCCGAAAGGGTTAGAAGTTGAAATTTTTGCCCCGATTTAGCATCTGTAAGAGCCACAAATCCGCTAATTAGATTTCTCGCGGTAAATCCACCACAAGCAACACTAATAATTATGAAAACGCGCTCGGAATGGACTTTCTTAATAACAGCAAATGCTACGTTGGTGACAATCTCCTCCAATTCCTCCAGTATCCCCATGAAGTCAGCGGCACCCCCATGTATCTTTACGAGGTGGCAACGGAGTCTGTGTGCGAGTCGGCGGCGCGCCTCCTGTTCATGAGCATCAAGTGGGCAAAAAGTGTTCCCGCATTCTCCACACTGCCATTATCCGACCAGGTACAATTTGATTTGATGGGCTGAGGGGGCAGTTTAAAGAAAAGGACTCTAAATTAAATCCAGAGGGCCCTTCTAATGAGAACAGCTCTTAAGAAAAGCGTTTAGAAATATGGTCCATAAGTGATGGTTTAAAACATTTCAGGTCAGATGGTGTTAGCAGCACAGATGATGGGTTCCTGTTGTGCGTAAAATACATCCATAGTGGCAACAGTCAACACTAAACGTTCCTCTCTGCAGCTGATTCTTCTGGAGGACGCTTGGAGGGAACTGTTTGTCCTGGGCATCGCGCAGTGGGCCATTCCCGTGGACTCCACTACACTGCTCGCCGTCTCAGGTGCGTCCAGTTGCCAATCGTGCTGACATCCACCGATTTGGTGATACCGTGTAAAATAACGCAACCCTTCCACCCTCTCATAGGGATGAACACTGAAAACACCGAGTCTCCGCGGATGAGTAAGATCATGTCTGAGATTCAAGCCCTTCAAGAGGTCGTCACCCGATTCAGACAGATGCGTCTCGATGCAACAGAATTTGCCTGTTTGAAATGTATCGTGACATTTAAAGCTGGTGAGTCCTGTTGTGCTTCATCACTGCCATTAAGAAGTAGCCTCTGGGACACCATGTCTCCAGTTCATCCAAACTTCCCTCAGTGGTTGAACGCACAGCACTGCGCAGTTTTTAACCCTGTCCCTTGTTTTACAGTTCCTACGCATGGCAGCACTGAGCTGCGAAGTTTCCGCAACGCCAGCGCCATCGCAGCTCTACAAGACGAGGCGCAGCTCACGCTCAACAGCTACATACACACCAGGTGAGCTCCGGCAGAAGCTCGCGTGGCCTCGCGCGCGCACTCATTATGAAGTTTAATGAGGCAATAAGCCACCGCAGTCTGCTGGTAATTTCGCGCAGGTGCGTCGGATGGAGCGCGTGTTTAATCAGCAGCTATTTGTCCCAGGTGTGCTCTAATTGGCAGACAGGCTGCAGTGAGAGGCGGTTTGTTCTGACCCCGTGTGATGCGTTGCAGGTACCCGACTCAGCCCTGTCGCTTTGGGAAGCTGCTGCTGCTGCTGCCGGCGCTCCGCTCCGTCGGCCCGTCCACCATCGAGGAGGTGTTCTTCAAGAAGACCATCGGAAACGTGCCCATCACCAGGCTGCTCTCCGACATGTACAAGTCCAGCGATATATGACTCCTAGCAGGCGCAGGGAAAAGACTTGAGCTGAAGGCCCACAGACCCACCCGGCAGTCGACAGAATGTCAAGCTATAGCAGGTGTAACATGGGGCTGGACTTTTGCTGAGCACAAACTTTATGAGGCCATGTTAAAGTAGCCTATTTAGGCCTGGGCTCCACTGGAACAAAGACTGTAACACAGCCTGAAATCAACAGTAGCTAGCCTGTTACCAGTCGCTCTAGTTGAGGATTAGCCTGTAATTTTCATTATAGCATTACCTGCAATCTCCGGTGTGAGCGCGTGCTGCCTACAGTGATTAAACCTCGCCTAAAGACTCTGGAGGGTCAGAAATGTTACATATTGATTAGTTATTCGAGTGTCTGTGAGACCAATGAGCTTGACGACCAATTCAACCTACTATTGCTGTGTTCAATCCAATGGAAGAAACCAAAAAAAAGGAAAGAAAAAAAAAAGACGCGTGTGTAATGAGGGACGCGAGTCGCTGTCCCTCGGTCCGGTGCTGAAACCAAACGCACGGGGCAACGACAAGAAGGCGCCGACTCTGTGTGGGGAGAGGAGACGTGTGAGGGACACGCTTGGATTGGATCTGACTGTAAAACAACATTCATCTGACGACGGTGTTTGTATTTAAGTGGTTACTGTCCTGTTTGTGTTGCTGTGTCCTGTTTGAGGCGGCATTACAAAATGTGTAGGTCGACTGTGAAGTTAGACACTAACACTGGATAAAATAATATTCAGCACTTGGACATGTTTTTATTGCCTGTGACGTTTTTATTCTGTTGTAAATAATTGGAAGTTATAACTATTTAGAGTTGTAACCAAGAGAATAAAAGACAGAGTTAATCTGGTTTCATAGCCTATAGACATAAAACTACCAGACGCCAAGATTTGTATAATAATGTTACTGTTCTCAGATCAGTTATCAGTATGCATTTTCTCAAAGGGTCTGCTATTAGAATAAAATTTTTATAAGGCTATAAAATGTAAATAATTAATAACTAACGTATGAGTCATTATTTAAGAAAGTTATACGGCTTGATGGAAAACCAGTTAATGACTGCTCATTTATCACACCATCCACTTGTAAAGGAGGGTGTTTTGCAAATCCATATCGCACTAGGCTCTTTGGTCAGACGCGGTTAGGAGAACACAACAGTCATGCATTAGTCAGGAATTATTGTACTTACATGAAGTGCTTCCGATGCCACAAGTTGTCCAATCAATCATGTTAACAGTTTCCACACAGACACAAGCATAAACCATCTTTGTAAAGGAGATAGATTTAGCATTTAGTTATTGACTAGTGAATGTAATAAAGTTAGGACAGCTGTAATGCGGCACCTCGCAGTGTGTTGCTGACTATCCAACGTAGACTCTAGTCAGATCATCAGGTCCTCAACAAATGGAATTCTGCATGGAGATATTTCACCTATTTTATTGGAAAATCTTCAAAATAAACAAAAATGGCACGGCAGTATACAAATCTCAAAATGCATATAGCCAGTAGAAATACTGCAGTTCTCTCTGTGTAAATTATGTCTCTCTTGCTAGAAAATCACTGTGATAACTGGGCAGGTGCTGGTCGATGTACACACACACTTTCTCTTGAGAAGAGAATCAGCTAAGTGAGATTTGGAAGTCGAAGCTCATCAGATAAGTGTGTCTTGCGTGTGTTTAGTTATGGTGAGCAACATGCCATGAATATAAGTGATAAAAAGACTGAGGATCTTTACAATAGCTTTGCATACATAGAACGCGTTAATATATAAATGAATATATTCAAGACATGGCTAAATGATAAATACACAGACCCTTGTTAGTGGCATTTAGACAAACGGAAATTACGATAAATTACTTTCAACCACATGTGTCGAACATTCTTGACTCCAATCAGAAAGTGAAAACAAACGCCAATTAAGGTTACTAATTTAACTAAAAGCAGCAGTGAACAATATAATTTTTTTAGGGGACATGAGGAGGGAAGTTGTCCTCAAAGTGTTTATTGTCTGAGAGAAACCTGGAGCAGTGACGAGAGCTCTTGGTCGGCCAAGCTGGGCTGTGCAGGGCAAAGTGAAACCAGGCCAAGCAGAGCCACCTTTTCTTTTTAGGCTTGTCTGACTTTGGATGGGGTGTAGTTCTTATCCACAGACTCGTCCTGCAGAAACATGTGCAGGCATCGTTCATTCTGGGCTAGAGGGTGGCCAGCCACTCTGAAACACGCAAGAGCAAAAGGGAGGATTCAAAGTTGAGCAAATATTCATAATTAATTTCTGAAATAAAGATACAAGACATAAGTGCAGCTGCGTATAATTTTCACCTATATCACAGCTATAAAACACCTTAAAATGCCTCAAAATCTAACATATTACATAAAGACTTCCACATGCGTCAAATCCCAAGAGAGACAGATTTAAAATTCATGATACAGCATCAGATCTTATTGAGCATGGAAGGAAAAGCAACACTTCTTTACGACAATCCGATAAAAAAAAAAAAAACAGAACAAAAGAAAGACTTGCAAAAGGAACTAGTGAAGCCAAGAACTAATTTATCAGGTCAGACTATGAAATGAACACTATACAACACTAAGGAGCTTCTGCTCAGACATCCTGCTGCATGCAGTTCCTGACCAGAGCACCTGTAACACACAGAACGCTAACGTTTCAGGCTTGTGGAGTTCTAGGCAAACAGAAACGTCTTGTGGAGGTGGGTCTACCCTGCATGTGGGTTCTTTCCTTGATTTTGGTTTCACATCAACAGAACAATGTCTTGCAGGGTTGGTTGTTAAATCACTCTGTTTGAACATACATCCAGTGGTCTCCCCCTTTTTATAGCTACAGTGCGTAACTTTAGGCAGAAAAAAAAAACATGAGCGAGATTCTCAGTTCAGTCATCGCTGCTGGAAACAGTTGCTAACATTTGATAGACGGTCTGCACTAAATCACAGGTCACAATTACTGACATGTCACATCGGTTTGCATGTGTAGCTGTGGTCACACCTGCCTCTTACTCGGTAGTAATACCATCGACTTTTTCTTTCACTTCCATTAAAAAGGAGAAGCGTTAGCTAAAACTTGAGGAAGGCGGATACACATCAGCCAGGGCAGCAGCTTTATGCGAAAGCTATTGAGAATGAAAGTCAATACAACCATGACTTTTGATAAAGTAATGACTTAAGGCCACCACGTATGCATTTTACATCAGTTCCACTCATAATATGCGTTGTTTACCTATTGAAACTATAATCTGTGCCCTCCTTTATTACAACAGAGTTTTATTACCACATCTAGAAAATCCCGTACATTTGACTAATAAAGACACTTTGACATCAGGTTTCCCTTAATATCCTTTTAGATGACGCAAGCGAGTTTAACGAGAAAGAACCAGAGCACCTGAGACCCTAAAACATGGGACTCTTTAAATGGCAAATTCTGACCGGATCAACCTGATGCCACAGTACGTACACATGCATCTTAACCTCTAATAGGAAATATTTCTGTCAAATTAAGTTGCTTGGGGGAGGCATTTACAGGTCAAACAGGAGGACAATCATTGGAAAAATCAAGCATGACCCCATCAAAACTTGTTTAATAGATTTTTTTAAATTGACATTGAAGGCAAGGTGCAGCAGAAGCATGTTAAAATCTCAAGGTCTTGCTGGCTTTTTTGAAGTGGGGATGTAAGTCCTTCTCTTTTACCCAAAGCATGAATTACGTTTGACTGGACTAGTCAACAACTGATGGGTTGGCTTGGCTCTTTTCTACGCCTTCTCACTTGTTTCACGGCAACAATCGTCTTTAATATAGCTAAAGATTTCCCCTTCACAATGCTCTCAATTACAGATTAAACAATGCTGCCAGCCACAACGGCTAGTATTAAGTCTGAACAATGATCTGATCAACAGCAGTGTTTCCTTCATTGGAAACAAGGCGAAAAATCCTAATTACCAACACATTCTCATCTTCTTTAAAAAAAACATATTTATGGATTTTAATTTTCTCAACTGTTTTAGCGCACTCGATATTCCGACAGGAAACACTGATGCATTTGCACATGAAACAAAGATAATGGCCAAGTCTGCAATCAAAGCAAATAATTACAATCACACTGTAACTTTTATTGTTCTGCAGCTGAAAATGAGCACATGCTGGATCAAAAATAAGCAGAGGTGCACACACCATCCCATGGAACCATGTGCTGTAATTTGAGCTGCAATTATCATAAATTACACATCAACAATAAAACAAATGTGGAAAAAATGATGTTGTGGGGGTGCGCACTTGAGTCCTCTTTGGTTGTTCTTGTCCTCAGCAAGGTAATTATAAAAGAGAATTAAGGAGGATAGTGAGAAAAGGACCTGCCTGTCTTAGTGGGTTCAGTTTGTTAACAACATGAAGAGAAGTGAAAAAGTTGAATCTACTTATTGCACAAAGTGTTTCATTGTTCTTGAGAGGTAAAATAACAGCTCGCTAAGGCAGAAGCTGCAAATGACTGCAACTACAAAGAGAAAATCTGAAAAGAATAAATTGTTTTAACCTTGTGGCAAAGTAGTGGAAGAAAAGAGAAAGACGGAAGATATACTGTAGATGGACGTACTTGTTGAGAAACTGCTCCAGACCCTGTCTACGCTCCTCGATGAAAAAGTCATCAAATATCCCATCATCCCCACGAAACGGAAGCTGCCGGATAAGAGCTTTTCCAGGCAGAGGTGGGACGACCACCTAAAGTGAAAGAGCAACCACAGAAAATTAAACAGTTATTATTTATGGAAGAGAATTTCAAAACTGTAGAACAATCCCTCAAGTCATCAGGTCTTTGCACCTTGCTCTTTTAATAATTTGTTGTATCAAGGTGCAATTTAATTTACCCCATTGCAAAAACCTTGCAAATGTGGCGTTTGCAGCGCTGTTTGCAGATTGGCCAAGCCAAGTACTCCAGCACCTTTGTACCGACTTCACCTCAATGGCTCACCTTGCTCTCCCTCTCCAGCTCCGCTCTGAGCCACTCGAAGTCACTGTACCGCCTCCGTACACTGGACTCCTTCAGCTTGAAGATTGGTAGATTGGTCTATGGATGCAAACGCAAAAACACACAGGGTAAAGAGTGACAGGTGGCATATTTACAACTTAAATTTACGTAAAGAAACATTTTTTTTTTAATTTCAATATCGAAACATTAAAATTTTAACAGCCATTAGCAAAACCAACACCTTTTGGAGGTAAACGGTTCAAACCACAGAAAATGATGTTGAAAAAGATTTCACAAAATGTTTTCTCAAATTCATTTTGGGTATAGTTGAGTGTTACCTGCTCAAGACTTACAGGAGGGAAACAACAATAGCAAAAAACTAAACTAAACAAATACTCCTCCAAC
Source organism: Macropodus opercularis (assembly GCA_030770545.1). Lineage (NCBI taxonomy): Eukaryota > Metazoa > Chordata > Actinopteri > Anabantiformes > Osphronemidae > Macropodus > Macropodus opercularis. Next base: position 4,953,422 of record CM061112.1, read on the forward strand.
TTGAAAGAAAATGAATAGAACATTTTTAATCTGGCCTCCAAGCCAAAATAAAGTTCACGTTTGCTCACCAAGGCCGCTGCACACATGTGTGCATAATTCTAAGTTGCTGTTGACAAGCACTTGAGAGTGAATTTCATATTAAAAGGAGGAGATGATTCGACTTTGACAGAGAAAATTGAAGCAAACAGCACAATGCCAAAGCTCTTCACTAGTCCTGACAGCACATGGTCATCCCATGACAATGCACAAACAAGGAGAGAGTGAATGAGCATTTCATTTGCAGGCCAGATTCACAGAAGGTCAGAATTCATGGAAGACGGAATCACAAGAGCAAAGCAATTGAGCATGTAGGTGCAGTATGAATGCAGCGAGAGTAGTGGAGCGATCGATGAGCAGACGACTGCGAGCAGTAAAGGAGATGGAGAGTTAACTAGAAGGCTGAGTAAAAGGCTGAAAGAAAGGAGGGTGTGTGGTCATAAAGGAACTGCAGCAGAGGTTGGAAGATTCATGTGTTCGGTGCAGAACTAATTGAGGAGGATGGGGAGCAGTGGTCTTTTTTGCTCTCACGATCTCGACTCTTCAGCTGCTTTTTTCTTTTTCTTTCTCTTACTCTGTGATAATAAGTCAGATTTTGTGCCCTTGGGGCTCCTGTTGTGGTGCTTCAAAGAGGAAAACAGACATTTTCTTTCCCCTTTGCTTCAGAATCTCCGTTGACAACAACACACACATTAGTTTAAATCCACCTGGTGGATTTAATGCTGGTCATGATCCACAGGTGTCAGAGCCGCTGTGTAATAAAGCTGGTATTAAAATTGTGACCGAGGGCAAACGCAAACACCAACTTCACTGCTATTGTCAGTCAGGTAATAGACATGTATGCACTGGGCTGCATTATTTACTTGTTGACACATGAATACTAACACTAAACTGTCACATGACCAAATATACCTGTGATAGGCCAAATCTATGAGACAGGAATCTTCAAATGCACATGGAAAACATGCATCAGACAAACGTTGCAACTGAGAGTGAAAGTGCTGCTGGACAGAGGAAGTTAATGTTGAGTGTACACATGTTCTCTTTTACTGTTCTGTATGATGCTTCCTGTGGCTCGACACCATTTTATATTCAGTAAAGACAAAGGTGCTGCTGCTCCCTTTGCTGGTGGTGGTTTTTATGCGACTTTCCAAACCTGAAAACTTTCCTTTGACTTGAAGTTCTCTGCAGGTGAAATTGTGAATGAGCCCCTGAGTCCTCCTCTTTCTCGGGTCACAGAAGAAGTGGATAATCTTCGCTTTGCTCCGACCCTCTAGCATTAACTCCACTTTCCTCTCACTATGGTTTGTCCCTGCTGGGTCATGTTACCTCGCAGCATGGAGTGCCACAAAGTTAATCCCCACCACAACAGATCACAGTTACAGGTAATCTGCCACCGCCGTGACTCTAATCTCATCATGTGCACACAGAAAACACTTAACCACGCACAAGTACGTACTGACGCACATCAAGTATGCATTCACAGGTGTTAAGTATAAAAATCTGACCAGTCACACAGTTAACAATGTAAACTGATAATAGTCTAAAGCATTCAAGCTTGTTTGTACACAGACAGTTGACCCCAGACAACTCGTCTCCAGACAATGAGGCAAGCAGCGAGAGTGCAATGAAAGAAAGTCACCTGGCCTTTCAATGCTTTTGCCCTCTCAAACCTGGTGATTAAGAGATTGGCCTCGCAGGACAAGGGGAGGAACGAAAACGACAATACTGAAAAATGAGAGGTCTCACTCACTTTTTCACCATCTCACACACACAGAAAGAGGTGGCGTGTGAGAGCTCTTCAAGTCAAAGATCAGGTTTCACTGGCCTCTGTTCTCTTCACGGCTGGTTAGAGGTTAGGGCCCCGGGTGTCTCAACTTACTGGCCCCTGCAGTGATTGGGACCACACCCACTCAGGTCTTAGCATTTCATGAAAAGGCACACTTTGCCTCTTTTGCTTTCAAAAGGACAGAGCAAATGAGGAAAAAAGTAAAATGAAGTTAGCAGAAAGGACAAATACGAAGTTTGTTTGGCTTTTGCTAAATTTCCAAACAAAAATGCAGAATAAAGACTTACATTAAAAGTAGGCATAAAAGAGATAATGCTCCATCTTAAAAAAGGAGCATAAAGCTACATGCAACTCTTTCAAAGTAGACCTCGTAGCTTCGGTTTCCATTATGAGTGTACAAGGTGCAATCTACGCTCCATAGGAAGAGCATGTGATTCATAATGTGTGGGACACAATACTTTAGGCTCATTGAAAATGGGTTGAAAAGAGGCAGAACCCTTAAAAACAGCGAGGCAGAAAAAAAGGGAGAGAGGGGACAAAGATCACTCATCTCCTGAGAGAATAGTTCAAGGCCACCATGCATTAGCTTTTAGCAGGATGGATTAAGTCAAGTTTGAGAGAGCGCATCCTAAACCTCCCCCATGCCCCACTCTTACCCCTCCCATATACTCGCCTTTCAAAATAATAGCATTAAAAATGGCAACATAATACCATCTCATTGCATCATATTCCAAAATGGGGGGAAAAAAAGACCGAACAAAAGCGTTGGGGCTATGGGTCTTTTGCTCTCGCCTCTCCATGCACTCTCGCTCGTTCCCTTGCTTGCCGGCCCCAGCGGCCTGACAGCCTACCCTCTCTCCGACTCGCCTAGCTGGCAAAAAGCTGCTTTGTTGCCATAGTATCAACTCCCACTTTTGATACTGTCATTTCAAGTAGGATATGGTAGCCTTGATACAATATGTTCCCTATTTCCATTAAAATAGTTGTCGAAGAGGATGCTGTAGACTTTGGATTACACTTGACTGTGCCTGACAAGCACTCCCTCCCCACACACACCCCACCTCTCCCCATTTTATTAATGACCAAAGCCCCCCGCCCCAATGCCCAAATGGAAAAGAGAAAGAAAGAGAGAAGGAGAAGCTATGGGAGTAGAGAAGAGGAGGGGTGGAAGACTGAGTGAGAGTAAGAGACAGAGTTATAAGAGGCCTTTTATGTACTCCTAGCCATAAACAAAGTGAGATCCCAAAGTTCGCTCTCTTGAATGTGCTCTCTGGATGAGATGGGAACGAACTACAGACAAAAAATTTTATAATACCCAACAGCCACCTCCTTCCCTTCAGGCACAGGCACACACACACAGACACACACACCACAGCCCACTGTTTGCTGAGGGTCTAAATAAATACACTATGCTGCTTTAGGGCATCCTCTCAAACCAGTAACAACCAAAAAACCATTAAGGTGATATGACAGGACTGACAGGCTGAATAACAATGTCCATTAGCATCGTGAAAAACATGCGCAGAGGCAAGGAAAAGCACCAAACTTACGAAGTTCCTGTCATTTCACAAACTACACATAAAACTAAGGGATTCAGATGAGAACAAAAATTCACACAGCCCTGGGAACTGGAAGTCTACTCCGTGAAAATGAGACATCCGCCTCTTTTCAGTATGAACGGAGCTTGCACCTCTGACTGAAAGAATTAGACTGACCATTCATTTTAAACACGGAAAGGAAGACTGGTGGTCAACAAGTGACTGTGTGCCTTACAGCCATTGAAAACAGTTGGCTTCTTAGAAAATAGCCCAGTCTTTATAAAGGTTGTTTCACCACAAGCTTGGTGACAATAAGTCACAAGACAAATGGACAAGATGGCATTAATTTAAACAAATTAACATGTACAGGTTGAAGTAAAGCACAAGGTTTTGCTACAGTAAATCAGGAGCTTCACTAACCACACATGAATCATGCAACTGACTGCACACAGCTGGGACTGAAATAGGATAAGTGGGCAAAGGGATGAAGGCTGGTGAGGGGGTGGCTTTCTGCCCTCCCATGGGTGGGGGGTGAGGATGAGGGGTAAATGCTCCAGCTCCCCCACACCCTAGCCTGTTTCATTCTTCTCCTCTCTCAATAAGGGGATTAGGCATATTCTCTCAGTGCGGCCACAAGGGCTCTCTCAATTTCAGGCGGATGGCAATACAGCAGTGGGAACAGGAGACAAGGGAATGAGTTATTAACAGAAACCACACAGCATGATCAGACAATAAAATGACAGTATAGCTAGGTGTCATAAACAAGGTGGGAACAGACTAAGGCAAATACTATGCATTCCAGGGCTTGGCATTGAAACCAACACTCTTAACATGCTGGCGAAGAAGTAAAAGGCTTCTAAAGAAAACTGGAGAAAGGAGAAGGGGAGAAGCAAAGCTAAGTTGACACCACGTTTGTTGGGAAGTGAGGGATGCGCCGCTTCTTCTGTGGTCTTATGCAAAGCAGGGTCACACAGGGCTATGAGGTACACAATAATGCTGATTACACGCATATGCTAATTATTACACGCTAATCAAGTACAGTAGCCTTATATTTAACGCTAATGCCGGGAGACGGCTTTTCTTCCTTCAACTCATTTCTTTAAGGTAAAGTGAAACTATAAATACTTGAGGCTGCTAGATGTGCTGAATCCTGCAGGCCACTAACTACAGGGGTGTCAGTCAACTGTAATGACAATTTAGAGATAACAGATGAAGCAATCAGATAAGCCTAGTGACTAACAATTACAGACTTGTAATACAGCCTGCACATTCAAAACATGTACAATAAAGGCCTGAAATGACTCAATGCATGCAAAATTTCCCATGGTGACAGGAAAGTTTAAAGGAAACGTCTTACAAAAAAATTATTATTAACCCAATATGTTTAAAATTAGTAGTTTAAACTCATGAAGTTAGCTCAGGTTTGAGATGGCAATTTCCATTCTATTGTCTACATATTAAATAAACTCAGCCCATTTTGATTTATGAACAGCAAATAAAATTACGTCATCATTAAAACATTTAAGAAGCCTCCAACCTTATCAAACAACTTTAACCAGTCCTCAGCAACAAGGAGTTAGCTGAGACTAATTTTATATGGTCTAACTTCTAAGTGTTCTAAGCACATATATGATTTAACGACCATGTTGACATTTATCAGATGTAGAATTGAATGACAATCCAGCAGATTTCATCTTCTCATAGAGACCATGTTGCACAGGTTAAAGAAGGCTTAACGGTTACTAGTTGGTCTGCCAAACTTCTGCTATGTGTTACTTCACTGATATTTAGTACAATGTTGTACAAAATTGGTCCCAATTCTGAAATGGTCTCTGAGATACATAATTATACAAAAACCAAAACTGGTGTTTCTGAATACTCGGCAGTGTCTCAGTGTTACCCCCTTCCCTGATTGCTTAATAAAGTTACATTTCCGCCCAGTGTAAGTGAACGTTGTTCTCATATACCAGCTCTTCAGTCTAGTAGGTGGAAGGAAATGTGTCATGTGGGGGTGGGAAAGAGACAAGACAGGATAAGAGAGCATACATCCTGTCGACTGATCCAGAGAAGCTGACTTGTTCAGTTATGTGGCCTTTTAGCGCAGTACTAGAATATATTTGATGAATAAGCAGTGAAGTGAAGTGTGGCAACTGCAGAACTATTAAACCAACCCCACCCCCCACCCCACACACACTGAAGCAATATAGTATGAGGAATATAAGAAGAGCACAGCTACGTGTTAGGTCACACAGACCCACCATCATGTTGAGTTGGTCATGAAGTGCGACCAAACGTTATCTTTTCCCTGCAGTCGAAGTGGGGTGTGGCTGCAGCAGAAGCCTTTAACAGAGGTCATCGTCGTTATTTATTCCCCTACTGGAGAGATTATATAACTTAACTTTAATTACCAATACTGTTGACCTTTCCTGAAGTGGAAAAACGTTTCTAATGTCACCACACACCAGAAGAATGACACCCGAGGTTAATGTAAACAAACCTACTTGCTAGCAACAGTGTTACCGCTAAATCAAGCATTAGCAGGGCCACTGACCTCGCTAATGGCGTTGCGATTTCCAAGATTTATTTACAGACATCTAAGCTTTAAGTAGCCGATAACAGGTTGCGTCATTAAGTAACGGGACCTTATTTTGATGTTGACCGTAGTTACAAACAACGGTAAGCTAGTTCTAGTAAACGCTAATTGTCTGGTAGCTAGCGGATGCTAACTAATGTTCCCCTTATGCGTTTACGCATAATCATCCGCTCATTTTGATTTTAAACTGTCTGATAACACGTGTTGTGTGACTCCAACAAAATGCGTGTTAAGCGCAAAAAGGCGATAAATAGCTTTGGTAACTAGCTTCAACGCTAACGTCATTAGCACCTGTTCGTGCAGCCTCACCTTCAGTCTGACTTCATACGTTGTGTATCTGGTCCTGCCAACCCCGACCGTCTCAGGGTTGCTTACATCAATCTCTAGAAAATTACTCGGAGGTCCATAAGCGTCATTTAAATTCTGTGGCTTAGTGAAAAGCCGTCTTGTATCAGCTATGGTATCGGCCATTTCTCCCCTGTCCTTCTAGCAGCTAGGGAAAGCGTTAAGTTAGCCGAAAACACTCATCTGTACATTCCGTTGCTCAACTTCAAAATCAAATATTGGACGGCTGTTATTTTCGACTGATAAATCAAATATTGAAAAAATGTGCATTGAATTATTGCAAAACCTAAATTTGTTGATAATATACATTGACTTACATACTTTTGCACCCCACGGTAGCCTTTACGCACTTAAAAATACAACTGTAACCCTTATTGTGAAAGTAAACCGCCAGTTTCCTGTATTGCTCCGTCTTTGACTATCGCGAGCTTTAAAGACCTCGGAGAGACCGTGGCCCTGCACTTCCGATCAGCTGAGGTTCAGCTGACACTGCTCGACCACCTGCTGATCCGTTTGTTTACAAACTGCCAACAGCAACATCGCTCACACTCGTCATTTAGTTATTTTGCTATGTATGATGTGACTGAATGAAGCTATGGTTTACTGCTGCATGGGCACTGCTGCTCAAATAGAATATCAAAACCTGTATTACGTTAAAACCGCTGGTAATGATCAGCATTTATGATTTATATTTAAAAAATCCACGCGGAATAATTTAGTCTCTGTTTTATCTCTAATCCAAAAGGCATATTTAGATTTTTAAAACAGCTACAATTGTTAATTTCCATAATTTAAAATGTTGCGACTTAAAATGGAACAAGAAAAACAAAAGAAAAAACAAAAATGTCCGATAAGAACAAATCACAATTTTAACTTAATGACGACCTTTTATCGATAGCGCCATGTGACCGACCTGCGACCGATGAATCTCAATAAAGTTTTAGCGTTTTGAATCATGGCGGCTCACACGATATGTGCTGCCGTAAGATGTTCAATAATAAATTTAATGCAGGATGCAGTTATTACAACCAGAAGAACGTGTCAGGTGTCCGCCAGGTGCACTGGGAACGGTAAGAGTCTTATAATATCAGTAAGTGATATTGAGACATTTGGTGTTTTACAGTATGAGCACAGAGCCACGTATGTTGAAACGACATACGTTTAACAGAGTTTAGTTCATTCTTCAAGGTTACACTCTTTGGAGGACGTGCAGTTCATCTACGTCATCCTGCTCCTCGCATGTTTCTCCCTCTGCTGACGCTGTCGCACACTATGATCGCCTCCGTCGGTGTGGCTCCTTCAGGGAGGATGCTCAGCAGAGACGTTTGCTGCAGCAACTGGCTCAGCTGCAGCGCATCCTCAAAAACTACAATAACCGTATCTACTTTAACCCGCTGGGTGAAGACGGCGACAGTCAGCAGCAGAAACATCAAGACTCCTGCATTATAACAGCTGCAGAGGTAAGGAAGCTGTTAAATGGATGTGGACTGAATCTGAGCCCCATCTGTTCAACCCAGTTCCCTTTACTGGGAAAAAAGATCACACCACAGACCTTAGCTTTCCTGACGTGCCATGCTGAATTAGCCAAATGTAACACGCCCTTCCACCACACCTCTTTTGCCCATCAGTAATGCATAAGCAGACCAAGCAGATTTATCTGATCATGATGTGGTAGAGTCATGTTGCAGGAAACACCCTTGAGCGTCAAAGAATGAGCTTTCGCCCTTTCAGGTTGGCGTGAAGTCTAAAATCACTCCCTCTTTTATATTTTCCTCCATGATGAACACGTTTGATGAACAACTTAAATGTTGGTCACCAAATGTGAAAGGAGACAATTATTCATATGCACATACTGTTAGTTAAAGCAAAAGATGTTTACATAGTATGGTCTAGGAGTAACAATCTGAATAAACAGCAGAGAATTTAGATGCACAAGAAATGTGTTCCAAAACTGCTCAATATTAGGTGTTGCCCAAAATGTCAGATTCTGACTTTCTGAGTCTTCAATGCTCAGATGTGTTGGAGCGACGCTGCTTCACTAGGAAGTTTTATTGTGATGCTTTAAGGAAGACTACCTGAAGTGTGGGGCAGAGGATTGTGCAGCAGAGCAGGAAGAGGGTGTCTAACATATGGAGGAACTTCACCAAGTCCACAGTACTGCTCTCCTGTTGTATGACTGATAGTGGCCATGAGGCTCAGGTCAAAGGGAGGGTAGGGGTCTGGGAAGTGTATTGTGCATGTGAGTTTTGGAACGGCGTAATGTAGGGGGCTGTTGTTGTTTTTAGGTCAGGGGAACTGACTGTCTAGTATTTGGTGGTGGGAGTTTTTTGTTGGTTGGCTGGCACAGACACATAGGGTTAGGCAGAGATTTTGGAAGGCAGCAGGGCAGACCTCCTGCTGGGCCTGTCCCAGCACCCCTCTCACTCTCTCACCATCTCCACGCAGTAATGAGGGGATCCCTATTGTCTGGCCCATTCTTGTTCTTTTTGCTTTTGATTTGGGCCTCTGACAAATACTTTGGTGTTAGGCTATCGGCACCATCCCCCTTCTCCTCTTTGCACCTTATTTCTAGTTCTGTTTGACACACACGTACACACTGACTGGAGTACTTATGCAATTATTCTGGTTTGAATCAGGTCATACCACTGTGCTTTCAGTGTCTGTTCTCCCTGTGAAAGTGCCGCCATTGTCCTCACTAACTGACCAAGTCTGTGAGGAGAGTACACTTGACTTAATATTGACCCAATGTGGCGGCGTTGTTTTGCGGATGGTCGACTAACAATGGGCCATTGTTTAGTAGGAGCCACCCTCTTCAAGTCAGACTTGCATCACAGAGTCGTCCTGTACGTGATGGGCCTCCAGCAGGATAAGTTAGGTTTACCTTGTCACTGTATTAACATCCTTTGCTTTAGTTAAACACGCCTAACTTCTGAAGTCGTTTAAAAGCCAAAGTGGTGATGTCCTGCATGTGAACTTTCCACTCATGTCTATATCCTTCAGCAGGAGGTGAGACAACACAGCTCAGCGAGACAGCGAGGCTGAGAGACAGCCTTGTCCTTCTCCACTCTGCCATGGCAGAATGGCTACCAGCCACCAATGACAATTACCCCACCATGCCAGAGGGCGGCTTGGGAAGTCAGGGAGAAGTCACACACCATTATGCCAGAGCAGACAGGAAAGGCTTGCTGCTCTCTCTCCCCAGCTCGGGACAAGCAGGGTAGAGAGGAGGGGAGGAGTGGGCAGAGCAAGAGAGGATGGGTAACAAGTTTGTTTTTCATTTAGTTTTCAATCGGCTATTGTCTGCGTTTGCCAGAGTCAAGTGCTCCTTGTGCAGTGGACACCGAGTACCATCCCATGAAATAGTTACTAAATTGAATTTTAAGAGGAAATTCCTTTCTGTTTGGTCCCGAGTTAAGTCCCGAGCTTTTTATTGTTGCTTGTTACAGAGACAGACGATCCTAAAGCTCACTGTCAAAGCTTATGTAACATGTCTAGAAGTTGTCTGCGTTAAAGTTGTTTGCGTTACATGTCACGATAAAACCAGTAACGCCTGCATTTGAATGGCGTGGAGTCCTCTTTAGAGATATTTGGCTTTACTCAATATTCTCAGCTTGGTCACACACAAGACTTTTTTTTTAAGCAAAGACCTTTTGATGATAGGAGGCAGGCAGCACAATGACTTCCAGCAGCACCTCAATGCAACAGTACCGTATCACAATTAGCAGCGCTAAACAGGCTGCACAGACAAGTCCACTCCATCTCGTATGGAGACTCATCCAGTCCTCTCCGTTTTGTCTGACAAATCCCCCCATTGTTCCTCTGATGATGCTTTTCTTTCGTGGGAACCCCGGCTTGTCTTGTTGATTAGATCCCCTTTGTCTTCCTCCCCTGCAGTGGGCTAGTGTGAAGAATGTGAAACCTTACACTGTATTAGTGGCTTAATGCCTCAGCATACTTTGTATATTAAATGATGATTCAGTCTTCTATGGTAATGAATGTAACGAAGTTTATTCAGGTCTTCAGCTGGTGTTTACTCCTTTGAATAAGCAATAACTATTACTTTTGGATAATCCTAGTGTTGGCAACAGCTGGTAAACATTTTAATATCAAACCTACTACAGATTATTTTAGCATTGTTCCTTTTTTCCAGGAAGAACCCCCTCCACCGCTACATCCACCACCCAAGGGCTTCTATATCCATGGAAATGTTGGTAAGATCATATATACAAAATGTCTTTCTGGTCACTTTTTATGTTGCTGAATATCTAAACGTTTCATCTCTGTCTTCCAGGTACAGGGAAGACCATGCTTATGGATTTGTTTTTTTCCTGTGTGGAAAACACTCGTAAAAAGAGAGTCCATTTTAATGCCTTTATGTTGGACATCCACAAAAGTTAGTATTATCCTCCTACTGCACAGCACCTCACTGTAGAAGCTTAGCTTTCCTGACAAGTTTTCTGACTCCTCGTGCTGTAGATCCTATATTTATCTCTCTGTTTGTCCTGAAGCCACGCTGCTAATTGTCGACTATTATGCATCCAGGTGAAATTACTGCTTTATTCAGTATTGTCAGTGGGTTTGGGTTGCCAATGCAGGTGTGCTTTAAGATGTGCCTGACGTTTGTGTACTGCTTAAAGGGATCCATCGGAGGAAACAAAGCCTGCCAAAACGAAGGCTAGGGAAAATGTTCATCTATGACCCCATATCACCAGTTGCCATGGAGATAAGCAAAGAAACCTGCCTTTTGTGTTTTGATGAATTCCAGGTGAGCAAATGTCTTATAAAAACTATTCATGAGCTTGTGTGTTTGTGTTTTGATGCTATTTATCAACTGCATCTCTTACATGCAACATACATGCAGTGTTTTTATCAGTCATGCAGATACTTTGGTATATCATTGTTCAGAATCCAGTGTTTTGTTGGGAGTATTTCAAGGGTTTGAGTATAGAAAAAAACCTTAAATGGCCATGTTTTAACTACGCAATGTAGACAATCAAAATTTGTTTTCTTTACTCTGATGACTGAATCATGCCAAGAAATTGTCATCTTTTAATATTTGCTAACTGCTTTGTCAAATTCTATATACTTGTGATAGCAAGTATAAAAACTATATACCATATAATCAGCAGAGTAGCAGCGTTAGGTCGTTTATCTGAACTCAGTAGCAGTGTTTGATCCCAGCTGGTGTCTTTCCTGTTGTTGCTTGTCCTATTAGTATCGCCACTAAAACAGGACTGGGGACACCTAGTGGCCTGTGGAGTATAGTACTTCTGACATGACTTCCAGAAGTAGTGGAAAATTCTCTCGTCATACCATGTAGTGCAAGAGTAAGATTGTATCAAACTATCATATTTTCCAAACTGCTGATGTTCAATTGAGTGAGTGATCAGCACCTGATTGTTAGTTGTAATGGTTTGGGAAGCAAACACAACATGTGAGTGTACTAATCCAGATTGACACAACTAAAATGCACCATGTCATTAACAGCCAAGCACATCTGCCAGTAGCACTGTGCCTTTCCTCACACTGTTATCATTACAGTTGCTGCCAGCAGGTCAAGGGTCACAGAAGGTGTGCTTGCTTGCTCTAATCACCCTCTATGCATCTGTGAGGATCAAGAGCTGCTCCTTTCATCCTCCCGTCTTTCACATTTTAAACTGCTGCGCTGTTTGTGGATTCTCATTGATTTGTTTTGTTTGCCGTCGCCAGCTTTGCCGTTCTCGCCTGTCGACTGTTGCTACCGGTGAATGGAGGGGAAACAAGCAGACATGTGCGCGTTGTTTGTGATGCATAAACAAGAGGTTGCAGGGTTGGGAGAGTTGGGGGCGGAGGGGGCCTATACCAATCAGCATCCTCCTCCACTCAGCCATGCAAATGAGGTCCTGGGTATCAGTCGCACTCGCCTGCTTCCTTAAGTGAGTGGAGCTAGAAAGCGACTGGCGGCGGCGGGTCAGATGGATCTTATCCTCTTAAATGCTAATGACATTTCTCCATTCTCTTCATTAGCGCCATGCCATTATCAGTAATTTGTAGCCCGCTTCCCTCCTTTTACACCCCCTCCCCCACGCGGCTCCTCTAATGAATACTCGCCATTGAGAGGTCCAAGATGGGAAGAGAGGGAGAAACGAAGAAGAGTGAGAAGAAAACGCTTGAGCATCATTGTCTCAGGGCCTCAGTCACTGTGCAGCCTCTGTGAAATTGCTCATAGGTTGTGTACATATAGAGGTGTAACATCAAAAGGGGTTTAATTTGGCACTCGTGTGCGTCGCTGTAAACGGAGTAATTGGATGCTCATTTAAATATCTGCATTGGCTGATGGCGATTGCAGCATTATTTTTGTGTTCCACAAGTGCTACATCAGTCCCCTCCACCTTTCTCATTCTGTGGGTACCCATTCTCTCTCCCTCTCCCCCTGCTCATTCAGCAATCAATATTGCCCCTCATACTATGCCCATGTTGAGGGCACATGAATAAACAAATCCAGGTTGTATAAAAGGTCATTTTTAAATGATTCTTTTGAAATGAAAATAAAATCCTGCGGTCGGAGGAAATGGGGGCCCACTCAGAGAGACACAGAGCCTTGGCTTTCTGTTGATTCTCATTACACACACGCACACACAACAACGCGAACGCTAATTTGATGCCCCCTAGCCACCTCTCCTTAGCGAAATCAAGGCTTTAACACAAATGTTAATCAAGTATTGGCAAGGGCAGTGAGGCTAATATGCAAAAGCAGAAGACTCTCCAGAGAATGAAAGAAGGCATATGCTGTGGCTACGGTCATCAGAAGTGCCTGTTATTTCCTGAAAAGTAGGTAAGAGTTTGTAAGAGGAGAGGGCGGAACACATGCATGACTGGAAAGGCGTCTTAGTTTTTTTCAAGACAAGCTAATTGTTGAAAGGTTTCATACTAAAATACGAACTATTGCCGTCTTTAGAGTAATACTGAGAAAAGAGCACTGCACGAGTCGATTTGGATGTAATATTGGCACAAAGTGTTTTAATATGTTGACTACAAATGTTAATTCTCATTAAACCGGTGGCCTTGAGGAAGGAGGAAAGCTTGAGAGAGTTCATTTTCTTTTATAATGTGCTCGTCTTTTGTCAGCCAGCCACATGCTTAATTAGCCGTGTTACATACAGTACGCGCTGCATCGACTACTGTGCATCCCAGATTTCTCCCTCCACGGATGTTCAAAAGAACAACTGGGGTGAAAGAGAGCGAGAGAGATGAGAGAATAAGACCAAAGTGAGAGCACTAGATTACTAATAGAAAGGTCAAAGCTCTTCATTTAACAGCCAGCGACTCATAAACGTCCTTGCTTCAGTGTTGTCATCGACCTTTGTTTATTGTAGACTCATGGAAATGATGTAGATGAAAAAGCGGCCAGCGAATTGGATTCATGTATTACAACCTTGTGAAGCCTTGTTTCTAGTTCATACAACACACTCGCCTTTATATGCCTTTATATGGTCATCTTGGATAGAAGCTTTGCCTGCCATCATGACCCCAGTCTGGATTCACATTGCTCCATTTTCATTATCCTTCATTTACTTTCCTCTTGTTTTTTCGCCTGCGATCTGCTCTCTTGATTAGCACAGGTCCGCTGCCTTGGCTCCGCTCCTTGTCCTCACCAGAAAACTGCTTTGTGACCATTTGCAGTCATTTCAATTGGTTTAGGTGTGTGTGTGTGTGCGCGCGCACGTGAATGACCACACACAGAAGACTGAATGAACAAACCTGACACGAAGCAACAAGGAGTGTAACAAGAAAAGGTCAAGTGTACAGTTTACTTCCTCTTCTCTGGTTCTTTACGCTCAGGTGACAGATGTTGCTGATGCCATGATCCTGAAGCAGCTGTTTGAGACGCTGTTCAAGACCGGAGTGGTGGTGGTGGCCACGTCCAACAGACCCCCTGATGGTATGACAAGCAGCGTCTGAACATGTGTATTGCGCTTTTTATTTGTCAGCCTTTGCAATTAAGTCACATTATTTTTCTGAACATACACTGAAATGAATCCAAACCATTAATACCACGAACAACTTTTAGAATACAACTTTCATGTCACGGCCAATTACAATGTTCAGACAACAACTAACAACAGTCCATCTTTTTAATTACCATCCTTTAAGTTAATAAATGTTTATCAAAATTCACATCATCATCACTATCATCACTAGGTCACTCTCTGGATAAATCCAGGTTCTGTTGTGAGTTGCACCTAACTTTTTTTCAGCATTTACTACGTACAGTGAACACCGACATGTAGGAAAGCAAGGAACTGCATGTTTTATAGAAAGCTCAGTTTAAAAGGATGAAGACCTTAAAAGTCTAACGGTAAAATATAATTGAACGACGCAGCAGCCCTGAAGGTCCACGGAAGCATTCAGCAAACGGTACACGAGAAATGTTCCCCCACCGACAGATTCGTCACTCACTTCACATAGATTCATGTCATTTACTCAACAAGAATCAATTGAGCTTTACAAGACCACAGCGACTACTCTCTTTGTGTACAGCAATTAAGCAGAGAAAAAGGCGACGAACATTTGGTACAGCTCTCACTTTCAGAGACGTGACACAACCTTTAAACAGCCTTTGATGTTGCATTTACTGGCAGCGAAGCAAGGCTGGTGAAAGAACGAGGAAAGACTGTGATCAAGGTGGAGATAAATGCATGATGTGATATCTGACGTCTTTCTACGGGAAGATGTTGATGCCTTAAAATGTTCGAGTGGGTACGAAGTGGACAAAGACACACATCTCTGTTTTTTACCAGCTATTAAGCACAAAGCGCCAAAACAGGCAAACTTGATGGAGAGCCTACTTGGTATTAATTACATGGTTAATGGAACCTTGAAAGCCATAAGAGACAAATGGACATGAAAAGCATACATTTTACATCTTTATTGATGTGGAGATGCTGGTATCAAAAAGCCTTGGATGCGTTAGGAGAATAAATTTAGAGACAAGGGGGTTTACTAGAATCACTAAAGTAGCATTTTGTTGTTTTATATACTGATGGACTTTAATGAGATTGGGAGGATAAATGGTGTCTTTTTGTAGTGGAAACACCCTCAGCGCACGGGATCTCACATGCACTTCACATTAATGGACTGAGCTCGAAGCCGTTTAGTTTTTTGAATTGACAGCAGCATCCATTTGCATCTTTTTATAGCGGTTGAACATACGGTGTAGCGTCATGGACACTATAGGGGAGGGGTTTCACATTTTGGATAACGCCTGTGCACTGAGCAAAGTTAACCAGCTGCTGGTTGTTGCTTCAAGCTTGACATGCAGACATGAGAATCTGCTCTCTGCAAGAAAGCCAAAGCTCCTGCCGTTCTGTCATGTATAGGTGTTATTAGGTGTGTCACGTCCAACTGGACCAAGCTTTAGCCCAAACATCAACAACGAGCACTTGTTTGCATTTGCAGCTGGAGAGAACTTAAACTTGTGTGTGTGTGTGTGTGTGTGTGTGTCCTTGTCCATGTTTGTGTGTGAATCCCTATCTGTTTTATCTGTCTATCAGAGATGCTACTTCAGATGTAATTTGTTCCAGCCGAGCTAATTGAAACCTCTATTCAGCGAGCTGCTGTGGACATTGTCCGCGCTGAAAAGGCGACAGTCCTTTCTCTCACCACCATTGTTTGGGAATGTAATGAATTTTATGTTGCTGCCGCTGCCGGTACAGAAATCCATTTTTCTCCCCTGGTCCTAGTCCTTTTGTCGTGCCTCCCCACCCATCCTTCAGTTCATCAATAGCCACTTTATCTGCCAATCTGTGGTGGGGGAATGACATTATTAGGAGGCTAAACAGCAGCTCTAATACAGGCCCTCCCCTCCTCTTTCAGATCTGTACAAAAACGGACTTCAGAGGGACACCTTCCTACCTTTCATCGACGTGCTGAAGGTAGAGACAAAGTCATCCTTCTCTCTTGTGTTGATAATT
Source organism: Macropodus opercularis (assembly GCA_030770545.1). Taxonomy (NCBI): domain Eukaryota; kingdom Metazoa; phylum Chordata; class Actinopteri; order Anabantiformes; family Osphronemidae; genus Macropodus; species Macropodus opercularis. The sequence continues at coordinate 4,969,676 of CM061112.1, forward strand.
TATTCATTTGTTTATCACACACGTACACACCCTCGCATGTGCGCCTCTGTCCCTCTATGTCTGTCTTTTTGCAAGTTGCTCTTTAGTGGTTTGATGTTTCCTGCTACCTGGATGCCTTGCACGGTGTCACAAAGCTGTCTTTGATCATACCAGGGCGCAAAAACAGCCAGAGAAAGCTAGGGAGAGACGGAAAGAGCGCGAGTGAGCAGGTAATGCGAACGGGAGACGGTCACGCGAGCGGGTGACTGACCCAGGCTGCTTGCATTTCAAAAGTAAAGGGGAGCGAGCGGAGAGGGAGCCATGTGGCGGTTTGCATTTCCAGCAAAATATCTACTTTGCAATTTAAGCAGCTAGCACCATTATCCTGGCTGCATCTCAGATGATCATTGATGTGCTTGGAGCGATCATGATCATAAATACTTGCATAACAATTTGTCGTCATGCATTTTGCAACAGAGGAGGGCAGCATTCTTGCACTTTTTATTGGTATTTAGTCTCGGCAACGTCCCACCGCCGTGTCTTTAGCCTGTATGTGCAACTGTCGCCATTCATAAAATAAAAGTGTTGCCTCTAGGTAAAGGAATCACTCGTCATGCCCACTCTACTACTGTGCGGTTCTCAGCTTGTTCGGGTCACAGCCCGAACAAAGCAGCAGGTAAATACTCACCCAACATAATGATGCCTGAATTATGTTGCTCAGTGGCCAAGACGGTTTTGTTTTTATTGTAACGTATTATAGACTTCACATCTGTATTAATGCATAATAACATAGCTTTAGCGTAATCTTTAGTTTTTGTTTATAATATGCTAATATCCCACTGTGTATACTAAAATACACTAACTAATGAATGAATCATTGTGTTGTGATATCAGGGTTATCAGAATTCCTCTGCATCTTCAAACACAAATGCTCCACAGATGTGGAGGGCTTCAGGTCACTTGGCCCCCGCTCACTCTCCCACCCTTGCCCTCTCTAATCCACGCTCGTCAAGGCCCTGAATGCTCGTTGTCCCTCTCTAGCCCTGCACTACATCCTCTCTTTCAGGGTCCCATGTTCCTCTTTGTGAGGCCATCTGGTTTTGGGGGTCGGAGGGTGTTTTTGGGGGTGCGAGGCGTTCTCTATAGCAGCTCGTCCTGCGATGTTAAAGCGTGTTTTAGAGGGGTCACGCTGCTAACTAGCTGACCCTTAATAGATTGAATTAATGCCTGCGTGGGCCAGCCGTGTGGGTTTCTCCTCCCCAGCAAAGCTCGCCCCGTGTATGTGCGCGCCTGAGTGTGTTTCTATAGCGAGTGAGGGAATGAATGAGGGTGTTAAAAAGTGAAAATAGCCTCCGACCTCTCCTCCCTTTCACCTGAGCTGGTGTGGTAGAGGTTAATCCACCGCCTCCGTCTGCCTCGGTTAACGTCTTTATTTAACCATTGACTTCTGATTAGTTGAGACCCCTTTTTCCGCAGCAGCCCGACCTCCTCAAATCAGTTTCAGAACCGCGAAACATAGAAACTTGGAATTTAGAGCAAGCACAAAGTTAGAAGTAGAGCCACTGGTCAGCATGCAAATGACTTAAAGAACGTCTCTCTTTAAAATTTTGTTTACCAGTTTCCTCTTTCAGTTCACTTAGCATCTTTGTAGGCTCCATCAGAGAATCTATTCAGTGATGTAGGCTTGTTTTTATTTGTAGCTATGGCAAAGCTCAGACTTCTGTAAAATACAGGGTTTAAGGGCTTTTTTAATGGACGCTGCCTGTATTGTAACCACGAAACTCTTTCTCCCTCTCCACTCCACTTTTCATCAGCCATCCTTTCTCTACCCCTCTATCCCCGCTCTTTATTCTATCACTATCCTGCTCCGCTCACTGGCTTTACTCACCCAAGGTCAGCTCTCTGTATTTAGGAAGCAGAATAGTGACTTTATTTTCAATGTTGCAGAGGAGGGAAAACATGACAACAACAACCCTGAGGCAACTTTGCGTATCTCTGGTGCTTTTAATACTTCTTTTGAACTGCTCCCCCTTGTGCTACGTGTTTACAGTTGGTGATTAGAAAAAGACAGGATAGAGGAAAACTGAGAAATGACAGGGATGAAGTCCTCCAGTGAGGACCTTGGTGAGAAGAGCTGCCTGTGAAAAGCTGGCATGCTGCCAGTTCAGATCAAATGGATGTTGATGTTTGATTATTGTCATTGTTTTCTATTGCATTCACTCAGTCGCGCCTCAGTGGAAGTAACTGTTTTAAATTATGCCCTCAATGCACACAATAGTATGTATGAGTATGAGTAGCTCTATATTCTTTAAATATAAAAAACAAATCAATAAAAGACGAATCAAACATTCTCCTTTTTAAACATCAAATAATTATAATAGCCCCATATTTATGGTCATATTTTGATTTGATTGATTCAATTAGCGTCTCTTCATGCTGCCTAATGATGTTTTCCTATGCATCAGGTGTGAGCAATCAAGTGTCCAACCCTTCACTACCGTGTACGTTTAAAGCCCTTTTATGCACTTTTATGCTCTCGGGCTTCTTTTACACTCAACCACTTTCCTCTTCATGCTCATCACGAAGCTGAAAAGGCAGCAATACATACTCGGTCGGTCATTTAAAGCCTTTTACATCAGCACAAATTGGTTATCACACCTTAGTGATACAGTGTTGATGCTATTAGTGTTAAGACAAGGACACTCTGAAACCCCCAGGTGGGGTGAATGTTGTGGCTGAGCGCAGGAAATCAATCAGATTTGGGTGTGGATGCTTTTAAAGGTGTTTGACGCATGAACTGTGCAAATGATATTGCAGCGAGTGTTCATGTTCCGAGAAGAGGAAGCGTGTGTCTGCTCACCAAAGGGTTGATTTAGATTTTCTCGTCTGTGTGTTGCCCCCCAGCTTGTGGCGCCTCTGTTGGCCAGGTGCAGGTAACACAGCCTCCAGCTATTCGGTTTAGGCCTCAACAGAGCTCGGTGGAGGATGGGGGGGGTCCAGGATCAGGAAAGGTGGGGCCTCCAACTCAAAAGATGTTTCCCCAAGAGGAGCAGCCGAGGCAGGGGGAGGTTGTGAGAACGACCTCGCAGAACAAACCATCTCTGGCCCAAGGCGGTCACACTTTAAGGGAATAGATCATTAGGTGTAATTAGGGTGTTCACATTGTCACGTACCCCCCTGACTGCCCGAGAATGAATAAAATCACCAGAGCCACCCGCTCCACCCCCACACTCACTCACAGACACACACAGCAGCTCCTCAGTTCGTGAAAACACTTTGATGTCACAAGAGTCGTCCAGAACTTTTCAGCATAAAGGCACTGTTTTAAGCTTTCTCTCTTTTCTCTGCTGTCTCTCTCGACCCCTCCATCCCTCCCGCCCTCCTTTCTTCTGTCCCTCCACACCAGCCTGTAAGACACACATGGTTGAATGAGCGACAACCTTTCCCCTCCTCCCCTCCGCCTCTCCCTCACCCTCTCTCCCCCCTTCGTCTCTTTTTCAGCCTTCCCACCCCGTATTTCTTTGAGGCCTGGTCAATTCTCCGGGCCAAACAAAAAAAGCATCAAATGTTTTCTGCTGCTGCGTAATGAGGGAGTGGACCTCATCAGGGCCCAATAGTCAGCTATCCTTGGCTTTTGTTACAGCTCAATGGCACCGCGCTCTTTGAAAAACTCAAAAGCAACTTTTTGAGGAGTAAAGGATAGAGAAAAATATGTTGTAGAGAGAGCGGGCGCAGAGGGGAGTAGAGGCAGCGACCAAAAGAAAAGCCACTCTGTTTTTATGCTAAACGGCTGTCCAGAGAGAGCAGTGGACAGCTCGGACAATGACATGATTGGAGCTACATGTGTTTGGATGACTTTCCTCTAAAGAGACTCTGATTCTCACGTCTGTCATCTCTCTCTTCTGTCGCTCCCTCCCCTCGTGCGTCTGTGAGCTGCTGAATGCACCCGTGCAAGTAGTGAAGGTCCTAATTTGCCGTGGTGCTGCTTTCTGTGCGTCAACTACACCAAGGGCTAATTTTCATGACCACTTGTACAAATCACCATCTACTTAAACTACAGAAAATGATGTCATGTAGAAAAACTGTTGCATTCAGTAAACTGAAAGTCAGAGTTGTAAGAAAACTAGATTAGAAAAATAGAAAAGGTTTTTACTCTTCTAAAATTACACAAAGAACAAAATTGAATTTGCAGATTGAGTATTGCAATAAATGTTCATCATTATTCAGAAGACCTCAAAATTCAAAGTGCTTCATCATTGTCCTGCCTGTAAGACTTTATTTCCTTAATCTTGATTTTTTTATTATTACTTCATTCATTTTTAACCATCCCATCTCTCGAGGCAGATGGCCGTCCACTACTTTGGTTCTGCTGGAGGTCTTCCTCTCCACTGTTGCCTAGTACTGCTCAATGCGCGTTTTTATAGAGTTTTATCCGACTGTCAGAAGCCGACACATATTCAAGACTGAGAAACCTAAAGAAATAAAGCACAGAGAAAGCAGCACGGACATAAAACATAAAACGAGTTGCAAGTAGACTGGCTAGGTTTGGAGTCTGTGAGAGGAGTTTAGTGTTGGAGGGGGGAGGCAAGACTACAATGTGTAGGCAGATAAAATCTTGGAGGAGTGAGAACTTGACAATCCCCTCAAGAAGGATAATCAAGTAATGACCCGCAGGCCTCAGACTCATCTGATTATAAATAACCAATGGAATCATCATCACTGATTGTGTTTCCAGTCCTCCTTCTTTACCCTGTCTTATTTGTACCTCCTCGTCAAGAAACGCATCAGCCGTCTTCAGCAAAGGTAGAGACAGTTCGTAAAGGGAGGGAGTAGAAGATGGCAGGAGAAAAGACAAACTGAGATTCTAATGATGTAGCAGAGGTAGTGACAAGTTATTTTTTTTCCCCTTTTTGGAGGGACTATTTACCCGTTGGTGGGGTCACCGTAGGTTGATGAAATGACACCTCCCTTTTGTGCGAAGGGGAGGGCGATTTTGTCAGGTTGTTATTAAGACTGATTCAGCCAATTGGCTCAGACTGAGAACCTCGTTTGTGTGAGCGGACACGGAGATAAAAAGTTGACAGCAGAGAAGAATAGAGTATTTCCGTCCCCTTGCTTTGTGATGATTACTAATTATCCTGCAGCTTAAGGAGGCCAGTGGCAGAAATTCACTGATTTCATAATTTACTGGCACTGTCGTTGAATAGCCAGGCGATGGCTTGGATGGGATGATATGCAATTCCTTTCTTTTCTTTGATAGAATGGTGGAGATGATGATTATAGTTTGTGCTGTACTCCCTGACATGAATCCTGTTGACGTTTTACACTATCTGAAAAAGTTTGAACTCCGCATCACAAGTTCAACCCTGCTGTAACACACTTGAATGGCTACAGGAACAATAGAGCAGCTCAATAAACCATAAAGAGGTGACAAGAAACCCCAGAGCTGAGAGTAGGATGTCAGCTGCCTCCTGCATTTGCTCTTTGTCCGTTTTTGTTATTTATAGTTAGGCAGCAGCTCTCATCAACCATATTTCTTATACCTTCAAAAGGGTCCAAGAAGTCATTCAATACAAAATAAAGGAAAGCTTCAGGACAAATTCAGCCTCAAAATGTCCACTGGAAGGCAAAATGCCATCAAATATGATCTTGTATTCTTCTTCCACTGCTACAGTACATTTAACATTTACATTTTACTTACTGATGCACATTATTGGCTTTGTTATTCACACGGATCAGGTTAGACAAACAAGATAATTTTGCGCTTGTATTTTGCCAGTGACACAGATAAAACATGTAAATTAACCAGTCAATTTATCTTTAATCCATGTTAAAATTCAGTTACATTTAGTTTTATGTGTCTACAGGACCACTGCTGCACCATCTGCCTGGACGCTGGCATTGACTACAGGAGGCTGGACATGGCTGCAGCAGGCAAACTCTACTACCTGTAAGACACGCACTCTACTGTGTTTGCACCTTTGTTGCTCTGTTGTAGCCTGTAAAGAGTCGACATTAACCCAACCGAGAGATTTATAAAGACACACATTACCTTGAGAGAGGCATGAAAAGAATGAAAGAGGAATCAAAAGAATATGAGAAAATGGTCGAGCTGTAAAAGCCAGTTTTCTATTTTCCTCATCACAGTGTTTCGGAACACACACGTGTGACATGAATGACACTGCTGTTGCTCATTGCTGTGTTGGAGCTTTCAAGCGCTTTCGTCTTTTCACTGTATGTAAATAAAGCCCATCGCGCTCTTTTAGCCGGAGTTAAAACACAAACACGCAGGCGTACATACACACACACTTTGCTACCTCATTTTGACGTACATTCACAGGCTAATGCTTGTGTTTAGAGCCTAACATCCTGTTTTTACTGACGGAGTAAAAAGCTAAGTACCCCCCTCCTGTGCTCTTGCTGCTGCCACCGTTTGATGTGGCCACTTCAGCGTTATTAATTTTATATCCTATTATTTCTTCTCTGCTTTGTTGCCTGTGTGTATGTGTCTTGTACAGCACAAGGGAGCCTGGTGTGGAAGCCTTCCTGGATGAGCTGTTTGAGGAGCTGGCAGTAAGACAAAAGAATGGTAAGGAAGTTAAAGGTTAATATGCTATTTAGCTATATTTATCATGTTATATTATGAAGAATATTAACCTATTTTAAAGGCTGTATAGAAAGTTTATGACATGCTTCACAATATTCACTTTAAGATTGAAAACTGTTAATATTACCTTTCCTTCCTATAGGTTTCTACTTATTGTAAAGATTCTAATAAATGTGACAATGCAGTGACATGATATGACTGAGGATCACTTATGTTGTCAGGTGTGTGTTTCCATAGTGACAGGTCCTCGGCTCCTCACAGTGCTGGGCAGAGATGTGCCACTGAAAAAGACCTGTGGTTCTGTCGCCGACTGTACTTTTGATGAGCTCTGTGGTGCTGTGAGTGTTTTGCCGCTCGATCGGCTTCTTCATCAACATTTTGTAATTTTAACACATCACATCTCAGACACTGTTTGCGTCTTGGACCACCTGAGAACCAAGATGGCTTCATTCTCTTATTACCTTCTCACACATACGCACACACGTACATCCATACAGTGTACGCCTACACACAAAATCCACTCAGCAATAATCAAAACTGCTCATACTGAAAGCAATTCTCCTGCTTCTTTATTGTCACCGCGTTCTGTTTCCACCCTCCTCTCCGTACTTATTGTCCAAGCCTTTGCTCTCGAACAACAACATTCTCTGCTCAATGTCAAAAAGCAAATCTATTGATGGTTCTGTGAATAGTTGAGCCTGTTGCTCCTGACATAAAGCAGTGTGGTACAGTAATCTGCAGCGTGTGTAAAGTCTCAAGTTTGATGGACGGCGGTGAGCTTTTGCAGGCATCTGAGCTTCAAGGCCTCTTCTGACAAATGTTGGCACAGCCACATTAGTTTTGAGAGCAATCATCCTGAATGGCAAAGAACCAAGGACTAGGTCTGTTCCAGACCCTGATGAAGGCCACAAGCCGCGACGAGATTTTATCTTTTTACTAAAGTGACATCGGCCTCAGTCTTTTTCCCAAGGTGCCTTCATAGTAGTTAGCACACAGAGCTGTTTAGTCAACTGTTTATGAAGTAGCTGTATACAGGCACTACAATGGAACTATTTACCCTGCACCGTGGTGTGAGCAGCAGAAGATCCAAATGTTCCAGTGTGTCTGTGTGGTTGTTTTCCAGCCCCTGGGTGCTAGTGACTACCTGGAGATAGCGCGGCTCTTTGATACTGTATTTATCCGCCACATTCCCACGCTGACACGGAGGCTGAAGGACCAGGCGAGACGGTTCACCACCCTCATAGACAACTTTTATGACAACAAGGTACCCGACTTACAAACGAAGCAACAAACAGTTACTCACTGACTCAAAGGTAGTTTTCTGTGTTGACTGTCCTTACTTTGGAGCATTATTATTAAGTTTAAATCTGGCAGAATGTTTTTCCAGATGATGTGCAATAAAAGCGATGCAATAATTTATTACTCCCCTAAATACTGAGAGAGTATTATTACGCTTATTAATGTGCATTATCGCTGTGTCAGTCTTACATTAGCTCACTTTTCATGCATTGCTACGTTGTTAATAACCTGTGCCCCAGGTGAGAGTGGTGCTGCTGGCAGAGGCCCCGTTAGACCGTCTGTTTGTCCACTCTGGAGGAGAAGACGAGATGGACCGGCAGCTGCTGGATGACCTGGGCCTCAGGGAGGTAAATAAAGAAGTAGAAATGAAGGGATCCTGTTTGTTCCGCAAACCCAGTAAAATCATGGTTTCTTTAAACAGGAAGACATAATCGTGTTGTCCTAAAGTAATTTGTGCTCTCATCAGGAGGCAGCAGAGCACCTGACTCTATTCACAGCTGAAGAGGAGGTCTTTGCCTTCCAGAGGTCCATCTCCAGACTGATGGAGATGCAGACAGAGTCGTACTGGACAGCAGGAGACCGCAGTCACAGCAAGGAGCACACGAAGGCATAACGTCTAGATCTGACTGCTAGGATATTTATATACCTCCAGACAACCCAGTACCTCCCTAATTACTGTCACCGCATTGGCAAACGTTCCTTATTACGGTATCTACTGGCCAACCGACATAAACTTACTTGGAGAATAAGCAGCACTTCAGTATGACTTCTCTTCATCTTTGCATGTATTTCTTTCTCTTCTTCTCTAAGGTGTACTCACTCCCTCTTGTGGAGTGATTATTATATTGTGTGAAACTGTAGCAGGTGCCTATTTCAACCACAGAAAGTGGGCACAATGTCCTTCAAGGTAGCAGGCTACCGCCCCCTAGTGGTGCAGTGTCAAACATTCATGAACTGTTTTGTTCATTAATGTAAAATGATGAATGCGTAAAATGTTACAAATATGAATAAATAAGCTCACAATTCAGTCTGGAAGGATACATCTCTATGTTCTTAGGCTGTGAGAGATGTTAATAAATTCCAGGTCTGGTATCTTAATCAAATCTGACTGGATGTGTATTTTTATTATTATCTTACTATCACAATCCTTACATTTGTGACCAGTAGACTGCAGGAAACGTTATTATAGTCATAACAGTAAAGCACAAATGGTATAAAGGATTTAAGCTGTTTTTGAACTCCCCCATTTTGGCCTGTAGGGGGAAGCACAGGCCAACTAATAGCTACAAGTTTGGATAACTGCGTCTCCATGGATGAGGTCATCCCAGTGCAGCACTCCAGCCTGGACCGGCCCGCCCTGACAGCAAGCAGCACCTACAACATCTAACCCAAGACCATTATATAAGCCTGTGTTTATACCAAGCAGTCAGTATCATGGAACAAGCACACAATCCCCAGACTAAATGTATAATCCCATTAGGCTGAAGGGACAGTAAATGGATTTCTGTGTTGCTGTGTGCACGGATACATGCACATGATTTGGATCATTAAAAAGTGCTTGAGTCAGTGGCCAGGCACTGCGTCTGTCCCACTATAACTCTCAATTAAAGAAAAATCAATCACACCCTATGCACAGGCCCCTAATCCAATCAGAGCATTATGCTGTTTGGGGGAACATCAGACACAAACAAAGATGGCTGCAGTGCTTTGTGATCATCTTAATTGGATAATTCACGCTGACTTAAATTAGACGGGTGGTCGTAGGCTCCATCCTCTCTGGACCACATTTACAGAGCCCTACACTGGTGGAAGCAAAGTCCTGTCCTAAACTTTATGCGCCTCTGGATTGGGTTTGTGTTTGCTTGCTGAAGTAAATGAAAGTGTCCTTATGCAACAGTATTATGGCCTTCAAATGGGGAATGTAGGGTGACGCTGGCTTATCTTGTTGCAGAATAAACTGGACAAATGCCAAATTTGGTTCCACATAACAAAGGTAAGTTACATCAAATGTAAATTACTCAGAGAAACAAACAGATTCAAGGCCTGTGTTGGTTTAGCGATATGAGCTTCAGAGCTCCATCGTGGTGATGCTCTTAATGCACAAGAGCATAAAATAGACGAGAACGCGTTCAGCCATTCAGCACCGCTGCCTGCCAGTATTCACACTCAGACGTCTCAGCCTCTGTGTGCACATCCAGTGAGCGGTTGACTCTACAGTTCTCTGCGGGAGCCAAACTGCTGCATCAGGTATTCTCTTTGATGTGGAGGGAACAAAAACCATCAAACAATGTGTGTACGTGTACGCCAACTAGCTCCTCTAATCCTGTCCAGACTCCGGGCTGCTGTGGCAAATGAGGATGCGTGCCTGGTGTCAGTGAACACTGTTAAACAGGCTTCATCCTTTTGGAGCAAGTCTCATCAAACCCATAGTCCATATTCAGCGCTGTATTGACACATTGCCAGTCATCAACTGGCTGCAGTGGTAAGTATTTACAAGTAGGAAATGTTATAAGAGCAATAAAAAGATCATCATATTGTACCCATGCAGAAATAATATAAAAGTGGTGTCTTGTTGCGGTCAGCTGTGAACGCGCATTCCTGCACAGAAACCGCGAGCACGCGCCGCTGGCCGCGAAGGCAGTCCTCGATGGAACAAAGAAGTCGGTGGACGAGGCTGTTTTGATCCCGTCAAGGTGGAGGAGGAGGAAGAGGAGGAGGAGGGGTTGGGACTAGAGCATCACTTTACAGGATGGACGTCCATCTAAGATTTCTCATCTCATCTCTAGCTAATAAGCAGGGTGACGTCAACCCGAATCCCGGAGGGGCGTGGTCTGAGAGCCGTGGCAGGTGTGATTGACAAGCTGGCTAAGTAATTAAAGGCATATCCAGCCATCCCATAGCGAGAATAAAGACGGAGTGCGCGTAAGGACTTTTACTATGAAGCGCCATCATATCAGAAGCAAGCAGCCTGTGTGACAATCTGATATATTAATATTTATTTAAATAGTGAGATTATCATATAAATACTTGAAACAGTGTTTAAAAAGTTATTTTTTTAGATGCGTGACGTTTTATTGCAACAATTCTTAATAAGATCATTCAGATTCTGATCAAATAAAATAAACACGTTACGCACCAGTAAACCAAGCAGCTTGACTGACACCATCCATGGCTGTTTGTGTTTTTGTTTGTTTTCCTTCGCTTGTGTCCTATTTATGTCCCTATAATCAACATGTCAAGACGCGTCCCGGCCTCCACCTGCCCGCGCACAGGCGGCACCGTGTCTCTTTAAAAGGCGATCCCATGCGCAGGGGGCTGGCCCTTGAGCGACTTGCATGTGTGCGTACGCAAGTGTGTGTATATGTGCGCGTGTGGCCGTGTGCGCGCAGCTCCGTGTGGAAAGCGAATCGAGATACAGTAGTGACCCAGAGTGAGGTGGCAGCCTGACTCCACACCGACACCGACTCGTCCCGCGTTCATCCCATCTGCCTCCGCATCTGAGCGCACTTGAGGAGTGAAAGGGAAACGATAAGTCAAGATGGCATCTGGTAGTAGCTGCGGACAATCCGTGGTCTAGTCTCCTCTGCTTTCTTTCAACCCACGGAGCGCAGGAGACTGATCGTGCAAGGTATTTCATTTAAAGTGTTCACGAGGGATTTCTATCCAAGAGAAAGGCTGGAGGTCTCTCTCCTGCGCTGGTCTCCAGATGCTGGCACCAGGATGGCATTTCGTGTCGAACCAACACTGTGGCGTTATGACTGATGTACAGCTCAGAGAAGCGAATAGCTCCACTCGATTGGTGTTTTAAGAAACGCTGTGGCCTGATTGACAGATATGTGTCAGCCTACACGTTCAGCGCGCGTACTGCAGGACAGTTTGCATTTCAGCCTGATTCTAACCAAGTGTTTCGACTTTATTTATTGTGTCTTTGTGTCCTCAACAGGCGAGAATAACTAAGTTGCTCTTGGCCCTGTTGGCACTTCGCTGGATCAGAATAGCAACAAAGGACGAGAGCGCGCATTCATGGGACGCGACTTTGACAGCTCTTCGTTTCTTGCCTTATAACATTATTACCTGGCTGCCGGGGACGAGATTGTGACTGGAGCAGGAGACAATGGCTGAGGCTCCGCTCCCAGACCCACTCGCGGACTTGGACGTGGTCATTGACCCGGACTTCGAGCCCCAGAAGCGTCCCAGGTCTTGCACCTGGCCGCTGCCACGACCAGACTCGAATGCGGTAAAGCCGGAGAGCAACGACACGGACATCATCCCCGAGGAAGAGGATGACGAAGAGGACAATGCTACCCCTACGGCCATCGGTGTAAATGGCTCAGGCGTGGCGACAGACGACCAGAGCAGCAACAGCCCCGTGGCCGATGGCGCGCTCTCCTCCCCCGGCCACGAGAGCGGAGGCTCCCCGCTCTCCACGCACTCCCCTACCGCCACCTCTGGCGCACTGACTCCCAGCGGCCTCGCTGCCCAGCAGACCCCAAGGAAAGCATCATCTCGCCGTAACGCCTGGGGGAATCTCTCCTACGCCGACCTGATAACCAAAGCCATCGAGAGCGCGCCGGACAAGAGACTGACACTGTCCCAGATTTATGACTGGATGGTGAGATCCATTCCCTACTTCAAAGACAAAGGCGACAGCAACAGCTCTGCAGGATGGAAGGTAAGGGTCGCCTCACTCCCACCCAGCCCTCCTCCTTCCTCCATCAAAACAAAAACAAAAAGCATGTGGCTTGCGAACCCACTGAGGCACACACACAAACGCACTCACACACTTAGAGCAGCGCAGGCTATGTCTGTTATTTTGGTTAAAGGCAATTATTGTACTTGCTGTTATCATTGTAAATGATAGTTTGGGACGTTTAATACCTGACTAAACAACATAGGTTGCACTTATTCCCACACACTTAACGGACAAATAGGGCTGTCAAATAGGCTATTGGTTATTTTATTTATTCATGAGCAATCTGCATTAGATGCACATTTATCTTTCTGATGAGGTTTCTGATGAGTTATGTGCCTCACATTCCTCTGAGGCCACAGTCACAGTCACTTGGCTGGAATTAGAGCAAACAGAAAGGTTGTAACCGGTTTGTCTGGAAACGCAGTTGGGTATTTTCAGTGACGCAAGCTGGTTTAAGACTCAGTGTAAGACACAATTACATAAGGCAGTTTAATGGACAGCAGAAACCCAATTAGTGGCACAAGGGGCTGAATGTAAACAAATAAAAATGTGATCATTCAAGCTGTGCAATTACTATGTGGTATAATTGTAGCAGTTTAGTCACAATATGCTTTATAACCGACTTTGTGCTTCTCACTTTGTGTCCGTTACGCGTTTATTTGAAAGCTACGTTGTCGCCATGCTACTGTACCACAGTGGCATTGCCTTGTTTGCCATTTGTTATGTAAACCTTGGCAGGGATGTGCCGGTCTCTTGGGCCAGGTTGGCAACTGCCAAGGTTGCTGATCCCGCCATGAGGGAATTACGTAACTACTGGGTTGCAGTGAGATAAGGGCAAAGCTTCATTTTGAAGGCAACAATCTGGTCTCCTGTCAGACATACTGTAAAAAAAAAAGAGACGCGTAGGAGTGAGGTGCTGAAGGTCAGGGAGCGGAGATTAACACTCGGCAGGGGCTGCAGGACGGGTCCCTCGGGGTGTGAATCCTATAGGCCTTATTTTGTCAGGCTTCTCAACTTTTGCTATGCGATATGCTTCAGCGAGGGGCAGTGAAGGTGGTCGTGTGTGTGTTGCCCCATCCAGCCAAGGCCAGGTTCACTGTCACCACGCAGGGCTGGTACTCCTGGAATTCCAGGCATGAGGGCCAGGCTGTCGGTGGTTTAATGTTACATGTGGTGTGTCGGTAAATGCTGGCTGCAGCTTACAGCCCCTGCCCTGCCTCGTTTTCTTTCATAACAAACTGCTTTGGCAACAAAAACTTGACTTAAAGTTTGTTTACAGACGAGTAAAATCCAGCAAAACAAACACTGCAGTGCATTTAGAGGACTACCATAGTGGGGGGACGTTTACAGCCCCTCTGCTCTGCAAGTCACACAGGTTTCACCTCCGCACAGACCAGGGCTCCTGCACCTGCTGTTTCATGCAGCTACGGCACCTTTGTTGAGGAGATTTGCTGAGCAAATCCTAGTAATCCTCATGGGTTTCACTCCCAGGTTCCCACTTACGTCATCCTGGTTCATATCTTTGTCAGTTAACCATTAGCCCTGGTTAAAGTAGGTTAAGACACACACATAAGACGAGCAAATCTTTTATCACCTTAGATGGTCTAAAACCAAGAGAAGCACTGGATACGCTTTTTATAGAAACATACCGGTCAGTCATTTACGTACAATGAAGCTTTTTTTTCTTCTTAGTGATTTGAAACAAATAAGAATATTTCTTGGTCCTGTCCAGACCCTCTGTGGTTCATACTAGTACACGTTGAAGTTTTTCTAGTAGGACCTCTGTCCTGCAGGGGATCAGCTGCCCTGGTATGACAGGGAGTGACGGGCTGCAGCTCAAAATAGCACCTTTAAACATGCCTGTAACACAGTCAGTGTGTGTGTGTGTCTTTGCGTAATCGAAAGATTAAGTGCACCTGTGTGTATCTGTGTACAAGTACACAAGTGGTTCCTTGTGTGCGTGCGTGCAAGTATTCTTGACTGCCCTGGACCTTGTACTCTAGTGTTACTTAACCCTGTTGTAACTGACTCCCTGTTCCCAGCAGCTGCCTAACGCAGGCCAGGACCGAGTTATGTCACACCTATGCTGCATATAAATACACACACATACTGTCTGAGATTTTCATTGAATATGTTTATTTGCTGTTTGGATTCTCGTATGTGTTGCTTCGCATAAGGTGGGTTGATTCTTCTCTTGTGTGTGTTTTACACTTGCCATACGTTCCCGCTCAGGCCGGCAGCACAGTTCCTGGGCATGTTCAGACTCATCCCCAAGGTCACACCCCCAACAAGGCTGTGGGGGTGTGAATATTACTTTACCCCATTAGTGTTCATATTACTTTATCTTTAAAAACCCAGGGCTGCAGCAGTTTGTGTTTATTGTCATCATGAGATGTTTAACGCCTCCTTATAATTGATAGCTATTCGGAGGCGTTTAATGTTAACGGTCACCTTAAGAATTAAATGCATCTCTTTACATTTGACCTTTGACTTCACAAAGATTCCAGAAGGCAGCGAGCCTACCACCTGACGCACCATGCGTTCCCATCCCACTTGGTCTGGCCTAGGGAAGCAGCCTGACGATTACCATTTTAATAGCCTGGCAGGCAAAATGCGTTGATTCTGTGAAGCTGAACATGCATTGTTCCTATCAGAGCAGGTTACGTTTAACAAAGGGGCTGACAAAAAAAAGAAAACAACATTAATCCTTTCATTGGCTGTCCATCAGTGCAGAGTGAAGGGAGTTTTATGCCAGTGTCAGCCTACTGCAGGACGTGGGGTTGTAATGTGGCAGCACAATCTGAGGCCTACAAAGGACGTCTGTCAAGGAAGGAAATTCCTCTAATGCCGAAGGCTGCGTTAATTTGTGCGTATGTACGCTCAGGTACTCAAGAGCTGGCACTCTGCCAAGATGAGGGAACTGAAGCCCAAAAAAAGCCATAACGCAGGGAGGGCTAGGGCCTGGCAGGGAGGGGGTAGAGGTGAAGACAGTAGGAGGAGGAAATGGGAGGGGAGCTGGGGGAGTAAATTAACAAGCTTTGGTCCAAATTGGTGTATTACAACTGCCCTCTGGCTGTGATTCCCAATGGAAGGTCTGAGGGTGTGGGAGGGTGAAGGGGCAATGGGTTATGAGAACCCACCAGCCCCCCAAGTCTTAATATTGCCACGCAGAGCCGTTAACCTGCGTGTACAGAAAAACACCCCAGGCTCTGTGCTGGTTTAATTTCCCGTGAATTTCTTTCAGTGCCAGATGGATTATACTACTCAAAAATCCTGTATGTCCACTAAATGCAGTGAACACTTCCCACAGACTGGAGCAGGGAACACAGGCAGACATGTGTCCAGAGACAAAGAGAATCAACACCTCTACTTTGTTTAGTCCGTATGAAATTACAGCAGATTTTGGTATTTGTGGACATGGTTGGTAATCTCCCTTCTTTCTCTTCGGTTCAGTGTGAGAACCAATGATTGTGAAAAGGAAAGAAAGAAAGAAAGAAAGAGAAAGGTTTTTGCTTCTTGTTGTTCCTTCATCCTTTTCTGGTTCCTCTCCATGTCACACCCCTCACGGTCTGTTTTCCTCAAAGACACTTCTCAATTATTCAATGCGCCCGGGATGAATTCAGATCACGGTATTAATTTTTAAGAGCCTGTTCTTGGCTAAAGGCTAACTCTGTTTCACAGCTTCTGTTTGTCTGTATCACTCAAACTCCACTTGCTTCTCTCTCTCTCTGCCATCCCTCATTATTTTCCTGCCAGCTTCCTCATTTGTCTCGATGTAAAACACAGTGGTGAGCAAAAAAACCAAGGCACCTCCTTTCTGCTGCTCCTCTGAAGCACAACTCTTTAAGAATCCCTTGGGGTCTCTGGTGAATGGCATTACATCTCAACTCTGTTGACTCCTCCTCGTCTTTTGATTGTAATAAGCAAAAAAGTCCCACTGGAAAAACATCACATTTTGTAATATTCAGTTTATTATTAGTATTTATTATTGGTTATGCTCATGCTGGTATTGCATCATAACAAATGTTTGCTATTTCTCCTGAAGAGTAACCTGTTCACTGCTCTGTCACATTTCTGTACCTGAGCCTGTTGATTCACCAACATTTCTGGCACCGCTATCAATCCAGTGCAAAACAATTGCTCAGCAGTTTATTCAACATCAGATTACACTTATCTTCTCCAACTGTTGGTGCATGAGACTAATGTTTCAGTCAGATAAGTGCAGCAAAGCGCAAAAGCTGAAGTTGCAAGAATACATTACGAGGTGGGTGCAGTAGGCGTCGTAATGACGCTTATTCGCTTTACACAAAAGAAAATCAGGATAGAGACGACATCTAGGACAAACGAACAATATGCCAGCACAGTAAAGCAGACCATCTTTCAACCTCTGTCTGTCCTGAAGACTACTTCAAAATAAGACTGGCTGGACCTTTGACCCCCTCTGAGGAAGTTGGAACAGAGCTACATTCTATAGTAGAATCATTCAAATCTATAATGCAGAATATTTATTTTACAAGCGAGAAAATACAGAAACTGCAGACTGGTTGGACAAACAGGCCATGGATGTCGTCTGCCTGCCGCTAGAAAAAAAAACATCTAAGAAACCACTAATTACACATTCTTTTTAGCCCAGTTTGCTCTGTCTAAATGAGATATCACTGCAAATACACATACTGTATGTAAAACAAACATATTTGTGCACAAAAAAACATAACCCAGTTACATGTCTGCACACAATGTTTACTTCTGTCTGACATTAATCAGTTATTTAAAAAACAAACATCAACGTGGCCACTTTTATATATATATATATATATATATATATATATATATATATATATATATATATATATATATATATATATATATATATATATATATATATATATATATATATATATATATATATATATATATATATATATATATATATATATATATATATATATATATATATATAAAATGTTATTTTATGAGTTATGAAAAGCCTCAGCTGTGAAGCAACTAAGGTCTGTAATCTTGCTGTAGTCAGTGGCCCTGGGCACCAGGGAGTCTTTGCTGTGGACTTTTTTTATAGAGTAACTCTGTGAAACTCAAAGGTGTAGCTCGGCCTTTTCAACCCGACAGTGGATCAGCAGGTTTTTAAAATGCTGGGTGTGTGTTTGAGTATTATTTGAACATTCGACGTGTCCGGCGTTGCACAGCTTGCACCTAAAGTCCCTGTACATTCAGAATTGGGAGGCAGAACTAGGTGGGCATCAACACAATACTGCAAATATTTTGTTTATATCAAACAGGAAATAGGTGGTGCAGGACAGGAGAGAGTCGAATACAGCTAATGACTAAACAAATTACAGCTCTGTGTGCGTGCTCCATGCAAACGTGTGCCAACAGAGCCAGTGGAGGAAGGTTTACATTTTTGTCTCCATAGCAACTGAAAAACAAGCAGGAGGGACAACTTGCAGTTTGGGTGACAGCTGATAACAGAGTGACCTAGTGAACACATCACCTCCTCCTCCTCTGATAACCACATTTCTTCAGTGGGCCTCTGCCTCCTCGTCCTCTGTAATCGACTCTCTGCACCACCGCCGTATATACTCCAACATACCATACTGTACATACACCCTCTGTGAGTGATGCCCCGTCTACTTTTTCATATGTCATTAACGTGGCATACATTATTTTATGGAGGAGTTCTGCTTATAAGCAGCAAAGACAAAGCAGGTGAGTGCCTGAGCGCCTCCCTCGCCGCATCTCTTCATCATTCGCCCTCTGCTGATGTCAGCAGTCATCTGCCTGTGGCTGATTTTAAGTTATCTTTGAATTTGGCTTGCCAATTTTAAACTTTAATGTCATTCCTTCTGAATCTGTCTCTTTCAATTACCCCGCTCCACCTATCTGCCATCACTGAGCTACTGTTGAACATTTAACTGACTGCAATGAAGCTTTCTGTGCCAGAGGAGGGACAGAGACCAACTGGAGGAGTGGGGAATTGAGGGCAGAAGTGATGTGTGCTGCTGACCTATTGTGGGGAACTTTCATTAATCTCTCTGTGTTGCTTTTAAAACCAAGATTGTCTGATTACCCTGCACTGCTCACCCCATATCTCTCCACTCCATCTACTCCCTCCTTCTCAGGTAGTTCAGTCTGATGACAGCAGATTAAATCAAGATTATGTTAGATTAAGAGTTTAAGAAGCCATAACTGTGACCATATTAAGACAATCCACCTTTGTGTGCGTGCGCCAACATGTGTCACGTGTTGAGAGATTTGTGAGTCACAGACTTACACTTATCAGGTGATTACCTGCTGTAGTATACAGTACTGTGTCAGTGACGCCTGTGCTACTTTTATAATAACCACTAGTAGAAATACAGTCTTTTCCTTTAAGCTTTGTTAACATACGATAACAAATGACAGTCTGTACATTTTAGAACTAATACTAGCAATTTAATTAATTAGCAAATGTATTATCCAACCACAGAGACGTCACTCACAGATTTGACAAGCAAAGATTGATAGAGCCGTCAAACAGCCTTCCAGCCGCCTGTTGGACCGACGGGCTCCCAAGTGGACGCGCAGGTTTCTCTTATCGCTGTGAAATACTATAGGGGAGAGTCACACATGCAGACTGTGTCACCTTCTGGTATGAATTACAAAACTCGAGAAGTGTTGTCGAAAAAACGCTGGGCTCCAGTGTTCCACATCCTCCATGCGTCATTAAAACAAGCAAGTGATGTTTTCAGTTTCTTCTGATCTGATTATAGTTGTCACAATATACAGTGTTTTTGTACGTCTGTGTTCATTACCCTATTCTCAGTTGTGTTCATGTAGCCCCAAAGTCCCACACACTAGTCACACTCTTCGTGAAGTCACAACTCTAGCCCTGGACATCAGCTGTGTGTGTGGTGGGGGTGGGGTGTGACTGTGAGAAAGAAGGAAACCCATTGTTAAGGCTCCTTTAAACACACAACACCGAAGCAAAAAGACAAAGCTCAAGGCAGCAGCCCATGTTACAGCCCGAACACAAACTCAGGGAAAGTCCTCTTCTGTGTCTGCAATTCAATGTGAAAATGTCAGGGTTGCACGAGAGGCGAACTGTGAGGGTACAGAGAAACATGCGATGGATAGAATTTCAATTAGACAATTTTTCTTTTTAAAGTTCCTCTTGTAGAAGCTGGACTCCATCTGTTTGGGGCCCAAACTGGATCCACATTGTCGTTGAAGTTCTTTTGGTTGGATCATGTTATGTAGTATAGACACTTTTTCACTACATCTACTCTATTCATCTACAACTGACTGATGACCTTTTGAATTCTCTCTCTTTTCCTCCAGTCTTACCCCCAATCTTGTCATTATAGTGGTTTTAAGTGAAAATAGTTTTTACATCTCTCATATTAATATTCCACCCTGTGTCCATCTGTGTAAGAGCGTCCTGATTCAGCCTTGTGTCAAAAAAAGCAGGTCGGGTCACAACCCAGAAGACGAGGTCGCAGTGGATGTGAAGAGATGGGCCTCCTTCCTTTTCATTTCTTCCCGTCTCTCGTCTTATCTGCTATCATTTATGAGGCCTAGGTAAATCTTTGTGTTTGCACACCTGGGTTTTATAAGAGAGAGTGGGAGAGAGGGAGGTGGGGGCTGATAAGGGTCAGCAGATATGCCTGTAGAGCACAGCAGCAGCAGCTACAGTACAGCTCCACTTATTATCCTGCCCCTTTTGTTTGCTGACAGCACATAAACTGCCTTGACCTTTAGCCACATACTTTCTGGATGAGATTGTTTAATTGTGAAAAGTCTTGAGAGCTGACAGCAGAGTCTTGTAAATGAATTTATCTTATTTAAAGGCTGAGGCAGAGACTGTGGAGTTAGCGAAATCTGACTCCAGGGTTGTGGACAGGGGCACAACTGCCTAAAGCTGATGAAGGAAAATGTCATAACTTGACTGCTGGCCCAGTAACCCAGTGAGAAAGGTTCCTATAAGACTGCTCGGCCACAAACCCGTCTCAGTTTGACTGTTACACCAGCTGTTACACCTGAAAGCAAGACACCTCGTCCACCTTCTCCCAAATATATTGCACCGTTGAAATTCAACATGGGAGTGTTGCATTTGGTTCAGCGGTCAAAGACATAAATGGTACGCTGAGCATATGCAACTGAGGTGACAAGGTCAAATATCCAAATCATCTATGTGAGGTAAACGTAATAATAATATCTGTACAACAGTGTGCATCATAAAAATAAGGCCGAAGAAAGCATCCAAAAACGATCCTGCACCTTATTTATACAGCCATAGGCTGGAAAACAGACGTAGGTAAGATTCTTAAACCAAGACTGCAGAAGCGAACGTGACAAAGACCGTGAAAGGTAACCTGGCCTAGATCTGATGAAAGTCTAACAAAACAGCTGGAATCAAAGGGGGACCAGCGTATTTGGGGTGGACAGTGAATGCATCATACACAGCAGCCTGCCAGGCATGAAGCATGGTGGTGGGAGTGCCAATACGTCCCAGCAACAACCTGAACACTGTGTTCTGTGCAAAGGTTAAAAGCCATAAACTACTTTCTGAGAACCATTAAAACAGGATTTGTATTCTAAGGCCATTCAAATAGACAGACCAATGCTTTATGAATAATTAGAATAATCTGCTGCATCAATTAGGAAGTGTATATTGTAACAGATTTATCACTCTGCTCATCTGTCTCACTCTGTCCCACACCACGTGCCATGCTTTCTTCATCTGATGAGTAACTGGGCAAAACCGATGCCCAGCAGTGTGTGTGTGTGTGTGTCTGCGTGTTTTATTGCTTATGAGGGCATGAAATCGCTCCAAAGCCCCAAGGCACATTGGGCACCGCTCAACCCAGACACAGAGTCTTGTTCTTGGTTTTACACACACACACACACACACTCTCTCTCTCTCTCTCTCCCTCAGCTTTTCCTTCATCTTCGCTGCGTGTGGAGCTACATTTGAACGCATTACGCGTGCATGCGAGAGTCCTCTCGACTCGTAGCTCATCCTTCTGTTCCCACGGCGACCTTTATCCCAACCAGCGAGCCATCTGTCCATCAATCACTTAGTCCCTTTGTGCCGTGGAAGAGAGTAACCGATACCCGGAGACATTGACCTCAAGACCTGGAGGGTCTCAAAATGGCTCCATGGCAAGGACACAGAGCCAAATATACACACTACTATACTTATAGACAAATACACACCACCACCAAGCAGCACCCAGTCAGGGAGAACTTGTTTTCTTGTTCTGCTCCTAGCTTTTGAATGAAGGGGGCCCTGATATAGTGACGGCTTTGTCCTCACTATGAATATATAGACACATGTGTAGCACTGTATGCAGAGGGGGATGGGTTGGTGCAGGGGACAGCCGAGGCCTCAGCTGTTGTTGTACATTTCCCAAGATCCTGACTTTCCCCTTCACACACCAACTTCCTTCTCTGGAGGAAGCCTCCAAGACACCGTGACATGTAAAGCCTTGAAGCATGAGAGAGTTGAGAAAAAGAAAGTGGGCCACAGGCTTTCTCCCTTTCTCCTCAATCCCCCTCCTGTTCTTCTCTTTGGTGCTGGTGGAGGAGGGGTATTGTACAGTGTGCTGGAGCTCATGTGATCTGGCTGGAGAGACAAGTTAGCAGAGTATGTGCAGTCCCACCCTGTTACACTGTTCCTGCCTATGTAAAACAGTCTGCACACTGTAGGCGACAGTGACTTAGGATAATTACAGGGAAGACGTTCACTCTTAAATACTTTTAAGCAGTTATTTAAAAACAACTGTTGATATAGCCTATGTTTATGGGGTCTTTAATTGTGCTTCAATATGTTACAAATATGTTTTAAATATCATTAGAAGAAATTAGGAGCATTTGGGCAGCACCTAAGCCCAAACTACTTTGCTCTGTTATGCTTTTCAGTAGAGTCAGATGTAAGCAGCAGCCACTCTGATAGGCACATATTTGGCCCGGGGTTGTGTGTTTTGATGCTGTCCTGGCCACAGTCAAAGACGTGGTGGAAAGCCCTGCAGTGTTAGAGATGACAGAGCTTGATAAAGTCAATAAAGCGCCACAGATGGAAAAAAAAAAAAGAGGAAGATAAAAAGGTCAAACTTGCATACTTTCTCACCTCTGCCCTCCTGGTAAATAAGGTGGGCGTGGTTGATGCAGTGTAAGGCACAGAAATTCGCACAGGCTCGTCAGGTCCGATGCTTTGAGTGTGGAACGAGGGGATTTCACCGGCCCACAACTTCTGAAACCGGCTGCCTTCACCTACATCTGCTCTCAGCGTACAGTACAACATGCTCTAGTGTGGTCGCACCCACTTGTTTCACAGCGAGGGCTCTCTAATGGTGCAGCGCTCAGACTGGAGGGTCGCACCAGCTCTCCACTCCTCTCACAGTACAGTATATTTATCTCAGACCCCTCACTCTGGAGAGAGCTTAGCAGGTTGAGTGCTGTTTTTTTTTTTCTTTAAGCAGATGGGTCAATATTGGTCAGGAATCCATTTTCATATGAGCACTGGAGTCAATGTGTGCATTATTCATGAGGACCCATCACTCCTGATAGGCTCAGCTATCCGCTGAAGAAGAAGGCGTCAGAGGGGGCCTGCCATGTACGGACCACCGGTGCAAGACAGACCTGGTCTGACCACTATATCCTCGGGGAGCAGACTGTTGATTATCGCTGTGGAGTGACATCACTGTGTGGTTGCAAAAGCTTTTAGTCTGATTAATGTAGTGTGTGTTTGCATGTGTGTGTTTACCAGGATGTGTGAACACGATATGGATCAGATGTACACAAGGGTTTTGCGTGTGAATACGCTATATGTAAGCACCTATGTGTGGTTTAATGTTTATACAGTATGTGTCTGTCTCTGCACACCCAGTGATTCAAATCCCATCCTGTCACTGGGCACCATATCACAGCCTTTTCCCTTTCCTCTCACTCCTATAATCCATCATTCCATTTCCAGAGTGCTGGCTCTGTTGTGGGAGCTGTATAAGCCTCCATCTTTTAAAATATGGGTTAGTGTGCCTCTTGCTGCCTCTCTGCTGCTTCCTCTTTATCCTTAAGCTTGCTTTTCTAGGCTTTTTACCGTCTTGCTGTGGAGACATTTAATCTTCCTTCTCTTTGGGGCCAAAACAACCGTGAATAGAATAGAATAGAAATGTATTATCCATGTTGCATGCATATAAACACTTATGTCAGCTTTTCTTTTAGAGCCTGAAGTTTGTTGGCTGAACTTTCCTTTGCACCTCGTGCCAGGGTTGCCCTCATTCTCTCTGTGGTGGCATTGCACTGTCAAAGGTGTGTGTTTATGCACGTGTCTGAAGCACATTGTGCGCTGCCTGTGTGTGTTTGTGGGTGAGAGTTAGCATTTGTTCGCATTTAGATAAGCTCAGCATTCAGTCTCACAGAGTGTGTTGATGGTTTTATCTGACACAAAGTCTGCTTTCTTCTTACTTTTACATGAATAATACACAAATTAGGTGTTTAAACAGTCCTGTACTACAAGTCATGGGGTCATAAAACCATGTTTGAGTATAAATATGGTGCTCAAAAAAGTGGAATATTGTGTAAACAGCTACAGCAGCTATATTTTGAAACTCTTAGGTTTGTTTCTGGACTATTTTTAAAGCAAGTGGAGCATAGACTTTCTCAGATTCAGAAAAGGCTAGTCTGGGCCTCAGGCAGGAACAGAAGCAAACACAAATGTGGGGCAGTAATCCACACATTAGCATCAGCCAGTATTAGCCTTCATCTGCGTGCAGTTATGAGCATGCCAGGAAAGAGCAACCATTTATTTTTGTCTTATTCTCCCCCGTCTCCCTCTTCTGTCTTTTTCATTTGCTCATTTTCTGTGACTCTCATCTGTCAGACTCACCCTCTCTCTTTCTGTCTCTCTCATTCTTCCTGCCTCTGTATGATTACTGAAAACTGTATGGAGACAGTGCAAGAGCTCTGTGCAGAGCAGCCGATGCCATTGGCTGGCTGGCACTCCACCCCCACTCGTGATTGGCCGCAGGCCTCCACGTAGGATTCAATCAGCTGGGTAGAAGTGTATGTAGGTCAGTGTATAGGGATGTGAGCCTTCTCTCTCTCTCTCTGTTCCCCTCCTCCACCACCTCAGTTTGTTGAACCGGCTGTTGTGTTAATTGGCCACGTTCCAACGTTCAAACCCAGCGAGACTTGAGGCAAGAGAGGAAAGGGGGAATAAAGCACCGAGGTTAAAAGAGGAAGGGAAGTTAAGGAGGCGAAGCAGAGGAGAAGAAAGACAGAACAAGACCATAGGTGGGGGAAGGGGATGATGCCCTGTTGCACAGAGCAGTGTAATAGTACAGTGTGTTAGTAAGTCAAACACACACACAATCCAAACAGAAACCTCCAGGTGAACAGAGCAGCACAGGGTATTTATTTTCTCTTGGTTTCACTGTGGGAAGAAAAGCAGAAAAAAAGGAAAAGCAGAGCTTAACGAAAGGAGGAAAAGGAAATGGATGGTGAGGTTGTATTAATTATACAGTACAAACCCTGTGTACGTTAATTTCTGCAACTTCACACAGACACAATCACAGGCCATCGTCACAAAGCTGCAGACCACAAACGACTTAGGAGAGCGTTCGGTTGTCTGGCCTGCTGGGTTGGACATTGTAAAACCATTGACACACGTAGCCGACCAGCCTCGACAACCACACATGTCCTATTCCAACTATTAAAAGCAGACAACCCTGTTCTGCAGTTCTTGTGAATTATTCACGCTAACCCAGATTCTTCCACAGTGCTTGCTCTACCCCTAAATGCCCCCACAAACACACTCAAGCCGCCCCCTGTAAGTGGTGCTCCCAAGGCGTTGCCCATAGTCAGCCAACCCAGACAAGCAGACTGTGCAAAGCAGACAAAATAAAGTCTTGTACTCTTCACTTTACTACTCCCTGTGCACCCATGTCTGTCTGCATCCTTCACATTAAAACCACCCTGCAGCAGAGTGTTCACTGCAGCCCTCCCTTCTCACGTCTGCCTCCCTGTCGGCACATCTCTACACTCGCCTGCATTTTCTTTTATTAGGAATCATTTTGTCCAGTAGCTCTTTAGATGTAGCCCTTCCCACATGAAGCAGTGGACATTCCTGTCCATCTGGCTCGCGCCGTTTTTAAATCTTGTCCCGTATCGGTCTTGTTTTCGCTCTGCCCTGGCTTTGAACTCATTATGGTGGATGTAGGCGGCTCTTCTCTACACGCCCACACACACAGAGCGTGACTTTAGCCTGATTTTACCCTCTTACTCAGCCAGCCACTGTCCCACTTATCGTGGAACAGCACACCAGACGGACGGCAGGATTTTTACTCCAGGGCACACTAGGAACACAAAAAACAGCAAAACACATCCACATGCACACACACAGAGGACAAGCTTATTCAGTCTGACTATGCAGATGACGGACAGTGATTTAGGTGCCATTAAGTTCTCGCTCTCTCTCAGTTCCCGTCTTCATGCTAAGCCAACTTAATCACATCCTCTCCAGACTGAAGCAGTATCCGTCTTCTCATCAAACTCTTCCCAAACTATTTCTTTAATTTCCAGGTTTATTTTTTTCATTGTTCTTTGGCCTAGAGGACGCACACACCCACGGAATATACAGCATATAGTGACCACACCTTGAAACTTAAACACAACTGATCATTATACAGCACACAGATATATTAGAAGGAAAACTTTCAATGAGGATGAATCAGCAGACATGTGCAGAGAATGTCTTATTTATACACAGGCATCATGTCATGCAAAAAGGTTTTATAGGTTACAAGCCTGAGCTTCTTCTCTTCCTCCTTGATCTCGTGACCAGGGGCACAAGTGACAGACGCAACTAATGCAACGCCGCAACTTCCCTTTTCCTTTGGCTGTTTGAGTCAGGCTAGGTGCTGCTGACTGCACGTGCCACACTGAAGTGACTAGGGCAAGGTCAGCATGTGAGTTCAGATGGGTTAAAGTCACAAGTTCTTCAGTCTTTTGCTCCGACCGAGCACAATGAACACCTGAAATCTCTTCCTTCTGCTGCCTGCAGGATGTTCTGTGTAACCCATCATTTCACCTAGTTAGCGTTTATCCCTCTCATCAACCCTTCCACGCTCTCTCTTTGTTTTCTTCATTGTAGACTCGTCTGAATGGGAACTTGTTGCGTGCCTAGCCTTCTTAAGCAAGTCTTTATGTTTTATTAGTATGTGGAAGCAGCAGTGTTGAGCCTACTATCAGAAAGGGGCCCACTCATCTGAAAAGCCTGTCAGCCCCGTCTTTCTGCCTTGTTTTTCTTCTTTTTTCCACTCTTCTTTTTTCCCTCCCTGTCTTCGCACACAAGCTCCAAAGGATTATCAGACACACCCCATTCAGAAGCACCGAGCCTCGCAGCTCCACTCTCACCTCACGGTGAGCGTATGTGTGTGAAAGTGAGCATTTGAGCATTCGATATCTCATGCTTTGTACTCGCTCCATCTCCTCAGAGAAACGAACGTGGAGGAGGAAAAACAAAAAGAGAGGTGGAAGGAGGAGGGTGGAGGGTGGAAAGGCAGATTGAGTGATTGCTGCTCACCAGAAAGAGCCAGAGAGCAGAGTGTTGGCCTGCAGCCAGCTAGTGCCACCATGCAGCTTTTGTTACGGGGAGTTGACTCAGAAAGGACCTTTCAAAAAGAGAGAGAGAGAGAAAAGAGTGGGACATGGCAGAAAAATACAGAAATGTCTAATGAAAGAATGTCAGAGGAAAAATAACCACAAAAGCAGAGAGGGAGAGGAAAGATAAATAAAGAGAAAGCAGAGAATTGACTGGGAGGAGGCTTCAAAGCAGATGATAAAGACTCATTCATGAGACTGTACGGCCCCAGCTGTACCCTGCTGTCCTTCTGCCCCTCCCTCACAATCATACACAGCAAATGAATCCATCCTAAACCTTCTCCGAACTCGGTTTAGACTGTAAAGTAAAAGCTAACGAAGAAATTTCACTTTACACGCAGACATGTACTCAGGCACGCAGCAGTTTTTGTTCCAGGTGGGGTTAGGGTTGCATTGATGTAACCGTGTCAGTGTCTGCGTAACACTGTCAGCCACAGCTTAGATCGGAAGATACTTTGGTTCAGCGAGACCCGTGTTTCCTGCCAAAACTCACACGTGCATGTCCGTCTCCAAATGTGCTCGAGATATTATATATACACTGTGTATAAAGAAAGACGCATACTTGAAAATTCCCTTTCCGGTATTGTTCTGACACCCTCCACCGCATCAAACCTGCTATCACCTTACTCTTAGTTACGACGTCAGAAAGTAAAGTGGAAAAACAGTTAAGAAGAACAAAACAAAGGGGGCTTCTGTTTTGTGCAGCTCAGTGCAACCTCCCACGTTTGTGGTTTAAATGTCTGTTAAGAGTTCAAGTTCAGGCTCTGCAACACAGTTGAAAGGGAATAACTCACCACTTCATTCAGTTCAGGAGATTGAGAATTAATTTTTCATCAAGACAAAAGGTTTTTATGTTTAAACTGTGCAAGATAAAGACTGAATCACCCCCAAAAAGTTACTTTTGGCACCGCAAGTACATTATTATCATCTCCCTTGGAAAAGGAGACTTAAGGGTTTAAAAGAAAGAAAGATGTACCTGTTATTATCAATATCACCACAGTGTCACATGATGATGCTTCACCTGTCCTTTGGCATTGCTATTTAACTCTCAGGGTGTGTCACTCCTTTACGCTACAGGAATGTTGGTGGCTGCCCGTTGTCAAAACAAGCAAATTACATGGTAGGAAACACTCTAGTTTGATCAACTTTACTAAAAACAACGTCGTGGATTGGTCTTCTTACATCACACAGCACCATCTGTGAGCTTCCCTGAGCTTCTTTAATGACGCTTTCTATACATATGTGTTACAAGTGGGAGTAGTGTGACAGTAATACGACGCATTAACGAGAGGGACAAACAGTACAAGGGGGTGGACTGTGAGGAATAAGAAATATTTAGCTCCGTCTCCAGTAAACGGCCTCTGGTAAAGTAGCAGTTACTGCCAGGCAAAGACTTTAGTCACACTAGTCCAGATACTGTGCAAATAATGGAACCCAAGCAAGTTAAGAGAAGACAGTGAAGGAAAACTGCTGCTCTCCTTCCTTTAGCCCCAAAGCAGGATGTCATGTGACTCCTCAATGGGTCAGAGACTGGTGGTTGGGGGGGAGCACTGAGGAACACACTCGCTGTTGCTGGGAGAAAACTCTCCCAAGGTGTGTGTTGACAGTGTGTGTGTTTTAACAGTGTGCACGTATGTGTCTGTGTCAGCCATCGGGTGTTTGCCTTGCAAAGGTTAGGATCTCGCCCCGTGCTAAAACATACACATAAAATACACACTCATGACACACAATGACTATGTCAGTCTGTGTCTGTGTGTGTGTTTTCACCACCACCACCCTCTATTCTTTCCCCAGCTGCTCAGCTGGAGTGTGGGAGGAAGAGATCCTGGCAGGCCTGGAAGTGCAGACATCAGCAAAGAATAGGCCATGCACACACATACACACACAGACACAAACAAATAAACACATGATGAAGTGGAAACACTTTGTAGTGCAGAGGTCAGGGTAAGAAAGTTAAACTGACCTATGGCGCTGGAGCCTGAGAGAAACTGAGGAGGACTGAAATACAGCTTTGTATAAAACTTGCAGGTTCAGAGGACAAATCCTGAAAAGAAAACACAGCACTTTAGGTATTTAGACTTCCTCTAAACTGCGTGTCAGCTGGTCAGACACGCACCACCCCCTACACAGTTCTGAACACGTGTGGGGGGCCGTGTCCGATTATTTCTGTAAATATAAAATCAGCTGTGTGGAGGTGAGCGAGGAGCCAAGAGTTGGACCGCACGGCACTGAAAGTTTCCCTTTCATTAGTTATGGCAAACCGTACACATCATTACATGACATCATGTAAATACAGTGGAATGTATGCCACATCCTGTAAGAGGGACAACATTCAGACCTCCAGGCAGAGGGTCAGGTTGTCAATAAAGGTTTGGCTAGATTGGAGAAAGTGTGTAGGGCTGAAGTTGAGCTGGGTCATGTGTGTGTAAAGTGAGACTGATGTTTACAGTGAGCAGCTTGGTTAAAAACTTTATGATTTGGCTTTGAATTTGTTCAAAACCACACTTCTGACAGCTCATGTTTCTTGCTCTGTCAAATGTGTTTTTAGGAATGTCACAGTGTTCCCAGATCTGAAAAATCTGTTTTCATTACAGCGAGGACTGAAAGCCAAAACTAAGAGAATAAAACCCAAGACGCAATAAACCAAAACAGTCCTTTAAGCGCGTGTGACGGTGGGGCATACGGTAAAAATCAGTGGCCTGAGGTCTGGTTTGCGTGTATGTCAGAGTGTGTACTGTATCTGTTTTTAGCACCATTAGAATGAAGAGCCCCATGAGCACCAGCGGGGCCCCGACTCTAATCCGGACCAGATGTGAACTCTACCACTGCACCAAACCCCCGAAACACACATCTGCGACGGCACGCATGCAAACAAGACACAGCACATAGTTGCTTCCAAACAGTCGACTCACTCTACATGTGTAGTCCAGCGTCTAGCTATGTGAAATGCTATTATGGCTATAATCTGTCTCAATGAGATCATAGCGCACCTTGGGCTGAGTTAATTGAAGGTTTGAGAGGTTATTAAATCGTGCACGTCAACAGGTAGACCCTTATTCAAACGAAACTAAGTCCTGTGGGTGTGACGGAGCTATTAAGCAGGCTGCGGATCAGAGAGAAGGCACGCATCGCTGTCACCGATACACTGGAACAGAGGCGGGTAATGATAAATGGCACGCCGACATACTGAAAGGCAGAGTGAGGTCATGGGTAAAAGTATGCGAGAACTTCCTCATAACAAGACTTTCAGCCTATGTAGTTGAATAGAAATGATTAAAGCAGGTCCTGAACAGGGAGAGGAAAGTGGTGGTAAATTTGATCCTGCGTCATCAAGCACACATGCACATCTAGTTACATAACTGAATGTTTTATTTCCCCTTCAACTGTCATTAACCCCGGGACCATGACTAACATCAACACGTTCAGTATCAGTGTGCAGGTTTGCACGTTGGCCATGGAGATTACACAACACTGATTCCCAAACCTTTGGCAAAGTGTAGTGTAACAGTTATGGTTTAAGACACAAGTTATAAGACATTTAACCTAGAAGTGAGCAAATAAAGTAGTCAGCATTTTACAATAAACTAGTTCTTTCATTACAGTTGGTTAGTAGTTCAACCAGATCACTACACTGCAGCAAATTAGCAGGACTTTTAGTTTCAAGCCCTGAATCCAAAAAATAAATCCTCCCACTTCTCTACTCCATTGCCCTTGAAATGGGTCGACATAGCAGCCCTCATTTCCCAAACGTGCAGTATTCCCTTGTCACCTACACTACATCTTCCCACAGGAATAGCAATATTCCCCTTCCTGATAATTATGAATGATTCTGCCCTTCCCCCGTTTCCCTGTCCCTCCATTTGGCAGAGATGTAATTAATCATGTAGACACCCTACTAGTCTTGAAGCTGAGGCTGCCCCGTTTCTCACTGCTCTTTATCTCGCTTTCACACCCAGTGTCTCTTAATCTCTATCCCTCGTCTCATTATTCACCTACTCACATAGACGAGCTCTGAAACGGGTCATTCTGTGATTGACCTGTCCTGCCTTCGAGCCTTTTGTCTGTATATTTATGCACCTTATGCACTACCACATCACTGTGCTTCCCTAGCCCATGTGTGTTTTCGCCTGTATTAGAGTGCGTCTGTCGTCGGCACGCTCATATGCCAGGATAAGTACGATAATCATCTCTAGCAGACTTGCCCTCTGGTCTCAATCTATTTTTAGACATCAGATGTTGAAATAGTTCAAGTTCTTAAAAAGGCCAGGCCGCAAGTCACCACAGCCTCGTCATTAAGCTGGGGCAAAGCGATCCGTCAACCCAACCCCAGAGACAAACCCAAACAACATTTATTTCGCATTTTAAATCCACAAGCCGTTTATCACCAGATATATTAAGAGCATGTTCCCTCTGGTTGGATTTATTGACTGGCAGATGGCTTATAGTGTCCTTCAGAATTGCCCTGTGTGTATTTTTCCATTTTAAGGCCGATCGAACGAGTTTGATTATATAGCAAGTTAAAATTAGGTCATGTTAAGATTTATATGAAATTATATATTAAGATTTATTATCAGCTCTGCAACGTAACTATGCACTCATTTATCTGATTGTACCATTAGGAAAATCCGGCCCGTTATTATTATAGTGTGGGGTCAATAATGAAGTGGCCTCACGTTTGCCAATTCTTTACTGCTATTCAAAATGTTCTGGCTATATAATAAACAACCCCCTTATTCACCCATTTTTACTGTTTGTAGTTGGGTAATGGTGCTTAACAGTCCGCGTTTTAAATGAAGAGAATTTTACAAAATCTTTTTGACAAATTGCTTCCATTTAGTGGGTATTTAAATTGGCATACAACTAAAAACAGACATTCACATCTGGAGGATTTTTCCATAAACTGTTTGTCAGCTGAAGTGAGAAATGGTCGTGCTGCAGCTCATATACTCATGTAACTTGTGCTCTGCCGGCTTATCTGCATGTGCAGTAATTAGGCCTAACTCATAAACTCTGGGAGTTGTAAAAATATTTGTTCAGCTACATTCAGACTCTTTCTTAGCCCGTCTCTCTCCAGTAAGTCGTCTGAGATGTTGCCGTTGTTGCTGCACTGGTGTGTGTATTTGTTCTTGGCAAGCGTAGCGTCTCACTGGCTTGAGGACACTCTGTCCTGGAACTCAGGTTGATAAAAACCAGCAGGGATGTCCTGTGTTGTCCTAAAGCAGAGCATACACATCTTGTACTGAGATATAATAAACAGTGTTTGTGCACAGTGCATTCACATGTTTATGGATTTTTGTGTTATGAGAGATTTTTTCTGGCTGCTTTGTGCTTTTTGAGTCACAGAATCTCCCTCCCCTCCATGCGCGCGTTTGTGTGTGTGTGTAGTGAAGTCACCATCATGACCATAACTCACGTTCTACTTAGCAAGTGGCTGTCCAGCACTGATCGAAACACACTGACCCAATAAAGCCTCACTGTGGTGGCTAACGTGACCAGCCATGCCTTTGCACAGCCTCGCGTGGATTGGCTGTTTGGGGTAGGATGGGTCGGCCAACTCCCCCACCTCAAACCAAGGGATTGGATGAAATGTGATATAAACGGTCTTCTTTAAGCATGTGGTCTTAGAACAGGCTGGACGCATTTTAGACTGAGAGATAAAGAGCGAGAAGGCAGAAAAAGAAAGAAATGGTTCACTTTGCAGTAGGAAGCTCTCTGTGATGACAGGTCACAACTCTTGGAAAGCAATGAGTCTGTGTGTTTTAAAGATTAAGCACAAGATCTAAGAAAAATGTACTGGATTTCCTGATTTGGTCTAATTTTTAAAGTCAATTTCTCTTATGTGTATGTGTCTGCTTTACTACTATTACTTAATAAATTAAAAAAAGAAAAAAAAAAAGGTCAAAGGCAGGTGAAGTTGAAAGCGCAGAAGCACAGTGAGGTGCAACGGGATTCCTTCTTCACAAATACAAGTCAAACACACAAGCTGGGCGAGACACCCAGCCGCTGGCCGGGAAACTCGTATATGATTGAAGAGAATGGAATGTTCTGTCTGCAGTCCAGAGCTCGGGGCTGCCGGAGCCCAGACCAAATGTGAGGGTGTTTGTGTGTATGTTTGTGTGGGCTCACGCAATAAATAGCCGCCCTGGCTCTGTAATATTAGCACAGAGCAGTCAGGTTTATTTATCAACCCCCTTATAGTTGTCAATAAGCTGCAAATTGTGGTGATACTGTATGTTTTAAAAAAAATAACTAACCCTGAGTTATTTCAGAGTTGTCTTCTATCAATATCTAAAAAAGGAGGCCAGTCATCTCATGTGGCAATTATTGTTTGTTTTTTACCATTTTATAATTGTTTATCTGTTGTGCTTTTGCCAGGACACAACCTGTCGTCTGTTTACACAAAGATAATGTTGTTTGCACTGTGTGAAGAAAGAACACTTCAGGACAAGTATTAGTAGCCTGTCATCTTAAATGTCCTCTAATGTTGTAATGTCGTACAGGTTTCCAGCTTGACCCAGCTATGGCCACTGTTGACATTAGACTGAGATTAGTGCTGGTTTACACAACGGCTGATAAAATGTGGTTATGTTTAGCCAGGACTCACGCACAGGCACAGCGTTGGTGGGTGAAGTACATCACAGGTGTGAGGCTCAGGTCACGAGTTTGTTCAATCACATTAGTTGGCAGGGACAAACAAGAGGGACTAAGATGTACAGTATGATGCAAGAGCTCCAAACTAAAGGCAGCCTGACCTTTGACTGAGAACTGGCTCCTAGACGCTGCAACAATATGACCCTTCTCAAGAGGTCTACACTCGAAGAACAGTGTGTGTGTGTGTGTGTGTGTGTGTGTGCGCTCTGTACGTCGTTTCTATTAAAGGAATAAAAGGTTGTGTAGGGGCTGGATTGAACAGCAAAGAACACAGGAATCTGGCAAAGTTAAACTGACCCAGTTCATACTGTACATTAAAGTTCACATATGCGCTGTAGCTGGGTGATGAAATCCACATGCAACACTCTGTAGACCCTCCCACCCCTGTACTGCCTGGCTACGCAAACCGATTTCACCTCACCAATCACCGCTGCTCGAACTAGCTGCTCCAACCAATTAGAAAGCATTCTCAGAATACTCTAGGCCAATCAGAGTCTGCTTCCAAGTGACCTCACAGGTATTTGTTACTATACATTAACCACAAATATATGGCAACAGATTGATCTAAATCTCTCACAACAACCTTAAAATGTCTTCTTACAGAAAAAATGTCTGTCTGTTGACATTCAGATTTGCATAAATGTAAACATATGAGTTCCCTCCTAAACACCTTGCAAATGTCAGAATAATGAGTGAAGGGAGAAAGAGAGATTCCTAGCATGGTTGCTGACAGTGATTAATTGTTCCCACATGTTGCTGACAGACAAAAAAGCCTCTGTGAGCTCTAGCTGCAGCTGGTGCACTCACACACACATACAGATGGGGCCTGTCTCGTGGAGCAAGTTCAGCTTTGTCAGACTACTTTGAGTTAGCTGGCTTCAAAAGTGTAACACTGGGGAACCTGTGGTCGATAAATGGTCTCATGAAAGGACCCAACGTCTTCGAGAGAAGCACTAATCGTAGAAATCACCAACAAAACAGACGCGCGTTTAAAAGGCTCGTCATTAATGTGCCAACGTGGCTAACTTCATATTTACCCACAACATTTTGATAATCTTATTTTACTCTTGTCAAGAAAAATACGTTTGTTACCCAAAATGTAAAAGAGAAACATGTGTTCATAAAAAAGGTTCCTCAATTAGCTCCCTAACTTTTAACTATTAGTTAGAATGTGTCAACAGCATCATTATCCCTTTAAAGGCTGCAAGCTGTAGTAGTGTGTGTGTGTGTGTGTGTGTGTGTGTGTGTGTGTGCGCGCGCGTAGGAGTTATGAATCAGAGCTGCTGTCTCACTGAGCTGTTTTTATTAATGGGCTTTGGGAACACCCCAGAGAAGCTACGGTAGTAAGCATACAGTCTCCCACTCACACAGCCACACGAGCTGTACATAATGTACATACAGCAAGCCGACTGTTTCCTCATCACAGTGAGGACAAAGGAAGGACAAATGAGTGAATCTGAATTAAATCTAGACACTGTTTTTTCCACGAGCTGTTGCATCACTTTCTTTGTACAGTGAATATTTTACATTATTTTGATAATCACTGTAAAAAGCAGCATTATTTATTCTCTCTTTCTGTAAAAGGCCCCAGATCATCCATGAGTAATAAAACAATAAAGGAGACCAGCCTAAGGGATGATACAGATTTAGGCAGCGATGATTTCTCAATGTAGGATTTAGATTGTTGTGAGTTTTTTCTACATTTTTAAGATAAGCACACCCTGTGGATGATAGATTTTGTTTACCAATAGGATAATGAACCCCTGGATTGTTAAATCCAATGAATTACAATTTACATCAGTCTATAAACATGACTATATGTCTACATTGCATTTGGAGAACAGCTCAGTCCAGTAAAATTATAAATCAATATATTTTCCACTTGCAAAACCACCACTTTGTGATGCCTACTACAACTAATAACGCACACACATCTCAAATGTGAT
The DNA here is from genome assembly GCA_030770545.1 of Macropodus opercularis. Lineage (NCBI taxonomy): Eukaryota > Metazoa > Chordata > Actinopteri > Anabantiformes > Osphronemidae > Macropodus > Macropodus opercularis. The sequence continues at coordinate 5,005,509 of CM061112.1, forward strand.
AGTGATGTGTAACACACACTTTCTTTCTTCGTTTCGTCATGTTGTCACCCTCTTTCTCACTATTGCTCATTCACACTTCTGCTTGCCATACCATTCTTTCCCTTTTTATGACTGTCCATGCTTCAGCTGCACATGTCCTCTTTCATTTTGCGACTGTGCCATCAGATTGAGTTAGATGTTAGGTGAGTAATATCGCGCCTGACATTTGAAGAATATGAGCAGTGGCACGGAAAAGAGACACATTAAACAAGCGGCTTTGTACGAGGAGGGCGTGCAGTGTGGAGGATAACGCGAGGGCGAAGGATTGATGAAGTGTCAGGTGCTGGCAGGTAAATGTTTACAGCAGCTGCAGTAGGAGGCTCAGGTTCCATTCACTTTGCCCCTATTCATCCCACCGGAAGTCTGATTCCTGTATAAAGTCTATCTTTTGCCACTATTTACATCTTCCTGGCAGCTGGAAACATTTAGCTAGTGTGAGCATGTGTATGCCTGTAAAAGGTTCTGTAATAAAGCAACATTACGTCATGCCTCAAGAGATGCTGGCAGAAGATAAACACTGGTCCCGCTGGTATCTCCTCTCATCTTACCTCATTGCACAGAATCCACACATGCACACTCGCTTGGGAAATACACATTCATATACACACACTCCATTCATGACTTCATGCAGGTTTTTATGAGTTTGCTAATGCACAATAGTGGTTACGAAAAGCACGTGTCCTACAGAAACTTTTTTTTTTTTTTTTGCATTTAGCTATTTATTAATTGATCGAAACTCAAAAAGAGACAAATGCAAAACTGAGTATATCAGAATAACCTTAGAAAGCACACACCCCCACACAGGGTCATAGGTTCAATCTGGCCCCTGAGATCAAACTTTCTTCCTCTGCCAAGGCAGCATTCAGCAACGTAACTTAAGCCTCCTCTCTCTCTACTCTCTGATTGACCAGAATAACAATCCAGACCATACTGTCAGTAAACTGTTGCCCAGGAAAGATGGGATAGCTTCATGGAAAACAATATTGTGATTCCCACAAAAACGAAAGAAATTTGGCCTGCTCCGGTTTGAACCCAAACGTCTGTTCTGTTTTAGGGAGTAAAAATATACATAGGAGGAAAACAGAGAGAAAAATGTGTGCATGTTGTGGACGGTGGTTGGGTTGTTGAAATGGGAAGATATAGCATAGCCCTAGAATCCCTCAGGGCCCATAAGAGCTACGTGTTTGCGAAACAACAGAAACTGCTGAAGAGGGAGGGGGTATGGAAAGAGAAGGACGCAGAGGTAAAATAACAAATTCTACAAAGTCTTCAGTGGGTTATGGGCCATAAGAAAAGAAAGAACACAAAGTGAAGTGAAAGACACAAAAACTAAACCAAAAGGTCGTTTTACAGTAATTATCCCAAACAGTTTTTTTTTTACACTTGCTAGAAGTTGGTCTTTGAGTGGATGTACATGTAGTCCATATGTGTAACCATTAAGCTGTCATATACAGAGTCTGAACCACGAAATGATAAGTTAGCACATAACTGTAGGTCTATCCAGACACATTGGTGTAATTCACAGATCAAATGCAAACATTTGAAATCCTAAATAACCAGAAAGCCAGAGCTTTCACGCACGCGTGAACTGGCTTCCCCAGTGTAAGCAAGTCATGCGGATCCTGCCAAACATACTGAAATGCACTATGGTTTCAGGAAACTTTACGTACCAAAGTTCAGAAGCTGTTGTGGATGGACAGCAGGTTAACAACGGCATGTCTAGGCATGTCTACTTCACACTGCACAGTGTCTTTACATGAACGATTGCCCAACAGATAATGATGCATATAAACTAATATAGCAGTAAAGTAGCTCAACAGAAGGATTATGCTCAGTTGGGCCTAATAACGGGTGTGTGTCTATATACACACACACACACACACACATGCACGCACACATACACAACTCTTCATTATGAGCAAGGGCTATCACTTCCTAGGCTTGAATGAGGAAGGAGCTCAGCGTTGATCAATGCACACTAGGCCCTTATACACGCACACACTAAAACACACGACACAGACCGAGCTCCTTACACAACACAGGGGCTCTTTGTATGTATCATTCATAATCGAGGAGACGCTTGATTATAGACCACTGTGTCTTCTCTCAAGACAAAAGCTACAGTGGGAACAATGCAGACATCAGCACTAAGTGCTGCTGCACGTTAATGTGTTCCTGTCTATACTTAGTGGATTAAACAATTGAAACAATAGGCTTTTTGCTTTATGTGTTAGTCACCAAGAGCAACTGTTTACATCACAACAGAATCAGTCAATATGGGTGGTTATGGATAAGAGTTTGTGGTCTTAATGAGAGGAACTCACTGACTACTATATATCGATAAGAAAGGGTACAACTGAGCAATATTGATGACTGTCATTGTTTGAATCAAATGAATATCGCACACAGTGCTCACTGCAGCCTGTTCTTTTCCTCTCGTGTTACAGAACTCCATCCGGCACAACCTTTCCCTTCACAGCCGTTTCATCCGTGTCCAGAACGAGGGAACAGGGAAGAGTTCTTGGTGGATGATCAACCCAGAGGGAGGAAAGGGTGGCAAGGCTCCTCGCCGCCGTGCAGTCTCCATGGACAACAGCAACAAGTACACCAAGTCCGCACGCGGCCGCGCTGCCAAGAAGAAGGCTGCTCTGCAGGCTGCAGCCGCCGCAGCTGGTGAAGGTGGTGGGGACAGTCCTTCAGGTCTCTCCAAATGGCCCGGAAGCCCAACGTCACGTAGCAGCGAGGAGCTGGACGCCTGGACAGACTTCCGCTCCCGCACCAATTCCAATGCCAGCACTCTCAGCGGCCGTCTCTCCCCCATACTGGCCAACCCAGAGCTTGACGAGGTGCCTGACGATGAGCCCCCTCTCTCACCCATGTTTTATTCCAGCCCCGGCAGAGCACTGTCTCCCAGTAACCCGACAAATAATGGGAAGGCTGCGCCTACTGAGCTACCCCGCCTGGCAGACCTGGCAGGTACAATGAATCTGAATGACGGACTCACAGATGAGCTGATGGATGAGTTGCTAGATAACATCAACCTGGTGCCAACCACTTCCAGTCAGACTGCTCCAAATGGTTCCTCAGGGTTCAATTTTGGGTCCAAAGCCAATGGACTGGGCTCACCTTCCTCCTCGTCCTCCTCCTCCTCTCCTTCCTCTAACTCTTCTTCTAACAGTGGCGGTAATGGCTACAGTAACTCCATCTTTGGGCCTCACACAACGGGTTCCTCTCTGCGTCCGTCCCCCATGCAGACCATCCAAGAGAACAAGCAGACATCCTTCTCCAGCATCAGCATGTCTCGCTTTGGCAGCCAGACACTACAGGACCTGCTCAACTCAGACAGCCACAGCCACAGCGACGTCATGATGACCCAGTCGGATCCGCTGATGTCACAGGCCAGCGCAGCTGCCATTATTTCCCAGACCTCTCGCCGTGGTCTCATGCTTCGCAGCGATCCCATTATGACCTTTGGGACAACAGGAGGACTCCAAGGCAACCAAGGGCCACTGCTGCAAAGTAACAACCACAACCAGAGCTCCTTGAGGTCTATAAACGGAGGCCTAAACCTAGCCAATGACGCTAACACTGTGGCTAACGCCAAGCAGCAACTCCTGCTCTCACCCTTAGGAGGAAATGGGTCTTCCTCCATGCAGATCGACACCTCAATCTTCCTGAACGGGACAGTTAGCAGCAGTGCAGGGATCTGTCAGGACCGTTTCCCAACAGATCTGGATCTAGACATGTTCAACAGCAGCCTGGAGTGTGACATGGACTCCATCATCAGGAACGATCTGATGGACGCAGATGGCCTGGACTTTAACTTTGACTCTCTGGCCAATATGAACGGAGTTGGCAACTTCACAAGCACCAAGCAGACCTCTCAGAGCTGGGTACCCGGCTGAGAGGGTAAGACCAGGGAAGAGCAGTGCAGGTGTGTCTGCGTTTTAAGTACTTTTATAAGAGTAAAAGAATGAGGTGAGCATTATTAAATTAAAGAATTTACCGTAACTTCTTCACTGAACAAACAAAATTATATGCTACACTAAAGCACCTCAACTGTGCATTACCTTTTTCTAAGTCGAGTTGCTAAACGTTTGTTTGTTTGACACTGAGCTCATCAGTGCTTCTTTCCTGGGGCTAATTTATATGAGTCTGTTAAAGCGTAAATCTATTCTAGTCTAGAAATCTATCTAGATTATTACCCAAGAATCCACTTAGTATCAGCGCTACTGCTTCTCCAACAGACGTGATCACTGCACTTCAAGCTGAAATGGTTGAGTTGAACCAGAAGAAATCTTAACACTAAAACATAACTGTGTCATGTGTTTATCTGTCCAGGTATGACCTGTGTAGTGCAACAGATCCGACACACAACATCCTTTTTTGCCAAACCTGCCATCAGCATAACGTACAAACAAAGCCCATGTTTACAGAAGAAAACTTCCTCTACAGAGCTTTACCTTTGCTCCCAGACTGGTGAACCACGAACGATCCAACAGACTCTCGAGATGCTGCACTTCGGCCCTCGAAGCCTCCTGGGAAACAGCAACTACAAAAACAAGAAGAAAGCAACGTCAAACAATCACAGCAGACTCACAAATCTTAGAATTATGCAATTTTCCTTTGACATGCATTCTGTTGATATCAAAGAGACACTGCGTATCAGAAGGGGTTTCAACTTGAATACAAGGACTAAATATCTAGCAAAAAAACAAGAGTTGATCCCACTGAAGACTAATAAAGGACTAAAGTGTAAAGTGAAAAAGCAAGAAGTGATGTGGTGTATATCTAATCCAGTGGTTTCCTGGGATGTGGTATGTTGAAACAAAATCCCTCTGTTCTCAGTCAGTGATTTTAAATGTTATGTGATTTTCTGTTTTACTGTAATTGTTTCTGTATCATAAATGTCTATACAAAAGGAATTGGTGTATTGATCCAATGAAAAGATGGAAACGGAGTTACTTACTCACTTGGCAGCCAAGTATACATTAAACTAATATACAGACATTTTCCCCTATTTGCAAGACCCTTTGAACAGTTTCCCATTTAATACATGGCACTTCCAATTTTGTTCTTATAGACTGCTTTAAAATAGCTATAAAAAAAATAAACTATAAAATGTGTTTTTCATTTGTAAAATCCCCATAAAATTAGTAAATGAAGAAAATCTCTACGTGGACATTGGTATAGTTCAGGGCAGTGGGGAGTTGAATACGAAGGTGCTTAGATCTCATCCGACTTTATTCATATTTTCCTGTTGAGGTTGTTTGTCACAGCATATGATGTAGCCAAAAAGGAATACCTGTGTCCTAGGGTTGTGAACATTTCCACACCATTAACAGGTGCTATGTAAACAGTGTTGAACCCTGTCCCGAGCGCAAGCCGTGCATTTTGATAGTGTATTCTTATTTTGTTTTCACCCACGTCCTGCAGAAGCCCAAAGCTGCAGCCACTTGTAGCACAGCAAGATGGAACTTGTAGATGGTGGGTGGTGGTGGCAGTCAACAGGGGAAGGGGCGATTTAAGGCTCATTCCTCTAGAAGCCATTTGTTTCTCGAGTAAAACAATAAGCTATCTGTGTATATTGCCAAATTACTTGAAACAAACAGTAAGATATGCTGGCAGCCAAATCACAGCACATACATGCACACGCACGCACGCACACATTACACACGTACGTAGATAGAAAAAAAATAATAATACCAGGGATCTGTGTTAAGCTCTGCTGTTTTCTTGTCAGGAGCTTGTGGGGCTTGTTATGCATATATAGAATCACTCAGGGGGGGAAAGGGAGGCTTCCCATTTAAGTAACATCAAGTCATATTATAATGGTGTTTTAACATTTCTTGATAACAACAGTAATGTTTTGTGTTTGTGAACTTGTAATCTGTGAACTTTTGGCTGTCACGAAGAAGAGGAAGAAGAAGGAAGATAAATGGAAACTTTGTGCCGTCTGTTATTTTTGGTTTTGCTGTCATAGCTTTTTTTTCCCCTCTTGTAGGACTCGTGACACGCATACACACATCCCCACATGGACACGCCCGGTGCTCCTGCAAGTGACTTCCTGTATCTCCTGAGTACATGTCAGCGTGCGCGTGTGTGTGTGTTTATTTCTATTGAATTTATCTCCCTCACTATCCCTCATGGTGCACCCAGCACAGCCAGTTATATGCATGTATGTATTTATGCATTATGAATTGTGTGAAATGCATATATACTTGCTGTATGTCCGTATATACTCATGTAGTACTTGAGCCCTCGATTTTGTGTATCTCTGAAGGAAAGTTGAAGAAATAATGAACAAAAGGTGAGCGCCAGGAAAGAGGGAACACTGTTACCAGCGATTTCGTTGTTGAACCAGATTTTGAAAATGGTGGAAAGCACCATTGTTGTAGCATCTGAAGACCCTGGTACCCTTTCTCTATCTGGGGTAGCAACGTGAAGTGTATGCCCCACTGTGAATAATAGTGTACAGATGTGTGTATATCACTTTGAGGCCAAGGCAGAGGTGTGTGTGTGTGCATGGGTGACTAGAATGATCTACTGTGCTATCTGAGGTGTAGTGCATGTAGCTGTAACTAGCCCCTCGCCCTGGACCCTATCAATGGTGCCGTCCCTCTACAGAAATTCTAATGCAGACCACCCTGTGTTTTTAACACTCAAACACACGCACTGTTTCTATTTTTTTTAAATGAGGGCTTGCAGAGACCTCCCGCATATGGCTTCATCGTTAAAAGTGTGCATAGACTGTCACAGACGCAGGGGGAAGCTTCCTTAGTTCTCAATTTCACACTTGATTTATCGCTTGTGCAGTACAGTACGCTCACATCATGGTGCTCACAGTGAGCGGTTAGGGTTCGACTTTGATGTGGTCGAAGCATCACCTGACAGCGAGCTATGACTTCCTACATCTCGTCAACTCTACAGTTTCATCACATTGCTTTCGGCAGAAGAAGACTGACGAGGTGAATCCAGGGAACACTGTAATCCCTCTTTTTAAGAGGGGTCACTGATCTCTGATTATCTGAAAACGGGATCTAAATTGCAGGAAAAGTGTTGCCGCGTTGCCAACTTTTGAATCTTGGAGTTTGGGGTCATAGTTTACGTCTAGTCACAGTAGAGAGGACATTTCACACAACCACTCAGCGGCCTGCCTCATTCAGGCATTGATTTCTTTTCATCTCCTGCACAACACACACACACCTGCAGAGCAACACATGCAATTTTCTAGCTAAGTAAAGCAAAAAAATGAAAGAAACATACCACTAGAAACCTTTATCACCTCTCAAGTGTCTCCTTTTCATTATCTTCCATTGAACGTTTCCATTCTTTTTAAGAGGCCCAGGCCAGCTCCCATCTATGAACTTTGCCCTTTATTAATATTGCTTCTTCTCAATTTGATGTTAGTGGGTATTTTTCCTGTCTATTCCATTTTGAATTGTAATCTAGTTTGTATAAGAAATGGTGCGCATGTAAATAAAGCTTGGTAAGGCTTCACACGTCTGTACTGTCTTTGTCTAATTTCATACACGTCAAAGGACACCGGTTTATAAAAGCTCAGCCTTGTGCTGCTAATTCAAAAGTTAAATAGCAAACTCTGGTGTGTTTCTGAACGAGCTTAACCTCACACACATAACACACAAATCTCTTTTTAACGCTGGGCTGGAAGGATCTAAACAGGAAAACAACTCGGTGTTCTTCTCAAGTTCCTGGGAGTCTTCTTGCACAATGTTGATTTAGCATACAGCTGCATTAAAGAGAGCAGACATACAGCAGCCCTCTGATACCTGACACTGGGCTCTGTAACGTTCCTCAGTTATTGCGAAACACAGGCAGAACTGTCAGAAATGGGGTGTTGTCAAGCTTTTCAAAGTCTTTAGTTGCGTGTCTGAAATCTCCCAGAGGACTGACCTTGACCAGGCCACTCCGCTGACAGGCTTCTCCTTATTTCCTTTCCTTGCATTCCTCCTGTTCTTAGTGACCATTAAGCCACTTTCTCCCACTGACAGAGGTTAAGCCTGCTGTCATGAATTTATTCCACCATAGCCATATACATATGCGTGCTTGTGTGTGTGGTGTGTCTTAGATTTTCGGCTAACTAACAAAGACAGTCATCTCCATTTGCTTAATACTTTGTAGCATCACTTACCCTAAGGAGAAGCATTTCAGAAACGGTGGAAAAACAACCACAGGAAAGGTTCACTGTGTTACTCTGAACAACCACTGCCACCCTTTGGAATTACAGCAAAGGCCAAAATGTTCAGATTTGCTTTATGGCCGACTACAAGCGAGCTCACCACAGCTACAAATACCAAACCCACATTTCAAAAGCAGTGTCCAGTCAGCTGGTCACCTGACCGACTGAATGTCTGGCCTGGCTGCAGCCACACCAGTGTGTGCGAGGTCACCGAGGTTACTGGTTGGCTGGAAACTCCTCTGGACTCATCTGGTTTTCTGCTTTCATTTTCCCCCATTTATTTTAGGGCAGCATCATCTATATATCATTTTAAACCAAACTGAGTGCACCCTCCATGTCCTGGCATGATGATGGGCCTTATTTTTAGCCTAAAAATGATAGGCGGCTAAATTTAACTTGAATTTGCATTGTTGTTTAAAGTTAGTGCATTCCAAAGCTACATGCTCATGTCTATGTGTGGCGGTTTCTTAATTTTTCTCGCTGTCTCACTGACATGTCATAACCAACTGACAATGTCGGTTTGCCTACAGTTTTCCATCTCCACCCACTTTTTCGGTTTTCTTAAAACGCCTGTTTTATTCCATGTCAGTGGGCTTTTGTTTTGTAAATCTCGTCTTTGTTTTAATACAGAAAGTAATTAACCTGTGTACATAACCCCTATAAATGGACGTGCTGGTAATATTACTGGGTGCTGTTTGCCATGTAAACAATTAAAAGAATACATGACGGAAATTTCTGCATGTGCTTTAGGCAGCAGGTGTGTTTACACGTCCGTCCATGTAGGTTTGCTTTAACCTGTGTGTATGCAGATTAGGGAGGATGACACATAGGTGGTGGATTTAAACCATAGCGATTAAACTCTCAGTGACAAATAGGGATGTTATTCTATACTGTATGTGAAGGAGTGTGTACAAAGTTCTTCTGTGTCCTTGTTCGGGAGAAGAGGCCTCTGCAAGAATTTGATATAAATTGGCAAACCTCAAACTCTAAAGCAAAATCACATTTGTGTGTTATTTTGGCTGATGTGGTCACTGAGCTGGAATCAGCTTGATTAATGTAGTGTATCCATTCTGTCAGGCTTTTCCAGTTCAAAACAGACTGCTTCCATTCCAAATTAATTCCAAATTACAGCTGCATTAACTAATAATTTCTTAGAAAAATGTGTAAACTAAGGGTAAAAAGGGACGAGATGCGTTGTCTCCCACCTGTTCTAGTTAATTTGATTTTTCTGATTTGCATACAGGCCTTCTGTTCGAATTCCAGTAAGGCTGAGCGATTGCTGTTGCTACGGCCCACAAATCGCCCCCATCTGAAGAAGCCACCATCTAGCAAAGTTTATGAAAAGAGTCAGCCCAAGCAAGAGCGCCTCATGTGAAACAAACGTGGGAGCATGTCGCAAAGAATACACCCAAACTGAATTTAAGACAGTAGGTAGTGTTGCTGGGAGATCTACAGTACACGAGACCAGGTCAGTGAGTCATACTGTACTTTCATACATTGTGACAAAACCACAATTATACAGTAGTATCGCGTTCCAATACCTGTGTCAGTCAAGGAACGTTTTTAGAAATACTGCTTCTTAGAGATTTTGTGGGTTCATATAAAACTGGAACAACGCAACCCAGTTTCCTGAAAAATATTTAACTTGTGCAGTATGAATGAAATGTACACAACACCTTTATTTCCTAGAACATCTGCTCTAACCTTGCGAGGAAACATCCAGTTTTGGGGCTACATAGGTAAAACATTAATGTAATTGTATTTCGGTATTTATAAAAGCTACTTGAAAAGTTGAAAGGTTGTGCTTTAACTGAGAGAAAATTATGAGCCACACAAAGTAACCAACCATTGATTTTTAGGTTTGTAATAGGTATGGTCAAGCTGACAACTTGATGTGGACTAATCTATCAAACTCGATTTTATCTATACTAAAGGCTTAAGATTAGGAACTCTGCTAAGACCCATAATGAGTCACTGCAACTCTCAGTCTGCATAATGGTAGCTTTGTCTGTCTAGTATTGTCAGTGCATCTCCTCACATACACATCCAAAGACAGACAAAATGCCACACACACACACACACCAAGTAATTGGCTAATAAGAAGTGATTCATCATTACGTAGTGTGTGTTGGGTTCAAGGTGTAAACAAGATGGAGACGTGATGGATCCCTCGAGTTATGGCCATTAAAGGGCTTCTCATCCCCCACAGCGTGAACACTCGCCCCTTGATTGATGTCACAGGGCTTCTCTTAATCACAAAAGCTCGCATGATCTCTACACCTTAGCTGAGCCGTGCTTCACGCAAACACATATGCTAATTGCTGCTGGCTGCACAAGGACAGATCCATGACAGAGGGAGACCTGAGAACTAGGCAGTCGTAAGTGATACTGGGTGTCCGTGTGAGTGTGTGCGTGTCTGAATGTGTGCACATGCGGACTGAGTGCTGCAGTGGATGATGTCATCCCTGTAATGGCACACTGGCAGAGAGTGGTTGAGCATTGTCCTGCAGCACCTTCGTTCACAGGCTGTGGTACGCGTCATCGAGACAGATTGCAGCTCACACTCACAGCCCATGGTGGGATGACAGATTGCTTCACATTGCACCGTCCTTTTAAAATTACACACACACACACACACACACACACACACACACACACACAGTGAACCTGTACCGACAGATACAAAAAAACATTAGCTATTTACAGTTTGCAAATCCATATGGGCACATCACAAGTAGAGGTGTGAGGACGGGAGGAACAGTATCGGTGTGAAAAGTGATAGGCAGCGGTGGGGTGCAATAAAATGAAAGTGACAGATAGAAGAGGAGGTGAGGAGAAGTGGTTGGGTTGGAACAGCGAGAGTTTCAGAGTCAGAGGTGCCACAGTGTTGAAACTGAAATATTCAACTACGACAAATTAACATTACGATTAAATGTATGATAGTACTGGGCAACATCAACAAACGCACCGTCACCTTGGTCTGGGTCATCATGAGATTTTTATTTCTCTCATATGTTTAAATTAGAAAAAGGCAACTATCTAATTGTGTGTTCTGGTGGATGGTCTCGACCTTTTGTTAGTACATTCTTATTGTATAAAAACCTGCTGAATAAAGTGTCTAAACACTAAGCTGTCTCTGCTGTACAGACCAACAGTGGGTCAGTTTGTGATTGACTGGATCGGATCAAGGTCTGGTTGAATGAATTAATCTGTATTATCTCCAATCTGTATTTGTGTACTAAATTTTTGTAACTTGTTCTCAGGTCTCCCTTACAAAAGATCTTTCCTGTTCAGAGATTTCCTGTTCAAATAAAGCTTAACTAACTTTAAACTCTAATGATGAACACCATGGGACGTAGTTTCAAGTCAACACAGAGTTTTCAAATCATTTAACTGGGCACACTGGTGGCTTGGAGTAATTCATCTGTATCATGCCTTGGCACAGAGTTTGGTGATGTCACATTTAATTCTAACAGGATAAAGAATCATATTTAATAATGAAGCTTCGAGAGCTGGGAGAAGATTCAACTGAATAACCTCAGGCACCCACTGCTCTCCCTCCTTGCAACATTTCTCTCCTCATACTCTGACCTCTCCGTTTTATCATTTTTGATATATATACAGTATCAATATTCTCCCATTTCTCTGCTGTCAACCCAGATTTTCTTCTGTAACAGATAAAGAGAGCCTCATGCTGGGCTGGTTGCAGATGAGGTAGAAACACCACTCAGGAAACAGAAAGGCTGCCTGTCCAACCGACATCTCGTTCTTCATCTCAGTCTAGTGGATACAGAGTTCATCTCTCCCTCACGCTCTGACACACAGGCAGACGCACACACAGCTAGCTTTTGTTATTTCCTCATGTAAGGTGGTATCACGCTCAGCTTGCTTCCAATCCTGCCCGCTAACCCCCTTCATGTTCCCATCCCCCTCCACCCTGTGGGATGAGAGCATAACCTCCCACTGTAGCATGTGGCTGCATGTGACTACATTACGTGTGCGCACTGGGTCATAGGGTGCAGTGTATGATACAGTGTAATCATGCTGCCTTTTTATGATAAGGGATTCTTCATGAAGAGCCACGTAACGAAACAGACTAGAAATGAACATCCCAATCTTAGATAAAGACAGACCTGTGTAGAAAAGTCTTATATATCATATGTTGGATACGAATTCATGAAGTAATACATGACACACGATTGCAATAAAACTTTAAACCTGCATTACCATCATCCTCTAGAGCTAAAACTTCAAAATCAATCTACTACGCTCTGCAAGTGTCATGAAAATACATATGAAGACTAAAATGACTAAAATACTCAAATATGCAGAAATACTCATGGGTTAGATCTCGTGAAAAAATTCAGAAAAGCAAATATTTCTTCAATGTGTTTGGGACCTCATGGAGCAGCAGCACTTTAGTTGGGCCTCACAACAAAAACACAATGACTTTAGCCATGTTAAATAGTTGTGGTGCACATGTTTGTGTATTCATTTAATGTTTTGTTGTTATTGTTGATTTAATTCTAAAATTGATGTACTTGTCCTCCATTACGATGATTCATGCATGGGTGTATTGGTACCTCAGTTTAGACGCTTATCCACCCCCATCCCACCCACACACACGCACCCAGAATGTCAAGGTCACTCTGCTTCACACATCCATATATCCTATTTGCACTGGCCTAAATGGAGGTGGGATGCACACAAAGAAAAAGTCCAGATTACTATAAGGCTTTGGGCTTCTGTGTGTGTGCGTGTACACACATGTGTAAGTGTGCATTCATTTCTGCTGGAGTGAATTATGACCTGCACTCACCATTAAAACCACCAGGCACATACATGGCTTCATTACTCCATTTCTCCATCTTGCCCCCTCTCACTTTCTGTCCCCATTATTTTCTACACTTTGAGTAATGGTGGCGCGTTCACTGGCCAGACAAAGAGAACCTAATCTACTATAAAGAATGAGCTGGTGGGAGGTGAAATCACCATCCAACACGACTCAAATGTAGCATTGTACAAATCGTGATTACGTTTCCTGAAGGTTTACAAAAACACCCAAATTGTTGAAGAAGAAATACTGTGTATGCAACGACACACCACTATGGCTAATGCTAACATGTGGTACCACGTGTGACCCACACACCACTTCACAGACCAGACTCTGCATGGCTTTAATCAGTCTGGTCAAACGTGAAAGGAGGAGGAAGAGATGCTTTGAGAACGGACCCCTAATTACTTTAATTTGCATTTTGCACCCCTTTGACATCCATCTTGTGCCCTTATGCTTCTTTGTCCTCAACATATGTGTGACAGCAGGCACATGTGTTTGCGTGTGCACGTGTTTATGTGTTTATGCTTGTGTGACAGTGAGGAATTTCACCACCCTTCTCTCGAAGGCTGCACTCATCTGTGCTACATGTGTGTTTATGAGCGTACATTCTGGCTTTGACGTGTACAGCTGTGTGTTTACACGTATGGTGTGGGCATGTGTGTGTGAGAGACTGCATGTGTAATAAAACTTGTGGCTCTGGTCTCTAAATTTGTTTATTAAGACTGCACCCTTCGCATGAGAGCAAAATATGCAATACATGCAAAACACACACAAACAACAACAAATGTAGGTGGTTATTATGTATGTGTCTGAGTGTTATTTATGAATGAATGATCCCTAAATTGTGTTTGATTAAGGGACTTATACACGCACACAGCACAGCAGGTTGCCCTGGTGCAAGTGGCCTCAGTCTGGTTTTCTTACCATTTTAGAATTTGTTGCTTCTTTACTTAATGTTTAGTTTTGCTTTACGTGGTTTGCGCTCAACGCATGTGCTTTGTGGGAATTGCGCAACGTGAGCCACAAGAAACTGTGTCCTTGATTTTTCCTGTTTTGTGTTCTACTTGGCTCGGGCCTTTCTGTTTTCTGTATCTTCAAGTACAGCAAAGGTCAAAGGGGATGTTTCCGCATGTGACAAGCAGACAAACAGCGCTACACACTCCTGTCAGCACGCACCAGTACACTTTGAAAGATGACTCTATACTGGTTGTTGTGTAATTTATTGCCTTAAGGAAGGAGCAGAGGAATGTACAGTATCTATAGAATATATCTATTTCCATTAAAAGCAACCAGGTATGCAAGGTGCATTCACACGGTGTGTTTTACAGAAGCACATTATATTATAAAACGCCTCTAATGTTTTTGGCAGTGTCGGTTACCCTACATTAGGATGTTTCCTGTGCTCTGGGATCATTTAGACTATTTATGTCTAAATTAATATCACAGCCAGCAATAGGCAAACACAAACACACACACACACACAAGTGTGACCCTGATACACACTCCTAAGCCTGAGAAAGAACAGCCTGTAAGAGACAAGCGGCACTGACGGCCTTCACCTGTGTTCGCTTCGCTTTAGCTGAGAAAAGCTTTTGTGAGAGCAGGAAATCAGACCTTGATGCTCCTTTTTGAACCATTTCTTTCAGGTGAAACAAGTTGAGTGGTAAGCTCTGCGTCAACATTTCTTTCATGAAATCTGCAGAATTTGAAAAACACATGTACAAACAGTGGATATGAGTGTTGGGGGATGTTTGTGTGTGGTCAGATGGCCTTGTTGCTGCAGAGGAGAAACACAGTAAAACGGCACAAGCACCCACCTACTGTATCTGTTCATAGAAATAAGCTCCATCAAGATAGGGCTGAGTCACCTGCACTTTAATTAGCATATAAAATGAGGTGGATATGCCACACTGGGATCTGCCTGAGTGATGGTAATCACAGGTGGAACAAAAATCAGCTTATCTCTGGATGACTACTGAAAAATAATATGGTCTTGTTAAACCACAACACATTTAAAACATATTTTTACCAAAATATACAATAGAAAGCATTTTTAAGGAGAACATTTTTGGATTTAAGCACATTTTTTAGGAGAGGTTCTTCATCTGTTTCCAGAGTCTAAGCACAAAGGGTGTCTGGTGAAGTGGCCTGTAAAGACCACTGGCCAGGACTTCACCTTTTTATTTTTAGCTTGACATACAGTATCTCATGCTCTACTATACACCTGCACACTCTTGTGCCCCAGGCAAGTTTTTTTCTATGTGTAATACGAGTGCTTGCGTGTGAGTTATTTAATTTTCCATGCACACAGAGAGAGAGAGATGAGTGATAACATGGCGACTGTCTGCCTGGCACGTCTGCACTATTTGAATGTCTATGTACAGGGTCTGTGTCACTTCTGCTTCAGACTGAACAGTGTGCAAAGCCACCTCACCTCATGACACATAGACGGTTTATGTAAAACCAGTACCTAAGAAAATTATTCTTTGCAATCTTATTGGGTAACATAGCTGTACAAAACTGCAAGCGTTTGCATTTTTAACATTTCCTGCTCTGATAAAACTGTCAGCCAGCACTGATCAAGCAGAAACGTTACTGCATCATCTTTTTTATATTCACAAAACACACATTCCTGTACTTCCAGTATGAGACTTCTCTCCTCATTATAAACTTATTTAAAAAACAATTTTCTGACCAAGGTTGAATCAGTTCTCATGGCAAAAGTGCTGAAAGTTAAGAGTTTGATTTTCCATGTCAGTGCACAAACACATCTATCAGACACAGGCAGAATGCTGACTACTACTAAAGCTCTTCATGTTGTAACATCAACCTGCTGCCTCTTGAAAAACTTATTTAGGTGCTGCATAATTGCTGAAAAGACTGAGAGGTCTGGAGTTGAGCAGAAAAAAATCCATTAGGAAGACTGAAGACTTGTGAGTCAACCAACAAAGTAGAACTAAGAATTAAATCTTAAACAGATGTGACCTATTAGTGTTTATGAAAGGAAAAAGTGAGTAAGTATAACATTTTGTTAAAAATGTTCCCATTCCAAACCATTTTATGAATAAAATCTGTATCCGTGGGACAAAACTAAACATCAATTGATCTGTCAAAGTTATCAGCATAACATCCACTTACACATTCTGTGGTGCAGCACGTCAGTAGTGGATGATGTTTTCTTTGTTGTCATGATGACCTGGAATATAAAATAAGACGAGCTTTGAGATGTAGTTTGTGAGTATGCTATTTGTTCATTATTACATAGAGACTTGGCCGATGTAACAGATGATACACTGGCAAAAGACATTGGAAACAATAAAACATTATATTTTGGAATAACAAAACATACATTATAAAAACACAGTAAACATGTTCACCATTCATTTGTAATAATTGAATCAGCCGGTAAACCCTCTAAAACTTTACTTTGCATTAACACATCTACTGCACCATTTCAATCAAACGTGCTAAATTTGAAGGCTTTGCAGCCATTTGTTTTTCCAAATTAAAGAGTGGATGGTCTTAAATCGATCGTACATGCACTCCCATCAGTAAACTTCAGTGGCATGGAGGCGATCAATCTTGGATGCTGTTGAAGTGGCACTGAAAACCAGATTGCTTTGACAGCAGCCTTCATCTTGTATGGGTTCCTGGACTGTATGTTTCTCATCTTCCTTTACTCTCCCAGTGGGTTTATGATCATTGGCCGACTAGACAAGCACAAAAACTACGTTCAGGCTGGTTTTGAGAATATGGGCAGGTGTTAAGTCATGCTGGAAGAGGAGTAAAAGAAAGTATACCATAATGGATAAATTGCTAAAACAAATATTTTAAAAAGCTGTAAAAAAATAAAGTCAACTTATGAACATAAAGTTGACTACAGCAGACAAAGAAGAGAGAAAAAAGTATCTGGGGGAAAGTTTGTTAAAAAAAAAGAATGAGATATCACTCTGTGCGGGGTCAAACCAGGAAAGCATAATGCTCAACAGAGAGTAAAGAAGTTCCTGTCTTGCATCAGAGTACTTGCTGTCATTCTCAGCTTCTGACCAGAGATGAAGTTGGTTGCCACGGAGACACATCACCTTCAAGCAGGACGTAGGCTCCCACAAATCAACCCATTCAGTCCCGTGACACGAGCAGCACTGACTCACACAGATGTGAGAGCATTGTGAACGTGTGCAGCTCCTGGTGAGACGAGCTTCATTTTAAAACATGCTTTGTGCTTGTGTCTCCTCATGCTCTTGATCTGGCTCCACAGGTTCCCTCAAACATACACTCTCACCATTACAGACTCCACTGCTTAGCATGTTAGTGTACTTACAGAAGTACACTCCTCCACCCCCTCGTCCTTAGTGACAATGAAATCACAGAGTCCATCTTCCTGCTCCCATTGGCTGCTAAGCTCTGTGGTGATGCCCTGTGATTGGGCATGCCCAGCATGCACTTACGGCCAATCAGGTTCACTGTATCCAAGAGACTGAAGCATGTAAGGCTATTTAAATCCAACCAGAGACTCATAAGATTGTTCAGATGTATATTCTATGTAAAAAATAAAAAGCTGGGAGGGGAAAGGTTTACGAGTCGATGTAACATACAAATCCAGACAGACCTGATAGGTGGTCAACCCATCTAGACGAGTTAGAGAGAGCCAGAGTGAAGAGTGAGCTAAACTGAATGAACTTCGGCATCATGCATTCGTGAACTCTGAATTTATCTGTGAATATTGGTCCGACCAGTGTACAACGGTGTTTGAGTTGCAGTACGTGAAGCTTGAAGACAATGGGGATTGCATGGTTAAATCGAATGGACAGAGGAAGTCAAAGCTGGACGTCTTCTCCCCTGTACAACTACAGTGTGCGTCATAGGCGGCAGCCAGCTATTGGTCTTTTACAGCGTATGTGGAGCAGGAACGTTGCTTCAAAGATCAAGTTCCAGCCGGCAACAACTGTGAAAGTCGCTGACGAACAGAACGTAAGTCCGCCGCCATTTTGGATCTACTGATTTTATGAAGCGTCATACTTCGTGTAAAGACAAAATGGCGGGCAAATCTAAATCATGTTGGTAGGATAAAATTCATTTTCTGAAAATTAATATTTAAATTTCATTTGAATCGTGATTTTGTGCGTCTTGCTAATATAAATTAAATATTGTGATGAAGTTCTGAGCTTGTGCTTTGCTGAAATAAAAGGTCCTTACAAAGTATCCTGATTGTTGAAGATCGAGCTTAATGGACAGTTAACATGTGAAGAGTGTTTATTAAAATAATTTACCCAGTCTGTCAGATTCTTTCTTCAACAAATAACATTTGTGGTTAAGTGGTTTATGTGTGTATATCAGGAAATGCTCACTGACCTACATTTAATCTATTAATGAAGCTTTACCGTTCACTGTACTTCGTTATTTTATTGTTTCAGGAAATATTGAATAATACAGTCAGATATTATAAACCAGTGGAATAATAGTAGTTCAATGCTTGTTTATGTCTAAAGTTTCTTGAAAATAAACAGCTGTGTACAAAAACGTTATTTTGTCAATGTTGTCACTGACTTGTTGTTTAGAATCACATCAATTATCACATCTGTCACTGCTCAGGCTGCTTAGTCAGATTAAAGTAATTATTGAAATTACAGTATGTTTGTGGAAAACTTGGTGTAAGCACATGATTTTAAATACAAGTCGTAAGCATTTTCAGTTGCAACTTCAACTATGTTTTAGCTTGTTTTTAGCTAACTTTTTAGCTTATTTAACATATGGGCCCTGCAGGTGTATGTGCCTTATTTACATACAGTACAGGGCACTTACTGGCAAAGCTAATTTGGTTGTGTCACCCTTTACAGTTAATGTAGGTAGTTGTGTTTCACTTATAGTCCAATTTCTTATAATTACAAAGAAACTAACTAAACTAAAATTACCTGTCACCGCATTAACACGCAGTCAGAGTTGAAGTCTCGCCATGTCCCTCTAGGTGAAACGCCGAAAACAAATGTGTATAGAGACACAAGTCTCATCTAACTTATTTAAACATAACATATGTATATATCTATATACATAGTCATTGTTTATAAAGACGGGGGATCGATGATATCCTTACATCAGTTCTACTTTTTTCCTTCGTTTCTTTTCCAAGCGCGTCCCCAGATCGCGCGAGATTTTAAGTCTTAAATGTACCTCGTGCACGTGTGCTCGGGCTAGGACGCGCAAGCCCGATAACTTCACCGGTTCCACCAATTTCGGGTTTTTAATTGTTTTTCTACTTTGGCTGTGGACGTTGACTTAGAGCTGGACTGATAACTGTGCAGACAACGATTTACACTGGGTTTTAAATGGGTTAACGGTAAGTGTTGTAGTTTTGTTTGATCGCTAATAGACATTTAATCATACTCTCGTTTCTTTCTTTTTTATGTTCCCGGTGTCTTAGCTTGTCTTAGTCCGGCTGCGATACTGTTTGTTACGTTTGTTGCACAATAAAAGATTTCAAATAATCTTTATTTAATGCTAAGACATTTAGATTTGATTGGTTGTTGGGCTTGTTGTTCCAACCGAGCATAGCGACATTTGGTTTCCAAGGAGACGGAGCGTGAACGCGCATGGGGGACCTCTCATTCACTTAGTCACAATATTCACCAAATGTAGCAAATGTGTAGCGTTGGAGGTTAACGTAGCTGAACCGCGAACTAAAATATATACACGTGTATTATACACTGTGTAAGTATCTATAAATATTTTTATAACTCGGTCTCTGTCAGCTCTAAATATTTAGATTGCCTGGTTTAATCATCATTCACCCCAAAGCACAAAATGAATCAGTTCAGCTCCCTTCAGGTGATAGTGCAGTTATACCACATTAAACATGGAAACATCAAACCCTGTGAACAGATAAAAGCAGGTTCAAGCTCTGTAAATGAAGAACACAAAGAAAATCTGGCATCTTTGCTTCAGCCTTAACTAATCAGACTGCAGATGCAGATGCTCATTTCTAATGATCAGCTAATAATTTAATTCACGTGGTGGTTTTGCTTTGAATTATTATTCACTTTTAACACAAAACCTTTTATATTTACATTATACGTGGTTGTGGGATAAACAAGAAAACACTGTTAAAGGTATGTCTAATAAGCTTCATCTTTATTAGCTAGTATTAAAACGCTCTTCATGCATATTTTATATTTTATTATATATTTTATTCCCCATTAGCGACGTACCCTATAACGACTTCATACCCCTGTGTTGGCAAATGTCACACAAGGCTAAATGGTCTCTATGGAGAGGAAGCATGAGATTTGCAGCCCTTTCGTTCCACGGCGCAATGCTTTAAGGAAAACTAGTGCAGAAATAGTCAGTGAAGCCAGACAGCTTCTACGAGTCCAGTCCACCCAGAGACCGTTTACTCCCAGAGATGGGCCCAGGCAACTTTTTGGAAAGAGCTCTGTCCGTGCAGACCATGCCAACAGGCCTCCATCTACCTTTAGGTTAGTCACAAAACTTAACATCAACCCTCAGATTAGCTGTTGATGACATGAAACATGCTGTAAAAGTTTTTTTATTTTATTTTTTGTAGTCTTCATTTTGATGCTCCAGACTCAAGACCGGGTTCAGGGACTCGACTCGCTCCTCTGGACCATGTAATTCACTCAGACATTAACACACACACATTAGCATGTGTCATAGGCTCAGAGGGTTTTTGTTATTTACAGTAAAATTGGGTAATTATCTACATGCGTGATTCTAGTTTATCTTGAAATGCACAATAAAGGAATACACTGTATGATTCTGTGTGACAAGTGAGCATCATCATTTTGTAAGTGAGATGAAAACATTTCTGGTTGAAGTAAAAAAGATTGGTAGAATATGAAAAATATGAAAAAGATTAATAAAAATAATAGAACAGAGACAAGTATTTTATCAGTGTATCAAAGATGTGGCCTATTATTCACACCATATTTGGCCCTGACATGTTGGACTTCACCAGAAGCCACAGTTTCCAGTCCCCTGTGAGGCTGAGGATCAATTCAAGACCTTTCCCAAACCCCCCACTGACCCCCTGGAAGGAAAGAGGGGTCTTGCACGGCCACACCTCCGCAGGGCTGGATCTCTCACCAAGTTGCCTCCTGTAGATGTACAAACAGATGGTAAGTAAGAAAAAACACAGATGCGCCTGAAACAAGAGAGTTAATATGGTTGATTAAAGAAAAGTGTATATTTACAGAATGCAAGACATATGCTAAGGGAATCATCTGTGTTCAAGGGTATAAAAACAGAGCAGTGTTATGCATCAGTGTAAATGATCTGAGTAGGCACTGGTGCTAAAGTAGTTTTCTCACAGGGACATGAATGGAGACATTCACATGCTGACATTATACCTAATTTACATTCTCCGTGGTTGGGCTGGGTGAAAAACATAATTTACTGCTGCTGTTTTGAGTGGAAAATGACTACTCTCTCCCAAACCTTTCCCATGAATCTCCTGTGCTATTTAGAGCAATTAAATGAGAATGGATGTTGGGTTTTTTTACATGTGCACACGTATTGTATGTGTGATTGTGAATGGACACCAAGCAATAGAAACACATTGAAGCCGTAGAAGTGCTCAGCAGCAGCCTAACTTTTCACCATATCCTTTAAATGTGTTGAGTGAGAGAGAGATCAAACCCAGGCCCAGGACAAAAGCAGCTGTCAGCTAAAAGACTCCCCACAGACCACGCCGAGGTCCGAAGTTCCCACAAACCTGGCCCACGCAGAACAGCCAGTGAAAGGTACGCTTTCTTCCAATCAGTTGGATTTGTGAGATTTTATCCTTCTTTTCTACGACCTCCCACCTTCCCCGCCTCACCCTTTTTGAAGTGACAGTACAACAGCGAGTTGAAGATTCATAGGCAGGTCGCAGCAGTGGCCAGAGTTAATACTGGCTTTCATTAAGTCTTCCTGCCCTGTTAGCTTTCTACCTTTCTCTTTGTAATGTCATCCCCATTCTACACATATTTTATGTCCTGTTTTTTACTATAATGTATCCAAACTACTGTGAAGAGGAAATGTGTCAGAAATAAACTTTACTGTACTGTGGATTATAATGTAGATTATAATTGTTTTTAAGATATATCTATATATATAAGATATATCATTATAACTGTATACAAACTAATGTATGAGTTGGATATATATCCAGCAATGGTGTCACTAACAGACAGGACTAATTCTTCAACTACACATTCTACACTATTTGAAACTCCTATAAACTTTACTGTACACTATATTTATGTCATAGTCAAAACCAGCCTCCTGACAAGCTTCAGTCCTTCTGATCCTGTCATTACCATCATGTCAGCTTTTACACCTTCACAGTTAAAGCTCCGCTTCTTTTCTGCCGACTTCATCAACTGTGTGTCAGCATGAGGGGCATAACTCGTGAGGCACGAGGTCATGGGCTGTAACAATCCAATCGCCTATCGATTGGGTGAGGCAGCTTGGGCCGTTGAGGTGGGGCAGACCATAAAACACTTTTACAGGAAATCTGGGCTTTTGCCCACAACACAGCTGTTCACAAGCCAGTGTAACATACAGTATTTGTAAGATGCTGCTGACAAAGAGTGAACCCTAGGGATCACACAGTGGATACGTTATGATTCGTCTACAGTTTTTGAACAACTGTTGGATTAGACGGGTAGGAATGAAAATTACAATGATAAATCAAATGTACTCTAAGTATAGGTGGATATAGACAAAGTACAACAGATTAATCAGATCAGTTGGATGAGATGTAAAAGATGAGGGGAATAGACATCCACTAGGTTCTTTTTCTCCAATAAGCTGGAGCTTTATAGCTCCAAATGGCTCTCTATTAGATTTGGGTGCCCATCTGGGCAAAGCTGGCAGTGTTGTGACTGCAGTGCACTGGCCAGGCCTAAGACAGGGATGAGGTCATGTCTCAGAGAATGCAGTATCACACAAAGAGGCCTTATTATCAGACCCTTAATCCTATCACACAGAGCCAAAGCCCCCTCATCGACATTAACTGCAACATGCCTCAGCCAGCGCTCAGTGCTCTATGTACCCTCTGTGCCAGCTTATACCAATCACTGTATCTCCATCAGAGGGAAAGTGTAACATAGAGTAACACACCCATACTGTGTCATAAATGATGCATTGGCTGAATAAAAAGTACATTTTAACAATTTTTTCCCAAACAGTCAGAAAGATTACTTTTTTACTAAGAAGAAGAAATATTCCTGAGGGTCAGTATTTTGTATTAATGTCAATGCACAAGCTTCAGGCAGTCCTGATAACGACAGGGATGCTCCACGCTATTGACGTTAATTCATCTAATTGGTAAAATGACTCAACAAAAAGTCTTCATAGTCATCTCTATTAACAACTATTTTTCCAGCTGGTCACTTGATTGTTGGTGATGAGATAATAAACTTAACATATAACACACGTTACACTGAGTCATGTTCTTAGTGCAGATACGACTGTGATATATAGCAACTAAGATGCAACTGTGACATGAAGAGGGCAAGCCACAACAAACAGAAAGCACAACACGGGGCGTGTTCTGGGAGCACTTCACGGTTCCTGCACAGAGGCGGTACGCCTGTCTCAGTGACAAAGCATGAACAGCTTTAACCAGACTGCCCACAAAGCTAAGGTCTGAGTTCCTGCCTGTTGGGGATTGCAGTTTAACATGCGACAGGAAAAACTTACAAGCAGTGACACACAAACAGAAATCTTTTACACACATGCGTTTACATGAGAAACACACATTACAGATACCAGAACCTGCATACGTTTCAACCTCTGCTGCAACAGGGACACCTGGTGGCACTGATGAAAATGGCTCAACAGCCGTTACTTAGCAGTTAGGAGCTTTTCGTGGAGATAATTAAGTTGACCCAGC
Organism: Macropodus opercularis; assembly: GCA_030770545.1. NCBI lineage: Eukaryota > Metazoa > Chordata > Actinopteri > Anabantiformes > Osphronemidae > Macropodus > Macropodus opercularis. The sequence goes on from CM061112.1 coordinate 5,029,476, forward strand.
TATTTATCCTTCCAGTGTTTTGTTTCTCTCTTAGTTACTTAGATACAAAGTTTTGTGTCATTAATGAAATGATCAACAAGTAATATATTATATATAGTATATATAAGTCAATGTCAGTGCAATGTCATGTAACCAGGCTCTTTGTGTTGCTGTTTCTTTGTACCAACAGCAGAATAACGCAGCTTGATGTTGACTCAGGACCTAGACGCACAGAGTGCAAAGGAGGACGGAGAACAGGTTTGTCCAGATAAACATTTACATTTAGTCATTTGGCTCAGCCAAAGGTACTTACAGGTCTGGAGTAAACCTTGTTTCTTCTCTCTGGACAACCGGCTGTACCTCCTAAACCTCTCCAGACGTTTTGCACAGCAGTCATAAGCCTGTTTCGGATCAAAAAAGAAAAAGACACCTGGGGGAAATCTCACAACTAATCAGGTTCATTTTCAAAAGTTCAAAGTCACGATTAGGTATAAAAAGAGTCAAAGGTCAAATGGTATTTATATTATTATTTGCATAAAAACACAATTTAAATCAAATAAATAAAAATAACAATAAAAACTGAATGTATATTGCACAATAAAGTCCTGCACGTAGGAATAAACACGTCTACACATCTCTTTCTGTACTTGCCACACTTTGATTGAGGTGTTGTTGCTAAGCGCCTAATTTCCACCGTGAGAGGTAGACAGCCAATAGCTGTGAGAGCTGTTAGTTTGGGCAACCACAGCTTCCTGCATCACACCAAGCAAAAGGGGGTATGCAAATACTAAGCAAAAAGGCATATAGTGGGTTAGTGATTGCAGACATCGTGCGCACAAACATACATGCACAAGCCCCCCACACAGACTTATTTACATCAGCACAGGAAGAAATCAGAGGAAGTAGAGCTGTGAGATGGTGACCTTTCAATGTGGCATCAAACTTCCTGCTGTTTTATTTTAAGACTATGAACTTGTGAACCATATTTGCAGCTTATGTTCACTGCCTGCATTTAGGTAATGTGGTAATTTGCTAAATTCAATTTTCAGAGCTGGTGAGCAGAGACAACACCACAGGAATAGAGGAGGATGCAGAGTCATTGTTCTGGAATAATACGGTTGCTCCTCTTCTCCAGCAGCTGGAGACTGTGGCTGCAGGTAATGTGGCCAATGAAACTAAGGAAGAAGGTGGAAACAAATGACATGCATCACCTGTGACCAAAGTAATCTGGGCTTGAGTACTGTCTCTAAAGTGAATCCTATTATTTTAATATTAATTACTTAAAAGTAGTAATAGTCTGGAAGTTGAGTCATGGCATCAACCTAATGCAACCTAAGAAGAAGGAAGTCCAGATGTTATTGTTAGTCTCTTAGTTCTGCTTACTTACTAACCATACTGAGAAATATATCTTTTAGCACAAGAAGAAGGTCCCATGTAAAGTGTCACAAAATGAAAAACCACAGATTTCAACCGCTGAGTAAAGGCAAACACAATAGTGTTGTTACTGGCTCCCATACAAATCTGTCTGACTGCAACAGCAGCCTGGCAGCCATGAAATAAAATCTATGGCTGTAAATATTTTAACACTCTACAAATTTAATGGAAACTTCATTTGAAAGATAAATATTAAATATTTATTGTACCAAGTTCCTTCTGGCTCATGCATAAAACACCTTTCAAAGTCAGTAGGAAATTGAATGCTGAGTGTGAGGCTATGGCAAATCCGTTTTAGAAAGCATCAAACCCTCTTATTTATATAGAGTCATTGATTTTACCTCAAAAACAAGAACGATTTCTTGTTTTGTTCCTTATGCAGAACTGTAGCAGTCTATTGCTAAATCATTTCTCCACATTTAACCATAGAAAGTCAAAGCTGCTTAATACAGATAAGTGATGTTTTCATGTTTGCTTGCGTTCATGTTGTCTAAGTTGACAACATTTCTTGTGATGCCAGGCAGCTCTGAGGGTTTGGTGGACCGTCTGTGTGATTTATGCGATGGCCTCCACGGCGCCTTGGAGAGAGCAGACATGCTCGGTCGACGCTGTAAGAGGAGGCCGGGGATACTCCGGACGCTGTTCTGCCTCATAGACGTCAAGTCTGCCCAGCTCAACCTGCACATCGCCAAGCTCTGCCTTGCTGTGAGTCATCGTGTGTGGGCACTAGGTTTCTATCCAAAGGGCTTGAAGGACACTTTAGCAAAAAGTTCTTTCTTTTCAGATGTGTGTCAGTGGTAACAACCTACTCAACATCTGCAAGCTTGTCTTCCAAATCAGCCGCAGTGAAAGCAACGACGTCCTCTTCCAGAACAACTCCATCATAGGTCAGGATTCTGTCGTTCAGTTCTTTATGTGTGTTTGTGTCTTCTGACATTTTTGTGAACCCTCTTTTCTTTCCAGACTCGTTGCTGGCTGTGCTGAGCAGTGAGGATGTGTCTACATCTGGAGAAGCTCTGCTGTACTGTGTCGGCACACTAAAATTTCTCTCAGGAAACAGTGCAATCCTAAAACTGCTGCTGGACAAGAACTGTGTTGGTGTGGCTCAGATACTGCTCCAGAGGGTTCACACGGTGGAAGAGTCCCATTTCACTATCGCAGGACACATACTTGTACAGGTGTGGCAGTAACGCTGCTGTGTTGGCTGAAGCTTCTTATGGATACTACATTGCAAATGCTTTGATATTTATAGGACAGTGTATTTCAGATTTCAGATTCAGTTTATTACAAAAGTTAAGAATTTAAATGTACTGTGTAGTTTGTGACCTACATTACTGACCTAGAGTAAATACATGTCCTTAGGCAGTACATGTGCCAGTTTCTTTTTACTTACACGCACTGTGACCTCTGTCCCTCCTGTTTTGTCTCTGACCTTTGACCCTGTAGCTGACGGCAACCCTGAGGAACCTTGCTGACCATCCTGATTCCCGTCCACTCTTTGTGTCCTTTTCCATCCTGCCAGAACTTTGTGTGGTTCTACGTCATCACTGCAATGACCAGGACATCTGTACCAACATTTCCAGGATATACAGGTACTGCAACACACATGCTCCTCCATCTGGTTCTGATAATGGAACTCGATGTGTCACCACATTTGTGGTTTGAAGTCAGTATTCTGTTGTGAAAAGGGTTTTTTTCTTCCCACCCCTCGCCTCAACTCACTAATTTAAACCATTATAACCTGTCATGAGTTGAATCAAAACAGACCGTCATTCACTTCCCTTCACCATCTGTCCTCTGTTAGTTCTTCTTTCTCCATCGCTCTTCATCTACAGTAATTCCCCTCCATTACTTTAGTCTGGTTCAATCTTTGCATGAAGTTGTTTCTCAACACCAAGGGTTTTGTTGGGGCGTGGTTGTACTGTATATCTGTTTGGCCTCTGTATGTCACCATGAGGACAACAACAGCCGACTCCTGATGTATTAACTACCATCAGCTTTTTAACTACATGGTTTGAATGTTCAAATGGGTTGAATGCAAAACATCCATACACTGCTATATTTGTAGGATGAACATGTTTATGGAAAACAAATGCAAAAGCAAAGTGTCATGAATGATATGCAAATAAAAACTAAAGAAAAGCAGAGCTGCCTGAACATACGTTCGCACACTCAAAGAAAGCTACACTACATAAAATATGAGGCTCCTCTTACTGCAAGGTGCATTTGAGTTACAGTGACATTGCTTCAGTTGAGCAACAAAGTCACCAAAGTCCCGCTGATGCTCATCGGGCAGCAGACTACGACATTACTTCTACATTGTCATTATCATCTGAGCTTCTTCACCCTCTGTTCAGGTCTCAGCTTTGTCCTTTGGCACAAATACATCATTACTGTGTGACTCACCTAACAGATACATGTTCTGTTTGTTTTTGTCCCAATGGTAAATGTGGCAAGATGAAGTTGTAGCCTTTACATTCATTAGGCCTGTAACTTGAAAAAGCTACGTCCCAGCCTAGTCCTAGATTTTTCATCAGCACAGCAGAGCAGCCAGTGAGTTGAATGGTTGACGGTGTTGTCTTTTCTCTTTAACAGTAAACTCTCCTCTTACTCTGAGTGCCGCCTCGCTCTGGCCCAGACCCCCGACTGCTACTGGCTATTTTTAGACTTGCTAAGTAAACATCACCAAAAACAGGTGAGTTTGTGGGCTTACTTTGTGTATGTGTATGTGTGTGTATGTGTTTGTGTGTGTGTGTGTGTGTGTGTGTGTGTGTGTGTGTGTGTGTGCGCGTGTGTGTGTGTGTGTGTGTGTGTGTGTGTGTGTGTGTGTGTGTGTGTGTGTGTGTCCTGAGCCTGTGTGTATGAGCAAGCAGTGAAGACAAGCATTTCCAGTGTCAATGATGTAACTCCACAGAACTTGTTTACCTTCAGAGCAGGCTGCGTATGTACAAGTCCAAACACATTTACAGGACATTGTGTCCATTTGCACTTGTGTGTGTGTGTGTGTGTGTCTCAACGTTAATCCTAACTTGAGAAGGAAGGGAGAGAAAAACAGAGCTGGTGAGTTTACGTCCAACAGAGGTGATGCAGAGGTGGAGGGAAGGATGGATAGAACAATAAGGAAAGGGAAGGATTCTGGAAATTAAACATGACCAACATGTGTTTTTACTTTGGTATACGCACATAAACATACACACACACAGCACAGTCAACACCTAGTCCTGGGACAGTCTGTGCTGTTCTCATACCAATGTCACTCTTCATTCTGAGATGTAAGTGTAGTCCGGCCCATCTGCTCTTTATGGTTTTTACTAAGTAGAGTCGGGTCACATTATTTCTTAGTACTAGTTACGCTCCAACACGTTTATACTGCTCCAGATCCTCTAGGGGGATAACTGGCACTAACACTGTTGTTGTAGATCCTCAAATAGTAAAAACACAGTGTTCCAGGATGTCAAGTTGACTATGAGTTATTTTAAACTTTTTAATCTCGTAATGTACTTTACAAACTGTTTATGTCTTTCACTGGCTGAATTCAACTTTTTGAAGAAACCGTTTTGAGGCGGTTTTGGCTTAGACATTCTGGCTTTTCAACCAAATAACAGAAAGAAACAAAAACATGTATTTACTGATGCGACCTGGCCACTACTCTCCCACAGGACCTGGTTGTGCGCCTTCTTTTCACCCTCGGGAACCTCACAGCTAAAATTGACGAGGCTCGGCAACAGCTCTTCCAATGCAAAGGCTGCACGGACACGCTTCTTCGGCTGTACGACAGCTACCAGCGGAGGCAAAGCACGGACGCCCTATTGCTCAGCAAACCTCGGGCTTCCCCCGTAAGCGTGCAGGATGATGTGCTGGTGAAGCTGGTTCGGGTGCTGGCAAACATGTGCATCCATCCGGCTGTAGGTCCAGCCCTGGCAAACAATGCAAGCTGCATTCAGCTTCTGATGGAGACTCTTGGTGAGCAGGAACATCCCATCTTTATCATTTATTATATTATAATTTAATAAAAGGCAGATGTTGTAATAGTAGTAGATTTGTCCCTTTGCTTCAGTTTAAAAATAGATTTTGGGTGCGTTGTACATACAGTAAGTATCTGCACCCGACCACTTCCCCTGTGCCTGGAACAAGACATGACTCTGTCTGTTCATCCCATCGCTTTGCTTTCCTCTTCGCTTTCTGTTCAAAACGCAGCACATCCTCTTTTGGTTTACCTGTTTTGTTTTTTTGTTAAGTCTGACAGAACAACGTGGTTCAGTGCATGAGCAGGATGTTCTGTCACATCTCACAGCCGACTTGATTTGTGTTTGAAATTCTCCCATGTGGTTAGATAGTTTCAGGACAGGTTGAACCGATACGCAGGTGGGTGTGAAACTCTCTATTTCTCGGCTGCCTGCCTCCCACACACAGACTTTGTGTCAGTTAGGAGGGAGACTTGAAAAAAAGAGCTGAAACAAGTGCAAAAGAGCAGTGAGGTTGATGTCAGTGAGTAAGATGGGGAGTAAATTTGGTAAGTGACTCAGACAGGAAAGTAAAATGAGCAATTGAAGAAGAGGAATATTGAGAATCAAAAACAGAAACTGAGAGAGAGGATGAAAGAGCGGACTCAGTTGATCGATGTCTTGTTTTGATCAAGTTCTCGACAGGCTTCACTCTGCTTCACATTACAAAGCTTTGAAAGCAGGGGAGGGTCACAACAAAGTGGCATTTCCAGTCAGACCTAGAAACAAAATTCAGTGCGACACAGGCGCCAGTTGACAGTGCAACCACGATATCCGCGATTTATGACCGAGCACACAACATCTGCTGCTAAATCAGGAACAGACTCACTTCTAAGACGCTCACAGTGTCACGCTTGGTTAAACTTGGTCACATTGACCTTTGTATGAGCATGATCACACCGACAGCATTGGGTCAAAATTAATCACAGACAACAGTTACTTCTATGATAATGTTACAATGTCACATTATTGTGGCAGAGCTGAAACATGCAAAACAGCCAAGGCTCTAATTATCAGATTCAAACTGCTCTAACTAGCTGTAAATGATCACATGGATTTCTTTTCTGCTTTACAGCTGAAATGATGGAAAACAGACAATGGCTTTACACAAATCATGTTGCAGCTGTTTGGAAGATTAATAATCAACTCACATTGTATGATCAGGCCCTCGTCAACAAACAAAGGAAGGGCTGCTTTTACCCAGATTCACTTGGTTGGTCTTGATACTACAAAGAGCGGCTTATTCTGCTCTATGGGTGGAAGTTAGTTAATAGAATAAAGTTCACTTGGCTTATCAACCATACTTAAATAGTGGTTGTGTTGATGTGCTGATGTTCTTGCTGTTGCGTGTGCAGCATTTTCTCCATGATGTGTGAATACAAAGCTCAACTCAACTCTTGACTTGCTTTTCTCTTGTGTGGGTGACACAGAGCTGAGGTCTGTGCACGAGAGCGAGGAGCTGTTGGTGAATGTAGCTGCCACCATCAACAACCTGTCTTTCTACCAGGAAGACGGCTCTGCAGTCAGACACAGTCAACTCAGTATCGCGCAGTGTGAGTTGAATAGAGGAACTGAAGGAACGAGCAATGGTCAAACGTCGTATTCTGCTCACGGTGTGTTTGTAATTTAGTGATGCTGAAGTTGGTACTCAGCTCCAGTATGGACGCCATGCTGGAGGCCACCCGCGTATATGGAAACCTGTCACAGTCCAAGGATGTGCGGGATGTTATCATGCAAAACAGAGGTACAGTATATGATGGACACAAATGGCATCAGACAAAGATTTACAGTAGTAGCAGCGTAATGAGGGAACGGACCAGACCTGTCAGCCATCTGTTCCGTTATTAAAGTACGTGTGTGTGTGTACTTCCTGAATGGTTTCATGCCACCTTTTTGTCGGTTTTGTCAAAAGGTAAACATAAATAAAATAGGACAAAATCATACATGTCAGCCTCTGTGATGACAGCCATCTCATCTTTACGCTGCTTTGTCCCATCCACTCTCTAATACCTAACTTTCTCCACTCCCTCTCTATCAGTGCATCAGTTTGTGGTGACGCTGCTCGACTCAAAAAGCACTGAGATGTGTTTTTCAGCCTGCGGGGTCCTGACTAACTTAGCTCTGGACCCGCCCAACCGGGTCAGTCTCTCACTGGAGGGGGCTGCTACCAAGTAAGGACAAATGCACTCAGATAATAGTAGTTTGTTCATGCAAGTGTGTGTGTGCTGATAGTTGTCAATGTTTGGTCAATTTAGATTTATTCACACATTTGAACAGAGACTCAAAGTGGAACAGACTCTGTTTTCTATCTGAAAGCTTCTCTGAGCTTTCTTGTTCTTATGCTGCATATACACGCACCCACTGTGAGACGTAGAACTAATGGAGTGGAGCTAATGCCCACAATCCTGCCAGTAATGTGAATCCTGCTCCCTTGAGTCATATGATGTGTGTGTGACCAGGCTGGTTGACTGTCTGAGAGACCTCGGACCAGGTGACTGGCAGCTTGCGGGGCAGGTTTGCCAGGCCTTGTGGAATATGATTGGCGGGGGAGGCGAGACGAAGCTGGACACGCAGGAGAGAGAGTCACTGCTGGAGATCCTGTCTACATACTTGGGTTGGTGTTATAAGCCTTACACAGCAAGGGGGGGGGGGGGGGGGGGGGTGATGCTGGATAGAACAGGCTCTCTATACCCCAGTGGCCCTCAGGGGGAAGGGAGGGACAAAATATTCACTCTGTGTTGATCAAAATATCCCCACAGTTACGTCTGGGAGTTGCCTGAACACAAGTCATGACGCTGTAAACCATTATTAATCAACCTGAAACATCACTGCCCTCTTTCATAAGCTTTCCCTTTATCTACAGATGAAGACAAGGCCCTGAAATGGATGGAAAATGAAGATTTGAGGGATTTTCACAGAGCATGCTGGGAGTTAGAGTTCCTACCTGTAGCCCATAAACTGATGAAGACCCTGACAGCCTGACACGATGAAGTTCAGAAGCTGCTGGACAGGAGAGAGAGTTAAGATTCATTTAGTCAAAGTTACAGCCTTTATTTTGTGCACAGGTTATATATGTACATAAATCTACGTTAAACACTTACCTGCAGTGAGATTTGAAGGTGGTTGAACACATGGGGACAAGTGACGTCAGTGTGAAGTCCGTTTGTTGAAAGCTGTTTTAAAAGTGGAAGCTCACGTCACCAGGTGGTCTTTTGTGTTTTGATGGATGAATATTAATGTAATTATGCAAAATAAAGAAAACAGACTTAATGCATTTAAATATGTGTGGATGTGAGCAATACCACTTTGTTTTTGTTGCTGTGGCAAAAGTATTTATTATGTTGTTTATTTATATTCTTTACACCTTTTACTTTGTTCAGTTCAGTTTTTACTTTTATTGGACTTTACTTTTCTCACCCATAAATCCTCAGTTTATGAATCGACAAGTTCTCTGTACTCTTCAACTACAGGCTTGGTCTGTGTAATGTAAAGACAGTAGCTATTTTACGGGTCTGTTGTTTCTTAGTAAGAGCCATGAAGGTTGGTCTTCTCCTAATAAATGTGCAAAACTAAGTACAAGGTATTGGTTTGTTCCAGGAAACGTCTTTAAACATTGCTTGGAAACATATTTCCCCTTTATTGACCAATGAAATAAAAGCACCAGTTAGTTTTTATGATGTAATGTAATCTTGAAAAGAGATGCCTACATGGAATTGTCCTCTTGAACAGATCTGTTATTATCCGTCTACGGTAACACTGGGACTTGTACACAATAAAAAAGAAAGTGTTTTGCTTCAGAAAGCCTTTATTGTTATACAGATATGGGCCAGGCAGTGCTTACAAGTTACACCAAGTAGCCTAAAGTACAGCATTTCAAAAGTCACATCATTATTACATTGAAACAAAGAAACGGCACTTAATGTAAAACCCCCCAGTGTCTGTTCCCTCAGATTTCATAAGTGACCTTAAAAACAACCACAAAACAAGCCAAACTATTAGCCTGAGCTAATAAACGTTGCTCTCTACATAGAAGTTCTCAGGTTGATGTGAGAGACTGGATTTCTGATAATAACTCCAAAGTCCTTCCTATGCCGTTTACTGTATCATCAAGGAAAGCCACTGATATCTGAGGGCAGTTTGGTCACTGGGTTTCTGCTGGTGATTGTGTAATGACAGCCAGGCTGAAGTTCACACACGCTACCAGCCTCGTAAGAACAGCGAAGCCTTTCTCCCAGTGTGGAGTAACAAGGAAGCAAACGGGAAATGGAGGCGTCATAGGACTTCCCCTCATCTCCAACCAAATGCTGGTCAAGAGCAAAGGGCAACGTTGACCTCGATCGCACCACAGAAGCAGGGACCGTGATCTGGTTCCCAGTGAGTCAAACAGTGAGTCAACAGGCCTCAAGCTTATTCAGTAAAACAACATTCACAGACCTGGACCCCACTGACACACTAAACTACAGTAGTTCCCCGTGTTCAGCTTACTGCTAAGCAAGTCAGCTTATTGTCAAAGCGTACTTTGGGAATAAGGGTGTTGGGATAACGCTCCATGTTGTTTTATGAGTGATCTTTTTCACAACAGCAGTAAAACATGCTTACGTATTAGCAGGGGTCATCTCCTGTACTTGTGCAACGGAACAGTGGAAGTTAGCTGATGGTGACACTGATTATATTTGACTGATTCCTGAATTGTGTCGGCATCTCCCACTTCTAATGCAATCTCTCAATGAATAATGAATTGGTTCAAGAGAAAGCTACAAATGATACACAGTTCAATATCATAGTTTATTTTTTTTCAACGTTTTCATATTATTTCATATAAAAACATGTCAGTAACTGACATCAGTCAGAAGTTTGAAAAAAAAAAAACCCACCTCTCAAACCACTTTCAGATGTACCATCACTCTCGCCCTCCTCATCGAGCTAGCACTCATTCATCTGTCTGAGTGTCTCAATCCAACCTCAGAAGAATGCACTACTAATGGATTTAGTAAACAAAAAACAAAACAGCAGAGGTTTCACACCCCTGTTCAAAAAACAAAAGCTGCTTCGCACTGGTTAGATTCCCCCGAGAGGAAATAAGCACAGCTACAACCTTTTGCGTTCAACAGCCAGTGACCGCAGTCGGCCCTGTGTGGGCCAGCATGTTCCCGACCAATGGGAACGTGGCCGCCCGGAAAGAGTCCCTGCTCGCCGAAGAGCACTTCTTATGTTTTACAGAGAAAAACAGAAGAGGTATTCATTTACTGGTAAATTCACAATCCAAAGCCTGAAAGTCTTCGGCAACCAGGCGGCTGGGATAAGCGGAAGACAGAAGGTGCGGTTAGGACACCCGGAAGCAAATCCCGCCTGATAAACCTGGTTTCCGACTTTTTGATTACCTTTTCTATTTTATCCCCCCGCAATTACCAGAAATATAAAGATATAGTCATCAACCGATGAACAGTTCTCACAATAAGAGAGAGCTACAGCAGAAGCAAGAAGTCTTTCCTTCAAAGTGCCTCGCTTTTGTTTTGACACGTGAAATTTTTTAGACCTTTTATCTCCATTATTTGTGTGGAACACAAACATTCACACCCCAGTCATCAACACAGAACACATCCATACACGTACAGTCAAAGTCAAAAAGGGCTCAGACAGTGTTCTTTGAGTTTCTTCCCAACACTTGTATGATATTCACACACTCCTTGGATTAGCTTACATTGACATTTGAGGTTTCGGGATGGGGAATAGGAAACGAGGAAGGGAGTAATGCGTTGGATTTCTAATGGATAGGGGCTTAGAGGACATGAGGGTGGGAAGGGGATTGGGGTGATTTGGGGATCAATATGATCCCGCTGAATACAACATGGGAGCAGCAGCAGCAGCACGTGTGAAAACGGTGCTGGATAGTTCAGGCACACGTAGAAACGACATCGCCCAAATGCCTCCGTCTCTAACAGCAACCACATGAACATCACCATCCACTTCTCATAACACAAAAAGAAATAAAAAAGGTACTGAAGAAACAAAACAAAACAGTGACAACTGAATCAAAGTGCAGACTACGTGGCTGCACAGCTTTCAGGGGCTTTAACGGGGATGTTTTCTCACTCGAGACAGAGGAGATTGGCAATGAACGTGTTGCACGCTGGAATACTGGATCATTGTCCTGTGTGCCTCTGGTGTCAGTGCTCTGGCCTGGCACAAACATCCCAGTTGGGCAAACAGTTCCTGCAGGGTGTCCTCTGTTGGTCAGGTTTGGCACTGCAGGCAACACGATGTGTTTCCATATCCACTTGTAGTTTGAGATGAATTCTCTCTTTTTTGCTTTCCATTTGTTCTGATCCATCCATCCAAGAAGCACCGTCACAACCCAGGGCTCTCTTTCACACTTTTTTGTTGAATTTCCCCCCTTTCATTTTCTTTTTTTTTTTTTCTTGAAATGTCCCATATAGAGCAACAACATTGACAGTAAAAAGACAATGATAAAAACGCCAAAAGCACTTCATGTCATGTAGCGGGTGATCGCTCTCAGAGCGTATAATAGTTCTGCTTGCATTCGCGCTTCCATAAGAAGCAGATTAACGTGGACCTACAGGAGACAAAGAGAGACACAGGAGAGATTTAAAGTGCTGTGCTATGGTTGAAATCTCATTAATACTAAGTCGGGAGATTAAGGATTTTTCATCTCACCTTCTCAGAGTGCTGAAACTGCCTCCAGAAACTCTCATACATTCTTTTGGTGGTCTTCTCAGGACTACACACCATGGTCTTTATATAGATCTTGAAGCTGCGGTCCAGGAGCTGGTTTATCTCGCCGTAATCATAGTCATCATACCTGAGGATACAAATCGAGAACAAATGTTAGCAAACAAAGAGAGGGGTGCTGACTGAGCATAACAGCACTCAATACAAATAAAAGACTTATATCACAGGAGAGGAAAATGCTGCCTCAGCGTTTTCAGTATCCAGAGACTGACCTGATACCAAACATGCAGTGGATGTAGTTCCAGATGGCCCTGCGCAACATACTGGTGTCCACATCCTTGTGTGTTGCCATGGTGTTGTAGGTCAGGTTGTAAGCCATTTGGAACTTCTCATCCAACATCTGACCCACATCAGGATACAAGCGGTTGACCAGAGAGAAGCCGTGATCCTCCCAGCTGTAATCCTGAGGAAAGAGAAAGAAAGAATTAGTTGATAATACTCATCTAGAGCTTATTGTCTATATTCAGAACGAAATTAATTTCTACCTGTGCTCTGAATGTGGGAACATGCTCCCCTCTCCTAGAGAAGTCCTTGTAGCCGTAGCTAGGGTCCTCAAAGTGTCGGGAGATGTCCCTGGATGGGACGCACTCCTCGTCCTCCGCTGTGACCACCAACATGCTCTCAGTCTTCTCCCTCTCAAAGCGAGTTGCCATCTCCTCCTGACTGGCCTCTTCGTCGTCACGGCACTCCTGCAGCTGCTTCATTCGCTCCATCAGCACCTCCACCTCACCACACACGTCCTGCAGAAATACAGACCTACATTACACACTGCTAAGAAAACCTTCACAGGTTCTCGTTTTCTCCCTCTATGCACACACACACACACACACACACACACACACACGTTCTTTACTCACCTGGTTGCCAAACACATCGTCATGGTGATTAGCATGACCGTTGCCGTTAGCGATGTCACATGCGCAATACTGGCTAAGTGATGGAGGTCTGAATGTGTGTCCACCGTCACAGTGGATCTCGGGCGTGATGCCGCAACCAAATGTGAAGGAGGCGAGGGAGTGGTAGTGTGTGAGGAGGACCACGGCGTGGATCAACTCGGCGAGGGACCAGCTGTGTTCCTCCGCCTTCAGAAGGCGCTGGAAATAAGACAGGAAAGAAATGAGTGATGCTAAGTGGAGCCAAATGATGACTTCAGTATCACTGACCTTCAGGAAGTGGGAAAAACCCGTTTTGACACTTTAAATCCAATTTACTGCCTCTTTATTTTTCAGTCCCTCCCCCATCACTCTCTATGTCACTATATATATCTATCGGTTAAACCCATCCGAATTACACAGCTGCAGCTGCACTTGAGTCTCCACTCATGATCTCAGTTTGTTACGTAAAGGCTCACATCCACATCCACCCTCCCGACCCTGCCCATCCTCTCTCACCTCAATGTGTTCCTTTGTGAGAAGCCATGGCCGGTGGGCCAGGATCTTGTTGAGCTCTCCAAGCTGCTGCAACTTCCTTGGCGCTTCATTGAGGCCGTTCAGCCACTTCAGATCTCCCCCGACTTGGAGGAAGTCGTTGACGTGCAGGTTCACTAAGTAGGAACACTGGTGTCTAGCTGCCGCCTGCAGGGTCGGAGAAGAGGGGAGAGATGGTTACCTGGTATTCAACTGCTTGGCAAATGAGGTGCAAGACCCAAATCACCATATGGACGTACCATGATGCCGATGTAGTGTCTGTAGTGCAAAGGTAAGGGTCCATCCATCTGCAGCAGGTAGTGCTGTGTGCGGAGAAAACTCTCCAGGTACTGTGGGTGAAATCCCATAACCAGAGAAATGTTGTCCAGGCGACCGAGGGCTGCAAATGCATCCTCAAATATTGACTGTGTCCTGGTGTCCACTTTACTGACTTGAAGAATCTGACAGAACAAAAAAACATTTACCCAGAAATTCGGAAACAAAAGTAACATTTAGAACAAGCAGAATCACAGACTGAGCCATACCTCTTTTTCAGGGATAAATCTGCTTGGTCCGTTACCTAAGGGTCTTGGGATCCTGATTCCCAAGTCCTGAAAAGCACAGAAAGACATGCACTTTAAATACCACGGGGGAAGCAGAGACGCTTCTGGCTCCGTTTGCCTGCGATCATCGCTTCCTCCATTTTTGCCCCAGTAGAGAAATGTAAAATCTAAACAGCGTCCTTCAAAAGCAGCAACCCGGACGATCAAGTCACTATTTTTATCAAAGCACAATCACGATGTAAAAGCGATGGAACAGCTCGGCCGTAGCAGCACAACAACCACTTGCAGTCCAGCAGCAAAATGCAATTAACTGGTGATGCTGCCGAATCAATGCGACATCCCAACACGCAGACCTGCCGACCGTCCACCTGCAGCACCAACCACCACACGCTCCTACTGTGTCCCGCAACTTTGCGCTGCTTGTCGAGACATGTCCGCTGCCGGACGACGCAGCAGGTGAAGGGGCCGAATGAATGAGCGCAAAGTGGACATTTAACGGCGAGCGGCACCGCGTCTTCAAACGTGAACTGAGCGTCATGAGTACAAACCCAGATCATTCCACCGACCGCTGCCGCTCGTAAACAAGCCCGGACAAAGGGCTGCGTCGCCAGCAAACGCACCATCGCGCATTTAAAGCCTAGACGGGAGCTTTTCGGGCGCTGCGTCTTCTGCCGCTTACCTTTTTGCTGAGCCGCTCGCAATGGGTGCAAATCTTCAACAACCTTGTCACCGCAAACGAATTATTCTCCACATGTCCTGTCGGTGCGACTGCGTGCCTCATGTCGTGTCCTCCCTGCGCTTTCGTTACTAAAGCGGTGTAAGGAATCACCCTCGGTGGCTCCGTCCTGCTCTTTGTTCCTTGAGGCACTGGGTAAAGTGCTCAGCAGTCAGCTGTTGCAGCCCTACAGCAGAATAACGTCCTGCCTCGGTCATACATTCGGTAAATATGTCGAGCCCCGTGAGTGACGTGCTCGGCGGCCAATCGGGTGGGGAAAACAACCGCTCACCAGCCAATGGCAGCCCGGGGGTGGAGCAACGCGTGAGGGGGGGCACAAAACGTGAGCAAAGAACAATCCCCCCTCTAAGAAAACATCATCACTTCTCTCCTTTTGTTCCCTGCTGCTATTGATCATGATTGACTTTACTGGCATGCAAGGCGCTGTCTGCTGAACAATGACAGCAATCAACCAAAGGCGGCCGGAATAGTTTTATAGCAATAGTTGACTAGCAGATTGATTTCTGCAACTCAAATATAGGCCTGGAAAAGGCATGTGAGTGTGGTATCTGTGCAATGTGCATGAAAGGAAAAACAACCCAAAGGCAGCTCTGACACGCAGCAGCAAGTTCACCTGATGGCTCCGTGCCACGCCGTAGGGGGCGAAGGCTCGGAGCCCCAGCAGAGGAACGTGGAGGTCCTCTGTGCACAGATGAGCACGAAGCAAGATGGTGCAACAACAACGGCCCTTCAGGTGGTAGCTGTGGCACTGCGGCCTCTCAAACCACAGATATTCCTCCACCAATCAGCGCCGGCTGAAGGAGTGCTTTAAAAGCCAGGAGGAAGCGGAGATAAGGAAGGCAGCGCTTATGGCTTTGTTTATCCCAGCTTGACAATAACACGCTCACTGGTACAGTCCAACTGTTTATCACTTCTCCACTGTCAATAATTCCTTAGAATGGCAAATGGTATATTACAGCATATCTTCCTCCACATTTCACTCCTCACTCACGGCTGAAATCTCACGAGTCATTGTAATTCAATGTTATTTACGTATAAAGGCACATGTAGGTCTAATATTACTTCCTCTGTGGATGGTCAGCAACCATGTTGCAAAATGATTGAAACAAGTCAAAATGGCAGAGAGGAAGTACTGTAAAGAAAAAAGCAAGTGAGCCCTGTGCACCGTGATCACAGGTCTGCCCAGTCAGACTGCAAGTCCCCAGGCCCAGTAGCTAGATAGCACAGCGATCAGCAGGTTCATTGTGTGCATCGAGCCCCTCTACCGATGCCACAGGGTGGGGTGTGGGGAAGTGATAAACATGTTCCCAGGGCTGGAGTCAGCACTCCCAGGGCTGCCAGGAGCCCCATGGCTCAGCAAAGCTGCAGAAGAGGCTGGTCAGCGTTAGGGCTTACGACACACCAAACCTTTTCACATAAAAGCGCTTAGGCCCGGGGTCCGGCCTCGTGGACGGGGCCAAACACTATTGTCAGAGTGCACACACTGACTAATGTGGGGAGTGTTACTGTACTCAGTATCTGTCTGTGTGCGTCTGTGTCGCTGAAGAGATAAAAAGCTAAAGCTGCTGCCGTTGGTTCACAGGCTCATAAACAAGTCTTACAGTCTTAACGCTAAGGCACATGACTTTTAAAATGTCTCTCTATCAGCAAGTGAAGACTGAATGCCTGGTTTGTTGTACAACCTTTACGCCTCTGTGCATTCAGGGGTGTCTCAGAACACAGTGTAACATAAGGAAACCACACTGCAGGTGTCACAGGGGAACACGAAGCCCTACATCTTTTTTATGTAGCCAACAGTGAATCTGAACACAGTTCTTCTCCAAGATAACGGAAAGAAAAAGAAACGGCAAGAATTTAAAGGTCAAATGACAAACAGTGCTTTTGGGAGCATGCCCCAATTAATGAGCATGGCCCGTTGGCTTTACATAAACAGAACACACAGCAGTGTAAGATGCTGAAGGGGGTTAAACCAGGGATCTTTCAGTGAAGGAAAAGCCAAGCAGTCACTGTGCCATTCTGAAGGTGTGTGTGTTGGGCATACAGCGGTTACAACAACATTGCAAAGATTGGGTATGATGAAGGAAAAAGTTCCTGAAAACAACAGGAATCCTCTCAGATTTGTTTTAACAGCGTGTACATCATGAGATAGTGATCGAGTGGAGGAAAGCCCGAACAATGGCCACATTTCCACTAGTGTTACACTAAAGGTAATAAAAATATTCCCATAAAGTCCAACAGCCTGGCAGATTGAACTGATTAAAAGGTTCAGGCCCTTTATCACAAGCCGCCCTCACCTCAAGCACAGTAGCAGTTACTGTAACAGCTAATCGTCTGAAACGCTAACAGTAAGATACTTGTAGTAACTGTAGCAACGTTTAAAGATAAATTAACGTATCGAATTTAAATACTCAATCTCAGAAAAACAAACTAATCCAAGCAGCAGACTGACGGACAGTACACGAGTAGAGGCCCGGTCGCTGTTCGTTTGACTGTCTGTACAAGGATCCTACAATGTGGTATCCATGGAAACGTTGTGCACATGCACATGGCAGCATCAGCAACACAAGTTCGACGGAAGACGACGTACTGTACATGCCATGAATAAAACGTGACTGGAGTTAACTGAACCTGTCAGTAGTTGGCAGAACAGTAAAACATTATGCTGCACAAGTGGTTTGACCGGTTTTCTTGGATGTTTTGACGTCGCTGTTTGCAAAAACGAGTAATACCATGTCATTAGCGGAACCCACCGTGACCACTTTAAATCAAAGCTGATTTTCGTGCTTCTCAAAAGCGATAAAGAGCTTTCTAGAGGTGCTCCTCAGACCGACGGAGTGTGAGAACTGCACACTCAAAACACAACCGCTAAGAGAACAACTGAAACAAATGAGCAAGTTCAATAAGTGACTTTGCTACTGAGGAATTCAGGGGTTAGCCGAGCGAAGCAGACCTGTATGTGGAACAACACGCGACACAAAAATGTGGCCTCGCAGTTCATACGAGACCCGACACACGCAAACACAAGTGAAGCAGCGGTTTCGTTAAGATCTGCCTGCTATGAAGAATTAGCTCACTGAGGTTTTATAAGTCAACAAGAATGGCAGCTACTTTCTGAAAAGCTCACAAAAGTGGTTGTTTTCCCCTTTTATGAGCCTGGAGCAGAATTAAGAACAGCCTTAAACCAATAAAGACGATAAAAGTTAAGATTAAAAAACAGAGAGAGAGGAAGTCGAGCCAGGCGTAAACCCTGCACATGTGTCTCAGCGCTGCGGCTGCTGTGTTTTCTCATGCAGTAAGATATGAGGGAACCGCAGAAAGCGAGGGGATGTTCAACAAGTAGCAGAGGTCCACCAGACCAGCTCAGACCTGACCTATCAGTGCGCAGACGAGAGGAAGCAGAAAACCCGAGAACTCTGACATAAGCCTAGCAACAGGCGTCCACCAATCGCAGGCCAGAACAACAGTTACAGGAACCAATCTTCTCCGCTCACTCTCTCTGCCTCGATGGTTTCGCTGAAAAAAAAAGGAAAGGAAAACAAGAAAAAAAGTTTTGCGGAGGTAAGAAGTTCACTCAACAGCCTCATCTGGTGTGTTGCACAGCAAGCCATTCAGTTTTCTGATCCGGTGTCCCAGTAGTTTAGTTTGTTGCACAGCATTTCAACGGCAACACAAACTCACAGATCAACTTAGCCCAGAGGCTCACGGCTCTCAGGACCTGCCCCTGTAAACAAATTATGACTATAGCAACTTCTTTAGGAGTAAAGAAGAACATAAGCACACGTAAAATACCACACACACACAAATAACAGGATAGTCCAGGTTTCAGAGTGAATAGTGCAGACTAAGAGGGGATCCCCCACCCCGCTGTTCAAACACCGCTCTGGGTTCGAGCCCGCGTCGATCACAGACTGGATGGTTAACCCTTTCCTGGCCAGCAGGCTGCAACATGCACATCGCTTACGGGCTCAACAGCAATTATCCGATGTTGTTGATCATAAACGTGAGAGTCAGACAAAAGCTTATTGTTTCACATATCAGAGTACAACTGGAGCAGAGATGCCACTTGGCCCACTTTGAGCAACTCTCGGCCCATTGGCTCTGATCTGTGCGTATTCTGGCGCGCTATCAGAGTGCAGCACCGGTTTTCCTGAGAGGAGAGGCGTGCCCCCCCCAGCCCAGCAGGTCCCGGACCCACATACAGCAACAGTGGGAGGAAGCAGCGCTCCCTGGTTTCCCTACGCATATGAGCTGTGGGGACCTCAGGAAGAGTGCAGTAAAGAGAAAAACATACAGCTGGAGGAGGAAATAAAATACACATGTTGTGGATTCATAATACTACATGTAAACATTCTCATAAACAGATTCCCTAAATAATGTATATGCGCTGTGTGTGACAATCCAGAGGAAAGGCGTTGGTCTGCAACCCTGGTGAGCACGTGAGGAAGAGCAAGTTCCCGGAGATGTTATTCTAACAAGGAGAGGGCAGCTGTCACAATACAACAGGCTCCGGCAGAACAGATCCCACTGAAAAACAGAAAATAAGCCTTCGCTGCGACTGTATCTTTAGCCTGATAGGACACAGCCACGACAAATCGATGAAAAACCTTCCCATCGGCTTCATCTGTGCTTTGCCTCTATTTCTATAATAACAAACTCAGCTGTTCTTTGACTCCCACTTTATCACAAAGTTTACAGATGGGAGACACAACAGATAAGGAACAGGGGCAACGTGCTGCCAAAAGTTCACAAGATGAAACTCAGCGTTGCAGCCAACGTTTGCGTGGTGAAACTAGGGCGACCTTATCTCTACTGTTATCAAAAAACACGGGACTAAGAAGTCTGATCAGCACCGAGGCTAACATCTAAAGAAAACAGCTCCTGTGGTGTGAGGCTGCTATGTGCCTCCTGGCATTCACAGCTGCTTTTTTTTCTCTCTGACAACAGCTCGGCTCTGCTGACGGAGCAAAACGTGACTCATCTCACTGGGACCCTGGCCAAAAAGTTGTTGATTATCACTCTATAACTCCTAATAGCCACTGTAAACCTGACACAAAGGAGTCGGCCCTTCACAGAAAAAACACAAGGAACAAGTTCACAACAGCAGCGTACAGTAAATCAAAAGACAATAAAAAGCTGATGAGTCGTTAAGACCAACAAGTTCTTATACCATTTTCATCTCTCTGCTCGCAGAAACAAGGCTCAATAACCTCCTGTTATACAACCAAGGTGGATGATCCAGCGTGAGGTGAGCAACTGAGGGACAGACAAAAACAGACGCTGATAAAGTCTGATGTAATGCTACACAGATTAGAAATTAACCACTGCACTTTGCATTAATCTGCACCTCTGTGGACCTGGTTTCTGCTCTGCCCTTCTCTGTTTCCAGTATCTATTCTCTCAATCTCTAACCTTCACCAGGATGTATTTGCAGAGTGGAAGAGGGGATGTGATACCAGTGTGCTTTCATGGGGAGGAAGTGATATGGGCCTAAGAACCATTTTGGCAGGGTCCTATTTCTTCATGAATAGGCAATGAGTCCCGGTACTGAATGGCAGAACAAAATGGCAAGCAGAAGCTCATTTAAGACATCACGGCAACCGCCACATTAATGTTTAATCGCTTATGAAATGTGGCTTTGATTAGGTGGAAACCCGAGCACCTTGGTCTTTGTCCCTTTCACCCGTCGTTACTGACTCAACAGTTCTGATGCTTGGTTTGGCACTGAACAGAGGAGATGCGTGAAATATGGGAAAGAATAAAATAACTATTTTGGCTAGTAATCAGTTTAAATGATTACATTTTCATTCAGTTTAATGAATGAGTAGCATATTAAAAAAACGGTTCTTGATTTCAGACACTACTGTCATTTAACACTGTTGGTGGTGTTAGTTGGTCAACAACAGCATCCGACCAAGATGCAGCCTTACCCGTTTTTGTGTCAAACGTTTTAAAGATATTGCTCCAAGCCTGAATCAGCTGGAGTAGACAATAAAACACTTGACCTGTCAGACAGGTAACAGGGTGAAGCCTGGACACACGGTCGCATGACTTTTCTCCCTTCTCTCGTTTTGCACATGTTCATACAGACATGATGATTATAATATGTTCAGTTAAAAGGACAGGCATCATCTACATACTGTAATTTGCAAGGATGTGTGATGGACACATAAGCTTGTTTTCCTTTCTGACACCATTTGTTTACTTTATTGCACTTTGCTAAGTAAACTGTCTGCAAAAAGCCACAACAAAGGTCACGAGACAGGTCTGAATCAGATTGCATCTACTTTTTATTAGACTTCAGTGTATTGTGTGTATAGACTATAGCGCTGAAGTCACACTCATCTTCTCCTGCTTTGTTCACATTGGCTCAGTTTTATTTACTTTTTGTTTTCTTGTTAAAACCTAGAGTGAAAGCAGCCGACTTCACTGTGTGCAAACACAAGCCAGACAAGTACCAACATAGACAATCTCATAGTACATGCATGTTGTCCCCTAGGGACTATAACCACAGAGTTCCTCAAATATGAAAACACAGACCACATGACATTAGATCATGAGTTTGTGCTGTTCAAAACAAGTGTGGAAAAATCCACAAAATGCTGATCTAGGCACCATATCTTGTGGGGACAAATATTCTCACTAATAAAGCAAACATCACGTGCCAAGTCGTTCACAATTCACATGAAAGTAAAATAAACCAAATCATAAAGTGTTGCTGATGAAATCATTGTAATTAGTGTTGCATGATTAATCTAATCACAAGCAAAGCGTCAGATGATACTACTATGTTAGCTTGTAGGATTTGTGTGTATGCTGTACAGACTCTCCGTGGACCTGATAACCCTGACAGCAACGCGTCTGCTTTGTGCGTGTGGCCCTCAGTCTCAGGTAGTGTTAAGACATATTTGCTCAGAGGTTAATCAATAACGGGATTGTGGCACAGAGAAAAGACCAAACCAACAGCTGAAAACTATTTGTATCCTTCTCCTTGTGGATTTGAGTCTGCTTTAACGTCTCGCACTAAACGCATACACAATTAAGAGATAAGATGGCTTCTGTCCACCGTAGCATGCACTGATTATATCACCGTGGTGACGAGACATTAGTCACTTTGTCCATTCAGGCAGCGACCGAGTCGTTTCTTCTAAAACAATAAAGCTGTTACTTTTATGACTATTTAGATTTGATTATTTTTAGGTTTTACAAACTGATGTAGTGAAAACATCCTGGCAGCTGGACGCCTCAGTATCCGTGCACAGGTAAGTGGTGTTACGTAACCTAGACAGGTAACACACTGTTTACGCCACAATGGTGTCTGGCAATGTTCCGACTGGTGTCATGCTTGATAAAAATACATTAATCTATGACAAAGTCCGCTGATAAGAAGATGTCATAGGTCGATTGGGTCATTCAGCTAATGAAAAGTTGTGGCTAAATGATGAAGACTAACATTATTTTGATATGATGGAGAGAAAAGATGGTCGCGTGTATCAGTTGACTGTAAAGCAATGCAACAACTTAGCTGAGCTGTGATGAAAAAGCATTTGTGAAGGGAGTTTTATTGCTGTTGTCAAACATCAAATGTCAGCATTTGACTGCATGCAAATGTAAAAAGAAAGTTATTTAAACTAAAGTAGTGTGTTCATGTTCTTATCTACACAAAAGTGTTTTGTTCAATAATCATTGACAAGAAATGCCATTATTACTAATCACATTGTTATAGACCTCCACTGTAGCCAAACATATGGCTTTTATTAAGACTGTGCTCGTCAGTGATTATGTCACAGATAATGGACGCCGAGGTTACAGGGGGCATTCACTATGAATGAAACAAGTGGTGAGAGATAGGAGGCCGGAGGCAGAGCATTATTTGACCAGTGTGCAGAGAGAAAGCACCTTGGACCTTATCATGGATAAGTAAACACCCCACACCGTCTGGAGTGACATCACTCGCTTGGAGAATCAATAACCAGCAGCTTCCTGTGCAGCAGGAAAATCGATGACTCTGTACACTGGATTACCTATTTGTGCCCACTCACCTGAGGAGGCACACATTGTAATGTAGAGTACATACATGAGGGGAATTAATAGAAGCAAACCCAGTGTCACAGGTTTCACTGCAGGGAACAGTATCTGTGCAGGTTTAGTTCAGCGTCAGCACAGTGTGGGATTAGTGGCAGGCACACATAGGGTAGGCCACCGGTGAAGTGCAAAGGGATGATACCTCTGCCTCTAGATTTATATCAAACAAGCACACAGAGCCAAAGTGTCGTGACTCAGCAGCTTTACTCAGGGGCGTCTCAAACAGAAACAATCTTTTGCGCAACACATTTACAAGCTGAGGTTGAGGGTTAAAAGGTGGTAAAGGTTGTAAGTGAAGCCTAAGGGCTACTTAAGCACCACTGTCAAACACTGCACGTGTGTTTTTTTCCAACTTAACAGAACATGCATTGCTCCTGGCTTATGTTCGCTCACTAAATGTCCAGGAGGAAAAGTTCTGCGTCATGTGCACTGCTCTCAGATTGCTGCCGTTCCTCTGCCAAGGCGAGCGGTGGAAGAGCGGGCAGCAAACTGACAAGACTGGATAAGGAGATAACGAGTAACTGAGCTTAGTACAGTCCCCCGTCACCTGTTTGCGAGAGTGAGAGAGACAGTGGGCGAAACAGGAAGGCGAGGAAATAAGAGACGAGACAGAAATGGAAACAGAGGGTGAGAAAGATATCAAACACCAATGCAGTTTAAATCAAACCAACCAAACACAGCCTGAGAGAAATGAGTTTTGAGGAACATTTACAGACTCTTGCTCTTGATTTCGTCACTGAAAAGAGAAAAAAAAAGAAAAAGAAAACGTGCGAGTTCCTGAAGTGCCTATAGTAGAGCTCCATAGGACTGGTATATGTGGCAGATTACATAGTGTACGCTGTATAGGACACTTGTTGGAGACTGTGACCTCACTGCACCTCTTTCAGTATTGGTTTTGAAACTGTTTTGAAACAACCTCCTCTCATCACCGTCTGTCTGTTCCTCCACATCCTGCTGAGAGTCCAAATGCTGTGTCACAAAAACAGACGCCTTACAGGTAAAGATGGACAACAACCACTCACTGACTCACAGAACCTTTCATGTGTGTGTGTGTGTGTGTGTGCGTGCGTGCACCCGCCTGGAGAGGAAACCTATTCTCTCAATGTACGCGCACAGATTTGGCCTGTAGCTGATAAATCTGTGACCCTCCACTAACCCGCCCGTCAGGCCAGGGACCAAGGACCATCGTGCTGGGTGATGGTGCGCACTCCACTGGGGTCCCACAGGAAGGCTTCGCACAATACTTGGCTCTCCGTGAGGTCCACACACAAACAGAGGCAACTAAGCGCACATAGACAGATTAAGACAAACTTCACCACTCACACATAAAAGGTAAGTACACAATTGATCTCACATCTTAAATGCACGCACACACACAGACACGCACAGAGTTGAACAGACAATGGACAGTGGAACTGAGCCATAAGGGAAGGCTGTTGTCCAGTCACTGGGCAACTGGGGCAGCAGATGGTCATCTTCCCTTCCACTAACACCAGTCAGGAGGGAGGGGTGAGGCTCAGAGTAGCCTCCATCTCCCACAGAACAGCTTTCACCAAGTACATGGGAATGACTCAGCTATGCTGCCCATAAAGCTATAATACCCATAAAGCAAATGAGCTGGACACTGGACACATCATCTGCAAGCGTGCACAGCGTTACAGCACAGAAACGGAACGTTTACTGAACCCAGATGTACCGAGAGAAGGCACTGCTCTCTGCAGAGCTCGAAACCAAACTAGGGTAAACCACAGTAGGAACGTGCATGCAAAATAAGAGAAAGGCCAACTTTAAAGTGAAGAAGCACCAAAGTTTCCATACCCAGTTGACCCATTAGTATCAAGCTTCTATATTGTGCATTTGTAGGCAGGAGAAAGTGAGGAGAATGAGTCTGCTCTAGTGCGTGCGTGCTTTAAAGAGCTGTTTATATTCCTTGCTCAAGCCTGTCTAAGTTATTAGAGAAAGGAAAACAACCCTGCATCAGGAGGCATGTTTTGGGGCATCTAAAATCATAACAGATCTCATTTTACATAAATAAAGGGCTTATTAGCTGCAACCTTGCGGCAGATGCGAGCGAGACATGTGAGCTATTTGTGCTCTTGTGTAGAAACAAGAAAACAAGTTTGTATGAATGGAGCCTCTGTGTGCACCGTCGAGTGCGTCGCTGTCAAAAAAAACATGTTTGTTAGAGCGAGTTACATCACAGCGGAGGTATGAGAGAGGGAAGAGCGAGTACAACAGGAGAAAAGAGGAATAAAACAAGGTGATGAGAGAATTGTGAATTGGGAAACGGAGCAGAGTGAGACAAAGGCCAATACTGTATATATATCTTGTATTTGTATTGCCTTTCACCTGGCACGGCTTGTTTTCCATCCTTCCATTCAAGTTGTTTACTTCTTTTAATGAATGCTCCTCTGCCTTCATCACCATCCATCTACCACACCCCTGCTCCTCCTCTCCTCTGATCATTTTGCTTTCTCGGGCAGCTTTAATCTCCTCTGATCCCTCAAGACAGTTGAGAAGAACGAGGAATCAGGAATCGTCATCTCACAATTGCTTTATTAGCAGATTTCATGTCTCATTGGGACGTGTTATGTGCTTCTGAGAGACTCTTAGTCAACTAAAAGACACACAAAGCACATAATACAAGTGGTTTTGATTATTTTTAGGTGCCTGGGATAAAAACCAAACTATTTTCCCTTCGTTGCGCTCTTTCTAAGAACGTCCTGGTGGAATTCTAAAAAGTTTGAGGCCCAAGTGCATTTCAGTTTTGAAAAACAACATCAGCTGCCAAGAGCTTGCATGAGGACGCTGTTTTTTCCACACATGTAACTACAAGGCTGCGGGGGATTAGAAAATACTGTAGACTACATCCTACCCTTTCTCCCTTCATATCCCCCCACGCCACCTCCCTAGTTACTCCCTTCCCACAAACACAGATCTGAATAACACGTCCAGATTGAGAAAGCGGGGCAACAGAGGGCTGGGGTCAAGAGAGAGAGACAAAACTTGAGAAAGAGGGAGTACGGACGGAAAGAGGGGGGTGTAACTACATACTAAGCCATGTTTCTTTCGTTCTGTGCTCCCAGCAGACTCAGCTTCAGTTTGATAAATAACAGGCCCCCTCAAAGCAACAGATGCTACGGTTCAAACCCCAGCAAATTTGTCAGCCCTGAGCCAAGGCTCTCTATGGCTGTTCCACATACTGACAGCCTGCCTGCAGAGCAACACGTTGGGTATGAACAGTGAGGGCCCCCTCTCTGTGGCTCTGCAGCCCCCCACCACGAAAACAACCCAGATATAGTAAGCCCTCAAGTCCCCAGACTTCACTGGGGAGGTACATCCAAAACAGCGACTCCCTCCCCCACTGAATAAGGTCATTGCACTCTCAGCTTTCTAGTCAGATTCAATGCTTTTTCTTTCATTTCATCCGCCTTGCATCTGTGCTTTGACACACAACCATTGCTAGTTAAAAACACCCCCAACCTCCAGGCATCCACACACGACGACACTCCTCCATCTGAAATTGTTAGACAGCAGAGAATCAATTGTAGAGGGAGGCGCAAACACATGTGCACATTTTCTGTGAAGAGTGAAAAGCCGGATACTTGGAAAGTACTTTTCCTTCTGAACACAACAGAGTTTTGTCTTTGAAGCCAAACAGAGGCCTTTCTTTGGGGGAAAGCTTGGTATATCCTCAAGTAACATTGTGCAAGTTGTTTTGTCTGAGAGAAAATTCAAGAGACAGGCAGTGGGGCAGATATTTAGGGACAAAGTGTTTTGAGGTGCAAATGAGGCGTTTGATTAGATGTGTTGACGCAATCAGCGCTTCTGTGGTGCGATACGAAAGGCGTAGTCAGCCTGCGCATGGGACCAGACAGGCACAATAGTGGAAAGGGTGTCATTTAAAATCACGCCAAGCGTGGCACAGTGTGTCTGCATAGCACATGATGGCTGTATTTCTGTTTTTGTCAGCTTTATGCTTTCATCATGTCTGCTTTTAGAAATGCGCCTGAATTCTTCCCATTTTGTTTTTCCTCCGTCTGGCTTTGATGCAACAAAGTTTCCACTTCCGACAAATAGTTTTGAGAAATTTAAAAGGAACTGTTGCTCTAATACAGGACAGCGAGCAACTAAATTTAACAGCTATCACTGTGTGACTGTCTGTGTTGGAAGTGTGTTAAAACACATATTTCCCCTTAGTGCTTCACAAGAGCTCTGGGGTGGCGTCTACCACAGGAGGAGATAGGACAAGTCCTCCTATCACACGCCACTTCGTTTCCATGGCAGCCACATACACACACGGAAACAGACGCATGGTCTCAGGCCGGGCACTGTCCAGAGAAACATCCAGGGGGTCAAGATACAGTGACACTGACCAGCTTTAAAAATGTGAGCCTGATCCCATCTGTCTGCATACTACACCTCACTGTCAACATCCACCTTAAATATAAATTTCCATCCACAGATATGGTTACACTGACACTGTAAAAATATCTGTTATAGCTCAGTGTAGGGACCACAGAAGTCTATACTGTAGTGTCTTTCAGCACATTGATTTGGTTTACTCTCAATCACTGTAGCATTGTTTTCAGAGGAATCTGTTATCAACAAAAAACATTTTAAATGACCTTTACCCAACCTGACCAATATGAAACTGCAGACTTGTTTTCCAGAGAATTCAGCTGCAGAGTTAATATCAACATTACATTTATCAGGTATGCAGAAACATGACCCCAAACACTGCAGGCTGCACCTCTGTATCTGTTTAAAGTGTAAATAAGCAACTGTTAGCTAACATGTTTGTTGTATCAGTTTAAAAGGTCAATGATTTCTTGATTATAATGTCAACTTCCTGAAGCATCGGGCAGAGGGCTGTGGAGTGTAGCAGAGCAGGGAGAGGGCAGAGGGGTGGAGCAGTGGATTGATTAAGTCTCAGTCATCACCTCTGAATAATACGAAATCATTACTGATCAAAGGTGAGTTTACAGGTGGACAAATGACCTTAATAATGATTGTACTCAACACGACGTGTGACACCATTTTGAGCAATCAGATGTCAAGTCAGAGTAAATAAATCAGAGTGAAGTAATGTTTACATGCATTCTTGAAAAAAACATCTTCAAAATTCTTAAGGTCACAGCAGTAATTTACTAGAATACTTAAAAGTGTAGCAGCAACATTTTAATCATTTTATTTACAATGAAATCACAGAAGCCAAACAAACAGGCGAACTATTTACAATTGTAATTCATGACTTGATAATAACTCAAGAGGTATTTATATAAAACTCATCCACTCAAATCCAGAGCACAAGCTTTTCTTTAAAGTGATGATGACTCACCAGTGACTAAATATCAAGAATCAACTGCTCATTTTCTCCTTTACGGGTTGCACAAATTCACATCTAATGAAAAACAAAACCTCTTTATAAAGACAGCAAAACCCCAGAATACGCTTGCAGAGGACTAGCACAGAAGAAGAAGATAGATTTTTAGTGGTCGATCAAAAGAGCCCAGAGGAGAAACACTATGTTGCAAGACAATTGACATGTTGATATTGATGGAGAGGTGCTAAACATATAAGCAAGAGCCAAGCCTCTTTGTGCTTGCTGTGTCTCTCTGTGAGTATCGGTGACGCAGGACAAAGTCCGGTCAGATGGGGCTGATGAAAGAGACCAGAAAAAATTCACAGCGATAGGAGACAACGTGTTTGTGACTGAATTTTCACAAGCGTCGACATTACTGCGTGGGAAAGTTCCTTCATGCCTCGTCTTATCCATCTATGACCTCAGGGATGTCAGGCGGTGGGTTCACATCGAAACACAGCAGAATGCATGTCGGCCCATTTTCCACGTGCATCCTCATCAACACCTGCACGTGCACGCAGTTCATACGCCGGCTGTGCACACAGTGACACGCACGTACGGCCAACACAGATTTCATAACCTAACATGACATGGAAGAAGTCTGAGCAAGATTGTGGCAGCACAGGAAGGAAATGGAGCACACCCCTGGATCTGAACAGGAAGCAGCCAGGAAAAGAGGACAGGATACAAACATACAGAGTTCTGAAATACAGTATGAACACTCAACAGAAACTCAGCACATGAACTTCTAGCTGCCCCGTTTTTCACTTTTCACGAGTCGGTAAAACGTCTTTTAACTGAAAGAAAGAGGGGGAGAAAAACTGTGTATTGTGAGAGTGTAATGCAGTAATGCTAACACGCTCTGCATCTCAAAACGCAAATGTGCTTTTTATTAATTGGCACAAAAGTAGGACATTCAAGCACTAATCACACAACTACTGTTCCTGCCACCAAACATTTTCAAAAACAGAGAGTATGTGATGTGGCTAAAAGAAACTAAAACTTTATGCATTTGAGCAGTAAAGTGGCCTTTATAACTGAATTTTAGACTTTTTAAGACTTTGAAGAATTGAAGGCTTTGTTTTTTGTGCCATCTCTCCTTCATCTGTTCAGCTCATGTTCAAGATGTTTGGCATTGTTCAATATGAAGGACACAGTCACAAATACGTCTGAATAGGGATCCACACCAATGACCTCCAGGCCTACAGCACATGTTGACAGAGAACACGCACAGTTAAATATGCAGAGTCAGAGAACGGGTCCCTGGGCTCGAGGCAGGGTGTTGTTTCTCACAGGCGGGTTAATGGACGTGACCGCATAGATGCTCCCAGTTTTCCTCCTGCTTCTTTTACCTGCAGACGTGACTGGACAACACAATCCAGCGTGTCATGATCGAACACTTTAAACTAAGTAATTACCTGTCAGCACACACATATTGTACAGTCTACGTTGGAGTCATTTCAAGACACTGAAAATCTTGTATGAAACTGCTGCAAAAGGGAAAAAAACAAACTGAAGAGCAGCAATCACTTTGTGAGACCACCGTAAAAGTTTCCACTGAGATCTGTTTCTCTGCGCCACAGCCTTCGTTGCATCACCACAACGATTTACAGCATTGCCTCCTACTTTCTAATTCGACTAACATTTTCAACAGCACAAAAGACAGAAACAAGCAGTTGATATCAAGATGATCTTTACAATGTAGGAACGTGTGTGAGAGGGAAAGTGTGTGTTTTCCTGCTGCGTAGAGGCCTTGTCTAAAGCAGCTGCAAAGGCTTTCTGCCAGAACAACCACTCCCACATGATCCTCTCTCACTCTGCCTTTTCATGGTCTATTCAGCATCTCCAAATGTGCATTTCTTTTCCCTCCTCTAATTCCCAGTATTCCATTGTCTCAGGCATCTCCCAAACTCTTCATCTGGCCATTCTTCTTCTTTTCCTTTAGCCCATCTCTTCCTCCATTCATTTTCTCTTCTCAAGTGTTTCTCCAGGGCGGTTCCACTCTTTGGGTCATTTTTGGACCTTCTTTTTCTTTTTCCATGCTTTTTTGGCTGTCCCCACTACACGATCACTATCCACTGTGTCCTCATGTGCCAAAACACTTTCCCAAAAATGTATATTTTCTGTGTCAAATGTGTGTTAAGTGAAATCATGACGTATAAGAGTGCAGACGTCACTCTTGCCCCAGGTTTACATAACAGTGGACAAGCTGAGGTGGTGGTGCTGGGGTAAGTCATACAACCCTCAGCAGGCTGCACTTCAGTTTATTTACCCTGGAAATGCAGTTTGTCTATTAGTATGACACTACAGCAGTATGTTTCAACATTACACAGTTTTGACTTTCCTTGATTAACCTTTATATCCTTAATAATAATTAGCAGCAACCAGCAACTCGTAATAAGGACAACATCTATAGGCTGTCCTACACAACTGGACCAGTCAACAGGCTGATCGCTCCAAACCTAAAGCAAAGGTTTTATGATTATGTCAAGGACAGCATGAAAGCCTTCCAAAGTGTAGCTATTCCAGGAAGAGCCAATCATTTTTATGATTGCAGTTTTAGTGCCAAACATTTTTTAAATGTCAGAAACAACCACAAGTCATAATTCTCAGAAGCCAGTTTCCTTCATAGCCTGCATCAAATCCAGATGTTTTCTAGCCCTTCAAATGACTTAACAGAGTCGTGTAAAAGTAAAATCTGAATGCAATTCCATTGTGTCACCTACAGTCTAACGCATGGGCATCAGCCAACATAAGAAGAAGACAGTAAAAGCTACCACATTAACACTCTAGACCTAAAAAGCTCAGAAAACAACAGAGGGAGATTTCTCTTCAGATGCTGGCACAACGTGAGAAGACATCTTTCATTATTCACTGCACCAAAAGCACCTGAAGCCTTTCTGTGGCTCTTTTTCCACTAATGCCTGCAGCACACGCATATGTGTTGGCATGTGCTGCTTGATTACAGTGGCTCTCTGTAATTGATTTCAAGCTCAAAGCACAACACATAATTAGTCAACAGGCAAATACAAATATGAGGAAGCAGTGCTACAACTTTAACCTGATAATTCAGTAGGTGGTGGTGTAGGTCAGATTTGGCTTCATGTTGTAACTCCCAATTGTGTCTATCACACATCCACGTATCAGGGTGGGAGAAGACCTCGTTGGCCCCCACCCATCTCCCATGGACCGTTTCCTGCCCCGTCTCCACCCCTGGCCAACACATGGATTAGCTAGTGGTCACCCCACTCGCTCGCTCTCTCTACTGCGTGTCTCTCTCCGGCCCTCACACCTCTGCCGCCTCAGCATTTCAGCTCTTTGGACAGGAAAGCCCTCCACCAAGTTGCCTACAATATATTGCCAACCTGTCAGCGTGTGTGTGGATCCGAGACTGTGTGTGTGAGAATGAAGAGTTAAAAAAAACAAAAACATTATCTGTAGGGATGAAAGGCCTGGGTGTCAAAAAGCTGAAGAGTGGAAGTAATACAGCAAGAGCATGAGACTGATGTGGGAAATTGAAATATCCAAGATGTCAGAGAGAGAAACTGAGATACAAAGAAGAATATCGCTGACACCATCACATCAGTAATATTATGTATATGTACCAGTGTCTCCACAAGTTTCAATGGTAAGTAAAACTGATAGTGAAAAAGCAGAGCACAGAAAGCTACATGGTGCCACCTATGATAATATTACAGCAATTTAAAAGTAAGACTAGACTTACTTAGATTAGAAATATGCTCCAAGACTATGTTTACATTATATTTTTTCTTTGGAGATTCGAAATACATCAACACCAGCGGTAAACATGTGTTCTCAACGGATTCTTTCATTTCTGCTATACCTCCTCCCCACCTGAATAACAGTAGCACCTATGTGCAAGTAAGACTTCACCGGCCTTTCAAATAGAGGTGCAGCCACCGCAATCAGGCTTGATAAATCACACTGCATGTGCATTTTCTTATCTCTATATTTTGCCAACTTGGTCAAAAATGTCCCAAACTTTCATATTTAAGGATGGGTGAAAAATGCATTTTGATGTTGTCATGTTTTAATCATCAGACATCAGTGACCACTTTTTTTTGCAGGTGATCTTAACGGAGGTCATTTTCATTTATTTAAAATTTGTTTTACAGAACTGGTGACCCCTTTATATCTGCTTCAAGATGCAATCAAACATATATAACAAGTATATTTCGAGGAAGTTCACCTTCATTGGAATAAATGTAGATATTATATACAGCTGTTGAAACGCTGGAGAAACAACCTCTTACTCACTCCTTCTACAGGACTTCCTGTGTGTGGTAACACGCTGTGAGCCTCACTTCCTGAAAACTTCAGCATCAGGTTCGTTAAAAATCCACTGTATTTTTGTGTCTCCTCTCATACGACTATCACTCCTGTTCGTTTGTGTAATCAACTAACCACAGCCCTGTATCCTCCCCCTCTGCACACGCAGTGACACTGGAACGAGCAGCCGTATTTAATTTGGGAACAAAATTGGTTTGTGTAAATATGTCTAAACTCAGCACCTCACTTCATAAACCACCCCTCATACAGAATAAAACCTCTCTGTGATTACAAGTGGCTTTGTGTGGCGAGGACACAGCCACATTCCCCACAATGACAAATTAACCAGTTTGAACCAGTGAGGACAGTGGGGTCTGGTCACTAGACACCACAGACACACACACAGACACACAACCCACAAAAGTCCTCACACACAATCAAGCATGAATAAAAAAACACAAGTGTTACTGTTTGAAGAGATTGTAGTTTTATGTACGTGTGTCTGTGGAGATTCTCAGTCATCCAGGTGAAGTTGTCTGAAGGTCTAGTCATGACAACTGGACTTCGAGGTAGCTTCGTCAGGAACGTTCACACAGACCTGTATGTACTTAAAAATGAGGCTGTGTGTGGTACAAGTTCAGACCATTTACGCGTATGCCGTCGGTGGCAGTAGTTTTATGGAGGGACACACGAGGAGAGTCCTAGTTCATGCCCCAGCACGCAGATGACCTTATAGAAGTATTGTTTCGCTAAGTATTTGTTTTTACTGAAGTTGGACGGCGACCAAATCTCTCCCACTGAACAGCCGTTCTCCAATCATAACTTTGCAGACATAGCAAGTTTGTCACGCTTTTAAGATTTTCCAACGTGATGAAGAGGCCTAAGTCAGTAAACCAGTTTGGACGGCATTTTCCAAAACCAAAAACACAACAGCACAAGTGTACAGACGGTTTTAAACTATGTGGATTATACTGGATTTTGTCCAAAATCATAAACTTGCCTGCATGAGTAAAACCTTACAGATGATCACAACAAGATATTTATTGTTAATAACTCTTGTTACTTTCCTTCCAGCTCTCATTGTGCTTGCGCAAAACAGAAGCAGCTCTGTCCTGGCAGCCTCAACAGCAACGGCACAGAAAAGACGTAGGGGAGGCCTAGTCCTCGAGTATGGAGATCCACTTAGCATTACACAGTGGCTAGTTTAACAGCAGGTCAACGCATCCATGTATT
The DNA here is from genome assembly GCA_030770545.1 of Macropodus opercularis. Classification (NCBI taxonomy): domain Eukaryota; kingdom Metazoa; phylum Chordata; class Actinopteri; order Anabantiformes; family Osphronemidae; genus Macropodus; species Macropodus opercularis. The sequence goes on from CM061112.1 coordinate 5,063,318, forward strand.
TTTGTATAGACTTATACCCTAAAAATACATTCATCTCTCTAAAACCTGCAAACAACGACTGACCTTTCACCTCTAGAACACTTACATGTCCCTTATTTACATACAAATATTGCCTCATCGGCAACTGTGATGAGAAAACAACAGCCTTAAACAGCCACTCGTCTTTTTGCTTTGAGTCAAGACAGCGATCCTGCACGTTCGACGCTGGCTCTGTGCCACACAGCATGTCACGCTGACAAACGGTATGCATGCCATACCCATCGGCTGTGCTCATGTAGATCACATATGAAAAACACGAGTGGCTAAGCAGCTGTTGATGATCAACCGGTGCCTTTGTAGCATGCAAGGGCAGGCCTAACCGCAGAAACATGTTCATTTGATTATCAGAGATAAAGACGTCAATTTTCCTCTAACACAACAACGCTTACATGCAGCTATTGGTGAAGTTTCTTAGAAGACTTGCTGGCTCAGAAATGGTACTCACTAAATTAGCCTAGCCTGGTTGTGATTTTACGTGGGCTAAGCACACAAACACAGAAGAAAACAAACATCCTACTTTCCTAGAAGTTTTTGAACAAGCTGTATTGGATGTTTTCCAATGTACATGCAGGTCCCCCTCCTCCCAAGTCTCTTCCCTCCTGTTTCTGTACAATCAGACTCTACCCCCCCGGCCAACCCCATTATCCCTTTCCTACCCCCCACCCCTCCACCACACTTCTGTCCAGGATAAACAGATTCTAGAGGTGTGTCCACTCGCAGCCAATGGCAGCCTTTTCAAATGGAGCATCGGGGCCAATCGCAGCAGCCGTCTCTCCTTCTGTTAACGGCAGTTGTTGTTTTGCTGCTGTGTTTTGGGCGAGTCATGAGAATGATGGATGGTACGAATAAAGGGGAGGTCAGGTCAGGCATTAATAGGCTCTGAGTGCTTGCCCACAGTTAGGTGGGGGCTAATCTCAAATTCACAAGCGTGCGTGTGTGAGCAGAGTGCATGCACAAGCTGGACACACGCACTCCGTTTGACCCGAGAACATACACAGCATTTACGTACTGTGGCCCCCCCCCCGTTTTCGTGCACACAAGACTTTCCTTGCACGTAAACATCATCTACATGCGCTCGCTCCCTCTCCACCACACAGCCCACTGTGAATTCCCAGTTATAGGTCAGGAGGGAGTGGAACGCTGGAAATAGGGAAAGACTGTCTGCCCACTACAAACACGACACCTGTCAAACCAGTCAACACAAACACACATCGTTCCAACCTCCCATGTCCTTGTTAGCACAAAACAATAGTGGACTGTGAATAGGTATTTATTTCTTAAAAGTGTTTTTAAACAGAACTAAAAGTATAAATACGCACTACAGCCTTTACACAAAAAGTCTAAAACAATCTGGACAAGGAAAACATTTGTGACTTGTTTTTCCTCCCTCTTTCCCCTTCCCTCCTATAGCCAAATTTATGCAACGGGGTGGTGTTGCACAATGAAGAAACCAGAGTGTTGTTTGCAACTACTAATCTGTAATGTCTTAAAAAGAAGTGACTTGAGCAAACACGGCCTATATCACAAGCAGCGTAACCACCCTGACCTCCAGCAATACCAGCTCGATAACAGACTCCAGATCCCGACAAGCTTCCATCAGCTTTGATGATGTCATACATAGGCAAAACAGCTACTGAGAGAGAATGCTTGTTTTTGTATTGAGCTGTTTACTTAAATAAATACAAATACATTCACGATACGTTAGGAAGGGGAAGAATTTGTGTTATCTACATGCCAAACAAGCTATTTTTGAAGGCCAGTTAAGGCAGATTGCAACAGCCGCAGACTTTACCCTCCATAACGCTCCATCTGACCGATTTAAGAAGTAAATAAATAAAAAGTTGCTGCTTCAGACTAATGCGACCGTGCCTTGACTTTCTCACTGGCTGAACATTGTCAATGAGAATAGTTACATAAGCAAGAAAACATCATTTGTTTGCTATCGCTCCTGAAATTACATCATGTGATGTGTACAGTTTGTGAAAGGTCTGCTTAAAGGGTTCCTTCCTGACGCCAAGTGAGGAAAAGTGAGCCAATGGGCTGCAGACACTCCCTTGCAACAAGCCAATGAACAGCATGTTAGTGATTGACATCAGAGGTAAGCTGCTGTCCGAAAAAGCTCATGTGCAGCAGATGTGGACTCCTACTCTCCACTTCCAAGACTAAAGTTTTCTGTGGGGGAAAACTGAAGTTCGTTCAGGGCTTACTGATATTTACCTGCAGCTTATCGCTTGTGATAAAAACTAAGAAAAAGGAACAAAAAAAAAAGCCCAGTGACTCAAGGGTTTGTATATTTTGTGTTGGCTGGCTGCCAGTCTTTACATGCCTGGTTTCCTAAAGGGCCTCAAGCGTGTTTACTGCATGACTAGATGCCAAGAAACCTACAGAAACGAGACAAAGGTGTGGCAACATGCCAGCGAAGACAGTTCAAGAACCAGATGGGAAAGTTGTATTTATCTGTTTAATCATTAATCTTTCTGAGGCCTAGATAATATCTTTTCTATCAATAGTTTAGCAGAGTCACTTGTTTAGAACGCCGTCTAATGCGCTGGTTGATCTAAACCATAACTGGTTTTAATCTGCATTAACGCAGACATACAGTAAGCCGACGAGTTGTGGGTGAAATGCTGAGTGAAAGCTTTGGCCTGTCAGTTATCTGATGCTGTGAAAGCTGCAAAACCACATTTAGGGCCTAGCTTCTATTTACATACAGTCCTGTGCAAAAGTTTTATGCAGGTGTGGAAAAAATGCTGTAAACAAAGAATGCTTTTAAATATAAACAATTTAGCTTGTCAATTTACACAAAATGTAAAATGCAAAGTGAGCGAATAAAAGAAAAATGTAAATCAAATCTATATTTGGTTACTACGTCAGTACTGGAAGGGATGGAAGGGATAGCACGGCCTCCACTGAGCCCTGATCTCAACACCATGGAGTGTGTCTGGGGTCACATGAAGAGATAGAAGGATGTGAGAAACCCTGCATCCACAGAAGATCTGTGGTTAGTTCTCCAAGATGTTTGGAGCAACCTACCAGAGGAGGTTTGAGTTCCTTCAAACACTGTGGGCAAGTGGACCTAGAAGAACTGCTGCTGTTTGAAGGCAAAGGGTGGTGGCACCAAATATTGATGTCATTTAAATTCCTCTTTGGTTCATTTAAGAAAATAAATGTTTAACACTTCCATTTTTTAAAGCATTCTTTGTTTATAGCATTTTTTCACACCTGCCTAAAACTGGCATTTGGGCCACTTTTGACCCATTATTTTGTCACTGCCGCTGCTCTGCTGAAAGAAGCTTTGTGTCATCCACACAACTATGACCATGCTCGCAAAGTATCAAAGCTGCTAAAACCAACATGTAGAGTGATTTCATAAAGATGTGCCAAACTTGATTGCTGGCACACACCACACAATTTTTTTCCTACAGGGTTTGTGAGTCCAGCTTACAAAAGGCATCTTGCCCAATTACGATATAATCAGTGTCCAGCTTCTATATTATTACTGCAATTATCCAACAAAATGATCAATAAGGTACAAAAAAATGTTTAGAGTTGCTAATTTGGGTTATGGGCTGTCAGAGCATCCCAGGGATGGCTACGGTTTAAGCTTAATGTGTGTGCATGAGCGTCTCCCTGGGTGTGTGTCAAGGTGGGCAGAACCCAGGGGCTCTGATAAACAAGTTACACCAGATGAAAATATTATGTAAGAGCCTCTCCAATTCATTAACTGTGTTGGGACATTCAGTGCAAGTGTGAGACTGTTGGGAGGATAAACAACTCTGTGCTCATGCATTGCACCTTTAAGCTGAAGTTTCCGTTCTTTATTCAGTCAAGAACTTTAAAACCGTTAAACAAGATAGAAAAAAAAAAGGGAACATCACCAAAGAGGAACATCCTCTTTGACACGTGAGTCTACTTTTAGATAAGGCACAAGACATAGGCATCTGAAGTGACCAAATCAACAGACACCAACCACACTGGCCTCACAACACACGGACAACTTCAGGTGTCTCTCACCACAGTTACAAATGTGCATACACAAACACAAATACGATACTTATACAGAAGAAGGCGGTGCAAAGTGTCAAAAACATACCAACACTGCGATCATCTCCTAATTATAGATCTTCTTTAACACATAGTCATACTTTTAGGAAATTTGTGAACTGATCCTGTTCCACGAATTTCCATACACAGTAGTCCTAATGTACAAATGATACCATTATGTTCACATTACCTGGTTTAAGAACACAATCAAGACATGGTTACCTTAAATGTGCATGTTCACATTAGTAATAGCTTTTTAACTAAGGTTAATATAGTAGACGTCCCCTAGTGCAGGTGCATTTGAGTGTGTGTCCAGACTGTGAGGTGTGCATTTTCCCATCCTAAGTAAACACTGAAGCGCACACTGCGGGTCCATCATAGACACACATACAGTCACACATTTTTGCCTCTGTTTCTCCACCACACATGACCTTATCACTCTAGCTTTGTTGTAAAAGAGGGGAGGTCAGAGGTGAACCACAGTGGGAATGTGGCCGTCTCGCAGTGCGAAACCGTTACCATCCCGACTAGCTGGCCTGTAACATAAACAAGCACACATACATCAGCCTGGGACAATACCTCCGTGATGAGCGCACAATACCCTCCACCACTCCACACAAGGCCTGAAACAATACCTCACACACTGAACCAACATCATAGCCAAGACTAAGCCGTCATGGCACTGGGCAGAGCTTACCGCAAAGTTCTGAGAGCAGCACTAAACAATGTCTACAATGGGAAACAATCCATCAAATGCTGACACAGCTCAATTTGTATAAAGCAAGATGTTTTGTAAGATGGTTGAAGTGCAAGGCAAATGAGCATGTGTCCTTCAGCACATTTCCTACTCAGGCTAAAACACGACACAGGGACATTAATCACAAATAATCTTTCACCTAAACTAATATTCAGCTCCATTACAGTGGTTACACAATATTTCTTGAGCAGGAGCAAGTGGTTCTAATATTTTGTTTGTGTATTCCAGCTGGTTAAGCCTGGTGTTGGGCCTGTGTGGTTTGTATCCTAATGGGGAGACCTCTGACTGAGGCCTGGATCGCAGCCACAGGGCTATTCATGCTTGGTGACCTGATCCACAGATGCCTCTAAATCCTGCATGCTTACTGCTATAAATCTCTCAAGACATGTAAACACACACACAAAGTCAGGCATATCAGGACACATAGAAATGAACACTTAGAACAAATCTCTCACTCACACACACACACACACACACACACACACACACACACACACACACACACATTGGATGAACGCCCAGTGACCAGGGCAAAAAGAAAAATTGAAATCATGTGCAACATATCCTGCATTCAAACCAAGCACATGGAAAATTCCCATCCAGCAAGATGAGAGCAGTCAGGCTAAAGACTGGTACAGAGCGCCCCCCAGTGTTCACACAGCTGAACTGCAGCAATGAGTGCCGCATAAACGATGAAACCAGCTTCATGTTGAGTTCAGTCCTCTGACTTTGCTCATTTACACCTTTTGCTACTGTTACACTTCAAACGTTTGGTGTGAAAACATGTCGAACTAGAAAGGGTCATTTCCAGAGAACTTAGGTGGGAGAGCTGTTCTGCTGCCGAAAAGGCCCAGAGCGCTTATGAGCTGCTGACCGATGAAAATGCGATTTAAGGGCCTGAACGTCGAACAAAACCAGACAAAACACTGACTACAAGCACACGTGACAAATAATCAAAAGTTGATCAAGATGAAACAATGACAAAGACGTGGAAACACCTTTAAGAACCTGCAACAACACTTGTCCACTGCTTTGCCTCGGCACCCACACCCCCCTCAGCCTGATTCCACAGTCCCGGGGTGTGTGGGTAAGACATGCCAAGCCTTGCATCAGCTCAGACAGGAGACCGTGCAGGCCAAGCGGGGCTGGCTTTAGGCTCTGGACACCAGCTTTGAGGTGTGCTAGTAGCTCCACCGAAGGTTCCTCCTGATTATGTTTATTCCCGCTCCATCATTTCTACCCTCTCTCCTGTTTGTTCTGAATGATAAAGACTACACGCTATTCTTTCTGTTCGACCTTCAGTGATAGACGCCACGTTGAGCTCTCTCTTTCGCACTTCCTTTCCCCCTTCTCCCTCTATTTCACCCTCTCACTTCCTGAATAGCACAGCCAGAAATAATCTCAGACAAACCAGCCCCCCACCCCCATGTAACAGTGCCAACCAGGCCATCATTGTACCTCATGTCGCCGGTACCATGACGACTGCGTATGCTGTGCGAGTCCAAACCAACACCAACTGACTGCTTCCCCTGTGCCAGCATAATTCAGACTTGTGCATGTCTTAGTAGAGCAGCTATTCCAGCAAAGACTGGCGATGCTCTGAAAATTAAGTCAATACAAGGCTTCTACGTCTTGTTTTCAAGATCGACTTTTTGCGTACTAAAAACATAAAACTGTGCTTTTTTGAGTTAATTAGGCGAGCAACGGCACCCCCCCCCCCCTATTCTACCCAAGTCCACAGCGGGCAGCATATTGCATGAACTCAAAGGAGGGCGTGTATCCGTTTTGGAAGATCAAAGTTTAAGCTTGTACACATTTTTCTAGCATGTTGGAAATTGGTTTTAATAGCCAGGCAAGAAGGACCCTTGGATGATCAGCAAGCAGATGTCTAAAAGCTTAATATTTTTACTTTGTTTCCTGTTTAATTACTTCTAGTGAGTAAGTATGCAAAATAAATGTATAGCCACCATTTAAAGAAGTCGTTATTTGTAGTTTTAAAGCTGGGATTGTACACTGAGAAAATAAAACTCACCTGCAGACTTGTGGTACAGAAGTCTAGTTAAATTACATGTAAACTGCTCAGTGACTGATTTGTTTGTGTTGTATACTGTGCACCACAACCTTAAAAAGGCAGGACAAAGAAGAGCTAAAATCCATGTGCACTGTAGCCACTTGCATCAACAACGCCAGAAACAACGATATTACAAGGTGTGAGGGGGTGTAGAAAAGCCTGAGGTGACCACAGATTGCAACATAAAGCTTCATGTAGCTTACCAAGACCAAACATCCCAGGGACTGTACACAGATTCACTGCCAACGCACACACACCCACCAGCCCTTATACCCGCAGTCACATCGCTCTACCCAGCTGGCTGGCAGCTGTGAAGCCACACAGCTTTATTTCTATTGCGTCTTCCATATCCACAGAGCATTTCACTGTACAGTTACTGTGCTAAAGGTCACTGCCTGCTGCTGCTTTTTCTCCCCCAGTCACCATGCAATTTGTCTGACCTGGTTAAAGCAGAGATTGCCCATAATCCAGCAGATCTGTCCAGACCACAGGGCTTTCTCTCCACGGGTTCGCACTCTGTTTACACAGTGAGCACAGATAGGCCACAGAGGACTAAAGGCATGCACACAAACAAACACATATGTACAAATGGACACAAAAATGTGCAGTAGAAAACTTCCTGTCATTGTGACAGCGAGACAAAGCTTTAACAATGCTCTAAACTAACGTCAAGGTTTACAAGTGAACTTTGACTTGGCCTTCTTAGAAAAGCTTTACTGCATCTGTCCACACTGCTGTCTGTCAAGGTTGACAAGTTCAGTTTGTTTTACAGCCTCACTACAGGCATACACAGACAACAAGCCTTCCACGAACACAACTAATCCACACTCCATGCCAGATTCTTCAACATAGTAATTAAAACTTAAATCACTGTTCTTAGTATCCCACAATCAAAAAAACATATTAAAATATTCAAAAGTGAAGTGGAAAAGGAGATTTTCTCAACATAAAGCCTGATTGTGTAGTAGATGCTAGAGCTGCATGTAGGTGAGCAGAATGTTTTATTGCTGCAAATGTCCAGCTATTCATTTCAGTTTTGACAGACAGCTTTAAAACTCACAAAGCCCTTAAGTAGCTTCTATGAATAAATCAAACATGAAGAAGCAGTGTAGCCAATATCTGATGTCACCTCTGGTCTGGAGACGCTCCTAACGTTTCCATGTAGAGACAGAAATTCTAGGTTATTCTAGGAGGAGGCCGTATACAGGAACCTGTCTCAACCTAAATTATCACACATACGTGTTTATTACAGAGGCTGCTGAGTCACCCTGCGTATGTAATTAGCTAAAGAGTAAAAACAATAAGCTAGAAACATCCATATCCACTCAGTTCCAAGCCTAACAAGCTACTTCTGTGCAATATGCTGCTTTTATGGTTGTAACAAAAAAGTCAGACTCACTGCACTGAATTATAATCACATGTATTCACATATTTAATTTAGAAAGACATCAGGTGTGTTATATATTTACTGTACATGCTTTACCTCGGGTCATCCCTGAACTCTAAGCAGCATCTTTAGTCACGGGTTGCACATATGTGCATGTGTGTGGTATGTGTCATCCTTTGTCCCTACATACATTTGAGCAGTAAAGCTTGATGAGGGTAACTACCTGCAAACACTAAGATTTGCACACTCATATAAGCATCACAGCAGATCCTTACACGAAGACATCTTATGGGAATCTGAAACTTCCTCTCATACACGGAATATATTTTCAGCCCCAAACCCTTAACCCTTAACCTCTGGGAGCCACCAGTATAGGGGCAAACTAGCAGCATTAACATTTGAGCCCATTCCACACAGCGTGTCTCACATCTTTACTGGCTGCCTTGAAACACACACACATACACACAAACACAAAAAGGCCTGCATCAGGACAGACAGGAAAGCATAATTTTTATAATAATAATTCCAGCTCCCTTCATAGATATGGTGCCGCATTAATTTTTGCTGTTGTAACTGTAGACAGAATAAAAGACTATAGCAATCATCTTGTTTGTTGAATTAGCAGAAGCTTTTGTGGGAACATCTGCATACTTTTAATTTGCGTTAAGGCACTATTTGACTGCTTTTTACTCTATGAACAATAATTATTGGATGTACATCAATCTACAAAAACACAGCTCCCAGCCAAATTTTGCAAGCCACTGGGGTATTATGGGCCTTTATTTTCAGCAAGTAGGAGGCCTTTGTCGAAGAGGAGGGGGGTTGCTATGAAAAAGGATTGTCTGCACGTCACAGACTGTGTCTTTAATCAGGGAATCTGTTGGAATTAGAGATCTGTCTGAGCCTGTGCCCCCTGCCTTAGCCCCTTACATCCCTGACAATGTGAGAAAGGTGTGTGTGTGTACAGTATGTGCTGGTTCAGTCTTGGGACAGAACTGTACGAGCTGCCACACTGGCCTTATAAATGCACTCTTTGATAAGCCCTCTGCAAATGCAGCTTAGTATAATTCAGAAATACCAGACGGCATGTACTGTAGAGCACCGCTAAACCCACAAAGCAGCTTTCTCCATCTCTCATCTCTCTCTTCCATCTTCCAAAAACACTTCCACCCCAAACAGCATATTTCGTCAAAGAAAAAATATAGCCTGGGTAAATTAAAGCCTAAAATACAGCACTGACAGAAATGTGAAATGCAAAATGCCTTAGCAGTACTATAACACACAACAATAATATTGTGAGGTCCTGTTTATTTCAGGAGCATTCTGTGAGCAGAGTTTAAACTCAACTACAAAAGTCATTTGTAAGGCTCTCATTACAGAATTCAATTTGTCTTGGTGACATCTCACTTAACTGCAATGTTTGTATTCCTTATGAAAAGGTGAAGAGCGGGGGAGCAGATGGCAACAGAACAATACCACAAGAACAAGTATATGATGATATGAGTGTGACAGTAAAAAAAACAAACAGATTCTCTACCTGGACAGCGCGTAGAAGCCGAACGCATCGCTCTCTTACATCTTCAAACGGACACTGCTTGGACAACATGAGCAGATGAGCCAAGGTGTCATTCACATCACTGTTGGGAGAGCTTCCCAAGGCCGGGGAGGAGGGGGCTGATGGTAGTATGGGTCCGATAGCCTCCACTTTTTTCATGACCTCCTGGCAGATGTTTTCCATGGCTTCGGACCTGGAGCTGGCATCCCTGCTGCCCAGACCATCCCATCTCCCCAGAGACTCCTGGTCCTGCACTTCCATCTTTTGACAGACGACTAATGTGTGTTCTGTCTTACAACAGGCTACACAACAAACAACATGCAATCCAGTGTTAGTTAAATTTGGATTTGGTGTTACTGCCATTACTACTGCACTATGAAGTTATTTAAATGCATACACAGCCTTTGTGGATGAAATAATAATAAAACAATGGCTGTTCTGGAAAAGTCCTGACAATTGTGGACATTTTTGAACTAAGTCACTCATTTGCAACACTTGCCACAATAGACTTACACCAATTTACCACATACGAAATGTAAATAATAGACTGCAAATGTTTTCATGCTACTTTTGTCTCTTTTTATTAAAACCTACGCAAACGTCTGCTTTAAAGAGCCGAGTGTTTGCTGAAGTTACAGACAACCGTAACCCGGCAAATAAAGTGTCCCTACATGCTATTCCTTTTGCAAACGACAACGCGCCAGTGTGTGTGTATGATTAATGACTTTTTATTGAAATATTTGGCACTTAAATGGACAAATGTGCAGCTTGCCAGTCGGTGGGATCTATTCAATCTCCCCCTGTCTGTCTGACGTGCCAAGGCTTTCAAGCCGCCCGTTAACAAAGACGCGAGCACAGTACAACAAACCCCCGGCGAAAACTATTTCCCCACTCACAAACGCTCCGCTGTTGACGATAAACAACAATTGTCACTCTTAAATACTCACCTTATCCACATTCTTTGGCGCAGACCTGAGCTACGGGACGCCTCGCTACAGCGCTGACCAATAACGTTACTCCCAGGCAAGAAGCGACAGGAGGCGACAACTCCAGAGAAAACATTTGATTGGCAGCACTATCTAGCCAATCAAAGAAGCGAAAGGGCACTCTTGGGTGGAAACGTTTAGAATATGACATGTGATTGGTTAGGAGGGAGTTGCCAAGTTCGCGGGGGAAGGCATTGTGGGAGTTAGATTGTTGTCGTTCATGTTTGTCATATTATGTAGCTCTTCAGAACTACATCTCCCGTCATGTAGTTGATCGGCAGTTGCCCCCCCCCGTACTTGTTTATCAGAGACATCTAGAGAGACAGGCACGCTAAAAAAAAACAGGGGGGCTGTGTATCACTGCTTAGTTTGTTTAATGTTTAACAGTCAAACTGTCAAACTGAACACTCTCGGTTAATCAATTTGAGCACAAGTGTCAGTTTTTCACCGCTTTTGCGAAACGTTTAAAATGTAAGAGGCAGGTCAAAGCCAACGTGTTGGTTTCAAATAAGAATAGAAATTCACATATCTGAGAGAAACAAACATTCTTTCACTTGCAAAACTAAAGACGTGCCTGTTGCTCCAGTATTTGCACATCTGCAAATGTTTACAAGGCGTTTAGCTAATTTAAAGGGTAACAATACATTACACTACAATACACTAAACTAAGATGGCTTTTACAATATGAAGCTGTTCCAATTGACTTACATATGTATTTTATTTAGTGTGTGGTCTTCCTTTCATTTATAGCCTTCTCCATGTGTTGCGTGTTTCTGGTTCAATATAAATTATTCACCAGCTTTACTTATTACCACATCTGTTGTCGATATTGTTTTGTAGTTTTTCTATGGGTGGAGTAGATGCGAGTCTGTTTTTGTTTTTGGAAGAAGCGGAGGGGCGTGAAAGTAGCTTGGTTCTTACGTTCTGTGTCCTTGTGGTTAATTATCTGAATGGAACTGCGTTTATAAACTATGGGCACCTACGTTAAATGACACTGAAAAGTCTAGAACACTGAACTTTGGAGGACAGGACGCGATGCGCAGGCGGAACCACAGTGAGGAGGACGGAGACGAGGAGGGAAATTTAAAAAGTGCGGACTGCCTGCTGCTGCGAGGACAACTGAATCCCCCGAAGACGTCAGTTAGTCAAAGTAGAATATTCGAAACCTACATTCATAGTATGAGTAAATTACATATATAGACGTGATTGATTGGGAAGCGCGAGTTACTCTCTAATCAAACAATGGAGAGTCATGAAGAACAGGTAACACTCATTCACAGCAGTTAGCGGCTAGTGTGGCTAACACGTTAGCTTCGACTTTGTTTACTTTCGCTAAGTTGACGCTTGACAAGCGCAACTGAAAATGAGTGTTAGCCTTGCATTACATTAATACCATCTTCATCAATTGAGTTTGCATTGTCGGAATTTCTGATTCTAGGACTTACAGGAAAGTTTGTTGTCCTAACTAATCTAATCACTAACTACTGTTTAGATGTTAATATGTATCGTTAACACCTTCAACATTTTGATCACAAATAATAACGATATTCATTACTCACATTGGTCTTGGTGTTTGTACTGTAACCACCTTTTCTTCCTGTCCATAGATTTTAGACTCTCCCTCTAAAAATAGTTATATTGGAAGCTATTACCAGCCACCAGACAGGATACTACCATTACCAAGACAGCTGGACAGCTCTGCACACTCATCCGTTAGCACAGATGCACAGTTCACCAGCCTTCGTCCGTCTGAGACTAAAGCAAATATTGACAGTAGAGGTATGGGACACCCATTATTTCAAGATTTCTACTGTATATGGCTGCTGTGGCCTATTTGTATTTCAATTAGCTCAGATTCTGTTCTTGATAACTACTCTACAGCTGTTATTGATGCATTGAAGACTCTCCAGGAGAAAATTAGGCGATTGGAGCTGGAAAGGAAGCAAGCCGAGAAGAGCTACCAGACATTCTTTCACGATGCTCAGAAACCTCAGCAGTTCACAGTACCTAACCCTGTAGCTAGCCAACCAGGAGCCAGCCTGTCTGGGACAGATAATACTAACAGGAAAGGTAAGAGATGAAGCATGCAAAGGGAAAGGACTCCAACCTCACAAGGAAGTCATTAGACATCATGAAACTGCAAAATAACCCTTTTCTCAATACATGTTTACTAAAGGATACTTCTCTTTTTATGATACCAGAGCTGGACCTAAAGCTACAGTCTGCAGAAGCCCGCTGTAAGGTTCTTGAGAAGCAGCTGGAATACATGAGAAAGATGGTTGAAAATGCTAAGAAGGAGAGGAATGCCTTCATAGAGAATCAGGTAGTCAGAAAAGCTACAGACAAAAAACAAATGTTTCTTTGAAAATAGTATAGACATATGTATAGGCCTCCAAAATGCAAAAACATTAGAAGGGAAATATAATTCAATCTTTATTAATCTGCATTCCCTGAATTCCTAGTGGTTATGTATGTACCAGTGACATTGTTACACATAACTGAACTGTCATATGATCTCTGTTTATTTTCCTCCAGGCTGCAGTGCAGAACCAGCAGCCGAGCAGCTCAAGCACTCAATCTCAGAGGGAGAAACTGGAAAAACTTGAATCAGAGTATCTCAAATTGAGTAAAACCCAAACTGTGGCAGAGGTAATTTCTCTTCCTCCAGCGTATTATTCTAACGATACACACAAGCGTAATTGTAATAGTTGCATTTCTGTTTTCAGATGAAGCTTTCCATTCTGGAGCAAAAACTGCTGAAGGAAGAGCACGAGCGTAGACTTGTGCAGGCGAAAGCAGAAGAGGTCAGGCCACATGCTCACTGCACTTTTTCTTCAACAAATTCACTGCAATTGTTCTTATTAGTATTTATTTTTTGATTTATACCATTTCTTTCCATTACGTAATCTCTAATGAGTGTTTAAGTTACACTTCCTGACTCAAATATGATGTTATTACCATGTCACAGCTGCAAAGGGAGTTGGATGTCAGCCTTCGATTGTCTGTGCCAAATACTGAAGAGACAAAATCGAAGAAGAAAACAAAAAACATCCTTAAGGTGATTTCATTACTGTTAACGGTCTGTATTTAGTTCATGACATAAAAAATGATTTGTTTGGGCATGGTTGTGATAAAAACCGTCTTCTCTATTAGAAATCCTCTAAAAAAAATGAATTGACATCGCCATGTGGACAAAGGCACAAAAAACTGCCATTTGTTGCAGGAACTGTAAGTCAATGGCTTATTGATAACTCGTTCCTGTTTTTGATTATTTTTAATTGATTTTGATTCTCACCTATCACAGTCAACAAGTCCAAGCCACTCTGTCCACGCCAACGTACAGAGTATCCTTCACATGATGAAGCATCATCAGCCCCAACTGTGTGAACGAGTGAGCGCTCTGCACAGATCGAGTTGTAGTGCCAAGAAAAGTCTCCAAAAGAACTTTTCTTCACCTTCCACTGCTGTAAAGAAACCTGACAGCCTCCCTGAGCAAGCTGATCGATCACTGGGTTCGTTGTCTGACCTGCTATTGGCTCTGCAGGACGAGCTAGGACAGATGAGCTTGTGAGTAAGCCTTTATTAATGCATTGTCTTGGTTTTGTCTTGTGACATTCAATGAGCCGTTAACTGGTCCTTTTATATTTTCTTTTTGGTCAGTGAGCAGCAGGAGTTGGAGCGTCAGATTGGTGGAACCCAGTCCAGGGAGCAGAAGCAGGATCTACAGAGAGAATTGGAGCGGTTGGTCATGAGGATGGAAGAGAAAGGAGCTCAGATAACGAAGCTACGCAAACACCAGCAGACGGTATGCGTGCTACTACTCAGGAAACTCCAAGTGATGGATTTTATGGTGTTGAGTGCCCAACAGAAATGTACACGTGCTTTCTCTTCCTGTAGAGTCAGCTGATGTCAATATCAATAACAAAATCAATAATTAATTTTGTTTCTGGTGCACATTATGTTTTGTGCTTCTTCACAGGTCCACGACTTGACCAAAAACCAGCCACATGCTGGGAGTGGGATCAAGCCACTTGTTCCTTCTTATGTTGAGGCCAAACAGAAGGGAAAGAAAAGTGGAAGTCCTCACAAAAACTTGCAACTTTTGAGAGAAACCCAGAGGTTCAGGACCAGCCTCAAACAAGATGACCTCTCCTGGGAAGCATGAAGTTCTCTCAAAGATGTCTCTGTGTGAAGGCTTTGATCCCCTACACAAGACAAACAAACAGCTCTGCAGTGCAGCATGTGTCCTGGCCTCTGGGCCATTTTAGCAAAACATGCTAGAATTAAAGTGCATTCTACAAGACTTGACAATGTATTGATTATTAAGCAATAGATTATTAGAAATAAACATTGTGGATAGAAAATATAGTTTATGAACCATGACAACATCCAGCCTTTCAAATTCTTCAAATGAAGTGCTTTGCATGAACGTATTTTATCAGAAATGAAGCTGTATACATATTTTTTAAATCGTTTTTAATAAAGCTTGTTCTCGCTGCTTATTTTTCCACAATTTGTCAGTTTGTGAATTATGTGATTTTTGTTTGGACATCACCTCCCACAACCACCAGATGGCATCGACTACTCTGCATACTACATGTCACCAAGCTTTTGTCCATGTTAAGTGTTAAAATGTATAACAGCAAAATATCACTATTTTCATTCAGTGTTAGCCTCTACAGTGTCCATTAAGGACAAGATACAGCTGGCTGGACAGCCACAGGGCAAACAGATGTGGTTTGTATCACTGCACAAGTGGGAGGAACCGCCCTGTTCTCTTAAAAGTCAACTATAGATGTAACAATCTTAAGTGAGCACTGGTCAGATGACAGGATGCATGTCTGACATGGTTAGGCTGGAGCTTTATTTGCTTTGAGTTGGTCTCTTTTATGAGATGATTAACTGCATATGAAGCTTCCTTAACACATTCCTGCATTATCTTCTCATTATCAGTCCTTCGTCATCATCTTTATCACGTCTTCAGGTCACATTTTGACAAATGAGCATTGTTATGACTTCTTACTGAAACAAAATGAATAAGCAGTCACAGCCAAGAAAAACCTAATACCTCTACTGCAATAAGTATTCTTCACAGTCCCAACCAATGTTTTGGGTCTTGTAAAGAAAACAGCTGATTATTGTTGTCTCCCTGCATTCAGTTCATATTCCAGCTAACATTGCTTGGTGCTGGTATTCTTGGCATGATCCAGAGTTCACTGCATGGCTAAATGGACTGAGCGGGTTTATACAAGATAGACTAAACCTAATGCATTGTTTCTCAGTGGTCCCATATTAGATTACAGAGCATGACTGGACACAGAAATCAGGTTAGCTGGAGCAAGCCAAGATCCCTCCATGCCCACATAGACAACATGTTCATCAGCTTCTAGCCACTCTCCTGACCCTGCAACTCATGTGATTGCACACCCGTCTTTTTGTCTGGCATTGAACAGCAGTGGTGTGTTCAGAGGGCAGCGTATGTAGGAGGGCTGAGTGTGTGTCAGGCATTTTGCTGTGGGTGTGTGAAAGGTTTGCCCATAAACAGTTTGAGTTGTTTATGTATTAAAGATAAAGATACGTCCACAGCTTAGCGTTTAAACAAGCACGAGCAACGCAAGCTGTCCTCCGTGGTACAGGTTCAAATCTTAAAAAGTAACAATCGACACTGTGTGAATTCCAGTTTACTGCATGGTCATGAAAAAGTAGGCTGAGTGTGGCATTTTCCACTTCATAGTGAAAAGGTTTCAGGAAACAGAGCATCACAACGTCTGTCCATTAACAGCAGAGTGCAAATGCAGGGCTGCAGAATGTTTTTAAGTGGCACACAAGAGAAGATTTGTGGTACAGCTGTCCAAAAACAATTTGTTCCTGTTGGTTCTAGGAAAGAGTTCTGGCCAGGGACTCTGGGCCAGTGCAGGAATAACAGCAAATGCACACACGCTGTACCAACACACCTCATTCAAGAATGTAGGCAGCTATGCAGACCAAGATTCTTGAATGTGCACTGACTGACATTATTTACAACTTTCCTTTTTTGCTACATAAGCAGGGCCTTGCTTATGTAATTGTTGATCTCATTATCAGTTGAAGTGAAGAAGTGGTTTCTGGTGCGTTTTGTCAACTTTTAGTGACACGGAGAAGAGAAAATGTTAAAATATTTCACATAAAAACTTTAATAAAGAAGAGAATATACAAATAACCTTTTGTGTCTATTCACCACGACCCACCCAGAGAGGGGTGTCAACACAAACCTGACCAGGTCTGTAAATTACATTAGAGCTGTTCCACATAGACTCAAAGCGTCAGCAGCCAAGACCAGAAGTAGATAAATAGGCTAACATTTGGAAATATTTAGCATTAAGTTCTACACAAAGGTAACCAACTAGGCTCTTAAATGGATTTATTGTAATAAGTAGACGCAGACACACCCAACTTCCACATACTGTAAACATCCAGACATGTTAACTCAGCTTTTGCTTTGAACAAAACAAAGCAAAAGCTGAACTTGATATCCTTTGTTGTCTGGGCAACAGTACTGCAACCATGGTGACGGAACACACTGATCCTGTGTCTTACTGTCCCACTTGCGTGATTTGTCATGTAAATTACAAGCTCCAAGAAATTGGTCTTCAATGAGGAAAAAAAAGGTAAATGCAGTAATTTGTTTAACAATATTCAAACTTTATTGGTTTTACATTGTGAAACTAATAGAAAACAAGGCAAAAACAACAGACAGGAAAAATAAGCACAAAACCTTTCGTTGGGCTTCTGTGGAGCTGTGTGGGTGTTAAAGCAAAGAAAGCAAAACTGCCCCTAAAGGATGGAGCGTCTGTAACACAACTGGTAAAAACGTATGGCACTACAGTGTGTGCTCATGGCAATCAAGGCAAGAAAGCAATGGAGGGAATCAAAAAGCTTTTTACTCGCTGCTCTTGAAACTGAACAAGATGGAAAACTGATACGAGAGCCCAACGTGACCAAGCAAACGTGGATCGAATTTTAAAATCCTACCAGACAGAAAAAAAGGTAATGGAATGCAACAAATGAAAATTACAACCAATGTGGAATTCAAGATCATCGTGTGCCAGTTAAGACGAGACTGTAAGATCATCAGAAATCTGTGGCTGTGGTTATAACAACTATAGTACAGTTATAGTGATAAAGCTGTGCAGCCTCCATCCAGGCTTCTTAAAGTTGCAAGAAACATCTGGCACGAAGAGTTGAAACAAAAAGCATGGTAATATATGTGGAAAGCTTGTCACAAGCAAATGTCCTATGGGTTTAACCAAGAAGTTAAGGCTGAGCGTGACACACACATTTAAGCTGAATAAAATATAGAAAACCACTTCACCGGGGACTGAAGGTGCTGAATCCCATTGATATTTAATAGGTGTGGCAACTAAATTGATTAACTGAATAAGGCACTTTTCTTTAAGAGGTGCAGGAACTGAGTGACTTGTGGGGGAAGCTGCAGAGAAGGCAACACAATGGCCATCTAACGGTGTCCGTAGATACCAACGGTGTTTGGACGCACCACGATGTCGCCATGTGACGCTGTGTTGTCGAGGAATGCAGCCGCCGCGTCAAAAGCAGAGAGGACACATTGACAGCATTCGTCGTCACGTACCAGATCTCTTAACATCTGCTGATGAAACGCAAATATGTCTCTAAATTTGGGTGACGGGTGCAGCTAAAGCAAAACTCTGCAGCCTACGTGCCACACCTGGGTCTTTGGGCTGTAGCCTAATGCCATTAGGTGACTTTAGGTTGAAAGGCGTGTTAGTGGTGAGCAGCAGAACACGTAATGCTCAACGAAGCAAGCCAAACAAAATGCATGTGCACTCAAACTTCTTCCCGTTTTGTGGTCATAAAGTATTTACTCATTTTCTACTTAATATTCAAGACAAGCATCTGTTTTTTTTGTTGTTTAGTAGTTTTTTGAATAGAACTGTGAAAACATTTACAAAGACTAAGTTACAAAGCAAAGCTTGCCAGTGCAATGCTCAATTTCCATGCCAAAACTGAGGACTTTGGCTTAATGCACACTGTTTCAAGGCATTCTTTAATTCTTCTAGCATATGGGCTAATCACAAATAATCAAGTGGTTTTGAGAGCATATGCAGTGGGAGGAGGATTTACAACTTCACGCATCCAGCATGCACTAATAAAAAAAAAAACGTTTGTTAAATAAAAGGTTCTGGAAGTTGACAGCCAGCTATGAGCAAAAGGTTCTGATAAACACTCCTTCATTAAGCCTTTCATCAACTTGAAACCTAGAACATAAATGAAAACAAGATGGCTATTTACAGGAGAGCTAAAATGGACAAACAAAATCACAGTTAGCAGCGAGCTAATTAGAACACGAAACCACATTTACAAAGCATGGCCACTTATTTGCTGTGGTTCTACACTCCATTCACAATCTTCTCATTTGTATGACAAAAACCAGAAATCAGAGGCATAATTCTTTGACCAACCCAGCAACATTTGTACTTACACACTCTCTAATACTCAACGATTTTAAATTAAGCCCAATATGTTTATAATATCCTTGAGAAAAAAAAGGCACACCTCCAGATTAACAGCACCTCGAAGCAATTTCGAAAGCTCCCTCCAGCTCACTGTTCATGTTCTGAAAGAAACCACAATTTATAGCTGAGCCCGAAACAAACAGTGGGTTGGGAGGACACTTTGAAGCTGGACAAGGAGCTAGAAAAAAGGACAGTGCCTTCAAATGATCCATTTATACAAGGTCAGCAGTGAGAAGACCACACTTTTCAGGCACTGAATATAATCCTCTCGATAAGGAAAAGCAATGGCCCTCGAGTCATAATTGTTCAACAACAGAAAGGCCCATCAGTCCAGCTGGGTACTACCGCTCTCACTGTTCACCAATATCAGCACCGCGATACTGTGTCTTTCCCTCAGGCAAACTAACAACAACACTCAGGCCTCGACTAGGAGGAAAACACTCATCCTCATTCCTCTCTCTCCCTACATCACACTGGACTTTAAAGGCACTTCACTGCTATGATATCCATACTGAGAAAGGTGCATGCCATTTTCATTATTGTCACACTTACATCCCATTTACATAATCTAAACTACTTATTCAT
Source organism: Macropodus opercularis (assembly GCA_030770545.1). Classification (NCBI taxonomy): domain Eukaryota; kingdom Metazoa; phylum Chordata; class Actinopteri; order Anabantiformes; family Osphronemidae; genus Macropodus; species Macropodus opercularis. The sequence continues at coordinate 5,083,273 of CM061112.1, forward strand.
ATTTTTGTGAAATATTACGATTGCTTATTTTACCCCTTTTATCTACTCTACGTTAAGGAAGGGCCAGCTCCACTTTTGCAACTTTACTGCTTTGATGTCAGTAAAGATAAGACCTCCAGTTGGGCGATTGTTTGGGAATGAACTTGAAACATTAGTTATTGCATTGAGCTGCTCTACTGGCAGACATTTTAAAGTGGGTGAAAGATTTCCACAGCACTCCTACATGTTAAGGGAGAGACCAATTAAAATAAGACAGTTTCCTAGAAAAGCATTTTCTCAGCCTGACATCAGATGATTAGTTGTTGCTTTCATTCCCTCGTAAGAAACCCCACCTCTTTACATCATCTACGAACACGTATACATGACAGAGCTGCATGGGGGAGAGGGACGCGGCCCACGATTCAACAGGCTAAAAGCAACAATGAATCATCACAGTCGTTATGTTTAACAATAGCTGTGAACTCAAACAGTGTTTCCAAATGAAAACGCTGGAAATGCCGCCACTCTGCATCTGCACTACCCCAATGACTAATTCTTTAGCGCTTATGTTACGTATTTAACTGAGGAAAGAATGAGAATATGAGCTGTAAATATACTGAGCGATTTGAAGGGAGATGCTCTTTGTAGGATGACTAATGACGTGGTGGAGGTGGGATTAGGTAGCGGTTGATGTAATCCATATGTTCAAGGCTTCATCATTAGAAGTCTGTTTAAGTAAACGTGAAGGTGCAAGATTAATTACTATACAGTCATGTGGTTAGATGCCTTGATACAGACTATAATGGCAGCACCAGTGGCACAAAACGACAGATGATTAAAAAAAAAAAAAAAAAACACTGTTTGAGTCCGCGGTGACGTGTGTGTGTGGAGCGGGCGTTCTTTCACATAGGTTCTAGTTAGTGGTGGATAGGCCGAGTGATGTGGATCATACAGATCTGCTGCTTCACAGGGTGTGGTAGTTGCGGTCCTTGGACTTGCAGAACTTGTAGAGGAAGAAGATGACGGCCTGCAGGCCCAGGACAAGCACTATTCCACCGATAAAGCTTGCAGCGTCGAAGGTGGAGTTCTTGTGAGGGGCAGGAGTTGGGGAAACATTTGTAGTATTGGTGGTCTTTCCACCTGTGATTAAAAGAAAAACAGCAAGTAATGTACCACTTATCTGTTGGACTACAGGAACGACTTAAACGCTGCAATCCATCGATGCCAGTCTTACTTGTCGAGGTTGTAGTTGCAGTGCTGGTCGTGTTACTACTGGTGGTAGGAGCAGCCGTGGTTGCGTTGGTTGCTGTCGCAGGGTCACAAAAGAACACACATCAACATTAACAAGGAAAGTATCTGAATTGTTTTAAGCCGTAAGGCGACACTTGTGGATACAGAAGCAGTAGAAAGTCTGGTTTAATAATAGCAAACTGGAGATTTTTAAGAAAGTATAGCAATAGCTTGAGACAAACAAATAGCTAGGGATGTTTGTTGCATGTGTGCTTTTCACATGTTTCATGTCTGATTATCACCAACAACACTTTAGCTTCTGGGCAACAGCACAGAGGAACAGTGTTTTTAGGGACTATTTACCTGTGGTGGTGGTGTTTTGAGGGGTAGGGGTAGTTCTCGAAGTACTAGCAGGGACGGTTGTTGAGCTTGAAAAAGCTGGACAGCAAACCAACACCAAGACAGATTGAAGAAGAAATGCAAGAGACACCAGCCAACAAAGTTAGTTTGGAAATTACACTACGCTCCCTCATCATTTCTTTTAAGCAGGTGAAAAACACGTTCTACACCTGCTCACATCTTCTGGACACAAACAAGAAAGATGGCAGACAGACCCCACGTGAGACTGACCATTAGCTGACATTCTTGTTAGCGCACAAGTAAACCCAGAAGGACGAACACATCAATATAAAAAGCTAATCTCCCACTTTGATTGGGAGCAATCCGTGTGGTTAGACTTACCTGTGCAGGTGACGTTGAAGCAGGTCCCATTTACTTCCAGAGCAGTCCTGTTGTGGCAGCCGAGAGAAGCTGAAACCACTAATTATAAATAAAATAATACATAAATAATTTTGCTTCATTAATGTTTAAAGCAAACTTCAGAATGTAATTTTATCTTTACTTCTTGAATTCAGTCCCAATTTTGATCATCTGAGCCTTATGCATGGAAGAAGTAAAATAATCACAGACACTCTGAGCGTCCAGTGCATTATCATCTCCTTCTGTTTTCAGAGAGAAACTGCTAAAACACACGTGTGGGCATAAATTGTAGTTTTCACAACAAGTATAACTTGAGACTGTGACCCAGATTGTGTTTTGACAGTTTTAAACGTCACAGATGTGGTGATACGCTTCTTCCTGTGAACCACAGATCTCCGGTCAAAAACATGTATTTTTTATGTTTAATAAATCAGTTATCTTAGCACTTAGCACTTCACATATCAAGCATTTAAATTATGTAACCTAACTATTGTCCATTCCTCTATAATATATTAAAATTAAATTACTTCAAAATTATTCTGAGAGTCAAAAACCTTAAGCGTATGATATGAATAAAATGTTTTATTTTTGAGCTGTTTTTTATCTTAGTGTATTCCAATTACTCATTAACCGTCAGAAGATGGACTTCGCCCTGCCATTAAGTCTTTTCCGCCTGTTGATAAGACGACACAGCATTATATAACGAGTGTAACATCAGGAGTAAGTTCATCTAAATTTTTGTTTTTACTCAAATGTCTGACATTTTCCTGATTATTACAATGGCCGCAGTGTTTTTCACACTGCATCCCAGTGTGATGTGAAGCCTCTTGGACAAAGTAAAAGAGTATGCAAATATCCAGTATGGCTGTACGTCGCTGTCATTCAACTCCGACATTTCCCCAGGCCTCAAAAGTAATAAGGAAGCCAATAATATATTTCCCATAAAGCCTCAATTATATGACAGTGGAGATCGTACAGGACTGTTGACCCAGTAATATCACAGTTGAATTTGTTTGCACAGGTACTTTGGGACAGTACAACCTCAAATACGTCATAAAGGGAACTGAGTCAACTCAGAGCACCTGCTGCTGTAAAATGCTGCCTTAACCCTCCATGACTGTTGCAGTCAGTGTGTGTGGTTATTATTGTTACCAATGGCACTAATGAATTACAGCCCTTCTGAATTAGCTAAACCAAAGAAAGTCAATCCGAACGTGGCATCTTCGACGAGACGGAGGCTCTTTTCACTCACTAATCTTACAGGTGGCTGTAACAGATATGCTGAAGGCTTTCACCATTTCCAAGATGGTGTCGACAACAACAAAAGGTCTGTCCTGAAATTAGAGGTGAGAGTTTAGACCTCTAGGGCTCAGCTTAACAAAACATCCCCTGGGTTTAGAGGATGGAGCTTTGTTACAAACTGGGGCCTGTTGGGTTCAAAGCCCAACAGCAGGTTGCAAGGAAATACTTTGAGGCTTGGCTTGTTTAAACTAAATCCCCCAGCAAACGTTAATTCTTGTGATGACAATGTGTCTGCTATTGCAGCAATGAGGTTATCCTCTATTGCATGTATGAGGTTCATACTGAAGAGATCTTTCTGGTTTTTGGGAGTTCAAATCAAAAAGGTGATGCATTCTTAAGATTGTGAAAGGCTTTAGTTGTAGGTTTGCTAGGTGTGGGTGTGTGTTTTTGTGGTATGTAGACACTGCTTCAGCATTGTTTCGACTGCTTGCATCCTGTGCAGCAGGTTGGTTTTAATAGTTTTTTGTACATTTATAGGAAGGTGTGATACAAGATGCACAAGACCAAGGACTTTAGGTAATGTTATGATCGCATTATATAAAACACAAAGAACAGTGTAGAAATACAAATCCAATGATTACTATGTCAGTGTGGGCACAGATTTTAATGTTTGTTTCAAATTTCGATTTTTGTGTCTGCCTTGGTTTGCATTTCTCCCTGAATACAAAGTGTAATTTTAAACCAGCACAGGTTTGTTCCTTGGGAAATACAATGAGCTTAACAGCTCTGGGATGAAGTAAATAATTTCCATGGAGCCTGTCCTGCTCAATTACCAAATGAGTCATTAAGTAATGTATCACAGAAGCTTTAACAATAAGAAACAAAGCAGCAGCAGGGTGTGGGCTGATCTCAACACAGCTTGTCCCAGAGTGAATCAAACTGTCTCATTGGTATATTTGAACAGGTGAACTCCCACAAGACGCAGGTATGTGCGTTGTGCGTAAACCAATGAAGACCTTAGCTTACTCCTTTTAGCTTTACTGGATCATGTTGGGACAGTTAAGATCTTAGAAGTAGAAACACTTTTCTAAGCTTAACAACTGAAATACAAGCCAGAATACCAGTAAACGCTGGCCCCAAAGCATGAAATGTGAGGGCACATTAAACTAATCTTCTATCTTATCTGCACACTCCTTCCTTTTAGCTGTGTTGTTTTGCTTCTTTCTTCTGTTCCCATGTGAGGATATTGTAGGTTTCCTGCCACACATCCTCTCAGATCCTCTTGTCATTGGGCAGCTGTGTACATCTAATGCACATACCAGACTTAAGTAAACATTGGAGTAAGTCCCTCTAGGCTGATACAGTCAGTATAACAGTACACATTAAATATTACTCTTCACTTACTACAGTGATAGTTTGGCCACAAAGATACTGTAGCCTTTATTTTGCCTTAAGGTAAATAATCTCACGTGTTTATTGCCTAATTTTATTCATGTGACAAACATAAGCAGACTTATCTCTGCTGTACCCATAAACCTGTAACCTTATTTCCATGCAATAAAACAATAAGGTCCCCTTTTGACCTTGTGCCTCAGAAAACAGCCCGTCCTGCAGTTGTAATGACAGATCCTTTTTAATGAATGATGCATATTACTCAATCCCAACCAGCAGACTTCTGAATTAGGATGAAATATACCACTGCAGCATATTTCGCCAAACCGTGTTTCACAGCGCAGACGTCAGAGAGACTTCTCATGCTCTGAGCACTAATGTTTAGACATTTATTCCATTAAGATAATGAAATTCCACAATGGTGACACAGGGATGTAGTGGTGTTGTGTATGCAATTGCCCAAATCATTTAGCCTAACCTAGACCTCATATACCCATGGGTATGAGTGCTAGTAGCTTGCTCCCCAAGTGACCCAGACCCACAGTGCAGATCTGGACAGTGTTGCCAGACAACTACAATGCAGCTTAAGCTGTAAGGAAACTGGCATGACATCATCTAAAAACATCCACTGCCACACATTCTCTCCATACCCAGGAATTATGTGTCTAATGAACCGCATGGGCAATTTGGGTCACATAGACCAACCTGTGTCTGTCATCCCACAACCTGCCACACATTAAGCACAGATACTTACAGTTTGTGCAGTTGAGCCATTGACATCCATTGTTGCTTTCACATGTATCACACGACAGCCCCGCACATTCACCTGAGGACACAAACATTGAGCAGATTTAGTGCGTGGTTGTAAAGTAGCGCGACATTCTACATGTGGTAGAAAACGAAACTGTTTCTGAAAAAGACACCCTTTGCCAACAAAGGACAATGTTGAACCAAACGGAGCAGTACAGTGTAACAGCCTGTGACAAAAACAAACGTGGGCGGTTGTAATGTCAGGCTGTACAACCAGCTGATCTGGCTCCTGGTACCTGATCGACCTGATCGGACTATTACAGTAACGCCTGTGCTCTTCCTGCGGCCACAGATCTGTCCACGTGCCTCTTGGATTTTACGTCATGTTTCAAAACCATTTCATTTTATTTCACGCGGCTTGATAACAGGCCACCGCGGCTGCTGGGTAATCCACACAATTTACTGGCCAGGGTGGAATTAAAATGGATAAGTTGCCAAAAGGACGTTAACTTTGAGAAAGCGGACGACTGCCTCGCTGAACTGTCAAACCGAGTCGAAAATCTAACACGCACCGCAGTAGCTGAAAATGAAAGCTTACGGGCCGAGTACAACTAGTTTCCTGGGGATGTCTCCGGGGAGCTGAGGAGGAACACGGCTGGCCGCTGGCCGCTGGCCGCTGGCCGCTAGCCGCTAGCTAAGCACCGTGAGGTCGCCAACTTACCTGCGTCCGCCGCGGCTGAAGCGCCAATCAGAACCGCAACCACAGCGAAAAACACCGCCTTCATGTACATCGCTTCAGTCGAGTGGTTGTTCCGTCCGTTCAACAGTTTGGTCGCTTCTACTGGGAAACGTCGAAAATGCCACCTGGGAGATTTCACGGCTTCCTCCTCGTTCTGCGTTTCTGGTCGCTGCTACTGCTGTTAGCGCGGCACTTCCTACTTGACAGGTCACGTGAGCTGCAGACACGTCAAACGCGACAGTGCTTCAGCGTCACGAACACTGATAGGTTGAGAGGGCAGAGGCCCTGGAGACGTGTCCTGACGTCAGACACAAGCGCTTATTAATGCCCCAAAAATAATCTGTCACACACAGCGACGGAGGCGCAAATTGATTAAAGTAACCCTAGTAACGCAATAATGTGTGTTACGTCATTCATCATACTGGTATTTAATTATACAGTAACGTGTTACATTCACGTTCAACATTGAAAGGTTATTTTTATCATTATTTAGTATTATTACCTATACGCGTTTACATGCATACAGACATACTTTACAGTTGTTTTATTTACATTTTCATGTTTACTTTACTATAACAATGACAAAAAACATATTTAAAAACCGTCTTTTAGGTTATTGCTTGAATACTCCACAATCTTTAACTTTACATTCATACTTGGGTCTTTCCATGCAAGTTGGAGCTTCTTCTAATTTCCTGAGAACGTCGAAACCTTCAACCGCTTGCCTGCAATAAAAATAAAGACAATAAACAATGAACATACTATGAGACAAATATAACAGTATGAACAGTAGTAAAAGCAATTTGCTATAGTTAATAAACTGCAAACCCAAAGGCAACGTAGGTCCTATCCATCCAGTGTGTTGGCTGCAGAGTGATGTAGAACTGAGATCCATTGGTATGGGGCCCCTTACTGGCCATTCCTAGTATACCCCGTTTATAATGGGAAATAGCAAAGCTCTCGTCTGCAAAAGTAAAAGGCATGTTGTCAGTGTGTTTTGAAGCTGTTGTTCATTTCCAAGTACTGTTTATACTGTATCTTTACCTTCAAAAGTTGGTCCATAAATCGACTCTCCTCCATCACCTTTTCTTTCTAGAGAAATGTCTGCAAAAGTGAAAGACACTGTTATCGTGTAACTAAAAACATGCGTCTGAATATTTTGATTTCATCAAAACTCCAAACTAAATTTGATGTATATGGCCTCCGTTAAGTTAATGATTGAGACTGTCTAGTCCCAACATAATATTTCCCAGATGTAAAACACACCATGACTATAAGCTTATGTGCTTATGCTGTCTTTCTATTCAATTAGATTGAGCCACTAGAAAAGCAATCGTACATGTCTGGACATAAAGTGGCTCTACAGTACCTCCACCTTGCACCCAGCCATTTGGCACTACACGATGAAACAGAGAGCCCTTGTAGCAGAGTGGGAGGCCACTCTGAGACAGTCCTTGTTCTCCTGTGCACAAAGCCTCAAAGTTCTTTGATGTCTTTGGACAAACATCTGAGAATAGCTGAACAGTCAAAAGACAATGAGCCAGTCAGTCAGTACTTTCTAAATATACAAGTTGGTTTGAAAAGTCACAGGGCTGAGGTAACACACGCGGGTACTTGTGCAAATAGTGTGAAAACACGTGTCAGAACAATCTCACCTCAAACAACAACCTCCCTACTGCTTCTCCAGCTATCTCAATATCCATGAAGACAAATGTATGCTATAATGAAGGGAAAGAAATGTGTATTTTAAATTGTTGTGAATTATCTAAGTAAAAACAAAAAAAGAAGGTATTATATATAAGCAAAGACAATCACATATGACTGGGACTTTTCTATAATGTTGTAAAAGTCAAAGTAAAAAAGCATTACATTACAAACATTACATATTTTTAACTTTATGATCTCTTTATGAGACTGTGATGTTGACTTGCCCCACTTTTCTGGAGGTGTTTGGTGTAGTAGTCCCCAGCAAGAGCCATGTAGAAAGCCTGTGGCCGAGTGAAAGTGAAACCCCACTGCTTCTTGGCCCAGCCAGCAAGATCTCTCTCATTACCGAGAAGATGGCCGCTCAGAAAGCACATCAGGTTGCTGGAGTACTGCCACACTTCACCGCGAAGCTCCTTTAATCACAAGTGTTTAACAAAAATGGGTTGTGATTCATCCATCATCTGACCTGCATATCCTCATAAGCCACTAAACCACCATATAATCTAGCATTTCAAAATTACAATAGCGTCAAACTGTAACAGCATTTTACTGCCCATGACACAGAGCTTGGGGTCAACCTGCTCAGTAAAATTTAGCACTTAAGTGCATTTAAACGATGCATCAGTAACATGTTCAGAGAAATATACATTGAATCATACTCTGCTTGACTTCTATATTTTGAAGTCAAGCAGAGTATGATTCAATGTATATTTCTCTGAACATGTTACTGATGATTTTTGTGTTCTCCCACCCAAATAAGTTCAGCACAACTAATGGTATTCTCCTCTAGTTGTGTTAAACCCTAAACAAAAAGGTTTCTTATTAAAACATAAATACCGCATCATGTGTTTCCATGTAGTGTTTTATTTCAGTTAAGTGAAACGACATGTGCCACTGTGCAGTACATAGCAAGTTTTCTCAGGGCTTTGCTACTTTCACTTAGCCGTAAGTCACAAGTCTGATTCCTACAAATATGACACAACTTACTCTCTTCTTGTTGCTCAGATAAGCGCACCAGTCAAATTCCATAAGTGGTTGAATTACTGGATCTAGAAACGCCTCTGGAAACTTCTGTTTTAGTCCCTGTGCAAGAAAAAGCTTGTTAACACGTTTGGTGAAACATTAAGGTCAAAACATAAAACACATTAAAGTATAGATTTGACAAACCAAGGAAACTGGAGATTTACCTCTGCTATACTTTTGGCAACATAAAAATTGCGGTCTTTAATTAAACCGACAATTTCTACAATAACTTTTGAATCCATGGCTAAAAAGACAAACACCCAGGAAGTAAAAGCATTGGGAATGTAAACAAAATCTTCATTTCCATAGTAACAACCACACGGTGGCGCTTGGATATGACGTTTTCTTCAACCTGTCGAGCCTCGTTCCATTTCGTTGAAAGCATTATATTTATGTTCATTTAAACTAGTTTTATTTGACAAACTGGTGCGTTTTATTTGACAAATAGCCGCCATTTCCTTATTTGTAATCATTATATATTGGTAATGTGTTTTATTGTAAGCACTGTTCAAATTATTCCAGTAACAAGATCGCTTAGCGAGGGAACGTTCAACTAGTCTGAACGCGGCCCAACGGCGCCGCCGTTTGAAATTTTCTCGCCGTCCTGTTTTGTCTCGCTTTGTCGTGGCATTTTCAACAAATCTCGGTGTGTGAAGTCGGCATCGAGTCATTTTGGGGACGCTATGGGTGTTCACGATTTGTGGTCCATCGTCGAGCCGGTTCGTGAGTCGGTGCCGTTGTACAGCTTAAGCGGAAAGATGCTAGCAGTGGACCTGAGTCTATGGGTGTGTGAGGCTCAGCACGTCCAAGCGATGATGGGCAGAGTCACCAAGCCTCATCTCAGGTACCGCTGATGTCTTAGTGATGTTAGTTTCACCGTTTAAACCCGGACACACGGTCAGCAGGTTGCCATCACTCAGCCCAGTGCATCGTTCTGCCCTGTGCAGGAATTTGTTTTTCAGGGTGTCGTCCCTCACTCTGATGGGGGTGAAGCTCGTCTTTGTGGTGGAAGGAGAAGCCCCTAAACTTAAAGCAGAAACCATGAGCAAGAGGACACAAACACGATTTGGAGGATTCAAAAAGACTGCGGCAACCAAGTGCGCGACAAACACCAGCAGAGGGCGGTTCAAAGCTGTCCTCAGAGAGGTTGGCAGGCCCTCCGCTGTCTAGACAAACGTGACCTTCCTAAGGACACAATTAGACTCTGATCCACAGAAATGCTGGACACTCTCACCTGTCTCTCCCCTCTACAGTGTACGGAGATGTTAGACTACCTGGGCGTGCCGTGGGTGACGGCTGCTGGAGAGGCTGAGGCTATGTGTGCTTACTTGGATTTGCAGGGCCTGGTAGATGGCTGCATCACCAATGATGGTGATGCATTCTTGTATGGAGCTCAGACTGTCTACAGGAACTTCAATATGAACAGCAAAGTATGTTTTTGACAGTATGTTTGAGTCATTTCCCTGCTCAGACTCAAAGCGTCTTCAAGTTCAGCTACTCTGGCGATTTGCTCTGAATTCACATCCGTGATCTTTATTTTCCCTTTAGGATCCTCAGGTGGACTGTTATCAGACATCCCGAGTTCAGTCAGAGTTGCATCTGTGCAGAGAGAACCTTGTTGGCCTGGCCATTCTCCTTGGCTGTGATTATATTCCTAAGGTAGAGAAGAGCGTTTGACACCTCTAAATCATCAGCTTTCGGCAGGCTGTGCTAACTACACATCCTTATGCTTGTGTAAGGGCATACCAGGTGTTGGTAAAGAGCAAGCGCTGAAGATTCTCCAGACTCTGAAGGGACAAACACTTCTGCAAAAGTAGGAAGCATCAATTCAGTGTTACTTGGAGATGGCACGCTGTGTGTTTATGCACTGGTAACGTCTCTCGTCGCTTCAGGTTTGACCAGTGGAAAGACACTAACGCAGGTGTGTCTGAGGGACTTGTAAAGAAGGTTCCTCACTGCCACATATGTCGACATCCTGGTGAGTGGAGCCCTGTACTGAACCTGATAAGGAGGGGGAGTGGGAAAGGGGGGCATGAGTCACACACCAGATTTAAAGCCATTTAACCCATCACGCTAAAACACACACGTACGTGAGATTTTATTCTGAATCTGCTCCTGACAGTTTCACTAGGTTGTTATATATTTCCATTAAATATTTATCCTTTTCACTATTACTCATCCCTGTGTTTCAGGTTCAGCAAAGACACATGAGCGTGGAGGTTGTTTGCTTTGCAACAGTAAACATTTCTGTCAACCTCACGATTTTGACTATAAGTGTCCTTGTGACTGGCATCACTATGAGAACAGCCGCCAGGCCTTGTCTTTTGAGGCAAATATCAGGAAGTAAGTATGTATTTATTAAATTTTTTAAGGATTATAGATATAAATTAGGGAAATAAAAGTCTAAATATCGAAAGTAAACATGAAATAACAGGAAAAAAAGAAGTCCAGATTAGTGGAATTATTACAACTCAATGATTGTCTTTTTTTCAGGAAAACACTAGCAAGTCAGCAGTTCCCTTTTACAGAGGTACAGCTGTTTTCATTCACTGTGATTTATAGCATATTGTTGCAAAGCTGGTATAATAACTCTTTTCAATACTTAACTTTGCAGATAATAAATGAGTTTCTGGTCGCTAAGGACAAGCCTGTGTCTCATTTCAAGAGAAGACAGCCAAATATTCTGTTGATGCAGGTAATTAATTAAATATTAGCTGTAGCGAGCTGTTCGACGAAACTGCATGTGACAGTTTGGCTTGTTTTCCAGAGATTTGCATATGACAAGATGGAGTGGCCAAAACACTACACCAGCGAGAAGGTCTTAGTGTTGATGACATACACAGAGTTGATGAACAGGAAATATGGAAGAGATTCCTCCCAAATCAAACCCCTTCGGTAAAACACGTTGTTTTAATCACACTCTGTTATAGGAGGCTGTTTCAAACATATTTAGGATTATGTTTTTCTTAACAAAAGAATCGTGAAACCCAGAGTGAGGAATGCTGTTGCTTGCTTCGAAGTCATCTGGAGCACCCCAGGTCAGTCATTTCTATCAGTGATACGTATTTTGGATTGACGTAATGCTGTTACCCAGCTGTGTTTTTGTCTTGTCATAGTAGATTACAAGAGGAATGATCTTAGTGAAACATCTCCTGGGTTGAGTGACATGCCTGCTGCATGAAGCGGAGGTTGGGGTGCAGGGTGCTTGTCACCGGGTCGTCTGTTAGTGACTGGCTGTGAGGTGGGGTTCAGAGGTGACAGATCAGTCACAACAGGCATAAGGTGCTAAACTGACTTCCTCCCCAGTCTGGGAAACCAGTCATATCAAAGTCCACTTTAATAACAAGCTGGCCTGACTGGCCTGAGAAAGTCTCAATCAACTAACAAAAACAAATTCTTCAACAGAAATCTGTTGCTCTGTTCGCATAGTTTTCTTGTTGGATCAGTAGAGACACAACATTAACTGGCAGCATATTTGATCAGGCCTTTGTTTTTCTTTTCTGCAGAACATTACGTATTTCCAGACGATCACCCGGCAGCGAATCAACATGAGGTGAGAACGATTGAGGAAGAGTCTTTGTTCTGTGTGGCCTTCCCAGAAGTGGTAGAGAGGTACCTAAGAGACAAAACTCTGGCTGAAGAGGACAAGACCAAAAGTAAGACTGTACATTTTAAAGTCATACCAGACTTTAGGTTATTGTTCTTCTCAGAGGTTTTTTTGCACCTGTGTTTATGTTTCGTTGCATTGACAAGGATGTTCTGATCAAAGACACCAGGGGTTTTAACTTTTGCTGTTACAGCATCTCTGACGCCTGAACATGTAGTTTGGCAGCTCAGCTAGTTCACACCAAAGGCTTTGATGCAACTGAGAGGCGTCTGTCTCACAGGCTTTGCTTGTCGCTTGCAGCTGTACATCCCCCCCCCGGTTGTCAGCGCTGTAGAGCTTTACAGTCAGATGTTGGGTTTAAAGTTTAATTTCTCTTCATTTTTGTTTCAGAGAAGAAAACAAAGAATAAAAAGGAGAAGCCATCTGATGTGTTGGATGGTATTTCAGACGTCTTTGCTCAGATGACTCTCGGTTCTGATTCAGCAAGTGTTCCCACTCAACCACAGACAGCACTCCCTATCATTTCGCACTCAGGGAAGACAAAGGTAGAGGCTTTGGATACTCCAGTGAATCCAAAAGAAGAACACAGGAGTCCGGGTGTTTGTCCCAACACTCCTGTGTCTCGTGCAGAATCAGAGGATGCTGCTTCACCGTCTTTTTCTGCTGTTATTGATGCTCTCCACCTGAGTGATATTGACTGGGATGCGCTGTCCTTCACATCGTCTCCCCCTCCACAAACTGCTACAAATCACACTACAGACCCCAAGCTAAATAAAGTCATAGACTCTGATGTCAAGGAAAAAGAGCACAGAAGCATCAAACAGAAAACCTCAAGTGGCGTTGAACAAGCAGACACCAGTTCTGCTCCAGAGCTGTGTTACACAAATTGTTCTCTGAGGGACAGGGTGCTTATGAAGAATGCATCCAAAGCTAGAAACCAGATGAAGCAAAACGACTATGTGGATTCAGAACAACAAAACTGTGAATTACCTTCTCTCTCTGCTTATGGCTCTGACTTAAAACCATGTGGACAGATCTCCTGCAAAGACAACCGTTACAGTAGATCTACAAAGAAGGAATCTGATGTTAACAAAAATGAACCAAACACTTACAAAAGCCACAGTGTCACAAATAACCGAAATATGAAAATTAAAGTGTCAAAACAGCCAATTATGTCTGTGGTACAAAATCAGTCCAAGGCAAAGGATCAGTGTAATGACTCCCAAAAGCCTCCACACGAATATAAATCTGTTGCCAAAGCTATTTCCTCGTTTGCTGTCCCACCTGAGAGATGCATCTCTGACTCGGGTCAAAGTGATAAGGACAAAAATGAAAAGTCCACCAAGAAGAGTGTGTGTATGAGTGTGTGTTCATCCAGTGACGACAGCGACACCGAGAACCACCAGTCTGGACCTCAGAGAAAAGCTGATGTGAATCCTGTAAAAAAGACAAAGAGTCGCTTCATTACAGATTTCCCCCTGAAACCGTTATCTGGCCCTAAAACATCCAGACCAGCAAGGAAAGTGACTCGTCTTCAGCCGTCAAGACCAGGATTTCAGAAACACGGTGGAGATGTTAAGATAAACAACTCAACTGTATCCTCCAGCAGATGCCAGGATGTCTCTCCAGCTACTGAGGATGATTGTGTGCTGCTTCAGAGTCCATCATCACCTGTCACCGTGGTAGATAGCGATGATTCAGTGGTTTGCAGCGATAGTCCGCTGCCATTAGCAGAGAGACTGCGACTGAAGTTCCAGAAGTGAGCAGGAACGTTATCAGATGAAAACACCAATATCATGTTACTTTGATATTTATTAAGGTCATGTGTTAAGTTGTCAATTATGTGTTCTTTAAACATTGTAATTTTTTAATGTCCTACAATAAGGTAATAGGCTAATTCCTAGGTCTTACATTCAGGACAAAGCTATTTGGGAATTTGTGAAGCCGTTTTCCCTGTTTTTAGTGTTTTGTATATATACTAAGCAATTCATTAGGAAATTAAAGGTGGTTGCTGTGATCCTCTGTATCTGTAAACTGGGTAAAGTTGTGCATAAACAATTTTAGGGATTGAAATGGACTTTGTTGGACAAACACCATATGCCAATAGGTGTTTGAATATCCTCACAGTTGGAACAACAAATGATACAACTTTCAGTAAATAAGCTCTTCAACAATAGGATGTTGCCCCGATCCTGAATGTGAAGATTTATGTAAATCAGACTAAAGGTTGTGGATTAGCACCGCTTTAAGTCTCACTGCTGTTTGACAAGCTCAATGTCACCTCACACAGCTAGAGACAGGACTGTAGCTGAGCCATTGGTTTTACAACTCCTTGATCATGAGTGAGGCCTTGCACACCTTTTCAGACATGAAACGGTCTGGCAGGAGCTTGGTGACAGCTGCATCCTCAAATAACAGCTCCTTCCGTGTAATGACACTTTTCCTAAATGGAGGGCCAACAGTTTGGGCCACAGCACAAACTAACTTGTGTAGGTTGGATGAAAACAGGTATAGCATCACTTTAAAGCACCCCGATGGAATTTAAAACGTTTAAAGCAAGTTCTGGTAGTTTTAACCTATAGCCTATACTTGTCATTTTGAATGTCGATTATGTGAAAAGACATTATAGCTCATTTTAAAACGGATTTAACTGCAGACTGGAGACACACGTAGCCCTGACTTGGCAGTGACATGTGAAGATCTCAGATGAAGCAGGATCCTCTAATTTCTTCATTTGACAGATCACATTAAACCGATAATTGTCGTCATGCAGACTTTAAAGAGTCGTTCCCCACAACGAGAATCTAATTATTTTTCTTTCTATCACATTATCCGTCTGTTTAGGCTTATTCACACCTCAGTGACAACGAACGACGTCCTTCGTAAAGGGCGCATTTTGCCACTTGAGGTTTCTTTGAACTTTTTTTCGCCAGAGCTGTGAACCCATAAACCTCCGGAGATCTGCTTCTATATAAAAACGATTTGGCAAAACCACCTTCACAGAATCTGCAAGTCATCCTCGCTGCATGAACGTCTGGAAAGATAAACATGGAGCTGGATGCTGAAACAGCTAAAATACTGTCTGAATGGAAGGGCCATGACAGTACGTTTGAAGAGGATCGGGACTCTCTTCAGTCCAGATCACCAGGGTTCTCTCTGGACTCCGTGTGCTCTTCGCCGGAGATGTGCTACTCCGGTGGGCATCAGGAGCTCAACGACTTCTCTTTTGGCTTCACGGGACAAAGGACGGCTCCCACCGCGCAGAGGCAGAACAAGCCCAAGATGTCCACGAAAAGACGCATGAAGGCGAGCGAGAGGGAGAAGATGCGGATGAGAAGTCTAGCAGAGGCTCTTCACCAGCTCCGTGACTACCTGCCGCCGGACTACAGCAAGAGAGGCCAGCCCCTGACCAAGATACAAACCCTCAAATACACCATCGAATACATCAACAAGCTCTCAGACATCCTAAGCCGTGCGTAACGGCGCGCCACGGACCACGCTTACGCACCGCCGTGATCCTCATCTGGACTGTTTAGATGGATTCACTTTTATAGATCTGATGCAGCGTCTTTATGACGACGTTATCATGAATTTGTGTTTTATACTTCTCCTTCTCGTTCTGCCCTTTTCATGGTGTAAATATTCTTTAACGGGCACTTACGTTTGTATATGAGGCCGCCTTGGAGCGTTTGAAAACTGAGTTTGTTGTTTGTATAGATAGAATATTTATGGTTCACTGCTCTTCTGCTATTATATGTCTGCGTTGTTAGCGTTGGAGAAACTTCATCATGCTAGAAATTGTTGTGAATGTCTTGTAGTTATCTTGCGCTGTATTTCAAGATTAGTCTATTCTTCATTGTTGTAAATGACGAGCTAAATTCAGTTTGTTGAGGAGATTTGAAAAACGTTGATAAACACATACAGAAATATGTTTTTTTTTTCTTTTCCATCATCTACAATAAATGTGTTTTATCCTGAGCTTGTGGCCCAGTTACTTAATGAGCCGTACTTACTGACAATTAACAATTGGAACGCACGTCAGCATATTCCCCCAATCATAGTGTCAGAATCCAGAGGAGAGGCTGATTGACAGCAGCAACCATCCAATGGAACATCAGCATTGTCCCACATGGGCGTGGCCGTTACGGTGTTCTCCAGAATCCCATGCTGGGATGTATCTAGTCTGGCGAAGCCGCCATTTCAAAGCGCAAAGCAGATAAAGAAGCATTTGGCGTTTTTTAAAATACTTTTATTTTTCTAATACATATTTTTATTTTTATTAGGAAGCAGGATAACTATATTACTGTTTGATTCTACCTCGCCTGCACCAGCTGAAGTAAGTCGTTCCTTTCCATCTGAGCGTCTGAATAACACGGGAACGCCCCTTTCATACATGACTGAGCCAGTAAACGCACATGATTTGACTTAACTATTTTGTGATTTCTATTAGAAACCTGTCTACTGAGACGGTGCGTGACTACTGAAATACTGCTGAACGAGAAACAACTGTACTGGACACAATGTTGTTTCTCCAACACAGTTGTTCCCTGTGATTAATTCAAGGAATTTGACAAGGCCCTTTTAGCGAGTTGCGTAAAAATGTAAACGGTATTAATTTTTTTTTTTTTTTGGGTCATAGCTTCACATTTAAGAGCTCGCACAACTCCAGCTGCTACTCAGGGTCTCGATGAAAATGTTCCCATGACGCCCGACGTGCGTGAGCTCTGCAGGTTTTATTTACTTTAAAGTAGAAGGTTTTTGTGTCGTTGTAAGTGCATGAAGCCACCATGAGCCCGTGATGCTGACAGTCCTACGGCACATACAAGACCGTATGGTCTTACAACCACTTGTGAAACTTGTATGTGTAAAGTATTAAAAACACACTTAACTCAACTACAAACTTCAAAAACCTCTAAACGACAAAAACTGAACAATCACAATCAAACCTTAACAATTAATAGCAGGAATAAATTACGATAACCTAAAGAGACTTAAGGTAGGAAAATACAGAAAATATTCTTATATGGAGAAATAATAGCTACGCAGGGATTGTACGATAGCCTGGTACAGAGGTGGCCATGCAAGTCATGACTCTGCAATATTCATTTCAGATGGACACAGACACGGAAGAGAAGATCACAGAAACTTCAAAAATGTCCAAGGAGGATCCTGAGAGACCTGTTACGGAAAACAAATCCAGGTCTGTCCTGTTCTAGCTGCAGGCAACGGTTATGTACACTTCTGCGGTACATTGCTTGATTTGTGCGTATTGAAGTCAAATGTCTATGTAGTCCAGGGCTTTGTCAAGGTATAGAGGCACCTGTTACAGCATGTATGTTTACATGACTGAACAGTAAGATGCCAGCTGGCTGGTATCTCCATTTAATATGATCTATAAATGTTTTCAGAGCTCGTGGGTCCAAAGGTCGTGGTCGAGGAGGTCGTATGAGCCGAGGTGGCATGCATGGCGGGCGTGGTATAATAAAAGGTTTTGGTCCACCTGGACATGGGAGAGGTCGATTGAAGGATGGAGCCATGAATGGACTTGCACCCATGAGGTACTTCACAAATGTACATAGTGTATACAAGTCTGTTATTGAATATGTATAATGCAGATAAATAGCGTGAATATAAAATATACAGTACTTTACAGTAAAAAGGAAGAAGAAATTATCAAATGAGTTTAGTGTGTGTAGTCAGGAGAAAATGATTATTTAAATTGCTTTCTGTGGTGTTTCCTTCCAGAGGAATGGGCAGAATGCGACCTTACCCAGACCTACGAGGCCATCGAGGTAGGGGTGGGCCAATGGGGATTGGCCCACCTCCTCCTCCACCACCTCCTCCACCTCCACACCTGAGAGGCCCCTTCCCACCCATACCCGGGTAAAGACTGGCCAGTGGAGTTGCTCTGGCAAATTAGAGGAAGGGTTAAGTCTTGTGTTAATAAACAAAGTACTGTATGTACAGCATGTAACTGTTTGTCCTTTTCTATAGGCACGGTCCTCCTCCTCCTCCACCTCCCGGACATCCTGGTTTCAGAGGGCGCCCACCCCATCCTCGAGGTCGTGGCATGCCACCACCTGGACCTCCACGCATTTTCCACCCCCGTGGCCCAAGAGGGTAGGAGCTTTTTCATGTTAATATTATGCTTAAGCTTTGGAAGTCACAACTCTGTGCACTTTGCTTGTATGTTGTTTTAGATTAATAAATGCATTTAAAAAACATCTGGTAAATATTTCAGAAGTTTTAACGCCAGTTGTGTTGGATTAAATACATTATGCAAATATTAGAAATCCTGCAAGCAAAGACCCTCAGTTGTGATACAAATGCATGTTTGTGCTTTTTTCTCTTAAGCCTCTTTATAACTTAGTTTCTTCTCTTTAACCTACTCTCGATTTCTCATATTTCTTTCTTGGTTTGCAAAATAGAGGATATAGTATTGAATCAAATATATCAACTAGTGTTGAGTCAACAAGTGTAAAACTAAATAAAAACTAAAGTCAGGCAATTAAATAGTGCATGGAGTAATAAACTGGAAAAGACTGGCAGTTCTTTCAGAGTGAGCCCCCTTTGGCTAAAGCCAAGAATCCAATGTGTGATTTTGTCCTTTTACACAGCTACCACAATGGACCTGTCTCTCCTCCTCCTCACCCCCCACCTGGCAGAGGCCAGAGGTGGCCAGGCCCCCCTGGTGGCCGACGCTTTTAACAGCTTGCCCTAAAAACAATAACCAAGCACTAATTAACGTAGACGGGGCCCAAAGTGTTGTAGTGAATGAAACACTTTTGTATTATGTGTTAAACAAAGTCAATGAGAGTCTTTTTGACAAACTCTGTGGCCAAATGTCTGATGATTGATAAATAATGTGAGGTAATGACTAATGATAAGTGAGAACTCATAAAATGCCTCATAGCGTAACAATGTAAAGGCTTTGTTGAGAAAAGCTGTTCTCAAAGGGGGGGAAAAGTCAAAGTGTTAAATGTTTATTGGTTCTTGTTGCCGTCACCCTGTGAGCCTTAAGACGGTTTTCTGGATAAAGAAAAAGGGGTGATGCTGTATGTTTACATGTGGGGAGCCAATATTGAAAGAATGCACACCAGCCCTCAAGCACCACTGTTGAATAGTTAAGTACACCTTGGACCTCCCCATCATTTGTTACATAGAAATATTCTAACCTCACCACACCATGCGGCAAATCTTGTTAAAACAAGTGAGACAATTAATTCTATATAATTAATGTTCAGCTGCTTTAAGTTTTGAGTATTGCTGTTTGGAACATTCATGTTTGTCTCTAACAAACTATAGAGAGATTAATATATTGTAGTCTACTGAAAATATTTATCAAGTAGTTTTTATAAATGAGACAGATTCCATTAGTATTTGCTTAAGTTAATGAGTTACACATTACTGTGTTTTCTGAAGTCTTATTAATACGTTATTCATTGTAATTAACATAACTTTTGTGAATCTGTGATTGTGTTTTATGAGAAACTTTAACAGATATGACTTAGTCATAAATGAAAAAATAAAACTAACAAAAAACTCTAACTCTCTCTTTTGTTTTTCATACATGAGTCTGGGAGTTGTCATTACAATTTACAATAGATCTGTAAAATATGAAAGAGGTTCAATATTAAAACTAGCACTTCATACAGATGCACAGTAAAAGTGTTTCATATGTTATAGTTAATATTTTATCCATCTAAATAAGACTGCACCTGATCACAGAACTAAGCAGTTTTTCAGTGAGTGTGGAGGATGAAGAACCATTAATGAACATGACTCAGTGGACCTTAATTAGATCACTGAGGGCCGAAATGATTCATAGACCTGATAGGCACAAATGACTTGTTGCATCTTTACTGACAAAGAAGCTAAAACAGGAAATTTGTGGGGGCTGAGAACCGTTTCACGTCCAAGGCCTTGAACATACAGTCACAGTTTAAATTCAGTGGTAGCGCGTCTAAAAGGAGGACATCATCTGCAAAGGATAATCAAATAATATAACCAGACAATGTGTGTTTAACCTACTATAAGTGGAATAGCTAAAAGCCATATAGTATATTTAGAATTTTAATAAATACTAAATTGTTGCCATGCACACAGTTACTTGTGAAGTTATAGGGCCTACACCAGAGAACAATACGGAAATGGATTTCACACAGCACACATGTGATGATCATCAAGCCTTTTAAGAGGGGGCATTTATTGTGACTGCCATTTTTCTAATGTATGTACTAGTGGTACAGAAAATAATTTGGTGTTATGACAGGAAGAAACCTCATTGTATTGCTGCTGCAAAATACTCAACATTGCTGAAGGCCTAAGATATTCTCATCAGAATCAGTAAATGCACCACAGAAAGGAGTTTCACTGTCTTCCCTTCTGCTCTTTTGCTATTTCTTTAGCACTTTCACTACATTTTGCTGTCTCCTCGCTTTCTGTAGTCCCTTCTTGTTTCTCATTTTGGTTCCTTATAAACAGTCTGACTGTTGTCTCCTGAAGGGGAACACACAGTACAGTTAACCTCCAAGGCCCCTGGAACCCAGGCTCTTTCTCACAGGCCCAGCAGTGTGACTCCAAGGGTCCTACACAGCACTTGAAGAGGTGAGCGTCCTCTTTGTGATGGCTGGAGATTTTTTTTCAGGATGGAACATGACAACCCTCGATTCACACAAAGGATGGTGAAGCACACAGGTACTTTGTTTCTCATTGCTTGTAAACAATGTTATAATTTCACCAACAGTCACTATACTTTGTAATAATGCACATAGATATTTGAAGTGACTGAAAATAAGCGTTTCATGGGAATATTTTACCTGACAGGACTAAAAACACATTTAAAACAGACTGCAGTTAATTTTGTACTAATATAAAAATGATTTAATAAATATATATAATAAATGCTTTGTGTGCTGTTCTTGTGTCCTACGTGTATAAACATGTACAAATCTAATCTAGTATGACTACAGAAAAATTAAACATTAATATCAACAAGTCAAAATATGAAAATGTTTTGATGTAGAATTTATTTATGGGAAGGGTCGGTAGACTCCACATTGTTTGCAACAGAATTCTTCAGCACATATACGCACTGTTAGAAGCAGGTTCTGTAACTCAAGGGGACGATTTTTCAGTAGAACTGTGTGTATATATAAAGAGGGTTCAGGTTCAATTTCACTGGCTTGGCTTGTCTTCAGTGGGGTCGTCCTTCCACAATGGTTTAAGGATGTGATCTGGAACTTTCTCCATGGTTGTCTGACAAAACAAACAGAGCAAGTGGAAGAGAAGGAGTCATTAATTTAGGAGCCAAAAGGCCTTGTGAAATTGTCTTATAGCAGGTCCTCACCTTTGTCACCTCCATGGCAACGCCTTCAGGGAGGTTTCTCTGGATGTATTCGAGGTATACCTGTGCTGTGCAGCCTGTCAAATGAGACAACTGCAGTGCAGCAGAAAACACATGGTAGATTGTTTATTCTTAGATCCCCAACATGCATTTCTTTATTTCATTAAGGAAGTTAACTGGGGGGTCCTCACCTCAATGCACCGGTAGTGCGTCCTCATTTCATACTGGACTCTGTGTTTTTTAAAGATGTGCACTGACTTCAGGAGTGTAAGCCTTTCAATGTCCTTGGGAGGTTCAAAACTATTGTAAGGCACAAACGCATTAGTAAGGGGTTGCTATAAAAACATGCTTGTGTGTGGCTGTTTAACTCTGCTAAGACTTACACTTTGCTGATGGTGATGCCCAGCTCTTTAGCTGCCGTGGTGGCAAAAAACTCATAACTGTCCAACACTGCTCTGTCATGACCTTTCACCAAAACTGACACCTTCTGAAACAGTGTGTCAGGTTCTTCTGTGACAGTGATCTGCTGGAAAACCAAGAATCAAGATTCACATACATTTCATTTCTACATACTGACATCCATCCATACATATATATAGGAATAACTTACAGAAGGAGCTGTTGAAGACAACCTTGTTCCTGTGTGGAAGGAAGAATTTGATGCCAGGGGAAGATGGAAACTGTAAAGAAGTTAATAGAAAACGCTGCTCAGAAAATGCACACATGTACTTCACAAAGCTGTAAATGCTGAAAATATTGAAAGGTCGTGGGTTGGTTTAAACAGCTGCCTACCTGATTGTTTTACATTTATTGTGACTTGCACAGACGCCCAAAGGTCTCGATCCCTGTAGATGAAGGAACCCACATTTCATGAAATTAGAAGATGACATTGAATTACCACACTGCTACCGTCTGTGATTAGAATTTACTGGAGAGCTACGTTGGATTCTTCTCGCCTCAAACATTGCCTGGTTGGTTAATCACGCACATGTATTGTTCAAAAACATATGCAAATATATATTGATCACAGTACCAAACGTGAGATTCCTGTCACTATCCTGCCCAAAGACAGCACTTGTCGCCTGAGAGCCATGGGGGCCGCCATGTTTGTGGAGAAGGTGGGACAAGAGTGGGACTAACGTCGGAATACTGCCCCCATGTGCACCGGAGGGTGAACTACTACGAGGATGATGATCTATTAATAATAAAAAATATTAAAAATATATTATAATAATAAATGTAGAACTATTAAGAAATGAGTTTTATTTATTTTACTTGGAGTAATTTAAACAAGACTATGTGCTTCAAGTTGAAGCACTTGTTTATGTTTTTCCGCCGCCTTCGTGTCGTTTATTTTCATTGTGTCGTGAAGTAAAACCGCGTCAAAGTGAACAGATTTGATGGGTGATCGTCTAATTGGTGTGGGTCACGTGCGCGTCACGTGACCCCGCAGTTGGGCCCTGCCAGTGTACAGTAGCGGGCTGCGGGCAGAGCGAGCAGAGCGAGCAGCGGCAGTTTTCAGCCGAGGTAAGCGCCGCTGTGGCTGCTGGTGGGTCTTCGGCTTTGTTGACTGTATGGTTACTGTGGTTTTGTCAGGGCGGTCTCCCCTCCGCCGATTCGTGGCTGACTAGAGCAGCTACGTGCTCTCGTTTAACGCGTCGGGATGAACAGGGGGCCACGGTGCTAGCCGTCGCCTGTTAGCGACCACTGCCAGCGGCGGATGGTGTAGGCCAGTCTCCGCCGACGGAGCTTCAGGTCCAGCTAGCTTGCTGGTCCGTTAGCCGCTTAGCTATCAGTGGCTGTTCTTTGTGGTAGAGGCAACACAAGCAGTCGGGGTTGGCTGCGGTCCCGAGCAGCCCCGGCTTGACTTGCGTCAACTTGCTGCACCAAGGGGATCATTTTAGACAGGACAGACATGTTTTGATCCGTGGAGCTCAAGGAGCTCTGTCTTGATCCAGGATCGGGGAGCTGCTTCTAGCTAGCAGGCGGCTCACGGTGATGGGTGTTTGATCTATTTTGACACCATCTTTCGAGCTGTAATGTTGCTGTTTGTCTGTGAGCGTCTCTGGGTCTCCGCTGACATATTGTGCTGTTACTCTGGAGGTATCTGGCAGGAAGCGTTGGCGAGGTATGGGATGCTCTTGTACAGATTAGTGTTATTTACATGACTGCTTTTCGTTTTTTATGCGCGGCTGTGTGAGAATTTTGGCTGTAATAATTCTTCATTTCATTTTATTATCACACGGGCAATATTATCCTCTGAGTAAGATAGTTCGTGATCGATTAGGAAGTCTTCAGTGACTGTACCTATATTAAGGCACGCGCATTAATATTTATATTAATCAGTGGGCGACGGCTGAGAGTTCTCGGCTTTTACTGTTGCGTGTATAAATAACCCGACTAAATATTTAAACACAGGCCTGTTTGACAGTGTTACTTTCTATGTGATAATGACGCTCCTTTTTGGCATCCTCCAGCAGTCCTCTACCAGATCTCCAAGGCCGTGATGACGTTGCCGGGAGAAGCGGCTCTCCTTCTGGCTGACTGCTGACGGAGAGGAGTCCCTGCTCCTCCTCACACAGCTGGGATCATATGAGGAGGACACGGTGCTTAGGAATGACCTGGTGAACTGGACACAACCCCGCCTCGTCTGGGACGCGTTAGATGGGCTAGATGCATGTTTGTTTACAAGATCAGCTGTTTTTGTGGATGTTGTCTTGTAATGCACAGACGTGACATCGTTCCATCGCAATTGAAGCGCATCAGAATGACTTTAATGAGTGCCTTTTGTTTTGTATGCAGCTCGTTTGCTCACATTATTTTGTCAGTTCAGTTCTGTGAGCTCACCTGGGCATTTAGACAAGTCCACACCACTCACCTTTAATCGCAAATTGCTCCTCTAGTTAAAAGAAAGCACCAGTACTACTATGCACCGTTGTCGTGATCTCACAGCTGGCACTGAACCACTAACCTCAGCAGAGAATAGTTGCTCATAAGGGTACAGAGCCCTCTGAGGAACCTCCCGACTGGTACCTTTGTGTGAAGACCCGCAGGGATGTTTGCCGCCGTGGAGCATGGCCCAGTCCTCTGCAGCGACTCCAACATCCTATGCCTGTCCTGGAAGGGCCGGGTGCCCAAGAGCGAGAAGGAGAAGCCGGTATGCAGGAAGCGCTACTATGAGGAGGGCTGGCTTGCCACTGGCAACGGTCGAGGAGTTGTGGGGGTCACGTTCACCTCCAGCCACTGCAGACGGGACCGGCCGACGCCACAGAGAGTGAACTTCAACCTCCGAGGGCACAACAGTGAGGTAAGAGGGATGGTACAACTACTGATCATATTTGTGTGGAAGTATGTAAAGCGTTTGGTCATGATTGTAAGCTACGCTCTAAATCCTCATTCTCTGCAAGTAATTTAGCAGTATTATAACCAAAGCAGTATTTCCTAACCACCTAGTTATTACTAACCTGTTACTATTACTGTTATTATTCCTATTGTATTGGTTCTGCAACACAATTACCATATTTATTTATTTATATATATCACAGCTCTACACTTACTGGCATTGCTCTCATATATCTCAGCTCTCTCCTAAGTCTCCCACTGTTACTGCACAGAAGCCATTTGTTTTGTAATTGGAAGGTTCAGCAATGTCTAGATTTAATGCCAATGTGTGTATGAATTGTCTCGCCACTATAAAAGAACAGTGTCCTGGCACGAGTGGGATTTTCTCACCGGTTGCATTTTAGTAGGTGTAGAGGTTGGTCAGATGGAGGAGGCTGCTGTGTCAGCCGTTCCATAAGGCAGCTGAGGGGAGAGTGGTTGACTCCCTAGAGAGAATGACGGTGTAATAGTACAGTGGTGTCCACAAACAGCAGCAGAGTTAGTGGTTTCATCCTTGACACAGTCTGGTCACATGCCAACGTATCATTGAATACTATAGTGAGTCCCCACTGCCTTAATCACAGCAGAACCAGTATTATGTTCTCTCCACTTATAAAGCAGTAAATATAAGTCGTGGCAAATATGAAATCATCACATCACTCATCCACAATTTGTGGTTTTTGACTGGTGGAAATCAAACCTAATGAATTCTGTCAAGTTATGATAGGTCTGTTCTGTGTACAGTGTTAGCATACCTGTATGAAAATGGTCCACAATGACTTGGTAAAGAGTCTTGTATGTTGCTTTTCTTTTAGTTTGAGAACAGACAATAAAACCCTCAGAGCCAACATCATTGTATGTCAGTATATTTGGTTAATCTTCATTTTTCACCAAATCAGCCCATACAACAACTCCCTAACTGGAGCTGTTCTTTGAATGACAATATTGTAACTGAAAAGGGTCCTTTCACATAAATTAGCTCTTTAGATTAGATTAGTATCATTATAAATTTACAGACAAAAAATGTAACACAAGTTCATCCCGTGGACCCGATTTGCCAAGATCAGTACTACCTTCAATTTCAAGGGATGGCCATTATCCCTGTTGATTTATAGACCTGTGTTATATTATCATTTTAATGTAAGGAACCATCCGAATGGATGCATCTTTTGGCTTCGCCCCAAAACAGACAATATAGTAAAGTACAAACTGGTTCTTAAACTGTCAGACATTTGTTAGGAGGAGTTACACACCCAGAGGTTGCATTCTTGTAAAGTGTTGCAGTGCCTGCCAACAACACACACTGGATATTGCTTTATTTCAGCCTTCATAAAAAAGCATAAACATGTCTAATGTTGTGATAAAGCTCAGCTGTTGTCCTGCTAATTCTGAAGACTCTCGTGATCTGGAGATAATTAAAAGTCCTGCAACGCATCACCATTGAGGGCTGGCCCTCTTCTGTGTCTGACTCCCCTTCAGCAAACTCGAGAAATAATTACAAGGTAACAGCTTCAAAGGGAGCAATGAGTACATGTGTGATGCATTCTCCTTTTGTTCTGTCACCCACAGCCATCTTTTCACAGTGGGTGTCAACTGTGCACTACTTCTCTGAATTCTGTGCTTTGTGTTTTTCATTAAGTTGGGTTTCAGAACATAACGACCTATATTAGACCTGTAAGAGTGTTGTGTTGCAAACTAATTTTAAGACGATTAGTCATTGCAGTGTGTATGTTTTTGTCGCTGTTTGACTGTTTTGACATATTTTTTTCAAAATATGCATGTCTTCATTTGGTAGCAATTACTGGTCTAGAAGTCTTTAAAAGCTAAAAATAAATCTGTCAGACAAGTAAAAAAAATTCTACTCAAAGAAAATCTG
This sequence comes from Macropodus opercularis, assembly GCA_030770545.1. Classification (NCBI taxonomy): domain Eukaryota; kingdom Metazoa; phylum Chordata; class Actinopteri; order Anabantiformes; family Osphronemidae; genus Macropodus; species Macropodus opercularis. The sequence continues at coordinate 5,110,304 of CM061112.1, forward strand.
GCCTCCAATGTCCTGATTCTATTTTTATGTCTGTTTTAAACTGACCTTTTGCTTGTCAGTTGGACTACACTCAAATCAAATTGAAAATAGAAGAAAGCAGCAAGCTCTGTGCCTTTTCATCCGAATATATTTTAGTTGGTTGAGACATGCATCAGAAGAGATCAATGCCTCCTTTGGCAATTCAGAGCTTTTTTTTTTTTAACAGAGTAAGCAGCCAGTCACAGCGAGGGGTCCATTCATTCTCACTTAGCGCTGAACATCCCAGACAGGCTTGACAATCACTGTCACCATGTTGCTGAGGAAATGTTGACCGCTGCACAGGTTTCAGGGAAAGTCTGACAGTATTTATAAAGCGCTAGCTGCTATTTGTCTTAGGGTAGAATCATACACATTGCATATGTCACAGTATGAGGGGAAGATATCAACTGCAGTGAAATAATGTGTTGATCAACTGTTTGCCTGTGTAGGCTTTACTGACTTTTATCAGTTTAACTTGACCCTTTCTGTTTTCTAGCACTGCAGTGCAAAAAATGACTGGCTCATGTGTTTGTTGTACCAAGTACTATTATTTTGCATCTAGGCTCCTATTTCTGTATTTTTAAGTTTCTTGTTAAGTGATGTTGCCGAAAAATCTATCCTGATAAAGTCCTCAGCACAATAATATTGTTCTACTTAGTCACAGATGAAAACTTTGTGCAAAACTGTGTTGACATGGTGGTTAAAAACATGTTTATGTGCACCGTGCTGCCATTCCTTTGGGTTTTATGGGTGTATATTTTCCCACAGGTAGGGACACCTGTGGATTTTTCTCTCAGAGGCTCAAAAGGGGCCAACAGAGGCATTGGGAGCAGGAAAAAGAGGAATCTTGTAGTAGTTGTGCACCTACGTTCAACAGGGATTCGCTCTTTTAAATGAACCCACCGGTGTATTTCTCTCTCCCTCCTGATGTGACAATTTCATGCGTTGAGTTGTTTTCTGGCAAAGCTGCATAAATAAATCAGATTATTTGTGATGCGTCTGTGCAGCAACGAGCGCTGATGTTGGACCTGTTGATGACTTCTGTGCCAGCTGTCTCGTCTGTTTAGACGTAACAGGGCTGTAATATTTGATTGCAGGACAGTGAGGTGTGCTGCGTTTCTGCTTTAGTTTTTCGTCGCTCATCCTGGATCTGTGTCCAGACTGGTCTTGGTACAAGTCCTGCTCTTTGCTGTTCTGTTATCGGAGTTGTTGACTTTGGATGCCCTGCTCAGGATTGAAGAGTACATGACCTATTCATTCTTCAGCACATTAAAATGGTCTCACTAAATGTGCTTAGTGGAAATGGATTTAGTCTTCTAATCCATTCTTGCAGAGGACATGTTGCGTAACTGCAGGGCTGGACTGCTTCCTCAGGTCCAGGTGTACTTGTCTGTTTACTATGAGGTGAGTCATGAGTTTCTTAACAGGGACTGTACAGACATTTCTGCACACTTCACTTTCAGTTCCTACAGAAAACCTAAAAAATAGTTAACTTACTACGTTTGATGTCCAATATTTAGTAATGTCTGAAAATCATCTTGTTAAACTACCAAGAATGCTTTTTTCCCCCCTGATGTCTCCTGTCTCGATGATGTCTGCTCTGGCTGTCACTTAACTGTCCCCGTCCTCCTTGTGACAGTATTCTCACACTTGTGCCGACACCAATGCAACCCAAAGTTGTCCTTTGATTTGATTTGGTGTCATTAGTCTCTCTGTTAGAGAGGCTGGGAACTGACCTAACCTTAAGTCCCAGCAAGAGGCCAGAGCTGCATGGGGTAAGACGGCACCAACTCCCCAAGCAGAAGCTGTCAGTGGCCACGTGCTGGCCATGGGCAGGACGAAAGGGATCAGTCCGTGTGTTTGCATGAGTGCATTGCCCGCTCTGCCCATGATCTCTTTGCCCCCTCTCTGTCCTCTGGCTTCTCATTCTTATCCTGTCTGTCTCCGTGTGTGTCTGATCTCCTGGATTGCTGCGTCACAGCGAGGTGCTTAGCTGTCCCCCTCGTGGGATGCCTGACCAGCTCACACTAATCTCCACAGTGAGCTAAATTTACACACACACACACACACACATATATACAGATTACTTTCACCTCTGTGAAGCTGCAGAGATCAAGTTGCCATGACTCAACTTCCAGATACTTGCGAGTTAGTTGTTTTGCTGCTTTGTTGATGAAAACACACTGTAAGAATTTTGTAAACTGGGGATTCTCCCTAATCTAAAGCCTCGTGTCCACAATGGCTGGAAGTGAATTAAGTTGCATCATACCATCCAGAAAATCCATTTTGCTCAGCAGTGTTTGCAGGCGGTGCACAGATGAGGCACCCACATGGATTTGTATTCCCCTGGGAGATTCTTGTGAATGGAAATGGGTTATCTAGGACAATACTACCAGGGTATGACTAGGTAGCTTTGTGACCAGTGAGCGCTGCTGAATCAAATGGCCGCCTTGGCTGAATGATGCGGCTCATGTTCTGTCAACGTTTGCTATGAGTTTGCAATAGAGCAGGTACCTTTGTGGCCCCATTCGTACAACTGAGACACACATAACTTTAGGTTTAATACCAACATAGTAAATGTCCAGAAAAGTAATTAATGCGACGGTACATGGTGTTGTTCATACCGTATTGTTTTTAAGAGATAGGACACATTAAGTGAACCTAAACACACTTTGTCACGGTTGTTTCGCTAAGTGATTATTATATATACATAGATTTCTTGCTTGTAATAAACCTGTGAAAGTATGTAATCTTCTAAATAATAACTTTGGCAAATTTTGGCAATTATTTTCTAAACGTAGTTAATTACACCTGTTCCACTGGAATAATGATGTTTTAATTGTGTGTTTATTTGTTTTGGCTGAGGGGATAAGACTGGCTGGCTTCCACTCTCAGTCACTGATCTGTTGGACTTGCACTCAAAGCGTGAGCTCCGCTAAGGCTGGTAGTTGTGTGTTTGAGCGTGTATAGCCCACGTGCTTCACTCAACGAGAGCAGAGCTGCTCCTGGGTTAGGATTATTCCTCTGGGAATAGGCTGAGTCACGCTACACAAGACCAGAACTGAACAGCATGGAACTCTTTGCTATTTTGTAACTTTGTTTTTTGTATGATGCTAAAGGTGTTCAACAAAGGTGTTAAAAAGTAACACACAGACACACACCATCATCCTCCTGCCGCAAACACAGACATGTTTCAGGGAGGACTGTTGGCTGCTACCTGGACATGGGCTGTGAGTGAAGCTCTTCTTCTTCTTGTGTCTTTAAGGTGGTGCTGGTGCGGTGGAACGAGCCCTTCCAGAAACTGGCCACCTGTGACACAGATGGGGGGATCTTCGTTTGGATCCAGTATGAGGGGCGCTGGTCTGTGGAGCTGGTCAATGACCGTGGAGCGCAGGTAAGATGCACTGCAAAGCAACTGAACATCAACTAAATAAACAGGTAGACTGACCTGTTCTAGTTTACACTGGACTGACTGGGAATATGGAAAGCATGCACAGAAGTGAAAATATCATTCATGAAATATAATGGAGTGAATATAAATAGCCAGTAATAGGAGCAAACATTTCCATGAATATAATAACACGTCAATCACATTTGATTTCTTATTATTCCTGCCTCATATTCAGAGGTGTTGAACCTTTTGCCACGTTTTCCATCTGGAAATAAAGTCTCAGACGTTGCATATTCTCATTTACATAATAACAGCCGTGAAACATATGATGCGTAGGGTTGATGTGTCAATCACTGTCAAATGCTCAACTGGTGGCATTTTATCTTTTGTGACCAACGTAATGACTAGAGGACATAGCTCTCTTCAAATACATGGTCTATGCTGCTTGAAATAGCACCTCAAATAAAAATAGGTGCACATTTCCTATTGAATAGGTTGGCATTGATGATTAATTATTATTGATAGCTGTAGACTTAATTGATAATAAAAAAGCCAAGCAGCTTACTGTGACACAAAGTTTGCTGATACTGTACAGAACAGCTAAGTTGTAAACAAACGCTCAGTTTAACCCACATGTATTGTGTAGGTGAGTGACTTCACTTGGTCCCATGATGGCACCCAGGCTCTCATTTCCTATCGCGATGGCTTTGTTCTGGTGGGTTCTGTCAGTGGGCAGAGACACTGGTCCTCTGAGATCAACCTGGAAAGCCAAATTACTTGTGGCATCTGGACCCCGGACGACCAGCAGGTAACACACTCTCATTCAAACGCCCTATGGATTTCGATGGGTACAAGAGATGTAAACGTTTTCATTTGACAGTATTAGTGTGAAGACTAGGACCCAGGGGGAGCTCAGTTGTGAGTGACTGTCTTCAGTGTTTGTGGCTTTGTAAGGCTGGGTTTTTGCTTTAGTGTCTCTTTCTTTTTTTCCACATTACCCTCTCGCTGTTTCTTCTACAGGTGTTGTTTGGTACTGCTGATGGACAGGTGATAGTGATGGACTGCCACGGGCGCATGCTGGCCCACATACTGCTGCATGAGTCGGACGGCATCGTCAGCATGTCCTGGAACTACCCCAGTTTTCTGGTAGAGGACAGCAGCGAGAGCGACACAGACTCTGATGACTACTCCCCACCACAAGGTTTGCTGCTTAGGGTTTGATTTGAATATACTGGCTGCTCACTTGCAGGATAACTCATGTGGGATCATCTCAGTTGGTGTGTTTTGCTCATCTCTGTAAGCTGTGAAGATGGGCTAGAGAGGTTCATTAAAACAATGGAATGTGGGGAGGCTGTAGTACAAGGAGGGGCAGGAGGTAAAGGAGGAGCTTGACATTAAGGGAACTCTCCTGACATTGTCCTAATGTCGCGACTGGGCTATTCTGCTCTTAGTTGTGCAGAGGCTGTTGAAACAGCCGCAGCTGTCACAGTACAAGTCTATGCATCACTAAACACTTGTGTGCAGCAGAAGTGGACAATCACAGGGCTTTGCTTGTGAATAGTCCTTTTGGAGAATGAATGTCTGAAAATGACACTGGTTGTCTGTATAGCAGTGGAAAAGTGTGTTCATGTGTTAGTCTATTTTTATGGTATTTTAATTGTGCTTTCTTTAACCACATCCCCCAGGACTCTTCTAGAATGAGTTTGCTAGCTAGTGTCAAGCTGCCTGTGCCTGTTTTAGCCATAGAAACCCTCATTACAGCAAAGTCTACAGCTAGTAGATAAAATAACCTACGTAACCAGTCTAAAAGAAACACATTCTCCTCCTTGTTGATTCCCCCAAAGAATCGTTATTTATAGATTGCCCTGATTTACATATTGTAAATCTTCATTACGTGCCAGATTTTCTTTGTTTGGCGTCCTGTGCTGTAAACGTGCAGATTCTGTATACAGAAGAGTAGTTATTATGACCTCATAAAGGAAAGGTTACAGGTACTGTATCTGTGAATTCCTAGTCCTCCTCCTGCTGTGGCATTATTTTCCCTAGCTTCACTGCAGACAAAGTGGAAAGGCTGAAAAGTGCTAGTCTTTGCTAGAACATAGTTTATGCTCCAACTCACTGATTATACAAGTCAATAGTAATTGATTAACCCCAACAGAAATGATCTCTCAAGTTGACAACCTGGCTGAGACACCAGACTGTTTCTTCCTTTTCCATTTCTCTCTGTCATGAAATATGATGATGACCTATTGTCACTGCACTACACAATGCAGCATTCACAGCGGTGTCATATATTGGATTTAATGCAACACTTATTTTAAACTGATTGCAGTACAGTGAGTAAAGCACTGGGTGTTTGTTTTTGTGTGTGTGTGTTGCTATTTGGGTCATTGCAAGTTTGTTCGTGATGTCTTGTACATTAAACTTTCTGTGATGCTCCCACTGCGCTTTGCTAAGCTGTTGGTGTTGTTATGTGTCTCTTCTCAGTGCACAGCCATAAACCACTGCTGACTGTCAGTTTCACATCTGGAGACATCAGCCTGATGAACAACTACGATGACCTCACGCCCACTGTCATTCGCACCGGTCTGAAAGGTGTGTTAGGGTATCTCAGTGTAAATGCAAGTGTTTTGTGGACAGTTTACAGCTTCACTCACCCAGATCTCACAGACTCAGTACTGAAATCGTTTGTCAAAAATTGGCTTCATGTGTTCATCTTAACTAACGTGATGTTGAATCTGTGTCCTGTTCTGCAGATGTGGTGGTCCAGTGGTGCTCGCAGGGTGACCTCCTTGCAGTGGCAGGGATGGAGAGGACACTGGTTTCTCCTGATCCATCCTGCCTGCCCCCTACTAGAAATGCTATTGTCAAGTTCTACAACGTTCGGGGTGAACACATCTACACACTGGACACACCGGCACAGGTGATACACATATATGTGAGGTTGCCTTTGTCAGTTTTTAATCTTAAGGTTTGCCGAGCAGTCCACTATGACTCCCTGATGTTTTCGCTGTATTGACAAATAAATAAAGAATTATAGTCTGGACATTACACATACAAACAAATATAGTAACAGATGAGACATCTCCCTTACTTGCAGCGACCCATCACTACGCTGTGCTGGGGCCACCGGGATTCTCGTCTGTTCTTGGCATGTGGCCCAGCTCTCTACGTCGTGCGAGTGGAGCACCGTGTAGCCAGCCTGCAGCTCCTCTGCCAGCAGGGCATAGCCACAGCCGTGAAGGAGGAGAAAGATGTTGCCAAGCTCACCATGCCTTCCCGCCTGTGTTCTTACGTCACCACAGCTTTCATCCCCACCATCAAGGTAATACAAGACAGTGGGTTGTTTGATCCTTTCACATCATAATTATAAATCTGAAGAGCTCCCAGGAAATGATACTGATGTGTGCCACTGTTGCCATTGTTGTGACATTCTGTGGTACAAAGGCTAAGATAAATAAGTCCAGGCTAATTGACAGTGGATTTCAAGTGCAGCTTAACAATCTCACAATGTCCGTTCTAGCCCCCAATTCCAGATCCCAACAACATGCGTGATTTTGTAAGCTACCCAACAGCTGGTAATGAGCGTCTGCACTGTACAATGAAACGTACTGAGGACAACCCTGAAGTTGGAGGACCATGTTACACTCTCTACCTGGAGTACCTTGGAGGTTTGGTACCTATCCTAAAGGGCAGGCGAATAAGTAAGCTGCGCCCAGAGTTTGTCATTATGGACCCTAAGACGGACGGGAAGACGGGTAAATCTGAACTTTGTTTATTTATTTTTTTTATCTTGCTTTATCTTAAATATGAATTAGTATTTTCCATCAAATTTCGTCTCCAGTTGATTTTCACTTTGCTGAGAATAGGGGGTGTTTTAGCTGCGTAGTCCAGGCCCGTGTTAATTAAAAGCTGCTTAATGGATTCTCTGATGGCACCTGGGTTTGTCATAAATCAACCTACACCCCTCCTACTCAGTGTCAAATGAACCCAGCTATGAAATGGTCCCAGCCATAACCTAAAGTAGAGCAGCAGTGGTGCACAGACGTCCTTGTGAATGAGCAAAAGGGGCAAGCCATCACGTTTTGTAGGAAGTTCTGTAGATTCCTGCTTTCAGGTTACTAGTGGTGATCTATTACCTAAATTGTGGACCGTTTCATATTTATAGACTTGTTTTTTGGTAATTTGAGAGACATAATGAACAAATACATTCACAAATTCACCTTTTTTCTCCTCAGATGAGATATACAGCAACAGCCTGATATCTGCCATGATTGACAGCTGTAACTGTTCAGACTCCAGTGACATTGAGCTGAGCGATGACTGGGTTGGCAAGAAATCTCCAAAGATATCCAGGGGTAGCAAATCCCCCAAACTTCCCAGGTGACCAAACTGCTGACCTTGTCATTGTGTGGCACATCACTTATCCCAGTCATTTATAAGTGTAATAGTTCATCATATTTTAGGGATTTTTGTAGTGTGGCCTTATGCTGTTCCAACCTTCCTACAATAACCCTTCCTTGAACGAAGGATTTGAATTGTATGTTCATCGTTTGTATTTGTTTTACTGCATGTCTAAACCCTTTTGTATTTGCTACCTTCTCTGTAGAGACTTAGTTTGTCCCTTTACCAACAGGATCAACATTGATCCCAGAAAATCACCAAAACTGTCGCGCGCCACACAGGAGATCTCCAGGTCACCGCGCTTACCCATACGGAAGCCATCGATTGGGTCACCCAGTCTAACAAGAAGGGAATTTCCTCTAGATGACATCACTCAGGTGAAGGTCATATTATTTGGTATTGGTATTCATGCTGCCTAATTGCAGGGTCACATGTATAGGTCCATGCAAGTTCTATTATGTTCATGTATAGTATATACCTTTGTTAAAAGATACTGGTAAAAGAATGCTTTGTTTTTGTTTTTCAGCAAAATTACCTCGCCCAGGTCACTTCCAATATTTGGGGAACAAAGTTCAAGATAGTGGGCTTGGCTGCATTTTTACCAACCAACCTTGGTGCAGGTAAACAAGCTGCAGCTTTTGTTTACTACAACTTTGTTTCTGACATTATTATATTAACTGAACAACTAAATTAATATCAATCTAATTTCTTGTTTAATATTTGTTTATTTTTCTCTGTTTTACTCTGAGCTTATTTCTCTTCCTTCAGTCATCTACAAGACAAGTCTCCTCCATCTTCAGCCCAGACAGATGACCATCTACTTGCCAGAGGTGCGCAAGATTTCCATGGATTTCATCAATCTACCTGTCTTCAGCCCCAATGTCTTCAGTGAGGATGAAGATGACCTGCCTGTGACAGGTCCTGCTGGTGGCGCTGACGACAACCCTCCCTGTACTGTCAACATCCCTATTGCCCCAATTCACAGTCCGGCTCAGGCCATGTCCCCTGCCCAAAGCATTGGTCTGGTGCAATCCCTCCTAGCCAATCAAAATGTTCAGCTGGATGTCCTAACTAATCCCACTGCAACCCCTGCTGGAGCAGCTGCCAGTGGGTCAGACCAAAGCCAAGACACCATCTTAACAGCCCAGTACACACTTCCCACCAGGTACTCCAGTCCTGGTCAAGTCATCTTTGGGGGCCTGGAGATGGGTCGCCTAATGGTTGGACCACCAACTTCTCTTCATTCTTCACAGCAACAGCAGGAACAACCAAATCACCATCAGCAACAACAGCCGCAGCAACAGCAGCACCAACAACAACTACAACATCACCACCAACAAATTCAACACCACCAACAGCTTCAGCAGCAACAGCAACTTCAGCAGCAGCAGATGCTCCAGCAGCAACACTTACAACAGCAGCAGCAGCTTCAGCAACAGCACATTCAGCAGCACCTTCAGCACATACAACAGCAGCATCAGCAGCAGCTCCAGCAGCAACTGCAGCTCCAGCAGCAACTGCATCATCAACAGCAGCATTCATTACTGCAACAACAACAGCAGCAGCAGCACCATCTTCAGCAGCAGCTTCAAATTCAAATCCCTGTCCCCTCTTTGTCATCAGGGCAGCCTTCAGGTGCAGCAGGCCATCAGCTCCAGCCGGGGGCGCTGCAGATCCAGATCCCTCACACACCGGCTGATTTGGTTGCTGAGAGGTCAATGGGGGGTGAACACGAGCACCTATTGAAAATCAAGACCCCTCGGACTCCACAGTTGGCTGAGGGTGACACACTGGTTTTCAGTGCTCCTCTCGAGTTGAGCAAAATGAACCCCCCACCTCCCTACCCTGGTACAGTGGCAGCTGCTGTGGCTGCTGCAGCAGCTGCTGCTGCCTCGGCTTCTGCTGCAGCATCAAATGCTGCTTCTGGAACTGGAGCTGGCACCAGTGGAACTCCTCCTCCTGGTGACATTGGTCTGAAGAAGGGAGAATTCCAACTTTATGCTTCAGGTCAGCAACAAGCGCAGTACCCCACACCACTAGGTTACGAAAGGATAACGACATTTGACAGCAGTGGGAATGTGGAAGAAGTTTGTCGTCCTCGAACGCGCCTTGTTTGCAATCAGAATGTGTACACACTCCAGGGGCCTGGCAGCTCTGCCACTCTCAGGGTCACGTCTTCATCCTCCTCTTCCTCCTCCTCAGCTGACAAGAAGATCCAACTGTCCTACACCTCTGCTACTCTGAACAGACTCACCGCACCTCGCTATTCCATACCCAGTGGAGACCCACCTCCATACCCAGATCAAGCCAACCAGAATAGTGCTGTTGGCAGGAATCCTGGACAGAGACTTGACAGCAGTCTGATCCATGCCACTCTCAGGAGGAACAGCCGAGAGGCTGCTCTTAAAGTTTCCCAGATGCTGGAACCACCTAGACCACTGCCTCCAAAGGCCAAAAATAGTGCACTAGCATCCTCATTCCAGCAGAGGGTGCCAACAGCCTTATACACTTGCAGTCAGTGTAGCAGTGGATCCAATGTTGGAGGCACTGCGCCAGGGAGTGCTAATGGAATAGCAGGGGGAACTATTATTAGACAAGATTTCCCTCCAGGGAATGGGGCACCACACAGCACAGTGATTGTTCACTCTAACAGTGCTACTCCGCTAGCCTCCCAGTCTTCTTACAACCTGCTGAGCTCTCTTGAAGGATCTGGGAGTGCAGCAGGAAGTGGGAGTAACAGAGACAGAGCAGATTATGTTAATTCAGCATTTACTGAAGATGAAACGCTGAACCATTCACTGAGGCATCTGGCCCTAGGCGTAAATGATGCATCCGGCCTGGTTGTTAAACGCCCTCCTCCCTACCAGTGGGACCCCGGTGCCACAGAGGAGGTTTGGGTTCCACAGGAACGGACGGGCACACTAAACTCCAATGCTCCACCTGGACCACACAAACCACCCCCGCTCATTCTTAGTCCAGCGCAACATTTGGATGTGTCCAGGCTGCCTTTGGTCCTTTCCCCAAAGTCTCCCATCAGTCCAAGCGCTGCATCATTTCAAGCAGCGGCAGCTGGTTACCAAATCTCTCTTCAGTATCCTCCAGCTACTGTCTATTCTGGAGCCCACCTCCAACCAATCCCAGGGTCTCCGCGGCCCTGCTCCTCCCCAAAGGAGGTGGTTGCACCAGTACCCTTCTCACAGCAGGATGCGACCCTTGTTTTACCACCGGGTTATCCTACAAGCCTGGCAAACTTAGCCTGCTGTCCCCTTCCACCCATGTATCCAGGAAGTAGTGCTTGTGCTGCACTTCCCATTCCCCCAATTGCACTTCACACTCCTTGGGGTACATATAATTCCTGCCCCCCTATGCCCAGTCCTGCAGTGCCACTACCACCCAAAGCCTCCCACATGGCAGTAGACAAAAATGTTAACTTGCCGCCACCTCCGCCGCCGCCACCTCCACCAACAGCACCAGCAGAATTGCAAAGCCATGGAGCATTACAAGAGTCCATAGGGGAGAGTGGGGAAGGTTTTCAAGAAGTGCTCTCCTTGACTGAGAGCCCTGTGCCACAGAGGTCTGAAAAGATCAGCAAGAAGAACCGGAAGCGGGCAGATGGTCGGGGTGAGGAGGCTAATGTACCACAGTTGGCTGAGGGAAATAAAATGAAAAAGGAGGGTAGATCTCTGGGTGATTTCAACTCTCTCATCTCCAGTCCACGTCTGGGAGGTAGGGACAAGAAGAAGCTGAAAGGACAGAAAGAGCAACAGTTGAAGGCTAAGAAACTGAGTAAGGCCACTGCCAATAGCGAGTTCCAAGACAGTTCAGAAAGTGAGCCGGAGCTTTTCATCAGTGGGGATGAGCTACTGAATCAATGCCAGAGTGGTAAAAAGGGTTGGAAAAGTAAGAGGAACCTGAGGGCCGCCAATGAACTGGACGAGATTAAGTGTCGGAAGGCAAACGAGAAGGAGGACAGAGGATTGGGCAGCCAGGGGTTTGTGTATGTCATGGCCAACAAACAGCCACTGTGGAATGAGGCCACACAAGTTTACCAGCTGGACTTTGGTGGGAGGGTCACACAGGAGTCTGCAAAGAACTTTCAAATTGAACTGGAGGGCAGACAGGTAAGAGAGCTGTAGTTTATTATGAACTATTGTTCACTGCATGTTGTACTGTTGAACTAATTATTAGAGCTATTTGTATATTTTCAATATGAAATACAGTGAGAACAAGGCGGACAAGATTTTGAGGTGGTTAAACTACACAAATTCAAAGAAAAGTTCAAGTGTTTGCCTAGAAAAATGCTTCACTTCACTGCAAGTAGTAGAAAATGGATTAATCTATAAGTGACAGATTAACAAATCAGCAGAAAAACTAGTCAGTAATGTATAAAAGTATTTGTACTTTATACATCATTGACATAGTTACTAACCATAATATCTGGCTGTTCTGACACTGAGTTTTTTGATACAGGTGATGCAGTTTGGCAGGATTGATGGTAATGCCTACATCCTGGACTTCCAGTATCCGTTCTCTGCTGTGCAGGCCTTCGCAGTGGCTTTGGCCAATGTCACTCAACGCCTCAAATGAGACGTCCCCTCCCTACTTAACCCAAGTTATATCTGGGGTGTAATTCATTCTGCTGAAGGGACACGGTTGTCTTATTAGACACTTTGGAGAGAAAAGTAAAACCAGCCGTGGTCATATAAAGAGAGTGATACAATCACGCTGCACTACACAATGCTGCCACTAGACTTGGTGCAATAAGCATTGGCTGCATTTGCCAAGGATCCCCTCAGATCTACTCTGGCAGTCGGTGGCACCATGCAATGCATGTCGGGCCGAAAAGCTGAGCTATGGTGATCACCATGCAAATAAATGCTGCTTTAGCTAGAAGACGCTCATAGACAAGATCATCTGTCAGCTAATGGAGGGAATTCGAGGTGCATTTTTTAGAAGAAGCAGCAGTAATACTTGAAAACCACACTCTGGAGGTCAAAGTTATTTTTCCAGAGCCCACAGGTACTACTGGGCACTGAAATCCATTGCTGTACAAATGTTCAGTGAAACAGTTACAACTTTATTATACTGCTTTAGCGTTTAGGATTTTATGAAATAACTAAACATGGTGAAGAGTAGGACAGTGTTTCGTTTTTGCTCTCTACCATTTGTTTTTGTTACTATCTCAGTCTTTTGGCTGGAACTGACGCTTTGAAATATGCACCATTTAGGAACACTTAATAGTTCACACTCTCACTGTTGTGGAAGATGTGTGACTGTTAAAAACTTGAGAAGGTCAAAGAGTAATTATAGCTGAGGTGAACTGCAGTGGTTTCTACATGGTTTCCTGCTATTTTGAAGGAAGACATTTTAGTTTTACTGCTACATTGGTTAATTTATATATACATTTATTGGTTTATCTGTTTAAATATGATTTTTACATCTGTGTCATTGTTTGTGATACGCAGTCCTCATACCCCATCGACATGGATTTCTCATGACCTGCTTTGTTAGGGACACAGGTGATTGATTTTGAGTATTGTGTAGTCTGGAACATTCAGGTGGGAGCGGTACCCAGCTTTGACTGACATATATGTGTACTTTATGAAGTCTCTACATATGGTGACATGGGCACAAGACACCGCCAAGGCCTGGATTAAACAACTTAACCCCTGGCATGAAGTGATGTGTCACCAACTTTCACTTCTGTGAAGTGAGCGTGTAGTGAGGGTGGGTATTAAAGACCACACTAAACATGTAAGCAAGGTACAGGAAATATTTTTGTATATTTCACCGATGCCATTTCATACTCTTTTCGGAAGTCATGTAAATACATATCAGTCATATGTAGTTGTTGTAAAGAGACTCGGGTGACTGACAGGTGCTGTTTACACCTGTCTCCACTGTGTTTTAAGCATAACTTCAGCTGTGGAGCGACGCTTTTCGCACAGAAAAAAAGAAGTTCAGCTGAATTTGTTGTTGTCTTTGAAGTCCAACTCCAATGAAGGATGAAGCTTTTCAAATCTGTTGATTTGCAGACACTGAATTATGGAAATCTATTTGTTTTTTTTTCTTTCAGGTCTATGTTCACATTATATGTTCCTATAAGTTAAGGACTGAGTGTTGGATGATAGACGCTCAGCTAAGGGTAAATGATTAGACACGCTGCAGATATCTAATAGGATTTATGTGTGTAAGATGGTGGTCAAAATAACTAAAAACATGAAATAAGCATGATTAAGGCCACAGCAAATATGTATGTGCCAAATCTATATGTCTAAAATTTACAGTTGAAATAAACAAACCTAGAGGGAAGTTTTAACTTTTTTCTAGATATTAAAAAACTGAAGCTTTGGACCAGTTGTTATGGTCCAAGAATTGATGAGATTATTACTACTTTAATACGATCGTTCTCAAGTACAATGAGATCTGTATCAGAAGTGAGATGTAGGGATGGGAATGGAAAAATAATTTTAATAACAAAAAGAACGTAAGCATGTCGTAAAGAAAATGCCCATTTTTGTGTTAGGTGTGCAATATTTTCTTAGGGTGAAATTCTTTGTCATAACCTTTTAAGTTTGTTGCCGTTTCTTAGGTTCAGCATCTTGTTGCTGGTCTCTATTTTATTTATAAGATTATTTCCCTAAAGGAGGATCTAGTATGTATACATACTGTATATTGTGGAGTTTCTCTGAACATTTCTTGTGTTGATAAATTTGTTACAAGTCACAAGTGTAGCCTGAATTGTGCGACGGGAATGTGGGTTGGGGGGAGGGGCATATTTTTGTGTTTCGTGACGTTTGCATTGGATGGAAAAGATGTGAATGAGTACATGCCCAGTGTAGTGTAGTTGGTAGACTAGTTGTGTTGGATGTAACTGTTAAGTCAAGGTGTGTCTGTATTCAACTGTGCAGTCAACCAATCCATCAGTGTTAAATCTCTTATCTCCAAGTGTGTGTTGCCAGGGTTTCTCACACATGCATAGAATCACATCATTCACATAGGTTCACAAGTGTAAGCCACTGAGTTCATGTTCAGACTTTATATGGAACTTAGGTCAAGGATTCACTTTAAGCTGATTTTATCAGATGACCCGTTGTAGATATTGTAGGATTTGGCTTTTCTTTAGAAAAGATGTGCTTTGTATTTGTAGCTGTAGATGTAAATGACAAAAACACTTGAAAAAATGTCTGATTTGGTGACTGAATGTTTATAGTGAATGGATAGTAAGGCATGCCATGTAAATTATTTTATAACTGTATATGTCACGCATCTTTGGAATAAAATGTCATTGTTTCAGAAAAATTGTGAATCTGTCATTATTCTGTATGTTTCTTTTTTTTATTATTATTATTAATCTGGCCATTATAGTTTATGGGTTTAATGCTGGTTTATAACATATCGCTTACAGGACGAGTTCCTCAACAGTCAGACACCAACATTACTCCTTGTTCTCCAGTATTAGAATTTGTGCTGCAGAATCTGAATAAAATTTCAGGAAACTATGAAATTAGATCTGTATCATTTACACCTAACAACGTGGGTTCTTTACCGGTTTTATTGATTATATACTATTAATTTAGCTTCATCCAGGTCTCACAAACAACAGGAGGATGAACCGCAGCCTGGTGTTATTTGAAGCGGCTCGTGTCTCTTTAACGCTGCTGTGCTCGCTGCTCTCAGCAGAGGGTCTGTCTGTCTCTGTCCGTGGTGCTGAACTCATCATGTGATCTTCCTCTGGCGTGTGGGATGTGTTTCCTCCCCTGTTATTCCCCTGCGTTTTTATCTTGCTTTCAGGCGACAAACAAACAAAACAGCTTCGGCTGCACTTTCAATTAAACGACGGAACAATACAGGCGCATCCTTTGCCTGTTGTGTGAAGGCAGAGGTTCCTCCATCGCCATTTTCAGCTGCCAGTCTGCTCGGCGTAATAATGGACGCGGACTATTCGTCCGGCTTGGAAAACCCTTTGTACAGCGAGCTGAAATACTTCTGTAGGAAGATACAGGAGGCCTACAATGAGCTGAAGGAGGACCTGACACCGTATCGAGATGACCGATTTTACAGGTGGCCTTGTCTCTTCCCACTGTCATTATTATGCGTCTTTGTGTTTATAACGGCATGAAACCAAACGTGTTCACTAGGCCTACGCACGTATCACTCGTCTAATTTATGTTTAGTTTAATTATATCAGAATAAACTAAAGACGCTGCCCTCAATATAGAATAACTATAAATAATAAGACAGGGAATTTGGAAACAGAACAGCCATCGTCGTATTTCCGTATATCGATACTTATGTATTCATATTCATAGTAGTATGCTATAATATCCTATGAGGCTCTTATTCCCATCGAAGGCAACAAGTGTCATGGGGATGGCAGTAAAACCATACATCTGATTCTGATTATCGCTAATTGTATAGTGTATAGAGTCCTAATTGTATAGTGTAAAGCCCTTTAAATTGTGTAAAATTAAAGAGTATAAATTAGTAGAAATTGAATTATCATTGATAGGCGATGTTTTAAGCATGTACGACCTTTGGCAGCGAAGCGTAGAGTGATTACTGGACGGATCTCCCTGGTACTGGTCCAAATGAACCTGCAAAATATCTCCTTAAGAAACAAATGTCTGTCATGAACTGAAGACAAACAGACACAACAATGGGGGGAAACCGCTACGAATGGCTAAATGTAATAACACAATTAAATCAACCGCAAATCACACTCATTTGCTTCAAACTGCTGATTTGCGTCTCTTTCATTCTTGGTCCCTTCAAACCCTGTAGATAATTTCAACGACGTTCTAGTTTCCAGACAAAACAATCATGACACGTACGCGACAGCTGCAAACGTGTAGATAAAGTCTGAGGATGAGGAGGTAGGGCGCAACGATTCCTCCTTATTCGCTCCCTAGCTCCTTGACAAGAGTCCTGAGTCCTCCCGGCGGAGTCACGTGGTTTGGCCCCTCCCACTTGGTGACGTTGAGGTCCGGTTGTCGCAGATTGACGTTGGAACACGGATGTGGATACGCGGCGAAAGTTTAATGGTTTTAGTCGCCGCTGAGACTGAAAGAAATGCAGCTGTAAGTGTCCAGCGGATACTCTCGGAACATGCTAGTGTTGTGTAAATGTGTGAGGACAGGCGTTAAGCTCCGCTGTGCTTGTCTTCCCTGCCTCGGTTCTCGCTAGCTTAAAGTAGCGTGGATGCTAACTGAGCTGCCTCAGCCACACCTGCACCTCAGCTCACTCAGAGCAAATATTACCTGGCATGTGTTGTTTGCTCGTTGCTCCCGTAGCGCCGGCAGCCGGGACGTGTTTGCTGATGCTAACGGAGTGTCTCTCTGTGACAGGCTAGCCCCCATGCGGCTCTACACCCTCTCTAAAAGACATTTTGTCTTGGTCTTCGTGGTGTTTCTCATCTGCTTCGGCCTCACAGTCTTCATCGGCATCGCAGGTTGGTCTGACGAACGTTGCTGCAGCACTGGGTGAAGCTGAGCCTTGGTCGGGAGTCGTGAAACGTGGACATTAGGTTCAACGCAGAGAATGCGAGCACGTCAGCCTGGCTGGTCACCAGTTATCAAGTCTGTTATCAGCAACCGATAACTGAATACTGAAAACAACGTCTCAGTCCAGTGGATCTGAGGCTTGTACATCACTGGGTTGCCCCGTGTGTCGAAGCAGATAAACATTCATGTTCCTTAACGTTTTTTGTTACATTGTGAGGAGTCATTTAAAACGAATGGATATAGCTTCTCCTGACATAGTGCGACCCACCACATAAACACCATGGCTTTATCTTTAGATGTGGCAACATTTAGTGAACGCAAGTTAACCTTCAACCCATCTTGTCATAGTTTGTAGGAATAACTGATACAGTTGCTTATCCCACAATTTTGCTCAGGGAGTAATAATGTTTATATTCTTATTCTATTTGAAGGTAGTTGTTATTGTAACTGTACTGTTTGAGTTTTATTTTAATTTAGAAGTGCTCTTTGTCAATTTAGCATTAATGTATACCTCTGCCTTCCATCTGTTATAATTACATTACAGTAAGCCAAGTGTTACTTGTTGTTCTCTTTTCTTTTTTAGGTCCTAGGATAATTTCTGAGTACAATGGTGATCAGCTGCTTGGGAAGAATAACTCTATTAAGGTGTGTTATATTCAGCTGTGTCCCTGACATTTGGCCATGATGGGACACTTGTTTTGGGAAAGTTATGGAAAGATATTCTGCATCTACTATTCATCTATATTTAAAATAGTATACCGGTACACATGTGATGCTGAATGAAGACTTTATTGTTTGTCATATTCAAGGTAAGGTTTTTTCGTGGTGATTGACACCCTCTACTGTGTGTTTCAGACTAGGTCTTTTAACCTGGATTCTCCTCCACTCACCACCTACAACCAGCAGCTATGGCTCACCTGTGTAATGCAGGCAGAAAACAGCTATAGTAAGACCAAACAATGTTACAAATGCTACAAATAGCAGCTGTTGTCACTTTAATGCTGAGTATGGCATCTAGCTTTCTCTTGATTATGTTGTAAACACACTTGCCCTTGTTCCTGGTGCACGTTCCAGTTGTAGACTTCCAGCAGCCGTTCGAGATCAACGTTAATCTAAAGGGAGTCATTCAGGACACCAGCGTAACGTCCATCAACAACGTGCACCAGAAATCACGAAAGCTTCACTGTGGGACTGTAAGTATTGATCACAAACTCAACCGTCCCATGCTTGCAGTGAGCTGGATTATCATTAATCATTCAGTCAGGCAGCACAGCAGTGTAAGTGTATGATACAGCATTTGTTCTCTACAGAAATGCGATGAGATCATTGTGCTTCATCTGGGCTATCTGAACTACCAACGGTACCAAGTTGAGGTCAGCTTCAGGGGCCTTGAAAATATCACCTATGAAATCAAGGTCAACTTTCTGGTAGGTGGCAAACACTGGAAATATTTTTCTTCCATAGACATACTGGTTTTCTTGTTATGGCTTCATTGCTCACGTTCACTCATCACCTCTTTTCTACCTTTGTTTCTCTCCTCATTTTTTTTTGTCCACTTCAGTGGAAAATGTACAATCCCACCTTCTCTCAGGTAGAAATCTGGTTCCGGTTTGTCTTCGTGGTGTTGACCTTCATTGTGACGGTAAGAGGACTAGTTTCTACAGCTCTATTTTATCTCTAGTAATTTTATTAATGCAGTTTCTAGAATGGTCTCTCTTTCTTCTTGCATGTTCCAGTGTATGTTTGCACACTCACTGAGAAAGTTTTCTATGAGGGACTGGGGCATAGAACAGAAATGGATGTCAATTCTGCTCCCATTGCTGCTACTCTATAATGGTAGGGCTCACTATTCTCACTACAGTATACATTCTGGTATTTCTAGTATAAAATAGTGTGTTGGTTTTTCTGTTCAGATCCATTCTTTCCGCTGTCGTTCCTGGTGAACAGCTGGTTTCCTGGGACATTGGACGCTTTCTTTCAGGCTCTGTTCCTGTGTGCTCTGCTGCTCTTCTGGCTCTGTGTCTATCATGGCATCAGGGTTCAGGTTGGTCTAGTATTATTTCCATACTGTAATGTTTGCTTTGTTTTTTATTTCATTATGAATCAGGTCTAAAATATTTAGTTTTGTTTCCACAGGGTGAAAGGAAATGCATGACGTTCTACCTGCCGAAGCTGATCATTGTAGGTCTGCTGTGGCTCTCAGCGGTTACATTGGGCATATGGCAAACGTAAGAGTGTAATTTCTGGTCGCAGCTTGTCTGACTCCAACTTTCCATTACACCACAACAAAATAAAAAATTTCTGCTGGATTTTCAGGGTCAATGAACTCCAGGACCCCACCTATCAGTATAAAGTGGATCTCGTGAACTTTCAGGTGAGATTGTGACTTTAAATGACAGATTAATAATTTGATCAGTGGTATAATCAAACTCTCTGTTGTTTTCTCAGGGCATGAAGGTCTTCTTCTCTATAGTAGTTGTCCTTTACGTCCTCTATTTGATTTTCTTGATCGTCAGAGCTTGTTCTGAACTGAAGAACATGCCTTACTCAGGTATTGCAGCACAACACACCACTAATTAGATTTAGCGTTGCCTTTACAATGACACTGATGTGCTGTTTTTAATCGCTAGATCTCCGGCTGAAGTTTTTGACAGCTCTGACGTTTGTGGTTCTCATAATAAGGTGTGTCTATAAACAAATTTAAAAAAAAAAACGTTGTAAAAAAATAACTACTGTATTAATGTGAGCTTGTTGCCTTTTGTCAATCCAGCATGGTCATTCTCTACCTGAGGTTTGGTGCTAAAGCTCTTCAAGACAATTTTGTTGCAGAATTGTCCACTCATTACCAAAACTATATCCTTTAAACAATACTTTTACTAAAGTTGCCTTAAATGTACTTCATAGCATCACGATAAATGATTCCTTAACTCCAGACTTACCAGCTGAATTTTTATCCTTCTATGGCCTCCTCAATTTTTACTTGTACACATTAGCATTTGTTTATTCCCCCTCCAAAAATGCTCTTTATGGTAAGTATTACACCACAACCATCACCATCTCTCTTTTCTGCAGTAGATAAAGATGTAATCTATCAGTGTGTCTTGTAATTTCCCAGACTCTCAGTTAAAGGATAATCCTGCTTTCTCCATGCTAAATGATTCAGATGATGAAGTGATTTATGGGTAAGCATTTATTCACTGTGAAGTGCGTATACAAGTATTAGATGGTTCATAGATTCTACAATTTAGCAAGTATTTAGCATTTTGTAGTATTTAATGGAAACTAGAAACTTCAGGAACTGTAGAAGTAGATAAATGTATTGATATTGTAGGTATAAGATATGAACATGAACTCTGTTTCTTTGTCTTTTGCTAAGGAGCGATTACGAAGACATGCCATTGCAAAACGGACGTGCTATTAAAGCAACTGCCAAGTACCGGGATGAAACGGACAGCGACTGACCAAGCTCTGACTGCGCCACTTCTGTCACTATGGGGAACTACGGGAGTACATTAAAAGAAAGTATCATGTTTATGTGTAAATAAGAAGTATTTGCATCAGAAATATGAACTGATATACTGTAAGTATACATAAATATATTTTTAAAGAGGGTGAGCTCATGTCTACTGAATGTACTGTAATTTTACTTAATACTGAGAAGCCACTCAAGCGTTTTTGGGTTGTTTTTTTTGTTTTGTTTGATTCACTGATGTAAAATAAGAGTTTCTACCAATTCTTTCTGTGACCGGCTTTGCTTAACAACCTGATAGGTCAACCTGACTGGGAATGCATTCTTTTGTAAAGTCATTGTAATTTTAAAGCTGTTGTACTATTGTTTTTTCCCCGTCCTTTCTGCTCTCTGACAGTTTGATAATATTGAAAATGCATGTATGTAGCCAAATTATAGTAATGGAAGAAACTTGCTACGGCAGCCACTCTAGGAGTAAAGTCACCAGCGCTCGTGTGGTTCAAGTGCCTGAACAGTATTGGCTGTTTCCAAAGCGTCTTTATTCTCAGGCACGTTTAAAATTTGCAGAGAGCCTTAATTGGAGGTACTGAATGTACCACTAATCTATTACCACCTCACTTCTTGCCAATTCTTTCTTTCGAAAGCAGCTTTGTATTGCACTTGTTTAAGAATTTTATGTATTTTGCCGAAAAGTGATTTTTTTGATTATGTATTATCTGACAACCTTGATGTATAGATTTTGGTGAATTTGCAAAAAACCCCCAGCACACAGATGGCCAAATATATTTTGCCTTGTGTAATTAAAGAATTGAAATGTGTTATTTTAAGAAACAAAGGCCATAATTTATCTTGAATTGCCAATGTGTGAGAGACTAGAGCTTATAGACAAAAATAGCCAAAAGTTTTTGTTCTTTATAAAGAACATCTCACCACTATTCTAATCAAGACAGTGCCTTGTCTGTAAACCAGTGTTTCCTTCTAAATGATCTGCATTTGCAAATGTATAAATGCTTTGACATAAATGAACATGTTTGATTATTTTTAGTGTGAATGTAGCTTATGTTGATTTATGGTGGATAATTTAGGTTGTTCACATGTTGAACGTACTTGTGATTTAGTTGCTTCAAGACATAAAAGCTGTATATGTAGCACTGTTATTCCAGATGTAAATAAAGCTAAATATATGCAGTTGTACACGTTTTAATTTATTGCACACCAACAAACATATTTATGCTGGATCTCAAAAATAAACAAAACCTTACTAAACACCTGAAGTATATTGCATTAGATTTAGATGGAAAGACCAAAAACACTGACAATACAATACATGGACTTGTTTTCCCATCTGACCGCACAGCTTCCTGTTGAAGGAAAAGCACAATTTCAATACATACAACATCACATTTGACCGTTTCCAGTAGTTTTGTGAACATAGAGGAGCTTTATTTACCATCAGTAGAGTTGTCCCAGAAGCACGTGCTGGCTGTCTGCAAACCTGCTCCGTTTTTCTGCATAATTATACAAGTTACTGTGGGAACGCACACACGCTGCATGTTAATATGAGGAGAACAACAACCACCATCATGTTACTAAAGTCACGCTCTACACACCAATATATTTGAAAGGCTTTCCCATCTTGCTGAGTTGACTGAGGCACTGCTCCACTATACCGGTGCTCCAGTGGTTCACTCTGCTGTGCTGGTACATATTTTTCCCTATGGTTGCTTCTACTGACTATAGAGACATAAATAAGACACAATGAAACGCTAAACTACTTAAACAACACTCCCATAACTAACTTTGCAAAAGAAAATGCTGCTAATAAATGTTATAAATAAATAATTTTGTAATCTGGATTGTCACGCAATGGAACCTCCATCATAAAACATAAACCTGCAATTGAAGCGCGTTATTATTAATATGTTCCGACTTCTGTGGGAGCGGATATGGACGGTCCCTAGCAACGGTCAGTGTCCCTAGCAACGGCCAGTGTCCATAGCAACGGAGAAGCTGCTGTAAAACAAAGTAGCTAACAAGTGGTAACATAAAGCTGATGAAACTATAAAACTAGAGCTTTGGGGATATATAAAAAGGCATCAGAGGGATAATGCTGCTTACCTCTTTGATTACTTTGCTCACTTCTTCAACAACGAACCCAGTCTGATCGACGGGAAAGAAAACAGGAAATTACCTTGTGTTTCTACCACAGCTCTATCAAAATACATTCAAAAACGTATTGTGCCGCGTGTGACAAGAAAACAAGCCATAACTGGATTAAAGTACCAAACCCACCTCTTCGTCTGTCTGAAAATCGTCCATGGTCGGCGTCACTGCGCTCGATGCGAAATGAAGACAGTAGCTTGAGACTTCCCGTCGTTTTTCAGAATAAAGGCTAATTTATGGTTTACTGTGAAACCGTGTGGACTGAAACATCATTTCACGTTTTCAACATCTGATAAATGTTGAATGAAAGAAAGTCGTAAAGTTTATCCACAACATTTGTGTCACAAGGGATTTGGTTTAAATTTTAGTCAGATCTAATTTGACAGTTCAAAATGAATATTAAAATATTGGTATTTTGAAATTGTCTGAAATATAGTAGTGTACATGAGTATATACTAACATATATTGGAAATGTAAAACTACCACACATTGACTACCTTCCACAAAACGGTTTAATTTAGAGAAGTTTAATCCATCCTCTGTTTTTGATACAAATATTTCCCCAGAAAAAAAGCTTAAAGTTGAACTATTTGACATTTATTTGTGAAAAACGGTGCAGAGCAAAGCTTCACGTCTGACGTCACTGAATCATTCAACAGGTTCTTTTCAGCAGTTAATTAACCTTGGTTTTGACTACAGGCCTTCAGGTGTGTACTTAGTTCTTTTACTATTCGTCTCTCTCTCAGTGACGCCTATTCTTATATAAATAAATAATACTGAATATTTGCCCACCTAGACAACTCATATTTACAAGAAACAAATACGTCTAACCGACCTACAGCTGTTTGACGCTAGTTAGCTACTTTCGCTAGCTGCAGGTTGCACGAGGCTCACCGGGGAAATTTAGCCGCGTGAAGTGTAAAACCCAAGACTGTTTGTCGTTTCTAATTTACATTTTAACTTGTTTATCTGTTGTATACATCAAAACGGGATTGTTATATTGTTGTAATTGTTAAAACATAGCTAACGGTGAATTAAAAAAAATGCAGAAACGTTACACTTGAATATTTGCTTGCACGGTACGCAATAGTGTGGGAGTCTGTCGATGACGTTTATTTTGAAAACGAACTGGAAATAGAAAAAAAAAAACCTGTTATTCTATTTCCGGTCTGTCCACATCATTTGACGTTCCTTTTACTAAAATACGTACAGTTTTCTAGTTCCTTGTGCGAAAAACAGCTAGTTTATTCATCGAGGCGTCCACTTTAATGCATACACATGCGTTTTGTCCACAGATATGATCACGCTAACCGTAAATAATAATATGTACGCCTATTGGGCAAAGCATTGGTCACGTGACACGAAACAGTTCCAAGCGTTCCTAATATTGTAATATTTCGCTAATAACGAAATTATCTTGCACTTTGTTTTCACACCCGTGTGCTCAAACACCGGCCAATGCGTGGACCAGCGCCAGTGTTTTGTGACTAGTGAAAATATTTGGAACCGTGAGCGAGAGTGGCGACGCGGAGAGTGACCCTCCTACCCCGGCGTCTCTCCGGCATCGCTTCTCGGCCTTTTGGCTAAGATCAAGTGTAGTATCTGTTCTTATCAGTTTAATATCTGATACGTCCCCTACCCGGGGACCATATATTAAATTGATTTTTGGAGCAGGGAGATGGAATAGGGGCTTGCTCCGTCCACTCCACGCATCGACCTGGTATTGCAGTACTTCCAGGAACGGTGCACCCCCACCACCATGTTCAAAGAAAAGACTAGCGCTACAATGATATTATTCAGGACTTAACTATTCTCAATTAACGTACTTTTATCTCCCGGTTCTGAAGTTGCTTAATATCCTAAAGTCTTAACGCTCTGTGGTCCCACACTGCACCGCCCAGAGCGTCAGACTCAAACGGGTGTTGTCGAGTCACTTGCACTCATTGTTTGTAAACTGTTTGTCATTGCACCGCGCATCGGAAAATCAGCAACTCGACATACAGCACTTCTTGGCAGAGAATTAAAACACAGCACAAATCATTGTGTAAACCTCCAGTTTAAACAATTGTGTTACAAAGGTTGAAGGACATTTTCATTTCAGTTTGCGGACAATCGTGTCAGGAACAGTCCAGAGATGGATGTGCGTGAAAGCCTCATTTCTGTGTAATGGGGAATGAATTCTGGTCCATCAATTCACCAACTCGTTCCTGGAGTGTGTGAACCACCTCTGCCAGGATAAAAACGTGCGTGTCGTCAAGGTCCTTAAGGACGAACTTCTTCCCCAGGGCCATAGTTTCGTCCAGGTATAGAAGGAACTGCTTCATCGCGGGGTCACTGGTGGTGGTCGAGCAGAGAACAGTGAGAAACAACAAATTAACCAGACTGTAATTCATGTTCCGTACACGACCTGCATTTAAAGCTGCCCTCACCATTCAATAAGAACACCTTTGTGTACGTTGACCATGTTGACAGATGCTCAGAACTCGTGGCCCCTTCAAACGTCACCGCCTGCAGCACAGTTAACAAGTTTTACCTGCATCTGGTTCATTTGAAAGCAGGGCTTTAAACACCTGGACGTTAACGAACCGTGCGCTAACATTAAGGATTTACATTACGACAACTGACGTTTTTAGCTTGCTAGCACTAACATTAATATTAAGTCATAGTGGTCTACAAAGGCTTAATGGTGGTTTCCGAAGATAAAATACTGAACAGCAGATATATATATATGCATGGTTATATTAAACTAAAACTTTCACAAACCTTGTAGCTTGTTGTTCCTGTTGTATGCTAACGTCGCAAAGCATTGTGGGATATATATGGATGGTGTTCGACAAGGGACAACCCTTACCTGGTAGGAAAAGGCGCATTGCAACTTTTTCTACAATAAAGCTGGTTCCTTAGTGGTTGTTTTTAAACGCAACTATTATTACAGTACAGACAAAGACACAGCAAAATGAGACATGCATTGTGAAATAGATTTAAGATGAAAGTGAAGCAGTACAACACAGTGCATAGACAAGTCAAATCAAGCCTCCAAATACATTGGTCCACACATGTCCATCTGAGGTACAGTAAGGCTCAGGAATTTATTTGTTTTGGCACACAATACTAATGTTGTACTTTAGTTACAATAAATACATATTCAAAATAAACTCTTAAACCATTATTCTGGTCAATAATACTGAGGAGAAGTGGCAATGATAAGTCAGTGCATGTGCAAGTAACACAGAACAAGCATTTTGTATTAGGCTGCTAAGACTTAAAAATTTAAATATCATAAACAAAGACCTAAAATCTGCGTCTATTATCTGTAAACATAGAACTCATGAGTTTTAACATTAATCAGACTTACTAGTGACAGACACAAACCTAGAGACAATGACTAAAACAAATTTAGCACCCAGGTCACAACTGAAAACCATTCATATATCAATATGTAAAATAGCTGAATTTGCTAATTATAACATGATAAAATTAGTGCGGTAATTGTGCAACAAAGAGAGGCTGTTGTTTCCATTTGGATAGGTGTTCTCTCTTTTCAAGTTTACAGTAGACTCCAGTGTGTTTGTGTTCATGTATTTTAGTCAGTGGCTGCTGTAGCTCTGCAGTGCTTCCTGGATGAACCGGAGGCTACGTTTGTACAGAAATGAGTCCTTCTTCTCTGGCTTGCAGATGTTTAGATGGTCTACATCCACTTCAATGAGCTCCCCAATGCCAAGATCTGAAACCAAAGTAAGCCAGGTTCATGCATTCATATTTCAAGTTATACATAAAAGACATCAACGCCACATACTTGCTGACTGTGTTGGTACCACCAGTATTTTGATCATTGGACCGATGTTTGTTGGTACTGTCTCTGCAAAGCTCAGCACACTGAATTCTTTTTCACTGGCCAGTTTCAAGAAGTTTTCATTCAGGTTACGCAGCGCTGGTGAATCTTCAAATACATAGACAAAAACAGTAACTGGTAGTGAACCTTAAGTAGATATTGATTCATTTCCACAAAACTGTCTTGGACTATAGTTCATTTCATTGTCTTACCTTTGCAAAGTTCTCTGACTTCTATTGAGGGAAAGAGGAGATATCTGACATTGACTGAGTATTCAGCCATAGAAGTGCCCCGATGAGGAACACTATAGAACATGATACCCTTGGTGTTCTTCAACAGCCCCTGCATGTCTGGGTTATCCGAGGCATCAAGTAGCATTTTCTTAACAAGCAATCCTGATATTGAAACCAAACATCAGTGAATGTAGACAGACCCTGAACCTTTATAGTTGTCATAAAACCCCATGTAGTTGGCAAGTAAAATATAACTCAGTGGTTGCATTCAAAATACCTCCCATACTGTGGGCTACCCAGATCACAGGCCTCTCTCCAACACCGGCTAGTTTTAACTTCTTCAGCAGCTCTTGACTTCTGAAGGCCAACGACTTCCTGGAGAGACAAAAGCAATAAATTGACAGTTTATTCATCAATAGCCCTTGAAATATTGCATAAGGAGTACTGCAATGTTTTAAAACTAGTGGAGATCTGGTGAAAAGTATTCACCTCTGGTTTTCAGCTGGACATTTGGCGCTCCAGTCACTGAGATTACTGTCATACTCCACTGACAATATTCTTAGATTTGGACAATCGGCGGCCAACCATGCCTGTCAATAAGGACCGTTGTGAGATCATTCATTTTCTCAAGATTCTTCAAATTAGAGACAGCATACATTTAATTGAATAAACCAAATACTAACACTTAATACTAATTAGATGAGTTAGGTAGAAATCGTACCTTTGGCCAGCACTCTGTGTAATCAGTTATGCTTTCGTCCTCTTTTTCCTCTAAAATGTTTCTGTCCTTCTGCCTCCATGTCTTAAAGGCTGCCCCTAGAATCCCATGGATGAACAGCACATCTGCTCTAATTGGCTGGCTGTAGATGAAAGCACAGTAGATGGTAAGTGTAGCTTTGTGCAAATCATAATATGTTTGTAGAGTAAATAGTTTTCATACTTGCTACGCGTTTGTGGGTGGAGGATGTAGATGCCGTCCTGGTATTTCTCTTCCACCATTTCCCTGTCGAGATTGGCCAAAGCACGAGCTGCATGGGACGCCTGCATGACATGAGGAGACTGCATCATCTCAGCCAGGACTGATACCCAACCTGGACCAGGAACGAAAGGAGAGGAATAAATGAGGTTGGCTAAAGTTGAAGACTAACCGAAAAAACTGAACAAACGTGTCTGGATCGACAACATGTAAAATGCTGCTAAGATCTCAGTTGTGAATATGTAATATGTAGAGGTAAGTGACACATGCAAATATAGATATGTAGGCTTTAGATCATGTTCTAATATTCAGTGTACCCAGTACAAAAACAGAACCTTTTATGGAACAATCTGATCTGAGTTATATACATACCAGACTGTGCTATGTCCTGGTGAACACTCTCATTAAGTGCCAAGTTTCCTATTATACGAACAATGTTCCCCTGAATCTTTAGAGAGTCTCTACGGAGCTGAAAGACCCTCTGAAGCAGCTGCAGACCCCCATTTGCAACAATGTGGTCACAGTGGCTCTGGACCTGCAGGGAAGAATTATGTGGAAATATTAAGCTGTGGAAAATGTATTTACCTTACCAAGCTTATATTATGAGTTACATTTCAATTTAAGTAATGTACAAGATGTTTTGTGATGCATGATGGCCAACATTACCTTTGAGTGTTGCACCAGTGCCTGTAGACAGAAGGACTCCACCTTCTCTGAAGGAACAGAAGTGAGGCTTTGTGCGTAGGGGAGCCCATTGCCACCAAAGCACCACAGACCACCCTGCAACGTGAAAGAGTACGAGTGTTAGTGACAGCACTGGGAGTGTTTTGGACATGCAAGAGATTGTTTTTGTGCAGCTTTGTATTCTAAGCAAGCAACTAAAGACGATACATTGTTACCCGTTGTGCTGCCATGGACTGAGTGCTCTCTCTGAGGGCCAGTGACGTAAAGTACTGAACACATTTGTCTACCTCAGACAGAGGCAGAGATGCCAGCAGCTGCCTGAGTCCGTCTTCTGCCGACAAACCCTAGGAAGACGTGAAACTGAAGTAAAGGACTAGCAGACATATCTAAAATAACTGTCTTTAGATATTTTTGCAGATATACACCTCTTCCAGATTAGGTAACGGTGGTGGGGGCAGGAAGAATCGTAGATCTACTTGTGGAGTTCGGGCCAGACCTACTGCTGTTCTCTGGTCAATAACCTGGGCTGCTGTCTGGTACTGGTACTCTGCAACACCAGGTAGGTTTTTTTTCTTTTTTGTATAAAACTTGTTACATTAAGTCCAAATTGTTGTATATTTTACCATGCCAGTGGTGATTGTCTGCTAGCTCCTGTATGGCCTGTAGTCTTGTGGCTTTGTTGGTCGACTGTGTTCTCTTCAGCAGAACCCATAGAGCCACCTCATGTGGGTCTGCATCCACGTGGCTAAAATGTTCTTGAAAGACATGAAATTCAGACCAAGCATTAGAGAATAAAGAGGAAATCTAGGAAAACTTATAAAAAACTCTAAATGCAATGTGAAATTATTTAAACTGTATCTACTGTATCAGACAAACTACCAGGATCTACAATACAGCCATATATCAACACTACAGCCTGGAAGTTACGAACCTTGTGTCATCCATTTGGCAGCTAGACATTTTTAAAAGATCAAAGGTTCATTTATCAGATTCACTCTTGTTATCAATATGTTACACAATGTGACCAGATTTGTGCATTTACTTTAAAAGGCACAAGTCATTAGATTTAACCAAAGGGCAACTAAATGATTAGATTAGTTGACTAGTCAACTACACAATATGCCCAAACTATGTGACATTCAAAAACAGGATGTCCACGCACAAAGCAGCTGTTTCCTTTGGTCTAATAGGTAGGCTCATTTAGCTTCTTACCATTCAATGATCCCAGCAAAATCCTAGAGGACATTTCCATAAACCTCCGTGCTGCTTTATGAAGTTCTTTCCTTGCTTTGTATGTAATCTCTGTAAACAATTGCAAAATTTGAACTTTACATTTTTACAACACTACACCAGAAACTGTTCCTTTAGTAGTTGGTGGTATTTGGTCTGTCATTAGAAGTTGTTGGTGGGTATTTCCACTAAATGGATGAACCTTGACTTGTGGAAGTGAGATCAGTTAACAGGCTGAGTGACACATACAAGCAGGAAAGATAGTTGAGAGGGGCAGGAAGGAACGAGAGGAAGTAATGATAAGAGATTTCTCTAAACGCCTTGGCATGGCCAGCTCGGTATGACTTTATGCTTGTGCAAGTGCTAGTGCCAGTGCTAGTGTCAGTAGGGCAAATGTTTAAAACAGTTAAATGAAAACGAAACCTTACATTGTTACAACTTTAGATTTAATGTGATGGGAGGTAAAAGGGCACAAACGTTGGCCACAACGTTACAATAAATACCTGCAGTAAAGTTCTCCATGTCATCTGAGGGCGAGGCTCTGAGATAAATGTAGGACTTGTACTTCTCTTGAAGGATTGCACTTGTATCAATGGTCACAGCTTTGTCCAGTGCTACTACCTCATAAGTAATAAAAAGGCAGCCCCTGCAGAAAGACCACAGACAAGCATTACCTACTGATTGTAATTCAAATCGTATGTAGACATAAAATTAGTCCAGTGTACGGCAGCTTACCCCAAGACCACGGCACCTGTTACTTTGCCAACCTTTCCTAAAATTTATAAGAAAAAACAAATATAAAGGACAAAACTGAGGCCAGGACAGCGTTAAGACTGAATAAAAGTATTTAGATCAGATGACAGTGCTGCCACGGGTCGAGTCAGAGCCTGTTACAATAACCTCTGTGCACTGTTAATGACGTACTCAAAGTTTTCCACTGGAGCGTTTTCCTCAGTCCAGGGGCCCCAGCTGTGCTCAGTCTCCGACAGCGGATCAGGCGTAGCGCCGCGGCAGACATCCTCCACCTGCACCCCCCAGCATTTTGAGGCCAGGTTAGCTTAATCCGGCCATCAACGATGACTCAAGATCTCGCATCACAAACGTACACAGCTTCTTGTGATTCAAACTAAAGTCAACAACAGCGATTACTAAGTCATCTAGCGGTGGTTTGATAACTTAGCTTTTTGTAGTTTGATAGTTGTGTTGCAATCTCGTTCATATTTATGTTGCATCAAAGCAAACTTAGCGATACTCAAAGAACTTTAATAAACACCCCGGTTAAACTGTAACAACGGGTCAAACTACGCTGTCGCTAGCCAAGACTTACAAACTTACTAAAGAGTTAGCTTTTGGCTAACGTGCCACCTTTAGAGCTTGCCGCTGACAGATCGAGTTGATCTTTTGGTGCTGAATGCTGTTCGCAGTTAAACCGTGAATTACCTTGTGTTTGGACTGACAACTTTTATACAGGCTACCGAAGTGAGTGGTCTCCGTGACCGCGTCCGGTGTAAACACAACGCGTCGCACAAATAATACGTCATCTAGTGCGACAGAGGCGTTGGAAGAAGTCAGTTCTCCACTAAAAGATTTTTATTTTATATTTTAAAAACATTTATAGTGCGTAATTGAAAATATAACCTCAGAGAGTTTGAAATACTGGACGTAAACTGAACACATGTGGTGAAGGTAGTAATAAAACATGCTCTACAGCTTTATTGCAACACTTTAATACAGTATGTAAGACGATCCAATGCAACAGTAATTTAATAAATACAAATGTTGTAAACATTAGAATGGTTATAGAAGGAAGCATTGATCATGTGGCTGATAAAGGCTGATTGACACAGTTACATTATAACCCTACTGTGTCCACTAAAGGACGATGCAAAACAAAAAGACGTGCAGCACCTTAAATAGAATCAACATTTGTCAAATGCCGTCGTCAAAAATGGACCTTAAGGAGCACATCTTAAGTAGCTTCATTTTATGACATTATTGTATTAGTTTGTATTTTTAGGTTATTAACTTCATGTTGCCTTAAGGCCGATGCTTTGTTTATGTTCACCAAAACAAAATAAGCTTTTTATGGAGAAGTCAGGTGTTATGGGTTTAATTCCTTTAGTACTTTTATTGCATTAATGTGTGAGCAGAATTCGGGACGTCACATCAGTACATAATATACAAAGTTGTCTTGCAACTAATGCCCACTTTTCTGTGCACTTGTCTAACACACAGTGTTTGCAGACACATACAGACGTGATACTGTAAATGACTATGAATGCCACAGACACCCATAACCACAGCTCTAAAAATCTGTATGGGAGCAATTAAGGCATCAAAGCAGTTTGCAGCTGTCTCCAGCTGTGTCTGCCACGTTTTGCATACATGTACAGTCCTATTACTCTGGAACATGCATCACCAGCCTCGTTGTTTTGCATAGTTATTAGTCACTCACAAACGAAGTATCAAATGGCTTGTCTTATTGAATGATGAATGTCAAGTATGCTTATGTTGATACCGGAAATATATGAATATACCCAAAGATGTACTAGAGTTCTATTGTATTGAGTGCGTTTGAGCTTGATCCTCTTGTTTGATGCATCTGATCATAAATCAGTAGGGATTCAATTCCAGTCATGTAATCCATTTGCAACTCTGGGTACATTCTCTTTCTGTCAGCATATTGCTGTTACTCTTCACGTGCATGTTTCCTGATAAGCTCTAATAATACTTTCGTAAGCTGGAGGTGGGGTCTGTGTAGCATGGAAGCCCCTCAGGCCATTGTTCCCCCAGAATGACTCGGGTCTAGATGGGGTAGCAGCTGAATTAGCCGATCCAGTTGACGTGGTCAGAGTTGGTGTGCGAGGTAGTGTGGTCTGACTTCCTTCCTCTGCCTCTCTTGCAATTTGACTACATTGAAGGAGAGGGTGGAAAGTTGAGGCTCTGAAGCTGGATTTGTGCCCCACTGGGTCGAGGTGATCTGGGGAGGAAGTGTGGCGGTGGAAGCTGAACGCGGCACTGACCAAACTGTTGTTGCTGCGTCGATCATAGCTGCTGTTGCGATTAAATCCTGGGCGGTTGCGGGAAGAAGGGCGTGGTTGGCGAGGTGGAGGACGGGTGATGCTGGCAGAGCCTGCTTTACGTCTGGACATCCAGGTCAACGCCACGTAAACCAGTGCCCCCAAGAACAGACCCACCATGATGGACACGAAGAAAGCTATGACCAGAGGAACTGGAGCAAAAGAAATGCATCAAAAATAACATTTGATGTACTTTACAATCATTAAGGACTTTAAGAGACAAGCAGTTAAGCAGTTAGGTGCATACAATACTTTAAATTAACTTTATCCTTAACTATAATTTTTATCTGTTCTAGGGAGTGGAAAGAATCTTAATTAGGTTACATGGCTTTACCCAGATTACACAAACCATATGTATATGAAAAATGGAGGACAGCCTGCAGTGTTTGTCAGCGAGATAGTGTGTGCTGACAAAATAATAATTGGCTTTCTCATGTCAAGTGTCTTAGATTCAACAGACTCGGAAACGTCTTTTAACTTTTGCTCAATACTTGGCTTGAAAGCAGTATTGCCAAAATAAGCGCAGGAGAGGAAGGAGAAAGCAGTGGCTAAGAAAAATCCTTTTGGACTTTTGCCAGGGAAAACAAATCAATTTCCCTATACTTCAGTGAAGCATTAAAACGGACTGAACTTATTTTGCCACTAGACTATATTTCCACAGCAACTTTTCTATGACTTTAGGGAAAAGAAAAGCAGACAACTGGTCAAATGTCATCTGGAAATTACATTTGAGAAAGCTGAGCTTGAATATTCTAATATTCAAAGTTGTTTGAAAAAGTGCCACGAATTCCAGACAGAATAACATCACCAATCTGAGGGACCACGTAAAAAATATCTGTTAAAAAAGGAGGGAAGTCAAAAACTCACCAGCATCGAAAGACTGAAGCATTTCCTGAAAGATATTTGTGTTGTTTTCAGCCATGACTTTGTTTTGTTAAAGGAGAAGAAGAAGAGAGACTCAGTCTGCCTTTAATGCTCCCTTCTTCCCCCTTTTCCTCTTGTTCTGTCAATTCTTGCCTTTTTGTTCTTCTGATGCGTTTTCCTGTCTTTCTGCCTCCCCTCTTTCCTGTTCTCTCACTTTCTCCCCGTCTGGTCACTTGCTTACTTTCTACGTCTCCCTCAGAGGGAGACTCAACCCAGAGGCACACAGGACTGGCGGTAAACTCTGGCAGTCATTGTGTTTATGGAAGCGGAAAACTACGCTGTCACATTTCCTGCTTTTCTGCTTGAAATTAGCAACAGGAGTGGCTTATCTATCCAGGACAGAGATCCTGGAGGTGGGGAGACAGGGTGTTGCTGTAATAACGTCCTCTCCCATCATTTCCTTCAGGTTGATAAATGTAGAAACGTAGCACCCGAGTGGCCTAAGCTTCAGTTTCTCAGCTGTCACCACAGGAACGTCCACCGCTCTCACTAATGTTATTGTTCCTTTCAGAAATGAAAAGTATTTAAGTCTCACATTTTTTCTTCCACCACAGACACCACATGCGGCACTTGTGCTATTAGCTGCATCAGCAGTTACAGCTTAGGGTCTAAAATGGGTGTTGAAAGCAAATTCACAGCTGACATTGATGGTGGCACTGCTGTAAATGCTTTAGTTTGTTGTAATGATAACTACTACACTAAAGCATTGTTAAAATGCTTCTGAATTTGTGGATTTCTGCCCCTTCTGATTTCCAGTCTCTTTGTAAGTCTTTCCACAGTGTCTGCCAGGTCAGTGGTGCCTGCGCTGGGCGTCTGGTCCTTTCTCAGTTGGAGCCATTCACTAAAAACACTGTACTTAGATAAGATAGAAAAGCACCACAGCTGCTATTTCAATATTCCTCATGTATTATTGTTTTCTCTACCCAGGCCGATTTAGGATACATTGAATGAAGTTGAAGCACTTACTCTGTCTTGTCCCCCAAACTCAGCGAGTAGTCATGTAGGTACTTTACTGCTGTATAAATCTAATTGTTACCAACTGCCCCATCAGCTCCGGCACATTTTATAAACCAGGTTGCAAATATTTCCCTTATGACAAACATTTAATAAAATCTTTTTGGGTACAGTACATTATGAAGCTGACAACTCTTAACATTCTCAGTGGCAGAGAATATTCACCAAAGCGTAAACTTCCTTTAATTGTTGGCTTTGCTGGAAAACGTGTCCAGAATAACCATCAAATAGTGTCGCCATTGTATCCTGTTTGGTTGTAGTTGGGGTATAATAGACCCTTCAGATTGTAGGTGGAGAAGACATCCTTTGAGATCTGTAGCTCAAGTTCAGGACTTTTATTTTATTATATGAATTTATTTATAATAGGAATGTAGTAAAAAAAGGTCTACAACCAGGAAATAACGCTCTCCACAGTGTGTGTCTGTATGTGTGTGTTTGTTTTATTCCCTCCTTGACCACTAGATGGAGACATATTACCACAGCAAATCCCAGCACATTTTAAGGCATAGTTACCTCCCTTCAAATGTGCTGTTTAATATAAGCTGCTGTTTAGAACATATAAAACTCTATTTGCAGCATGACACAGTGTGAGAACAACCTAAGTCAGTCAGTACTTGATTAAATGACAGTTCAGATAGATAGATAGATACAACTGTTTTCAAACAGCATCAGAGGGCACATTTTTTTTTCTAGTGGTTTTTAGGAAAAAGCTGGCTGTGTAGCAAAGTCATTACCACCCTAATGGTCTTGGCCTCTGCCTGTGCAGTGACTAGATAAGAAAACGTCTCTTAATGGGACAAGGTTTATTGAGCCCTGTGCTTTGTCTCTGCCGCAGCCGTGCTTGCTGAATCTGCTTGGTCCTGAGAGCCTCTG
The DNA here is from genome assembly GCA_030770545.1 of Macropodus opercularis. Taxonomy (NCBI): domain Eukaryota; kingdom Metazoa; phylum Chordata; class Actinopteri; order Anabantiformes; family Osphronemidae; genus Macropodus; species Macropodus opercularis. The sequence goes on from CM061112.1 coordinate 5,146,098, forward strand.
AACGGTAGAGGTCACCCCGAGCCAAGCTGCTTGAAAAACATCAGCATCAGCAGTCCCAGCCTTCCGCAGAGGAGCCCACCAACACAAGTACATCCCTCTGTATTTCATCACACTGTCAGATCAAACTGCTGATTCAGACAGCTTAACCATATGATAGTTAGATGCATACATACAAATCATATGACAAGGTGCTTGACTGAGTTGTTACTGAGAGGAGTGAGGTTAAACCCCCAAGGTAATTGCTTTGCTCATGTCCTTTCAATGACAGCTACCACAACACAGGCCTGCAATCACTGCTTCACTCATTATTTTTGTCCCGTTTATAGCATTGTTTGGCATGGCATTAGGTGGCCCAGAGTGTTTTTCAGTGTGCGATTCCCCGAGTAAACACCATGTTTACTTAGTCACAGTGATGATTCAAAGCAGAGCATGCATACTTGCTTTGTACTTGACTAGCTACTATAAAACAGAGAGCTAGAAATGAGGACTCTCAAACACTAGTAGATTGTTGAGGGCTGTTTTAGTGTCATCACTGCACATTAACGTCCACCCCTTTTAGGAAGGAATCTTAGAAGCAGTTTGCATTCAGTGTGTTCTGCAGCAGATGTCTAGTGTTGTTTGACAAGACAATGAGAATCTGATAGTTTGTGTATATTTTGTATTTCTCATGCCTGCATCTTTTCATTGAGTAAGTATGACCAGAGCAGCACAGCTTCCCTTGCAGCAACGTTAAGAGCTCTCCCGAGATGATGATGAAAGGACTTGTCTAATGGGATTACACATCATGATAAGTGCTCAGAGTCTGGTGGCCCATCACACCTCCCTGTTGCACTTAAAGACTGGCATTGATCCACTGTATCGTAGCGTAATTTGGATTTAACATTTTAGAGCTATCTTTTATTGGCAATGATGTGTTTCTTATTGATTGTTTTACTATTGTTACAGTTTTCATTTTAAGCAGAAATTAAAGCCATTTTCTTATTTCTTTGATATTAATAATTTGATTTGTCGGACAAATCCCCCGTAACCTGTCCATGGCTGCCGGGATGATGCCATCGCACAAATCCTTGAGCTGCAACGAAATTAATCTCTACCATTGAATTTAAGTTTGTATTTCTTTATTGTTTTCAGAAATAAGCAATGTATTTTGTGTGTATGACAGTTTATCTCTTGTGTCATTTTTTCTGTCTCCCTTTATGACTTTCTTTCCCAGACAAACAGGTCTTACAGTGGAGCGAGCAGGCACGAGACCTGGCACACTATTGGTCCCGATGCTTCAGAGAAATGGAAGAGTCCTGCCCTTTGATTGGACAGCAGGTGGCAGCGCATGCAGACCAGGAAGCTGTCCTGGCTGCAGAAGTGTAATGCTTAGGCGAGGGAGGGGACCTCTGAGATGTTCAGTACACACTCACATGCGCTCATACACAAATAGTATAGACTTACATCACCATCGGGGGAGGAGCTTTAATGAGTGTGAGGATTGCAGACTGCTACTGCAACAGGGATGACTTGAGGAGAGACACACAGCAACATGGACACGATTTAGCCTTCACATCTTGCAGTTAGTTCAATGAAACAAACTCTTGTGTATGCATGATATGCAGACTGGCAACCAGTGCATGACAGCACCGGCCGAGTGACGTGCAGCACCTGGTACGTGACTTTGGTGACCTCAGGAGAGCGCCATGGCATCACCTCGGCACTACCTTGGCTGTACCCGGGATATTGCTAATGTGATGCAGAGGCTTCAAGGTAGGTGTAAAATGCTTACTCACTCATACTGCTCGTCCTTGGTTGCAGCTTGTTTTAGAGGTGACCTGCTGGTTGGAATGACATAACAAACTTACTAACACATTAGTATCTCGCATCTTATTGTCGTCGCCGACTTGTAATGCATTTTCATGAATGTGTGGTATGAGAAGGACAGACCTGAAAGGGATATGCAATGTCACAGCATGCACTGCTCAAGAACATTTGAATTTTTAGGTGGTTAGTATCACATTCATCTGTTATCAGTGCTTTAGTTTGCATTAGTTCCTGTGGAGTTTTATTCTCATATGAATAAAGATGGAGATCCCGTCAGTTAGTCTTTGCATTAGCTATATATAATGGCAAAGAGCAAATGAAATGAAATGAGCCAGTGTGTTTGAGAGAGGGTGCTATTGCATTGTTGATGTTCTACTGTATGAAATATTCTTTTGTGTGTGTGCGCATGTATGATGTGTGCTTGCTGTGCGGTTGCATCTGCATACTGTCCATTTGTCTGGCCTGTCTGTGTTTCTGTATGTAGACAGACGGGCAAGCAGACAATAGCAAAGCTTATCCCCAGAGGACCTAACACAATCACTGTCATATTCTCAGCTTACTGTAATTATCACTGCAGCTCAACACTGACTAGAACTACAGTCATGATGCTTATTCTTTTTCAACAGTCTTTAAAAGTCTTCTCATCTATATTGTAACATTTCTATAATTTGCACATTGTTTTATGCATCATTTATTTAACATATATAACAATACATTAATCATTTCACTTCCTAAAAGTCAGATAATGTAATGAATTGCTTTTATGCTATAAATATTTTAGTCTGCTCCGCGTCTCCCCGTGTTCCAAGTCACTTGTCCTACACCGACAGGATCAGATTGATGGTACTTGCAAAGTAGCAGGAAAGTCAGGTGACACCAGAGCTGAGACTCAATATGGCTGCTCCCTGTGTGGCTTCTGAGGTGGCAGTTTCTGTGAAAGCTGAGAACAGCATCACCAGCCACGTGCTTCCTCTGCATCACTCTGTGCAGGTGTGGGGGCACACTTTGAATCCTGATTATGCTGCCACTGATCTAATTTTAGAAGCGTCTCCTTAAACCATCTCTCTAATGTGAAGACAGATGCAAGCATATTTAGTGAAAGTGGAGCAATTTATTGAAATGCACTGGTGCCGATATTGACCCTGATTTCTTTAGGATTATTTTATTTTCTTACTCGCTACACTCAGTCCCCCTGCTGTTTAATCTACACCAGCTACATAACTACAGAATATCTGTAGAGAAAACATGAAGCCACGTGTTCTCTTCGAGTATGTGACAATATGAGCTAATTTACAGGGCACATGGGATCTATAATTTGATGTGACATTGTATTTGATGTGTTCTGGTTGCTGTCGTCCTGGGAGACCAGAGTGGAACCTGTCCTCTGTAAGAATCAAAGGACGCTTATGGTTTTATTAGTCTTAACATGAAACGGCCCCTAGTGAAGGTGGAACATAACATATAAGCACGTGTTCCTTGGCTTTGGCATCGTGTGGGGTTTCTATAGGCAGCTGTTGGCTTGGTTCCAGATGACAGCTCTTAGTGAAATCAGTGTTGCCTTTATTCAGGGCAACTTGTTTTAATGTCTCATCGTAACTAGTGTTGCTGTAGTTTATGACCTCAGAGTTAAATACAGGTAACCTACTACTGGTGACCTGTCTTTCAGAGTCTGTTTAAACAAACATATTTGACATCTCTCAAGACATTTCCCAAATTAGCCACATTCCACCCATACCAGCAACCATGATATGAACCAAACTGCCTTCAGGCTTGATTTGGAAACAGCTTAATACAGCATCAAAACAATAAAACTTTCGCCCCAGTTTCTGGTCTGTGTTTCTCCCTTCGACCATCTCTTTTGGTGTGTACCTCTCTGTCACAGTGAAAAACAGCAATTAGTGACACCATATGGCAGAGAACGGCGAGGCTGCTTTGAACACCTCCCAGCCTGAACTCCTCCATATGCTGTGGAATTCGCCTGTTTGTTGTTTCTCATTAAGGAGGAAAGTGATGCACTATTTTTCCTTTTTCAGTTCCTCACCTGTTTTCTCTATTGTGGGTGGCAGAGGCATAATTTCTGCCTACGTCCGTGGGTTGTACCGTCTGCTACATTATCAAGCAGGCAAGTTTGCTAAGTCTCATTGTGCTGTAGCACCTGCTTGAGTTTTCTGTGCGTGGGCAGCGTGTAATCCTCTGCTGGCAATTTGTGATCAGATAATACAGAAAGCTGCAGACTGCGTCTCCGTGCAGACTTGAGGTTGTGCTGTGCAAAGCAGTGTGAATGGATTTAAGGAAATTTGCAGTGCAGTTTACTTTTCAAACCCCTGTTAATATTTTGTTCAAGGATGCTGACAGGGAAAAAAGTTTAGGAGGAGATGGTATGAGGCAAGGGCAACTGAGCTCAGCACAACTGGAAGACAGGAGTGCCACGCTGAGAGTGTTGGATGGATGAGAGAGGCAGCAGGAAAAGCGGGAAGATGAAACTGGACAGGCAGGAGGGGAAAACAGAGCCCACACACCGGTTTTAAGCTCCTGATCGCGAATGGGTCTGGCACAGATCTTCCAGTTGGCAGAGAGCCAGGGTGACATCCTGTTGCCAGGGGCGACATTATGGTTTGGCCGCAGCCAAGGAAGGCCCAAGCAGACGGTCACCTTGAGCCATGCCAACCTCCTGTTTAGTTCTGACACCACCATTCATCGTATGCAGCTCTGGATACCATGGTTTCCACACACACACGCGCCCACCCTCGCATACAGAAACAAGCACTGGGTGTTAAAAATAGCTGTGATGCATCTTTTTTTTCCCAGTCATACCAGTGGGAGTCAGCAGTTTAGCTAAGTGGTTAAACAGGCCCGGTGCAGGTCCTCAAGGCCACCAGACCATAAACATGAAGATATTATTCTAATGTAGTCTGAGAGTGTGCGATTGAGCAAGAGCTGTTATTTATTCTGCTGCTTCTTCTCCTTGTCTCACCCAGATCGAGTTTATGACTTGTTTCCATAGCGGCAGTCGCATGACAGCCAGTGCAGGCTTTTTTTGCCCTGTGGGCTTATTGGCCATGCGTAGTTTAGCTTCTGTTATGTTTTATGAAATTGTGTGCTTGTGCGCTTGCGTGTGTCTGCTAATAGGTATTTAGTTCCTGCTACCTTCTGAGTGGCAGCAGATCAGATTATAATCACTTTCAACCTGACAGTCAGTGAGGCTTTGAGTGACATATCACAAGACTGGATCTCTGGGGGTCTCGTCTATACAATATGGACCCTGGGCCAGTCAACATCTACATCCTTCTTGAAATATCACACATTCATGCCAGCATTACTTCAGTAATAACACATAGCAAGCATATCCTGATAAACCTGAGGGAATATTGAGAGTTTGGTTAAATAAATGGTTCCTAATTTAGCTGAGCTTCACAGACTGTAGCAGATTTCCAATAGAAGCAGCATTTAAAATGAGAAACTGATGGTACAGTAAGCATCTATATGTTTTAAGATCAAACAATTGACCTAATGACAGGTGACACTGATTCCACGACTGTTCCTTCAACATTTCTGTGCGATCTGTCAGATTGAGGCACCCGATAGTTCAGATGGATGTGCAGAACAATGTCCTTATAGATAAAATCCTGAGACCTGAGCTTGTGACCTCAAGACACTATGCAGCCTCTGTCTAGAATAGTGGAAGTCTCGCATGCTGTTATCTATCACCCACAGACTCCTCTGTCCTTTTCTCCCTACCTGTCACAGTGTGATTGGATAGTGGAAAACTGTGCCACTGGCGGTCCATTTAGCACCTGAAGATATTTTAAATAGAGGTCAGATTGCAAGGCCCTGAACTCTGAGAGGTCAGCTGGACAGATAACGTGATGATTTGAGAAAGTTCATTTTGAAATGGCTTCTTTTTTTGGTAGGTTTTATAGTAAAATAAAATTATCTGGGTGCTCCCCGTCCATTTCTTATTTGTTTTTGGTTAAAGACCAATCACTGAAAGCATTCTATTTGAAATATGAAATATCGTTTCCTGTTTTGTTGCATGCTGGCATCTGTCCCCCAGGGCCTTTGTCACTCTGATCCTTCCCACTCCAGACACAAACACAACTGCTACCTGACAAAACAAAACCCTGTCTTCCTGATGTAATAAAGTCAGCATTCATGGCATACTCATGACAGTTAAAGGAAATGAGTGATGCCTTCACAGACTGGCATTGCTTAGCATGTAATCTAAAAACATAAATCATTTAGATTCACTTTGAGTAAGAGAGAAAATGGCTTCCACTGCATAATCATAAATACACATCAGTGGTCTGACAGGTATTTGACAATGATTTTGGCTCATCTGGTTCCAGTCAGTTTTTTTATTTCACTGCGAAGATGAGACTTTTAACTGAATTTAATGTTCTGGCCACAGTGATTTATTTAGTGTGCTGACGCCAGTCCTTTCACTTTCCTCGTCCCTGTTAAGTGCGGCAGGCCACTGAACCTGGATAAAGAGCTTAGACTGTCTGACCCACTGCTGCAATCCCACACACACAAAGCATCACGTCGGCACAAACAGCCCAACACACACATACAATCAGCACACACACATTCGTCGAGAGCGGCAGAGAAACATCAAGCTAGAAGTATTTTTTCAAAGCCAAATTGAGTCTCTCTAATGCTCTTAGTAGCATAGAGTGGTGTTTCCATATGACCCCTGCTGCCTGCAGCGGAATAGATGCTTTGTGTTACCTGCATGTTCAGCCTGCCTGTTGTGGATGGTGCTAAAATTTGATTTTGTCAAGCACCATGTTTTTCTTTTCATAAAGGAGCCATTGAAAATATAGAAAGAAGATTGTAGATCCAGTGCATTGCACCAGTCACTAGCCTCAAGATGCTGTTTGATGCTCTGCAGAATTCTAATAACAAATGAATTTTATTGTATTCCATTTGTGAACGAGTGGAAATATACTGTATCTTCTTCTTTATTTTTTATTTCTTCCCGTGCTCTATGTCAGTGCTGTAGGACTGCAGGTGCTGAAATTACTGTATCCGTAGCCTGGCTCTAATGAACACTGTGATATTTGGACATTTTTGTCAATGACACAGTGCTTTCTCTGCACATCTGCTGCTGGTACTTGAAAGAGGAAAGGGGTTGTTTTGATAATCACTTTGACTTGTTCCCCCATCCTTATTCTCTTTAATGTGGTGTCATTATTACAGAAATGTAATTAGCTATGCTAATGGGCTGGCATTTGGACTTCCGTCTAGCCACTTTATGTCGGGACTGGTTAAAAATGTGCTCTAAATGAAGAGGGTTGGTGAATGGGGAGGTTGAATGTGCATGTGAGGGTTGAGTGGAGGTGCTGTTTGTGTGATAGGGGGTGTTATTGAGTGTAAGAGCTAAAGTACTGTGGTGGATGTGCAGAGAAGGGTTTTTAAATTAGCAATTGTTGGGGTGAAAGCAAAGAGCTGGAATCAGAAAGTGGATAAAGACTCTTTGGGGAAGAGTACAGGGGCAGAAAAGCCACCAAAACCTCTTAAGTCGCATTGTGTGTCACTATGGTGGATTATGAAGGTGTGGATGTGATTGTAAATGACTGTGTGAGTATGGAGCAATTACAACATACCTCTGTAGCACACAACAAAGCCATCATCAGTAGTTTGCGTGTGACGCTTTAAATGGCACATTCCATTAATGCTGCAGAACATCTGCACCCTTGCTTACATGCATTATAGTCCTGTTTGAGTTTTAGTCTTAAATTATATTAAAATGACATAATGAAATGTATTATTAAATAGTTTTTTGACTGAAAACTGTGTAACCTTGTACAGTAGGTGCCCGTCCATATCTGACTGGCAGTAATCACAGCTAGTCAGTTGTGGTGTCATTAATACATTAAGAGAGATGAGCTGACCAGGGTCGTGGAGGAGGCTGTAATTCAAAGACTGGGCTTATGCTGAGCTTGTTCATTTTTCCTTCTCTGTCGTGCACAGTAAGTACCAGATATCTGTACATATCCACTTGGTGGCACTGTGTCGCTGCAGTCTTTTATAAGGCCAAGTAAGAAGTCTTGGCTGCTCTGAAAGCAAACACAAATATCCTTAGGGTGATGAAATTGCAATTTGAGCACAAGCAGTGTTGCTCCACTCTCTAGGAGTCAAGCTTGTTTTCTTTTATGGCTGAAAAAAGGCGGTTCCTACTCTCTTCAGGAAGTTTACACCCTGCAGACATACCTGTGAGAGCGTCAGGCCACTGACCCACATCCAACCCCCACAACCTCAGAGATGTATTGTGAGTACTGTAAGGCTGCCAGGGGCTGCATTAGGGATCCAGACCAGCTGAGGTTCTGTCTGTTTTAACCTTCCAACCGTCCTCCTCTCTGTCTTGGAAAGACTGGAAGACTCCTGAGGCCTGGAGCCTGAAGGAGTCTGTTGGTTTATTCTTACATACAGTAGATGTGAAAATGATTGTCTCCTGTCAGGTAATTTTGTTCTGTGTGTGCATTTGTGTGTTTGCGTCTATGTCTGAATGCACCTGCTCTCTGCATTTCTTTCAACTCCCACGGTGAAGCTTAATAAGTCCCATGAATCCTCAGCATCTTGTTTTGATTTTGTCCTGGGGTTGTTTTTCTAAACAGTTTAGCTCTCCTGGGAAGTTCAGTTTTCCCACTCTCTGCTTAACGACTACTAACGGAATGAATTTTGTAAAAAAATCACCAACAAAAACAGATTTGCTGTGTTTTAATAGACAGTTTACTTCCACAGTGGCTATAATTGGTCTTTATTTTCTATTGGAAATGCACAGTTTTAAAGCAGAATCATTTTCAGGTTGCTCAGTGATGGTTTCAGCACCTTGGATAGTTCCTTCATACTTCCGAAATGGATGAATTATTGGTGAGACGTTGACACACCTTTAACTTAGCAGACTGGTGCAAAGTAAATTGAAAGACATAAATCAGTAGAACCTCATACATTATTTACATCCGTGATAATGCATAGGCTGGCAGTATATAAAGAACAATACATTTCTGTGTTTTTGTCTGACCGCACAACAGTGTGAGCCACTGGAGTTTCTTGCAGTAATATTATTGAGTAGGGATTTTGAGCTTGTGTGCTTAGAATGCCCCATTGGATTCTGCTTTGCACTGGCGTAAAATGATGTTGTTATAGTCTAGAGTACGCTGGCAAAAGCACTGTATATGTAAATATGAAAAACAGGACTGCTTGAGCATTTCTTTGAAGTTTTACTCTCACTGAATCTATAATACTCACTTGAGCTGGTACACAGTAATCACGCTGTACAGAAGGAGAAAGGTAAAACTGATGCTCATTTCAAAGACAACTTTAACAGCGTGGAATCGCCTCATGGTGACAGTATGACGGCCAGTTTCAGGGCTACTAAAGGCAATGGTGTCAGCGGGGTGATTATCAGCAGACAGATAGCGGATGACAGCTGCCATTGGTTATTGATGACTTTCATAATTAAAATCCCTTATGGGGCAAACTCAAAGAACAAAAGAAAATCACACAAATGATGAATGGTCCTTTCATCTTTAAGGCTGATATAAGACCCACCAGGCTGTTCTGCTTGAATATTGGTTTCCAGGAAACTCTCTGTATTTCGTTTCAAAGAACGCCACGGTTCACCCTGCCTGTGTTTGTGTGTGCATGTGTATGTGTGTTCGAGAAAATATGGGACAGAATACGAGGAAAATAGACAGACTGAATAAGAGGGAGCACAGGTCAGACAGAAACACAGATACAAACCAGACATCAAAAATGAGAAGAGGTCAGCGTACCGGAACACTTGTATATTCTGCTGAAATTTTAGGTGGAGGGGGATGGGTTTGTTTTGGCTCCATAGCACAGGTTTGCTTCTTTTCTAGTTCCTAGTATCAGTGTGACTTCAGCTGTGTAATAATACTGTCTTTGTCTCTGTTGCTTTCTGTTTTTCCCTTGGCCTGATTATAATTTCGTACAGTAAAGTAATTGATAAGTTCAACCACACTCAACCTGGTGTCTTTGTTCTGGGGTTGGCTAAATGGTCTATACCCACGTAAAACTCTGACCTTACTGTGTTTAATGTGTTTGTTCATTGCTATGTGACATCCAAACTTCCTCTCAGAGATTGTATTTCCCCTCTATTGTATTCTGTTTAATTCAGTACTCTCCCCACAGAGAAAACAAATACAGACATACTTTATGTGGCTGTGGTTGAGATGAAAGAGGATCCTTTTAGAAGAGAGTACAGTAGCAGATCAGAAAGGATGACTGCCAGCGATAGTCTGCTCCCCTGCAGGCTCTGTAGAACAGAAAGCTGCGAGCCTTAGAGCACCACATGGTATCTGTGTAGCCAGGAGACAGCAGGAGGATTGGTTTTAGAGCGTCAGCAGCACATAGGGAATTCCTGCACGTCCGTCCCGATGGTGTTAGTTTGTGTGTGTAATGCTGTCAGAGAGGAGCTCCTACTTTCTACTAACCTGCTAAGCGGTCTCCTTCAACCCGCCCACCACTACCCCCTCTCCAGGACGGGGCTGCTGTGACATCACTCATTCCCACACACTCGGATTGGCTGGCCAGCTGAGGGAAGTGGATCGTTCCCGCAGCCAGCAGTGAGAAATTAAGAGAGAGACAGAGAGAGAGAGCGTGATAGAAAGACAATGTAGGAGAGAAAGAGACAGAGACAGAGAGCATATGACAGGGAAAGAAAGAGAGGCGGAAAAGCAGACTAAGATTGATGCTGTGGCAAGTCAGCACTGCGCTGCTCACACTCATTCACACACAAACAGTCTTTGCATCAGACGAACACTCACATCACACTCCCGAGTCGCTTACCAGGCAGACTCTGACTGAGTCTGCTGCCCGTTACTGCAGGACTGGACCGGACAGAGGACAGCAGAACGTAACAGAAGAGAGGAGGGTGAAAGCTTCCTCCCTGCTTTGCCTCACAGCAACAGTTCCACCGCTGTCATCTTGGGAGGTCCAGTGCTCCAGGGAGCTCTGTAAAGAGACCTCTCCTAAACAGGGGAGAGACAGCAAGGACAGGAGCAAGGGCAAGTGTAGCCTCACTCAGCGGTTGCCGTGAATGTCCGCCCAGCATCCCCATGAAAACAGGCAGGAATCGAGGCGTAGTCTGGGGTGCAAGATGGCACGGCAAGCAGAGGGCGAAGCCTCCCGGAAAAAGAGCACATCCCTCAACCTGGTGACAGGGTTCTACCACTACCTGCGTGGTAAGTGAGACAGCGTGTGCATGGCTCTGAGTGAGAAGCAGAAGACAAGCGCAGAGTTTCTCAGCATATGCTGCATGTGTGGAAGGTGTGTGTGAGTGCTGTGTTTGATATTAGCGCGGTACTGCAGTATGGATTTTACACGTCTTGTATGTGACTGCGTGCATTTTGCAGTGAAGTGTTTCCTGCAGGGAAACTGTTCTGTGTTTTAATTCAAAGTGGCAGACATTTGAAGGGGGCGTTTCCACCCTGGCAGGGTGTGTGAGCTGCGGGTCCAGAGCAGGTGAAGCAAGGATACCCAGCAGACAAGTAGCAGCTCACTGCATGTGTCACAGCACAATGTTTGATTTCTTATCTGGCTGTCTGACCCTGTCTGCTGGTCGGTTTGGATCCCATGCATTCAGCATTCTGTCTAGATGCGTCTGTCTCATAGATTAGATTAGAGTGGAAGACACGCTTCATTAAGGTTTTGTGGAATCTGTTTTTACTGCATTATCTGTCCATCCATCCAACCTTCTACTGTATCACATGAGTGGGCAGTGAGGTCGGAAGTTGGAATTCATCATCACCACATGTGATTAATTATGACATAGGCCAATGCCAACCAGGAAGGTGGTCAAGGGTGTTCAGTTGAAATGCTGCAACGAGGCTTGTTTGCTGAGGACGGCTGCTTGCCTTTGTCATATTAAAAGAACGTGTGTGTGTGTGTGTGCTTGTGCGTTTGTGTGTGCGTGGAGTTCAAAGTCACCTCGTCCCTGAGACTACAAGGCTGGTATGCTGCACGTGCAGACATGTTCCCTGTCACACATGATCCTGCTACACAGTAGCATGTGGCATATTCTCATCTAGTATTTGTGCCCATCAATATTTGATTACACCCAATCAAAAGATTAATTCATAGAATAGGGACCTGCTCAGTGGTACGTGTGACTGTGTGTAAATCTGCATTATGTATGAACAGCCCCACCGCACTCTCCCACTCCACCTTCTGTACTCACAGTGTGCACATGTGCCCAGTTCCCCCTGACACACTAACCAACTTCAGTGTAATCAAAACGTCAGCATATTTCATTAAGGCAGAGGAAAGCACTGTGTCAGACGCCCGCTCGCACTGATACCGCGCTTATCTTATTCTAAGGATATTGCTTTTGTGGTGCAGACGCGAGCCAAAATAAATAAATATGTTTGTGTGTTTGTGTGTGTGGCAGTTGCATAAGAATGGGTGTATTAAGGAGCTGACATAACTTGAAATGTGCAATGGGCTCCAAGCAACAAGAAATAGTACCACAAAGAGCAAATAATGAAGGACAGATAATTACAGAGTGTACACATTTATTTGCAAGCCAAGGCAAGTTTTGTGCAATACAACAATCGTACCATGAATCCCTTTGTGAAGGTTCTCATATTAACTTAATGTTAAAGTGTTAGAGGTATCGATTCGCTTGGTTTAACTATTAACTGCCAGCTGTGTTTATGTGCATCTGAGGAACGAGGCTTGATTTATGTTGTCCTCATTTATCTTGAGTGGCCTTTTAGGGGACATCATCAGCAGAGATCTATGCTATTGATTGTGCTCTTGCTAAATGGACTTTATCGATATAGTCGCCACAAACAATGTCTGTCCTTATATGTGGGTATGTCAGTGTGTTATGGGTCAGGTTGGCTTTATGTGGCGTGATCACATTGTAGCAACAGACTGCATCCTTGAACTGTGTCGTATTGAAGGCAGCGGAGGTGCATGTCATTATATTTTAAAGGGCATTGTTGAGAGCATGGCTTTCTGTCCACTAATAGGAGTCCAGCTAAGGAAAATGCCGTTTTTAAATGTCAGATGCCTACTCTCGCTGCTTCACTGTAAGCTGTGATTTGGTGCGACAGCATTGAGACACGTTACACAGTAATAACATCAAAGTTAATTAGAGACACCAACCATCTCTGCAAACCAAATCATCTCTCAAAACAATAGACAATGGGAAGATTTTTTTGATGTTTTAAACCCCTCGTTTATTATTGCATGTGACTGAAAGTAACGCTCTCGGGTCTAATTTACAGATGAGCAGGAGGCTGTACAGAAAAGGACATTCACGAAATGGATCAATTCCCACTTGGCAAAGGTAAGAGGGTTCTGGTTGATTCCCACTGCTCCTGCCAACATTGTGTTGTTCCTCCATGCAAACTCTGCTGCTGGTGTTTGGGTGTTTGTGGACTGAAAACAGACCCATCTCATTGCCTTCACTCTCTGAATAACGTAGCTCCTCCGTACTCCAACCCTGTACTCGCTGTGACATTTGCTCCATTTCCAGAGCATGTTGTGGAGCTGGTCATGGGACTGACTTTGCCAGCTAAGACCACACACACACACGCATGCATGCCATTCCTCCAATCTCATAGAGCTTGTAGCAAGGATTTATTCTCACTCTAATTATCGCTTTCACATAAGAGCATTTAATACACTTTACATCTTTTTTTTCCTGAAGCCACTGTCGGTAAATGTAGCTTTTTATCTCAATATGGGCTCATTTAGATTGTTCATGATTAGCATTTTTAGTTATGGACGCTTTGCTTATCCAGTGACTTTGCACATAACAGTAAACATTTACACTTGGTGGTGCTGCCTGCTTAGAAGCCATCATATACATGTAGCCGTTGTGTTATACTCCATTAGGCTCCTCAATTTAACCCATTACTGCTTGAATAGTGTGTCAGAATTGGGTGGACAAGGCAAATATGGCCCAGTGCAACACAATTAAGCGTTATTTCAATCTGCAACGCTGTTCTCAGGGTTTCTTATTTAATTACGACAGCTGTGGAGGGTTCGAACTGCGGTGACGTGGAGCAGAAAACTGATTTGAAAAGCACTCTGAAGGAAATAAACCTTGACGTTATATCACATATCATGTCTCAGGCCCGTGCCAGCAGAAAATTGCTCACAGCCCGATATTTAAATGCCTTGAATTTTTAATAATGTTTAAGGTGAGCCCATCCTTTATTTATTAAGTCATTGTGATGCCAAAGAGTCAAGCTCACGCCTTTTTCATGGCTACTTCACAGTCACTGCAAGTGCTGGAGTTTAATGTTTCAGTGAAGGCTGCTATTTAGTGCTGCATATTTACTATTTATACATAGATGAGCATTGACTTTCTTATCTGGGTCTCAGCAAAACAGAAAGTATTTTATGGAAATGTAAATATTCCCCCTTTTAATTAACCAGTTAATCAATAGATTAGCAATACCATCACAGAGGAGATAACCGTGTTTGTTCCCCACAGTTCTCCCTCTCGTAAGCTGATCAAATTAGTTGCTGTCCTCCTTCTAGCCCCTGTCGAAACTGCTTACCCTTTCACCTGATGCCTGACGTTGCCATAGTGACACTGATTGGCCTATATTTGTCTTCAAAAATATCACAATTGTACAGTATGATCATCACGGCAGAGAGGTTTGTGACAAGTCGGGGGTAAAAGTCAGTGTAGCTGACACAGAGGATCTGTTGGAAGAAGGACGTGCATTTTTTGAAGATGTCTTTCTGTAGACTGGTAGAGATGAATCATGTCTCACATCTAAAAATACTCTGCGAAGAAGCATTTAAAGAGACACATTAGGCAAAAATATTGTGTGAGAGCGAAGCAAAGTGGAGGATACAGAAAGGAGTTTAGCTTTGCTCTCAGAGGGACAGATAATGCCCTTGGCTATGCAGATGATTAGGCCACTCCAGTTATCACAGGTCTTTAATTCAGCGCCTAAAGGTGTGTGATTAATCGTTAGGTGAGTTGAGACGTGGTATGAGGGCTTCCTTTCACTATGGCTCCCCTCCCCCCTACTTTTCCACTCTACAGGTATAACAAAAGAAGTCTTTGACTCTGAGAGTTTCTATGGAATAGGATGCGCTGCAGCTGGTAATTTATATAAAAGATTAATGACTCTCATTACTCAGACTAGTTCACCAGATTAAGTCAGCAGCTATAAACTGTACGAGAGCAGAATACTTTCAGCAGGTTGTCTAGTGTCGCACAGACTCTCTAGTACTGTATTATGACACTGCCTCTACATTTTCTACTTCCCAGTGAGTAGCAGACGCTCAAGTCACACCCAGCAGTGAAGTGGCAAGTTGGAGAGAGGATTCAGTGCACACACCCCAGGTTTCCATTTTGACAAATCCTTTCTGAGAAGGTTAAAGCTAATTACGAAGGGGCCGGCGTGAGAGGCAGAGGTCTCGTCGTCTCAGCTTTAGTGCAGTAATCAGTGAACCGAGTGTTCTTAGAGATTACGGCAGCAGGAAAGTGAAGCCCCTTTTTGCGCTCCCAACCACTTATTTTTGATCAGGAAGAGGAAGACTGAGTGGTTGGATTACGCCAAGGCCACTAAATGCCCAGGTCATGGTGCTGTACGTGCCTGCCTGGGTTGTTAAGAATTAGTTTTTCTCCTGGTTGAATAATATTGAAAACTCATGGTTTCCACCTCCACTAATTTTGTGGCCTAAACCAATGAATTTTAAAGAGAAACGTCAAGATTGTGCTGTTTACATTATTGCTTAACATTCAAACAATGCCCTTTCAAAATAACCTTACCTCACCATCAAAAAGCACCTATTGTCAGCTATTCCTTTAAACTGCTTGTGTTGCAGTCCAGAGTGAAATCCTTCAGTCTGCTTTGTTTTGCCTCCCCCCTTGTCTTTCATGCTGTTGATCTTTTGGAATCCACAGAGTCAAGTCTACCAGGGGAATAATATGGGAGCACACATCCTGAAACTCCTCAGCTCACAATCAATTATGGCCCAGACACTCGTATGTAATTAGCTCATTAAGTCCTTGATTTATTTTTTTAGCTCATGTGGCTGTGCAGAGGAAATGGATATTACTTTCTTATTTTGTAATTAGTCAAAATTTCCTCATTAGCTTTGGGATTATAATGAACAAATAGGTAAATTTAACTTCAATTAGCTGGTGGTATAATTTATCCCTGTGAAGCGGGTTCTGTGTTTCTTCTGCCACTTTATGATAGGGGCACAAGAGCTGTCTGAATATCCAAGTATCCAAATCCACGAAGAAGAGGAATTAACGAGAAGAGCTAGTGTATTTGATAATTAATTTTGAAAGGCATGGTGCTGGTGTCCCTTCTCTCTCTGCCTTCTATCATCTTTCCCTCTGCCACTCGTCTTCTTATTTAAACCCCTCTCACTATATTTGGGTTTGAGTATTTTCCCTCACTCTCGCCACACAGACACTCCACCAGCACATGCTCACACAGACAAACGCACACGCCTCAGCTTCCTCGTTTACGCTCCTCTTTCTTTCTCCCTCGCTCCCTTTTCCGCTAATCTCTCTGTGAATGGCTTGCTCGTTTAACGCTTTCCCCCCGTCTAAACCTCTCCTCAGCCCCAGCATGTGACTCTGCTTTAAGAGAAATCCTTGATGTGGCGTCGGCAAGAAGCAGAGATATGTGGATTTCCCGAGCCTGAAAGTCTGTGTCAGGTCAGGGAGGAAGTCAGTGAGAAGGATCCTTTTTATAAATCATCAGCATATTTTAGGATTTGAAGACCTCATTCAGAGCTTGCTGAGCCTCTGCTTATGGCTGATTCTCGCTGTCAGTAATACGTGGCACCACCAAACTCTTTCAGGGCTCCAAGGATTTCCTTTATCCGTTGTTCACATGTTTAAATTTACATCTTACTTCATAGCGTGTTGATTGTACTGTTTTTTACTACTGTGCTACTTAGGATAATGTGCAGTTTTTAGTTCTATGTACATTGAAAGACCTACTAATAAGGCTGAAATCCCTGGTCCTTACATTCCTGGAAAACTGAGAACTCTTTGTCTGACTTTATGGTTTTAAGACTTATGTAAACAACACCTTTATGTGACTACTTTCACTGAAGTAAGCCCCTGATTTCATTATCTGCAATTGTTTCTTTGTATGTCTCTGTGTTCTGGAACAATTGTGAAGTTTGAACTTGTTTCCATTTTGAGTGTTGTTTTCATGAATTTTTACAATAGTCAAAAAGGGACAATGACTTTTTGTTTTTTTGTAGCACGTCCCAGCTCTGGTGGTGGCTGACTTGTTTGAGGACATCAAGGATGGTGTGATGCTGCTGGCCCTGCTTGAAGTCCTCTCTGGGCAGAAACTGGTGAGTCTCACAGTTTCTACAGCATGTGATCTGTTTGCAGACTTCAAACACTTTGTGTCCTCTGATCTTGCTGGATTAAATTTTATCTAGATCACACTGAGCTGACGTAACAAGGATCACGCTGGCCAAAGAACACATTCAGCTATTTTTGATGATTTATGTAACAGAGCAATAGTCAGTGTGGGTGCTACTCTATGTGTTTTCAGTAAATCTAATCACAGGTACAGACCCAATACTGTGCATGTGAAACAAGGCAGATCGCTATCGTTCTGCTTTATTGGGATATTTATATTGAACAGGAAAACCAAGATTATCAAGAACAGAGCAGAGTGCATAAACACACCACATAATCCCCCTCCCACACACTCTTGTCTAATAATGCCCGAGGTCTTGTTCCATTGATCAGGGCGTTTATAGTCAAAACCAATCTCTGATTATACCCCACTTCTTTCTCACTGATGTTATGGCTTTATTCTTTTTAAAATCTTTTTGCTGGTACTGAATACACATATTTCAATTAGCTATATTTAGTATTTACAAGTAAAGTAGTAGCATCTGAAATGATCTTATCACTAGAATATTTTTACACCACTCTATTGTTTCTTTTTCTGTCTATCTCTTGTTTTCCTTCCAGCCATGTGAGCAGGGCAAGAAGCTAAAGAGAATCCACTGGGTTTCCAACGTTGGTACAGCCCTCAAATTCCTTGAGGGTAGGAAGGTAAGAGTTCAGAGCCTTCTTTTTATGTGTTTTTTCTTCTGTGTTTTACCCCTCTTGCTGTTCCCCCTGCTCAGCTGTAGCCCTGTGGGCACAAACATTGAACCTGACCTTGTGCGACCCGGTTCCCCTTCTTCCCTGCCTCTCTCTCTTCTCACATTTCTCATTTATTCAGATTCAGAGATTTTGATTTTCTTTACTTTATAGTTCACGTTCACTTCGGTTGCACTAAGTGGGAATCATTAATGCAATATGATTTAAATATTAAATTAAATGGTATATAATCTTAAATATTAAATTACTCAATTACACAGCCAATAAATCTGTTCTCACTTCTTTCGCTTTATATTTGTACTTCCCATTTTTCCTCCCATCTGTTGTCTTGCTTAGGACAAAAAAACAAAATGTTCACACTACTTTCCAAAAATGCTAAATGCTGTGTTGGATGCACTCATCTTACTACAACAACTGTTTCCATGACAGTAGTAAAACATTTTCAAAGCTTCACCCAGCTTGTCCTGGAATATACATAAAAAAAGCCATCAGTATGAGCTGGTGTCTGCAGGGACATTGATTTGCCTTCTTCAAGTGTGACAGGGTTAAATCCGTAAATCTTGCACCAGTAATCTGCCGCCTGGCGTCGAGACGTCAGTGGGCACTCTGCTGTATATGTATATGCTTATGCATGTGCGACTGTGAAGTGTGCAGAAAATTAATTGTAAATGTTCTCTGTGTGTGTAAATCCAGTTTTTGTCTAGACTATATTTACATTTGACTTTAGGCCTGGATTTTTTACAGCGGTCAGAGAAACCTGTGTGGCTGTATTTATTAAATTAAATTAAATTAAATGTCAAGACAAAGCAAATACTACACTGAAGAAATATTTTATTTGTATATTTTCATTTCACATTAATGTTCTTTTAAAGCAAAGAAAGGCAGCAAACATCACCTAGAATGTGACCATAAATAGAAACGTTTTGGATTTTGTTTGGGTCGTTTTTACCCGACCGTGAGGTGAAAGTCAGCTTCTGTACCACCGTATGTTCTTTGCACATGATACAGCCTCACACTGCTGCGCTGAGTTGCCACGATAACCTGCTGTGTTTTCTAATATGTAACAGTGTACTGCATGTGTTCTTATCAGTCCCACTCGGCCCTCGCCTGCCTCTCGTCTTTTCCTCCGTGATTGTTCACCTATGTGGAGTGCCATGTATTACCATATGATGACCTGCCCCTATGATGTTCTGCTGCTCCTGAGTAATTTACTTCTCTGTGTGATAATGTTGAAAACTTCATCATATTACAAGATATGACATTCCTCTTTCTCTCTGTATCGCTTTCTCCATCTGTCCATCTCTGTTGGGTTTAATCCCTGTTGCCTGTGTAGTGGTGATAGATCACTGCTCTCAGAAACCACTTAAGATATTTCACCGCAGAGATGCTAAACTGTCTGCTATCTCACCGTCAATGAAGCGTCCCCCTTAACTGAAATGCACGTGGAGTGCTTCTTAACTCGTTTTCTCACCTGCCCTCTCTGTTTTCTTCCCTCCTCTTTTCTCTCTTCCCCTTTTTTAATCTTCCTTCCAGTCGGCCTACAGAGGATCTCCGGTCAGTATTCATAATGTTACTGCTACTTTGCACAATCCAAGGGACAGATAGAGTCTGAATTATCTTTGCTTTGCAGTGTAGAAGATCACACCTGTACTGTGTATTGTTTACTGTATCTTGTGGTTACTTGTTTAGAACCAGCTCTGTATGGTTAATTCATAGATATGACTATAAATAATATTTATTCTGTGGGAGTGGGAGCTAGAATGCATTGCAACAAGGAGTTTTGAAATGTTTGAACTATTTCTTATTATGTTTTGACATAGATCAAGCTAGTGAACATCAATGCCACTGACATCGTTGACGGACGACCATCGATTGTATTAGGTTTGGTGTGGACCATCATTCTCTATTTTCAGGTACTATTGTCTTCACTTAGTCTAAATTCATTGTACTTTGATATTGACAAAACCAGGACAGGAAAGCTTTACGAAAAATGTAATTTGTAATTTTATCATTCAGCCCTAAGCTTTATATGCTGACAAAAGAAAAGATTCAACTGGTTTGATGCCTGTAGCACCCAATTAAAAAGCTGCAAAGAGGCATGTTTATCATCGTGTAAATCACCTTTTTAACCATTTGAAAATTGAGGACACACATTTGTGCACAATTAAAAGGGGAACGTTTGCAGACAGGCCAGTCATCACATGCGCTTTGCGTCTACAAAGCCACACTGTTGTTTAATTTGTAGGTTTTGCCTGCATAGAAAACATTTTAGTAATTCAGTTTGTCAGTAAAGATAAAGTCACTACTTATTAGAAAAAGCAGGAAGCTTAAATATATTTTCATATTCTGTAAATAAATTATATGTTCACGTTAACAAGAGCTAAATCACAATACTACAGTCACTTAGCAGCATCATCACATCGATCTTTACGTTTTACTATTTACTAGATATTGATAGATTATATTTAACAGTAATATCTACTGATGTTCTCTATTGTGAGTGAATCCGGTTTCCTGGTAGTAGAGAAGAAAGGTAGATTACATGTGCATAGAAATATCCATTAACCTTGGACCAACTGTTTACCAGCAAGAATCCATTAATGTATTGTATGATTGTTAGCCTAAAACAGCCCCACATTTCAATTTTTGTCATTTTTCTCCACACACTGATGAGACGATAGAATATTTAATCATTAACTGCAATTATACATAATCACAGTTGCAGAGGAATGGAATATTTGTGGGTAATCAAGAACTGCAAACACTGAGTGCCCTGGGAAATCACAGCACCGTATAAAGCAACAGGTTTTCATCTTTAAAAAAGATGAAAAGAAACCACAGTTTTTTTCCAAGTAAACTGTAATAATGAGTCTTTTTTCGTCCACACCGTGTGTCTGATATAAAAGACAAAAGGCAGACATTTTTACAAGCAAACATTGCACCTTGTGTTTCTTATAGATTGAGGAGCTAACTAGTAGTCTACCAGCGCTCCAGACTTTGTCCAGCAGCACCTCCTCACTGGGCAGCTCCACCAGCAGCACTGAGACCACCAGCCCACCTGTCAAAAGGAAACCCCTTCCCCCTCTGCAGGGTGGGGCCAGAAAGGCGTTACTGAGATGGGTTCAGCAGACGGCCGCCAAGTATGAAGCCCTTTGTCACAGTCAGATATGCAATATGTAGGGATTCCTACGAGTAGTCTAATTAGTAAAGTGTAGTAAAATTAACAAAACACTTCCCCCTAATTCTTCAGTAGCATCTTTTGGTTTCATGCTCTGTCCTTCCTAGACATCTGACACTTGAGGTGAAGGACTTTGGACCCAGTTGGCGCAACGGCTTAGCATTCTTTGCACTTATCCACGCCCTACGCCCCAGTCTTGTTGATATGCAGCATGTACTGGAGAGGCCAAACCGAGCAAATCTGCAGCAAGCGTTTTCACTGGCTGAGACGGAGTTAGGCATCCCACAGCTTCTTGACCCGGAAGGTAAATGCAATTTCCTCTTTGACTAACTAGAGCTTGATTCAATAAATCAGAATGAAACTCATATGTATCCGCTAAACACATAAACACACAGCGAATCAAATACTACAGTCGTCGGCATCTGTATTTGGTTCTATATTATCTTCTGCATGGTTGAAATAATAATACTAATAATAGAGAAAATACAACAGAGGTATCTGTTACAGCATCAGAATCAAACCTCAGTGTCACTGCCAAACAACATCTGTGCGCTTCACGCCTGCCCTTCAGAATGAACCCTGACAAATCAAGCTTGACATCAGTGTAATTATGGTCCATTAGGCCGTGAGATTCATCATAAATAAATAAACCACTGATCTCGAAGTCCTGAAGGTTGTTTTTATGAATAGATATGGTCGTCAACAAGTTCTTGTCAATGCTCATTATTAGAATTATGAGGCCTTAATTTTGATGTGACCCCTGAATGAGTTTTTTTTTTTATTCTTTCCTCAGATGTTGATGTAGACAAGCCAGATGAGAAATCCATCATGACGTACGTAGCTCAGTTCCTGAAGCATCGTCCTGACCAGAAGCAGAGTGACACAGACGGACAACCAGAAGAAGAGGTAACCAGCTGGCAGATTGGTGCCAGTCTCGATATGTTAGTCATTGTCTTCTCTCGTTCTGTAACCAGTGTGCCAGACCTCAGTCATCACATTCACGTAAATGGCATCTTGCCTTTGTTACAAACGTGTATTTTAAACAGTTTATTGCCTTTTAAAGTCTGTGTAAGTGCAAGATGAGGGGGTGACCTTCACGGTCCAAAGCAGTAGAAGGCAGAGCGATTACAGGAAAGCGAATTTCCTCAGTTCTCTTAATGCTTCCTAAAATGCTGTCCCCCCTGTTGTTACTCATTAAAGGAAACATTCATTTCATTTGTCATTTGTGGCGAAGTCTTGCCTGTTTCATGGTGTTCTACTTTTGAGCATGTTTGTCTCCTGGTATGTCTTTCTCTCCCTGTGTCTGTGTGTGGTGACTGCTGTCCTGTGGTTGTTGTGCGGCCCTCTGTCCTACAGTGTGGTCTTGGTCCTCGCGATGTAGAGGAAATGCTGGAGGTAGGTTTTATAGTAACTTGGCATCCCAAGAGCAGATCTTCCATCATTTCCTCACAGCCCAATGTGATTAGCACCGATCCACATTCGTGGTTTCCATATAAATTTGATTAAAGCCCATATTTCTGGCTGCTCTATTAAATTACAGTATCATTGTCTACTGTCCAGTGTATGGGTGAGATTAAACAGTTTTTCCGTGTCACAAAAATAGCTTATATACTAATATTGGCTCTTCATCTTACCTGATGTGATATTCCTGCCGCAGGGTTCCCGACCCATCATAACAAAAGGAAGTCCAGTATAATATGATGTGATATTACCATTTATTAACGTTACCACCAAGCGCTATGGCTCCTGGTCCCATTAGCATGACAATGAAACCCTCTGGCATTGAGACAGCGTGTTTGATGGAAAGCTTGTGAATAGAGGCTGCCTGTTTTTAAGGTTAACAGTGTCACGAGCTGTAAAGCTGCGCTAACCACTTGCTGTCTATGTCACACTGTGTTTTGTTGTCCTCTGACTCTGATTCTCCTCTTTGCTGTTGTTGTGTTTCACACCTGCTTTGTTCTTTGTGGAAGTTTTTTTTTGCTAATGTGCTAGTGTTTGTCCTCAACATTGTTTTCCACTGAATAAAGATCAACGGCCCCGGTTTTCATATGCTAAAAATAAAAAGCAACTCAACCACTTGTTACAAGAATATTTGTGGTATATTTGATGAATACAATGCAAAATCTGTTTTAACTACAAAAGCTGTCATGTAAAGTTTGGGCGTAACACAGGAGCTGTAACGGAACACGTATTGAAAGTGAACAGCTCTCGAGCTGAATAAACTATCACGCAAGCTTTTGAGCAGCAAAGTATTATCGTCATGGTTACTTAAAATCCAATGAAATGTAAGTAGGGGGTCTTAGACAAAATACCCTGTTAAAGCTGAGTGGTTTTGGCAGCTGTGGGTTTTTGACATTCTGTCCTAAAGGGAGACACAGAGGATTAGGGGAACACATGTCTAACAGTACTTGCTCTGCCCTGTCTTTCACCCTGTTCCTCTCTTCTTTCTTTCACTGCTCTGCTTAATCACTTTTTCGTTACGTCTTATTTCTTTCTCCATTTCTCTGGCCCTCATCACGTTTGTTTATCATTTTCCCTTTTGCATGTCCCAATTTGTAACGTGCATCCCTTCTCCCTCCTCCCGCCCTTTCTGCCCCGCCAACCCAACCTCCTAGAGAGAGCAGCGAAAGAGCCTAAGGGAGCTCAAAATGTGGCTTGAGCAACTGGAGAGAGACGCGGTACAGGCTCAGGAGACTGAAGTCAGTCTTGCTCAACAGTACCAGGTTAGTGTGTGTGTATCTGGGTGTGTGCATGTGTGCAGTTTATACTGGGCACACTGGGCACAGACGGTCCTATTATTAGCTTAATCAGCGGTATTACACTGTGGGGATCAGGCTGCAGCCGTCATATTTTCAGTCAATCTGGCTTATTCCACCAAGCCTCGGGATACATTCCATATTCAGCAGCATGTGGGGTATCCCTATTTTCCTTGCACATTATTCAGATGAGTCTGAGGATCTGAAGCCAGAAAGACCGACAACGTTCAGAGACAATTAGCCACGGGTTTTATAAGTGCCTAATTAGACACCATTGGGACGAGGTTGTGACCCCTGTGAGAGCACTTCTTCTGATGTCTTTATACTGTAACTTAAATATTTCAGAAGAGCTGTAAATGAAGAACATATTTACATTTTTTTTAGTTGTTCAAGAGTCTGCGCGTCCAGCTGGAGATGAAGAGGAAGCAGGTGGAGGGAGCTTTGCAATCCACCCAGAAGGAGGGGATGCTGACTGTGGATCAAGCCATGGTCAAACAAGCCTGGGAGAAGGTTTCCAATAGGGTGAGGGAAGCAAGAGGCGCAACCAACCTCTTTAGAGCAACCTTTATATTTTTTGTGCTTTAATTAAGGTGAGAAATCTTTATTTTGTTTTGCTGTTTTGCTGCATGTCAGCTCCTGGACTGGCATCTGCAACTGGACAGGTCTCTCCCAGCCCCCCTAGATATGGTGGGAGCATGGCTGCATGAGGCTGAAGGAACCTTGCGACAAGAAATCATTGTGCAGCAGGGACCGGAAGTGACAGCTAACACTATCCATAGAGCTCTGGAGCAGCACAGGGTTAGCATACTGTGGATATTACACTGATAAAATACCTGTGTAATATCAACAAAATCCATCAGATTTATTGTTCATTGCTTTACTTGAGTAAATATTTGTATATGATTTGTAGTAATTGTTGTACATCTGTGCACTCGACAGGATGTGCTGAAGAGCCTGGAGAGTCACCAGCAGGTATTTCAGAGGATCCATAAGGACAGAAGTGTTGATGGGGTCCCTGTTCCTTTAGACCAGCTCCAAGACATGGCAGAGAGGTAATGAAAACAGACCTCTGGTGGGATTCTTACAAAATACAGCATGCTTCACATTCTGCTTTTCAGAGAAAAACAGAATGTGAGGGTCAAGCTGTAGGTCTGATATATTTTGTAAACTTTGCCTTTTTTAGGATCAACTTTGTCTCTACATCTTCTAGCATCCACTTGGCTAAGATGGAATACTTAGAAATTAAACACCACATGCAGGCCTTCCTCACCCTGGCTGAGACCAAACTCAAATCCTGGATCATCAAATATGGCCGACAAGAGTCAGTGGAAGTGATGCTCCACAACTATACTGTAAGCTCAGACTTCATGTGATGTGGTGAAGTGTTTTTTTTCCTTGACAGACTGTTATAAAATAAATGGGATTTTGTGATGATAAGGGCCTATGAGTCCCTGTTTCACAGTACACAGCTGTTATATACAATTTGATTAGTTGCTGCCGTCCTCACCGGAGCTTTTCATAACATTTCCCCCTTCACTTGTCTCACTGTTTTTTTACTAGTCATTCGTGGAAAAACACAATTTCTTTCAAAACTATGAAGCATTGTTCCAGTCCCTGAAACAGTCTGCTGATGCCTATGTCAGTGCTGACAGCTCAGGTGAGTAGTTAAATATTGATTGGTTAGTATGGAGTATGTAAAAAGAATTTGTCTGGCAGGCAAAAACCTTTAGATGTGGCTAGAATAAATTGCTGTGAAGATATACTGTATTATATTGTCTGAAAACATAGATAAGATAATGACGGATAATTAAGCAAAACAGTCCGTCTACTGTACGTATGGCAAAACGGCCTCTAGCTCATATTGGTACTATTTATACTACATATCGTCATATTGACTAAGACCAGAGTGATTGAGGTTCTTCGAGTTCTCTCCATCAGTAAATGTCTCGCTGCCATATGCTATGTGTCAACTTTATTTTCTTATATCAACAGTTCAATGAGACTTCCTCTTTCACCAGCTCAGTCTGTCCCTCTCTGGTAAAAGGGGAGAGTCTGCAGGCTATATCTAAATGAGGTTCCTCCGCTCTCAGTGGGGAATACGACCCCATTTGCTAGTTAGGGGCTGCTCCACTTCTGCCGGTCTCAGGGCGCAAACTCAGCTAGCTTGTCGGTTTCATTAAGTTTCAGGGTTGTGCTGCTTTAGGGTATGCAGAGCAGAGAAGTGAGTTGTGGCGAGAAATCAGGACATCTGAGGCTTGATTGGTCAACCCAACAATTGAAGTGCCCCCCACTACCACACATGCGTAACCCCTGCTGGTAGTTAACACCCTGGCGTCTGATTGGCTGTCAGAAAGATCATTTTGATCATCTTAGGCTCAGTTTGCGATGAGAGCAGAAAGCTGCATATGATTTTTTTGCCATTTTAGTGCATGGTACTGTACAAACTGGCTGATGTCAGGGTTGGACTTTGCCAGTCTCACAGTGAGAATAGTTTGTGGTTAAGGACAGTGACTCCATATTAAAAGAAAATACATCTTGTTCTAGTCGGTTTTTGGGGTCAGCAATAAGTCTGTGTAGGGATGTTTCCCCATCGGCATGATGCTCTCGTCATTTGGTGATTCTATGAATATGTTTACCATCTGTCCTGGGTATTAAAATAGGTCTCTGAAACTTCTGCCAATCAGCAGTCACACGTGACAGCTGCATAGCAGTATGGTTGATTTTAAATAGTAGTAGTGAGCTACCAGGTCATACCAAATCATTTACATTCAAGGTTTGGATGAGTCGCTTTTAAGAAAAACAATGCTATGCCTTCAAGTTCTGTTCTCGTTGTTGTACAGTAATTAGCTGGTGTATCTCTTGTCTAGCGGATGAAGGTGAGATGGGAGTACGCAGGTTCATGCGGGAGGTCGTAACTCAGTGGAGGAGTCTGTCCATGGAGGTGCGAAGCGTGAGGAGCATGCTGGAGGAGGTGTTGTCCAACTGGGAGAGGTACAGCTCCACTGTGGCCTCTTTACAGGCCTGGCTGGAGGATGCAGAGGAAGCCCTGAGCCAGTCAGAAAACGCTAAACGGGTATGTGATTGACGCTTTATCTGGTAGGACCCCTCACGATGTTCCTTAGATTTTTTCTGTGAACAGATTAGAGATGATTTGATGGATTCTAAAGCCTCAGGATTACAATCAAATATACGTCAGCCTAGTTTCAAGCATTTACTTTTTAAGTAAATCCTATTAGCAGTCTCCGCTCAAGTATCAAATGATCTCCTTGACATAAAACAAGCCACCAAGGAGATTCCAGTTGTCGCATTGCCATGGTTACCTCAGTTTCACATCCCCACCAAGGATTAGACAGCTAATTACCCCAGTTTTCTTATTGTCCTTTAGTTGAATCCCTTTCTTTGTTTCTTTTTGATCGTCTCTTTGTTTCCTTATTTGACACTCCGTCTTTGATTAATTCTTTGTTTCTCTTGATTTCTTTGTTTCTCTGTTTCTTTATTTCCTCATAATGTGTCTGGCGATTTTTTTTCAGGAGTTTTTCAGAAATCTGAGCCACTGGATGGATCAGCATGCAGCTATGAATGATGCAGGGAATTTTCTAATTGAAACATGTGACGAGACTGTGTCACTTGATCTCAAGCAACAGCTCCTGCTTTTGAACGGACGATGGAGAGACCTTTTCCTCAAAGTCAAACAAGTAACAAAACATCATTATAAATACTTTGTGTTAGATGAAATGCAGTGTTTTTCAACATAATAAATGTACAGCACATGTACATTTCAAGACAATAACTGCTTGTTTTTTTTGCTGCAGTATGCCCATGCTGATGAATTGGAGAAGTTGAGAAAGGACCATCTAAAGGCTGTGTCAGCCCTGAAAGAGCTTCTGGACACAGCGGAGGCCAAGCTCAACACTCCTGTTCAAGTGACTTTCCTCAGCGTTAGAGGTTTTCTGCATGACGTAGAGGTGAGGAGGTGCCTCTGATAGGCAGCGAGTCTATCATAAGGTAGAGTAGAACAGCATCCCAGTAAAAGGACAACTCATTTTACACTTAATTGCCAGGATATTATTGATGAATCTTTGTTGTATTTACACCTCTGCTGCTGTATTTTCTATGAGCATGTACCTGTACACAAGCATTACAGATCCTGGAGCTTCATACTCTGTACTACTCCAACTCTCTGTATTAATATAGCCTCATTGCTAAAAGCAATTTTGATCAAGGTGAATTCAATTTAAATATGTGTACCATGTCTTCCTGCATCCACGTCTAATGACAGAAGACCAAGCAAAAGGTTGTTGCCATGGAGACACAATACAAGTTGGCTGCCCGCAGTGCTCAGCTCCTTGCCAAGGATGCACCCCAGGATGAGGCTGCCAGGGTCATGGCAACTATGGCAACAGCCAAAAGTCAGCTGAGTAAGGTAAGTGTCCTTTGAGTTTAAAGCATGAAACCTCAATCGATCTTTTAAGAGTATCGGGCCTAACCTGGCTTAACCTTTACTCCAGGTCAGAGAGCGGTGTCCTTCTCTAGTGAGAGAGTGTCACGTCCTTCTGCCTCTGTTGGAGGAGATGGAGAAACACATCACTGTTTTCTACCAAGCCCTGGAGCGGGCCAGTCGCATCACTTCTGCTGCAAGAGAGCCAGACACTCATGCCCAGCCACCCCACAGACACAAGTGGCAGGTCAGATATGAAAACAACGACTTACAACTGAAATTGTGTTTTTAAAAAAGTATTGTCAAAATCAAAGTAAAATTAAAGCTACATAAATAAACCTTGGTGAGATAAATAAACCTCACCTTATCCTTTATCTTTGCTCTGACTCCCAGTGTTGTTATTAATCAAGAGCCCGCTAGAATATTAATACGTTAAATTCTGAAATATTTGAGTTGAGGGAGTTTGAGTACTCACATACCTGAGTTGACTTTGTTTGTCCTCAGGAATTATTAAACCAGCAACAAACCTGTAAACGGTGTCTATCAGTGATTGAGAGGAACCACCACACGCTGCAGAGAAGTCTCTCCACCAGCAAAGCGCTCCGAAACTTCGACCTGTCACTGCTGCAAAAGAGAGTGGCTGAAATACAGGGATCAGCACAGGTTTGTGAAATGCACATACTGTGCGGTGTATATATACAGCGTACTGTACCTAGCAGAATGCCGCATGGTGATTGCTTTACCCATATCACTGATTATATCAATGAAATTGCTGCTGCATCAAAACACCCAGGAGGCAACAGTGCAGATTAGACTCACTCCTGTGTCTTATTATTCAGACGCTTGATGTAAGTCAAATAATGTAATTACGCAGTATCACCAACGAGATCAATTTAAATCACTCAGGCTTTGCTGAAGGAAGTTGGGGAATGGAGAAGACAAGAAGAGGCCAACAACTGCCTGAGGAGGAGGTTTGAGGAATCGCGACAAGAGCTGGAAAGAGTTCTGAGGAAAGCTCAGGGCTGCTTGAGAGAGACTGGAGATACTGAGGACTTATTGAAGAAACACTCTGTAAGATTAAACTTGGTTTGTTAGTACAATGTAAACAAGAATGCTGTAACATAAATTATTCCTATTATCTAAGTTCTGTTTGTTTTGTTTTGTTTCTTTGCACAGGAGTTTTTTGGGCAACTGGACCAACGAGTGCTGAGTGTCTTCTTAAAGGCATGCGATGAACTGACTGACATCTTACCACAGGAGGAGCAACAAGGGCTGCAAGAAACTGTGCGCAGGCTACACAAACACTGGAAGGTCAGGGGTCAGCAAGCTTTAGCTCTTTCTAATTACTGTACATCACTGGAGGCGCCTAGCTGATAGTTGGCTTCAGTTTATTTTCAATGAACCTCATCTAGTTAGCATAAAATACTGTACACCCCTCTCCTTGTTTACTCAGTTTCTCTGGGGAATATTTTGTCTGTGATGATATGCAATATAAGGGCAAACTGGTCACACTGGTCTTTCCCACAGGACATCCAGGGCGAGGTGCAGTCTCACCTCCTTCATCTGAAAGTGGAGGTTGAGCAAAGTCGAGTGGCTGTGATTCTGCAAGACTGTAGAGCAGAGCTGGACAGAGAAATGCAAGCCCTGTCTGGCACGTGCATCAGTGAGCGAGTGATCAAAGAGCACAGAGTGAGACATTTATCAGATTAAACTGAGAATGAGCAAGTGAGATAGAATCACTTAATGTCACTACCGTTGCTGTGCGCCGGCCTCTCAAATTTAAACATTCTCTTGTCTGTATCTCTAGACTTTCTTCAAGGAACGTAAACCTCTGACTCTGTGTGAGAAGAGGATTAGGAACATGGAGGATCTGTGTCATAAGTTGCCTGACAACGACCCAGCTTATCGAATGCTCGATTCTACCAGAAGGGCTGTAGAAGAGGTTACAGAACAAATCAAAAGCACCCATCTCAAATTGGAGCAGCACCCTGATAAATGGAAAGACTGGAATGAGAGGTAAGGATTCCTCATGAGTAAAGGTAACAGTCCTACCAGTAAGAGTGAATTGCGTTAAAAGCAGCTGTTCTCTGTCTAGGTTCTGTGAACTTTCTGATTGGCTTTCATCCCAGAGGATGCAGTTGAGGCTTCTGAGAGAGACGGCAGGAAATTCCAGTGATCAGGAGCAAGTGGATGCCAGAGTTCAGGTTAGCCTGCAAACTTTGTTTTCTGTTAGGATATAATGTCGTGGGTCAGTCAGTAACTGTAGATTTCCTTTCTTATGCCGCCATTAGGTAATGCAAAAAGCAGTGGATGCCCGTGAGGAGAGCTTACTGTGGCTGAAAAACCGCCTCGCTGGCTTGTCTGAGGTTAGCCCTGAGCTGGAGGTGCAGAGACAAAGGACAGCCCTGGCAAAGCTCTCAACGGACCTGCGGGCACTCCTTTCTACACTCTTTCAGGTACTCCAGAATGTTCAGATTGTGATTACATTTGTCTCTTTTATTGGGTTTTTTTTTAACAAAATCTTTATTTCTGCCACTTTGGTCTCAGTGGGGTGAAGAGGGCTCACCAATGTTCCAGTACGAGGAGCTGAGAGATGAGATACGTGTTGCACTTGAGGAGGTTCTGAGAGCACGGAGGGAAATTGAAGAGCAGACCAGCGAGATATTGGATGCTGAGAGCCTGGAAGATGCAAAAACCCTTTACCTAATTCACCAGGTTTGATTTGAAACTTAAAAACACATATTTTAATATTTTAAAAACACATATTTTAATGAAGGCTGGCCAACACTGTGTGTTCTTGCCTGTGGATATTTTATAGCAACACCTAAAACGCATTCATGCTAAAAGGAGAGATGCAGAGCTTCTGGTGTCCCACTGTCGCCAGCTGCAGAAAGGGGAGGAGCTCAGTCAATCTCTCCTGGAGCTGGAGGGAGCTTTTAGGGAGGTCGACCAATTATCGGAGACAAATGAGCACAACCTACAGGTAGGTCATTTTCCTCACACGTCGCTAATTTTGGACTATATACGTGCTCATCCCTTTGTTGTACTCGAACAATTTGACACATTGAATTGTGTTTGTGATTTGTTCTGTGCTAATTCCTTGTACTGTACATGTACTGTGACATGTTTTTCTTTGTCATCTCAAGGCCACTCTCAGCTTCTGGCAGGATTTTGAAGCAGAGAAAGAGACACTTTGGGAGTTTATCAGTAATACCAGCAATGAGCTACACAAAGAACTGATTTTTAACAGCCTGGAGAGTCTGAGAACTGAACTGAAGCAAAATAAGGTACTGTACAGGTGGTACGGGACAGTTTGTGGATGTATTTGTGTGATTGCAGGTTAGGTATGTACTGTGGGACACTGACTGCATTTCTGTCTGTAGGAACTTTTCTTCAGGGTTGAGGAGTGTTGTGTGAGAGCAGACCTGCTCCTGGAGAAGGCAACAGATATAGAACTTGGTCCAAAGAATCAGACTCTTCTTCTGCATCTGGCCCAGTCCACCAGAGAAGCAGTCACACAACTTCAAGACCATCTCAACAAGAAGTACGTGTCTCCAGTCCCTCTGATCAGGAGAAAAGCTCTTTCTAAAGCTTTTTAGATTCTGTTATTTCCTCAGTTTTTAAAAGCATTATTAATATTGTTCAGTCACCAGTTACTGTCACTCTCATTGACTTCTGCTGTGTTTTCCAGTGTTGTCCAACTGGAGAGGATGTGTGTATTGTGGGAGCGCTTGAGCAGGGAATCAGATTGCTTCTCCTCTTGGATAACTGAGAAAGAAAAAGAGCTGGAAGCCATCAACACCAGCGCCTCTTTGGATCCTTTAGAGAAAAACATCAGTGCGGTGGAGGTGCTGTATTCTTTTTCACAGCGTTTTGTTTGATGTGTGTTCTGTGGTTTTAGGTCAGTCCTTCAACCGTCTAGCCTGACGGTTAGTTTTTTTTTTGATTCCCACAAATAAATATGTCATTCACATCTAATTGAAGTTAGTCAAGAAAGCTTTACAGAGTCAACGTAGCCTGAGGGTTATCCAGATTAAGGAATAAGACCAAACTGTAATCTAGCCCCAAGGGGGATTTGGGTCAGTGCTGCAGCAAAGGCTAGGATAAATAAAATAAATTGATCTTTTTGAAAACACATATAATCTTGCCCAGCCAGGCCTTAGCCATGTCAGACTTATGAACTATAGTAGAAATTGCTTACATCTGTGGCTCTAGACTCTAGTCTCTAAATGTGTTGCAAGTTACTGTATGTTCAGTTCTACACATTCTTCACATTTCAAACTAAACGTAATTTTTCTACACCTTTATCAACATGACAAACGGCTGACTCCCTCAACCAGAAACAGACTTGTGTACATTAACAAATAACATTGCCTCTTCAGTAGGAACAGCATCTACTGTATGTGTTATGAAGTCCTGCCTCCTTATGCTCCCTTTTTTCAATTTTTTTCTGTTTGGTGTCTATATACTTAATACGTTTTTTTGTTTTTTACATTTGCTTCGCTCCAGGAGGTTGGTGTGGGTTTAGAAGAGAAAAGGCAAGCTCTGGCCCACATGGAGGCCGACTGTGAGGCCCTGTCAAGGTGTGTGACACCTGGAGAGTCAGGGCACATCTGGGCACGACTTACCCAGATGAGAACCTGTTGGGAAGAGCTCAAGGAGAAAGTAGAACAGCTGGGGGGGTACCTCACCCAGAGTGCCTCATACAGACAGAGATACAATGACAACCTTGAACAGGTATTCAGCAACATGGAACGTGTCAGTAAATTCTAAACCGTAACAGCTTTGTATAACTAAAGCTTTTGTGATACCCAGGTGAAGAAAATAATGAGTGATCTTAAAGGGAGACTTGACTCTCCCATCACGTCCTGTACATCGTCATTTGAGACGTACAAGATGCTTCAGGATCATGTGGTACGTTGTGTTTGTCTTTTGTTTTGAAGTTTTCAATTAACATTTTAGTTTACATTGATTATCACATTGTTTCCTAACAGCAGATATAGCACTGTGGTTTAAAACCGTCCCTGGAGCTGATGACAAATACATGCCTCTGCCCTTTAGGAGGTCTGCCAGGCTGCTGAGCAGCTGAAGCCCCGGCTGATAGCTCTGTGTTCAGCCATGAGGAGGCTTGGAGAAGGCACCCAGCTGGAGGAAGAGGTGGCTAACCTCCAGAGGCAGCAGGGCGAGTTTCTAGCAGTGGCTGCAGAAAAGCAGTCCACATTAGAAAGCCTGCTAGCACTATGGCAAAGGTAATGTGTGCTGACACTTGTACATTTTTCTATGAAATCAATGCATGGTCACAAAAGGTACTGCAGTCAAATAATACCGGTCCACCCTGACTGCTATTTTGACTGGAGTCAGGGTTGGTTGTCAGCAACAATGGAATATGTTAACAATGGGCTGGTGAATTTTATCACTATAAGGATTTTTTTGTCCACACAAAAACATCTATTTCTCCCTAAATGTGCACGAACTTTGCCTGGTGCATCATTCTGTATTCTTGGTATTTTGTTGGAAAATGAGAAACACACGAGTCTTAATCTGCTGCCACTCTGTTGATCAGGATGTTAAAATGTGCTGCTTTGTATTTGATGATGCGTTTTCACATTTAACTTAAATTAAAGTGTCTGTCACTATCTGTCATCAAATTTTGTCTTTAACAATCTACTTTTATTAGATTTTTTTTGCGTTATTTGCAGGAAAAATTACCTAAACACATGGTAACATGTTGTTTACTTTTAGTGTTTACCCAGTTACAGTGACACTTTTTTTAAATGAACTTGCCTCTGTTTCTGCTTTTGAATGTGTGTGTGTGTGTGTGTGTGTGTGTGTGTGTGTGTGTGTGTGTGTGTGTGTGTGTGTGTGTGTGTGTGCGTGTGCATGCTCTTCTCTGCTGTCAACATGATCTGTCCCCTGCAGGGGAATGTATGAGGGATTACTTATAGCACTGGGTGAACTGGAGAGATATGGTTACCCCATTATGGCTGTGCTACTACTACTGATCCATAGCCCACAGATCATGCATATATTATCAGGGGCTTTAATTTTAAAATACAATCCCTCTTATCTACAGATTTGAAAAGGAGAGTTCATCCATGAAAAACTGGCTGGACAGGTGTGAGTCTTTTTGCTGCACAGACTCTACGCAGTTTTCTGTGGACAAACTAAGGCTTGGGAATGAACTACAAACTGTAGAGGTAAATTTGACCTCTGTGTGTGTAAAAGGACTTTTACTTGTGTATTTGTCTGTTTTCATTTTTTTGTGTGCATAATTGTGAAATATTGACAGGAAATGCAGGGAGAGATACCATCATATGAGGCTCTCCTCCAGGGTCTCGTGAATCTTGGGCTGTGTCTGTATCCCACAGCACCTGAAGCTTGCATCCAAGAGCTCAGTGATGATCTTGCCCAGCTACAGAACAGATGCATTTCTGTGAAGAACGGCATTATACACAGGCAATTCTTTACATTTACTGTATATGTGTTTGGCTCTGCCTTAGTTGTTTCCAGGATACTTCCTGTCTTTTATTTTTTGCTGGTGTACCATACCAATCACTGCCTTCATCAAACATCCAACTCTTCCTTAGGTTTGAGCTGTTGCAGTCCCAGTTGTCCCATCTACAGCTGTTTGATGAGACTCTGCTGACTCTGACCCAAGTTAGTGAAAACTTCCTGTCCACCTTGAGAAGTTCTTCTCAGGTCGACATTGATGACCTTGATGCTGGAATTACTAAGCTAAGGGTGAGAAATCAATAAATCAACAATGAGGTCCTTTACAGGCTCTATACTGTATATGGAAACAAGTTGTCTGTGCAAATTTGTCTAACTAAGGTGCCTTTTTTCAGGAGCACGAGGTGCAACTACAAGAGTATTCTTCACTTGAAGTGACTCTTCATCAAAGAGAGTCCTCCATTCTTCATTGTTCCACCCCAGAAGCACAACAGCAGCTCCAGGGCTGGAGAGAGGACTGTCTACAACCTCTCAGTGAATCACAGCGTCTCCTTCTTTTGCGTAAAGGGTGCCTTACTGATTTAAAGACTTTCTTTGAGAAGCACGGAATGGCAACTAAAGCTATTTGTCGCCTCCACGAGGCTGTGGAGGGTAGGGGAAGCTGGGACTGCTCCAAAGCTGAAGAACTGCATCAGGAAATAGGACAAGTGGCTAAAGATGTGGCCAGGCTTGAGGCTGAAGCACTTGCGTTAGATGGGCAGCTGAGCAAGGCACACCTATACCTGTGTGGGGTAGAGTGGCAGGGTCCCAGAGATGCGAGCCGTCCTCTGGGAAGAACGTCATGCAGACGTCAGGCAGTAGCCCTCACAATAGGACTGGAGGAGGTACAGAGAGGCGTGGGATGGAGGCAGAGTGAAGCCGATGCCTTAGGGGCGCTGTGGAGCTCCTTCAGGGAGAGGAAGGAGGAGGTCATGAAGAGCCTGAAAAAACTGGAGGAGGAAGTGAACCAAGAGGGGGCCAGAGAGAGCTCTGTACAGGCCTTTCAAAACAGGTGTGTCCATAATAATGAACAGCTAGATTCATGCCCTGTGATGCTCTCACAGCTCTCACGGGATGCGAAAACATTTTGATCTTCTATGCTGAAAAAAATGCTCTATACAGTAATGTTGGAATCAGGTTAGTACTGTGATCTGCATTGTTCTTCCTCTTCTTCTCTCAGGCTGCGTTTCTTCGTCCAGTTGGAAGATGAGCTCCAGTCCCTGCAGCACTCCCAACAATGGTTAGAGGAGAAGGGAAGCCAACTGGCCCAGAGGGACAGTGACCTGGCTGGGGAAGCTCTCAGGGAAGTATCACTGGTGAAGACAGCCTGGGAGAACGTCAGGACTCTGATTACCAGTGGGTAAGAATGGGGCTGGGGGCACTAATTCAAAAACCTTTAACCATTAAATTGACTTATGGCAGAAGAACCATACGTTTCAATTAAACAAAGACAGATAACCAGCAATTACAAAATGTGCTTTCACTGATTCTGTGTCTATTAGTAAACTCTGACTTTCATTCATTCTCTTGCAGTCAGGACCACAGTGGAGTTGTTATAGATCTGCTTCGTCAGTTCCACCACCTGAAGTTGGCCCTTAGCACAGTTGTGGACAATGCTCAAGCCGTTGCTCATAACCTCCCTGACCATAACCACGACGCTGTGGAGGCCAGAAAGAGTTACACACGGGTAAGAAACTAGTTATTATATATATATATATAACCTATCTAACATATACTTTTATGTTCAAATGTAGAATAGCTTATGATTATAGTTGTGACTTTAGCGCAGATGCCTCATGAAACCGACCTGTTGTCAGTTGTGTGAAATGATTTGTTATGGTTCTACATTATTGTCCCTCTAGTTGGTGGTGTGTTATCATTCCTTTTGTCCTTATCTCTGTTCTTAAAGCATGAGACTGTCCAAGCTGAGCTGAGAGAAAAACAAGAAGACATGGACGTGCTAATCCGTACAACTGAAGACCTACAGAGAGAGCTGGAGAAAATGCCCAACTGTGACACATCCATCCAGAAGGACATGGAGATGTTAAGAGATCAGTGGCTGGAGGTGAGTGTGATGTTGTGCCTGTTTATGATTAGGTGGTGTTGAAATAAATCACTTTATTTTATTTTATTTAGACAAATACATGTCTGCACAGATTCACACCATAGAGACCATTATGAAATCCCACTTACTGACTTTTATAACATTAATGAATGCCCTGATCTTCACACATGTGCTGTACTCCATGAATTGTAAACATATTTTTAGCTACAGTAGAAAAACGACTGTTACTATGAAAAAACACATCAATTATACCAGCCACTCTGCCAAATTCTTCCATGATTTTGCTTTTGAAATATATTCCTTTCTTTTTTTCATGCTTTTTTCCATTTTCTTCTCTTATGGGATTCAGTTAGTTGCTCAGCTGTCACAAATTAGACAAAAACATAAACAAGTCTAGACACGTTATCTGCTTTTCTGTCTCCCTCACTTCTCATCCCCACATCTGTCAAACCAATTAGGTCTCGTTTTCCGTCCATCTCCCAGTAAGGCATCCTCTACCATTGCTTGTTGCTTTGGGACAGAGAGAACCTCAAAGCAGAGGCGAGAGACTCTGCATCTCCTGGTAATTGAGATGTACTTAGTTCTTCACTAACACAAGGCTGCGTCGCTGTGTTTCATCAGGTCTCTGAGAAGATACAGACCAACACAGAGAGGCTGGGGTACTGTGTGGCGCTATGGGACGACCTGAAGTCTGCAGAACAGGACATCAACCAATGGACCACCACCTCTCTTACGGATCTCACTGATAGCATCACTAATCTCAGTGACGAGAAGACGGAGGCCCATCTCGCTATCTTTCAGGTCAGAGCTGGACAGCCTGTTTGTGTGTGTGACAGATGATAGTTCTGTATCAATGCAGAGCAACAGCTATAACAGCTGTGATTCCCCTGCTTCTCTCTGTGTTACAGGCTGAGGTTGAGAAGAGGGCGCAGAAGCTGGATTCTCTGCAGGAACGAGTAACGGAGCTGAAGGAGCAAGCCAAACTGCAGGAAACCCCGTTACAAATGCAGGTGGGTACGAACGGGAGGAAAGAGCAGTACCTGCTCAAGTAAAAATAGCTAAATGATATTTTTCTTTTGTAATTTATGTCAGAGTAATGCATTGGTTTGTGGGTTAGGCGTTGGTACAGTATGGTCATAATGTCTGGGTGCATTGCAATTCCTAAAGGCTGATAATGCTGTTCAACCAGGTCCTGGAGACAGACCTAAGGAAGAAAATTGACCATGCACAGGAGGTGTACAACCAGGCCAAACACACTCTGACCTACTTCAGTTTCCAAAAGCAGCGACTAGAGGACCTGATGTCCCAGATGGCCGAGCGGCTGGAGACAGTAGAGGGTTCGTTGTCTGACCTCACTGACACCACTTCCCCTGAAGACATTGGTACTGTCAAGGTATGATATGATGTTCAAGAGCTTAGTGCATATATGGATGTAATAGTTATATCATGATTAATTACAGTCTTCCTCTACAGTGTTGTATATAGAAAAAATAACAAACATAGTAATATACAAGCTTGTTCTCAGTTAAGAACTGATCTGACCCGTGAAGAGCTCTTACTGCAGTGGTTGAAGAGGTTGGGCTCAGCTACATTACATCTCCCACTGTTACACACTTGTGTCTATGCTCTTTTCACCACGTTGTCACCTTATTTGTTAACATACACAAAGTCTCAGCTTTTTATTTATCGCCGCTCTTTATGTACAGAACCTGCAGAGTGTTGTGCAGCAACAGAGGGCAGATATGGACTCGGCAAGAGATGCCCTGGCCACCCTGTGCAGGTCCCATCCTTCTCAAGAGCTGTCACGCCTGTCCTCTGACCTCACCCTGATTGCCAAACGAACAGAGGCGGTTGCTCAGCGCTGTGCCAAGACCAGGGGCAACCTGCAGGATGGACTACAGCTTCACTTCAACGGTAAGATGGATTTGCGTTTTGTCTGTGGAGTTAGATGTAGTTGTAATACTCTGTTAGATCCCTATCACCTACTAATAAACTGTGTGGACAACAAATACTGTACTATCCCAACTACCTAACTCACCGTTGAAGACAAATTAGAACTTTAATACGACTTAAAATCTCATAATTCACAATGAAACGGCACACAACAACATGGAGCAGTGTCATTTATTCGTATTAGTTGTGCAACAGATTTAGTGTTGATTATGGTACGTTTCCCCAGAGAACGCTCGATCCGCCCACAACAGCCCACACTCCATTGACACACACTGTCTGGCACACCGGTGCACCCTCATTGCTGAGAAACACACCTGTGCCTCAGAGACTAATGTTGCTCTCGTCGCATCTGCTCTCAAGGGAGTCATTTTGGGCTTGTTGCCAAGGCAACCTGGTGCTGCACAGCGTGGACACACCAGCACGTACCATCTGCCTCAGCATATAGCCTTTCAAATCTGCCTTCCTTTTACCGCAAATCAGTTCTCCTCAACTCATGCCCTAATTTATGTTGCTGATTTTTCCTCATCATCTAAACAGAACTTGTCAGAGATTTTCACACCTGGCTGCAAGATCCACAGTTAGAGCTGAAAAATTGCTCGAACCAGTCTGGAGAAGCTGCCAAACTTGGAGCCAAGTTGCAGAGATTGAAGGTACTTTTATTTAATGATGTTATTTTTAGTCACAGTTCAGTTATGGAGGCTGTACAAGTGATGCAGCAATCATTTATTTAATACAAAAAGACCCACAGACCCACACTTTTGGAACTCTTAACTAGTAGTAGTAGTAGTTTCAGAGTTAGGTCTCGTAGAGAAGTGGGTTTGTTATTGTGTATTACACACATGCTCTTGCTTTTTCTTAAACATACATCCACAGATGTTAATGGAGCGCACACCAGAGGGCGAGAAGCGTCTCTCTCACGTTTGTGAAGAGGCAGAACGGATCCAACTCCACTTGCCTAAAGCTGCAGTTGCTCAGGTTCAAGAGCATCTCTCCTCCTGTCAGACAGAGTGGAGGAAGTTTGTGGACAGCTGTTCTCAGAGCCAACAAGATCTGGATGCATGTATTGACCTTCTGAAAAAGTAAGTACACTCTCATTGTGTTTTGTGTTCATGCACAGAGGACTTTTTATTTGATGGAAGTGCGCCTCTACCACTGTTTCCCCCTGTTCTTCCCCAGTTTTGATGAAAGTGTTGAGGGTCTAAGAGGTTGGCTGAAGCAGATTGAGCTCAGCCTCAGGAGTGAGCCGGAGTTTGCAACAGAGAGCCAGCAAGGATCGCCCGACACCACAGAAGAGCTGGAGAGGATAGAAAACCTCCATAAAGAACTGCTAGAAAGAAGGTGTGTTTACAGTAAATGTGGGTGTGTGCCACATTCTGTAGGTGCCACGGCATGGGCTGTTTATTCTGAACAAAAACATGTTCTCTTTTTCTCTCCCAAGGGATTCTATTGAACGCCTCCATCAGGAGGCCCAGTCGCTGTCTGAAGCAGGGAGAGGGTCAGGAGGAGAAGCCACAGTGACAGGCCAGCTCCAGATGGAGCACCAGGCCCTACTGAAGACAGCAAGGGAGAGACTGCGAGGCTGCCAGGAGAGTCAGGCCTTTGGAGAGACTCTTCAGGGAGTGTGGGCTTGGTTGGAGGAGATCCAGGAGAGACTGGGTACGGTAGACAGCACAATGGGGACGAAGGAGCAGTTGGAGCAGAGGCTAGACACTGTGCAGGTGAGAGATATCTAATGGCCTCAAATACATCCAGTGTCTGTTAAATACATGTGCTTATTCTACTAATTGAGCTTCTTCTAGCTTCTCGAGTCTAAGTCCACTGTGCTTTCTCTGTTTATACAGGACATCCTGCTTTTGAAGGGAGAGGGAGAGGTGAAGCTGAATATGGCGATGGGTAAGGGTGAGCTGGCCCTGCGAAACTATGGAGCTGCCGGACAGGAAGTGGTCCGCTCTCAGCTGCAGGAAGTAGAGGATGCATGGGCCACACTGCTTGTGACTGCCATGAGCTGCCACAGGTAGACTGGAGTAGATCTGTCACGTCAAATCTTCGATCCTACAGTATATGTGAGGCTAAGGCAGCTAAAGGCGCGATCCGGACGCTAACGTAATATGATGACACAAGTTTATTGTAGACTTATACGTATATGTTTGCAGTGAACTGTGAACACGCTTTTTACTGTGCCAGGTTATTTTCATCATGATAGAATGATATCTCAATGCCATTAATTACCATCAGGTTAAATACATAATGAGAAGTATTTGCCTCATTTTGTTTACTCTGATTGATGTATCTGATTTAGTGAATGCTCCTATGTGTGTGCGTGTGTGCATTTAATTGAGCAGTTATGACCTCTCCCAGAAAAAATTGATCTCATTAGGGACTAAATGGTTGATGCCAAACAGCAGGTCACACATGGGGGGTTTGTATTTGAAAAGGGATAACAGGAGGCAAGGGGTAGCAGGTGAAATGGCGGTGCATGTGTGTGTATGAATATTGGTGTTATTTGTATTTGCAGGGGTAACAGATGGCAAGGAGAAATTATGGGTGTGTATCTGTGTACCCATATGTTTGAAAGTGGTGATAGATGTGGGTAAAGGCAGTGTATCATTTTTTATTTATTGACCATATCATGGGTTTGCAATAACCTTTGCATCTTCCTTGAGAATTATAGTAACAAAAATAACAGTAGTAGGTAGTTGAACATGTACGTTGTGTGAGGCAGTCACAGAGGAAATCACAACGATCTGTCTTTCTTTAGTCGACTAGAGTGGACAGTGTCACAGTGGGGAGGATACCTTGATGGTGCTGCCCAGCTGCGGTGCTGGATGGAGGCTGTAGAGCGGGAAGTGTGTGCACCTCTCACGCCACAATCCGGGCCGAGAGAGAAGGCCTCCCAGTTAGAGAGGCTTAGAGCTCTGCTTGCCGATCTGGAGGACCACCAGGTGGCACTGTCCAGCCTGGAAGAAAAGGCCAGAGAACTTTTCAAGAAAACTGGCGATGCCAGCTTTAACCATGGTGCTCGCACCCAGCTACAGGCCCAGTTCGATGACCTCACAGCCTTGGTGGAGGTACGTAGGATGTTACTTTGTCCTTCGGTATCAGCAGTAAAAACCATAAAATCTCTATTGATTGGCTCGTACTTTTCGGAACGCACGTTTTTGTATTGATTTCTTAAGGAGAGAGTACGTCTGGCTCAGGCTGTGGTTTTGGAGCATCAGGATTACCTGGAGGCTGTCAGGGAGCTCACTGATTGGCTGATGACTGCAGGGGAGGAGCTACAGCACTGGTCCGATACATCGGGAGACTCTTCCTCCATCAAAAAGAAGCTGTCAGAAGTGAGGGTAAGGAGTGTCAACAAACACAGTGGATTCCCACTGACCAGTGGCCTATATAAAATGTCTATTGTTTAGTATAAATAGCACTGTATAAATTTAGCTCTATAGAGTTTATAGTTTGGACAGTATTTGTTTACTGACCCGTCTATTGTCTGTATATTAGTTTACCACATCACAGCCTAACAGTGTGTCAGAATAATAATGAATATAAATGTGGCAGTAAACTGCAACGTGTCTTTGAACTGCATTATGTAGATGAATATCCTCACATTGATAGCTGCACCAGAGATAGAGACAGAGAGAGTGTTTGTGTTTGTGTGTGTGTGTGTGTGTGTGAGCCACTTTAGTCTGCATTATCTGTTGCTAGGGTAACTGATTGCTGCATTATCTCAACCTATCTAATCCTAATGGACTCCTGCCATGTAAAAGGGCAAACTATGTAGGGAATTTGAACTAGTTCTCAGTTTGTTCCCATATTACTGCCAAATATCTTACACTCTCCACACATTTTCCTGCCAGTAGGTTGGTCTATTGCCATGCAGAAAAGGTAAAAGAGAAAAAGCTTCCCATAGTCCAATAGAGGAGATAAAATATGTGAGATTTGCATTTGTAAAGCTGTGCTGTGAAGGAGAAAATATAATTTCTTATATATCCATTGTAGTAGTATTTAAATTTACCATGTATGTTCACAAGGTTATTGTTCTTACCAAAATGAACCAATGCAATATTTCCTCTTTTTAATCCTTCTGTCATCTTGCTGCTATTGCATCACACTCAAGTGTTTGCTTTTCACACCCTCTGCTTCCCTGCACAGGCTGAGAGATGAAAGCAGAGATGGATGGAGACAGAGAATAGAACTAGTAATAGGGAGGGAATACTGAGCTACAAAATGCAAATTCAAGACATTAGAAACACTGATACAAAGACAAAATCAAAGTAGTGACAGAACCAGGGAGACATATGAGAAAAACACTATGTATCTTTAAATAGAATGTGGAGGTTGCAGTTTCCTTAGACACTGTTTCCGTAGCAACTTTGCCTCCTATCTTCCCTCTTTATCTTTTCAGGAGCGTGTAGAGTGCTGGTTGCGGGAGGGCCGAGAGCACCTCAGCCGTGTGCGTAGAACCGCAGCCACCACCGCGGAGCATACTGCGGCGGGAGGCTGTGAAGCCATGGACAGACAGCTGGGGGCGCTGTCCCAGGCTCTGGAGCAATGGGAGGGGGCTGCTCTGAAGGCCAGAGATGGTCTGGAGGGGGCCGTGGCTGCTGCTCAGGCTTCAGAGGAGGAATATGACCGCCTGACTGCGCAGCTGGAGGACGAGTTAAAAGAGCTGGATGGACGACTGAGGGGGTGGAGCCAGGAGCTGATTAAAGCTGAAGGGCGGAGCAACGGCGAGGAGGCAGTGACAGGATGGCAGCTGGCTAAGGTACCATAACGTGGAATTTCAATAATTGGCATCATAATGTCTACATTTTTCATTGTTTATCTTGTCACAATAGCTTATTTAAAAAAATGGTTAACAAAGCTGGATTTGGGTGTAAGAGCTGTCAGGAGCTATCGTGCAGGACTGTACTGTGTTAATTTTAGAGACGGTGATTAGCATTGTTTAATGGAAAGTAACCCCCCACACACACACACGCACACACACACAAACACACGCACATTGTGCAGACATACATCCGCTGCATTCAGCTCTGCTTCCTCCGTCAGTAATTATCCATTCTATTTGTAAATCCTAAAAACAGATTAGTTTGTAAATCAGCTTTACTGGGATGATGGAGGACTGACAGCTACAATCCCATCAGTTTCCCTCGTTTTCTGCTCATTCAGTCTTCCCTTTTCTCGCCGCTACCCCTCCCCTTTTAATTTTTTTGCCATTATTTTCCACTATCTCTTCCTTCCAAAGCGTCCACTGGTTTTTCTCTAACTTTTTTCTGTGACTTGTTTTAACGGAGCTAGTGTGGGTTGTTTCTTGCTCCTCATCTCGCCAGCTGGTCTACATGATGTTTACAGTATGACAATTTCTCTGTATTGTCAAGGCCATGCCAGTATGTACACCCTCATACTCCTCCACAGGCTACTTCAGCCATGCCTTTCTCCAGTTTTCCTCAATTTGGGGCTGTCAGAGGACAGAGGAGGAGTCATCCCCCTCCTCTGCTCTCTCCCTCTCTCTCCTCCTCCTGCTTCCTGCGTCCAGCCTTGTTTTCGTTACGTGCTCGTTTATGTGCGCTAGAGCCAATCCTGCATCTGTAGGGGCTGACAGCTAAATTCCAGCGGGAGAGACCGTGAGAGAGTGAGAAGGAGGAAAAACGCGTATGAGGGAATAAGTGAAGGAGTGGGAGGAGGGAGAGAGGAGGGAAGAGAAAGTAGTAGAGAGGAAAGAAGAGAGGAAAGAAGACGGAGAAGAGAGCAACGAGTCCACGAGAACCGAGAGAGAGAGAGAGGCTTGTTTATTGAGCGTACGTCAAAAAGAGAGCGAACAAGTGAGCGAGTCCGAGAGCTTGTACATATTTCATGGGACAGGATTTCATGACTGTGTGAGTGCAGAATGTGAGGCATGCTGAGGAGAGCGGGAGAACGTTATCCACAGCTCCTTCCTGCCACACTCCGAAGAACAGAAATGCTATTGTACAAGCAGCACTGTGAGTATGTGTGTGTGAACGTTAGAAGGGCGAAAAGGAGCGAGTCAGGGTGTGAATAGGAATGGAAGTGCTCTTACTGAAAGGTGTCATGCACGTCCATTGGGGGCTTGATTCTTCGTGACACGTACTGTACACAAACATACACAGCTGGGGTCTGTTCCATGCTGTCTAGGATATACTGGAGGGCTTGCAGAGCGCCGAGCCGATGGCAGAGAAGCTGAAAGGCCA
This sequence comes from Macropodus opercularis, assembly GCA_030770545.1. Lineage (NCBI taxonomy): Eukaryota > Metazoa > Chordata > Actinopteri > Anabantiformes > Osphronemidae > Macropodus > Macropodus opercularis. Next base: position 5,191,085 of record CM061112.1, read on the forward strand.
ACTGAACGACCTGGTGCGATACTCCAGAGACTTGGACTCTCAGTCAGAACGGGTCACTGGACTTATCAAGCAGCACAACAGGTAAGAAAAGTCCTGTTTTCGTACAAGTGAATGGTTGACAGCATACATTATGAAATGAAACTGAGATTTATGCACCATGTGATAATTTTACTGTATATTTTATCATTGATTCATGCACCATGTGATCATTTTACTGTATATTTTAGCATGGGAAGTTTTTACACATAGTCTTATAAGTTCCATGTGCTTTCTACAGACATACATTAAATGCACAACATCATTCATTCATTCCTTAACGCAACATGTGAATTGAAGAGCCACAGCAGTGCGACGGCAGAGCAGCTTTGTCTTTTGTGCTGTGTTAGTGTGTGGCCATCTCACACAGAGCTGTGACATGTGTTGGCCAGATGAAGGTGAAAGGTGACAGAAAGCACCAGCGCCACCGACTGCACAGAAACGTTCAGTCACCTTGTCTTCACCTGCGTTCGTTCACTCCCTCTGCTGTGGCTTGTGTCTTGCAGCAGCTTAATTTTATGCGAGGCTGAGTGTGATTTGAGGACAGCCAGACACATCTGAATGGTCTTTTTTTTTCTACTCTAATACAATGCACGCCTTAGTCTATTTACTAAGCTCTAATTGTCTGCTTTTGAGCCCACAAGTGATCATTTAGTGCTTGTGAACACACCGTGGAATTTCTTTTCAGAAAGACAACAGTGCATACAAAGGAATAACAAGCACATATCCATACATATTCAACACTCGCATACTCAAGTATGAATTTCTACTGTATAAACAAGTCTTTGATTTGCATGAAGGTACATTCTGAGATGTTTCATTGCAGAGTGACAGGATGTGGTGACTAACACAACCTGACTTAGGTCAACTTGTTGGTAAAAACGCTGTCCTTCCTCATTCTCTTGGCCTTTTAGTTTTTAATCGCCTTGGCCGGTTTGCTCTTTGCACCTGCCCTGCATTAAGCTCTGAGTAAAGAGGAGCCAAGAGACAGAGAGTGAAAATAGACATGGCAGTAAAAGACAGTATCTCCCTCCTCTTTGTAGCACATGCCAGATGTTGTCTGTCACAGCAGAAAAGGTGCTTCTTCCACGCCCGCACTATCCCACTGTGTTGCCCTTTAATACCCTCATGGCATCATTATAACTCAAGGGTATTTGTGTGTATGTCTGTTTGTGATTGTGTGTTGAGGTGTGCGACAGTAGGGGGGTTGTTTTTGTTTCTTGTCCTCCCTTTGGACATTAACTCCTGCTTAATCAGCTGCACACCTTGTATCCCTTTACTTTGCTTTCTCCACTCTCCGCTCCTAACCTTCATCCACTGTCCAGTACTGTATGTGCAGTAGTAGAGCCAGTGGCTCTTTGTGTGGCCGTGCGTCGGATTATGAATTTAATGTATGGCTGTGGGTCCATGGTTAAAACAAACTCTACCAACGTGACATTTTTCATCATCTCACCCTCTTTCTCGCAGCATTAGTGTCATCCCTCGCTCTCTCCATCTTGTCAGCCCTGTGAACTCTTGCCCCACTCATATGTTGCCTCTCAACCCCCTACTAAGCAGTCCCCTTAACACCATCCCCCACTCTCTCTCTTTGCCCCAGAGCTTATTCCTTCCACTTCACCCACTTTGCCATGTCTCCACCTGGCCATTTCTCACCCGCGTTCATCTCCCTTCCTCCTTTGCAATGTGATGACAGTATGTGAGCATCTGCTTCTGTATTCTATTCATTTTGACAAACACATGGACAGCAAACAGTCCTTGTGTCCTTGTTCACTGGATACCTTTCAATAACAGTGGGTTTCAGAGCAACTTGTTAAATTCATGGCTTTATCTTGTTCCCCAGTCTCAGCCTTCGTGCAGCCAGAGAGTGTCAGAACAAGGAGCGTTTGTTGGAGCAGAGGTTCCGCGCAGCCCTGAGAGATTTCCAGCAGTGGTTGGTCAACGCCAAAATCAGTACCGCCAAATGCTTCGATGTGCCGCAGAGTGTTGCAGAGGCCTCCACCTCTCTGCAGCGGATCCAAGTAAGACAAATCTTTTGCACAGCTCTTATTGTCGGTGGACACCAATAAAAAAGTTATTGCGTTTTTAATACATTAGTGACATAAAGTCTCGGTTGTGTGTGTGTATTGTACCACGCTGCAGTGTTGTCACATTACACATCGCAGAAATAATGTGAATGTGTGTTTAGTCTGTTCAGCTATTGCCGATTCTGTTTATTGCCGCTGGAAATATAAAATGCATCACCTCCTGTGCACCAGAGAGTTTTCCCAGGACAGACCTTCAAGTCACAGAACGGCAAATATACGAACTTAATCAATTTGTTGTGTTATTCAGCGATACAAGGTAATAAAATTTATATTTATTTGAAAGGAAATCTCACTGAATATTGCTTTTTCCAGTTTTTTTAGGGAAAGGACTAAATTTTTAATAACTTGCTTTATTTTACAGCCATAGTTGCTGGATAAGTACACTGATTCATCCTCTTATGTCTGAGAACCACCACAATACGACCATATAGTCGTTATACATCCAGCCATTAACCAGCTACAATGAGACAGTTTCAGGATTCAAGGAGTGTAATTTATTTTTGCCCACGTCTTTTTGTCATAAAAGTCATTTTTAATGCCCCCCCCATAAGTTAAGATTAAGACAGAATAGCTCCTTGAGAAACATTAAATCATAATGGTAATGTTCTGCTCTCAATCCACAGTTGGTAATTGTTTCTCTGTTTTAAATTGTGTGCGTGCAGTTGACAGACAGCACATTGGTACCACAAAGGAAGCTGAAAGAGAAACAATGTAATAGTTGAAGAATCAATCCGCTTTCAAGGGGAGATTGCTCATAGGGATGTCTGTATTGACATGCCCACTGTTGAGTGTCCTCTGGTGGGTTTACTGGAGTGGTGGGACCCGCTGTAAGCTGAAAGTGGGCATGTAGCCAAGATGGATAAGAGAAAGCTCCACAGCAGGGTCTCTCAGCAATTCTCTTCACAGTGTCTGTGTGTCTGTCTGCCTGAGGATGGTCTGTGTCTTTCTCTGAGAGGCTGACAGGTGTAACAGTCTTGTGGCCTCTTTAGAACACCCCAGGGCCCTGGCTGAGAGTCAGGTGGCTGTCAGTTAAGGTAGACGGCCCCACACCCTTGCACCATACAGTTAATTACTTCTCAGACACCTGGACACATGTACTAATACATCATCACAGGGAAATGCTGATGTAGTTCATTCAGGCTGGTCTTTACTTAGTACAGATGCTTTGGTAGTAGTACATGTAGTGATACTGGCAGATTCAGAATATCAGCAGGACATGTTTTTATGTGGAGAGAAGAGAAACACTGTGCAGGTGTTTTTGCAAGGTTATTCAGAAGTTTCTAGTGTCACGAAGTCTATAGTAGTAGAGAGACAAATGCAGAGGAGGTCATGTTTTATTTATTAATGACTTGGTGAGGAATGTAGAACAATGTTTCCACATGGCTGACCTCCACTAGGACTGCTATGGGAGGGGCGGGGGCATCCATTGTGTCTCTTAATTGGTGGTGTACAGTTACACTGACAGGGGAAGAATGGTAGTAAGCGTGAAAAAGATAGTGAATGAACACAGAGGACAGGCAGAGAGTGGAGAGATGAGGTTGAGATGGAGAAAGTCGCATGCTTGTGTGCGTGGTGCGTCTGGCTATACTGTATTCAATTTATGCGGGTGTGAGGAGGCTGGAGCTCTAGTGTGTGTAAGTGATGTGCTGACTGCACAGATGGTGGAGTGGTCCCTGCTGTGCTACTGTCATCGGCTCAAATCTGAGGGAGGGGTGCGTGTGTTCTGTGGGCGGGTATGGAGGAGCTATGTTAAAACCAACACATTTCAGGCTTACTGACTTCTCTTATCTGTAATTGCCTTCTTGGTTCCATCTCCTTCTTCTGCCCCCACATATTGTAATGACTTAGTCTAATTACTGCTTTTGACAGTGTAAAGTGAGAAACGTGGGTCTGTGACCTCATTCATATCAGTGACTCATCAGTCGTTACAAAACGAAGTTCAAGGTTGTCGTTTTGGGGTTTTTATTCTCTTCACTTTCAAGCCTTTATGTTTTGTGTATTTGTGTTTAATAGTGAGAGGTCCTTTGTCTTTCTATCCCCACAGGAGTTCTTGAGTGACAGGGAGCATGGCCAGGCCAGGCTGAGTACAGTAGGAGCCAGTGGGGAGCTGCTCATGGCTGTGGTGTCCAAAGAGCGAGTGGAGGGAATCAAGGCCAAGGTGGCAAACGCGAGACACGACTGGAAGAGCTTGATGAATAACCTGCAGATGAGGGAGGATGCACTCAAGGTTGGTTCACGTCTGCTCATGTTTGGATCTACCCTCATAAGATCACTTAGGAAACTAGAGGGACTAAATGACTAATAAGGTTTTTTTGGTGTTTAAACGAATTAAGATGATGTCCATGTTTGTACTATATCTCTTTATTAATAATTTTTTACAATATGTAAATTATCTAATGAATTATTTAGATTTTATGGATTTGCTGTTGTTTTTTGGACATTATGTATCAAATGTTGAATATTTCTAGAACCTGCAGTCTCAGATGGCAGAGTTCGACGCCAGTGCAGAGCCCTTGCAGGACTGGCTGAACAACACAGAGGTCAGAGTTCAGGAGAGCACCGCTCGCCTGCATGACCTTCCAGCCAAGAAACAGGAGCTGAGCAAACTGCAGGTATTACACTGCCCACTAGACAGCACAAGCATTTGTGATGCACTGTGACTCTTCACATCACAGCTGTTAAGATAAATAATAAAATAAATATACTTTAGATCAAGCCATCTGTTATTGTATAAATCACTACAATTTTAAGCCTCCTGTAGGATCCCTTTTCTGCCAAATTGCATTAATTCATACTGAGCGCATACATTTTATACGTGCCCCACTCAGCTACTCTCATTTCCTCTTGTCACTCAAGTAAACCCTGGTATTACACCATAAATTGATAATTAAGTACGTTTTCCAAGGACACTAAATAGTCGTAGCTCTCCATCAGATATGGATCCCTAAAGTAGAATCTTAAATCAGCTGGGAGAAAGACCTAATTACATTTGTCGAGCATCACTGGATCAAAATAGAGCTACATCTTGACACAATAGTCAGAGGAAAAGTCCAGAAATCTAATTAATTCTCCTGCTGTCACAGCTGAAGCGCTGCGTGGCTAAAAGGCTCTTTTCAGGATGTGATAACAGCCTCTGCCGTGTCTGGCAGAGACAAAAAAGGAAGAGAGGCACAGAGCGTTAAAAAGATAAAACTGACAAAGGAGGAAAAAAATATATCAAGCCCATCTCAAAGCCCTGCCCTTATCATTGTTGCTATTTTTGTATTTACTCTGTCGCCTGCTGTAGCACTTCTCCTCAATGTCTTTTGTCTGGCCCTGCAAACAATTACATTTCTTCCCCCAGCACCTGAAGTACAATACAATACATACAGGCTTTAGTGTCTGAACCTGTGTTGACAAAATCCTCTTTACCATTTTACATATACACCCCCCCCCGCACTGCCTTTGGACTATTTTATGAGACTGGTCTCCCCTCGTTGTTTTGTGCTGTGGCGTCTAAGTGCATACCCGTATCTGAATTTAACAATGACCATCAAGAGAAATACTGCTGACGCTGTTTTTTTAAGATGTTCTCTTGTCCTTCGCAACGTAGTTAGATGGACTTTTGTTGCTTTGTCTGTGTTGGTGACCCGTTAACCCAACTCTGTACCCCTCTTCGGTGTCTCCCCATTTGCATTTCTATGTCTCGGCTTTCGTGAAAAACATCAAATGTCTTGTCATTGAATTTCCCCCTGAACTCAAAATGCTGTGGTACTTGCACACAATCATTCTCTTCAATATGCTCCATTGCCTCTGTCACTGTTATCCCTGCACTCCCAACCTATGCTCACGGCCATCCCTTTTGCTTCCTCACCTCATTTTTCCATTTCCATCTCCCCCTGCGCCTGTTTCACACTGCCCCAGTGCATACTGGAGGAAATGGCCAGTCGGGAGCAAGAACTGTGCCGACTGAGGGAAAGAGCCCACTGTCTCTGGGAGGGACAAGCAGCCGGCAAGGGCTTCGTCCATCGTGTGTCCCAGCTTTCAGCACAGTACCTAGCGCTCAGCAACCTAACCAAGGTAATCCTGCTCCCCCTTGTAACCATGGCCCCTCTTTCTTATCCACTTATCTGTGCTTCTGTATGAGAAATGCTGCAGCATGCTGAAATATGTCATGCTTGATTCATGTACTGTCTGTAATAAAACTACAGGGTATTCTGTCGTGTCCTTGTTGTTCCCTGTTTTCCTATTAGTTGCTGTGTCATGCATTTTTCCATAGTCAGTCACGGTTGCTGTAATCAGCTTCCCTCAGGTAAAAGTATTGCACTCAACAAATTCCCTGCATCCAGAGTAATTTACCTGAGTGCACTAATCTATCTTTTACCTCAGAAAGGTCCTCACATTCTCAGCCTCATCAACATAAAAAGGCCAAGGTTGTGTATCTTACCTTTTTCTCTGAAGCCCTTCTAAAATGCCAGCACTGAAATTCGTCTGTGCTGAAGAATCTGACCTTTTTCAAAACTCTGATTAAATTGGTCGCACTCATATTTTTAATTTTGTACAGCATTAAACAAAATATTACACTGACCTCAAATCACTGTTCTTGTACCTCGGGACAATGAAACAACTCCAGTGATGATGAATGTAATTGATTTACTTTGCTGGCGCGCTAGTTGAGCTCTATTTTTAGGTCTTCTTCCCTGGCAGACATGGATACAGGAATGAAAGGATTTTAAATTGTTACTGTGTCTTTCTCTGCCGTGCAACTACACATATATTTACTGTACATGTGATGAGCATAAACAAAGACATTGTGTTTGTGTGTGCGGGCGAGAGTCTCAGGAGACATCTGTGAAGAAAAACAAGACTGTACTATCAAATACAAACAATATGAAGACACAAAACAATTGTCAACAATCTATAACACTCCAATCAGTGGTAACTTGTTTCTCAGAATCAGTGTAGGATTTGAAGGTGTGTTGTGCTCTGATCCTTAAAGGACAAGGCCTCCAGGATTGAGCGTATTGTAGGGGAACACCGTCTCTTCTCTCAGGGTCTGAAGGAACTCCAGGACTGGGTGTGTGAAGCTCAGAGGATCCTTAACACATGCAATTCCACCACCACTGACAAGGGCCTGTTGGAGGAGCGGATGTTACATCTGGAAGTAAGGACGGACAAGATGGGTGTGCAGTCCCCCGACGGCGTTGAAATCAAATGGGCAAATGAGTTTTTGTTTTGGTATTTGCAGGCCTTACTAGCTGCCCGCCAAGAGAGGGAGATCCAGCTGAAGATGCTGCTGACGCGGGGAGAGGCAGTCCAGAGAAACACCTCGGCTGAGGGCGTCCCAGTTATTCGCAAACAGATCCAGGACCTCAAGGACTCGTGGGACTCCCTGCTTTCTGCTTCCATTAAGTGTAAAAGGTTGTCATAATAAATCAGTCAATCTGTGTCAGTGGCTAAATGGGACTGGGAACTGTCTGCTTTCACTTGATGGATTCCAGTTATTTAAAAGGTTAAAGGGACAATTTCATTTGAATGTCTCAAAGGTGTGTGTGTGTTTTGATTGATGTCTTGCCTGTATGTTAACTTCATTATGTGGATTGGTCCAGTCAACTGGAGGGCGCTCTGTCACAGTGGACCAGCTACCAGGAGGACGTGGGTCAGTTTGTGCAGTGGATGGACCGAGTGGAGGAAACACTGAGCTGCTCAGACAGGCAGTACTCTGAGATGAGAGACAAGACAGCCAACCTGGGAAAGACCAAGGTATTACATGACTGGAAGACAAAACCAAGTGTGCAGCTGTGTGGCCAGTAGTTTTATTGCTTAAGCACTGAAGGTGTATAAATTACATTTAGCTTGTGCATGTATTCTTATTTTATTCCAGCTTCTCTATGAAGAAGTGTTGAGTCACATCAGCCCTCTAGAGACCATTTCCACAAAGGGGTCCAGTATGGCAGAACACTACACTACCCAGCAGGAGGTACAACAGCTGCAGTGTAGATACCACGCCCTCAAAGAAAAGGCCAAGGTGCTTACCCACAACATATGGTTTCATTTTTCCTCTGCAGGCATTTGAATAGTAAATGGCTGTTTTGAAATTTCTCCTCCCAACACTTGCTTTATATGGTTTCATAAGTCTCAGCTATATTTTGGTTGTTTTGCAGAATGCGGTCAGTAAGGCCAAGGGACTGGTACTTGTTCATCAGGAGTATCAAAGGGCATTACATGTATTTGAAGAGTGGCTGGAGCAGGAACAGGCCACTCTGGCCTCCTTGTCCCATCCAGAGGGAAATGTGGAGACATTAGAGACCACGCTGCAACAGCTACAGGTACTAATCCAGTGTAGGTTTGTGTGCTCATAAATGTTGTGAAGACATTTCAGACATATCACTCTGTGTTTGGTTCCTCTTCCCTTTGCATTTTCCTCACAGCTGCTGCAGGAACGCTGCTCACATGGCCAGTCTCTGCTGTCCTCTGTGCTGACTAGCAGAGAGAGAGTAATCCCTTGGGGTTTACCTCAGATTGAAGACCGGGCCCTGGACACCGCTCAGCGAGAGTGGGGCGCCTACCAGGATCGCCTAAAGGAAACTCAGGCCCATCTTAGCTCCACGCTGATGAAACTGAAGCAGATGGGCCAACGGTTCCTGAGTCTGGCCCAGTGGCTGGAGGAGATGGAAAAAGTGGCAACCATCAGACGACACCGGAGATCAGACAGAGCCACCAAGGCGACTCAGCTGAAAAAACTCCAGGTCTTCTCCATTTTAAACTTTTTGTGCTAGTGTTATCTGTCATGGGCTTGTTGGTTTGATTCCCAACTTCTCTTGTCATATGAGGAGGAGAAGCCCAGCTTCTGTCTCTCCATTGGTGATGGTGTGTTAATATGAGCTGTGTAATGTGCTTTGAGTGCATGAATCGTGCTGTCGTTACAACTGGGTTTAGTACGTATTCACTCATGCATCTTTCGATGTCTTTTGTGAACAGGGGAACCTTAACACAGCGCTTACACGACAGGGAGACGTTGATGGCCTCTCGTCTCTGGCCCAGCAGGTTCTGGAGGAAACCTACATCAGTAGCCATATTACCGGTACCGCCACCCAGCTCACTGCCCGCTACCATTCCCTGCTGCTCAGCATACAGGTTAGGCTCTCTGTCTTCTGTTTAGTGGTTCATAAAGGGGTTTTGAGCTGCATAGAGTTTACGTCTTTAGAATTGTGTGTAAATAATAATCCTCTTGTTTTCAACATACATTAGGTATTTACATTTGTTGACAAGTAAGAGACCTGACATATATGTCCATGCTTGTCTCAATCACGTTGAACGGTGTGGCCAGATGGCAGAGATCTGTTCATAGCCGTTAGAATACGCTTTTCTTTTCATTATATCAAAGCCACTTTGACTTCAAAATATCAAGTAAACACTGATCTTTGAAACGTTCTGGTTGTCTGGTGCCATACGTAATGAAGGACATAATTGTTATACTCAGCCTTTGTAGTATCTGTGCGAAACAGTCTTATTTTTATTACAGTACAAGGTAAACAATGTCGCTGGTGGTCAGGAAGAACTACTGCCAGACAAGGACAATACGGAATTTCCTGTCTACCAGACATTTTTTGACAAGTCCAGAATAGCAACATATCCAGAGTTTCACTTGAATGCTTTGTAAGTCTTCTCCAGACCTGTTTGAGTAGCTGTTCTGTTCTGCTCTCATACAGAGTGGAATTGAGCCATCTAAAGGTTAAAACACTTGTACAGTAGTATACTTTCTCAATCAAAAATAAAAAAAATTGTGAAAACCTGGGTCTGTGCCTGCAGTAGGCTTTTCACACATGGTTATCCCCTCTCACGTGGAATTTGTTCCGGTGAGAGTTAGGAGTTTGTTTTTGTAACACCCCATTGAAGTAACGTTGAGCGTTATGCCTGTGAGCCCAGCCTGTGTTGCTCTGTACACTCAGATCCAGCCTCTCTATTTTTCTGCTCCTCTGGGGGGGGACTAAAGAAAAATCAATGGGGCTCCTCTGGTCTGGGGCTAAGGCTGTAATTAAACGCTACACAAGGCAATCTCACACCCAGCACCAGGAGTTGAAATGCTTTTCTTGCACTACATTGATTTTTACACCTTCAGTAACACATCTCAGTGTGTGCGTGTGTTTACATGTGTGTCCCTGTCACTCCCACACCCCTTCCTTCCCCCCTCAAAATGAACTCAAGCAGGCATATACTTACTATAGTCATACCAACACATGCATGCAGACACACAACATCCCTCTTGTACCACGGAAGCCTGTAATTATGCTGTGTGAAGAGGAGCCATGTGGGGGTGAGGTGGGAAGCTGCTACCTCTGTCTTGTCAGTAAAGGTGTGCACTCAGCACTATCAGCTAATTGGAGCTTTTCGCCACAGGATTTGCAAGTTGAGTGAATAATGTGTCAAACCTGCATGAAACCATCTTCATCCTCATGGTGCTATTGACTCAATATCTCCATCAAGTGGATAATGTGTCAAAAACATAAAGCCCCTCTCCACCTTGTTGTGAAGCTATTGACATTCAGCAGACGAAAGAGTCGGGGGAAATGGTATTTTCTGTTTTGATGGCTGATCAGAGAACTTGTGGTCCATGGTGGCCAGTGATACACTGCTGGGGCACATCTTTCCACCTTTCTAAAGGAAGAAATAGACACGATGTTTCCTGAATCTTCCCCAGACCAAGAACCTTAACAGCCTCTAACGTCAGGAACAAAAGCATGTTCTTTGCTGAAGGTTTTTCTTTTTGCGTTTTTGTTTATACCAAAAAGCTAAAGTGTACTGTAATTAATTGAAATTTAAAAAACATGTGTATTTGACATCAATGTTATTTATTAAATATCAGAGATATTGATTTTGTGCCGTTGAATTGTAAGGGTTTATGTTGTATTTTTTCCAGGACACCATCAAACAGCTGCAGGAGGAGTTGAAGACTATTGAAGAGGCTGAAAAGCTCTGCATGTCCTTCACTGACTGGCTCAGCTCAACCCAGAAAGGCTTCACAGTGTTAACTGATTGCTCTGAACCACTGGACCGGGCCGCTATGGACAAGAAGATGAAAAAACTAGAGGTACTGATCTTTTTATCTAAACTTCTGTTGTATTTTTCTCCTTTTTTCACACAAGACATTTGGATTTTGGATACAAAGTGCAATGTGCAGGTTAATACATCCCCCTGAACAGGCTGTAATAAATCAGCACAGATGTTGAGTATTACCATGGGAAACTAATGAGTTAGCAAGACTTTAGTTTACTTGAGCACAAACCCATGTGAGTCCAGCATCCAAGCCAGCAAATGCATCCTTTTGCAATCTAGTTCTCTGCCAAGCAACATACGGTACCTGCTGATAAAATCAAGTGTACAGATTTCTTTGGCAGCTACAATATGCATGGTCAGTGAAATATGCATGAACTAGGTTTAAAGCCAGCAAAGTGTTTAATCTACAGTACCTAAAATATTTGGAGGGTGCTGACTAGAAGACGGTCATTGAAACGGCTTAAATGTGTCCCTGCTACAATGTGCCCACACTGCAATCTCTCCACTCTCATTGTTTGCTTGGAATAGTTCATACTGAGCGTGTAAAGGACTGGAAGAGTATGTGTGTATTGATCGACTCTTTATGAAGACAAAACGGGTGTTGCTTTAAAGGAAGCGTGGTTGCAGGAGGAGACCTCCCACTGTGAAGCAGAGGATGAAGAAGCACCGGTGTCAGGATCCTGCTGGCACAGATACTGTAATTGATGCAGTGCCCTTACCGCTTCACATCCCCCACACACACACACACACACACACACACACACACACACACACCACTTGTTTCCTATCACAAAACCCAACCAAAGTAGTAACTAACAAGCAGCAGCAAACTTTAAAACTCATAAGGTCTTTTGCGATTTCACACATTTTATTACATATCACACCATTGTGGTTTTCTTTGTCTTCCTCAAACACATATACAAACTCACAGACGCAGACTCTTGCAATACATCATCTGGCGTGGGCTTTGCAGTAATCCCTGTCTGGGATCGATGCTCTGTCTCTGCATAGGGACTGAAGACATGTTGTCACCGCATGTGTCCTTCCAGCACAGATAACACATAAGTGCTCCATCACACAGTCATTCTCCTGTAGTGAGAGTTACAAAGACTTTCAGGGATTATTATGCATTGACCCAAAGACTGTTATGCAGTTGTTGATTTGTCTTAAATTTCACTAAATTCCACATAAAGGCATCTGCCAAAAATGTAAACTGGGCAAACTGTACAAAAATACAAAAAAGCACTTTTCTTTCATCTAATTATTGTAGCCCCCCCCCCCCCCCCCCCCCCACCTTCTCCCTCCTTTTTATAATTTCACTGACCTTGCATAAATATTCAAGGGCATTTGTCGCTGTTGTGATTTTTAATGCACATTCTCTTCATAATTTAGATAAAATAAATGGGTCCATGTTGCAGTTTCTTCTTTTCACATTTATGGCTTATTTTTTAAATTTGCTGTAGAAGACTGGCAAAGACTGGCTTTGGTGTCTTGCATGTAACATGCCCCAGACTATACTGATTGTTTTATTAGACTGTTATTTTTAGATTTCAGTGACATCATTACTAATTTCAACCAAAGGCAGTTTGGAAAATGAAACTGAGAAAGTTTCCTTATGCAAATTCATACTACTGGCCTTGGTGGAATAATTAATTCCTGGATCTGTACCTGTACTGTAACTTTTACGTTAACAATCAGAATAGTTTAAAGGTAATGTCCTGTAAATTGAGTACTTCATATGAAGGTGATAAGTCAGGAAGATCAGCGCTGTTACTGGAGCCTGGTGCTTCATATTAGGGAGCAAACATGGACGTGTGCAGACGGACACATGGTTTGTTATGTTATATTATCAACTGCAGTAGCTGGAGATCAGGGCTAGTTTCAGTATGGGGCTACTGTCTACTCAAGCAATAATAGACTGATGATGAAAGCTAGATGGCGTCCCATTGAGTGGAGGTCTGTGTGTGTGTTGTGTGTTGTGGTTGCCCTGGAAACCCCCGGGGCTACTGCTGCCTGTTAAGGGTCCTTATAATTGGGTCCTCCTTTCATATTATTCAACATGGTTCCATGACACCATGACCTCCAGTCTTCCCCACATTTCACCATGCAGGTGTCAGCCTACCTGATGGGTTCAAAGCTAGGCCGACTAGGTGACTGGGGTAATACTGGAAGAGAAGGACAAAGAAGTCAGGGGTACAAAAGCTGACTGTTAATGTCAAGACAACGAGACCAGTCTATTTCTTTTTTCAAAATGTTGTAATTTGATACACTGTTAATGAGTGTTCACTTACTGAAATTCACTGTGCCAAATGTTTTGCACTCATTTACTCAGAGTCTTCAGTCTGAGCTCCAGCACGGTCACGGATTCCTGAAATCCCTGAGGGAACGGGCAGAACAGGCAGCAGGCTTCCTGGATGAGGCTGGAGCTGAGAGCCTCGGAGGGGAGGTTGAGGCTCGTCTTGCCCAGCTGGAGGAGCTTGCAGGTGGGCTAAGGCAGGAGCACAGTTTTCTGGAGCGAGCCTTACTTTTATCTAAGGAGTTCCAGGATCGGTACAAGGCTCAGGCCCAGTGGCTGGTGGAAACCCGGGCTTTGCTAAACACCCCAGTGGAGCTCAAGGCTGAATTGTACCAACGCAGAGCGCAACTGTCAAAGTACAAGGTAAAAGAGCAACTATGTATGGTGCTTAGGAAATAATAAACCCTGGAGTAAAACCAACCGGTATTAAACTGTCTGTGACTTCAGGCTCTGATGCAGATGGTTCAGTCCCACGATGGAGCCATTAGGTCAGTGATGGAGAGGGGAGATGCTCTACTGGCTTCCGTCCACTATCCCTCCGTTAGAGACAAGATAAGCAGACTACAAAGAGACTACTCTGAACTCTGTAAAATAGCCGCGGTGAGTACATTGAGAAGACAGAGGTCACGGCATACAGAGAATACATCATGTTTAAAGTTTTTGTGTGTTTGTTCATATGATCCAGACTCATGTGGAGAATCTGGAAAGCCAGGTGAAGGAACAGGAAGCGTATCACAACGAACTCCAGGAAGTGGAGCGCTGGCTGCTCCAGATGTCTAGCAGGATGGTGACGCCTGATCCCACTGTGGGCAGCAGCCTGGAAGCAGCCACTCAACAGCTGGCCAGGCATAAGGTGATCGATCACATCACTTGATTCTCTGGCATTGTTTGCAGCATATCATACAGCTCCAGTAACAAGCTGTAATTAGAAAGCAAAATTTTTATACGTACAATAATCAAAAAAGACAATTCAGGCATCGGATTTGTTGGCATCCTAGCATTTGGTATTTAATATTGAGAATAAATGTTACTTTTAAATAATAAAATAAACCCAATAGGCAATGTCAGTCTAGTCTAGTTTGTCTTTTTGAGCCTGTCTCAAATCATGAGCAGCTACAATTTGTGGTATCTCTCAGTGCTGATCCTCTGTGACCTACATGCATCTGTCACCTCTGGAGCCTCTGTCTAACATGCTCCTACGTGGTCGCTTCGTCCTCCGCAGGCCATCATGGAAGAAATAGCAGGCTTCGAGGATCGCTTGGCAGGCTTGAAGGAGCGGGGAGACCACCTGGTACAAGGCTGCAGTGACCGTGTGCAGATCAGACTGAGGCAGCAGGTCCAGGCTCACCAGCAAGGCACCAGAGACAGTTATTCTGCCATCTGTAGCACAGCACAGAGAGTGAGTACGGAAGAGGACAAGGACATGGGGAGGGATGGGAAGCTGAGGAAAAGCACGCATTCTGTGCAGCTAGTGCCAAAGCGCTTCTTCCACTATAACCAAACATAGAAGACGCAGTGGTGCATGGGATCTATCCACAGCACTTGTGGTCACACACCTGCACTTGCATGTATGCAGTTAATTTTCCATTGCATAGGGATCCACCTAATCTTAACCCATTCTGACACCTAAAGCTGACAGCCCTTCACTGCCAGTGTGGAGGGCACAACCAATTAAGGCTGCCAAAGTGGAGCTCAACAGCAGCCGTGCTCAGACACACCCCACCAGCCAAAATCGCTAACACAATCTCACCATATTAATCTCCGCATATCCCCTGTCAACTTCACTTTTTCATGCCTGAGCCAAAAATGGTCACACGCCACTCACTTTCAGCAGATCTGGCGAGCCCTCTAATCCAGCGCCACTCTGTCAATTTGGCAACTGCTGCGCTGCCATGCAAGCCCAGCTCCCAAGACACCGCCTCCACCACCACTTGCACATCCAATCTGGTGTCGTGTGATCCAGCCACACTTTACCACTACACTGCTGGCTTCTCTACAACTGCGCCTCCAGTATTACAGTGACTGCCAAACTGTGTCCCAGCACAACACAGCTCTAATATCCTGCATGCCACTTGCCACCACGCCAATCTAGCCTTTGCCAGATAAACTGGGCAGTTTGCCAGTACGTACCCCCCTTCTTCTCTATCAGGCTCTCATATTAACACTGTCTGTCAGATCTTGCTGCTCCTTGTCCCCTGGAGGGCATGGACGCCTCCACATTTAACACCTGTCAAATACAAAACTGCATAACTGCCTATTTGTTTAACTTTTATTGTCTAACTTTTGTTCATTTTTGAGTGGATGTCTTTAAAGTTAAAATATTGCATTGTTTTTCCATCTGTGTCAGGTGTATCAGAGTCTTGACCATGAATTACAGAGACATGTGAGTCTGCAGGACACACTACAGCAGTGCCAGACCTGGTTGACCTCTGTTTCAGAAGAACCAGAGCCACCAGCACATCCTCCTCTCAGCCTGGAGGAGGCGCTACAGCTGGTCAGTCAGCCAACGATTGATGCCATGGTGTCATAAAACTGTTTAGTATGCTTGATTGTCTCTGAATGGGAACCAAAGTGTGGTCTTGTTGGGCAGGTGAAGCAGGAGCGGACTCTCCAGGAACAGGCCAGCACTTATCTCCATCTTGTGTGCTCGACGTGTGACCTGTCAGAGCCGAGGGTCAGGGAGACCGCAGCCGCTATCCAGCAGGTTAAACTGCAGGTCTGTTGACAATACAGACACTTGTTACAATAATAGACACTTTCAAGGTCAGTGTTGAAGTGGTCATTTGTTCTGAATTGTTCTTGCGTCTAGAATGAGGAGCGCATGCTGCTTTGTGAAGAAGTAGCAGACAGCTGGAGAGACTTAGAGGAGCAAAAGGCAGATTTGAAGGTCCAGCTACGAGAGACAGAACAGCAACTTCAGAACCTCATTAGGAGACCTGGTGAACTGGAGCCGAAGATTGCACAAAACCAGCTGGACAAGGCACAGGTCTGTGTTGCTGAAGATAAGCTACTGTGATTTATTATTTATTATATTTATAGGCACTATATTTATAGAGTAAAATATGTTGAGGCTGGTTGATTGTTGAGGCAAAATGCTCCATGCTAATGTAATAGTGATTGTACGTCTTTCCTCCAGGAGTTCCTCCAGCAGATTAGGGAACGACAGTCTGAGGTAAACCATTTGAGTGAAGCCGTTGGTAGAGTGTCAGACGGGCAGGTCTGTCCAGCTCTGGAGGAGATCAGGAGGTTGAGGAGAAGCTGGATGGAGCTGGGCCAGCGGGCTGAAGAACTGGAGGCCCAGAGAGGGGAAGACATGCAGCGAAGTGTGGAGTATCAGGAGAGTGTTGTTGCTGTGGAGGAACTCTTCCACCAAGTTTCCAGGGAATGGGACTATCTTGCCAGGTATCATGTTTAATATTTCAAAATTATGAACATCTATTTTTAATTAAATGTGTGTTGTGTTGAATATAAAAATAAAAATAAACGGTTGCTGAATTAATGCATTAACCAGATGTCCTAAAAATCCTGTCTGTGCGTATATCCTGTAGAGCTGACACAGAAAGTACAAGTGAACATCTAGAGGCTCTAAGAAAGCTGTCCAGTGACCTGGAGGAACAAAAAGCAACACTAGAGGACCTCAAGGACCACAGACAAGCTATCATGCCTCGACTTAGCCTACTAGACAAAGAGCTGGTCAAGCAGCAGGTCAAGCTTCATTCTTGCAGTTCTTTGGCAGGGTGGGTTTTTAACCACTGTGTTATGATGTTCAGTGTTATGATGTATGTTGCTTTTCACTAGGTGGGTCACCTGGAGCAGCGTTGGGCACAGCTTGAAACCCTGATTCAGCAGAAAATCCAGGACTCTGCACAGACACTGGAGGATCTAGCACGAGTGGAAACTCAACTGAGGGATGCGCGGGAGTGGGTGGAGGAGCAGCGGCCTGCACTAACCTCTGCGCTGAAAACCAGCCCGCCCCCAGATCTGGCTCAGAGTTTCCTGTTCGACCACCTGACCGTGTGTGTTGAACTGGAGGCTCGTCAGCAGCTGCTGAGTCAGGCACTAAGAGACGCCCAAGCTGTTGCTTCCAGGCTAGGGCTGAGTGAGAAGCGATGCCTACAGGAGCTTGTTGAGCATGCCCAGGCCGAGGTGGATGCTCTAGGGGCCCGTGTGGCCCAAAGGAGGAAGTACCTCAGTAAGGTAAACAGTGAGTTTTATTATGTCCTAAAGCAGTTAACTTGGAAATTGACTGATTTGGTAACTGTAATAATGTTTTGTGGATAATTTGGCATAATTCTGTCTATGTAGGCGTTCACAGAAAGGACACAGTTTCTTCAAGGTCTGGGGAGAGCATTGTCTTGGGTACAGCAACAACAGAGGAAGGCTCTAATAGATGATCACATAGGACTTCTTCCTGAGGACCTGGCCAAACAAGTTGCTACATGTAGAGGAGCCCAGAGCAGCTTACGAGCCTACCAGAGAGAGCTGGCGTCTCTCTGGGTACAAGGAAGGGAGCTAGAGAGAGATGCCACTGACAAGGAGAGAGCAGAAACGTTGGCAAGACTTGAGGAGCTACAGGCCGTATTTGAAACTGCTCTTCAGAGGACCACCCAGCGTCTCAATGACCTGGAGAAGGCCTTGACCTCCAGGAAGTACTTTCAGGTGGACCTGGACAAGACTTGCCACTGGTTAAGACAGGCCGATGCTATCACCTTCCCTGAAATCAACTTAAGCAACATTGATGATAACGCAGACCTGCAAACACAGCTGTCGAACTTCCAGAATGTCTTAGAACAAGCGTCAGAGTATGAGAACCTCCTCCTTATTGTTCAAAGAATAGGCCAGGAGATCCTCCCGACTCTGAACGAGATCGACCATTGCTACCTAGACGAGAGGCTTAATGCTCTTCCTCAGCAGTACAATGCCATCCTAGCTCTAGCCAAAGAGAAAAAAGACAGAGTCCATCAAATTATCTTAGAGAGAAAAGAGTTCAGCACTTTTTTTGAAATTACCCGTAATGCAGTAGAGGAACTTCAGGAGCAGTTTGACAATCTGGAGAAACAGAGTATCAGTATCAAAGAGGAAGATGTTGTTCGTCTGATAAGTGAACACAAAAGTATTAATGAAAGTTTATTTCATATTAGTCCTGCTGTAAGAGAACTACATGGAAAAAATGAAGGGTTCCTCAGTAGAGGTCAGCAGTACAGAGTAGAGGAGACACGGCAAATGGTCAGTCTCCACAACACACTGATGAGAAGAAATGATGAGAAAATAAAATACTTAGACGCTTGCTTGACAACACTAGCCGAACATAACAGGGTATTAACAAAGTTGGACGCAGTACTGATGTGTGTTAAAGAGGATCTGGTTCGACTTAAATCCAACAACGAAGCAGGCGCTTTGGATAAAATTACAAGCCTTTATTCACTGCTGGAAAATCTGGATGTTGTGTGTTCTCAGACTGCGAAGTGTTACCAGCAAACTAAAGACCTTTGTCTGACGTTTGATTCGACTGCCTTTCAGAAAACTACCTTACAGCTAGAATCACTGCAATCATTACAGCTTGAGCTCAAGTGTTTGATTGAAGAAACCGAAGCAAACGTCTCAAAGAATGAAGATTTCACAGGAGAGACAGAAAAAATGTTAGAACAGCTGAGGACTGTCAAGGACAAAGTGGAAGAGCCTTTGACCCTTTCAGAGGCCACCGTTGAGAGAGTGCACGAGGAAGTGTGCAAACTGAAAATCATGGAAGAGGAAGTGAGAAGTAGTTTGAGGAGTGCAGACGCCTTGGGGAGCACAGTAAAGACAAGACTTTGTAGTAGAAAGGAATTTATTCCAGACCATGTCGAAAAGAAACTACAGCAGGTGGAAAAACTTGGAGCTGAAATTGAACATGGAATATCTAATAAACAGGTGCGTACACACTCCATTCAGAAATTACAATATAGTCATGATGAGGGACATTTTTGTACATTTCCTTTATCTTAGAACAAATGTGACCAAAGCTGAAGCTAAGCCAGTTAGTGCCCATGTTGAGTTCACATTCTCAGCCGTTATATTCAAGTTGATTAATTATTCATGAACCTATTGAATATTATTTTCCGCTCCCGTTTCCTAATTTTATCAATATTAATAGGCCTAGGAAAGTTTAAACCCTTAAAAGTCCATCTGGGAGAATTCAAGTTAGAATAAGTACTTATGTTATAATTAATTCATAAATACTGCTTTAATGTGTAAATACCATTTTCCTAAGAACCTTTTGAATAAAAAGCAAATGTGAAGACAGACAATAGAAGATTGTTTATTAATCGGTTTTACATAGACACTGCGTCAATACCCCAATACTGGGCCTTTTGAGCTGAATCTGTGTGAAAGTGAAAAATCGAAAAAGATTCTGTAGCTTCTACCTTACCTGTGTTTTGCTAATTAATCTATGGCTGTTATAATAATTTTTACACGCACATCTACCTGTATCAATATAGAGAATGAGAGACTGCATTTAACCAAATCACCTTCTGCATATTTTAGCTGGCTGTGGATAACGTTCTCTCCCTGGTCCAGAGGCACCACTTATCTCTACAGTCCATGCAGAAATGGCTGGACTGCGCTGTGGCTTTGCTTCAGAGGGCCAGCTCCGGGGTAGAGCTTGAGAACCAGACAGACTGCTTGCAGGACCTGGAAGAAATTCTAGGCCAAGAAAAGAGCTTCACAACAGGTTTAGATGAGCTGAGGACGTTGAATTCACTTCTGGTGGATTTTATGGAAGCAGGCGTGATGAGTGGTCTCAGAGACAAAGTTGAAACAATGCAACTGAGAGAAACAGTTGTCAAACAGCAACTAGATGCTTATAGAAAGGTGCTGCAGAGGTATGTGTTAAAATATTCATATTCTGTTTTCCATTGTGTACAATATATAGAGCCAAACCATACGTTGTAAGTTTATATGTTACATCTAAATGTATACACTATATATGTTTAGATGTGCAACTTTATGGAGCTCCTTCCAACGCGAAAAAGAAATGCTGGTCGAACAGATGAATGACTTGGAAAACAAGATGGCTTTGTTCACAACAGCGAAAGCCATCAGCATCCAGCAAGCGGAGGACAAGTGTCAGAGATACAAGGTAGATACAAGATGCTGTAATACGGAATCTCATATTCTTGTTATGGCATCAGATTCACATTAATATTTGCATAAGTAACTGTTAATTGGTGCTGCCTGTGTGTCTGTAAGGTTGTAACTTTTATTGTGAGAGTTATATTTTCCCATATAGAAATGTGTGAAATATCATGTTCTGTGGGTTTTCATCTTGGCTTCAGTCTCTGGTGGCTCACGTCGATCTGCTGGAGTTGCCTCTCACTGCTTTGAAAGAAAATGCAACAGAGTTAGATCAAATCATCTCAGAGTCCAGCAAAGCTGTTACCAGCCACTCTGTATCGTCACTATGGCAACGGTGGACCAGGCTCCGTCGTGTGGCCCGCGCCCAAGAGAGAGCTCTGGAGGACACTGCGAGGGAGTGGAGGAACTTCACAGAGAAAGTGAGTGAAAATACTTTTATTCTACAGGGTTCCCTGTTCATTTGTGTAATCATGTATTTCTGCATTATTACTGCTTTCTGTACGGCTGCACTTCAATTCGTGCACATGCACCAGGGTCAATCCACATGACTGCCACCATTTACCAACAAGACACGTGGCTTTCACAGCCGACAAACACACAAACATGGCAAATGATCCTTGCATATTAAGATAAAGGTCAAATGCCGCAACAATTGTTATTGTGGGCTGTGATGTAACTCGAGGCTACAGGCCAGTGTTTCCCTCCTGCCAAATCACTGTGTCATGAAGCATTTTCCCGCTTTTGGACCTCTTTCAGTTTCAGTATTGTCGGTTACCAAGAAATCCCACAAGGCAATTCTCCAAAGAGGAAAACAAGCCTGAACTGTAAAGTCACTTCCTCATATGTGATGAATTTCCTGTTCCTTTTGTTCAGCTGGACATGATGTCATTCTCTGCCCTTGAGTCTGATTTCTGTCTTTCATTATCTCTAACAATGCTCTACACTGTAGAAGTGTATAGATTTTGAGATTCGTGCTGAATACGGTTTTTGGTTGTTCTTATTTTTTAATGAATGAATAATATCTTGGTATTCTTGGGCAGTAAATTAATTATCATAATTAATAATATTAATCTTAATAAATATCCTGCGTCCATTGAGCCCTTATCCCACACCTCTCTGTGCACCAGATGGAAAAGGTGCGCTCCGTGTCTAAAGATCTCCACACTCGGGTCCCAGATAGTACAGTTGAAAAGGCAGCCACCAGGTCGGCGCTTCAGAGTCTTCTGGAGTACCATGATTCCTTCACCCTGGAGGTGGAGAGGGAGCAGTCTATTCTGGCCCTACTGGGGCAGCACACTCACTGCCTCAGAGGAGAGGAGGAGGAGAAGACGGAGAATGGCCACCAGGAGACCTCATGCCTACAAGAGATCAGAAACCTTCAGGAGCAATATGACAGGTTAGTGACACACTGAAACTGAATTAAACTCATCTTTATTTTTATATGAGCCCAATTTATTATAACGTTATAAATTCATACCTCATAATTCAGTGCAAACTGATAGTATATGAATATGTAATCTTTCAAATGTGATATTGTTCTGATATTTAGTGTAGAATCACGTTCTCTTCTATGTCTTGTCCAGCCTTGTGTTGCGGGTAAGAGCTAGCAGAGCTCAGGTGCATCAGGAGCTAAGGGAGAGAGAGGAAGTTGAGAAGGAGCTGGGTTTGGTCAAAGGCTGGATCCAAGACACTCGCGGGCTACTGCTTAGTCCAACTGCAGACTTGGATTCTCTGTTGCAAGAGCTAGAGGTCAGTAGACATACAGTATCAGATCAAAAATGACCAGAAATGTTGTAATGTCATGTCCACGGTGTTATGTGTCTGTTAGACTGCACATGGGGAGGTCATCAGCAGGCGTCAGAGTGTGGAGCGCATGGCAGAGCTGCAGCAGTCTAAGTACCAGGACCTCCAGGCAGGTCTGCCCTCTGAGCTCAGCATGCAGTTGGCAGAGGTGGCTCTGGCTCTGGGCTCTGCTGAAGACCAGGTGACCTGTCCATTTTAAGATTTTATTAAAAATAATGTTGTTGACTAATTAAAACTTTCACATGTATGTTCACCGAGTTTTTAAATGATGAACTATAAATGCAAAGAAAGGAAATGTTGCAGGAACCACAGACTGGCACTCACTGGCTGTGCTATTCCGCCTTCAAGGCTCCAAGATTTTCCGCACAGTCTGTGTTAAAAGCCCATATTTAGCTTTCCTTAATAACCTTGTTGGAATTGGATTCTTGTCTTTGTTGCCACTGGCTTTAGGTCCAGGCGAGAGAAAGAGAGGTACAGCAGACCAGGGATGTGAAAGAAGACTTCCACTCAAGACTCCAAGACATTGAGGCAAAGCTCAAGACTATTGCTCTGAAATTAGAAGACAAAGCTGTTGACCTGGAGGAGGCCAAAGAAGAGACCAAAGTAATCAACCAGACAGATTGACTAATTAACAAGCAATTAACCCCTGTTAAATCGGCTATTCATTTTGCAGATGTTGAGGTTAATGAGTGCGAGAGAGTTGGGATGGCATGAACTGAATTCTGCCTTTAACGCTGACCCACATTAGAGTCGTCCGAGACCTTCCCTCCTGTTTGCTTTCTTGTCACCCCAAGCTTTTTCTTGTCTATTTCCTTTGTCCATCTGTCGTCTTACAAACTGTGTAGTTAAAAGAGTAGTTTGGAAGTTTACTACATATAAACTCCATCCTCTTCCTTTTTTCAGGCTTTAGATTTTCACTGGCTTTTGTCTTCTTCTCCAGGCTCTTTGTGAAGAATGCGAATCGTGTGTTCGCTCTCTGGCAGAGTTAGGAGCAGCAGTCCAGGGGTTTGGTGAGCATAACCCGCTGCTGTGTAAGCAGTTGGGTGATGCTGTGGCCAGACTCACCGAGGTGCAGCATCACACAACACAGCAGGTCCACAACAAAGCCAACAGACTCAAGAAGGTGAGATGTGCATTGTGTCTGTCATACAGAATGTCACAAACTACTATCAACTAAAATGTTTTATAGCAATACATAACAGACTGGATTTATTGGGTAACTGTGCTTGTGAATGTGTGGTATTTCATTCATTCCCCATATGTATTAATTATTCTGTCACTTGGCTTTGATTTTTCAATTGTGAGCAGGCAGAGAAGCAAGTGCAAGAATATCAGGGTATGAAGGCATTCATTTTGGCCTGGACAGAAAAGGCAGAGGCTCTGGTCGCCAGTAACATCATCTGGAGCTCTGCGTCCCAGCTGCAGGAGCAAATTCGTGCACATCAGGTGAGTGTGAATGGATTTAGATTGTTTAAAAGCTGTTGTCCTGTTCAAATACGAAAAATAAATAGTGCTATTTCCCTCTTTTAACCTATTAATTTTGAAGACAACCCACAAATTGGCAGCTAATTAGACTCACACTCTTAAATTTCCAGTAGAGTAAAGTGCATTGGTTTGCCCTAATTAGTGTAATTGCTCCTTACTGAAGGCTTCGGTCTTTGACTTGCAATTTATCCTCCTTTGGTGACAGGCATTGCTGCGGGAGTGTCGGGGTCTCCATGGTGACTTGGAGGCCATGGGAGAGAGGGAGGTGCAGCTGGGGGAGGTGTTGCAGATGGAGGGGTGGAGCCAGCAGGTGAAACACCTCAGTAGATGTACAGAGGAGCTGCAGCAAAGTGCCAAGAGTAGGCTCCAGAGTCTGCAGGATGCAGCAAAGGTAAATGACATTCACAAGGAATTTAGACATTTATTATAAACCATAAAATTGTTCTGAGCCTCTGTGATCAAATCATCCTCATTACCCTCCCAATGTAAGAGGCTTCCTTAATAGTCACATGGACTAAGACCACAGCCCAAAGGTTCCCCTTTGTGCTGAATGATTAACCACTGCAGGATAATCATAATGGAAAACGCAGTTTATGCTTGTGCAATAGTCATCTGTTAAAATAATTTGATTGTTATGCACCTGGTACCCAGATGAGTCTGTTGCTGTATGGATTTATGTCTTTCTAGGCTTCAAACATACAAACAGAGCTTTTTTTAGTGACTGGTAATTTAATTTGCTCATATATGCAGAATGTGCACACAGTGATTTAAAAAAACAAGGGAAGCAGATCCAGATTAACAAAACTTGTTTCTAACCTTTATTTCATCAACATTTAGCTGTGGCTTTTCTTCGTTCTCATTTGTTTTATTGTTTCTGCGTTTTTCCTCAGGACATGTTGCGTTTGGAGACAGAGGTGAAGAGCCTCCATGCTGCTGTAGACCAGATCCAAGTCACGCTTGCCTCCCCTGATCTCAACAGACTTAGTCTCAGAGAGCAGCTCACACAGAGACAGGTAGACACATGTTGTCTGTGTTCAGTATTTACACAGTAAATATTAGTATTAAAGATGCAAAGACAGAACATTGTATTGCTCTATAGCTCATTATTTTCTCCACACACCTCCTTTAATTTCTTCATAAGCGTCTCTTGGTGGAAATGGAGGGCTTCAAACAGCAGGTGGTGGCTGTACAGCAGTGTCAGAGCGCCCTCCGACTACCAGAGGAGGTAGTGGCCAGTCTGCTTATCTGCCGCACAGCACAGTCACTGCAGCAGGAGGCCAGCCAGCTGCAGCACACCACTATTCAGCAATGCAACATCCTACAGGCAGGTGGCAGCACTCATATCTCCTATGCTGATCAGCTTCCTCAATACAAAACAAAGAAAAGCTGGAATAATGTTAAATACTGCATCACAACTAATTGTCTTCCCATCGGTTACTTCATGATCTGTCACGTCAAAAGTTACAGTGTTTAGGTGACCTGCCATAATACAGTAATACTGGCAGTATTACTGTATTATGGCAGGTTGCTCTGAATCCTGTGTCCCAGCAGGCCTCCTCAGGAATGTCTGTGTTTTCTTTCAGCCCCTATCGAGCCAGCATTATCTCCAATCCTTTGGGTCTGGGCTAATTTAGTTTTTAAGCTCATTGTAGTAAAGATTAGCTTTAAGAGTCTACTGGAGGGACGAAACCTGTAGTTTTAGATTTTTTTCTAGAAAGACTGAATGAGTGTTAAAGCTGAGGGACATATTTAAAAAACAAAAGTTTAGTTTCACCTCGTATATTATTTAGGAGGTTTTAAACCTCTCTTACAACCTGAAACATTTTAATTACAGCATACACAAACTATGAAAGAAGTAGATTTAGTAGTATTTAAATTTATTATATTAAATATATTATAATAATCTATAAGGAATCATTCTTAAAAAGATGCCGCATCAGCCCTAACCTATGTTTCTTCAGGAGGCTGTGGTGCAGTATGAGCAGTGCGAACAGGAAGTGAGGAATCTGCAGAGATTGATAGAAGAAGCCCACCGCATCATCCAGGACCGGCCTGTCTCCACCAACAACATACAGGAACTTCAGGCTCAAATACATCACCATGAGGTGAGACAGGATATAAAGTACACTACACTTTTCTCTGCTTTACAGAAATGTAAGCAGATGTCTTGCAACAGTGGCAGCAAAGTGAAGCTTGAAGCAAACGTTTCCTCACATTGGTCTTTACTTTACAAACTCAAGCTCATTCCTCTTTTAACTGATGGTGCATGTAAATATAATCTGCCTGGATTCCTGCATGATGCAGTTTGAATGGGTAGATGGTTTTCACCAGCCATATATAGGAGCAGTGTGTTGTGCTGCAGTTTTACTTTGCTGAGTCAGTGTGTTTGATATCATGCAGGGAGAGGTATCAGGAAGGAGGGTGGCAGAGGCAGAGAACTGCAGAGAAACTCATCAAATGTTTATAACTCTAACTTTACCTGCTTGGTTCTGTTCAGATCGTATATACTTGGCAGCGACACGTGAACGTAGCTGTGGATACTTCCATGCTGCAGTCTGTCCGTTACTGCGGACTAGCTGGCATGGCAGCGTGTTTATGTCTTAGTTTGATCTCTAAGCCGAGCAGATAGCTGCAGCTCCACTGGCCCAGTTGGTCACATGACCTGATAATCGGCGCATTGACCATCTGCAGAGCAGGAGGAGGAGCGAAGGCAGAGCCGGGTCCAGCCTTCCGGCTCAAAGCAGGGCAGTAATTTGACACCACCTCTGTCATTCTTCCTCCATAAACCCTCCC
Source organism: Macropodus opercularis (assembly GCA_030770545.1). Classification (NCBI taxonomy): domain Eukaryota; kingdom Metazoa; phylum Chordata; class Actinopteri; order Anabantiformes; family Osphronemidae; genus Macropodus; species Macropodus opercularis. The sequence goes on from CM061112.1 coordinate 5,217,734, forward strand.
TTAGCTTCTCGTAGCTCTCCATTGTTGAAAGGAGTCTGCGTGAGGATTGGTGGAGGAGGGAAGTGGTATGCATGGGAAGGGAGGGCGCGGGCAGTTAGATCACTTCCTGTTTTTCCGTTTGCATTTGTGTATGTGTACAAGAGGGAGTGTCTGAGGGATTTTGAACTATTTCTGCTAGGGTTTCTCTCCTGCTCTCTCTCAACCTAACATCCTGTCTGTTGGCTTCATCGCTGAACGAGTCACAGCCTCTGCGCTGCTCTGATTGGCTCCGAGATGCAGAACAGAGAGAGAGAGGGCGGAAAGGAAGAGAGAGTGAGCCAGTGCTATTCTCTTTCTACGCTTACACGTTGAAGCCAAAAGTGAGAGACTGAGGAGAGAAGAGAATGCGTCTGCTTTACTTACTCTTCACGTACCGGCACCAAATTCAGCCCTGAAGTCCACCAGTCCGGAGTATATTTAACCAGGAACTATTAATCTCTCACTGTGGACTAAACCACACTCTCCTGACCCCGGGGGTGGTGGTTGTTTCTCTTTGGGGGAATGTTTTGACAGGAGTTGGCCCAGAAGATCCGTGGCTACCAGGAGCAGATTGCCTCGCTCCATTCCAAGTGTAAGATGCTGACAGTAAAGGCCAAACATGCCACGATGCTTCTGACCGTCAGTGAGGTGGAGGGCCTTTCGGATGGCATGGACGAGCTGAGCGATGAGGAGCTGCCTAGTTCTGTGGCAGCTGCTGCCACCAAGCAGCTTCCAGCACATCCCTCTGTCGTCATGGTGAGTAGCAAAGCCTTTTTTGGACACGTGTAGAATCACGCATATTTACACATGGACTTGCATGCATGGCTGTATATCTGCCCTCCCATGTTTGTGCATGTTTCATTGTTTAACCTTTGCTCCTGCTCCCTTTCTGGCCACATCAGTGGAATACTGGGATTCCCAGGGCAGGCGTTAACTTTACTTACTGTAACAGTGCAATAATCCTCATTAAGTTAAAACATTTGTGGGAGGCAGAGCTTCCTGTGCATCTGCCTCTGTTCACTTTCTAAAAAGCAATTATTCAACGATTAGAATAGTTTTTTCTTTCCATCATACCGTTCTGCTTGTGTGTCTTTTTGTCTGATTGCACAGAAATAACCACCGCGTCCTATCCTCGTAGTCCTTTTACTTCGAGTGTTACTATTTTGGCAATTTTCTCTGGACTACATTACATTACTACACTCACACTGTGCTGTGCTGCTCCAGTACATTTCAACTTGTTTTTGCCTAAATCTGTCTGCTTGCTACTATGCTGTGTCATCCTCCTCTTGATCACTCATCTTTCTTCAGTGAAGGCACACAAGTAACCGCTTTGCTACATACTCTTCCTGTCTCGCTCAGATTTGTTCGCCCTGTTACTGCCGTTTGTGGTGTGTTCTGTCTCAGCAGGCGAGGATACAGGATTTTACTGCATGTGTGTGTTTGTGTCAGCAGAGCATTCTGTGGTTTGTGTGTACAACATGAATAGCTTCCTCTGACTGCTGATGCTGGTGTTATTGTTTGGAATAGTTGGTGCTGACACTGACAATAATGCTCAGTTTTTAACTAAATTCACTGTGGAAAGCATCTGATTTTCCCACATATCCCAGCGTTGGTACATTGCAGTGGGTTGCATCATAAAAGCTGAGAAAGGTTCTTTTGAATATAATAGGGTCCCAACTCAGTCGGCCAAGACCTGCGTTAACAGCCAAAAAGCAGCCCAGTAGGGCCTGGCTCACATTTCTGCTCTGCTGAAGCATGCAACCACACAGACAACTGTGCCACTTGGAGGACAGCTGCTGTTGCATTCAGTAGTCCTAGAGTCAGTTAGTTGTACTGATATGGATAATGTCTAAATGCCACTTGCAGAGGAAGTGTTTCTGCCATGGAAATCAAATGACTGTGCTTCTGAAACCGCATTTCTACAGTATGCTTTAGGATGTGTGTGCTGTGAGTAGTTACTTTGTGTACTATGCTATGTTTTTGTGAGTTTGACTTCTGGCTCATGGTCATTCCTGACCTGATGTATCCTGTGAAACAATACCAGTGCCTCATTCATTGCCGTTCCAGGGTCAGGTTTGCTTGCACTGCGAAATGCTACTCTGAATTATGTGGCTTCTAATGCTGCACTTGTTGCAGTGTTGGATTTCAGCAGCAGTAATGTGATCTAAAGGATCTTCTCTGTGTGTTATTTGATTACTCACTGTCTAATTAATCAGCAGTGTGCTTGCCGCAATCTACCTGCACTACCCCAATAATTTTATGCTGTCTTCTCTCTTCATCTTTCTCCCTCTGTCTGCTCACTCCTTTTATCTGGGCCGTTTCTGTTTGGTCCCCTCCCTGCTCCACACCTGCTTCCTTTGATATGTGCGTTTGATGTGTGGCGCGTTTGCGTGGTCAGATGACAGCCGGCCGCTGCCACACACTCCTCTCCCCCGTGACAGAGGAGTCAGGGGAGGAGGGCACCAACAGCGAGGTCTCCTCTCCCCCTGCCTGCCGCTCTCCCTCCCCAGGGGCTAACGCTGACACTCCTCTTAACCAGGTACTGCAAACCCCACCCTCATAACCTCCAGAGCCCGCCAGCATTTCCAGAGCTGGCTGCACCACTTACTGCTACCATTAGTTTTGTTTTCTACACCTAAAACTCAAAAAAAAAGTCTATACAAGTTAATTAAATTAATTAAATTATTGAACATATTGATGATTCAAGCAATGTTAGATTTTATGACTGAACATGTGACAAATGGATAGATGATTGAATAAAAAGAGGATCCCATCATCATCCCATCACCACCTGTTAACTCCCAGTATCGAACCGTGACCTCCCCTTTCAAACTACTATCCACGCATGGATGCTTGAAGGTGCTGGAGATTTGCTGTTCTGCTGCTTCTTCCTTTATTCATCATGACTGTGTGTGTGTGCAGATTTTCTTTGATTAAGATTCATTCTTGGCTCTTGCTTTTTTGCTTTGGTCAGAATGAGTGTGTCATTTTCTAAACGTGAAGCTGCAACAGTAAGGAGCACGTGTACAGCATGAAAATTGCTGTAATGCAACCTGGGATGTTGGCCAAAACTTCTCCCAAAAGTGTTTGCCAACACGAAATATCAGAATATCCCATTAGTGAATCTGAAAGATGCTGTGACAGTATGTTTACTGTACATATGTTGTACATTTTCCATGTTTAGTTTACTCATATTGAATTGAAAAGAACAGTGTATGCATTGTCATGTTGCAGGGCCGAGCCAACTTAAGCCGAGCGCCCCTCCAAGAGCTGTACGACCCATCCATGGAGACCAGTGCTGCTAACCTGGATGACCTGCAGAGATCCTGGGAGACGCTCAAGAATGTGGTACGATAGATGTGTCACCACCTTCCGTCAACTAATTGAAATATTATATATATATAAAATGCAGCTTATTTATTTTAAGTTATTTTCTTTCTTACTGCAGATCAGCGAAAAACAGAAGAGTCTGTACGAGGCTCTGGAGCGGCAGCAGCATTACCAGGAGACTCTTCAGTCCATTTCCACCAAAATGGAGTCTGTTGAAGTTGCTCTCAATGAGGGTCTGGAGCCCAACAAGAGCCCTGAAAGCCAGATGGCTGCACACCAGGTGAGGCAGTAACTCACCTGGTGAGAATGTTGTGTAACTAGTGTGTTGTGTTAATGCCTGTGGGTTAGAGAGGAGGGATGTGCAGAGTGGTGCAGAGGTAATATGTGTAAATATGAGGGAGCCAAAAACAAGCTTGCTCAGGGAAAACAGAATGATTGAGGAGTTTTATATTGCACTAGGCAATGCAATAGTTGCAGAAACTGAACCCCACTGTTCTCAGTTGCTATGCCAACTTCACAGCAAAGGCTGCTGTATGTTTTTGTCATGGGGCAAACTGCTGGTTCTGCATCTTCTCTTTTCTCTCATTTCTTTCCTTCAGCTGCTTCGGTCCTTGCAACTCTCTTTCCCATATCTCACCTGTCACACTGTTGTGATTTCTGTCTGCCTAGGCTCTGATGGATGAGATCCTCATGCTGCAGGATGAGATTGGCGAGTTACAGGCGTGTTTCTCCGAGGAACTGGCAGACAGCGACGGTGATGGTGAGGCTGGTGACCAACTGGCCCTGCAGTCTACCCTCACCGTACTCGGAGAGAGAATGGCCACTATACGAATGAAGGCTTCAGGGAAACGGCAGCTGCTGGAAGTGGGTGGTCAAAGTTTTTTTATTTCCACTGAGTTTTAATATATGAACTTACTTTTGTCGTGTGTTACAGTAGATGACTGTTTAACACCTGTTGCATCTAACATGCCTGCTCTGGCTGCTACAGGAGAAACTAAGTGAACAGTTAGAGGAGCAGCGACAGGAACAGGCCCTGCAGCGTTATCACAGCGAAGCAGAGGAGCTCGACCACTGGCTGCTCAGCACCCGCGCCACTCTGAGCTCTGCCCTTCACCCCCAAAACGAAGACCTGGACATGGAGGAGCAGCTCATTGACTGCCAGGTGAGGATGCCATCAGCGGTTTGCCCAGCAGATTATTGTTCTCACGTCAGCAGCTGACAGTCTGACGTTACTACTGCTTCACTAGGCAAAATATGAAAGTACATAAGCCATCGTTTTATCACGAAATGATCAACAATCTAGGCTGAAGTATCTGCTTCATTGTTCCAAATAGTGCATTTCCCTGGGTCAGTAAAAATCTGATTACTAAACCTTTCACCTAAACTAATGTGAATGCAAATTTTAAAACCAATCCTGAGTCTCATAAAAAGTTAGGTTTGTTGCTCAGTCAAAGTAAATTAGTGTGTGTTCAACAGTAAGCTGATTATAACCCACATATGGCTCCTGCAGAACTGGGGTCTAAATGTTCAGTTTATGTGGATCCTAATCTCCAGGGGGTAAAGCTGTATGGATAAGTAGATTATTACAGCACAGAGTAAATGCTAAGTGCATAATGTTGGAATATCTCTGAGAGAAAGGGAAGAAATTGTGTTTTAATTTTAATTATTTCAGCTTGATTATTATTCATTCAAATATCATAACAGTGAGCACGTTGGTACAGGAATAACCAGGGCTGAGGTTGAGAGAGTGTTGCCTGTCATGTGTATTGATGAACGGTTACATTAAGGTTTTACATGTGTATGATCTACTCTAACTTCTCGCTCCATAGAACATGCTGTTTGAGATCGAGCAGAAGGTGTCGTATCTCTCAGAGCTGTCCGTGCACAGTGAAAGTTTGCTGTTGGAGGGCCGGGCTGAGACCAAGGGAGAGGCAGAGCAGCTCACCCTCAAACTGCGCTCCCTCAAAGACAGTCTGCTGGAGCTGCAACAGATGCTGCAGGACAAGCAGGTTGACATAAAGGTGAGATCAGAGGTTGTGTGGTTTGTTTTCCCACCATCTTGCTGTCCTCTGCGGTTCGACACCTCCCTTCCTTTTGCCGCTGCTTTTTTTTTTTCTCCCGCCACTGTGCAATGTTTTGTGCTGTGCTGCATTATGATGCGCTGGTTGCAGCATCAATAGTCCTATTGTGTACATACTAAAGGTTGTGTCATGGTCCTTCATAAAAGTCCATTGTTTTCAGTTGTGGAACAATATGAGCTTGTGTGTCTCACAAAGGGCCCTTGGACACCAAACAAAAAGATGCTACCTCATCACATGCTAAGGCTAAATGCACTGAGTTAGGTGTGTTTCTATGGCACAGCATTTTGTTTTAATTGTAATTGAGCACTATTGCTTTTCTATTAGACGTACTACAGTAATGCCACCCAATGTTTATGTGTAATTTTCTAAACTTTATCACCCCTTTACCAGGACATTAAAGAAAAATCTGTCCTTAGCACTGAACTCTCTGTTTGTTTTCCAGGGTTCACTGCAGGAGCAGGAGGACAGTGAGCCAGACTCATCTCTGTCCCAGAGTCCTAACGTCCAGGACTGGCTTTCCCAGGCCCGTTCAACTCGGACACAGCAGCTCCATGACAACCTACTTCGGCAGAGAGTAAGAGTAAACCGGACAATAACGTGCTTTATATAGTTTAGCACCACTCATCTAATTACTGAACTGTATTTTCTAGGAGTTGCAGGAGCAAGTAGCTGAACAGAGGAGGCTGCTCCAGTCTGTAGCAAGTGTCGGAGAAGAGTTACTTAACCAACAGACCACACCCAATGGGGACAGGTGCTTTGTCTTTTTCCTCTAATCATGTCAAGCATAGTTTATCAACCCTTACTATGTTCAACCATACAGTATGGATAAAACACCCTTTTGGTGACCAGTGACTGGTTATAATAACCCCTCCCCCCCACAGTGAGGACTCTGTCCCAGGAGGTGTGTTGCTGGAGACAGAGTCTACGTCCCCTGTGGACCAGCTATGGCAACGCTGGGAAAACCTGAACAAAGATCAGAGCACAAAGCTCCAGCTCTCTCTTAACTCCCTGGAACATGACCAACTTAGCCCGGTACAGATTCCACACAAACATGCATGTCTGTGTTAAACAGACTTTTCAGTGTCTGCTTTTTCAAATGTTCCTTACTGCTGTTTCCTATCCTTTCATTTTATTTTGATCTGATTGTGATCAGGTCCTCCACTGGTCCCGTCTGTCCAGTCCCAGTATGGTGTTTAAGACACAGTCTGCCAGCCAGGACTCTCACTCTCCCAGAGCTTTGTTTGAGGCCTGCAGCAAGACTCTGGAAAGAATGGACCAAGAGGTATAATAGCAAAGTTTAATTATCGATTAAATCATTTTATTTATTTATGTATTTTGAGATTCATATGAAATCCTTCATCCAGCTTCACTTCAATGCAGAAAATAGATCTTTTTTCCCTCTGACAGGCAGTCGGTGGTGACAGTAAACATTTAGCGTCTTCGGGACTTGCAGCCCTGCAGCAGGACCTGTATGCTGCAGTTTCAGCAGCCTCCTCCTGGTTGGATGCTGCTGAGAATCAGCTGCTCTCTGGTCCTGTGCTGCTGCCTGAGGACACGGAGACACAACTTACAAGTCTAGAGGTTAGCGGAAAAAAATGCACTGGTTTGTTCTATCACACATTTAATACATTGCCAAATAAATCAAAGCCAAAAGGTGCAGGCTGGAGATTTATAGTAAGACTATAAATAAAGACACTTACTGGCATGAAAGTGATGAATGCCACTGGATGGAATATACCAGCTGTGGTACTAACTCACCTCTTCTGTTCAGGGGCTGAATAAACAGCTGAAGGAGATGACCAGGGAGGTGAACCTGTGCAGAGACCTCTTGGGTGGAGGAGCAGGCCGGCTGTGTGGAGGAGATGAGCGAGCTCTGATGGAGGACACCCTAGAGGGCCTGCAAGAGAGGATGGGCCTGCTGGACTCTACACTGGAACAGCACTGTGACAGCATAAGGGACAGGCTGCAGGAGCACTCAACTTTCCAGGTCCTGAAGCTAAACAGTCATACTTTTGGTTAAGTTTACCATGTGAGCCACCTTGTTTATGGTAGGGCTGCATGTAGCAGTGAAACTAACACATTTTCTTTCTATTTTAACTTTACTTCTGTTACATTTAACAGAATGAACTAAGGATGCTATTTACAGCCCTGAGTGAAAGTAAACACCAGTTACTGCAAAAGATGGCTGGAACTGCAGAGAGACCTGCATCCAAACAGATTGAGGTATAAACAGATCAAGAACCGATGAGCAAGAGTCTTGATTGGTGAGAAGAACTAACTTATGTTACCCTTTTGTAGGCATTATCAGAGGCAGAGGACAGTCTGAGGGAGTTTGAACAAAGAGTAACTGAGCTGAAGACCAGAGCAGAAAGCTTCCATTCCGATCAAGTCTCTAGTCAGGAGCTACTCAAATTACAGGTAACATCACAAATGAGATGAGCTCATTTCACTTTCAACTGCACTGTGCTCCTAACTAGTATAATACGTATTGATGGTTTTGTGTAGGATGCATATGAAGAGTTGGTGCTCATGGTCAGCTCCAGGCGTAGCAGCCTGAACCAAGGCCTGTCTCTCAAGTCCCAGTATGAAGCGGCACTCCATGACCTCAGAGACCTGGTGGACACTGCTCAGGACAAGATGGCTGCCGATCAAAAGATGACAGTGGCTTCTGTCATAGAGGTCCAAATGTTACTGGACAAACACAAAGTAAGAAGGAAGCTAACAGGCAGCGTTTCACTGAAATGAAGTATAATTGGCGTTTTAGTGAACAGGCATCTTTGTTTTCTAACACTGTCTTTCAAACGTGTTTTTCTTTCATACAGGACTTTTTCCAGGGTCTAGAATGTCATATGATCCTTACCCAGACATTTTATAGTAAAGTGTCTGGTCTGGCGGCACAGAGGGAAAGCCAAGCCCTGGAGGAAACCATAGCTTTAGCCCAGAGTGTGCTCAAACAGGCCCACAGAAGGGGGGTGGAGCTGGAGGGCACCCTGGAGGTGGGAATTAGTTATTAGTAGATACGTAGTGGTGTGTACATCGTACATATATTGTAACTGTGTAGATACCAATATATCTTGTGGTAATGGAATAGATGTTTTGATTCCTGTCTTGCTCTTACAGTCATGGAGCAGACTTGTGGAGGACTACCAGGCGCTGTGTCGACAGCTTGAGGCTGTAGAGTGTAGCATTCCCACTGTGGGTCTGGTAGAGGAGACAGAGGAGAGACTAACTGAGAGGATTGGTCTCTACCAGGTACAGACCAGACACACAAATACAAGTAACTGAAGTAATGAATTCCTACATGAATGTTGAATCATCAGTTTTCCATCTGTGTTCCCCTCTGTCCCCCAGCGTCTGAAAGCCAGCCTGACAGAGCATCAGCCTCAGCTGTACCAAGTCCTGGAGGAGGGAAAGAGGCTTCTTCTGTCTGTTAGCTGCTCTGACTTGGAGAACCAGCTGACCCAACTGGGAGAACACTGGCTGTCCTCCACCACCAAGGTCAACAAAGAGCTGCACCGCCTCGACTCAACACTCAAACACTGGAGCAGGTCAGGGTCCAGAAGTAGTCAGGCTTTGTTTTTTGTGTATAAGTCAAATCAGGTACTTTTTGTTTCTGTGAACTTGTTTGTTGCTTCAGTGAATACAATACAAGAATATGTAAGATTAATTGGGAAACTAAAGAAACTATTCTGTTGGGCTCAAACATTTTAGATACCAGAGTGAATTCATGGAACTCAGCCACTGGTTGCAATCGGCTCTAGACAGGCTGGAGTTTTGGACAACCCAGTCAGTGACAGTGCCTCAGGAGCTGGAGACTGTCAGAGACCATCTCTGTGCCTTTCTGGTAAGTTATCACACACAATATAATACTGACATGATACAATATACACAATATTTAGATTGTTTTGATGAATGCACATTAAATCCCAACTTTCCTTCGTTTGTGACAGGAGTTTTCCAAGGAGGTGGATGCTAAGTCATCTTTGCGTTCTTCTGTGCTAAGCACAGGTAATCAGCTTCTGCGGCTGAAAAGAGTAGACACAGCTGGTCTGAGGACAGCCCTTGGCCACATCGATACCCAGTGGGCTGAGCTGCTCACTCGTATTCCCGTAGTACAAGAGAAGTTACACCAGGTCTGAGTCCGCTTACACTTTGAGAAAGAAAATTGTTATAATCATAACTTTGTGTGCGTGGTGTTAACATGAGATTGTTGGTGATCTTGTATTTTGTTTTTTGCACCCACAGCTGCAGATGGAGAAGCTGGCGTCACGGCACGCCATCACAGAGCTGATGAGCTGGATTTCACTCATGGAGAACATCATTGATGAAGACCAGGACAAGATCTTGGGAGCTGTTGGCTCTGACGTGGTGCAGAGCTTCTTGCAGAAGTATAAGGTAGAAAACTGCCTCCTTTGTGATGTCTCTGGTTGCTGTGCTCCTCCGGGAAAACTGCCATTTCCCGAATTCCTTTTTCCACATTACAGTACACCCTCATCCTGTCTTATTTGTTTGTGACAGGGTTTCCGCATCGATCTGACCTGTAAGCAGTTGACTGTGGACTTTGTGAACCAGTCAGTGCTGCAGATCAGTAGCCAAGATGTGGAGGGAAAGCGCAGCGACAAAACAGACTTTGCTGAGAAGCTGGGAGCTATGAATAGAAGGTGGCAGATACTGCAGGGGCTCATTACTGAAAAGGTAGTGTTTCGGTTTCATGGTATTCAAAAATGAAACCTGCAGCAGTAAACTGATGTTCTAATATCATTACTGGGCTATTTTTAATGTTAAATTGTTTTGATTTTAGATTCAGCTGTTGGAAGGACTGTTGGAAGGTTGGCTGGAGCATGAAAATGGGGTCCAGGCCCTGAAGACCTGGCTCACATTGCAGGAGGAGAAACTAAAGAAGAGACACAGGATAGAGGATGTAGCGTCGGTGCAGAATGCTCTTAAAGACTGTCAGGTAGGGATACAACAAGGTTTAAAAGCAACTCATTTCTTTATAAAATGCTTTTCCAAAGTCAATAATATTGTTCTCCCAGGAGTTGGAAGAGTTGGTGAAGGAAAAAGAAAAGGATTTAGAGAAAGTAGAGGAACGAGGAAATACTCTTATTCAAAATAAGAAAGGAGCAGAATGCTCTGCTGTGAAGGAGACCCTCAAAGGGCTAAATGAGTCCTGGGCTCATCTGAAGCACATGGTGAGCTTCTGGGATTATCTACCCTCATTGGCTTCTAAATATTCTCAGTTTGGCTTCAGAGACTAAGACCCATCTCTCCTAACAGATAAGTCAGATGAAAGTGAGCCTACGGTTGGTGTTAGAGCAGTGGACGCTGTACCGGAGAGCTTCAGAGGAGATCAATGGGTACCTGATGGAGGGGAGGTACTCTGTGTCCAGGCTGTACCTCCTTAATGGATCTCTGGAGGCAGTACAGCAGCAGGTGGAGAGCCTGGAGGTAAGGAAAGGAGAAAATAACCTGACCTGTTACACCAGTGACACGCTTGAACTATTATATGTGTCATCTACACACAATGCCAGTGTCAAAACCAACACGTGTTAAGCAAATATAACAAATTCAACAAACGTTGCAGATGACTTATTGACTTTCTGTTGGTTCCTGTGTTTTTAAGAATCTGCAGGAAGAAATGGAGAAACAGGAAAGCAGTCTGAGGAAGTTTGGCTCCGTGACACAACAGCTCCTCACTGAGTGTCATCCGTCCGTGGCTGAAACGCTCAACACAGCGCTCCAGGAGGTCAACATCAGGTGGGCATAGCAAAACCACGTATGTCTGCATATAAACTACCTGCAGACCTGAGCCCTAGAAATCATTTCTCTTCCTTCTGGTAGGTGGAACGGTCTTCTCGAGCAGATCTCAGAGCAGCTCAGGAGCAGCAGGGCCTTGCTGGGGCTGTGGCAGCACTACAGGTCATTGCACAGCCAGTGTGTGATGACAGTTCTGAAGCAGGAAGAACGTGCTGATCAGCTGCTGAAGAGCGCCACCGACAGGGAGATTTCAGAGGAGGAGAGCAGCGCCTGGATCAAAGACTGCAATGTGAGGAGGGATGGAACAGTCTAAAGTCGGCCTCTAGTGTTTGTCTAGTGCATATTTCATCATAGAGTAGCTAAATGCTGAGAACACTGCTTCCTCTTTGGTCTTTAAAGCCCCTGAAGAAGCTCCTCAGTGCTTCAACTGAGAACCCAGATTGTACCATGTCCTTTTGTCTGTTTTACTAGAGAGGGACTCCCAGCACAATTTAACAAAAGCCCTTTGAAAAGGAGTCTGCAAAGGGAAAGACAGGCCCCTGATTTACACTACAGGGGTTCCCCAGTGTCATGCTGGGTGATGTCTACAGACACCGTCCTAATACTGTTAGCAGACAGTTATTTTGACTAATGATCACTGATGCAAACTGTTGCTAGAAGTGTCCTTAATGGCTGTAGAGACATTTTCTAGCTTTGTTGCTTACCCACTGAAGATCTGTTTTTTGCTACTGTAGCAATATCTTATGTTTAGGTTCAGACAATATGAATCATGCTTTAACACACGTAAGAGCTTTTATACCCAATAGATTAACAGAATATTCAAAAGGGGTCTGTTTTGTCATTGTCATTGTTCAGTGGTTCTGTTCCTAAGCTTCCTCTCTTTGTTTGTATTATAGCAGTGCCTTAGTGACCAGGCTACAGTGCAGCAGTCCCTCCAGCAGCTGCAGGCTTTAGGGGAACAGCTGAAGACACAAGTTGACGCCTCCTCCTCTGCGGCCCTACAGTCAGACCACCTGTCACTCGCCCATCGCCTAGCAACACTGGAGCACGCCCTTCACAGGCAGCAGGAAGTACTGCAGGTAGAATTGTAGTATAGGTTTTGTCTTGTCACTCACACGTGCAGAGATAATGTTGCCAATCATTCAAAGCGTGTAATACAGTATGATTAACACGCTAAGGCTTACTTCGTGTGTTTGACTGCTTCTAGTCTGGATCTCAGGCATGTGAAGGTTTCAGAGCTCAGTTGGAGATGCTGATCTGTAAAGCTCAGGAGGCTGAGAAGGTGTTAAAGGAATCTGACCCCGTTGGCTCAACTGAGCTTGCTGTGGTCCAGACACGGATGGAAGAATTAAAGGTACAGAACCCCTGTCGAATTTGCTTTTGGGGTATCCTATGTTGGAGCAGTAGACGGAACATCTGCAAAAATGTTTCTTTAGTTTTAAAAACCTTGATTTAATTATTTTAAATGTTTTTACGTCTTGGCTTTCATTTTAAGTGCCCTAAAGAAAATGTGTCTGAATGTGTTTCCAGGTTTACTTGCTGAAACTGAGCAGTCTGACTCCAGATCTTGAACGGGTTAATGAGCTGGTGTACAGGCTGCCCGTCAGTGACCGAGATGTTAAACGCCTGCAGAGTCTCAACAGGGCCTGGGCCACTCACTCTGCTCACCTCACTGAGAGGTTCAGGTGCTCGCCTCTTATAAATACAATAATTTTTATTTTCTTATAATTATTGTGGTAATAACTGTGATATATTTAGTTTTGTGTCTTTTTACCCCTCTCCAGTAAGCTGCAGGCAGTGCTGCTTCAACAGCAGAGCTTCCTTCAGAAGTGTGAGGCATGGATGGACTTCCTGGCTCACACTGAACAGAGGCTGGCTGCTGAGATCTCAGGCAACTTCCAGAGTTTACTGGAGCAGCAGAGAGACCACGAGGTGGGAGGAATATTAAAAGAACCTTAAATACGTACTTATTGCTGTGCTTGAATGTGGCGGGTGATTGATCAGTGCATGTGTGCTTGAAGTTGTTCCAGGCCGAGATGTTTAGCAGGCAACAGATTCTCTACTCGATCATCAGCGATGGCCATAGTATGTTAGACCAGGGTCTCGTGGATGACAGGTAAATGCACGTTCTTAAAATCACACACATTTGTTTAACGATTTTACGGAATGGGATGAGCAGCACACATGCTAACCCCACTTTGGTTCCCCTGAAAGAGATGACTTCAGTGTGAAGCTGGCCTTGCTGAGCAACCAGTGGCAGTGTGTAGTGAGACGGGCTCAGCAACGACGAGGCATTATCGATAGCCTGGCCCGCCAGTGGAAGAACTACCAAGACATGGCAGAGAAGCTGATACGCTGGCTCCAGGAAGTGACCCGAGATCCAGATGTACATCAGCCAGGAGAACCAGTGGCCCTGCAGCAGGCCAGAAACCTGCTGGATCAGATACAGGTAGGTTATGGCTTTGTGGCCGTGGAGCTTCCTTGGGTCAGGATTCCTTCCTTGGGTTTTCTTATTAGGCTTGTCTGTGTCTACATGTTACTATTATGTAAATGTATAGGCAGATGTACCCTGAACTAATAAACCCAACCCTTTCTCCAACCTTAGACTCCCGTACTAGTTAACCTGTTTCCTATCTCCCCTCGGTCTCTGTCTCTGCTTCTCCAGATGAGGGAACGAGTCCTTCACAGGCAGCAGGGAAGCTACATCTTGACAGTGGAGGCTGGCAGGAGCCTCCTGCTGTCGGCTGACGCCAGGGCTGAATCCACACTCCAGACAGAGCTGATGGAGATTCAGGATAAATGGAGGCACGCCCACCACCACCTGGACCAGCAGAGGAAGGCGCTGCACGGATTACTCAAGGTCAGGCAAAATGAAATTGTAAAGCTTCATTCTTACTTGGTCATTTGTTGTTCTTTTCATCTTTATATTTATACTCATAACACATCACTTTCATTTATTTGAAATCACATTCATATTAACCAAGTGGAGGCGTGAGGTTACAGGGAGAAGAAGTAAAGAAAGTGCAGGATTTTAAATATTTAGGGTCAGTGGTCCAGATCAACGGAGAGTGTGGGAAAAGAGGTGAAGAGGGGTGTGAAGGCAGGATGGAACGGATGGAGAAAAGCGCCAGGTGTGTTGTGTGATAAAAGAGAATCAAAGGGAAGGTTTTCAAGATGATGCTGTACAGCTTAGACAGTGGCAGAGCTGGAGGTAGCAGAGCTCAAGATGTGGAGGTTCTCTCTGGGAGTGACAAGGATGGACAGGATCATGAAAGAGTACATCAGAGCAGCTCATGTTGGATGTTTTAGAGATGAAGTCAGAGGCCAGATTGAGGTGGGTTGGACATGTTCAGGGGAGAGATAAAGAGAATATATCAGTAAACGGATGCTGAGATATATGGACGTAGTGAAAGAGGACATGAAGTTAGTTGGTGTGAGACAAGAGGAGGCAGAGGACAGGGTTACATGGAGGAAGATGACTCACTGTGGTGACCCCTAAAAGGGAAAAGTATTACCAAATATCGCCCTGGTCTATTCTGCACCGGACCATTATTCAGTCTCTAAAAATAGCTGTAATCTGCAGCCTTTGGAGCAGAACCTCCCCCTTATTATGAAGCTGGGTTAATTCTCCACTTCAGCTGTTGGATTTTTGCTGTATCACTGTTGCTTGAACGGTTCAGAGCTAAGTGGGGCATCTGTGGGATGGTAACTGATGTGGCCTGACTGCAGGTTGGTGTTGCTTGAATGTGTGTGTGCCAGTTTACATTTGTGCATTCTGCAGCTTACGCTTCAGGAAGTATTCACAGCAGTTGTGCGACGCTAAGCTCTACACCTTAGTATGTGTGTTTACGTTTCGTTTCATTTGTTTGTAGAACTGGGAGCGATGTGAGAAGGGCATAGATGCGTCACTGGAGAAGCTGAGGGCCTTCAAGAGGAAGCTGTCTGTGCCGCTGCCGGATCACCATGAGGAGCTACACTCAGAGCAAGTCAGATGCAAGGTGAGGAGAAGATAACATGCACAGAAATGTTCTTAGCATTTTCAGTTTTGCATCATGGCAGAGATATTTGTAGATACAGATGCACCCGCCCTCTGTCTCCACACACACCCACATAGACCCAGACTTGACCTGCATCCACCCTTTTAATCTTTATAGGAGGACAAACAGATAAACACACCAGCAGCCAAAAAAAACAAAACCGCTTGATCTGTCAGCTGCTGTCTCGTTGTGTGACCTTGTTTGATTGACACACTATAGTGTTGGAGTTGGGGACCAAATATCAGACTTTAAAATTTGCTTGGTGTTTCTACTGTTTTGCATAAAAAGTGATTTAAAATCATTATATAAAATGAAGGATGCAACAGAAGCGATGTCACAATGCAGCTTAACGCTGAACACTGATGCTCCTATTTCCTTCTGCTCAAAGCAGTCGCTTTTTCCTGTGTTCTCACTACGATGCTTTGCAGTGTGTTACCACTGCTGGACTCTGCGTGCAGTCATGTTTCATGCTTGACATGTCCTCGGTTCCTCTGGGGGGAAGGAGGACTGTGAGAGTAGCTGCGCAGGGCTGAGGAGAGAGAGGGGGTGGGGGAGCGAGCGAGAGAGGATGCGTGCGCATGTGAGAGAGCGAGCGAGCATCCCTGCCTGCTGTGGGGGTGTATGTATTTGTGTGTGTATTTCCTTTTGTGTGTTGCATAATGGAGACATTCTCCTGGTCCACCAATGATTACGCCACAGCAAAACCGTCACAGTGACGGAGGAGGAGGAGATGCAAGGTTAGACGCCTGGTTACACCTTATCCTGTCTTTAACCTTCAGTGTTGTTGCTTTGCTTTCATTGAATGTAATGTCTTACTGGTGAGTCTCATGCTTGTGTTTGGAGAACATCGTGTTTCTTTCTCAAAGGCATTGTTGCAGATGTCATAGGCTCTTTCCTCATCGCTATTTCTGAAGGTGCAGCAGCTGTGTTTCAGCTTAGTGGTTTTCCTGTTTTCTTTTATTTATTTTTCTTGCAGTGGCTGTTTAAAGAGGGGAGAATTGCTCCTCACACGCTAGTAAAGACAGTAGAAAAATCACCTCTGCCCATTGGATGTAATTAGTTGTCATATCTTATGGATGCAGGAGCTGGAGAGCAGTGTGGACGGCTGGACTGATGACTTCACTTCCTTGTTCCTGCTGAGGGACTCGTTGGAGGGCGTGGTTAGTGCAGATGACATCACAGTCCTTCAGGAGCGCCTTCAGTTGCTACAGCGCCAGTGGGAGGAGGTTTGCCACCAGGTAGATGCACACAGGAGCCAGTGCATGTGTTTTTCTAACTTATTCTTCTCCTTTTTTATCCATTGTTATCATTGCTTCTCTCACATTTGCCTTCCCTCAGCTTTCCCTGCGCAGGCAGCAGGTGAGCGAGAAGCTAAATGAGTGGGCTGTGTTCAATGAGAAGAACAAGGAGCTATGTGAGTGGCTCACACAGATGGAGAGCAAGGTCTCTCAGAATGGGGACATCAGCATTGAAGAGATGATTGAGAAGCTGCGCAAGGTGATTTCAACACATCTTAACTGGTTTGATGTTATAGGAGGAGCAGGTTCTATGATTGAACCATTTCTACGTCATGTATTATTGTACCGATAACACCTAAAGGATGTATGTGATTCTATGCCTGGTGACCTGGTTGGTGTTTCTCGCTCAGGACTACCAGGAAGAGATCAGCGTAGCTCAGGAGAACAAGCAGCAGCTGCAGGTTATGGGGGAACGCCTGGCCAGGGCCAGCCAAGACAACAAGGCTGCCGAGATCCAGCACAAACTCAGCAAAGTCAGCGAGCGCTGGCAGCATTTGCTGGACCTCATCGCTGCCAGGTGGGTGCACAAGACAGATGGAGACGGTAGTTTGATGCTAGAGCTTGTGTGGTCTCTGGCTTATTAATCCTTACTTTAGTGGATTCGCAGATATTAATTGTACAGCACCTGTTAATAGTCAAAAACATTGAGGGTCGTGGGAAAATCTAGAAAAGGAAATATCCCCATTGTTCAGTCTGTTTTTTGTCATTGAATGTGATGTGGCCCAAACTTTGACCCCAGCTGCTCCACCCCCGGCTCTTACCCGGCTGTTGCCCTCTGGGATTCACAGAAGGAGCCAAGACAGAGGACAGTGTCTGGCTTCATACAGACAGCTGCACCCTCCCTGTCTCTAATACGAGTCCATGTCCTCAATACAACAAGAAGAAACAGTTTGTAGCAGTGCATAGAAGCAGAAAACCTTGTGGTTTAGAGCTTTTTGGGCATTTTAGTTGTGTCAAATCATTGACACAATCTCTTGGTTTTCAAAAGAAGAAGGGGCTTACTTTTGAAACTCTGGTGGTACTGTACACATCAGTGCTCACATGCCTGGAGCCTGCAGGTTTTGCTCTTGTTCCCACTCCCTCTGAGTGTGTTTGTGTCCAATATTCCATCACAGGACAGCCCTGCAGCACATGCCTCTGACTGTAAGTCTCTTTTTAGAAACGGCAGCACTTGACACTCTCAGGCATTCGCTTGCTCACATACACGCACACAAGCTTGTAACCTTGGAGAGCAACAGTTGATAGGTCACAGTTGGACCACCTCACTACCCTCCAGCCCTCCCACCACTGCACAAACAGAGTTTAGAGAGAGTCCCACGTGGAGCTCGCAGACGAAAGCAAAGAGTGTTTGGGTCGACACCCTAGCTCTTCCTGAGATTACTGTTGTTTGGAGAACTCGGCAACCCCATGGTTTTGGATTTGGGGTCTGATAATATGGCAGGATGCTCGAGTGAGGAGGATCTGCCAGACTGCGACTGCGACGTCAACAGGCAGGACGAACTTGATATTATGTTGTTATGCGTTTATTTATTTAAAAACAGTAGTAAAGAGCCAATTTGGTTTAAATCTTTAAACAATCTGCCACAGTAAGTAATAGACTCATGTCTGCGGTTGTTTGTTCCAGGATCAGGATTTTTATTGGTTTGAATCTTGCTGAGCAGGGTGAAGTGTTGAATGTAAACCTCTGGCATTTGCAGGTTTTTGTGTTAATAGTGTTTCTCTGACATATTAGAATTGTTTCAGCTGAACTGTTGCTTGTTGATTCATGCAACATTCAACAACTTCACACGTCTTTGAAGCTGTTTTGAGTTTCTTCCATAGCAGACTGTGTTGGCATCAACTTCCTCTCTGACTCTCTTCCTCTATTAGGGTGAAGAAGTTGAGGGAGACCCTGGTGGCGGTGCAGCAGCTGGATAAAAACATGAGCAGCCTGCGTTCCTGGCTGGCTCACATTGAGACAGAGCTGTCCAGGCCCATCGTCTATGACACCTGTGACGACCAGGAGATTCAGAGGAAACTCAACCAGCAACAGGCAAGTGGGAGCAACAGCAAACTGCTCTGATCTACCAAAACCAAAAGCCCAAATGTGGAAAATAAGCAACAGTGAATCACAGCAGGGAAGTGAAGCGGGACTCATACATACCCCTCTACAGTAAGAATCATTTACTTCCTGCTGCCAAGATGCCACTCTAAATCTGGACTGGATTGTGAGACATCACTGACCTCCTTTCTCTCCAGTGCTGCAGTTTGCTAACACGTGCTTTTACTGTAGTTCAGCAAGCTGAATGTGTTTACATTGTTCAAAACTAGAAAGATGACATGAAGCAAGGCCAGGTTTTTCATGCACACAGAACTGACCGTGTTGTTTCATTGGCTCGTAGGAGCTGCAGAGGGACATAGAGAAACACAGCACGGGTGTGGCCTCGGTGTTAAACCTGTGTGAAGTCCTGCTCCACGACTGTGACGCCTGCTCCACAGAGACCGAGTGTGACTCCATCCAACAGGCCACCAGAGGGCTGGACAGGCGGTGGAGGAACATCTGTGCCATGTCCATGGAGAGGAGGCTCAAGTCAGTGTCTCTTAGACAAATAACTTATACTGCACGTACTGCATGCAAAGTATATGTATAATAAGTAAATGAGCTGTTTTTCTGTGCAGGATTGAGGAAACCTGGAGATTGTGGCAGAAGTTTCTGGATGATTACTCCCGGTTTGAGGAATGGCTGAAGACTTCAGAAAGAACAGCAGCTCTGCCCAACTCCTCTGGTGTTCTCTATACTGTAGCTAAAGAGGAGCTGAAGAAGTTTGAGGTGTGTTTGATTTTATGTTTATTACTAAAATATATAAAACTGTTGCTGTTTAAACTTCCGGTCTCATAGTTGTGTTGCTTCTTTTAAGCAAAATAACACTTCGAGGCGAGACTGTCTCTGCCTTGTAGACAGTGTCATGTTACTGGTTCGTTCAGCTGCTGCAATCCCTCAGTGCACGTGCACATTCCTGCAAGCTGAAAGTCTGAGTGGGACACCCTCACCCTCATCTGCCCCTCGTCCTGCCTGTTCAGAAAGTTCACCTCAGATAAACAGAACATATAGATTATGGGTCATCTGTGGCGAAATGGTTTCTTAGTGGTTTTGTAAAAAATGTGGCATGGTGTGTGTTTTCATTGCAGGCCTTCCAGCGTCAGGTGCAGGAGTGTCTGACACAGCTGGAGCTAATTAACAAACAGTACCGTCGCCTGGCCCGGGAGAACCGCACAGATTCCTCTTGCCGCCTCCGAGAGATGGTGCATGATGGGAACAAGCGATGGGATAACCTGCAGAAGAGGGTGGCTGCAATCCTACGCAGACTGAAGGTAACATCACCCTGGGTGTCGTCTTAATGAAATGTAAAAGAGGATGTTGTCTCCAGTGGCACTCACTGGGCTCGTTTTATTTTTCATGTGCATTACTATTAAGTAATGCTTCCATATATTATCCAGTCTAGTTCCACCTAATGCATTTTTTGTGGCGCCACTGTGTTCATGCAGCACTTCATCAGTCAGAGGGAGGAGTTTGAGACGGCACGGGACAGCATTCTGGTGTGGCTGACGGAGATGGACCTCCAGCTCACCAACATCGAGCACTTCTCTGAGTGTGTTGTGCAGGCCAAGATAAAACAGCTCAGGGTGAGACAGACATTTTCCCGCTGAAACTGTTATTTGAGTAGCTAGTGTCAATAGGCAGAAATACACTCAACAAGTGAAAATAAATGACCCTGACCTCGAGCGTGTGTTTGCTCAGGCGTTCCAGCAGGAGATCTGTCTGAACACAGGGAAGATCGAGCTGGTGTTCAGACAGGGTGAGGCTCTGATTGAGAAGAGCGAACCTCTGGATGCAGCTGTCATCGAGGAGGAGCTGGAGGAGCTGCAGAGGTACTGTCAGGAGGTCTTCGGTCGAGTCGACAGATACTACAAGAAACTCACACGACTTCCTGTGAGTAATGATGACATTCAAAACTCATGACCTACATTTCACATTTAGTTACACACAGTTTTCTGAATGCACTTCCTCTCCTGCATTATTTTTCCCTCCTATACTTTTCTGTCCTTCTCTTCCAGCTGGCTGACGATGAGCTGGATGGCTCAGACAGAGAGCTCGACACTGACGATGGTGGAGACCTCTCTGAGCTGCAGTGGGGTGACTCTCCTTTGCCCCAAGCATCCAGCCGTCAAGCCTCGAGTACGGCGACCCTCATCCGAGCCGACCGCTCTGGACGCGACACCCCGGCCAGCGTGGACTCCATTCCTCTAGAGTGGGACCACGACTACGACCTGAGCAGAGGCCTCGACAGCCCTGCAGGACAAAGACATGTGGATAGAAGCAGAGAACAAGAGGAGGAGGATGAGTATCTGAGGACATCTGCCACCGTGCTGTCAGGTTGGTCTTTACTGTGTGATAGGCAGCTTGTTTAAAAGATCATTTGTGATTTATTGGTCTTACTATAAATACATGAACACGTTTTGGTAACATATTACTGAATTAATAAATACTGAAAATGGAGCATTGGATTATTAAAGCAAAAAAGGTGCAGCACCTTTGTAAATAAGCAAACACGATCCTACCTTAATAAGAAAAAGTCACACTCACCCCCACACACAGAAAAAAGTAAAATGAACACAATTCAGATCTAGTTCGAACCTCAGTACCAAATCTCGTCTCATGCCCACATTATAAGAGGCGTGTGTTGTATGTCTCTCTTCCCAGATGTAGTTATTCCAGAGAGCCCAGAGGCCTACATTAAACTGACTGAGAATACACTGAAATCATCGTCTGGTAGGAAACAGCAGGGAGCCTCCTACAACTAAAACAGTCTGCTGTCACACTAGGAAGAACCGTTGTAGTTGCATGTCCACCAGCATGCAAACATGACACTGTTGCATGCCGAGGTCTTGCTCACTAAATGCTGCGTTTACATTCTCTGTTGGTTTATTTTGATATTTTGTCACCTAACAATCATGGTTTAATGTGTTAGAAACCTGTCATGACGTGCCGTTGTTTTGACTAATGCATGCTACCGCAGCCTCAGACTACATCAGCTGCATGCTAACGAGAACCATGACACATGAAACCTGACTTTGCTATTGTTCTTGACCACGTTGTGCTCTCTGTGCAGGTGACCTGGGTCAACTGGAGGCCAGCCTGAGACAGCTGGATCAGGCTCTGGATGCAGGGCGATATCACCTCCAGCAGAGAGAAGCCACTGGCAGCCGCTCCAGCCCCGACATGGACTCCACATACATGGGCTATGTGAGTGTTTGTTATTTAGCCCATCGTGACATATGTACATATTGTACCACGTAGGAAAACGTACCTGTATTCTCCTTATAGATGCGTTTGATGGGAGAGTGTCGAGGCAGCATAGACGCAGTGAAGAGAGCAGAAGGAGAACTGACTGAAGACGAGGAGGACGTACCAGGACTCACCAACCCCACTAGTGCAGACACTCAGAGTGCAGGTCAGTTACACACAGACACTGTTACTCAGATTATATTCATCATTCATATTAACACCATTTACAGCATGTTATCTACTTTACATACTGTGTGACGTGTTAAATCGACCTATAAATCTCCAGGTGTGATCGAGCGCTGGGAGCTGATCCAGGCTCAGTCTCTGAGTGAGAAGAACAGACACAAACAGAACCTGCAGCAGTGGCAGCAGCTGATCTCAGATCTGCAGACCATGAGAGCCTGGCTGGGGCAATCTGAGGCTGAACTCAGCAAGCTGAGAGGGCTCGAACACAGCACCGACATACACACCATCCAGCAGAGAATCAAGAAGCTCAAGGTTTGTCGTCCTGTGTCATAAGAACATGTTCAGCAAAACATTTCATTGAATCTCCTGGAAGTTACAACTACATTGACACTATAAATAATGTCGTTCTCTACAATTGTACATGTACATTCAGGAGCTGCAGAAAGAAGTGGATGCCCACAAGTCAGAGGTCCTGTCCATCAACCTGAGCAGTGCGGACTTCCTCCAATCGCAGCCTGACTCTGAGGAGGCGTGGGAGTTGAGGGATGGACTGAAAGAGATGAACTTGCGCTGGGATCGACTTCGTAGCTCACTAGAGGACTGGAGGGAAGAGCTACAGAGGGCGCTGATGCAGTGCCAGGTACGAAAATTCAGGAAATGTGAAAGCCAATGGCATCTACACATTGATTCTCTAATTTATTGTAGAATCAAAATAAATACTCGTTTAGAATCAGTTCCAGAATGATTGTTGCCTTTGCAACAACAGAGTATCTCAAAGATAACAATGCTAAAAGCGAATCTTTCCTCCAGGAGTTCCATGAAATGAGCCACGGTCTGCTGCTGTGGCTGGAGAACATCGACCGCAGGAGGAACGAAGTGGTGCCCATCACTCCCAAAGTGACTCAAAAAACATTACGCGCTCATCACAAGACGCTGACAGTATGTCCTACTGCTACAGTAGCCCTTTTATTAGAAGCGGGGTTTTATCAGCAATATTTCAGCTTTTTACACTAAACACTGTCACTTGAAACTAGTTTTCAAAGTGGTTTTAAATGACTGGATTCCTGATTCCTTTTTCTGTGTAGGATGCTCCATGTCTGTTTGGATTTTAATAGTCATAGGCCTTTGTTAGGCTCCATAGTAACATTAGGTCAGAAATGTTTCAGCTAAGAAAACAAAGATAAAAGTCAATGACTTAATCTTCTTTATTGTCCTGCAGCAAATCAAGCGTGAGCTGCTTGACTCGCAGCACAAGGTGTCGTCTCTTCAGGAACTGTCAGCTCAGCTGCTTGTCAACACTAAAGCTCAGACTCAAGCCTCAGAGCAGAGCCAGGCTCAGGGCAGCGAGTGTCTGGAGGCCCAGGAAAAGGTTCATGTGATCTGGAACAGGCTGAGGCTGCTCCTCAGGGAGGTCAGCTCAGACCTGGAGGGGCTGGAGAGGAGACTGGAGGCCATGAATACACAACCGAAGGTCAGAAGGAGTGATGTACCAACACGCATCAGTTTTAGTTCAATCTAAATATTATAATGACTGTTGTTTATGTTCATCTTTTAGGATTTCTTACCGTTGCCTGTTCGTAAATCACAAACCTCTGGATCATCTGTTTCTGTGTCAGAGGTGACCGTCCAACCTCGCAAACGATTGGTAATGTTTTCTCCCGTAACGTCCAGCAGGGCGCGCTACCCTCTGCGCTCCAAATGAGGCAGCGTAGCAGCATCAATGCATTCCTACGTTCTTAGATTAATATAAGTAATATCCATTTTGCAACTGCACTGCTAACATGTACATGGAAAGTTGCTGCTCCCCTCCTTTTTTGAGATGTTTTGGCACCATGTTGATCTGCTAAAAATACACAAGAAAACCTGGCTTTTCTGCTTAACTTTGAAATAAACAATCACATTTCATTTTTACTGTAAATAGCATTTAAACACATTTGACTTGATGTTTACTGTGATGTGACTTTTCAGGACTTAGTCACGAGAAGCCAGATTTCTTGGTTGTGAAAGTCACCATCATGGATTATGTTGCTGCACTTGGGTTGTTGAATCCTCCTCTTGCGATGTTATGGCTGTCCTTATGCCATTTGTTTTACTCTCATTTAAGGCTTTGCCTTTATTTGCCCTTGACTGAAACATTTTTTCTTTCTTTTACCCCTCCCTGCTCATTACGTGGTACAGCTCCAAGCCAAAAGTAGTCAGGCCCACGCAGGACACCCTGAGAGCAGCCCGCGCCACAGGTACCTCTTCTGGATCCAGAAACACAGGATGATAATGGAAACAAAGCTTTTTTTTTTTTAATGAGCAAGTAATTTAATCACAGCCATGTTCAACCACTAAAACAGTTTAGGAGGGTTATTGTTTGAATGAACCTTCAGGTGCTGCGTTCCATGATCCTCCTCTACTCTAGAGACCAGCTCTTAAATGAGTGGGGAATCGCCTGCTTCAGGCTGCTCCCTCTCTCCTTTAAATGTTTTCTTTCACTGCTTCTCTTAGTCCTGCTGCTTTTTGAATGGCAGCATGAAATATTGCCTTACCATAACGTTTGCTTCTCCTTGCTCAGAGTGACTCTGCAGCCCCCTCCTCACACACTAGATGGCATTATCTGAGCCCTGGTGTCCCCCTCAGCTCTGTTTTGCTTGTGTTTCCTTCCCATTTCACCCTCTTTATAGCTTTAAAGCAGGATATGATGCACTAACTCCTGCAGTGTTTCCTTCTGCTTTAACTCCCACTTTCTTTCCTCTGTTTCCTGTCAACTCTTCCAACTCACCAACCGGTGACTTACTGTAATTTCTGATATGCTTTCTTTGATTAGCTTTCTTTAGATAACCTTTCTGTTGACCGAGAATCAAATGCTAATGAGATACAGAAACTGAGATCCAGCAAAGCAGGAGGGGAGGACGCATGTAAACATCAGTATGCACTTGTTGTTTAGGTGTAGTGTGCATGTACATGTGGAACCGGCTGCAGAGGTCAGCATCAGTGTGGATGAGTAGCAGTAAGAACACGCTGTTCCTCCCCTTGAGTCTTGGCTGTAACAGCGGAAATCTCCAGAGGAGCATTCTGTCTGGAATGAGACGTGACATTGAACTCTCACACACTCGGCTCTGAAGCCACATCTACCAATGCTCATAGTTAAACTCCTTCTCTAGGTGTGTGTGTGTGTGTGTGTGTGTCTGTGCCTGTTGGTTTGTCTACCTGTCAGATCAGGGTCTGTTTCCTTTCTTCAAATGTCAAATGCAGATTCCCAGTGGGTAAAGTGGTACTTAAATAACATTTGTTTCAGACCAAGTACAGTATACTCAATACAGATGCTATATTACTACATAATGCCTCATAGGCTCAAGATGACAAAACGTTTATTCTTTAAAATTCAACAGATTTTCAAGAGCAATATTTTTTAGTTTTGGAAAATTGGAGCATGAGACCAATATCCATAAGTGTTATAGTTTCAACAAAAGTCATTTGCAAATACTAACCCAGGTCTGTTCTCAGCTGTGCTTAACTTGTGCTTGTGTCCTGGCAGCCGGAGCAAATCACCCGGCGCCGCTGGCTGCGTTTCCTCCCGTTCTGACCTTCCGGACGCCGCCTCCTCATCAGCCTCCTCTTCCTCGAAGGGCCAGTCCTTCCTGCTGCGGGTCCTCAGGGCTGCACTCCCCGTCCAGCTGCTGCTTCTGCTCCTCATCGCCCTGGCCTGCCTGGTGCCCATGACTGAGGAGGACTACAGCTGCCACCACGCCAACAACTTCGCCCGCTCCTTCCATCCTATGCTGCGCTACACCAACGGGCCTCCACCAATATGATCTACCTGCTGCTTTGCCAAGGACTCCACTGACTCCTGTGAATGTTTCTGCTTCACCCCTGTCCCTAAAGCTACAAACTGTTTCCCTGCTGGGGAAGTCCATGCTTTATGAAGTGATTCAGAGGTGAAATGAAGATGTCTTTTATTAACATTATTAACATTGCACACCCACTCACCTGAGTCACCTCAGCCCTTTAAAACCTGCTCTCCAGAATGAGTAGACCTACTCTGGAGGCCTTCTCCCCTAATTGTAATTCTTCACTCCTTGTTTGAACTTGTGCAAAATCAATGAAAAACAAAGCACTATTTATATACTGTATGTTGGGAGCCAAAGTCCACCGTGCTTTTTGTCCATGATATCCAGTGCTGCTACTATTTATTTAATGTCCACCAGTTTATAGATTGTTAGTACTGAGGAAGCTAAGCGCCACCTTGAATGTGGGGACATGTCTAGAATAGACCTTAGTTGTTTGCCAATCACAGTCACATACATGAAGAGGATTCATTGCCATCAACCACCACGTTCTGAAGGATAAGAAGACAGCTTGGTGTTATACATACATCAAAGAAACCTGCTAGAACTTGGACATAAGGTCTTCATGTAATGTCGAGTCTGAACTGACACGAGCACTGTCGAAGGCTCTACACTGACACCGTCCAGCCAAGATGGCCGACTTCCTTCCCCAAAAGCCCAGGCCTCTGTTTTTGTTTTCAATTGCAGTATTTTAATCAACTGAGGGCGAATGTGAAAAACCGAGCCCTCTTGTGAAATAATCAACTGATTTGTATATTGTTGAAATGCCTTTGAACACAGGCAGTTATTTTTTTATTTTTATTTTTGAGCATGCACTTGAGCCCCCGCTTTTAAGAAAGCCAAACAATCACTAGTAGCGTTTAGTAGATGACGGTAATAATGTAGTGCTTTGTAATAACGGCAAATATTCTGTGGTGATAAGACAACTGAATCTGTAAAAGAAAAAAAGATAAAATATTAAGATTATTTATGTATGTACAGTTTGCTAATGCTGACTTCATGAAGAATACTCTTTGCAAATAAAAGACAAAATATTTACTTGTGTGTATCCTTGAACAGCAAAACATTACTTGAACAAAACTTGCCCAGTTGATGCTTTTATTTTTTCCACAGTAAATAAAAGGCAGTTCGGTTTCACTGGATTTACAGTCGATGACTCAGGAGGTCATGGCCAATTTCCTGACCTTGTATGGAGGCTGTCCACACAGGCCTAGAAGTTATCGGACAATAAAATACAGTCACAGTACAAACAAGTCCAAATCAAAACCATCAGCTTTCCTTTCATTTTTACAATAGTAATTTATAGTAACTTTAAATTCCCGCCTGCACTGTAAAACCCTGTTAAAGCTGTGAAGCTATGTTATAGTGTCCACATCAAAGGCCTGTGTAGTCGCTAAATTACGATATGTCGAAAATTTAGTGGCACGTAAATCCAGTATAACCTACCAGGAAATCACAGCTTCTGCAGATGAAGAGTAACTGGTTGTAGCTCTAACATAAAATGTTCAACTGCTAAAACTAGACAGAAATCTAAGCCTCCTCGTTGCCTTCGATTCTCGCTCTCTCTTTTTCCGTCTCACAGTCAAACACACAGGTTTACACATGAATTGAGAAAAAGAATTAGTGCAATAAGCTTAGAGAACATCTCTACTGTGCACACACAAAGCTGTGAGCAGCCTGAAGTTGCCTAACAAGCCCGGCTTCCTTCTTATTATGTGACCAGTGCTCTTGGATTTCATAGATTAGCGATTCAAAATTTATATATCAAGGTTGAAATTGTGCGCACAATACCTGACGTTTTAGGTGTCAAATTGAAATACAAAATAATTACACATTTAGCCATTTATCGTGATATTGTGCATAATCATCCTTTATATGTAAAAATAATGACTAATAGCCCCTTAAACTCAACAGGAAGTGCACTTTGGTTGAAGCAAATGTGAAAAATTAGCAGCTAGTAATTTCAAATCATAGCTAAGAGAGTTCCACAGTATGTCCTAATGCCTGCTGCTGGAAATCAGAAGCTGTACTGTTGTTCTACCGAGACTAAGCCAAAATCACAGGTATGATGAAAAGCAGCAAAGCTCTACTGCATTGAAGCTCAGACTGCCATGAACTGGAGCAGTGCAAATGAATTATTTCTCCCTCATCAGCTACGAAACAAACAAAAAATAATCATGTCATTTATAAATAATCATGAAAAGAACTCAAATAATGCTATGTATATATCGGCCCCACACCCCTGTCTCATAGAATGTGGGTGCAGTCGGAGAGGGACCTCCCGTACTGCAGGACACCTGGACCTGTGGGCGCTCTGCTCAGGCTCTCGTGGCTGCCTCGAGCTCCGGAGCTGGAGCCGGCTGAAGGGGGCCCACTGCTGCTGTGGCCGCCTGTGGTAGAGGGAGGCTCTCTGTCAGCCTGGGACAGGGCCTGGGTGGATCTGATGGGGCGGTGGAGATGGTGGGCATCCAGCATCTCCAGCAGCAGGTCGTACAGAGGGACTCTGTTCTTGCACTTCATGCTGTAAAGGTGCTCCATGCCTTTGTTGCTGAACAAAGACGGACAAGGCTGTAGTGACTATAGACTGGTCAAATGAATAAAGCTTCAGACCGAGTTCCTCATCTGTGAGATTTAGCAGTTTTTAATTAGTTAATCTGTGACCTCAGCAAGACGAGGTATAAGACAGTGCATGTACATTTGATGTGACACCCCAGCTTGACATGAGGACTCAGTAGGAGCAAAATCTATTTTGTTTTTTTGTCAGCAA
Organism: Macropodus opercularis; assembly: GCA_030770545.1. Taxonomy (NCBI): domain Eukaryota; kingdom Metazoa; phylum Chordata; class Actinopteri; order Anabantiformes; family Osphronemidae; genus Macropodus; species Macropodus opercularis. Next base: position 5,246,367 of record CM061112.1, read on the forward strand.
GGGTAAGAATAGATTTCTTATATGATAACAATAGAAAATTAAAGTCCCAGGTCCAGATACTTGCTTACTCTTGACATTTAACAAGGGACAGCAGTGGTGCATCATTCAAGACTCAAATAACTAATAATCTCAGAGGAAATTGGTTTGCCTTGTTACAGCTGCTCTCCAAATCAGAGGGGGTGGTTAGCTCATACGAGGAACGACTGACAGAGCCGCTCAACATGCAGTTATTAGGTTCAATCAGATTTCACTGACGCTATGAGAGACGCATTTACACTAGTGATTATATCCATTTGATCGTTTTTGACAAACATTGACAAATTAGATTTGTTTGAATAAATTCTAAATTGTGTTTGTTGGCATGTTGCACGTTGATGTAAAACAACACTGTATCATAGCAGTAGCCGCAGACCTTCATATTGCACCATTAGCTGCAGAAGTCAATGGGATACACACAAGCTGTGACTGTACAAAAGTAAATGCAAATCACACAAATGTTTTTCTACAATATCATTAAAACCAAATGTTTGGTTCGTCTTTTTAAATGTCATTTTACCTCATGTGCCTGATGTGGGACAGTAGAAGCAGCAGCTGGGCCTGCCGTCGCAACTGCTGTTGAACCGAGCATCCTGATTGGCTGATGTGATGTACGAGCGCGTCTGTGATGGTGTCCAACATGTTCTGCACGGCCACGCTGTCGTGTAGCGGCTCCATAGTCCCAGTGCAGAACGAGAAAGCCCCTGACAGAGAAAACTGTTATTGTATCCTAGAGATTTCAGAAGGTGGAATTACTCCTCATTCATTTCCTTGTGCTACACTGATGCCCTGATGTGATAGAACCTACTTAATTATGGATTCATGTAAAAACTAAAATAACAAACATGTTTTCCTTGGTAGAAGCTGAGCATTAATTGCATTTGCAGAATTACCCACACAGTAATCGGTTCATTTGGCTCCAGCAGCTGTGTCAATGGAGTCATCCCATTGGTATTTTCAGCTGACTCAGTTTCCCATATAGAAAATCCCCAGAACAATCACAGTCCTCGGAGCGGTCCAGTGTTGTCATGGGAACAGTTATTGGGCATATTGATGGTACAGCCCTCTCCAGAACACTCTGTCCACCTAATGTGCCTGAGCAGCAGCAAGGGCTTCACCCCTGTGGGTGTAGTTTGACACTGCTCAATATTTATTCTCAGGACCAGAAAGGAGAGTGTGTGATAAATGCTCTGCATGTTTTCATTAGTCTCCCCCCCACACACACACACAGACACACACAGCTTCTCTAAAAATGTTTCAGAACTGTAAACACAGGCAGACAATGTGAGGAAGTCCCTCACACTAACACAGGCTGCCTCACCAGAGTTGAGCAAGATGATCGCTTTAAGACAAACAAACTCCTCAGGTTTGAGTTTGAGCATGCGGAAGCGGGAAGTGGTGGCCAGCAGCATGTCGAAGATCTCGGCAAAGCCCTCGACACAGTCGCCTTCGCTCCTGGAGGGCACAATCAGAATTTGAAAAAACAGCAACAACCCTCAGTTCTGTTCTGGAGGAAACTCGGGTTAAATAAGAACGGATCACTGGAAACGTCCGATTAGTTTAGAAGTGATTGGAAAATAATAATATCTAGTGGCTGGAGTGCAAGATCAAGCTGGGCAGCACAGAGACGGGGGAATTTGCCAACCCTGACCCACAGCATTTTAGTCATCTTGTCCAATTGGTGAGGACACTCATACGGGGACCAGGTAATACTCTGTAATACACTTCTGAATCAAATTGGACCATCAGAGTGTAAAAGCTCTGTCTCCTCCATCCCTCGCTCTGCCTCCACCTCTTTCTCTCTGAGGTTGATACTGGGCTTGTTTACTTTGAACATAGGGGAAAATGGAGGGAACAGTCTGTGCCTGTAAACCAGAAAACAGCCATGTCTCTATTTTCTCATCCTCTCTGTTCATCATTTAACTCTCTCTCCATCACCACTCCAACTGTTGCTCTTCCTTTTCCATCATTCTTTGCATTGACGCTTTGATTAAATCTCCGCCTTGGTTTGCCAGCTCACAACTGTAATGACGAGTGGATATTTCAGGTTAGAGAGAGGCTGCTCTCTTCTCCATGGGGCACATGTAATTAGTCTTTCACTCCATGGTGGATGTGTTGGGATGGTACAATGGCTGACAAGGTGCGAAATGGAAAATCTACAATGCTGATGTATCACTCTTAAGACCCTAGAGAGAGGGAGAGGAAGATGGAGAAATAGGAGGAGACAGCAGTAGAGAGATGGAAAAGCATCGCAAGGTGCCAGTCACGCAGAAGCCAAGTGTTCTTCACTACCTGTCGAGTATGAGGTCCTGTGCAAAGATGAGCTTGCCGGGGCAGTGGATGGATCTCCAGATGAGCCCGATCATCAGCACCTCCAGCCAGGAGCTCTCCAACAGCTGCACTTGGTCATGAAGGGACAGGTGCAGAAAACCTACAGAAACACACACGAAGCGCACAATAACGAATACTGTAAAAGAACAAGGGCGACGCACAAAGGAAAGACATTTAACACTGACGGCTGATATAAATGATGTAATTCTAGCTGTCTAGAAAACTAAATCAGATCTGTGATGCTCATCAAGTCATAAACAATAGCTTAACAGCAGCATCCAGACCAAATCAAACATGAAAATACCTACTGTCTAGCTAGTATTGTTCTATGAGCGCTGATTAAATGAAGGGCTGCATCTAAACTACAGCTACTGTTGTTTTCCGTGCCCTCTTACCCCAGTCGCAATAATAAAAAGTCATTGTTAGTCAAGGATTGGCTATTTACATGCAACCATCTGCAGTCTCTCTGTTCTCATAAGAAGCCTGATCACTGGCACTCAGCTGCATCAACTCACATGTAATTACAACAATTCCCTCCCATTGTCCCCCTCTGTCCCTGTTTGGACCCTCACAATTAAAACAGTGTGTCTTTGGGCTTTTAGTGACGCACAAGGTTATAATACCTCAAAATGAGGATTTACTCACTTGGAGAGCATGTTGTGTGTGTCTGTGTGTGTATGCAAAAGCATGATGTGTCCTATACTGCATTTATGCTCTATGGGGTGCCAGCAAATTGGCCAAACAATCCTCTCGAAAGGTGATGACTGTAATTACCATCACTGTAATGGCTTTACATGTGTGTGAGTGAGGGGGAGGGCAGCTCTCAACAAACCAACAAACATGGCACACGCCTCTCCTACAGGCCCGCACCTCTGCGTATGTGTGTCTTAATTTAGACTAGACGTGTGATGTCCTGAAGATGTCATGTTGCTCCTGCAGACCTGTCCCCACCCATCTACCTACTTGGCAAGTATTTCTGAATATCTGTCCGCGACAACAGGCATGAGATTATGTACGCTTGCTGTTTTCTCAGCTTTTCTATCAATAATGTATGAGTTACTAGGCTATTCAATACAACCTGGAAGTTTCTTGGCCCAGGCGATCATGTGGACCAGCTCCTTGTCGGCCATGCTGGTAAGCAGGCCCATCATGGTCACCTCAGTGTAGGGTCGGCTCAGCTTCTGACGGGAGCTCAGCACTGGGGGCTCAGCGCCCTGCAGCAGGAGGAGCACCTGACCAAACAGCTGATACAAGTCACACAGTCCATCCAATAACCCAGGAGCATACAAGATGTTGGGAGATGTTCAGTGGATGTGAAGCAACTACAAACATATCAACACCTGACAACATCTCCATAAAGTAGTAGTAGTAGTAGAGACCCCACAGGCTAAATTTTAGACCTACTTTCTTCTTGACAAATAATTTCCACCACATTGATGTAGTTGAAATGTCCTAGATGAATCGGCACCTGATCAGGAGGCATGGCAGTGTCTGGTGAGCGTCCTTCCCCCCCTGCAGCACCACTACTGCTGCGATGTTTCCTCCCGTCCTGTGGAGGCGCTGTTCTGTGCTCCACGTCCTTAGTGGCTTTGACTCTGTCACTAGTGCCAGTCCGTCGTTTTCCATGCCGCAAGACACGGCTGCGGTCTTTACGCACTCCTTAAAGACACAGGATGAGCATTACTACAGAAACACCAGTGTGAATGAAGCCCTGATGCACACACACACTCCCGCATGCGTGTGCACATTAACTAGGGTTTTATCCTCAACCAAATCACACGGAGCTGAATCACTGCCATAAAATGTGTCTGAGAGATTCAAAAAGTATGAAAACAAAAACGTGGATGTGCTAAACAGCAAGTTGTCCTTAAGAGGAAATCGTTTCAAGGTCATATAAAGTTAGCCTCAAGCTTATCGACATCCACCAGAGTCCTCATATTTGTGTCAGTCCTCACTGCAAACGCCATGATTAATAGATTTAAAATTTCTAGATTTAAGTCATTTGCTTTGGATGGTGAAAACAATGTACAGCACATAACGTGTGTAAAGCAACATGTGATAATCCAAAAAATTAGCAAAAACAACACAAAGACAAAGAATTCAAAACAGGAGCCCTACAAACCACGAGTGGCCTTGGAATAAAAAAAACTCAGAAAGGGAAAAATGCTCACGTTTGGGTTACTCGAGGAAGGAAGGTGTGTCAATTCTGGTGTGTTTTTTTATATTTTTATCAATATACGTCAGTGCCAGGACTTTTTTGCAGCAGCCATATATTTAAAAAAAACACCTCACAGGTCTTGGAAAAATGGAAAATCTTTTCTTACTGCTGGTGTTTCCACCCACCTCCTTTCATCATGCCCACTTCGTAACACTTTCTGAGACGACAGGCCTGGCAGCTCTTCCTCCGATTCCTGTCTATAGTGCACTGATTGGTTGCTGGGCACATATAGTCATTGTGACCTGAAATGGAAGAACACCTATTATTTCAAATCCCCCAAGTGTTCAGATTTGTAGTTATTTAGCAGCCAGGAACACTCGATTTGCACTTTCCGTAGTTTGGAGGTGGAGAAAATTAAAATGTGGCATCTTTGCTTTGTCATTGTTATAAAGACTATTTTTACAGCCAGTCTGACACACTGCAAGAGTTTGCATCCATGTACTGAAGCTTCATACCAAACAGACGGCAGAAGAAGCTTTCTACGCAGCTTTCACCGCCGCTGCCTGCAGTTTGTGCAAACACATATTTTCCAGTTTGCTCCTGTTCCTTTCTTCATAACAGTAAGCAGCTGATAGACTAATGAGACCAATCAGTATATTTAACATCTAATTTTATTTTCTCTGTTGTGCATGTTCTTCCGATTGCCAGAATTTCAATATTCAACATTTTCTGTTTTTCAGTGACAGTAAAACTCAGGTTGCTCTGAAAAAAGGTCATGTTTGGGGATTCACAGCCACAGATAGAAGCAGACAGTCCATGTACCCTGGATGCTCCTCTTGAAGAAAGCCTTGCAGCCCTCGCAGGACCACACCCCATAGTGGTACCCAGAGGCGTAGTCGCTGCACACGGCACAGAAACGTGTCTCCTTGGCCATCTCAAAAGCCCCAGCTCCTGCTCCAGCCCCAGCGCCTGCCTCCCCCACAGCGTACGAGTCTTCACTGGTGCCACACTGGTCCTCTCTGGACACTGGCTGCTGAGTGGACCTGCAGGAGGGCATGGACATCGGCTGAGTTAAACTAACACGCAGACTCAGCAGACGGTTGAAAACCTTCATAAAAATATTAACACTAATGTGGCGCCAGATAAATATTAAGTCTGTTCAGAAAAGGCCAGGGCCGGTTCCTATTTAATTACACAACCGTAAAATATATCACAGCGTCTTTAATTAGACTGCGGCTGTGACACGAGCGGGTGCTATTTTCCACCTGAGCCAGGAAACAATCTGTACTGCTGTTGTTCTTACGTATTGTTCCTTTCTCAAGGTCCTTGACAAAGTCCTTAATCTCTGGAATTAGAAACCAGGGGAAAGCTTGATCCTTTCTATAGAGATAATGGTGATGTTGTGTATAAAGGAAGCGATTAAAAATCTCTGTGGTTAGACAACTACATTTTTAGCACTGAACAGAGTCAGTAGGAACAAAATGTGACAGGGATGAATACATTTAGAAACAAATAAATTAAGTGGATGAAAACAAACGTGTATTTATTTTTTCAAGCTAAAGGTGCCCCACTGAAAAAAAAAATGCTCAGGTCACTTACACAATCACCAAAACAAACAAACTGACCAATCAGATTCAAGCGCTGGAGGTGGCATCTGTAACAAATGATCTCCCTTTAAGACGACACGCCACCCAGCGCAGTGTGGAAGTGAGTCAAACCTGTTGAATTACTAAACAAATCAAACTTTTCCTCCAAGCACATTACACACTTTGACTCTGGCAAAGAAAAGGTGCGTCTGCTCACCTGTAGATGGATGTGGAGGTGGACTCTAGATAGTGTTGACTGGGCGGGTGCATAAAGGGGGAGAGTCGAGCGCTGGGGGACACAAACACAAGAGGACTGGTAGACCCGCTCCCTAAGGACTGAAGGCTGCTGTCAGACGGTGGTCCGTGGGTGTCCAGAGGAGCAGCGTAGTAGCCTGTAGTGGAGTGGCTGTAGAGAGGAGTTGGGGTGGGGGTAGCATAGTCGTACGTCCCTTCCAGGAAGTCCACAGTGGCTACCCCCCCAGTCCCCCGGTTGTCTTCGGGGTACATGTCACTGAGGGGGGCATGAAGCGGAGGCGAGAGACGTGGTGGGGAGAGAATCTCCAGTTCTGTGAAGGCTGGGCTGATCCTGGATCTGAGTACTGGTCTGCAAGGCTGCCTGAGCAACATCACAGCACAACAGCACTGATAAGCAACATGATTTAGACTTGCTCTCCCATTTGCTGGGAGGGGGAGTGCAGACGAGTGCCTCTCTCGCTCTCCCTTTTCGCTTTCCTCTCTTAGGCTCCCTTTTATGTTTTCCAATAAAGCCTGTCGGCAACTAGTGGGTTCACTATTCATCCGGTCCCTTTAGCTTGTCTTAGGCTTCTGCCTTCAAAGCTCCTAAAATAAGACATCCGCAGACTCCTCCCCACCTGCTTCAGATTTTTTTCGTCAAGCCTTTCGCTGTGACATCTTTGTTAACATGTAGAGTAAAGCCTGGTGAGGCAGAGCGAGTCACCTGAGGAAGCAATTTTCCTTCCTCTGCTTCGTCTTTGTCTTACCTTGAAAAGCTTTTATTGTTGTAGCTGATATGTAAAGAAAAACTTGTTCTCCCTCTTGTTATGGGTCCGTTAGGAATGATCTACTAGAGGTTTGTTCTCACCCGAAGTACTGAGACTTTCAAATTATTTAAATTCTTATAAAGTGAACAGCTTTAAACAATGGGCCCCAAAGACCATGATACAAACTCACCGCTTATACGTGAATCCTCATATCTGCTGAGCAACACAGGGACACATCTCTCTCCTTTTGTGCTCGACTCATATCTTCGCCTCTCAGACGTCTAGATGGACTCACTGAACACAATGGTATATGTGGAAAGGTTTAAAAAAAAAAAGGATAAACAAATTATAGATACAGCCAAATCGATAACCAGGTGTGTTCAAGTGCCAGGTCACCATAACACAGCAAACACAGCAGGAGGTCAAATCTCATTCTGGCAGCCAATAATTACACAATCAGTCCAAAATGAGGCGATTGGTTCTTATTTTAATTAGATGCAACATAACCTTTCTTCTATTTCTCTTTAAACATTACACAGAAACAGACATAAATCGTTCAGGATTAAATCATGGTAGTTCCAGGAATAAAATACTACATATAAACAAAGCATTAAGTATAGACGCAAAGCACTTATGCAGATTTAAGGGAATCAATCGCTTTATCTTTGCAGCACTGCCAGGTTTCAGATTTTCAGAGATCCTTTTTGTTCTGGGACCAGGTGTCAAGGTAAAAAAACGAACTTTGAACTGAAACGTTACAACCAATGAACAAACACAGGATTACTTTCACATATTCATAGCAGGAGTGAAAAGGAAAGTGTTTTTTTTAAATTATACATTTTGATATCACAAATTTAATTTCAGCTCAAATGGCAACTTAATAATAAAAATCTAATTAATTAATCGATTAATCTCATGAGATAATATTGTCTGGGGCACATCGCAAAACACTGATAAATGTGACTATAAGCAAAACCCACCACAGAGGGAACACTGAGCGTTTGGCACAAAGCCTTCATTTCCCAGTCTCTGCGCAACATCTTTCTTGAGCAAACAGCCCAATTTTCAGGACATGTCAGGTCAAGTGGTAAACAAGTAGCCCTGGTGATGATATATATATATATATATATATATATATATATATATATATATATATATATATATATATATATATATATATATATATATATATATATATTTTGGCATTTCCCCCAGAATAAAACGAAGACCGTTACATTAAAAAAAGCAAAATGAAGAAACAAGCTGAATGACCTAAATGGTCTTTCTTACAGTAATTGAGCCTAAATGATGCTTTACCAGCTCATCCACCATTTTAATACATATATTTACAACAGTAACAATTGGACTATTTTTTTAGGTGCAACTTGACCTGATTTTTAATGTAAGGCCAAAAGGTAAGGGTTTCAAATTTGTAAAAAAAATGTCACACTTAGATATCGAATAATTTCATCTACGGAGTATTTGGCAGCATAAATATGCACGTACAGCAAGTGTTGCACTCAACTGATGCTGATTCAGACTAAACCTGTTTGATATTGATGCACATTAAATAGATGTTTATCTCAAGAAAACGTTTGAGAAACTCATGAGAAATTAATAGAATCAAAAAGAAAAAGCTATTAATACACTTACTCCCAATTTCGCACAGCTGTGAAGAAAGACAGAGGAAGACCAGTCACTGCAGCTCTTTATTGAATTAAAGCAGTTTATGTGAGTGACAGAATTTCCCACAGAAGTACTGAAAATAATCCAGTAAACAGTAATGTAACAGATAATGAATTTTAATCCTTGACATTAGATAACACTATGAAATATGAATGAAGACAGAGGTCTGGGTTAACTGTTCTAAATACCTGTATGCACTTTCTGATGCATCAGTGGTGCTGAGTGCAACAGAAAAACCGAAGCTGAGCTTAATTAAAATATCTTAAGTATATTTTAAAAGTACCTCAATTGCATGCAAAAACTAAATCAGTTGTGTCCTTGGACAAAGCCATCCTGCATTAACATGTAAACATTCTGATATTTTTTGTAGAACATGTAGCCGATAAAAAAAAGACAACGCTGACACCGATTTGTCACTGTAAACTGTTGAGTTCAGGTCAAGGGGGAACACTTGGATATAAAAATGCTAACAGTTTTGGACTAAGATGCAAGAAATCAGTAGTGAAAATGTAAAATAAATACCACCGTTACAGGTGCCGCTCTGTATTAAACATGAAATGCTTACTTATGAGGGACAATTTAACAACCTTGTCCTATGGCATTTCTTAGTTTAATTTATTTTTATATTAATATGATCCTGTGATCAGTTGTACTATTCTGACTTTGGGCTGTAGAACTGAATGACAGCATACTTGCCAGAGGTCATCCAGTCTGGATCTTCTGAAGTGAGCTTATCTGCTTGGCCTGGCTGCAGACCGACCTGAACATTGGCTTTGAGAGTCCTTAGGCTACATAGCGGTGCAGGTCCAAATCCTCGCAGCGCAGTATCAAAGCCCACTGCGTGATCCCAGTCCCTATCTCCTGTCAGCTTCCTGTAGTTGAGATCACCTTTAAAGAGCACCAGGTCTGCCTCCTGCAGGGTTGTGTATAGGTCTGGAGCATCAGCTGCCATATCAGGGAACTCATGAGGCTGAGTCCAGAAGGGATGGTCATGATAGCGCCACACACCTTCTTTCAGGTACCTTTGCCACTGCACTCCACTCTTCGACATCCACATGTGATTGGCTGCCATGATCATTCGGACGGTCCACTGAAAATCATTAGCTGTGACGTCAGAGACAAACCATGGGAATGATTTGCCATGAAAGTGGATCTCGCACGCAAGACCGGAGGACACCAGAAAATCTGCTAAGACTAAGTCAGTAACTAACTCAAAGCCAGCATTGTCTAGTACAATGTCCACTCTGCTTGGGGTGGTTTTACCTGGCTGTGTTGGCCTCTGAGCAGAAAGAAGAGTTGACCATACCATGTTGGAATCATCCACTAAAATAAAAGGTTGTAGGTCACTGAGGGAGTCAATTGGACTGGTCTTCTGTGAGTTCTGTTGGCCAGCAGAGATGGACAAGTCACATTTGTTCCCCCATAGAGAAACCTGTAAAGAATAAATAAATATGAATTCAAATATCTGTGTCTGGACGACTTGTTTATTGATGCATTCATCTGGTCACCAAATACACTTTTCATTTGGCTTCTAACTATTTAAAAAGAGAGGTACTGACCAGCAGCAGTTTGCGGAAATGCTCAAAAAGTTGATTTTTTGACAGCTCTTCAATGCACTTTCTCACACCTTCCAAGTAGGTGCATATGGCCATCACAGCCTGCTGAGACTCAAAGAAGCTCTGAGTCTTTCCTTCGTTAAAGACATCATAGTCACTGATGGGTGGACTGCAAACACAACACAATCATTACACAGAAAAGCTGCCTAATATTTCATATTCTAGGTCTTAAAATCGCTTCTCACTTGAGCCACACAGCTTCCTGTATCCTGCGGTACATGTAGCACTCCACATAGAGCCAGGGAGACTTGAACCAGCTAACAGACTCCTGGTCCCCTTGCACTTTTAGCTGTCTCTGCAGGTACTGGTTCCAGGACTCCGCATCTTGCCGGCCATCGGTCAGAGCTAAAACTGGTTTATCAGTCTGCAGCTCATTCCTCAGCTTGGACAGCAAACCTATTGTTTGCTTCTCCGCCTCGATGCCTTCCTGTGTTAGAGTTTAGTATGAAACAAAAACAGAACATTTCGAAATGACCCCAATAGCGCATGTAAGAGCAGAAGAGGCAAGTCTAAATGGCAATGCTTACCTCTCCGTATTCTTCAAAAAACTTGTTTTTGTTGCGATGAATTGTATCAATAACTTTAGTGAGAATGGTCGGCAACCTGTCTTTCACAGTAAAGTATGCGAAAGACCTGCAAAGAAACGATGCGCTCATTGGTACAGCAGCAGGTGTGACTTGTGCAGGCTAGCCTGCTAAATGTAAAGTTAGCCCGAGCTCTGCGAACAACTCAGCTTCAGAAACGTGCTTCCAACTATAACGATGCCTTAGTCTCGTGTTTGTTTGAAGTTAGACGCTGTGTAACTACTCGCATGTCTCCACTGAGTTAACCTAGCTCACAACATAGAGAGTTTCTGTTAGCACTGGTCTAACGCGACACCTCTTAAGGTTACGTTGTAATACACCAACGTGGTTACACACAATACTTAACAAAGTGACAAACTATTTGACTGAAGGCTTCACGTACCCAACCACACCGGCAGACAGTGCAGGAGGAACCCCGGTCACAGTTGGATCAGACGCCATGACTGCAGCAGCGAGAAACACTTCAATCTCAATAAAGTTCAAACTTTATCGACAAAGTTTCCGGAACAAACACAAACGTCAGGAGTCGTCTTGTTATTCTGTAGAAATGACGTAACTGGGGTGAATGCGACCATTTGTCCTTTGTATGTGATAATAAATGATAATATTAAGAAGGACAGCATTTATTTAATATTTCTTTCCGGATTCTCTACGCTTTGATTTTTTTTATTAAGGATACAATGCCGCCACCTAGCGGCTATTGTGCTAACTGGATAGCCAGCTGTGTGTCCTATTCACATGCTGTTATTAATTTAAATTAACTGTGTTTTCATCAGTTCCCCGTTTCCCCCTTTTCTGGAGCCACGTGTTGTTGCGGCGTGTCTCATACTGAGGGACTCAACGCGCGGCGTATGATAAAGTAGTCCGCGGCATCCTGAGCATCCACTGTTGTTCGGGGCAACGGTTGCCACGGAGACATCGATTCGCCCTATCACAAAAGGACAGGATTCGAACCCCTAAGGCTTTTGGCGGGAAAAGAAGGGGGGTAGAGGACAATCACTGCTCTCTGGAGTCTCTGACTCAACGGCCCAGTGGTAGACTGCACGGTCCAGCTGCCTCTATTTCCTAATGAGGCCCTAGTAGCGGTTTCTGCGTCGGCCCTTACAGGATCAAACCCACTATCTGGCCTCTGGTCTCTTGATCCTGTTCCTGGTTGTACTCGCGATTACTAGACTGGAAACATACGCATGTGAATTAATTCTGGCGGTGTTTTGTCCGCTCCCAGATCAGTCGCCATGGGAACACGGTGGGCCGTTGTCAGGATGTGGGGTCGGGGGGAGTGGGAGTCCAGCCGCGTCCACCTCCGGTGTTCATCCACCGCCTGCCACCCTTCCCCCAGCCGGGGCCCCAGCTTGGCCGGATCTGTTTTTCTAAACCGAGACAGCAGTGAGTCACCACTCCGGCTTTAAAACAGGCCGTGGACGGTGGGGGCGCGGCGGTTAACGCTGAAGGCCCTGTTTAAACAGGTGTTTCAGCTCAGCACACACGCAGCAGCGCTTAGGTTGAGGCCTGAGGAGACGGGACGCGATGTGCGCGGTCGCCTGACGCAGGGTTTGCTCGCGGCAAACGCAATCCTCGCTTTACGTTGTGTGTTGGTTGTAAGCAATCTCATGCTCGCTGTTTGTTTTAATTACTGCCAAGACGTGACGTCAGAGCCGTCCACCATGCGTCCGTTCTGAATAAGCTGTTGTGAGAAAATGAATTATAAGAGCATACGTCACGTGAATGGAAGCATCTATTGAGTAAGTGAACTGACTTTTGATGGCCAACCAGTGTGATTTCTGATTCAGCAGTGAAACGTTTTGTTCTACTTATCTTATTTGTGAAAGTTAGGTTAGTTTTCTTTTAGGCCTTGATTTTATTTATTCTTTTAAATGCTGACTTCAGCTAAGGTTACAGATATTTCTGCTCCCCACCCATTCTCTGCCTGCCCCAACAAACATTTTGGAGGTTACAACTTGCTTAGTCTGGCCCTAGACTGCCTGTCCTAAGGCTGACACGCAACTCCATAATGACAGGTCTGGAAAAAATTGGTGTTTACACTGGGACAACAGCCACCTACTCACTGACGACAACATCTGATGATAGAATATTGATGTGACTCCAAAGTGCATTTGTGAGAAGAAAAACATTTCCTGTGCCAGTGGACAAGCAGCGTCTGGCCTGGCAGAAACATATTTCCACATTTGCTCTAACCATCTAACCCATAAAGTATGATAGCAGTCAAACATATTAAATATAACATAGTTTTCAATGTAGTGTCACACAGTTTATGTTGTGTGAGAATGAGTTACGCATGAAACATATTTCTTTTATTTACACATATAATTACTAGTCAGCTTCCTCAAGCAGACTTCTATCAACTGTGAAACTGTTCCCAAAATAAACCATTAGAAAATGAACAGTTACCAGTGGTTTTCACAATATGTCATTACCATGAGTGAGTTTCAGCGTTGCTAGTAATAAACGTGTGTTAAATACTATACTGTATATTTATGTTGGGCAAAATAATAGTTATTTTCATTCCATTTCTTACACTGGTCATTCAGAAAAAAAAACATGTACTGTGATACCAAAGATGATTAAAATGGGTAATAACATATGAATATGAGCACGTTTTAAAAAGTGTATAACGCGCACATAGACCACTTCCTTTAAATTAGTAGAAAACTGAAACTTTAAAATGCAAATGGGACGCAGTTACTGGGTTATTGCAGTCCGGCTAAGAAACAACACACGCGTCGGCTTCGTGTTTAACGCGTCGTTAACGGCGGACACTAAATGATTAACTAGCACGTAGCTGTTCACTGTTTAACACCGGCTGCCAGCGGGGCTGCTCTCTGCGGTTACACTGTGCGGAAAATTAACGTTAACTCAACCGCCCCCTTGCTCAACGGATTTCTTCTACAACGGCTGTTTTTTTTGGCTGGCTTTTACCCACAGTCATGTGATTGTAACGTAAAACCCCTAACCGGAAAACACCGACGGACGACCCTCTCCGCCGCCAACGAATGCTGCGTTCGCAGGGAACAGTACGAGCTGCTGCGAGCCCAGAGAGGACGGACGAGTCCCCGGTAACAAACAAACAACGGCGACGCGGCAAACTCCACCAATTTAAGCGGAGCGCAGGTACGACTGTTTCCAACTGTTCTCTCGTCCGTTCGTTTAATGGTAGCGTTAGCTCGTTTGGCTACTTGTGTAACGCCAAGCCTTGCCTCGCTGTAATTGTCACGGGGAAGTTAAAAGAAGCGCATTCGTGACCAGCCCCATCCCCCTGCGTCTCGCGTTCTCTCTCCCCCCTCCGCGCGCCTGTTTGTCGTGTGTGTGTTTGCAGTGCGCGCGCAGCCGCGTGTGTGCATGCATGCATGTCCGTTTGCTCGCGCTAGCAGTAGCAACCGACAGAGACCCGAGGCTGGAGCCTGCCCGGGCGCGCTCGTGCGTCGTGCTCCGCGGTGGAAGGCTCTTTATGCTCCGCGTGTTCTTTTCAATGTGCTGACGGTCCTCACGCGCTTCGCCCATGGGCAACTTGTACGCTGTATTTTAAGAGTAACAGAAAATCTCACTACGGAAGTTGGTGGTCCACGTGTCTACATCACATCAGGGGCGGTGCTTTATTGTTGGAAACAACTTGATTACCACGTTTGATTGTTGCTTTCAGGTCCATGCGAATTCCAGCGACTGTGGCTCATCCATAGTTTTTAATTTTACAGTATTTACGTGTCACGTCAAACACGTGTGTTACACGTACATCATCTCCACGCGTTAGCAAAACAAACACCACAAATGCCCAAGAATTAGCTTCGCTGTCGCGTATGTGGATCATTCACACACCTCAGAATAGAACCGCTCATGTTTACACTTTATCATAGTTGAAGGCTTGTTAGCTTCCTGCAGCCTTTCTCCACCCGGGCTTTCAGCAGCTATCTGGGTCTTTGGGCATAATCCTCATTCACAAAATCAATATGTGTTTGTTTTCCAATAAATGAAGCATTTCAGGCATCTGACCCAGACACAAATCGCAGTATCAGAACACGAATCTTATTCGTGAGAGTGCAACTCACCATGTTTGCCATGGCTCTACTGACTCCCATCGTGTTGCGAAACAGCAACTGAATAGTTGAGCTTTAGTGGCGAAATCTATCTATATATCATCTCATACACGTGTTAGTTGATGCTGTAAGTAAAAATATCTCCGTAGCATACACACCTGCAGTAAGTGTTATAAAGAACTGCTTTACTATTATTACTCTTATTTACTGTGGCCTTACTCATTGGCAGTGGGCTGTTGTGTGTCTTGCAGTTGAGGGTAACGAGAGAGTTATTGGTGGTTAAAGTACATTTTCCTGCTGTTGCTGAGTTCCTCTTGCACAAGATGCTAAACCCAAGTCTTTCACTGGAGTGTCCTCATCTTTGCACTCTGACCTCTCTAATAACATGCACATGCGTAGAGAGGCTTTCAACATGATTCAGCTGCAGAATTTAAATGTATCAGTGGTACGCTAGCTGCAGTTATCAGTCATCTTCGGTCTCCATACATTTCTTTGCCTGTGAGTGGTTTGGTGAAAGTGTTGGAGAAAGGAGATCCACCCTGCCCACGGGTTGTTTCCATTCTTCACTGAGAGGGGGTAGAACCAGTTCTGCCTTAGGAATGTGTGTCGACACCCAAAACTCTGATCATGTGATGGCCTGAAGCCTGGGTAGTACTCCACTGACCTTTAGGGTCAACAGCGCTCAGCTCATTGGTCAGTGCTGAAATGTCGGTGTGGGCTCAAGCAGAACCATGTTTTCAGCCTGTAGACAAGCTGAAGAGATAAACTGCTTTATTGACTCTTAGTGTTTTCCTAATGTCTTATTGACATTTGGTGGCTAATCATTCGTAGCTGTACTAATGTAAGACCATTATGTTGAAGTGGAAGTCTATTACAGTTTGCAAAATGGGTTTCTTCAGTAGGCTTTTAAAATACTGTTGCCATTTTTTTTATTACAAGGATATGATAGTCACAGCTGTAAAACACTCCTAATAGCCATTTAAACATGATCCAAAGTGGATTCTTGACTGTTGTGTCGTGTTAGATCAGCGCTGTCAGCCTGACTCTCTGTGGTCACAATAAACGCCGGTCTACTTCCAGACAGGAAGCTTATTGCTGCATGTGTGTGCGTCTTTGTGCAGGTTGAAGAATGGAGCTGGCCAACCATGGTCTTATCCTGCTGCAGCAGCTTAACGCTCAGAGGGAGTTTGGCTTCCTGTGTGACTGTACTGTGGCCATCGGAGACGTCTTCTTCAAAGCCCACAAAGCCGTCCTCGCTGCCTTCTCCAACTACTTCAGAATGCTCTTCATCCACCAGGACAGGTACACGAGGACTGTACACAAAGTGATGCTTTGCAGTGACACCACCTCATCACTTGTGGATGCCACAGTTACTTAAGTAGAGTTAAACATGGGAGCAATAGAACAGAGAACTCAACACATTATTTCATTATACGTTTATTAGTAAATCGCATATTAAGAACAAGCATTAATTAAGTTTCACGACCTCACACTGCTTGTGACACTAAGTGACTGTAATGTGTTTGTGTTTCAGTGACTGTGTGCGCCTGAAGGCCGCTGACATACAGCCAGATATCTTCAGCTATCTGCTCAACCTGATGTACACAGGCAAGCTTGCACCCCAGCTGATAGACCCTGCACGGCTGGAGCAGGGCGTCAGATTTCTACATGCTTATCCACTTCTGCAGGAGGCCAGCCAGTCGGTGTACACACACCCTGAGCACAGCGTCAACCTCTCCACCTCCCTCTATGGCATCCAGATCTCTGATCAACAAGTGGCGCTGTCAGCCAGGCTGCCTGCTCAACAGCAGCTCGCCTCACCCTGCGACACGGAGCAGCTCAGCTCAGAGGTGAGGAGTCCCTCCACACCAGCTGCCGCAGCGTCATACGTTGGCTCCTTACAGTCCAAGCTAGCTGCTTCTCCCCCAGACACGGAGGCCGCGACCAGCAGCATCAAGCCTACGGCTGAGGAGGGGGGCGACTTGCTAGGTGCAGACGGTTCCTCAGCTGGTGCCATCCTTCATGTAAAGCCCAGCATCATGAAGAGGACTTCCTCGTTTAGGAAGCACTACTCTTGTCATCTGTGCAAAAGTCGATTCACTCAAAGAAGTCTGCTGCGAGAGCACCTTCTGCAGCACGCCCAGATTGTTCAGCAGAACCCGACTGAGCCCAGTAACGCGCTGTCACCCATTATCACAGGAGAACCCAGCGTGTTGGAGGCAGAGGGGGGGGTTCAGGCAAGCAAGCCAGGGCCGAGCGCCTCGGCTGCCATGGCAGTGGAGATAATCAGTGACAACGAGCAAACCCCTGTTTCAGGTACCAACTCAGACTCTCCCCGAGCAGAGGTGTCCACATCCAGCTGGGCGATGGGGGGTTTAAACTCTCAGGCCGACACACCACCCCCGTCAGACATCGCCGACATCGACAACCTGGATAGTGCTGACCTGGACCGTGAAGTGAAACGGCGTAAGTACGAGTGCTCCACCTGCGGACGCAAGTTCATTCAGAAGAGCCACTGGCGGGAACACATGTACATCCACACGGGGAAGCCCTTCAAGTGCAGCACGTGCGGCAAGAGCTTCTGCCGAGCGAACCAGGCCGCCCGCCACGTGTGCCTGAACCAGGGAGGCGACTCTTACACCATGGTGGACCGGCAGAGCATGGAACTGTGCGCTGCGGGGGACGACAGCAGCCAGATGGAGGCAATGTTCTTAGGCTCATCAAAGCCTTACAAGTGTAACATTTGTGCAACCACCTTCTCCAGTCCTAATGAAGTGATCAAACACCTGTGCTTTACCCAGGGGGGGTTAGTGGGGCTGCAGGGAAACATGGGTGCAGGAATGCTGCTCCAGCGTGAAGAGTTTTCCAAGGATGAAGGCTCTGATTTGTCCAACTCTGGCACCCCACTAGATCCCATAAAGACTGGGGAGATCCTTGTAGAGTAGTAAAAACTGTGTATTTATCCTTTTTAACATGTTTTATTTCCTAAATTATGGTTAATAGTTAAGCTAAAGGTTAAGTTAGTCCAGATATTATAGTTCTTGATCGACTGCAACCTTTTTTTGTACAGTATTTTAGATTTTTTGGAGAATGAAAAACTTTAACTAACATCATCAAAAAGCAAGTAACAGATTTGACTCAAGCCGATGTTAAGTACCAATGAGAAAGACGTAGTAGCCATTACTTGTTGTTGTTTAGAGTCCTTTTAATACGGATGCACACTGGTCTGAGGAGCTCACAGGTCTGGGTGTACCACACTGTGTGTTTTCGTAAGTGCTTCAGCTGTGGTGAGGCTGCACAGGCTGACTTTCAGTATAAAAAAGGAAGCAGAGACCGTTCCGGAAAAGACGACGTGTTGTGAGGGGAGCCTGGGTGGAGACAGAAGTGCAAACTACTAATGATCTCTAGAGCTGCACAAACGAAACCTTTCTAAATGGTCAGGTATAGCTTCTGCTTGCAGCTAAAAGCATACAGCGGCTTAACGGCGACTCTATTTGGCGTCGATGCCTCATATGCAGGGAAGTACTTTTGTCTTCCATTTGTGTGTTGCCTCAGCAGAGTGGATCCTTTGAAATGTGACCATTAACGACACCCTTCATGGCAACCAGTGAGGTTCTCACAGCTAAGCGAGGCTGTTTGACTAGTTACAGCACATAGGAGAGTTTGACCACCACAGAGACAACAGAACACAAGTGCAGTCAGTGTGTTTACAGTCTTGCCACTTTAATTATATAAGCCTAATTTTTACATGTTGTAAGTTCAGCTACTGTAAAGAAGCATTATGTTCCATCCAAACTCGCCTCTCAATGTACAATACTACGCATTTAGTGTTTGTATCATTTCTTTGAATTTAATCCTAAAAGCCCTTACAATTAGTTTAACGTGCTTTTCTAATTTTCTATACAGCACTATATTTACAAAGAATACATTATATTGCAAAGGTGTATTATAATAGTAAATTAATAGCTTTTAAGACAGAAATACATTGGGATTAGCAGGAGTCCCTGTATTAGTAATGGACATGGCAAATCTAT
This sequence comes from Macropodus opercularis, assembly GCA_030770545.1. Lineage (NCBI taxonomy): Eukaryota > Metazoa > Chordata > Actinopteri > Anabantiformes > Osphronemidae > Macropodus > Macropodus opercularis. The sequence goes on from CM061112.1 coordinate 5,265,448, forward strand.
CTTTAGAAGTACTTCAGCTTAAGATTTGTGGATTTTACATTTCTATCGTCCAGTTGCCAAATTTGTGCCAATGTCTCATCTCCCTCATTTTGTGCGTTTTTTTTCTGATACGTATATTGTCGTGTACGTTTTTACAAAGTAGTGGTTACAACAGTAGTCTTAAACTAAGCTTTTTGTCAGAGATACTACTCAGATGAGCATAATAAAATGTAAATGATGCAGCGGTTGGGATCAGTAGCGTCTTTGTGGTCAGATGACATCTGGGTCACTTGGGTATAAATATATATATAATATTAGATACATATGTGTCATCAGTTATAAAAGGTGCTATTTATTTTGAAATCTTTTGGGGGAGATGACATGAAGGCTTTCTGTGTACTACTGATAACTGGAAATCGTGAACAATCTTTACATGTCCAATAAATGTGAAGCGAGGGCAGTGATAAGGTTTGAATCATCATGTCCTGCAGCTAATCCAGTAGCAGAATTTAGATAAATACCAACCAGTGTCTCACTGGATTTCAGTTACAAACCTGAACTTCAGTTTAACAACTAAAAACAACCGTCACACAGTTTAACTTGTTACTTATACATCACGTGGAGTAGGTCTGTAAAAAAATATAAAATATTAATAGTAACAACTTTTATTTGCCGTAAAGTTGCTATAAAATGTCAATGTGTGGGGTTTTCCATTGATGGACAGAAGTGATACAGAATAATATATGATTCATCTCAAAGCTGATTGCTTAATATGCATATTCTCCAAGGCAAATCATTTATCCTGAAGTACGGGTTCGACACAAGGTTTAAATTGTGAATTTGTCTCCCAGTGTTTGGCCACATTGTCTTTGTTGTCTGCTCAGGTCTATTGAAGGGAACGGCTATTAAATCAGACAGGTGATGTCCTCTGTAGTGTGCTTGTGTCTTTGCCAATTCTAAACCATTTTTGCCATAAATAAATGTTACATCTCATTTTAGCCAATTTCTCGTTTATGTTTTGACTGAAGTTCAGATTTTTTCGAGGCAATTGAACAGTTGTACTACTGACAGGAATTGTGTTTGCATAAAGACATATGCAAAGCTTTATGAAAAGTCGAAGTCCTTCCTTATTTGCAAGTTCCATTTGTTCTTAAGCCACATCAGTCTTGTAACTTAATGGTCATGTGTATGTATAAACAGCTCCGTATCTCAGGTAGGAGAGAAGTGTGATTACCTAGCTCATGATGCTTGTGTGCGCTCGTTGTTTCTCGACTCCCTTCTGCCCATCTGACATCTAATGTGATCAATCTGTGTTCTCAGGTATGTGAGTATTTTTCTGTGTACACAAACCTTTTTTCAATGAAGAATGAAAAATAAAAATGTTTTATTATTAATGATACAGTCTTCTCTCTACCTCAACGCCAAATCTTCCTAAGTGTCTCCAATATACTGTGTCATTATGTTCTAATGCTGAACTCTACTTGAGTGCGTCCAAACCTACATTGAACAGTAATATTATTACAGATGTCTATACGCTGCTACTAAATGACCACTGAGAGGAAGTGGAGTGAGGTGCTGCTGTGAGGTTTCTGTGTCAGGAATAAATAGTCATACAGCAGTTTCTCTAACTTTATTGAATGAAATATAGACAAGTTTCTGTATCCTTACTATTAACAGCTTGGGAAATATAAAACATAATTATGACCATGCTACTTGCATATTAATCTAAATGTCTGCAGGTTATTAGTTCATATTCCAATCATGTGACTTTAGTACATACAGTAAGTATACAATCTGTACAAATGTTAACAGGTTCACAGTTGTGTTACAAAAAGCAGGGAGGACTGTAGGTGGGCTGGTGTCCTAACTAAATGCTTTGCATTACGGCAAACGTCTTTAGTTCAGTCGAGCTTAATTAGTCCCTAGGTCTAAATAAAGGAATTACAGAAGCACACAGTTAATTACCCAGACGTCCAAATGAGTGACAGGACAACTTTGCTGGATGTGGTAAAAAATAAAGAACTGCAGTGTGACCGATACCACATGTTCACTTTGGTGGTAAAACTAGAGCCTAAGTGTTTATTATAATCCTCCACCCAAAGACATTTTCCATTTAGTTGAGCTGATTGCTTAGAAATTTAATTGGATGCAACCGATGTCTTATTTTGTGAAAAATGGAAAAAACATGACTCCCTGACTTAATCTAACTCAATTTGGCTTTTAAATGAACAGTAAATTAATTTCTGGTTTTGCCTGGGGCACCATGTGGTATTTGCCTCTCTAATCCCCAACCCGGTGCTACTGTAACGGATCTGGCCTATATGTGGTGTGAATAGTAAAACAAAGCGTGAACTGATGAGTTTACATACATACCGCAGCTGAAGTCACGACTGAGGGGTGTATTACTTTTTGTAGGCAGCAGAGGGCGCCAGCACACAGTTGCATCAATGAATGCACATACAGTGTCATAGGGAAGATGCTACACCTCAGTCAGAAAACATGTCCAATAGACACAGAACTAGATAGTTCAACAAAACTGAGTATAAGTCAGTTCAGCGTCACTGGTTTATATTTAAGACCCGATTGCTAAAACCGTCGGTCAGTCAGTCTTTAAATTACACATTCAACTACAAACTAAACCTAAAACCCAGTTTTGTCGTACTCTACATTTCATCAGATGCTGTGTTTGAGCAAGTGAGGGTGTTATAGCAGTACTTTATTGTATTATTACATTAAACAATGAGTAACAATGTTGTTTTCACAGTAGACCAGGCAGTGATTGTTTCTCATCTACATGAAGCTTCTTATGTTTAGTGTGGTGCAGAGTGAGGATCACATTGTGACAAGAGAACGCGTCGAACGTCAAACATGGTGCATTTCTGGTAGATATCCGCCGTTTTCACTGTTATCGCTTGCCGTCAGTGGAATCACACTTGTACCATGGTTTTATTTGCTACAGATTCTCTAAATAATCTTCAATAATAAGATGACACTTAAAGCTGAGATACAAAAGGCAAATCAGTGTAACAGTTTCACATTTGTCTTGGTAGATTTTTTGTTGCCAAGTTTCTCTGTAACACTCCTCATGTATCACAGCTTTTATATGGGAATTTTAAAAAGTATGAGACAATGTCTATACAATAACAAAATAGGACAAAATGAAAAAATAAAAAGTGAATGAAAGAATATTCAAGATATAAATACAATATACAAGATAATAACCCTCCATCTCGTCACCATCTCACTCTTCATCATTGCTATACACATACAAACACGCACACATTTGCACAGATACACACTCAACCAGGCTGCAGACTCCTGCATTATGCAGCAAGGCCAACAGACAAGTCGCTGAGACTCCGAACACGACATCACACTGATTACAAGCTAGATAGGATGCGTCTGAGGCACAGGACATGCAGGAGTGTGTGTGAGAGTGAGTGAGTGGGTGAGTGAGTGGGTGAGGGGATGTCACTTTGCTGCAGGGCTGGGGTTGGAGTCCAGGTGGAAGAGGAGGTGTAGAGAATGGCAGAGCTGTTGCTCGGTCACTCAGCCTCGGTGGGAGGGTTGGGCAGGGCCCAGTCTCTCTCTCTCTCTCTCTCTCTCTCCATCATCACACACTTCCTGGTTCCTGGTCCAGACAGAGCGTCGCCCAGGCATCACACACGTTCAGCTGCTGTTCAGAAGCACAAAGACAGATATTAGGAAGAACAGAAAAACCTTTTTTTCTAAAACTTGACATTATATCACCATGAAATGGTGAAAACTGGTTTTATGTCACTAATATGACATCTTTATATTTTATACATGGTTTTCTCCTCTGCTACTCTGAGGCTGCATGTTAAAAGTTAAATGCCACTGTCCTGCACACATTAGAGCAAAAACTCAGCCAAAACAACTGAAACAACTTGAGTTCTTTGAAGCTTTGTAATTGAATCTAACAAATGCCTGCTCCGACATGGTTTCTTGACTCCACACTGAGCCTGTGAGAGAAGCAAAACAGGAGGAGGGAGCGTAGGAATCATAATCGGTCTTTCAGCACAAGTTCATCTGCCCCTCACACACCGCTTCCCTTTAAGACCCCGGCCTACAAAGAAGGGGTCGGTGGCGGCATTCCTGCTTTGATATCAAAGGTCCCCTGGTTACTCATAGTTCGAACAAAAGCTTTTTCATCTGGTCAGTGGGCAACTCCCCCCCCCCCCCCCCCCCCCGCTCCCTAATAAAAGTAGGGCCCATTGATGTTTCAAAAAAGCCACGATGAGAAGATTGTGTGATAGGCCAACGAAGGAATTTAGAAACATAACCATTTTCATTCCTTATAGTTTCATCACTAATTTTACTAATCAACTACAAAGTAAACGCTGCTGTATTTCTAAGCATTCAAACCTGCTCATGATGCTGCTGTGATCTCTGTGGACACCGGCTCAATCTCTTTCACGGCCTCCTCGATCACCTCGATCACCTGCGCCATCACCTCTGCACACTTTCCCGACGGTGTTTTCTCCGCCTCTGGCTGGTCGTCCTCCGCGTCCGTCGCGCGGCAGAGAGCAGCCGCCTGTGGTTCTTCAGACGGCGTTGACAGCTGCTTTTCGCTTGCAGGCCTCTCTGCGTTTACGCCGGCGCCCTCCACCGCGGGGCCGTTGCTGTCGAACTCCACCGCGGCCTCCTCCTCGACCGAAGGGGCCTCCACCACCTGTGCTGACTGCAGCACCACCTGGACTGGCATGTGAATCTCAAGCGCTTTCTCTGCGTTGTCCTCTGAAGTTGCCTCTTCCTTCACTTCCTGTCCTGCTTTTGGTTTGACTTCCTCTGTAGCTTCTTTCACATCTGCTTCCTGAACCTTTGTTTTACTCTCTTTTTCTTCGACCTGTTCTCCCATCTCTCCTACTTCTTCCACTACGACAGTGTCTTCACTTACTTCGACCTCCACAGCTTGCTTCAGCTCCTTCACCTCCTCGGGTTTCTTCTCCTCTTCCTCTTCAGGGGCTCTAAGGCTCTCCGTGACCTCTATTGGGATTGTGTCAATGACCTCCACGGCAACGCACAGTGGCTGGATTGACATTGGTGCTGGTGTCTCGCAAACGCTAACTACAGGGGTGTCCATGACAACAGGGCCATCCGTCTCCAAGTCTTCCTCTGTGGTTGCTACGGCCTGGACCGGTGCTGGGATGGCAGCGGTCGCTGGAGCTGGCTTGTTGTCTTCATGAATGTCTGCTGAGACCTTATCCACGGCATCCTGAAGTACAGTCTGAGCTATGGCCGCGCTCTGAGCCTCGATCTCGCTGGCCTGATGCACGTCCTCCTTGGTTTCCTCGGTCGTCCCGCTGGCCTGCTCAACCACTGCGCTGATATCCGACTCTGCTGCTCGAGTGACAGCAGCCTCCTTGATTTCCTCCACCTGCGCTGGTTTTTCTTCCCTTGGTGCATTTTCCACCTCGTCTGAAGCAGCAATGACCACTGTTTCTGTGACAACGTGAGCCTCCTCTGTCGGCACGGCGACTGGAATATCTGGCTCAGTCTTCTTTGGAATTGTGGTCTGTGTTGTTTCCACTACGGTGGAGGAAACCTCTGTGGTCACGGCCTGAACCACCTCTTTAATAGGCGTGATTTCTTCAGTGGCAGCTCGCTGTTCCACTTCCATTTCCACTTCCTTGGTCTCCACAGTTGGTTCGGTGACCTCTACGCTCTGGGAGCAAACGGTTGCTTCAGATGTCGGTGTGATGGGATCAAATATCACGGCTTTGGGAGAGTTCTCGTTCACGGCGGCGGGCTGAACGTACACGGACTCCTCCACTACCGTCGTAACCACTCCAGCGGTCTCCATCTGGGGCTCGTAGCCCTGAGTAGCCAGCTGAATGGCTACCGCTTCGCTCTGGGATTTCTCAACGTCGGGCTCCAGGTCTGTGGCCTGTACCTGGTTTACCAGGACTTCATGCACAACATCTTCTGTGACGCTGGCTTTCTCTGTTTCCTCTGGCTGCTCTTCAGTGGACACCTCTGTGCTCAGAGCATCGTGGATCACAGTCACAGACTCTACTGTGGGCGTTGCAGGCTTCTCCAGAGCTACTTTGGCAATCTCCTTGGTGCCCAAGCCAGTGCAAATAGCCACAGCTTCAGCAGAAACGTGTGGCTCCAGGCAGCTGTTGGTCTTGGACTCTGCTTTCTCAGCTGGTGGTTCATGTTCAGTTTTTTCAGCAGCTACTTCTACTGGTAAATCTTCAGTGATGACGGAGGTCTCTGGTGGAATTTCATTGATTTGGATGTCAAGGGGCTCACAAACCTCCGCAGCAGTTTCTGTCTTGGGTCCCTGAGGAACAGGGGTGGTTTCACCGGCTGAGGCTTGACCAAGAGGCTTGACTTCAGCTGTGGACAGTCTCCGTTGTGTGCGCTCCGGAGGAGGGGAAGTCTGCTCCGTAGGTTCATCCTCCGCGATGTCAGTGTCGACGGACTTTGGCGTGGCAGCGTTCTCTGCCTCCTCTGGGATGTCGCTCAGCTGATCATGTTTATCGTCAGACTCCACGGTGGCTGGGATCCATGAAGGGGTTCTTTCTTCGGCAGGCGCTTTACTTTGGGCTGCAGCTGGTTCTGCTGGTGCTTCTTTTTCAGCGGCATCTTGCTCGTCGTACTCTGAAAGGGGAACCACCGCTGGGGTGTCCGAGTCCTCCTCGCCTGAGCCCACCTCAGTGGAAGATTGCTTTTCAGCCTTCTTCTTCTTGCGTCCGGGAAAGAGTTTCCTCAAAGAGAAAGACGACTCGTCCTTTGGTGCTTCACCGTCTGACTGAACTTGGTCTGTGCTCTCTTCGGGTTTTTCTTCTGACTTGCCCTTATTCTTTGACATAACCATGCGTTTCAGTGTGTCCCAGGCGGACTCTCTCTCAGGGGGACTGCTTAAAGGATCAGCGGTGGCGGCAGCTTCTCCATCGCTCTCTGCGTTTTGAGAACTGACAGCAACCTCAGCCTTGTCCTCCTGCTCTCCTTCTGCCGCCGGCGCCTCCTTTTCAGTCTCATCATCATCAGAATCAGACGTCCTCCTTGCCCTCTTTTTGGGTCCACCCATACACATCAGAGCTTCCCAGGAGACGGAGGTGTCCATTTTCTTTTTTGGCTCCTCTGTGCTGCTGACCAGTTTCTCAGTAGTTTCAGTCTTCGGCTCTTCCTCGGTTGACTTCTCCTCCTTGAGCTCCTCCTCTGTGCTCTTGTCTGCTAAAGCAGCGCTCTCAGAGGAGGACAGGGTGGCGGACTTTGCCGGTTTCTCACCTGTGGCTTCGTCCTCGCTCTCAGAGGAACGCTTCACGCGTTTCTTGGGAGTCACCAGCTTCTTGAAGGAAGACCAGGCAATGATCCCCTCTTTTTTCTTCTCTCCATCAGAGGCGACCTCACCTTCTGTCTCCTGGCTGGACTCGTTCTGGGCCCCATCCACAGCAACAGCATGCTCTCCGGACTCCTCTGGGGATGAGGGTCCACTCTCAGCTTTTGGGGCCTCTGCTGACTCAGTGTATGCTTGGAGGTGCTCGGCTGGCTGCTCCCCAGACTCAGTCAGCTTGGTCTCGGTATCTTTCTTGTTCTTGTGCTTCTTAGTGGACAGCTTCTTCAAGCCAGCTCCGGTGAACAGCTTCTTCAGGGGGCTTCCCTGGGGTTTCGTCTTCTCCTGAGATGATTGCAGCTCACCCTCTGACGTCACCTCTGCTGGAGCTTTCTCCTCTTTTTCACCAGTCTCTGCCTTTTCCTCTTCTTGTTTGGTCTCATCAGCACCTGTAGCAGTGGGGGCTTCAGCAGTCAGCTCAGCCGCCTCTGATTGTGCTTCCTCCTTGGGTTCTGACGGTTCTCCGTCTGGAGTAAGTGGTGCCTCATCCTTGGGTCCTGGTTTTTCCTCCTCTGGGGTAACTGGCACCTCCTCCTTGGACTCAGTTTTTCCTTCCTTGGGAGTTTCTGTTGCCTCCTCTTTGGTTTCTTCCTCCACCTCTTCGTTCCCGTCCTTTTCTACCACAGCAGCAGTTTCTTCTGTCTTAGCCGCCTCCTCCTCAACTGCAGACTCCTTTTCCTCTTCTTCTTTTGTCTTCTTTATGCTGACTTTCTTTCGCAGGTTAGAGAACAGTCCTCCACTGAATAGCTTCCTGAACGTTGACACAGTGGGTTCCTGTGCTGGTGGAGTGCTTGCTTCCTCCTTCTCGGCTCCTTCCTCCTTCACCCCTTCATCAGCAGCTCCATCAGCCAGCCCTTCAGTGGTTTCATCTTTGGTGACTTCGACCTCTGCAGTGGACTCCTCAGCCTCAGCCTCCTTCTCTTCGGGTGTGCTCTTCTCCTCAGCAGTGGAAGCCTCCTCCTCCTTCTGTGCAGGTTCTTCAGTGCCACTAACTTCCTCCCCCTCTTTATCTTTGACTGTCAGCAGCTTCACGGGGTCTTTCTCCTCACTTTTGTCCTTCTTCAACGTGAACTTAAAGCCAACAAATCTGAAGATTTTCTTGAAGCCCACTTCACTGGCCTCATCAGGTTTCTGCTCTGGTTCCTTCTCCTCGACGGTGGAGATGTCGTTGGCATCTGGAGCCTCTTTCTCCACTTTCTCTCCATTCAGCTGCGGCGCCACTTCGCCCTGGATGGTGTCTGCGGTCTCAGGAGCCTCCTCCTTCGGAGCCACCGACACGCCGTCAGGCTGGCCAACTGAAATGAAAAGAAAGAAGCTCAGTAAGACTTTGATCAGATTTCACAATTGGCTGCATCCTTCTGCAGCTCATTTTCTGCTAGAAGGAGATCACTAATAATATTCTCGTGACTGGCTAAAGTTTTCTACAATTTATACAGTTGTGTATTAAATTTAACCAACTTATAAAATGACAGCTAAATGACATCAAGGGCCAGACAGTATAAATCATGTTATTCTTTCTCTGAGGAACAAAACAATTATACAAACAAATATTTTCACCACCTGCACATAATTAGAGAGTCTACAAAGCATTCCTGTGTAGATTTTATCAAACATATGACTACCTGATTGCAATCACATCGCAGTTTTTGTGCAGCTAAGGCTGTGCTATGTAAACATGCAAACACATAAAGGTTTAAGTACAGAGAGCAGGGATGCTGCAATAAAATTCAACGTTCAACTCATTTTTTAATCCCAGATCCAGACAAAGGAAGAGAGAAATCCTAAAAACCCAGAAAACAGCCTCGCTCTTACTGTGAAGTTCTTTCTATATCTGTGAAAAGTGCTTGTGCTCTTGTCTCACACAAAAAATGTTAAACTGTGCGCCTATCCGTCCACATCCTTTTCCTAAATTATAGGCGTGAAATGTCACTCGCTACCACTGCATTCCTGCAATATTTAGTTTTGAAACAGAAATATTGTCTTGTGAGCGATGCAGGATGCATGTCGGGAAAATGGGTTTAGGATGTTTTAAACGGGATCTGAATTGTCAGGGGGGGTTTTCAGGAATGTTTACTTGTCTGCATCTCAACTGTGCCTATGTAGGATTCAAACCAAACAATACAGGCCTCCACTAACCCTCCTTATAGTCCCAATCCCCTTGACCCACATTCCACCACAGCAGGATGGATGGGGACCCACCCCATTCCCAAGGCACACACTCATGCAAACACAATAGCTTTCTAACCCTCTCTGGCCTCTGAAAATAAAGGATGGGGGTGGTCAACACTCCTGTTCTCTAAACCCACTGCAGCTCGGGGGAAGTTTGGAGTAAATCCTGAGTTTGCTGACTTTACCCAAGTCGTGTGAACATAAATAGAGACAGGGTACGGCCAACTTAAAATAGAGCAGTGTCACAGAGCAGCGAGGTCGGTCTCACATACGTGTTTTTGTTCACACTGCTGTTAAGGCAGCAAATGAAAAAGACATCTCACAAACATCAAGCGAACGTTCACCTAATTTGTGGTTGGCATAAATTCACCTCAGCCTAAACGGTACATGTCACTAGTGAGCATGATTACTGCGGCTCGTCTGGACTGTTTTAAATGAAGTTTATGAGTGAAGACATCTGTGTGTAGGAAAGGTCAGACTGCTAGTGAGCCACACGAGGCCGAGTCTCTACATGGACAATAAAACAGGACCCATGTTGATTTAACAGACTACAGGCATCTCTCACATCTTTTTGATCTTTGTTTTCTGGCCCAGCTTTTTTATTTACAGACACACAACTGTTAAGATCCCAAGGCTGATTTGATTTGGGGGAGAAGGAGTGAATACACGGAGGAGGAGGAGGAGGAGGAGGTGGGCGCTCTGAATAACCACTGTACTCCATAGAAAGTGAGGGAGAGGGGTGAGGTTCTGCTGAGCGATGGGAGGGGGCAGGAGATGAAGAGAAGGGTTTGAAGGGGGGTCTGCCCCGAGGCTAATGCCCTCACTCACTTTAGAGGGTGTTGCATATCTCAGACACACACATTCATAGTTGAAATGCTTCTCTCTCTTGGAGACAGGCTTTGTTTATGTGTGAGTGTGAAAGCATGTGGTAACGCGATGCTCTCATATTAAATATCCCAGCAGCCAGAAACCAATTGTTGGAAATCTACTCTAGTCTCCAGTGAGATCAGATAAAGTTTCTGTTGTGGCTTTGAGTGTTGCTGCAGGGGGTGAGGGGACAGTTGGAAAAGCTGAATGGCAGCTATTCTTCTCAGACACTGTTTACAAACTTTGCCAAATATATGCAAATGCTGGTTATAATTACTGGAGTCTGGAGCAAGAAGCCCTTTAAACAAAAGAAGTCGGTTAAAAAACCCACGCCCTCCCCCGACACCAGCCCTTCCCACCCCCCCACCCAGTATCAAAGGTGTGGTCGAAGTGGCTCCGGGGAGCCTGCACATCAACAACCACATTAACATCCACTGTTCACTGTCTCATTAGCATCCAGTCGGTGTGCGATGTGACGGCACGCTGTACTGTTACATCCAGGGTTGCCAGGAACCACCACATCCCAGCCGTCCGTCGCAGTCAGGCAGCCTGGGGAGGAATCGGCCCTGGCATGTAATTAATTCCATACCCCCCCATGCTCTGCGGCTAACCACTGGGAATTTGGATCCCACTCTAATCTAATGAAATACTTCGCATGACAGGACGCGGGGAGATGGCTTTAACTGTGACACAAGCTATAAACAGCCGATGACATTTTTTCAGTCAATGCATCTTCACGTGTTTCTATGTAGCAGCTGTCACTGTGTAAAATTCTTTTCCCAGCACTTGTATGGGATGTTTACTTCAGACTGTAAGACACTCGGTGTAGAGACAGTAGTCGCCGCTCTGCGAATGGTCTGAAGGACTTTTCTACAAAAGCTCTGCTGCAGCACAAAAATGAAAAGCCCCAAAACATCATTTCAAGTCTTTTTCCTTCTCACACATGGAGCCTCTACAGTGGCCAAAGCAAATCCGTCTCCTTCTGTGATCATTCAGCTTCAAACCACACCCTCAGGACAACAATGCCTCCGGCTACACTCACTCAGGGAAGAAGATACCACTTGCTTCCCAAAGATAATTATTACTCAGCAAATATACACATATTAATTTACCAGAGCTGGAAAGTTTCTTTCTGCACTTACCTGTTAAAGTAATTGTTCCAAGCATTGGTCCAAGTCCAAAAACCCCTTTCTCCAAAAGAAAAGTTGCAAAAATACAAAAAGAACAAAGATGTTAATGGTAAAACCGGCCTGTTTAGTCTTTGTGGCGTTCCCCTCACTTCGTGGCAGTAATCTCTAGATATCTGCTCCTTTGAGGTGGTCTTCACTAAACTCACTCTGAGGGCAGAAGCAGCTTCTTCCTTCCCGTGCTCCTCAGTCACTCTGAACCAAAAGAGAGGGCTCCACACTCATTTCAACACACTGACACACATGTCATGCAGGGACCACCCCCGCCTCCCTCCTCCTCCCACCTCCCTCGCTTTTCTTCAGCTGTTCTGAATGAGCCACCCTCCTCCCCTCCCCTCCTTCCCCTTCCCTCCTCCTTCCTCCTTATCCACTCACCCTCCTCCAGACCTCAGCATCCACCCAGGATGAAGGAGGTCATCATGTGATCTTTCGAGGAAGCATTTGTTGCCTTCTATTGTACATGTTCAGACTCCCTCATCCATCAGCCCTCCCTTCTTCCGCCCAGCTACATACACACAAATGTATACACATTGTTTAGTGGAGGATGGGGTGGGGGCTCCAGCCTTCTACTCTGGCCTTACTACACATACGTGTCCACAACAGACGGTTTCTCACAGACTTTATTTTTAAAAGCAATCCGGAAACGGCCTTAAGAACCTGCTCCGCCTTCTGTCCCCTCCATTTTCCTTTTGCAGGAGTTACTTCCTGTGGTTTCTTACAGATTAGGTCACCAGTCATGTAGAGGTATGCTGGTCAGGCAAGACCAGAAGGTAGGTCAAGGTTTTATATGGAGCAAAGAAAGACCAGCACACACAGTTTTTATCTTTCCAAGGACTCTTAGTCCGTACGATGGGCGTTGCCACTGAGCTGCCACCTTCCCACAGTGAATGTTAATAGGACCCTCTCAGTTACACCAACGCAGTCATATTCAATTCAGCTTTTCTTCGAGGGGGGAGGCCGATAAATCCTCAGGTAAATACCACCGTAATCAGATCTGTCACACTTCAGCATTGTCCCAGAGGAACGAGTGATTTCCATGCAGAGGGCTCCCACAGGGGCGCTAACAGCAGTAAAGTAAGTACTGTCTGAACGCGGCGGCTTTGTGGGAGCACGGTTTGCACAGGAATAGGGAACTGAGGGATTCCTCCACCGTTTTACCTCTATATTGTAAAAAGTGCAACATTCTACTCATCTATTAAACACACAGCCATTTAAAATCAAAGCAGGACGAATCGCCCCCTTTTCACTTTATTCAACACCACTTCCTGTGGGTTCCTTCTGATCCTCTGAATGGCGAGAGCCGTGAATACCAAGGTCTTTGCCCATAAATAGAAGACGTCATGGTCTTTATCAAAGCTGGCAAGAGCGAGAAAAGAAGAGACAGGAGGGGAAGAGAAGACAGTCACAAATCTAATCAAATATATTCAGGAAGTAGGTCAAAATGAAAATAACATCAATCTTTATAATATTATGGCTTTTTTGTTTGTCATGCGTGCATTCATAAATAGCAGCAGGTTACGTGAGTGAAACGCTCTCATTCAGTCATTCTCAAAGAATGTCATCCTGATGTGTGGCTGCTATCTCACTGCGTGTACTACGCTGCAGAATGACTACTATGATAGTGGACAGTGAGTCATCATGGGAAGAATTTACGAGTTGAATCAGAGGGTTTTGCTTGGGTTGGTCCGTCTTCCCTGTTCCTCGCCGCTTCCTCCGCGTGACTCATGCCCATCGGCCGCATTCCTGGACGTCCATACGTGCTGTGAGATGTTCCTCTGGGCACACGCACGGCTTCAGACTGCGCTTGTGAACCCACTCGCAATATTACGTAAGACCACAAATAGGTTCTCTTCCCTCGTTTCCTGTATTTTGTCTCAGTGCTAATTTGAACGACCCCTCGACCTATAGCTGCCCAGTCGTTATGAGTTAGCGTTCAACTTTACTTTACATTAATTTGCTGCAGCTATCTTTTTCATGTTTAACAAAACATAAATCAATTTAAACCTGTAGAGAATCCTGTCTATAGGATCATTATTAAATTATTCACATTTAATGAGCAAGAGCTGCCAAAGTTTGACTGTTTGACTCAAACAGGCTGATACAGACATGGTAACTTTAAAGCTACTTGAAGGACAAGTTTTTCTTTTATTCTGTGTAATTTAACATAATTTAATTTGAACTGGCTGTCACCACAACGCCCTACAAATGTAAGTGTGTTTGTATTAGACTGCAGTTAATTCGGGACGAGACAGCGCTAAGGCTGTGGGGGTGACGCCTCGCATATCTCAGCAATCAGAAAACGTGCCTGAGCTCAGGAATGTTTGAGGAGGGGTCTTGAGTGGCTGCTGGCTCGCGGGTTGGGGGTTGGGGTGCAGGGCGGAGGGGCTTTCTGTTGCCTGTGAAGAAGTGCATGACATCATCGGGCAGCAGAGAGCAAGGAACCACCTCCCGCTCTTCCAGGAACTGGACAGGAAGACGAATATGAGCGGAGGAAAAAGAATGTCAAGCTGAGATCAGAGATTCTTCCTCTGCGTCTTCTCCATTTTTAATTCATCTCAGTGCTTCAATCCCTGCCAGTCGTCTCCCCCTGAGGCCTCCTCTGACCCCTCCTCCTGTTTGTGTGTGGGCCGCAGGGACGGATAAGAATGTCGGACAGGAAGACACACTCGTTTCTTGACATCACTTCTTCCTCTTCCTTTCAGCCGTTTCCTCGAGTTACGCTTCGCTCTGCGCTCCACTGTACCGATCGGCGACCTTCCGCCTTTTCTTGATTATGTCCGCACATTGCGTCACACGCTGCGGCGAGTCGCGCGCTGGGACGGTGACGTCCGAGGAGCAAGTGTTTCGTGACAACCTCGTGTTTGTTTTTGCTGTGAAACAATGGGGGACCGTATTTACAGCGGTCAGCGTTGAAAGAGGAGGTTGTGATCGTTTCATAGTCAGGAGTAACATGCATCAGAGCCACAACTGAGGCCAAAAGTGTGTGTGTGCTGCTTCCAGTGTCTCCTAACCATGCAGTGACTGAGGTTTAAATTTGGGCAAAGAGCCGTGTTTGCTGCAGAGCAGTATGTTTAGCCATCTGTTATACTTGTCTTCCTTTTTCTCTGCATTCCAGACATATTTGCGCCAGCAGCTTGGCATTCCAGTTGTTGTTATGCATCATCTTGCCTTCCAGTACAGACTGGATTTTAAAAGCCAGGAGGTGGAGATGTGAAGAGCTTAAAAGGCCTGGAAGAACGGCCGCATTTACAAACGGGCGTAACACCCAGGACGTTCAGGAGTCACTCAGATGTTTGATGTGTATTACAAGGCAGGTTTCACGTAGGACCATTGTAGCCTGGACCTTCCTGCTAAATAGTGGAGAGGAATAAACAAATGTGTGTTTGTGGGCGCGTTCGCATGCCCACATTGACTGATACTTCTGTCCCCGAGTTTCACACACATCTCTGCTTAAAACAAATTCCTTTAACTTAATGTACAGGTCTAATACAAGTCCTAATACTACAGTAATAATAATAATTGTGTAACGTAGCCTACGCAAGCAGATTGATTAATTCTTGCATTGGAGAAACCTCAGCTTCCTGACACATTCCTGGCACCTATTTAAAGAAGACTTTATTATTAATTGCAGGCAAAAATACTTATAATCATTTAAAAGAAGCAGGAGGAGAGGGTCTGTCACATGCTGGGGGGAGGTTAGGGGTTGAGGGGGCAGATTGGGTTCGCTGGAGCTGGGAAAGACGAGGGTGGAGCGCCTGCACACACGAGCAGGTCCTGGAAGCTCTACAAGCCCTGGGCCCTGCAGAGGAGGGTGCGCGTGTTTCCGGCTAATTCCATGTTTGATGAGCTCGTCTGTTCATTACGTCGTGAGATGATAAAGCATTGTGTAAAGAGCCGTAATATATTTGTTTGGCGTCGCGTTAACATCATCACTTGTAGCTGAACAGGAAGGAAAAAATTCCCGGTCTAATCGGTTTAGAGGCTGAGAGAGTCATTGACAAATGTCCAGTTTGTAACAGAGTCGCCTTATCCTCCGCTGCCCTGAAGTGTATCCTCAAATCACTCACTTCACAACAAATGACTTAATAAAATATGCTGCACAGATGAACTTAATTGAGCTACTGAGTGGACGGTGATGGCTCTTCAGGGACTGAAGGGCTTTCAAACTGTAGCATCTAAAACTCGGCCTCTCTAACGTCGTCCTCTGGGATCACTTACTTTGCCGGAGGAGAGTGAAATCGTTCTGCCATCCTGCAGCCAGTTGATGGATTACTATCTGCTCACATACAGTAAAAGAACAACCAAAGCAGATTCATCTCGTATGAGCACAACAATAAAAGGAGAACGAGAGCGTTGACAATGAGCACTGTGACTTGGAATGTGAAAGGAATAAGGCCACGACTCCAACAGAAACAATAGCGACGTCTGGATTGTGTTACGATGACGCTGAGCTCACCCTGAGCTTAAGTGAAGGGTGAGGTCCCGTCCACGCATATGATGAGCGTTTTGGCAACAGCGTGTCCTCAGAGCCCAGACGAACCGAGCTGCACAGGTTTAGACTGGACGCGCTGACAACCTTTAGCGTCTCAGTCACATATGTGCGTTTGATGACCTTAAAGTGGCCGTTGCACCCATCTGGTACAGTAAACGCAGCATGCGACCTCACCCGTTTCAACAAATACACACGAGCTGCACTGAGCACACACAGCGTTATCAGCTGCACAAGGCTTCAGAAAACTTCGTCTGCTTCCAGCCTGAGAGCCATCTGGGAGGAACCGACGCTCCAGCCAGAGCTTTACATCAGCTATGATGTCAAGCCGTACGCCCACGACCCCCGAACACAGGCATCTCTGCACATGTGCACAAAACTCCTCTCTTTTGTCACTAATCAGATTAACACTGGCAGAAAGCAACACATTACAGTAAAGCATCCTTAACTTTTCATTTCATCTCTACCTGATTGCACTGGAAGGAATCGCTCACAGATGACGTCCTCGCTCCTCTTCCTTATCTATTTTTACTCCCCCTGACTCTTTGCTTGCCTCCCACTTCACCAGATAAACATTTTTGAGGTCCTTTCAAAACGTCCATGTATTATTTATTCTGCCCCTCTCTGTGTAATAGCCTGGTGTATATGCTGCGTTCCTGACTCGTGGGCCTCGTGTCTGTGTTCTGCAGCCAAACAAGGTTAAAACTGACTCTACGGTTGATTTCCAAGTTGCGTTTGAGTGTTTGGGATGTGACTGGCCATCAAACTGTAAACACTCTACGTCTGATAGGGAGATGTTATGGTTGTGTGTTTGCTCATGCGTCGGCCTTTTGATCTGCAGCCTGCCTTTTGTTGTTTTTTTGTTATCTGAGAGATTCCTGTGCTCTTCCTGTCTCCCACAATGCACTACTGTCTTTATCAGGCCGTGCAAGAGGTAGAGCATTGCTGGGATGTGAAGGCCTTCATACCTTCCATTATCTCCTCTCTCCCCTCTCGCACTGGCTTCAATCTGTTGGCTTGTGAGCTTTTCACAGTCTCAGCTGCTTCATGCTGGTTATCTACAGTTTTCTGTCCCGTTAGAGAGTCAGGGCAACGAGGGCAACAGCTGGTAGCAGCTTTGCTAACTGACCAAAGAGTTTCTTCACTGGCTCAGTGAGACGGGAGCTGAAAATCCTCTTCACTTCTATTTCAGAGCCAAATTAACGTTTGGCAGCTCACGAAGGACATAAATCAAACACTTTCAGTAACACTATGAATTGGAAACTGCAAAAACCTGCAAAAAAACTGCAGTACAACCTAATATGATTCAGTTTGTTTGTGATCTGCTGCTTCTCTTGGTGTAAACAAAAGTAAACAAGACGTTGTCTTCGTAAACGTCTATAAAGCAACAGCTGACTGCCTTTCTGCGAGTCTACCTGCTCCTGTGCTCTGAGGAGGATATTGGGTTACGCTATAAACGACAGAATCGCTTCATTAAATAGCTTATTAAATAGGATATTTGACTGAGTGGTATGTGGCATCTCTGTGTTTTAAGTAGTGTAGGGTTACTCTCCCCCCTAGGCCGTAACATATCATGAAGTGCGCTGGTTGCTTTGTGCGAGGCCCAGGTCACGGCCTGCTAAATATTTAGGGAGCCCCCCCCCGCAGCCCTCCCAGATTGAGAGAGACACGATAGAAAGACGAGGAAAATAAACAAAGACAGCGGTGGAGATATGAATGACAAACACAATCATTAATTTGAAACACATTTTCCCACTATTAGTGTTATAAAATCTTACTTGTGTGCTTAAAGTATCTTCACTATCACTAAATCCTCTCTATCTATGGCCAAAAAACGGATTATTACAGTGTAAACACGATGCCACTTCACAAGCCCCACAAACAAACCCATCACAGACATAAACACACACAAACGTCAGCACAGACCACAGCAGCCACACACTGTAAATAACCTGCTGTGACTGACACACAGACACACCTCCTGCTGGAGCGTCGTCCTCCGGGGGTCCGTTCAGGCTGGTCATGCTGGAGATCTGTCCATTTTTCTGCAAAGGCTGGAAAGACAGAGAGGAGTCAAGAGGTGTTTTTGATCAATAAATGTAGGACCTGCACGAGCACAGCTGGGGCAGAAATTTACACCGTAGGCTTCTTTATGAACAACAGTGATTTATTGTTAACAAGTTCATGAACATTGCCTTCACAAGTTAACAAGACAGCCTGGCTCAAAGCATCTTATCAGCAGATCCGACTGACAGCCGGACAATAGCTGTCGAACCAGAGCTTTCGAGCGTTTTGTGGCGAGAGGGAACCAGATTCTCCCCACAGAGCTGCTAATCTCACTAATGGAGAACTCCGGCTTTATTCCCAGCCGCCAACAGTCCTCCAGGAAAGCCCTGAAAAGCAACGCCGCTTGGGACGGGAGGGACTTACTAATGGGAAAAGGAAAAAGAAAGTGGGAGCAGGTTGAAAGAGAGCGAGGGCAGGGAGCCCCTTAAGAAGAAAAGCCCCGCAAAAACAAAGACCACTACAGAGAAGTGTGAACAGGTGTAGAAGCATCATGTTACGTGTCTGGGTATAAATATGCTGATTCCTCTTTAAATGAGAAGGCGTCCAAAGCATTAGAATCGCCTCCTGATTTATTGCGCTCCAGTACGACTCCGGCTCCCACTGTGACCCCAGTAATAAACACATAGTAGAATTATGACCTTTCTGACAGCTTCAGGATAAAAACTGAGACATTAGAACCTTATAAGAACATAATTAACGGCAGAGCTGCTGTAGTGGAGTGAACCTAAAACAGGCCTCTCATCCCTTTACATGCTGGATGCTGGCTTTGACTGCCACTGCCCTCTTCTTTCAGCCTTTGGCCACCTCTGGCACAAGCCCCTCCTGAACCTCCTGGGTGTCACTGTGTCAGCTGCGTTATCACTGGTCAAACCCAGAAGGTGTCGCATCCCACACTTTACTGAAACGTGAAATGTTATTGTAACTTTTAAAAGTTACAATAACTAAACTTTTATTTTATTTATCAGTCAGTGGTGGAATGCAG
Source organism: Macropodus opercularis (assembly GCA_030770545.1). Classification (NCBI taxonomy): domain Eukaryota; kingdom Metazoa; phylum Chordata; class Actinopteri; order Anabantiformes; family Osphronemidae; genus Macropodus; species Macropodus opercularis. The sequence goes on from CM061112.1 coordinate 5,284,551, forward strand.
ATGAAATAAAACAAAACCTCTGGGTTGAGTAGGAGTCATATAATCATGTAGGATTTCTCTCCCATATATAAACTATTAAGAGTGACGGCTGCACAGGAATTATAAGAATTCCAAACTGAGCCAGAAACTGATATGAGCTGCTCTGAATTCCTTTCACAAGTCCCCAGACAGAATATGTCGAAGTTCGACTGCCAGTTGTGCATTTTTTGACGTCTGCCTGGTTGTCATGGTCTGCCACAACGGCCTACAGACAGACTTAGAGCTGCTCCAAAAAGCAAAACATCTGCTAAACCCAACAAGAGGGTGTCTGGAGTCAGCTTTGAGCCATCAGATAAACGTCTATGTGACCATGTCAGGTTCACCACTGGAGCAAAGGTGACATTTTCCACTATGCTGCTCTCCTGTGATCTTTTCTCTCCCCCCTCCCTCTTATCCACGACTTATCTGCGACTTTTGCTTCCTCTTATCTGCCGCCCTCATTTACTCCTTGACTGCACGTCTACACTCGGTGGCTCCTGGAGAGAGACGACCCGCTGTCTCCTAAATCACTCCACAAAGGCCAAAGAGGAGATTTATGCGTCTTAAACCAGGCGCAGGCTGCAGGAGGAGGAGGTTAATGGAAGAGGAAGGGATGACGGGGCTGGAAAATTATCTCAAACTGAAATCTCTAGTCTCAGGACTGGTTTAGAGACGTCAAACTAGATACGAAATAGAAGAAGTCCAGTTGCCATGACTCAACCTTCAGACAACTTCACCTGGATGACTGAGAGTCTCTACAGACGTCATGTAAAAACCGCGTGGTGACGTTTGCTTAATGTACCTGTTACTGGATTTATTAGACACAAGCTGATACAGCAGCTAATATCTCACTATAAAACCCTGCGTTAAATGTCAATTACAATGCAGAGCACAATAATAATAATAATAGTTAAGAGGAAACACCACTTATAAATTCATCCTACTGTACCTTCTGCCGAGTTTCGATAACGACAAGTGAAATATTCAGCTGCAGTATAGAGACATTTGCGTTGGGATTACTCCCACATGAACATATGCACACAAACCCAACCAAACCAGCAGCGGGAGGTAACAGGCTTAAGGTCTCTCTGTGGGGTCGTAGATTGTTGCCGACAGTTGACCTCTGACCTCTGAGGCACGGACTTAGTCTCTGAGCAGGCGAAAGGAGGACGACGCCACTGGAGGGCGAGACAATGTGAAGCTCAAAGACAGGAGGCGAGGTAGAAGAGGGAGACGATGTACTGGGAGACGGGGAGGGGTCCTTCTCTGGTGAGTACTGTCAACGGTGCTGCTCTAACATCATAATCCAAACAGCTGATGAATCAAACTGCAAGCTAAACCGCTCTTGCATGTTTAAACGATCGGTCTTTTCATGTCTGCCTCTCATGCGTTCTTCACCCCTGCCAGCCCCACATCTATGACCCCTGACCCCTGCATTCGGTGCATACCAAACATCAAAGCCAGACAAGACCCTAGAAGAACACTCTTCCACAAGCTGAGCTCAGGTCCTCCGACCCAGCGTTCCTGTGCATCTGCGTGCCTGCCATGTGAACTACAAAATCACTGTTACAGTCTCAAATCCAGCTCAGTAATAGAAAAACGTTTTTCTCCAGAACAGATGCAAAACGTGAAGCAAAGTAACTATTTACTCTTTTTCACCCTGTTGTTCCAGCTGTTTTCTAGCTACTGAGTCATTCTCATTCATTGCGGTGGTCAAGGACAAATAAAAATAAAGAAATCTGTCAATCCTAATCTAACAAAACTGGAAAAACTCAAACTTCATCTGGAAAGAATGACGGACTCTTAAAGTCAAGACGTGTGTGTGTGAATGTGTGTGTTTCTGGAGAGGAGGCCGTAGAGAAGGAAGGGATGCAGGCAGCAAACCAAAGGACGGCCACACACCTGCTGGATGAAGCCAGCTTGTCCCCCTCTACCTACATCAGTGCATCTCTAACCCTTTAACCCGACTCTCTGTACCTCCCACAGGTTGTCTATTTTCCATCAGCCTCGTCCCTTCATCTGTGCGGCCGCTGCAACTGAGCGGCAAACGGGGCCAAACAACAACGGCAGCAGCGCTCGTGGTACGAGACCCCCCACAACACGATCACAATCAGGCCACACCGGCCAGCGTTTGACCCCAGGGGCCTGCCAAATGGGTTGAAATAACAAACCCACCCCCTGCACTGACCCCCCTGATAAGCATCAGAGCTCCAGAGTCATATGTGAGAGAAGGAGATGACTGGTGTCTGGAAACCATACAGACGCTATAAATATGTTTTTAATTAGTGAGACATTTAAACCAGACTTTGTTTTGATGGCTTTGGGCTTTAAATTACTCTTATATTATTGCTAATATCTATATTTTTGATCTATGTTTTGGCACAAACCCAACACTCAGGGTTAAGTCACTTAAAATCAAAGCTATCCAAATACTTAAGGATCATTTTCCCAGGTCCCATATTTTTTTACTGAGCGTTTGTTATGTGTATTGCTGTTATGTGTATAAATCTCCTGCCTCTCCTCCAGGAAGAAGTAAATTAAAGGCTTTCTATAAATTAAATCACAAGCAGGAGGGAAAAGAGCGAAGATGTGTTGAGTACAAATGAAGATGGCAACAAGTTCAACTATTTCTCTTTATTATTCCATTTTAAAAAAACAGATCTTACTGTGGTGCTGCTCATCTATGTTGTTGTGCTGTATTTGTGTCTTATTTGGTCTCCACCTTCCCATAGGACGGCATCTGGCTCAGAGGGATCCTATCCTATTATCTCACATTAGGAAATCCAACGTGGATCATCACACTGCACCAGTGTGTGTCTGTAACTATGGGCAACGGTCGATTTGATTAGATTTTCTGAATTGCGTTTTTCTCACATGTTGTTGAATTTGATCGTAATACAGTTTAAAGAAACATGTGAAAGGAATAAAAACATTTAAAAAGAGGACTGTTTCCCTGCCAAAAAATCTCTCATTACTTTGATTTGTCTCCTGCACAGAGCAGAACAGTGCAGGGGCTTTATGTCGCTAATGCAATCATCCGTGTAAGAAATGTTACTCGCAATCACACACAAGCGCACGTTAACTAATAGCAGCTGTTGTCCACATAAATCATTCAGAACTCACATTTGTGGTGTCCTTAAAATCATATTTTACTTTGGTGGAGTCGTTTGTTTCACTAAATTTAAAGTAACACTTCCAAGTGAATCAAACGGGGAAGAAGTGACAACTGATGACTGTGCTGCATGTTTCCAATTATCCCGAAACACTTGAAGGCATCATAAGACACCCCACGGTCTAAATACAGCAGTTAGCTTCTTTATTTAATTATTATTTTGTAGGGTTGTTTTGTTTTTCACAGAAGATTTTGCAAAGGCAGTGAGAAATAGTACAACACTTAGAGATTAGAGGGTACACCGACCCTAAGACAACAAGGATACACTCAAGCTACGTGTGAGCTTCTCAGTGTGTCCTCCATGTGCACTAACACACACACACACACACACACCGTGACCTCAGCAATCTTGCACTGAGTGCTGCATCAGGACCAGAGCCGATGAAAAATTGATGCGCACAAAGGAGCGACAGAGAAGAAGGAAGCAACAGAGGTGAACCGGTTCATGAAGAAGGGCTGAGGCAGGAGCGCCATGAATAACAAGATTTCCATGTCGCTGGAGCTCTTTGACGCTGAGAATGGAGCCATTCAAGATGGAGAACAAATCATGGCACCAGTTCAAAACCTTACAGTCGTCTACAGCAGGTTTGTGTGTTTTCTGACGGTACTGCTCCTTCTCAGCTAAAAACCAAACTTCGCTCTTTAATTACTTAACATTTGTAGCTATGTAGACTAACATTAGCCCAAGTTTCATTATACTGAACATGCAAAAAAAAAGTTCATTAATTTATTCAATACTCAAGTCAGTCAACAATCACAGATGGGTCAGTTCCTAAACTATTCAGAGCATCTCTGTGGGAGAGGAACAAAGTAATTACACGTGATGCATGATCACAATCTAATTACGCCGGGACACGTCAACGCAGACATTCTTCTCTTCATATGTAAAGGATTATGCGATAATTAAATTCTGATTCTTCTCTGATAGTTTGAATTTGCCAGATGACCCAAAAAAAACACTGGCACAGCGTTAAAGAAAGGCTGCAGTAAACGAGGACACTGCCGTGGGTGCTCCGATCATAACGATTGATCGGCTAGAGGCGACCTGATGTATTAACACATCATCACCAGTATCACCACGGCCGAGGAAAACACTGTTAAATGACGCTCACGTCTGTTTCTCCAAAGCATCTGTTAAAGTAGAATAAAACAAATTAAAGCAAAATAACGAAGCGTCCGTCTGTTACCTGCGTAGTTCCATTCCACCGTAGAGAACCCAGGCTGGGCAAAAACTAAAACATGCCCTGTTGGCACAAGAAGAGCCATCTTGTGTAAAATTACATAACATTTTGAAGCTGATGCCATTTTGGGATTTGATATTGTTCTGCAGACTCATTATTAGATCAAACCAGTGAGGTGAAGTCTAATCTGTGGCGGGACAGAGAGAAGAGCAACAAAAGAGGCCAAACACTCGCTGCAGTTTCCAACCACGTTGGAGCCGGCAGTGAATCCAGAGATGGAAGATAGGAAGCCAGCTGATTAGTAGAGAGACACTTCCTGTTTCTCCTCAACGGGACTCGGCTCCAAGCTGTTGATTTATGTTCCAAGGATGTTATTTATCACAATAACCTATGAAACAAAGAGAGATTAGAAACACACAAGCTGTCATTCTAAGCAAGTCTCATTCTGAACGTTGACATCGTTTTCCTCCGTCTTGATGTCCTGTTATAGCTGCTCGTTGTTTCCTTGCCCTCCCATTACACTGCTCCACCTCCTCTGCTGGTTCCTTCCTCTTGTTTTGGTCCGGTGCACACTGGGGCTCCCTGCTTGTATTTTTCCCAACCCCTCCTCAATGGATCCTCTGTTCGGCCCCTTCTGGTTCCCCCTGTGGTCTCGTTCCCTCTCTCTGTGCTCAACAGGATCATCAGAGCCACAGCAGTGTCTGATCCACAGCAGTGGACCCCTGAACGTGAGCACAACGTCAGCCTGCCCAAGCTGCCAGCAAGCATCCCTGTGAAACATCTGCGTTTTCTCCCTCCTTCTCACCAGTCAGCTCCTTTGGTTACCCACAATGCCACATTCCTGCCAATTAGAAACGTCTTGCAAGAAGAATAACTGACCTACTCCCACATCACAGATTAAAGGATAAAAACACTGTGTTCCAATGGAAAATGTCTCGCATCTCGCATACAAATTAACTTCTCGTATCAGCCATGTGCTACGTGTCAAACATTGACGCCTGAATTAGCAACGGAGCACGAAACTGGGCGAGAGAAACAAAGAGTTGAAATAAAATGTTCCACTGTGTTGGAAGTTGCAAAAAGCACAACCTTGGGAATGTTGCTGCAAACTATGCGAACACCTACTTGTATTATGAATCTATTTATTTACTTTGATTATTTTGATAACACCTGTGCGGACCTGGAAACAGAGAGGTATGGGGGAGGCGGGTCACGGCGGTGGAGAGGGACACATTGCTAGAATTCCTCTATGGAGCGAGGAGGATATTTACGGACTGTACTTCAAGCAGGTCGGCCTCGTGTGCGGCACCATCCACACACACCACCCTCTTCCCTCTATCTCTCATGATTCAGTCAGTGGGTTTACCTTTAAAAACTACATTGAGGACTAGAATGTGCTGCAGACAAGGTCATGGTCCTCAGCTTAAAGGTAGATTGTATGAGGTGTTCCACAGAAACCTGGATGTGCTACAACACGCCTGACACCCACTTCAACGGGAAACGACCGTCGACATGTCACAGCATCACGTCTGTCACCGTTCTTCACCTGGATTTATGGCCTCTCGGTGCCCGTTAAGCAGCTTTACTGGTCTGATGGCTCTGATTCAGTGGCATTAGAGCAGAGCAGCCGCTGTCAGTAACCACCTGCTAACGGAGAAGCAGACGCGGGGCTTTGCGCTCACAGACTGCAGCGCTAGGGATCACCAAGTACAACAGAGGCAGTGATGTCACACCACTTCGTATCACACATTCCAGCGAATATGCTGCCTCCGATAACAATCTTCGCTCCCGAGAAAACATCCAACTGCCACACAGAGAAGTGCACAAACACGCAAGCGTGTAAAAAGACAAGTAAACATTTCCATTCTTCAGAAAAAACAAGACGGAACAAACGCGGCTATGATTAAAATCTTGACTAAACACTGAGCTTTCTGTCTCACTTAGCGTCACCCTCAGTGCCCTCTGACCCTTCAGGCCACAAAATCTGGCCTTTTGACCTCCAGCCTGTAAAAAAAAAAAGTCAATAGACCCAATAGGTTACACGGGGTGTGATGAGAGCAGGTGGCGAAACATACACAGTAATTAGTAGGCGCCTTCCAAATATTCAGTCACACAATGCTGAGCAATTTACACTGAGGTAACAGAGTCGACAGGATGCCTCAGACAGTGGCAGCCACAATAAACACGCGCTCATTATGTGGATTCCTTCTATCTGTGCTTTAACTTTACTGTGTGAGAATTAGAGTCTATTAGTCAATGAATCAATATACAGACGATTACTCCTCAGTCTCATCATCACACACCGTCCAGTCACCATAAGGGATTTTAATCTGGTGCTTCTCTCATTTCTATCAGTGTTTTGAATTTCTGTATTAACATCGATGTTATGGTCCAAAAATATGAAATACTAATAATCGATGACTTTATCACTTTCCCACATTTGCAGCATGTTTTAAAATGGCTCCAATTTAGATCTTAATAATGCATCCCTTGTGATTTTAGCTCCTCACGTTTATATTTGATGTGAGTTCATCTCTAATTCATAGAAGTGCATAAGGATCAAAGGATGCTCTGCTCCAGCCACCATAGGAGCATGATTTGACCTATGAGACTGTTACTATCTTGGTGTTGATGTCCACTTCAGTCCCCACCGCTGTTAGGCTCCAAACAAACCAAGCAGAGAACGTGTTGCTGAGGAACACCGAGCTGCTGGCGTTTTATTACTGCGGGACTGCAGGCAAGTCGAGCCATTACTCAGCAAAAACAGAGCCAGGCGCACATGGAGCCTGTGCGCCGCAGCACAGCCCTGATGCGCACGAAGTGAGGCTGGATATTTCAGAGGAGGGGGAGACGTCAGCTATGTCTGAAAGCGCACAGGTCAACTAAGAGAAGACTACATATGCAGAAGAGCCCAAACGAACACGCGTGACGTTACGCGGTGCCTTGTTGACGTGAAGGCAGATCAGGTAAACACTGACAGGGACTGAGAGGCGCCAGTACCTTGCTGTCGAGGACGGCGCCTTCCTCCTGGAGCACCTTCACCTCGGCACTCAGCTCTCCGGCTGAGGCTGAGGCATCCTCCTGGCTCTTCCCATCCCGCTGCACTGAGCTCTCTGCTCCCATTGCGAACTCTTCTCGTCTTTGGATACGTTCAGTGAAAAAACGAGGCTCCACATCAAACGCGCCCTGGACAGTAACAGGAAGACGCAACGTCCAATTTACGAGCTCTGCTGCGCGGCTCCGCCCCGGGGTGGCCTGCTTCTGGAGTGATGAATTGTGAGGACCAGCAAACTCTTTCAGGACACCCCCGCCTCCTCCACCTCCCGTCAGTGTCACATGGGGCTCCGGTGCGCCGCGGCACGCCTTGCAGCATCAGATGAGGAAGCGGGCAAACGAAAGCCTGGGAGGAAATCTATCCGAATCAGAAACTGTGTATGTGAAGTCCACAAGCTCCGGAAACTTTCCTATCTAATTATTCTCACAGATTCAAATCTAATGTCAACACAGCATACGACTGCCGCATAGTGGAAGTGACAGCTGGGTCACTGTGTGGAGCAGCTCTGCCTCTGTCCTGGGGTTGACTGGTTTAAATGTTGATTGCAGGTTGTGCCATGTGCCACTTTTCTTGGAATTTCACAACACACAGATTAGAGTGGCCAAAGCCGAGATCACTGGACTGAGAATCCCTAAACCACAACCCAAACACAGCAACAAGACAAACAACCAGCATCAGGCTCAGACAAAAGCCCCCCCCCCCCCCCCAACTGCTGCCGCATGAATGTCAAATTAGATTAATGTTAATGTCATCAGTTCAAGGAACATACATGTGATGATCTGACGCACATGGTCAGTATGAACAAAGAACTGTCTGCCATTTAAATGTTTGAGTGGACACAATCAATAACAGGCTTCAAATCACTTCAAGAAATTAACACTTCAGCGCCAGTTTATAGTTGTCAACAGAGACAAAGTCACTGCACAGAGAGAAGCATCACAGATGTACAGTACAGGCACAAGCAGCCAGACGTCAGCGCTGACGTCATCTGAAAGAGGAGGGAGGGTGGGATACTGGCGTAAGACGTACAAAAGTGGTTCTCATTAAAGGGGAAGCATGACCAGATGGGTCATATACTGTACGTACCCAATAAAACGGTGTTTACATTTACAACAGGCAGGAATGAGCACAAGAGACTGAATCACTTCCTGTGCCCAAATAAGTCTTACAGACGCTTACTTCCAGTCGAACACCTACTGATTTTTTTTTTTCAAACGACAACAATAAAATGTTGGGAAATACATTGTTTTTCAGACAGAGACAGTCTCAGAAGAGGAATGTGGCCCCGAGGGCTGATGTCTGGCGTGGGCACTGAACACAGCAGGAGGGTGACACATGCTGTAATACTGTACGCTGCGACAAGCTGTAAATTAAGGGTAAGTCTTCTGGAACAGGAAGGGCGCAAAAGAGCAGCCAATATAAAGTGTTCTTCAAGAATAACACAACTGTGCAGGAAGCAGTTACAACAGTGCAGGTTTCACATAAAGAGAAATAGAAATCAATTCCAGCCTCCAGTGATTCGAGTCATTTACCAGCAACTCTAGAGTAACGTTCAAAGGGACCTGTCCTTGGTACTGAATTAACCCCTTTATTAGGAATGAGGGGCAATTAAAGCTTAGAAAACTGGTGACTAGCAAAACGGGTCAGAAGACCTGAAACCTGACAAAACTATGCTGAAGACTCCCCAGCTTATTTAAAGCCCCCCCCCCCCCATCAACACCAGGTCTTCAAATCTGTCATCAGCTCAAAACAAGAAGGTTCAGTCTCACATATACACACACTGCAAATGTCCCCGGAGCACTGCTGTATAAATGAGAACATTCCTGCAACTCCGGCTGTAGTTACGGTGCCAGTTCCTCCCCTGCGAACACGCAATAACAGACTTAGCAGGTGTGGAATCCCAGTTTGACAGGCACACACATGTCCTTTACAATGGCTCCACGCTGCAAACGCCTCACAGCGACAGATGATGTACCCCGGGGTGCTGCTGTGCGTCCCGAACACTGGCTTTCACGTGGAGGCCCCAACGTGGGAGTATCACTGTACACAGAACATTAAATAAAACACAAGTTTAGCAAGTAAGTGAAAAGAGAAAGAGGAAGTGTTTTTCAGTGAAGCGTATCTTTCGAGACCCACGGGACGACAGCAAAACAGCGGATGTGTCCAAACAACAGATGGGCAGAGCCACAGGTCAACAGCTAGGAATAAAAACACAAACGCAGTTTTGCAGTAAATGAAAACTTTATTTGAGGCGTAGACACACATACGCTTGACAAATGAGAACCCAAAGCAGTTTGTCAGTGCCATCAGACGATCACAAAATATGGTAAGTGATACATTCAGATTCATACTCTGCATGTGAGCAACGTAAAGAAGCGGAGAAACCAACAGTAGTAAAGAGTAAAATCACGGTCGCCTGTAGTTTTAGCAACAATCATATCATCTTCACCAACAACATGACAACAGGTAAACTATCATTAAAAAAACAAAACGTATATAAAAGCTGAAAACATCTTGACTGGATGTTTAAATCTCTCCTAATGTGAAATACTTGACATGGCTTGTTGCTTACAGCAGTGTGAACACTGAGCAGTGAGACCGTAGCAGTCGTCTACATTAATACCACACTGGCTCCTTGTGCGTAAACAGCTAAGCTAATAAATACAGAGTAAAGGTAAAAAGTTCAGAAGTGTATAAAAATTGCAGCATTCTTGTAAAACAACTGAGCACATTAAATGAAATTAAAGCTGGTTTTGGAAGTAAACACACACAGTATGCGTCTGTATGTTGTGATAAGGCTGGAGGACGTCAGTGCTGGCGTATCAGACAGATGTGCATATTCAGCCTGAAGCTAATGCCACAGTGATCAGTTTCCTTGCTTCTTCAGAACTTGTAACTGAAAGCGTAGGCAGGGTCTGAGCTACTGGGAAGAGTCTAAAGGCACTTCCTGTCAAAGTTCCAGTGGATTTATGTGGAACCAAAGCAAACAGAGCTGAGTGGCTGAGAGAAAAACAAGGCGACATGTTTAACTGTGTACACAAACGAGTCCGGCCTTGGCACTGAGTGAATGAGGTAGTAAACTCGACACTCTAGGGAGGAACTAAAGTGTCATGAAACAGGTCATTACAGGCGTAGTAAAAACGCATTAAAGTATTTATAATGACACGGTGCCAGCGCCGTAGGCGACTGCAAGGAATCGAATACCTATATGGAGCATGCTCAGAAGAGCCCTGTGATCTCCTCAGTGACCGGGTCAAGGTCGATGTCGTAGAAACAGGGTCGGGTTGGAAGACCAGGCATGGTGCTCATCTGAGGGAAGGACAACCAAAGCATAAAAATCTAAAACATTCATTTGTCTTTGTTACAATATCTAACACAAGGACAAAGTTCATTATTAAATAATGCTTAAGGTCTTTTTAACATCTGCTTATCTGCATTAGTTCAGGCATTAAATAAAATAAATGGAAAGACAAATATTTTCTGTGTATACAAAAACTCCACAGCTTCAAATCAGTGAGATTACAGTTGGTATAATATCTACAACTGCCTATTAAAACCTCAACACCACAACACAGCTGCCCCCAAGAATCCTCTAAAACCTCAGCGAAACGAGACGGAATAAGATCAACCCCCAAAGGTTCACAAACTGTAATTGAGACAGATACTCGATGTGTTGACAACCTCCACTTTAGCTCTGATGAATTTAGCCACAGACAGTGGCTGCTTTGTTATCATTGTTGTCCAAATAAGGATTAAAGATGAGACTCTGTCTGGAGGCTGAACGTGAAGTTTTCCCATCACAGCGGTGATGCAAGCTGCTGCTCGGATCACTTGGGGAAAGGTGAACCTTGATCGGTTCTCCCCGTCCTCTACTCGCTACGGATGATCCATCAGCTGTGTTCAGCATGTGAATGGAAGGTCAAGGCTTTCCTCTCCTCAAACCTACCATGCCATGAAATCATGCTCATTAGCCAGGGAGCAACATTCTTTGCATGCCACTCCCGCCGTCTGACCCAGGGCCAGTTTTATGGGCCCATTAGTAGATATGAGACAGAAGGAAGTGCCGAGCCAATTTCCTGTCTTAGGAAAACAGCTCTGCAAGTAAATGACGGGATGAAACGAGGAGTACACGCCTACACCATAATCCAGAACGGATGCTGCTCACTCTCATTGCTGGCAGCCGTTACGTGACACTGATTTGAGCACACCCGCCGATAAGACGCTCAGCAGATGACCAGGCGTGGATTTATCACACCTACTGTACATTAAATGAACAGAATCAAATCAGCTCCCAAAGAACATCTACAGAAACTACAAACTCCTCCTTAGAGTAAAATCTGACAATCTGCATTTAAATATCAAAAGCGATTTCAGTGTGGGGACACATCAGGCTTTTGACGTGAAAACGCATCTTCTGTTGCTTTCACTCGAGCCTGGGCACATGTAGGAACTTGCAAAAACACGTAGCACTCCGTGGCTAAAGTTGGAAACTCCACTTGGCCAAACAAGTCCCTGCATTATGCCTCAACACAATGTGGCTTTGTCAGGGAAAACCCTGAAGCAGACAATGTAGCTGGACTTCGACCCCCCAGCGACTCTGGAGAAGAGCCTCGGGTCAACGAACGGCACAGTTGCTAAAGGGGATGACTGAGCAGATCGTGAAGCTGAATTCACAAGCAAGTTTAACATGAAGGGACCGCAAGAGGAAAAGAATTGTCAGAATAAACGTTTAGCTACATGTAATTAATTATCTAATCAGGATGCAGTCTGCAGAACTTTCTGAGGGAAGATTTTTGATTTTACGTGTGTGCAGAGTTAAGCTTGAGGGTCATTTACTTGACAAATGTTCTTCCCATGTGTTCTTTATTACATAAATGTAAACAGAGTTTGATAAGCAGTCTGCAGCATTAACATTAAACATTAACCAGCCGTGGCCATGTTGAACATCCAGTCAACTGTTTGTTGAATGTTGCAGCGACGGCTGCTCTAACAGGATATTATAAACTCTGCAGAGGTCTACTGTCCTTCTCACGACCCCTCACGTATCTGACGACTGACATCTGCACCTTAGTTCACCCTGTAAAGGCTGACCCTTCCATCTGTGCCCTCATCTCATATTAACACTGTCAGGAAGCACGTGTGGTGAATAAAATAATTAAAAGGATGAAGGGAACAATAACGACATAATCAAAAGCCCAGAAAAGCTTTTTAGACTAAAAACATGTACTAATCAGTAAAATTATTGTATATACGAACTGGTGTTTAAAAAAATGTCTGACCTTAAACATTCAATCTACAGATGACTAAGGCAGAGGCGAAGTTCAAAGAAGTAGCTGGAGTCTCCCTTTGCGTTAGGAGTCACAGTTCAAGGGTCGTCAAAATGCCAGTGACTCCGCGGGCGATAGCAGATCAAAGGCAGGTTTGGGGCACTGGACAGACGCCACACCAGACTGCCAGCTCTTCCCAGCATGCCCGGTGTTTGACACCTCTGCCTCAGGGTACACTGGTGAAACAACAGGAGGCTAAAACACTCAGGAAGCCGCTTCCTTCCTGAACATCATCAACCAAGAGGCTTCCGTCAGCCCAGCTCACCGCTAACCAGCACAGTATTACAGTTGTCAGGAAAAGTGGAGCGAATGTTCAGCGATGGCTGGAGGAAGGACGACAGGATACACCACCTGCAGGAATCAATGAGTCTACGTCCACCACACGTCTCGCTTAAATGTTTCTTATACTAGATTTACAGTATATGCAATGAAATACTAAAAGCCTGCGAGGGCACAGACAGTGAAGTCTTGTGTTTCTGTTGGTGCAGACCACATACCGTTCCCACAAGTGGGTAGATGAAGCCAGCCCCGATGCTAGCACGGACGTCTCTGATTGGCAAAACAAATCCGGTGGGAGCGCCCTTCTGGTCAGGCATGTGGGACAGGGACAGGTGGGTCTTAGCCATGCAGATGGGCAGTGAACCATAGCCCTAGTTATACGAAAAACAACGGTTGATGTGTGTGACTGGGAGAGAAGGGAGATCGCAAAGAGAAAGAAAGGAGAAGAGCCGATTCTCTTCAGTGTGGGAGTCTGTTGTTGCTGCAGTGGGAGGGATCTCACCTGTTGAGTGTAGTAATCTATCTTGGCCGTGGCCTCTGTAGACAGCTCGATGTCATCAGCCCCATACACTTTCTGGGCAATCGTTCTGATCTTCTCCACTATTGGCATCTATCAGAAAGACAGTGTGTGAGCAGCATGTCCCGTCCCTCCCTCACACTCTGATCCACTCAGCTGGCACCGTGCACACAGAACAAGACCCAGGTTTATTAAATTAGCACTGGACCCATTTCCTCCAGTTATTGGTATGAAGGCACATGCACCCTGTCAGGAAAACACACACAGACGCCTCATTGACTCAAAAGCCACTGAATCAAATGGGATGATGTTTTTTTTTCATCTCCACATTCTTGGACTACACTCCCAATCACAAAATGATAGTTTATTGCAAACACACGAACAGTAATGTGGAGCACACAGCCGTGAAACAACTGATGAATCCAACTGGCTGGCATGCAGCGTACTACTAGTTAACTTCATAGCATCTTACCTCTATGTTGTAGAGGAACTGGAAGTTGCTGGGCGAGCTTGCAGCTTGGTTCACAGCCTTGGCCAGATCCACGCACCCCAGCCCACCTTGTGCCCAGTGGTGACATGGCACAGCATCAGACGCTCCGCACTCTTTTGCAATCTGACACACAAGGTCGATCTCTGCCTTGGTGTCTGTCCTAAAAGAAAACCAAACAAAAGGCCGTGAACGGGACTGTATTCAGAGGAAAAATATTGTTATTCAAGGTAGGTTGAGTTTTGTGGATGTGGGTATTTGTGTGCATCCTACTTGAAGACATTGAGCGCCACCACAACTGGTATCCCAAAAAGATGTGCAATCTGGATCTGCTTTCTGAGGTTGCTACTGCAGCCACCTGCAACTAGGCTCAGGTTCTAGAGAAGAAGACAAACAACTTAAACTCTTTTACAGTACCTAAAACATCACAACTTAGCCACTACAAAAATACTGAAGCTCTTTAAACCAAGAAGTTTTGGGAGGTGTAATTTCAAGGGTACGACAGGAAATCTGCAATTCCAGTGAAATCTTGGTTCATTTCCTCTGGCCCATTTAGCTGGAATTGTCTAAACTAAGAGTGGTTAGAGCTTCCACCTTGTGCCTTTGTCAGCAACAACCAGTTTTACCCTTTCTTTCATGTGATATATTGTTAGTACAAAGGTCCTGCGCTCATTGTGTCACACCTACAAGGACTTCAGCTTGTTTGCACCTGCTATTCTTTAGACACAATACACCGGAAATAAACTATTGCAAACACAATGGGACAACTATCACATTCACAAACAAAATAAAGAGAAATCACGTCAACATTGCAAGTTTGTTACTCAAAATATTGCATATAAAGAACTCATGTATATGCCAATACGATTGAATGATATTAACAACTTTACTGCAGGCAGTGCATTTTTAGTATTTGGAAAAGGAGTTTGACCACAGAAATCCAGTCCTGAACCGCGCGAGTGCTGCCGCAGGCTTGGCGCACTCAGGACATACAGATCCCATAAATTCATTTCCCTGGCTCTGTTTTCCCAGTACGTCTGGTTCTAGTTACAGGTTTTACAATTAACTCGTCCTGCTTCATTATTTATTCAGCTGAACCTGCCTGAGACCAGTGATTTTAGCCAGATACAATCCCACCTCGCTCTTCCACAGACCCTGAAACCACATGTGAAATTTCTGCTTGTGCTGTTAATCAAATAAGTTCTGTTAGTGGGGATATCAGTGCACGCTGTTGGAGAATAAAACGTCAACGTGACACACAGATAGACCCGAGTACAATCTGTAACTTCATATGCTGCATCCTGCACAGACCTCTATGAATGTGCCGGTTGTACATTTTCTGGCGTGAACCCTGCACATGTGGCCAGAAGGACAAACCTAGTATCAAAGTTTTCAAAAGCATGTGGGACATGTTGATTTCCACTGAGCAACACTGAGACAATGATGTACCGACACATGCATGAGCACACCTGCCACTTAAAGGCCTTGTTAATGAGCACACATTAGTAATTACTCTGCAGTGGCCAATTAATTTAATTTATTTTCTCCAAAACATCCTGACCTGTGTAACTAAATTCAGTGGAAAACAGGCTTAGGCAATTATTTTAACTTAATTATGTCACAACCTATTAACATGTGGTCCTTACGTTCAGACTTACAGAGCTTATGTTGGTTTTCCGTACGTTTGTGTGTGTCTATATGTGTTTGTGTGCAGACATGCAGCTCTGTGCGACTCGTACCTCATGAATGTACTCTTTGGGAAGAGGAGCACCTGCAGACACCTGTAAACACACGAAACGGCACATAATCACACTCAGTATCATCTTACACCCAACAGTGTGTTAGTGTTAATCTTGTTTTGCTTCTTTAGGTTGTTTTCTTGCTGTATTTCCAGCCTTGTCTAATTTGAATCTTTCCATGTGGAAGCCATCAAACGCTAATGATTAGGGTGATTAATTTCAGAAAAATGGACACAAACCAACAAATACCAAGAAACTCTAATGAAGCACACACCATCTTGCAGAATTGTCTAAATTAAATTAGAGATTCTTTCGAATAATTTCTCATTTTATTTTATAGATGTGGTTAAATTAAGTAGTTTTCTTCCCAAGGATGATTCAAAACATCTGCAAGTTTTAAAATACAACTGGATCTTCTACCAAAGCCATCAATCATTTTGTTGTGCACAGCAGGGACACATGTTAGTTCAAGATGCAGAAGATGTTTATTACAAAGTAAGTATGAACGTAAACGTACGTTGCAATATCAATAACAACATGTACTTACATTGGGACCACCTCCGTGCATTTTCAGTGCTCGGACAGTTGCAACCAGCACCACCACACTGGGCCTCAAACCTGAAGCTCGACATTTGATATTGAAGAACTTCTCCATCCCAATGTCCGCTCCAAAACCAGCTTCGGTCACTGCGAAGGAAGAGATCGTAGGTCTTCACTACAAGGACTGAAGGTTGAGTCTTATGTATGTTTGGTGTATTTTCCCTTTAAGGGGAGTCTCTGGTCTGACAGAAATATTGTCATGTGATCATGGGTGGTTAATAAGATAACACAAAAAAAGTGAGCTCTGGCTTTTATGTCACACTTATTTAAAGCAGCCATGAGAACCATATAAATCAAAAAGAACACTAAATAAATGAGCCATGACACAGTGTTTCCAGTCAGTATTTATGACCACTGAAGCCCAGAGTACTAAGCTTGATGAACGCTTTCTAATGAACATTCAAGTGTTGTCTCACTTGGAAAGTTTCCTTTTCTTTAGTCATATAAACAACTTAAATAATTGTTTCTTTTTTATGTCCTTGTATAAATAAACTTACAGAGATTTCATCTATAGAGTAAAAACAGTTTTTTGGTTAAGCAATTCCTTTAGGACAGGCCATCTTTAATGTAAGTCAAACTATGAATAACAGACTTGAAAACAGTCCTTGTTTGGTTACTACACAACATTTAATGTATGAGGCCTTTGCTTAAAATAACAATAAAGAATTCCCTGGAGCTTAACGTGGTTGTGGCTAAAACTAAATCTGAGGCTTGCACATGAATTCTTCTGCTGGGTTCAGTTCTCCGTTTCAGTAGTGAAGGGGGATACAATCATTAATTAAATACAGATATTTAGAGATTTTCAAACCACTGCATCCTCTTTTATATAGATTTGACCGTCTCAATATCAACATTAAGCAGAAACTGTGACTTCACCTCTTGCTTAACAACTCGCTCTGAGTAAAGAGAAACAGCAGCCTGAGGGAAGAGCACAAGAATGTAAGTAGGCTCCGTCAGGCCACAGACCGCTGACAGAGTGTAGTGTTTCTCATTAGCACCACACTAGAGCTTGGCTCCAAATACTGAACCAGTCTGCCAATGAAAATCACATTCTTGGTTACAGTATTTGTGGAGACATCCAGAAATTGCGTGATCTCCCACAAAGTGAGCACAGAGGAACTCGCACCACACAAGCACAACATGGCATAGTAAGGCAGAAAGCAGCAACAACAACGGCAAAGTGGCCGAAAAAGGTTTTATGGATGTCGTGAGGAAACACTTTCTGTTCTGTGCGACAACCTTGAACTGGCCAGGATAAGAAAGTGTCTGTGCAGCTGTGGGAGAGACAGCTGCAAACGCCTGAACTGTGGAAAACAAACACATGAGCTGTGTGTACTAATCTACTAAGCATTTTTGTTTTGTAAATCATCAAATTTGTGGGGCAATAGATAATAAATAATCATTTCAGTACCATTAACTTTATACTGTCATATAAAGTGTACACTGTATTTCCCATATATATGCTATATGATTTTCTAACCAGTGCATTTGTGCCCATTTAGACTATAAATAAATACAGATGTCAAATAGATTTACGGCGGTTTATAATATGTTATGATGCACAGCACCAGAACATGCGGCTAGTTTTTCTTACATTTTTCTAAAAGCTTGTAAAGCTGAAAATGTTTACATGTGAATATCTGATCGTTTCTTGGGGACCACTTCTCTAAAAGTCTGAATGATTTGTTGCTCTAGTTTAGGGAGGCTTTGCGGTGTGGGAAATCTTACAGTAAGTTAGTATTCCAGTCTCTTAATGATACAGGAATTCCTCACATCTGGCTTGAGGAATTCATCCCCCAGCGACTCCCTCCAAAAAACTGCATTTCTCCACTTTATGTCCAGATTCCAAATGATTTAACAAAAAAAACAACAAAAAAAAAACAACAACAATATTGAAAATGATGAAGGGCGGCCTTGAATATGTTCGTACTCACTCCCACAACCCAGAGTCAGTTCAAAAAGAGTTCACCTACTTCCACATGAGACACATGTTCATAGATAATTAAACTGAACTTATTCCTTAAAGACACTGTGGCTTAAACATATCAGTGTCAAGGACCAACGAAATAAATTGTGTATATTACAGCTGGGACTAATTTTTAGTGCCTATTCCTATAATAATATTAGACTCGTCAAGCTGTGAGGCTGCACAAACATTAAGTGCAGTGAATCACCCGTAAAGTCTGATTTCAAACAAAACAGCAATTCTGTAACTAGCGCAACATTTATGAATCATATTTCTAAGTCGACGCTGTCCGAAAGGTGCCACCCAGGGTATATATTACAAAAGAGAGACAGAATACAGGCTGCAGATATCACAATGACAGCTCGCTGTAGTATTAATTTAGAAATGCCATCCAAAACTCATGCATTCCGGCTGCCAGGAGAGGGAAGGAGGGAGGCTGAGTTCCTGGCATACCTGAGAGTCAGGTATCAAACACACAGAAAGGGAAGGGAGGGAATAACACCGATGGACAAAGGGTGAGGTGGAGGAGTGAAAGTGTCCAACGCATACGAGCCTCCCTGCTTCTATACTCCAGCGTTGTGAAACCCAACTTTCACACACATACTTCTACAGCCAAAGCAAAAAAAAGACAGAGTGGTGAGGCAGATTGACAGATAAAACTGGAATACACATGTGTACTCTGACTCTGAAGGGATTAGATGGGTTTACTCTAAAGCATTCCAAAGGCTCTTAAGATGACCAATCTGCTTCCGTCCTCTCCCCTGTGTTTTTACGCAATCATTGCACCAATTTCCTAGAAAGTTGCGCAGGGAGCACACAAGCCAGCTAGAGGCAGGTAAAACAGTGCTGGCACCAAAACTAATACGAATGTAGGCCAGAGGAAAATCAGCTTAACCTCCGTCGTGCAGACATCGAGTGGAAACAGCAGGGGAGAAAGTTAAAGTTTCTTTCTGGAATCTGCACAACTAAAATCAACTGAGGCTTTGAATTCCCCCATATGTGATCTCTCAAGGTTCAGTCATTGTGCGTCTACAGTATCTGAGCTTGTGTGTGATCTGTATGCGCAGATTGTGTGCTCTTACCCACAAAGCCATCCCGTCCAACCAACTTCAAAGCCAGCTTGTCTGCCAGCACAGAGGAGTTGCCATGGGCAATGTTGGCAAAGGGCCCAGCATGGACAAACACTGGTGTTCCCTGCAACAACGAGAAGGACGCACAGAGATGAAGGAGCATCGTCACCCTCAGCAACTCAGCAAACAGTTTAAATACGGCCTTACCAACACCTTCAATGCTAAACTCAACACCTTTCAGTGAAACACTGAGGATAAATACCGAAGCGTGGACCCACTTCACTTGGCTCCTACAGTGTTTGAGTAAACAGTAGCAGAAGTTAAAAGGTGCCCGACCGGGATGCCAGCCTGAGTGTGGGCCAGGCTGCCCCCCTGCTGGTTTGGTTTACTCCCTTAAGACTGGATACACACAAGCACAGGTTTCTGTATCTGGCAGACACTCAGGCCCACACAATAACTTTACAACTGTGAATATAAGAGGTGATTACAGAGCAAGAGGCAATACATGCAAATAAATCGATGTTAAATATGAGAGAGGCTTCATCAGCTTTTAGATGATGGGAGCCGCTGCTAGTCAACGGGCTGTTGAATTCTAAATATGTACAAAATCATTTAAGCGGATCAAAGCTATTTGGAGGGTCCATTCAGATCTAAGAACACGGTTCGTGAGGAAAGATTTGTTCTTCAATATCATGGTCATTCCACTCAAGAAGAAACTAGTGAAAGTGCAGAGCAGCACTGTTGGAGAGTGTGAATTCCTTGACAGGAAGGAAAGAGGAAGGATGGGAAGGCCTAGCAGGATTTTCAAAGCTTTTGTTTGCATACCGCTCCCTCTGCCTGCATAAACAGCCTCCCCTCAGAGTAAATCAGCCATTTAACAAGGCTTTGACAAATGCTGCCACTTGTCCGTTTGTCTCTGCAAAGCTGTGTCACAGACTGGAACAGAATCCACATAGTACATGAAGAAAAGGACGACCTGGAAAAAGGCACAAGCAAAGCAAGAAAGGCCAAAAGGTGACACGAGACATCGACAAAAACATTAACCATTCAATGACATGTTCTTTTTTGTGTTGCCCTGGTTTGCTGACACACGTCAGGAATTGCACACACGGAAATCAACTTGACTCAGTTCACAGTTTTCACTCTTCCCATATCCACACATGAGGGGAAGCATTTCAGGATATAAATGAGCAGGATGACGAAAGTGGAAATAAATTAAAAGTCCATTGTGTCACCTGTTCAACTGACACAGAGGGAAGATGAACAAAAACAGGAAAATGGAGATCCTGCCACTCTTTCCTCTTCTACTGTCCAGAACATAGCTCAGCTAATTATTACAAACAACTTGCAGCTGAAAACCTGGAGTCACAGCTCTGACTTTCTAGACAATGGTTTACTGAATGTGAACTGCATGTTAAGATGAATGTGGTTCAGCTTCCGCATGCCAACCGTATTCTGATGTGTCCATCTGCACAAATACACAAACTCACACACACAAACAATCACAAGCCAAGAGGGCACAAAGGGCACAGGCGGTCGTCCTCAATGAAAAGTTCACATGGAGCTCTGAGGCCTGGTTGGTCCCGATACCAATTCCCGGACCAGAATCGCAGGAAACCCACACAGGAAACAGTTTCACACACAACAGGACCACAATGCTTCCTCCAGAAAGAAAGAAAGTAACCAAATCTCTCCACTGCCTCTACACCCTCCAAAACACTCAATGTGGGACAGTCGATGTTTACACTCCCCGCACAATAACCATGCAATCAAGATTATGTTCAAAAGCAACAAAGAACAAACAAACAGAAAACAGAAGTGTGACTGCCATCACCGCAAACTGTCGAACTGTAAAGAACATTACATCTGTAATAATTAACTCCACAAAGGAATTAAAATGCCAAAAAACACCCATCACACTTTCTAAAATTCTATCTTGGCATGTTTAATGTTCATGATTTCTTGGATTCAGCTTCAGAAGGAACGGACAGGTGAAAGGTGAGAAGTTCATGTTGTTTATAAAGTTAGCTTGGAGGTTTTTGTTTTAAAGCTTGAGGGGGATAATGTCTGTGAACGTGCCTTTGTGCACATTCAAGAACCGATTCACTGATCCCACATCACACTGGAACAGGATTATGGCGTTGATGCGTGACTGTTTACGTGTCCCTGCGTGAATGCACATTTCCATTCGTCATACAGTAATCTCTCAACATTAATTCCAGATGTTTTTAGAGGAAGACTTATTGGCCAAGTTATCAAAACCAAATGAATGTGTTTTCTTTAGTATTATTATTTACTGTATGAATGACTGAGTGGCCTCCTGCTTGCTGTGCACTCTTAAACTAACTCTATTAAAATGTCAGAACCAGACCAGTCAATGACCAAGACCGTGACAATGCGAATGAGGTTGTGTGTCTCACCTCTAGAGTCTGCATCAGTGTGGGCTTGATGGCGTCTTTCATTAACACAGCCAGTGCTCCACTCACACCCTGACATAGAAGAAGAAAGACAAATGAAGGTGGTGGTTTAAAATCAGAGCAGGTCATAGGATATTTAAGGCTCACCCCACTAATTAAAACTAATTACACTGATGGAATGAATGTGCAAACGACTAATGTCAATAAAACCAGGATGAGCTGCTCCATCTGTGAGTACAGATAGCTTTCAGTAATACCAATGCTTCGTCAGTAATCTGAGCATAGTAGTGCACCATATTCCCACTGGGCCTGGCTTTGAGGTGTGGTCATGTTTTTCATCCTGAATATTCAGAAATACAAATTTAACTCGCCATGGTATCTTTCACCACAAGTCTGAAACAACACAGGGAAACCGAGGCCAGATGAATCTATAGATGATTGACGTGAGTAGTTACGGTCTTCACCGAAGGTTGGGGATTATGCCTACATAACAAGTGATGTTTTTCATAGGGTGACTCAAACATCGGTGTGATTGAAAGAAAAGTAAACTGTAAATTGAAAGTATGACAGAACATTGCAAAAAAGATGACGGATGCTAAACAAGGCTGATGAGGATATTTTATTGTTGCATTTAGCTCTGTTAGTCACAAGAGACTTAAAAAAAAAACAAAAAACTCTTGTGCAGAGCCAAATATTTCCCCCACTAGTTCAGAGAAGATCCCCACTAGCATTGAGTGTTGTAACTCCTTGAGTAAACAGACCAAACAGCAATACACACCAGGTCCTCGGCGGTGACAGGCTGTCCAGAGCGACTCGTCCCCACCACCATGCGTGCCAGTCTGTTTTTCATGTCCGCTACACTGTCTGTCAAGGCAAGGATGGCCATGATCTCGCTGGCTACTGCGATGTCAAACCCAGTCTAGGAGAAAAAAGAAACAATAATACAACCCACTGTGTAAACCACATAAGGCAACAAATATGTTTTGGTACAACAGCTACTGGAACTGCAGCTTTACCAACCATGAAACAGACAGTTGGGGAAATTTTACCTATGAGCCTATAATTACTGACATGACACTTATGTCAAAGAAACAGACAAAGAAATCACTGAGAGAAAAAACTATCTGACGGAAGCGACGAACAGAGGGAAAAGCAGGAGAAACCAAAGAAGTCTTGAATTCCACATAACAAAAACTGAAACATAATGTAAACCACATCAGTTCACCAGAGATCACATTTGTATTCCCACTCTCAGTGATAATACCCTGAGGGGCTATAGCATATCCAGCACTGGAGGAAGCTGGAGGAGAGAGGAATGAAAACGAAACAGAGTGGATGAACTGATGGTGGTAAATGTAAGCATATGCTGAGCAAGCTTAAAGGCCGTGTGTGTGTGTGTGTGTAGGCAGGTGGGTCATTTTGCTGCACCTTGAAACATTTGCTTTCACTTAGGCCTGCTTGCTTTTCATTGAGGTGAAATGTTTATTTACATTATTTCATTTAGCTATTACTACAGACACACAGCTGAAATACATCTGGGCTTTATCATAGTAAGGAGAAAGGATTACGGAGGGAAACGTCTGCGTGCGTGAGAACATTTACACAATTGCAGTTACAGTTTATTACACAAAGCATCTTCATTAGCAATGCTCTAAGCGACAAGTTTTACTATGAGGAAAAAGAAAACATTTGCAACACAGGAATGTAATTGTTTAAAAGTAGTTGCTGCATACCTCTCTGATCTGTCCTTTCTCAGTGCTCGCCTGTCCAACTGTGATTTTCCTCAAGAAACGGTCATTGGTATCAACAACTGGAAATGTAAAAAGACAGTTTGCCTTACAACAGAAACTAAGAGCATCCGGCTACATGACAGCAATAACCGTGAACTAACAATTTTACAGTCTGGACCTGACAAAATGTATAAACCTAATAGACAAGAGTGACAATTTGCTTCCCCCTGTTGCAAAGTTCAGTTGGTGTCAACTGAGGTGATCATGTTAAGCTACAGGGGGATTCTCTGCTTCATTCACCCAGCACTTGGCCTATTCTCTGTGCTCCATTACTCAGCGGCTGTGCTGTTGTTGCCAGCAGATAAAAAACCCAGCACGTTGGTTACATTAGGAAAAAGGAGAGCGCTTGGTTGTATGAACACGCAGTCACACCCACGTCACACCGGCTGGCCAGTCTGGTTTTAATCTCCACGGTTTGTCTGTTTAGAACGCCCTGTGGAGTCACTTGAGTAAATATCCCATCAGTCATTTCAGCTCCAGTGTGGTTCATGTCACTGACAGATTTAAACCAAAGCTATTCCCACTCATACCATTCTCATATTCATCATCCCCTGACTGATACAGTAACTGCAACACTTCTACATAAGATGTGTTAATTCAATTTGAACAAAGAGCCAGAAAAGGTTGTCGCACACAATTTACACTGATGAGGTTTAAAACACATGCCATCTGAAGACTGCATGTGATTTTCCTCAGACATGGCACAATACAAAACCGCCTTTATGGGCCACAGGATGTTTATCAAAACATAAATTAGATTTGTGTGATAGTCATGATATTGACTCTGTGCCTGAAGAAAATTAAACCAGTGGCTGTGTAACAAGACTTAAAATTTCTATTTCTAGGTTTCCAATGAGCTGTGGATGTGTTTTTGTGTCTAAATGTATATAATATGCTGACAATTAACGCAAACACAAATGAATAAAGTTGGCAGTGGTCCAGATACACTAAATACTGAATGTCTGTTGCTTCCCTTCGGTGTTGATCTGGGTGTGGTTTCCTACAACTCTAGAGATACCTCTCTGCCAGGTGATCTTGGAAGGGTCGAGGTCAAGGCGGACAAAGCTGCCGACTTCTTGCGGTGTAAGAGCTGCAGGGTCTGTTTTATCGATTCCAAGACGCTGTAATTTAAATGAAGGAGGATGAGAAGCTCTTCTGTTGAGTTGCAGGCAGATGTCAAGTGTTGTCATCCAAGTATATAAAATAAAATTTGAACATATGACGATGAGACAACTTGCTGCCAGATTCAACAGGTTCACTGGCAGCGCTGACTTTATCGTTCACTGTATCCATTAAGCTCAGTAAATATTTTATAGTCCTTTTAAATTCTCATCCCACAGTCCTCCACACATGAGAGTCAAACACTGGTGTGACTAATGTTCAGACTTCTCCCTGCTAAAAATAAATTATTCATTGATTGCTACATAAACAATGCAAAACAATCCATTTGAAAAAAAGAACATCAAAGGTTACGGGAGACCATAAGAACAATAAATGTCCGGTAGAGGCTCATGAGGCCCCCTAGTGTATAAGAGCATTTTTGAAAAACTAGTTGACGTAGTGATGCTGGCAGTGCAGTGACTTACTCGTAGCCTGGAGATCTGGATGGGTGAAAATCTTCTGACTCCATTTACTGTAGGAACCAATCTATTGAACAGAGCCTAGGAGGTGTGACACAAAACCGACTACGTTCATTTAAAGTATATTTCTATCCAACATGCCAGTAGTGCAGTTTCTGTGGCATATGTCGTCCATGCTCAGAGGCCGTGTCACCTTGTCTGACTGCGTTGCCTCGTGAAGCATCCTGGCATCAATGGCTGCTGCCACAAGGTTATTGGCTGCTGTGATAGCATGAATGTCACCAGTCAGGTGGAGATTGAACTGAAGGGCAGAGAGGTGAAGAGATTAACCTATACATCAACGCACATGGCCAGTATTGTACTGATACACATTTATGGATTTGCATGGCCCAGTGGAAATTTGGCCTTTGAAGCAAGTGTTAGGGAGGACTGCGGTGCATGTGTGTGTCTTACCTCCTCCATAGGGATGACCTGGGCATATCCCCCTCCTGCAGCTCCCCCTATATGCAAAGACCAGGCAGAACAGTCAAAGGCAAATAAGAGAACAGGGACACACAAAGGAGGAATGCAGAGTTGTGGACTGTGAGTGTACTACTTCACCACAACACAAAATGTAGCACAGAGAGAAACGTTAAATTCAGGCAGTGACAGTTTATCACAGTTACTTGACACATTCCTGACGGCTGCTTTCTACACCAGACTCTCACACAGATCTTGTCCAAACATCAATTGAACATTGACAGAAATAAAAAGTTGGATTTATTGTGATTTATGACAGACTACTGTTTGAGAAATGTTGTGCAACTGACACTTCCCCTGTTTCCTGACCAAGTATAAAATGATTTTTTCTGACCTTTAACCCCAAAAGTGGGTCCTTGAGAAGGTTGCCTGAGACAACCGAAGGAGTTGAACTTGAGGTGGGCAGACAGGGCTTGGACGAGGCCAATGGTCACTGTACTTTTGCCTTCACCCAGGGGGGTTGGTGTTATGCTGCAACCAGAGCACAGGGCATAACACATCACATTCGACTAAGTGGTAGTGAAGAATTTGAATTAATAAAGAACCGGTCAAATCTACTCACCCAGCAACCAGCACATATTTCCCATCAGGCTGTGTGTGGAGGCGGTCTAACAAAGAAAGCTGGACTTTGCCTTTGCTGCGGCCGTAGGGTTCAAGCTCCTCAGACAGCAAACCAATCTCCTCAGCCAGCTGAACCACTGGCTTAGGGGTCTGAGCTCTAGAAATCTCAATGTCACTGATGAAACACGAAAGATGGGTAATCATTTATCATTTTAAAAACTATGAATACAGACAAGTCTCTTACATAGTTACACCACACAGTCCAACGCCTCATACCTTGGTACCGGTGTCAGGGGCTGCAGTTTGAGGTTGCGTAGACGCCAGGGTCGGTACTGCCGCTCCTGGAGCCACCGACTATAACTGTGCACTACATTCTAGCAGACAAACATTAGACAGAGGGAGAAAAACGTGAAGGGAAATAAAGAAGAATACACAATGCAAATGGGGAACGAAGAAGAGGGATATAAAAGGACGTACCCGTGCTCTGTAAGCTGCTATGAGGTGCCTTAAGTCAGAGGCTGAGGACATGTCAAAAGCATGATCGTCATCTAAAACAAAACAGCACAAGAATTACAGCACATACACACTAACAGCAAATAGTTTCTAGATCATAATCTCACTGAACACATTCAAAGTCAACAACAAACAGGACTGAAGTCAGATAATAAAATTGCTACACTATTGTTTTATTACCTGTCCCAACGGTGGCCCCACAGCGAATGACAGCAGCTCCTGGTCTAAACCAAGCGTGTGGGACACTGATACTCTCTGCCCCTGTCAGCACTACAACATCAGCCTGCATCACCTAGGAAATAATAATCAGTTAGGAAGGAAAAGAATTATTACAATGTTTCTAAGTTAAAAAAACATTAAAAAAAAATAAGTTATATATTTGTTATATACTGTATGATGATCAATTAAATCCAAAACTTTAAAATACCATTAACTATCGCTAACGATGGTCTCGTTATGACTGCCCCCATGTGGTGAACAAAGAAAACTGCAATACTAATCGTGATTGACAGATTATTCACTATAGTAACCAGGACAATAACTTTAAAAAGTAAAAAAAAGGTATGTAAACTGTGAAAGACAGACTAAATGAACATTCACATTCAGACACACCTGTCTCTGCAGGTGGCTTTCAGAGCTCCAAGTACTTTTCAGAGCCACCATTCCATTTCTCTCTATCAGGCACAGCAGGACGAACCCCAGGGGTCCTTCTCCAACCACCAACACTGTTTTTCCTTCCAAATGAGCATCTGTGAAATGTTATCATTCAATATGAACTTAACTAGTCCACACGTTTACATTTTACTGACAAGACGCACTCAAATGTTCATAGCCAACTTCACATATGGAGAGCAGTTAGATGTTTTCAAAGTTATGGCCCATACGCTGGGGAAATCTCCCTTACGTTGTAAACGCAGCGCTGTTACACCTACTTGTTAATGTGCTTTCTACAGAATTCTACTATGAAACACCAGCACAACCTCACCATGTTTCTCCAGCAGATCCAGAACTGCGCTGGCTGTGGGTGGCATGAAGCCTTTGCTTGAGCCTCCCCGCACCAAACAGCCCACGTTCACGTCTGAGACCCTATTAAAAAATAATAAAGAAAATGTATTTCTTATGGGACCAACAAAATACACCTTGAACCAAAGATGTAACCAATTCTGTTGAAGCATTGATTATATAAAAGGTTGTCTTATCCTCCAATCAGCTCAAAGTATATTTACTAAATTGCTAATTCTCTGTGTTCCTTGTTGATGAGGTAAAAAATTGAAAACATCCCAACTAAGTGCATTTTCTTCCTGATGTACTATTTGGAGGAGACATATGCTTTACTATGGTCTATTTACCCTTCTATGTCCTTCTCAGGCTTGAGTGTGTTGAGCACTCTACTGGTGAGGAAAGCTGGGGGAAGGTGAAGGTAGATACCGTGCACTCGGGAGTCCTCATTTAGCCTCAACACCTCCTCTACAATCTACAAACACAGAACAAACCACAAAACAAATAACACATCTCACTGCAGAGGTCTGCTGTTGGACTTGCAAACACATAGGGCTCTTAAAAGTAAATTACTAAAGTAAATAGATTTGAAACAGCATTTGAATTTTAGCAGCTTGGTGCTGCTGACTGAGCAGTAAAACAAATGGAAATCCCTAAGGAGTGAAAAAAGGAGACGTGAGAGGTAGACATTTTAACAGAGGAAAGAGTCTCCCCAGCTGTGATGTAAATCATCCGCTGTCAGCTGAAGTACCTATTCTAACTATACCCAGGAGTCCCCTCCTTCTGTAGAGATCAAGAGACAGCTGAGTAAAGACACCCACAGCTGAGGGGTGATTCCCAGTTCAGTGACGCTGGAAAAGACCATGAAGTAAAAAAAAAAGAAAAAGAAAACGGATCTAAGTAGTGGCTTAGTTTGGGTAAAGATTTAATGAAATAATAGTTTAGGCAAGATACTGATTATCTTCACACAACCACCATGATGACAGGCTGCTCACAACAACCAACCAGGGGAAGTTGAAATCATGCCCTAACCTGCTAAACAATTAAGAAGGGAGGGAACAAGTATTCAGGCACTGAAGGAAATTAAGCTTGTATGTAGGTCAGGCTCACTTACTTCATCTTCTGTGCATTCTTTAGAAAGACAAATCTGAGTGATGTTCAGCTCCGTCTGTGGATACAGAGACACAGGAAGCGTGAACAGTAGTAATCATTGTGTAGCTAGTTTAACAAATAAAAATGAAACAGGGCAGGACAACAAATTACCTTCCCTGCGATTTCTTTACTGGCCTCCAAAATCCTGTCATCTTCACCTGCCTTTGACAAAAAATGCTCACAATAAAAATATAGAATAATAATACTTCTAATCATTTTCAGTGGGGTCAGTACAGATGAAGAACCTCACAACTGTGACATTTTAACCGTACATAGTTTTTATTGAAATGTGGGAAACACAACCCTGTGCTTCAGGTTTTCTTACAGTACCTGTACAATTGCTAACAAAGGTTGGACTGTTGGGTTTCTCCTCTGCAAAGCTGCCATCGCCTCTCTGCTGCTCTGAACTACATCCCTGTGACAGAGAAGAGACATAGATTCTGCTAAATTCAGGCTGGACACAAACGTGAGGACAGAACATTCAGGACAATGTGTAACACACTGACCCACATCTCGTTCACAGTGTAAACACTGAACAAACACATCCAGCACCGTCTACAGCGGGGACGCGTGTGTTTGTTGTATTGTTTGGCAACAGCGGAGGGAAGTTACATCAGCTGGCTGCTGGCACCGGGACACGTGCGGCGCTGGCGTGTAGCCAGGAGTCGCAGCCGGTGGACGGCGGCGACTCGCCTCAGCCTCACCGGGTTAATGAGAACACGAACCAGCGGCGCGAACTCAGTTCCGTGTGTAACTTACCGCAAAGAGCGGTCGTGGTCCCATTTGTCTTCGCTTTGGGGCTGTTTTCTGAAGTTAGCGGCTAACAGGGAGTCGGCCCCGCCGCTGCTAGCGGAGCTCCACGTCCGGACGACGGCAAACGGTTGACCGAGCGGCGGGCATCTCCGCGACCAGCCGCCGACTCTGCCTGCCGGTGGGGCTGAGCGGGTCCTAAGACTGCCGCAAGCACTGCGAATGATGGACAGCTTCATGGCAGCTCCTTCCAGGTCTAAAGGGCTTCTCTGTGGACTTTCTGCTTGGCTCCTCTTGTCGTGATCGGCCACGCATTGATCCGCCGACAGGGACAGAAAGAAAGTAGAGTTGATGGAGCTGCGCTGCGTTCACCGGCGGTGGGAAGTTTGAGACTCCGGAAGCTGGCACACAAGAAAAAAAAAGCGGATGCCGCGTTTAAAATTAAAGTACATTGATTGTTCCTCTTTCCACAAGTTTTGTTACCCTCATAAAGCGTGGTGACAACCGAGCTCGCAGTTGCTGTATGGACATTAATGCAATAAAAATAGAAAAAGACAAGGAAAAAGGCCAAACTGTGGTTATTAGACAAACGAATAAGCTCGCTCTCTCTTTCTCACGCACACAAGTACGAACGCGTTAAATGCCATCAGGGGCGTGGTTGGGTAAAAGCGCACCACTATGAGCGCGTTTCTTTCGGCTCTGGCACGTTACCATCCATGCGCTAAGGTGAACTTAAACGCCTCCCACGGTGGCCGGGGCCACGTGGTGGCAGTGCTTTCTGCTGGAAACACAAGACCCCAGTTGTTCCCGTCTCATCACATCCGCCTGACGCTCCTGCTCAAAACCGACCGGGCTTCATTCCTCATCATCACATCACACAGCGGATGGCGTGACGCATCCGCCCAGACAAACACCTGAATTCCAGCTTGAACTCCAGAGAGCAGTGGTAGCCCTGTGTCGACTCTTGTCTCCGCGTTCGACTCTAGGATGGTGCTGGGCCAAGCCGGCCTCCTGACTGTGAGAAACAGCGTTTGATTTCTGCGAACGTCAGTGCAGAACAGGTAAAGAATCAAAAACGAGTCCTGTCATTTTGACTACACCTGTTACAGTTGACGTTTTAGCCATGAGACAACAGCTGCAAGTGTTTTAGTTTGTCATCTGTAAATCCAGAGTAATAATAACTAACTTGACAACCAAAATTCTTCAGCTTATATTAATTTTATGCTTAGCTTTCTGAATATTTTTTTTCCAGATAAACATAGGAAGAGATGACATCACAGAGAGTTTGGGAAACTGGTCATGTACATCAGCTGCCTAATAATTATGTTTTTATTTGTATGCGAAACTTCATTATATCAGATATAATGAATCTAATGCTTTAAAGAGAAGTTAAAAGTCAAAACGTCTTTCTGGCTTAGGAAGTCCAACAGGTCATGGGTAAAAGGAACTCGTTTGGTGAGACAACTCCTTTGACTGTTTTTGGAGAACCTGTTAGGCCAGTGGACGTCACAGGCTGGATTGCGTCTTGAGAAAGGAGGAAGATAGTTTTACAATGGCTTCGGCTTCGTATAATTTTTCATGTTAGAATGTTTTGTGTTCGTTTGATACGTTCTGCCTTGTCAATATGCAGAATATATCCTATACCTGAATATTTGTTGTTGTTTGCTCTCTCTCCAGCCCAACCATGAGGGACAGACTGAGCCACCTGCATGAAATGTCCAACGGCCATGTGGAGCCGATGGAATATGCAGAGTCCACTGACTCTTTCAGCAACGTGGACCTGGAAGAGGAGTTGCCTCATGAAGCAGTGGTGTTTGACAACAGTCCTGCTTTGGATGAAGTGTTCTCTCAGTCACAAGAAATCCACAAAGAGATCCAGCTCATCCGTCTGGAAGTTAAACGACTCCGGGAACAGAACTCGCGCATGTTCCAGGGAACCACCACCATGAGCATGATTAAAAAAGACTCCAATGCCATTGGTGCTGATATAAAGGCTCGGGCTGAAAATGTCTTAGCACACCTGCGTGACATGGATGGCACAGCTCACAAGCTGGAGGAAGCATATGGATCCAATTCTGCCATCTCGCGGATTGCCAGAACCCAGTTTGCCTGCCTCAGCAATGGCTTCCGTGATGCCATGTTTGATTATAATGAGGCTGAGATGAGCCACCGTGAGACCTGTAAAGCCCAGATCCAAAGGCAGATGGAGATAGTGGGCCGTGAAGTGACAGGAGAGGAAGTGGAGGAGATGATAGAGAAAGGTCAGTGGAACATCTTTAACGACAACATTATGGCTGAAGGAAAAACCACTCGATCAGCTTTGTCCCAGATTGAAAAACGTCACCAGGAGTTGGTGGACCTGGAGACCCGTATCAAAGGCATCCATGAGGTTTTCCTGGACATTGCCCTACTAGTGGAGGAGCAGGGCCCCATGCTGGACAATATCCAAACTAACATACAGAAAACTGATGAAGGGATAAAGGATGCCCTTGTTAAACTCGGTAAGGCCAAGCGTCACGACAAGAACAACCCCTTCAAAAAGATGTTTTGCAGCTGCTTCCCATGCTACAACTAACAGGAGGATATTACGAAGATGTGTGTCCAGATTGAGACACAAAATTAATCAAGTCAGAAATTTTAAAAGACCTTTTAAGTATTTGTATCTGTGTCTTCAAGACATCTTAAATCAGGTGCAATATGCAGATATCAAGTTAGTTTCTTAGTTTTTTGCCAGCTCTGAGTGGATTTCTGAAGCAGAAACCTGCTATAAAGCTGAAAAAGATTAGCCAAGTTAAGTTTTATAATAAGTTGTTTCCTATAATCTGTTAATGACTTGGTATAAAATGATTTTCTATTTGACCCAAGACTGAAATAAAGGATTTGTACAGCTGCTCTCCATTAATGCATTCATGTTACAAAAATTATGGGCTGATACTTGAATGTTTGTTGTTTTGCGCTGACCAGATTGAACAATTCAAATCTTTCATTGTTTCTAATAACATTTCCTTCTTTTTGAAGGTTAACACAGTTTTCCTGGGTCTTAATACTAAACTACTATTGTTGTGCTGTACACTAATCATAAACATCAACAACAATCAACATTTATGGCTTTATGTATAATGTATTATATCTTTATTCTTCTGTATGTATGTATGTATGTGTATATATAAAAATTATATTAAAACGATGGACCAAGTGTCGGTTTGTTCTTTGAGAATAAAATATGACAATGAAGATTTAATAATACTAGTATTTTTAATACACTTTCTTCATGTCAAATGTATTGTCTTGGTTTTCGTAACCTCTAGCAGGTTCTCGTTTCATCTCTGGTCTTATAAATAACTTCGTGAGTGTCGCTCATTACCTGCACACATAAACAGAAGGATGGTGTCAATAAATGTCCTCCAGTGGCGCATGCGCAGTTGCCACCATTGCGACCCATCTGAACGCGTTAATGCGACAGGCGCAAATTTGGAGCAATCAGACGTCAACTGCGCTTTAAGCCTGCAAAGTTTTTCTGGTCTTCACTTGGAAACTTGTCGTTTACGGAGTATTTCCAGCGACGCTTTGCTTCGCTTTGTAACATGTTTACTCAGAATGTTAATGTCGCTAAACAGTACGTGTAGCTGACAGCGTAGTTGCAGGTGCGTGTCTTACCATGTTATGTGCTGTTCGTTAGCACATGCTAATGTTATTAGCTGCCTCGTCAAGTAGCTACAGGTTAAGTAACTGTATAGTCGCAACGACAAATATAGATATGGGCCAAAGCTGACGGAGGCACAAAAATAACCCAGTTATTTTACTCGTCCTGTTTTGGTGAGTTTGTGTTTCGCTGCCGACGACCCGTAATGTACAAGCTAGCGGCTAACACGACGTTAGCATGCGTTCCGCCCGTGTAGTGTGTCTGATTAGTGACATTACTGACTGAATGAAGCGCTTTATGTTAGAAGTTGTTGCCACAACACTGGCGAGGTTGTGTGTTTTGAAGGGGTAATGTGGGGGGATGTGCTGTGTCTACCAGGATGGCCGAGTGGTTAAGGCGTTGGACTTAAGATCCAATGGACATATGTCCGCGTGGGTTCGAACCCCACTCCTGGTAATGAATTTTGTCGACATTCAACGTCACATTACGTCACACGTCCTCGTACAGAAATGCTACAGCAGAGACAAACAATGATCGACGTCGTCTAGGAATTTAATTCAACGGCTCCAGCTCTGTGATTTAATTATGACACACGTCATATGTCGCGCAACGAATGAGGCGATGAAGCCACAGATGAGTTTGACAGGTAGCTCGGCGAGACGAGTTCTGTTCATTGAATGATAATCATATACACTATTTATTTTTTATTTTTTATTGTGCCATTGAAATGAAAGTAACTTCTGCGTCATGGTTTTGCTTAGTCGATCCGTGTCATTTGCGCCTTGTAACAATTACTTGATGATGTTAGACAAGCGAGATTTTGGTGCCATATTACTGAATAATCTACGTGCTCAAATACTGGAAAGGTGAAATTAACAACGACAAAAGTGGCCGTTTTCATATTATTGTACAGTTTCCACACTATCCATCCGCGACAATGGTATCTATTGACACAGACATGTGTCCAGAAGATAATACAGAAATACATCTAGCTGGTTAACTACAGATAATTTAGTTTTAAGTATTTTTGCTTTACGCTGAGTTTTTGAGTTAACCCTCAATAGAATACATTTAAAGCACAATGCCTATTGTAGACAGAAGAGGGCGCACTAAGCCCTTTTCACAGCGATCTTCGCTGAAGACCTATTTACTCTCACCCCTATAATTTCTCTGCAAGGGCGATGCCTTGGACTCATGGATACCCAGTCATCTGCATTTGCCACAGAAAGACCTTCACAGAAAACAACCAAACTGTTCTAAATAAAACTGTAGTCAAATTAGAGATAACTAAACAATTTGACTTGCTCTAGGTGATGCTGATGCTTACAATGTACATATATTTTGTAAATAAGTCAGTGAGCTGATCCTGTGTAGACCCGTGTCACTAAATATGTGATATGTGGCCTATGTGAACACTCAAAAAACATATCTGTATATTTAAATGAAAAAGTCCAACCATCCATTTTGAGCCACATTGTCCAGGGCTGAGTAAAAGAATTATTCGTTGCTGTAAAGTTATTATTGATAGTTATGTACATGGTTTTTATACTTTAAAAACCACACCAGTGTGAATACATATTGAAAAAAAACCCGGAACTTTAAAAATACAATTTGTAGGGTGAAATATGTCTCATTACACATGTATTAAAATTGAATAAACGCCTTAAACTAAACAGCCAAGTGGTGATCATTTCACGCGGACACCTGCACGGGCGAGCATTCCACTTAATATTCCACTATTAAACCTTCTTGTAAAGTGTCTTGTTTCCAGCGGGAATCACTGGGTTCGCTGGTGTTACGTCACGTGACGCACACCGCGCCATGTTTCCATCCTTCGGTCAGGAAAACTTTTACAGCCCCAGGGAAAAAGCTCGCGACAAGAATCAAGACGCTCAAAGTAAACAGTGTGCTTCCGGTTAATAGCTTCAAAATAAATGCATTGATCCCATAATGAAATCATTTGGTGCACGTGGCGGGTGTTGCAGTCGTTGGTTGTGTTTACGGGTAACGCAGCTATTCACCAAGTCGGTGGCGTCGCTGCTATTATCAGTGAGTAGATGTGACTTCCCAGTGTGGCACAGCGGGGGCTTTACTTTGAAGGAAACGTTCAAGCGCTTCCGTTCTGCGAAGCTAATTCTGCTCGGCTTGACGCTGGTGTGAGCAGCAGGGGAACGAGTCAAGTAAAAGCAACAGGAACAAAGTTGTGGGACCTGGCTCCGCAGTTTTGCGCTGTTCGCCCGTAAAATGTAACAACCGCGTCTTCGCTCCCAAGACACTTTTCAGGAACACGGTGGACGCGCGAGTCTCTGCGTTGCAGGAGGGCGTTTTCCACAGCTTTTTGAGGCACACTGCGGACACTGGATGCGGCTTAATGAGTCACTTCGTTAGCTAGTTAGTTAAAAAACGCCTCGTTCCGCGTAAAAATGCCTTAAAGCAGCAGGAGTGTGTAGCTTCTCTGGACACTATCAACTTTTGTGGTCCGTCTTGACTCAAGTTGCGCGTCCGTGCGCGTCACGTTTTGAGGGACGGCGGCTCCTGCTCGCTGACAGCAGAGGTGAGTGTGTGATCAGAGCCACGAAGCGTGTCAGACGTGTGAGTCCGTCGTTGTGCTGCTCCCAGTGTGAGCTGGTGAAGTTTGCCCCGTTCTTGTGCAATCTGAGCTGGGGCACGTAGCAGCTGGGGAACAGACCAGATTTGAAGTGTCCTCATGGGAAGTCGACAGTGACTGCAGTCATACCTGAGATATGAAACGTTCATTACAATGGCTCCATATGGTTAGTGGTTAGTGTTTATTGTAGGAATAAAAGAACAACGTCATTGATATGAGGGATTGTATTGATTGGGCTGAA
Source organism: Macropodus opercularis (assembly GCA_030770545.1). Taxonomy (NCBI): domain Eukaryota; kingdom Metazoa; phylum Chordata; class Actinopteri; order Anabantiformes; family Osphronemidae; genus Macropodus; species Macropodus opercularis. The sequence continues at coordinate 5,320,735 of CM061112.1, forward strand.
CCTGACTGTGAGACTTTGCTGTCTCTATTCTATTCTAATATAAAGTTGTGCTGTACTTTTGTGCCTGTTGAAATGTACAGGTTTAACTGGTTGACTGTGTCCCTTTAGCTATTTACCCTCTGTTGTCAGAACTACTCTCCTCAGTGTGAGGAACTGAAAACGTGAAGTCACAGCAAGTGGCATCTGCCTTTTTCTTGACTCAACAGCTGTTATTTTTGGGTCTTGCATCATTCCTTTCGGACTGTAACTTAGCAGGCACTGCTCGATAAAACGGCACATAAACCTCCTTTCATGGTAAGAGCGGGCCAATCTGGGACCGAACAGGCTTGAGTTACTAATGAAAGGACGTTCTGAATTAAAAGCGACCACGAGCGCGTGCATTAAAGCTGCACCAACATGCAACTTTCCAAAGCTCCAATGAGACTTAGAGAAACACTAAATCTGCAGCAGCTGACTTATTCACTGGGTCAAACTGCACATTTGTGGTGATTCATTTTTAGATGTAATATTGTGTAACCGAAAGTTGAACACACACGACAGTGTTCCTTGTGAAACTCAGAAAACAGAAACAGTACGCAAAGAATAACTTGTACCCTTTACAACGCAGCACACTCCAGCAATACGTAGGTTCATGCTGAAGCCTTTGTCAGGCTCTACACAAGCTTGTATTGCAGAAGCTTGTAGAGAGATGCCTCAACATAGTTACATTCAAATGTGCATTTATTAAAATCGTGTGCATTGGAAAAACAGAAAGGGAACAAACGCTCACAGATTCACCTTTACTTCATGCTGTCGGTGATAGAAACTAACACCACTGACTTGTTTGTTCCTGAGGTCATCAAAGGTCAGCAGCCTCATGGTTACAGGGATCTTTTTACACATAAATCACTGCCCAGATTTCCAGCCTTGGGTCATGATGTGAAACCAGTGAACTTCCTCCCCTGTGTCATATCTTCAGTGTTTTGTTAGTGCAACGTTTCTGGCTAATTGGAGATTAGCAAAGATGTTCAGTCACACCTGAGCAACTACAGAACCAATTCATTTGGGCATTAAGTTGTATTTTCACTTCCAGGTGCAGGAGAAGGCTGCTGCACGGTGGACCGACACCTGGCACTGTAACACAAAACTTCAACCAATCTCACTGTGGATTTCTCTGCTACAATGGCATCACACAGTGACATCGCAGAGGGAGGAGCCAATGAAGAGTTCAGCGAAATCATTAAATGCAGATCCGGTATGTTCCCTGATCATTTTGGCCAGTGTTGAGATTGGCGTCTTGAGTGTTTACAGTGTTTCATGTAGCATACACGTTGCACTGCGGGCAGGAGTGTGTGTAGCTTTACATGTCGTGTTTTGTCAAGACGGGAAAATGACGAATTGTCTCCAACAACACAACGCAAACGAATTGTTGTAAGAGCACAAGAGCAGTCTCTGAAAGGAAGCACCAACACAGCCAGAATCCTGTTGTGCATGGTTTCACTCAGTTCCCGTGGAGGCAAGGAAAAACTGACGGAGGCAACGCGAGCAACAAGGCCACGGTGTGAAGAAGATGTTTGACTGTAACACGTTGGCTCTGAGAAAGAGAAAGTAAGAGGAGGAGGTGGCCAGTGGCAGCAGAGAAAAGGGAAGAAAAGAATGCAGGGATGACTTAAAAGAGCCACGCCCTGCGATCCTCTCAGCAAATCATACCATAGGTTAAGTTTTGTGCACACCGCCCTCAGATTGACAGAGACACAAATAACAGCGCATATGTCAAATACTTATATTCAAGGAACAGATTTAACCATTATAAACCTAAAGTATAAAACAGAAGACTTAGCAGGAGTCTACCAAAGGCAGAAGATGCTTTGTATTACACAGTATTAACTGTAATGTGATATTCGTAATGAAGTCATCTTACAAAAGCTTGTGTTCACATCATATGTCACGTGGTTGTGGGATGTTCTGGCTGACTGTCCCCCTGATGACTCCTCATTTTTACTGTCCCACCCGCTCGTCTATAAGAATAGGTTTATGCGTAGATTCATCCATCGTGTGCCATCTATTTGCCAGCTTTCCCCGACCTTCCAGCATTTGGAGGGCTGGCGGAAGCTGTGCCAGGAATTCCACCCAGCCGATGGAGTTCGCAATTTACAATGCTTGTCTCCAGACCACAATGCTTTTCTTACAACGTTTCAGGTTTCTTAGCAACTCTGAAACTGTTTGCTTTTATGGCAATGAGGGGAAAATTCAGCATGCGGCGTTTCTGCAGACTGAAGCATGCAGAGCAAATGTGAGCTGAGGGAGGCAGTGGCCCAACTGTTTCTTATCATCGTTTTGTGGACAGATTGTGGTGTCAGCAGACTCGGCTGGAAAAACAGTCAGTGCTCGTTTTATTAGGTACACCTGTACAAATGAGCGAGCAACCACAACCCCACCTCTCGCTATGATGCCAATAAACAAAAACATAGAGATTAGGATCTGACAGAACTAGGTGTTGTAACCCGTCAGTTCATTTCTTTATCCGTCCAGATTTATCTGCAGTACTGTCAGACACGATGCTTGACCGTAGGCTGTGATTGACTGGCAGGTGTGTGTCTGTGTGTGTTTCTTTTTTCACAGTTGAAATGCGCCATGTGGGATGAGCATTAGTGCATTTGTTCACGTTATCTCCAAGTCGACAGACAACAAAGAAGTCTCTTCTCGAGCTGCATAGTCTATTATGTCATTACTGATTGACAGGAGGTTTGATTGGTGCCACCTAGATACAAAGGTGGGATCCTTTTGTAGTATTAGTATTGTAGTATTATATATGCACTGTACCTGTTCTGTGTGTGAACCCTCCCTCTCCCCCGCCCACAGTTCAGGCAAATATAAAAAGCTAAATATGATTCATAAGGTGCTGGCGTTTAACAGCTAATACTCAAAAAACATTCCCGCACCCGTACAGCTCTTGTTATGTGACCTGGTTTTGTTCTCCCGCTTTTGCTTCTGTTTGGTTCCTGCCCTCCCGTTCATTATTTTTCTGTTTGCTTTTGAGAATGTGAAAAATGTGAGACAGCGGCGCTCCCAGAGAACCTGCTAAGGACTTTGCATGGGTCTTGCAGGCCATTGAATGCTTCCAGTGTTGGTTTAGTTGCCTTTGTTTAACTGTCTCAGCTAGACACAGGACATCTGCTCTGGGTGTGACGTGTCTGTGACAATAGAGAAAATATTGTTGCTTCTAATAAGACAACTGAAATAAGACACACCCCAGTGTCAAACTGCAGTGTGTCGGGTGTGGTTTGTCACCATACGAGCTCAGTGACATGTCATGAAGCTTTAATTCCTGCCTCGGCTTCTTGGAGTAGTTTTTAAAGCACTTCATCTGCACCTCTTACTTGTTAAGCAGTAATTGTATGAGACGAGTGTGTGTGTGGAGGATATGACCTACCTATGATTGTAAAAAAGCTGTAAAACTCTCAGTGGTATGCAGTGTTGTGCAAATACGCGATTTGTGTGTGTCTGTGCGTGGGTAGCATGGGACACAAATCAAAACAAAGACGCTTTCACTGTGGCCGCCCCTTCGTTCTGCTATGTCAGGAGCACATTTGTCTTTCTATCTTTGCCACTTTCTGCTACGGGCCTAACGGTCAGTTAAAGTTCTCATGAGGTTATTTTGACTTAAAGGAGGAGACCTGTCTACTGGGAACGCAGCTGGATGCGTCTTCACAGCAACAGACTGCACAGAGACAAGTGTGTGTTTTTATTAGTTCCTAGCTGGGAAATGGGAGGGACACAAGCTCTGCAGAAGTCTGCTTGGAAAGTTGGGAATGGTAGCACTGGCCAAAACATCTCCCATGGGTGCGGTTGTCTGTGGGACTTTTTGGGCCATGCGTATGCGCATCAAACACGGTGCAAACAGCCAGTACAACATTCACAGTCTCCTAGAGAAGGTCAGGGTGGTAGGAAATGATCAGTCTCAAGCGGTCGTGTGGTTGGTTGACACACACAAACCAGTTTCCTCTTCCTCTGATTCCTTTTTTCCAAAGCAGGCCATAACAGTTCACGTCTCCCTTCTGCTCCTTCTCCCTCAGCTCATTAGGGCAGTGAAGCCATGTGGCCCAATCTACCTTCTGACCCCTCGCATGACAGGATTTACTAAAACACGCTGAGGCTCAGAAAGCGTTTAGATTAACCCTTAGATGCTGTAGTATTATTTCTCTACTGAGATTCCAGATAAGAACACAACTAAGGATGTTGTGGCTCCATGTTTTGCACCTCTACAAAGATCTTTGAGGAGTCAGGAATTGGGATCGACTTTTTTCCAGGAGTTTGGGTGGAGGACCAAAGCAAAGCCGTGAATTCCACTTCTGCAGCGCATTGAGGATAAAAATGTGACAGCGCTCTGGAATTTTACTCCAGGCTGATTTTCTCTCAGGTGATGGGTGTTAAAAATGAAGCCTAGTAGAAACACAGCGTGTGACACGCATGTGACTGCCCTTAACTTTACAGTAAGCGATTAAGTTAATATTAGACCACGTCCGTGTGGTCTTGGAGCTTCTGTGAGAGGTGGTCAGGCAGAGCAGCATCTTTTCACCTGACTGCTGCTGTAACCTGACCTGTGTTCATTAGACCCCGTGAGGCGTGTGGATTAGATGCTCCGTTCATTTGTCAACAGAACAGTGACTGGCTTAGTAGTTTCCCGGCTCGCATAGCAAACACTCATCCACATGAACGGCCTCACGCTGTGGGCTGCATGTGCGAACAGGCTGATTCTCCAGACGTTGCCTGAAGCAGATTTGTGGAAACTGCTTCAGTTTCCATCCCCCGTTACTTTAGCCCCCACCTCTCTATTTAACATGCTCTGTGGGAATAGAGTTGTTTTTTTTCATTGACTTAATATTTCAGCGAACAAATGGACTCAGGACTTTGCCCTGTTCCCTGCTCTGGCTCACAGACCTGCATTAACTATTACAAGCCCATGTTTGTGTCAGAGGTTTCCCTTTCATGTAAACCTTAGTGAAGGAAGTGGGAGTTGTAAGGCTTGGCGTCACCCTGGGTCACGTTTTTCTGCTCGTCACTTTGCACAACACGAAAGCTGTTGTCTCCATAGGTGCTTCCTGTTCTGCTGGGAGAATCAGCTGTCAGTTGAAGCAGTGCACGCGCTCAGACGTCTCCTTCACCTGTCGCGTAGCTTTTACGGTCCTTGTCTGACTTTTCTCACCCCGCTGTTGAGTGTGTGGGTTTGTTCCTTAACCAGTGCCCCATGTAAACACACCCAGCGTTCTGCTGCGACACCTCCACTTCCTCCTCGTCATTTCTGTCTCTCTCCACACCACCTTATGCTCTTGTCTTCCTGTTCCGGACTTGCTGTCATTTTTTACTTTCTTTCTCTTTTTCCTCTCTTCAGTTGTAAAGCCTTGTTTCTGTCATGAATTTGAGTAAGTGGATGTCGAGGAGAAAACGTAGCTTCTTCAGAAGGAAAGAACAGTGTGAACATAGTCTTGATCTAGGTAAGTGGATAAGCGCGTCTGTGATGCAACTGTGCAGGGGGTTAGCGTCAAAGTCTGTGAAGCATTGCAGGAAACTGAGTTTGGTAGCCCTTTAACGTACAAGTCAGCCAAGTGGGGCTTTATTCGAGATGCTCTTCACCATCAAACTAAATCGACAAATGTTCCTCTGGTTTCCTTCAGACACTCAGAAGGAAACAACAACAATCTAAATGTCCCACTGAATCGTGGTCATCCCTGATCTACCCTTTTGTTAAATATCGTGCCTTGTTTGTGTGAGTGTGTCGTACTGGATTCTTAAGCATCTCTTCTGTTCAGCGTTAACATTCTTTTCTGCATCTACTGAGAGTTATTTAAAAAGATAAAACGACATCGCATGCAGGCTGAAAGTAGACATTGTTGTCATGCAAGGAACTGTGAGCTGCCATATAAGGGAACGAGCAAAGTGGGGTTCGGCCTCAATCAGATAAACGTGAGCGTGTTGTGCTGTAAACTTTGAGATGAGGGTACTTTTCCAGCTTCCAGTTTATCTGCGTTTGCATCATGACTCCCCTCTGCTGGCCTACACAGCTCCGTTCTGCTTTGGTCTTAATCTCTTCCCCTTTGCCTGGCAGTGTCCCTTCTTCCCTCCCCTATTCTTTGCTGTGGAATTATTCTGATCTCTTCCTCGCTTCCTCGTCCAAGGAGCAACAAAAGCAGAGAGGAGGGAAGGAGAGTGAGGCATGAATGTCAAACTATGATATTCACTCCATGGACTTTCTCTTTCTGCCCATTTTTCCTTTTGCTGCTTGTGTGGCCTGTGGTGAGAGATGGCAGAGCACGGGCTCAGACTCAGAGGTAGGGACTTTTGACAGGTGCGTGTTTGCAGCTGCTAAAGCTGTGCTACAGGTGACAGCTTTGCATTTTGTCACATCTGTAATAGAGGCAGCTGAATTTATTTGGAAAAGTATACATTCCTTATGCTGATCATGATTTTGATAGTTCTAGTTTAGATGTATGCGTGTTGATTCTTACGTGAACTATAACGTTTATCATTGATTATACACACTGATCTGAAGTTTTCTCTTCACTTCTCTTTGCTGTACTTTCATTGTTTCATAAGCTGCAGCAGAGAACTGGAGTTGGTTTGTCACATCTCTGGTTTATTACATCTCTGAAATTCCAATAAAGCTCATCTCACTGTTCTTGTTCACCGCTAATTACGCCAAAACACGCACCTACACACCCTGCAGAGGTGTTTTTCAGGCTGCTCAGTGGAGATGTGGGCTAATCTTTCTGTACCTTCAGCGTACGTTCCTTGACAGATCCCCAGATCTTAGCTGCTCAAGATGGGACAAGCTTAAACAAGTGACCATCAGAGGGAGGAATTCAGTGGGAATTGTAGGAATTCTCTGCATTCCTCTAAACCTACTGTTTCAAAGTAATGTGCGTCTATCTCAACAAGTGTAATAGGATTAAGTTTAATGTGCATTTCAACGCACAGAGAAAACCATTGAGGCTGCATGTAAGTTAAGTGATATACAGTTAGTTACTGTTGATGATGTTTGGTCTATATATGGCTTAGTGGCCCCGAGGAGGCTGTGGGTGGTGCTCTGCTGAAAGACAAGCCAGTCCACAACTGAATCCCCTTCCACGCCGACAGACCTGTTTCAGTCGCACCTCTGCGTTAATGTCTTTGAAATCCTACAATGTAAACAAACTGGAGAAATCATAAGGTTTTGCGGCTAAAGGTCGCTGCTGCTCGCCGGTGCAGCTAAACGTGTGAATATCTGTATTTATTCTGCCATGTTTACCGAGCGATGCTGCCGTGGAAACCCCGATGGTTTGTTTGATTTGTCACCCCCTCTCATTTCCCCTCCGTGCTGCTGTGTGTGGCTTTCTCCACCTGTGGGATGGAGGGATGTGTTTTATGTGTTCCCAGCTGGCTGCTCTGTGTGTTACTGCAGTTTTTTTTCATGGCCAGTTATGTGATGGTTTGAGGTTTGTTTGCATTTCATTTTTTTTAATTTCCTCAACTGTTGCTTATGTAATGTTGGTCAACACTAGCTGGAGGAAACGGGAGCAGCCTGGCAATTCATGTTGTGGTTGTAATTTAGGAGAATAAACTTGAATCTAATTATTCTCTTTTGGAAGATTTATTGCTGCAGTTTTTGCAAATTCTAAAGTTCATAGAAGTAATCAACAAAGTAAGACAAGATATTGTTTTGTAAATAATACTTGTGTATGTGTGTGCACAGCGAGCCGTGTGATGATGCCTGTGGGATTCACTGTTTACTGGTTCTGATGTAATCTTTACTTCCTGTTTGGCTGTCAGAAGAGATTCATTTGCTTCTCAGCACATCAACTGTATATGAGCCTGTGCAGATATTTTAAATATGTAGACTGATTGTTGACATCGCACAGACGTGAACTAGTGGAGTCGTGAAACTGGACAGCTGCTGTCTTCATAGCAGAGGAACTTGAGAATGAGCACAAAGACATGTTTTAAGTGTGTTTATGTGTCCTCAATCATATAACTGTCAGCTTAAGTATGTATGTACACATCCAAGTGCTTGTAAGGGCCCAGGATAATAGACAAAAACAAAGTGACTTACAACAGTGTAGTACAGTTGTTGCTCACATACACACTCTTGGGCACGAACACAGACGCACAACCTGACTGCTTTGATGCATCCGCCAGTCAGACATTCCTGTGCTGTGGTGAGTAGGAGCAGCAGACTGATTAAGGGGGAGAAGCGTGTATGAATTAGGTTTATTGTCCTATAAGCCCAGGAGACCTGAGCCCAGAGGGATCCTCTCTCCTCGGTGCCTCGGAGGCCCTGCACAGGGCCCTGCCAAGGCCTCCACACGTCACTTTGATTTGCGTTTCAACCTGTACTGTATCTGTCTTGCTCCTCGACTGTTTTACGCTTCCTCCGGTCACTTCTTTAGTTTTTGGCTCACTTTCTAGGTGTTTTGTCTTTGGTTTGATTGGGGTTTTTTGTTGTTGTTTTTTCAAGACGTATCCATTTCTTTTTCTTCTGTCATGACATCAAGCCTTTGTCAATCTCGCTGTTGCTGTATTTTCTCTTCTGTATCCTTTTCTCCATCAGCACCTCCATCCATCACCACCTTTATTCACCACCTCTCTGTGTTCCTCATCATTTAAGAAAGAATTCTTAGGGCATCATTGTTGCTGTCTGGGATTTATGTGGAAAATGGATCAATATACTCTCAGGAGGACTCTTTACAGTGTTACGGTTCAGAGGCCTTTAAAGACATCAGCTCAGAGGAGAGCACAGTACAGCTAATCTCTCTAGCTTTTGTCTCAAATGAAAAATCTCACATATCTACTTGTCTCTTTTAGCATCTTTCATACATTTTCTTTGATTTCTTTTAGCCATCTCCTCTGTCATGCACAAAATACTGTAAAATGCACAGTATAAGGTGTGGAAATAATCTTATTTTATGACAGAAGGCCTAGAACAGTGCGGTAAAATGAGTGCAAATGTCATCTCAGATTTATTTATCACATCTTTAGCCATCTCACCCCCACCTCTGGCCTCCCTTTGCAATACTTGTTTTTATATCCCTTCCCATCTAGCCAGTGGCTACACATCACATACGCTCCACACATCCTTAGCAAAGAGGCTGACGTCTGCTGGGGCTGGTGATCGTAACCTTTGACCTTTTTCTTCAGTTCTTGGTGCTTCACACAGCAGCCAGGAGAACTCTCCACCCCATTATTACAGCCTTGGATCTTATTCATGGGTCTTAGAAGCAGATGTTAATGCATATGTCTGATGACGCATTCTTTCAGTTTTACAACTTTTAAGAAGAATCACAGAGGCTACAGAAAAAGAAAAAATGGCAGCAGGCTTCGTCATACAAGTACTGTTCTGTTTAACTGTCCAAGTCTTTCATGTGTGTTTTGGTGATTGGTTTTATAATGTTTTCGGTTAATGTCTAGGTTGATAGAATCATAATGAACTAATTTAAAAGCCATTGCAAGTCAGTATAAACGAACCAAGTTCACCTCATTCTCCAAAATGATTTCATTAATCATAATAATTAAACATACATATATTCAAAGTTTACCTTCATATTATTCATTTATTATTCTCACTATTTCTGAGTCTAATGTGTTTTCAAGACAATGTACGAGCTCAATTACAGGAGCCAGGCATCACCCAGACACATCAAAGCAGTTGAACCTCTACCTGACACACAATGGGGCTTTATTAGAGAGCCATGTTGGGGAGAACGAAGGAGAGGCAGAGGGGGAGCTAGTCGAGCGGGAAGCCAATGTGAAATATTTGTTCAACTGGATTCAGAACAGAACATTATAAATTATGCACTTTATGAACCTAATCCACCCATTATCCAAAAACGGCATTTTATGTAATTTCCACCTTGATGCTTTCAAGCCATAACAGCTCTACTAGCCTGTCGGTGTGAAAGTGAATTTTTCCAGATGGTTCCCAAAATAGACAAGTTGAAATGGACTTTGAGTGCTGCAGATGTTACTAGACATCATTAGATGCACCTGTTAACCTCGTCTGAACCTTTTTGTCTCTCTTGTTTGTGTCCTACAGATGAACATGATGCGGTACAGAAGAAAACATTTACCAAATGGATAAATGCACAGTTCTCCAAGGTAACCGATGCCAAATATACAAACTAAAACACACTAAGGACTGTGTCCTTAATAATCTGCTAAACTAACTGTTGGATGTAGCTGTTTAAATTATCTGTCTCGTCTTTTATGCTTCCAAATGTTTTGTTGTGTGCCTCTTCCTATCAGACGGGAAAGACGCCCATCAAAGATATGTTCTCTGACCTGAGGGACGGCAGGAAGCTACTGGACCTGCTGGAGGGTCTCACTGGTTCCGTCTTGGTGAGTCTGTGTATATTTAGATCAGCAGGTCATTTCGCTACAGAACTATGAATAAAGTATAAGAGGTTGAACAAGACCTAACATTTTGTAATTTGTATATAGTCTAAACTCTAGTTACACATTATTGTTCTAAATGATGTTTATGAATCTGTTTCTAGATGTTAAGTCTATAAATGTTTGACATTCAGACATTGTTGTCTGTGTTGAAGCGGCAGTTTGCCTATACAATAGTGGTTTTGTGGCTCTATTTGAGCCGCCAGAGAGTTCGAGTTTAAAAGCAGCTGCCTGACGCCGAAAACAAAAGGTAATGAATCAAGAGTAGGAATTAAATAAACCCTCTGCTCAGGCTGCTGAACTTGTGTTTTCAATTTGTGCCATCAAAATTTGGCTTCTACTCCCTTGCCTTGTACATTTCAGGCTGCAAAACTTGGACAGCCTTTGAAAAAATAGTTTTTAATTAGTTGTGGTGACAACTATTTTAGCAATGCGTGCAGTGAAATTACAGGATGCGTAGTGTTTTTATAGCTTAGGGGTGAACTCCTCAAGCCAGAACATGAACACGCATTACCTGTAAAGTCCCAACGTTAACTCCAATACAAACACTGGAGCCATTTACAGGACCTCACCACACGCTTTTTCCCTTGCAATAGAAAGTGATAAAGTAACAGCAGATGCTTTTCAAATTAAACATTATTTGAACTTTTGCCTGTTTTTATTTAGTTTTTGCAAACACTTGGCAAAGCATAAGCAAACCAACAAATACATCTTCTTTATATGGAGAGTCTTCATTGTTTCACTCTCAGGCCATTTGCATGTCTTCAGTTGCCACAGATTTTAATTTTAATGGCTACGTTTTATTGTGTCAGCCTGTCAGCGTATCTGCAGGTCTCTAGCACCTGCAGCTATCTCTGTGCCTTACATGCAGACACACACATGTACACACAATGTCTCTCTCGGGTACCAAAATACTAATTCTATAATTGGGTGCTAAAGAGTAGTTGGAGTATGTGAAAACCTAAGAGGGATATGCTGTTGGCAGCTGTTGCCATTCTTTCCATGAGCAGACCTGCGGACACTGCTGATAAGGTAATGGCTGTGTTAAATGTACAGTGTGTTGAGAAACACTCACTGTGGATCGAGGCAAACTACTATTTGTGCAGCCCTTGGTCTGATTTGAAAACACAGCTGCTTTAGGCTGAGTGTGAATGAATCCATCCATCATCTTCCGCTTTTTCCCCGAAGGGGTCGCGGGCGTGCTGGAGCCTATCCCAGCTGGCTTTGGGCGAGAGGCAGGGTACACCCTGGACAGATCGCCAGTCCATCGCAGGGCCACATAATCACAGTCATACACACACTCACACCTATGGGCAATTTACGCATCCAACCAATTGACCTAACTGCGTGTCTTTTGACTGTGGGAGGAAACCGGAGACCCCGGAGAAAACCCACGCAGACACGGGGAGAACATGCAAACTCCACACAGAAAGGCCCCCGGTCGCCTCCGGGAATCAAACCCGGGACCTTCTTGCTGTGAGGCGACAGCGCTAACCACCACACCACCGTGCCGCCTAGTGTGAATGAATGTGTCTGTAAATTCATGCGTCTCTGAAGGTTTTCATGACCTGTTGACCCTTCCTGTGATTAGCTATTGAACAATGATCATGCCGTCAGCTGATATCTGTTGTATTTCCTCTTCCCTAGACCAAAGAGCGAGGTTCCACCAGAGTGCACTCTCTCAACAACGTCAACAAAGTCCTGCAAGTCCTGCGTCAAAATAATGTGAGTAGCTGACATCTGGTTTGTTGGATGCGTTTAGCCAAAGCATGTACGTTAGTGGTTCTTAAACAGGCTATTAAAGCTGTAATTGTGTAATTACCACTGCAACCAAAAGCTGACAGAGCTCTGTAACACTTCCTGTAAATATTCAGAGCTGCGTGTCCTACTGTGGTATTTTATCTCAGTGTCAGGTTGTCTGCACAGTGTCCTGTATTTTTCTCTGTGTGAGACTCTCATCCCTTCTCTCTAACGTACAACGGTTGGTCCCGACGCCTTGACCTTAGAAGTGAGAGATAAGAGTCATGTTCTTGCAAACCATTGTATGTACGATTTCAATGTAAGTAACACAGTAGGAAATATGCAGGAGCACTCATGCTTATTTAAGATTGTTATTTTAGTTCGCAGGTTGTTACAGCTTGGAAGCTGCTGATGGAACATGCATAGATGCATGGTGTGATGTGTTGCACTGTACAGTATATGAGCTCCTGGCACATAAAGGTAGACAGAGAAGTTACGCTGTTGCAGGATGAGGACAATTAGGACCAGAGATGGTCTGGAGCCTGTTTGTGCAGCAAACCGAGGTCATTTCTTAGTTTGACCTGACGTGTTCCACTCAGCGCGCTGATCCTCTGCCAGAGTGTTTACATGTAATCACACCACACTTGGCCTCACCTTATATGATAAGCGTGTGACAGGCCTGCAGGCACGCTTCACAGCTCGCGCTGGAAGGGAGTAATTATGCCAGTGTAATCCACAATGTGAAGGAAACACGTGTTTTGAAAGTATTTGACTGTCACAGTTTGGACTCTCATTTGGAAACTACGTGTGAGCCGCTGTTGCTGTGATTTGAGTTGTTACTTTAAGGTCGCTGACTGTCTGACCTCGTATTCAGGTGGATCTGGTAAACATAGGAGGGACAGATATTGTGGATGGGAACCACAAACTGACCTTGGGCCTCATTTGGAGTATTATACTGCACTGGCAGGTGAGCACACATAAACGGTTTTTAACATATGTATGTAACTTATGTAATATATATGATAAGAAATATCTTTAGGTAAACATTTACGTAATTAATGTTATGTCTATGAGCCAAACAACTCTGCTTATTTATTCACTAGAAGCGTTTTCTTTGCGATGCACATTTGCGTAGGTGAAAGACGTCATGAAGGATATCATGTCCAACCTGCATCAGACCAACAGTGAAAAGATCTTACTGAGCTGGGTACGGCAGTGCACGCGCTCGTACCCAGAAGTCAATGTGCTCAACTTTACCACCAGCTGGTCTGACGGGCTGGCTCTTAACGGCATCCTGCACCACTTCAGGTGAGGAAAGAACGTAGACTTTAATTACTTTAAAGCCAACTTGCATGTGGTGAAGACCACAGGCAGTTTATTTGGCGGTGGCCCTATAAACGCAAAAAAAAGCTGCACATTTAGTTTTATTATTGCTATGTTATGTATACTGTTACTAAGCTTCTGCTTAAAGTCCACACTGCATATTTGACGTATGATCCTAACTCTAAATGATTCTGTGTCTGTGGGGAAATCAGTTGGTTTAACTACACTTAAATAAGCAGGTTGCAGCCTTTTTGAGTAAACAGGAACTGTCATGTAAAGGTCACTTAAGCTATGTAAGTGGCTGGAGGTCAGGTTGACGGGTCAGTGCCTGTCGGGTGTGTGTACACTGCCTGCCTTGCTGTGTTTACGCCTGCCAGGCCACTGTTTGCACACGCTTGGTGTGTGGTGTGTGGTTTACCCCCTTACTAGTGACACACACACACAGAGGCCTGTGAGACAGTGTTGGTTTAGACCTGGGCCAGCCAGGGTTTACGTGGATCACAGCGGACACACATTCCACACCCAACTGGCCTCAACACAAGTCCCAGTGTTCCACGGGGTCGTTAAAAGGAGTGTTTGCGTTTGACCGCCACCTTATTAGTTGCATGTAACTGCACGCAATCCGTTATTGCAGCTCTGCCATTTACAAGATTATGACGTCTCATTTTAGTGGAAGCTGTCAGAAAGGAACTGTCAGTTTTGTGTTTTCAGGCCGAACGCGTTCAGCTGGGATCAGGTGGTGAGACTGAGCCCTGTGCAAAGACTTGACCATGCCTTCACTGTAGCCAAAGAGCAGCTGGCTATAGAGAGGCTACTGGATCCTGAAGGTACTCACACACCGAGTCCTACCTCAGTGTACACATACACATTATTTCAAGTTGAATATGGGTCAATGGCTTCAAGTCCTGCCAGTAGTTGGATAAACCAGTGAACCAATAGCTTTGTTGTTGTCTTTGGCTGAAGACTTGTTGCGTTTGCCCATTTTTCTGCTTCATGTAAAGCTAAATTCAGGCCTTTTTGTTATGGTGTGATATGAGTGCGGGGCAGTCACACCTGACCTGTGTCAAATCCACGTTTAATCAATATAACCTGCCTCATTTCTCTCCCCTCTCACCTTCTGCCCCATTTAATATCTCCCTCCTTGTTGTAACCCCTGTCTCACTTAATCTGCCCTGCTGCATTTCTCGTCGTGCATGTTTTTGTCTTTCACACCCCCCACGCCCTTTATCGCTCCTGCCTCCCATGCTTGACTTGTATCCCTGTTTTTTCTGGCTGAACCTTCCTTCCCATCGCTGTCTTATCTCGATCAGACGTGGCGGTTCAGTTGCCTGATAAGAAGTCCATCATCATGTACGTGACGTCGCTGTTCGCTGTGCTGCCTAAAGACGTGAGCATGGAGGCAATCAGAGAAGTGGAGACGCTGCCTCGCAAATTCAAAGTGGAGGCTGAGGGCGCAGGCCTCAGTGCTCAGGTAACACACACACGCGTTTTTCTGGATATTTTACACTTCCCTTGATTATTGTAAGGTCGCAAACAAAGTGAAGCTCTTTCTGTGAACAGAAACATGATCTTGATCATGAACGTTTCTGCTCAACGTTTGCGTAACAACTGAAAGCTGGAGTCACAAAAATGTATGACTGCTGTGTGCGCTCCTGATGACATTTGATTTGAAGGCCACAGACCTTATTATGTTCAACCATGAAGACCGTTTTGAAGGGGCTCATTCTGTGTTGCCAGACAGGATGAGGAACTCCCACTCTGAAAAAGCCATCTCCGTCTTGTGCTCCAGCGGAGCTGCTGAAAAGCACAGCAGGCACAGGCAAATAGGGAGCAGAGCCATGACTCACTGCTCTGATATTAGCCAACAAAATGAGCCGCATGCTGCTGGAAACACAGAGCTGTAAACGGGTGGAAGGAAGCGAGTTAGGATGAAAGCATGTGCCGAGAGTTGACAGGGAAGGTTACCTGGGCATTAAAGGTGTATGCTGTGCTAAGCAACTGCCATGTAGATACTGAAACTGTGTTTAACGCCAGAGACGAACTAAATAAACTAATCTTGATCTGACTACTTGGAAACTATGAATGTTCTTTGGCCCTTCTTGTATTAGTTACCTTGTCAGCCCTCATGTGGTCTTCCCTTTCCATCAGAGACAGTTCCAGAGGTTTTCAAGAGTCAGAAAATCCCAAAACCACCTTTTACATTTTATTGTCCCTAGACACATACTTCACACGCCTTGGAGTGAGTGCTGGAAAAGTCTTTTAAAAGAAAATGGTGCCCAGATTGGTTCAGTAAGGGGTTTACTTTCCTGGCATGCCTCCTCTCCCCATAGGAAGTGATGCGTAATGCTACTGGTAGTGGGACTGGGTGGAGGAGAAATAAAGGCTCTTTGTTTTTAATGTGTTTGGTTCCCCCCTTCACAGTATGGTTTTATGGTGTCACTCTGATCTGGTCTGTTTACTTTAAATCATGATTGTTGATTAGCTTGCGATGGTACCATTGTCCCGGTGTTACCATCTTTGAAGTTGGAGTCATCAGTGATGTTGCCTGAAGTGTGTATTGTAAAACACTATATGAATCAGAAGAGTTTAGCAATTCATGTGCTGACAGTAGAAAGTTCTGAGTCAGGCCACAGCTATTTTACAGCCATTCAAGCGAATAAATAGGCCAAGGCTGCATCTGTCTCTGTCTTCCTGATGGGATGTCTCAGTCTGTGCCAGTCTACGCTGGTCACATAAGGGCTCAAAGTGGTTTAATGATTTATTCCAAAATATCCAGAAGGTCATCGAATATTTTCAGCAGGTGACCTTTTCTTGAGTTTTCTACCAATGTGTCATGTCAGCCTGGAAAACAAAGGCCCATTTGACTTGTTACTGTCCCAGTTTCAATGCACCCATTAGCACTTCTGTCATCTTTGACTTGGAAGGGATAGCACTGCCGAGATTTTATCTCCTGTGCATTTCAGCTCAGGCATATGCTGGATTTCCTGAACAGAAGGGAAACCTAGTCCCAATTTATATGAAGCCTACTGCTTTAAATGAGGATTGACCAGCTAAACATCTTTAGCCAATCTGAATGTACTAGCGATCTTTTTTAGACGTCACAGGTTTTACCTTAACATAAAAACGAATGTGAGTAAGAGAATATTAACACAGTGTCCGAGTCAGTCAGCCTGTGCCTCATGTTTCTCAGAATGTGCAGATGGAAGAGGAGGGTAGCAGGCCCCGACCTGAGACCCCAAGCTCCCTGACGGAGCCAGAGGTGGAAATGGAAGGCAATCTGCTGGAGGTGGACCTGGACAGCTACCAGACTACCCTGGAAGAAGTTCTCACCTGGCTGCTTTCGGCCGAGGACACCCTGCACGTTCAGGATGAGGTGTCAGATGATGTGGAAGAAGTCAAAGAGCAGTTTCACACACATGAGGTAGGACGAAGTTAGGAAATGGGAGTCTTGTGCACGCATGGATTTAATTTTATGTTCATCGTTCTTCGTTGTTGAGAATAAAGACAGATAAAAACCCTCCCACAAACAACAGTACATGTTCCGTGCATGTTGGGAATTCCAGGAATTCTGCTGTGAGCAGTGGCACACTTTGGCGCACGGGGCCCCGAGCTTACACACTTGCTTGAGAAGGCGTAGTTGTAGAAGTAGATTTGTGCCTGTACATGTATCTGAAGGGGCTTTGGCAGGATTCCCTTGGCTGAGATGTGAATGTTTGTAAAGTCCAATGTTTGGAATCCAGGTCAATGCAGAAATCTGGTTGTGAGGCTGAGCGACAAGTCCCAAAGCCTTTTTAACAGCCAGGCTTTTCATGAGGTCTAAAAATCAATCCAGTTTGTTTCGGCCTTGTTGCTCACATATTTACTCCAGTTTCTTCAACAAAGCGTCATCGAAAAACAATGTGCTCAGAGGCGCAGTCAAACATGCTTACTCATCCAGAGAGCCCACAGAATACAGAGAATAACCCAGTTCACTGGCCAACCTACTCCTCTCTAGCAGAAGGGATTAAAAGGTGTTAAGAAGCAGTCAGTCCTTCAAATTTAAGTAATTTAATTACTTATCGAGGTAGTTTGTTGCCGTTTGTTTTCAGTGTTCGTCATTACTTTTAACTCCTGTCTCCACAAAGGCCTTTATGATGGAGCTGACAGCACATCAGAGCAGTGTGGGTAATGTGCTGCAAGCTGGTAACCAACTGATCGCTCAGGGAAACCTGACAGAGGAGGAAGAGGAGGAAATTAGAGAGCAGATGAGTCTCCTCAACTCCCGCTGGGAGAGCCTCCGAGTGGCCAGCATGGATCGTCAGGCCAGGTAGAGTCACATGTCTGCTTGCTTTCGACTGCAGAAATGAAAGGTTCATCTGTTACAAATCATAAATGCCAAATGTCAGAGTAAAATAATCTGATGTTACTGTCATATTGCGAAGTGGATCACGTGTCATTATGAAAGAAGCTTCGCAGAGGTCAGGTTTCTCTTATTGTACAAAGCTGTGTAAAGGTGACACCTGATATGCCCTGAAGTTTCCAATGACTAACAAGTCTGACACTTAACCTGGGTTTTGATGGTTTATGATGCTTCAGACACGGACACACACATTTATAGTAAACAGTATTGTCAGCATCACAGAGTTTGTGTTACCATGAGGCGGGTAAATAAAGTGTGACCAGGAAGTGTCTACTTTAAAGTACTAAAGTGATAGCTTTCATTTGAGTTCTTTGCCTACACCCCTGTTTCACGTCTCTTTCTCCCTATTTTTCTGCAGGCTCCATGAAGTCCTGATGGATCTTCAGCAGCAGCAGTTACAGCAGCTTTCTGATTGGCTGACGCAGACTGAAGAGCGAATCAGGAAGATAGAACTCGAACCGGCAGCTAAAGACCTGGAGGTCTACAAAGAACGGATAGAGCAGCACAAAGTAAACACAATTTACTATTAAAGGTGTAGGTGTGTGGTGTTAAAGGTCTTTTTTGGATAAATCTTGAACTTGAAGGAGATCAAACAGAACCAAAAAGAATAAAATGTTTCTAAAAAGTCTGCACTGATCCTAAAACACACAACCTATGAACTCGTTGTCTTGTTGTGTCCTGTCTCCATGGTTTTAACGAGGTTCAGTAGTTTTTCTACTCGTACTCTATTACTGGGTAACATGATCACGCTCCGTTTTTTTGTGTGTTTCTCTTCAGGGGCTTCAAAATGACCTGGAAGCGGAGCAGGTAAAGGTCAACTCACTGACACACATGGTGGTTGTGGTGGATGAGAACAGTGGTGAGAGCGCCACCGCTGTCTTGGAGGAGCAACTACAAGTAAGTCATCTGCCTGATCGCTGACCCAGAGATGATGCACAGTGTTTGAGTGATCTTATGGGTCGTGGCTCAGAATTCATGGCTCTGTCATGGTGCCTATCATAATTTTGCAACCTAAGACAGCTATGCACAAAATTGTGAGATTCAGGATGATCATCAATGACCATTTGACTCTCACTAGTATTTTTTTTACAGCAGGAACTTACTTGGTAATGTTTGTGTCATCATATAGTCTTTGGGGGAGCGCTGGGCAGCTGTGTGTCGCTGGACGGAGGAGAGGTGGCACAAACTGCAGGACGTTTTGATGGTGTGGCAGCAGCTTCTGTCGGATCAGGTTGGACATTTAGCCCTGTCTCCTACTCACCGCCACAAGCATGATGCACGATCTTCTCACTGAATTGTCATTTGATTCATTGTAATGAACACATCTGTTTAAAAACGTCCAAACCAAGCATCTCTTTGTTAACTGTTGTCCCACCTCCTCTACAGAGTTTATTTAGAGTGTGGTTGGCAGAAAAAGAGGCGGCCTTGAGTGAAGTGCAGACCAGCAACTTTAAAGACCCAAGTGAAATGAATACTAATGTTCGTCAATTAGCAGTAAGTGCCAGTTTGTATAATGCACCATAAATGTTACAGCTTCTCTAGTTAAACGAATGAACTTGTGCCTTCACCTAGAAAATACAGTAACTTCACATTTTGATGTGATCTTGATCAAGATTCAGTTTTTTTTTTTAAACCTTTTTATCGTTTTGTGCTTCAATCCTTTAGGGTTTGAAGGAAGACCTGGAAAAGAAGCGGAGGACTTTAGACCAGCTGTCTGACGCAGGACAGGATGTGATCTTGCTGCTGCACAGCACTGAAGCAGGAGCCACGATCGAGGCGGACACAGAGGAGTTGGCACATCGATGGGACAGCCTGGTGCAGCAGCTAGAGGACCGCTCGTTCCAGGTACGCAGTCCACCTGTACTTTGTCTACATGGAGCTTGTTTTGTAGGAGTCACAGGATACATGAGGTGCAATTCAGATGCCTTGGCAGCTTTCGTCCTTAATAAAATAAACTTAATAAACTCTTGTTTGACATTGAGAGAATAGTGGAATAAAGACGGTTGCTGTGGTTCACATTAACTCTTAATAAGGAACCTGTACATTTATTCAGGTTTAGCCTTGTACAATTCAAGTTGACTCGATGACTTTGTAACACTTTGATTTCTGTTGCACTGATGCTGCTAAGGTAATGGAGGCTGCGGCCGATTCCGGGATGACTCAGGTGATGGAACAGGTTGTCGTGGATACAGTTTCCGTGGCTGCAGCTGCTTCGACCCCTGATGAAGAGTTGGCCCCACCTGCTCCCCCTAAGAAACGACTGGTGGAGACAGATGCCGAAGTTAGACGAATGTAAGAACCACACACAGACTCTCATTTGCCCTCCTTGGTAGAGAAGTGTACAAATAATAAATTCTCACATTATTTCTTCTGTAGGTTTGAGAATAAACTTTCTGAGGTTCTGAGTTGGATTAAAACGTGGAAGCTGTCCACTCAGGCACTAGCCTCCACATACCCTGAGACTACGCCTGACACGCTAGATGTGGAGGAGAAACTAAAGGTAGACGTACAAATCATTCAAACTTAAAATACATAATTGAAATTAACGGTATATGCTTTTAAATCCACACCTCAACTATATGTTGACCATTACTGTAGGGTTTGGAGTCGGACCTCACAGCAAAGGAATCTGCAGTTAGTCAAGTAATCCAGGAAGGCCGGGTCTTGATGGATCAGATGGAGAGAGGTATGAAGGGAAGAGGAGATAAGAATAATTATTCTAAACACACTTGTCCAAGTTTTCTCATTTGTTTTTCCAAGCGTGTTAAGTACTAGCTCATATATACTTTTTCTAATTACTTGTTACATTTTGTTAATCTCATAAGATTTTACAGCCTTTCCACAGCTGCTGACTTTGTTGAAGGGTGTTTAAAAGCTTACATTTTTATTGTCAAGCAGTTTTAGTTGCCAGTGGGAACACGTGTGTGTGTGTGTGTGTGTGTGTGTGTGTGTGTGTGTGTGTGTGTTTGTGGAAGGAGTAGTGAAAATCTGTCTGCCTGCAGGGTTTCTGGCTTCATTCAAGTGGTCAATGAAAATGAAGAGGCTCTCAGGATTTTTGTGTGTTTATACTGTGGGCTGTGAGGGGTAGAGAAGCAGCTCCGCTAAGATGGAAGTGATTTCTGTTTAAACACTAAAACTTTCCACTGAACTTTAGTCAAACTCACATCTCTTGTTATCTTATGTGTAGTGTCTGATTCCCACTACATGGTCTCTCTCTCTGCTCTTTTTGTACATATTTTTGTTTGGCACTGCAAAGCCGAGCAGAGACAGACAGAAAGGGCAGATGTGATTATCTAGCTGCACCAAATCTGCTTGGAATATGAATTATTACTTAACCACACGTAATAAGTTCCTTGTCTCTCTGTAGAGGGAGTAAATGTGGATTCAGCGAGGGCAGACATAGACCTGGTCCAAACCGAGTGGGATGTGTGTGCGAGGGAGCTGCAAGCAGCCCGGGAGCGAGTTCGCACCCACGGCCGAGTCAGAGCCGTGACTGCAGAGCTGGCAGACCTGGACGGGCTCTTGGTGGAACAGGACCGGTGGCTGGATTCAACTTCAGCTGTCCAAAAATGTGACAAGGCCCAGCTCAGGAACCTGAGTCAGGAATGTCAGGTAACAATAATATTCTAGTCCACACTGTTCGTGGCTTTAGCTCAACATCCATACTCAGCCCATGCCGTTGCTTTATAAATATGTCACAGTTCATAGCAAATACAGATAAAACACCTGGAAATAGCTACACATCAGTACAACCATGAAGGCAAAATATAGATATAAAGAAGGTAAAGGACATTAATAGGGCCTAGAATGGTTGTAACTTCAGTGAAAGTTACACTTAGGAGAATGTTAAAACCCTCTGAAGTGTGTCTGAATGTTTTATTTGAGACTAATTAAATGTGAGCAGGGAGAGAAAAGCTGTCAGCGCAAGGCATGACTTCATCCAGCGACGTGTGAATTTCTTCTAGAACATTGTTCCAGTGCTTTATGTTGGAGATTTGCCTGTGTATTAAATTAAGAATTTTTTTTATCTGTAACTTAGCTAAAATGGTAAATACAATAGCTAAAACTATTCATTGACACATTTACCTTCTGTTTCTTTTTTGTCAGAAAACCTGAAATATTTTCCTAAATCCCTTTTCTTGATCTTGTCTTCTGTAGGCGCGGCTTGTCCAGGTCACTGCTCTGGGTTCACAGCTGGAACAGCTGTCTGTGGAGGCGGGGTTACTGGGTGCAATGCCTTCTTTAAGAGACAACGTGGTGGTGGTATCGGCACATCATGCCTCCACGCTGCAGCGGCTGCAGAGCAAAGAACAAGAAGTGGATAAAGGTAGTGGAGAATTAGCAGATGCACATGCTCTTTCTGGGAGTAGCTGAACAGAAGATTGTCTGAGTCAGTGAATAAACCTAAAAAGCTGCGAGTGAGTAGTGATCGCTGACATCAGAGAAGCTCATAGAGGTTGTGTGTATTTGACATCAGCTTTATATGAATCTGTGGCCTGCTACAAGTATTAGAAGGTGCCCTTATATGGCCTCAAATGCTCGTAGCTTCATGAGTGTATTTGAGAGTGATTGAGTGTAAGATCATACCTCAGCTAAACTTCAACCTGAGGACGTGACTTGGAGCTGGATTCGATCTGTAGATCTGTCACTATTTCACCTCTGGAATTTACATGTGCAAATTTTTTTGGGCAAAAGACAAGGTTGTAAAGTGAGACTAGAAGGCTCCTCTTCACTGACCATAGGTGTATGCGTGTGTCTTTCTGTTTTGCCTCTTGGTTTTTTATGACTGCGAGCGTTTGGATTACAGCCAATAAAAACCATTTTTGTTGCTGTTTGAGGGCCGTTTGTCTCTCTGGGGCCTCGGTCTGTCTCTGCCTCGCTCCCAGTTATGCTCCGTGTCTCCTCTTTGTGTATACATTCACTGGCCTCTTAATTATGTACACCTGGAGAGTCGACTTCAACCCAATGCAGCAGCTCCCTACATTTGCTTTTTACATTGTGCTGCTTCTCACCTCTGTATTGCTCATTGCAGTTCTGGCTGAACTTGACTTATCAAGCCCAGTGGAGGGTCTGGAGGCAAGGCTGGCTAATCTGACAGAAGGAGTAGTAGATGTTCCTACAGCTGAGGAGGCAATGGAGCGCGCACAGGTAAGTAGTCACACACCCATGAAACAAGTTTTCATGATTTAGTGTGTTTTTAAACTTTGTGTTGATGTTCACGTTTTATTATTTTGTTCTTATTCGCTGTTTTGAATTATGCAAACACATCACTCACAAGTTTAAAGGACTTCATTGCCAGTTGCCTTGTCTTTGTTTGTGTCTGTGTTTTGGTCAGTGTTGGTCTCTGTGTCACTGTGCACGCCATGTACTGTTTAAAGACGTGCTGTGCTCCATGTGTGTTACTGTGCGTTTTCTCTCCTCCTCCATCCTTCGCTGGAATGTGGCTCAGTCCGGTCCCTTGTTGCTGTGGCTGATAGGGCATGGAGCTGGAGAGGGGTGTGGGGACGTGGCACATTCTGGGCAGCGAGCCCATGCGCGCAGCACAGAGCCCCTAACAGCTCAGTCTGGATCTGCTTATCCAGTCAGTCAGCCTGACTTCCCCAACATACGATCCCCCGACCGCATTCTGGAGTGCAGTTAGTAGTTCAGCTAATGGTAGAAGGTGACAGGCATCTGATTGGCTCAGTGGTGTTTCATCATATCTAGATGGACCTAATGACCACAGTGATACTAATAATGGAGCCTCAGTAAATCAGGATACCTCACTGATGAACAGTGCTTTAGGAATTTCCATTTTTTCTCTTATGTGCAACTTTTATATTGTTTTACATTGTTTTGTGTTTCTCACTTCAGGCACTGTGTCTGGATATTGAGCAAACACAGCAGGCCTCACATCCTGCAGAACTTCAGAGATGGAGTCAGCTCTCAACCAGAGCCCGTGAGGCACTGGGTTCACTGCAGTGCATTCTGGGTAGCATGAAGGACACTCAGGTACAGTAGCTTCAGTGATTAATATGTGAAACACTCAGGAACTCTGAGCTGTGAATGTTGTTGACATGTTGTTGGAATGTTGCGGCTTTTAGGTCCATTTGGTAGAGGTTGAACGTTGGTTGGATGCTGTGCAGGAGCTGTTGTGTCATGATGCCACAGGGTTGGGCGAGACAGAGAGTGTACAGGAGGAGCTTAACCAGTGCAAGGTGAGCGGATTCTGACATTTGTATAGCAATGACACGTTGAGATCACTAACACAATGCGAATAATCCATCTGAGCTCTGGCAGATAATACTAGATTTAATTTTAACAATTTCCTTTTTTCCATTTACTAGGAGTATGTCAATGAGATGGAGTCAGTGGAAGGTGCATTGAAGCAGATGGCTGAGAATGTGAGTGCTGTACAGGCAGCTGTAGTCCCACAACTGGCCAAATGGGGGCAGGAGACGTTGGACAGGTGCAGGGGCAGGTGGGACACGCTTAGCAAACAGGTGAGAACTAGCGTGGTGTGTTGCTGTGCGTATGGACGTGAAAGTATTATTGTATTCTCATACCAGTATTTTTCCCTCCAGCTGATGAGCCATCAGGAGCGTGTGACAGAGAGTCAGGAGAGGCAGGTGAATCTGAAGAAGGACTTGGCAGAGATGCAGGAGTGGATGACTCAGGTGGATGAGGAGTTTCTAATGAGGGACTTTGAGTACAAGAGTCCTGAGGAGCTGGAGGCGTCGCTGGAAGAGATGAAGGTGGGAGTGAAGGCACGCGCTTAATAGGAAGGTTGAAAAATCTACATTTTGAAATTTGTCACAGCGTCATATGTTTGTGTGTGGGGTCTTTACTTCTCCCAGAGGGCTAAAGAGGATGTGCTACAGAAGGAGGTGAAGGTAAAGATCCTGAAAGACAACATCAACGTGTTGGTGTGCAGAACATTGCCCCCTGGTGGAGGCAGCGGACAGGCGCTGACAGCAGAACTTGAAGGCGTACTGGCCAATTACCACAAACTCTGTGACCGCTTCAAGAGCAAGTGTCACACACTGGAGGTAATGTGTGTGTGGAAGGAAGGTCCTTCTGTGTTGGGAAAGGTTGAAAGACGTCTTTGTTTGTTTGTATATGAAAATGTTGTTCGACAAACTAACTGCAGTAGCATAAAATCATGGACAGCTTTGCTTTTATTGCTTACAGATGCACTGGTGCCACATGTTTGTCTGTGTTTATTATTTATTGTAGAAGAAGCATTTATTCTTATTTACTCTTGTTTTTTGTTTATCTTTTTCTACTACACAAACCTGCTGTGAATCCTGTTCATATGAAAAATAACGAAGGCATTTTATGCATGAGTGACCCAATTAATGTCAGCTCATATGGTTCAGTATTAGAATGACATGTTGGCTTGTGCAGTGTGTCATTCCTTGGGCTCCTGTTTGTTTTCAGCGCTAATCTCTACGTGTAAAGACATCGTTTGGGGCTCCAACCTTAAAAATGATCCTTATGATAATGATGTCAAAGTAGACATCACTGCCGTTACTCTGGTGGTGCAGAACTGAATTTAAACGTGTGTAATGTGTAGGAGGTCTGGTCCTGCTGGATGGAGTTGCTTCAGTACTTGGAAATGGAGCAGAGTTGGCTCAACACTGTGGAAGACAAGGTCCAAGCCACTGAGAACCTACCTGATAGCACAGAGGCTGTCAGTGCAGCTCTGGAGGTACACCCCCCCCCAACACACACACACACACACACACACACACACACACACACACACACACACACACACTTATTTTTAGAAGGACCTTTTAATTTCATAAATTCATTCTCCAGGCACATGTGGTCAGACAGTGAATAGGAAATGTGATTATTATTATTTGAAATGAGTTACTTCATGAATATGAAAATTACAAGGACGAATATGTTTAGATAACCCAGAGATGATCTTTGTTTAAATTGTACTTGCACTGTTATGATGAGAGCTGATAAAGCAGAAACCAAAGCATTTGTTTAAAATTTAAAGGTATGTTAATATTCTCATTGTCTTTGACTTTGTCTTCTAAATTTCCTCCTCTTGCCTTTGCTGTGCTGCTATATCTGTCGATCGCCTGCAGCAGGACTGTCAGATTCACTTTAATCACTTTGCTGCTTCTGTAGCATTGCATAGTGATGAAGAAAGTTGAAGACCCTTGAAGACAATGTTTCTCTCTTCTTCATCCTCTCTTCTCTTCTTTCCATCTCACCCCCACCCAGTGCTTTTTCTTTCCCTTTCCCATCTTTACTCCTCTGTATCCTGTTTTCTTACGCTTCGTCCTTCCCAGTTTGCTAATTAGACCCATCCCTCTGGAGGGAGGGGGGGGGTCACTCTGTCTCTGTCCGTTACCTCCGGGAAGGAAAAGCACATTTTTTTATCCAACATAAACAATGACTGTTGGATTCAGACAAGTGCCGTCATCCGAGGATCCTCTCTCTCACTTGTCTCGTCTGTTGTTCACTTATCCTTTTTTTTTTCCAGTTTGCCTCCATCTGACACACCCAGACCAGCAATTTCTGCATCTGCACTCCATCTGTTTGCTCTGCCTTTTTTGTTCTTTCTCAACCTTTCATGCACATACACACATTTTGAGCTTTTTTCCCTCTCTGGTCTGGATTCTAGCCTATTCTCATCGTTTCTCGTTTGTCCACTTTCTTGATTTTTTTTAAAAATGTCTTCGTTTATCACCAGTCTTTGGACAGTGTGTTTCGCCACCCCGGGGACAACCGGACACAAATCAGAGAGCTGGGTCAGACGCTGATTGACGGGGGCATACTTGACGAACTCATTAGTGAAAAACTAGAGGCCTTCAATTCTCGTTATGAGCAGCTCAACCACCAGGTCAGGACCTCGTCGTTATGTGTATGGTGTCTTTAATTGTTACCGTAGAACAAGCCATTAGATTTATTCTGCATAAAATCATTTTTTAATAATATAATTTTTATTAATTTGTAACTTTCACTGTTTTATATTTCTCTATATATAATTGTTGTCCTATATTTTTTTATTTTTGCACTTTTAGACAGTTTATTGTGTTATAGTGCAGAATTAGAAAGCGTAGAAAACAAGCAATTTTTATGATGTTTAACTGGTTCATCTGAACAGCTGATTACAAATGTGTTGCCAAACGAACTGCTGTGTGTGTCCTCGTTCAGGCGGTGAACCGACACATCAGCGTTGAGCAGAAGTTGCAGACGCTGAAGGAGAACGAACAGGCGCTTCAAACGCTGCAGGAGTCTCTGAGCCAGCTGGACCACACACTCACCTCCTACCTCACTGATCGCATAGACGCCTTTCAACTCCCACAGGAGGCGCAGGTACAAGACACATGTACTTTGCATGCACATATAGAAACTGTGTAGAGCTAGTGAGCTCGTAAATAAATACAGATTAAGATGTGCGTGAAATACTCTTGATGCATGTGTTTCACTTCTCCGTCAGACCATCGGGGCAGAGATCGCAGCCCATGAGGTAACGGTGGAGGAGATGAGAAGAAGAAACGTTGCCAACTTGCCTCCTGCGTCTGCTGATGGCAAGGCAGTCCGTGGTGGAACCATGCTGGACCATCTGCAGGTAACACTGACTCCTACTGGAGGATATCTGGAACTGTAGGCTGATTCTCCTGCCACAATGACTTTGTAATACAACTCTTCATTTTCTTGAATCCTAAAGTAAAGTTGTTATATAAACCCAACTTTATCACTGCAGAGGAAACTGAGGGAGATCTCCACTAAGTACCAGCTGTTCCAGAAGCCTGCTAACTTTGAGCAGCGTATGCTGGACTGTAAGAGGGTCCTGGATGGTGCTAAAGCTGAGTTGCACATCTTGGATGTCAGGGATGTGGAGCCTGAAAAAATCCAGTCCCATCTCAATGGCTGCATGGTAGGAGCTTTGTTATTCTATAACCATTTACCGCAAGTAAGGACATCTGCCAACCTGCAGTAGCCTCCCATTTCTACAGACTAAAGCTCACTAGACTTGTTTGTTTCCTTTTTGGATACACAGAAATTGTACAAGTTGCTAAGTGAGGTGAAGCTGGAGGTGGAGACGGTGATAAAAACAGGTCGACAGATTGTGCAGAAACAGCAGACGGAGAACCCCAAAGCCATGGATGAGCAGCTCACAGCCCTCAAATTGCTGTACAATGACCTTGGAGCACAGGTAAAATATACAAAATCTACAAATACAACCTAAATTGAATTAAACGTAACATTGAACACATTCTAAATCGTCTTTTTCTACAGGTAACGGAGGGCAAGCAGGACCTGGAAAAGGCTTTGTCTCTCTCTCAAAAGTTCCAGAAGGAGAGTGCTGACATACAAGACTGGTTGGGCGCCAACGAGGCTCAGCTTCAGCAGAAGAACAGCTGTGGAGACATGCCAGCTGACATTGATGCTGAGATAGCGTGGGCTAACGTGAGTAGCTGTCTCTTCAGGATGATCAAAGAAGCGCTTGTGTCTCAGGCCAGCAGGTGGAGCAGATCTCAGGTCTCAGTTGAGGATGTGGTAGTTTTGTATTACAATATTTGTGTAGTACAGTTAGAGCCATGTGATTTGCGGTTCAGTGTGTGTGTGTTGCTCCACCAGGGCCTGCTTAAGGAGTCTGAGCGCCGTAAGGTGGAGCTGTCCAGCTTGACGGAGACGAGTGCTGGCCTGCAGACGCTGGTGGAGGGCAGTGAGGCTCAGCTAGAGGAAAAGCTGTGTGGCCTGAATGAAGCTTGGGGCCGTGTCCGCACCTGGACTGAGGATTGGCTCAGTGCTGTGCTGGTGAGAGCAAATATTTTTGTCTACTCTTGGGTGTTTTACCACCAAAATAATTATTATTTGAACAAAGAGAGTAAGAAGTGGTTCATTTTGTTATTACCTGCTGCAGTGAGTTCTGTAGGGGTTATAAAAACACTGAGACTTTCTGTTTCTGCAGAGTCACCAGAATGAAGTGGAGATTTTTGATGAGAACTTGGCTCACATCAGCACCTGGCTCTACCAGACCCAGATCCACCTGGACGAGGCTGAGCGACTTAGCCCAACGGAGAAGGCAAAGGTGGTACAGGTACGGAAGAGAGTCATCACAGCCTGGTAGATAAAGATTACAGATGAAAGACAATGACCCTGATACAGTGGCCAATAGATACATGATAATTAGTGCAAAGATATATTTGTTACTGTAAAAAATATGGATGACCTGACAGAGCTGATACCTCAACAAGCTTATTGTGGCTTTATGCTCTTTGCCATAACGTTTTGCTCAGTTTATTATTATATTTGTCCTATTCGCTATGAGAAATGGTGGCTAGAATGACACAAAGACAGAGGAGGCCTTTTATGCGGTGACAAAAATTTGTCTTGCAGTTGCATTACATTCTTAACACTTCCCCCCTCGTGACAAGTGAAGGTCACCACTAAATATTAGGTGGGCCCTGGGACTGTTCACCTTGATCTGTGCATGCCGGGCGACTGCTATGCTTTCTGACCTGACCCAAGGCTACGCTGCCAACCGGCCTGAGAGACAATGATTCATAGCACAATCTGATAAATAGATGAGCATCCCCTCTGTGGTCTGCCCTCAGAGCATGCTGGAGGAGCTGGAGGACGTCAGCCTGCGTGTGGACAATGTGAGGGACCAGGCCACCATCCTCATGACCAGCAGGGGCCCTGCCTGCAGAGATGTGGTGGAACCCAAACTGTCTGAGCTCAACTGCAACTTTGACAAAGTCTCCCAACACATCAAAACTGCGAAGGTACTGACTGTATGCAACACCCTCATCCAGCAGATAAACAAAGACGAAGTGTAAGAACAAAAAGTTTTAACTGTCACAAATAAGCCTGTTATATCACCCGTACAATCACTCTGTCTGTTCCTCCTGGCAAACAGATGATGAGCTGTCTGGAGACAGCTGGGGTCGAGCTGAGCCAACAAGCACCTCAGCAGGTACAAATACTGTCCTTGGTTTCAGGTGCAGATAAATATTTTGAGCAAAACCAGATTACAACATTATTTTCAAGTGACAAAAAGAACATAATGAAACTCATTTGAGCTCTGCTGACATTGCTTCCTAAAGCCCCAGTTGGAGTCAGTGTCACAAATGATCCCCAGGTGATGATTCCTTTGAGCATATGCTCAGATAAGTGCATGTGTTGTACTGGATCTGAAGCAGTTCTCTGTTGTGCTTTTCCTCATTAGGTCATTCACAGTCAGGAGATTGGATTTGAGAGTCAGAGTGAGGCTCGTCCTGCTGAGGCTCTGCTCCCCAGTGAGGTGAAAAACCTTCAGACCGAACTCCAGGACACGCTGAGGACTCTGCAGCTGCAGCAACAAGACCCAGTAAATGTCCTGGATGATGACAAGGTACAAAAGCTTTTATCAAGTTATATGTGTTGTCATTTACACAATGCAATGCGCTCACAATGCACTAGCAAACATGTTAGGCCTTGAAATGTCTTATCACGTGGCAACTTCACAAGTATGGAGTTCAGCCTTTGTTATCAAGGCTGATGACGTTAAACACATCAGCTGAACACGCTGGACCAATCCCAAGCAAGGCCAGGTTTAAGGCCAGTCAGGAAGATCTTAATTTGTTTTAAACAATATTTTCTGAGAAGTGTTTGTCGCTCACTGAGCAACAATCAAGGTGCACTTTCTCTTCTTTGTTTGTAAGTTTCCTATTTCTTTTGTACTGGAGTTGTACACAAATGTAATATTAACGGTGCTGTGAATGAAAATAATGTTTTAAACTCTCTAACTCACCATTTTCTTTCTGTCTCTCTGCACCAGATGGATGAGGAGAAGGCCAGTGTAGAAGAGTTGATGAGAAGAGGAGAAGAGCTCCTGCAGCAAACTTCAGACGAGAGCCAGAAGGAGGAGCTGAGACTTCTGCTGCTGCGCCTGCAGAGCCAATATTCTGCCCACAGGGTGAGATGCACAAAAGTGTTGTGTCTCTCATTAGGCTGGGCTCATACTGGGAGCTTTACCTTTGCATAGCACCACTTTGTGCTCTGATGCAGTGTTTCTGCCTCTGCCTGGTTTAGGAGCTGAGGGTGCTGCGAATCAGGCAGCAAGTGTCATCATCAACCCACACTTTCACAGAGCAAATAAGAGAGGTTTCAGCTGAGGTGAGGCATTTAGATGTACTCACAAAAGGTGTCATTCTAATCACAGCGTATTCATCCAGCTTATTTTACCGTGTCTTACTAAAACGTGTTCTTTATCGTTTTCCTCTTGCTCCTCTGTGGTGTAGGAGATGTCAGCTGTGGAGCGTAGCAGTGCTCCTTCACTGAGCCCCTCTGACTACCTGTTGGACATCAACAAAGTGCTCCTTGCCATGGCTGACAACGAGTTGCTCTTGAACTCCTCTGAACTCAGTGGGGGGCGCTATGAAGACTTCTCCAGTCAGGATGACACACTGAAGGTGGGTTTAATTGATGTTATGCTTTTATTGCTTTTTTGTACATCATCATCATTTGTTTATAATAAAAATCACAGAGCAGTCGATATTATTCACCACTATTTGAAATGTATCCAACTTTACTGTCTGTCCTTTCTCCTCCGTTGTTCATTTGCCCTTCACAGAACATCAAAGACAACCTGGAACGTTTGGAAGAGCAAATCACAGGGATCCATGAGCGCCAGCCTGATGCTATTCGGAACGCCTCGCCGGCTGAAGTGGCTCAGATTGGAGACGCTCTCACGCAGCTGAACGCTGAATGGGACCGGCTCAACCGCATGTATAGCCACCGCAAGGGGTGCGAGCACCAACCTCACACACTAGCAGTACAGCGCGTTAGGCTGTGCATCAGATAGGAGGGAAAAATAAACTTGAATAAGTCTGTGGCAGGGCAGAGAATGAGTGAGTTGCTATTTTCAGATGTTAATGTACGGGTCAAGGTACTTGTGGATCCTGCAGGGACATTAAATACCAACTGTTCGCTAGTCAGCAGAGCTGATAAGGAGACCAGGCCTCACCTCACGCTAAAACATACGCACACATTGACCTTGATTACTATCAAAACAATTCCCTGGGCATCAACAGTCCCGTGCTTATTCACATATTCACTCACTCATACACTCACATATACTAATACACTGGGTGACCTTCACAGAGTTCCTTGGGCATAAACAGCCTGCATTTGCTGAGTACAGTGTGTACACATGCTAGAGTAAACTAGTAAGCTAATTCTCTCTCCATCTGTAATCACAGTAACCTCTGGGCGTCGTTAAAACCCTAAGAACGGATTATATTTTTAGAAAAATGCTCATCTTCAACTTGTCTATCTCATCAAATTTGTCCTGCTGGAGTGATGCAATGCGAGGAAATGGTCCATTTGCAGACCATCAATGTGATAAAGATCTGTTTTGTATAAAGCATTTTAGATTATCAACCTTTTTGTTTTTGCTGATGTATTCAGTTGCCTGTACGCCTCAGTATTGTTACAACATTTTTAAGTGTTTATTAGAGGTCAACTGTGTAGTTTGCCTTATCAGAATCTATAGCTTTTCCCAGTGAGTGAAGATAGGTTTGTTTCCAGAGCCCACAGTGAAAAGTGAATAAAAATAGCATCATGAATAGAAGTTATTAAGGGTTAATCGAATCATGCAAAGACGGTGTGTGTGTGCTACCTTGTGCAGGAGTTTTGACTGTGCCATAGAGGAGTGGAGGCAGTTCCACTGTGACATGAACGACTTGAACCAGCGGCTGACGGAGACGGAGACACTGCTGTCCCACACCGTCGGCCCTGACGGACAGTTAGACCTGAACTCTGCTCAACAACATCAAGAGGTAATTAACCATCGAGCACGAATGTGGTGGCGTGACATGCCTGAGCTTTCTCTCAATCACATGGATCAGTTTGTCCCAAACTTAAATATCAATTTGGTAAATATTTTAACATCATGTTATATGGTTTTAGGTGAAGATAATAAGCTTCAGGATGCTGTGGTAATATGTTGGAGATCTAATGTTAGAACTGAGATAAAAGCATGTTGTTGCCCAAAGGGAAAACGTCTGCTGCACTGTAGCTAATTGACGCACACACTGCACATCTAACTGTTCATTATCCAAACCGGGAAACACAGAGAAATTAAGTGAAGAGTTGGAGGACAAGAACCTCCTGATTTTGCTTTGTTTGATTGCTGAAGCTGTAATTTCATTTTCAAGACGAAATTTATTCTTAGAAGCTGGCGCCATTATCACTGACAGCGCCATCATTAACGGCTCCTGGTTTTATAGTTACTGAGAGGGAGACGAGGGACTGGATGGATGGATGGATGAGACTTGAGGGATCATCCTGGTGAATCGACCTTCAGGGGACTTTACTCACTTCTTTTGTTTTTCATCTTCTCTTCGTCTTTTTTGTATACCTGGGGCAGGAACTTGAGGAAGGCCTTGCTAGTCACCAGCCAGTCCTGGCCACACTGACCCGCACCGGAGGGCAGATTGTTGGGCAGCTGTCGTCTCCTGATGGTCTTCTTCTTGAAGAGAAGCTACACAATCTGAGTCAGCGTTGGAGAGCTGTCAACCAACAGGTTCTGGAAAGACGGCACAGGTACTATATGCCCAGGACTGGCATCCCTAAAACTGTGTGTTTTATGAAACAAGTTACTGCTCACTCTCCCTGACAGACATCAATGAGCTGGTGTTTGACAGGTGAACTTTATCAGTGCCCTCAATCAGGTTATAACGGTAATCTAAATGTAAATTTTCAGATTAAGCGTGCCATATTCAGAAATGATCATCTTATCTGTGTATGTAATGCATGTGTGTGCAGGTTAGCTGGAGGGGACCAGGCCCTGTCAGAGCTTGTGAGAAGACGTGAGGAGCTGGCTGTATGGCTGCAGCAGGCAGAAAATGCTGTCAGCTCCTTACCTGTCACTGCCACTGACAACAACCTCAAAGAACTCAAGGTACAGCAAGACCCAGACTGTGCTGAAGTTAGTGTCATTCATGGCAGCACAGAGATTTGGCTTTTCACAGAGCTGGGTTATTTATTTTAAGGTCAGCCCTGACCTGTGTTGGGGTTTTTTTCACCTGCTCAGTGCTCAATCCTCAAGAAACAGCATTGAAGGATCCGATCTTTTGCCTTTTTATAAACCTAAATTAAGGCTCAGTGGGTTTTTTGCAGGCCCTTGCTGAAGAAATGGACGCACAGAATGAACGTCTCAGTTGGTTGAACAAGCACGCTCCTCAGATCCTGGCCAGTCCCACCGTCAGCACCCAGAGCAGAGAACAGCATGTTTGCAAGCTAAGAACCATCAACCTGAACTGGAGCCAGGTGAGATTTTCCCAGCCTTACAGTACCTCTCCCTGTTGTTTTGTCTTTTCTTGCTATCTTTACTAAACTCCCACATTCCCCCGACAGGTGACGCATGAGTTGTTGTACAAGGTGGGTGAGGTGGAGGCCAACCTGCAGGGTCACTCCCACTTCCAGGACAGAATGAACAGGCTCACTGACTGGGTTGTCATCACCCACCAGACAATCGTGACGAGAGGCCTGAATCCTGGCCAAGCGCAGGTAGAGCTTTGAAGCATCAAAGAGCCACCACACCTCGCGTTCCGTTGCCACAGGTCCTGGTACCACACTAAATGACTTCTTACTCATAGGCTCTGGAGGCGTCTATGAGGGACAGGAAGAAGGACCTGGAAGAATTGTTGGCTCATTCGATTGAGCTGCAGAGACGACAGCAGCTGTTGCCTCAGGAAAAGGTCAGAAATTCTTTAACATCTTTTTGAACCACTGCTAACTGGCTCATCATTCATTCATTATTAACATCTCCATACACGTTGTTACTTCCGCCTTTTAATTCTATTTGCGTGTTTGTTCTGTAGAGTAAAGTAGAGCAGCTCGCAGCCGATTGGAAAGCCCTGGATATTCGACTGAGAGAATCTCTCCAGCCCCCTGTCTCTCCATGGACACAGCACCAGCAAGTTGTTCAGCACCAGCAGCTTGGTAATGATGTCTAGAAATTTAATTTTTTAAATTTAAAGTGAATTTCATGTTACTCTGATATTTCTAGACCAGTAGATCTGTTTATACGATACATCACTAGGATAAAACCTCTAATGATGTCAAGTGGAAAACATAGGATCTATTTATGAATCCTTCTAAACATGTATTTATGTCAGAGGTGGCACATTTGAAATTTTTCTTTGGCTTTTATTAATTTGGAGTTTCAGTCTCGAAGCCCCATTCGTCATGATTTAGTGTGATGCCACTACCCTCTGAGAGCCATCTGACAGCACCACCTCTCACTCTTTAAAGAAGCTCTATATGTCAGTATTACTTGCCTTGACTTCTTCGCCTCGTTTCACCCGCGCTGCAGCGTCTCCCGTTCCCTCAGCTGTGCAGATGGCCAGCTTAGTGAGCGAGGACCCCCACCACCAAACCCCGCACACACCAGACACCGTGGCCCCCACCGACCTCAACGAGACAGCCACCGAATTGGCAGACTGGCTTCTCCTCATCACACAGATGCTCAAGTCTAATATTGTCACTGTGGGAGACACAGAGGAAATCAGGACCACTATGGGGCGTCTTCAGGTGAGAAGCTGGGAAGAGGAGGGGCAGGTTGTGCTCTTTTTCAGTAGTGAAACATTTTTTCATCTTCAGATTTTACCCTCTGTTTATATTTTTACCTCTTGCCCTGGCAGATGACAAAGAATGACCTCGAGCAGCGTCATCCACAGCTACAGGACATATTCACCCTGGCACAGAACATCAAAAACAAGACCTCTAACCTGGATGTTCGCACATCAATTACTGAGAAGTGTATGTATAGAGCTGTATGACCACTAGGAAGAAGTAACAGCTGCTCAACACTTTCCACAGATTTGCAGCCATTGTATCATAAGATGTGCATCAAAGTTTTTTTGTCCACATAATCTGTGACAGTATTTATATTACAGTGCTTTTTTTCCCATTCAAAATACATTTTCATTCTGTTGTACACGCACCTGCCGCCATCTGTAGTGGAGAAGGTTCGCAGTCAGTGGGACAGCACTCAGCATGGCGTTGAGGCGCGGCTCCGGCAGCTGGATAACATGATTGGAGACAGCAACCAGTGGGAGGAACAGAGAAAGGAGGCGAAGGCCCTTATTGTGCACAGCGAAGGACGCTTCCACAACCTTCTTCAGCAGTCCAGAGATCCCCTGACGAAACAGCTTGCTGACACCAAGGTTAGAGGAAAGTTTCACCGCTAAAGTCGCTCTCTGCGTCCTCAGGGTGTCTAATGCCTGTTGTTCCCAGGGTCACTAACTGTGATTCTCTATCCTTGTCATCACGCTAGACAAGAAATTTGGGGAATTTGTCCCATCACTTCCCTAATACAGTGAAAATCCCTACCACACCAGACTTGACTTCATAAAGTACTTGAGGTTCTTTATATTGCTGCTGAGTCTGCTCAAGATGGGAATGAATAAATCACGTCGTCGCAGTTTCACTTTGAACCTTAATAACATTCGTACACCCACGTCATCCATCATTTTAATTGGAGATGATGACTTAGCCCAGAGTTTAAGGAAACGAATTCAGCCTCATAAGCGTGTCTGACAAACTGCGACAACCAAACACTAGAGGGCAACTGAGTTTAACAGAATCAGGCATATGAGCTGCACAGTGGCCTACTCCTGGTTGGTTGGTTGGGGGGGATGTAGTGATGAGTAATTATCTGGTTTTGGTTGGAAGAAGACGTGTCTAAGGGTCCTCTGTAAAAAAACTCATTTGCAATTTCTAAATTTAAACTAATAATCTGGCTTTATGAATAAAGGTTGTGCCTTTGCAACCTGCTTGATAAAGTAAAGGTTAAGCAAACCATGGCAGATGGCTGAGAAGCACAGCAATTAAGTTTTTTGTTTTTAATGCCCAAAGATTTATTCATTATATTAAGTTTAGACTATAGGTCATAATATCCTTGGATGGCATTTGTCTTCCTAAAAGCAGATACCGAGCCACAGCAGTACACTGGCAAACACTGCAGGCAAATTATTAACCGCTGTAATCCTCAAAGCACTGTTCACACTGACTCATAATCTTTAAGTCACATCTGTTACATTTTCCGCTTCCTGTCGATCCTAATGCCACGTTGATGGTTTTACAGGCGTTCCTCCAGGACCTGGGCCGAGGCCAAGCTACAGTCGCGGCCTTCAACGAGCTGTCCAATCATCTTCTGCGGGAATATTCTGCTGATGACACCAGGAGGATCAAAGAGGTTGCAGACAATCACAATGCTGCCTGGAACAACATCAACACCAGGTACAGTACGCACCGCCTGCATGCTTACTATATGATACTTAATGAGGATATTACATCAAGTACTAGTTCATATAGTCGCTACCACTGTAGTTATTTACTTATGTATCATTCCTATTGATTGACAGGGCAAGCGATCGTCATGCACAGCTGGACGGTGACCTCAAGGGCCTGCAGATGTCTCTTAGGGAGCTAGAGTCTTTCCTCAAGTGGCTCCAGGAGGCGGAGACTACAGTCAACGTTCTGGCCGATGCCTCTCAGAGGGAAGATCTGTCACAGGACTCCGCCCACGTGAAGGAACTGAGGCGCCAACTGGAGGTAGGACTGATAGCCCGTGACCCTGTAGTGTGTGCGCATACAGGTGCTAGCCTATTATCACAGTGTCATCCTTCATTAAAGCACACCTCACCAACAGATGTGTGCGCCGCCGGTTAAAGGTGTGAATGAGAGGGAGCACAAGGCGTGTGAGTGCTTGTGTGCATTCAACAAAGCTCATTGATCCTCTTGTCCTCTTGGCTGCTTAAGAATTCATTTTAGGATCCACTGTGTGCGTGTGTGCATGTTTGCTCTCTCTCAGTATTTTGTCATTTACACAGACCTTCCCTCCAAGTTCTGTTGACACCTTCATCTGATGCTTTATGTAACATTTTAATCCCCAAATCCCTTCAACCTACCCTTTATACTGATAGATCAGGGAATTTTTTTTTTTACATGTAATTGATACGCGCGTATTTATATCATTCATCTCTCTGAATAAGGCCTGACTCCAATAGTTTCGTTGTCTTGTGCGCCACAGAGCCACTGCTATCATTTCATTTTCCAATTATTTAAAAACAGGCCAAGGTTACAGAGAAAAATGACACTGAATCACTGCATGAATGGCCAGAAAGATTTCGGAGGATTCATTAACGCGCCGTGGACGTGAGGGTGAGAGAACTGTGCAGCTCATTGCTGTGGGGGGCTTGGCTGGATTTGTTTTTTGTCTAACACAGTTCAAATAATTTGAAAGGAATCGATTGTTGCAGTGATCTATTTTTGTCCTAACAAACCTAATCCATCTTTATAAACCCTGTCAAAATTCTAAAGGACGTCGGCCATCGGATTGTATTCCTAAAAAGCCTGTCAAAGTCATTTCAAAGTATCCGTCGTCTCGAGAAAAACTGGCTCATGAATGTACCTGTTCATCTTTCTGATTACTGCGTTTATTTTTATCCTCTTTTTTTCCTCATTTTATTGTCTCAGCTGGAGTTGAGATTGATGGATGTCACTTAAGTGCCTTCTGATCTTTACGCGTGTTTGACTCGGGCCGTTCCAGTAGTACGTGCGTGCATGCTGACCATAGAGCCAGAGCCGAGAGCCAGTACTGTCAGTGCCTCCAACACCGAGCCGACAAAACAGTCGGTCTCTCGTAATTCCCTGTGAAGCGGAGTCGATACTCTGAGGAATGACCGAAACGGACGCTGTAGCCAGTTAAACCCTGTCTAAACAGAGCTCTTCAGTAAGCTTATCATGATCCTCTCTCCCCGTAACTGTGTGTGTGGATAAACTGAACGTACCAGAGCCAGTAAATGTCGCTAAACGATTATTATTATTGTGCCTCGTCGTGCAGGTACATTACATTTCCATTTAAGGGAATTTATTTGTCTTCTGTTCTGCTCCCTCCATCTGTACAACACTGAATGCGCTGCTTGTGTTTGCGTTGTGTGTCAGCGTGTGCCCGTTTTACATTGATGAGTCATACTTATGGGGGCCCGTTGGTGTAAAGCATGCTGCTCTTGTGCGATACAGAGGTTTATCATCCTCACTTCAAATAAGTGCCTCTTGTGTGGGATTTGGGAGAAAGAGCGTGTTTTCCTGCAGTACTTCAAAATCAACTCCTACAGAGACTCATAGAGAGCAGGAGCTGGGTTCAAATCCCCACCTGTGTTGTATGCTGTGGTCAGTGGCTCTTGAGAATCTCCCGTCTCTGCTTTTACCTCCCTCCTACCGTTTTGTCTCTTTATGTCGTCTCTCCTATGGACTTGTGTGCTTCTGACAGATGTATTCTCCAAAGATGTAGCTATTTTCTGCTCAAAAGTCTTCTGTCTTCTGTTGACCTTGCCCTCCCACGTTCTTTCCTCCTGCTCCACTTTTCTTTTTTTTCCAGCAAGGCCCTCTTTTCTACTCTTGATCTTTCAATAATGTCCCACTCACCCACACAGGAACAAATAACAGCTGATTAAACTGTATTAATGACTTTCTCACAAGATTACCCTGGACATTTTTTATGTATCTATATTTGTTTTTATTTGTTTAGTTTTTTGCGTTTAGTTCAGTCCGCATAGCTTAAATACAGGTTCGGATCTTCTTGTCTGCATAGTTTTATTTACGCAGGCTTTAATGCCGACAGTAGATGTACAGTCCAGAGCAGCTGATTGTCTTCTGTGCTCGTGATTCATTCAGGAGAGTTCCATGCACTATAAAGCTGTGGAATTGCTCCCGCCGTCACTAACATCGCCGGTGGAGAATGAATGGCACTTTTACTTCCAGGAACCCTGGATGCTCGAAATAACTCCTCCCTCTTCCCAACTCTTGCGTGCGTGCGTGTGCGTGCTGCTCATTTGTGCTCTGAGTTCTCACTCAGTCGTGTCTCCTCTCACTGATGCTCTCGCTCTCTCTCTCCTTTGCGTCCTGCCTTTGTCTCTCGCTCATTGATCCGTCGGTTGCCTTGTGTAACGTCACTCCACCTCCACGGCAGAGGCAGTGTGTTCCGTCCCTCAAGCTGCTGCTTTTTTCTCGCTCCCTCTCTCTCTCGCTCTCCCTCTCGCTCTTGCCTCTGTTACTCTCACTTATTCCCCGTCTTTTTCTCTCTCTGAATCAGTGGCAGCAAAAAGTGAGCCGCGTGCGACCAGCTTCTCTTCGTGCTGTCCGCTCTTCTTTCCTTCCAGCTTGGCAGCACTATTCACTCTTCTCTCGCCTTTTTATTCCCTTCTTCCTTATTTTGTCTATCCTTATCACCCTCCTCTGACTCTGCAGGGTGCCGTCACAAGTGATTTGTTTGATTCTCTTCTGGCTCTGCAGTCCGGGTGCACGTGTGAATGTCCGCGTGGAGGAGAAAGTGAGTGTCTAGTCTTGTCCTGTGCTCCTGCATCACCGTATGTGTGTGAGTGTGTGTGCGTGACGAGAGCTGTGTGAGTGACTCTTTATAAAGATAGTGCTAACTGCAGCGTGTGTGTATGTGTATATGTGACAAAAAGTGGGGGCATGCTGAGCTGAGTACACTTCAGAGTGTGCGAGTTTTTTTTGCCGTCTGTTTGTGTGACAGTGTGCATGTGTGCGTGTGCACGTCCCATCAGCTTGGCTGGGGTCTGGTCGGCAGGCTAGGGAGGAAGGGAGGGAGAACAACATGAGCAGGGTAGGGCAGTGCTAGCATGCGGACCACGAGCAGGCTGCTGCAGACTTGTAGCAGTCTTAAGATGATGGCCATGGTCCGGACCTCCCTCCAGAAAGTGGTGGTCTTCCTACACAGGCTTCAGAGGATGGCCATCTCCTCGCCGCGCTACCAGAAACTCTGCAAGGTATGTGGACTGAAACACAG
This sequence comes from Macropodus opercularis, assembly GCA_030770545.1. Lineage (NCBI taxonomy): Eukaryota > Metazoa > Chordata > Actinopteri > Anabantiformes > Osphronemidae > Macropodus > Macropodus opercularis. The sequence continues at coordinate 5,361,417 of CM061112.1, forward strand.
AGAGCGAGCGGGTTGGCTGACAGAGTTCCTGTTTTTGCTTTTTAAAACTTGCTCAGGTTTTTAGAATTGAATGTAGTAGTTCTCCACACTTTTAGCCTCTTTAGTTTAATGTCCTCTCTTGTTTTGTTGTTTGTTTGCGCGTCTGTCCGTTAGAACTGTAAATGCACTAAACATTTGCTTGGCGTAGGTATTTTTTCAGTGTACACGTTGGCTCATCTATTGCTTCGCCTCTATTTTTGGTTTTCATTCTTGAGACTTTTGGTTCTCAAGACATTCTGTTCCAGCTCACATTTGGGACTCTGTCACCTCCGCACTGTGTGGTTTCAAATATATATATTCCCCTGTCTGCCTTACGACTCTTTCTGCATGACTAATAATGACTTGACTGTGCATTCTTGTACCACACAATTATTTTGTTTTCAGTGTTGGACCTGAGTTGAATGAAGCGGTGACATAAACGTCGTGTTAATTCCTTTTAATTCCTTTTTAATTCCTTTTTCCTTTTGCTAAACAGACTTTGCTCCTAATGTTTCAGTTCGTTGTGTGACTTGACCTGTTACAGCGGCCGTATTGATTTTACCTCAGAGGAAATGGCTATTGGTGAGGGTTGGACCTCGTGTCTGCACATCTGCTCGTCACTGCCAGTCGCTGATCCTTGTTGGTGTCTCTCTCTGGCGTTGCGCAGCATTAACCTGATCTCAGTCAGAGGGCAGAGGGGACCAGCTGTTGAGATTTAACAGCGCTCTGCACAAAGTGAGACAGGGAACCTAATGCGACACAGCAGCTATTTTGATTCAGCGCCAGCTTCAATCATGCCTTAACAAACACGTGGTGCTTCAACTTAATCCATCATTAATCCATAAATCCATCGCTCTTTACTGAACCACGCTTTTTCTCCTTTGCATATTTTAGTTGTTAGTCCGTCTTTGTATTCTCTACCGAGGGTGATGGTGTGTAGTTTCACAGCTTTGTATATATCTTTGTAGTCCACAGAAAAGAGGGGGAAGAAGAAGCTGTTTTGTAACTTTCCTGCTTTTTCTCAGTTATTTAGAAACAAATGAAATCCCGTCTCTCCTGCAGGCGTCTTCAATTAAAATGCCTCCTTTAGTCAGAGATCAGACCTGCCTGAACTGCGCCCCTACCACTGGGCAGCATCAGTCATTCCACACTCGATTACCCTCTCCTGGGCTACATCAGTCATTCCGGCTTCGTTTGGCCTTCCCTTGGTGGAATCGGTAATGCCCAGCTTGTCCTGCCTCCTTTGGGTGCGCTCACTGGCTGCCAGACTTGAACAGTGACTTCTTGATGATGGATTTGCTCGGGGCTCACCCTCTCAGCGCCGCCCATTGTTGGTGCTTCAGGAAAGCAGTGGTTCGGAGACAATCTGTCTGGCCATTGTCCGATTTAAGAAACCATTCTATCAATTTAATAAACTGATCCTTTACCAGGTTTATGTTAGTTGATGCAGCGTTTTCATTTAGTAGTGAGCAGGGTTTTGCCTATTTGATGTGTAATTAATTATGAAGTGAACGAAATCTCCTCAGTGTTCATGGATGTTTATTGATGCTCGTTATTTTGATGCATTTCGCAGTCTTCGCAAACCAAAGCCATTTAACTTGAACTGTTTTTCGACAGTTTCTTTTTGTTGGTGCGTAAATCGTTTTCCTCTCCCACTTTCCCAATTCGAAGCAATAATGCTTAATGAGCTTCTACTCTAATAGAGAAATTGTACATTAGACAGCGTTCTCTACGGCTTGGTTATGTGTCTGCTGCCAGGTGCGGATTGAAGACTGTCTTAAATGTGAGGCTCACTTTATTGTTCGGTTTCCTTTGCTATTCTCTCGCAATCTTTTTTTGCTACCATGCTTGTGACATGAATAGTTTACTGGCACAGAATTAGCTTAGCTGGTTATTTATACAGAGGCCTGTCTCTGTGTGTAATCACTAGCTGGCTGAAGGGTTCAAATCTCTCCTGAGGAGTGTCCTCCTACTCTCAGTACTGTGGCGTTGGCTGCTGCTGTGTGTCCGTCCGTGCGTGTGTGCGTTTCTCCAGCCAAACCCGCTGTGGAAGTCAATGCCTTGTCTTTCCTGCTGTTTGTCTGGCAAGTACTTTTGCCTTTGGGCTTAATATCCGTCCACCTTTGCACCTGGCTCACAACTACCCCAGGACAGGTGACTCAGGCTCAGGCATGCAGCATTGCCATCTAACCCTCCTGTCCTTGAGCTCCAGCGCTTTAGCAGTTAGAGCATCAGGTGCAGGCAGAGAACCTTTGCTGTGACGTGGCTCATGCAGGTTTAAACAGACATTCTGTCCTTCACAGACGGTAACTAATTCATAAGAGACGATAACATAAGATAATTCTTTATTGATCCCATTATACAAATTTACTATTTTTACAAATACAAGATACTAAACATGTCCAAATCAACTATACAAGATAATCTGCACGATGGGGGCTGTTAAGACTGATTGATCCGCGGTATCGCTCCTTCCGACACTGGGGTGGATCAGTCTCCACTAAAGGAGCTGCTCAGAGCCTCCACTGTCTGATGCAGTGGGTGAGAAGCATTGTCCATGATGGATGTCATCTTGGCCAACATCCTCCTCTCACCCACCTCCTCCTGTCCAGTGGACAGCCCAGGACAGAGCTGGCCCTCCTGACCAGTCCCGGTCATGAATGCAGATCATTTAAATTCATCCAGACGCTATTGAGGGAGAGCTTAGACAATAACAGATAATGCAGATGGCACTCTGCTCCAATCAACACTACATTTAAATGAACACAGAGAGAAATGGCACCTAAATAACTGATTCAGCCCAGAGTTGAGGTGTCCTCCTGTTCTCGTCGCTGGTTTTGCGGAAAGCGAGTCTTCGATCATGGGGAGACATGACAAAGGCGGACTTCTCTGACAAAGGCGATTGGTATTATTAGATGTGAAAATAAAAGTCCTGCTGTCTTCCTCTGTACCCTGCTCTGTCTCTCCCACATTCCATGAAACCGGTTATTGAGCCTGTGATGTGCGTGTGCGAGTGTTGACTTTGTGTTTTTGTGCACTATAGTGATGGATTTTTTTGCACACCCTTCCATTAGTGGCTTTCAGCGAGGTTCTAACAGCTTGCTAAATTTGTTAATGCTCATGTGGTTCATCAGACAGACTTGATGGTGCTGGAGCTCCCGGTTACCATCCAGTCCAGATATATCATGCGCTGTTCCGAGTAAATAACAGTTTGTATCCAGGAAGAACAAAAGAACAGGAGGACGAGACAGATGCAGAGCTATCCATGGGTAATTATAGCAGTTATGTATTATGGTATTGCCTATGTTGTAATTCTTTGTATTATTTTGATGTTTTGACCTACATATTAGGATAACAGTCCCCAGGAGTTAATTTGTTTAACTTATTTAAAATATGTGTCTATATAACTTTTATTACTAAGTATTAAGTATTAAAGCTCAGAGCAGACTTGTTTGTTTCCAGACAGCAAACTTGTCCAGAACTTTCTCAATAACTTCATGATCTCAACACGCTCGTCTGAGCTGGATCCTACAAAGCCCAGACGGGATTACGATGTCCTGCAGAATTATTGAGAAAAGGACATGCCACCTGGTGTGTTCAATCCCATTTTGAGATTCTACTCTCCTTCCTCCTTCGCGTGCTTCCATGACGTCGTGAACGTTCCTCTTTTTAATAGACAAAGCCATTAGAATTGTGGAGCAGCCTTCACAGATAAGCCTGAGTCAGACTGAATCTGTCTCAGTCAGTATTTATGCACTGGTTTTCCTGTTACCTTACAGTGGTCGGCAACACAGCAAAATTATTGTGAAAATACATGGAAATGTGAGGGATTTGTAGGAGAGGACATATGGGGACAGTGAGAGGCGAGAGGCTGTGATTTCTGTTGGCAGCTTGAAGTCTCTCTGACCTTCCAGCTCCCCCTCAGCCTCCCCAGCTCCATTGTCGCCCTTGCTGTTCATTAGACCGAGTCAGGGTGCGTACCTGGGGGTGACCTAAGTGAGGGAAATAAAATGGGGGGTGCAGTCATTTTTCTTTCGCTGCTCCTTCTATTCTTGGTCTGACAATCAATCTACGGGCACAATCTGAGCTCGGCGCCTTGGCAGTGTCCCACCCTGCCAATATCTATGATAAGCACACAAACACAGTGCTGAGTAATGAGCTTCATGGTGTTTTCTCTCTGCGTATGCGAGCGCGGTGCCGACCAACAGCTTCCGACTGAAGAGAGTATGGTGTAGAATTCTGTCACACTCAAACACATCCTGCGCTGTGCCTCATTCACAGCTTAACATTAGCACTAGTCCACACTATAATCAGACACATCAAACTTTAGCTTATGCCTACATTGTAAATGATCAAGCCCCTCCAAAATAAGGCTTTAAAAAATTAGCTGGAAAAGAATCTGTGCTTCTGTCATGTATATACTCTTTTATATGAGTAAGGATTACTTTCCTTTTTTTTAGGAAATGTGAAGCCACACCCTCCAGTCTCTCGTACCTGTTTTTGTCCTCACCCCTAGTAACAAATTGCACCCAAACCAGCCATATGCCGCCCTCTGTATGCTCCAGTTCATATCCTCTTTTTTCTATTTATGCTGTCTGCTCTTCGCATGCTACTCTTAAATCATTTATGCTCTCCCTCTCTTCCGCTCATCTTCCTAAAACCTTCTGCCAATCGTCTCCTAAGGTCTTAGACAGAAGGTTTACACTCTACTTCAAGCCGCCTTGATGCCATATATTGAAGCAGATTATTATATGTTGCTAAAACATTGATCAAATGCCTTCGTTCCCTGACATGGGACTCGCCATCTAATCCGTGTTTTTGAAATCATGTTATTATTGTTGTTGCTGTTTATATTATCTTTCACTTATTGATGAGAACATTTTTGAAATTATTTAAAAACAAAGAAGTGAAGGGTTAGTGTACAGTTCGCCTTCTGTGTGTTTTCACAGAAGTGGCCGCCTGTGGCCTAAATAAAGAGCTTAAAGAGACTCACAACACAAAAAACATCTGGAAAGCGTGCTTCCAAGAAGACCCACAAGAGAAGTACGGCCATGAAGTATCGGTGTGCAGTAGTAAAAGAAGGAGGATAGTGTACTGAGTGTGCCCTAAGAGGCAAACACTTTGGTGGGGCAAAAACAAAGAACGACTGCAAACGGTTTCTGCTGTTATATCACCGGGAGATTAAAGATAAATCGTGCTATATATAGTCTGTAATCTGTAGCCAGAGGAGCCAGAGTCAAGTGCCACAGTGGAAATACAACTTGTGGAGAAAAAAATGGTTTGGTGTGTGATATGCAGTCACATTTGGCTTAGAGAAATGTAGATCAGGGCTTGTTTTAAATCCTTGCCAAATGGAGTCCTTGCTGCTGAGATGTAGCTTTTTGTGTTGAGGCGCATTTGGTCAATGTGAAAACGATGCACTCGTAAATGTCTTTTTTTTCTTCACACGACATGTTTAAAAGATTAGAAATGAGGCAGCTCCAGCAAATGCTAGATATGCAAGAAAGTCGAGAGAGGATCAGAGATGACAGGAGAGGATCAATGCGAGCAAGGGAAACATTTTTGAAAGACAAGCATAAGACATAAGCTTTAACTCTGCTCGGGTTGTACCTTAACACGTCGGACCGCAGACATCAAAGGAAAGTCTGAGCAGATAGATGCGAAGAGGAATGAAATTAGATTTACTACAGCACTGCAAGTGTGGGTGTTCATTGGTTCAGCATATTTCATAGTTATCACCCAAATGTCTGAAAAGAGGGACATTTTCACTCATCATCCCCAAGGGTACGAGTCTGGCTTCCCTGAAAAGGAAGCAAAAAGGACTCAAATGGCAGAAGGGGAGGAAAAACATGTCATGACAGAAAAGAAAATGGCTCCCGAATGTATTCTTAAAATAACAGAGGCGAGTCATAAAAAGATAGAAATATGACATTGTGGAATGATGGGAGTTGTGCAAAACAAGAGGGTACTGTGATGGGAGAACGTGGTAATTGGATTGGGGGGAACCAGTTGACGACACGGAGAGACAAGTGACTGACAGGAGAAGAATGAGAGTACATGTGTTTGACAGCAGCACGCGACTGCCTTTTTCATCGAGGGCCACCAGGGCCGGAGAGAGTATCACGCTCGCACACCTACGCCGGCCAGAATCGATCAGAGAGCAAAATTTCATTCATGGCTTCCGCACGAGTTTCATTTTTACCGGCTGCCTTCTACAGTCCACAAAGGAGGAATAGCAACAAGGCTTATTAAACATTTGTCCAGTTTACAGCCTGGTGGGTCTTGCTGAATGCCTCTCTTCTGGTAAATGTCCCCTCTTCGGTGTCTGTGTGTGTATATGTGCCAGCTCATGCTTGCTAAATATCATTGGGATTAGCGCTGGGGGCTTAATTAAAAAGCAATTACCTTTGGTCGCTGTGGGCGACGCTTGGCGGAGAGTAGCTCGACTAATCTGGTGAGCAGTGTGAGGGACCCTCGGCGTGCGACGCACACACAAACACACAAATTGTGCAATTGTCGACAGAATTAAAGGAGGATTAAAACAATTGTTAATTAGTGAAGTGGGGTTGAGGCTGGAATGCCAGAGGAGAGGCTGCAGGGACAGATACACCGCACCCTCTGCCTCTCATAGCCCCTGTGTGTTTATTTATGAGGTTAAAGGGGCAAATGAGACACCCAGACACACCAGCCAGTGAGCATGCTCTGCCTCGCTCGCTCTTTTCCAAATGTGCCTCCTCTCTCCCTTTTGCTGTCTGACTGAGACCTAAAATAGTTTTGCTTCAGTGAGCGCTAGAGTTAATCTTTTAATTTTAAAGCTCCAATTAGATGCTGCTAATGACAGTAATTAGATCATCTTTCTGAGACTCGCTGCGAAGTGCCCTTGAAAACCCCCGCACGTTTGAAACAATGCAAGGGGAATCCGCAAGAAGTGTAAAGACTCACTGATCTGACAGGAAGAGTCAAAGCGAGGGGTGCTGCCAATCTGGGACGCCCCTTTGTTAGGGGTTAGGTGGATGAAGCAAGGTTTTTAGTGCTCATACCTGTGTTTGTGTGTATGCACTGTTTGCCCTCAGGTTCATTGATTTGTGGCAGATCAAGATTTAATTTCTGATTGATGTTTTCCAGCCAGAACAGAGATCATTAACCACCAGTAACCACACACACAGACGCAGGAGCACACCGCTACCTCTGGCTGATGTATCATAATTGTCCTCTGTCCTATCTTCATCCTGTCTCGTTCTATTTATAGCCCATTTTAAGCCCCGCCTTGCCAGACAGCTCCATGGCAACTAAATGACTGACGGGGCAGGTATTCATAAAAACACGGCTGATCCCTGTGGTTCTGTCCTTCCTCCTGTTGACCTTCCCTCTGACATCACCTCTGTGTTGTCTAGGTGTGATCATAGCTCAATACTTTACTTCTGAATGTCTCACAATCATGAATCATTGTCTGTTACTACTTAAACGTGTAAATATAAAACATTAGTCCAGCTTCTTAACCCTATAATTAGTAAAAGTAAAAGATGCTGCTGTATAACTGATAGAATGGGTGTGAGGTAAATCTAATGTACCTATATGACGGTTTTGAATTAGCATTAGACTTTTTGTTCACAGAGATAATTGGTTCCCCTGTGCTACAGTCTGTGAGGCTTAACTGCAGCAAGAATGGAAGTAAACAACTGTCTGGTGCCCAGACAGGCTTTAGGCGGCAAAGCTTTTCTTTTTCGGGTTGCTGCTTTCTTTAAATTCTGTCAAGTTTGCCCACAGGGTTGACATCTACAACTGGAAAATGGCTGTCAGGTTGGTTGGGAGTTAAATGGATGTTGTCCTTTAGTTGGACCAGGCATGTTTGGGAAACACACAGAGCAAAGTGGAGATCACGTCAGTTTAATGCTTAGAAATGATATAAATGATTTCATTAAGAAAGGAGACGCTTGGTCGCTGCAGTGCTAAAGCAACGTTACTCAGCAGCAGAAAGGGATGGAGAGCAAACGCAGTGAAGTGACCGTTAGGATGTGTGCCGGGCATTTTTAACCACACATGTTGTGCCTTCACATGTTGCAGATCAACAACAAGCCTATGAAACCTCATTTGTGTCGACTATTAGAGGTTAGCGTCGTTGCACACGCTGTGGTTCTGTACAGACTAGAACACACTGCTCACAAATATGATACAAGGCTTAAAATGATACACTGTGAACTAGGCTGTGCTTTCCATATTATTTAAAAGACAGAAATGATAAATGAACCCTCAAGCAATTCTCTGCTCCTCTGCTCCACTTCCACCACCTTCTGATTTTGGTTGTATTAAACTTTGTTTGTCATATGCACAGCAGTCATTGAGCAAATGCTGAAAGCAGCTCCAAATAATCTGTCTGGTCCTTTTGTTGTCACAGTGTCTGTCCCTCCCGTCTTTATCTCTGTGTGGATGGATTGGTGCTCTGGAGTTTAGCTGCACTCACCGCTAACTCTCCACCAATGGTGCCATTGAGCCTCCTGTCGGCACTGCACAGATATTCATTTTTAACTTAATAACGTCAGTTGACAGAATGGGGAGCTTACTGTCTCAACATCAGCATAAGGAGCACTCTGAAGTGGTGACACGTTTGAATTTGACTTTAGGACTTTCTGAAAGTACCGGCTTTGGGAATCTAGCTGATAATATATATTTTTTATCTGCTTAGCTGCCTCTCGGTCTGGGTCATGCTTTCTCTCCATCTTATCCAGCAACTCCATTTTAAAAACTTCCTGTGTTTTCTTACTTTGAAGTTAGTTTACTCTGATCAAGTGGTGTTGAAGAGACTAAGCCTTGCTTTTTATCCATTTCAAATTGGTCCCACGTGATGGTAAAGAGAAGTAATTAGTAGAGTAACACAAATGACTTGTCGTTCATTCGCTACGTAGCAGGCTTTGAGTCAGGTGGACGTGGGGGTTCTTTGTTTAAGAGTTACTGTAAAATACAGCTGGAAGAACGTGAGCTGCAAATGCTGGTTGCCATGACACTGCCAGCAGCTTGTTGGAAGAGAAAAGGGGCCAGAATGCAGGCGGGTAAAAGGAAATGAAATAGGAAAAAAAAAATCACAGAACAAGAAATGTCATCTCGCCCTCGACACAAGACAGATAGAGGCTCTGGGAGGGAATAGATTGCATAAAGGGTGCAGTTTCAGAATCTGCATGGGATTGAAGTTTGTACACCTCCAGTGTCAGGAGACATTCCTCTCAGTTCTCATTACGCTTCCATTGGCCTGTTTAAACGTGCAGGGGTTTAGGAGTGAAAACTTAAATTAGAAAACTGACAGAAGATCTGAGTGCGTGGTTTGTCCGGCCATAAGTACGGTGTCAAGTGGTCGTCTGTAGGACAAACAAAGGGGAATCTGAAATACATTTAAGTCTGGAGACGAGGCCAGACCTTAGTACATGAAATCAATTCAAGTTAAGCGATTTGTGAGTCCCAGGGTTAAAGGAAAGTTTCCAGTTTTAGAATAAATGTCAGTCAAGTGAAAAAAAAAAGAGCCAGACTCTCTGTAAAGTGTTTTAGAGAGAGGAAAGAGAAAACACAGCATTTGTGCTCATTTATAGTCTGACTTCAAGAGACGTTCATTGTTCATCTCCAGCCATTCAAATCTCTGGTACAGATATTTTAATGGCTTCAATTATGACAGAACTGGCCTGCACTAAATGGCGTGCATTATAGTAATTGCATCTGACTGCAAACCCCTTAAAACCTAGACAGTGTAATGTCTCTAGCAGCTTGGATGCAAACTAAAGCAGGTATTGTTCGCCCAGTATGACTTGTGATTTTCAAGATGAAGTCAAGCATTGCCCACAAAAACACAGTCAAGTGAATGGAAACATGGCTGAACCAGCTAATGCACCTTAGACTGCACTGAAGCCAGATCTCTGCCGGCCTATGTTGGGTGCTATGTTGCAGCTGTGATGCTGTTTCATCACGTGTGTGAGTTGAATCGTCATAGTGGTTTGACAGACTTTGTGCGTTGCTTCTGGAACCTGCGTGTATCAAGGCCTTTTAAAGCAGGGTGCACTCGCAAAATGTCTTTTTCTTTTTTTTTTCCGCCCAGTTGCGTTTCTTCATATTTTCCTGTTTTCTGTCTGGACGTGACCCAGTGAACGGTGGTGGTGTAGGATTGCAGTTTTACCTCGGTCTAAGCCCACTTGTTTGTGTTTATATACTTGTACTGACAGGCCTGGCCCTTAAGCTGGTGGTAAATCAATTTGGGGCTCCAACCTCTCCATAGACGTGCCACTCAGCGCCTAATTGCTCAGTTCACCAGTTTACTTTAATTAACCATCACACACACATACAGCTGAGCAGCTGTGCCGCTGCTTTCTGTTTGTCACGGAGCAGATTAGATTGATAAATGGCTTTAACACTGGAGGTGCTGACTGGTGCCGCTGGATCTAACATTGATTGGCTGAACAGTTCAGACGTCACATGCCTCTAACTCTTTTTATTTCCGTGGCTTTTCTCTTCGCTGCCTCGTTCTTTCTCTGTCTTTTTGCAAATGGACGTAGCGTAACCAGTGTCTACTTAATGCTGTACTGACATTTAAAGAGGCTGCTGCCTTTATAATCATCACTATAAAATAAACGATAATGTTGTGATTTACTTACGTTTTTTTCTTACATCTTACATTAAGAAGAACTGTACATCCTGTTCTGTGTAATTGTTGCTTTAAATTGCAAATGCTTTTCAGACTGTGAAAGGGTTTTGTGTTTACTTTACATGCTTGATTCATTAGGCTTCATTTGTTAGTTTGACATCTAAATAGTCGGCAGCATTTCTACCTTTCATAGCCATGGATGGCCTGTCACCCCTACCCAGGGACTAACCTTCGTTTTATTTCTCCTTTTTACTCTCTGCTCCTCTCAGTCAAGGATTGCAGCAATAATTATTATGTCAATGAGGGAAATCTGAATTGATTTGATATTATCTTTCATTTGTGTCTTTGGGCGCGTCACATTTTTCACACACTGTTGAATGCAGTTGGAGTCGATGGCGATTGTTTGTCATGCTGCGTCCCTGTGGCATTTTGTTTTATTGATGCAGTCTGGTTTTATGGGATGACCTTTGTGATAATGTTATGTGCTGTATTCTCCTGTTGCCAGATGACTTGCTAACATGGCCATATTCATATTTTCACATACCAGCTGAAAGATCACCAGCTTGCTCTTCTGGGCACAGAGAAAATTTTATGATCTTTGATTCATTAAAACCTTTTACATGCTGACATCCTTTGGCATAGAGCTTTAAAACAGAATTTGACATTTGCCCTATTACAGCTCAGCTAATTGTTAATGCCTGCTGTTGTATTTTTTTGTTTTCGATATGAGCTGTCTGTCAACCAGCACATTTCTTTGTTTATGAAAGGCTCCAACACCAAACCACAACCCTAATTTTTCAGAAGCCGCAATGAAGCAGGCAAAAGACATGAACGCTGTCCCTCGCTTCATTTAGTGAGTTTATGTGCAGTATTTAGCAGTTAACCAACTCTATGAGTCCAGTCATTTCAGCTCTGTGTAGCTGGAAGTAAAACATTCATCACTATAGAAACCTGATGGCTAAAATATTAAAAGGAAAAAGTTGTTGTCAGGCTTCTTGATAACTACTGTGAGGATAACTCCACCTTTCCGCTTACATTTCCTTCTCTCTTAATCCATCAGTCAATTGATCTGTTAAAACGTGTGCTGTAGAGAAATTGTGAAAATTGTAGGTTTGCCTTAACCTTGTACAACTCCGTCATCATTTTCTCTCATTTGCTTTTCATCTTTTACTTTACTTGCCGTGTCTCTCAAGGGCAACAGTTTAATCTGTAGCTAACTAACGACCAATAGTCCTCATCATCATGATCATCTTAAGGTCTACGACTCGATGAAGTACAGGAAAGTGAATTTCCCTTCCTTTAGTGTTTTCTGCAGACTCCGTGTCAGCTGGGATCTTATCATTTGTGCTCGCTGTGCTGCGATGCTGAATCTTTACTTCAACAGGCCGACTGCATGTAAAAACACGTAAACAAGTGGGAGGCCTCTTTGCCTCGCCCTAAAGCTTTCAGAGTATCTTTGCACTGTGAGTCAATGCTGGTTCCCTTGGAATAAAAACCTGATACTACTAACCGTTATTCCAGGTTAATGCATTTAGTACATTGGGTTGTGATATGTGCTTGTATGTTTGTTGCTTAAAGGTGTGTGTGCGTGAACGAGAGCTCTCAGCCGTCAACTCTGAAACCTTGGAGCATCTTGAAGTGTCTAAATAGAGCCGTAGCAGAGACAAATGGTCAAGTGGAGAGCCAGCTTATCTGTGAAGACAATGTGCTTTTGTGTTTGTGTGTGTGGTTGTGTGTTTGGCTGCCCTGTGATTTAGAGACTGGGCTTTAAGTCAAGCCAATTACTACATCACAGCTCTCACATCAGGGATAAGTGGACTAACAGAGAGGCATGAGGTGTAAATCCCATCATGCTGTCACGCTTCAAATGGGTGCGGCCGTAGTCATGATCAGGGAATAGTGTAAAGAAATAAGCCGGTGAGCTGGAATCTTAAATTGGTTGGTAATTGGTAACGATGTCTTTATTGAGGGAGGGGCCTCAGCTCCAGTGTTCATTTTTATATTCACTTTCATTTTTGCGGCTGCTCTTCTTCTCCTGCTGTTACAGTAGGTCAAGGCCATCGCACAGAGAATAAAATCTTGTGTGTTTGGAAGGCGCGTGATGGTAAACATCTATCGCCAGGATGTCCTGGATTCTTCAAAGGACGTTATTATTTCATTATTTTAAGCCTGGAAAAGTAGGATCTCAGCCACATACTGGGCTCAATTAGAGAGGCTGCTATCGCCAGGGAGGACGCGCAGCAGTTCATTAAAAAAGGGGGAACTGTACTATTATTTTTTTAAGCCGTGTCAGTCAGAAACATCCATTTTCCAAAACAGCTGAACTGTAAAGCTGTAAAGACTCGTATATGCTCCATGCGTCGCCATCTTCTCTGTCTAATGTAGCTCGCACTAGTTTTTGATGTGCGTGTTGTGTTACACTTACAAAGACACGAGTTACTCTCAGACTCTGGTCGCAGACTAAATGAAGCTTTTTTCCCCCGGTTTGAATCAGTGTTGTCTTTCTTTCAGGACCTGTGGGTTGGTTGGGGTTAATTGGGTACCAAAAGGTGAGCAGCTGCTGACACCGCGCATACCTGCACCGTAGGCATGGCGCTTATCTCGCACTTGATCCAGAGGGATATTACTGCATTAAGCATTCTGATGGGTTAATGTTGTACATTAAAAGGATTATCTTTGCTTTTAGAGTTGATGTGCGACATTAAGGTTATTTAATAGGCTTTAATGGCTCTATAGTGTTATTCTGATTCTAAGCCACCGTAGTTTGCTCAAAGTTTACGGTCTACGTTTCTTATAATGACGAGTCTGTGTTTTAATGATTTACATGTTTAATTTTTGCATCGGTAATGATTTCTAACCTCTTTGACGCTGTAAATGTGTTGGCGTATGGACTTATCAAACTAATGTGTACAAGTGTTTATGAACCGCTGCGTTCTTCACAGATCGTTTTCGTTCTCCGTAATTGGACGGACCTTTTATCTCTGGCTCTTGCTGCTTTTGAATGTGCGTTTCCTCATCGAGGCAGATCAAAGGCAACACTTACAGATTAAAACGAAGACAGTGTGAATGCGTCCGTGCATGTGTGTCCGTGAATGCTCATCACAGAGAGGAAATCTGAGGGAGCGCTGATATCAGCCATTTCTTTTCTGTGTTTATCACATTTTGTGCGGGTGTCTTAATCTTTATCTAACTTTACTGCACAGCTTCTAACTTTAGTTTTGGCACAAACTCAACTGTGCCTGTGTGAATGTTACGCTGCACGGAGGTATTTTGACCACTAGGGTGCATCAAAAAGTATAGAGACTATAAAGCAAAATCACAAACAGCTTTGAGTGTATTGAATTAACTTGTGAAGTTAATGTTGTTGGAGAATGTTGTAAGCACTCACAGTGATTTCCTCTGGGACTGGCTGCGTTGCCATCCGGCTGCGATGCTGTTTTGTTCCGTCCTCTGGGAACATTTCAGACACACAGCGGCTTCTTGTGAATTCTTCTTTTTTTGCATAGTTTAAGATCATCTTTTGTCTGGTTTGCGTTTACTCTTGTTATTTTCTACTTTGTTGTGCTGTAGCCTACAAAGTCTTCAGTTACAGTGGAATAACCTACAGTTTCAAAACCCCGAACAACCTCTGCATGTTGATTATCAGTTTTAGGACTCGATGCCGCTGTGTTTTTTAATGCAGCTCTGTGAGTGGCTGAAGCTCATTCAGTATGTGTTGAAACATTGTGTTCCTTTCAGAAGCATTGACAGCGTCTACTGTATGTCATGGCCAGTGGAAATAGGCAAAGCAGTGACATACACAATAACTGCAGTACGTGAAGCCAGTTGAAGGAAAAGAGAAATAATGGTTCTCGGGTTGAAAGCCTATTGAAAGCGTTATCTGCATTTCATAAATGCTGATCAGTGATGAGTTTACAAGCATATCTTTTTTTTTATCTCATCTTTTTACGATTGTCTGGTTTGTTTTCAGTAGTGGTCTACACTCAGAAGGCTGCTGATACCAGTAAATGGATGTTCCTGCTGGTGAATCTATTAGTGGTTTGTTCCCTGCTTCTGGGAACTGATGAGTAATGTTCCTACATAGATATAAAACATAAGAAGAAACTAGAAGACGTGAGCTGTGAGTCATAGTATTTTAGTAAGACTCATTATTTTACCTTGGGCACATATTCAGAGTCACTGTGTGGTTTTTTTACATTCATAACCTCATTATTCTAGTTTCATGTCAATTCAAATCCGTTTGGACTCAACGGTAGATGTGTTATTGGCTCATCTCGTGTCCTAGCACGACTCACGCGCATCATACACATCCAGGCATGTAGAAATGTGCTTAATATGCATATTAGCATCTGTGGCTTTGAAGTCACAAGGCGTGCTTACATAACACGTGTGTCTCCTTCAGTGTGGCGTAGCCTCCGTGGGGCTGGCCCCGTCTGTGGCTGTCGCCCTACCTACATGCTGCCGTCTTCATTTGAAGTACTGAGCGGCGGCAGATGCTGCCGAGACCCAGATGAGCACAAGCAATAACCCCCCCCCAGGCAGGACACAAGTCTGTGTTTCAATCTGCTTATATACTGTACATACACATTCACTTTGGTCTAATAAGACAAATTCAGTCTAACTCACACAAATCATAAGAAACTGGCTGTTGTTTATCTCTGAGCTTCTAACTGGGGATGTGAATATTTCCTGTACAGGCTCAAAACGTTTTTGGTCTCTCTGTGGATCAAGGCAAAAAAAAAAAAAAAGCAACCGTCAGTCTTTTCAGGTCTCATACTCTCTCTCTGATCCTCATGCCTTTCTTCACCTCTCTTGTACCTCTTGCACATTCATCTGAGTAACTTCTGCTTTACTTCTGAGTGCAAGTTCAAACCTGTGTCACCACTTCCTCTCTCCGTCCATTTGATTGAGTCCAGGAACAGGTTTACGTGACACCATCCGTCTTTGTGGATCTGTACACAGAAGAGGCAAATCCTCCATAATTGGCTCAGTCAAACAAAGAGTGGCACTTTTTCAATTATGTCAAACTGTTCACTGATTCAAAACGGCACCTAATGGCTGCTGAAGAAATATGGGATCCACCCGAGCACCTCAAGTTAGTGGTAAGAATTAAATTAGACTAATTGTAAATGTCACTGCTGTTTTATGTGCAGTAAAAAATTCAATAGAATAAAAAGCATGACTGTCTGTGTGCGTGTTTGTGTGTGAGGGGTGACTGAGTATGTCATTAAAAGGAAGGATGACAGTGAGCAGCAAAAATACACTTTTAGTTTAGATATTTCTAAATAAATAATAAAACATGCTGACAGTGTTTTGACCCTTAAGTAAATCCATAGTGAGGCAGACTGTCAGCTTCACAGATGTGATGCTTGGTGCCTGCCTGCAGAATTTAATTTAATTTCGTATTTTCAGTTTTAACCCTCATGTCTAGTTGTAGTAACACATTTTAGTTCCAGCTGAGTTAACAGGCTGTAAAGCTGATTAGATGAATGCTGATGCTCTGTCTCAGCCTCTCATTTTTGGGACGTTGACTTATATAACCGGCGGCCGCGTCACCGCGTGTAGGTGCTTACATGTTTGGGCATCAGCAGACAGGGCACCAAAAACGTTGTAGGGACCCATTCCAGTTCAGCGAGCTTCCTCATTTAACATCTGACAGGACATGTCTCATTAGTAGCAGGGACAGGCTGTATATGGAATCAAGTGTGTAGCTAATTAGTCTGATGAAAACTAGCTGGGATTTAATGTCAAGGCTTGTGTCACGGAATAAAACTTGAAATGTACGTTTTCTGACCTTGTGTTTCAGTCATGCAACAAGCCGCCCAGTTTAGTTTACTCCCACCTGACTAGATGATATGACCGGAAAATATGACCACAAATGTTATTTGATCAACCTGATCAGTATGAATAATTATTGATACATTTGCATTATTGGATATCAAGGGTACAAAGCAAAACCTATTTTCATTAAATGTGATTCTCACACAGTGAACCTTATGTTTAATACATTCTACTTGATCTAAATACGAGATGTCCTGGTTCAAAATCAAAAACATTAAGTGCACAAGCCTAAATTATTGAAAGGCTTTAAAAAAGGACTTAGTATCTGGGATAATGCAGCGTCTAAAATGCAAATGGATCCTCCGGGCTGAAGATGCATTTGTACAAAGTGTTACAGAGGAGGATCCTTGGCTACACAGGTCACTTAAGATACGCACTGACTAAAAACCAGAGGCTGCTCGTTTGTTGTTTTGCTTGCTGCCTGCCGCAGATCAGACAACACTGGAGTCTAGTCTTAGTGTTTGAACTGTAAATATTTAATGGATGTACCCAAATAGTTTTCACATTCTCAGAGGTCTGCAGGGCTACAGCTGTGTGGTCACCTGGCACGTGTGGCGTCTTGGTGATGAATCAAGATAAATCAATATTTATTGTTTATTCCATTACCCAGCTCTAGCCTCAACTATTCAGTAAGAGTGTGGAACAAGGGGAAATGGATTACTGAAGTCTGCATCATGCGCTTACTTGTTGCACTTTGTAATCCATCTTCAGAAAGTAGAGTGGTGCCGTGTGCTGATGACTCGATTCATCAAAAGTTGTAATGAATTCACAGTGGGAGACTGAATATGAAACTCCAGCCTTGTACATGGGAATAGAAACTATTTGGACCAAAGTTAAAATGTGTTCCTGCTGAGCTGAATCTATTTTATATGAATAATTTCACTGAAATGGCAAATGGCCTTTTTTTGTGGTCATGAATAACATGATCACAGATAGTGACATGCAGTGAATGTTAAGATGGTTTGATAAGCAAAAGAAAATAAATATCTATACAGTATATGTGCAGTATGAAGCGAGACGCGGCTGGTGGGGGATAATGTCTCATACCAGAGTCATGCATGAGTGATGGTTGAAGCAATTTAGCACAGGAAGACGAAAAAGCCTGCAATGTTATGTCAACACCGCTCACCCACAGTAAATATATCAGGAAGTAATAAGCCAGACATCAGCCTGTTGTTCTGCTGATGGGAGGAGGAGGGAGGCCTGTGGAAGGTGGATATCTGACTCACCCTGGGCAATCACCTAACAGGGGGGAGGAGACGGGAGGGGGGACAAAAACATGAGTAGGATAAAATAGAGGTGCTGAGATAGAGGAGGAGTTAACAGGAGCAGTGGAGGAAGGTGAATATGACTAAGAGGAGTTTATATGAGGGTAGGATGGTGAGGCACATACTCCATACTTCAGCTGCCGGTGCTTCCTCCACGCCTCATGCTCTCAACACAGGTGTAACGAACGGCCTTGTTGTGTCTTCGCTGAGCACAGCTTTGTTTTTATCTGGCTCCCTAGTGTGGCTCTAATGGTGATTTGGAAGAGCGCGCAGGGTTTCTTTGAACTTCCTGGGGGGGGATGAGGAAGTAATGGCGGCGGATGATTTCAGGGGAAAATGTGTCACGTTCTGGCGGCTTTACACTCCACCTGACTGGTTATTAAAGTAATCGGTGCGTTTGGCTGTTCAAAGCTGATATTTCAACATGCACGTGGTTTGGGTTTTGGTGTGGTCACCAGTCTGGTTTCCTAGCACATATTTATTCAGACTTCAACTACGCTTGGCTGCACATGGCCTCAGAGCCCGTCAGGGATTTGGATTCCTACGCTGTCTCCTCGCTTTCTCCCTGCTCTTTGTTTGGCTAATCCCTCTGCCGTGACCTTGTCTGTCTTAACCGATGGAAGTAAACACACAACATTTTCTTGAGCATGTACCTCTTTAAGGCACCCAAGGACTTCAGTGGTGCTGCTTCCGGCCTTTAGAAGCATCATCGTTTGGAAAGTCCAGGCTGTCTTATCTTTCCCACCGATCTGTAGTGCTGTTATGAGACCCACCCAGTGGTCTGCTCCCACGGGGCCTGAATGGAACTTTATCGGACGCCTGCTCTTCGCTTCACAACATGTGACTTCGTGAAAATGTGCATCATCTAAAGTGGCACAGATGGAAGCAAAATGTGTGTTGTGGTGATCGATCCAAACATTTTCAATCAGCGTGAAGTGTGGCGTATATGGATTTCTAACTGTAATGAGGCTATAATTGCCACCCAGATGTTATGTCCAAACCCCAGCCGTGCTGTCTGGGAGATCATTAGAGCAGTTATTGAGAGTGCGCAGAAACCTCAAACCTCAACCCGCCGGGCCGCTCTTCACCTTTGAACTCTGCGAAGAAGTATACATAAAAGCCTGTATTAGAAATGGGTCTTATTTCCGTGGATTTGATTCATTGAAGTGGATGTTTAGATGAAACTTCCCTGGAAAGTTGTCTGTGCTGTTTTTGTGTGTCTCACAGGGCAGATGAGGACATGAATCCACTTTTTCCATCACTGCCTGTTATTCATCTGTCTGTTTTTCTGTTCCTAAACCAAACCGATCAAACGATACAAGCAATTCCATCATTCTGTCCCTGAAAGCTTCACTCATGGCACATTTAAAAAATGTTGATGTTAACATCTGCTCTCTTGCTGCAGATTATTAGTCTCATCTTTCTCACGTGTTTTTTTTCTGGCTCATTCACTTAAGATGTAGTCATTTATCATCGTCTCTCCATCCATCAGGTCCCGTCATCTTGTCTTGCTCCAGGCCAGCCCACGGATCATGGCTGCCTGGTGTTTCTTGGGTTTCCTGTGCAACTCACTGCACCTTGTATCTTGTATAGCTGTGAGTGAGTAAAGTATTTTGTATTAGTTAATCTGTCATTATACAATTTTATTTGATCTTCGCCTCCAACTGAGATTCCTTATTTATAATGTGATGGTTACTTATTTTGGCATCAGCTTCGTAAAGCTACACTTCCTGTTAATACATCTCCTTCAGCTGGAGACAACACTTGGTAATAATAGGCCCAGTCACTTAATCTTTCTCGTTCCTCCTCATCAAACACAGCAGCTGGTGGGCTACTGCCGCTGTAAGACCACGGCCAAGATCTCCAGTTCTCAGGGGCAGAAATAGTGAAAGCGAAAGAGATGCCCCTCTGGAGACAGCAACTTGATTTTTTTCTAAATGTATCAAAATGGGTGGAAATCATTTTTCTTAAAATGTTCTGATATCCAAGATTAAATTATTTTGATCGTAATTGAGAAATTATTGAGTGTATTCTTACCTCTGTACTTTATAAACTCCAGTATTTTTTACTTAGAGTCAGTGATGCCTTTCCCAGGTGGACCTGCAGGTTCCGTCTATGCACAAAGGTTGGACATTAAATCAAGTGTTAGTGGCTCGCGGACACTGGTCTGTGTGTGTTATTTGGCATTTCCACCGAAGAATCGCTACGTTGCCTCAGCTTTAAGATCGTTTTCAAGTTGAGCGTAGACGCGAGAGAACACAAAAGGCTCGCTGGATCAATAGAAATTATCGGGCAACAGTACACAGCGCTTCTAATCAATTTCAATTTCTCTTTTCAGGTGCTTGCATTTGAATTCCAGGATGTCCTTTTGTCTTGCTTATGACTGCAGGAATGTGCCTTGTGGTCCTTTATTTGTTCCCTGGAATTAGTTATTAGTGATCAGGCTGACCTTTGACTCCAGTTGACCTCTTTCATGGCCGCTCTGTCACATCATCGGAGGTCAGATGACTTCAGCTGTCAGTTGAGTATTGGACAGCGTCTTTCTAATGTGGACCTTAGTGGTTTGCAAGGACATTTCTCATTGCTTTGACTTTGCTCGTCATGTTGTGTTGACTTCCATTATGCTCGGCTACTCCTCATTTGTTTGTGGACATAGATTTGTCCAGATTTAGACAGAATCTTCTCTGGAGTCCTGCAGACAGTCATACTAGCAGCGTGAACACAGCACAGCTTGTTTTGTGCAGTCAACGCGTGTTGATAGTGGATGAAGTATAACCTATTTGTACGTGATGGTACGCGAGGTATGATAGATATTAATTATTTTCTTAAAAAGTGCAGGTGGCACAAATTTGCTTTTGAAGAGAAACATTCTGTGACTTATCTGAATCATCTACAGACCATTTTCTATTCCTTCATTCTCAAAGTGGCAGCTGCATTAACCTCGTGTTGATGAAAGATAAGCTCAGGCGAAAACTATTTGAGATTAAATTCTTCAAAAATGACCCAGATTACTGAGTGTAAAGCTTCATTTAATGAGTTTAAAGAAGCTCTACAGCATCACAATTCCACATTCATTTGAAAAGAACAGCAAAGGTTGGTGTTTTACTACAGACCTGCTGCACTGGTTCATAGTTTGACTGAGTGAGCAGTGACAAACGGTGCAGGTTACATAAATGCACATCAGATCTCCTTAGAAGGAGGCTTCCCTGCCTGATAACCTGGGGCACCGGAAGTGGGACTCATTGGATGGAGCCTGGTTGAGAGGCTGAGAATTATAGCGGAATGCTGCAGCTACATCGATTTCTTTCAGACATTATTCATTGTAGTGGCGGAAGCCTGGATTAGATGGGATTGGATGAATCTTTGATGAGACGACTGGGGAATATCCTCTGAGCTTTAGGCTGGTAGAGGGGTCTGATGCTGGAATTGGCCCGAGGGTGGCTTTGTGCGTCTGTGTTTACGTGGCCGTGTTTGTCTCACAATACAGCCCAACAACTTTATTTAAACAGTGACTTCTGTTTCCCCTTGGCAACATCTGAGTGAGCAAACTGTTAAGCGCCTTCCTTCTCACTTTTCACTGTTGCTCTTTGACTTTTCCACATTTTCCTTTTGGCAGTTCTCCTTCTGTTTGGGGTTTTAAGCCAGCAGGTCTACGGCAAGACGAGCTTTCCTGGATGAATCCTTCTCCCTCGTTTTATTTACTTTGTAAAGTTTGTCACACTTGATATTATCCCTCCAACGAGGGGAAGGAATTAAGGCGTAATATGATTTAACTGCTTTAAAAGTTTAAGAATTGTTTATGATTGCTTGAAAGATTTAATTTCTGGTACGGTGAACAGCTTAATTGCTGCAGCTTTTCTGGTGTCTCATAATTTTCTGTGAACTTTCATTTGCTCTTCTCTACTATTTTGCCTGAGGGACTGGAAGCATTACAGTTTTACTCCAGTAATGGTCTTAATCTGCTTAGCTTACTAATGTAGACCAACATTAACCCCCATGTCTTCTGCCTTGGGCTATATATATATATTTATATATATCTGTGTGTGCACATTGTCTTTTTTGTGATTTGCAGTTTTGCCGTCGCTTGCACAAACTTGACAGCCCAGAATTCTTAAATATCATTCTTTAGTTCAGTTTCCACCCATTGAAAAATGAGTTGTTGTTGGTATCACATCCTTCTGCAGGAAGCCCTCAAACAGTACAAATTGTTCGCATACGTAAGAAAATGTGGTTTAAGGGTTTGAGTATGTAAATATTTTAATTAGGTGAGTATACTTCAAAGTCTTTATCTTATAAATATGCAATGTTGTATTGTATTTTTTTCCGGGTTTCTTATCACTTGACAGCCATCTGCCCACGTCTTTGATGCGCGCCACATGTCTACCCTGCTGTTCAAAATGTCTACAAAGACTCATACATAAGTAAGCAGGCGCCCAAACGCTTCAACCTACAGGCCTGATACATATAACGTCTTTTTAACATAGCTGTACAGAGCACAGCTGGTACCGAAGCTGTTACTATCATGTTATATAAGGCTTGGTTCTATAGGAGGAACTTCAGGGCCAACATGACGCCGGTCTCTGTAATGTGATGCTGTTAAAATTACAATATTTGAATTAAATAGGCTTCAGGCTATTAATTAAAACATGTGAATACGCTTTTCTGTAAAGCACATTATCTAGTCTGTTCTGACATCGAGCCGCTTAACACATCACATTCACTTCGCTTTCTTTTTTGCATTTTTTTTAAACAAACAGCTCAGTTTCCATGTCTCCTCAGCTCAACAGGTAGAATGTTCCAATTTCCAGCTTTCTTTCTGAAGCACCCGCTTTTCTCTGAAACGCTCCGTTTTTGCCATGTGCTCTGCCTGCGCGGGCCTCAGGAAATGGGTGTGTAGTCTGTTGGGTTAGTTTAGGGGAGAGGGAGAGAGGAGGGGAAGGGGAGGATACTGATTAAAATAATAAACAGCTGTGTGAAAAAGCGGGGCTAGTGTCCAGAGAGCAACAGAGGAAGATGAGAGAGGGATGGGGACACAAACCAGAGTGTCTGTGTGACCCCATGGGAGGACTGAATAGAACGAGAGACGGATCCATCTCTTCAACTCTCCACGAGCAAGAGAGATAATCAACAGAGCCTCGACTCACAGAGGCCCAAAAGTTGGACTCCCTGTCGAACCTTGAGGCAGTTCCCTGCCAACACGTGGCTCCACAAAAAGAAGGAATTCATTGAGTAAGTGGCCCAGTCATGGCAGTGATTAGGAGGGTGTGATGGAGCGAGAGCAGAGCGCCGCTGGAGACCGGGGCGGGTAGCGAGGCAGACACTGAGGTGACTGTCTCTTTGACGCGGTGCTACCTTTTCTCAGGGGATGGACCATGTGCCTCTTTGAGCCACCGTCTCTCCATTGGAAGTGTGCAGGCTTGTATAGCTCGCAGGAATAACGCGCTTTTTATCTAAGTAATTGAGAACAAACGACCAGACCCTGCCCTGGGTCGGATTGCTGACATCGTATAAACCGCTTCCTTCATGCCCAGGCGGGAAGTGGAGGAAGAGAAGTGGAGCAAAGCTGAAAGAAATAGCCAGACCTGTCCTCGACCACTCAGCGGTTTACATCAGCCTCTCTATCCCTCAAGACACAAACTGTTATCTCCACTTTGCAGACCTCCACCCAAGATTTGTTGGATTTCCCTCGCAAATTTAGTGCTCCAGCCCTGGCCAGAGGAGCTCTGCCGTCAGCCTGCAGCCTCCACGGCGGCACAGCTCGCCCTGTTAATCCTAGTCCCAGGTCTGAGGCATGACTGCAGGGTAGCTCTCCGCCTCAGCCCTGGCTGCCCTTCTGTAGAGGATGCTACGAACATGTGGTGGGATTGGGCGAGCACACACGCTGGCATGCGTGCACGAGTGCTGCCAAGCGGTGTGTGAAGTGTGTAAATCGCCCGCTTTGGGACTGCGACCTGGATTTGACCCTCTAGCACTTGAAAGTTCTTCATACATTGGATTTACTTTTGATGTGACACCTGCCCTTGAAGGATTTGGCCGTAATCACTGGAGGACTTATCTATTACCTAGCAGCTCTTCACCAGTGCAGCCGTATGACAATAGAGAGGATGTAGGCTCAAGAGAGAGTGGGAGGAGTTAGAGCACACACTCCAATATGATTGGATTGAACTCCAGCTTGCAGGAGCTGCTTGGAAAGTTTGAACAGGTACATAGTTGTGGATTTGGTTCTTCTTAAAGCCTGTTAAATGCTGTATATCATAAATACAAACTGTCCATCTGCCCTCATGTCTGTGTTTGCGAACTAACAGTATTCAGCTTTAGGTTTGGGCAGAGCAGTCGATACTGGGCTCATTAAAATGGAATAATTGGGCTGAGCTATCATTCAAGGAGAGAGTTGGTCTAGAGTGAAACCTGGAGACTTGATCTGAGACTAATTTGTCAAAGCAAACCATTACAGTAATTGTGCTATTGAGGCCTTAAGACAAATATAGATGAGCCCAGCTTTGATGTGTGTTGTTTTTCAACATCAATTATTTGTTTTTCAGCAACTGAATAATTTTTTTGTGTGTTTTTTACTACAAAGTCTCTTTGTATCCTTCATAAAGCTCTAACTTGAGAGTCCAATGAGATTATTTGCCTTTAGCCAAAATAAAACCAGTCGCTCTGAAATTCCTATCTCATTAACCTTAAGTAGCAATGTGCGCTTTGTGCATATTCGTTCATATTTGCTGTTTTTAGAAATGTGAAAACTGTTTGCCTGTGCTACGTGTACATACTGATAGATGGACAGTTCTCTCCGATGTGCTAGTGTTAATTCTAGTGCAACTAAGAGTACTAAAGAAAGGGGAAGCACTTCGGTAATGACTTGGAACCCAGCCAGATGCTTCAGTGATAAAATGACTCTGTCTTTCAGCGTTGTCTCTCCTTTCTGTCTGTCTCTCTTACTCCTTCTGATCCGTCTGCCTCTAACGCTCTCTGTCTTCGATGACCTTTTAGAGGCATTCGGTTCGTGTCAAAAAGCCAGTGGGTGATTATCTTTGCAAATTGCGGAGGAATTTGCGACAGATGTCTGCTGGCATTTGGTACTTTGCTTTACACTAGTATAAATGAGTGTGATTCCTCTGTAGCTACTGTATGTTACGCTCCCAGGTGTCGATGTGGAATATCCTGGTCCTACAGCTGTAAGGTGTATGTCTGAATATAAGAGGTAATGTTTTCTTCATAGCTGTTTCTTCTTAGTTGCATATTGTCTGATATTTGCTTATTCTGTTCAGTGCCACCTCCCACTGATAATATGCTTGCAATTATTTTAGTTTTAATCATCCTGGAATGCAGCATTTTTATCCAGTAATTGTAAAAAACTTAGTTAATTGAGTCATTTTTAGTGTTTCACGCTACAATAACGATTTCAGTCACTGAAGACGGGCGATTTGCCAAATAAGGACCAATGTGTTTGCTGTTGTAGGCTGTAGGTCTATTTTTCCTATCTAGAGTCATTTTGTCCCATTTGTAAATCTGTCTCTGTGCTACAGACAGTGTAACAGACATCCACATGGCATTGGTTCCCTTTATCTGCAGTTGAAATGGGTTTAACTGAGGGGAGTCCCAGTAGAGAGAGAGGGGGGAGGGGGGGGAGAAAATGGAGCAGTTTTACACATCTAAAAATAAAATATTTGACAGGATCCTTTGCTTGCGTCACCTCCCCATGTGGTTCAACCCGCACACAAGCAGCCACACATACCTTTTGAGACAGCGTTGTGTAATAGAGCTGCCTTGTTAAGGACAGACGCGCGCACACACACAGACAAATGCTGCTTGATAACAGTGTTGAAGCCACTTTAAATCATAGCAGTTTGGAAAAGCCCTGCAATACATTAGTAGTAGCATTCTGTGCCTCAGCCTAGAATTAGCACAGCATGCTTTGGCATCGCTTGGGATAAAGTCATGCATTATGTTTAGAGGCAGACATTTCTCAGGCACTTTCTTTAGATTAGATTGGGTCCTCCCACTCAGTGAAAGGGTAGAAGTTAAAGTCATGTTTTGTCAAAGAGCCAAAAAGTACCTTGAGGACATTTCATGAAATTATAAACTGCGCTGCCCTGAGCAGTATACCGTGAATTCCTTTAAGCTCAGTATTTATGACTGTGAATCACTGTTTATTTTTGGTTCAGGTATATTCTGCATCACAGCATCGAACACTGCGACGTCTCATTTTGGATGAAATGCTTTTACTTTTGCTGTCCTTGGCTGCACTTCTCCCTTCAGTCATGACACATTTTCTCTGTTTGTGTATTTGCAGGACATCCAGGCTGAGATCGATGCCCACAACGACATCTACAAGAGTGTGGAGGGAAACAAGTCGAAGATGGTCAAGGCTCTGGGCAGCTCAGATGAAGCTGTGTTCCTCCAGCACAGACTGGATGACATGAACCAACGCTGGAGTGACCTGAAAGCTAAATCAGCCAACATCCGGTAAGTAAATCATATATATACTGTACTGTATTGGTTAGAAAATGCATTTTTGTTGTGCATCATATAACTCAGATATGATTGCACTCGGCTGCTCCTCGCTTGTCTTAACTAAAAAACATCTTGGCAGAGGGTTTCAGTCAGGCCATGGTTCAGGTAGGTCTGTGCCTCAGTTTAATATTTTAATCAACCAATAAATCCCACATGGCAGCAGATACAGGTTGTGATCTTCACAAATGAAATGAAAGGTTACAAACACTTAATCCCACCTGCAGCACAAAGAAGCCAAGATATTCATAATGACATATTTATTACATATTACAGTTTTTTCTACAGATACAATATGTATCTTGTCCACAAAGATGAAATCCAGCTCCAATAGGAGCTGAGAGTCGCTACAGTGGCACACAAACACCTGAGGACACAGACAGTGCTCCGTCAGTTGCAACCTTGGCATCGATAAATAAGATTGGTGATGGGTGACAGTGTAGCGGATGACGAAAGTGAAGGTGGAAGCAAAGTTGACAGGGCCAGATGGAGGCGTTCAAAGACAAAGAGGGGGAGGAGGGTTGGAGAGAAGGAGCACAGGAGGTTGCAGTGGCTGCAGAGAAGATGGAGGATATATACAGGGAAGTGCCTTAGTGAGAGTCCATTCTGAGCGAAGAAGAACTAATGCAAGCGAGTCAAAATCGAGCTGTGTGGCTATAATAGGCTGGAATTGTTCCACGGGAAGACAAGTGAGAGAAAACCAGACAGAGAGATCGGTCTGTAATTGTGGGGAAGGTTGGATACAGTGTGTGTTGATTGTATCCATCCCATTACGCCTTAATTGCAGTACATGTGTAATTATGCCCAGGGGAGAGGGCACAAATAAGTGTTTATCAACACATATGATGCCACCCGCGCAATTACAGCTGCAACCTCTCCTGAGTGGCCAGCAATCAGCTTTTTACCAGTGTTTGTAGTAATAAATCAGGTCTTTATTTCTGTCTTTAGTAGAACTATTTTTATATTTCAAACCTGACCTACTTTAATAAAGCAGGTGAAAATCATACAATTAAGTGATATTTTGTGTGTGTGTGTGTGTGTGTGTGTGTTGGCAGAGCCCATCTGGAGGCGAGTGCCGAGCGCTGGTCCCGTCTGCTGGGCCTCCTGGAGGACCTGTGGAGGTGGATCTGCATGAAGGATGAGGAGCTGGCCAAGCAGATGCCTGTTGGAGGAGATGTGCCGACCCTGCTGCAACAGCAGAACCACTGTACGGTAGGTGCAGTACAAGCTGAATTCATCACGGCCCAGATTTCAGTTCCCAAAACGTTTAGCTCATGTCTTCACTCAATAACTTAATAACTTAATAGATAATATTTCAATTATGTCTCCTCAGGCCCATTTCTATTTATTCTTAGAGTAAAAATCATATTAGAGCGATTTCATAATATGCCTCTTGCTAAGAATATGAAACGATGGCTGCCACACATTTAGCTGCACAACCACTGTGACCCTATTGACTGTCTGTATTATTTTCTGCAGCCTTAGTAGCACATAGTAATGTGGGAGTGGTCACTGGGTTAATGCAAAGCTAGGGTTGTGTGGGTTGACCACAGAACGTACTGGGACTGTAAAGCAGTAGCGGTAATCACCGACATGATTAAGCGTGAGGCGGGTCTGCGGTTACTGTGACCACGCAGCACATGCCGATGCAAAACGCAGCGTGTAATAATAGAGTCAACGACCGATGTCCAGATCACTGCTTCAATCGGCACCGATGCTCCAGCTGTTTAATTCTTAGAATCACTGTTATTTATCTCCCCTAGACAGCTCTGTGTCTTTTATTCCAACAAGCAATCAGTGTCTTCGTTCTGCCCAACATCACACCTTCTGCATCACCGCTGTTTGTTATCTGGGTTCCCTGTTGTATTTTTTATTGTAACTACTGGTTATTGTGATAGTACAATGGCACATAATTGCTTTCAGATAAATGATTCACCCTGGGGCTACTGTTTATTCCCAGTCCATTGGCTGCCATCGCGATTGATGTCAACATCACAATACCTTTCTCCGCAACCTCGTCGCCGCACGGTTATTTTGCTTGTGGATGTGGGTGCGGGATTACAGACACTGAGACATGTCAGGTTTAGACAGGTTTATTTCAATGTTTTAAATAATTCTAAGATGATTTATTGTAATGTAAATACACGTTACATTTCAATTAGATGCAAGATTGTCCGAGCATTCATGTATGATTAGTGTCCAGAAACCTGGGTTGTGTCTGGACTACTTGATGCTAGTCGCAGAAGCCCAGAACCTGACAGAGAGCTCAGACGAGCCTGCAGCCCAGCAGCTCAGACATGCTCCATTAGATAAGGACCTGGATTGAGAGCACAGTAACCACAGAAGACCACAATATCCCTGCATCTCCACTTTCACCTTCCTTTTCTCATTATCCTCCTTCAGGCCTTCTATCTCATTTTCTGTGGTTCTTCTCTGGGGTGTCTGACGTTCGTATCCTTTTTTTCACACCGCCTTTGTCGCTTTCTTTCTATGCTCTCTTTAGTTCCCTGTTTATCTCCTGGTCTTTTCCTTTAAAATGAAAATAATGAAACAGTGGAGCTGAAAGTGAGGAGAGCTCACATTTCATTTTGTCTATGTTATATTTTTCTCTTCGCTCCCTTCTCCTCCGTGTTCTTAATAGATTGGCCTGGAGGTCCTGCCGACCCTGAGAGGGATGAGCAGCACAAAGAGCTGGGGCTTTGAACACGTCATGCTCTATTACTTGCTGACGCAGACACACATATAGTACATGTCATTCCCCTCTGCTGATGCATACACACACACCTGCAGCTCCGCCTCAGAAAACACACATATATGTCATACAGTATATGGAAATTGGTACCTATGGGCTTAAAAAGGCCATGTGGAAAAACATTTTCCTACTTTAAGAGAAAAGCTAAGGCGCTAAGCCCGTCGGAGAACAACGGATATTGCTGTTCTTAAAGAATCAGACAAATATGAGACACAGGGGCCGGAAACGTCCAGAAGCAGATGATGGACAGGAGGCAGCAAACCAAGGCGGGAACATTAGATGAGTATTAAGGAGTGAAGGTTGCTTTTATGTGGATGGAAAAAGGTTAGTGAAGTTTGAAGAAAGGTAAATATTGCACACTTATGCAGGGG
This sequence comes from Macropodus opercularis, assembly GCA_030770545.1. NCBI lineage: Eukaryota > Metazoa > Chordata > Actinopteri > Anabantiformes > Osphronemidae > Macropodus > Macropodus opercularis. Next base: position 5,390,802 of record CM061112.1, read on the forward strand.
ATTATCCATAGATTCTATTTGTGAAGCAGCAGTTTATTTACGAATATGAGAATTTAAAAACTGAGGAGGAGCGTTGTTGTCCTGCCTTATGACAGAGAACTATATTGATTGGTGTCTCTTCTTCCCTATAATGGCCATGATAGCATTTATTAATTGCCCATTCAATTATCCAACATAAGCCCTTCGTCAGCATCCATCTGATTAAACTCATCAGTCTGCTGTATTCAATTAACAGCGTTCAGATCAAGCAGTGAGAACCAGGGAACTAATGCTTGTGGGCTTGTTAATGACTCTTATCTTTCAGGAACAATTGCCGTTTTGTCTGCATTGTTAACAGGGTTAGTACAGTACAGTGCATTTCAGGACACTAAATGCAAAAACAAACACAACGTATCAGAAGCCAAATGTCCATCAATGATTCATTTTGCCTACTGTAGCTTCCTAACGTTCCCTGACTGCTCCCTAACGACGTGTCTGCTTCTCCCTCTTGGAGCCACACACAGCTTCTCACCTTTTTAAATTGAATATACGTTAGATTGAATCCTAGAGAGTAGGAACATACTATAAGCTGGTCTAAAGCAGCGAGGCTCTGATAATCTCCTAGAGAGCCTTTCTTAATCATTACGTCTGCATGATTGATTAGCACCATTGCACATAAACGGACAGGTCATAAAAAAGTAGAAAATGCATTAAAGTGCTGCGCCGGACTTTACGTTATCTCGCAGGAGAGGAAGGACTTTTTTCTTCCTAACAATTGCTTTGCTTTGATTAACCTAATTATTTTTATCTGCTTCCTCTGCACTTGTTGGGAGCATTTTGGGACTTTATTAGAGTGTCCTGAACAGCCCTGTCTCACATTGTGGTTCTATTATAGTTCAGTCAAGGGCAATGCTTTATAAAACAGCACAATGAAATATGACTAAATTACATCTGAGCTGTCAAACATTGCATCATTAAAGCCACTATAATTAATATTTTTATTTGAATGGCTCAAATGACAGCCTTCAACTTTGCTGTTTTACACCGTTATTTTCAGTAGAGCTCTAAAAGCCAACTGAACTTTACCAACCAAGCACCAAATCACCAGCAGATGCACTTAGTGAATATAGTGGACCATTTAACATAACTCTTTGTCTATATGTCAGAAAGGCCACTATAAAAGCTCACATATACAATATATCCTGTTTAATGATGCCAGTGGCCATGGCTGCTGTTAATAGATTACTCTGCTGCTCAGGGGGAACTAGCAGCAAACCACTAGGGGGGTGCTATCAACTCAAAAATGCCCCTAGGGCGTCAACAAGGTAGGGACCAGCCCAGAGATTAATAAAGCGCGTCTGATCTGAAGCAGTCGCCTTCTTTCTTTAGTAATAATGCACGTCGGGGTAAAGAGAAATTAACTTCAAGGGTGAGTCACTGTCAGGCTCCTTCTTGAAACGTATAACTGCATGTGATTGCAAAATATAATTTGGTTTGGACTAACAGGCTTCAACTTTTCTTTTACTAAAAGCACTTAAAGTATTTTTGTGTTTCTTTGCTGGGGAAGATTCATAAATCAGCACTTTTGTGACAGTTTAATTGTGAGTGAGCTCTATTGTGGAGCCTCCTTGAGTAGTTTTTTTTGCTGTTGAGAGCTTGTGTGTTGTAGTGGTCCTTTTGGGAGGCTTAAGTTTTTTCCTGGAAGAAGATGAGGGTTGCAGTAATATTGTGGTGAGGCAGAGATAGCAGGGTGTGGAGAGCAGGAGGAGGGATCTTTGGCAGAGCCCTGAAAGTAGCTGTGTCATGATGTTATCTTATCGGCGCCACAGCACAGGGCACGCCGTGATAAGAGTTTGCTTTGCTGCTACGGCCACACACCAACACGGACCTGGACACAAACATCCGCACAAATGCACACACGCATACACGCATCCCCAAGGTCACAGTCACTCGTAGCTACCGGATACATGCCACAAGTATTGTGGGATGACAAGAGCCTCTTTTCTGTGGCTGTCACAAATCACACCACCGTATTCTGATGTACCAGAGCCCAACTATTAAAAAGAAGAAGACCAAAGTGAAGACCTGCCTCTTTTTATCTCTGACATACACAGCCGTGTCTTATCATTCACAGGCCAGCTGGGATTTGCTGGTGAAAAAACAGCTTTCTGCTTAGCCTGAAAGCTTTACATGTGTTTGATATTTACCTCTCATGCTCCCTATGAAAAACCTGTCCCTGTGTGACACTGTGATGATGTGGGTGCAGTAAAGTTTAACTAAAACGACGGATGTCAGGGGGAGATTGTTGGTATTGTCCCCTGTTTGAACTGCAAGGATGCCAGACAGAGAGACTGTATCTACCATGACACAGGAATTACTACCATTGTGGCATTTGTCTGTGTCTCTCTAGATCCTCTGGAGTCATACTCTTAAATATTTCACATACTTACTAATACTGCTGCAGAATAAGCACCTTTACATTACCGAATCAAGGTGAGTCACCCTTGCCGCACACTGATGACACTGTTAAACATCTCAGTGAGCAGCAGTAGGTCCATCTTATCTTGAAACATCTCAGATCAGTCAAAAATCAAATGTGTCCTCCTAGCAGCAGAACTTTACCAACTGTAGCAGCAACAGTTAGACTTTTCATCATCAGCTGAAATGTTCATACTAGTCTGGTTTCAGCTTTTCCACAATTGATATGCTATTTATACTTATAGCCATATTTCACAACCTCCGTGAGTGGATGAACTTGCTCTGTTGCCACTGCTAATTTGCACATTTCCATGCAGTAAAGCAATGCTCCATTACTACAGGAACGTTCTTGGTGGAACAGGCCGAGAATGTTTCCACCAGGATGTTGTTTGTGCCAAGGATAATCTGCCTATCTGCGATGTGCAGGTTAGGATTTCTTGTGACGTTTCAGAACTGATATTAGAATATATTACAGCAATGCATATTTGCAAGTAAATAAGCTCTTCGCGCTCAGTTCAATGCCTTCTAAAGCCTGATTTCAGTCACCGGCAAATCTGCGAGTGCAAAACAAAAAAAATGAAAAGTCGGTTTCTACTTTTAGTTATCCTCGCAGCTTAGCTCCACACCCACCTTCCCTTATCTCGGCTTCCCATACACACTTCTGTTCCTCTTCCTCAATCACCTCTCATTTAGTTTCTATCTCACAAGGTCCCCTCTCTGCGCTACCTGCCTATTACGGTACGTTTCCTCCATTTGAGCTGGGAGGAAATCATTGGAACAGAGCAAACCATTTATTAGTAGGGGTGATTTAATTTGGGTTCAGCGGCGCGCTCCATTTCAGCATGAAACTATGTTTGTCAGCACGTTGCTGTGGCCCAAACTTAACTTCTACAGTAACTTACTCACGGAAATGTACAGAACCAAAATAGTGCGTACATCCTGTGAGTGAGCTGCAGCTCATCCTCCTACGCCACATCTCCTCATATGGTGCCACGTACAAAACCCAACATGGTGACATCTGCCGCTCCATCAAAGTTGTGTGCACGACTAAAAGCAGACATTTTTGGCATCTCGATTCTGCCGCGCTGATAAGTCTGACGAGTGTGAGACATTATCAAAGCCATTCGTCCTTTTTAATCAACTTTCCTCATAGCGCCTTAAACTACATCGCCTCCGCACAAAGCAATCACACACTCCGATAGGCAATGAAGCCCCCTGGGGTCAGGCTTATATTAAAACAAGAATAATTATGCTGTAACATGCCGTGCTCTGGTTTTATCGCCTGCTGTGAGCTGTGGTGAGGCCTTCAGTCTGATGTGAACCACTAACATCGGTTTTCTCTACTGTACATTCCTGTGTGGGTATGTCCATGTACAGTAGATGACCACATTTGAATTTGTGTGCAATAGTTGCTGTATTGCAACAATCATCTAATTACATTAAAGGTTTTAATATTTGAAATCTGAGCTGGTTAAACCACAGAAACCATTAGGAGATTTGTAGGGTGCGCTGGCACAGACCAGACAGACCAGATATGCACATATCTGCAGAGGACATGCATTAGCTACAGTCCACCCTCTCTCTGACTCACTGAAATAGTGTAGTCTGTAATAAAGTCATAGGTTTACTGGATTTATCTAACGGGATCATCACAGACTTACATTTAATGACTGGCTGTAACAGACCAAAGTTCCTCTAACCGCAGTTTCTTTTTTCCTTGCAGTTGCTGCGGTCCGAACTCAAGGAGCGCGAACACTTGGTGAACAGTACAATGGACCAGGCCAGGATGTTTCTCGCTGACCAGCCCATCGAGGGGCCAGGAGAGCCACGCAAGAACCTGCAGCCGAAGACCGGTACATTCACAGTTACCTTGAAAATATTCTAGATAAGAAACAGGAAGGCCGTTATTGATTTGCATTAGCCACGTAGCAGATGTAACTTAATGTCTGTAATTTAATTGCTAAGTCTGGGAGATCGTTGGTGCAATACCAGTTATGGCCAATGAAAAACACTTTTCTTATTAAAGTAATTCCTGCTAAAATCAAAGCAATGTTAAATTGTCCATTAGTGCAATAAGTCTTTTCAGTATTAAGTCAAAGGCAGGTTGAGTTGCTACTGAACAGAGCCTGAAGGAAATCATGCTCTGGGCGTAATTGCTGTAGTTACACTGATATGGGAAGGTGTAACATTGGGTTCACTTCCAGCCGCGTGTGCTCTGACACCTGTCGACAACCTAAAGCTCCCCTGGTATAAATGCTGTAACAGAGCACCTACTGTAAGGATGCAATGTGCTAATTCATCCCTCCTCTCTGTCTTTGTGGAGTGCGGCAGGGAAGTCTTGGTTCCGTCAGCACATTTCCCATCAAACTACTGTAAAACCCTGCTATGTAAATAATTAAGTTAACCCAAGGGGCTGTGTAGGGGTGTGGTGAGACTTCTGAGCGCAGACTGATAGGCTTGTTGTCTGTGATCTTTGATACCACTATCAAAGCGTCGCCTCATTGTATAAATAGATAAAAAGCTGATTTAAGATCAGAGGCTTTGCTTGTTGTGTAGTCGGCGGAGATGAGATTTCTTAGAGTGACACTGTTACAAAGTTGGAGCAATTATCCCACACAGTTTTTTATATGGCACTAAATAGACTTTTTTAGATTTTACAAAAGAATAGCCATTAAACTTGCGCCAGAGGAGACTTAATAATTCCCTCATTACCCTGAGGATGAGACCTTAAGACTCATGAAAGCTGCACATCTTTCTTTGTAGTTGAAATGGGTAGTTGGGGACCATTTTGCCCTTTTGGGTCTCTTTCATCATTTCTCCACTGCCCTGCATCCACTGCCACCGTGGTTTAGGTCATAGAAAAACGGATCTGAATCTTACTTTTATTTCTACTTTTATTTAAGTATATATTCAGAAAACAACATAATATTGTGGCTCATCTTCTGTAAAGAAAGGGGTAAAACTTTCTTTTTCCCATCTTAAAGACCTCACTCCAGAGGAGAAGGCCAGAGGTTTGGCTCGAGCCATCCTCAAGCAGACCGGTGAGGTGAGGGAGCGATGGGAGCGTCTGAAAGGACACGTGGGTTGCTGGCAGAATCAGGTGGAACGAGCCTTGGAGCGACTCCAGGAGCTGCAGAGCTCCATGGACCAGCTCGACCTGCGGCTCACTCAGGCGGAGGAGGCCAAAGCCACCTGGCAGCCTGTGGGGGACCTGCTGATCGACTCTTTGCAGGACCACATCGATAAGACCGTGGTGAGTCAACACGGATGTGCATTGTTGCAAAAGTACCACAGTCAGGAGTTAAGACACCGCACTCCCCTGCTTGTCCGTTCACTCCGGCGTATAAATTGCAGATTTTCTTTTTTGCATAACCAAGACTGAAGTTTGACGAAACATCTATCATAAGCATGTAAAACATTTTGAGAGAGACATGATTCACTGATGTCTTGATAGTCTCTCCTAATAAACTGTAACTTAAGAAGCAATCAAAGAGAAATATGTGACTCATGTTGAATAAGGAGAACTGTTGCATTTCTTTTCAGTGTGTCAATCTTATGATGGTCTTGAACAGTCTGGCCTTAATATACGATATATTATATCTTAATTATATCTCATAGTATCCATGTCATGCAGGGACCCACTTTAGATAATTTGGTCTGTTAAAAGATTACATAACAACCATGTGACAACACTTCTCAGCAGCGACACACAAAGTAATGTAAAATAGGATAGTGACGTCTGGATTAGTAGAGCAAAACAAGCCAGGATTCAAAGCATCATGATGAGGTCACCGCAGTAAACGTGTAACTATGCGGCACGACGCAGGCTTTCAGGGAGGACGTGGCTCCGTTATGCCAGGATGTGCACACCGTCAACGAGCTTTCTGCAGACCTGACGCCGCTGGACATCCAGCTGTCTTCTACCGCCTCCAGACAACTGGACCAGCTCAACATGAGATGGAAACTGCTGCAGGTAAATCCCCCAGCTGAGACATCGGCAGGTTGTAAAGCAGGCATGTGTTTCCACGCACGGCTTTGTTGCTGTAACTGTTTTCTTGGTTTAGTAGTTTGTCCACGCTTGCCTGCATAAATGCCGTCTTCAGTACAGCTTGATCTTCCGTCTTCCTCTTCGCTTGCTCTCCCCATGCATTCCTGTGTATTTTCATCACTTCTCTTTCTCCCTGTCTCCTTCATTTTCTCTCACTGCATAAACACAGATTGTACTTTGTGTCAGCCAAACACAGGGGACTTAGAGTTGTCCCTCTACCCATGTACCGGTTTTGCTTGAATATATCTCAGTACTCAGTGCCTCACTTTGTCACTACACTTCAATGGGCACTATTCTCGCAGCACACCTGTCACATTCGTGCCTCTCCGCGTGCTTGAATGTCTTGGTCTGATCTGCTGTGGGACTCTCGGAGTGTCTTAGCGTGGAGCATGTCTCAGCCCTAGAGGGAAAGTCATGGAAGACACTTTCTGTAAGTCATCAGACGAAGAGTGAAGAGGAGGGAGGCTGTTTTGAAATTAGGGAGTGAAAGCCTTTGTGCTAAGTTTGAAGCAAAGATAAATCAGTGAACGCCAAAGGTCACTTTCCTTCCTTTGACAAGACTTTTTTTTTTACTTGATTTTTGATTTTGACATTATTCTGGTGTCTAGAAGATACTGATCTCACCGCCCAGCTGTGACGGCATCCGTTTGAAGAACCCCGGGCAGCCACAAGAAAACAGCAGAAGCCCATCACGGTTTGAAAGCGAGGCCCTGTGCCTGTTTTACACAGCGTTGGATGCCCCATTAAACATCGCCTTGCTAATACCAGGCCTGTACAGAGAACACGAGCGCTCCTGTTGGGCTGCTTTTTAACGGGGTGTAAATCAGCATAGAAAGGGGTGGATCCTTCACCAACACTGTGGGGTTTCTGGGCAAAAAGAGCTTCTGATTTCACAGTAACAGGGAAACCCATTTAAAGGATTTCTTGTCATTTGGAGCCACGCAGAATTGTTGCTGTAGATAATTGACTTGAAAATCTGGGCAGACAAAAATGCATCTGGACAGAGAAGAATCAGAGGAGGACAAAATGAAATCTTGGGAAGGAACCCTACGTCATCCCTCCTTAGGTATGAATCTGCCACAGATTGAAACTGGCTCGGCTAATTTGTAGCCTTGTGCTATTTCTCCGTGTACTGCACAGATTCTCTCTAATAGTCTCTCTGCTCGGAGGATGTCCATAACTCAAATACAGACTCAGTGAACAGCAGGCTTACAGTGGGCTGCACACTTTGTCCACCCTTTTTACTTTTCTCAGTGCGCCGTAAGGCCACGACTGCACAGGTACGCTGGATCGGACCGCATAGTCTGAAAATTGGGTTTTTATATGCAGGCAGCTCCCATCTCTCACTCAGTGGGACAGTGACCATAATAGCCATTAGTGGCCAGAAAGACGCCGAGCTGTCAGCCGTTCTCTACCCATTTCCACAATCCCTGTGTGGGCAGATGTGATCTGGCAGCTAGAACACCTGAGGTGCTGGCGTGTGTGTGTGTGTGTGACACTATTAAAAGCTGCCAATAGTAGTGCTACTCAAGATGATAGAGCAAAACAACCCTGGGCCACAAAGGGCACAGGTGCATTACCTGAGAGGTCAAGACACCGCTTTCGCAGGAATAATATGTGCGGGTGAGAGTGATAGCGCAAAGCTGAATGAAGTTTCACCTTTGGCTGAGTTCCCAGCAGTACTGTTCTGTAAAGCTAAAAGAAATATAGAGTCAAAATGATCCAAACAACAGTGCATTTAGACATGTATGCATTACTATACCCCGTCAAGTATAGTGTAGGCTAAAATGTTCCTTTAGCTTGAGGTTTTACAGTCAATGCACTTTCTACTTAATTGTGGTGAAATTGAAAGTCAGGCCGACCATGACGCCGCCGTAAAGCTCTGTCTCTGTGCGTTCCACTCACTGACTGCGTCTTCTCTCCGTCTGTCTGGTCATCGTGCAGGTGGCGGTTGAGGACAGGCTGAAGCTGCTGCAGGAAGCCCACCGGGATTTTGGGCCCTCCTCTCAACATTTCCTCTCAAGTGAGTACAAAGCCAGGCACCTCTCTTACAGAGTTAGAAAACTGTGATGGGGACACGTTTGTTTTTCTGTACATGTAGTCGCTAATGTTTCACAGCCCTTGTTTCTTTCATAACACTTCTAATCATCGTGCTCTTCCGATATGGGCGGTGCATGTGCATACTCATATTCACAGAGTTTGCAGACAAGACACTTTACTCTGGAACAATGCAGCGCTTAATTAGCAGACGGAGAGCAACAGTGAGAGGGAGACACAAAGCTTGAGAGAAAAGACCCACGCAGGACATCAAACACTCTCGCTCTTTGTGTCTTTCTCGCTCTATCATTATTTTCTGTAATCATAGTGTACTGCTCCACCTGATTGGCTTTTGCTGGGCGACACACCCGGAGAAATAACAGACGAGGTGTGATTCAGAGCAGGTGGTAATGTGGCTGATGTCCTGTGACACCAGTAGACGTGACTTTACTGAGATAGCTCTGCTGAGAGCCCACCAACCACAGCAGACAAACAGCACTCTGTGCTTTCATCTTCCTGGCAATATGACACAATCTACTCCATCACACATTCGCTCTCATTACACTAGTAGCTTAATATTCCCTCAGGGATCAATAAAGCGCCGCGTTCCTATCTTGCCCTCTTCATTGCATATATCTTCCAATCTCACTTAATCTCTTTCTCTTACTGTCTTTTCATCTCTCTATCTGAGCGTAGAGCCGTGTCAAGGAGGAGGGAAAGTGGGAGGGCCGTAAATCAAGCAACATTTCTTCTCTGTATTGCTTGTGAGAGCATCTTAAAACTTATTTGTCTGGCGTCAACGCTGTGCGGTATCAGCTTGTCAATTTGAAGATTCCCCTGTTTGTTGTGTTCTTTCATACATTGGCATGATATATTTTCTTTTTTTTATTTCATGCATCCTCTTTTCACATATCCACATATAGTCTAGTTCCAAATGCTAAAGATATTACTATGCTCCATGGTTGAATTACATGTTTATTATTATGATATGTCGGTTTTGACTGTTCAACATCTTGCCTGTCATTCTCCATCTCTGTGTTCTGTTTATCTCTCTCTGTCTGCAGCTTCTGTACAGCTCCCCTGGCAACGTGCAGTTTCTCAGAATAAGGTCCCATATTACATCAAGTAAGTGGCAAGGAATGGCTCTGACAGCCGTCACGGTGCCTCAGTAACCTGTACAGTATGTATTTGTGTGTGTACTTGTGGGGGAAAGGTTAATATACCCTGGGGGTGTATTAAAGGCAGGATTAGGTGTGAAGAAATGTTGCTTTTTTTCATATAATCTTTGTCTGTTTAACTTTTTGGTCATCCATTTACCCAGTGCTCATTTTAACCTTTCATCACAGCACGTCATTGAGTTTGAACAACAAAAACTCCACTGATTAGCAGGTTTCATTCTCTTTGTATTTAATAATGAGCCGTATTTCAAGCCATGAATAAATATCCTGGAACGTTTTCCCCCAGCCACTACAGACAGTACAAGTAAACTAGTCAGGTCAGTCCACTGTGCACTTCTGTCTTTCAAAGGGAAATTTCTATTCCTCTAGATTTTCATAAATGGGACAATGTTAGCTGCTGTTCAGTGTATATATTCCCTGCACATGTTTTACTTGCCTCCCAATTAGAACACTCTTCCTGCTGATTTGCTCCTGTGTGTTAAACTGAATTAAATTTACCATCAGCACCAACGTTTGAATAGATAATACAAGGCTGAATCCCAGAACTGTCACAATTACAACTTTAGCTTGACTTCTTCCTTCCCATCCAGAACTTTGCCAAAACTGAGTTTCTGTTCACACAGAAGAAAGAATGTCTCTGCTTTTTAAAGCAGAGACATTTAAAGCAGTCATCTTATTAAAGATTGAGCAGCCGCACTATTCAGAAATCCTGAAACGAGTATGAGTAAAGTGCTGACTAACCAAGTCAACCCTACAGTATTTTGCCTGGTGGTGTAACAAATGGTTATTTCAAAAAACTTCTTTTGTCAGAACAATCCCGTATCAGCAGATTCTCAGGTTTAGTCTTCTCTTTAAAAGGTTTGATGCAGCCAAAACACTGTTATTTACCTTGGCCAAGATTTCATCTGGCTTTTACAGGGTTGCTTGGGCTGCTCGAGGTGGTTCGGTCCAATCTCCTGATATTTTCAGGTTCTTCTTGACAAACACAGTTGATTCGCTGTTTCTGATCATTTTGATCAGATGCAGAAAACACAACATGTTAGAGCTAAGTTGAGAGGAAAGTAAAATAAATGACTTCACATGGACAATGACGACACAGCCAGAGATGGAGAAAAATAGGGTTTAGACAAAGAGAGAGTGGAAGGACACCTGTGCGTTGCTTGAGCCTGCATCTTGGCACTGGAGGGGAATCGGAGATGAAAGCCAGAGACGAGCGATGACTCTGAGGACAGGATTATAACTTTAGAGTCAGCAACTGCCTGTGATCACCGATGTGCCCCGCCAATGAACCAGCAGCCGCCCCCTCGCACAAACAAAACACCTGCACAAAGGCACTTGCTGAGAACAGCACACACTCACACACATGCATCTTAACACATGACAATGCTGGCAAGAAAATCCTTAGACAAACCCAAAAATGCAGATAAACTCCAACTGGAGCTCTCCCTCGCTACCAAAGCACACACACACTGATCAGTTGTGAGCCCACAGCTTACTGCATGATTTGTCAATGTCTAAAAGACAATTTGACCAAGATTTTTCTTGCCTTTGGAGCTTTCGTGAACCAAAAACACTTCAATCTGATCCTCTTTCAACTTCAGCTACATAATACATCTTTTCTTTTCGCTGTGCTACTTTCTGCTGGCCTCTCCAGCTCCTCCACCTGCAGACACACACGTGCAGGCGGGCGCACACTCATGCCATCCAAATCACAGGTCGCTTTCAGTGCCGTGACATCCTTGGGACACCCGCATCACTCTTTGACACATTCATTTTCAGAAGCCCGTCCTCATCTCCGCTTCCATCTCCTTTCACTCTCTTTTCTTGGGCTGACAAAAGGCCCCTGATTAAAACCGCAGCTTGTCCACCCCCTGTTGCGAGGAGTTAGAGCCACATATTGGGGGAGAAATCAGATGGAGTCACACAAGTTCTGCAGCAACGCAGTCACGCTGGCAGCCTTGCATTCTGACGTTTTAGCAGGGGCTCACACGCCTTGTGGGCTTTTTGAGAGGAAATACAGCCAGACGGCATCTCAGCAAAGATTAGACAAAGTCTCTGTTACATTCCAAGGCTTTTCTGTTTGAACTGTCTGTGTTTTTGTCGGGAAGCATTCAGTGCTAGAAAAATGTGTGTGCGTGTGGTCGGTGGTGCCGCAGACAGACAGTGTTTATATACATGAATGGACAGCGCACATTTCAGCCTCGGGATGTCTGGATTGAGAAGATCTTAATGGATTCTTGTCCTGTTTGAACTGGGGTTCAGCACTGGAATACTGATACTGTACGTGTGGGAGAGGTGGATATTTGGTTTCAGAGCTAAAAAGGGATGCAGGGAGTTAAGGTGAAAGACAGGCGATGTCAGGGGATGAATGCAGACACTTATCACCTACTGTATCACTGACACTTCCTGATAAGTCTGGCATATAGCTTCCATTTGAAAGGAACGCTCCCAAAGCTTCCTCTTGCTTACTCAGACTAATTCTGTGGCTTTGGATCTCCAGATAGGCCCATAATTACCATCCGCACACTCATGATTATTCACGACGGCGTCTAAATGTGTGACAGTGACAAACTCCCAGAAGCAAAGTGTAGTATTGGCTGGTCTGCAGCCAGCTGTTTGATGGTACATTTCGCTACGGCGACAAGGTCTAGGGCGATAAAATCCTTCAGGAATTTATTCATTGGCTTTTCTGATCTCTTGGTAGGCGTGACTAAGACACAGGTATAGTAACTATCGGTGGAGAATTATGGTTGTGGTTAATCATCGAGCAGCGGAGAAGAAGTGAGTAATTAGCTAAACAGCTCTAACCTCCTGGTGACCTTTAGCAGCTCGAAATGGCAATGCCACGCTAAAATGTCAAAGGGAATAGCAATTAGTTTTGGTAAGTTAGATTTTTATCAGGCGATCTGTTAGTGGAAGAGGGTCAGACTGTTAACTTCCTTCTCGTGGCATAAACTGCCTACGTTTCCTGCTCACTCAGAGGGAAATCTCATAAAAACATCTTGTAAAAGGTTATTTTTCCCTAACGGTGCCCTGGTGGCTACATAAATTTTATCATTTGCCGCCTGCTGCAGTATCCCTCTTCGTGACCTCATTTGATTTGTTTATGCCTACTGTAGGTGTCATTTAATGACGTTTATGAAGGAAAATGTCACGCATTTCACTGGATCGAAGCGATATATTCCCCAGACGCTCCTGCTCGTGGTTAACCACCTCCAGATAATTCAGGGAATCTGCCATATCTGATTAAAGGCCGTTCCAATCGCCAACGGGTTTGGAATTTTAAAAAGATGCTACGTTAACACTGAATACTCAGGGAAGCTTGTAACAACACCTAGAAACAGAAATGGTGTCATGTAGTGTGGGATTTATAGTTTGCTGTATTAATTGATCCGTTGTGGCCTGAGTTGGCAGCATCCTTCTGTTGTGCTTGTGTGGAGCAAATATAGCAAATCTCCGGACTAACATTCAGATGTCTAAACAAAGCAGGAGTGTAGGGTGGTCCCGTCATTAGCGATGCTTGTGAGGGTGTGAAAGTCCACCCACTGAGTAGTGATGAACATCTACAAATCTGTTTGTGTGTCCTGACTACTTGGACACCTCAGGTCACACAACTCTTGACTTTACTACCTGCTAGCTGTCAAATGAGCCTTGGTGTAAGTCGCTGCAGAGCTTCTGGATTTAAAAACAGTCAAAATGTGGCTGGATCTTCGTACAGCTTCTACAACTAGTTGGCTTTTTGAAATACACACAGACCCACATCACAGGCAGCAGAGCTCCACTACATGCACTGATTGGCAGCTGCAGTTTGAGAAAGGTCAGAGTCTTTGCAGTATGTGAAGACAGCCCTGTTTGATCGTTTGTTTTTTTGCCGTGCTGGCTTTGCTTTGTTGTGGTGCAGTGTGTGTGTGAGAGGCTTCTCTCTGAAGTGCGAATGTAAACAGAAAGACAGCTCCTGTGGTGACTGGACGGCTTTACAGTGTGTGTATTTTTTTTCCTGTTTCATTCACGGGATCTTTTTTGTGTGTGATGTGTAATTTGTGTCTTTTGTTTTATGACTATTATTCTAATTGTTTTCCTTTACTTTTGCTGCTTTCAGTCACCAGACGCAGACGACCTGCTGGGACCACCCAAAGATGACGGAGCTCTACCAGTCACTAGGTAGAAAACACGTCCAGGGTCATTTTAGGTTTTGAAACATACACTTATTGTTTTATTGGCTCAGGTTTGGAGGCACGGTAACTGTGTCTCAGATTCATCCCTCAAAATGAATTTGTAATACGCCAACAAAAAAATAAGTCATTTTCTAAAATTACATTTATGACACTTCACATAATCCACATTGTTTTTCTAATGGCACTATATTAAAATGCTCCACAGAAAACTTTTCAAAGTCTTTTTCATGTGATTTTGAAAGATGGGGCTTCTGATTTTGTTAGGCGATATTGCATTTGAGCATTTTTTCAATGCCCGGTGGATTGCAAGCTCAATTCCTGATATAGCCACTGTGCAAGGATGGGATAATGTCCGAGGCAGACACAGAGCAAATAAACTAAAAACTAGCTTCATAACTAGATGATATCAGAAGGAGATCTTTAATTACTAAGCCTGTTCAGAGTTTGGTCCTTTAAGGACTGCAGATCATAAATCATAACCTGTCACCCACTAATTGTATGTATAGTACATTTCTATGCATCTATCCATGTATCTTGCAGACCTGCTGGTCTGGTTAGTTTGGTCTTTACGTTAACATCCTGATCGTTCCCCTCTCTCCAGCTCCCTGCTAATATCCATATGCATGTATCTGTCCCCAGTGGGGGCCAGTGTGGCTGTTCTTTAATCAGCAGCTGGATAAGTAATAAGCTGTGAAACTTCGGGAGCACTTCTGCTGTAGGCCAGCAAATAGCAGCAGCCTCCCCTGAGACCGAACTCAGTAGCCTAATTACACAGTCCACTTTAGTCCACGCTGCACTCAGTCATCTTCACTGACAATAACCTGCCGCTTTCATTGAAAACACTGGTCCTGCTCCTGTTGCCCAGGAGGCAGATTTTGGTCACACTTTGTTTTTCTAATTTTCTGCCTCTGTTTTCCTTTTGTCCATCTGCGTTTCATCTGCCTGTCTCCATCCCCGCCTGTAGCCGACCTGAACAATGTGAGGTTCTCAGCGTACAGAACAGCCATGAAGATCCGCAGACTACAGAAAGCGCTGTGCTGTAAGTAAGACACACACACCTTAATGCCTACAGACGTGGGCCGCGTCTTTTGATGTCTGGGTGCGACGAGGGGATGCAGTAATGATTTGAAGCTTCGCCAGCTGCTGTGGCAGAACAGCACAGGAGCCAAGGATATGTTGGCCTTAAAAGTACACGCACTCCTTCAGTGTGTGTGTGTGATAAGTACAGTCACAGCTGGTGCTTGCGTTAAGTCCGCTTATTTGCACTGGTGGGATCTGTTTCGGCTGTTTCTCTGCTGTTTTGTCGTGTATAATGGAAGATTTGATAACGGCGGCTAATAGGCACAGTCTCATGTGGCTATCAGCATCATTTATACAGTGCGCACTCACACACACACACCTGCAGGTGCATCCACCCCGTGAGGTTTCAACCGCACGGCATCGGCTCCTCTGGCTCAGCAAAGTGTAACAGTGGTGACAAATGGCAACTATTATCCAGCTGTTGACACTGTTATAGCAGCACACACTGTGAGCACACATGGCTCATTTACATCCTGCTGTTTGTGGGACGTTCGCCGCGAGTCTGTGATCGAATCAAATGCACCTCGTCTCATGTAGGTGTGCAGCTTCGCACAGTCATCATGCCTTATTATATTTGTGGGTTGCTAATGAGTTCGAGTGATTCGGGCGTTTTAGTTTGCTATCTCATATGGGCTCCCTGATTGCATGTGTGCGTTTGTGACAGGAATGCATTAGCCTGAGCGATTCTTCTCGGGGCACTGCAATTCAATTTTCTTCATTAGATTAGAACAGTCGCACGCACACGATCACATGCACATCAGAGGGATCGGTAGTTTATTAGTTATTAGCCTGGATTCATGTGGAGCCTGTGCTTGGAGACCTGAGTGCACTGTGTGATTCTTTGTGGCTGTGAGTGTCAGAGAAGAGCACATGACAGGGACACTATAAAACGGATAATTGGGTTAAGCCTGTGCCAGGGGGATGGAGAAACACAAATTAGCTTGCGTGGCGTCCCACTAATGTTCCACAGCCTCACAGCTTCATATCTGCATGTGTAGCAAGAGAAGTGAAGTTTTAGTGTCTGACAGCGTGGCGGTCTCTGAATATCAGTGTTGTCTGGAGAGCAGCGTGCAACATGAGGGAAGGACTTGTGACAGGGGGTTGATGGTAATGGGGCAAATGAAGGAACTGGGGAGGACATGTGAGAAGGGTGAGCAGTGAGAGAGGAAGGAGAAGAATGAATGAAATGTGAGAAAGAGGTTAGAGGGTGAGAGACCTGCAGATCTGCAGACAGGTCAACAGTGAGGCCTCATGTCTCAGGAAGCTCAGTCGCCCTCTAATAAACTGGTAAACTATTATTCTACTATATGTCACAGCTCAGTCATTCAAGATGTGAAAAGATGCTGAGGTCATAATTGAGTTATTGATAAAAATATATTGTTCCTTTTTTATCACTGAAGCTGTCGGCAACAAATTAGATTAGCAGAAAGTAGACAGCGCTGTCTGCCTTTTTTAAAAATTTTTCTTCTCATTTGTCTCTGATATTAATAATTCACCGCAATCGTCTGTCTGTTCTCCCTCTGTAGTCCCAGCAGGCTCATGCAGATAGTTGTTTTGAACTATTTTGGACAAAATATCAGTCAAGTCTGCGGCTTTGAAATGCCTCTATGAATAGCGTTGTGCGTTGTTCAGCTGCTCAGATTTGTTGGCAGATATATCAGCTCAGTGAGGAAGTCAGGAAGGTTACTAATGGTTCTAACTTGCTCTTTTTTCTTTGTGGCCTTGTCAACCCTTTCGGGATTTCTTGTTCTTTTCTAAGCGTTTCTCTTTTTTTCTGGCCGTAACCTTTCTTCTTTCCCTGTCACGCTGTCGTCCGTTTTCATTTTCAAATAAGTCCTCTCACCCTGCTGACTCGTTCACATCTGCTTCGTTGTCTGTCTCCGTCTGCAGTGGACTTACTGGACCTCAGTGTGGCCCAGAACACCTTTGAGCAGCACAAGCTCACAAACAACAATCAGCTGCTGTCTGTTCCGGATGTCATCAACTGCCTGACGTCCATCTATGACGGTCTGGAACAGGAGCACAAAGACCTGGTTAACGTGCCTCTCTGTGTTGACATGTGTCTCAACTGGCTGCTCAATGTTTATGACACGTACGTAACCCCATACACCTCAAAGCATCTTTTTACCATATATATGTAGTATAGTTGTCTTTGTTTGAGGTCAGTGCAAACACCATAAAATGTACATCAGCACCGTCTGATCAGCATAAATGTGTGTCTGGTCCTTGCAGTGGTCGCAGTGGGAAGATCCGTGTCCTGTCTTTGAAGATTGGCTTACTGTCTCTCTGCAAGGGACACCTGGAGGAGAAATATAAATGTAAGTGCCACTGGGCAGGTAATGTCTGCTGATGTCCTGTACACACGAACCTTCCCGCTGTCCCACCCGTCTGTGCAGGCGGGCGATTGCATACTGCTCCAGCACGGCTGTAGTCTCAGCAGTATTAATCAAAGCGCTGTGAGGGAGAGAGGAGCTGGAGATAGGGCCGTCTAATTAGATGCAAGACCTCCTACACATTTCCCCTGTCCTTTATTTCATTTTCTATTCTGATTTATTTGAGTGTGATCATAGGCTTGCACATTGTTTCTAGGGCTTTATCTGTCTCTGCCTGTCTTCTGACACTGCTCACACCATGGCTCCTCTGTCTACGAGTGCCACTCTGTCTTCTGTCCTATCGTACTTACTCTTACTTTGCTCCCACTTCCCTCTCCTTTGCTCTTTCTCCTTGCTTTTCCTCTCCATGGCATGGACTCCATCCCTGAGCCTATTCGTTCCACTGGCAGTTTCTATTAGCCTGAGTAGGGTATCAAGCTCGCTTGATTGCATCCTTCCTCCTTTGCTCCCAGTCTCATTGGCTGTCAGCCCGATGAAGATAGTCCACACGCACACACATGCACATACATAGCTAACCAAGCATGCTGCAATTTGACACTCTTTATGGCAGTTGTGCATGTCAAGTTGTAGCAGAAGTTTGGAGATGTGGGGTTGAGATGACACAAAGTGTCTGTCAGAACACGTCATTGCTGGTCTTCTGTATACACACACACACACACACATACATAACAGGGGCTGGCATTAGGGCCAGACCTCACACAGAGATCAAAGTCATCGGCAAGCGGAGCAGAAAGATCTGTCATGCCCTTCGATTCTCTCCCTCCGTCCTCTTTCTCTCCAGATTATCCCCACAGCCCTCACTGCTCAGTTTG
This sequence comes from Macropodus opercularis, assembly GCA_030770545.1. Taxonomy (NCBI): domain Eukaryota; kingdom Metazoa; phylum Chordata; class Actinopteri; order Anabantiformes; family Osphronemidae; genus Macropodus; species Macropodus opercularis. Next base: position 5,408,982 of record CM061112.1, read on the forward strand.
GAGCACAAGTTTTGGAGATGTTTCATAATGTCATCTGAAAAATGTAAGGCCATCAACATGTTCACTGGCCAAGCATGCTTGTAGCTGGGCAGGCATCCATATCCAGCACAGCCCTGTCAATCACCACGAAAATGTGGCGGAGCGTTGGAGGCAGGGAGGGAGAGATTAGTTTAGGGAGCATCATGCAGAACTCAAGATAGAAAGATTAAAGTTGCATTTCAAGCCTGTGTCGTCCCACACACGCACTGGATACACACACTCTCACTTACACACCACATATGCATTGACTACTTCTTTACCGCCTCCTTTTTCTCTTCAGATCTCTTCAGTCAGGTTGCTTCGCCAGGTGACACGTGTGACCAGAGGCAGCTGGGTCTGCTGCTTCATGAAGCCATCCAGATCCCGAGGCAGCTGGGAGAAGTGGCTGCCTTTGGTGGATCCAACATCGAACCTAGTGTCCGCAGCTGCTTCCAACACGTATGTCCAGACAGATAAACAAAACCAGCATCTCCTCACATGAACAGAGTACATATGCAACCTTTAACATGTCTGCTGCCAGATGCAGGTTTACTGCTGCTCTGTTGGACTAGTCTGGTATAGGTTTGCATGTATTCCACCCTTAGATTTGGACACATCATCAATCTTTATTTGCATTTAAAGATTATAAAGTAATCTAATGTTTGATGAGAGCAGCTTTGGAGTTTTGGGTGTTGGATAAATAATTGTTGCTTTAAGAAATTATGAAAGTGATGCATTTGCCCCGAAACGACTTTTTTAATTAGCTCCTCCACATTCCAAAGCCATCTAACACCTGCCTATCTCAATCCTGTGTAAGTGCTTCAATATTTAAGCTCGGCTGACCAACCGTGAAGCCTTAAATGGCCGCCAGTCTGCTGGCTGTCCTCTGTGTTTTCCTGAAGCCAGAGAACCACTTTCCTCAGCTTTATCTCTGGACATTACTGGCATTTAATGATGTCTTTGTCCCCCGGGATCACTGTTTCATTTTTCTTACTGTTTCTCCCCTGGCCTCATGCTTCGAGAATCGTAAATGAGGGCCAAACATTGAGATTGGGAAGCTATAAATTCCACTGATTTCCTGTGCTGCAAGTGAGGCAGTTCAACTCGTATCTCTCTCTGTCTTTACTTCCCAACTTTACAAATGCACTCTGTTGATGACATATTAATACACACAAGTAATGTTCCAGCTGTGGTCCAGTTGCCCATTGATTATTTAGTCATCAAACCACACTGGCAGGTAGAAACCAGGCTGACACACACACACATGCCCTGTGCCACCATTGTGTCAGTCTGCCCTGCCAGTGACGCTGCAGTCACCCAGTCCATTTGGTTTAATGGGCCAGGATGCGCCATCATAAATATGGCCTCTTTCACTGTTCCGCTGTCCCTCATTTATCCGTCTACCTCCTCACCCTCACAGCCATTTCTTTCCTCCTAATTAATCTATGAAGTGCTATAAATCTGACGTTAGATAGCGAGGAGGAGGAAGCAAGGAAGGTGAATTTCAGACTAACATATGGGACAGAGGAGACGCCGCGTGTGAAGGGAAGGTCAAATCAAAGGGTGATGGATTTAACGATGATTTGGGAAGTAATAACTGCTGCTTCTTAATCTACTCATTCTCATCACACTTATGACTTTTAGAATAACTGTAAAAGAAAAACTGACCTCACATATCTGAGTTGAAATTAGTTGAAATTTGCAGAAATGCCTCAGGTTTTACTTAACTAACTTGTCTTTTAGTGTTGCGTGTGTGTTAATGTGCTTCTGTGTAGTGTTTTTCGGATACAATAATACAATTGATACTCTACAGTCCTGTGCACTGTACGCCTGGGGGGGAAGGGATCAACTCCCACACATATACACACAGGCTCTGTTCCTTTTGATTATTCCTTTCTTCTTTCAAATATATTCAGACCTTTGCTGCATTTGCTCCCCTCGTTGTGTGCCAGGGATGATGGAAAGGTCGTCTTTGATTCGTTTAGCTTCAACAACACCCATGCCGAAGCTTCTCGCCCTGTGTTGGCTGTTCAAATACATTACAATGCGAAGCTGAACCCAGAGATTCTGCTGTGATACATTTCGTTCCAGGAGACAAACGTCATAGCGTGGACACGCGGTTACATGGTTATTAGCTTTCTGTTCTTTTCACAAGCAGTAGGTTTATACGGGAAAATGCGCATTACAGTTACATAAACGAGTACACCTCCAAGTGCAGAGTTTTAGGGGTGCACAGAGCAATATGGCCGTTAGCTCAGAGTATGGGTGTGTAGGCTGGAAGCAGTGAAGATGATAAAATCAATCAATTTTTATATATCATATTTCAGCCAATAAATATGAATAAGCAGCTTGTAAAAACACATTTAGGCATAGTGAGCCTCAGGGAATCCCTCACTTTAATATGCGTGGTCATCTTAAATTTGTCTACATCTTTACGAGGCTTTCAGTAACAAGAAAGCAGTTACAGGCTGTTATTCATTAGTGGGACGGTTGCTACAGTACGTCTGCATGTTTCTCTGTCATGCTACAAAGTGGCCGTACTGTTTATTGGCTTTTTTCAAAACTATAAGCCTTGCGAGGTTTCCAAACTGTTGATTTAAAGGCTCCTGTCTCCTGACACTTCTTGTCCAGGTTACTAATAAGGTGGAGCTGGAGCCCAGGCAGTTTGTCGATTGGATGCGTCTGGAGCCCCAGTCTATGGTCTGGCTTCCCGTTCTGCACCGAGTGGCGGCTGCTGAGACTGCGAAGCACCAGGCCAAGTGTAACATCTGCAAGGAGTGTCCTATCGTTGGCTTCAGGTAAACGCATGAGTAATTCTGTACTGTACACTTATACACATACACATGGAATTTGGCGCCTTTCTCCTGGTTTAGCCATAAAGGGCAGATCTGCTCCAGAGGGCAGGCATTTATCTAAATGTCAACAGCTGATACACCACTGACTAAATACCATCCAGACGTTCGCAGTGAAACATACACACATACTGTACTGATGTACACAAACAGAAACCACGGCATCACCTCTGGTAATGTGTAGCCGCGACACCCACAGCTGCCTTAGTTTCTCTTCACATAATCAATTACAACAAGATGTGAGGAAATATGTGCGTTGCTGTTCAAGACTTTTAATCAATGTGGCATAATTGATATTTGGTTCCTCACTGATCGGTGTAGCTACATGTAGCTTTATGCCAAGAGAGGTGGGGGACTGTGTCCATCTCCCAGCCCCTGCTTGGCCAGCAGAAAGAGAAATACAGTCAGACATTTGATGAAGCACATGTCTCCCAGGTTTTGTCATTGATCGATGAGCGGGAGCGACGGAGGGAGAGAAAGGCAGCGAGAAGGAGGCAGGAAAATGCATAGCAGGCATTTTGTGTGGTCCTGATACCTGACACCAGCCGTGTTACTTGTAGATTTAGTTTCTGAACCAGACAGATAATTCAGTTTCTGTGCTATACTACATTCCATTAATTTGTGCTATACTGTACAACATCAACTGTAACTACCAACATGCGTAAGATGAATTTCACATTATTTTTAAGAAAAAGCGTGTACAAGCGAAATTCTATAAATAAGCGATAGTGCATCAGTTTGAGCCACGTAAAGGTTTAGAAAGTGGTTCTACCCTGCATAAAAACACAGCACAACCAAACCTGTTCAGTGAATGAACCTAAATGAATTGAAGCTCATCTCAGCACTTCCCCGTGTGAAGGTGAATTAACAACGCCCTCTTGGTAATAATATGCTGTGTGTCAGTATGTAATGGCACATTTGACTCCATTGTGTCGTGTGCCCTGTTGCATCCTTTGATATATGGCTTTGCCTCGTAGCTCATCAGTCAGCTAACCTTGGAGAGCTGAAGAGGAGAGAGAGATAAAAGACTTAAGCTATTATGTCTGAATAGCTCCTGTCTCAATTTAGCTGTTAAACGGCCCCTTGGCTGCAGCGTCTGCTGAGGACTACATGCCAGCGCTGGTTGTCACGTTGTTGTGTTTGGGTGGGAATCCAGCTGTCTGTCAGTGTCGGCATATTGAGGAGGGTGGGATGCGTGTGAACATGCGCATGTGGACGTTTGTGTGACAGTAGAAAGTCACAGATCTTCAGGCAGATATGAGTCATGTTGTGGGGCTACATGCTGTACAGCACATGGTCACTCACATCGCCTCTCGTCTCTTTCTAGGTATCGCAGTTTGAAGCATTTCAACTATGACGTGTGTCAGAGCTGCTTCTTCTCTGGGCGCACTGCCAAGGGCCACAAGCTCAACTACCCCATGGTGGAGTACTGCACGCCGGTGAGTTGGGCTGTAGCTCATCTGGTATCTCTTTTCCACATGCTCACACCCTCTGCTCATCCATTTAATGAGAGCATGCAAATCCACACATTCAGCCCTTGGTTAGCTCCTATTCCACCTTTCATTAGTCACGTACTTCAACTAGAATATTCATGTTTGTTTCTTAGTTACGCTGACTTTTTAAAAACATGCCTGTTGTCTTATTTCCTGGTCAACCACTACCACCATCAACCGTCAGCTGAAGTTACAGGAACAAATAGTAAAATTCTCACTGCTCTCTAAGGCCTTTCTCCCAGAAAGCAACATTTCACTTTACTACTGCACAGAGAGAAGAATATTACAGAAGTGGGATATTGCCAAAATGTAACATTGCTCTCCTTCTCACTTAGGATCTCACCCTCGCGGTCCAACTCGTTTCAATATGGCTTAATGTCATATTTGAGTTGTGCCGTTTCTCATTTCTGTCCTTTATTTAGCTTTTTCCATTTTGCAAATGAGACAGAGATTGACTTTGGAAGAGCAGCTGTAGGGAGCAATGATCATTCTTCCCAGAGTTAAGATGCCCAGCAGCTGCCTGCCACGTCAAAGAAGGCATCCTATTTTTAGCTGCAGCATCAAGTAACGCCTAGTGTTGGTTAAAGATCAGCTCTAGTTGTGAAGTATGGTAATAACTCTGGAGGTTACCAGTCATCAACAAGACAATAAAGGTTGATTAAAGCTTATATCGATTCATCAGCCATAACCTTACAGCTCTGTGTCAGTCAAAAGCCAGTCACGACGTGTCGCGTCAGTTCTTTGAAGCATAGTCATGTCTGCAGCATCCTTTCCAACAAAAACAGCCAATAGATGTGAGGATAAAGGGACAACAAATGGAGACAAGTGCAGGCAAAATTACAATGGACAGCTAGTACCTCACTACTCAGTAGATTAGTGGCTCACTGAGCTGTATGTTGTCCTTGAACACAGTCAGATCAATACGATAGTGATAGAACCAAAGTAAGAAAGAGCTTGAAACTTGAATTCCTCCAATAAGCTGTGATGCCCATGAAGGTTTTTAGTTTCACACACACTGAAAAAAGAAGTTCTGTAGTTTTCCCCTACTCCTGCTTAAACCTTAAACCTTTGAATGTATCAAGGCCTTATGAAATAATGCTGCAGAAAATGGAGATGTACCATCAGACAGTGGCTTTTGTGAGGCTCTGTGTGGTCTTTCAATGTTTTTTTATTATCTTCTTTTATTGCTGCAATATTGTTTTTATTGGGTTTAGATTTTTATGTGAGTGGCAATTTTATATTTCTGATAGGCCGTGATATTGAAGAATCTAAATTTGGTACCCTGCTGTTTTTATTGCTGTCATTTCTGGTTTTTATCTTTCGTACTGTACGTGGAAGCTGTTGTGAATAGACTGGTATTTGTGTCCCCCGTGTCTTTTTGTTTTGAATTACACATTTCTTTGTCTCTAGATGTCAGGGCCCATCCTACTGACCTGGTAGCTAAGATGGATCTTAATCCAACGCTGCACTTTCAGTCCAGCCTATGAGTAGTGTGCCTCTTTCTCTCTCTATTTGTTTCTTGCCTATATTTACTATAAATCTTCATCATCTAATCATAGCAAAAGGGAAGAAGCTGAGAAATGCAAACACACACTAACACACACATAATCATGCTCAAGTTCTGCTCCAGCTTTATCCTAATTGTTCTGTAATTGGTGTTGGTTTGTTCAAGCTGCCATTTTAAATTGCTTGGATTAGTCAGTAAGCCAAGTGAACTCAACAGAGTCATTTATGCAAGTCTGTCAACTGTGAGTTTGTCTGTCCGTGCACGCGCGCGTGTGTTCGGCATGTAGTTGTCTGAATCCTCTGCAAAGGGATTTTGTCTCCCTCTGGTCAGACTGTTGTGGTAATTTGTTGTTTGCTTGCGAGGCAGAAACCACTTCTGCATGAGGAACACCTTCGCTAAGTATCTAATTAACAAAGAACATTCTCTTCTGCACAAATTTATATGGTGCTTATGTCTGCACAAGGGATTGTGGAAGTGCTTCAACACACAATGCAATAACACACAAACACGATTCTCTCTCTTTTTATTTCATCCAGACAACATCAGGTGAGGACATGCGGGATTTCACCAAAGTGCTGAAGAACAAATTCCGATCTAAGAAGTACTTTGCCAAGCATCCTCGACTCGGCTATTTACCGGTGCAGACGGTCTTAGAGGGCGATAACATGGAAACGTAAGTATCGCTAACTGTCCTTATGAAACTAGATGGTGTCTAAATGCTTCTCTACTCCAGGAAGAAGAGGATGCAGAATTAGTCAGCTAGAAGACAACATGTACTCGCCATGTCTTCACCAGGTGCTGCCTCTGCTCTGTAGGCTTTCTGTTTGTAGCAGCAGCCACAGTGACTGCGTCTGATTAATGTTCCCGCTCCTGCCGGCCGTAAATCCCCCAGAGAGGCGATTATGTAGGCCCACACCTTGCAGATGCCCCAGGGTGTGCTTGCCCAGCGTGATCCCACACTGGCACACTTCACGTTATCTATCTATTGTTTCCTCTTCTCAACCTCTCACTATCTTGGATTTTGTGCAATATGCTTATTTCAGTCACTTCTCATGATTTTCTTACTTTTGAACAAGTTTGGGATCTTGCAAGCATCAAAAACTCCCAAAGGTGTTCAGGCTTGCGCACACCATGACTCACCTGTTCACCTACGAGAGATTTTCCCCGGCATCCAGTTGCACATATTCGCCTCTGAGATGGATTGCTCTGCCTCTTTCTTCCCTCCCATCGTTGCCTGTCCTCCTCCTCGCCTCCCACCTTGCTCCTTTCTTACTTCCGTCCTCTCTGAAAAACGATTCTGCAGAGCTGCCTGTCTGATAAATGCCTCTAAAAGGCAGCAGGATGAAGGGGAAACATGGAGATTCGAGAAGTTTCAAAATGTGACAGAAGGAGCTGAAGACTTTGGCATAATGGGGAAGTTTATTTCTATACTATTTCATGGTGGTATTTCTTCCTTCCTGTGGGCTGTGGGCTATCCACAGCTTGCTGTGTGCACTAGAGACAGCTTTATGTTTAGAAAGGACCCTGTGCATCATTTAACTTTTGAGCAGTCTCTCATACAGTATATCTGGCTCAGAGGTAGGATCTGTGTTGAGAACACTATTAATACCGTGACCCAAATTGAAAATAGATTTTTCTGTAATTGGAACAAGGTCTAGTCCCTGCATAAAAAGAGGAATCATAGGGATTAGGGACCATGTTATTTGGTGTGTGAGAGCTGCAGGTCTTGTAGCTTTACTACAGTACTAACGTCACTGTGAACAACAAACACGCTCTTGTTCAGTATCTATTGCTGTGTATGATTTCAAACTCACATTAAGAAAAGCCTCCTGCGTCGGTTGTCTTGAGAAAAGGGGAGAAGTTATTTTTAAGATACTGTAGCAGCAGAAAGGGAGATGAGATTGTGTGCTGTATAATTGCTCTGCCTAATGCACTCTCTTACTGTCTCTGTGTTTCTGTATCCTCACTTCCCTTTTTTTAATTCCGCCCACTGTTTCTTTCCACCTTAAGAGAGCAACACGCCACCTACTCTCACCTCCTACTTACGTCTTTGCCTAATTTCACACCAGATAGGATTTCTGATTCGTCACTGCTACATTCGATAATGCAGAGGAACCAGTCTAATGGCGTCTCACTCTGTGTGGGTTTTTGTGTCTCAAGTAGTAGAAAAGTCTCTGCTGCATTAAGCCTCGAAGGGAGAGGTTAATACCTTTGAATGTTGATTTTTCAAATTACTTTAGTGGTAACATCTGATGCACATTAGTAGGCAGGATAAAAAGTGTGAGTCTGTATCTTCTACGCCGTCACACATACCCGCACACGTTCTCTGTCCTTTACCTGTTTTGCTGACAAACTACTTTTTTTTTTTTACCTCTGAGAGAGTGAGAGCAGAGAGAAGCAGGGCTAACGGTGACAGAGTGACTATCACGGCACAGAGGACTGAAAAGATTTTTAGAAACCTTTCACTTTCCCTCCAAAAAAGACAAATACGGGAAGAGATGACAACAGACATCAGGTCTTTCCGAAGTTTGTTTAGTTGTGTTTTCTGTGTAAGTGTAAACTAAGCTTTTTCATATTAGTTTTCTTTTCTCAGACTGAATGAAAAGGGCAATATGTTGCTGAAAACACAAGTGTATCATTTTAAATTACTTTTCCTGATTTAGGTTCAGTACAGTGATAAATCCTGACTACAGCTCAACTTGCTCTGACTTCATGTCATTCAGCGGTGTCAACAGGGCTCTGCACCTTGTTGTTGTACCTTAGAAAGAACATGAAGCCCCATTTGTCAGACCTTCAAGGTCTTTACTGTTGTGATTCAGTCCTCTCTCTCTCCGCCTTAGTCGCCTTTGCTTTCAATCATTTTTTCATGTTTCATTTCCACGTTCTTATCGCTCTCCCTCGCTACAAACCACTTCTTCTCAGGCGCATCCATCTGAAGGATAAAGTTACGTCATTTGAGGCAGGCTGGACAAATTTGACTAAAAGACAGAACAGCTCATTTTTGGTAAAACTGAAAACTGGCATCAGAATCCTGAAAAACAAAGGAGCACACAGACTGTTCCCTCTGGCGAATATGTCAGCGGGGGCGAGTATTTAGCTCAGTCTGCCCTGCCGACCCCGATTTCTCTTCTCCTTTTCTCTCTTATTTGCCAGCATTTGGATTCTCCTACTTTTCCTAACTATCGCACCATACTTCTCCCTGTTTTAATGTAAGAACAGAAGCTGGAGGTGAAAGAATACCAGCCTCAACATTTATCTTACCAATTTCCTGGCCGGCCTCTCCGGTGAATAAAGCAGCACTTCTTTGTGTTTTGGAGATAAGGTGTCCCATTTATCACAGACTAGATACCAGGACGTTTAAACTATTTATGACATCAACGCCTCTAGCGTCCCCGTTTGTCAGGTTTTGTTTCCAGAAACGTCTGTGCCAGCTGGATTCCTCTGCTGGGCTACTTCTTTATAACATAATGTGCTCAATAGCAGATTAACCAGAAAGTAGGTTCTACTGTATATGAGGTGTTGTGTGCGCTATTTCAGTAAATCCTGCAGAAAGCACATGAGAAATGAGAAATGATTTGGGCTGTATCACGTCTGTATGGGGGAGAGATGGTCAAAGCTCAACCTACACATGTTTGAATGTAACATTTAAATTGAACACCTTGATGACAGTTCGACATGCCGTCCCTCAGCATCCGTACTTTACCACCACTTCTTCCTGCGTCTGCCGTGTATTTGTCTCTGAGCCACTGTGTAGATCTGACCCTGTGATGTTTTGTGGTACCTTATTCCCGTCCCTTTCCCTACCTCCCTCCCTGCATTTCTCTTACAGCCCTGTCACCCTCATCAGCATGTGTCCGGAGCAGTATGAGTGAGTATCTACGCCACCAGCGCCACCTCCTTGACTCCAGACTGGAATGCCTTTGAACCACACCTTTTCTTCCTCGCTCCCCTCACATTCGTAGACCCAACTAAGCCACGACTGCGCTGCATGATGCCTGCCTGCCTGAACACGCGACCCTAACACTCACCCACTGTCTTACTCTCACCTTCTTCTGTAGCATCCAACTAGCATTCAGTTGCTCATGTCAGCAGAGGCTGTCAAAACCCACCCAACCGCCCCGTAGCTCATCCTGCTCTCCTTTTGTTCTCCTTCTAGGATCATCAGATTTATTTTCTAGGTGATGTTGTGGAGGGCCATTAGGGTGTTTGTGACTGAATGCGTGTGCATGAATTTCTCTGTGTTCATGAGTTGGTAGCGAGAACGCCGAATCTCATTCATCTCCATTACCGCATTCATTTTCAGGCTGTCCCAGTCACCTCAGCTGTCTCATGATGACACCCATTCCAGGATAGAGCAGTATGCCAGCAGGTATGCACTGCATTCCCATCATCATCACCTCATCACCTCAGACGCCACAAAGCACAACTAGAAAGAAACTGATCACTGCATTATACTCTATAACTTATTATAGCTTATTATAAACGTGCCACAGGCTTTTTGACCATTTCCTATAAATAGCTTTTATAGTAAATACACTTAGGGTTGTACTTGACTGTAAGCTGCATTTAAAATGCATAACTATGCAACAATACAGTAAATGCAGCCATGACAACCATTTTAAATCTGTACAAAGGTTTTGTAAGCGTTAAATAAATGGAAATCAAAAGCTGCCTGGAAGCTAAAGATAATCACATTTAACAACAGAATAACTACTGTAAATGAAAACCTTTTTCAGACTCATATGTTGTGTATGTGGATCAGACATTTCCAAGGATGAATAGTTCTGAAGCCGCTAAAGGTGAACCAGGCTGTAGACCCGCGCAAGTGAGAGAGACATGGTCAATGGTATCTGGATTTTTCTCATCAAGTTTAAGTGGGACCTGCCTGATCGTTTGAACCCTGTCACCCTGAGCAAACAGGCAGACGAGACAAAAGACATTAAAAAAACGCTTCTGAAGATTGTGTATCTGCATTTTTGTCTGGTGACAGCTGCTGTTCGCATACATTAAATGTCAAAGGCAATCAAACGCACAGGGAGTGAACTCACTAAGCGTGCAGCCACCCACCAGTTTGGCTGGTGACATTATGAATTTGCTGCTGAGATCAGAGTAGCAACAGATCGGCCCGATGGCTGTTTGCAGCCACCCACTTCAAATGGCCCCGCTGTGTGCAGCAACACACCCATGTACCCAGCGTGTGAGCTGCAGCTAATCGCTACTAAAGTAATGTTCTGCGAGACTAGGATAGGAAACCTGCCACGTTTCATTCAGGGTAAGTTAATATCCACAAGTATTTCTTCCAAAGCCTCATCTCGGCCCTTGAGTGAATTTCTAATCGACACAAAGCTTGTGGACAAGGGTTACTCGTGTCGGACCCTGGGGTGTCCTTCCACACAAAGCTTTAATCATCAAGTCCTCTGATGCAGAGCTGGCCTTCCATTGGTCACACACCATTAACCTTCGCTCAGTGTTTCCGGCTGCATGGTTTTATCAGCAATGACACAGACATGAGCCTTGTAACTTCCAATTTTAACGGCAATAGAGATGCTTGTGAATAGTGGACGGCTTATAGATTCACATCTATAAGTACAGTGATGCGATTTGACTTAGGAGACTCATCTCCCTCCACATTCCATCAGTGTTAAAGCGTAGATATATTACAATTAAATTAAACAGGCTTCAGCCAAATATGCCTACAATAGACTCGTCTGTGCGGTTGTTGGCACTGTTTTATCGCGTCAAAGTCTAAACCGCTAATTTGGTTCTAGTCACTGATGAGAGGTGTCTTTGTCAGGTTGGCCCAGATGGAGCGCTCCAACGGCTCTCTGCCCACAGACAGCAGCTCAGCCACAGGAAGCATGTAAGTCCCCATTTGTCACTCTACTCGTTTTTCCTTTTCCTAGAACCTCGACTGTCTCTCCTCACTAAGTTTTGTGTCAGTCTCCAGCTGATGTAAGCTGACACCTGTCCAGACAGCCGTGATATACAGGCTGGATTTGCATTGTAGCTGGAGAGACGATAACTGCGCTTTAATTGACTGATTCAGCTAATATGAAACAACCTGTGGTAAAATATTTTCTATTTAAATGTATGCTATTGTGATTTTTTTAGCCTTATTCCTTCGTCTTTTTATGCCTGTCAGAAACAATTGTTCTCTCCCTTCAGTCCATCAAATCCACCCAGAGAAATAAATAGACAGCTTCCCACATTCTTGAAAACACATCAAGGTAAAATGTCGTTTTGAGAGAAATGAGAGCGGCTGTAGGAGTGAAAACATATGCAGAAGAGGGATAAAGACAGCAGGATGGGCTTCAGTGCAGCAGGAAGGGACTTGAAGGATGTGTCAACAACGAGCAGCGAGTGATAATGACCGATCCCAGTGTTTCTGATGATTGAAGGGGAGAAAAGGGGAAAACCTCCAATGAAAAGGAAAAGGTGATGAGCGCGTGTGCAGGTCATCAAAGGTCCAGTTTCCCTGTTTAGATCCTAATCACAGAAATGAGCTCTTGAGGTTCAAACACCCCCCTTGACGCGATAGACAGAATAATACGTGTGTGTTCAAACAGAAACTCAGAGTTTTGTCTGTTCTTGTCTTGTGTTGGAGGGAATTACTTTTTGCTTAGCCTGTTTTGATATAACACAGATTTTCTAGCTCATAGATCGCCACCATAGATTTGGAAATTAGGCATGCGTGTGTGAAATGGATTTGGGCATGAGGATGAAACGCATACAGAGAAGATACTGAAGATTTTTTATCACAGCAGCATCTTCAGGCAGCACAGAGTGAGAGAAACCTTCTTTCTTGCACAAGTGAGTTTTCAGAAGTGTTGCAATGTGAGCTCCTGGAGAGCAGGGAGACTCTCAGCATGCCTCTTGAAAAGAAGGCAAACAGGTGGAAAGACGCATGAGGACAGTGAAAGCCTGGCAGAATATCCAGTGAAGATGTGAAGGATCGGCTTCCGTCCTCAGGTTGGATCTCCTGCTGATGCTCCTGCAGGCCCACGGCTCCCACACCACACCTTCATCTCACCTTGGCTCTTAGAAAAGACGTTTCAGACTTTTTAGATTTTTGATTGAAGCTGCATTTGTCTGCTTTGAGCTGATCAATAGTCGGACGGATGAATTGAAATACAACGTGTGTTGGTGAGCGGGAAAAGGTGAAAACAGAGGGGGATTTATTTTCCTCTCAGAGGCTTTTTTTGTACGTGTGGAACAAACACATTATCCCCACACCTCCTCACTCTCTCTCTTTTGTGCTTTGTACTCTGGCTTATTTAAGAGAAGAAGTCATTATTTTTGCCAGCTCCAAAACAACACCGATGCTCGTAGGAGTGTGTGGAGCGCTAATGAGATGAGGAAGATGATGGTTTGATGAAGGCTAATGGGTTTAGCAGCAGAGAGCAAGAAAAAAAGCCCAGTTGGGCAGATTTAGAACATAATCATAGTTCTGCTTTCAATCCCATTTACTGTACGTCTTTGATTTTTCCATTCAGCTATTCAGCTTTTTTGCAAAACAGTCCGTGTACATCTGTGATGATGTATAGCTTTGTACCGTGTCGTGAAGAACCAAGTAGCGATGAGTCTCGATAATCGATACCTGCTACTTTTGAAAACATCATCATTACAGTATATTACAGCCGTTGTTAGTGTCTCAGTGAAACCTCGTTACTTAGTTCCTCTGTTTCTAGAATCATTCAAGACCTTTTAAATGCTACTACTATAAAATGTGTTTCGTTTATTTCAGCTGGGATGGCAGGAGTTTTAAAAGGCCAAAGTGGTTTTGAACAATCAAGTACTTTTAAAGGAAGACATCGCATGTAAAAATAGCAGCGCAGCGTTGCTGCAGCAGAAAAGCCCACTCAGCCATATCGCTTCTCAAAAGATGAGGCTTTGCATTGTGTTCGCCTAAGAAACAGTAAAACTCTCCATCCACGTCCCTTTTAATGCTTCTGTGTGAAGCGTTTGATTGTCTTTCTTCTGCTTTTGTGAGATTTATTCTGTTTTGCCTTCAGCTGGTTTCACCCAAGCTTCCGCGTTCATCACTCACCACCATCTGGATGTTTTTGAGGACTCACAAGCACATCTGTGCATGCGTTTGACAGCCCAAGGTGTCTTCTTGGCCGAATTTCAGCTTGTGAAAACATGCATAGTATAACATGAATAAACCAGTTTATCAATTACAAACATGTTTGGCTGTTGGCTTGGAACTTCTGATGGTTCAAACCCTGCAAACACAGATCTGGACTCGACGCCAGCTGTGCAGCGCTATCACTAATTAGTATGTGTGAGAGCGTGAGCGCTACAGATAAACTGTGTGTGTGTTTCTGTGTGTGTGCTAGCAGCCTCTGTGCGTGTGTCGTCTTTGTCCTGGATTGCTTTTATCTAAAAGGGAATCCTTAATTAAGAAGCCGGAGTTGCCTGTGTTCACTGACCTCCAGCTAAAGCGCACTGTTGTTGTCATCGATGCCTCGGGACGTCGCAGAGGAGCCAGTCCCGCTTCGCTTTTCACGCCTGGCGTTTTTGTTTGGTTATCTGCGACTTTCCAGTCTTTCCCCAGTGCCGTCCCTTGTTCTTTCATATTTTCTTTTTATTCCCGTCCCTTCTCTTTGAAAGTATCCTTTCATCATACTCACCTCTTTCTGTCTTTTCATTCTTTTAAGTTGTAGTCTAATCATGTTTTACCTCTGGGCCCAGGCAACCTTCAGATTAAACACTAAGCACAGAGGTAAACATTGTATATTTGTATATTTCTTCTAGATTTTCTTTGATTCTCTTCGTCCCATTTCACCGTGTCTGAAAGGAGGTGCGTCGTTTGTAATATGTTAGCTGGCCACGCGGCCTGGCTGTGTGGGGTAAAGACAGGGACGGCTCCAACCTCGATGCCCTGCACCAGCACGATCTCCTTCATTCTCACAGCATCACGCTTCCTCTTTGCCCAGACCTTATTTTAGCCAGCTCTGCTACCCTATGGTCCCCAATTCCACCTGTAATGATCTCCCTCCTGCTGTCATCTGGGCTTTCCCTGCCTGCAGTGATATCCTGATGGAGCTGCCTAATTGGTCGCTGGGTCTGTGCAAGTCCTGCATCCCCATACAATGCCGGCTCCTATTATCAGCTTTCTGTGGAGGAACTAAGCTTTCTTCGTCACCCTTGCTTCTATTGTGACAGCTGTGCATCTATAGTTCAGGCGCATGTGTTGGTATAGTGTGGCTGTGACTTTCTGTTTCAGTTTTGCATAGGGTTGATTTTTCTGTAACTTTTTTAAAAAGTTTGAATAAATTGTGTTACAGCTGTTACTGGTTACAGAAAATAAAAAAAAACCTGCTCTGCTTTTTTTTTTTGAATTAAGAGAGCAGAAATGTTCCCAACACGTTAAGCTCGCTGCCTTCAAAGTTTTATTTCATGTCTCTTATCACTGGTGTCTTTAAGTTTTTAGCAAAACACATGAAAAGGTTGAATTTGACGCAGCTCGAATTCTTAGAAGAAAAGACGCTTAAATCACACTCGGAGCTCAGGCTGCTTAATGACCAAAGCCGCTTTCTGCCCTGTGAACATGGAGGACTACTGGCTTGGCACATTGTTCCTTTTATGTGAGCAGAGGTGAAAGCTTCATTGTGTGTCCTTTCTCATTAGCTCGCCCCTCACCACTGTACTCAGTCCCAAAATAGTGTAATTACTGTCATGTGGAAGAAAGAAAGGGCTTCCTATTGCTAACCTCTCTCATTACGCATGTGGTGATAATAGC
Organism: Macropodus opercularis; assembly: GCA_030770545.1. NCBI lineage: Eukaryota > Metazoa > Chordata > Actinopteri > Anabantiformes > Osphronemidae > Macropodus > Macropodus opercularis. The sequence goes on from CM061112.1 coordinate 5,424,597, forward strand.
GTTCTGAATATTTTCTGAATACTCATTGATTGTCTCCTGCAGTTCAACGGCGTCTTGTTTAGAACTTGAGACGCTTCATTTTAGTGGCTCGCTTTAAATTTAAATTAACATACTCGTGATGGCCATGGATGTTTTACTCTGACATGTTCCTGTCTGGGTGTCACTCAGCTGTGGCCACATGCAGAATGTGTGTGTAGTGCAACTTAAACACAGCCTGACATGTTGGTTTTCTGGCTGCTGGTGTTTCTTGCTTGTCCTACGTCATTATAGTGATGTTGCTGTGTTGCCAGATGTCGACATTTAATGGGACGATCAAGCTTTTATTGTAAACAGCACCAGCATGATTTGAGCGCACATTGTCTTTAATGTCACAGAACTGCGGGATATTAACATCATGCAATGACATTTGTATGTCGGAACCAATAAAACACGAGTAGTGAAGGAGACGTCCTAAACATTCTCAGTGGCACGCTCAAGGTTTCAAACTTCACTTGGCTGTGGAAAGACTTTTAAATAACAGTCGGGCATGTTTCATGTTTCAGGGTGTTTGCGGTTGTCAGGCATTAGTCTCCAAGGTTTGTGTTTCAGTGTGAGGGAGACGCCATCCCCTTCCAGATCAGTGAGATAACACACACTAGAAAGAGACGGACACACACACACACTCCTAGACAATCAGGTGCCAGTTGTTCCTGCCTACATATCTTCCCATCTGTCTCCTTCTCCTCTCTGCTTCCTCCATCACCTCACAATCCCTCCTAGTCTTGTTATCAGATAGCAGAGGCTGACACATGTGTTCCACCGGGGATTGTAGAGCTCACAGTGCAGCAGACCTACAGTAGCCACGGATCTTCTTTGTCAGAGCAGCCGCTACAGTATTTTGGAAGCTGCTGTGTTTGTTTGTAAACATTGTTTTCTCTCATAATTAAGGTAATAACCAAACCGTAATGCATTTGAATGTCCTCCAATGTAAACAAATACAACTGCTTCAGTTGTGTGACATAGTGCCAGCTGTGCACTTAAATGTAATCCCCAGACTTCCAGTTAATTTTCAGCTCTATCAAAATGTAAATGTTTACTCTGCTCATAAAGTCACAATTCAGTAACTTAGTTCTCAGTCCAGACCTGTTTCGATCCCAGAACACCAATGCAGACTGTCATCTGCTTCCTAGCGTGTGATCTTTTAACCCTTTAAGCTCTACGCCACTGTTTCTATCTGCCTTTGAATAGTGCTGTGTTATATGCTAAAATATGGTAATAGCTGACCAGAAGGTGAATTTAATTCACTACTGATATGTGGACTTCCAAGTCGTCACATCATTTTCCTTTTCTTTTGACAGGGACGATGAGCATGCCTTGATCCTGCAGTACTGCCAGACGCTGGGAGGGGAGGGCTCCCCCTGCAGTCAGCCCCAGAGTCCTGCCCAGATCCTACAGGCTGTGGAGAGGGAGGAGCGAGGGGAGCTGGAGCGGATCATTGCGCGTCTGGAGGAGGAACAGAGGTAATGATGTGAGAGGATGATCTAAAATACAGAGGAAATGACGCTCAGGTAGCTTTAATGAGGAAGGACGTCAACGACATCATGAAATATAAGGTTTATCTAAACTGGCTCTTCAGCCACAGTCACATACTGTAGTGCTCAAGCATTAAAAACGTTAATGTGTGGTGTGTAGTCCTTTGGCCTTTGTGTTTTTCTGTCCACTTCAACAGGATTTGATAGAAAGTATTTTTGTGTGGCACCTTACTGTGGGGCGTCAGGGAAAAGCTAGTGTTCTGATTCTGATCTGGTCTGTGATGTCAAACATTTTTTTTCTAAACCCTCCTTCCCAGGACCCTCCAGAAGGAGTATGAGCAGCTCAAGGAGCAGCATGGCCAGCAAGGGGGAGCTGCCGGAGGCCCGTGGGAGTCTGAGGGCCCCGCTGCCCATCCTGATGAGGCCGATCTTCTGGCTGAAGCCAAGCTGCTGCGACAGCACAAAGGTCGGCTGGAATCGCGAATGCACATCCTGGAGGAGCACAACAAACAGCTGGAGTCTCAGCTCCACCGCCTCCGGCAGCTGCTGCACCAGGTGAAACCATTAACAAAAGTTCAGATTGTACCAGTAAAAATATTAAATTGACAACAATGGGCTGTAGTACAACCTCAATGAAGTTTCGTAAAGTGTGAGCCTACAAAGTACTTTTTATATGGGCAGTCAGTGTCGTTACTTTCCATCAGCTTCACAAATAAAACTATGATAATTTATAGAATAAAAAAAATAGTTTTCAAGCTTTGTTGTACAAACAATATTAATCTGTACAAATATGAAATATGCACAGTAACAATAAACAAACAACATTAGATTACTGTGCGTTTTTGATTGACTCCATTCAGTTTGGTACTTTTATTCTTTTTTTCTACAATACTGTATAATGCTACTAAACAGGCTAAACACAAACAGAGAGTCGTTGTCATGAAGGTCGACCGCACTGAGCACTTTTCTCTGTCAAAATGTTAATCCTCAGCCACAAAAAATCTGCCAAGTCACATCACCGCCGTCCTCGGGCCATATTCGCTGTGAGTTATTACTGTGCATCCAGCTCCACAGCTACCGGAGAGCCAATACCTGCCCCTGTGTTTGCTCAGCGTGATTTGTTGGGATTGCTGTTTGTTTGGCTCCAGGGCTGTGCATTTCTCACTTGGCACAAACAATCCAACTTCGGCGAGCAATTAGGCCGTGCATAAACAAATCTGGAAGTTATTGACGGAGAGACTGGAGAAAGACACTGGATCTCGGGAAGGAATGTTGATGATGTGATTAGAATCTAATCTGAGTGTTGATGAGTCGTTTTTCTACTTCGACAGACACCAGCTAAGTAAAAGTTTGCCTGCTGAAATGTTAATACTGTAGGTGCCCAAATGGCAACAATTTATTTTTGTGGCACTGAAAAATTATTTCAATTTATTAAAAGCACAAATTGTGTTGAAACATCCCTGGCAGCTGATAATTTAAGAAGTGTGATAATCTGCTGCTAGTCCAAGTCATTTACATAAAAGAACATAAAGAAGTGCTAGCAAACCTTAGTGTAGTTTCTGTGTCAGTGTGCAGGGCATCACTCATTGTGAAGTAGTGCTGTAAGGCTCAGGTCCTGTTTTTCTATGTGCATGAAGTTGTTGGAAAGTTTCTGCATCCATCTAACCACATCCTGACGTTAAGTGAGTCTGATGCTGATTCCGAAAGACAATAAATGTAAACATAAAGGCACACGCAACCACCTGCCTGCGCACAACGGCACAGCACTAAATAAGAACTTCTGTTGCTTGACATTTCATTCCCCAGAGTCCTGACGATATGTCAAAATGTCTCTCCATCAAGCACCGCGTTACTGCCAAGCTGCAGAATAATAAACCCAGCCGGCTTGCTGGCACACGTTTAATTCGCAGTGTTGAAGGCTGACCAAAACCCTGACCTTAGCTATTCTCAGACGAGCCTTGAGACACTGGCTGTGCTCTTGAGATGTTTCCAAGATGTTAGCCTTTACTAGTGCTAGGGGGCACGAGGAGGAGAAGGGAGGGGAGGGGAGGGAGGCAACATTGATTTGTTTCCCTGCACTTGAGAAGCTAAGGGGAACATGGGATTCTGCCATAAATGTCACTGGCCATCAAATGTTCGCTTTGTGCACCAGAGCAATAGAGTATGGTCTCAGAGATTGATTAACTGCCCACAGCACTTTAGTTACAAACCCCTGCCTCTAATTAATTTATAAAGATAGCGTCTTATCAGGGTCTTTATATGGTTCTGTCACTATTCCCTTTTGTTTGACAAATCACTTGTTTCCTTAGAATGTTCTTATCAGCTGTGATGCAAAGCTTAGCTGAGGTAATCATGTCTGCTCATCCAGGAGAGGACTGATAAACATTCTCAGTGTATTAGTGAGTCTCTGTGAACTGACAATGAAAACATTTAGTAGCACTTTGTTGTCAAGCTGAGCTCAGTAGCTGATGTCAGTGTGAGGCCTCATGGTGGAAACTGAACATTCAGTCAAAAAATATGATGGATGTCAACATATTTTTTATATTATTATAAGGCATCTTTATTCACAGTCACAGTTGTGGCCACTTAAATATCACATTAGCCTCTGGTGAAATGGATTTTCAAATGCAAAGGCAAGTGATCTTACTACGTGGCCCCGAGCAGAGACTGTACTATTACTGCTTTATATGCGGATGCATTATGTATTATTAGAGACGTGTGCCGGCCGTCCTTTATTTGAGCAGTTGAACAGGCGCAGCAGCATGAAAAAGCCCGTGGACGTCTTTGAATGCGGCGCGTTGAAGCCACTGCGGGACACTGGCACAGACGTGTTGTTTGTTCACATGACAACAGCCTGATTGTGCCGCCCTCTCGTACTCCCTCGTCTCTGCCGATGCTAATTTTGAAGTTGTCAAGCAGACGCCGAGCGGAATAATTATGTTATAATGATGGACTTCTGTCTTTTTTCCCCCTCTGCCTCTAATAGCCGGATGTGGACTCGAGGGTAAATGGAGTGTCCTCGTCCACTGTGCAAGATCGAGGGCCACTTACTGAAAACTCAGGTGAGACAGTCGGGCTCAAAAAGAAAAACACTCACATTACTATTGATCTCGGTTTATGGAGTTCTGTGCTTCAAAATCAATCGCGGCCACAGGAGCGACATTTACAGCTCTTGGCAGCGTTTTGCGGACGCTGAACATTTGGACGTGAGCTCACAACACATAAAAGGGTCTTGGTGGCATTTCAACATGTGGTAACTGAAACTAAGACTGTGTGTGTGTGTTCAGATGAGCTGCTGGACTCCCACAACAGCAGCTCTGACCTGGCAGATGTAATGGAGCAGATTAACAACTCCTTCCCCGCATGCAGTCGTAAGTTCTCGTACTTTTCCCTCCTCCTCTCTCCCACCGTGTCCTCCCTACTTCTGTGGGCACGTTCAGCGTATAAATGAGCAAAGCTTTACCTTCTTCTCACTGATTTCTGTCAGTCCTTCCATCTTCTTCTTTCCCAGCCTAACGCTCCTCTGAATCTCTCCTCCACGTTTCCCATCAGCTATGCTGTGTGTGCGTGTGTGTGTGTGCGCCACATAAGGCTGTCTTGCATTTGAATGAGCGGTGTTTAGATTGTTGTATTCATGTCGTGTGAGCGGTTGCTAGTCATTGTGCCATTGAGCTTTTGTCATATTTTAACGCTACTGAGAATGTTTAATCATTCAAATCTGGTATTTGATATGAAGTAAACCTTCTCCTCATCTGACTCTAGGACAGAATCTGGAAGAATACCCTCCGCTGGGGATATTAATCAAATACAAATCTTCAAATAGCCAGTTAGAGCTCACTGACTTTAAATTACGTTAGAATTTTTTGAGTCAGAGCTCCTGTGAGGGCTTTAGTTAAAAATCCATTCTAATCTGGCAGACGCTGCAGCAAGTGTTATTAGTATTTGGATGCCGCACAGCTCGGAGGCACCAGGCGCGTGCAGCACGGAGCTGTGAATGAATATGTGGGAGGCAAACGGCGTCTGGGGTGCAGAATTATTAAACCAGAGACGATCAGGGGAGTTCAAGTGTTAAACTGCAACTCTTTTGTCTCCCACAGCCTCAAGCTTCTCTTCAAGACCACAGGTAAGACCCTGAGATACACCTCTGCTGTACGCCAGCCTGTGTTTGCAGCTGCTGCAGACGCTGTAGTTTCCTTTCTTCCTGCTCTGTTGTGTGTGTTCCGGGGTCTGTATTTTAGTGGATAATAAAAGGTGAGAGAAGCTGGAGCAGAGCAACATTTTAGAGGTAATTACAGCTGCGGCCACAAAAGCGGTCCCCTCCATGTTGCCTCGCCTGCCTCATCTCTGCACTTTTGGTGGCCTGCGAGGAAGCGGCGGCTAATGGATGTCTGGAGAGCCCCATTACGGCTCCTCATTCCCTCAGTCTGAGGCCAGTGTGCGTTTTGGGACAGCGGTGCTGGGAAAGCTGCTGCCACTGACCCCCTGCTGTAATTATTCACCCCAGCCTGGTGACTTTCCTCTTCCTGTATTCATCCTGTGTCTTTTTAAACTGCTCACATCTTCACACTTCACATTTTCAGCATTTTGCAACAATTGTAAACGAAGAAGACATTTAGTTTCCTTTCTAAGAACACAGCCCTCTGAGCTCCTAACGGACTGTAACTTGAGGGCTGGAGTCTATTGACCAGCCTCTGTTTCCACCCGTAAAGTATCAATGAAGAGAAACGAGGCGGGTCAAGCTGAGCACCTTCTGCTCCTTGTAAACCTTTTCATGTTAGTTTTCTGTTTGGCAGGTGATGTGAAGACGGTCACAGCAGAGGACGGACGGGAAGGTGACAGGACCATTCCCAAACAAAACGAGCGACCTGACTCTAAATCCCAAAGACGCACAGGACCAGACAACTTAACTACTACTACTCTTTCCACCTTGTCTTGTACTATGCAAACTGTACATTTTATGATCTGTAGATTGTATCTGAACTTGGTTCAACATTTGTCAGTGATTCGTTTAGACATGCAGATGAGTATATGTGGACACGGGGCTTCATAGTAACATACAGGATGCTTTTGTTTTGTTTGTTGTGTTTTCACTGGGAATCAAACTGTTACATGTTGTCGTTCCACTGCTTTGCACGGTACCTTCCAGCCCTCGATTAAGGCACATTTGAATCCGAGTTTGGGAGCTTGCACACTTCCCGAGTAACAACGTTCAGTGGCTGGAAGGATCACAAAGCGGTTGACTGTCACTTCACGAAGCTTCTGATTTGTTTTGAAGACTTGTCTTGTAGCATGCTTGATGTCATGTTCCCCTTTAAAGCATTGACGTGCCGGCAGACTTTGTGTAAACCTGATTGGTTGATATAAACTTTACCCCTTCTGTGCCTAAACCTAAACTGTCATCCCACAAAAGGAAGACAATGATAAGAGTGGGGAGTGTAGTGGGATTGTGTATAAAGAGAGCGTTTTGGTAAATATAGATTTAAACTAAAGCTGGTCTGTATCTGGATTTGTAAGAGGCCCACTGTCATTGTGTAGAATAGTTTTTTAAACAGCTGTATGTTCAGAAATCAGAGGAAAGCCATGATTGCCTTGCTACCTCAGACTCATAGACACAGATTTGTTTTTTTGTGGTTCGTAAACTTGTTTCTAATTGTTGTGCTCCTTTACAGAACATGAACCACCTGGTTTAGCATCCTAAGCGTTGGCTTACTGTGTTAGTGTACACTGCAATGAGGTGATACCAAGTTACTGTACCACAATGGGTCTGTGGCCTGCTGACGCCCGTCACCGTTATAATGAGTATTGTTGGTTTTCCCACTGGCCGTCTAGCACTGGTCCCTCACTGCGTTGTGTTGTCGTGCTATATGCTATCCTGTAAAACTTGTGAGACAGAGCAACACTACTATAACCTCCACTGACTAGACTGGTGACGATGATGATTATGCTCATACTGACCTGCACCATGACAGAACTGTCACTTCTCCTGAGGTATGTAAAATAGTTTGACCACACTACATGTAATATGGCTCCGTTGTTTTATTCTAAATAAAGTTTTTATAACAACCACGCATCCCCCTGTTCTTCTTCTCATTTTCATGGCTGCTGTCTCCTCTGTGTACGGGTTTGTTGGCACCGTAACACTTGGCGAACGATGTAACTATTTAGAGGTAATATAGATTGATGACTTCACTGAACCATAAACCCTGATCAGAATTTCATATGCGGCACTCGCCCTGTGTTTTAGCGCACACCTGCTCGAAGGAGGAGAGGCACGATTACTGCCAGCGCCTGCGTGTCATCCAGCCACAGCCATGATATGAGTATTAGTCAGAGGACGCGATCATGCGGCGAGAGCTTGTTTCATTACTGCTTGTTTGCACTGTACATGCTGAGCTCTGAGTGAAAACTCCATGAATGATGGCAGCTAATTAGCCTTTTTGCCTTTTACTCCGCTCCATCACACCCATTTCAGCATTAACCTACATGAAGCTGCGAGTATTAATTCTTCTTAAAGACGGAGCGTTTGATTGAAGACATATTCCTCACTTGGCAGTGTTGCTGCCCATCGATGGTGTAAATCAAAGCCGCCCACACAAGTGTATCGCTGGTGTGAAATGGGCTCATTTAAACTGTCGGTCATTGGACCACAACAAACTCAAGTAGCTTGTTTCCTAACTTTAAGTAGTAGCCTGCTCCTTTTTTACAAAACGTTACAAAGCAAGTTGTATTTTAACATCATTGAACAAGAAAAGTGAGTAGTGACATATCAGTCCTTAATGCCTGACACTTGAGTGGATGAGTTCAGACCTGTGTCGACACAGATTCATTTCGATGCTGGATAGGCCTCTTCTTAAGATTATAATCTATATTATATATGATTTGACCAAATGCTTTTCAATAATGCAGCAGCAGCAAAGTGGTAGTGCAGCCTAATTGGTTGCTGGGCTTCTCTATCTAGTCCGTGCTCTGGGCCCATTTCTGTAATGTGTTTTATTTGTAACACACGAGCGAGGGGGGAGCATACGCCTCAGTGGGTGCCATAACAAAAAGAAACTGCCGTTGTTAATGTGATAATTAGGCTGCAGCATGTGAACGTGGATGCGGTTTAATTACTGCAACTGTCCAGCGCGGCCACGTGAAACTTAGGAGTTATCAGCGGTCGCTCCAGCGTATTTTAATCCAGTCCAGAAGCAGCCCCCTGCGACTGAGCACATTAGGCCGTCGAGCTCCAGTGAGATGCAGCTTGTGCGCTACACTGAGCAAAGATTAGCATTTTGCAGCAAAACAAAAACACACCTCACACTGGATGTTGAAATACTAATGTAATAACTGTGAGTGAAATCCTCTGGCTTTCCTAACGGAGGAGGAAGGAAACTGATAGATGCTTGCCGACGTGGAAGATTGAGGCTTTGGGAACTACCAGCATCCTTCTGCCTGACACGTTCTCAATCTTAATCTGACAGGAAGACTGAAGGCCCTCTGCCACAGCAGCCTCCTGTGGCTGTTATGGCCATTACACATTAAATTGGTGAATGGATGAATAATGGTGAGGCAACTTCATCGTAATGTTTGGCTTGAGATGCAGTAAGTGATGCTGTAACCTAAACAAATAAACATTTTCCTCATGACCCAGGTCCTCAAAAGGTGCAAAAGACCTGCTGGTTGTATTCCGAGCGTGTGATTGGCTGCACACACCTGGTCCAGGTCGTTAAGGTTAAGCTTCGGAATAGTCAAACATGTTTCTGGGTCTTAGGATCCTGCTAAAAGTCTAGATGCCGTGTAAATGAGGGACCTGCGTCGACGGCAGTGTGAGGTGAGTGTGACCTTTAAAATGGATTAAACATGTTTTTATGACCAGTTTAATTTGTTCAATTCAGGGAAAAACACGGTTTAAAAGTCCAAGGACTGTCACCACACAACGGTCACTGAGCCGTTCAGAACAGCGGCGCGTTCACATTCAGAGGCTGTTTTACATCCTTGTCGTATAAATGTTGTAGGTCCCTCATTAACCGTGAGTCAAGGTTAAAAGCAGCTTGAATCTGCATCACTTGTCGAATGTTTTGGTGAAATGGTGAGTTTTGTCATGTTTTGCCATCTGAAAGCCATTTAGATTTTTGGGCAGCTCATTTACAGCCAAGACGCCCAGTGTCTCATTGAGCAGCTGCTGACGTTCCGTCTTCATGCTTCATGCTCTGGGGACAGTTGTGTCCTTTGGCTGTTTGTGCTCCAGATGGAAACGGACACGCGTCATGGTTCCAAGAGGATGAATCTTAATAGTCTGACGATCAGGTCAAAAATTCAGTGTGTTCAATACTTTAGCTTATGAACGGCTTCAGCTGCACCTTTTGATAAATGGGTTCCTCTCTAAACACTGACAGGTTATCGTGGCCTGGCTGCTGACACTGCTGTCCCTGAAAACACACACACACACACACACACACACACTGTTCTGCTTATTCTTTGGGTACACTGTAAAAAAGATGATAAGAAAAATAAGCCATGTTGTATCGTGATCCATACTTTTGTTGATCTAGTAATTAACTTTCCAAACTAATTGAATTCAAAGCTTTGGGGCCTGAGAACAAACGTGCGTGCCCTGACACTCCTTCACTTTTATTTCACTTAGAATGAACCAGACCTGTTGGAAGGACCAGTTTCTTTCATCTTCAGACTTCAAACAAGACGGGTTTCGCTCCGAGGCTGCTGGAGAAGGGAGAAGCTAGACGTGCATGCAAAGGTAGGATAACCAGCTGACCTCACCGGTGCCGGCTACACAGTCCAAGCGCTGATGCTATTTAGGAACATCTCTCCGACCTCATGCTCCGTTGTGATACACATGACCTCACTGACCTTCAAAGAGCCTGAGCTCCTCTGTGCTCTGCCTACATGCGTGGTTAACCTGTACACGTTGGGTTGGCTTGTATTCTTCATGATTGCACTGTTGAGCTACACCATCTGTGCTTTTTCTAATTGCCTTTGCTGAGGATGCAACGCACTACGGCGACTGGTCCAGGCTTGAGGTTTACGGTCTCAGCTGTCCACCGCCATCCCATCAGCCTTTTTCTCTGGCTGGCACGCTGCTGCTGCTGGATGCACATTTCTCATTCATGCAGCCACGCTGGCTGGCACGCAGATCCGATCCACAGCTGTCCCCTTTGATCAGACGCTTGGCAGGCGGCGACGGGGCTGGTGTCAATGGTGCGAGTGTCTTGGCGAGTGGCTGCCACCCTGGCGCAAGGCAAAGACAGGGAACAGATGTTGAGGAAGGATGGGGGGTAGGGCAGGACCCGTGTGGGACGGAGAACACAGGCTCGGTCCCGGAAATAAAGCAAGGCAAGCAAGTTAGAGGGGGACGAGCTCAAAGACACGAGGAGATGAGCCCCTCTCTGTTTTCATTATCGCTGTCATGTCAGCGGCTCAATCTCTGTTATGCTGACACAGTCGCTTTGTGTAAATGTCTGACTCACGTAATCTTGGGTCAGCCTGGCTTTCTAGTGAATGGCTTTAACGGTTCCCTCGCAGTGTTCCTGGTCCTGGTGCACCTCGGTCTGCAGAACATGCTGAGCACAGGGTGCGTCACACTAGCCCTCCCATCCACTATTAATTACGTGGCTACGTGCTCTGGGCTTTCCTCTGGCACAACACTGAGCTGTGGGGATGATTCTGGGCTTTTATCCCAAAGCAGCGTTTTCTTTAGTGGGCGTGACCAGATTATATGGAGTCTGTCTCCCTACATGTATGTCATGACACCAGTTGTCGTGTTGTGACCCTTTTTTCCACTCTGTCTGTATAAACAAGCCCAAATTCCTCATGTGGCTCTGCTGGATGATCCTTGTCTCTTGGTAACGTTGTCGTTGCTGAAGCCTGGTCTAAGGGAGACGAACCCGTTTCATGGCAGCGCAGAGCTTTAGGCCAAACACTGACTCTCCTGCTCTGCATTTGGGCCCCGGCTGCCGTGATGAACCAACCGGGCCACTTGTAATTACAGAAGACAAGGCTTTAATGAAATCTGATGGCTGCTCGAAGAGCTCAGGGAAACATGAGTGGGACATTTGTTGTGTATAAAATAACGAGTTATTATTCACAGAAGCCACATCAGTTTTATGATTGATGTGATTTAGATCTTTCCCTGAGCAGTTTGTATAAAACCTCTTTTGACGTGTCACAGCAGGGAACAGGCAGGTGGATGTTTTAGATGCTGTGCACATCAGAGACACATTTCAGCTGTCGCACATACTGTATAATTATTAGTGACGCCTTTATTTCCTCCTTTATGGCAGCTCTGGACCGAACGGCCCAGCTTTACTTTATGTAACAGGCTACGTGTTTAGTGTTTCATAATCAAAATATGAGTTGCACGCAAAGTTTTAGTCGGTTAAAGCTAAATAAGGTGCAAGTACTGAAGCTTCTGATTAGTTGAACCGATGCAATTAAGTTTCTCTTAATTAAGATCCTTTTTCTGCCTGGTTAACTGTAGCTTTCCTCAAATGGCTTCCCAGCAGTCGGAGTAAACACAGCTGAGAGTGTTTTTAATTATATGATTGATAATGACATTACATTTCAGCCCAAAACAAACGTGGTGACGTGCCCTCGTATTATTGGCCTGCGACGGCCCAACAGGTGACAGCCAGAAACACGAATGGGGAAAGAAGAAGCGTGTTTACATTTCTGCAGGTGACACAAACACGCAGAATATATTATGTCTGTGATTCCCCAGCAAGAGAATAAAACCTGCACAGGAAACATTTCATCCCCGTGTTCGTTTCAGCTTATGCATATTCTTTTTGACAAATGGGTTGCTAATGATCAAAACAACTGGCGGAGGCCTGTAAAGAGCCTGTCAGTCGCGCCAGGCGGCTTGATGGCAGGAACGGGAGTTGTCATGTGTCAAACGAGCAGGTAACGATGCAGCCGAGGGAGAAGACGCCAGTGATTAATGCAGATTTGCGTGAGTGGTTTGATGTGCTCGTTTGACTTGTCGCTAACGAGTTTGTGTCTGAGGGCGTTTCTTTTTCTGAATCGCTCAAAGCTCTGCGACGAGCTGCTCTGGCTAAACTTGATAATAAAGGATGGTTCTTTTCAAACCAAGTTCACTGAGAGAAATGCAGGAAGGGAAGCAGCCGTGGTTCTACAATAAAAACTGAAGCCAAAGAGGAAAGAAAGGAGAGGTAGGTAGAGAATCAAGCTGACAGCTGCCACCAGCTGTCAGCTTGAGTCTTGACTCACTTGTGGTTGGGCCCATCTTAATCAGTCCTATTGTGAATAAATGAATACTGAAGCACTTGTGATTCACATTCCTTACTCATCTGCTGTGAATGGGTTGTGTAACATGGCGTTTGAGCGGAGACACTTCTGCTTCAGTTTTTAATAGTAAATGGAGGCGCAGCGCTTCCTGTGGCGTAAGCTGACGTTCTGGTTGCTTCCGGTCCTACAGGGGTTCACCCTGTTATCACCCCACTGTGCTTCATCTAACGTCCGCTTTGTTCTAGTTGAACGTAGCAGCGGGGTAACAGCTAAAAGGTCCCATGGCTGGACTCTGATTTCCCGCTATCACCCTCTGCTTCCTCCCATGTCTGTGTTCAATTATTCATGCGTGACGAGTTGTCGGGGAAACTTTTTGCTCCACTTTTCCCCTTTACTCCTGATCCCGTTTAAACCCCTCAGCTTTTCCTCGTAGCCCCTTCCTGTTGCTGTAGACTGAATGAGAATGAACCTAGAACGTGGCGTCCGTGTGATGTATGTCGCAGTTATCCTGACGGGAGGAAGCTCGCGGTGACACAACACAACGTTTTTGTGCCCAGACCTGCAGGTGAACAACAGATTCTGCTGTCAGCTGAAGTAGAGCAGCTAAATATAACGTACAAGCTTGTTTCCAGTGACCCATGATGAGGCGCAGAGTGAATGCATGTGCAGGTTGCAGTGTTCAGCCTGTGACGGTAACGACGTAACGCACTAATGTTGGCACAGGGAATTAAAGAAATGACACAAACTGGAACTTTTTCTTGACATAGGATTTTAAACAAGTTCCTGACGTGACACATTAGCAGTTCGCCTTCACATGGACTCACAGGGAGGCTTTCAGCGTCGTAATTAAAACTGCATCGGGTAATGAAGCGAACCAGAAGTGAAATGAAGATAAAGGTTAATCATCTGTTCAATAGCAAGATGGTTAGACGTTGTGTACTTTGCATTATGTAAGCGCCTCGGTCTTGATGGCTGCTAACGTCTGCTGTGCACCGACGTGAAACAAACAGACGTGTAAGGTGGGAGCTCGGACAAGTCTCGTCGATCCGAGGTTAATTGTTAACTATTGCGGCATGTTGAAGAAGCACAGCAGCAGAGGGAGGCTATGACCTTCAAACAGCACGAGAGCGAACCGAGCGCGTGCACGGACTGAGCCCAGGGACGTTTCCTCCAAAGCTTTTGTCGTACAGTAGCTGACAGACTGCAGGTGCATTAGTAGTGGCAGTAATGGTCCATATCCATTCACTGCGATGATGAAGCTCTACTTTGTTTGCTTCTTCGCCTTCCTTCACCTCATTTCTTCAGTTTAAATGACTTCTCTCAACTTCTCCTGAGCAAGAGTTGAACGAAACCTAACTTGTGATAAATGCGTCTGAGTTGCATAATCAGTTTTAACCATTGCAGCCTGAGCGTGAATTCATCTTCTTGATCAAACCCGAGCTCAACTGTGTGTGTGGTCATTGATTTAGGAGAATCCCTCCCTATATGTAGGATTAGCTCTGTCTCACACTGTACAAAGCCCTGTTTAGCAAAGACAACACAACGTATCAGACCAGCAGCTGCCACTGATCCGCGCTAATCCAGCCAATGACAGAATCTGTCAGAGCACGTCGTCATGGTGACACCTGGCATTCTGGGATGGGAACGGTAGCTTTTGTTAAACCTGCGATGTGAAGATGTGTGTACGGAGCCATTTTGAACTCTTTCCAATAAACAAATCGCTTTCCAGCCTGTAGGGTGCAAACGACATTTCTGTAAAACCGAACACAACAGAGTCTGAAAAGGTGCACACACACATTTCATGAAGGCTGTGAATGTGCAGCAGAATACAAATACTGGGCGCACACACACACACACACACACACACATAATGCAACTCAGCACATCAGTGTTGAATCCATTAGGAGGCTGAAGGTGGAGTCTTACGTTAATGCCCAGTGTCAAAAACAAAGCCTCACAGCCACTAAGTGACGGCCCGTCAGCTCCCAGGGGACGCGATGGAGCCTCTCGAAGCCTCTGTTCTGCTCTCTGCTGTCCAGCTGTGCTGCGGACGAGCACATGGCTGAGCCCAGCGTGTGGCGACTCTGGGAGCCTGCTGCTTTATTTAGCTGCTTTTGTCTTCGGGTGTCGCAGCCTGAGGCCTTGAAGGTGCTGAGCGGAGTGTTTGTGCCAGCGTGGGGCTATTCTGTGTAGGTGGTTGTGCGTCTGTGGCGGTGGAGGACGACGGAGGCGTTTCTCCTCGTCGTGTGCGATACCCACAGCTGCTGCAGACCAACCAAGGTGCATATACTGTACTGCAAAACCTTTACATACTTTCATGAATGTCTTACTTGTCCGTGCAGGTTTGAGCGTCCTCACACTAACCCGGGCTTTTGGCCGCTCAACACCAAATTCATTTTTCATCTTCATATTTACACACACAGTCTCAGGGCAGACACATATTGAATGCCCTTTTCTATGCTCTCCCAAGATTACCTGTCAGGCTCGTCATGGTTGGCTGAGGTGGACACTGTTTCAATTTTGTGTGTGTGTTGCCCAAGCAGTACAGTGGGTCACATTCCCTGTCTGCGTCTTCAAACACCCGGTCGCTCCCCTGAATACAACAACCGGGTGATGCCACAGTGCGTTTGAGCCTAGTGAGCTCAGAGAGAGTAGACATTTTCCACAGCGTCCGCCAAAACAACCACCCGTCTCACCGTCGCGTTCTGTGACGAACCTCAAATGTGGCTCCGCCGACGTCACCCACCAGACGGTTGGTCACGGCTCTTAAAATGGCTCCAGCGACCACGTTCATTTCATTTACTGTGTTTTCAGTGGAAATGGACTGTGCCGTGCTTGAACACACAAGGAATAAACAAAGCCTCTTAAGAAGAGGAGGCTGCCTTTTCTGCATATTGAAGCGTTGATGGCTTTCATAACAAAGCGGTTTCTGTTTCCTGAGGCGCTTCATCGCTCAAACCGAAGCACTTACGAGTGTCTCATTTAATATATCTGATGATGAAACATGGAGCAGGATAAACAGGCCAATCAATGTGGTACATTTGTCTGGAGGGGGAATAGAGCAAGCGGAATAGTTTGGTAGAAGACATTGTGATCAGTGGGAATGTTTGGATGCGGGAGGGGAGAGTGGTTCAGGATGTGCAGGTGGGATTTTATAGGGGGTGATTAGACACGCTGCTGCCTGTTGGCTCATCTGAGGAGGCTTGATTGTGCGTATTGTTAATCCTGTTTGCTGAGGACAAAAAAAAAAAGGAGTCGAGCCTCGTGTTCAGGGTCTGATCCTCGTGTTGTGGAGGGTGAACCTGCAGGAATATAACAAACTGCCCATTTCTGAGCGGATGGTGGTGATGGCTGTGTAGGTTGGGAAAAGAGCCCAAGACACTAAGTTGCCTTAAAAATCCAATTTAGCTCCTTGGATGAAGGCCAGAATCCTTCATTGCCAATTATAGTCTGTTCTGCATGGATCACTTTTTTCAGGATTCCTCTAATGAACAATTTATCTGCGAAAAAGCTTTTTTTGGTTGGTTGTTTGTTTGTTTGTTTAGTTTGTGGCTGCACAAAAAATATTTTTAGCAGAGATCATGCATTGATCCTAGTTTTTAGCTGAGCAGTAATGTTGACATCCAGCACTGAAACGGCTTCATGTGGCTCACACAGAGCAGTAACTGTTAGCTATTAGTTCAACGATCCTCCATGTGCACAACAAGTTCGTTTTGTGACCTTTTAAAGTTAATTGGAACATTTCTTTGTGCTCATTGGGCAAAAATGCTGCTGTTGGAAAAGCCACTATCTGTTCTAAGTGTTACAAGACTGCGTGACTTGGAGCTGAACGGGTAAATTCTGACGTTGGAGAGCTGTGGACCTCGACCTGTGTCGGTGTAGCCGGGACAAAAGGCCACAGTGTGCACCGAGCGAAGTGAGACGGCGACTGAAGTGAGGCGTCTAAATGTGAACGCTTAAGCAAAACAAGCTTGATCTGAGAGGAAATGACTTCCAGCAGGACCCACGTCCTGCTTCCATTAGATGTCGTGAATGATTAATTACGCTCTCAGTTGTGTTGATGACGACAATAAAAGAACTGAATTGAATTTCTCAAACCCGTGAGAGCCTGAAGTAAGTTTCTTTATGCCTCTTACGAGCGACGCACAGAGCTTTTCTGTGAGACTGGCAGGAACAGCCGTGACCTTTCCACCCCCCACATTCGCTCGCTGTGCTGTGCAGAAACGAGGTGAGCGAGGGTTTCACAAATAGACGGAGACATTTCCATGCAGAACCGGGCCCATTAGCGAGAGCAGAACTAAATTACAATGCCAAACTCTGCTCCAGCAACGTCCTCTCATACGAACAGATGTCCTTTTCTTTCCCCAGCTCTGAAGTCAGTTCCACCCACCGCGTGAATCATTTTAGGAACGCTTTCACACTCACTGATCCATATCGAGCTGAAAAGCTCAGACAAATGATGCGAGAGGAACACAAAATGCCAGTAAGTGCCCGGCGCAGTTCACACAAGTGGCTGAGTCGATGAGCTAAGCTGCTACAGGTGAAGTGAAAATAACTCTGGCGCTGGGCTCTTTTTGTTATTAAGGTGTTCTGAGTCATTTTGGGTAAAGCAGCTCTAACATAAACCTGAAGTCCCCACTCTCACATCAAGGTGTGTAGTAAAAGCACACGGAGCCGATGTGCAGAGTCTCTTTCAGTGTAAACGACTCTTGTGCAGAATGTGTGTTGTTGGTGGATGCCACCTGTTGTTCGGTTTAATAATTGCTCCACCTGATTTATCTGTTGTTGTTAACTCGAATTTCCAACTTTCTACTAATGCGTCAAACTTCTCGAGCACTCGAGATGCCAGGAATGATGGACGTGCAGGAGTCTTACTAGAATGACACGCGTCAGCTCTCATTATCATTCAGGACGTACCTGCCCAGGAAATGGAAGAATTGTTATTTCAGTTCATGGTGGAGTAGGTGTGTGTGCATGAACCCACAATGTTCTTTTAGGCCTGGATGCACAGAAATGGTCCCGAGCTCATGTTTACCTGCAGGGTAAAAATAGTTTCCGTTAAAACTTTGGTTTAAGTTCGGCTCGTCTGGCTGGATGTATTACTTCTTTCCCAGGCTACATTGGTGAGCAGGTGTGTTGTAAAGGTCGCGGCTACTGTGTCTGCACATTGTCCACTGCGTTCACAGTGAGAGCAGGGTGCACCTGGTGAATTTAGGAACAGACTGTCCAAGGCGAGAACGGAGCCGGTGACTGCTTACAAACCTGCCGCGCGCTAAACGGCTTGTATGGATGTGTGATGGCGATAACCTCTGCGCTATCCGTTAACCTGACGTCCCCAACTTATCTGCTCTTAATGAACACAGCCGCTCGTTAGTTCCTGACAAATGGACGCTGGGTGACCTAACGGGCGCGGCCACATCTGTTACAAGGCAAACACACTCACCTGGCTAATGATAATAGGAGGAGAGCTTTAACGAGGGTCATCCTGGTGCCTCGGAGGACGTTCTGCTGAAGGTGCTGCCTGGTGCAGAATCCCTAACGACGCCACACCCTCTACTGGACTCTGACTTGTATTGGCCTGCTGTGACGTGGAACCGCTCGCCGCCTGAGAGCGGCACAGGCGTTGGGGGAGAGAATCAGCAACACAAGTAGGGCAGCAGCTGGCTGCACAGAGAAGAGGATCCAAGCGGAATAAAGGGATCCTGCTCAGCGCCCGGGGGTGAAAGCAGAACCGCTGTCCTGGAACAGAGGGGAGCGATCAGGACACTGGCACAGCGACTTCAGTTTTCATTACTCCATGAGTGGACAGAAGGTCGATGCACATGGACCCCAAACACTGTAGCCAGATTAACGGCGTCTTTATCGCTGTGCAGCCACATGTTCTTGTCCTTTTGAGACGTGGATAATACGTTGTCTCTCGTCTATGTAACGTTAATAACACGAATCCACTGCAGTATCTGCAGCCTGAGAAACCATCTCAGTTGTTTGTGGTACCATCTGTAGAGTAAGGCCACAAAACAGCTTAACTTCCATGATGATTTGAGTAATTTCTTATATTGGTGGGCACTAGTCATCATCATCATTGTATATTGCTGTAAATGATTTGCACTGATTCTCTTGTCCCCGCTGCACATTAACTGGGCAGAACCATCCGTTGTTGGCCTTCACTGCTGTGCACAAGCTGCTGTGCTGTGAAAAGCAGAGATGTGGCGTCTGCTGCCAGCAGAGCTGTCGATTATTCAGCGGCGTACGTCAGATCCAGAAACATATTAAGAACTGGGCCTGATTTCATAACGTGTTATTTCCCATATCTGTGTGGTTGCTGCAGAACATGAAGTATTTAAAGAAGCTGAGGACAAACAGGTCTCACCGCTGCTGCAGAGCTCTAATAGGATGCACCAGGGAAATTAGTTCTATGTACTGAACCACGCATTTTACTTGTCACGTCCTTTAGCAGCATTACAAATTAAAAGCGACGTGACGCTGTATGCAGACTATTGGAAGAACGTTCCACTTATGTTTGCTTGTGTGTTAACGGAAAACGCAGACGTTTGTGTTCCTACGCGTCGACACCGGTTACGAGAGGAGGTGAAATATTAGAGACTGGATTCCTACTAATCTTCTGTCTCTTCTGCTTGTTTGAAAATTCTTAGATTTAGTTTTGCAACCCCCACTTTTTAAATATCCGTCTGAATAATGAGCTTCAACGATAGACATGTCAGATGTGAAAACAGCATTAGGCTGTTAGTTTCCTGTCTGTAATGTTGTGTGAAATTAAGCTTTTGTTTACGTCTTTTTAGTATTAATGTGGAAAACAATGGAATTTGAAGGCCCTCTTCATTTTTCTGTGCATTATTACTTTTCAATAAGTGAAATTAGAAGAACATAATTAAATGTGTTTTTAAAATACTTTTTTTGTTTATACAGTTAAGTAAATGTATGAACTGAACTTTCATGTGATTTCCCTAAACTCAGTCGTCGGTAGCAGGTCTTGATTCATTTCGAGCCGTATCCTCCCTCTCTCATCCATGGAAACAAGTGGCGGACGTTAAAATGAGAATCTGGTGCCGTCTTATTGTCCGAGATGAGAACGGTGGCGCAGAGTGAATGTCTGATTAAATACTGCAGTTATTACAGGCGCTGCTGTGCATGTCGCCGTACGTTTACCCTGGTGTCTTACCATTAGCGCTGCTGTTGAGTCTTAAATGGCTTTTTAACGATGTGTGTCGCTCACAGGATTTGCTGAACGCTATGGAGAGACCTTCCAACTTCCTCTGACACGGCGTCCACGTTCTGCGTCTTCACGGCCCACATTGATCCCCATCTTTTTCCGTTTTGAGCCTTTTGCTCATCGCTCAGCCATTGGTATCTTCCCTTTAGATAAAAATTGGCCAACAGCCCCAGGACTCAAGCCAATCGCTTGTACAAAAAAAATCGGCCTTTTCTTCTTGTTCTTCCTGCTCTTCATTTCCTCCCATCGCTCTTTTGTCTCCATGTCTCCCAGCAATCGCAGACTTACATCGTCTCTGCTCTCGGGTTACAGAACTTAATCAGGCCACTTTTCTGGTGAGCTCCTCTGTGAATCTCCTTTCAGACGCGTACAAATGGATAAAGTCCTATCTCTCACTCATCACTGTGTACAGCTGCTGGGTCTCCATTTCAGTCAGTGTAATGTAGAAGGACATGCGTTCAGGAAGGAACACATTTACATTTATAGCTTTACCTGCGGTGGTCATTTGGTTTTTAGCAAGATGAAAACAATCACTGGCAAAATGAAACTGTAACAACTTGTTGCAGTAAGACATGAGCTTTAAAAACCCACCACTCTGTCAATTATCTCCTGAACCAGTAGTGATAGATTTCATCAGCACCGGTTCGTTTTGTCGCAGAGGGAATGTGTGTGTGTGGCACCGAAGACAAACAATTTGTTCCTTGGGAAGACAACAAATTGACAGCAGACATAAAACCGAAGGAAATTCAGTCCCTACAGTCAGTGAAGCAAACGGGACCGTTGTCACTGTCTCTTCCTCCAAACATTATGAATCTGTTTATTAAGGTTCTGAGCCAAGCAGTGAAGTGGTGGTAAAGGTAAAACAAGAGCTGAACAGTGGGACATTTAAGTAGAAAAGCATTAGACTTGAGTAACGTCACAGAGTGAGAAGCGAAAAATGAGGCTCGTCGTCAGGCAGCAGAGGATGGAGACCACATCAGAAACCACTGTTACAGCTGAGCAGTTTACAAAAAGATCCGTGCGACGTGGAGATCGATGCACATGGAGGACGGTAGGAAAGGTTTTAGGTGTAGGAACCAAATGGTAAGATGTCTCCCAACGACCGCTAGGATTTGTAGAAACCCTACATTTAAATGACCCACCGTGGAGATGAAGTTTGCACGGACAGGTTCTTCATTCATTGCTGGTGTCGTGTAATGAGATTTGCTCCAGTTGCCCCTGAGCTCCTCAGCGTGACTCAACCACACCGTTGATTAGTGAAGCCAGTGTCTACATTGAAAGAAATGAGCAATTTTACACGTGGCATCGCAAATGTATGTGCAAAACTGCAAATGTCCCCCAGAACCATTTGTGATAATGTGAGGAATATATTTGATGCAAAGCTTCAGCATAACTGTGCCTGTGCTGTCACCGTGCGCTGTAGGCTATTATCTGTCCGAAGAGGCATCAGTCCGCTGGAAATGTGACATGAAATTACCCACAATCCTCGTCTGCCCTCCCATCAGCTTGGCAGTTTCACCCCCCCAGAGTTGCAGGGTAATTTAGTGGGGTTTTGAGTAGGAGCGTGTGTGAGACAGAGAGAGAGACAGAACAAATGAGGGAGAGAGAACTCGAAGGCTCAGCCTGAAAGATCGACACAGAGCGGAACTGAACTTTGTCCTTGAACGATAAAGACGAGAGAAGTTCAGCAGACGTCCTCTTGTTGCGGCTTCATTGTAGATTTGTTTTCGCCTGATTCGTTGTGGTCGGAAGTGTCTCATTAGCTGCTGTGTGAACCAAAGGTGCCTACTGACGTCCTGCATTCGATGAACACCTGGCTTCTTCTCCCTACTAAAGACGGGCTTCACCTACGTCTGTGAGTCCAGACGCATTATAGGTTGTGTCATGTTTTGGTCTGTGCTTAGTTGGCTGTTGTAGCTCCCACTGATACAACGGTGGGTAAACCAGTCGTCTCCTGAAGGCCTGCCTTCATTATCTGCTGTCACTGGTGATTTATGAGGCTGGTGGTCCACGGTACTGGCAGCCATATGTCTGCTCATCCCTTTGCACACACAGACCCGTCCTGATGCTCTTCATCATCCAAAGACACAATAAACACATCAAATGAACCATTCATGGCATCAGCGGCACCGGTGCTGTTCATCTTTTCAGCTCCCAGCTGCGCTAAAGAACAACACACAGGCTTCGAATAGCGAACGAGGAAGGCGCCATAAAGCAGGTTTGGTCTTTAGTGAAGGGTGTTGTTGCCAAGCACGGGCGGAAAAATGACCCTATTCCAAATGTCCAGACCCTGTGATGTTGGAGATTTCAACGAGCTGCTGCGTGATATAAATTTGCTTCCTATTGCGTTGAGTGAATCATTATCTGGTGAGTGATGGGATGTGCATCAGCAGATTCATTACAGTGAGCACTTCAACCACACAGCATGTGATAAATCTGCAGAACATGTTACACCCTGTTGTAAATGCTCAGTTTGGTGGAGAAACCTGTAAACAGTTGGCTAATCAGCACGTGACGCTTCCAGCTAATTTATGTGAATACACTTTATGTCCAAAGTGGTTAAGAGAGGCCGTTCACAGCTCTGTAGTAAATGTTATGTCCTGGCACGGAGTCGATGTCAAATGGTGTGAGGGTGATGAAGCAGGCTAGAGTCACGCTCCCACATGTAGGACACCCTCCTTCCCCCAGCGGCTGGGTCAGCGCACTGGTACGTACCGGGATCAGGGGCTGGATTCAGGTTCCACAGGGTGGCGGCCGCGCCTTCTAGGCTTAGTGATGATAACGTGACACTCTGGGACTAAAGAGGTTAAGTTAAACTGACCAGCCACTGGAAGGACTCGTCTGTAACAATCTGCCAGGGCTACACACCGTGCAGAAGTTTTCCACGATGGTTCTTCCGCCGTTTAAAAGTACGATGACAACCTTTATGTGTTTAATTAAGCGAACGGAATCATTTTGATGTGGATTCCAGTTGCCAAAGCATCACTCATCTTTAGACAGGAGCGATTCCACTGTTAGGCAGAACACGGAGCTAATCAAAAGTTAACGAGCAAACCACGTGGCAGAACCAGGCGACGAGGAGGGAGACTCGGGAGTGTTCCACTAACTATGACGCAGGCCTGCTTGTCATGCGAGGCCACACAACCTCCAAGACGGATAACTTCCAAATTCCTTCCTTTCACAAATCGATGTATCGTTCAAACAGAATGACGCGAATACGGCCACACACGCGTTTCACGTCTAATCCCTTTGTGATTTGCTGCTGCTGCTGTTTTCTGCACAACCGTATGATGGATTAGTGGATTAGAGGACATTTACAAAAGGGAGCTGAGCGAAACAAAGCGTCAGACAGGATTTGGAGAGCACGGACTACAGAGTGATTGTTTCTGTCAAACATGCCACCTCCACAAGCAGATGAACAGAGGAACGACTTTGAATGTGACCAGCGCTTAATGATGTTATCTTAGGAAGATGTAGATCTGTAGCACTGCTCTGAAAAAGCCCAGCATCTTCCCTCCTCACACACAAAGAGCTTGCATCATTAATCATTTAGGCAAAAGTACTATAAGGGCTCCCAGTTATGATTCATGGTCTAATCAGCCTTAGTTTGGTTTAAAACACAAACAATGCAGGTTTGATATTGGTTAAACCCTAAACCTGTGTGACTGGAGTAAACCTTAATCTAAAACACCTTTAATGTTTCCTTTGTTTGTGTGACTCAGGAGTTAATTTCTTGAGTAAGGAGCAGTGTGTTCAGCCTCCGGTGATGATAAAAAAAAAAAAAAAAAGCTATTCTGGCTGTGGATTTGTTAGCCAAGTCCAAGGTCACTGAGGCTAGAAAGCCTGTCAGTAGTTGTCAAGTTGTGCTGAGTAATATTTTATGACGCATGAAGAAATGAAAGCATTTTGATCAGAGTTTGTGCAACACAACCCTGACCCTTACTCGCTCATTCTTTTCCCAGTGACTGCTCTGCCGACTCTGATCAATGGCCGTGACGACGTGGAAGATGGAGAGAACAACACGGATATTGGCAGCGAGGAATGGATTTTACAGGAAGCCAGTAAGCGCCGTCACACAGTAACTGGCTGCGGTGTGAAAACAAGTCATTTACTCTCGTGTGTCATTTATCCCTCAATCCCAACAGCAGGGAACAACAGCCTGGTGCCACTATTTCAAATAACACCCAACATTCATGCCATGAGAGCAGAAGTGATCTCTCACTGCTGCTGAACGTCTAACCCTGCCCAGAGACAATATTTTACAGTGGGTTACTAACAACTGCAGTAGAGCTGGTGAAACCTGCAAAGCCAGTTTTCAGGAGTAATTTTGTTGAGATAATTATTTGCAATATGTAAAAGCTGCGTCAGTGAAAACCAAACGCATGCGGAGATTCCTTCACGCATGTTGCGGCAGAAGGAAATGAAACGCAGCCGCGGTAAAGGCAGAGCCCAGCAACCAATTAGGACATGAATGGCGTTCTGAAAGTTGTGTACTACAGCAATAAGCAATTTTCCGATTGTGTTCACGCAGACTGCATGAGAAATGTCGAGACTGCATATATCACCCAGTCCCCCAGGGACAAGGCCAGGATATTATTGAATAACAGTGGGGCACAGCCACAAGCTGCTCATCCTGTGAGTCAGACTACAAATAATGGATTAAAATTCATTTGGCCACTACGGCAGCTTAGCAGATGTCTCAGTTGGTCTGTTGTGGCCGCGCTGTCCCCTCGACTCTGTGCAGGCATCTGCTGAAAGCTCCGCTCACCAAAGGACCTAGAGTTGGATCTAAAAAGCATTGACGTGGTGAATATATATCACCTGGCGGTAGAGTGGCTGTGATGAATGAATGTCCAGTACAGACGGGGGTCAACGTCAACACGGAAGACAAAGGTTTGAATCCAGTGTATCACCTTCTCCTCTTGGTCTTATTTAATCCAGTGATTTTACCGTAGGTAACGTACCCTGTCGGCCCACGGTCACGCTACACTTGTAAATTGTGGGCACATCCCTGGTGTTTAGTTTTAATCTCTGTGTTAATTATTTCAATTCACTACCTGCAGCTCATACACTGATGTAGAGCTTATGAAGTGTGGAGCCAATAAAACTCTGAAATAAGACCTGCTTGCATTAAAGCTCCATGAAGGATCTAAGGCTCCTTCAGATTAAGACTGGTGCCATGAGTTAAGCACTTTTATTGGCTAAAATCTTTCATTCTAACTAAATACACGGCGCGAATAACGAGCACAAAACTAAAATGTTTTGGGGCATGAATGAGACACAAAATAATTTCTTACTTCACTCATTCATATCGCTGAGCACACTGACACACTGAGTTCTTCTGGCATCTCGAACGGTTGTTACCTTGACACGTTTATTTAAATTCATGACTTTTTGTTCACTTTACAGCAGAGAGAGAAAATCTGCAAAGGTCTGTCTCAGTTGATGGATCCATTAAGGATGTTTGTGCATCCATGATGATTCGCCACCATTTCAACATCATGCACATGGATCAACGCACCCATCCAGCCCCACATGTGCTAGAGAGGAAGGATCTTTCATCCACCTTTTTAAAATCAGGGACAGGTAACAAAAAAAATTCTCAATAAGCGTCAAGGCAGAAATATGAAATTGACAACAAACAATATTCCAGTAATGTCTTATTATGTATGCATTAAAATAGCCTCACAGGGACGTTGCTTCTCTTATTTAGGAGATGGGCTGGAATGGCGTGTGTCGGTTAAATAAATAAAGATGAAATGTTATGGAGCTCTGTGAAAGAGCTGGGGCGGAGCTGTGTTTCTGTCTGGGAGCTGAATACCTCCTTGAAAGAGACCGAGCACCATTGTTGCTTTAGGAATTGATTTGTTGCTGTGTGAAAGAGGCAACATTTTCATGCAGCAATAAAACTCGTTTTGGAAGAAATCAATTTCTTTCTGAAATAAAAAGGATCCTTTTAAATGATATGCAATATATCAACAGTGGGAATAAAACTAGTTCAGTTTTATATTTCCTGCCGTTCTCTCACCTCACCTCACCTGTACCCTTTTACGCAGTCTTTTAGTTTCTACGAGTCCGGTCCAGGGGAGATGTCACCGCTTCAAATGCACCGTTGTAAAGTTCAGTTCTTCCTCACATGTCTGGGTACGAGATGGACGATCGCAGTTGTCCAAACTTCTGCGTAAAGTCCACCTGCGCTTGGACTAAAGCCTCCTCGTCTATGTACACCGCCGGTCTCCTCGCTGTCACGAAGTACTGCACCTTCCTCGCGCTCCAGCCGAGGACGTACATGAGCAGACCACACACCGCTGCCGTTGACCTGCCTACGCCAGCGTTACAGTGAACGTAGACGGAGTGGCCGTTCTCCAAGAGACCGTGAAGCAGGAACACGGCCTGGGGAAGCATCCTGACGCGACCTGTGGAGGAAGACGCTCTGCTTACGTTCACCTTCAGTCGTTCTGCAGCTGCACCCAAACGCTGGGTTCCACCTGTACCCACCTCTACCAATGGCCGTGTTTAATTCAAATGAGCAGACACGCACTGCTTGGAGCTCGCAACAACTGAACCTGTTCTTTAAGGACTTTTCATGTCATTACATGAATCCGTTGTTAGGAAGCTGACTCTTACCCTCAGTGCTCATGTCGGGTGTGGGCATCCACACGTAGACCAGGCCGCAGTCTTTGTACAAACGCGTCATGGTCTCCGGGGTCATGGCTTCCGCTGGATTGCGCCTGCAGCCATGGGAGTTGTTCACCACGTCCCACTCCGTCTGGAAGTTCATCACTGCAGTGATGCCCAGCTCGTGCTTCATCTTGACGGTCACGTGTTCTACCTGTCGCGGGCAGCTGCCCAGCCAAACGCGTGGCAGGACCCTGAGGGTGACAGGGGGGTGTTGATTACTATTTCATCAGCCGTGGGGTCAGAGAAAAACCTCTTAACCTGCTAGACTCACAGAAAAATGTGCGTTGTGTAGCGTAGCCTGTCCCTCACAGACAGAGTTTTATTGACCCCTTTTCTTTCAGACCACGCTCATTAACAGGCAAATAGCAGGTGACAGAAAAGGAAGCAGGATGCTGTTAACTCTGGTCTTGATGCTGTTACCACATGTTACCGCAAAACATTACTGTTGCTGGCTGTGAAGAGTGCTGCTACTGCAATCACTCAGCTAAAACGAGCCACTCACTATAGGAGTTACCTTCAAATGAAAATGAATAGATCCTCCCTCCCACTTAGCTTGCCAACAAGGCTGAGGAGGTGATCATACTCTTGCTAGTCGTCTACTTGTCTAAAGGACAAATTTTCAAAGCGACAGGCAGCAATTATAACAAAATGGGAGAAAGCAAGGTTAAGAAACGAAGGCACAGGAGGGTGATGGAGACCTTGGGATAGGTTGTATTCACCTTTGATCAAAAAAATGTAATGCACTGGAAATGAGTTAGTAACTAACTAATGTGTCTGACGGTTCACTCATGTCGATGCTGAGTTTTCCACATGGGTCAAAAACAGGCTCTGATCTGTTCTTTGATCACAGAAGGCCTGCCTGCATCACCTGGAGAAATGCATGGCCTTCTGACCAGCCACACTGAAGTAGAAGTTTGTGGTGTGTTTCATCTCATCCGCGTGTCCTGTCTCCTCCATCCAGTGACCAAGGGGGTGGCAGTAGACTCCATCCACAACGTTCTCCTCATCATACGAACACCATCTGTCGTGGCCTGGACCGTTACCTGGTGACAAAGAAGACGGCTTTTGAGCAGGTTAGTGACTAAATACCCAACTTAGTAGCTCACGGTACAGTATATGTAAAGACGCAATACAGAAGGATTTGAAGAGAGACAAACAGAAACAACAACAATATTTAAGAATAATTTTGAGTGTTTCAAGCTTCTGCTACTTTTTTCCATTCTACTCTACAATCTGTAAAGAAATCATGACCCTCCCCTCAACCAGCTCCCGAATAAAAGCTTAATTACATATAATAAATATTCGGTGATATATTAGAAATAAAGACATTGCTCCAAAACGAGTCATTTTGCTTTCAAGTGTGCCTCACCTTAAAAATACGTCTTTGGTGGCTCAATGGCAGCTCTGTTGTCAAAAAAATAAATACATATGGTCTCTACACATAAAAGCTTTTTGTGTGTGTGTGTGTGTGTGTGAATGTTGCTGCTTTGTGGTAAACAACTGGTGAACAACCGAGCGTAAAGTGCTGAAAGTGTCACTAGCGCCATCGTGTGGCGGTGAAAAATCATTACACAGTGAAGCCAAACATGGCGGAGCTTTTTCGTCCTTCGCCTAGAAGGTGAACGCTGCCCTCCGCGGGAACAACTTCAGCCTAGCGCCTCAAACGCAGCATGCCGCGTTCACGGCCACGGCACCGACGCGTACCTTCCCAGACGTACGTGCCTCGGACTCTCTTGGCGAACTTGAACCACAGCGCGTCTTTAAAGGGCTCCGCCAGCTGCACGTCGCCGACCCACAGACTCGGTTCGTGGGGCGACACGAGCTTCTGTGAGGCTTTCATCTGCACCGCTCGGTCCGGGTCCCACTGGCCCAGTTCCGGACGCGAACCCACAACGAAGACCTGTGTGTCTGAAGACTCCGGAGTGAGAACGACTCCGAATCGGAACAACATTCTGCATCTGGCTCGAAGTCAACACAACAGGATCCTGTTTCAGCTGCAGGGGAGGGTTTGTGTATTTATGTAGCAGAGCTCATCACATTCTCTCATTTATAACTGTCTTCAGCCTAATAAAGTGTCAAACATGTAATAATATAATACTACCTTAAGTCAAAATAATAAACAAATGGCAATAAACAGTGTTGGTGTGTAAATATGTATAATGGCTCAGTTAAAGATGCATTTATATAATAAATATATGTATAACAAGCATCATATTCCATGTGTCCATTGTGTCTTGTTGGGGGCCTTAGTTTGTTTAGATGTCTCTGCTCACTAGAGCTGCTGATATTTGAACGAATACTCTAGTGGTTTAGTTTAAGAATGTGGAGGATTTGTAGCGATTGCTGTAAGGTTTCATAGTTAAATAACCATGTTATACTCAATAACGTGAAATAAAAACAATATGATAAACACGTTTATTAAATGATAGCAAATCACATGCATCATCGGATAACTGTCGGGTATGTACCAGTTTTTACACCCTTGACACGCTATATATGAAACGTAGAGTATAAACGGGGGTCTCGGCAAACGTGTAAAGTGCAGGCATCACTTCTGTCACACAGAAACAATGCAATATATCTCAAAGGTTTGCTTTGCCCCATGGCTACTGCTACAAGGCAAGACTGTGAAAACATTTAAATATCTTCCCATTCCATCACACAATTGTGTCAAATAATATAAACGTATAGTGCATATTAGTCCGTCTTCAAAAATATAAACTGACCAGCAAAAGTTCCAGCAAAAATCCATGCAAAGCTAAATTCTTTGTATTTCTTTTCCATGGGACACCTATCACACCTCCACTGCAGCCAACCAAGTGTTAATGCATTAAGGCTTATTTGTAATCTAATGTAGAACAGGTAGAGTTAATCTACGAATACAGAAAATCTGTTATTGCAACATCCATAAAACACCACAACACGTGACTCTCGGACAGATACGAGAGCTCAGCCTCGCTTGGTCAGGTGTTAACGTGACGCAGAACGCGCCGCAGGGACTGTCCGTCCCGCGCCGTACACATTGCAGGAAGCGGCACGGGCTCCGTCTTGTGTTCCACTGTGTTGAACTGGCACTTTTTTAGATGGTTGGACATGCTGGGGAGATCAGTGAACCCCCACGTCGCCACCGGGCTGAAAGCGGTGCTGAATCTCCACACCTGCAAAGGTGACAAAACAAATGTGTCAGAATTTTGCCAAAGCAACTCCAATAGAGCGCTGCTTGTTAATGATTAAGACTTTTTTCTTTTCATAAATAAAACAGTCAGACAGTTTTATTACATTTCTACTCACTTGATTTTTGATCTGCCATGACACAGTTCCGTGAGCGACGGGGCCTTGTCTTCTAACCCACTGCAGCTCCACTATGCCTCTGGTCTGAAGAAGACTGGCAGACACCTCTCTCATAGTCCGTGACACCAATGACAACTGGCACAGGCTAAAACTGTCCAGGAAACCAGCTATGTGCCAAAGTATCTCAATGGGTAATCCACTAATCAGGTCGGACTGGGACTCACTTGGAAGTTTAGAACTTGGACAAGGCTGAACCCCAAAGGCCTTAAGGTGCCTGTCATGAACCACCTTGGCCCCGATGGTGGTTGATGGGTAAAATCTTCTCTGGGAAAATGTGCAGCCGTAATATGCCAGGGGGCAGCGGTATTCCATCCAGCCATTAAGGCCAGCATGAATGTCCACGTGCACATTTGTGAAATGGGAAGAAAACTGGTCCCGGCGGAACGACTGACCACAGACAAAGGGGAACATGTGCTGATAGCGGGGGTTAGTAGGGAGGTAACGATTGTGTGGGACCGCTTCTACCTCTAGAGCTTCGAGGACAAGACCGAGACGGAGAGTGCGAAAAGGGCTGGGGTATGAGAGCTGGGGTGCAGCGTGGTCACAGGCAGAGGCAGAGGCCATGTCACCCACTCGAGTGTTAGTTACCAAGATTGCTGCAGGGAAAGTAAAGGTCTGTGTGCCAAAGTCAACACGGTAGCCATCAATATAAACTGTATCTGAGATCCTTTTACACTCTCTGGACTCCTCTAAACAGAAGAGCAGTGCTGCTGTAATCAGGTCTATCTCTCCAAGCCCCATGGGGTCGTTATCTTGCTCCAGATCCGAGGTGTCAACAGCCTTGTCCTCCATTTTGGGTCTTAACCTAAATAGTGACTTGTTTGGAGTAAAGCCTAACCGTCCATTGTGTAATGCACTTTGGCCCCTAAAAAACTGGTTGTGAAGCTTCCGCTCCAGCCTGTGGTTTTCCAAAAGAACTAGACCCCTATCCTCCAGCACGACATGACCCGCCCTCTGTGCCGCACCCTGGCTCACACAAAGTGGAGATACCATTGGAGATTTAACTGGCTCCTGAGAAACACCAGCATTTGTGTCATCTAGCACCTCAACGGGACATGCTGTCTTCAGACAAGCCTCAGTTGGTCGTGTCAGAGGTCTGTCTGTTGTGTTTAGAACATTAAGATCCATTCCTTCCAGAGTCCCATCACTGCTCATACAGCTTGAACAAACATTCTTCTCTTCCGGGTCTCTTTTACTTAAACCACCTTCAGCTGCAAATATTGTTTCCTCCTGTCCATCCTGAAGGTCCCCACAGCTGTTCTCCTGCATAGCAGCTCCTCTGTTCACACCCTCTGAGCTGCTGTTAACAGAGCTTGCCTTGCTAACAAAGTCTAACGCAGCAGCTAAGCTTCGTGCAGTCTCAACTGTAGCATCATAGAGTTTACTGAAGTGCTCCTCATTTAAACCATTAATTCCAATTGCAATTTTCTCTTTGCCCGAGCCTGGTGGGGAAGCTTGTGGTTGATGCGAAGATGATGACTGTGAAGGCGCCTCAGGGACAGAACCTAGCACATCTGTGTCCTCTGCCCTGTTCTGCTTACTAAGAGACGTAGATGGCTCTCCCTCAGAGGTAGGTGCCATGGACATCACCTTGAGAGATTCAAGCAGTGTCTGCTGGTCTTGAAGGGCAAGTGCCATGTCCAATTGCTCCACCTCCTCTACCCCACGGCTCAGACTTTCATACGAAGTATAGTCCAGGCAGCTAACAGGCCATCTGTTCCACTCCATAGTGCAGCACACGACTCCAGCTGGACACACTTCAAGGTGTGCGGACATTTGGTTGCGCACCAGGGTAGCAGGGCAGCCATAACCACTGTTTAAGCAGGGAACCCTCACCAGTGGGCACATAAGGTGGTGCTCATCAGCTTTACATGAGTGAAATACAGCCCCACACACAAGAGGACAGCTGGTAAGATCACAAGCCATGCTTGGTTGAGGCCTGACCATGCACCTCAGGTTAAAACAGGACATACAGTGAACATGGTCCTCCCCCATCTTTTGAAAACGGTGCAAAAGCTCCTATGGTTGACTCTCTGAGGAAATCCACTGTTCTGTCAAATAAGCAGATAAAACAATGACTGTTATTGCTTCATAGAAGAGACAAGTCAAGGTTTTTATCGCTAAGACGGTGTTTAGCGGCCTACACAGAGTTACCCAAGTCTATTTCACCCCTGCTCTGTAAAGCGTGAAGCTAGTAGTAACCGCCACTCACTATGTTGTAGATAAAAAGCAGTCTTCTTAGGTTTTTATTGTGCTATGACATTTAAACCAGTCTGTAATGACTGCTATATATACTACAAACCACCAGGTGTCGCTATGCCCCACTAGAAATATCACAGTGTGTTTGTAATATTGAAATATCAGAGATCAAGGACTTGGTTCTCTTAACACAGAGCATCTTTTAAGGCACAACGTGTTCTTGCTTTCAGAAACCTAATATCCACTACGTTTATGAAGCACTGTTCAGTTTTAAGCCTGTGTCCGTCCTGGGTGAGTTCAACTCTAGTCAGCAGTGAGACGTGATGCCCTTAAAGGCTTGTGCCATGAAAGCACCTTCCTCTAGGAAGCTTCCAGACATTTCCCTTCTTATTGCTGGGCAAGAAGACACAATGTGGGCATGCAAGTAAACAGCCAAACACAAACCAACACAACTACACCCTTACGTTTGCTGAATATGCCATCTTCCGTTCGTAAATGCATTTTAGTCAACAGCTGATCCGAGCACGTTCACCCATCACTAAGCACGTTAGTGTCATTGCTGCCCGCCGGCCTCTACTTTGGTTAAGGCTGATTAGAGTCCAAGTTTACTTACAGCACCCTAGAGAACTGGCGCTAGCAATAAACCTGCTGCTGTGGGCAAAGAGTTCGGGTGGTGCTACACCTCTGTCCACCTCTCAGCCTGTTGACGTCTGCTCTTTCACCGTTAAATCCACTTGTTGGGGTTGTTTTTAACAATGGTAAGTTAGCTCACACTGCTAATGTTGGCTAACAACAGCTAGCAACCCCCGTACTTACACGGTTCACAACCACCTACTCCAGCCACGTAAAGTCTGGGTTAGCGTAAGAGTCACTTCTCACCTCGTCGCCGCGTTGGCATGAAAACGTAAAACGAGTTATTCTGTGTGGTTTCATACAGATAGAAATAGCTGTAAACTCTGTGCGGCTGTGGACTAAGTGCTAATGACAGCGAGCCACAGCCTTCCTACGTTTTTTTTCTTTCTCAAACTTTATTGACTACATTGTCGCCTACAGCCAATTTGAAGTAGCAACAGAAAAGTAACAAACAAAACCCGAAACGTGTGTTTAGACGTTTTTATGAAAGGGAAGTCTTTAGAGGTGACTCTTTACAATTTAGAGATTGGTCCCTTACGCTCTTAAACTTTGAGTCTCAGCATTTAAAAAAGTTTTTTAAAAAGTGCAAAAAAGTAAAGAATAATGTAAAAAGCATTGATAAAAAGCATTATTCTCCTATTGCTTACTTCACCCTTACGCAGTGTAGACTAACTGCGGTGCATGTATAGGAATTAATTTGCACAAAAACAAAAAGCACGTATGTCATGACTTTCCACCGTTTTCATATTGTGCAGTAACTGATAACAGCCACCAGAGGTCAGCATCGCACAGCTTTTCCTATGCAGCGTCGGTGATGTTGAATGTGCCTCAGTTCAGTGTTAACTGACAAAGACAGCACGTATTGAGGTCGGGGTCACCTACAGAACAGGAACCTGGAGCTGCACAAGCCGGGTCGTAGACGCATCAACAGAACATGACGTGTTCAAGCAAAACTGTACGGACAGTGTGACCCCTTCCCATTTATATATATACAGGAGAGATTGGAATAGGAAATGCAATGGTTTGTGGTGATTGTTAATTTGTTTATTTCAAACCTTTCTTATTGAAACCAAAATACACCAATTTAAATGGTGTTAATTTGTGCATGTATAATCACAATATGCATTGGTCTGTGATTTCTAGATGTATGTCATCCACACAGCTCTAATTCCAGTTTTTGTTTGAGGTTTACTGTCTGGATTCTCAATAATTCGTTGTAACACAGTATTGGTTTCTTCTCACCATTTTAACTAGTCAATAAAAACACATGTTGACATTTCATGACATAATTTCACTGGCAGCCTAAACTGAGCTGGAGCTGTCCAGTGCTGAACCCCCCTGCCTTGCTTTGCACATTTTTAAGAGATTTAATGTAACATTTTGGATAAAATCTGTTGTAATATAACAATATTTGTCATACTGTTTGTAAACTGTCACAGTTGAAAGAGACTATCAATCTTTACTACGGAAAAAAAGACACATTTTGCTGAATATGTGTCTACGTGTTAACATTTTGCATGTGCTAAGATAAATTAGCTTGTCAAGTATTGATTGATGGGTTTTATATTTTGAGGAAATGAAGTATAAATTACTATCTCTTTTATTTTGGAACACTCAATATTTCACAACTAGAAAATAACATAATGAGTGAAAAAAGGAAAATTCAACAACAAAATGAAAACATATTTTTATAGTTTTGTAATGATTGGCCTCTCTCATCTAAATCTGCGTCTGAACACAGTATGCAGTCCCCGAATAAACATCTGTCACCTATTGCCCTTAAGTGTGTCGGCATTCAAGAAGTTTCTCTTTCTCATACATGTCACTTTTACTCAGGTTCAGTATCAGATGCTCTCTCTCGACCCCTTGGGCACCGGCAGTGTCAGTGTCAAAACAACTTTTTTATAAGTTTGGATGTGATTTATACCGCCTGGCTTGAGTAATGTGAGTTATATATAGTCATTGCTTGTCTCCTAACACAGACCCAACGTAAATTCAGCTTTTTCAAGGTTTTAATTTTTTTTGATAAAGTGGTCAGAAAGGTGATAATTAAACTAAATGTTGCTGTAGCAAATAAATATGATTGCCATAATGCAGGCATAATACAGCATATAGCCATGATACTGGTGTGAGTAAAACTATGTATAGAGTGGCACAACCTAGATTCATAATTAGCCTCTGTTGACCTGATGACTGAAGTGTCACCAGAGACTTTCAGCCAAACGGTGGGTGGCGCCACACCAGATGTTGGCTTCTGTCCATGGTGCTGAAACACTCAACCTATAGCTTGAACACCGGATGACCTACTCTAGTAGAAAATCAGCTTCCAGGAACCTCCAAGTGTAACGATATAATTTTACAAAGCATGAAGCGCAGCAGTGGCTGAACATGCCGTCTGCTTGTTGTCGCCCAGCATCCTCTGTGACTCCCGGCAGGCGGGCTTCTTTATGGTGACGCTCACTGGACGGTGACACCTTTCGGCTCATAAAGAAAGAAGTCCAGGTGTCATGACTCAATTGGAGACGCCTGACATCCCACTTCCTCTCTTGCTCTTAACATTACATAAGTATAAACGCACTGAAAGACAGCAGTAATCACATATGAACCCGATTCAAAACCAACTTCTTATCACAAACACGAAACAGAATTAACTTCCAAATCAAACTACCTTACATAAAGCAGTAACGAATATTAAGTACGTGAAAGTACAGGACATATAAAACAGCATTTGTGACGAGAGAGAGAGAGCGAGTGAGAGAGCGAGGGAGAGAAAGCGAGAGAGAGAGAGAGACTCCAGCCACCCAGCCGAGGAACACGCGCTACAGAGGACACACGAAGACAGGCGACATGTCTCAAGCGCTCAGGTAAGTTTTGATGCAGTCAACGAAAACTGTTTAATACATCTTTCATGTAAAGTAGTAGAGTGAACACAGAGAAAAGGCAAAATAAAGGCTACTATGTGTATTTTTCTGCTTATGGAGATTTGTATTAATAATACTAATACCCTATCATAGGCTGCACGACGATTAGAAGAATCCAGCCTACGGCGCCTTTAACACAAAGCAGCCAGAGCTTATTTATCGTAGAATTGATCGTTTTGCAGAACACGGATCAGGGTTCCTAGGCTACCTCGGCTGTAAATGAGCCGAGTGAGGTCGTGAGGAATGGGAGAGGATGACCAGTCGAGGCAGTTCTCCCAAAGACGTCCTTGTAACGTGTTTGGAAAGCGCGCTGTCCGCGGTGCTGGCTGATATTTTCTCAACGGACCGAACCCACAGTCCTCAGCCTCTCTCTCGGCTCAGAGCGCTGGTTGTTTGAAATGCGACGCGGTTGTCTGAGGAATTGTAAAGTACCTTCAGGCTCCCTAAAGATCGAGGCACCTGCTCAACTGGGCAGTTCCCAGTGGACACATCAGTCGTGTGTGAGTTAGGTGCCTTGCTCAGAGGCATCTCTCGCAAGGTAGTTGCTGAGAGCAGCTGAGGACTGTTGCCAGATTTAGGGATGCAAAGCAGGGCGTTGATGGAAAGGAGCATGCGTGCTTAGTCAACTCTTCCTACATCAACGTTGATTCGACCTCGTTTCTTCTGGCTTACATGTCACAGCAGTTTGTCTTTTTTTCTTGCAGGTGTGCGCGAATATGCCCCAGGTGTCGTGCTCTCGGATCATGGTCGCTGGGATAAATGTGGATGTACTGACAGGCAGGAGATAGAATGCCTGCACACTTGGCACGGCTCACGCGATGTGGCACAATATGGCACGCGTAAAGATGGGTCTCTTCGCTGTTCTGTGTCTCCCCACGTTTTTCTTCCGCGTCCTGGTGCTCTCCCACAGCAGCAGCATCTATGAGCGTTCGGTGGTACCCCGCGCCGTATCCCGCTCCGTGGCTCGCATGGATGGAGACGTGATCATCGGCGCGCTCTTCTCCGTCCACCACCAGCCGTCCGCGGAGAAAGTGGCCGAGCGGAAGTGCGGGGACGTCCGCGAGCAGTATGGCATCCAAAGGGTGGAGGCTATGTTCCACACCTTGGATCGGATCAACGCCGACCCGATTCTGCTCCCAAACATCAGCCTGGGCTGTGAGATCCGGGACTCCTGCTGGCACTCGTCTGTAGCCCTAGAGCAGAGCATCGAGTTCATCCGGGACTCCCTAATCTCCATAAGGGATGATAAGGACGGGTCTAAATGGTGCATCGATGGCACTCCATCCAACCAACCTCCACCCACCAAGAAACCCATCGCAGGCGTGATCGGGCCTGGATCCAGCTCTGTGGCCATTCAGGTGCAGAACCTGCTGCAGCTCTTCAACATCCCACAGATCGCTTACTCTGCCACCAGCATCGACCTGAGCGACAAAACTCTGTTCAAGTACTTCCTGAGGGTCGTGCCCTCAGACACCCTGCAGGCCCGAGCTATGCTGGACATTGTCAAGCGCTACAACTGGACCTATGTGTCTGCAGTGCACACTGAGGGTAAGACCAGGTTATTGAAATATGTCCCACGCATAAGTAAGATGTTCTAGTTTATTTCCAAGTTTCACGTCTGAGAGAGGTGGATGGTCCATGGTATGTTGACATTTTTTCCAACAACATTAACAACCTGCAAAATAAAATAAAACATTTCTGGAACCACTGGAGCCTAAATTTGAAATATTAAGCAGTAGATCAATAATTAATTTTGGCAACTATTCATTTCAAATTTCTATTAATCTCTTGCTTCCCCAGAAATCCTGGCTACAGTCAGTACAGTATCCATAATGACCTCACCTCTCTGTTAAAAACTCCAGTGCTTATTTGTTCAGCTTACAGAACAACAGCATGCAGCATTATGGTGCAGACAGGAGGTAAAGTGTCGTGACGGGGGTAGACAGAGTAATTAGTGTGACGTGAATTATGTCCATAGCTTTTTATTAAAGTCTTGTCAGTAATGTGCACCCAAATTATGACTGACAGGCTACATTACCCAGGATTCCCCCTGAGGAGCTGTGGACTCACAGGGAGTGGAAACATCTTTGGAAAGTCCTATTATAGTTTTGTGTTGCAGAGGGGGTTTGACCCAGGTTGTTATCAGATAGATGAAGAGAGGGAGCTGGGGAGCTGTAATACCTTGAGGCATAACTAGGTGGCATCAGCTGTCTGACCTTCAACTTACCTGCAGGAGGATCCTGTGAGACAGACGTGATAATTTGAGAGTAATGCGTCTGAGGAAGGATGAATTTGACGCAAGCAAAACAATATGAGACGTGAGCGAAGTAAAGACTTGTGACCTTTGATGAGAATAACATTTGATTCATCCTGTGGGTGTTGAAACTCTGTTAATAGATAATTTTTTAAAAAAATACAACATAAGAGTGCGCAATTAATTTTACGTGATTTAATTTCTTTTTTTGCCTGATGCAGAATTTATTGCAACCTTTGAAAAGTCATGTAAATCGAATTGTTTGTTGTGCTCCATATTTAATTATCTCTGTAACAGTGGTCATGACCATCTTAAGCTTATGAGCTTTTCCCCTCCACCACCTTAGACAAGTTATAAATGCAGCTTGTTGCCCATGGCAACAGCTAGGGCTGTGAAATTACATAAATTACCTGTCCTGATTATTATCAGTCTGGTAGAAATATTCAAAGGAGGTTTTCAGTGGTCATTGTCAAACAGACTGTCAACTAATGCACCGCCACCCACCTGTCACACAAAAGAATAAAATAATTGGATATCATCATTTCCATTTAGGAGAATGAAATGAGGCAATTGAAAATATCATCAAACGACTATTGAAAAAACGATACATGGGCTCATTGTGTAAATGCATTTACTGTGATGCCTACTTCAGCTTCTGTCTTCCAGTGCTATAACGACACGTAGTGGTAAATGTTCTTCACTCACGTAAGGAAGGAGCCTCATCAGGAAGCTGGTCTCATCAAGTTAATTGCACAACAATATTTGAAGATTGTTAATTTCCTTTGGACAATGTGCATCCTACACACGAACCTATGCTCAAGCATCCGCCAGTGACAGGGCTTTCTGTGTAATCCGTCTCTCATGCTAAAGAGCCGTGAGATTTATCAACAATCCAGAGCGTGGCACTTCAGTCAAGCACTACAGTCCACATGGAAATAGAAGATTTAGACTCCGCCGGCTTTGCAGTGCTCCTGATTGGGATGGCGCACATTTAAACAAGAATAGTTATCTTCACCCCCTTTGGCCCTGATTGCAATCAGGAGCCAGTAGTCTCTGAGACACTCATTATCAGAGGATCAGAGCTTCGGCTCAGTCAGGGCTTGACCCCTGACAACTGCTTGGGTGTGAGCTTTGACTGAAACTGTAGTTTCCCGTCAGTGAAAAGGTTAGAAATGCATGAATGAAGGTTACAAGTATAATGCCAATGACATAACATCTGTTTTCTTCACCGCCTATAGGAAACTATGGGGAGAGTGGCATGGAGGCCTTCAAGGAGCTGGCCTCTCAGGAAGGCTTATGTATTGCCCATTCAGACAAGATCTACAGTAACGCAGGGGAAAAGCACTTCGACCGCCTTTTGCGGAAACTACGAGAACGTCTGCCCAAAGCTCGGGTGGTGGTGTGCTTCTGTGAGGGCATGACTGTCCGAGGTCTCCTGATGGCCATGAGGCGACTCGGCGTGTTCGGGGAGTTCCTCCTCGTTGGCAGGTATGGACGTGTCCTTTTCCCCCTCGAGATCCACAGCTGACAGCACTTTTCTGGACGGCAGGATGAAAAGCGGTTAGCAGGCTGTAAGGCTGCGAGATGCTGAGCTGTCTTCCTGATGTGCATGTCACCACGGCAACCAAGAAGAGTTAGACCACATACCGATAGCGCTGAATAGGAATGTTCTCCGGCAATGAATAATTAGTATTTTTGTCACAGACACAAAGCTGGAGAGGAAAACAATGCATCCAGTCCAGTCACACACAGTTTGTGCTCATCTCCTCAGTTTTCCAGCATCGCAGCAGTTATTCCTTATTGGGCAGAATCACAATCAGCATTAAGTGTAAACGTCTCTCCTCTTTGTGACTAGTCCATCTATTTGTCTCAAAGTGTCTCCTCTTCCACTTTTTCTCAGCCTTGTCCACAGTAAGTGGCAGTGACTGACTGTAGCCATAATTTTTGTCTCTAGAAAAGGTCAAATGTCGTCTTACACGCTTCACATTACGCCGTGAGCCCTCAAAAACAGCCACAGAGACATTGGTGTTGGGTTCCGGTTAGTTCATGCAATATCGTTCCCCCCTCGTTTCTGAGAGAGGAATTGTTTTCGCACCAGTCTGTTGCAGGGCAGTTAGTGTAGGTGTATGTTCCACGAGGAGGACATTAACAAGACAGCTGAGAACGGCTGAGGCTTGTAGTCTGGCTAAGTAGCAGTCGTCGTGTTTGTTGAGCACTGCACGAGTGCAAATGGAAATTCTGTTTGTTTAAAATGAAGCGTGTATTCACCGTCAGCCCTGCTCGTGATGTTCGTTGCATGTGCAAATGAGGATGTGTTGGTTCCTGATGCAGATACAGTAGATTACTAGTTGCCAACGTTGGCTGTTTTGACTGAAACTAGCTTGGGTAAATTCCTTGCATCCTGCTCTATTGCAGCTGACTTGAATCTACTGTGTCCTTGGTGAGATGTGACGTAGTCTACAGGTTGCCAACAGTCACATGAATACACCAAGTGTTGTTGCTACAGTAAATACAAATTCTCTGGTCTGACAGACGCCCACCTCTTTAGTGTTTTTGTTAATGTCATTGCCATTATCCTTAAAGAAGACTTTCACAGACCCTGTAATTTCTTCAGTGTTGGAAATGAAGAGCACAGCTGCAGCTCTGTTTATGTTGTATATGTTCGATTCGATGCTTATGTGAGGAGAAGGCGCTCTTTCAAATGCGGAGCGTGCCTTTTAAATTATCCATTGTAAGGACACTTTGGGGATATATTCCTTCCCATAGCTCTCCTTTCTCTTTCCTCCATAGTAGATGGGGAAGTGGGTCTTTTTAGCCTTTATGGAAGTCTCCATGGGTGGAAGAAATGCTTCTGGGTCACAGAGAGAGTGAGAGAGAAGAGGCCGAGAGTGTGTGAAAACAGAGGTAGTCTGAGCCAGCACGAACGCCGAGCCATGTATGTGTTTGCTGACATTTAGTACACAAGTACTGAATAATGTTGGCAGACAGGTATTGGCTCATCAGGAAGCAACTTGTGTCCTTAATTTGTGCTTTCACCTCTAAAGAAAGCATCTAACAAAGTCTGTATATGTGCACAGAGAGCAGAGGGTTATGGTACGAAACAAAGCATCCAGTCGTTCTTTATCAGGACTGCTGCCTGTATCATGTTGTTTAGATTCCCCACATCAGGGTTTACTGAACTGCTGAAAAACACAGTTAGAGCAGATTTAAATAATTAACCTGTGGCACTCAGTGCTTGCAAAATGCATCGCTTAGTGAGGGAGGCAGTTTTGTATGGTGAGCTCTCCCTGGCATCACCCGGCCCGGGATGGGCTGGGAGGAGGCTTAGGCTTAGGCTGGCGTCACATACAGCTTTAAAGAGTTGGTAAGACTCAATGTTTCAACAGGTGCTGCTGTCGCTTCATACATTAGATTTTTAGATTAAACGGTTACTTACACGTGATCGTGATGTCTCAATACAGCAGACCCACATAGATTTGGGCATAGTAGTTGCACAGTGTGAGGTAATGATAAAAGCACAGAACCATACAGCTGTGGCTACAAGTAGACACGCAGAGATGTGAGAGCTTTTGTCTGTGCTGTTCTGCTAACCTGCTCTTCACTCAAGGGCCAGAAAAGGCAGCGGACGGGGCCCATTTTATCCCTGACCTGCAGACTCCACTCCAGCACTTTCTCTCCACTCGGCTCGGCTATTGTCAGAGGAGCAGAGGATCTTCGACACGATCCGCTCCACCGCTCGTCACAGACGAACGTGAACGCTTTCGATTTTTTGGGGGGAGCAATTTTGATCTCATCAGACCATAAAACTTTATGTCCGACAACGTCTGTGGCTCGTGTCTTCTTACCAACAAAGCTGCTGTATTCTACACTCTCTATATCCTAAAGTTAGCACAGTCACAACGAAGTGGCTGATGTTTCATCGTCAGGACTTGGTGGAGGCCAAAGCTCTGCTTTCCACCTGACAGCAGATAATGTATATGTGAATTTTAGGAGAACCATGACAACATACTGTTCAGAGAATTGTGTGTGTTTAAAGCCACAGTCAGTGTCTTCATTCATGGTCGACCTGCAGTTTCCTTGTTCAGCAGACGGCAGCAGTCATCTGTTGCCCTACTAGTTTCTCTTTTTCTTTCACCTGCTTTCGTCTTTCTAAGTTTCTTATACGATGAAAGATCAAATTCCGCACCTGTCACTTCCAAATAGACCTTGTCAAAATGAATCGGCAAATCAAGAATCAACGTTTTTTCTCCTCAGAGCTTTGAAGTCGTAGCTGTTCACCACACTCAGACACTCAGTTTGAATCAGACGCACCGTGGGGAGAAATCACTTTCAGGATTTCTCAGAGAGCCAGCAGCAGCTACAGATGACTGTATACACATCACAAACTGAATGTGCAGTGGGAAAATCCAAATGTGTGTTCACCACACGGCTGGTAGAGGCTTATGCTTTATTGTAGAGCCTAGAAATATTCTTTGACTTATCTTAGTGCTGATATAACCACCGTTAAACCCTGGAACATGTGAACAGTGAGAGAACAGCGTCTGTCTCATAGAGTCTACTTCATGCTGATGCTGTGAAATGGCCACAGACTTCTCCAGTTATTTGACCATGGAGACCAATGCGCAAAATGTCTACCAGGGCAGGAGGCGGCGCTTTACTTGTGTCCTCCTGTGAGTGAGTTTCCTGCCGCTTGTACATTTATGATTGTTAGTGTTCAGCCATGTCACCAGAATAATTAGCTTTACACAACGACACGCTGTACAGCTGTGTGTCGTACAAATATTGCGAGAGTGTGT
Organism: Macropodus opercularis; assembly: GCA_030770545.1. Taxonomy (NCBI): domain Eukaryota; kingdom Metazoa; phylum Chordata; class Actinopteri; order Anabantiformes; family Osphronemidae; genus Macropodus; species Macropodus opercularis. Next base: position 5,467,418 of record CM061112.1, read on the forward strand.
GTTTAGGGTTCCTTGAGGGAAACGACAGAAAAACTCAGCATTACAGTAAATCTCTGAATCCTGAATGTTAATTTCCTCCTACTCAGTTATATAAAGAAATGTGCTGCGGGACTCTCGTCTTTCTGCCAGGCTGTAGTTGTTGTGCATTTGAAAAGCTGATATACATCTACTGTACAGTGGCTTTTGCTGTCACTCCTTCTGCTGCCTGTTCCCTGGTACCCGGCGTCGCCTCTGAATGGCAGCGCGGAGTGAACCAACCTACCCATTTGCCCGCCTGCGTGCTCTCTTGCAATTAGCAGCATTCGTTTTCACTCTCCCACTAATGCTGCTTGAATACTGTTATTACTAAACATCATTTGCATAAGCTGCTTTTCCACATGTAACGCTCATTGCTGCCCCTGTCTTACACACAGTTGTGGTACGGGTCCCATTTAAAACGCTTGATTCTTGTTGTTTTTACGTTTTATTTCTGACAAAATGGACACTGAAGCAGGAATGTGGATGTTCTGCTCCTGTAAAGCCTCGGCAGCAGTCATTAGTACAGTATGACCGTGTGTTTTGAGATTGTGCTGAGGTGCGAGGAACGCTGTGAACCCATATTGAGTTCCTGCATTTGGCTGTTCTATGTAATTCTCTTTTGCTCTGAGCCTGAATAAATGAAATGTTTAGGGTGTCAGAGAGCGACAGAGAGTTGTGGCGCGACACATCTTGCTGCCTTTTTCCTGCCTCCTCTACGGCTTTCATCTCCTCCCCATCTCAGGAAGGAGAGTGCGGAGGATGTGGAATTTTGCCTTTTGACTTCTTCTCATGAGTGTTTTGTGAAATAGTGGGGCACAAGCAGCAGCCTCATCTCTGGCAACACATGCCTCAACGATGCCAAGACAAATTAGTATCTGTTTCATCTAGAATTGTAGATGTTGAAGACAGATTTTTGTTACCAGGCTTCAGTGTAGTTCATCCTCAAAATCAAATTCATGAAAAGAAAAGAACGATTCTTTTAGCAATTTAGATGTTATAGTTTAATGGCTTCAGATTTTCAAGACGAATGGGATGATAGTCCGTTCTGACACAATAGCAACTCATGAATTAGTTATGAATGAGGATGGAGGATGGTAAAGGATCAGAGACAAAAAAAGAAGAGTGAGCTTCATCCTTTCTTGTGTCTGCGAAACGTTGTTCCGTCCCAAAAACCCTCTGCACTAAAGCTAATGTACGATCAAAGTTTAACTAGAGTTTACTGGGACACATCGTGCTGAAATCAAGCTCAGGATATTTTTCCTCAGCAGGGCAGGATTTACTGTTCCACCGAAATGAAAGCCTCGTGTGCCGCTTGTGCCACAGTCACCATGGAGACTTTGTTTGGGCTCATGGAGGAGATGGCGTGATTGTCTCACTGCAGATCTGTCATTCAGTCTGTCAGCAGGGCTCCAAACACAATAGTCCCTCCTCACAAAATATGGCTGACATCTGAGAAAGTCCTCCAACAACAACGGTAACAAAGATTATAATTATAAGATGAGGACACACCGTTGACGCTCATTCAGCAACGGAGCCCTGCTCTGCTTGTGCGTACACACACGTGGGTCTGGAGAGTGTATTCAAGTTGAGTCAGAAATTGTGATTGCATCTGTTTGTGTTCCATTTTGCAAGGGAACACAATGAGCGGCATGTGAATATTTATAACTCGCCTCTGATGTTAATTGAAAGCAGCCACACATTGTCAAGGACATCTTTCTCCTCCCAATTGATGCCTTGCGCTCCCCTGCGAGGGGACGGGTGGATGACACCGCGATCAGAAATAGCTCAATGGCTTTGCATCTGGACACAGCTGTCGCATGGTGATCCGCTGAACCTGAAGCGCTTGCATGGACAAAACGTGAACACAAAACACCTAAAATAACATGTTCTGCAGTAAAATTAATGAAAGCTCTTTTAACACTTTACCATATGTATAATTATTCCTATAAAATAAGGTTCATCTATTCGCAGGGTGCATTTTGTGACATAACTTTTTAACAGACAGAATAGTGTAAGACAACAGTTGCTTCAATAAATGTCTCACTTGCTAAAATAGCCCATACTGTACGTCATTATTCATTTCCACTCTTCTCCAGCTACAGTAATTATGGATGACTGTGATCTTATATCTTATCCGGGCTACAAACTGCATCTGTTCCTATTTTAGGGGCTGAGATTAGAATCCAGCTGAATCCATCAGTTACTTCTGCTGATCATACTCACTGACAAGACTTTTTCCTGGTGTTTAGTAACGAACTAATGTCCCTTGGTAGGAGAAAGCAAAAGAAGGATTTTCTCTAGGCAGTGCTCCCTGCAATGTAGAGGAGACAGATCTCAAACTGGGGCATGATGAATAAGTAAAAGCAGCCTGGATGGGCTTTTAAAGGCTCGGCTCACACACGGCGACCACCTCGAGAGAGTCGTGCTGCTGCCACCGCGTAGCTAACAAAGCGTCGCCTCTCACGCTGTAGCTCCGTGGAGCCGCAGGAAAAATGGACGAACATGGACAAAGGGAGATAAAGTTGGAGCTGAGGGAGACAGTTCTGAAGTATTCCGCTAAGAAAAGCAAACTCCTGTAGAAATACGTCCATGACCACTGTGAAGATAAAGACCACCAGTTCTCCACACCGACATTCTAATGGTTTGCGAGTAATAGGCAGATTAAAAGTTTTTCCATTAGCTGCCTTAACTTTTATTTTACACTTGCGTAGAGCAATTAGGAAAGTCATGGCTCCCCTATCCTCCCCTTCCTCTTTTTAAAGTAACTCTTCCAATTCATTCTCCAGGGAAAACAGCGCATGTGATTAAATTTCTGCCCTGCCAATTAATTCATGGCTTCATAAATATACAAATGTGCTATCAAACTGGAACTAGATCAGGCAGGGGAGTCGAGGGAGCCCTCGGTCTGCTCGCGGCAGGGATGCTGCGCTCCTCTAAACAATGCCACTGAAACGTTCACATGTCATTAATGAGCGTTTAGCTCCAAATGAATGACGAGTTCACTAGCAGAGATAAGTACGTTTCCAGCGTATCTGTGGCTCCATCTGTTAAACTGTTTAACAGGTGTTGTGTTGTTATGTAATACTGGGCCTCGGTGACATTAAATCGGATTTTGTCCTTTTAGGTGTCCCTGTGGTGCCCTGAGAGTTTTGATGAGCTGTTTGGAGTCGTGCCAGACAGCTTGATCCTGAGAGAGGAGAGCGAGAAGAGAGAATGTCATTTTCCTTCATCACAAACTCCACAGTGAAACACTGAAGCATGTCTCCAGTGCCTCGGGCATTATTCATGTAGAGCGTAGCAGCACTCCCTCCCCTCCCTCTCTTTTTAAAAAACAATCCGCTTTCCACTTTTCTAAACAAACCTTTAAATGCTGAACTGCAGTAAGAAAAACTGCTTTGAACCTTGGTGCGTATGCTTTTGTGTCTGTCTGATCTGCGTACGCTGGACGAGAGAGGGAGGACAGAGAAAGCATTCGCTTAGAGCGAATTAAAGAAATGTGACTGGAACCAGTAGCGTCCACGTGGCTCTGTCTCCAAACTCAATTAGAAGGAAAGTGAAAAGGATGATGAGTTCCAGAAAACACATTTGACACAATATACTGTATGTTGTGATGCTGCTTTGTTGCTCTTTCTGTGTGATTTGTTGACAGTACAGCGACACAGAGCGAACCAGTGCCTGTCTCACCCCCTAAACGTCCACACAGTGGTCAGTAAATGGCATTAAGGTGTATTTATGAGATCCAGTTTGCCGTTCGCTTCCCTTTTTGATAAACGTTTAGTGTGGGGGAAATGAGATTTAAAAGAAAGACATCAGGATCCACTGGAGACACTTTAACTGCTTGTGGATCGTACAGGCTCTATTTGTCTCTGTCAGGATGATTTTCATACCCTGCCTCCTGCTACTTGGTATATTTAGGTCTCCATTAAGGCCTTTAGCTCAGGGATGCAGAGAGTCTGCTTTATATTCGCACAAATTGGGTTGAATGTCTGCTTTTTCTTGACAGACAGTATCTGCTGGAAATAAAGGTCACAGACTTTGACCTGCACACGTACGAACACACACACATGTCCTTATCCATCACCCAGAACATCTGTGTGTGCGAGGTAATTGGTTCCATGGTGAGTCATATCTAATTGGTGCATAGCTGTCAGTTGCACAGGTATTTGAAAGCAGCCGCCCGGAGCCTGCATTAGAGCCAGGGAGTAAAATACAGCTGGCAGCTCTCGCCGACGGAGATCTGCAGGACGAGAGGAGCTCAGAGTGTTGCTGTTTATCCATTAATTTGTTTTCCAGTGTCCCCTTCTTTGGTGTCTTCTGCTTCCCTTAGAGCTCACTGACCAGCTGCATGTCCAAATTAGCTTGGTGAGGTAAAAATTCTCATACGAGCTAACAAGCGAGCGAGCTCAGGGGATTTTGCAAAACCTACAATTACGGTTGTGGCACTATTGTGGAGATTTCCATCCTCTTAAATGGAGGATTGCTGCAGAGAACGGAGATAAGCCCCCAGCCACTGCTGCTGTGCTAATTTAACAGCATATGGGAGCAGAGGCCGGAGTTCACCTACTTGTAGTGGGATCTCATTATTTAAATAAGAAACATGTCCTAGAGTTTCAGCTTGTGCATCCATGTTGTACTTTTATTATGTTTTGCTGTTGTCTGTCAAGAACTTGTGTTAGTTTCCATTTGAAAACAGAAATACCAAAAGCGATAAAGCAAGCCACAGCGCTTCGGTTTCAGTTTTCCCTTTTATTTAGTTTGCTCCATGTTGGATTTGCATGGCTGTGGTTTCATGCTGTGCGTTTTCTATAATCAAACCACCCTTTAAGAGGCAAATAACATCATTACAAAGACGTAATCCCAGTTGTGGTTTAGCTGCATAGAACCTCGTTTTCATCCTCTTTCAGTAGGATAGAAACAAGCACTGAAGCACAACATGAGCGCTCATCACATCTAATAGCTCAGCACACACCAGACATGTGCCACAGAGTCATCACAAGAAATACATTCATACATATCCTACTAAAAACTTACACACTTTATATTCTACCTCTGAATCAGCACATTCAATTAAAGTTCATATTACAATATTCAACAACCCCGTGACGAATAAAGAGCGTTATCATTGTCTGGCAGTGCCTTCAACAATACTTATTTCTGACCCAGGTTATTTTCACAACCTGTGATTGTTACATCAAAGCCTCTTCCTCTTCTCTTCTGCCTCTTCAGTGATGGATGGGCAGACCGTTACGAGGTCGTGGAGGGTTATGAGCAGGAAGCAGAGGGAGGAATCACCATGAAACTGCAATCAGAGGTTGTCAAGTCTTTTGATGACTACTACCTCAGGCTGCGCCTGGACACCAACACCAGGAACCCCTGGTTCCCTGAGTTCTGGCAGTACCGTTTCCAGTGCCGCCTGCCAGGCCACCCACAGGAGAACAAGAACTACAAGAGAGTCTGCTCTGGTGGGTGACAACTAGACACACGGTGGATATAAACTCACATATAGGAGAACATGCAAACCAGTTTGTTCATTTAGGGTTTTGCTGTGTTTGCCATCAGAATAACGGTTAGAAAATTCATGAATAATAACAAAGAACTGTGTTTATTTCTCTGTTTCCCCCTTGAACACTCTCTCCTTTTGCTTTCAAAAAGCTGATTACGGTAAACTGAGTTCTTGACTTGTTAATTCAAAATTACTCCAGATCCAATAAGAAATAATTAAATGAACAACGCAATCAAATTCGCATTAAAATGAATTTCTCAGCATGCTTTTAATCAAATGAGGAATGAAATCAATTAGTGGTTACAAGATCACTCCTTCGAGGTGGTAAGTGCAGTTTTCTTGCCACCACTATGATGAAGATTTTGAACAGGATTGCACAGACACGTCTGAGACAGAAAGAGTTTGACTGATGCGCTGCTAAACTGGATCGCGCTAACAGGGTGATGTATTGAAACGATAAGACGTCTTCATCCCGGCAGTCTCAGGCTGTCAGTCAGACAGACGGCTGCATCAGTCAAACTCTCACGTGGAGCACGGGGCTTGTTTACACTGTATGAGGAGGAAATGGCTTCAATGGCTCACTAACCACACGCTGTTCACCAAACCAGCTGATCAAGAGGCTGCCACACTGAGATACACACACTGTACAGTAGTGCTGAATGTGCATGTGGATGTCAGACAACAAAGATTTACATCAGTGTTTTAAATGCGTGTAAGGGGGGCAAATATCAAATATATTCAAAATCACTGGACTTTTTTATCAATCATTTAGCATTTTCTACTTTTACTTCAAATTTGCCATTCTGTGAAGCACCAGGGCTCGCCGTGCAGCAGGGCCTTTAGAAGCTGTAAAGTACAACTGGGCATCCACAGGCCTTCCCAGACAAGGGCTGCATCTGTTTCCTGTGCAGCTTTTGGACATCCTGCTGCGGTTTCCTTGTATGCTAATATATTTTGCTGCAGAAATGAAATCTGTATTCTGTGCAGTTCCTCATTCGTCGTGGAAAGCACCACCATTTTTGCAGCACAATATTTCTTTTGCTTTTATTCCCACAGAGCAGCTGCTCACTGGATGCAGTTCGTAACCACAGACAAACTGGCTGATGTGATTCTCTTTTCCCCCCTCTAACAGGAAATGAAAGTCTGCAGGAAAACTATGTTCAGGATAGTAAGATGGGCTTTGTCATCAATGCCATCTATGCCATGGCTCATGGCCTCCATGATATGCACAAGGAGTTGTGCCCCGGGCAAACGGGGCTGTGTGAGGCCATGGACCCTATTGATGGCAGCAAACTGCTGGACTACCTTCTAAAGACATCCTTCAGAGGAGTCTCCGGAGAAGAGATTTATTTTGATGAAAATGGAGACACTCCAGGAAGGTAAGAGAATGAAGAGGACAGGGAGAATCTAGAAGAACGCAGGGGAGTGAAAACAGGGCTTTTATATGATCAACTGTGTAATAATCTGTGAACTGCTCTCATCTCACTCTCCTACTCATTAGCATGCACACTCATGCACACGCGTGTGCGCTAATCTCGAGAACGAAAGGATGTAATTAGTTTCGACTGGAACAGATTCAGTGGATTGTCCGCTTTGGCAGCAGCTTTCATCTTGTCCTCAGTCAGCGTTTGACAGTCGAAAAAACACGACTGTGTCATTTGTCCGTCAGCTAGAGGTCACATGGTGCACATCCAGTTCAGCGTCAGAATGAGGCCACAGTGAGCGCAGGCGTGAGCTCCTAATATCGTCCTAACAAGGCTGTAAGCTGTTGAGGCGACGACATAAACAAGGGTTCAACTGTAAATTATCGCTCTTCATTGCTATACGTTCCTCTTCACTCTGTGATCTGTGATTTTACCTGTACACACATCTAGTCTCATCTTAAATAAACTCATTGCGCCTTTGTCTGTTTCCTTCTGTCCATCCAGGTACGATATCATGAATCTCCAGAGTGTGGGTGAAGGTCGCTACGATTACATTAACGTAGGCTTGTGGCATGAGAGCTTGAGCATTGATGACAGCAAGCTGTGGATGAACATCAGCGACATTGTTCGCTCAGTTTGCAGCGAGCCCTGCTCCAAAGGGCAGATCAAGGTACAGGAGGGCTTCAAATCTGCCTTTGAACAAAACACGACAGTGTAAAATTAAAAAAGCTCATCAGGGGCGGACTGTGTTATTAAGGTGCATCCTCTCTCCTAGCTGCTATCTGTTCCCTGCCCCACTTATCACCCTGCTTTACTATCGCAGTGCTGGTAACAGCTTCTTAGGGAGTAAAAGGGAAAAGTAACTGCTCGACAATAGAAAGAGGCCCAGCGCCGCTTCGCAGTATCCCTTTGCTGTTAACATCCCGTGTCTAAGTTGCCTCTTTGCAATGTTGTGATTAGTTGTTAATAAGTCTGTGACCCGTGTGCAGGTGATTCGGAAGGGCGAGGTGAGCTGCTGCTGGATCTGCACCACGTGCAAGGACAATGAGATCGTCCAGGATGAATTTACCTGCAAGGCATGTGAGCTGGGGTGGTGGCCTGACGACGACCTGGCAGGTAAGAGAGACAAGTCCAATCTCCTCACGCTTTAAAGAACAATGTCTGTGCATCCGTGTTGTTTCCACCCTTCAAGCAACCCACACACATTATTTTCCATTTGCTTCTAGCTAACCTGCCTTTTGCCCGCTCGCTTGTCAGCACATTTATATTTTATAACATCATTCTCACTGAAACAGCACAAAACCTTTCTCTGGGCTGATTTTATGCTCTCGAAAAGCCACCTCCCCCTTCGGCCTGTTTGTGCTTCACACCCTGACACCCTTTCGCTGATGCTTTTCATCATCCAGGTGACCCTGCTCTTCTCCCCCTCTCCTCCATCTACTCAACTCTCCCCAGATGTCACGCTGCTCATTTCCCTCCTCCTTGCTTTCTGTGTTGTTATGACCCAGTGGTTGTTTTGACAGCGATTTATAGCGTTGAGAGGAGATCTCAGTTCCCAGGTGTAAAATCCTATTACAGCCATGAGAGGCTTGAGGATACATTTCAGTCTGTCGAAGATGAAATTCTCCCTTCACTCTCATTACATGTCCCTATGTGGATAATACTAATAGAGAGACGTGGCCTCCTGCTCACAGAAGCGAGGTTGTAGTGTCTTCATCTCTTCTTATTCAGAATAGAGCTTTCTTAAACACTTTTTTGTTTTTTGTCTTCCATATTTTAATATGGTGCTTGTTTCTATTAAAGACACATTTAAATTTGGTAAGAGAAAGAGAAAGAGCACAAAGGGAGAGCGAGCTCTTCTTTAATTATTCAGAAGTCTCTGCTGAGCTTAGATGCGACAGTATAGGTTCTAGAGAAATATGGGGTTTGAGGGTTGTGTAAAGAAGGAGATCCAGAAAAGTGCATTTCGTCTTCGACACCCTTGTCCATTTGCACGCAGCGAGGCTCCTGTCTAGGCCAGCTAAGCTGAGCGGGTGGTCCAACCAAAACAGTGTACTTCACACACTTTACCTCACAGAGTGGCTCAGTGTGATTTGCAGAAGTGCTTTTAAAATAACGCCTTGGTGTAACAACTGCTTTTCACCTCAGTACTCCTATTATTAGCCTTTCTGAATTCGTAGCCTCGAGGAAACATACACTTTACCGGTTTTGCCAGGATTTCACATATTAGGAGTGAAAGTGAAGTTTCTCCTCGCACAGCCTCCCCAGTGATGCCGCTGCCTGTAATGCTATTAGCAGCTGCGTGTAATTTATGGAGTGTTAAGCTGGGGAAGTCTGGAGATGCCAGTTTACTCCCATTAAGTTCTATAACCTTCCTCTGCGTGTTTGAGTGACAAATGTTCAACTAGTGCCAGAACATGAAAATGACAGTGGAATCAGACGTGCCTGCTGCTTTGGGGTGTGTGACAACACCTGCATGTGAGTTCCCGAGTGTCTTGGATGACCCCGACCTCTGCTACACACCTGGCCTCCCTTGTGTCGCCATATGTATGATGCTCCGGCCTCCTAGCAAAACTGACCAACCTGACATCTCCTCCCCTCTTTGCAGGCTGTCAACTCCTGCCTCTGAAGTATCTCGATTGGGCTGATGTGGAATCCATAGTGGCAGTTGCTTTCTCTTGTGTGGGCATCCTGATCACCTCCTTTGTCACCTTTGTGTTCATCCAGTACCGCGATACGCCTGTGGTGAAGTCCTCCAGCAGGGAGCTCTGTTATATTATCTTGGCTGGAATCTTCCTAGGCTACATTTGTCCATTCACCTTAATCGCTCGTCCTACAGTGGTCTCCTGTTATTTGCAGCGGCTTCTGGTGGGCCTCTCATCAGCCATGTGTTACTCTGCCCTGGTGACCAAAACTAACCGCATCGCCCGCATTCTGGCCGGCAGCAAGAAGAAGATCTGCACCAGGAAGCCTCGATTCATGAGTGCCTGGGCCCAGGTGATCATAGCCTTCATGCTGATCAGTGTGCAGCTGACTCTGGAGATCACGCTCATCATCTTGGAGCCTCCTGAGCCCATAAAGTCGTACCCAAGCATACGTGAGGTCTATCTCATCTGTAATACAAGCAACCTAGGCATGGTGGCGCCCCTGGGCTACAACGGCTTGCTGATCATGAGCTGCACCTACTATGCCTTCAAGACGCGGAACGTCCCGGCCAATTTCAACGAGGCGAAATACATCGCCTTCACAATGTACACTACCTGCATCATCTGGCTGGCCTTTGTGCCCATCTATTTTGGCTCCAACTATAAGATCATAACCACCTCCTTCTCTGTCAGCCTGAGTGTCACTGTGGCGCTGGGATGCATGTTCACGCCCAAGATGTACATTATCATCGCCAAACCGGAGAGGAATGTCCGCAGCGCCTTCACCACCTCCGACGTGGTGCGAATGCACGTTGGCGATGGGAAGTCGGCTCAGTGTGGGAGCAACAGCTTCCTCAATATGTTCCGACGGAAGAAGCCTGGATCTGGCAATGCAAAGTAAGTGACCTTTTATGTTGCTGTCTTGCCACATTTATGTTTGCAGTGACTGGTTAGAGACGCTCAAAGGATGGGGTGAGCTGTAAATAGATGATTTTTTAATGAACCTATCGTCATTAATAGAAGGTAAAATAAAAGTGTTTATACAAATAAGAATATTTGAGTGTTTTTCTATAACATAAATAATCCAGCTCCTAACGTGACACGCGATGTGGCACATCCCTCTCCCTGTGAAAATGAAATCAGTGAAATTAAAGATTTATAGGTTTAAGAAATGCATACACTGTAACTCTTTTGAGATCCACAGCAGTGACTCTTGGACAGGTGTCTAAAGTAAGGAGTGGGGAAAAGTATGCGCGTGATCCCAATATGTTTGCGTGTTGTCTCACCCGTGCTATGCAGCCTTCCTGCCTTTCTTCTAACCCTTTAACCTCCTGAACGGAGCAGCGAACTGTCTGCAGACTGTCGAGGCTGGCAAATGTTTTGGCATGGGGGTGTGTTCATCTCCTTTCCTAGAGAGCTGCAGTACTGAGATTCTGACATATGCTACTATGACAAACAAAAATGGATTCAACAAAAAAAATCTCACTTCATCTACTTTATACAAAAAATCAAAAAGGTGACGTTTTTGTGGAAACAGCATTTTTTATTTATTGGATTTCCTGGATTGTGTGTTGAGAAGTATTAGCACCTGCTGTTGCTGCTTGGTGGCTCTCACCTGTGCTGGGTTAGATCAGCTGGAAATGCTGGTTAACGTATCTGATCCGGTCTGTGCGCTTCTGACGCTGCAGCCCTCCAGGAAGGAGATCTGCCACCCTACTGCTTCTGGTTTATCCTGAATTAACCTCACATTTAACTTTTCTCAGCATGAACGCCCCCCTCCCCTCCTCACCTCCCTAACTAATCACATCAGAGCCAGTCCTAGCTCATTCTGCACTAAACCGAGTGTCATCTTTAGTCCAGTTTGGGCACCAGCAGATACTTATTGCAATGCATGGATCCTATTTTAAGTATACAAGATAGATACTGTAGGAGGAAAATGAGCTGGATGGCTCTTGAGTCTGTAAACTAAATGTTCAAAGCTATTTAGTCATAATGTCATAATGCTGTCTGCAGCACATTATGAGTCACTATGTTTGTGCCACAGTTGATAAACCCCTTAGCAAAGCTGTTGATGTCAAGTCATGTGGTAATAAAGTATTTTAACATGCACCAGAAATGTTGAAATGCTGCTGCTCTGTTGTCTATTGTTGCTGCTATGTTGATGTTGTTTTTCTGCCTCCACCTCCCGGTTTCCTGTCGTAGTAACTTGGGTCTTTATCTCGTTCATAGTTCTAATGGCAAGTCTGTGTCATGGTCTGAATCAGGTGCAAGACACCCTCCGAGGGGGGGGAATGTGTGGCACAGACTGTCTGTGCATGTGAGGAAACAGGAAGCCGGCTTGAATCAGACGGCAGTCATCAGGCCCCTAACTAACACCCCCGACCCCCACAGTTGTGAGCCCTCCGCCCGTGACCTTGGCACAGACCCCCGTCCCGCCCAACACCCGCCTAGCACTAAGCCTTTATACAACCTCGTGGAGGAGGACGACGAGGCTGAGGCGCAGCGCCCGCTCTGGACTTCGACTTGTTCAGGACAAGAGCGGGAGCCCGATTTAAATAAGTCGGCTTCTTATGTGCCCTCTCACGTGAGGCGCTGCGGCGCAGAGAGTCTGCAGGGGGCTGTGGTGGACACACACAGCTCCCATGTCCCTGCACTTAAAGACTACAGTGCCGGAGAGGCAATCCCTGCCAATGAACCTTTGGGCTTGACGCCCTCTCAGCTCCGTTTGGCCCCAGAGATGGGGGTCTTTGAAGAGGACGGGTCAGAGGATGAGGAACTGGACCTCTTGCACAGCTACATTTACGATGCCAAGGAGGAGGGGGAGGACGGGGAAGGCGAGGATTTAACTCAGAGCAAGCCGACACTGGAGGATTCCCTAGCCCTCTCTCCTCCCTCCCCCTTCAGAGATTCAATGTGTTCAGGGGAGTCTATCAGCGGCTCCCCCATCAACGAGACAGTCTACACCTCAAACATCTTCCGAGAATTTGCACACAGCTCCTCAACACTGTGAGAGCAAAACGGGTGCTGACACAGCAGCTTAACCCGAGTGTACAGGTACACAAACAAATACAGATACACATAAGGTTATTTGACGCTTTTCAACCTTTTGACATTTTCTGTTCTCTCGTTTGATTGCTTGGATTTATTACTCTGCTTTTATCAGTAAGGCGTTAATCTGTAGAATAACCCGCGAGTGCTTACATTTCCGAAGGGCTGTGAGTGCACAAACCTTCTGCAAAATGTAAAACTGGAAACAGTGCCAAAAATAGTCAGCTCTAATGCCAAACTTAGCCAATTTAAGCAAAATTGCAACTTATAATAAAGGGACACGGCTGTGGTTTTCTTACTGGCAGCGCAATAAGATGGTCTGTGTATATACATGCACTGAAGACACGACCGGACGGATTTAGCTCGAGTGGATTGTGTACCAGTTTTGTTGAGCTCTTCTTCGCTACACATGTGCAGGTCTGTTCCAGCGTGTAGCAGCTGCAGCAGCATCAAAAGCTATTTTAACACTTTTTTGTCATTAATTCATTTAGCTTATATGTCCATTGCAGTTTTAAATATTATAAAGAGATGAAGTAACAGGAAGAGGGCAGTACACTGGGTGACTAGTACGTGCTCAGCATCACAACTTATTTGTTACTTAACGGAGGTTCTGCTGAAGGCTTGCGCTGACTTTTGATATAGAAATGCGTTGGATATGTGCCAATCAAAGTTGTCAACCTGTTTTCATGCTACCAGTTTTTACGGTGTAGCCAATGCGGGTTTGGTGATTGTAGATGATGGAGATGTTATTTCTCGAGTTTACACTCGAACGTAACCCTGAAAATGTTTTATGGGCATGGGACGTGATATAAGAACTGTCACTTTCCATGTCTTGGTATCTCTCATGTTTCCTGAGTTTGCTGTGTCATTGTAATGAAAAAAACACAGTACTTGTACAAGTTCTCAAAGTTTGTAATACTGTCAAGCCATCTCTTGTTTTTCACACAGGTGGTATGTTTGTAATACTGATAAATGTTTCTATATTTTGAATATCCAAAAACAACAAAAAAAAATTTATACATTTTGAAACTGTCCTTGGATACTTGTGAAGGAGCAGTGTGTTTGGTTTTTTGGTAACTTTTAAGCTAACTTGAGTCGACTGTATCCTAACTAACCAATGATTAGTTGCTTCTTGTAACGAGAGTATACATGTTTCAATTTTGCATTATAAACTTAAGTAGTTTACTTGAGGTTAAGTTATTTAGTTCTTTATCTGTAAGAATGCAAATTATTTCAGAGTAAAACACTATACAGTACATAGTGCAATTGTATTGTATTTCCAAATGTTTCTAGTCTCCTATAGTGTAAGTTGTTAGCTGATTTTAATCATCGTAAACTTATATGAGGGTGCCACCTGTTGAACATTGTCAAATCTAGGATGAAATAGGCCTTTATGTTTTGAGCAAGCTGAACAATGCTGTAAAATAAAAACAATTTATATTACGAAGACTGATCCGTCCCTGGACAATCTGAGAATCTGTTCCTGACCTGCCTGCGTCGCCACCCGTCTTTGAGGGCGCGCACCCGTTTCTGTGCGCGCCCCTGTTCGTTTACGGCCGTGACGCTTATTGCGCAACGGTTTCTTAACATGGGGAAAGACGAACAATCTACGGCGATCGCCATCAACAGCAGGAAGCTGAGGGTGTGTGAGGCGTGTCTGACATTTCCGGGTCCTATGACTTATCAGGTGGTTGGTTAATGGCAGCAGGGGGAGGAGGAGAGCTGCAAAGCTGGAGACGCACGTAAAGTGTGTTACATCTGGCCGTCAGCTGTTCGACCCGCCTATGAGCGAGGAAGCAGAGGTTCTCTCGAGCTCTTCCAGAAGTTGTCGGTGTCCGTCAGCATGGCCGGGGGCTCGGTGTCTGAGTGCAAGGAGTACTTGTTCAAAGTGCTGGTGATCGGGGAACTAGGCGTCGGGAAAACCAGCATCATCAAACGCTACGTGCACCAACTTTTCTCGCAGCACTACAGGGCGACGATCGGGGTCGACTTTGCTCTGAAAGTGATCAACTGGGACAGCAAAACGCTGGTGAGGCTGCAGCTGTGGGACATCGCAGGTAAGCGGACGCTCCTGCGCAGTCACGTGGTTTGGAGACGCAGGGTTGTTTTACAAACGACCTACCGCGTTAATGTTTTGATAGTGAGCACTGGGAAATGTTACTGTGATACAGGTTGGCTGGTCTCGGTGGTTTCTGAGCTGAACAGACCGGTTGGTCGTGTCCGTTCGTCCTTTTCCACTTTATGATCACCACAGCTCATAATTGTCACAGGAATGTGGGTCACGTTGTTATTATGGACTAATCGCCGCCTCTCAATGAAACTCAAAATAATATTCTTGCAATATTTTTTTTCTAAGGATTACAAATAGGATTATTCCCAACGCGGCCCTGTCTGTGTGCAGTCCTTACTCATGTATTCATGAGAGACTTTCAGTAAACTTTCTCTGAGCTGTGACAAACTTGGCACACACATCAATCTTTGCATACCAGCAGCCTGAGTAAGCAAGCCTGGAGAAATCATGGCAGTGTAAATAAACGTTTCCCACAGGCGAGCTCCCTCTACTCACACTCTCACTGTTCGGGATTTCCAGGCACTGATATATCACATGGTTAAAAAGGGGGTGGGGGGGAGGCATGACACAGGTGAGAGGCAGATTTAACATCACGCTGGAGTGTTGGCTAAGCTGACAGACGGGTGTGACCCCTGAATGATGTGGTGTTGCAGTATGCGGGTGAGGGGGTGTCTGTGATGTCCCATTAGCCTCTATCTTTCATGGTTATCTGGAGTATCTTTAGAGCCACGAACACATCTTGCTCATAATGTTAATGTGCGGGTGGGAATTTACGTTTTATTTGGGCCATAATTCCAGGGACTGTGTTTGTACTTTGGAGCTTGGAAATCACGCTGCTGTTATAAACGGAAGAACTTGTGTCCGTTTACAAACACAAACTGTTGTGTTTGGTCTGTCACGGGGTAAACTGCACTAGGTAATCATGAGCTGTGCGTGTGCAGAGGGAGAGTGGGAGTAGTTAATCATTCTCGGAGAAGGTGGTGTTCAAAGACAGGATGGCGTTTGTGGCTGTATGAATAATGTTTACACCGTAGAACAAGAGAAACAACTACAGGCCTGAAAATGACTTTGATTTTTTTTTTTATATCCCTGATCTACTCTTTCATGTTTTTTCCCTTGCTCAAAAAAGAGCTGATCCGTCCAGCCTCTAGACATGTTCTACTCTTACGTTTGAGCATAGTTGTGCCGGACCATCATCCTCCGCTCAATCAGATAGATGTCATATGCTGAGACAGATCAGGACAGATGGTTAGAAGACTGCAGTTTTATTTATTCCATCGCTTACAGCTGTGACAGAAAGGAGGTATATAGTTAGTGGTGTGTTTGTGTGTGTGTGCGTGCGTGTGTGTAGGTGGGGGTTGACACAACAGCTAGTGTGTCTATCAGACACACACACACCGAGAGTGATATCATTGATGGAGACAGAGGGATCACGCTCGTACATAGCGTGTGAACTGACCAGAAAGAACGACTGAGGTTAGATGACACAGATGCTAACCTTCATTATTCACAATTACACCCGTGCCTGGCCTGAGGACTTTGCAGGGATAAAATAAATAATGAAACTTGGGTGTGAAAGGCTGAAAGCTTGAGGTGTATTTGCCAAGTCATTAAGCCATTTAATTGTGCAGAAAAGGAGAAGGATTTATCTTCCAGACAACACTGAGAGCAACTTCAGTGTTGCCCAGTTTTTACCAACCTTAACAATGATTACAGTCTGGTAGGAATGATAGTAATCAGAGGCTGGTACAAGATAAGGGCACAATAAACGCCAGTGTGACGCTTGGGGCTTTCCCTCCCATGTTCATCCAGAATTGCTACTGTCTTTTGGATTTGTCTAAGCCAGAAGACAGGATGATTACCACCACGGAGTAAAACATAGCCAGTACCTTGTAAGACGAAATAATCCCACGGAAGCAGAAGACTGCGTCTTAATGGGCCGTACGTACTGGTTCCTGTGACAGAAAAGAGACATTTCTTTACACTTGGATGATAAAGTGCTCAGTTTCTCAACCACTGCAAAGGTTTCTGTGGTCAACAAAACCGATGAGATACCAAGATAAATCTGGGATAAATAAAGCATCAATAAACCAGAGTCATAATTTGGTTGCCAGGCATTCATCACCCTAATTGCTAGTTCTCGAAGGGTCCCAGGGGTGTTGGAGCCAATCCCAGCTGTCATTGGGCAAGAGGCAGGCTACACGCTGGACAGGTCGCCAGTTTATCACAGGGCCAGCGCGCAGAGACACACAAGCGTTATCCATTAACGTGACTGCTGAAGAAAAGTGCTTAGTGTAATGGATGGATGGCTCAACCCTGCTGCATATCACAGACGGCCAGAGGAAGCTGGAGAAGCTCCGAATGAGTAGAATGATAATTAGGTGTCATTTAATAACTAATGTACAGTATTACACCACATCGCAGTCCAAGACTCTCAAGCTTAGTGGGGAAAATTGTTTTACTCTGCTCTAATAGAGTGTGTGCTTGATTGTCATGGTCACTTCAAACTCGTGACTTATTATAGTGTTTTGGTCTCTTTCACGATTACGTTTAATGTCGGTATCTGACTATGGTCAATAAAATTATCTGTGCCTTCCCTGAATTGTTGAAGACTCCCAAAATGTATAGCTCTACAAGCCATCTAAGTAGGTCATGTGTAATAATTCAGCTTTATATTCTACAACAAATATTAGTATTTTGAGCTAAATTCCTTCCACCTTGTGCCAGGGCTTTATGTAGCTCAGCCCCCGCTAACCCTTCCCTCCAGGGCGGGTAAAGGGGTAAAACCGCTGGAGATGAGGATTTTCCTCCACTCCAGACTCAGTTCATTGCTGAAGGCCATAGTAAGCTGTAGTAAGTCACCTCTCACATGCTGCGCGGAGGAATTTGAATGTGCTAGTCATGTGTTCAGTCTCTTTTGAAGGCTGTCCTAAAGACCTCCACAATGACCGGCCCTGTATTGTCTGTGTTACTGTAGTGTTGTTGGGAGGTTGTGCGGAGAAGTTTCACAGCCAGTTGCCTCCTGACAACAGACAGAGACTGCTGCTGTTGCTACTGCCGTGTCTGGCTTGGACAGTTTCTATGGTAACCCACCCACAGGATAGCAAATGCGTCCTACCGAAGAGGAAACTGGGGTTGCTAGGGCTATGGATAATGATGAGAGTTTGCTTTCTTTCCGTTTCTTCCGCACAACAAACAGAGATTACACCGTGGCTGTAACTAAACTGTCTCTTTCACTGCAGTTCTGCTACTGAGATTTCACATGTTTATAACTAGAGGGACTAATTGGACTGGAGGTCATGCACCAGTGTTGGTCCGTGTGGTAGACTGAAAAGAAATGTTGTTCAAGCCTTTGGAAGTGCTCAGTAGTTCACTGCGTCTCTTTGCAGGCACACTTGTACACACATCCCTTTATTTTGTAGGCAGTTGCCTCATGTTGAGCATTTGAGGCAGCAGCGTGTCTTTGTTCTCTCATGCAGTCTCATGCTCCTCACTGGGTAAAAGCACTATTGTTCATACAGCTCTCTACGTTCCTGGGTATCACAATTTACAATTTATTTAAGCAACAATGCTCTGTTTATTTAGCAGGACCATTACATCAATAAATTGATATTTACTAATCTATCGCCTTTATTGGATTTCTGTAACTGGTATGAGGTTTCTACTCAAGTTGACCTTTGGCCTCTAATGTGTGTCTAATGGCAAACTCAGCTCACTAATTAAAGCAGGGAACCATGGCAACTGGACTTCTTTCTTACTGTCAAACTAACAAGAAAGCAATGAGTGAGCTCACCTGGATGACTAGAAATGTCCACATATGAAATGTGGAGGCAACATAAATGTGGAGTAAAGACACAAAGACGACGCACCGATAGACTCAAGCGTATTTAGAATACACTGCAAATTTCTATATTCTATATTTCTATCTATGTTTTTGAGCAGGGTCATTTCTATCCGTCTTTCCAACCACCAGCGTAACTGATCGTGCTGGAGCGAGTCCCAGCTGTCTCTGGGTAAGAGACCGGGTACAGGTCAGGTCAGTCAGGTTGCCAAGATGCTGGTTTCTAGTAATTCCATACTGACGACTACATGGAATGCTGGCGTCGCTGGGCAGAGCAGCGTGGAGCGGGTGGAGCGAGCGCTGGGTGGAGCAGGGTGAATTCATTTCAAATCTCAAAACAGCGTTTTAGCTTTAAGATAATAATGTTCGTTGTTAGTAGCTTTTATTAAGATGAACAGTCAGTCACATCAGCCATATTGACAGAATCGCGTATATGCCCTTTACGTCCATCCACCGTTTTCCCTGGAGGAGTGACATTAATAAATCCAGACTCGTTCTGCTTACGTATCAGCCCAGCACTAAGGGCCAGACACCTCAAAAATCAACTGAAGTGTTGGAGGTAGACAATGATGTGCTGCCATGGTGTTTACAGGACAGTTTGTCCTGAGTTTGTAGAAAAAAATGAATGATTCTATCAGCTGCAAAAAGCCAACACGTAGTTTATGCTTATATCAGGGTGTGAATGCAGTCTTGCATTTTTGCTTCCGTGCAGCATTGATGACTTTACATTTCTTACAAACAAACAAAAGCTGAGCTAAATGAAACCTGCTTCAACAGCGTTTCGTCGAGTCCCTGCCTCCTGTGTTTATTGGCTGATAAAGTTCACAATACATGAAAATATTGTCACTGTGCGCTGGATAAACTCAGTCACACCTCAAACATGCCTCAAAATAGAGTAGTTAAGGTAGTTGTTCTGTTTTTATGCTGCCCTCACTTTACTGGATGTGTGGACTCTTGGAGGACTGGAAATGAAATCCTTATTTCAGTCTATCGGTTCTTTATCCTACTGTGTCGTGTCTCTGGTGAATTCACCTGGGGTTACATCAGCCAAAATTAGACTCTCAATTATGAGCAATTATCGTCAGGCCTGTGGGCCCCGCAGTGTATTCACTCTCTTGCTCGTTCCCGCACTGCGTCTTGCCACAGCAGTGGTTTGCGTGGTTGGGTAAGTACCTACAGTAAAGTGTAAAGTAAGCTGGGAGAAGCTGTGCTCACAGTTCCCCAATCTTTTACTTGGTTCACTTTCTATTTTGTAACTCGTGTCTAGTGGAAGCTGTTAACTGTCTGATGGACTGTATAATTACACTTGCCCTGTAGCTTTTCCTAAATTGGAGCAGTGTGGAAGAAATTTAATCAGATGGTACCTGATGTCACTGCAAGTCTGACTGTGCAGAGACTGAATATTAAAATAAGGCAAATGGGCGCGTTAAAGGAAATTTGACCATGTGTGAATAAAGTGTTGCTTTAAAGCCAAAAAGTCACAAGATGGCAGAAACCTAAAAGGGACTCCTATAACATAATAACCATAGTTCTCTACCAAACGCATACATGGTGTATATTATATTTGCATACAAGCTAAAAAAAACAGGAACAATATTCAGAAACTTGTGCAAGACCAGTACTGAAAGCCTGAGCATTAGGAACGTGTTTCAGAAGATGTGTTTTGGTTTCATTTTGAGGAAACCACTGTTACCAGTGTCACTACCGCTAGTTTTGAGACAATGATACAAGGCCCCTGCTGCTGTAAAAGTGAAGACGTAAGAGACAAACAAGTCTCTTGAGTAATCAATTGTGCTTTAAAGTGTGACCGTGGCTTTGTCAGTTAAGCTTCTGATTTTAGATCCAATCTTCCCCGTTCATGCCTCAGTACATAGATAAGGTGAAGTAATGTGGACAGACATGAAGGTATGTTGATGTTCCTGAAAATACTCCATTCAACGAAAGAATGCAGATTTCACTGGCTTATGACGCTAGTTAGTAAGGCTTAGAGCGTCTTGAAGACATTATCCATGAGGCGTTGACTCGACTACTTCAGCTAATAAAGTTGCAGCAAGCCTTTGCAAAACAAACACTTCAAACACAATAGTTAATTTAGCTCATTGTTGTTTAGCTGGGGCAGCATTGACTTTCCATCTGCTCATTAACCTCTAAGTTGCTGCTATGAGAAGACTGCAATCAGTAGATTTGAGAGAACTATAAAACAAGCTAATGCTGTTCCAGCTGTGTTTCATCTGAGAGTGACACCCTAGTCTCTGCTGGTAGTTCCTCTTTCTTTTCCTTTTTCAAATATCATCTCAGATTTTCCCTGAGAATGACTACAGAGAAAGGGCTTATTATTATGGCAGATTACTCCTGGCATTCTCTGTCTGCGGATAATGCCCATGGTAAATTAGGGAAAGTAGGTCAAATAGGAGCAAACTCGTCATCATCTTTGTTCTCATACTGAGGAAATGCTGAATCTGTCACAGTTTACTGCAACCAAGCTCACAATGAGACATTGTTTATTCGCCATCTGCTTTTAGTTGATTCGTTACGAGCATGTCCTGTTATTCCTCCAGCCTTTAAGTGCTGTATAAAACAAAAGGCAAGTATTCCACTGAATTCTCCTCCCATCCCCAGGTCAGGAGCGATTTGGGAACATGACGCGGGTGTACTACAAAGAGGCTGTGGGGGCATTCGTTGTGTTCGACGTAACAAGAGGTGCCACGTTTGAAGCTGTGTCTAAGTGGAAGCATGACCTGGACAGCAAGGTGAAGCTGGCTAATGGCAATCCCATCCCGTCCGTGCTCCTCGCCAATAAATGTGATCAGAAAAAAGAGAGCACCAACAACACAGCCCTCATGGATAACTTCTGCAAAGAGACCGGCTTTCTGGGCTGGTTTGAAACTTCAGCTAAGGTGAGTGGTCAATATATTACACATTTAACTGGCTTCTGTTTACTATTTTATTTTATTCTTTGTGTGGTCAGCTGTGTGGCATAGTGTAGTCACACTGTGGCAGTAGTTACATACTGGTTTGGTTAAAACATGGGCATGTTAACAAGCTTTGGAAGGTTGCAGGTGATTATAAGAGCAACAGCATTTTTATAAAACTCTCCACTCTTTGTGGCGTTTTTCTAAATTGTACAAATAACACAGCCAGAAGTTTCCAACTGAGAATGTGTGAAAAACCTTTTTTATGTCCTGGCCATCAATGCACAACGTTTATCTTCATAGTCAGTGTACAGCATTGTTGCAGCCCAGATGTGCAGGTTAGCGGGATGCATGCAGGACACTCGATTTGGTCATGATGTCACAGTTCTTGCGTTATTTGACTTGGTGGTCCTTCACTTCTGTTTTTGTGAGTGGAGTTTGGTGAAGTGAGCTCATCATACCTCTCACATCTACAAAACTCATTACCTAAGCAAATTACCACATCTTCCAGTAGAGTCATAAGCAAGTAACTGTCGGACTCCTGGTATTAACAGTACAAGTCTAGTATGTATGTAAGACAATGGATTGGCAGGAAATTCCCCTCGTCTTGTGTTTGCCTCGCCCACCTTTGCCTCCACAGTGTGTTTCTCACCCCAGCCTCTTCAGGGAACATAATTACGCAACGAGAGGCTTTCAGCCACGCCTGCGTTTTAAACCGTGAACATTTAATTTTATGTGTGTTAAGGAATGTTCTTGGAAGTTTTTGCAGCTATAGATAACACTGTTGACTCAGTCCACATAGCTTTAGGCCCTGGTGTCACATGCTGTGAGGTGTGCCGGTGTGAATCGCGTGCTAAACAATTTCTTTTCTGTTAGTTCGATGAAGTGTTGCTGTGTGTGCCTGTCATGCCGGTGTTGAACGCTGCCCGCAATTACTTTATGGTATTGAATTCTTTCATGACATAACATTCTTTTTGTTTCTGGTTGTATAAATTAGTCTTTCCCCAAAAGTCTCCAAAAATTCAATACACTCCTGATGATTTGTGGAGTATGGTTAATGAGGCAAGTTTGTAGAGATGATTCTTAAAATCATTTTAAGATACACTTTACCTGTATGCTCTAGGGGCCAAAGGCAAATGGCAGTTTTTACCTCGTCTCAGCTGGAAACACACTTCCTGTAGCATAACTGTCTCCCGTCTTTTACTGTTTTTTTTTTTTGTTTTTTTTAGGACAACATCAACGTGGATGAGGCAGCTCGTTTCCTGGTAGAAAACATCTTGGCTAATGACAAAGGTTTGCCGTACGAGGAGAGCAACGGAGACCGGATCAAGCTGGACCAGGAGACTGTGGCTGCTGAGATCAAGTCAGGCTGCTGCTAGCGCTCAATTCGCTCCCATCAGCCACCGGGCCTCTATTTGGCACAATCCCACGCTTGCGCTCAGCCTGTGGCTTTCGCCTTCTACTGCAGCCTCGTAGAGGAATATAAAGTTTTGGGTCTTTGAAGCTCCAGGAACTTCTACTTCCTGTACAGACGCCCAGTTGACCTGTAAAGCCACATTTCTCACTGTAGCACTAAGCTGGAATCGAAGGCCCAGGTTGATGTTGTCCTATATAATATCATTTCTGTCTTTATTCATCGTCTTCAGTCCACATCTCTATTACTGTTTGTCTCACTGAATGTGTCATTAACTGTAGAACCCAGCAGCCCTCCACACTTGCTGCTCACTGTATTTCCTGGATGCCCACACAGGTGTGAAATCGAAGTAGAACACTGAGAAACCAAAGCTAGAAAACAACCTGTAGCCTCGTATTTCCTCTCCTCCCACTTTGCTCAACCATTTGTTCGGTGTATCTCTGGCTTTGAACTTTATTTTTCCTTTTAGAGAACACGTCTGTGAGTCCAGCTGTCACTTTGGGATGCTGTGCTAGAAGTAAACTAATGGGCGTCATTGTCAAGCCATATCAAGATGTTTCTTTTCTGTCGTTATTTCACCATATTTTCCAATTTAAGGGTCTGCCACATTTTTCTTGTTCTCTCAAACTCTTGCTAAGACACAGATGGACAATAGAATGTTTCCGGACAAAACTCTAACTGTGGTATTATGTGTGACACTGAATTTTATTTTGAATGGGTTTTTTTTCACCTGTAGATCTGATTTGTGTTATGCATTTTTAAATGTGTTTTGTTTGTGCATTATACCGCTTGTGAGTTGAAAAGACGGAATCATACAGAGGACACACACTCTTGTTCTAAGAGGCGTAAATCTGTTAAAGCGCTGTAACAGTGTTGATAAAAGATGAAGGATTTTTAAAAACATAAGTGGAGAGAAGTTTACATATGGAAAAAAAAAACATGACCTAGAATAAACATTTTAATTGATTCTATTGGTTAGTGATTGGACTGTTTTATGTATTATGTGATGGATTCAATTTATTTAATGTGTGTTTTTGCATCATAACAAAATTCTGGGGCCATAAGGTTCCACTTTAGTTTGATTAATAACCTGCACATAGATACAATTTGAAAAAATAAATTTGCCTTAAATACATAATAAATATATTGTTTGTAGTTTAGAGTTTGTTGTTTTGAGCCAATTTCAGTTTCACATTATAATTTTCTAGTTTTCACTTGCACGTGCATGTTGGGTAAAACACCTGAGCTGGGATTATTCTTATTAACATTTTTTCTACTATACTATTCAAGCACTGGAGGTGGTTCCAGGATGTTAGCAGCTTGGCACTGTCACACTAGAACAAACCTAAAATTATTCTGACCATACTTAAATATTAATGTAGTATTAGAAATTTTGAATATTCATGTTGACACTACCTTGTCAGCCTTCTGGAATGACTCATTTCTGGACAGTCTGGTTGCAACACACGAACAGACACCAGTAGTAAAGTTACACAATGTGCCACAATACACTGAAAACAGAAAACGCT
Source organism: Macropodus opercularis (assembly GCA_030770545.1). Taxonomy (NCBI): domain Eukaryota; kingdom Metazoa; phylum Chordata; class Actinopteri; order Anabantiformes; family Osphronemidae; genus Macropodus; species Macropodus opercularis. The sequence continues at coordinate 5,491,823 of CM061112.1, forward strand.
GAACTGCTACACATTGGAGATAAGCTGTAGGCCTAATTTTTTAAGTGTGATTCATATTGTGTGCATGCAAGAGAGAGAAAGAGGATCATGTGACTCCGCTCAGGAACCAGTGGGTGACAGTCATCGGGCGTGCTCTCAACACTACAGCTTGTGCGCTTCCACACACCAAATTGTTTCCAGAGCAGGAATGCGATGGAGATGTGCCAGGCGTGGTGTTTGCAGGCACTACAGCAGCTCTGCCGGCGTCCACATCACAGCACTGAGGCATTTCTTCGTGCATTTCATGAAAGGTTTTAAACGTGCAGCCCAGTGGTGAACGTGTGTTCCTATCTTTTATGTGTAAGTAGTTCTGAGGTCATAGGCGTCTGTCGCTCCAGGATCTGTTCCTTAAGCACATTTATGACTGTAGGCTGCTTCATTACATGACATTAAAAGGTGTTTTAAATATTTTGTCCACATGCTGCCTGAATACAGAGCAATGTGACCCAGCGGTCAGTCTGTGTTTAACATGTTCTAGCGCTAAGATTTGTTTCAGTAAAGCGTCTTCCTTTCGTCACCGTAGCAACACGTGATGCAGGGGGATCAGACACCGCCCACGTGGGAGCTCAGTTGCTTAGCAACGCGCAAACTGCTGCGAGTAAGAGCGCAACTATTAAACAAACGCACCTCTGCCCGTCAGAGTTGACGCGTCCTGTGCTTTTCTGGGTCACTTTTCTTTCCTGTTTCCACACGAGGGGCAATGTCCAGGTCACAGCCAAACAAAAAGGAGCCTACGTCCAGTAAAGTATCCCTGCAAGACCGGCAGTGAGTTGGAGTGTTGACAGTTCATTAGTGGCAGCTGCATTTAGCGTTAACGTCAGCTAGCCACTGCTACAACTAATCAAATGAACGGATGTTAGCCAGCTACTACTAGTTAACTAGGTTAACTGGCTAACACGTAGGCAGCCTGGTAAGCGCCGGAGGGAAATCTTCTTAGTTAGAGTTCATAACATGGACTATATATCGATTTATTTCTTTGAACCTTGGAGAATCCCATTAACTTAGTCAACGCTAGCTAGCATCGTTAGCTACACATGCCTGTGGAGATTCTCATTCATCCAGGTGAAGTTGTCTGAAGGTTGAGTCATGGCAACTGGACTTCTTCTAGTTCGTTAGCTACACATGTTCACTCATGTCATGACCTGTGACTGTGTTACCCCCATGAGAACTCAGATATCGCTTTTACAATAACAAAATAAACATTCGGTTGGTTTTCTCTTATTACTGTGTATCTCTGTGCCACCAAGTTTAATTTATGGCTAAAATACAGATAAAGGTAATCCAATAACATTTGATGAATTGCCATTTGTCATCATTGCAGAGCAGCCTCTTTAGTAGTCACTTCCTCTGAGAGCCTAGAAAGCCTGTTGAGATGCAGATTCCCCATTTGGCCTGAGTGGAATGACGCAGAAGTCAATAAGGAGAAATGGGTCCCAGGCAAAGGAGATGAAAATGGAAAGACGAGCAAGACTCCCAGTGTGGTAAATTCAGAGATCACTCACATATTTAATATTTGAAAATATTGCTTAACATGCCCCCACAGTTAATCCTATGCACAGAGGTTTGTTGATTTTTATAATGAATAGTGTTGATTGTGTGTTTGTATTAAAAATTTCACTTTTGTGCGCAGTCATTTTTTGAAGATCCAGAAGGAAAAATTCGCCTGCCTGCATCTTTAAAAGTGCATTCCTGGAAGCGTCCTTTAGATTTCATCCTCAATAAGGTAATGTAACCTTAAATGATCAAGTTACTAATTGAAACGAACATGCATATTTCTGCTAATCAGACAGCTGACAGTTGTTCCACAACACTGGATTGACAAAGGTTTGCATTTTGAATATTACAGAGCATGTTACTTGTATTGATAAATATACATGTAATAATGTCTTGAACAGCCTGATTTCAGAAAGATTTATGTGCTTTATTGCAGGGCCCTGTCATTGTTCAAAATCATGAAGGCTTTGACTTAATCTCCCCCAATGATCATCTGATTTGCAGTGAGGTTAGTTTGCAGCAAGTTGTTATGATCAAACTGATTCATCTGTTGCCAGTTTTGATAGACATTTAGGTAGTAGTTCAGCCAGTAGATTAAAAACAAAACTAGATCATAGTCAAACTTGTCATGACCTTTTTTCTTTTATCAAGCTGATGAGGTGGATCATCAGTGAGATTTATATTATTTGGTCGCTACATAATAGCGGATGTACTGAACAAGAGGGCTGGAAACCTTGGGAGCACATCTACTCACTGTGTGAGGTGGTGAAAGGCCATTTGCCACTGTACAATCAGTACGGGAAATACGTGGTCAGGCTCTACTGGATGGTAAGCCTGATGCACACACACACACTTATGCGCACTCATTCAATCGTTCATGGATTTTGTAGATGTTCTCTTGTTTCCAAATAAATTGAATTTCAGTCTTTAAATGCCATGAAAATGCTTATGTAGTGATGGTATGAAACAATAACTCTCTAGACTATGTTATAGTACCTTTACAGATTTTTGTGGGAGCATTGTGTTGTTCAGCAGACCCTGTAGCGTTGTGGAGCGTGGATAGAGTGTGGGTTGAAAGGGGGAAGGGATGAAAAAACCTCATTCACTTAAATGAAATGCTCTGCTAAATGTCGTTGGTCGTCATACATTGATGAATAGTATCAACAGGTCAACTAGAACAGATGTGTTTTATATTTACAGTACAGGTACATCAAGTCTTAAAACAGAAGAATAAAGAGAAATATACATAAAAATGATGATATTTAATAACTTCACCCAAACACCTCTAATTTCAGTCAAACAATTATGACACGGTTGTGACAGTCCTCATGCCAAATGCAGGAGACTGAACCTCAAACTCGATTTATCTTTATCAGTTTTCTTTTACAGTACATGACCCAGTAAATATTTACACCACTCTCATTTTTGACCATTCTTCATAATGGTTTTGTTGTCGTACATATCTCACTTCTAAATTTTGCACTGAAATGTACACAATCTGCAAACGCATCAAGCTGCCTCTCAGGGTGGAGGTTTGACACGGAAGTGGAGGAAGCAGCAAGAAAGAGGCTGGTCCTTTACAGACTGTGTACAGGCTTGCAATGATTGTGCACACTGCTCCGCGAGATAAGAGGCACAGCTGTCATATTACTGCCTGCAATGCTTTTCCTTACAAGGAGTGTGAAACTCGCCTGCTGTAGACGGCCAAATAGACTGCATTTACAAACAACATGTAACGAACTCTGGCAACACAGAGTGAGCGAGTAAAAATGACAATTGACTGTGAAGAATGTCAACTATTGTTTGAATTCAATGATTGGATGTTAAGTCATCTGAGGGCCAACCAGATGACACATCAAGTACAAAATGTTAAGCTCATGAACATCTGATGACCGATAGGGTCGGGCAAGCGTGAGGAAAGTGTGTTGCATGAACTTAGTGCTTCCTTCTGTTTAGACAGACTCATTCCAACTGTTAAAATATGATGCCTCTTCAATCTGAGACTCTTGCCAACTTGCTTTTTTTGATTAATAATAAGCAACTGAACTGCAGTTGCAGCTTTACATACATGCACAGGCATAAATGTGCCACCTAAACTATATATTATTAGTCTGTACATAATGAATGATTTTCAAACGAAATATTCCCTTACTGTGTGTTCATTGCTTGCATCTAGGGTTGTTGGAGAAAGATAATAGTTGATGATTCCATGCCATTTGATGCAGAAAATCACCTTCTTCTTCCTGCCTCCACCTTTCAGTCTGAGCTGTGGCCAATGTTGTTGGCTAAGGCTCTCATTAAAGTGGCCAACACAAAGTGAGTTACTGTACATTTTAAATTACGGTAATATTGGTGTTAGTATTTGTGCCTTACTATTACCCACAGAATTTGAAAGCTGCTGTGCTGGTTTTTATGGTCTGGGTAAGGAATTCAACTACTGGCATATACATATACCTGCTTTGCCACATGGCCTGTAAAACTAAAGTAAACTAAAGCAAATTCTGTACACCAACCCTGCTTATACTGTATACAGATACATACAGGACAGTGACTATCAAATTTAAAATGTCTTCTTTAAATGTCATAAAAAATAAGAAGAATGTCATATCTGCATGAACAGTTATAGCAGGTTATTGTTTTTAAGAACGTGTGAATGTAAAATTCTGCATAAATGCTTTTGGATTTTCCACATTTCATGTTTTGGACTAGCCAGAAATTGGGAGATCTGTGCAAGAAATGTTCGGGTTTGTTTCCTAGCTGATGTATTGGAAATATTTTCAGGTCACATACATGCAACAGTAACAACAGCCCCCACAGGCTGCCCTTTTCTGACTAGGCCAAACCTTCACCTGACCTAATCTCTGCCTTGGGCTGTGTGAATTTGGTGACAGTCAGTCAGTGTGCATGTCTGTGATGTGTGCGCAAAGGCGGCTGTTTCAGGGTCCACAGAAGGTTGGGATATAAATGTTTAATCCAGGACAGGAAACAAAGAAGCTTCTCTGCTTTTGAATTATTAATAAACCTTAGTGAAAGTTCTTCATACTGAACGAGAGAGAAAGTTTTCTTAGTTGTCTGCTGGGCCTCAGTGGTAGTTTTAGTTTGTAAACGGGCAGAATGCTGTTTTGTAATGTTATAGTTATATGTTACATTAGTGATAAAGCTGAATTGATTTCACATTCTTACATGTCATGGCTGCAGGGTAAACAGGTTGGCCACAAGATCCCAAGACAACCAGTTAAAGCTGTCAGCCATTTGTTTCACCTAAACATTCTTACTTAGTTTGTGCTGAGCATCATACGAATCCACACTGTACTGTAGAAAGTATACTGAAAAGAAAAACGCTAAATGATCTATTTTTCATTTCAACTGTTATTTTCTCTTGCTTTTAGTGTCGTGTCAGAGGACTGTGGGGAGATTGGAGAACTAAACTTTATCCACATCCTAACTGGATGGATCCCAGAAATGACTCCTGTGAAGTGAGATCCTCATTGGTCCAGAATGCACTTCTGTCTTTGTCTTCTTCATCTTATTTTCCTTTGTTTACATGTTCTAAATGCTTTGTTTCACCGTCTTTGATGATTCATTTCTTGCTAATTAGATTGTTGAATCTCTTGTCTGATTTATGTACTGCATCAAAATGCTTAGTGTGTCTTGATCAATACTCACAACTGGGGATCGATAACTATTATATATAATGTAAACGTCAATATTAAATAAGTGGGGATGAGCTGCAGCATGGAGAGTTTAGTCAAGTCTGGCAGTGCATTATTCTCTCTAGCTCAGCATGTTAGCTCTTGTTAGTTACTTGTCTAAGGAATCTACACTTTCAACATGCACAAGCACTGAGCACGACTATGGGGATATTCCCCCAAACACACCCATGTATGTTTTGTTGCACAAGTATTCATAAATGAAGTATTTTTCAACGTTGATGGTAATATTGATGTTTTTACATGCCTTTCTTATGCGGGTGAGACAGGTTCAGGTTAAAGACAAATAATGTAATGGTATGTACATAAAATACTAGATTTACCTTTTTATTGGCCAATGACATATAGGATGCTAACTGATATTATGATGGTAGTCAACCCTCTCTCACTGACAGCATAAATGAGCAGAGATCATCCAGTTGGCTTGGTGAGATGGCTAGGAACCAACTGCAAGATGCTCTTATTGCTCCAGCCTCCATTTTCTTTGGCTTCTTCATTATTCTGTCTTGTGATATTCAGTAAAAATACAAAGAATGGGTTCTTGTAGAGAGAAGATTAAATTACTATCAAGAGAGGGTAAAATGCTGATGGAAAGACTACAGCCGATTGTTCTCCCCCTCGATCCCCCCTCTGCCATACAGACGCATGAACATGAGTCCTCAATATCCGCTGTTTGCACAAAAGTACAAAGAACCCCCTTTAACCAGCTGTGTTCTCTTTACCCTTCTCTTAGATCCTTTTACCTAAAACAAATCTGGGATTTCTTACAAGACAACATTCCCATTTTCACATACTCCGATGAGAGCTTGTCAAATCCTCAGACTGCAGATACGGCACAGAGCAAGTCACAGAAAAGTAAGAGTCCCGAATGTTCCACATTCATGAGACCTGTAAAAAGAATTTATCATGGTTACAGTATGTACACTTTATACCTATGCTTTGTGTGTGAAGATTTTACTTGTTTTGCGACCATATTACAGCTGGTATGGAGGATGACAATAAATACAGTGAATAACATAATTCAAAGCATTGCACTAGTGATTTTCTTTAGGAAAATAGAGTCTAGGATCCCTGTCTGGCCACATACAGTCAAATCCTCCTACTCTGAGCTCTTTTGTTTTAAGTATGATTTCCTGTTTTCCCAGGCTCATGTATTATGAAATATAGGGAAGGTTAATGCATGTATGATGGACTATAAATAAACCAGCAGAGGGAGCAGTGGCAGGGTGAATTATTTGGTGCTCCCGCAGGGCAGAAGAGCTTCCCAAGTCAAGTGTGGTCTGATGAGGGCAGGATTGAAATATGTCCTTAAAAAAGAATGAGTGACTTGAGGTTGCTTTAGGTCACTGACGTAGAGAAATAATGGCCGTAGTGTCATAATGTTAATGTTTGTTATTGTCATGTTAATACTTCACTCGAGATGTGTAAACAGGTTAATGAGTGTTAGTTGTTGTGGTATTACACATATACATTATTATGTTTGCTAACAATAAATAAATGTACACATTTAGTCTCTTTAACTTACATGTTTCTTTGTTCCACTCCAATGAATTGCCTTTTTAACTGTGCAGTGTCAGAACCACTTTGTTCAATTGAGCTGTGTCCATTATACTGGGATTGCTTCCATCTTTCTTCCGCATTGTCCATTACATTGATTTTCATGTCTTATAGTCCACGTGTTACTGTAATTACAGTGTACTTGAAGATGCACTTTAGGGGCCAGGGCGACACATAGATAATCTACATCCAGTGCGCACTTCTCGTCTTCTTTATACTGTACCTACTCTATGGAAGACACTAGTGCGTTCACATCATCACATTCACAGCCTCCAGACAAGACCTCCATGATGCACTTCATGGCCTAAAATGTCATAGTATTTATGTGTGTTTTGTGTTTTTCTCAGGTTTCCCACAGGTAGTGGTGTGTGCCAGCTACTATCAAGTTCAGTCCTATTACAAGTCACTCGTGTTTGGACAAATGGTATGTCGCCTCACTATTCTTCCTCTGTTGATTGCTACATATATGCTGTCCCTCATTTAAAGTATGTTTTGTGTTTCACACTATGACAGATTTGTCTTTATGAAAATCAGGCGTTGCCTCATTTAAAACTGCCTGCAGATCCGCTGTGCAAATTCTAACATTATGATCTAAATAAATGTTGTCTTCTGACCTGAATCTATACAAGCACCCTTGGAGAGTCCTACCAGTCCTACATTTTTGCTCATTCTTGTGTTGACCCACATAGAGTAAATATATAATAAATACAATAAATATGAAGAGATTTTTATGCAATTTAACTGCAAACTCAAATACCTGTATCAGATTTTCTGATAATTTTTCTGATTCTAATCGCAGTAACAGTATACTCATATTTTCTATTATTATGATCTGCTTTCTTCATCCCTTCTGTTCTATAGTACAATAAAATGCACTGAAGCCCCATAGCATCAGTGGGTGGCAGAGATGAAACATTAACGGTGCTTGTGATCTGAGGGCATGTTGTGTTCTATTTGGATACTTAGCCTCAACAGGCTTCTCTTGTTGTATTATTTACACCCATGCTAAATCTAATTAGTCAACAGTTTCCAGGAGTTTTTGTCTTGCTGAGGTGTTACATGACCTCTGTGCTCTGAATTTGTATCAGAAATCTGTTTAACTTGAGTCACCCATAGAGTTGGTTACAGCTACAGGTTTTCGAGCATGAATGCTGCTGGTGTCTTTATGTCTTTGTCTTTGTGTGGAGGTGCAGACTGCTTGTCCGACGTCTCTTCGCCAGTACGGTCTCTTATTGCCACACAGCCACATTGTCTTGTTGACCAGAACACGTTCATGCCAGCTGGAGGCACCACCCAAATCACCTCCTGTACCTCAATGGAAACTCATCCGTCCACGCAAAGAGATTGTTGTCTCTGATGAACCGCAGAGTGAGTGAGAGACAAAGAGTGAAGCTGGAAATACAGAAGTTAAAATTAAGCTAGGAAAAAGTGCTAAAGAGGAAACCAGAAGGAGGATGCAGGGGAGGAAATCAAACAAACCTGTCATAGAGTTTAGCTGAATGTCATAAATAAATATAACTAGAAAGTGAGTTTAATGCATGAGCTTTAAAGTCTACCTCAAGTACAGCATACAGTAGAAAAAATGCAATTTTTCTGTATTAAAAATAGCTTCTGGCTCGGTCATATCTGACATTACATGATCCCTGAGTGTGAAGCAGAAAATGCAGTATAAGAGTCAGGGTATGAAAAAGCAGTGCTGGCTTGATGTGTGAGTTTATTTCTTGTTTCTTTTTGCAGAGCTCCCTTTGTCAAAACCAGAACAGTTCGTTGAGGTTGCCAGCCCTTTTCTCTCCTACCATGTCAAAAGCAGTGCTGGCTCAATCCATGAAACGTGCGTACACGGATACATTACAAACAACAATACAAGTCAGAGTGTTAAGTTTTGCTTGTTCCCACTTGACTCAATTAAAGAAATGATCGCTCTCATTTCAGGTCCATAATTTGACTTCATTTGTACAATGTGGTGTGTTGCTTCTAGATACACAGATTAGCCACACAATTAAATCCACTTAATTGACAGTATTTCCCTACACAGCCTTACAGTATTTACACCATGCTGTGATGTACATTATGTTGAAAAACACCAGGTGAAATGGTTAATTTGCGGCCGACTGGTGTATAACCGTGATGTCAGCCGCATGTACGTCACAATGATATAATGCATGGAAACTGCATGCACGTGACATGACTGTGTCTTTGTGTCAGCCGTGTCAAGCCGGGTACTCAGAAAAAGCATTTCTATGGATTTCCTATTGTGTCCATTGCTGAGAAGGAGGAGACAAAGTGGGCAGAAGGCTTTGAGTCTGATGGAGCCACCGTTCCAGAAAGCACCGACATAATACAGGTACATAAAATTACTCACCGCTGGGGCTCAAAGAAATACATTTTTAAAATTTTGCATTTTGTTCTTGGACATGGAACCTCAACTGTGGTTAGTACTGTTGCAATGAGGATCTGTGTGGCTCAGGATGAATTTATTTAAAATGAGCATGTTTTTCCTCGTTTTTTTTTTTTTTCTCATTTCATTTTTTACTTCCTGTGTGTGTTGCCCCATTGTCTACACCATAAGTATGCAGTTGACGGCTCATCAGAAAGTGTGTCAGTGACAACAAGGCTGCCATCCCCCAGTCTCAAAGTCACTTCTGTTGTCTAGCAGTCAGGCCACCACTGACCAGAGGCACATCTGCACTAAAGAGAGAACCAGCAAGGGAAGAGAGATGGGGGTGGGTAGGGGGGCTCCAGAGCCGCAGTGGAAAGACCCAGACAGACACAGAGATGAGAGAAGAATAAAGAAAGGGGCAACTTGTACTAAGGAAGGAGGGGGAATGAAAAATGTAAAGATTGTGACAGTTGGACAGGAATAGATGAAAGCAGAGCTCGAAAAGGGAATCGCTGTTGTGTGGTGGTGAGCTGAGTGAGTGGGTTTCATAGAGGGAGAGGTCGTGTACTGTGATGATGAAAAAAGCAGTGCAATTAGATGGTGAGCCATCAGTGTCTGCGTCTCCTGGGGGGTTCATTATTACACTTCACTCCTAGCATACAGAGAAAAAATAGAGTTCATATTAATCGCCCTCTTGTGTAACTGTGACCAGTTATAGAGTGGTTAGGCTAGGGCAGTATGGACACGCTAATTTGATGTGTCGTTTGATCTGCGCACACACACCCATATAGATGAACTGGTGTATTATGCGTTTTTTGTGCTACATTTATCAAAGCCCTTCAATGGTAATAGTGGACTTGAAGAAGTACTATATGGTCTTTTATTTCCTATTTGACCATACAAAAAAAAAGTAGCTTACAGTACGTGGGTCCCGGTGTCCTCTTATTGTAGCACAAGGGATCTAATAAAATGGCCTCGTGTGGACGTCCTCAACATGTCGTTAATTGGTGCTTGAATCAGAGATCAGAGATAAACACATACATCTTTTCTATAGATTTGAACAAGAGGTCAAGCATGCCTTCCAATCACAATGGCTTTTTCAGTTTGTCTGGATCTCTGGGTATTTATTTAAATAAGCAGTGACTCAAACACACAGACACACTCACTCTGACTCATCAGAGCATCTTGGCTGGGGTTGCTTTGAAGTTACATGACACAAAACCATCATTCTTATTCAGAGCAGACTAAGCTTTCGGTTAATCGTGAGTTTTCCTTGAGGGGAAAATGGAAAATAAGATCAAATACAGGGTACATCCTGCACGCTGATACAGGTGTTAATCCACCTTTGTTATCCAAGCATCCAAGATCCAAGCAAGAGTCGGAAAGAAATGTATTTATTTATTATTTATTTAAAGGATATGGTAAAATACGCATTAGCTGTATTTCCTTATGGTGTTGGCCAGACAAATATGGAATCAGAACCATTGAGTAATTTCCCTCTAAGAGAAATAACATGCTTAACAACATAATGACTCCTCTTGTGGCAGACAGTTGAAGTAAATTAGAGCTGGTATTCCCTGGTGGTGTTTTTAGCAGGGGAGGAGCAGCCCTTGTCACATTAAGCCATGTCTCTTGTCCTGTGGTGTTTGGCGAGAATGGGCGCAACAACACAGCTGGCATGAAATCACTAGAGGGTGGAGGCATATCTCTGGCAGTGTTACTCTAGCACCAACGCTCTGTTTATGCCTCTCTCACATTGTCATTTTTTCTTCTTCTATGTTGCTCTAGGTTACTACAGAGGACAGGAGGAAGGACGACAATGACATCTCCAATGGTAGAAGCTATTTCTTTTAATGCTTGGCCTCTAATTCATGATGAAAATATTACATACCGCCTTGGCCAAGGTCAAATATTAGGTGACCAGAACAGTGAGTTGCTCCTTATTGGAAATAGTGAATGTAATAAAAATTATTTTTTGTGAACTTTAAACATCATCTAAACAAACATCATAGTCCAGTGAATGTGATTAGAAATATTTGTATCCCTTGCATCCACTCCATCCAGCTTTTGCCCAAGACACTTAGAAAAATATGGGACTGACAACCGGCCAATTCTCTGCTTTCTCTCAGCCCCCGTTTAGTTGCTTAGTAACACCTGTAGTTTAGGATGAACAGACCACTATTGCTCAGCAGCAGAGACTCTGGCCCTTGGCACCTCAGCTTTCTGATCAGATTCCTGCTTTGAGTACTGCTTGGGGGCAGAGAAACTGTGTGTACTGTATGTGAGCATGCGTGTTTGTGTCTGCGTGGAGAGTGCGTCTGTGCATATGTCTATGTCTTTGCTCCTGATGCATATGATAATGGGAGGCAGTCAGGCAGTGGGAGTATGGTTGTGCACTTACTGTACACTATTCTATTCATTCTGTTATGTGGGAGTTTGGCCAGTTTGACTCACTGTGTTTAAGATAATCATTTGAGTTTAAGATGATCATTTGAGTCTAGGATAACTTGCTATGAGTCACAAGAGGAAAAGCATTTTGTTACTCGCAGCATTTAAAAAATTGATATCCATTTGTCGTGATGTTACTCAGCTTCACAAGGACATGCTTTTCTGTTATTGGCATTGTGCAGAGATGTGAAATGAACAATATTATAGACTCTGCTATCCATCTCTTACTAGGCTCCTGTATAATATACTACATACAAATGTACATGTACAACCCAACACATATAACTATATACACTGGACATTGCTATTATTTCTTGCGTTTTTTAACTAGAAGCAGCCACAAAGGAGCCAGAAACTGAGCATCATTCAGCTTCCATCAAACCCATTCTGCGGGATACGTGGCTAGACCTAGACGACTTTGCTAAATGTTTTCAGTAAGATGCACACACACGTGTACCTACACATACCCAGTTGTGATAAAAGCATGGTTGAGAAGCCTTAAAATTAGAATTAGTTTAAAATACTTAAAATATTAAACGTTAATTTGTGTTTTTCTTCCAGGACTCTTTTTGTGTTTCATAAGCCTCGGCTCTACCCTCATCAAAGCCACGTATCTCAATTTAAGGTACATGGATCACACAATAATCACTTAATTTGTGCAGAGTCTCTAGTTACTATATGTATTGGTCACATTGTTTTTGTCTACAGAGCACCGTCTTGTACAAAAGTGCAACAGGTAGCACTGGATCCCTCCCTGTGCCATCTGCTGTGGCAAGCTCTGAAGTAAGACAGACATGAAAACACACAAGCACACATCACACACTCGAATTAAGAAAAGCATACGACCATGTAATAACTATATATATATATGTATATAAATGTATACACATGTACATCCTATATATACAGTATATATTATTACCGGGTAACCGGCCGCAGTGTTTTTATTGTTTGGCTCCATCTACAGTTGACGAGTGAAATACACTTAATTCTCACTTTATTTAGACAGCATTGTGATAAATACCTGTAGCTATGGAGCTCTGAACCCACTGCATGGACAGCAGTACGTGTGCATTTGTTTGCATTCTGTGTCCTAATAACAAACAAACCTTGTCAATATGTTTCGATTCATCTGCTCTTGAACTTTTCTGTTTTTTCTGCCCCTCTCCAGCCTTATTGTGTCTCTCCCTCTGCCTTCCTCATTGGCTGCTTTTTCTTTTACATTACCGAACTCACTTCGTAGACTGGTTGTAGGTTTAACAAATGCTCCTGTAGCTCACTCAGCTCTTCTTGTTTCCTCCACCTCTGCCTTTCTCTCTCTCTTTATTCCTTTCTCTATATACCTTCAACATGTCTTCTCCTAATCCACTATCTATCAGTTTATCCATCTTCCCTCTCTTTGGCTGACTGGTCTTACATTCTTTTTTTGTCTGCACTCAAACCGATAAAGACTAGTGTATCTCTGTGGGTTTCCTCTAGTGCCCAGAGGTGAGAGGTACTCACTACCTGTGTGTGGATAGCCTGCAACCTTCCCAGATTCTCGTCAGCTTTTCTGCTCTGCTTCTCTGGGGAGATGCAGTTGAAGAGAGTAAGGGTTGACACACACTTACTGACATAATGCAGTCCCTTGCCTCATACCCTAGTCCTAACCATTACAAATAAAACCCCAGACCCAGTCTTAACACCCAACACAGGGGTGATAATAAGGAGACAAAGACAAATATTGCCATCAATACAAACAAACATAATTGTGAATATGTTTTTTTGACTTGTGGTTGACTTTTTCACCTTTTCCTTCTTCCGCATAGAAAAGGAAATATCACCAGCATGTAGGTGTGCAGTTCTACATGTCCAGCTGCACTCCTGGAAGAGTCTGAGGTCCCACCTGCCTGTTCTCACTATAAAGACCACCTCATCCAAGGCAGCCATGCTTAAATTACCTCCAGGGTAGGACGGTTTTCAGCATTCACAGTGTTGCAGATTCTCTTTCACCACATAGAATACTGGAAACATGGATACACTGGTTTGGTGTATAGTTACTGTAAATGTTAGATAAAACTCTCACACATGGAGACACGTGTATTTTACATAACCTTTAACATATATCCCACATTCACCCCAAGTTATTCTAAGCACTCAGCAGCGTGGCACAAATAATGCCAAGAGCTTGAAGTCTCATCTTGAGAACCTGTATGAATATTTTGCTATCACCCCTTAGATCTATTGATCATAAATAAACAGAAAGATTTTACTGTTGTTGTGATTTTATATGCATGTAGGGATCTACTTAACTCTGTCAAGTGAGTTGAGGATATCTGCCTACGTCAGATGCTCTGAAAGCATCTGTCCTAGTCTCTATTAATGGGTGCTGCTTGGCCTAGAAGCAGAGGGCCTAGTTTCTGGGGTCAGGTGCAGGTATGCATCAGTGCAATTACCACTGAGCCACAATCACACTCAGCGCTAAACATGCCTATGTACACCCAAAGTACACGTTCTTGAAGAGATAATAGCTGGAATGTTTGTCTATGGGAATTTTTGAAGTATTTCAGCCCAATCTGTGTGTCCTACACATGTCCTTCCTTTCTCTCTGTCCCATGCATTTCCCTTTTGTCTGCTGCTCTGTTCTTCTGCACCTTCAGACCACTGCTGTGGTACTGTGTCTTCCAATAGTTTCTTAATTCGTTTTAGTAGCCTAATATTCCTGTGCTAGATTCTGGGGCTGTGGTGTGGATGTGAAAATACTGTCATCACTAGACAAAGCAAAGGAGTACATGTAGATAGACACTTGTACTCATACACAGAACAGGATTGTGTAGGGGAAGGAGAGAAATGGAGAAGCCATAACACTTCAGCTAAAAAAGCTAGTGAACAAAAGAAAACACTTACTGTAACTATGAAATGATCAAGGTGTTTAGAAAACAGGGCTTGAGTACAGAATATAGTACAAGCTATATGGCATGAAAATCAGCTGCTGTACTTTTAACTCTGGTATGTAAATAAGACGGGGCGTTAAACATGTAACTATAAGCAGGTCTCACCATTTAAATGTTTATCAGCTACATTGTGCAGTATAACTGGATAAGGTTTGGCTGTTTTCAAAATGCTCTCCTCCTTCCCTCCAGGCGCCACGTGTTGTCCTTTCACGCAAAAGCATCACTGGGCTACCATATCCACCTGTGCAGCAAGATGCCTTTTGTATTTGGGGAAGAAGAACACATAATGTCACAACTTACCAAGGTGACCGAGCTCTGTAGTAAACCGTTGACTGTAATAATAACTTCACCCACACTGATCCCTTTGGGAATCTGAGAGGTGAACTGAGCAACTGTGAATCTGGAGGCAGAGTTGCTTCTGACACATTCAGTTGTAATTCAGTTGTGGTGTTGAAAGATTTATTAATGCATTTAAATTATAATTCCTGTAAATAATCCCAACAGGTGTGTATTTCCCATAATGAATGGACTAAAATCTGTGATTGGTGTAGGCTCAGATCTATTTAACCTACAATCTGTTTATTATATTGTTGATGCTCCTCCACTGTTTTCATCTTATAACAGGAAAGTGCTTGTTTCACTGAACAAGCATCATCCATGTTGAAGGCCCTGTCCAGACTGGTAACGTCTTTTAGTGATGAGCAGGACCAGCTACTTGCTAGAAAAGCCCTGGATAAGACTTGCTGTCCCAAAAACATCAGCAGCACCCTAGAAAAATGGGAACACAACAAGGTACAGTAGTCTGCTCATGGTATGCACTGGCAGAAACTGTTAATACTTATGAAACCTCATCCATCTTGAAGGCTGATTAACACCTGCAGCAGTCTACTATACAGTTGCAAGAAAAAGTATGTGAACCCTTTGGGATTACATAGATTTCTGAGATAAATTGGTCATATTCTGATCTTTATCAAACTCACAACAATAGAAAAACAGCCTTCTTAAACTAATACCACACAAACATTATATGTTTTTATTGAACATAACATGTAAACATTTACAATACAAATAGTGTTTTTACTTTAGTATTGTACGTTTGACATCCGAGGGGGATGCAGAGGTAATTTATGAACTTATGCCAGTGCATTCCATAGATTTAATAACCTTTCCTTTAGAAATAAATTACAGGGGTTTTACAGAGCGATGGAGAGTCTTCTGTTCAAACTGTTCCACAAAGCACATTTGTCATCTTCAATGTATGATGGGTTGTTCTCCCCTCGTACGATTAGTCCAGTTCTAGATTTATTCGGAGTCATATAAATATAAGACACATTTATCATGTAATGTTGTGTCATCATAGGTGTTCAACTCTGCTGTTTACCATGTGCTGTGTGAGGCACTGGGTAGGAGGCTGAATGCAGAGGAACGGTTTGCTGTGCTCGCCCTCACAACCGACGCTTCGCTCTTGGCCACTTACCGTGAACATCCCCCAACAAGTACGTGGGTTCCTACCATGTGATGTGCATGTTGCCTGTATGTTGCTGCGTACTTTGTATCTGCACAGCATGGATACATTGAATGAGTGATGTATATGTGAAGACTCAGTGTTCCAGCTTTACCACATTTTTTAATTAGACAGTTTGAACTTAAAATATGTGTTTCATTGTATGTTATTTTGCTTATCTTCTTCTTTTACCTTACTGTTGATGCAGAGTCAGGGCCTCCAGAGAGCTGGAGAGAAAGGAAACCGACAGACGAGGAGGTCAAGGCAGTCACCGTCATTCAGGCTGGATTTAAAGGACACTTAGTGCGAGAGATTCTTAAAGCCTCAGAACCTGGTAAACACAATCATCTATAGAAAATCAGTTAATTCAAGTGCTATGGTCAGGGTTACATCTTCTGTGTGAATAGATTAGGCTCTGTTTCCATCTGTATTGATGCATGTTGTAAAAGTGCACAAGTAACAGACAGTTGGAAAAATTCCTTAGTTTTAGTTGAATTTTGTTTTCCACTCTCCTCCAAAGTTTGCGAAAATTGCTCTATGAATTGTTGATTCCAGAGAAAACACTACAGGTAAAGCAAAGTACAGACATTTTCTGTAGCATAGCCAATGTCTTCTCCTAACTTTTGGAGTAACATATACAGTGTACAGCTTTATCTGCATGATTTGAACAGGCTTTCCAGTTTCACGCAGACTTTATTTATTTGATATTAACAGTGAAAGTGCACCTTGTAGAGTGGCACTCAAAGTAATGTCAAAATGCAAATCATACTTTAAAATTCGACATCTTTTAAATCTATTTATTTATAGATGGCACCAACTTGTCAGTCACCTTACCTCGCTTCTTCCTCTCGTATACTTTCTCTCTAAAGTTCGAAATAGGTACCAAATAAAATGCAAAAAATGCATTAAGCACTGGGCAGTTTCCTTTTCCTTTCCTTAAGTGACATGACAAACAATATATTTTATTATTTTTGAAAGTAACATGTCATGACTTGCATGTCTGCACAATCATGTCATCCAGGCACAAAGGAGAACCTCTCTGCATCAAAGATCCTTGTCAACATGTGGCGAAAGGTTGAATTAGATGTTGAAAAACATGCTATCTTCTTGCTAAGGTAACTGTTTCTCTATACACTTGTCAATGCCTAAGAAATTCAGTGGTTTTGGATATCAGTGTTGGATGCTCTCCCTAATCTAATCTAATCTAATCTAATCTGCTGTAGCTGGTAAAGGCCTAAAGCATCAGCTGATCTTATCATTAAATATTATGTCTGTGAGTTTAAAATCTATACTTTTAGTGCAGACATTATTAACCTAGAAAACATTTGTAAATCCCATTGTGTGAGAGAATATGAAGACACTCCCACTTCAGTCCTGTGCCAATGCTGTGTTCACTGCATGCCATGCGTTGTGCCTCTCTGTTGCGCCACATGCCCAGAATCTGCTCCCTCTTCTGGTTGTGGCGGTCTGTGGAGGCCAGGCAGGGAGCATTTTCCACATTGTGTTCCATCTTTTCCCAGTGGTACCATCTGCTATTTATCCTCTCCTCGTTCCATTCAGCCAGCAGCGTCTGCTGAATGACCTGCTGCCTGAGGAAGTACAGTATGTGTGCATGAGTGCTGACAACTTGGTCAGTGTGTGTGCGTGTGTGTGTGTGTGGAGGGTGAAATGGGGTTTGCTTGGGTGTTGTGAACTTTTGAGCACGTGCTTCCTTTGTAAAAGAGCTCTGCCCTGCTGTGTTTCCTGCTCAGGTATGTCGTTGAACACTGTGTTAAGAAAGATGAGCTCTACCCCTGTCAGGAGGATGAATGGACTAGAATCACCTTTGCTGATTACTCCGTCTCTCTGCAGGACTCGTCCAGCTCCTGGGTCTTGGTCTTTAGGTTAGAAGATTTCTAACATGGCTCTCCATTCTTTCCAAATATCACAATGTTGTCTGCTCGCAATACACTCAGCTCTTATTTCTGCTATTATTTTGGGAAAATGTAGTAACAGTAGATGTTTCTGTTTCTACAGAGTTTCAACAAAGACTGTTTAATAGTAGTTAATAGTTTATAGATTTTGTAAGAATTTATAGTATTATTTATTATTATAATTATGGATTGTATATTAAGCATTTAGTTGTTTTCTCTGTTGTGTGTAAAGGGAAGTGTTTATGGTTCCTAAGGAGATGGTCTTGGTACCAAACATCTCCTCCCAAATTCCCAATTGTTTGCTGCATGTCATAAATAACGATACGGGACAGGAAGTGGAAATGGTCTTCGGCAAACCAGCACCTTACATCTATAAACCCAACATGGTATGTGGATACTGTCAGTCTAGCTTGTCTGTACTGTAGTGGACATATTTTTTGTACGTGTGACATTGGGCTATATTCCCAGGTTACTTCTCATATACTGGGTACAATATGGTGTTGTAGTAAAACTGGGAACTTTGCTACTTTTAGACATCAAACAAATCCTGATGGAGCAAACTGTAATTTTTTTTAATATGTGGTGTGTTTCGTCAAACCAAATTAGATTTAACTATTAAGTCTATTTGTCACCTCTTTCAGTTGGGCTATACCTTTGTAGCAGAAGCCATCACACACGAGTCAATTCCTGTTGGTGCTAAGTGGACGATGCGCCTAATTGGCTCTAGGGAACCCCTCCCAAGACTTTCCCGTGAGACTCCAACCACTGCCTTCTCAGTGAAGGAGTTTCGGGACTATTACATTCCTAATGACAAAAGCATCATATGTCGGTAAGAGAACTTTGCATCATGGGATTTATACTTATTGTCCAGCTTTTAACAGAGGACATTCTTAAAAACACTAATGCTGTCTGAAATCATTTGAAATGTTTCCACAGTTATTTCGTTGAAGTGACAACAGACGTCCTGGGAACAATTCTGTTTCAGACTTCCAGGCCAGATGTTTTAATACATCTGTCTATTCTAGACCATGAGGAGGAGGTGGCTGGCAAAACTGGGAAAGGTTGCGTGGCAATACCTGTGTTTGTATTCCTGGATGGAAAAGGTGAGCAATAATTAGGTTTCAATTCTGAAGTAAATGATGAATGAAGATAAATGTATGGGATGTATTTTCTTTTGGGACAATTTTAGCTCCAGTGTTTAATACTCCGCGTTTAATACACAACGTATTAAAGGAATTTGTAATTGCTCACTCTTCTGTACCGTTTATTTGTGGAATGCTTTTCTATGTTTCGATCTTGATCATCAGTCATGATGGAGTCTAATATGCAGCACATACTGTACATGTCTCACACTACACACACCAAGCAGATAACGGAACAGCAGGGCTCCCATCTGCAGCCTTTTACAGTCATGGTTAAGTAGACATTGAGTATATGTGATGGTATGTAGTGTAGTGTAGACTGCAAGTAACATGATCTCTTGTCAGCTGTTGTGCTGTGGATCATTTTAGTCTTTCTATCTATTAGCACTAAGCTGCAATTCATTAATAAGGGGACTAACACAACTGTGGCTTTGGTCTTTCAGCCATTTTTGCAAGCACACTGGAACAGATTAACTTTATTAAAAACCCAAGGTTTGCCTACTTGAAAATCCTTTGAAGTCCATGACTGCCTGAAGTCTGGGATCTATGGAAGTGATGAAAATGCTGAGTTTCATTCTTGTTACCTGGACTTTACTGTAGCTGCCTTCAGCTGCTGCTTGTTGTTAGTTTGGTTTCCAGTATTAGTAATTAGTGCTATTATACTATACCTTGGTTATTAGCTTTGGGTAACTTTGCATCTTCACTCTAAGGCAGCATCTTATCAGTTTTGCCTGTTTTCCGGCCCTTTGCTGCATGTATGCTGGCCAGTCAGTTTCTTTTTATTAAAAAACACTATTACAATATTATAACACCCAGTATTATTGTGTTTATGTCTCTCAGACATATTATTTATTTATTATCCTCTTGGACATAAACACATCAGTTCCTGTTTGAGTTCCAGCTAACATCTACCTTTTACAAATGCAACCCCAAGAACCACCTCAATAGGCCTTGATTAATTAAAGGTTGAAGGGGGAAGTATTATACTAAATTCTGAAACGTATTCTGCTTAAAAGAGACTCAGAGTGGTAGTAAATAAATCCTGTAAAAAGCAAAATCTAAATGCAGCTTATTTTCTCTTTTGAGGATATTGAAGTGATAGTTCTCAGTGCTTAGAGAGTTCAGTTTAAGGGGAAATGTCCCTGGAGTAATGCTTAACTGGCTTCGTGTTATGATGACCCGCAGTAAAATACAGAGCCTTTTAGTTCTTCCACTTCTTCTAGTAGTTTCTGTGTAATGCTTCTATTAGTGGCGTCTGTGATAGAAGGAAACAACCATGACCAGACGGGGTTCCCCAGCCAGGACCAAGGAGTCAAGGTGGTGGACACTTCCCATCAGAGGGTTGGGAAGGAAGGCTCAGCTGAGAAATCAGTCCCTTTGTCTGACCAGCATCAGCTCCCTGCAGAGACTATGGTATTACTGTGCTACTGTATTTGCTGTTGCTTACACAGTTGCAGATCTCACTTTTGCACACACACACAAGCTTGTATCTCACTTGTTCGCTCTGTTTTTCACCCACTTCCTTGCTGTCTGTGTTCGTATCAACTGTTCGCTGCCAGATACACATAACACCTTTATGCATGGAATGAACACGCATTCTCACACAGACAAAAGCAGAGCATAAAAAACTAGAGGCGTTTTATTGTTACTGAGGGATCTGTGCAAGATGTACCGTATGAGTCAGTACAGTCCGAGGATCCTTTACAAAACTGAGTTATTGAGTTAAGTATATAGTATTTTTACAGTGCTACACACGTGGATTCCTATGTCTAATCAATGTTTTTTCTAGCACATGTCCAACTCTGTTAGTTCGAGTCTGACCTTGGAATACTGTCTTATCCTCAGTGTGATGGATGTGGGAGGTACCACCCCTGATATAATCTTGGCTAACAATCTCTCTGCCTCCTCTCTCCCCTTGTGCCAAGCATGTGCTTCTGTCAAACAGCAGAGAATAGCAACAACAGCCTTAAGTTCTCTGTGTCTCTTTCTGATTCACCAGCACTAGTTTACAGCTGTGTGCTACAAGCATTGTGCTCTACTTTTTGAACGGCGCCTGTCTGTCTGTTACATTCTGTTTAAACTATGCTATGAATGTTGTGTGCTGACTTCTCTTGTCTGTTTCACAGGGTCATAAATATATGGTGCAGGCAGAGGTGCTGTATAGGAGCTGGGAGTTGGATGAATCTCAGATGACTTTCGTCCATGCGCTCAGAGAGCAGGAAAAGAATGAACTGAGAGGTATATACTCAGTACTCAACAGGGAGATGAAACAGTCAGATGTACCAAACTGCTGGAGTGAAAGACAGAGACCCATAAATATTTTTGAACGTATATAAATGCCTACACTAGCTCGTAGTCATCTAAATATTTCTCCATTTCAGCCCTGAATTGCTTTTCTAATATTTCTATTATTATGTTTGTTTTTGCACAGCCTATTTTTATGTGGCAGATAAATAGTAGGCAGTGTCAGAGGCCAACACAAGCACTGTTTGTTCTTTGCTTCCGCCAGCCAGGGGCCTGTAATCACAACCCTAATGAAAGCCAAATGAACACAGCTGCTTTTGCAGATCAGAGTGTGATCTGTTGTCCCCACTGGTTGTTGGCGGAGGCAATAATCCTGTCCTCTGCCACCAACTCTGCTACTCTACGTTTAATCCTGCGGTGCAAATTGGATCGATTGAACGATCGCAGCTTTGAAATTTGCAGAAGCTTTTTAAATATTCTCAGGGGTTAAATGAGTTGTGTCACGGCTTGATGTAGATGCCAAAGAGGTGCTGCATGGGTGATCGTTTGCATGATTGCCTGAAAACAAAGGTTTGCCCGCCTTCATTAAATTAACATTCTCTCTCTCTGCTGCATCTGACAATGGTCCCCTTATTTACACATTCAGTTTGCATGACGTGAAGTATACACCAGATGATGTGTGCAAAGTATTTGTGTGTGTGTGTCTTTGTGAGAGAAAGAGAATCAGTGTGGTTGTGCACGAGCTTCTTTGAACAGGAAGCAAAATGAACAGTCTAGATATAAAATCTACTTCAGTGGTAGACAGACGTTTTGTAGTTATTACAGTAGTTGTGTTAATAGGTTTGTGTTGTGTTTTGTGTTGCACACCCTTTTCTGTGTTTATTACCAACGCGTACTAGTCAATGTCCGCACAAACCTCCTGCGGTTTTCCAATAAGCTTGTGTAAATGGGTCAATGGGAAGTCAAATGAAGTTGGCTCTTGCCCCCTGGTGCCCTGGGAAATATCTCAGCAGGAAAGTGAATTAATTTCGCCCAGTTTAACTCTGTCTCAGTAGCGAGGCTGTGCCCTTAATCATGCTCCCTACATGCTACATGGATACACACACACCTGCCACAATAGCTTTGAAACATCTTCAACAAGCTGTTTTACAAGCTGCAAACATGTTTCTGCACATGTTTAATGCTTGCACATTTGCACACCTGTCTTTTAGAGCCCAGTATTTACTATTCAATCAATAAACAGTCAACGTCTCCGTCTCCTGTCAACCTCCCTGACTATGGTTTTTCTGTAGGGTAATATTCTTCTACGGAGGTTTTAGTTAGCATATCATTTTGGTTGTTCAGCTGAAAACTTAAAGGCTGTATCTCTGAGAAACACATAAATGTTGTTTTAAGCTAGTTTGCCTTTATGTGTCTATAAAGTACAACAGTGCCATCTAGCAAACAAACTAGCACACAACACCTGCACACTGCACACCTGTACCTCCCTACTGTACTGGGCTTTACTTAATGTCAAGCAGGACGTAACTCGGTAGGCTCCCACTATAAGAACTCATAATAATCAGCCTTAATACATAGTATTTAACTCCATATTCACAATCTTTATCACTGTCCATATTTTCTAGACAATGATAGAAAAGGTCTGTTTATCTGATGTCTGTCTGTAAAATCTAGTATACAAGCCTGAGGACCTGAAGAGTTCGTTCGTCACCGACACACTAAGCCATCATGGGAACAAGTCTGGCATCCCCAAAACCAACCGCAAAAGTGAAGGTGACAAGGAGAAGGGGAAGCCAGCTGCCTCCTCTAAAGCTGTCTCCAGACAGGAAATGGTAATATCACTATGCACAATGACACGCAACAGCAAAACACTGTCTGCCTTACCTTACTACAGTATATGCACACAATATATTCTTAGTTTGGCAATATTGGATCATGTGTGAATGTATTTTACACACTTCTTCACTGTACTTATGTTAAGACAAGGCACTGTGGTATTTGTCATGAAAAACTCTTTAAAAAAATGAGCAAAAATGATAATATTAACCTTTTTGAGAGGAGGTTTTGAGGCACTTCAGTGGAGAACATACTTAACTCCTTTTCATCCTTTTCAAGCACATATGAGTGTGTTGTTGATCTCAGTCCTGACATCCTGTAATATTTGTAGTTTGTTCTGCATTTACTGTGTGTTTGGTTGACTCTGCTGTCCGTCAACAGAGCGATATGAAAATCTGTCTGTATCAACTAAGTTTTACAATGTATTGACTGAATCCTGGCATTAAATATCTAACCAGGTGCCTTTTATTCTGTCCATCTGAAACACAGCGAAAACAAGACACGTTGGATGGATTTTGTCTGAGTAACTCACTGGAACTGTACCGGTGACTTTTAGCTGAGATGGCAGTGCAGCGTTATTTTTTCTGTTTGTTCTTCGTGGTCTGTGTGAGTGTGCAGAGCCTCGATGTGAGTAAGCCGCATTGGACGCTGCGTGTGGTCATTGACAAGAGCAAGGCAGAGAACATTGAGGTGAAGAAGGACACAGAGAGAATGGAGCAGATTAAAGCCGTTAAAAAAGCTTGGGAACTGGCTGAGCCAGGCCGCTCTGCAAAGGTAACTCAGAGACTTGGTCTGTGAGGTTCCATGTAATTAATAAGAAGCAGAAATCTACAAAAAATGTTCCTTTGTTTTAGGCGTTACAGTCTCGTCTCAAGTTTATTAACCAAGATCAACGTCAATCGACTGATGAAGTCCTTACGCATGATGGTAGGTACCAGAAGTACAGCTTATGTACGTATATGATACATAATCGAATGACTAATCTTTCTGCTGCTATGTCATATACACCGTTATGATTGTTTTTTTACAGATTCCTCCAAAGATGGTTGTGATGCCTCTGTCAGTCCATTGAGTCAAAAAGTGACGAGTTCCTCCTGTCCTCACATGGACTTCACACCCTTCATCAGGTGCCGCTTTCCTCTTTCATCTTGCTTTACATTTGTACATTAACAAACAAATGGCCTTTAAATTACTGACATACTGTTCACAAGCATTTTTTTCATCTGTGCTCTCATCAAAAAACCTGTACATGAACACAAACACTATTTTCTCTAATCATGTACACATAGCATATCAAGAGTCAAATGTTTATTGGTCAATAAATATGAGCCACAGTCTGCATCACAGTAAGTTAAGTTAAGTAAGAGTTTTCTGTCTTTTAACATGTACATGAAGCGAGATCCACATTTGGCTTTTGTCAGTATTCAAGGGGACAAGTTTTCCCTCACAGTTCCCCCAGCGTCTCTCTTCCCCTCCCTCTGTCCGTCCCCAACCATGATAAATGAGATGATATTTGGGTCTGTTAATTAGAGCGCTATTTCAGGACCCCGATGAGCACGTGCCCCTCTCCCTTCACCTTTCTACCTTCTCCTGCTTTGGGCGTGTGTCTAGCAGCTAATGGCTGCTGACACTAAAGCTTCCGATCTGAGCCAGGGGAGAAAGATCCTGAGGAGCACAGGGCAAACTGTATCGTAGACATAAATGCATTCATACTTACTTACTATACTTACCTCCTTTGACCTCTCCATTAAGTTCAGCTTATAACACAATAACACTGAATGTCTCTCCACCTTTGGTTCTTCCTCATGTGCATTCACCAGATAGATGTATATATATGGACATAACCCAAACCACATAGACTTCTTTCAGTAGATATAAAACCTTGTAGTGTGCAGTGATTTGCTCTACTTATTTCTCAGATGACCCTATATTTTTATTTTCTCTGATTTTAAAAGGTTTGAAATGAAATACATCTCTTCAATTTTCAAAATCTTCTAAATTTAATGGGAGTATGTTCACTTGGATAACACTACACTGCCGGGCATAACTAAACATGCTGGTTGAAACTGCTCGAAGTTAATAACAACCAATATGGTTAAACAAATATTGTATCAAGTGCTTTTGTACGCTCGTAGACGCCAAAAGGATTTTCCAGTGCTGATGGACTCACACATAGAGGAGATTCAGCAGAGGGAGCGTTTAGAAAAGATTCAGGCCTACCGTCTGATTCGAGAGAACATGCTGGAGCATCACAAAGAGCTGGAGCTCCAAAGGAAAGAACTAACGAGACACCAGCTGAACACATACGAGAACATGCAGGTCAGTGTGTGATGTTTAAACTGTAGACAAATAGGCAGGAAAACTCAGCAGCTTTGTTACTGTGAGGAAGAACTTTCAGGCATCGTTCCCTCTGGTTAGACATCTTTCTGTAACTTAACTCTCTTTGACTCCAGGCAGCCTCGCAGCAGCGCCATGAAGAGCTTTTCAACGCTTGTAAGGCATTTAATAGCCGTCAGATGGCAGAGTTGGGACTGTACGAGAAACAAGCCCCAGAGGAGGCCCAGCAGGCCCCCACCTCTGCTACCACCCGGCAGCCCAACAAACATGCCAAGAGTGCTGGCAAGAAGAAATGATGGTCTCTGGCACCGACTTCCAGTCTCAGTTTTCCTCTCAGACACTTGCCTATTCACAGCATTGTGGCTTGTACATGATGAATCAACATCTGACCAAACAAAGGATCCTTATTGCATCCAAACCAAAGCCGGATACTGTTATCTCTTTGTCTCCTTAAAATAGTTAGATTGAAAAGATTCTTTAGTTTGTTCTTGAAGTTGTTATATTTTACCAGTGGTCTTATGGCACATATCTGTACTTTCATTATTAACTTTTGAATTGATTAACTACAACATACTCTAAATATTAAAGCAGTTATTAGATGTGTGCATGTAAATCCATATTGCTTTCAGTACATTACAAACGTCGAGCTATCCTTGCTTCTCAGCACCCAGTGTGCCTGAGTATGTTCCACAAATGTTTTGTTTTGGTGAAGGTCATGCAGTATTGACTGTATGACTCAAGGTATCTCGGGTAAACCCAACCTCCCACAAGCTGAGTGCTACTGATTGATTTGCTGATTGATACATTCTTGTTGACTCAAGCCCAAAAGACCAGACCAAGGAAAATATGTATAAAAAATGC
Organism: Macropodus opercularis; assembly: GCA_030770545.1. Taxonomy (NCBI): domain Eukaryota; kingdom Metazoa; phylum Chordata; class Actinopteri; order Anabantiformes; family Osphronemidae; genus Macropodus; species Macropodus opercularis. Next base: position 5,518,221 of record CM061112.1, read on the forward strand.
GACACAGGGAGTTCTGGATCTATAGAGCAATGTGACCCAGCATTTAGTTTAGACCCCCCTGCTGTCTGACCAGTGATGACATGTACCTCTAGACACGCCAGCCACACATATTTTAAAGGACGGGCATGTTGGAGCCCGAGGTGCAGAGCGGATAAAAGCCTCTTCCCAGTTTCATGTGTAACTCAACCAAAAACTTACCAAAGCCCCGCAGAGACAAACAGTGACACCACCGTGCCGCCCCGTGATCTGGTAATTCACACGAACTGTGAGTTGTCAAGGTTGACATTGTTGTTTCACAACAGATAGTTTGACAACAGTGAAATCTGTGACTTGCAGATACCTTCACCTGGAGCACTACAAACAGTGCTACAGATGGTTAGGGTTGTATTTTACAGTCAGTCGGTTGTTATCCTCCACAGAATATCTCTGACCAGCTGAGCAATGGCTGAGATAGAACTGAAAGAAGGCTGCCATCTAGTGGCTGTAGGAAGAAATACGTTGTGCTTTTTTTCAAGGTTGACAATAATGAACAGTTCAATTTTGTGCTGTTGCGTGGAGGAAATTATCATTGCCTGTGTGTGTGTGTGTGTGTGATGCGCATGAGTGCACACAATAGCAGGATGAGAAATTATTTGTGCCTGCTTGTAACAGCGTGCATATGCAAAGTCATGCTGCAGTAACCTGCTCCTGCTCTAAGAAGTCTTAGATTAAAAGAAAATAATTAGCTTTCATTATGGAACAGGAGCAGTTGCACAGACACACTATAAATTGTAACTACACCAACTTTACTAAGGTCTTATACATATTCTGTTTTATCAACACACATAGTTTAATAATAGGGACTCAAAAACTCTTGATGAAGTGAGGCAGGAGGGTAATATCAACATTCTGTTAAATAATTTGATGCTGCAGGAGCCATTAGAAATGACATTTATGTTCAATTTGGGCTCAGGGTGGTTTGTTGAGTACTGATCTGTGTAGTGTGTCCATCACTCTGCTTTTGTGTGATTGTTCAGTCTGTCAAGCCTCACCTAGCAAACCACTATTTCCACCTGCATGACAGAGCTAATGCTGAAAGCCTCTGAATCCGCTCTTCACCGTTCCACACGCGTCCTGTACAGTAGACCCGCCAGGTAGTTGTTGGGTGTGTTTCTTGCATCATTCTGTTGTTCGAGAGAGAGAGAGAGAGATCACCCAACACTGTAATTGACAGTGACACGTGTATTAACTGAGAAGCTGTTTGTTAATTGGCAGCTGTTGGACGGTGGTTTGATGCAAATCTGTTGTGAGAACTCTTGTGTAACCTTGAAAACAAGGGCAGCGTTAGACGTTGTGTGGGTACGTGTGTGCGAATGCATGTGTGCATTTGACTCCTCACAAGTAATAAATTGATTCTTAAATTGACCCTCATAGTGGGATGAGGAAATTAATCGAAACTATGCACATGGTCCCTTGTGGTGTGGAGGCTGTCGTGCTCTTTAATTCACTTTCCATTTCGAGGTAATAATACACAAATGCCGTAATCATTTTCTTGTTGGTTTTGTGAATGACAAAAGGACATTATGACTGGTGGGAATCTGGCTGTTCACACTCTCTTTCTGTCTCCATGTGTGTTAATAATAATGATGAGTAGATCATGATTTTTAAATATTGGGGTTACTCTGCCCGTTTAGTTCCAACTTCTATTGTTGATGCTAATATAAGGTAATTGCGCTTGTTGTTGCGGTACTGCACACACCCTCACAGTTCTGAATGTGTACTGTTTATTTGTTTTTCATCTAGTCTATAATTCTATGATATTTATAAGCGGCGCCCTTCAAGGTTACCAGATATGCTCACTTTGCTGCTTTTGCGTTTTCATTCACCTTTCTCTGCCTTACAAAGACACGAGCATTCTGCCACATATCTACGTACACACACACACAGCTGACAGGGGGGTGCAGGGTACTTGGGCTTATTGGCTCAACATGCTGCAGCATTGTCTCATTGTTGTTGCTTTCTCCCTCTGGGACTGAACGTCTCTAGAGGTCGGTCCTCAGAGCCAGCCGTGCTGGGGAAAGACTGAAAGGCGTGAATTAGATAACAAACATTCCTGTGCTGCGGTGGCAAAGATTCCGCTTAGACGACAAGGGGCAAAAGGTCTAGAACAATGCAGTGAAGGGAAAAGGTGAGGACTCACAGTCTGACATCCAGGCCTCACTGCAGTAGCCCAGCCCTGCAACTCTGCCTCCCTCTCTAATACAGAGAGTCATCGGCAGCCGATGCTGGCTGCTGGACAGAACACCAGACCTGCAGACGTTGAAATGCTGACCTGGTTCAAGCCTCATTTTTGTAACCCAGACTCGCCTCGCTTCACTCTCTCTTCACCGTTCCTTGGTCCGGCAAAACACCACCTCTCTCTACAGCCAGCGCAGCGCAGGGGTACGGAAATCAAATAATGAGTCAAGAAAAGACACAAAAAAAACTGCTGCACTTCAGATTCGTAGGTGCAGAGGGAATAAAGTGCTGAACACAAGGTCATCATCACCACAGAAAAACAGTAGCTGTCATCAGATTTAGGTGACAGGAGACCAATAGCACGTGAAATCCTATGGTGAATGTGTTCTATTGTAACTTAGACAGATTAGCTTTCCCTCGGGCCCTCGCTTATCAGTGTCTACTAAATCCTGGACTACCAGTTAATACTTTGGTAAAATTAGTCTATTCCTATCTGAAGGTCAGCCCAAGTCAATATTTAAGCAGGGCTGAGAAACCAAATGTCAGGATGGATCTAGATAAACAGCCTGTGGTTCGGCTCCGATTTGACAGTGACAACAGAGATAGACTGTGCTATTCAGAGGACGGGCCTGGGCTGACAGCTGTCCCTCATTCAGCACATACACAGCTCGCAGTGAGCAGATCAAGGAATCCTGTGCGTGCGGGAACGTCGCTGAATGTTCGAGCACATCATGATCGAAGCCTGTTTGTGTCCGAGCTGCCGTAAGCTATAACTAATGCTGATAATAGGGGATGCGCTTGTGTGTTTCAAAACTGCGGGTTTGTACTTGCACTATGTCAGGCTGCAGGTGATGCAACTTCCTCTTGTGAAGCAGTTTGTCAAAAGTGCTCATTTCAAACGCTCTTTGAGTAGTGTTTCGATTGCCCCAGATATGGTTCTTTGTTTGTATGCAGAGCTACAGTAATGTATTCCACATGTGCGCGGTATTAAAGCACACTGTTGTTTCGCACTTTATTTGATGCCACCACTTCAAAGCTCCACCTCAGCCGACACGTGGATGAAGGGTGATCTAATAGACAGCGCGATGAGAGGATACACACCATTTCCTTAAATAGAATCACAGCCACTGCTCGAATCACTACCTAATTGCTTTGTGTTGTCAGCGATTGCATTTATTCAGTGGTGTGGACTCCGTTTACACAGCAGAGCTGGGGCGTGTCAGGTTGCCAATAAAACAGGAATCTAAATTTCATCCCGCTTTATTGGATTGTGCAGTAGCCTTTGCCAGTCACAGGGGATAATTGTGCGGCTTAATTTACCATCAGACGCTTCAGAAGTGAAGGACTCGCCACCTCACCGCCGTAGCTGTCGAGGAAAGGATTTTAAGTCTGGCTTTGCATCTGCTTTGGTCGCGATTTTCAGAATGGTGACGCGATGTGTGAATTAGAAGTAGACCAACAGGGGACGGCTCTGCGAGGTCGTCATCGATGAGCTGTCCTGTGCTCAGCATTGATTATTGCTATCTTAGATAACAGGAAATGAAACCTCTGTGTCCCACTCACACACACACGTCTGCAGCTTAGATTTTGCATTTATAACTATGTTTGTGTGCGTATTGTGTAGGAGCATAAGGAAACATCCGGGTCCCTGTCCAACCTAATCTCATTACAGCCGTGGCAGCCTTTCATTGACTGTTAGGTTTCCCCTCTGCTCCTTCAGAGAACTGGGGCTGACAGTAGAAGTGGTCTGGACTCATTGAGTCAGTGAACTGAACGGGGACAAAGTGGTGCTCACATCCCGCGTCGCTTCCTTCAATCTCCAGTTGACTGGGTTCTGCAAACTTAATTTTGGCTGCGTGCCGACTGCAGCTTCTTTCTAAGAATCTGTCCTTCCTGGGGTCCTGTGTCACTGCAATGGTGACATTGGCAGTGTCCTTTCCTTTAATAGTGGCCTCCATCTGCTCCACTGTGTGTGTGTGTGTGTGTGTGTGTGTGTGTGTTTGTGTGTGTGTGTGTGTGTGTGTGTGTTGTTGGTCAGCTTATCGCCCTCGCTGATTACTAGAATTGATACCAGCTGTGCTGCCCCGAGTGGAGACAAGCTGATGTTGTGTCACTCCCTGAAGCTGGTTGCACAAACACACATGTCACAAACAGCGATTTCACTCAGTTCTGGCCTGTTAAAGACCTTGAAGACATAATGAAACACCATGTCTTTTAATTATGCTCCTGGAGGAGACACCGCATCTCTTAATCTTCTCTTGTCTCCATTTTTCTTTTTCTTTCGATCCCTCATTTGTCAGAAGCAGACTGTGATGCTGTTGCCATAAACTCGTGCTTGTATTAGCCTTGAGCTTTTTGATTAGGAGCCTTGTGTGATGAAGGCCTTATAGCATTTTCCATTTCTTCACCACCTGTCCTCTCCACTTTTAGTTGCCTGTCAACATTCATAATCCTCTGTAACCATAAGGGTTGATGCTCAGTGGACGAGGGGTGCAATGAGCAATTTACTCGTGCAGCGCTGTACCTCTAAGCCTATTACATCTATGCTGTTGTTTGTCTGGTGCTTTTATCTTGATATCTTTACGTCTCTGCTTTTAAATAGTCATGCACTGAAAAGTATTTGTGTGGATGAGCTATATGTGCTGCATGGATTCCCTCGTTAGCCAGCGCAACTCTACACGTACTAGAGGTGTAGTCTCACAGCGCGTCAAAGCCGCAGGGGCGCCCGATGTCAAGTGTGCTAAACTCAGGTGTGCCATGATTCGCTTGATTAACTGCAGCTGTCAGGGAGGGCGGAAGGTCCTTGTCCCCCCAGTCCTTCTGCGTGACAGGCAGACGCCGCCGCTCTCAGCGACCCGCTGTTGTCCCCATTGTCCCCGTGGGTTTCTCACTTTCTCCAGACTGCACAGGGACTTTGCTGCTATAGGGGTCAAACAGCTGAGTGTGACGGCGATTTCGTGGTGCTGCAGAATATGCTCATAGTGAGACCGTGGAGAGTGGAGAGTGTGCTGGACTGAAGGTATATGTCATAGTGGTGCTAGTAGGTATAATCTAGAGAAATGGAGGAAAGCGTGTGTGTTTGTTTTCACACTGTTTGCTTAAAGCCATGTTTTTGCTCCAAGGCTGTTGCTTGCATTTCCATTGTGGAAAAACAAATCAGATTACGACATTCTGTAAATATTAGGACTAAATATTGATCACATGTGTAACTATGGCCATATGACCTTGATTGATATGGTGATACAGTATGATTGCGGTGACTTTCTGTCTTGGTCTCTTTGCACTTTGACCTTTAAAAAAAAAGCAAAACAAAGATTGTAGCGGTGCCTGAGCGAAACGTCTTATCAAAGAACACAAACACAGCAGTCACACTCTAAATACGACACGCACACATGTACACAATGCAGCTAGATGAATGGCCTGAACACGACACAATAGCGGCAAATTAAATCACTGATGTCAGAGTCGCCAACCCCCCACGACTCGCTCACACACATGCAGGGTCTGACTAATAAGGACCTCTTTGTTTACCTGCATAATTTATTCAGGATCAGGCAAAATCAGCTGGGGTTGGAAGGTGTGTATGGTCAATTTCAGTTCATTATGCAAATCAATATTGCAGCAATTGTTCCCCAGCCACCTTGTTATGGTTACTGAATTAATAACATCCATCCTCTGCTTATCTTTCAGCATCTTCATTCCCTTGATCGTCCTTTACTTCACCAGCCTCTCGATTCAACTCAGCATGTGGAAACACATACAAGCTTAAAATCAGCAGTGGCTGTTATGTTGCGTCGTTGCAGCTGATGGTGAAATGGCCTTCGATTGAGAGTTTCTCCAGTTCAGGGCTGATTTGGCATCAGGTGTTGCTAGCCACAGTGCAAACACAGCTATTACTTCCACCGCAGCAGCCCTGCCAGCGGGCACCTGCCGAAGATGAGCGTGTTAGCAAACACCCCGAACAGGTGGCAACATCAGTATCACTCAAGCATAGGCAGCCTCAGCTGAGCTTGTCAAAAGCTGGAACTTTCATCTGTGACCTTACAAACACGCACAGCGCTGAGGTCCTGAAATCAACTTGCTTAAGCTCTCGGGAGAGAAACAGTGTAAGGTCGGGTCCGAGTGGGACAAATTCTGTGGGTAGTATAACAGGTTTTACAGCAGTTGCGTTAATGACAGTTTGCCCTCGTAAGTACTGTTCTCACTTCCAAGCAGGATGAGTGTTTATTTATCTCATGACTTGACTATTTATGTTCACGTAGGACTTCACACATCACCTGATTACAGCGGTCTGGAGCGTGAAGGAAGCGTTTATTTAGTTTTGTTTAAACCAAATCATAAAAAAAAACTGTGACGTAACTGTGGCTCATTAATGTTTTGTGTTTTTTATTCTGTAGTCTAGGTTTTTTAGTCCACGTCCTCCATCCATTACAAACATTACAGAAGCTGGAGGGGAAACGGGGAGAGCAGTGGAAAACAGGGACTCAGCCCTCTCTGCGTTTCTGTCTGTCTTCATGCAGCCACTCACAACGCTGCAGCATCCCAGCATCACCAGCATCACCAGGTGCAGTGGGGCAAAGCAGACTGTGTGTGCGTGAGAGAGAGAGAGGAGGAGAGGAGGGAGGCTACCGTTGTCGCTGAAGGCAGATAAAAAAGGTGGGGAGAGAGAGAGAGAGGATTGGTGGCAAGGTGGCGGGGTTTGTGTTGAAGTCTCTGCTCTGTCAGACATGCGCAAGAGCATCAGCGACGCCACCACCACCACCGCTGCGCTGCGTTTCCGCTTAGGCTGAGCGGCGCACACAGCCGAGAGGGGAGGGCAGGGAAGCCGAGAGGACTCCGGGGACAGCACGGACTCTGAGCAAACCACACCGACGCACCAACATCCCAGCATCCCCGCGTCCGAATTCACACCTCAGGCGAGCGAGCTGAGCGGTGCGCGCCGGAGCCTTCCAGGATGGAGACTGCGCTAGAAAACAAGCATTAAGATGTGACATTCACAGAGGAAACCAGAAGAGAGAGCGAGCGAGCGCGCGTGTGTGTTTGTGTGTGTGTGTGTGTGTGCGCGCGCGCGCGTGTGTGTGTTTATCTTTTGCGGGTGATTTGTGATTCTGTGCACCGCAGTCTGCAAAATGAAGAAGTTCAACATCAGGAAGGTGCTGGACGGCTTGAAAGAGGCGTCCTCCTCCACCCCGTCTGTCCAAGTGGGACCACAGGAGAACCATCTGATCCACGAGACCCTCCAGTCCGATCATTTCCAGCTCTGCAAGGTGGGCGAGTCTGTTTGTAGTATTATTACCATACAGCACGTTCCGTCTCACAAAACCGATTCACATGTAGCCTGGCGTGTATAATTCAGTTTATGTTGGTCTTATCCCATCTCCGGATGCAGCAGGTACAAGTGAGCTGTTGGCAGTAAATGGACATTTTCTCTCTAGTCTCCCTCCTGGATACAAGCGTCTGCTGCTGGTTTGGATGCTTTTGTGCCATTTGGTAACAGTTTGTCAACATTTGGGTCCATCTCGCTTAGAGAAAACCCATTAAAGCGTCCTCTGCCTGTCCGAGGTCTGCTACGACAATGCGCATGCAGAGCTGGGAGAAGGCTCCGGCGACGTGGCACTGAGCGAAGTTCAATTCTGATCGCGTGTCCTATTGGCGGACGTTTACTGCATTTCAACGAATAAACAATTGTTCAAATTGGACGCTCAACGCGGCGCAGTGCTCTCTACGAAAATGCCGTCGTCCCATATGTGCGCGTGGCATAAACTGTCATATCGAGGGGTTGGGCCAAACTGATCCTCTCTTGCGTAATCTGCTGATTTTGGATTAGAGAGAAAAAAACCCGATGGTGTTTGGCAGATATATACGTGCGTGTTCTCCGTCGCTTTGTCGCTTATTTCTGTTCTCCCCTTCCCACTCACCTGACACACTCCCTGCTCCGTCTGCCTCACACTCTCTACTTCACCCCCAGATCATCGACCCGCTCTGGAGTGATGGCGCCTGAAAAGAGTGCTGGGGCTGAGGGCATATGTTGCCCTTTGTGTCTGACTTAACATTATATACAGTGTGTGCTGCGTTTGCCTTTGTCTCAGACGGGTCATTGAAGGTACGGTTCTGAAATGCAGCCTTGTTGCTGTACACAGGCCTTATTAGGTCTGATAGCTGCTACAGCCCATTGCCACTAACTGCGTTCATCTGCGTTACATGGCAGCGTTTCTGTGCTTGGACACTGATGGCAAACACTAAAAACATAAGGTGCAGAAGTCCACATGTAGGGCACATTAACTTTCTAGAACTGTAATCGCCTTAGCAGATGTCACGCGTTGCGTTGGACTGTCTAAAGTAATAAGCAGAGAACTGTATCACACATGTAACACAATCAAGAGTCCACTCAAGACACTCGAGGGCTTAGGGGATTCTGTGGTTTAGCGCCTCGAAGGACCAGCGAAGAGATTACAGGTTGCAACTGCAACCTAAATATGTCTCTCACAGCCAGGTCTGATGGAAATCTCTTTGAAAAAGGCTCCGGACTCCCTCCCGCACCTTCACTGTCTGTCTGGACAGAAACTTGCTGTAATGTTTCTCTGTCAGGAAGGCAGGTGTCTCTGCCGCACTGAGTGCTTATTACGTAACACGCTTTAGCCTCCTGCCACTAAGCAAACAAATCCAACAGCCCACCACTGACTGAACAGTGCCAGCTACAGTCACATGGTTGTATAGTGGACGCGAAAACAGGAACAGCACGTACAGTTTAATGCCCCCCTATAGACGTCCAAACAGATCCTAACCGGTGCGCTGCATTCAGAAGCAATCCCTGACTTCAGTGTAATCACGACTCCATGTGGGAGGTGGTTAGAGAAGGAAACGGAGAGAAAAACCCTCAAAATAGACCCACAATTATTAAACAAGGAGGAAGATATTAAGGATCCTTAATAGCGAAGCCAGATTTCAGCCAAACATAAAAACAGGGCTTCTGTGCATGGAAAGAGCTTTTCTCCCTGTTGTGTCGCTCTCTCTGCACAGGCCCTTTGTTTGCCAACATCCCGCGTGTGACATCCCTGCTTTGTCGGACAACGCAACACCCCTGCTGTGTAACTGATATCCTACCTAACGCGATGCCTTTCCCCCTCTTCCTGCAGACCGTCCGTCATGGCTTCCCCTACCAGCCATCATCCATGGCTTTCGACCCTGTTCAGAAGATCCTGGCCATTGGGACCCAGAGTGGCGCTCTCAGACTGTATCCTTTCATTTGCCACTGAACGGTTCTACAGTAGGTAGCTTTGGCTCTGTGGCGGCTCCTGTGGGGAGCTGCGTGCCTGGGAGGCGCTGGCAGGTAAGTGAACAGATGCTCGGTGCCTTGGGAGGGTTTGCTGAAGAGGTTGTCTTACAATTCAAGAGCTGTCAGTCCCCTGCAGGTCTGTTCGATTTGAGCTCCGGCGGCAAAAATATCTTTGCGTTGTCTTTACTTCAAGACTCAAGTTCCAGATGTTGTCACAAGATGAGATCACACTTTAAGGCAAACTAAGAACAAGCTTCAGTCAGCAGTTCCTGAATCCTGCTTCTACTTGACCACAAGAAAGTCACTGACTAGTCGTCAACCACACGTGTGTATTGAAGTATGTGCTGCAGTTCGGCTGCAGAAGTGAGTGAGTAAATGCTTGAGGTACCTTGTCAGGTTTCTTGCAGTATCAGGACATTTACACAAACAGTGGAAACGGCTTGCGATGAAACGGCACCGGAGGGAGTCGTAGTGCACACTTCAGAGAAAGCCTACGTGCTCATCCGCGTCAGGCTGCTTTTACAGGTCCTCCATGTGTTTTCCTGCCTGTCCGACAACCTTTGCCAGACGATCAGGATGTGATGAGGGGCCGTCTGCCTGGCTGCCTCTCCTTCCCACCGGCAGTGGCACGGTTTCGCTCACCGGGGTAGGAAAGGTGAGAGTAAGACTCAGGAGTCTGAGCCCAGAGTGATGCTTTCCAGACTTATAGCAGGACTCAGTTGTACACTTGTATTAATAGGAAAAGAAACTGTGCTACAGTAGAAGCACAGTAACAGAGCTGATGCAGAAACGGGTGACAAAGCTTAATGGGGCTTCTATCTTGCTGGCTGGTCCATTACTCCTGTGAGCTTCATTAGCTGTGCTCGTGACATGAAAGAAGCCCCTAACCGATCAGCTTAGACATCAAAACACACCCGCTCTCACGCGATCCCCGGTCCGGTGCAGTGATCTAGGCAGATGGTTGTCTGAAGGCGGTCACTTTGAAACTGAGCGACGGGAGGAATGGGTCTTGTGTTTGAGTGAATGCCGTGGATCAGATAGTCTTATCGTTGTCAGGAGAAGGTGAATTGGGAGTCATCCATTTATTCTTTGGTGCTCGTTATCATCCCCTGTCATTTGCTGTTTAGTCAGCCCCGTGTTTCTTATCTGATGACACCGATACCAGTGTGGCACGGCGAAGGGGGAATAATGAGGATTTTATGATGTCACATAGCTGCACAGCACCTTATATGTTTTTGTATCTAGCTTTGCCTGGTTGCAGGTTTTGTGAAGGGCAGCCTGGAATTCCTGGCCTGTTACGCATCTATGTGCTGGAGGTCATTATTTTTCGTGGCTATCTGTGTCGGTGCTTCTTTGTGTGTATGTGGTCTTGTTTGGCTGTTTTGTCTGGCATGCCGGGACATTTGGCTGCACCCCTCTCCCCTGGAGGATTACAGGAAGTGGCAGATCAAGGGCCTCAGCCTGGCAGCGAAGCAGAGGATTGAGAATTACAGCAGAAATAGGAGGTGCGTGTGTGTGTGTGTGTGTGTTTGCTTGAATTCTCAGAGGAGACGACTGATCCCTCTAGCCATAAAACCAACCACTTCTGTGATCCCCCGAAAACTGTCCTGTGTTTGATGCTCGCCACCGAGTCTGTTGCTGTCTGCACCGTCCAGCTGGGAAGATGACAATGTCCCTTTGGTGTCGCCTGGAGAAGGGAGAGCAGGGAATAGAGCAAGAGTCCGGTGGAACAGTCAGCAAAGAGGACGGGCTGATAGACGAGGGCAGGCGGGGAGTAGAAATAGATAGGAAAGAGTGAGCAAGCAGGCTTTTCCCTGTCTCAAGACCTAATGGCCAAGAATAGAATCCTTATTGATCTGTGTGTGGTAATGCATTAAGACAGACGTGCCCAAGTGCATACACACCGCTCCCAATTGTTTTCTGCACAATATCCCTGCAGCAAAGAGAAGCTGTGAGGATTTAGAAAACAGGATTCGCTGTGCAAGCCGCGTACACGTTGCAGCTACCGTAGCCATCGGAGTAGCAGCGTCTTTTCACCAATGAGCACAAATGCAGTTTCAAAAAATGTGGAAAGAAACTCACATTCCTTTTTCTGACTGCCCGTTAGTCCTTGATCAAACACACCTAAATTCTTCACACCCAACAGTCTTTGGCTTTTAGTTTATCTTTAGCACCGATAAACAACAGCAGCCAAAAAATATATACAGTAGCGTTTATTCAGCATCACCCAGTGTCGTATAAATTGTGATATTTACTGATAGTCATCAACCAGCTCAAGTCTTACAATCACATTACAAATTGTTGTGTGTATCTGGCAAGAAATTCATCTTAAACAACAGATGAGTGTAATAATCTCCGTCAGTAACGTGGACGTCAAGGCACCGATGTAAAGCTTATGTTTGGTAGTACACGTTCTGCTCCAGCTGATTTAGTATTTGATTTAGGTAAAACTGTTGGACAACGGCTGGTGTTTAATAATAAATGAATACTAATGCGCTGAGAAGTGTGGCGTATAGAAATATGTTTACGTTTGTCAAACGTCATCTTATTGGCGTTGATACAGAACATTTCCGTCCAGGATGTAAACAAGAGATGGAAATCAACTTTCTTTGCAGGGTAACATAGAGGACTACAGCGTGAACTGGAGAATGTGTCACTGCCTGGGGGGAAAGTGGCGCAAGGGCGTTATTATCTGATTTTGGCCGCTTAAACCAGAGGCATTTGTGATTGTGTTTTTGCGGGTGTTTGTGCATGTTTATTTGCTTTTGTCTGCATCTGTGTGTGGAACAATGTGGAGGCCCGCCCTCCAGAGAGACGGCTCTTTACCGGCGGTAGCCAGGAGAGATGGCAGCGCTATAACTCAGAGACTCCCCGCGAGCCAGCAAGACACAGATCAATAGATCAGATTGTCACTCCATGCTCTGCCAGATTATCTCATCGGCAGGCGCCGGACATCACAGGACTCACACATATAAATGGGGCCACACACTCACACTCACATACACATTTATCATTTCAGGATAGACGCTCGGTGGAGGAAGACGAAACGCAGGCGTTTGGTGCGTTCACACAATTACACACATGGAAGCATCTGGTGCTGAATGACTTGTTAGTGGATTTGCACACCAGTATTGTGTGTGTGGTGACATACAGCAAAGAAGGGCGAACGTTAGCACACGCGGGCGGACGCCGCTGCACACATTTGCGGGGACAACTTTGAGCACACGCGCAGGCTTTGCAGTATCCGCCGTGACTGGCAAACCCTCTGCAGGGTCTGGTTGTAGCACAGATTGACTATGACATATCTTCACCATTAATCTTCCCGCTGATTCACTCAGTAACTGTGCTGCCCTCCAGGCTTTGTGCAGTCACAGGAGAGCTGTGACTGCGAGCACTGGACTACTGAATGGAAATGGTTTCAAGTGTTGCAATCAGCCGTTGACACACTAAAGGTGAATGCACGAAGGTGTGACGATCAAAGACAGAGGGTAGTAAATGGTTCCGGTTCATTGCTTCAGGAGTGTGGGAGCATTTGTTTGTTCCTTTATTATTCTGTTTGTTCGTTGCCTTCATATTCTGTTGTCTGTTGAATGACACCACATACAGTGGTGCAGAACAGCTCGGCGTTTGTGTCAGTGTTAAGTTGTCCACTGCACTGGAGCTTGGCACAGCAACGACAAAGCTGGCAGACAGCAGGAGTCTGTCCAAAGCTGGTGCAGATGCCACCGGGTTGTATATACAGGACGTGGAGGATGGCAGCATGCTAATGTGTCGTCAGCACGTACCTGCAGCCTGCACTTGTGGTTCTGTGTCATAATTGTCATGCCTGTGTCAGTGGTTTGTGAAAAAAAAGGGTATCGCACGTTTTAAGTGAGCGTGTGCATCCTCGCTGTCTAATGTCCAGAGTGTGTGTCCTGCTGAAGTCCTTTAGCCTTGACAACCACTAAATGGGATCTGGGTTAAGGATGATTAAAGTTGCTTCTCTTCAAAAGTTTAGTCTACGTTTAACTGCGGCTTTTACGCCTCCTGTCCTCTAATCTTTGTCAGCTTGCCTTTGCCTCAAACGATAGTGTGTGTGTGTGTGTGTGTGTGTGTGTGTGTGTGTGTGTGTGTGTGTGTGTGTGTGTGTGTGTGCGTGCGTGCGCGTGCAACATACAGTACAACGTTAGTTATATCTTCGCTGGAGAATAAAGTGCAAGTGCACAGCAAAACTCACCCAGGCACAAACAGATACAGCTTTTCTTTCTCTGGTGAGTCATCACAATTCAGGAAGCCATGTGGTATTTGTACAAAGCCATGTTGAGAAAGGTTAAGAGCTGTAGCTGCTGTTGGGAAGGAATATTAAACAAGTCACCATTTAATCTAACTTACAACCAGTTGCTCTTTAGACGTTTGTCTCTCGTCAGCCAAAACAAATAGAAAGTAAAATGCAGAGTATAGTGTGTGTATCCTGAGAGGTCACCAACCTGTGCACGTGACGGCAGGGAACGCGCAGGAGAATAGAACTGGCAGTGGCAGCATGGAGGACAGACAACGACCTGCAGGGAGCAGGGAGCAGCCGTAAATACTGCGCCGCTGGGAAGAGGTGCGTGAGCAAGGACATGTAAGAAGTGAGTGAGTGGCGACATGCGTGTGTGGGAATGTAGGACTGTAGCGTTTCTGTGCGTGGCGTTGGAAGCAGACTCGCTGCATCCTGGGCCCTGCAGAGCCAGGGACGGCCAGGGACACGGCGCTGTCGGTCTGCCGTGATTTATGTCGCCATTTACTTCAGACGGCCGCGTTTTCGGCACTGCGGCGCTCACTTGTGGGGACCGTGCTCCGGCTGTATTGATTTGCACTCATATTAGTCGTGGTCAATATGGTCCTTTACTGTAACAGCGCTGTCATGAGCGAAGGGTTTGACCGGCACCAGACCCCTTGATGTTATAAAGGTTGTTCGTCATCAGATGTCGAGTTTTCGGGGCAAATGAATCTGTTGGATTTGTGTTATCCAGGTATATTATCGATATTAATGACAATAAAATAAAAGCTAAACAGTGATAAACATATAGATAAATATGTACAATAATATTAGTTTTCATTAACACTGGAAGGCAAATTGCTAAGTGCCTGTCGTTGTTGTTGTTGCCACTTGAGCATATCATGGCATGTACTTGTAGCTCTCACTTGTCCAGTGATATAAATGTCACTTTATTGTCAAACACGCTGTAAACCTCACTGTCACGTTTCAGATCATGCATGACAGCAACAGACAACCAGGCCATGCGATTTTCCAGGTTGAACGAGAGCCTGATGTCCTTCAGTCGCCCTCAGTACACACAGCGTGTGTTGAAAAGTGACATCTGGTCTCTAAGCATGGGTTCGTCCACAGGTCTACGAATCATGACGTAACTCTGTGTAAGAATGTGTCATAAGTGAAAAGCTTATTCTGTTTAATGTCAAGGTCACCTTAGAGGATAAAAGCCCCTGTGTCTGTGTAAACACAGCGTTTAATGAGCTAAAACAAGCAAAGGAGGTTCTTGATGAAACACGCGTGTCGGTGGCTGACACTCGGTGGCTTGGCTTGACATTGTTTTGAGGTGTGGGGCTGTGACAAGGCTGAGTCTAACTTCCGCTGTCAGGCTGGCGGGGTCCCTGTGGTGCTTGTAAGGGGACTGGCTCACAGGAAGCTGTGAAGCAAAAACGTTTTGTCTCGCTTTTCTCCCTGCCTTTCACGTGACCTCTAGGGCTGCACCACTGAAATAACTCAAGCATCCCTCTCGCTTGTCGACGGGCCGTGTGCAGGATGTTTGTTGTTTTTTACTCCACAGTGTCCACGTCCACCTACAGTAGTCATGTTTTCTGATTCCCAACCATCTGCACAGCAAGGCTCGAGGTGAGAGGGGACGTATCCCTACTGCCCTGCAGTGTCCTGTAGTGGGTGACATTTTTCTTCTGATGAATTGCTTAAATTATTTATTGTTTATCAAAATAGCTCGTCCTCAATTTTCTGTTGATCGACAAATAGTTTCTGCGCTAATTTTGATGACATTACAAATAGGTGAAAGAACCCATTAGTCTGCCAGTCTGCACCGTTGCCATTGAGCCTCTGCTCAGGGTTTTGCTTTCAGGATTGCGTGATGTGATATTGTCATTTAGCTGCGTGTTGTGTATTGTCCGATTCTAGATTATATCGTTGTACAGTAATAACCTTTTTTTTCCGGGGCTGATGTGTGTTTGCACCAAAACCGTTTGAAAACGCGTGAGCGAAAAACCGTGAGCACCTAATGGCAAAGGGCTGGGTAAACGGTTGGCTATGACCTCACTGGAACCTAGACACTCAGTCACTGTCTGCATAGTCCTCACACACACACACACACACACACACACACACACGGTTCTTCAGAGCATTCAGTCACTCTCACAGAAGAGGAACGACAGTGAGGTTCCAGAGGTAGCGGACCTTGAGGAATTGCCTGTCACCGTGTTAGTGTGTGCTGGGATGCGTGGCCAGGCTCCTGCAGACAGAGACAGAGCTGCATGCATGCGGCCTGTTGTTAGCAAGGCCACACAGTACATGCAGGTGAACCGGTGCAGTACACGCATGCTAACATACTATTTGTCTCTATATTGTTTCATTTCCCAGATGTAACATGTACAGTTACAATTGCACTTAACAGATAAACACTTTTTCCTCATTTTGGTTGAATGGTCGCGTCCTTAGCACGATGTCATCAAGGCACGTTTGTGGACCCACTACTGCCACCTGTAGGTACGACAAACACGCAGGAACGTGAATTATCACCAAATACACATGAAACAAAACCCACTGAAATCTGAATTGCTGTTAGATGTAAGTGGATGAATAGTTTCATATAAGGTGCTTGTAAAGGCCAAACCGTCGCTCTGTCACCCTGTGTCTTCCCCCAGCTCAGTGTGACATGTACTGACTTGTACACATTTCGTTTCCAGGCCCATGATGCCACTGCTCTGATTGTTGTCACTGCTGAGAGATCTATTGTGTGATTTACTTTTTTTTCTGCAGCTATTTTTAGGATAGCGCCCTGACAACTGACCTCACGGATGCAGTTTTGCATTTTAAAGCTCTAAACGGAGATGTTTCCACAGAGGACTTGGGCAAAGCGGAGTTGAAAATGAGAGAAATGTGAGATCATTTAGTTGGACACAAGCTAATGCTCTTAGCGGTAGAAGGTTTTTGTACCGTGTGAAAGGTGAAACTGCAGCGAAGTCCCGCTGGCTTTAGTGACCCCGAGCTGGACGCCTGAGGGAGCGCGTACCGTAACGGAGCAGCCCAACGCGTCTGCCACGTTACGTGGACGTACAGTAGAGGGTTCCACTCGCTACACAACAACTTATTGCACATTCAAACTGTTTTCATTCTGCGTGACTTGCACAATGATTCACCACATGAGGTTATTATATAATTTGAATCCTTAAAGTGTCAGCAAAAACACCACGTCGGAAATGGCTTAAAGTGGTAGTGGACGAAGGGAGCACGCTGGGCTGACCTCAGATTCTCACTTTTATTGTAACTGCAGCCAAATTAAATTTAACCAGTCTGTTTCTGTGCTTCTGTACCGTTTCCTGCTGACAGTGTCATCCTTAATAGAAGTTAAGCATATTCCCTAAATGTCTCAGTGACTTAAGCCTCGCTGCTGACAGCCTAAATAGTAATAGACTTGAGTAAAGCCAGAGTAGCCAGCTGACTTTAGCCACACAAGGATGTGCCTGTGCTTGTCTTTGCCTGTCACTAAGAGCTATGCAAATGTTGACGTTTGCCTTCCTCCACCCTGCTGGTAGCTCCGATGATATTTATACCCCCGTTGCTCCTCTGTAGGATGCCCTTTAGTATACCATCATGCTGAGCGCCGGCAGGGAAGACACACGCATGTGTCACATGATGTGATGACTCAGGCTTTCATGCCCCCCTCCTCAGCTCTCGACGCATGTACAGCAGGCATGTGAGTGTGTTTATGTCGTCCATGGAGCGTGACCGACCCAGGAAGTGTTTGTGCTGTTTTTCATGTGCGCTGTTAGTGAAGCGAAATGTGGGAGCAGCCGAAGAGGGCGGAAGGGTTGAAACTGACATCTCAAGACTTCAGGGGGAACAGAATGACGAGGAACACTGTCAGACAGGACTAGTGCTCACAGAGACAAAGACCTGTAGTATAGTGTGTCGGTTTTACAACTACAGTTTTACACTTTAGCATCAGCGCTGGAACAGACGTGTCCTTGGTTTGTCCCTCAGCGCAACACAACCAGGCCCAGGCCTCCACAGCTACAGGAGGAAACGCAACATGAAGAGGGATGAAATCACTGCAGACTGACGAAAGTGCGTCTAAGTTTAGCAAAGTGAAGAGGAGGACGAGAAATGAGAAGGAGAGAACGTGTCCTGGAGGAGTGTCTGCTTGTGGAGCAGAGCCAGAGTGGTTGCAGCCATTCAGCTCTGTGACTCAGAGGCCTGGTGTCGTGTGGGTGGGGTCTGCAGGAAGTGGAAGGGCAACAATTGGCTCCTGACTCAACTGTAATCAGACCGCAGCCCAAGCAGAAGCCACTGTATGAGCCGGACGCAGACCCTCGGCATCCTTTCTCCATCAGACTGCAACCCTCCCAGCTTGTGCATCATTGCTCTCGTTCCAGTGATGAAGCAGCTCATTTGTTTGATAGGCCAGAAGCCCATCTCCTGGACACCAGCGGGAGCGAGAGGTCTGAGCTAGCCACACCACTAGGCCCCCATTAAGCCACGATTGGGCTCTATTGGTGGGATTTTTCTTCCTGTCTGGTGCTTGGCAACGCTTTTGCTTTCACATTAGAGGCGGGTGTTCATGATTGCTGATAACACGACGAGAGAGGCCAGCGTGAGTGCATTAACCCTCAGCGGCGCTGCAGCAGACCTGACAATATTGCATCCAGAGAGATAACACATGCCGTTAACTCTTTCTGTTGCAGGTCTGTCACAGACGCTAGAGCTTTTTTTGCCTAATACTAAAAATGACCTTGTGGGAGCTTGCTCACCACCCGTCCCGCTCAGCGGCAGCAGCTCAGTTTTAGAAACTGTTGCTGCAGTGCTGTGCATTTTTTAATGGATAAGTAGCAGAGTCTGGTCTGTGTGTGCACATATGCAGTACTACTCTTCTACAGTGTGCGTGTTCGCATCTGTGACAACCGTACACAAGTGTCTGTTTCTGTTAATGCGCGTGCGTTTTTTCAATCAATGTGATGCGACAGCTTTGGTCTCCAGACACACACACACTCCCTGAATCATTTGAAATAACACCCCAGGGCTCAGTTACCCAGAGGCCTCTCTATTAATGCTACCAGGGCTTCTGTACTGTAGCAACGTTAGACATATATCGAAGCTGCAGCTGAAATCAATTTTTCCGTATCAATATATCATTAGGAAAAATTATGTTCGCTGTCATTTGATGTTTTACTGCGTTTAAATCTCTGCCAGAAAGATGAAGCAGGCAAATCAGACAATTCAATTTAGTTTTAGTCTGTTTACAGCATCTTTTATTCCTTAACTTTGTTTTTTCTGCATTTGATAACTGGATTATTCAAACTCATCACAGATTGGATCCTGCTTTGAAATACAATGTGATTAGAGAGTTTTCCTGTGTGTTATTTAATAGCGTTGTAGAGCAGGTTGATTCATTTACCTTAAAAATGTCCTTCCTGCTCCCGTTAAGGACAGACATGGCCATGGAAGTATCCTCAGCCCTACTGGGGGATTCTGGGAGTGAGAATGTCTGCAGAGAGGACAAGATGGATAGGTACTACAAATAAGCCTGCACACACAGACGTGTAGCCTGTGCATGCCTGCATTTGTAGTGAGAGAGAAGGGGGAGAGAATAAGAAGAGAGGGGGGAGAGAGAGAGAGGCGCTGGAGATAAAAATGACAGAGATGGTACGACCGGGAGAGGCGACAGAGGGCATTAGCAGCAGAGCGAGGAAGACACACTCTTTTACGTGCCCTCGCGCTTTCACACTTGTTCTTGTCTGTCACTCACCAAAGGAGCCTCGCCTCCCACACAGCGAGCCGCCCGAGCTCGCGTGCCCCGCATGTTGGACCACACGCGTCTTAAACGCAGAGTTGACTTGTGTAGCAGAACGTCCGTGGCTGGCGTGTGATCGGCGGCGTGATAGTGCCTGCCTGTCTCCATCCCATGTCTGTCTTTATGTTAATCTGCCTGTTATAATCCCTGGCGGCACAAAAGCAAGGAAACGTTCTGGGGCTTTCGGTTTTTATATCGCACAGATGGACGTGTGAGTCATCAAAGTGCTGTTGTTTGTCTGTGCGAATGTGTTCGTTTTCCTAATCCTGTCATTCAGACAGACTTTCACGAGCCCCAAATTACTTAATCCAATTAATCCATCACCTACAATAATCCACAGTCGCTCTTTTTCACCGTGACTATACCCTCCGGTTAAGGAATCCTCTGCTTGCTAAAGGATGCTTCTAGAGGAAAGTCTTAACCTTGAAACCTCGTCCTTCGGTTGAGTGATGTCTTCCTTACTGTGCTCTTCATCCCCTTTGTGTGCGTGTCAGCGATCAGCGCAGAAGCACATTGCAGATGTTTCACGGCGTGACAGCTGTGTATTCCTGTGTATGTAAGTGCAGCCGTGAGCCGTACTGCAGTACTTGCCCCTCTGCCTTGCTTTGATCAAAGGCCAAAGGATTTAGGATTTTATATGCTGCACAGTTGACAGCATTGTCAAGATGCCCTTTTCCAACATGCTATTAAAGTGACAGCCGTACAATGTGCCAGTGATGGGTCTAATTGCTCCTACAGCAGACACAACAGCGGCGGATGTCGGTAAAGCGGTTGGTTTGGTGATTTTGCTTTTGTTTGATATCAGTAGTAGCGGTAGACATGGAGAGCGTGGATGGAGAGAGAGAGAAGTCAGTCCCACAGCTGGAAGTCAGCTGTCAGCTCCTGTGTGTGATATTAAACCACCCGTCTAACTTGCACCTGTCCTTGGAAGCAGGGGCCTGGCTCAGCGTCGGCTGGCACCTAGACACATATCGGAGGCCAGTAGTGGCGAGTCTCCTGTGGTTTTTACCTTTGAAAGAATTTGTTTGTGTATTAGTGCCAGAGGGCGTGTGTGTGTGGAAAGAGGAGGGAGGACAGGAGGAGAAAGCAAACACACAGACTGTTGCCTTAGGATCGTGATGGAAACATAGTTAGGGCAGCTACAGGATCTGTGCATTCGTTCCTAGACTGACTTTGTAAACTCATTTTGATCCTGAGTTGTCCAGCTGTTGTTGCAAATGTAGCTGCCACTGTACAGTAAAGTGCCCGACGCTGTTACAATTAGATCAAAGGACGCGTCGATAAGAGGGTCCAGATGCATTTCATTGCCTTCGGAGCTTGTGTTAAAACAAAGAGGCCTGATCTCGCAGCGTGAATGTGTTAAAGGTTAATTAGGCGCTACGTCGCGTTCTAATAAAACATTTTCCTCCCTACCACTTGGAGTAAAAACATAAAGCCATCTAAATGCATATGCTGGCTCCCATTTGCCACATCCATTATTCATAGACAGGAGGGAACCCAGTCACACACCTTTAGTCCTGCACTTGCTTGTCTTCCATCTCATCTCACTTTCCTGCCTTTTCTCCCTCTTTTCCCTCTGTATTCAGCCAAACCGTGTTTCTCCTAAAATCAGTCTCCCCCTTGTCCTAATAAATGTCCTCTGGGGTTTTGTCTTCTGTCTAAACTCTTATGCTTTCGTTCTTCCCCTGGGCTAAATGTTGTTATATCTCCCTGTTGTGTAATCTCTCAGCTGTGTAAGGACATTGATCATAATTGGAGAAGGAGGATGATATAATATCACCTTTATATTTCATACACTTACAGTATGGAATGCAAGCGTTTCTTCTGGATCTGTCCTTCTCAGTCTCACCATGCACCATATCCAGCACCTTTGTTTACATGAGAGAATTGATCGCATGTCAAGGGGAATTTTCTCCCTGCTTCTCTCAGTGGCCCTGCTGCCATCAGATACTCCATTGTTTAGACTATCTGATCTAGTCTGTGTATGGATTGTTTCCATAGCGCGTGTTCAATATGTGCAGCCCAGTGAAGGCTTGGGGTTAGACAGGACACACACAGTCATGCGCATCCCTCTGTGTCATAGACTTTACTATGAAAAGTAAAAAGGTTTTACTTCTCATAAGGGAGTTTTAGGAGAGCGGAACAAAGCTGGATTGTAAGGCCTTAAGATAAGATAATTCCTTACTGATCCCACAGTGAGGAAATTCAATTATTACCACAGCTACAAACAATCTGTAAGGTGCAAAAGAAGAGTGGAGTTATACAATTTTTACAAAACAAAATACTATACATACATTTCCAAATCAACTATACAAGATAATGTGCACGGTGGGGTCTGAATATGGTGCTTTGTGTCCTCGTAAGAGTCCTCTGTCCTGTCCTGTGTGTAAGGGCCAGGGCTGCATCAGATGGGATTTAATCTGAGGCCAGCAGGTCAACGTGTGGCTGATCCCCCTCTGCCACATGATGGATGGTATCTGCTGTGGCTTATGTGTTTGGTTGTGTGAAGTTTGTCTGAATGTTTTTCCTCACACGCACAGACTTGTGCTGGTAGCTGTAAAAGCCAACGGGTGTTGCAGATACAGCTCCAAACTACAGCAAATTGCGAATCACAGAGGGCAGATTTGATGTAGAGTGTGAGTCAAGAGCTTCTCCTTCGCGCTGTAATTGGCCAAGTGGGCTTCGGCGTGATAGTGTGTTAGCAGGAGACGGCGCCGGTGTCCTTGCTCTCAGACACAGGTCAGGACTCGTGTTCAGTACATGGTCACCTTGTACCCAGCAGAAACACGCACATACCAATAATCAAAACCGCAGCAAATTGTCCATATTGAAACATGTCATTTTGCCAAATTTGCATTAAATTTCCTGCAGAGTTGTTTCCATTGCTGCTTCTAAATGGATAAAATCTTAATCCTCGTCTTCTGAATCGGTTCAGAAGGAAACACACAGACAGTCACTGTGTGAGTGTAAACTGCAGCCACTTGACACTTGCAGAGACATTGTGTTTAGCAGCGTCGCCTGTTGGAGCGTAATCCTTTAACTGGCTTTGCATTCATATCATAGCAGCAGAACTTATGATTTCTGTTAAGCCGCTGTCTGTCACACTCTGTAAATGAGACTATTAAGCAGTTTGGCAGCTGCAGTCGCAGAGTCGCATGTCTGTCCCATCCAAGAAATGTTCTACTGTTTCTCCTCTTCGGTGGAGAACTCATTCACTCGTCCCTTTTTCTCCTTTCACCTCCTCCTCCCCTGTTTGTTCTGCATTGCTCCTACTTCCTTGCAGAAGCGTTTGGCCACAAGCTATTCTGCTGACTCTGCATTTGCTGCCTCACAGTTTACCCCTGACTCTCCCCCTCTTCCCTCCTGTCTGGCCCTGGCTCTTTCTCTGCTCTCCCGCCCTCCTTTTCCTCCCTCTCCCGCCTTCGATCCCTACAGCCAGTGATTTTTCCAAACCAGCTTTCTTTGCTTTTATTCTGTTCTCCCTCCCTCACCACCCGCCCCCCATCCTCCCTCCCTCCCCCAGTCCTTCCATCCGTTTCATCTCTTTTCAGATATTTGCCTTGGAGTGACCGTACAGTAGCTCAGCGCTGAGTTGTTCTGCTAAAATTAGATGATGTCCTGGGTGATTAACACGCTACTACTGGGCAGAACTGGCCTTGCTCCAAGACCCAACAATCCACATTATCACTTCAGCGTGGAGAGCTCAGAGCGTGTGCATCTCCACCGAGCTGCCTCACCTCTGCTGGCTTCCTCCCGCTAATTGTTAATATAATCGTTAACAGAGCAGGGATTCTCATACATCTTTTTTCAGGGACGTTATCGCTATGCAAGATCTTTTTTTGCCCTCAGCCTTCCGTTCCCAGAACACGCCTCGTGTTTCACGTGAATACAGATTACTACAAAGTTGAACTGTGCACCTCAGCAAATGGTCATTGTCAAGAATGTCGCCGAGACGAATCGTAGGGACTGGGGGCTGTGTCTGTCGTGGGGTAACGCTTTCCAAGGTGAGCATGTGGAAGCTGAGGCAGCGACAAATACTCAGCAGTTTAATTGTTTGCCTGCATAATAAATCAAATGTGTCAAGGGACATTATTTATACAAGAACTGTGTTCAACAAATAAATCACCAGTTTGCCCAACTCTAGGTTTTGCTTTGTCGTGTGCACCGCCGCCGCGTCGGCTGCATTCGCGTGTGTTTTGCTTGCACTTCAGTGTGACTGCGTGACAGTTGTGAAATGTGTGACTCTGATATTCATGAGGGAGCAGGGATCTCAGAGCCTCTTCGCACTCTGTCATTGATGTATGTGGTGCTACCTGAGAGGCTCTGGCAGAGGAAGGGGAAGAGAAAACAAATGAACACAAGCAAGTCGTGAGGCCTCTTTACAGCTGCACTGGGTGCATGTCTAGAGCCCGGAGGCTGAAGCCCTGCATCCACTGAGCTGTCGTAGCTTGTGGCACCGTAGGACGCTATTCATTGTTCCGGCTGTTGCCAAGCGACGGCTAAAAACCTGTTTAAAGCACGTTTTTCAAGTCGAGACATTTTTAGGTTTCACTGACCGGAAAACATGCCCGTCCTCCCTGTCCATGGCGGTTTTTATTTTTCATCTGACCCAGGAAATACATGTCAGCATTGTCAGGAACGGTCCCAGTGGCCACACCGTCAGTCCTGTAACGCTGCGAAAACTGAAAGCAAAGGAGGAGAATTAATTAGAAAGTAATCCGAGCATAATTTTATCCTTTAAATCATGCACCATAGAAAGCTGTTAGTAAAATTAATGAAAACATAATGTGCCAAGCCATAGTTAAGTGACAAGAATGGCTGACTTAATAAAAGTACAGCTAAGTGCCTGGTAATAGCTGAGTGCAGGCCACAGTGCAGGTCTGGATCACGGCCTAGAGCGGAGACGCAGCAGCTCCCTCAGCAGCCTTTAAATGTGATGTAAACAGCTGCAGGCGGCCGGAGGGAGAGCGGGAGATGGGCGGCAGGGGAGCGCTCAGGCAGGTCAAGGTGGGCTGTGCTATTATTAATGATTTGTAGAATATCCCTCCAAAAGGGAGCCGAGTAATATGTGGGCAAACGGCTGCGTTGAGTCCTTTGTTGTTTTTGTGGTGGCTGTTTGTCAGGTGGTTGCCCCCGTGGGCTCATTACTGGCTTCTTTTGTTGATTTGTGGTTGTGAAGGGATTCTTACTCTCGCCTCGTCCTTATTGTGCCCCCTCCGTGTCCTTCGTTTCTTTTACAGCCCGCTCTGTCCCCTCCGTTTCCTGCCCCCCAAATTGCATCACGTCGTTTCTGTCTCTGTGCCCCGTGGCCCCGCCTCCCTGCCTGGCGGGGTTGATGTGTGAGTGGCTAGCTTTGACGTCACTTCAGGCTTAACGTCATAGCAACTCAGTGCTCCCAGGCTCGCTCTATCTGGCGCTTTCTCTCAGTACCTCCCCCATATTCTGTCTCATCTTTATCCTCCATTAATCACCTCTTCCTCTCTCGTCGTCTCGTTTATTGCTTCCTCTTTTACGAATTGGGTTTTTATCCTATTTATGTATGCTTTTGTATCTAGTGTGTGTGTATGTCTATGTCCACCTGGCATCTTCCTCTCTGCCCTCTACTTTCTATTCTTGTCTAAAGCTGCATCCTCGCCTTATTTTCCTGTTTATTCCACTCACAGAGCCACAAATATAGAAGCTCAACATGTTTGAGGTAAGCAGACAAACAGTGAGCTTGGAAAACACAGGCTCATCCCTATTCACTTCCACTCATCAGCTGCAGCTCTATTCCTGGATAACATGCTTTCATAGAACGTGCACTGAGCTCTGCCCAATGACTCACCTTCATTTCTGAGCTTGCCCGTGGCTTTGATGAAAATAAATACAGGAGGAGCATTACCAACGTGAATTATCAGTCAACTTTGACTTCTGGAATAGCTTGGGAAATTTTCATTGGACTTGACAAGATGTGAAGCTGACCCACTTTCTGCTTTCTCTCTCCGTTTTCCTCGCTCTCCCCGTCGTCTTGTCTTGCATCGCGGCCTGCGGTTAGTCTCGCTCCGCTTTTAGCGCGGGCGCACGGATCGGGATGGAGACCTTGCTTGGTTTAAATGGGTCGAGGAATGCTCTTGTCAGCAACTGTGACACGTCTCCTACTGGGTCCCGTGTGGCTCGAGGCACTTCGAAGTAACTTTGGGTCATGTTCCTGGAACAATGTGACAACTCATCTCTGCAGTGACAAGCGTCATGTTAAGATTCAAGATGGTTACGCACACGTACATGTATTAGTGCTACAAACACACTGGTGCCAGTCATGTTCAATTTAATGCCGCAAAATATTCTGTGAATGTTCTCACTCCACTTTAAAACACAATGATGTGAAAACAACCCACAGAAATTGAAATTATGTTATTTCCCACTGTGGTGTGAAATTGAAGCCCGCTGCCAGAGGAAACATGTATTTTATAGGAAACATGTTGTGACAGTGGTAAACAGTTTACACAAACAAATAGAGCTTTCGTGCACTGGGTAAAGAGGGAATTAACATCAGATACTGAGCGCAGCAGAAAGGTCGAGTAAATAACACCAGCGCTGTGGTACGTTTAATGAAGCTAGTTCTAGATTTCCCTCATGTGTGGCTGCAACCAGTACCACAGCTTTGCATCTTGGATGTATTTAGTGTATTTTTGCTGCATCGTGCTCTGCGTTCGGGACGGCGGCCTCTCAGACGGACGGATAAATGAGCAGTTTAGGAAGCACACCTTTAAATCCCTTCCTCTCGCTTTCAAGAGCCCTGCAAGATTTGGTTGCCAGGCAACATTAGGAAGGAGTTTTCAATTAAGTCACTTTCAGCTGGACGCCAGGTCCAGGCCATCCTGACTAACAACACACAGACACTGCTTCAGGTAGAGTATTATGAAGCTTTCAGATTAAAGGCTGCCGTGAGCGTCTGTGCTCAGGTTGGTTATAAGGTAAATACGGGTAGAAAATAATGTACTACAGTCTTTTGGATTTCTTTGGCTTAATGACTCAGCATCTCTCGTTCTGAGTCGGCACCTTTAAGACATACATTATAATCCTGTATAATGAGCTTATGATCGTAAGTTGCATTTAAATGAAACTCATCTCAGGCAACGTGGAGACAAAGCTATTAATGCTTATGGGCAGTCATTACAAATGCCACTTTTGTGTCTTTTATCCCTAAGGCATCCTCTAAAAATCCCATAATGTGCTGACTAACAGTTCATAAGCCGATCTTTAAGTGATGAGCTTGGGTTAATGTGTAATCATCACTGACCCATCTGCTTTGGTCACCATGGTAACGCTGAGGCCAGACACAGATTTCTCTGTTCAGTGTTTCTAGCTCTATTTTCCTTGTTCAGTCAACAGGACAAACGAAGGCAGTGGCTGCGTGAACACACAGTCGAGGGCTCCTCACTCCGATAACGCTCAGCATCTCTGGCATAGTGGCACCGTCCCACTGTATTACTTTAGGTTTGCTGAAATCCAGTGGCGCTGGTGGATTCTTTCTGTTCAGGGCATCGCTGGCTCAGAGCTGTAGTCACTTTAATTGCCTGTCCAGGAGGCAGGAGAGCAGAGATTAATCCAGCTGAAGAGCTTTGCAAGTATCAAAGCAGCTGCTGATCTGATTGGAGGGAAACAAGCCTGTGTGAAAGATGAAGTTTTAACCCTGACCTTCAGCTGGGCCTGATAAAGATGGTTGGACTGAGCACCAGAACAGGGCTTCACTGATTTCATGTAGTCATTCACACAACTTATGAGATGTGGTGAACCTGCGAGTTACGATTGTTGAATTGCTGTTGAACTTCCTGAGTTGGTGCTAATTTACGCAGAACAGCGTTACTATTCACTCGTACTGTAGTTGCCTTTGTGGCTTTGTGGCTACTAAGTATTTGCTCTTCAAGTATTCAAAGAAAAACAACACATAGGACCCAACGAGCCTGTGAAGAAGGTCAGACGCAGACGCTCGCCACCCCCACCCCTCATGCAGACATACACTAATGATGAGCAGTGATGAGATCCAATTTGGGTTGCAGATACAGCAAATGTGCCCCATGCATGAAGACCTCGCTCCCCAGTCCTGGGTAAATGGAAGAATAACTAGATATGATCAGGAAGCTCACATATTCACTCTACGCAGGAAGAGAAGCGCGTTGCTCTCTTTCAGTCCTCTCTCCTTGTCTTTTTTCCAGCCTCCAGCCCTTTTATGCCTCCTTTCTCCATCCTCTGCATTTTCTATCAGAGGTGTCGATCTCTCTTTTACCGTCACCTCTTTCACTACTATTATTTTCTCATCTGCTCACATAATATCCACCTCTTCTCTGCTGAATCACAACACCTGACTTCCTCTCTTCTTCCAGTCAATAGCTGGTTTCCTTTGCTGCAGTGCTGCTATATATTTCTTCGTCTGTCTACCATGCTGCTATTTCTGTACTGCAATCATGAATTGTTGTCTCTGGCAAGTGGCCTGTAATTGTCATAATTCAAGGAATGCTCTTAAAATACGATCAAATTAAGCCCTGAGGTGTATAAGTATAGAGCACATAATAAAGTGTTGCGTAAGAAAGGAATGTAATTCATAGCATTATGGGTCAGAACAGTCAATATGATGCAGTTACCACATATTTATTGTTGTTCTAGGTGATGAATGTGTTCAAACGTGCCATAGATGCTCAGATGATTGTTGCTTCAGTGATACTGATGGTCCTTGACAGAGACCCTTTCAGGTTTGGTCGTCCAGGTGTGGAGTGTTACTGTCAACACGACAGCGGAGCGGCCGTCATCCAGCTACAGTTTCTCATCAACGAGGTAAAATTGCTCCGCCAACGAGCAGGAGCTCTGTGGGCAATAATGTTGTTAATAAAAAAATCTGATTATTAACCTGCCACAGGGGTTTTCCTTTAGTCTGTGAAGACGTCCACAGTGCAAGACAGGAGACGGATGCACGGATGTCTGCTGATCACATTTCACAGCCTAAAGCGGTCAAAGCTATATGTTCATGCATAAGAATTCCACCCGCTAATGGGTTGTCAGCCTCTTCTTAACATTACAAGGCAACTGCACAGTTTAGTGAGTCAAAAGTTTGATTTACGTAAAGATAATTTTCAAATGTGTGTGTGTTTCTGTCTTGAGTGCGTTTTGTCAGCATCTGTGTGACTGTGACTCAGCGGCTCAAACAAACCCTTCGGGAGATGGAGATGACTTTTAGTGCCTCCTACACGCGCACATACACACATATACGTCTTCTGAGTCATCATGGCTACCTGGGAGAAAGCTGCCTGGTTTCAAATCAGCCAGGGAGCGAAGTGTGACTCATGCGTGTCCTGCTCTGAACACAAAATGTGCAATCTGTGGATATGTTTATGAAAACCAGTGCAATTGCTGTGTACTCCACGTTATGAGACAGGATTCAGCTGTTGGAGGATGAAATGTGTTTCGTTTGACAGGGGGCGCTGGTGAGTGCTCTGGCCGACGACAGTGTGCACCTGTGGAACCTGAGGCAGAAGAGGCCGGCCATCCTTCACTCCCTCAAGTTCAACAGAGAGAGGTAAGAGGCTCACGCAAGGCGATCGGCCATCGCGTCCGTCCAGCTGCCTCTCCTTCCCTGGTGCAACACGACTTGTGACTTTCTGGGACTAGTGTCACATTTTGCTGCCCGTGTGAGCTGTTAGTTTTCACTGACGGACTTGTTGTATGTAAACAGAGAGCGTCTCATTTGGAAACTGCGTCTGTGCCGTCGCGGAGCTGTGCACAGGGCCCAGGAGACGGCTGATGCTCTTTCCCTCTCTGTTGGTTTCTAGCTGAACGCTCATTACTTCGGTCACCTCCTACCTCTGAGGTTTTCCCGTCACGGGGACTCAGGTGTAAACCCACCTGAAGGCTGACACCAGCAGGTTGTTACACTCAAACACACACAGGTTGATAATATACAGAGCTGTGAAACTGCTCGCTCGGTGGATGAACATTGTGTAGACTGAGTGCTGTGCATTTACGGGTAATTGGTTTTGTCTGTGGGTTCTGGTAACTTTACAGAACCACCTCCAGGAAGTTGGCGTTCACTGTCTCCTCCAATCACAGACACAGCGGTTGCCCATCAGAGCCAGTCTCATCACCGGCAGCTGATCTGTCACTGTGAGCTCTGGTGAAGGGGTCATGTGTCAGCACCAATGATCGGAGACAGCGCTGATGTGATGGGCAGGTGACCGGCAGCGGCTTTTACGGCGCCTCGTGTGGTTGTTTTTCTGGAGGTGCTTGATCATCCGACATTTAGTAAGCGCTGCCGTCCTATGACCCAGAGTCGCAGCCCCGCAGAGGACCAGGGTTACTGAGGAGCGGGAAGGACATTTGGATAAGAGGCTGAACCTACTTTTTATTCCCTGTTTTCAGCCTATTAAATATTCAGGAGGATGAGTTCTGCCTTTCAGTCGTCATCCATATATAATATGTACAGTCTGGACACTTGGAGGGGATAATGCAGATACCTGAACCTCACGAGTGTAATGGTTTATGGTTTTACTAGATCATGGATTAGACATGAGTCTAAGTTTGTTTAACCTGGGGGCTTTGCTGCCTCACTGAATACCGATGTTTCTACTTCTGATGTCGGTGTGCGGTGACGTGCTGCGTCCGCTGACCTGCGCGTAAGGTCCATGTACGGTAACTTGATGCTGACGTTTCTTTAGTCAAAGCAAAACACATGAGATGCGTGTCTGCAGGCCCGCATCCATTTGGCTTCCCTGTGTTCAGATACACAAGTCTGCAGTCCTCCATAGCTATTATTGTAGCAGCTGTCCCACAGGAGAAGCCTCTAAAGTTAATGGGGCCATCAGGGTTTGTTGGGCCTGAGTTATTTCAACCAAGTTTCCTGCACTCTTCTGAGCTTTTAAGATGTTCTGTGGCTCTGAAGGCTACTTACACCTATTATCTCTGCGTTGTTTGTTTGGTTTCTATAGCAGCGTGCTCCCCTTTGTTTTCTGATTCAAGGCTTTTTAATGTGCTGTAGTTCTTGAAAAAAATAAAAACTCAACAAACCAGCTGCTTCGTTAACCATTGTTGATGGATTTCAAGAGCCATATGCATGTTCCTGCAGGCACAGCGTTTGAGTCTGCATCTGTTTTGTGCAGCTACATACGACCGAGTTCATGCTGATGAGGTGGTGCAGCATCCGTTTGCATGCAGATGGGTTGTTAAAACCAATCCTGTACAGTTTCACATTGGAAACAGCAAAGCTCATATTTTTTAGGATTGTCTCTAGACTTGCCTTGAGTAACACAGGACAGTCACACCCACCATCTGTGGCTGTTACACCCTAGGGGGGGTGGGATCCTGTGTGGAGCCTGTGCTGATGTGCGTTTACTCCCACTGCTCAGAGACATGCAGTTAAGGTTGATTAGTGAGTCTAAATCACCCGTAGGTGTAAATGGTCTGTCTCTGTCTGGCCTGTGATGGACTGAGTGCAGCCTGTCTCTCACCCAAAGACAGCTGGGACCGGCTCCAACACCCCCACAGTCTCTGCAAAAGCAGTTTGATGAATGGATGGATAGATTGATTAGCTAAGCTACAGGCTGATCCACTGGCTCCAGCTCCATATTCCTCAGACATGAACATGAATTCTCATGTAACTTTTACAATTACATTTATTAAGTATATTTTAGAAAAGAAATTTCTAGATTGGCTCCTCTGGCCATTGCAGCGCATTTTTGTTATTTATTCTCTGCGTAGCCCTAAAAAGCCTCTTAGCTGTACTCTGACCGCCCAATACTCCAAGCAGATCTTTCTTCGCCACATTCCTTCCCTCTCCTCTCCCTCTTACCCTGACCAGAATCAGAGTTGATGGGTGAACGCAGTGTTGCAGAAAGCCCCCCCAGTGTCAGCATCCATTCAGCATCAGTTCACAGGCACTATGAGAGAGGAGGGATGGGAGGAGAGGAGGAGCTGAGACAGACTGGGCCTCAGCCAGAGCAGTGAGTCAGTCTGTGGGTTGGAGTGTGGGGATGGAGGAAGCGCAGAAGAAATCCTGCAGAGTCATTCTGGCGTAGGATGCTGTTGTCACCGTATGGCCTCTCTGGCATGCTCTGCAGATGTGGGGGCTATCGCCAACACAGGCTGATGTGATGGAGGATAATAAGAGGGAGACGCTGGGGTCACTGCATGCACACGCAGCCAGATTCAACCTGATCGCTCTGCTTTGGTCAGATTATTTTAAAGAAAATTGTGTTTGTAAGAACAGTAACTTTTTGTATTCTTCATATGTTTGGGTTGAGCTGCCAGCACCTCAGTCACATGATGTTGGTCCCCTGTATTATTATTTATAGCATATACCTTAAAGGTCAGACTCACAGGGTCACTGACGTGTTTTTAAGGGATCAGTTAAATGGCTTGAGAATTCTAATTTATTAAATAATTAATCATTCGAGTGGAGACTGATTAAAGTTGCTGTGTATGTGTTTTAATCCAGGATTAATCCAAGATTATGTCCTAAAACTTTTCTTTAACCTTTTAACTCTACAAGGTGAATTAACAATTATGATAAAGGCACATGCTCAGATTGGTTTTTGCAGGTGCTATATGTGTGTGTGTGTGTGTGTGTGTGTGTGTGTGTGTGTGTGTGTGTGTGTGTTCGCAGTATCAGATTAGATCAGATTTATTTGAGACCCTGTGGGTAGATTGAGGTCTGTGTGCTCTCAGGTTAGAACAGACTCCTCCATCCAGATCGGAGCTGTGCCAAGCGGAGGCTGCTGTGTGGAGCAGCACTCTCCTCTGTTTCATTTGTCCTTTACTTTTTCAGTTGTGACAGACGATTCTTTTGACAGTTGGGGGTTTGGCAGCATTTTTAGAGATGCTTTCTTAAAAGTTATCTGTACTTTCTGTGTCTTTACGCAGAATCAGGCTGGAGGGAATATCACTGTGTAGGAATATCGCTTCAAACCACTTCATGCTCAGATCCTTATATCCTGAAAACACACATCCTTATGTTTGGCCTCATACTGTGCTCTTTGTGTCTTTTATCTCTTCCTGCACAATAGCATGATTTTTAGAGATGACAATTTTCAATGATATTAAAACTGTCAACTGGCAGTTATTTCAGTTTCTGCAACAAGAGACTTGCTTTATCTGTTTCACGCAACAATATTGTTTAGTCAGCCATTCAGAAATAAGTTGTCAGTCCTTTGCTGAAGGGCAGTAATTAATAAACTTCTAGTTTTTAAACCGTTATTTCCTAATGACAGGCTCAGTTTACTCTATGTGTGGCAACGATTCTCTGGCATAAGAACATCACAGACCAAGTTGTGTTACAATTGATTTTCTAATTGTTCCCCTGTACTGAGCTAATCTGCAGCGAGGCACCGCCTGGTGCTCTACACGTGTGTGTGCGCAGGCCTCAGGCTGCTTTTGTGTGTCATGACCACTTGAACTTGTAGATTTCACGAGAGCACACATGGACACGACAACTATAAACGCAGCGACACACTTGGGTCCATATTTGCATGTGCACACAAACAGACAAACGCACATTTCCATCACTTCTACCGCGCATAAACGTACAAACACACACTGATGCGCACAGTGTCTGGTCTTTTACAAAACCTCATCATCTCGCTGAAATCCAACACATGCACACGCTCCAGTCTGCGTATTAACAGCCGAGGCACATCTGTTTGTGCAGATGGAAACGGACATTAAAGACAGTCTGTGCCGCAAGTTGTCAGGAAAAGTCATGTTGCTCTGAGTCATCTTGCCCCGTTAAGTGAGTCTGTAAATGTGTGCATCTTAATGACCAACTGTCCGTGTTTGAGTAAGTCAGCTCAGAAGGAAACGTCAGGATAATGTTGTTGTGGAGTTTTTTAAAAAGGCCACTGAAACGAGGGAAATACGTGATCTTACACCGTAGGAGCCGCTTTTGAATAGCGCTTGGATACGTCAGACCTCGCTGTCCGACTTGAATGAGTTTTCCTAGTTTGTGAAACTCGGGGGCTTTTTTCTCATAGACAGAAGCCACTCGAGTCCACATGTGCAGCTCAGACCGTCGCGCAGCATTAGAGGAATCGCTGGAGGAGCTGCGCGACCTTTAAGCATAGAGGTTACGCATTGTTATTCCTCAGACGGACTTGAGCTTCAGTCTGAGAGTTGATGAAAGGACAAGATGATGAAAAGGGGTAAGGGGATGAATGAAGCATCGCATTTAAGGAGGGAAAGGTTTATAACCTCTCATTAAGCTGAAGTCTGACGGACGGATGAAAGGAGGAGGTGAGGGTGGTGATGACAGCAACGCCCTCGTGTTCCCTGTAGGTCTGCAGGGAAGGCTCTTGCTGAATGACTTAGAAATGTCTTCGGTTTGCCTCCCGCATCTCAGCTGCTCCGGCCTGATGGAGTGGTAAATAATCTTCTCCAAGTTCTGCATAATTTGTCTCGTTATAATAGGACGTTGACTGATTTCCAAGAAGCTTGTGTCTCTTCGTCTCTTCGTCAGACTCACTGCCCCTTTCCTTGTCTTTACAGAATAACCTTCTGCCACCTGCCCTTCCAGAGTAAATGGTTGTACATCGGCACGGAACGAGGAAACGTCCACATCGTCAACGTGGAGTCCTTCATGCTCTCAGGCTACGTCATCATGTGGAACAAAGCCATCGAACTGTGAGTGCCGAAGGTTTTTTGCCTTGAGCAGTTAAAGCGGAGGGAAAATACTGCTGATATAAGTTCGTAGTAGTTAAAATCTCCAGCCGAGACCAATCAGCGAGGCTAAAATTGGAGAAGGTCACTGTAGTTTAAATGTCACGACAAGAAAGAGTCATTAGTGAGTCGATCATTTTCCAGCGAAGTATCGGGCTCCAGGTAGTGGCCGACCCATCACTTTGCCGTCTCAATGGATCTGTCAGCATGACAGGCTCCATTTTGGTTCCCTGCTGTAGAGACTTAAATTATTTACTG
This sequence comes from Macropodus opercularis, assembly GCA_030770545.1. Taxonomy (NCBI): domain Eukaryota; kingdom Metazoa; phylum Chordata; class Actinopteri; order Anabantiformes; family Osphronemidae; genus Macropodus; species Macropodus opercularis. The sequence goes on from CM061112.1 coordinate 5,552,700, forward strand.
AAGCGTTTTGCTTCATGCTTTCCCCCCATCCCCTTCAGTGTGTGTGTGTGTGTGTGTGCGTGTGTGCGTGCGCGCGTGCGCAGAGTGAGGGAGGGAGGGGGTGGAACAGGTGTCTGCAGAGATCAGTGTATGGTACACACAGACGTCTCGTCTCGTCAACAGGGCTGCAGGGAAGAAAAGGCGAACGAGTGGTGGGAGAGAGAAAGAGAGCGGAGGAGGAGGAGAGAGTATGACAGAGAGAGATGAGAGCGGAATGGATGAGACAGGGTTTTTGCCGGGGGAAAAGGGCGTTCAAAGAAGAGAGGGACGGAGAAGAGGAGAGTAATGGAGTGGTGACGAACGAAAAAAATGCAGGTAACAGAGGGCAGATTGTAACGCAGACGGAAGGACAGAGTCGTAGTGGAAGGAAGACGTTTCCAATTAAAGAAAGAAAGGGCAGAGGAGGCGATAATGATGAGATGGAGAGTAGATGTGGACGATAAGATCCAGTCATCGCTCTTTCAAAGGACAAGCAATAACTTCAAATTCCTGTGCTTAACAAAACAAAACAGTGATGCAGCCACAGTATAAGTAACAGGTGATATCTGGTGTTGATCATTTGCATTTATTCAAACTGACTGAGCTACACATACAGTCTGCATCTGTTCCTGCTGCCACGTCTTCCAACCCATTCAAAACATAATGAATCCCTTTGGAAATCCTCTCATCATCACTCATACTATTGCGCCCAGCCGCCCCTCGCAGCTGCGTTACGCCACCAAACTCTATTTGACAGGTTGTTTCTTCCGCCTAAACCGCGGCTCTGCACAATTAGTTCGAGGAAATGAGGCTTCCATTTCTTTTGGTTCAGACCTCAATCGTTCACGCATCCACTCGGTGGAAGCCTTGAAGATGGCAGCCGCGCCAGCAATCGATTCGCAGGCTCGTTACAGTTTGCATATGTGCGCGAGAGTTTCCCTGCAGGTGGCTCTGATGCTAGCTGTGGGGTCAGGAGGGTTGCCGTTCACACCCAGAGCTGCTGGACCCCGTGCGTTGCCACTAGAGCCAAATGACGAAACGATTAGGCGAGTGACAGAAAATTAATCAGCACAAATGTTTAGAATTGATTCATTGTTTGAGCCATTTATCAAGCAAAAATGCCAAATAGCTGCCGGTTGCAGTTGAAAGGGAGGATTTGCTGCTGATCTCTGATTTATATCATGATTGTAATTAAGCTTTAAGCTGTTGGTTGCACAGTGGAAGCAACTTTAAGAAGAACAGGTTAGTCACTCCAACACCACTGACCTTTGTGATGGCTTGTGAATTATCGGCTGTACACTGTGCTGAAACGCTTCTACGTTGCGATGCTGGCGTCGTCTCCACAGTGTCTGTGTTGCTGCGTTACTCCACTCACACACCCTGTACCCGGTCACAGTTTACTGAGGCAGCATGAGGTCACATACGGCATGGGCGTGCTGCAAACGGGCTGTTTAAGCCGCGTTGCTACGGAAACAGTGTCATGGTGACTGCGCCTCCGCTGCCTCCGAGTGTCACCTGTTGTGACACCAGATGTTCAGGACACTGTGCATGTGTACGTCCGCGTATGTGTGAGTGGGGGCGTTTCAGACATTGTGGCATCAAGCTGTTAAGCTGCTTTTACTCTACTCTTTAAGTTCCAAATGACAACATGTGGATGGATTGGTCTGGTTTCTGTGTGTGAGACACAAAAACCCTGAATGAAGAGCGGACAGACAAGAATGAACCTGCAGTCATACTGGATGCTAAAAGTGACAGGCATGCATGACTTGACTCAGTAAAAATGCATATTCCCAAATTGCCCTTGTCCCTGAAGACCTTATTACTCTGGATGCAAAATGCAGAGTCATTAGCAGTACACGGGCTCAAATGTGTGGTTATGGGAGCATGCTAAAGGGTGTGTGTGTGTGGGTGGGTGGGTGGTTATGTTTGTGTGATTGTGGCAGAGTATGGATGATTTTGGGAGCCTGTGTGCAATCTGCCCATCCTGCCTCTGTTGCCATGGTGATTCCTTTATCGCCAAGCCTGTATGTGTATTTGTGGACTTTGTGAATACGTTCTGTGCCATGTATTTGCTATATGCCAACAGGTTTGAACAAATAGATTTGTTACAGAGTTTCACAGGAGACGGCAGAAAACGCTGCACATACAAACCTGGAACGAGGGAAACTAAACCACGTGCAGGATGGAAGAGGCAAAGCTTTTATGGTTATTCAGCAAAAGATCTGAGTTACAGAAAGGCTGGGTGTTAAGTTGTGTCTTAATTGTGCTGTCATGCAAATGTGCGTGTGTGTGTCTAATTTGTGTGTGCTGCTGCGGACGGCTGTTAGCTGAGAGACAGGCAGTGAAGGGGGATTAGATAAATCAACAGCTCCAGCTGCAGCAGAGCTTAGGTAATAAGGCTCCAGCACTAACAGCTAAATATAGAGACAACTGACTGCCTGCCTGCCCACTAACCGCCAGCTCCCAACACACACAAGGCATCGCTCTAACATTCGGTGATTTACATGGTGGGGACCAGCATCAGGGCCCAGAAGCAACGTGACCCCAACGAGTCGCCTCGTTTACGACCAAAACCGCAGTTTGTCAGTAGGACGCCCTCATGCATGGATGCGGGTTTGACCTGATTGGTATAAATTGTTAAAACATGCGGGGCTGTTGCTGATAGGATGCATGTTGCTGCTGTGGCGTGTGCCAACGCGAGGCCTTCCTGTGCATTACATGTCATTGCGGCTCCTTCTCCGCTTCCTCTCCCGTCGGGGTATCGGGGACACGTTGCAGGCTGGAACAGTCTCTTTTCAGTCTCTTTCAGCGGTGACCTTCCCTGGCGGCTGCAGGTCGGGTGAATTATGCTGCCGCGTGGCACGGAGCGAGGCTTGACATAACACGGTCTAGAGGGTGAAGCGCAGACGGGAGCGAGCAGTCGAATGTTTTGTGGCGTCTTCTGCGTTGACATGCAGATGGACACGTTGTACATATGGCCACTGGGGACCGTCTGGCCTGTTGGAGCTGTCCATCACAACCTTCTCGAGCTTATGTTAGGGCCTTGAAGTGACTGGCAGCTCTCTCCTCCCTCATGGACCTCTGCTGTAGTTCAATCCCACCTTAACTGCCTTCATGTGTTGTTATGTAACTTGAGGAAACCACTGTTTTACTGCTGAAAGCCAAACCTCTGTTTGTCCTCCAAGGTCCTCCAAGGCTCACCCTGGACCAGTTGTACATATAACTGACAACCCCATGGATGAGGGAAAGGTAAAGAAGGACACACTCGCACACACAAAACCTTTTCAGTAAAACTACCAAAAGATAATTAAGTAAATAAGCTTTTATTTTTTACATAAGGCCATTTCTAACCACTGACCTGACCTACATGTGTGGTTATAAAGACGCAGTCATTCTGCCTTTAAGCTACATGATGGGAGTGAGCCTCGTGTTATTAAACGTGCTGGAAACACCTGCTTAGGCGTCATGTCCCAGGGATCCACAAACAGGGTTGCGCCAGCTTTATTGGCATCATTTAATTATTCATTTACAGCTGGTAAAATGTGTCTGTAGTCAAACGGCGGCTTGTGGACTGCGTGAAAGCCGTGTCCTGCAGAGGCTCGTTGCTCACTCTCCATACTGTAGGCTTCTCACATCCTTCTGGGATTAGCCCGTTTGAGACAAGGTGCCTCTGCCCCCTCAGACAGGCTCATCGTCCCAGCATACGTACTGTATAAAGAGGATTTGAGTGGTTGCCTTACTGTATGTTCACTTGATTTGCTGTAATGATTTTACACAAATAAGTCGTCTGAATGAAAAAGCCTGTCAGTTTGCGTTCTAAAAATATTGTAGCGCTCTGTGTTTTCATCTCTGCTGTACCACGGTGGGCTGCTTTCTCTCCCTAAGCCACTGTAGTCTGCTTACACCTGACTTCCTTTCATGCTGTGTGTGAATGTCAAATGTATTACTTATTTTTCCGCCCATCATGGGGTCTATTCTATCTCCTCTCTGTCATCTCTCGTACCTATCTCACCGGCTGCCTGTCGCTCTTCCTCTCCAGCTTATAATTGGATTTGAGTCTGGGATCGTGGTCCTGTGGGATCTGAAATCAAAGAAGGCTGACTATCGCTACACTTACGATGAGGTAGGCAAATCTCTCCCATTTCCTTTCGTCTCCTTTCGTCGCACTTCTGATCTATACTGTATCTTTTAATACAGAAACTGGAAATTAAATCACATATTCATGAGCCAAACTGTACACAGTTTGAGCTATAGTACAGTAGTTTAATACAATTGATATGATGAACCCTGCCATATATTTACTATTTCTGCATAAATATGAGGTGAATTCTTATTCTAGCTGTAAATGTATGTGAATATATGCTTTTAGTAACTGCTGTGGTGCCTTTTTGCAGCAATAACTTCAACCAAATGTTTTAATTACAAGAAGCTCTGATAATAGTAGTGATGATAATGAAAGGGTGGAGCATGTTGAATGGCCTTTTCTCCACTCTGCTCACTAAAGGGTTGAGGGTTAACTAAGTGGGAGAAAAGGTAAACTTCACGCTGCCCTCGTTGGAGGACCCTAAAGTGTATTTAATAAAGACGAAGCTAGTTTCTCCAGTCTGAGGTTGCGAGGTTGCACAAGCATTTTGTTTGCATACTATGGTCATAAAAAGGGCAACTTCATTTTGCAAAAGGTCCCACCTATTTTCCCTGGAGCCTTTGGTGTGAGTCGTTTCAAAAAAGGAGACAAAATAATAAAAAGCAAGAGCCTCCTCTGGACCTGCCACATGTTTCCCTAAGACATCAATAGATAGGTTGACATGTCTGTGTTCTGGCAATGGAACGTGATCAGGTGTGTGGTTTTAGAATCGGATATTCAGTCTAATCTGTTTCCGCTTGATCTGAGTGCAGTGCGAGTCCAAGTGGCATCTGAATATGACTATGAATAGGATTTCTCATTCATGAACCTGCCATAGAGCTTTAAGCCGACTGAATGGCTGCAGGCGCGCACACACGCGTACTGTACGCACGCACACGTGCAGTCAGCGTGTACACGGTCACACAGCGTCCACGGCCAAACCCTCCTTTTGAGATAACAAGATTACCGTAGCGCTCACGCTACTGCTCCGCCCATCGGCATCACTGTGGGGCTGTAAGCGCACAGAGATATCACAAGTCACAGGGGACTACATAGACACGAGAGTGGATTTTGTACTGTATGTTCTGTTAGCACCAATCTCTCTCTCTCTCTCTCTCTCTACTTTTCTCTGTCCCCCTCTCCCAGATAAGCTAATATCCTCCCGCTGCTCCGAGGGCATTACAGTCTCTAGTATTGAATCTCCCAAGGGAGCTCATCTCTTCTCTTCAAACCCCTACAGTTCCACCTCTCCAGGGACTGGGAGGGTTGAGTGGGTGGGAATTGAGGAGAAGAGGGGGCCGCTGCTCCATCTTTCACTCACTGTTATGTACACTGACAAAGCAAGTCAGCCTGGAATGAGCGACTGTTCTCCACGCGAGTGTCTCGGGGTGATTCAGTTGGCTAATAAATCCAGAGGGTTTTCATCGTCTGAAAACTTTTACGTTTAATTCGGCCCCCAGATCAACATTCAAACAACCCTTGTGTTCTGATTTGAAATGATGACGTAAGTTAGATGTAAATATTATTAAATAGTGTTGGATGGCATCGGCTTGATTGTTAATGATGATTGAGCGCTGGACACTGGACTATATGAATGTCCAGTCAAGATCGTTGCTATGGAAACAACTAATAGGATAAGATGTTTTGCTTTTCTTCGCTTATTTCGTTCATTAGTTCTAAGCAGCCTGTAAAACTCAGATTACTGTGCGAACTGCATCACTGAAAGTAATGAGACTTTATTCCTATCAAATACATGCAGTAGCGAGCTTCGTTCTTCCTGTTCGGGGGGTGTGCCTTCATTCAAACACTTTCTGCCTGGAAGCTTGCTGGCAAGTACAGAGTTGTCGACTGAAATGAACAAGGAAGCTTTTCCCCTTTTTCTTTTTCCACCGCAGAGCAAGCCAGCAACGCATGCTGTGATGGAGTCAGGCTTTGGATTAATCGTGTCTAAAAGCGTTATTTTAGTTCTAATGGAAATGTGTGGATGTATAAACAAGAGAAAGGCTCCACGCTCCTGGATATGACAGGATGGAGATAAATGTTTTTGTTGGTAATCCTCACTCTTGTTTTCATGGCACATTTTTAATTGCTCCTGCAAAGTCACACAAGAAGTTGAGCGTAGGGCAAAAAATGTACTTGTACTCAAATTAGCTTTTGTTACACGAAAATTCTGTCAATCTTCACTCCTGTCAGCAAATTAGAGTCCCTTGAAAAAGGTTGTGTAAGAGTTTTAACACAGAGAACAGGCCGTAAAACGTTTGTCTGCTTCAACAGCTTAGTCTGGTCCTGATGAGTGACTGCTACACCAGCCCAGTCTAAATTCTGCCTCCCTGCTTCTCCTGTTTGTCCTGTGGTGACTACTGCTCCTCAATGAATGCGCTTGTGTGTCAGTCCTTCAACAGCCCATAATTCAAACTTATTTATCATGCAGTCCCACTTCCCATCTCTATCACATTATTATTTTTTCTATTTCCCCTCATTGTTCTCGTCCTTTATCTCGTCCTACTTTAGGTCTTTTTTTAGGTCTTTCTGTGAAATCATGAAAAGGTACGAGCAGTTTGTGGAAACAAGCCTGATAACTTCCAGGCTGTTGCATGAAGGACATTAGCACACAAGTGTTTGAGAAGTTCACCGAGTGAATAATCTAATAGTGTTTAAATGCTGGATGCGTGTTCAGTTACAGGAAACCATTTCACACAGTGTTTCTGATCCAACGCAGGTTTTGTGTGTGTGTGTGTGTGTGTGTGTGTGTGTGATGGGCAGCTCAGCTGACTCTGTTTGATATGTCCTCGCAGAGTAAATCCCTCCCATCTGCTTGTCTGAGAATATTAAAAGCAAATGCTACAAATTATTTGCAAACTGCCTGACGCAGGTTTGGCTTCATTAGGAAGCGTTTTCTGTCCCCCTAAGACCCGTTGAGAACAGCATCAGATAACTGTTCATAGCCGATGGGTCATCTGGCGAGTCTGGTGTTTTGTCCATTAGCAGGCAGAGTCTTCATATGATGAAACCACCAGGATGGCTGAAAGATCCAGACATTGAATGTAGAGATTATAAGATTCATTTTAAAAAGTTTAATTCTCCATCATTGTTGAGGGCGTTTGCAGGACAACATTAAACTCTCACTTTTCATCAAGCACCAGAAATGTGTTAAAAAGCCAACTTATCACATTTGAAAACCTGAGATGTAATTTTCAATTTTCCTTTTATGACCACTGTGTTCTCTAAAATCCATCAGTCCTAATACTGTAGGTCATGTGAGAGGCACTGGGCCTTATGCTTTTCAGGGCATCTAACTAAAGGCAGAAACTCACTAACAGAACGGCTTTCTTTGTGTGTGTGTGTGTGTGTGTGTGTGGCTAAGCGGACTTGCCCAGTGTGACACAGTGCTACCAGCAGCTCTTCTAATTACGACTGAGAATCCCAGTTGGAGTGTGTCTATTTTCCATCACTCATCCTAATCTGTTTGTTTCCTGTGAATTGGTGTGTTTTCATTGGTGTGCGGAGACACGCACGCTCGAGTGTTTACTCAATTCTCTCATCTGCTGAAGACCGATGTGCACAAACTGACCCAGTGTAATATTCCCCTGTTAATCACGGTGCATGGTTCTCTACTGGGGTGATGCACTGAGCCACACACAGTACAGGACGCTAAATAACACAGAGCTGCTTACAGGTGATCAGTCCATCTAGCTTCACCTGGCAGTGCACACGCGTGAGTCAGTCCTGGCAGACAAACCCAGACAAACTTCCTCTTCTAGGCTCTTCTAGGCTCTTCTAGGCTCTTCTAGGCTGCTGCTGCACCACCATCCTACAGTGTACGAGGGCACATCTGACACCTAAGCCATTACTCATCGTGCCTCTAATTATTTATTATTTCTGCGAAAACTGTTCTTGTGAACAGTAAGCTCACACTTCAAAATAAGATTGGAGGTTTTAAAACGTCAGTCATTTTTGACTAAAGCTGACAGTGTTTCTCTGAGCCGTCTGATTAAGCTGTTTTCTGAAAAACTCACTCACAACTCAAGCACATTTAGGATTTTGACACGCAGCACTATTTATGATTAATGACACAGTGATGGCAAAATTGATATACACCTAAATATACAGCACGGCAACTGCAGCTGAAGGAAGTCGACTTGACTGTGTGATCACATCAGCACTGACAAAGAGGTAATGATTTTCAGATGAGGGATGTGAGACAGGAAGCAGCATTTGGGAGAGGAGGCAACGGAAACCAGTGATCAGATCACATGTAGTGATCAGGAAGTGGAGCTTTAGCCAGAAATGATGATCACTGATGCTGCGACTGTTCTGATATGAAAAATGGCAAAAAATCTCTGTGGTAAGCTTCACACACGTTCCGTGGACCTCATCACATTTACCTAATGTCAAACATGCGCCGGCTTTAATAATTATGAGCCATGCAAAGGGCAGAACGAGGCAAAGCTGCCCTCTGGCGCAGGATTTGTTTGTGTGTTTTCGCTGATTGCTCGTCAGTAGATTAATCACCGTGAGCCAGGTTTGCAGGACGAGAGAGCGAATCTCCTGTCGTTGCTTTGTTTCGCTCGACATCCTTGTGGAACTTTGCTGCTTTCGCTGCATCCGTGTTTTAATTTTCCAGACTTGACTCAAAGTAATTCCAGCATGTACTGTAGATATCAGGGTTGTCATTGTTGTTGTGTTTGCTTACTTAAACAATCGTTGTGTTATCAGATCATAATAAACATCTAAATGCTGTCATATGAACTTGAATGGACTGATTGTGTCTTCACCATCTGTTCAAGAGCATCTAATCTAGACTGTCCTCTAACATCATGCACCGTGTGGCTGAGGCTTAGAACTTGTAGCATCAAGGAGTTGGTGGCACATGATGTTTCACCTCCCCCTCACTTCCTGCCCATTGTTTCCTAGGCGATCCACTCAGTTGCCTGGCACCATGAGGGCAAGCAGTTCATTTGCAGTCACTCAGATGGAACTCTGACCATATGGAACGTCAGAGGCCAGGGCAAGCCCATACAGACAATCACCCCACACGGTAAGCAGGGGAACACGCACGCGCCAAATCACTCCTTATTTCAAAATAAACCTACTGCATATTACTATTTCTGTTATCTCTATTCATAGGCACACGTTCACGTCAGCGTTTGCTTATTTCACTCAGAGGATGACTGCTCTGCCTCTGTTTGCTTGACTTTGTGTCCTCACACACGCATATGCAGTGAAGCACTCATGCTACAGTATGTTTATTTCCTGCAGCCAGTCTGGTCTTTTGAAGATTCATTGAATCCCTATTCCTTTGTCCACACACACACAACTACTGTACTTATGCCACAGAGTGAGTGTGTGAGTGCAACAAATGGACAGAGTCAGAGAGAGAGAGACAAAAACAGGAATTAAATCACTTCGAACCCGTTTGTCAAGTTGGTTTTTGCGTTTAGGGAATTGCAGAAAGGATTTTACCACACAGGCTTTTTAATTAGTTGTTTCTCCCACTGCTGCATGCATAATTAGTTTGGTATTTAATGGGCAATTATGCAAATTCCTTTGACAGGTTTACATAAGCCTTATAGGTTCTTCTTTAATTGTCTTTTTAGATAGCTGTTATTTAGATGTCGTTATTAAAGCCACGCTCCAATAACACCGTTCTGCCATTACAACCTGACTTCATAGAAATATTTCTGAACTCCAGTATCTGTGTTCGGAGACAGAACTGTGCACAGGAAGTCACACGTTGTGTGATGGATGTGCAGGGAGGTTTAAAAGGAGGATGATTTAAAGGTGTAAATCATCCGTGATTGTCGTTCCTTCGTTGCGTGGCCCCTGCTCCTGCACTTGTCCTGCTCGTCTCTAGTGAAACAGCCTTTATTGTCGTTCAGATGATTTTAAGTGCAGCTTCTTTGGGGGAGAAATCAGATGACAGGAGGAAGAAGAACAAGAAGAAAGGAGGAGGTGAGGAGAGGGCGAACTGGCAAACTAAACTAAAGTCACTTCTGTTTGTACTGTTCTAGGAAAACAGCCCAAGGATGGGAAGAAGCCAGAGCCTTGTAAACCCATTCTCAAAGTGGAATATAAAACCACCAGAAACGGGTATGTTCAAAATATCAGGGGTTATCATTACTAATGTTTAAAAGCATGAGCATATTCTGTGATGTCATTATAGTTAACTGATGTACCTCACCACACATATTTATTATTTATATTGTGTGTGTGTGTGTCAGGGAGCCCTTCATTATCCTGTCCGGTGGTCTGTCCTACGACACGGTGGGCCGGCGGCCTTGTCTGACGGTGATGCACGGGAAGAGTACTGCTGTTCTGGAGATGGACTATCCCATAGTCGACTTCCTCACGCTCTGTGAGACACCCTACCCTAATGGTACATTTGCCTCTGGTTGATGCTTTAGACTCGCATTCAAACCAACGCTCCCACCTTTTTGTTTTTTTTAATTACGCTGGGATCGCTTGCCCCTGTGTAAGTGTGTTTCTGTAATAAATATGAAATTTCCCTAGGGGAAGGATCCTTTTTCAGTTTCATTATACAACACAAAGAATATTACATTTTCATTTCATTTCTTTGCACACAAGACATCCATCTAAATTAAATTATTATCTTATTTTTGAGACGCAAACGTTGGAGTGGAGATGGTTTGGGAATCTGTGTGTGTGTAATGCAGTGAATAAACTTGTGCTGCGTTATCAGGTGCATAAGCAGCTACTGTACAGGATTAGACAGTTATGCAACGAGATGTGACTGATGTGACCACCCACTGATTTCATCAGATAATGGACAATACTAGGTCCTGGGATTACACAATTAGCAGCTTAACTAAACGTTAGCATGTGGATGATCCATGATGACGTGATGATATGTCTGCTGATGATGCAGAGCACACACCTGTGCCTTTTAAACGTAAAGCTAGCGGTTAATGGATTATGTAACTGCTCGCTGGTGAACATATGGGAGTGTTCTCCAGCGGAGATGGCTCCCAGATACTGTGCATGAGGAGCTGGTACAAACTAAAGTACAGCAGGAGCAGAGAGGAATCCCTGCGATAATGATGGAGAGGCATGCAGCCATGGGGTCAGGGGCTCACAGAGGCAGAGGGAGACAGATGGGATGAGTGTCACCTCCTTTCGTCTCCTTCACACATACCAGAACTACAGCTTTTCAACAATCATTTTATATTTGGGTCAGTCAGAAGCGAAATGTTCAGTTTGCCTGTTCCCTCAATGCCAACACTGACAGACATGATTTCAAGTTGTATAATGATTCTGAAGAGAATCACACTGTGACCAATGGGGACAAAAAAGGAGAAGGACAGTGAGATGTATAGTGAGAACAGTTGTCAAAGTGTTTCACTGTGAGAGACCTTCTGCTCTAATCAGCAGATTGTTCTCTAAACACCAGTTTACACCCACGCTCTCAAATGTCACAATGGTTTGTCCATAAAACAACAGGAAGCCTATCTGCCGCCTCTACATAATGCATAAGCATGAATTTATTTTTCTGCTCCAGTACATTTTATCTTATTTGCATAGGTTCAAAAAAATGCCCTGATGTTATTTGTATTCTCTTTGTCTTTGGAAGATTTGTGCAGACGTGTGGCTGTGCCCACTCTGATTGTTAATGTCCACAGCCATACTTGCACCTTCAATGTTAATACTGGTGTAAGTTAAACCAAACCATCAGTTCATTCACTGCAACAGTTTAAAATCTGACATAAGTGAGTCTCGTCTTAAGTTGAATAAGACGAAGACTGATACAAATAATTAACTGGAGCAATATAGGTTTGAAGCGCTGAGCGTTCCTGCCCTCACGGTGGGAACAATGACCTGTCTCTGTCATTCACTGTGCAGACTTTCAGGAACCTTACGCTGTGGTGGTCCTTCTGGAAAAGGACCTGGTGGTGATCGACCTTGCACAAAATGGGTGAGTCTGAATCTTCTTAGATGCGTTGTTGTGTTTTAAATACTTCATGTTCTTTGAGTCACGTGTGGTGTTGGGCCAGACTAACCTTGTCTGTGCTCTTTTAACAGTTACCCCATCTTTGAGAATCCCTACCCTCTGACTATACACGAGTCGCCTGTCACCTGCTGCGAGTACTTTGCCGACTGCCCTGTGGACCTCATACCTGCACTTTACTCTGTCGGCTCACGCCAGAAGCGACAGGGCTACAGCAAACGGGTGCTGTACAGGAAACCTCTTCTGCTTTGCATGAATAGATTAGTTATTAGTTAGTATGTTGTTATATTATAAGAGGAAAAGCCTCATCTAAAGCTAATTAAAGAAATTTAATTTATTACTATTCACTTACTTAATTTAATTTATAACAAGTTGCTTTTGCCATGAACTGTATGTTGCTGATTGTGGCACAGATGACTCTGAATGATGAAATTAGGCTACAAGTATTTCATAATGGAATAACTCTTTAAACACACTGCACACCCCCGATTAATGATGTATAACATTGTGATAGTATCCCTGGGGCTTTTCGGCCATGTCACGCTGGACAGCAGGGTCATAAAGGAGCTAAATGCCTAAATTAGAAATGTGTATGTCCCGCACGTGTCCCCTTAACCAGCCTGCAACACATAAAGAGCAGCAAGGTAAATAACACACGAGTTCCAGTAGATAGATGGTATGAGCAGAGCTGTATCATTCTCGGTGTTTCAGTGTAATCTGACCTAACCCCCTCTTCCCGTCTCCTTTCATCGTTCTCTCCTCATCCCTGTACTACCTGAGACAGACCCCCTGCTCTGTCAGCCATTATGAATGCCCATGTTCTTGTCCCTTTCGCCTTGTTCTAGCCTGCTGTCGGAAATGTCAGCGTGTACTGACCCGAGCTGACTGCCCGGCCGCTGCTTTCCCTTTCTGTATTGTTAAGCAAAGGCCTGGTTGAGCGGCGGGAGGGCATTCTCACACAAAGATCACCATGAGTCATCCTGGTGACCTTTGTATGTGTCAGCGCGTTCAAAGCCGAACCCCCCACCGACCCACACACACTCAATGAGGTGCATAATGTATCATTTCCAAACAGATGTACACAAAAGATTCCTGCCCCTGTTTCCCATGCACACTCACGCCCGCAGTTTTATCATGTCATCTGTTGCAAAGATCAATGTTGCTGCTGAACACGGTTTATTGACAGAGCCGTACTTCTTCCCTGTGTTTACCGCGTTACCTCTAATGTAATGTGTGTCCGCTGTATTTGCAGGAATGGCCTATTAGTGGTGGAAACTGGGGTCAAGGCACGCAGAGCTACCCAGAGATCATCATTACTGGGTAAGACAACACTGATTTCATTAGCATTGTCATTATTGTCCCGCCACTACTCAATTACTATCACCTCTCATGCACCGTCAGGTCAACGCAGCAGAGAAACACATCTTAGAATATTTAATACACTTAGCTCTTTCCTCATTCCGGTCATGAACGCTTTGCCAAATTTTGATGTTTATTATCCCGCACTAAGCTGTCAACAAGGGGAGAAAGGGCATTTTCAACAGAACGCATGCACAGAAGCTTTGACATTGAGGTATGGACCCCTACATGCTGTATTACTATTCTGGCCAGGTTTTCCTCTCTTTCCCAAAGTGCCACAGCCTGCAAAATAGTTCTTCCAATCCACTCAACTCATCGACAACAAAGGCAAGAGTGAGGAAAAGAATGGCCGTGATTATTTCAGAGGCAAATATGAAGCCTCTGTCCTAAAGATGTTGAAAGTAGGCCACAAATCCATCCAAAGAACTCCTGTAAATGCACATCAGGCCGGCAGGAAAAGAAGATTAAATGTTTTATTTAACAAATGTTCAATTCCACTTGAAATATTTTTAGTAACTGGACTGCTTTAATATTGAAATGTGTCTCTCCTCTTATGTTTTGTCTTGGCCAGACATGCTGATGGAACTGTGAAGTTCTGGGACGCCTCAGCAAGTGAGTCCCCACAGCAGCCAACAGTTGTTTATTAAACTGCAATCAGAATTTTCAGACAAACAATAGACAATAAAATACTGCTAATGTAGCGGGCTCCTCATTAATTCCTCATCGTAGTGCTTGGCGTTAGATTGTACTTGTGTGACTCCAGGTGAACTGCTTCCTCTTCACTTCTTTCCTTTAGTAATGCTCCAGGTGCTCTACAAGCTCAAAACAGCCAAGGTGTTTGACAGAAACCGGTCGAGAGAAGACAAGGGCAGCACCGACGTGTCAGACGAAGACCCCTTCGCCATTCAGATCATGGCCTGGTGCCCTGAGAGCCGGATGCTGTGTGTGGCCGGGGTGTCAGCCAACGTTATCGTCTACCGCTTCAGCAAGCTGGAAGTAACTACAGAGGTGGTGCAGGTGAGTGTCGGTTGACAACACACCGTGTTTTTTAATGCATATTACTGTAGCATGGTCACAAATAGGATAAGTCCGGCTCTCCGTCAAGAAAACACTTTCACCGTTATGTGTTATTGTTTGTCCAGAGCAGCCACTTTCCCTGCAGTTTCAAGATGCTATGAGTTTTATGCACAAACACACACACACACACAGGATCTGCCTAGTCAAAAGGCAGTATGGTTGCCATGCCAACAGACAGCGCTGGGAACAAGCAATGCTAGACCATCATTATAATCTGCCTTGATAGCGATGCGATTGCTTATGAGGGTGTGATGGGAGTCGGCGTCTAATGACATAAAGCGAAATGCCGTTTAATCTATGAGGCTCATATGTCGCATATGGAGTCTGCTTAGTTTGTAGCGGTCCGGGAAACGATGCCGTATTTATTTAGATTTGCGGCGGCGTTTTCTTGTTTTGCAGTAGCTACAGACTACAGAGATCACTTGTCAATCAGTCCAAGTGCTGAACTGTATGTGGGCAGTGCCGTGATGTGTTTTGCTTGCAGGTCTGACAATGAATTTTAATTTTTCCAGCTGGTGCTCTGCATGTTTCAACCCTGTCTTAAGTGTCTGATTTAAAAATCCGCACATTTGTACTTTTCAACGCACTAAGCAGAGGTTTTAGATGGTAGCTGTGCAGTGGTAGCATGATGGGGTTAAGAGAACAGCTTCTTTGCATCTGATCAAACACCTCTATAACCTGGTAGAGATGAAGGTAGAAGAGGACAGAGGCAGGTGAAAAACTGAAGAAGGGTACTGATCACTCTTCACTCCCACATGTCAGTGAGGGTAATGAGACTGACAGAAGATGAGCATAGTGTGTGTGTGTGTGTGTGTGGAGGCAGAGGCTGCAGAGAAGTAGCCTGAAGGAAAGGAATGTTTTTGGTATTCGACGACCTCTTTGCCTCCGTCTGCCTACGCACAAACGCTGTTTTAAAATATGCAGATGTCATTCACAGTCCCACGACGTCGGAGTTTTGCTCTTTCCTCTGAGTCGTCCGATGTCTGTCTGTTCTGTGTGAAGCTGCTAGAGGTGCGGATGCAGTATGAGCTGAATGACATAGAGTCGCCGGACGGCGGGGGAGGAGGAGGGGACCAGACCTCTGGGCTCCCGACTCCCGGTGTCTCCCCTCAGACGAGCGGCCCGCCTTCACACCCCTCGACCAGCAGCAACAACTCAGACGGAGGCAACGTGCCCTGCCTTAAGTATGAGCATCATACCGCACACGTACACACTCATACACGCTACAGTCTTCCCTTTTTGCCTCAAGCACACTTGCACAGACTTAGTCAACGCCTGAAGCATTCTCAGCCGCAGCCTGCACAGCATCCCCTTGTAGCTACTCATGCTCGACCCTCAACAGCACAACAGCTGCACCACTTGTCATTCTGTTACAAAAGCTTCATTTTGTTGCAGCACATCGTCCTTCCTCTATTTGCTCTTTCTGCTCCTCCGCATTTACTCTTCTTGTCTTCCTGTCTCCAGAGTGCGCAGTACTCCTCTGAAGCAGTCTCCAGGTTACCAGGTAGATTTAGTGGTCCAGTTGGTGTGGGTGAGTGGAGAGCCTCCTCAGCAGATCACAAGTCTGGCGCTTAATTCCTCCTACGGGCTGTAAGTACACGAACAAGTACTGTTGTAGTCAAGGCAAGAACCAAGTGCAACATTTGCTGTTTCATCTACAGATTAAATATACTGTTCATACAAGTCTTTTTAAATATGATGACCATGGTGATATCTGTGTACAAATCCAGCTAAGTCATTCCTTATTTTCCTAGTTTTCCATCTTTGCCTCTGACTTTCCTCTCTCCTCCATCTTCCACTCGCTCCCTCCCCAGAGTCGTGTTTGGCAACAGCAACGGTCTGGCGGTCGTGGACTATGTCCAGAAGACAGTAGTGCTCAACTTAGGGACGGTGGAGCTTTACGGCTCCAACGACCCCTACCAGAGACAGCCCCGGTCGCCAAGGAAGACACGACAGCCTTCAGGAGGTAATCAAACAACTAAGCAATTAGATAAGGTTTCAGAAGTTATCACCTCATGTGCATATGCACATACATCCAGTCTGTGTGGTGTAGTTAACCAGGCCAGATGGCTGCTAATAGTCCTGCCATGCAGAAGCAGGGGCACATTACAGGATGTAAAATCAACACTTCAAACTGCACCCTGGCCTAAATGTAGCCTTTTATTGAACATCTTGGCCTCACTTGGTCTCTCAGCTGATCTAAAAAGAGTCTGAGTGAAGTCATAAAACGACACAACACACACTGACGCCTCTCTTCCCTTACACACCTCTTCCCTTTCACACGGTGTCACTGCAGCTTGATGGAAGCGTTTCTAGTATGGACACACTGCCATCCTGTGTTAGATGGCGGAGGTGCAGCTAGCTAGACGATGCCGCAGTGGCACGATGATGGCGATGGTGATGCACCGGCCACGCTTAAGCAAAGGCTGATGGCTAGATTAGTGTCTGGACGATCTGGATGCTGAGGAGTTTGTTTCTGATGCTTATGATGTATATATGTTTTACACACACACACACACACACACACACACACACACACACACACATGAACACTTCCATATAAACAAGCGCGTGCACGTCTAATTACACACAGAGCATCTGGTGTCACTGACTGGTGAGCAGTGGGCTGGCACCTGTCAGAGCTTGGCAAGTGTGAGCAGTAATCAGGCATCCAGCTGCGTTTCTGTGTCTCTACAGTATCTGCCTCGCAGGACGATGTCACACACACACACACACACACACACACACACACAGGAACGCTGGGGAGGTGTGGTGCGTCTCCAGACAGAACGTTACACGTAGAAAGCCTAAATTCTGGTCCAGTCTTTCAGTCTATTTGGCATAATCCAACTTGCTCATGTGACGTATTCAATAGTGTGATTGACGTTTGTGATCCCTGCTGCAGGTCTGTGCGACATCAACGAGGGCTCAGCCACATCAGAAGACCGCTGCAAGTCCCCAACTTCAGGTAACTTGTCCTTGAGTATCTTATTTAAAGAGAAGTGGGGAAGAAAGTAAAGGCTTCGTGCTATGTAGACACAAAAAATACTTCTAATCCCACTTATTTGAATGAGAGAGAGGCATCGGTTAGAGGAGATGAATGTTTCAAAAGAGCCTCTGCTTTTAATACTGTTTTATTGAAATGGTTTCTCATATGACTGGAACGCTATGGAAAGTTGTTTTTTTTGTTGGACCATAAAATTGTCAGACTCAGTCTTTCAAAATGCTCGATTTGAGTTTAACCACCCATTTATGTTTTTTTAAAATAGTAATTTTCAGTTGGCGTATTCCTTTTATTACTTTGCACAGTTCAATAGACGGAAATAAATTTGTTTTAATCTTGTATCCTGGAAAACTGGGTAATGGGCTGTAAATGGATCCAATCTTCATTATACTAATGTTGCAATTTAAAACACAAGTATAAAACCAAACCCATTAATTACAATGAAGCACAGATTTTCTAGAGTGGTTCATATATTCGCTAAGTTGCCTATTGGAGGAAACTATCCAGGCCTCGACATCGACCGGCAGCCTGTGCAGGATGTGCCCAGCACCTCCAGCACCTCCTGACCACTAAGAGGATGAGGTTAGATGAGTCCAGAGTTAAACTAGTGAGGATGATGTCATGAACTTTTGAGTGAAGCTTCTGTCGTTTTAAAAACGTGTTTTAAACTCGTGAACATGGACAAATGGAAGGAACTGGACTGAAGGAATATAATCAATTCACTTCCACTCAGTCATCAACCCGCTGCTTCCATGCAGATATTTAGCCCTTTCATCCTTGTGCATTGTGTTGAGCAGCGGTGAGATGCTCTGTCACTCTTCTACCTGCCTCCTTCCTAATCTGCTTAATTAGTATTTCAACTGAAAGTTCTTCAAGAGAAACGAGCCCGGATCCATCTCATTAGAGGCAACTTGGCATTAACCAGCTGAAAATGAGCTTTTTAAAAAGGTCAGACAGAAAACAAATTTCAGAGTCTGGAGTCCTGCTGCTGTTTTCAGGTATGACGGCCGTCCCAGCCCCCATGTCTGCTGCCACCAGACTGTGGTGTGATACATCTGTCTGCTCTGCATTATTCATAGGGCGGAGAGAGATAAGGTGCCTTCCAGCAAAAATGTCTGCATTAAAAGTCATTTTGTCTGGGACTAAGTGTTCCTTTATTCCACTTTTGGCTAACTGAGGTCCAGCAGAGGAGAAAATGATCACAGTACCTTTCTTATTCTGCAGTTCCACCTATTTAGCTTGAGGTTTGCAGCAGTTTCCCTTAGCACCAGGATAGTGACTGAAAGAGCTTGGTTATAATGTGGGACATAATAAGAACACCGTAGATGCACAGTGCTGTGGTAGCGTTTTCTGTTATACATACTTTATGAATCATTAGACCATTTTTATATAGTTTTATTTTAGGCATGTGCTAAGAAGTGAAGAGTATAAGCTAGGATTGATTACATCCATTAAGTTAGAAGCCCTAAAACTGACTGAGCATTGTAACAGCGATAGCTTTTGTGCAGTGACATGCTGAAGGGTGTTTCTAACTGCAATCTCCCCCTTACACCCCCTAAGTGTTGACGTCAAACAGCAATCTACAACAGTTCTACAATGGAGGTGGTAGAGGAGGTAAGACTGGCCAGATGTCTGTGACGGGCTGTGGAGGCAGGACAGATGTGGTCCAGATCTGTCTCTGTGTTGTTTCATTTCTTTGTGGTAGAGAAGTCGTCTCTGTTGTCTGTGTCCTGGTCGCAGTGCGAAGCCATGAGCTGGAAGATTTAGAGCCAACATTACATTTTCAGGTTAGCTTCCGCTCCACTATCCTTTACTTCTCACTGTGCTCAATCAAAAGCTTTTTTTTGAATGAGAGTGTGTAAACAGTGTATTGTGTTCAACTATTCACTGAGAACTAAAAGCTCCTGGGCCAGAGGCTAACCTGAACATCGGAGGGGGCCACAGCTTGTCTGTGGGCTCCCAGTAAGCATTAGTTGATTAGTGAATATGTTGCATGCTACATGTACAGTATGTAGCACGAGTGTCAAGTTGTAAATGTGCCTGCGTTTGACATCTGATATCTGAGGAACTCATGTCTGTGTCGTCATGAATCTGCAGCGTGTGGATGAACAGGAAATTAGCCCTCAGCTGCTGGAATAAAGCATTCAAACACATGTCTGACGTCATTCAGGATGGACGTACTGAAATCTCTGTCGTGGATTCTTAATAACATTTCCAAGCATCACTGACTCATACTGACTCATACTGTTCTAACCTCAGCCTGAGCTCAGTATACTTTTCTCTAACGGTTTCTTGCCCCACAAATGAGGGAGACATTCTTTCCAAGTCATGGTTCAGGAAGTTGAGTGACCCAGTAAAGAAAAGCATTTCTGCACAATAAACATTCACCTATTAACACTGTCAGGTGTCATAATCAAACTGAAACGAATGAAAAATCGTATTATTTGCTCATGTTTGGTTATATGTCTTTACTGCATATGTTTCTTTTTGCTTCTTAAGAATTTCCCTACTTTTCCTTATTTTCCTATTTGTCACAGCCTGTGTGATTTTGGGCTGGAACCACCCAGATCTAAACAGCATAGATTTAGGCCAGATGGTGAAGCAGACTTAGGTTCATTTGACATGTAGTACATTACGTTTACTGCAGTACTTCTGCTGCACTCTCTCATCTCCTGTTCACTATTTTGCGTTTCCCGTTAGCCTTCTTGTTACTGGTGCATGCTTCTGTAGCATGAGGATCCTGAATGGCTGTGCGTGGCGTACCTTCACCACTCCTCTCCTCCAGGGCATTGTGCGACCTAGAGGTCTCCTCCTGTGTTCAGTGTGTCTGTTGCAGCATGGATTGTGCTTACTCAGCATTTTGACTCTTCTAGTCAATGAAACAACCTCCAGGCTCTTGTCCCACAGCCTCGTGTCATTTGATTGGTGTGTTGAAGCTTTGTGCACACTCCCACCTCGGTGCTAGTTATCGAGCGTTGCATGGCATCGTGTGTTAGCTTAGATGTGTGTTTGTAAAGAGGGATGTTCTCTTTTTTCCAGCAAAGATGTCACGGAAATTAAGCTTGCCTACTGAGCTAAAGCCAGACTTGGGTAAGCCTTGACTTTGTGTCTCCAAACAGTTTGTATGAAATGCAGTATTCTGTTTTTCACTCCAACTGGACTCCACAACATTGCATAGTCCAGTTTTATCTGGTTCTTAGCCTCAAAACTGGCAAGCTACATGTATATGCAGATGTTCTCCTGAGTTTGCATGAGACAGCAGTAGCACTCATCTGATCTGAGTAGGAACTAATGAAATTCAATTTGCCAAACGTTTGGAAAAAATTCAGCAAAATCAGTTCTCTGCAATAGTTTGACTCCATCTTTTTGACGTTGGTGGGGTCTTACTAGAGGTCAGTGGTGCTAAACTAAACCTTGCACACTCCATCTCACTGTAAAGCTTTCTGTAACTTCTGCAGCTTTCTCCTTTTCCTCCGTGTTCTTCATGTCTTTCTTTTCTCTGTTTGACTGGTTTCTTTGAACTCTCCCAAATACAACTACTGTCACTTTTCATCGGGGGGTGTACAGCCTTCTCATAAAGTACCGTGGCTGGAAGGATCAGATATAAGACATTTACCTTGGTTCAGTGTTAAAGCCATGTAACCTGACATTGCCAGTAATAAAACTGATTTACTTCCTCTTGTCCATTAGGTCTGGACCAGTTTTTAGACATGTCCTAAGTCTTAATGCATAATCATCCAGTTTTACTGGCCTACACAGCACAGTCTTGTCTGTCTTGTATTGCCTGTACTTGCGGGTGCTTTACCTCTCTCTGTTTCTTCTTACTGTCCTCCTGTCTGTATGCCCGCCGCGGGGTGCCAACCCACTAGACCACCGGGACAATTCTTTCAGCCGCTCCCGCTCCTCCAGCGTCACCAGCATCGACAAGGAAGCCCGAGAGGCCATCAGCGCCTTCCACTTCTGTGAGACTTTCGCCCGGAAGGGGGACAGCACTTTGACACCCTGCCTCCATGTGGGCACCTCGCTGGGAACGGTTCTGGTTCTAGCTCTTACATTGCCACCTGCTGGGGAACAACGGCAAATGCAGCCAGTAATCGTTTCACCTACAGGTGTGTAAATAGGCTTCACTGTGAGTACTTTTGTTTTGTAATAATGTACATCAGTATACATAGAATAGAGAGACACAGAGTTAATGACATGTAAAGCAATGGTGGGAAATCGACAAGCTCAGTGTAACAACGAGGCCTCACCAGCGTCAAACTCTGCAGAGGGTCAACGTAAGGATGGTTCACCTGAGCCAAATCACATTTCAGCAGCTGTAACCTGTTCCCACTGTTCTCTAGGCATGTTGGTTCGGCTGAAGGGCAGCGTCTTGCGGATGGCCATTCTGGACTCCACAGGGTCCCAGCTCTCCCCTGCGTTCGAGTCTTGGTTTGAGCCCAACGTTACAGCAGATGGTGAGGAAAGAGAGAAGATCCGTAAGCGCCGGCCTGTCTCCGTGTCCCCTTCCACCTCCCAGGACCTCAATGAGAGCCAGTATGCCGTGGTGTGTTCAGAGAAGCAGGCCAAAGTCATCTCCCTCCCCTCCCAGACCTGCATCTATAAACACAGCATCACAGAGACCTCCTTCGTCTTACGGGCAGATGTGGTGCAGATGAGCCAAGGCCTGTGTGTGGCTTGTTTCTGTGCCAACGGCCATATCATGACCCTCAGGTGAGAGACCTGTCAGTCTGCATCAAAGGTCAATCACAACCGGTGGGTTAGAACTAAAGATATGAAAATCTGAGTCAGTTTGAATAAATCAGCTTCATATTTTTGGATTTAAAGGCATGTTATCCATTTTCTGTTTCATAGCTTAACATAACAACGAACAAACTCCAGTGTCATGGAGTTTATCAAAGCACCAGATGCTGAAGAGTCACATTTTTTTTCCTGTATAGGTTACTTTTGCATATATGTCAATATGAAACACTGTAGAAACCATAACAAAGGTTTGTTAGTTACCATCTAAGGAACAGATCTAATCAGAGAAATTATTATTACACAACACTAGTAACTAGAGGGCATCCGTCGCTCGTCCTCTTTAATCTTCACTTCCCTGAAGGACAGAGACAGACCAGCCTTCCATATGGGTGTCCAGCTGCCAGCCTGCCTCTCTCAGTTTGATTACCTCTAAGCAGTGCAAGAACAATGTTCACAGTTCAAGTGAAAGGTCTTATTCTACTGTATATTGTAGCTCTCCTATAACTTGAGTCATTTCTGTGTTCCCTGTCCAGTTTGCCCGGACTGAGACCGCTTATGGATGTAAACTACTTGCCTTTGACAGACATGCGAATAGCCAGGACGTTCTGCTTCACCAACCTGGGTCAGGCCATGTACCTCTGTTCCCCCACTGAGATCCAGAGGATCACTTACAGCCAGGACACCTGTGAAAACCTACAAGTCAGTTTACATTGTAAAGGCTGGAACACATAAAATACATATATACATTTATATATAGATATTTTACATGAGAAGCTTTGATCCTTTGTACATATTTTGTACACATATATATATATATATATATTTGATATTGTAGGAGATGCTGGGTGAACTTTTTACACCTGTGGAAACACCTGAGGCGCCCAACAGAGGGTTCTTCAAAGGTCTCTTTGGAGGAGGAGCACAGTCTCTGGACAGAGAAGAACTATGTATGTCAAACGCACACGTTCATTCACATACTGTGGTTCGGTCCTTGGTGCAGTGTGGAATGTTCTTCCGTCTTATCCTTCTCCTGTCAGTCGGTGAGTTAGCAGCCGGAAAAGCGTCTCGAAGCCTGGCCCAGCACATCCCAGGCCCGGGTGGGATTGAAGGCATGAAGGGAGCAGCCTCTGGCGTGGTGGGGGATCTGGCACGTGCCCGAATAGCACTGGACGAAAGAGGCCAGAAACTGGGCGAGCTGGAGGACAGGACAGCTGCCATGATGGCCAGCGCTGAGTCTTTCTCCAAACATGCCCATGAGGTAACAGAACACGCTTGAGCGCAGAATCTACAGAGAGCGGCTTGTATTGTCGTCGACCCATGTTCTCAAACCAGCATTTCCTGTTTTCAGATGATGCTGAAGTGCAAAGACAAGAAATGGTACCAGTTCTGATCAGCAAGGGGGAAGGAGCCGCGCTCCGTGGACACACCTTCCATTCACTCATCTGGACTCACAGTGACCCTCACCTGTCCGTTTGTCCATTCCATCTCTCCAAGCCTTCTTCACTGAGACACACGGGAGTTTCATCCCCAGCACAATGATGAATACTATTACCTCAGTCTTACAGTGGAACTGAGGGGTAGACAGGGGACAAGGACAACCTCAGAGGGAGCAGATGAATTGTGTCTTTTTATGTTCTTGTCTTTATGTTTATCTCTGTGCTGCCTCTCTTCCGAGGTTCACACCTGGAGATTCTTCATTCTCATTTTGCCAAAAACATCCTTTACTGTTGTTTCCGCTCCGAGCCCGTCAGGGCCTGTATTCAAACTGATGAACAAAGCTGAAAAATGACAAACACCAAACAAAGACTTCAAAAGTGTAAAAAGACAGAAAGCTAATCTAAATACATCACTATATATACATGAATCTAATAAATGTGCAATGCTGTATTCACTTCCAAGTGACAAGTACAAAAGCGATGGATAACTTATCAAGGAGACGGAAGCGGGGTGGGAACGCTGGGAGCCCCACGGGAAGTGCTGCGACAGTGGCTCCTCCTCCATGCAGACTCACAGGGATTAAAAACTTCTCGTTCTGATGTACACTGGATAGATATCCTGTTATCTGGCTCCGCCACTCGACGCTCCTCTGTATCTTACAGACGTTCATATCGTTACCGACTCTACGTGTATGTGTGCGTTCATTTCTATTTTATGACCATTCCTCTATTTGTTCTTTGTTGGGTTTTTGCTCCGTCTGTATTATTGGAAAATCTTATTTTTCTATTGTGAAAGTGGATGAAATTCAATTTGTCGAAAAAAAAAGAAGAAGATATGTTTTGTGGCTTTTGTCTAACAACCCAAATTAATTTCTCCTTACACAAAAAAGGGCTGGAATCTAAAAGGAGTGCAAGGATATAAAGGCATATATCATTTAGTACTCATTGACATGGCGAGTGTGTATGAACTATATTCATTTATTGCTGAGGGTTTCATATATTGAATTGAACCTACCCTGCAAATGTCATAAACTTCCACACTTGGGCTTCGAGTGTGACTGTGGCTATGAAAATGCAGATGATTAGTGCTAAATACACTAATAGGACATATGGAGATTACACATGAATAGAACTACATGTAGAAATCTGTTTATGTGTAATTCATACTGTATGTGCATAATTAGAGAAAAAGAGATTCTTTTTTTTTGACAGTTTTTTGTATGTGAATGTGTGATAGTATTTATTCACTGAGATGCAAGAAGCGGTTGTGTTGGGTGTCAGAAACATTCACCGTCATTGATTTACTGGTTCTATGTCCATGTTCTCAGTCCAGCTTGAATCTGGTGCATCGTTGTCTACCAGGATTTGAAACCTTTATTTGTATATAAGTAAATAGTTTGACAATCTAAGTCCAACTGGAAAGTATATGTCAAGGTTGCTCAGGCAACTTAAGAGGAGAGAGGCCATATTTTTTCTGACGCCAAAGAATTACTTTAGCTTTTCCATTGTTGTTTTCTCGTTTGGCTCTTCATTCCATGGGGCTCGGCACCGTACAGCACACGGTAACCGTGTACGTGTGATTCTGCACGACTTCATCTACGGAGACCCGTCGCATCCATTAAGGAGTAGAATCATCTTCATCGCCTTTCAGGGTTCAAACGATGGAGCAAGTTGCAATGGAACGCAGCCATTTATAATAATATCACAAAATGCAAAATTCAGTGTTTAAAGTGGCCTAAATGTTGGTTGATAAGGTTGTTTCCCTAGAATCCAAAACAAGAACCATTCAACTACAGCTCAGTCAAAACAGTATCTACTGTCACCAGTGTGTGTGTGTGTGTGTGTTTGTGTAAATGTGTTTGTACTGTGTGTGTGCGTGTGTGTGTTCAAGTGAATTAATTCATATGATTTAAGAGGTTATGTTTCGGTTGTTAATAGTTGTTGATGATATCCTAGTCTGTGTCCAGCTCAGCTTTACTTAGCTCCACAAACTAACTAAAGCCACCGCTGATTAAAAAGGCGACAGTCATACACGGAGTGTTGGAGGATGACCTCTGAATGCTGGTTTAATTCAAACGCTCTCCCCCTCACTTCTAAAGCTGCCCTTGTCTTCTGAAGTCTCTCTTCCTCCACTCCACTCGTCCCACAGCTACAGATTTGGCCTTCTTTACTTAAATTGATCTTTGTAGTGGGGCAGTGTAGTTTAGCTTTTCCTCCAGGGCAAAGATGATGAGAGAAAGAAATCTAGAGGTCCTCCCTGAACATCAGTATTATTCTCCAACCTGTTATTTTCTTTGTGTTTTTTTGTTTCAGTGCTATATTTGTTTTCTCCATCTTTGAGTGATTTGTTTCTTGTCCTTACTCTACAGTATGCAGTATATTTACCCAGTACTCCCCACCAACACGAAGAGGGAATCCTGTCAATCTGCCATATACCATCTTCTGTCCTGGTGTCAACAGTTACCAGTGGGTTGCAGTATTTTTTTCATTGTAGCCAATTTTCTTGTACAGTTTTATGCAACTTTCACATGGATGTTTATGACTATCTGCTGCCACAAGAATTTAGAAATTCTGTAGATAGAAATTACTGTGCAATGGAAAATAAAAGTGGAAAATGTATTTTTCTTTGTCTTAAAGCATCCTTTTATGTTAAATATAAAGTCTGTGCTTTCACGAATGTGAGACTGAGAATTGGAGACGTGTTTGCATCTGTGCACTAGATGGCAGCAGACACACACACTTCACTGTTTTTGCTGCTTTTTCCAGCTTATGTATTTATGCACATAACCTTTGGTGAATGTTTGGTTGTTTTGCTACTAGGTACATTTACAAACCATGACTAATATGAGCAGACCACTTAACTGAGTCATAATTGTATTAGTCAGTAGGTTCATCCAATAATTTACTGCAGAAACTCCCATCTTGGCTTATGATTTCCTGTAGGAAGAGATTTACTGACTGTAACCGTACATTGTCACTTAATGCTTCCTGACTTCATGTGTGTCTCACTCCTGATGTTCATTAGTTCACGTAAAGCCTGACAAAGAAGGATAAAAACTAACACGGTCAAACCAACCCTGTAGCATATAATCCTGGTTTCTTTTCAGGGTCAAAGGTCAATCTACATGTAACTAAGAGTTAAGTTACTATGCCACAGTGTGGTTCCATGAGTTGATTGAGGCTGCAGGGCCATGTGTGTGAAAAATACTCTGTGCTCACCAGTCTGAAGACAGAAGACTCACTGGGGAAATTAGATTTGTGCTTTATTCTGATGTCAACAAAGTAATATGGGCCATAGTTTTGCCTCCTTTTCTAAAAACCCTCGCTTACCTTGCTTGACGTTCTCCCATGAGGTCGTGTTGTTATGCTCCTCTTTTCTACAGGAACAAAACCATCAGACTGAATGCCATGAGTATTTGACGAAGCCAAGTGCACAAGCATTTTCAAACATTTGCTTGTGCGGCTGATGAGTATGAAGGGAGAGCGGGAGTGAGAGGAAACGCGTCCTCTTAATTTGTTCGGTGTGACTGAAGCCATGAAGACGGTGGCTGGGGGGACATGTTTGTTTATGTACAGTGTGTGAACCACTAACCTTGTAAGCACATACACACAACTAGGGTCGGGCCAGCCAGAGGTGAGCATGTTGGACAGCTGATGACGTCAGAATAGCTGTTGCTATGGTGACCGGCCAACTAGAAAGTAAACAGTGTGACCCCTGGAGCAGCCAGTAAGGGACTGACGTCATCACGTTGTTAGTTAGACCTGGTTTAAGCTTAGTTATAGTGGTTAAGTAATTTAGTGGCTGTGATAGAGATCGTTTTCATCACACACAGTCAGAAAAAGCTTTTTATAGACAGGCTGCGTTCCGTCACGTATATGTATACAACGTTTCAGCCGCGCTTCCGGAGGCAGCTTGTTCGAACGCAGCCACGTTTAGCTCAATTAGCATCACCTGTGGCGGCCACGCTCCTAACTGCTAAGCTTCCTGTGGTTTCCGGTAGCTCACGTCAACTGCGCGTCACCTCTGGCTCGTTTCAAAGCAGAAGAGTTTGCTGAGGACATGGCGCCATAGAAGTATTCAGACCTACGCTGCCTCCACGTCTCCAAGGTAAGAGTTTATTAGCCGCCCAGGCTAACGATACGCTAGCTACGTTAAGACAAAATGGCCACATGCTACAAAGTTCTCCTCAGGTTTAAGTCAAATACATGTTTCAACCTTGAAAGTCAGTCAACACTTAGTTAAATAAACCACAAGAAACCGTACATTTGCAGAAAATTATAGGCTGCTCTTTAACCTAGATCACATGATTTTCAGGAAACAATCTTTAATAAAGTTAAAGTAGTATTTATTATTAAAACTCCAATACGCCAATAAAATCACCGAGTGTGAAGTAAGGCGTCGTTTGACCACACAGTGCTCAATGTAGAGTTTAGAGCCTAGTTTTGTGTGAGACGAGAACTAAAGCTGTCACAGTAGAGATTCTTGCGACTGGTGATGCGTGAATAGCTCTTATCTCCATGTTGCTTAATGACACACGTTCAGTCGCCTCCGTCTGAACTCGTTGCTACTGAGAAGCATGTCTCGCCCTCACAACAGAGGCAGAACATAAGCTTTTAGACTGGGCTCAGTTGAATACACATGTTTCTGTTGAACTGTCCTGCTCATATCCAACCTGTTAAAAGGATCATTTGCCACAGTCTGTCGGGCTGAGGAACATCTGTGGTTTGGAAATGAGTGGAAGATCATCTGTACTGTGTGTAAACGGAGAGAAGGGGTGTCTGAAACAGGCGTGGGTGGGGTTCGAAGTCTGACCTTGTCATTTTAAATTGACTCCAACTCAGTACTGCTTTCCCTGATGGCAGTAGAAATTCAGACTCCGTGACGGAGCTGTGACCTTCTAGCCTCCGACTGGTCCTTCACTTGCTCTCTGTCCTGGCCATTGAGAATAGCTTCTGATTGCGCTTTAAGACCCTTGTGATATACACAAAACAGTGAATCGGCTTACATGTCAAAGCCAACGTCATGGAGTAGATACCAAAACATAAGGGAGACCATCCAAACCCCTAGTTTGCTGTAATACTTGGTTTTGAATTGCCAGGGCATTATTAACCCAAATTGTGTGTGTGTGATTACAATGGGCACTGAAGTGGAGTTTAATCAGGTGGTTTTCGTGAGCCATGACTAAGGGATAGACTTGTTTCATTTCTTGTCTATTCTGAATTGTGCTTATGAAATGTCAGTCTCATTCTTCAGAGTAGCCTTGAAGCATTTGTCCTGCCGTGGTTCTCTGGTTGAAGTCAACTATGAAAC
Source organism: Macropodus opercularis (assembly GCA_030770545.1). Lineage (NCBI taxonomy): Eukaryota > Metazoa > Chordata > Actinopteri > Anabantiformes > Osphronemidae > Macropodus > Macropodus opercularis. Next base: position 5,581,734 of record CM061112.1, read on the forward strand.
CTTTGAACGTCTTAAAATATTTAGTGCTGTTACAGTAAGGTGGCTTGTTTGCTCCTTATATGCACGAGATGTCATGTTTTATGTTAAAAGCATTGCATTTAACAGCGCTTTTATTTGTTGTAATTGAATTTTACTTCTTTTAATTTTAATTAAATCTGAAAGAGCACATTGTCTCCACCCAAGTGAAAGTCACTCAGAGGTGCAACTACATTGGAACATCTGGCAAACACTTTCATGTTTCCAGATGGCCAGAACACATTCATCAAGTACTGTATGTACTAGACCACCGTAATGCCTAATACTAGGAGATCAAATGAATTCTACATAACAAGTACCTCAATTTCAGCAAGGTGTCTGTTTACATTTCCTGTATGACCTTCTACTGTATATTATTGAGGTTAGCATGCGGAAGGACATTTGTTGTTGTTGTTGTTGCAGTACAGCACACTGATTAATTGTCTACTGAGTTATAGAGTAAAATCCAAAGTACTTCTCAAATATTTGCTCATTATTCCCCAACACCCATAATCCAAAGGTGAAGTCCAAGGGCTCTTATGGCTAATAAGCACACACACACATTCCCCATCCCCCACCAGAGGAGGCGAGAGAGGTTATGATTTTCCTAGATTGAAACACAGCACTCGCATGTCCTGGACGTGCATGTAGTTTCCCCTCACAGAACAATGGAGGCTATGAGTTCCCGTTATGTGCAAGCTGCTACAACAAACACCTTTGATCAGTCCTGTAAGATGCACATAGCCATTTATCTTAGTTTTTTTATTAACTGTACTAGGGGCCGTTTTCATAACCTCGAGTCTCACTGCATAAAGAAATGTGTGTTTAAATTATTGGTGGTCTAGGTTTGTCAGAAATGGTTTTCAGTAATAAAAAAAAAAAAAAAAAAAAAAAAAGACTCAGACCTGTACGATCTGTAATACCCTGTTATCAACAAGTCATCAAACAAATCATAAACTGTCCCAATTTGTCTGCCATGGAAGAGATTGTTCCAAATGTGGTTGGTAATTTGCTGTTTTGCGTAATCTGGGGTAGGAGCTATAGTACAGTTAGTGCAGCTTTTATTTTAATGTAGCGTAAGTAAAACATGTATTCACTTGAGTAGCATGAAGTTTTGTCTTGTAGGTCCCGGCCAAACAGAACAGAAAGCTGAGAGGCAGACTGTTAACTCTGCGATGACCTTGTGGTTTTATTACCCACAACACAGGGGAAGTGAAGCCATTTGCTGGTTAGGAGGACGTGTAGCAGTCTGACTCACGTGAGGCTACAAAAGGCCAAAGCTGGTCAATGTTTGCTATTACGAACCTTGATAATGGACCTGCCACCATGAAATGCAGGTTTAAAAATGATGGAGCTTGCAGTTCCACATGATCACGCAATATAAGACACCATTGTCTTTTTTTTATCGGGCCTCGTACTAGAGTAAATATACTGTATACGGCGTCTGTGTGCTTTTAAATTGTTCTGTGAGCATGAAAGACACGCATTCACTTAGTGAATATCACAAAGATCCTTCAGTGACATAGGTTTTTAAAGATGCATTAGTTCCTTATTAATAGACTGGATCATAGCATCAGAACTGTTGTGCGCAGTGGGCCACGTGCTTGAATGGCACACAGGGTCTAATTAACATGTCTGGCCAGTAAATTGCCCTGTTCTCCCTCAACAGCAGTCTGGGCATTGTGATTAATAAAAACTAGCATGAGCAAACTCAGCTGCTCAGCATAGTGCCTGCACAAACAGGGAAGGTCTGGAGCATAAAGTGCTCCAATAAACACAGGCCACTAAGTACACAGCTTAGCTCTACTTCCTCTTTCAGTTTTCTTTAGTTGCTTTAGATCATGCAAGATAATTGTTAACGCACCATTTCATGAAACAAAGTGCTACAAAGGCAAATTAACAATATGCAGTCTTGTGGCTTTATCCTTGGACTTATTGTGTCTTTGGCAGAGGATGGTCTCCCACTGGAATTTCCAGACGCTTCGTTTTGGAATTTTTAAACGACTGCCTGGCAGCTGCTGGTGTTTCCAAGGCAACTGTGATTGGGAAAGGGGATTTGAATGGTGGCTGTCAGCGAGGAAAATTGAACGTTGCCACTGGGAGATATTTTACTATGTGATAGTTTATGTTAAATGTGGGTCAGTCATAAGCTTCTATTAAGTTTTCACCCTGGTGAGGCGTATTAATTTGCATTTTGCTTGACACGTCCGTATTCCATTAGGAGTGGGAGGCTGCTCGCTGGTTCAGGAGCTTCAGAAGTGTGACGAATGTGACAGGAGAACTTTCAGACAACTGGAGGAAGATGTTACCCTGTGCTACTTGCCTTTTTGATCACTCTCTTAAATTCTGGTGTGCCGATGGAAAAAATTATGACATGTTAAGGGAATAGAACAATATAAAGCAGTGTTTTGCATTATCTGCCACTTTTCTCATACAAATGACGATTTAATTCCAAGTGGCTGGTAAAATAAGTAACTGCAGCATTAGATCTTCAATACAGAAAGTAATGACGGTAGGTTTCTTTTTTTGGACCCCTTACGGCACTTACTCATTTCATTTTAAACTTATGCCAATGAATGAGCAGCGATCTTATTAATTTATACATTCAGCTAATACCTGCCATTATATCTTAACAATTCTAGAATTAAATATCCCCCAGTTTAAGCTGAAACCAGCGCAGATACATTCTATCAGACACTGATCCGTTAAAAATGTCACTCATGACACATTCATAGTGTGCCTGTGATGTTATGAATATTTTATATGTGCTATATCTAATGGCACATTTCAAACAACTGTCACCAAGCACACAGAACCATTTGCATCCAAGGTTGTTAATCATCTGATTGCAGATAATTTACAATTCTGTGACTTGTAAAGAAATTAAGTAAACTAACTAATAAGAGCCACACTGGGCACCAGGTGGTGTGTTTCTTCATTATGAGTGCTGTAAAGTAGTGTAACTGTATTGTTAATGCTGATATGTCTTCTTAATATTGTACAGTTGTAATAGGTGACCATCTGTTCAGTTTGGAGGTATGAGTGATGCTATGTAATGGCTATTTATCATGCAGCGTTGTTGTTTAGTGGTACTGTAACTCTGAGATGGATCCATGTACATTTCATACTTGCTCAGTCCAATAGTAGACAGTGGAGTTTGTCTTGGGTGTCAAGAAAATCTGCTGGATGCCACAGTTTTCTTCTTGCCTTTAAAATGCAAATTTTGTCCAAGATGCTGGGCAGGAAGTTAATTTTTATTTTTTTATTCCGTACCGATCCGGACAAAGCACTTTCTCTGAGAAAGAATGACTCCTATCAGAGCATGGGGAACAAAATGGTGCTAACAGTTGGAGCTTTGCCTGTAGACATATTCACAAGCTGTAGACAGAAACACTCACACACACAAAAATCCCCAAAGCATCAACGCTTTTGGTAATGAATAGCTAGCTGTTACTCTAAACGGCATCTCCAGAGAAATGGTTGAATGAGGGGTTTGTCTGCCTGTGGGTCTCAGCTTGAGCTCCTCACACAGACTAAGACATCTTTCCCTGTGGACGTGGAGCAGTGAAGAGCTTGTCTGCTTACCTCAGCATTAACCTAGAAATGGAGCAGGGACGGTCCATACCAAGCCATGGATCCACTGCTGCTATTCATGGAAAGGGCAGGATCAGATTTCTAGAACTGCAGAGGCTCTCTAGTATACGATCTTCCTTTTCTCCACCAAAAGGCTGTGAATTAATAAATAACTGCCTGTTTGAAAGGTTTTTATAGGTAATAAACACGACTAAGTGACTACAGACATGCTTGATCAACCTCAAAATGCCAACATAGTGCGTTTTAGGTTGAAAAGATGCTTGACCTGTAGCTGTCAGACTTAAATAAGAGAGAAAGGGGTTTAGTTTGTTATAGATGTTTTGGTGACATGCAGAGGAGGATTTCATCTGTGTAACTGGTGTGTGTGCGCTTGCATCAGCCTTTACTGCGATGCATCGCAATAAGTGTAATCGCAACAGTTTTCACACTGTTTGTGTGTACTTGTGCGCATGGACGTGGACGAGCCTGTTTTTCTTTGTAATTGCAGCTGTGTTCAATTCAGACCTGCAGATATTGTTTCCTCCAGTGTTGATTAAACAGATTTCTGTTCCAAAGAACATAGTAGATACAAGAGCAGACTGTGAGAGGAGCGAGGAATAGTATTCAGCTAGGTTTGAAAATTCTTTTAGAGATTGGGATGAAAACAGTTGCATGCTGCTCAAAATGGGTTTGCGTTCTGGTGCATGAGCCAAGTGCCGTTAATCTGTTAGAACACAGAAGCACTGTGGGGTTTTGGGAGTCCAGTGGGCTGGTTGATGTGGCAACAATTATTTGTTAAAAGCTTCTCGTCTGCTTTTTTAATTGTGAGAAATGACTGCACAAATTCCCACTGACAGAAACCGATCACGCTAATGCCTCAAAATGTAATCCCTGAGCCTCAGGGGACATGACATCATTAAGTCAAAAAAGCTCTGCACCCTTGTCTGAGTTGTGAACCTTTTAAGTTTTACGTTTATGGATAAACCAATTGTGTTCTGCTTGTGGAGTGGTCTTCGCTTGGCTTCAGCGTCTGTAGAGCGACATCAGAAAACCAGGAAAGTGGCATTACTTTTTTTCAACTGACAGATTAAGGGGCTAATTCACTTCTACCAACACTAGCTCTATGCCACAGTTTGAGTTGTCATTGTTGTGCTGAAGGCTTGACGGCCAACATGTTGGGTTTTCATCTGGGGAAAGGAGCAGCAATGGATCAGGCAGCTATAGAAAGTCTTTTCTGAATGCGTGAGTAGATTAGGTGCAAAATCCCTCTAGCTCTGGTAGGTATCATTAGAAAATAGTAAATTTAAATTGACACTGTTTAGGCAAACAGTTTTTTGCTAATCTGATCTGTATTGATTGCTTGTGTGTGTACAGGATGGTGGATCGGCTGTCAGCTAAATGTGCTGCTGATGTGTGCAGCAACTGGATTCAGCCTGTTCTTTCACGGCTCTAGTTGAATTTAATCGAGAGTGAATAACATACACATGCACACACACAAAGACACGCGTGCCTGGGCCAGCATCACACAACAGGTCAGCGTCTTGATCGGTGGCTGTCATTCATGAAACACAAAAGCCGGTGAAGATTCTCAGTCATCCAGGTGGTTTTGTGTCTTTTTGTGATAGAGGAAGCAGGAGCATGTTGCTTATTGATAACACTGTAGGCTGTAAAGGAATCATTCATGGTGGATTTGGTGCACAAATGTCTTACCAGCTGTTATTGTTACATGCATTGTATCACAGCAAAACCCCTCATGAGCAAATCGGACATATTTTATCCCAAACTGTTATCGTCCTTGAAATGTTTGCTGTTATCCAAAACACGGGCCAAAGGCTGCTTTATCTTTGGCACTGACTCTATTGATGCTGCAACAGTTTGTTACCATGGAAACGACTACATCAAGCATTTATTTATGTTTTTCACGTTTGCATTACATGTACAGTAGTCTGCGTGATTGTCTGTGTATATAGTAGGTACCAGTTTGAATTTTTAGCTCTGTTATACTGCTTCTATTCTGCCATACTGTCATACTGTAGCTGTCCAGGTCCAGACGAATGCTGTGGCTTACAGGCAGTTGTGTCGCCTGTTCCCTCATTATGACGATGAACCCTAAACGTTAAGCAAAAGCTAAAAGTGTCCATCGCCCAACCTCATCCTATCAGAGCACCTTCTAAAAACAGCTGCAGTGAGCGTCACATCCCTTGAATTAAAGCAGAAAGTTTAGATGTCAGGTGTTGTTTCAGTTTTCCCTGCCCCACACCATCAAGTGTGAGGATTTGAATGAATGTTAATGTATGGCCTTGACCTGGCCTTGGTTTACTTACTGTGCTTAATGCAACCTTCACTAGATTTAACACCTGATTTTAATTGGCTTTACACCTGTCGGAGCTCGTTTGCCTTGCTGTGAACTCCTTTTCCCCTTCTAGCATCACTAGCACCGTCATTACACTCCTTCTGTTACGCTACCTGGATGACTCCAGAACTAAGACTGGTTAAAAGTGGTTCAGCTTCAAATGTCCAGCTGTATGGAGATGGCTTGTTTTTCCTTTGTGTGCCACTCTAACACAAATTAATAGAGCCAACTGCTTTTAGTGTTTTATCAGCACTTACTGATGCCTGCACCACAGGAGAGACACTGAATCAATTACATAAGATATGCATGAATTCACGCCATTGATAAAAGTCATGCATTAACAGTGGCTTGGATAGAGATGCACACACAGACCAGTCATAGTATTGCTGCGTCTGCTTTTTGCGTGACAAATTATTCACTTACTCAGCTTTCAGACAACACTGGATTGAGGTTCACGCTGTATATGTTTTTTTGATGGTAATTTACAAGTGTAAACTCAATTATTCCAAATGTTTCCCAGGTAGGAAGCTTGTGTATTTATTATTTAAAACTATTTATTATTTAATGTGATTACCATCTGCTGCAATTCCTCGGGTGTCCTTCCTGTTTCCTGTCAGGTAGAGTAAGAAGCTACACCTCAGGTATCCAATTACTGCCAGCAGCATCCAGTATCAGGTGCCAGCTGCAGTACCTCGTACTTGTACCATCAGGCTGGGGGATGGAGAAATAAACAAATGTAAATTATTTGTCTATGTATACAGTTAATTTGATCCCCATGCCTCCACTCATCCTCCACATGGCCTATTTTTAACTGATTCCTTCCTGCTGCTCTGCATTGCTCAGGACTTCATACAAAGTGTAGTGTTGCACAAACTTTATTTGCTACCCAAACCCCACTATGCTGTTGACTTGCGTCTGGGTACGACCATTCAACATGGGTTTGGTACACTGATTAGCATCAATGCTTCACCACAGAGCTCAAGCTAATCAAAGCAATTAGGTAACAGCACGCTGCTTAATTTATGCAGCTGGGGCCAACACTGAACCTAATTTTTAGATGCAGTACAATGACAGTGATCGTCAATTAGAGACACGGTATCAGGGATGTGCAATGCCACAGATGGATAATACATCATCATGATCTCTCCTGCTTATTCGGGCTGATTTGCATGATCCATTTAGGAAACATTTATGAGAGTAGGAAATGGGAGTAGTCGCTGATGAGGAGGCAACTGGGGTAGATAGTTGGAGGTGGATTTTCCTTCTTGCAGCTTGTTTATACTTGGTCTAATTTGTGCAGATGGATTCTCAGTATGAACAGAGAGGATTCAGATAATTAAGGGAAATAAGGAAAAATGCAATTAAGGTCATGCTGCTTTTCAAACTGGGAATGTGTGTTGATTTACAAGGTTATGCTGAGCCTTACCTCGGTGTAACACTTAATTATAAGTCTCGTCATTAGTTCGCACAGTAGCCTTTTGTTGGCTAACAAGGTGCTGCTAAACACTATACCGGAATGACATGTTAATGTAATACGTTACATGTAATAAGTTTACATTCAAGTTTAATACGTGTAAATACTGTGCTGACTTACGTAATGTTTCCAGCCTCAGCCTATAGTTTCCTTCCCTAACTACCTAAAGATTAAAGCTGAGAGGACGTTGGATAACTGTCCTGTTGACCTTCTGTCAGTGTGTACAGTACCTTTTTGTGTTTTGCCCAAAACAAACATGCCACAAATGAAACCTCTCTCTTTCTTCTTTTTCTTCTTTTTGTGTTTCCACTAGGTAATGAATGTGAACAGAGCCGGCCCAGTGATTGTTATATCCCCAGGCTGTTTCAGGTCTCCCCATGTTAACAACCATAATTGAGAAATGGCTCCAATCCCCATACAACTTTATGGGCTATGATGCAACAACGAAAGCAGCATTTCTTCAGTCAGCAGATCCCACTGTGCCACATCGCCAGACCCACTGTATATTTTCATTAGAATTTGCTGTCCCAGACGTCAGGCCCGCGTTTGAAATGTAAGCAGTCTGCCAAAATGAAACCCTTCAAATATGGATAATGCTTTGTAGGGTAGTTGGCGTTGAAAAGCTTTCTGTGGTCAGACTGAACTAAGTAGAGCTCAGGTTTTAGGATCTTACGGTATGTAGACCTAGACGTTGACCCTGACAATGACGTGTCCTTAAGTAAACTCCTGCAAGCATGAAGAATGAATTGACATGTGCTTGGGATTCAGTCTTGGCTGCTATGGGATCTACTGTGGTTGTCAATTTGTCTGTTCTGTCTTTTAAGTTAAGTTTTGTGACTATCAACATATTATTTATTCATACATATCAGGACATAACTAAAACGCCACCAGACTGTTCTTACCAGCACTTACAGACTTACCTCTGGTCTTAAAGTTAGTTTGGTGTCTTGCCAACCTGTCAACATATTGTGACATATTAATCCAATCTGGACAATGGTGATAAGGGAAAATATCCTGCAAGATATGTCACAGTCTAATCCCCTAATTAGTTTTTTCAGTATTCTGAAGTGTTTGATTCCTTGTCTGACTATAAGATGCATACAATAAACAATCGGGCCCCATTGCTTTATTTATCCATTCTGCTGATGACAGTGCTGTAATTGGGTGCAAGCTTATGTTGACAATACTGCTCACATGCTGCTAAACAGAGGGTGCGTTTACCAGTCGAACATGTATAACATAAGCTGATTTAGTAGTTAAAATGAGCATTTATAGCAATAATCTGTGTACTGCTAGTTACTGTGCCATGTGTAAGTTCAAGCTGGTAATATTCTGAATAATCAGAACCGGTTCATAGCCTTTAAACAGCTCACTGTAGAAATATTCAACTTTTACTGGATTGAATGAGTTAAATGAGCGTTTTCAGTGGTCTGTCAACAAAATTCTTGTCTGTGTTGCTCAGACACATGCACGGATTTAGTTACACTAGAGCTGATGTGAGTGAGGCCACCTCATAATGCACATTGATGCTATATATAATTTTGTAGTTTTTCTTTTTTCACTATACAGTAGGTGTTAATTATTTTCCAGACTGCCATGCTTCAGTGTCAAAGCTTTTTATACACCTTTCTTCTTTAAATGGAGTCCTTTATACTGATGTTTAGATGTTTGTCCAAACCTGGTGTGGAGCTTAGACATAATAGTATCTCTGCCATCTTTTCCCCTTAATCCACTTTACAAAAGTTGACACTAATTTTGCTGCCATCAAAATTGCAACCTGTCCACACTTTTGCTCTTAAGATGAAAGTTTCCCTGACTTGTGCATTTCAAGGATGTCAGGAGTCTCGGCTCTTTGGATGAGTGGGATAAAGAGCTCATGTTTGAGTATAAGAGAAAATGTTAGTGAGCGTTACGAGAAGAGGAAAAACTAACGTTAAGATGGACTGGGAGACAAATGAGTGGTGGGGGTGCGGAACAGGAGAAAGGGCACCTTGCAAGTTGGGTGGGTGACCTAGAGGCCACACAACCCTTTGTAAGCACTTTCTCCTCTGTGTTGACCAGGTTAAACAGCTTGAGAAAGCTCTTATGGAGCAGAATGACAAGATGAGCTGTGATATGAAATGTCATCTTGAGAGGACAAAGGTTGTGGGGGGGGATAGTGACACCTTGCTGATGTTTGTGTGGCCAAAAAGTCACCAACCTGGGAAAACACTGCAGTAAATTCATCTGTTTGTGACCTGTCTTTAGTTGTGACGTGAACAATTACAGTAACGAGGGAAAACAGAGTTTAAAAAAAAATGTCACAGGTGGGGATTCACAGATCTTCTCAATTACAGCCAACGTGTTCTTTGTATTAGAATTTCCATCCAATAAGACTAGAAACAGCCGCATATCTTCCAACAGACTGTATACTTGCATATGTACTCAGCCCTGCTCACTTGAGACGGTATCAGCTGGCGCTTAGAGGCTCTGAAGACAAAATGCTCAGCCATCCATACAGTCTGTCAGAGGCAACACAATGCAACCATTTCCTTCATCTCACCATCTCAAAGCACCTACGGTATGTCCAGCACAATATAAAGCTTCTCTGATTTATTTAGAGTTTGTCTATTCACTAACCAGACATCAGTCGCACACCAGCAAGGCCAGTGTATTTATAGCACACAGGGCCTGGTTGTCCCTACTGTAAATGGCTCTACTCTTTCGCTCTCACAGCCTGAGGACATTACAGTTGCCAGTGACTGTTAAGGTCAAATAACCAGAGCTCAACAGCCTCAGCTGCTCTCATCCGGTAAAATAGCATGAGCACATGACCATTACCTACAGCCGCCCAGTTCAGGGCTGCGATGCTAAAGCTGTACATACAGTAAACCACGTCGACTGTTACCACCTCCTTGATTTAAATGCACAACGTCTAATTCAGGATGTGCTTTCATCTGTGACGGCTGTTTGCTGTATATCGCTGATGTCACTTTTAATTGAGCTGCTTTTTCCTCTTCAATTAAGGGAGACTGTGGCCTTTTTCTGTTTAATTCCTCCATTCATTTGAATTAGGCATCCGCCTGATTCTTTCTGTAGAGCCCTTCTGGGGGCCAGTGAATGGACTGCAGGTTTTAATTAGGCCAGAACAGACCTTGGATCAGGTCAGCCAGCATTACTTAGTCCCCTCCTCTCTTGATTCTGCTGTCTATAGCTACTGTAACAGGCAGCCTTTTTTCTTGGTCATTTGTAGAACTGAATCATGAGGAACAGAGGCTCCTCTGCCATATTCACACGTCCTGAGATTTGGCATGTATTCAACAGATTTCTGATTATTTTTTTGGGTCAAATATTAAACAAACTGAATTGGATTTATAACCGTGCACTTTTTTTAATTTGAATGTTTTGAATTGCTCTCATGGGCTCAATAGAGTCACGGACCACCTCCTCTTTACAAGGGGCCATACCCTATAAACATGGACATAAATCTCCCAGACCACACGCACAGTGGCTTACAGGGTTTACCTTTATGCATACATGGGCTGACACGGAGCTCCACTATGTGCCATAATATATCTTGCAGCGAAAACATCACCAGACACTCGTACTTAGTCGTACTTAATAGCTTGATTAATTGTCTCAGGCTGTGAAGGTTTGGAAGCTTATCTTCAGCTGAATCGGGCTCACAAGCTCTATGCAAATAATGTAGTTTTTATATTCTGTGTTTTTTTTTTGTATACCTGTAACCCCACAATCCATTTGACTTTCAGTATAAATATATTTTTATAGTGGGACCAACAACGTTTGTTCCTTAGCCTCTTTCTGTTTGCTGTCATTTTAATGAATTTTAGTGATTTTCTGAGGACCGTCTCCAAGGATTTGTTTTCATCATGGTACGCGTTTTTATTTTTCCCTTTCATTTTGCTACAAGCTCACTTGTCATCAAGCATTTGACTCACAGCTTTCATGCATTTCCTTCGACTTTGTGCCAAATTTTTGTAAATTTCTGAGGGAAACATTTTATTTCTTCCAAACTCTGCAGGAACTTTTATCTTCCTTGAAACCTAACATCGCTGCAGAGCTTTGAACTGTGAGTGACTCTGCAGACTTGAGGCGACATGCTTGATGATGTTTGTGGGTTTTGTACGACAGTGGAGATATTTGGGGTCAGGACTTTGGGGCTGCCTCTCCACTCACATCCCAAAAACATTACCCAGATGACCTCTCTTCCTGACCTCTACTTGTCCAAAGGTTTTAGTGTTGTTTCCCCAGACAAAGAATCAGACTCGGTCTCAGGCAGATGTTAAAGTTGAGAAGTTCAGCTTAACTTTACTCTAAAGATGTAGCTCTCAGCAACACTTACTATTCAAAAGGATCTTTGCCGGAGCACAATGAGAAGACAAAGTGCCTATAGCTGCATAAAATTGACGTAACCTTTAGTTTTGCGCTGTTGCCTTTAACAAAAACCACAAACCATCTAACGTTACTGACAAAAGTAAGACGATCTGTTAACGTACTACACAACATGAATTCTGTATTTATAAAATACTTTGTTGAAGAAAAATTCTTTTGTGTAAATTTTGACCACAAGCCAGAAAGTATTTCATTGTTGCTGCTGTGGGTCTTTGTTTGTTTGCGTACTTTGTGTTTAGATGGGAGCCAGGTCCGATTTACATTCCAGCCTGATTTTCTGTGGTGTTTGCTGTTTGGGTGAAAATCTGCAATCTTGAGTTCAGGATTTAGAAAAACAAGAAAGCATGATTGTTAAAGAACATGGCTACAGTAGTGTACTTGAACTAATGTCTTTTCTTTGTGGATGGAAAAATGCAAAGATTTTAAAAGTGCGGGAACATTTCTGCCCCCAATTAACCCGCAGTTTATGTGACTGTTTTATTGTGTTGTGCAGCTCTTTTAAGCCACAAATGGCTCGGTTGTCTATTTGAAGTGAAACAGTGTGCAGCCCTGAAAGGAGAGCCCTTCAGGAACTGGCAGCAGCGTCATTGGATTTGTGCAGGAGGAGGTGGTGGCCGTGGGACTGGGGGTTTAGGGTGACCTTGTTATCGCTGCCTGGAGTTCGGGACATTGTTTGTAGGTATGTAGTGTAGCTTGAGTCCTCCGGGCCTTTTGAAGAAACCTTAGCGTTGTCTGTTGACTCCTTATGCTGCCCACAGAGCATCCTGCAGGGTCTGTTCCTGCTTTTTGCCCTATGCTGGTGTTGTTGTTGTTGTTGTTGTTGTTTGTTTACTTATTTGTGAGTTTGGGACATTCCCAGACACAAAGCTGGATGGTAAAAGACAAAGCTGCTGCATGCAGCACTAAAGACCTGCTATGAGCTATGACCTTAATACCAAGTGTGTAGAGCATTGAGAAGAAGAGTTATCAGTGAAAATAAGAAATCCTGTGAGATTAAAAGAAGGAATATATGCCAAGTATGCGACTTGTTGTTATGAGCTACAGATACTAAATGGAGGACAGATACTGGGGTCAAAGATGAGGTCACACACTGTTTAGACTGCTTTTGTGGGAGATGACATTGGCTGTCAGCGTGATTTACTTCTTGAAGTGGGTTGTCACTCCTAAAGGTCTGACAATTCATCAGCATGACTTCAGTGGACAAGAATTGCTGCTGGTGGTGTGCGTGCACAAGCAAGTGGGTTCTTCAGCAAATCCACATCTCTGCTAGACTTTGTATGCGTGTGTTTACATGTCTCAGCCATTTGTCCTCCCATGAGTCCCAGTGTATTTACTCCCCAAGGCCCTAATGTAGAACAGTTACCATAACAGGCATTTTATTAAGTACGCTTGGACGAGTCTCGCACACGCCACTGAACACTCATCAGCTCTGTGCTGCATCTAAGTCCAAATATTAAATAATCTTAACATTGACTAATGACTAAGGGTTTCGTTAATTTTTTGTGGGTGGGGTGTCACTCAACACTTATTCTCACTGTTAACAGGCAGTGTTCACCAAACACAGCAGCGTTTACGCTGAGATCCAGGATTTGAGGTGGGACTGAAATAAGAAACCAGACACACAAGCTAAAGCATCCCCCCCCCCCCCCCCCCCCATAGACCTCCAATATCGCCTATAAAAAATTATTTCCAAAATAAACCTACAGTAAATGTTGAAGTAAAATAAACTGGAAAAAAAAGTGAATTGCATAGTGGCAGCTTAGTTTTGATAATCTTTGTCTTTGTCTACTCTCTCTTATTTCCTTGACTTTCTCTTTCTATTGGCGCTGCTCAGTGAAATGCTTTAACCCACCCTGCACACAGAGGAAGGCAGCAGAGCCTTTTTGAGCACCAGCAGCTGTAATAGTGTGATAAGGTGGCAAAAACCCACAGCAGGCGTTTATTTTTTATTTTTTCGACACAGTCAGAATAGCAGTGAGGCAGAGGTTTCTGCTCTGCAGTGGTGCGTGTCTTTTGAAAATCCATGCTCGGGATTTTTCAAACCATTTCATGGCCTCAAATGAAGACCAGTGACACAAGCTGTACAGCTGCTTTATCAAAGGGCATCTGGATTAGAGACGGGAAGATGTAATGGGAAAGAGGAAGCGTGAATATTTCCTAACATTGTCTCCAGTGCAAGGCCACCTTCCATCTCCAATAAGCTGACAGTGATCTGTGTCTCCTTCTGGGCTACATGCTTTGTTTTTCTCGCTTCATTCTTTAATCTCAGATCGTGTAGATAGAGAACACGAGTTTAAGGAATAGCGAGGAAGCCTCACAGTTGTGCTTTATCATCCGTGGTGTGCTTGGAGTTTTTCTCTGAGTCAGTCTGTCCTACTGGATTCAAGGGTGACACGACCTCTTCACACATCAAAATACATTGCTTGAATTTTGAGAGAGTCTCGCTGTCTCAGAATATGAAACATCACTTTGGTGAAGTGGCCTTTTTATTAAAAGGCAAAATAAAAACTGGTTAGCACATGACTCTGTAGTGGTGCTGGTCTGCAACACTTGTTCTGCAATATTCCATTTGGTTGTTAATATCTGTAATTAACATACTGTAAATCGCATTTACCACAGTACAAGCTGTAAATTCCACCTCCATCTGGGTAAACCGTAATTTATTCGATGTTATGCTTTTGAGTGCAGTGATAGTGTTTTGGTGAGTGGTTAGCCAGCTCAGTGTTCAGTGGAATGATGTCCACCCACTGACTTCCTCGCAACCCACACACGCAGCCATGCACATGCACAAACCCTGTTGTTCCTGTTGTTCCCTTCCTGTGTCTATCTTTAGGCTTTAATGTTACTTTAATTGCCCAATTACGGCATTCACCACTGGTAGCAAAAAGATAACGCAGAAATACCACAGTCAATGGGCTGCTTATTGAATGTAACTCTCCTCTATCCCAGCATGCTGTTCTTGCATTGATTATTTTTTTTTTTCCCCAAAGCACTGCTGATCCATGAAGCCAACATGGTGGAATATATTAGCACTATTTGAGCCAATTAGAGTGATGTATGTCTTAGCATCTGGTGGTGGCATAGTCTGCGACGCATTCAGATGGAGACGCGCTCGATCATTTTTCAGAGTAATTAGAAAAACCTCAGAAGCCACGACTGGTGGGTGCAGGGTGACTTTAACCCCTGGCAGACTGTGATGCAAGGAAGTGCACAGCAACACAAATGCCAAAATGAAGGAAGACAACGAACAGCAAAACACTTTTTAATGTTGATTTATGGTCCACAATTTGCCTTAATAACTTAATAACATGCAGCATTTGTCTTCATTTAAACGAGTACACGTCTTATTTACAAGTCAAATTACAGATAATTTACCTGGCAATACTCAGGGCCAGCAACACCTTCCCCACCTCACTGGGGTTGAGCATCATGTCTTGAGACCCTCGGGGGCAACTGTGTCACTAGCGGACTAAAACGGAGCTTAAGTCGGGCAGCCGAGCTTGTTGGGCCTATTTCGGTGAGGACGGGAACGGGTGTGAGCAGTAAGGCAGTGTGTGTGTGGCACAAACATCCTATTTTTCTCTCCAGTGCTCCCATGGACATGATCATTCGTGCCCACTTAAATCCTCTACACACAGATAAACAGCAAGGTGGTGGAGTATGTGTGTGTGCATGTGAGACTGAGGAGGAAAACAACATGACAGCCACCTCCCATCCAGCAAACTGCACCTACTGCACAGTACATGCATGTGTGCTTGCTCAAGGGAAGGCTCTCTTCTCAACCCATCTGCATTTTGAATGGAAAGAAATAAGGAACGTCTATCACAGCTTGGCTCCCATGTGTTCGTTAATTTTGTTTGCAGTGCAGTAGATGCTTACACAGCGGGCAGACTGTACGGGAACAGTAGTTATTGTGTGTACATCTGAGCTGATGTCTGGTCTCTTTCAGATAGAGACCTTAACGTGTTGCCGTGAAACCAAACACCGATAGCAAAGCCTTCTACAAGCCATGAGCGGAGAAATAATTCTAATTCTGTATTATTTTAAGTTACAGGTTGCATTACAGTGTACGAACCCTAACGCCGGGTTTCCATATTCATCAGTATTGCAAATATACAATCGAACTAACTTTGTGTGTGTATCTTGGAGCATATGGACAGAGACGGAGGAAAATACACAGTGGAACAAAACCAGACTCCTGGGATAATGGCTGGCTCTGTGTTTTCTCTCGTTGACAAATGAAATTAAACAGTGTCTGTGCTCTAATAGTCACTGTGTCCCGCGTTATCTACCGTCTACTGCTGGAATATCAGCCTCTGGTGGTTTGGAGAGATTAGAGCTACTCAGTAGTGCTGTCCTTAGCTTGTACAGGTCACCCTGCTTGACATTGAAAGTCCCATGTAAGGCGATAAACACTGAACAAGCTCTCACACTCTGACCATGAGGCCGCTGTAGAGGATATCATTTGTGCTTAAAATGAGTTGTACTGAGTGTCTCTGATATTTTGCCCACCCCAACGCAGATTGTGCCGTAGTTTTTGCCTAGTGGTCTGTAGCCATTGGGATGTGAAATTAAAGGTTTAGAGAGTCATAGCAGGCACAGTGTAATTCAAGTGACAGCAGTGCATTCCTCAGCACCCCACTGGTTGGAAAATAAAGACATTATTGGGAGTAGCCGAGTAACAAATAGCTGAGCTCTGCAGATTAAACTGGATGGACGGTAACATCCACCGGAGTTCTCAGTGTCTTGCTCCATCCTTCTCTGGACCTATCTTAATCTAGACTGATCCTGTTTCTCCTAGAACGAAACACCGAAGGGGGCTTTAATCATTGGTAATTGAAGACCCTGCTGGGACTAAATGAGCCTTAATCTGACAGCTCAGTGCGTACCATTAGCACTGGGGGCTTAGGCATTGGATGGCACATTTAGCGCAATGCAGATAGAAGCAGGATTTATAAAACCGTTCGTAGCTTTGCCGCTGTGGTAGATGTGTGGAGGATTCGCACCAGTGTGGGTATATCCGCTGTTTGGTCTTTAGCTCATGCTAAACGAATTTTAAATAAGCTTGTGGGCTAAAGATTTAGAGCTGTCCCCTATCTGAGAATGGATCAACAAAGATTTAGCTGTTCAAATTATGAAACAATTTATTCTGCTTTTGTCTTTGGAAGTATTTTCATCAGTTTGGGTCAAAACATTGTCATTGTTGACGATATCTCTCATCATAGATTCACTAGTTGCTGCCCTCTTTCACTGGATATTTTTTTTCCATTTTATTTAAATAATCCATTTTCTATTCCGACTGTGCCTTATGTGCTTCTTTGTATGCACTGTCTGATGTGAAACCTTTCTAACTTACTTCACATTTGACTGATAAGACTGGGATTTATATTTCTCTCAACAGACAGTCAGGAGGCAGAAGAAACGGGACTGGAAAGGAAAATCAAATCAAAACATGAAGGTAGTGCAAGATGAAGCGTTTATTTCATTTAGGGAAAGCAGTGAAACGATTACCCCTTTGTGGAAATGTGTGTACACATTCAAACATCCAAAAGCAAAGAAGAAGCTTCACCTAGCAGAGAGCATTTGTAAATACAGACAGCCTTGCCCGTTCAGTATAAAATCAGTATGAATGCTAAAAAAAGCAATATTCAATTGCACATCATAACTCATGTAAACACTGTTAGCCACTGAGTTCTCACCAGCCTGTGCGCCTACATGCATGCAAGGTGTGTGTGTGTGTGTGTGTTTTCTTCGATTGTAGGAGGTGTTTGAGTGTCTCTGCACCTTCCACATGACTGCCTCTATTAGACTGAAAACCTCACAACCAAAAATGGTCGACTTTTTCCTGACACTTCCCTTGGAAAGCTGAAAACCGGGCCTGGGGCTGCTGGGAAACAGATTGTTGTGGAGAATACTCGGTATTAATAAATCAGATGAAAAACATACATTTCCTTTCGCAGTAGAGTAACATTTTAATTAGGACTAAACGCATGAGGCTGCCAGTGAGTGAACTCAGTTTGAGCGGCAGCAAATAAATCTGAATAAACATCTTTATTTGTTTAATCTTTCACACTACATCCAGTTCCTGTAGGTCATAGGTTCAAATGGACGTGCATCACTAGGTTACTGTAGTTCAGTGGGTGGATTGATCAGATAAATATGGATTCACTGAACACAGAGGTGACATTGACAAGGTTTCCATGGAGATTTAGCCTTTTCCCACTATGATTTAAAAAAAACCTTACAGGAAGTGTTCACATGCAGGCAAGCATGAGCGGAATGATCTCTCTTACAGATGAGCAAAGCTTAGCCACACGAAGGCAGCTTGTGCACTATAGATGGAGCTCACGCAGGCATCACATTAGTTTGCATCCTGCTGTGAGCATCTTGTCTGACTGGATAAGACTTTCTCAAGATTAAACCGAAAGCAGGCTGACGCACCACAGTTGTTTTTCTAATACAGGAAATCAAGCTGTGTGCTTCCTCATCAGAGCAATGCTGTGGCAGAACCATAATGTGCTGCAGCATGTTGCTGTGTGGACACCAGTCTTTATTAGATATAGAAAGTGTGAGTCCACTGCGACGCGGCTCTGGTGCGTCAGTGTGGGGGAGTGTATGTTTCACTTGCAGTATAGAAGCGCTGCTTCAATGTGTACATGGTGATGCTGTGCGTGGACCTTATAGCCATAAATGTCTTAAGGTGCAAAAACGTTGGAACGAAGGTGAAGAGGAAAAACAAAAAACCTTTTCACTTAGAACCCTCCCGTTTTATTTTCTCACGTTGTCCTCTACCAGAAAAGGAGACGCATGACTTTAAAATGTAAAAATGTAACTCCGCTTATCTAATTAGTCTTTTGTGGTGTGTTTAAGCAATAGATGTCATTTAGTCTGTGCTTTCACGAGGCCGCTTCTCCTCTATGAAATAAGACCAGATAAAGAGAGAGGATTTATTGCAGTGTAGAGAACCTCTCCCCTCACTGGAGACATATGAAGTAATGTAATGAATTTTGTAAAAGGCCTTTTTACACTAAAACCTGCAGAAAGACGAGGCTCTAGAGTCACCCTCTGCCTTTCCTCTCCCCCCTGACCACAGCAGCTTCCAAGGTTATGATGGAGATTGACTTGCCGGTGGATTAGCAGCTTCTCTGAGACTTTGGGATTGACACTATAGTCTGACCCATCCTCTTAATGCTAATTGGCTAATAACCCTTTAATCCAGCTAGTGGTCAGCAGTAGCACTCTCTAAGGCAGCTTGGCTAAGGCTCAGCCTGGAAACATTTGGCTAACTGAGTGGCCGTTCATTAGTGTGAGAATACACAGACCTTTAGCTGAGGATTGTGTGGGACAACTGTTGTAAACTGTAAATTTATATTGTTTCACCCTTTGCTGCCTTGGCGTCAAGTCAGTTCTCAGCTCAGTCAGTGTTGGACCTAACATCTCGTGACTCATGGTAGAGTGTGAGTGTGGAAGGAAAGCTAACTCCTTCCCTTCTGCCCTCCAGACTTTGGGCCTCAGATATTACATGGTACTGGCAGATAACAATAAAAATTAGTTTAAACAGAGACACAGGGATTTCTGATTAGTGTGATTAGATAATGAAGATGAAGTTGTGGCCATCTTTGAGCTTAACCATCCACTGTGGAAATCACACAGGACAATGAAGATAAACCACTTCCTCAGGGATCTTAATCACCTCATATGTAATCTCATTGTTGTGCCATGCACAGTCTGCCAGTCTTTCAGTTTAACCTAACAGCATTATGCTTGGAGAACAAGATGCCACATGTTCACGCTGGGACTGTCACATCACATTTAGGAGATATCGGTCACCTCAGTCTTTTCTTTACTTCCAATTGCAACAAATGTTAAGGGCAAGTGATGCTGCTAATGAAATGGGTCATAAACGCGCAACATGAAGCTACACATGCACTTATGCTAGAAAAGCAAGAAGGTAAGGCAGAATAGTCAGGCTGTAAACCATTGATTTTGATTTTTTTAATTCGCTGATTCGGATATTAAAAGCTGTGTATTTGTTATGTGTGTGCAACATTAACATGAATGTGTTTTTGACTGTAGCTGGCGATCTCATCGTTTTACTTTTGTAAATGACTTTTTGGACCCAGCAGCTGCTTTTAGGTTCATAGAGTTTCTTTCAGAATATTGTCCTGAATCTATCAAAAACCGCTAAATGGAAAAAAAACCTGTTACAAATGTTACAATAAGTACGTGGAGCTGTTGGAGCAAAGTAAAACCAAATGCACATGTGGTCTCTGACCTGATGGTATCTAGCATAATTTCAGACGCTCTCAACTGCTGTCCACGTTTCTTACTTTTTCACTCCCAGTTATTAAGTTGGAAACACACTTGAGGTACTTGGGGCTTTGTAGGAAGTTGAGAAATTCACTTTTTCTGCCAGAACCAAGCATAGACGGGGTACAGCTGAAACCTTTAAGATTGTGAGCGGCTGAGCAGAATGGAGAGGACCACGACTTGTGAAGCAGTAACTGAAATGTTAACTACTGTCTTACCAGTTTGTTACGAACAGTAGCAAACTTAAAACCTAACCCAGATGCTGTTGTACAGTTCAGTCCTGTGATGCATTCGTGTTATGAACGTAGTGACGTTAAGGAGGCAGGGGCTGTTAAATCAAAGGTTAAGTTTAGCAGGTCAAAGCCTGTGTCTATAATGCCTCACCAGTTGTCTTTGTGCCTGCTCATAACAACTCTGCTGTGTTTGCACAGTTGTTGTCCAGCACTTTTGACCAATCAGACACCTCCTGTCATTTTGACCGCTTGTCTCATTTTGGTTCCTGTCTGTGGGACGTGTAATGTGTGTTTTGACTTATTGAATGCTCCTTGTTTTGCGTGCGCAGGGAGGAAGGTGCATTTAAATAAAGCCGTTTCTTTCAGACCCCCCAGGGCTCATTAAAGTGCCACGCTGCCAGGAAACAATTTGTCTCTGAGTGGTAAACACACCGCGGAGGCAGCGGAGCGATGGCACAGCTAGGCCATGTGGTCTGTCTCTGTTAGCTGTTTTTATGTGCTGTGTTTGTGCTTGTCTGGCTCTACGCTCACCCTCTTACACACACTCTCACAGTCAAACTTTGTAGTTTTCTCCAGGGAATAATGCCTCATTTGATTCCAATGTGATGCGGCTTCTATTGAGGTGAATGTAAATATCTGGGCTTTACTGTTTACTAGACTTAGATAAGATAAACACAGCAAATTATGTATTTAAATAAGAATCTCCTGCCAGAAAAAAGGCCAACAGCTAGCTTAGCTATTCAACCATTATTATTCAGCCTTCCTTTGATGCAAAACCATTTTCTGAAGTCGGGTCTTAAAATATACTGTAATAAGAAATGCGTGGTATCCCTGCATAGTTTCTGTATGTTGAAACATTGTTCTTCTCAAACCGTCCACACGTGTCTGATCACATACTCTCTGATAAGCCAAGTCGAGCATAACAGCTGAAGGCCACAGAGCGAGTAAAGTAGGTTATCGTGGCAAAGACGTATACAGTAGATAGCCAGCACGGGGCAGATATACTCTGCATGCTCTGTACCACATTCACACGCATTCGCTCTTCTAATAATAATAGGGTGGGCCGTCTGAGGAATGTGTCCAGGGAAGCAAAAACACTGTGCCGCTGGTTTGGCAGGAACTAACTGCCAAGGCTTTTAATTTGCTCTCTACTATTTTCTCCCTCTTGAGCAATCAGGGGTTTGTGTGTTTTAGTGTTTAGCAGAGGAGACGAGACAACGAACTGTGCCTATTTATTTACCAGTCGTTTCAGTCGGGGGCTGCTGGTGCGTGACTGGGAGACGTGCTCTGGAAGCAACGCTGACTAAAGCAGACACGGTGTGAGGGTTCAGCTCAGCTGCAGCCAGGATCCTGTCAATGGCCAAACCACAATACAGAATGACTCCTTGTTTTCTAATAGAAGGAGAAAACTGCAGGGAAAACACCGGATACTCTACTTGTCTCTGCATTATCAGCATAATGTCAAATCATGCAGTCTGCTTTTATACTGTGTGATATAATCAGAAGTGTCTTCATTAAAATGCTAAAATGAAATTGGTAAAAAAACATTTATGGGGCTCAGCATGTGATTTGAGTGTTCATCACGTTGTTCTAAGGTCATCTCTCTACCCCTCCTTTAGTCAAAATGTGTTACTGTAGCTCATGTTTGTGTATGATTTACCTAATTGTACCTTTTTTGCCTCAGTGAAATGGGAAATGCTTGTTTCAGCTGTGCTGTGCTCCCAGATGAAAACAGATTTCTTAACTTTCTTTTCCACTTCGGGCGAGCTTTCATTTTCTTTTCCATTTCGGGCGAGCTTTCATTTTCTTTCTTTTGAGTTCGATGCAATGCTTGTTATTTGGAGTATTGCAATTCACAGGAGCAGAGCTTACTGTCAGAAAAATGATAAATTGATAAAAATATGAACCAAAATGTGTTATTACGTTTTCAATTTCCTGTCCATGCCGTCGTGTTTTGAACCGCGGTGAGAAGAGGGCTGGACAGTTTAATTTTTCTGTTCCTCACCAGACCATAGGCAGCTTTTATGTTTAGATATCACATATTCAGCTCACATCCATTTATTGAGCTATGCTCTACTGCACACATGGACAATACTGAGCTGCCCTGCGTAAAAACAGCTTGGACTGAGTGGTGCAAGTTTATCTTGGTGAGAGAAAAGTCAAACTCTCCACTCTCACTACCAGTAATTTTATTTGCTTTCTTTCAGCTTGGAAAGTATGAGCATCATCCAGTTTCCTCACCCAGTAATATTACAAGTGTCCCTATATGGCCGGGAACACTTGTCTGCTTAGCTTTTTATATTGTACTGGTGCAAAGATTAGGTTTTCCAGCATTAACTTGAGCAGAGAAGTCCCCAGTCTCAGCTGGCAATTCATCATACAGACACAAGCTAATGCCCTGGGTCTTTCCTCTGAGGAGCTATGGGGACTTTTCCATCCAACCTTCTTGCTGATGTTGGTGTAAACGTGGATCCACTATGATCGATAACCCTTTATTAGTGTTAATGTTCTTATTGTAGGCCTCGGGGAAAAGCCCCGTACCAGAAGAGCAGGGAACAAACGGTGTTGAGTAGTAGAAAATATAATCTGTCCCCCAGTCAGTTTGTTAACCGTGAACCAGTGACTTAACATTAAAAGAAAACTTCAGTGAAAGTGCTGACCTCTACTAGGCTGGAAGGAGTTCAAGTATATTATGGTTCAGTCGGATTGTTCAGATCCTGATTTATACTGATGATTGGTGGAATGTGGTTTATGATGCTTCTGTGAATCTTTGACCTTTGGTCTGTCACCCTGTGCCCTTTAGGATACTGGTAGGGACCTAAAGCCCATGATGTCTTCAGCCTACAGTTTGGCCATACCCCCTGGTAAGTCTCAACAGGACGGCCCTGCGTTGTTGGCGTGGACCTTGCTTGTGTCTTCCTGACGTCATGCCCGTATAGAGTAGAATACCGTCGGTTGTCTTTGTGGGGACAGGAACGACCACTGGGTCCAGAACTTGCCTCCATGTTCAGGCAGCACAGGTAAAGCTAGAACGGGTCACGTGTCAATGAATCCTAGTGGAACGTAGCCGCCAAAGTAACACGTAATGCATTACCTGCATTTACAGTCTTGCAAACAGAAGACACAAGACG
Organism: Macropodus opercularis; assembly: GCA_030770545.1. Classification (NCBI taxonomy): domain Eukaryota; kingdom Metazoa; phylum Chordata; class Actinopteri; order Anabantiformes; family Osphronemidae; genus Macropodus; species Macropodus opercularis. The sequence continues at coordinate 5,605,215 of CM061112.1, forward strand.
GTTCAAGTAAAAATATGTTGTTGGAGGACAAAATAAACCCTTTTAATGCCGCTAAGCCTGATGTAGCCAGGCTCCGTTCAGCTTCCCTCCCACCTCCAAGCGCTGGAGGAGTATCTAAAGCTATTGTCCGTGCTGTTTGTATAGATTGTGAATTCCACGTTTGAAGAATCATTGGTATTCTGAGTGCGCTGCACTAGTAGCGGATGTGCTGGTGGAATCGACATGCACAGGTTTATTGAAATACACTTCATTCTCGCAGTAATTGCTCTCGCTCCTTCCTCTGCTCTTCTGCTGCCTTCTTTGACTCCAGATTTCTAATTTTATTGCTTCTTGTCCTTTTCCTTGTTTGTCTTTCCCAATCTCTCTCTTATCAACTGTATTCACGTTACTTGTTTCTGCTGTTTTTCATTTCATTATTACTCCCCACCTTTACCTCGACATGTCGCCTTGAAGGCTGGATTTCAGTGTTACTGAAATTATGCAGATGTCACTGACACCACTGCACCTCATAAATACATATATCACTGCCTGCCTAACTAGCTGTCTCCTAAAATATTGAATATATTTATCACGTGTGGTGTTTAGTGCAACACCGCAGCAAATTTATGCAAACCACATTATTAGCTCACCTGCTTGTCACCCGTCTGTTTGTCTTTGAGAGCTGACAGTATGTTACTGCTGCTTTCAGCCCCGTCTCTCTCACAGCCTCGGCTAAAACAAACACGAGCTGGATGCTCTATTCACTGCTTGCATTGTGTGAAACACATCTCTGTTCCTTGTTCCTCTTTATCTTTTCTACTACTCTTCGTACAGCATCTCTTGCTCAGTTGTACTTTCTCAGACTTCGTCTAAGGTACATCTTTTCCAGACTGGTAATTGTGTGCATAGGTTAAGTTTCAACACTAACATGTTTGTAGAGTGTTATTAGAATGCACCTGGCACCCAGTACAGCTCGTCTAGCTTTTCTTGCTTCCTTATGGGAGAGACGATGTGATACAGACGGCATCCCTCCCTTGGAGTGTTGGCCTGGGGGAGCTCTTGCGTTAACAGAATTATGAGCAGGATTTCCTCGTGCTGACAGGAAGGGGCTGAATGTCACCATGACCAGTGCTTATGTGCAATGCGAAAGCCAGAGATAAGGAAATGAGAAAGGTGGGGGTGACGGTCATTTGTCAATTTGATAAATGTTGCATTTGATGCCCTGCAGCATCACCGTTCGAGAGGAAACGTCACGTCCTGAGCAACAGCGCTCTGCCACTAGAAGCTAATGGTCATCTCCAGATGGCTGGACTTTGAGACCCAGTTTGACTTGGCTTTGCTCAATGATGCATGTAAGCCACGTTGACCACCACTGAGATCATCTGAGCCTGCCATCCCACTGGCCGCTCTCCGTCACTGCCCAAATGTACGGCTTTCTCAGGCAGCAGTCTGCCCTCTGCCGCTGTTTACCTACTGTGTGAATGTGCAGTGTGCTGTTTCCCCACATAAAATCATTATAGGACAAAAACCAGCTGCTGGGTGTGAACAACATTAGGATGAAGTTGAAAGCATAACATTGAGATGGACTTTCCCATTAACAACTTTGAGTCCTACAGTCTATTTGTTTTTTTTCTAGGGCGCTTCTGTAGGGGAATCAAATCCTTTGAATTTATCAGATGTATTCAACATGCAAGACACGCTAAAATGTTAAGGCCTTCGTTGATTATGTACAGGATGCATACTTACCAGTACTGATATTACGTCTAGTGCTTGTAGACATTACCACCCCTCCTAGAGTCTGATAAAAGAGAAGATGTTCTCTTTGAGTTACATTTACATTGTAAATGAAAAGTAATGAGGTAGCAAATAAAGGCCTGTGGTTGGGTGAACCCAGTGTCAAGAGGGTTGGCGTCATTACTGAGGAATGGAGTGTGATGTTAGAAGGACGTAGAAAGTGTGCAGAGAGGCTGGGAGGGAGAGCACAGAGCACGGGGGCTCTGTCTGCCTCCTGCCTCTCCCCATAGGAACAGCTGTCTCTCAGACTGCAACAGATGCAGATTTACAGAGGGGGGAGAGACGGTCTGACAATTGCTTTGGTCTCTGCTGCTGAATAAAGTACATGTCAGTGTCACTTATCTTGAATTTCCTCTTATGACAGCGCTAGAACATCAGAGGGTTTATTTGCACTCCTTCATGCTCCCATTAGCGCAGTTTAAGTAGCTCCTTTCAGCTGTACATGCTGTTATTGACCGTTTCCGTGCTACATCTCAGCAATCATCGTTGTGGCTTACAATCGCTACTGTGCATCAAAACCTGGCCACTCACTACCGGTTCTGCACAAACCGCAAGCTCCTGCAATGAGCAGGTTAAATGAGATTAGTTCAAGGCCTGTCACACTTTTTTTTTTTTTTTTTGTGATATGGTTTCACTTGCAATATGTCTACATGCTGAAATTCAAAATCTTTCACACAAGCGCGTCGAATCCCACACGTTTCACTGCTGCTGTATCTAACCTAGTTTTTGTTTCGGCTGCAGAAAGCTCCCTTCGCTTTCTGGTCCCAGTTGGGGTTCATTTAAAGGATAGTGAGCGTTTCGTTGTGCATGATTGTGTGTGTGTGTGTGTGTGTGTGTGTTACACAAGTGTAGGTGCTTGTACACGATTCTCCTCCCATTGTAGCAAATTATCTTCTTCATTAATTTGGACACACAAGGAAATTAGCCTGCTTGAGGCTACATCTAAATTAGAATGAATAGAGTAATCCAGAGATTTCGGGGGCTTGAGAGACTAAACCTATTCTGGGCGCAAATGAAAAGGCTGACATTTATAGTGATCATATCTTACGAGGTTATCAGCCAGCTTTACATGGCTGTTCAACCTGCTGGGCATTTACTTTGTGATGTTCCTGTTGTCACCACTTTGTTCTAGTATCTTTCCATCAGTGTTTTTTTGCGCTGCATTGACTATGAACACATGATTAGTTTATTTAAATTATTAAGTGCCCCTTCTTTACTTTCCCTCTTTCATCCCTCCCCTTCAGCTTGCCTGCGTTTGTCCAGCGCTCTTTGATGCAGGGAAGGTGGTCCGGCTCTCCAGAGAGCGGCAGATTTCAAAAACAAGGCGTTTGATTTCAATGTCAGAGGATGTGCGCTCACATGCTTGACTGTTGATCTCGCCACCCAGAGACCTATCTGAACAGTAGTCAGCACAAACACAATGAAACATGGCTGAGGAGGAGGCGAAGGGAAGAGAGAAGGAAGAGGAGGTTAACAGCTGAGACAGCCATGTACTGTGCAGCATGCTGCCCTGTGGGAGGTCTATCGAGTGAAAGCTCACAGCGCCTCAGTGGTTTGCAGGAAAACTTGGTGTGCTGAACACAGGAACAATATTGCATGTGGATTAGATTTTCTTTTTTAGCCTGTGCTGTTAAATTGAACCTCTAAACACAATTACGGAGTTTGCCCCAGTCTTAAAAACATGGCAGTTTCCTACAGTGTCTCACTGCTTCCACAAGTTGTCCAAAGTATGACACATATGTATTATAGTGTAAGAAAATACAATTTTTATTCGTATCATGTCCATCTGACTGTATGTCCATGATGAATAGCTTGTTCTGAGGTGATGACAAAGGCCCTTGCGCTTTCATTTAAAGGCACAAACGTTCATGGATTCTTCCTAATCCTGCAGCACCATGTACAGCACGACTTCAGTATATTACTCATCACCGCTGGCTGTCAAATAAGCGCAAAAAGGCTCAAGCACAACACTTGACATTTAAATAGAAAAGCTCTAAATTTCATGGAGCTGTTGATTTAAGATGGTGTTCAGCCAGCTACATGTAGCCTAGCATGATGCCAATGCCACTGGCCGACTTATTCTGCAGTCTGTAACTATAGGACGTGCAGCAGTAAGACGACAAAATGCCTCCCCCATCAATAACCCGAGAAAATGACAGATCTGTAACGTTTCTGCTTTAACGTCTTCTATGTGCTGCTGATCTTACATTAGCGAGGTTTTTTAAAGTGTTGCCATAAGCCCAAGTCCTGCAGGCGTTTTCACAGCCTGTGGGGAAGCATGTAATTCTTCAGCTGAAGTCAAAGCATGAACACCACCAGAACTGTAGGCTTTCACCTGCTGTCAGCACAGCACGACATTGCATCTATTTGAAAATATTTCACTGTATGGATCTGTCTATTATTTTCAGATGCATCTGAAGTTTATAGTAAAACTCGATTGATGTGTATGTTTTCTGATCCTGAAGTAGACTTTAAGGTTTAAAAGCTGGAGCTGTATCATAGGGCAGCTGCATCAGATCCACTGCGTCTAGTTGTGCTCATCTGTCTGAGCCGTTGCTCGGTGAAGCTGCTGATGAATCAAATCGACTTCTGTCTCGGTAACCGATGTATTTCCCCCTGGAGTTTGTTCTCCTGTCTTTGTATCACTCTTTTCTTCTGTCACGTCTGGCTTCATATCCTTAACTGAATCTAGGTTATGTTGCTGTTTGAGATCTTGATATTAGCTTTTACATTTAAAAGTATGTACTTTGCTCTGCAGGTATTAAAGGTTTTTTTTCATCTGGGAATGTTAAAGTTGGCATTTGGCAAATTATGTTGTACTGACATTGGATTTTTGCTCACTTAGTCTGTGACAAAAACACAAACTATACAAACTACTGTAAGTGGTCCAAACATAAGCATTATTCATAGGCCTCATTCTGCCTTTACACAACCCCTCCTCTCCAAAAGAAGCTGCTGAGGGACCCGAGTGGGAATCCAAAGATCATACAAGAGCGTCGTCAGCCTGTCAGTTGCTCTTCAATCTCTTTGGAGTAGAAACTTTGTTATGGTAATGTAAGAAACAGATGCATTGCTGCACACCTTCACAGCAGAGGGAGGCTTTAATTTACCCACCTTGTGCTGTCTTGCAGATTTTGAGTAAGTGAAATGTGTTTCATTATACGTATTGTACGCAAAACAATCAAAGACCTTGTCTAATCTACTGTAATCTTTCACTGTGGCTATAGAAGCCTCTTCTTTAGTTGCAATTTGAGTTTACCACACAATAATCCCAGAGCTGCTCATTAGAAAAAGCTTTTCTTCCCACTGCTGTTCAAACGCTCCAACTCACCCACGACCCACCATGTTGTTCGAGCAGAGCTACCCTCAGCTAACCATCCCACTAGGGACGAGAAAAAAGAAGAGAGGACCACTCACAGCAGAGTCGCACTGAAACCAGCAGGCATATAAATTAATGAGAAAGCTGAACAAAGTCTCTGCTGAATCGATCCACAAGAGCTTTGAGTGACCAGGTGAGCGCGTCACAGACCTGAGTACTCTTTCCTACATGTGCATGCTTTTAGTGATATTGGAGCTTTATGCGTTTGGTATTTCTTGGATCATGCACTTTACAGTTCTCCACTGACTGAACCATTGTCTAGCCGTCTCTTCGCGCTCTAGTTTTGTTTTTTATTTAAAAGCTTGTTCATTAAGTCTGGTTATGACTGTAGACTACATTTGTTTTCATAAATATTTTCAGATGTGCTGGTGTTATTCATGATTTTGTTTTTACATCTCGCTCGTGTGTGTGCTTTTGTGTCTTTATTGTATCTCTGCTTTTCACATCTCGGAGATGAAAGAAAACGTTCTCCTGCTGCTTCCCAAAACCTCATCAAAACCTTTCATCTCCCTCAAATTATCAGGCATCCATTGAGTCTAAGCATGTTATTTTTAGTGTGTGTTTTTTGAGGCTGGCCTGTGATCAGAATGATTTGGATTCAAATGAGTTGAGCTATGCTAACAGAAGCCTTTCAGTCTTTTCAATCAGTGCAGCTGCATCTTGAGGTATGTCCTCAAAATAGCTCCAATAAAAGGCCAGCATCCATTCTGTGTGTGTGATTGCTTCTTCAGCAGATCGTAAGGATAAATAACAATGTGGTAATTGAGAAAATACTGCACCAAAGTGCCAGACGGAGTAAATAAATTTGAGTTGGAAGTGTTTCCTCCTTGTTCGTTCGTGGAGTTTAAAGGTGCAGCCATTTCATTTCAGATGAGCAGCGCAAATGGAAATTATAGCAAATGCCAGTGGTATCATTTGCATGTAAATTGGCTTTTTTATTTATCCAAGGTCAGTTTTTAACCCAACCCCAACCTTGACGTTGTGTTTAGATTGTTGCTTATAACAAACCAAACACAAAATTAGCTCCAGCTTGTGTGGGACTGACTGATGCTGTTATTTTGATCCATTAATATAGTAGTGATGTGGTTACAGATTCCACTGGGTTGGAATGAGTTGGGGTCGTACGGCAGGATTTTGAGTTTGGAGGATGTTTCTATTGACCGTGTGCAGCTGATGTCATGCGCATAGCATCATAGCACAGCCTTTAATTTGAATCCGAGTCGGCCAAGTCCAGACAAATGCGTAGGTATTTGGACTGTACTGCAGATAATAGTACTGCAGACACTGTCCCATAGACATGTGTTTAGATAAATTGCTATGTTCAGCAACACTGTACACACTGTACTGTCCTCAGAGGAACAACTGTACAATTTACCAAATGATGGCAATATTCTTTTCACCAAGCAATAGCAGGAGCCACAAGGCAAATAATAGAATGAAAGTAAGTAAATGGAGAAATGACTTATTCATTCATAGTTCATTAACAAAACACCTAATTTGGGTTATACCTTTAATTGAAAGGCTTAAAATGTAGTATAATTACTGAGTAATGTTTCATGATCACCAGAAGACTGGTTAGAAAAAGTAAAAGCTCATTGTGTGTGGGGAGGTGGTTTGTTATTATTGCAGCTGAGAGCTAAATCCTCCAACTTGCAGGGAAGTAAAGCTTAAATGTTGACAGGTTTGCTTTGCAGTGGCCAATTTTAGAATGAGTTCCACTCAGCATTACAAACATCCTGTAAATCTGTAGAGGGCCTATATTTTCTTTCTTTAATCTGCCCTCTAGAGACAAGGATTTTCCTCTGTGTGACTTTGCATATCTTGGCTACCTCCTCATAAAGCCAGTTATTCGCTGTAAATAGCTGACCTCTTGAGGGAATGTGGCAGCAGGAATGGCTGCTCTAAACCTATCCGTGTTCCAGAATGTTAACATATGCACGAAAGAATATGCAGTTAAGTGTATTTGTTTTTATTTAAATGGTAGTGTAATCACCGTAATTATGTGAAAATGCTTTAAAATGCATACTTACTTTATGCAATTAAAAATGACACCATTTCAAATGGTAAATTCATTCTGAAAGATAAGACAACATGTACTGGGCCTGAGAAATGCACTAGAGTTATTAACATTAACAAATGTATTTAAAGCAGAGGTGACACATAACCTCCATCCTAAGACTTGCAGATGACTCACCTGTTTTACTGTAAAGTATGTGGAGGGAGAGGCTGTTCGTGACTAACACTTTATACTCCCCTGCCCACATCCACGCAGGATTTACTGCTAAAATATTTCATGCGCTTAGCTGTAATTGTACCAAAGATCACAGCTTCACGTCAGCGCCACCAACGCTTGTACTCAACGTGCTGCTCTCGTAAACCCTAAAGTTTAAACAGCCCCCGCTTCACATAAACACAGCTGCAGGAGCAATAGAAGCAATCCCAGCAGGTAGACGGCTCAGACATGAAACGGGCTGTGGGGAAGTGCACAGCTCTAGGTAATGCTCCGGCATCTGTAATGGCACCAGGGCTCACTGCTTCATGCAAAGGAAGAGAAGGCACAGGGGTATGAAATTGTTTGTGTGAAAACATTCCCCAGTACTTCACAAAAATTTGTGCTCTTATTTGGCATTTGAAAATGTGTTGCCCACAGCGAGTGACCTTGTTTGTGCTTAACATGTTCAATGTACTGAAAATGAATAAAATGAATTTCGAGCCTTTTTCAACTTTGTGCCCTCCTTTCTTTTGGGAGGATAAATTATGCTGCTAGTTGAAGCCTTTTTTTTAATTGGAAGATCCTTTTAAAATATTAACAATCTTGTCTCCAACGGCGCACACAGTAGTTAGACTGTGACCATGAGGTATATCCGCACAGCAATCAAACTCCAATCTCCAGACTTTGATATAAATACATGTGACACCCCTGGAGCAAAGCATTTGTTCATGCATTTAAATAGGAATATTATTACAATGATGGATACGTTCTACTTATAGATTCCAGTGCTCTGCCAGTCTGTTACAGTAACTCATCCACACGCCATTGAACATTAGACTGTAATTGGTTTAAGCGTGCTGAGGGCCCCATCGCGAAGCTCACATCTGACCCTTCACTGCTCACTTGTACTTCTGAATGATTCCTTTATGAATCTCCTCGTGTAAGCACTTACACAGATAAACCATTACAGCTGTCGAGACGGGGATATTTCACATTACAGTATATTGTCAGTGTTTAACAGAGAACCTTGGAGACGGGCTTAGTGCAGAAAAAGTAGTGGCTTTATAGGCGACCTGTGTGCTGCCTCCTTGGTTTGGATGACAAGTGACATTCGTGGCTTTGAATAAAGGCTTTTTGATCCTTGTGTTTCCATTTTGTTAAAAACAAGGCCAAGTACCTTCATGTACACACACATTAACCAGGATGCGCTTTTCTAAACCTTTCATGCACACAGCAAAAACCATCTTTCTGTAGTGAAAGTAGTTGCTGTTTGTAAGAGAGTATCACACACCCAACAATAATTCAGAAACTACAGAGTCTATATCCTACTGCCCCATCTTAGCAGCACGCTGACTCCTTTAGAACAAAGGGAGCAGACTTCATGTGATTGTTTCTGTGTTCAGACACGTCAGACTGACTTAACTCTGCCAACTAATCTCTCTAATTTACTTAGCCATAGTCTAATGTGAGTAGTTTTTGCTGCCATTTCACCTCTGGCCTTCTTGTTTACTAATCGCTGATCATGCTTTTTTTTGTGTGGAAGCGTCTCCTACAATTCTATATTTCATGTCTCTGTGTTATGCCAGTCATCTGTCAGTGTCTGTTTAGTTTCCCTCTGATGCCCCAGGCAGCTTTAATGTGGTTCTACAGACTGCTCAGTATTCTGGGTGGATCATGTGGGGAACCAGAGGCTGTATGCCAAACACTAATCTATAGACACTGCTACAACACTGTGGTGTTCTGCAGTAAAGGACAATTTTCACCATTTAGGAAGTAAGGTGACCAGTGAACCATTTTCCTACAACATCAAAGTCTGTTCCTGTAAATAAAATAAGTGCAGCTTCTGATCTGTCCAGGCAAGCTTCTGAAATCTGGCAGCGTCTTTACTGAGATCAGACGGCATGAGTCAGACTGCAAACCAAAGTCACACCCTGATGTGTAGAATATGCTATTGGAGCTACGTATTGTTAGTGGGGAGGGAGATGTGTGTGTTTTTATGTCACAAACCATCTGCATAGAAGAAATAGTTTGCTGGTGGTGGCTGTCACTGGGGAGTCCATGGTAACGTGTGTCTGACAGTATGTCCACAGTAAGATAAATATCCTACAGCTTTAAACACAGGCCTAATACAGTGATCTAACGTTACCACGGCAGCAGCACTGCTATGCACGAGCATCTCTCAACGACACCTCCTGAGGCGGTCGTGCCTCACAATTCATCATTGTGAGTTCTGTCTGGTGGTTTGTTCGTTTCAGCGCATTCTCAAGTTACGTTACAGACACAGACTCAGTGCAGATGCTAATAGTGAATGTGGCAGCACTGCTTTCTAGTATGTACATATACCAGTGGTTTCTAATTGAAGAGTGTAAGCAGTGTATAATAACTGAGGGGATCCTCTCGAGGCCAAGTTCACAGTCAGGCATTAAATGTGATTGATTTATCAGCCTCTTGTTGGGAAATGAAGCTATGATGGAACTGAACCAAAGCCTCGTTGTCACCTATAATGAGTGGTTTGAAAAATGGACCTTTATTCATTCCAGCTCTCGCTTCTGTCCTTGCTCAGATTATCACTGCTGTTGAACTTTCACTTAGCTTGGCCTACATCCTGGACCTGTGGAATGAAGCAAGGTGGAAAACCCCTCCGAGAACTGGGGGTTTATGTAATCATATCAGTTCTGCCCATTTTCAGTTGTTCACCCAACAATGACCTTTTGTCCACACGCCAGACTTTTCCAGTGTCCAGCATGATGTGCGACTTCTGCCAATACATCCCAGCATTACTCAGGATCCTGTGGAGCAGGAGTTGCAGGTCAAATGCTCAGAGAACTCTTCATTAATATAACACGTTAACAAACCTGGGCTCGCTGCCATCGTCTTCCATCCAGTTGAGACTAGATTTATTGCGGTGAGACTCTGTGGCTACTGTGTCTAATTGCTCTTTTGTCTTCAGTTCTCCTGAGGCACAGACACTTGGAAATGGTGGACCCACAGCTTAGTTACAAATCCCTCACTTTATGCTCAAGCTCTTCCCTAAACCACACCAGGGGTCAGTCAGCCAAGAAATGAAGCTGCCCACAATCATTTGAAAGTTGTTTCCTACTTCTGCTGCCAAACATTTTCAGAAACTTGGTCTAATATTTTAGGAATTCCTTCAGTTTTTAGAAAAAAATCAATCACTGTTTTAATTAAGAAGGAAAATGAGGTCTGTGGAAAAAAGGCAAATCTTTATTAATTGGACTTTCTGCACGGCTGCTTTGCTGACGGGATGGTTATAAAACATTCTCTGTAGTCACATTTATCAAGTAGAAACCTTCCCTCTACACAAAGACGCACACAGTGGGGCTGAAATGAAGTCCTTTCCATTTCCCATCTCTATCGCCTTGTCTTTTATTGTCTCCGAGGATTTGATTACAAGTCTGGGGCCATTCATCCATCCTCGCCAGTGAAACGGTCTTTAAGAGATATCCTGAATGATCCGTTTGTCAGTCATCTCAGATTGCTTCCTGACTTCGCAGCTACACCTTATACCTCCGGGTGCCATTATGCTCTGAGGTTGGTCATGGATCACGAGGTGATGTAGCTGACTTGGATTGCCTTTGGTCAATATCTGCCGTCTAGGATTCTCAGGTCTCTAGATTATCCTTATATCTGTAATTAAAGCAGCAGAGTAGAAGAGTCACTCCTACAGTATTTCATCAGCACGCTGGCTGACACATTACCTAGTTTAGAGTCTCATCCTCAAGCTGTACATCAACAGGTGTATAGACATGGAAGTTGCTGAATTTGTGAGCAGGCTGTTGTGTGGTATGTGTGGTTTAGCATTTTTAATCGGCTGTAACCATACTGTTGATGCTTGTTGCCGGTTCATTCTAACCCACAGTTGTGAAAGAAAAGTATGCAAAACATTTCTGCCTTATATTGCTCTTTACAACTGCCAGTGGCAGTGTGTCAGAAAATTAGCATATATACATAATCCACTTAAAGTGCCGTGCTCGGCCGCTGTGCCGCCGTGCATACTAATTACGTGGACTCTGGTTCACGGTGACGCCAGATCAGGGCAGCTGGCAGGGAATTAAGTGGCAGCTCCCGTGGGCATGTTGATGCCACCAAATCCTTCCTACAGCTACTTCAGCTGCTGCAAGCTGGGGTCACAGGTTAGCCGGGTCTTATTAAACTTGTGCCAAAGGCAATAACAGGAGTCATATTGCCTGATAATTCTCTCCTTGGTAAAGCCTGGGGTTGCACGATAGCGGCTTAACACTACAAAGCAGCAGCTTGGTTGCTTCTCAGGTGTCTTAGTTTGTGGGAATTGTGGGATTTGATCATCTTTTCCAGTTTTGTTGAGACGTTATCAAACAGTAGCTCAGTACAAAGAAACTCTGTATGACCCAGTTTAGGAAAATTAATTTATTACCTGCCATTAAAGTGGTCTCTCTTTGTTTGACTAAATATTTTCATCTCATTAGTGTGGCGTGTGAGATTTTTTTTTTGTCTCAAAACAAAAAATACAATTAATTTTCACTGCACCATTTTAATTAGATGTCTCTTTACTGAACTGCGTTGCTACATTTGAACTGCACCGAATGTTCTTTGATGTGCCTCTTGTTTAGTTTCCTGAAAAGGCTTCAGGCTATTAACGTATGCCGCCAGTAAAGTTGGATGCCAAAGTCGTCAATAAGACAAAGATCAACTATTCATGCTACAGTGCTCCTTCCAGTCTTGTTCTGGAGTGTGGTTAAAGTTGCAGGAGTTGGAGGCTGATTTGAAAAGAAGTCTGCAGTTCATCAGGAGGTAATCACTACCGCTGTCTGTTCGCAGATGCCTCCATCACCACCTGCAGCACTTATTGAACCGGAGCACAGGAGAAGTTGAGAAGTTGGCTCCGACTGCAGCTCAGACTGGTGCTGAGATTGACGCCGCCACTTTAATCACACCAGTTTAAACGCTAGCACAGACTCTTGACCTGTTGCCTTCACTGGCAGGCTCTGTGTGGTGACTGGCAGGTGTCTGTGGCTCATACTTACACATGCAACCCCTGCATTAACCCCAAGCTGCTGCCCTCCCTCTCCCCCTCTGGGTTTTGGGGATATTTAGGTTGATATTGAGTGGCAGCTGGTCCTGATGTGCTGGCTTCACCTCTTTGGCCTCTGGAGACTGCAGCCCAGCCAGCCGGTTGTAATTAAAAGCGCATAAAGACAGATCAAGCACTTTCACCCCTCTGTCTGTTGAAAATGCGATGAGGCTAAAAGAGAATCAACTGACCTTCTGGAAGTTTAAACCTGTGGAAATCAATTCTGTCCCTAATTGCCTACAACAATCAACAATGCAGTGGTTTTAAAATATTACAGATAAATAGATAATATCATAATTTGCCTCAAGACCATTTTTCTCCAGTTCTCCAATTTACTTTTGCTTCTCATTTACAATTCAGCAACTCTGTGAATAAGACCACTGTAAATCTACCTACTGCTCCTGATCAAGCCATATGTGATGCGCAGAAATCACGGGCAATCGTCAACTCGCTCCAGGACTGTTCACACCGGTCTTTGCTGTACAATCATCTCCAGCCTACGTCCTAATCTGAAACGGGGAGGAAAATGATGTGAAGACATTTTGACAGGGCAAAACCATTAGTAGCTGCCCACTTCATTTACATCACTACTCTGTAAACGCCTGGTTCTTTACACATACGAAGTCTGAACACCTTGTTTTTGTCATGATGCGTACTAGTATAAAATGGAAAGGGTAAAGATTACAGATGACTGGGACAAAAGGAGCCAGTAAAGATGAGCGTGTCTACTGCAGGACATTCGGTTGAAAGCATGGCTTGTAATTTTTTTGTTTTTAAAGCCACCTTGACTGTGTTGCCAGCAGAAGAGTCAACATATCTATCAGTAACTGACAGCCACCCATGAAAGACTTGACCTAGAAACCAGTATCCATGACCTTCATGGTGTCTCTGCATCTAGGTGGACAGAAGCCATTCTCTGCTTCAAAGGCTTTCAAAATTGAGGTCTTGAAAGGTGCAACCTAGACGTGTGAAGCCAAACTTTCACCCCCCCCTAATGCTGAAATCTTCCCTTTAGGGGAGGAACAGGAGCACACAGCGTAGACTATTAGCATAGAGAGAGCTTGGCTGTCAGTGGAGTTGCTATCGTCTGTCTGCCTCTGTCTATCTTCTCACTTTCCAGCTGTGTCTGCTGGAGCTTTTCTTTCCTACAACGTGCCTCAGTCACACTCTTTCAATCAACGCAGTCAAAGCAGGCCATACATATTTGCCAGCACCAATACTAATGTGCACTCTCACTGCTGCATATTTACCAGCTCTAATGCTCTGGGCTCCCTGTTGCACATTTCATTAAGGAATGGTTATTAAGGTGTTATTGATGTGGCAGCACTTCTTTGGCTCCAGGGCAACAGTGCTGCTCTCAGTGGAAGAGCAATGGGTCTGTTGCCTAAAATGGTCATTGGCTGTCTGTCACTACAAAGTAATAAGCACCAATATTGTGACACTGAACGATTATTATATTATTTAGACTCATTTCATATTACCTGCTTTTGTTTTGTGTCTGAAGCGTCATCATTTGCTTTTACATTTGCGTGTGTGTGTGTTTGCCACCCCTGCATCTCTTGGCATCTGGTGGTCGCTCACCATAGACTGGTGCATCAGAGTGGAAACAGCAATCCTGGCACTGCCAGTACCCGCTCTGAGTGCACTCACCGTAGAGCACACCAGTCTCTGTGCTCCATCTGTCACTCTACTCCCACAATTCCTTGCTCCTGTAACTGATCTAATGATGTGTATTTGCCCAGAACGGTGGAGACCACAGACATGTGAGTTTTAAAAACAAGAGAAACCCCAAACAACTGATACTAATTATTTGTTAACTTTGTCATCAGTGGGACCTTTACATGACGCTGTAGCTGTTCTTGCTGTTAATCCACACTATGCACAGACTTGACCCCTGCTGCTCAGTCACTCAACTTTTCCAAGTGATTCTCATTAAGTGACAGCATGTAAATTACAGGAAATATCAGCAGCCTGTCTGGACTGGGAAGGTGATGGATGGCCTGCACCATCACCCACGTCTTTCTACTGACATCTGACATGCTTTGTGTCTGATTTTTGATTCTGCTCCTTCTGAAGGATGGGGAAATGGGCTGTTTGCTTCCCCACCTCTCTCTGATTGGTGTGTTCTCTGGCCCTGCTGCGTGTCATAATGGACCGCAGCAAATCACCCCTCGCCCTGAGTCGAGATACTGATTATGTCGAACCGACCCCTAACAAGCTGAGATTTGATGAAGCGCGCATCACCACCATCCAGCCTGGCAAGCATTTGGACAGAGGGACACCTTGCTGTTACTTCCTTAGTTATGCATCTGTTTTTCCAGGCAGTTTGACTCGTCTCATACAACATAGTCAAGTTTCAGACCGTCAGGCATTCAAGACAAGTCTGTTCATATACAGTAGGTCATGGATAGACGAGTGGGACCTAACTCTGTGGCTGCAAAATCCTCCGTTCCGCAGCCATCACATAGAGGGAGCTCGTGCGTGCTGAGAAACCAACCCGTGGAAATGCTGAATGAGTGAGCGAGCGCGCGTGTAGGAGCGAGACGGAGAGTGAGAGAGAGGTGCGGTGGCCAGAGAATGTGCCACCAGTCAGCAGCAGGGATATTCGTTTAACCGGTGCGTCAGGCGAACCACGCGCTTTCGCTTCGCACCAACTTTGGCAAAGTCTGTGGGAACCTGGTGACACAGTGTTTGCCTCGAGGCGTGACAAGTTGGGAGCGGAGGAGAAGTGGTGGGTGAAGCGCTCGCACCACTATTTTTAAATGGATACAGTGAGATCCGAAGGGGGCGTGAACCACCGAGCAGCACCAGTGAGCGTGGCTGCTTGCGGTTGCAGTTCCAGTGTAGTGACGCGCCGGCTGGAGGAGCTGGACAGCGCGTAGACGGAGCGTGCGGACGCGGAAACCTCCAGGTTGCCGTGAAGCGTCTGCGGGCGGCTTGCTGTCGTTTTGGAGCCCGTTTAGTTCTATTCGGATCTGTTTCTTTAACGCGCTGCCGCTTGGCGATGCAGAAGAATTCAGGGAGCGAACTGAAGCCGGACCAATGCTCCTGAAACGCGGTAGCCTCCGCGCGTAAAAGACTGGTCGGAAGAGGAATCAGTGGTGACAGTTACGCTGACTTCCACAGTTGTTGAGGGAAGTCTATTACTGGAGCTTCGCGCGGTAACTCAACGTGGGCGAGCACAGTGATGTTTAAATGACATTTCTCTCAAGTGACACCGAGGTGATGTTCATTTGTAAATACTGACAGGTGTTACAGGCACAGGCCATCGGACGGAGTCCACTTGCGGCTAAATAGCGGATTCCTAAGGTTGGAGTGGTAACCACGTCGCTGATAGCCAATGGATATTTCAACATTATTTAATTATTGTTGTTTACTTTCCTGGTTAGGAGGAAACGCATTATTCTCTCTATAATGCGTTTGAAACGCCGAATGAGAAAGTAACCATCGTTTTAGCGTCTTCTCTTTTCTGATCTGGCTACAGCCAAAATGACGAGCAGCGGACCTGTCATCGTCTACGAGTGGCTGAAGACCCTCCAGCTCGCCCAGTACGTCGAAGCTTTTGTGGATAATGGATATGACGACCTGGAGGTTTGCAAACAAATAGGAGACCCAGACCTGGATGCCATCGGCGTCTATATCCCTCATCACAGGCAGAGGATTCACGACGCCGTGAGGAGGCTGAAAGAGGAAGCCAAAGAGACGGCCAGCGGGCTGTACTTCACTCTGGAGCCGATGCCGCCCGCCGCCGAGATTTACACCAGTCACATGGTGGACCAGTATGAATCCAAACTGCGGGCATCCAAGTCTTGGACCGAGCACAACAATGAGCGGGTTGGGCGCAACGGTGGGTACGTGGGCGCACAGCGGAACCTGACGCTGGGCAACAGGAGAGAGCTGGTTATTTACCCCAAGTTAAAGCTGAAGATCATGATCAGGGATAAACTCATCAGAGATGGCATCAACCTCTCCAAGCCTCCCTACTCCAATAAGGTATGAGGGAATGTCATAGATGTGGGTCATGTCAGGTGGGCTACATGTCACGGAAGGGTCCATCACCGGACGAATCAGATACTGCATCATTAACAAAAACTATATTTAGTTATATATTTAGTTATCACATATCAACAGTCAGACAAATATGCTTTTTGACTGAATGCAGACTGAATTATTTGCGGTGTACCAGAGGTCTGCACCTGTCACAGGCTCACATCTTCCATCAGTTAGATGCAAGCAGACTGTCAGTCAGAGCAAAGCTTGTGTGATGGGCATATTTTGCTCTTGTGCTCAACGTCAAAATAAAGTCAAACATTCTGTGCCCTGCTGCCCTCACAGAGGCAAGTGGTTGATATCACAGTGAATGATTGGAATGAAGTTGCTGCAGATCAATAGGCAGAGAACAGAGAGGTTAATTTACCGAAATCACAGCGTAAGCTCTGTAATTTCCTGTAAGGGGAAGAAGGATTTACACTCTGATTATTAATCTACTCTGACCTCACCTGTCCAGTGACTTGCCTCAGTGCTCAGTGTGGGTGGACCAGCCAGGCTCACAAGCGTCCAGGCCGTTCCTGTGATGAATGGGCAGTAGGCTATCGATTGCAGGGTCAGTAAATGAAGAGCACACAGCTGGGCAGGCCGTGCAGTCCTGTGTGCAGCCAGACTGAGAGGGCCTCTTGTTTTCACTGGGCCGATGGTGACCTTTCTGTAGAAGTGCGTGAATCATATGCTTTACCAGCTGAGAGGGCTTCACTGAATGACTGCTATTTACATGCAAGAAGGCTCTGAACTGGCTTCTCAAGCCACTGAGGAGGTGCAGGGCCTGTTCACTACAGCTGAAAATGAATCCCGACCCTTGTAATAAGAAGCACCTTGGGAAAGCCTGCTGATTGGCTCCTTTTCAACAATTGAGTAAGCTCAAGGTATAAAAGCAGGAAGAGCTTCTCTCATTGAGTTGAATTAGTTTGGCTGATGTTCAGCTCTTTCTGAACGTGTGACGTGGCATCAAACTAACGACCTCTATTTCTAAGAAGAGGGTCTGTGCATGTCAGCTGGCTTGTCTGTTTGCATGAGTGTCCCTTTAAAGCAGGGGTCACTAACAGGCGGACCGCGGTCCGGATCCGGACCCAGAAGCTGTCCCATACGGACCCGGAGCTACAGACCAAACGGAACGTTTTGATTCAGAATCTAGCGGAGCACTTTACTTTTAATCGGCGCGGCTATTGTGATCTTTACGGTAGTTATTTGGTGAAGGCCAATTGAATGTGCGTTAACCACGTGACTTCACTTAGCCAATCGATTCTGTGGATCACAGGCGCTAAATTTTGCGACTCAAGAGCACCTGCAGCTAAAAGAAAGTTCGAGGTTGCAAAGGAATTAACAAACAAATACGAATTAACAAATACAAATACGATAACAGTTGCGTGTAGCTAGCGACAACAAAGGGAGAGACAGACGATAGAAGCTACAAAAGCTCCAAAACAGACACAAGGGTTGGATCAAACGGCCGCAGACAGACGATACCTCCCAGCAGTGAGTCCTGTACGTGGGTTAAATATATGAGGGGAAGAAGATGAGCCTCCAAAACTGTTCAGTTGTTAGGATATGTTCAGGTTTTTTAACCAGTTAAATTGGTTGAGACTTTTGATTCAAATTGTAAATTATTTTTTTATACCTTTCCTTTATTTCCTTTAAGTTAAGCTCTTATTTGAACATTTGTGTTCCTGCTTATTTTGAAAATCAGCCCTGCTTTTATTTCATGAATTAGATTACATTGTAAATATATGTTCAGTTGGAGTTTCAGTTTGTCAAAAGGTTTTTGAATTGTACTGAATTAATTTGATTTGACAGTGAAGTACTGATTACATGCAGGCTACTTAATATATCACAGTAAATAGTTAGACATTATAATCTTCTGGACCTTTGCTTCCAAAAAATGTGCGTAACCGGACCTCTTTAAATTTTAGTTGAATACCCCTGCTTTAAAGGATACTGAAGGGTGGTGTTCATGCAGTGAAAAGGGAATTTTTCTGTATGCAAACATCATGTTACAAACATACGATCTTATTTATTTACTGGCTTTGGTTCCACTGTTTGAATGCCTTGTAAGCTCATCTTGTCTGTATGTATATTTCTCCCCATTTTGGCTGAGTCCCACAGAGATTGAGGATTTGTGAGGGATTATCAGTCAAACCAGGGCTCAAACAAAGTGCTGGTGCTGGAGGGTTAAACTAGCTTTGCCTTTGAAGGGCGTATCTTAGAGTCAAAGCTCTGGCGTTGAGGGGAATGAGCAGGTCAAAGTATTTTCTGTCTCTTGCATGGTCTTTGTGTGTCTGTGTACTGCATGCGTGAGTATGGGGCGAGTGAGAGGAGTGTAAGAGATGGAGCTGTGGACAGCTGATGGAGGTTTGACTAAGTGGACTGTGATTGGTTTGTAGATAGCGCCCCTCTCTCTCTCTCTCTCTGCCCTTGAGATGAAATGTCACCCCAGTGGAGACTGAGACCAGAGAGGCAGACTCGGGGCAATTACAGGACACACAATGTTGGTCTCTAGGGATATTCATTGGAGAGCATGACGAAGCTCTCCATTCAAATTTAAACTGTCCTTTGAGCTCTCGGTACACTGGGATGTTTAGAGGTCTGGCTGGTCTGTGCATCTCTTTGTCTCTGGATTTCTCTATTGTTTATTTGCCCGAAATGTAGCCAATGAAATGAAGATTCAGAAATCCTCTCTATTGTGCGCTGAATGTCCTCACGTCAGTGAAAAGACTGATAACTTACTGTCAAATACAGCCCCAGTCCCATTCAGGACTACAGAGACCCCTTGTCTGAGGTTATTTGTTATGGTGTAAACAAACACTTGTGCTATGGATCGCACATTTCTACGTTCCTCACCAGGGAACAATGATGGTGCTGCCTGCCTGTTGTGGAATACAGCCCCGTGGTGGAGCTATTCAGTGCGTTTACAGCCACTTAAGTAATCTGCTTACCTGAGAAAGCCGCCTGTAACCTGCTTGTTTAACTGTCATGTGAACAGTAAGCATGGTTTCTTCAGGGCAGGGGATTGGAGAAACCTGGTTTGCCCAGGTAGGTTGCTCTGCCATGTCGGCGCACAGAACAATGCAACAGCTGCCTGCAGACGCTGCAGAATCATCATTACATGGTCAAGTAAACAAAATCGGGCTAAAAGTGAATCTAACAAAGTGCTTGTAGATGTCTAAATAAATAGAGGAGCAATCAGATTACTCACGTGCTGCATAGTTTTCAGGTAACCTGGGTCTATGTGAACTTGATCCCCGATTACCTGAGGGACCAGGTTTGTAACTTGGTTATTTGAAAACCGCTACTATAGCTGCCTTTCAGTTGAACCTTTTTAAGTCTGCTCTGCGTCCACGCTGTATGTTGAGATGTGCTCCCATCCTATTCTCCTGTAGGGACCCGTACTGGAAACGGCAGAGTCCGTTATAATAGCTCCTTATTGTTAGTGCTGCGTGTCGGAAGGAAGTAGAAGCTCAACACTGGGAGATTCTCCATTGTTTATATGGAAGCTGATGGAGCCACATGTCCTTTCACTACTGGTCTGTTTTGCATTCCTAATTTCCGTCCATTGAAACAGGCAGCGGGGGGATAGTGTCCAGCATTGTGCCGAAGGTTGGATGATTGAAACCTGGGTGTCAGAGAGAGACGGGCAGGGACAGGGCTGTGACGAGACAGACACATTGTTCTGGCTGGGCCTTCGTGTGGCACGGGGCAGGGACGCTATCAGGTGGTGGAGGAAATTCCTTTTTCTAAACCCCAGAGAACAGCTGATCAAACGTGGAAGGTGGGAATTATGACAGGCCTGCGGCTTAACTGGCCACAAGAATGTAAGACATGCAGTGGAGGTGTTGTGTGTGGGCTGTGAGAAGGGCAGGGCATCTCTGACCGTGCTATTGCTTTGTTAAAGTTCACCACCTTACATGTACACTCGCCACACTTCCTCTTTCACTGCTCTTATCTCGATTAATATCCCAGCAATCTCTCTCTGCAGGAAATTAGGTTTGTGTTTAATGTCACCGTCTATTGGCCCGCTGTGGTTGTTAAGGGCCCGTGAGGCTGCTTGGATGGGAATGGTGGCTGTGAAAAATAATTTGACCGGCTTTTTCTGATCCCAACAGTGCATGTAGGAATCAAAGTGTTGTCTCACTGCATTGCAGCCAAAATGTATAGATTTAGTGCAGAGGAGCTCTAGTAAACCCGCACAGTGACCAAGCTGTAGTTTTATGGACTTATTACGTTTTGCTCTCCACTGCATCATGTTGGGATTCAGGGGATTTTGTTGTAAAATAAGAAATATGTGGACCAAATTTCAACCTTTTATATTTCAACTTGTACGACTGGACGAGGAGGCTTCTGCCTCGGTGCAGCCCTTCAGTAAAAGCTTTTCATTAGCTTTTATTTAACCTATTTTTTTGGTGACTGTCAGCTTTGTTCCATCTTTGTCCAGTGTTATCGGGCTGGCAAATTGGCATAAGGAGGGAGAAAGCCTTTCACAACCGCCTTAGTTTTCCACACACTATTGAAAGCTCTGTTTGCTTAGTCTCTATGAAGGGCTCCTTAAACAAGCAAGGACTCATAAAGGGAAAGTCATAAAGAAGCCAAGGACCATCCATCCGTTGTCCTGAGAGGACAGAGAAAGTCAATTAGAGAAGTGGGCGACTGTTTAGATTAGAAGCAGAGCTGTATGCAGCAGTGAAGGGACAGATCACAGTCCCATCAAATAGGAAACGTCACACGTACAGACTCCTTTGACTTTCCCATCTGTCGTATTAACGCCTGGATCAATTTGCACATCTTTGCTACAGTCTGAAAGCAACAAGGAGTCACTTCACAGAAGTCCTTAAATTGCACGTACCACTACAACACACCCAGGCTGGAAAGTGTGCATCGAGTCTGACAGACTGGATCACCTGTGTCCTGGGAGTCTGTGCAGATGTGGGAAAGCAAAATTTACGTTGTCTGCAGCTGGACTTCTCGTTTGAGCAGGAAGAAGTGAGAGAGCCTCCTACTGTGTTGTTTCTCACATGAGCGGCTGTTATTCCCTGGACACATGAACCTGGTTAGAAAGGTGCCGTTTTACTGTTCAACAAAATTTCACAACTTTGTCTCAATTTGTGAACAACACTTGTCGAGCCACAATAACCTCGACGTTTACGCATGACGTTCATGTTGAAAAATTTGATTTCTACTATACAATATAAATGTCACTCCTCTAACCCTTGGAGATCTATTGTATTTATTTAAATAGCTTACAGTATGGAAGTTGCTCCGCATGTGTTTCACGTAAAGTTATGCAGCCATGGTAACGGCTTTAAATACAGCAGCCAGGGGAGTGAGCAGAGCCATTTAATTTTCCACCGTGTCCAGGGGAACAGGTCCTGATGACACGTTCATGACAGATACATTATCAGAGCTATTTTGGTCTGAGGTTTCAGAAGCTTCCAGACGGCCTGTCTACATGACCGACGATTATCTGCACGAGGCCCGGCTGTAGGCTGCGTTGTCCAAACCGAAGCACAGTATAATCTGGAATCATCAGTTTAGTTTAACATGTAAACTAGATGCTTGGGTGCTTCTGGAAACGTGTCTGATTTTGTTTATTTATTTTTTATAATCTTTACAATTCTATACCAGTCCTCAGACTTTTAGCTCTTATCCAAAACCTGTGTAGACCTGCTAATGTCAGCCTTTGCTGTCGTTGCCAGACACACGCACAGTAATGACTCTGCAGTCCTCTGTAAACAGTGGAGATGGAGGCAAATGAAGGTATCAAGTGCCCAAACAGGATGGTGACTGACGAGAGCAGGACCGAGCATCTGTCAGTGTCACCATCCAGATTGCACATCCACGTTTCCTCTCTTTGTAGCTACTGCACGACTTCCACACTCATTAGTAACTTTTCTCGAGGGGATTTGTGAATGTTCTCATGAGGAGAAATGGAATTAGAGAGAAACGCGTGACCATACATTGCTGCATCCCGTCTGTCACTCATCCCAGGGATTGGTTTTGTTGCGTTGCCTTAGGTGGCCATGTGTGACCTACAGTCCAAGAAGGCTAATTAGCTCCACACATCCATGAGCTGGGAAGCTGCAAACTAAAGGGTCTTTGTTAGATGTTGCCATAGAGACAAACAAACTATATGTTTTATGCTTTGTCTCTCTGGCGATGTTTACTGGATGAAGTGGGCGACATGAGGCCTGGGATGGATGATGCTATAATTCTGTCAGCGACGTGTGCTCCATAGATTCAGAATATTGCTCAGGCTTTTGTCTAAGCTGCTCTCTTATCCACTGGTATTTGTGCAAACTACGGTATAATTCATTGTGCTGAAAGGGTCAGCTCAGCAATGAGCAAGAATAATGAATGAAGGTTAAGCCATATTTCCTGAAGGTTAAATGTAATTGTGCATTATCTGTAAGGCTGCAAGTAATGATCATTTTCATAATTGATTAAAGCTGTGAAAGCGGTAAACCCTCACATTTTTGTGAACTGAACTGAAATCAGATTTAAGGGTTTGTTGTTTTAGTGTATTAAACGAACCCTAAATTGATTTTCAGTTCTTGGCAGTTGTTTTTCTGATTTACTAGCCTGATAATGTCCTAATTCCTTCAGTATCAGTCATTTATCGTTGTCCATCTGAGCTCTCATTTGTCGTATGCTCATTTTTAATGAATCATACCCCTGCGTTAGAAGTGTGACAAGGCACATTCTAGTCATTTCTCAGGACCTGCTTCTAGTCATTCCGCAAGCTAAAAGGAAATAATCTTCCTTCATATGAAGATGCTGTTAAAATGAACAATGACGGGGGGGGACATACAAGCTCCGAGCGAGACTCCGGCGTTTCTTTGGGCAGGTAATTTAGCAAAGCTTAAAGCCCTGCGATCTACAACAGGGCTTAATTGTCCTACATGTAGCTGCAGTTTGGCTCATGTCAGCCCATATTACTTTGGACTGTGTTTAAGGGATATAATGTAGGGGTGTAGAGAGATGAGTGAGGCATGATGGCAGCGAGTGTGAGCGTTCGAGAGAGACAGACAAGGAGAGTGTGTATAATTACCTTGTCTGAAGCTGCTGCCAGCTACAGTAGGTGTAGGGAGCGTAGCAGACCCACCTCTCAACCCCCCCTTATCCCTAATTGGTCCATTTCCAAGGCACGAGGGCAGGGCTGTGCTGAAAGCTTTGATCATGGAGACACCACACCAATGTCGATATGTCCCTACCTGAGTGCTTTTGTAGTGGCGGTGCCTGTCAGGGGTTGAAGCCAAGCTAAACCCACACAGTATCTGTCTGTCTCTGGTCCCCCCGTGGCTGTACATACCTGAATCTGAAGCCTAATTACCAGGCAGTTACTACATTCTTCACGCACCCACGCAAACACACTCCCACACATACTTCATATCGTACATGTGCCTCTATAAACGCACATAGGTATCCTTTTGTCTTGTGTGGTTAGCCACATTTAACATTCCAGCTGCTTACAAAATATTTATGGGATGTAGTACATTTTACCTCACAGATATTGAGTGGGAAGGTGTGTGCGTCTCCCTGGAAGTGCTAATACTAGGGGAGCAGGGTTCTAAGAGCAAGTAGCTGGAAGCTAAAAAGCATTTCAGTGTAAAGTACACTAACAGAAAATGAAAGGTTATGATTCATCTAAGAACAGATTATTCATATACGTATGCCTGACATTTACACGTTGTCCTTATTATTTCAGCAGCAGCTACATTCTTTCTAACAAAAGATTAACTCAACAGAGGCGAAAAGGTGTATTATTTACAGAAAGATTTTTATCTTGAGCCTTGACTGGGTTTCCTACAAAGCTGAGTAACTGTCCAAATGGACCACTGCCAGCTATTCAGAATGGTCATTAGTGGATCAATCTAGACATGCGCAGTATGAAAGGCTAGAGTTCATCTCTCTAATTGCTGCTTTTTGACCTCAGTACATGTTAGTTAATTGTTCTATTCATTGAAACCTAATGGCTTGCCACACTGTCCCATGCAGGGATGAAGAGGGACTCTGCTGTGATTGCTAAGGCTGCTCCAAAACCCATTTCTGAGCTTCAAATCCGAATCCGACATCATTAAACCTTCGGTGGGGTTGGAGTCCCGCGGACTCTGCCGAGAGGAGTCTGCTCAAATTTGCCAGAGAATTCCTGTGAGATGGCAGCCACGTCATGAACGCTGGTTTAGAGCCACAGTACAGATAATAGTTTCACTTTGCAGCTGCATGAGAATCAAGCCACTTAACGAGTTGCCCTCTGGGTATAGCTCCTACATCCTCACGGAAACTTGATGTAGCCTTCTGAGTTCAATATTTGTTCACGTCTGAAATGTGGAGTCATGGTGCAGCGTGTGCAAATGTGGGCGAACCGCGAAACAACTATTTTCACGTCAGTAGATCTTTCAGTCTCAGCTGTTCCAAACCAGTCCCTGTTTACTTTAATAACGCTCAAGAGTCCTTCTCAGACGCGTGGATATGCGTCACGTCTCCTGGACCCACGGCGTCTTCTGCGTGCTGCCGTTGGCCTGCGAGGCCTGGCGCCACCATTCCAACCTCAGTTCAGTCCTATGGCTTGTGTTACCCGTTCATCCTCAATTGTGGCTATGCCTGAATGTGAAGAAAGTCATTGGAATACTTGTCTCAATATGTATCCTCAGATTACACATGCAAATATTAGTGTTTATTGCAATTAACTGGTCGTGACTTTAAGTGGTCATGAGTTAATGTCAGTAGTCAAGTAAACCCCTAATTGTTAAAGACCTTCATATATATTTCAACATGAGGGTCTTATAAGCTCATTCCAAGAATTTTAATGTTACAGTCTCTGTCATGGACTAACATGCTGTGGCTCCACTTGTCCTCTTGAATATTTCATGTCGTCTGTCAGGCCACAGTTTTCTCCATAGTAACGGCAGACGGATAATCTGCCCCTGAAAGTGCAGCGGCCACGGCCTTTGGTAGCAGAGGAAGTGCCGTTAATCCTGTAAATCACCTTTTCACTATGAATCCGTGCGGTACAGAGCCGATGTCACACACAAAAGCCAAACAATGAACTGTCCGACTGACAGCTCGCCGGCCAAGCCCGAGCAGAGGGGTCATGCATCAGGAATTTTCTCTGCTCCACCAAACATCCACCTCATTCACCTCATTCTCGTTTACCCACAGACAGGGGAGACAGGCTGAGATACAAATAGACAGACTGGCAGATCCGTCAAGGCATCAGAGGGAAAGAAATAAAGACAGATGGTTGGTCCGACAGGCAGCGTAAGACGCAAGCAAAACTAGCAGATACAAAGAGAAGCAGCAGAGCCAGAGCCGGATTGACAGACAGAGGATTAACGGTTTCTCGCTTGACGCTTGCTTCTCCTATCACACGAAAACCTATTACATATTTATAAAAACACGTTTTTGGCTGCATGTAAAATGTTTGCAGGCAATTACACCCCTTACCTGTTCTGCAAAGCATTTAAAAGTTGAATAATTAATATAGGAATCATTAGATCTTAGCGGTTCATAAACCAGGAGAGGATGATGCTGAGGTAAAGTGCAGCATAAAAACTGGTCAGCACACCATTCACACCCCCCTTTCGCTGCCTTTATACCTATAGGTTTGCTTATTTTCGTCTTCAGCAGATGCCTTGACTTTCTCGCAGAAGATCCAGTTCAGTCTGAGAGCTACGCATCTTTGCTAATGCTTTCTTGAGAGTGACAAAAGGTCTTTTCTGACTCCAGTGGCAGCTGTACTCGGGCTTGTTTGGGAAGTAGGCCACAATGCAGCCGTGGAAGTCGAGGGTAGTGATTATGTGTAAAGACAGTCTTCATTGTTATGCAGGAATCCCACAGCCAGCCTTACATCGATTGTTATGTAAAGTGGTCACTCATATTGTACGACCTGCTCGGAACGGAGCTCTGGCCTTTGTGTGGAAATGCAGAGAAGAGGGAAGGAGCACATGTGTTGATGTGTGTATTATTGTGGCCTTGTTCCTCCTCTTCAACAGACTAGTTCAGGACAGAGGAAGCACATTACTTCTGAAATATGTTTGTCTAGAAATCACAGCCTCTTGCAGATTGCGTCGCCATTAAAATCAAAACAGAGTGCACAACACTGAAGTGCTCTCATTGTTGATTAGCACAAGGCTTCTCCTGTAATCTTAATCAGGATATTTATGATGAACCCTCTTCAGTCCGACAGACGCTGAGTGGGCTTGTGTTGAGAAATGTCGAGGTTAAGATAAGTTGTTGGTTATACAGTTTCCCGTACGACTGAGCTTGTTTTTAGCTTTAAGATGTATGGACAGTGACCGTATTCAGTTTAGTCTCCTAGATGCGTCCAGGAACTCGACCCTACGGAGCCATGCACACACACAGGCCATGAATAAATAGTTTATGCAGTCAGACGCCCAGCGGAACGTTTTCAAAGCGCCATCGAACATAGCACGGAGCATTAGGCTCTGCAATAACCGCTGCTACAGAAATACATTCCTCCGGTTGATATGTTGTAAAGCGTATAACAAGAGAAGCAAGAAGAAACTGCAGCGCAGCAGCTCATTTCAGGTAGTTGACCTCGACACAAACAGGCAACATAAAGCAACGAAATGTAACGGTGGTCGTTTTAGACACGTTCACATTCCCTCAACACACGTAGAGTTGGAACGTAGAATGATTAACTGTCTCTG
The DNA here is from genome assembly GCA_030770545.1 of Macropodus opercularis. Lineage (NCBI taxonomy): Eukaryota > Metazoa > Chordata > Actinopteri > Anabantiformes > Osphronemidae > Macropodus > Macropodus opercularis. The sequence continues at coordinate 5,632,364 of CM061112.1, forward strand.
TTGGAGACAGATACTGTCCATAAAAGTAACCAGACTTAGATTTTCTGACTGAATTCTGCACTTTCATGCCTTGTATCGAAACCTATTCCCAGTTTGAGCATATACAGCCTCACCTCATGAATCCTTTGCTGCTTTTTTTTCTAGCTGGTGACGCCTGTCTCATCGCTTCTGTGTCACGCCTGCTGTGAACCAGGCCTTTGCACTAGATGCTTATCAGTGTGACGGCTGCGTGAGAAAACAGACAGGGCAACGCGGTGCCACTTAGCGTCCCACTAGGCCACAGAAGTCTCAGAATTCATCTTACGTAATTTGCTCAATATTGAAAAGGCTCCGGGTTTGTCAGCAAGAGTCAGATGAGAGGAGTCGGGCATGATGTGCATTTTCTCTCTGGGTGTTTGTGGACGTGTGGAAGACGACAACTAGAAAATCTGAGATCATTGTCTCATTCACTTGTGTTTGCCAGTAACTTATCAACTGATTACAAAGGCTTTTGGTGAAAGTTGCCTGACCGACAATTGCTGGAGTTGCTCCACGTCGGCAATCTGAGCCCGTCCAGGATTTGGAAACCATCTCAAGACGTGACAAAGCTTTTAATTCAGGTCCACTACAAAGGCTGTGTGTCCGCTGTGAAACAAACCACCTGCCTGCGGTGTTGCCGCATTAACGCTGCTGCTACACTCAACCCAGACTGTAAACAAGCGCAGTGTTTCCATGATGATGATGATGATGATGATAACGCCTCTTCACTTTTGGCCCCTGCAACAACTTTTCTAATGGGTATTCAGTCCTTGCTGAAAGAGAGCGTGAAGCTTGGGTATTTATGCTGACAGTTCCCTGAGGCCCTGGGCGAAGCCCCCCACCGAACTCCATTCACAGCTAGCTCATTATGGGATGTCAGATTTGGCATCTTTCCTCTTTTAGTTTCGTTTTTTTTACTGTAATAGGTTACTAAGGCAACATGTAGGCACACCGCTGAGGGCTTTTGGTGGCGTTCTCGCCTGTGATCATGTGTTACATGGCCACTTTTTGACTTTCGTCTTGCCATTTACCAACACACACTAGATGACTTGGACTCAGTGCTGCTATTCCTTCAGCCGCTTCATTTGTTTTCTATCTGTGTGTCGAACCTCAGAATAAGAAAGCTGGGATGCAAGCCACAGCTGAAGAAGTGGGTCACTACGTATTGAGAAATGACAGATTGACTACATGGTACCATGTTCCATAAGCTCCTGCCCTCAAATACCTTCCTGTTAAATACCAAGCCCCTGGAGGAATGCGTAGCTATAGATGAATACGTTGTCATTCAATCCTGAAGGGTAGGACTCAGGCATGTCCTGTAGGAATATCCTGACTCAGCCAACTCTGGCATGCCCCCAGGCTCTCAGCTGCTAAATGTGTGTCGCGTATCCCCACGCTGAAGGTCAGAGGTTGAGTGGAATCATTCATCTGCCGTCCACAGAGGCGGAAAAGGCCGTGTCAGATGGGGAAGCGTGGCTTGTGTTGGGTGACGAGAGGGGCCCGGGGCTGGGAGCACGCTGAACCCCCGTTTTCTCCACACGTGCAGGAAGTTATCATGAATGCACTGCTTCTCCAGAGACAGGGGAGCTGCAGCGAGGCAAGACGATGTGCTTATCATACCGTTCCATGTTCTGCTCAGAGAAGTTGAGGGATCCCTGTGAAGGTGTAATTCATTATTTGTATAGATTTGGGAGTTGGGTACTCACGGAAGCTCAAAAGACACACAACACACAAATCCAAAAAGCCACACAAAGTATTTTACACACGAGACTCCGGATGAAGAGCAGTACAAGACTAAATGTGACATTCGTGGTTGTTGTAAAAATACGCATTGTCATGCATGGTGTGCTCATATTTAATGCTACAGTAGACTTAACTAATCTTGTCCTTTCCTTGTTCTTTTTCCTTGGGAATGGAATTTGAACGCTATGCATTTATTTGTTTTGTATTTACTGGCCTTTAAGCATTGAAACATGAGCTTTAACAGTGTTTCACCTGGTTTCCCCTCCTGGGTTGATTGATGTTACATCTTTAAATGGAAATAAAGACTCTGTGATGTACTTGGCTTAAGTTACCAAATGCAGCAAATGTAGTTTTGAGTGAAACCAAGCACCAAAACGAGCTTCAGTGCAATGTTAGAGATGACCTTATTTAAAACCTTGCGTGTCCATTTGTGTATTTCCAGAAACATTGCTGTTGTAGTTGAGACAGTATTTCAATCTGTGCTTGAGTGCAGCTGACGTTAGAAGAAGTGGTACCAGAAAAGACGAGGATTATTTGGCAAAGCAGCTTCAACTGTGTGTGTCCTCTTTCTGTCAGCAGAGGGAAACCCGCTGACAGAGGCTCGTTGTTAATGGGAGGGAGGAGGAGCCGCCTCGAGGTCATACGGGCACATTAGTGCTCATTGAAATCCTATAGGAAAGCTCGTTTACATAGTGCTGCTTCAATCCACTTGTGACCTCAGTCGTGAACCTGTTCACTATCCTGGCGCTGTTGGTAAACAAATGGCTTTCACATGCTTCTGACTGTTAAGATCCGTAATTGGCCCATTTGTTTTCTGTGAAGTGGCCGTTTTCAGCTGACCTGGAGTAGCTCAGTTACAGGTTTACTCTGCTCTGATGTTTGCTTCGAGGGGCGTTGGCTGACCCCAGGACATTTTCCTTCTATAAATGAGAATCTCTAGACTAACATACCGTATGTTCTAGGGTATTGTATATTAAATCTAATGCTTCGAAGGCTTATCCCATCAGGATAATGTGTAAAAGGAGGAACTGAAATCTACAACTCGAGTACCTCAGCTTTACCATGGCAACAGTTGTCACTGAAGAGGTTGCAGATGTGTCTTTCACATGACATTTTGTCAAAATTCTTTGTGTGTTGCCAAATATTGGCCTTCGGTGTTGAGTGTTTCGTTGTCTAGACTGCATGTTGTGTTTCCTCCTTAACGGATAAGTGGGAGCAGGCTTCCAGATTCTTGACAGGCACACACTGTCTGAACCTTTGTGGGGGCAAATGCGGCTCACGACCCGAGTGCTTTTTCATACTCGGCAGAGTCGCGAAATGGAAAGAGCACAAAAGCAGTAGCAAGTTCACACGTATTGTTTGCAGAAATACAATTTTGGCTTTAAATCTGTGGATTGTCAGAATTGCGTTATGGGAAAAGCTTTACTCCCAGCAGCAGTTTGTTTTTGTGGAAGCTCAGCGCTCTCTCCCTTGGGTTTTCTGATACAGGATGACAACTTTAATCTGATTGGACTTAAAGGCGTCTCTCCCTCACAGCTGCAGGTCACTGTAAAGCTCCATACCCCTACATGGCATTTCCTATCACACTGCGATAAGTATTCTCTGTTTCACAACAGTCGCACGAGCATTTTCTACAGGAGAAGTGCCTCCCTCGTGTCTGCTCCAATTTAGTTTGTGATGAATTGAAACTGGTGTTAGTGCGTGTGGAGGTAACGTTCCCTGCTTACAACCCAGCGTTGGGCCACATCTGTGGAAATACAGTGGTGATTCTTGTCTCAGTTATTGATTTACTGTTGCCTGAAACAGTCGCTCTATGCATGGAAATGTACAGTATGCATGGAGTTGTTCTGTCAATAGAACCATATGTCTCTCTGTATGGAAATGGTCAATTCTATTAATTAATTTACCTTTTTATGCCATTGAGGCATTTGAGGTCCTTGGTGATTCTTTCCACTCTTTGTTTGTTTCTCCCTGAGTAATGATTCAGGGAATCGAGCTACGCAGTCTAATGTACCGTTGTCTGATTTCATCAAGGTCGCTGAGAGCAGCACTAACCCAGGGTCACACACTCTGCTGGACTGGCGTAATAATGGGCTTTTTAATAACATAGTAATGTTTGATTTGTTATTCCAAAGATCAGAAGAAAAACTAAAGAAGTGCACAAACTGTTTGCAGGTTCTGATCACCTGATGATTATTAAGCCTAAATTCTTCTTTCAGCTTCACAAGGGACATTAGAGTCAGACTGTTCACTTTATATGCCGTTGGAGTTCTTTTCATTAGGAAGCCAGTCCTAGAAAGAAATACCAAAGGGGGGTTTAATCACAGTTAATTGAAAACCCTGCTGAGAGTAAATAAGTCACAATCTGACAACAGAGCCGTGCAAATGCCTTGTAGTGCTTCACCTCTGTCCTTCCTCTCTGCTCGCCTACATTCCTAATCTGTAATTTGAATGACAGCTGGATCAGCCTGACCGTGCTGCACAGAACGTTGCATTGGTTATTTAGAATTTGCTTAATTGCTTGGGTGATGGGTTCGAGGATGATTCACACTTCTGCTTTTCTTCCTTCTAGTAAGGAATACAATTTTATTTCTCAATCTATCTTTAGACAACTTTAAAGAATAAAGCTACGACCGTAAATGACCCCTCACTGATACAGCACCCATTCAGAGCAAATGATATCCACTGCAGTAAATGCCACTGTCATTATCCTGTATGAATAGGCAGACGTTAGTCTCAGAACTCTTCATTACCCTCATCCCCTCTGTGAAAATCTGCTAATGGCATCATCCACATGGTCATATACACACTCGCTACAGTATTTACCGAACAGACCTGCTGTATAACCGCTTGGAAGCTTTCATGTGAGTTGATTCTGCTCTGGTTAGAGGACATGGCAAAAAGCTGCAGATGAATAAATAAAGCAGCTGATCTTTATGTTTGTGATTTTTGTATAAAAGTCTTTTGAGGGGCCTCTTAATTAAACTTTGAGGCCTTCACTGCAACACTGTAATTGTAAAATTATTGTTGGTGTTGTTTACCTGCGAGACATCTTGCAAGTCCTGTTCGTATCAATAACCTGTTCGGACAGAGGTAGGTTGTCCTGTAATGTGTTACCCTCTGCACTACAACAGGTTGTGACATCCTACATGGTTTTGCATATCCTGTCATCAGTTGTGATCCGTTAGCTCAAGGACAGACAAGGACTGTGAAGATGTCCTGCTTCAGTAAAGGAGTCCCAGCTGATTGGACCAGTGGAGTTTTCTGTAGTCTATGGATCATCACAGGTTAAGCAACCATCTGCTAGCATCGCCATGTCTTATTACCACAGAGGAAAGAGAGTGTGGTTAATAGAGATGAGCCCAGTCAAGCAAATTAGCCCATTGGCCATTTAGTTACTGTTTGCACAGATGTGGTCATTAACTTGGCAGGGTTGAGTCACTAGGGCTGCTCCACTGGGCTTCTCGTTAGTCACATGGAGCAAACCACACGTATTGTGAACAATATGAGGCTGATTCTAGAAAACGGTGATTCAGTCGTACTGGAGCGCCGAGAAGGACTCGACTGATGCTGCACCGACTTGCCAGACGAGCTGGCGCAGGTCGGATAACCACAACCGTTGTTCCCACCAAACCTGAGTGAGTCACACGGAGAATTTAATTAGATAATATGGTGTAATTATGGCTCACGGGAATATCAGTAGATGAAGGGTCTCGTGAGCAGAGGTGGAACTTAAAATCTTTTAGTTATTAGGAAGAACGAAAGACCCACATATTAAACACTTGCTCAATAACACATTGACAAATAGTCAATAGTAGAAGATTTTGTGATATTACCAGACAAACCTCACACCATCGGAATCTGTGCAGCTTATCAAAGTGATTCTCCTGTGCTTAGCACGTTGTGAGTCACTGTTGAATGTCTGGCCGTGGTGTTGAGTTCAAACATGCTTTGTTGTTCAAGGGCCGATCAGAAACATAGTATTGATCGTCGCTTCCACACTGATTAGAAGAGCCTGTGGTAAATACAACGCGCAGAGCACCTGATGAAACGACTCGCGATGTATGCGTTTTGTAAGTAAATACTGTTAGATTTTCCTTTCTTTTAGTAAGGTAATGCTTCAGATTTAGTTGTGGTCAGCAGATATTAGATTTTTAAAGCAGACACTTTTCAAAGAGCCAAGTAAAAATGTGACACTCGTCGCTCCCTGTTGGCGTGTCCAGTTTATGAGACGTTTGAAGGGGATTACGCTCTGCTTCTCCTGCAGTTTAGGCACTAACACGGCAGAAAGCGTGAGAAATGGATTGGGAGGCTGCAACAGAGAGAATGTGCTCGGCCATAATTAGTCTATTACAGCAGGGCAGTAGCGAGGGGGTTATATGATCTACTGCTATTAGAGCACTTAAAGCCAGCATGTCTCCCAATCATTTGGCCCTGCTGAGCAGTTATGCTGGATGGGCTGCATGGACTCCTTTATCAAATTCTCTCAGCGGAGCAGATGTGCCAAAAACCACACAAACCACAGCGGTAGAAATACATTGTACATATTTTTCTCGTCCTGCTGCACATGTTTAGTTTCCAGTCATGAATTAGAAATTGATGCTGCTGTTCTGGCCTTAATGACACAGAGCGGCTCTTACAGATGGTGCCGCCTCTGAAACGTCCTCCCTTGCTGTCATAAAACAGGTTGTTGTGGCAAGGTGCGGCACAGTAAGTTCAGAAGTTGTTTACAGTGTGGGCCTGGTCTCTGCCTAGTGCACGGTGAAGCCGACCTACAATTACAGAGATGTGCTGTTGCCCAGCAGTTACAAAAGTTTCCAGCAGGCAGTTGTGTTGATCAGAGCCCTGTCTCCTTCCAGTAGCTCCCCACTGGAAGTCATTTGAGGTGATTCAGTCAGGGGCCTTAGTATTGCTGTCAGTCATACTATTTTTGCTAACCTGCCACTTCTGCTGCTAATTGCTTGCATTACTTGCTTGCATCTGTGTTAACCTTCGCTGCAGGAGGGTCCTACTGCTCCAGCTGTATTTCAAAACAGTCAGCTCCCTCACAGATTATGTTTAGTACGTCTCATCACAGGCAAAATAAGGTCTGCCCCACTGCAGTGAGATGCAGGAAGGAGGTGGAGGCAGGAGACAGACGAGCATGCGAGGAATCACTAAGCAGTCTGGGTAATTATTTCTAAATCAATATTGTGACAAGCAAAGCTCTGGAGTGCCAAATCCCAGCCTGTCAGATTTGAGCAGACTTATCCCTGTGGAATCTCCGAAGCTCAAATGCTGCTGCCGTGATTGATTCCCATATAGCTTTCACGTGAAGGCCATCTGCAATGCTAACACGGTGAGCCCAATCGATCAGGTCCCGCGGTGCTGTGTGGGGCTGGCGTGGACCAAGCGCGTGTGTGCGCTGCGAGCGTGGGCTGAAATGTTACAGCTTTAATTTGATTTCTGCTTCTCTTTAATTAAAGAGCTGCTCAGGCTGGAGTGACGATATCGATGTTATCCTTTTTTATACAACGAGCGAGGCTGGAATAGGTTCACATAAATCATACACAAACGCACGTTGCTCTACCAGAAGCTGGATTTGACAGATGAGGCCATAGCTTTCTGTTAATGAGCCACTTAACTTGTGCCTTTTCAGCGACAGTAGCTTCACAAGCCGTACTTCAACTTCTCCAAATGGTTACACCGTCAGTACCTCCTACCGATGAGTCTATAAGTTACAGTAATATTCACTTTTCAGTTTTAGCACAGTTAATTTTAATTCATTTAATTTTTTTTTTCCTGGCTCAAAAGCCCATAATGATTTGCAGATTTATTACGGATCAAAGGCAGTGTATGGTCAGGTGCATTTGCCTAAAAATCATTTTTAAAGCACTACTAATATTTCAGGACATCAAACAGGTGTGAACGGGACCCACATGACACAGACTGTATATCTACTCCATCAATAATGATGTGCTGAAGTCAAACTAAGTGAGAACGCATGAATTAACCTGCACGTGAAATGTGAGCATAACTTCATTAACTCAAAGGATGAATAGTATGTGACCAGGCCTAAGTCACAATATAATGACTTGGTGTGTTTGTGTTTAACTGAGTGCATTTGGATCAAATATAGACTGTGGTCAGAACTATTTTAGTGAAATTAGACCAACACCCAAATGTGCTGAAACGGTTTCAGCTCATTTACAAGAAATGATTGTTTGTAATGGCTGAGTTTACATCATCCTAATTTTAATACGGTTGTTTTAGTCGTGATCAAGATGAACATGAGAAGATCACAGGCTATTTCGGAGACTAAACCTCCTCCCATATGGCAGAACTGGCTTTGTTTACCATCAAGTGAAGGTTCCAAACGCCTGTGCTGAAATGTAGCAATTAGCTAATGAAGCTTGTGGGCTGGAAAGGCTGTGGCAAGATTTTGTGGCCAGCAGATGGACGAGAGGTAGAGCTGGAGGAAGCGCGGCGATGAGACTGAAGTCAAATTCCAAATGAATGCGTGAACCTGCAGCTCAGTTCCCGTGTCTCCATCTCCAGATGTCCTCCCTCCCTGATCCTCCAGGGATAACCAGTGTCCTTGCTTCTGCTTTATGCATAGTTTGTGTATTCTGGCTGTGTAACTGGGTAGTTAACATGCCGAGCACACTGAACCAGGTGGTTCTGGTGCACAGAGCTGTAATTTCCCTCCCTGGGAGTCGGGCTTAGAAAAGGCAGGTGCTTTGACAGGAAAGGCTTGTTTTTAAGTAGAAAATTCACTTGTGTACCTTTTTAAATGTGCACTTTGTGAGGCTCAAATTAAAGCCGAGGCTACTTAGATTTTTATCAGGAGGAACTAAATTTCACCATCTGCTCTCTGAGACAGCTGAGACATCTGCTGTCTGCACTTCCCATGATGATTAATAACATAGCAGTGTTGCCATCTGAAAAAAATGTATTCTGAATACAATACATTGTCTCAATTCGTAGCGATCAAGGCAGATTTGATGCAACTGTAACGGTAATCTCCTGTCACAGCGTCTAACGTATTATCGGTGCTCCGGGACACATTGTTGGCATCTTAGTACCCAGGAGCGTATCTTGAACAAGGCTACTAGTCCCTCGTGTGCTTTTCCTTCAATCCCGCAAGATGTCCTTCTCTACAGAAATCCCACACACGATTGGCTCAGTGGGCAGTTGGCACACTTTGCTCGCCTTCCCTACAGCGATACTTGGTTCCCTTTCGGCTGTGTTGGAGGTGATGTGGAGTTCATTTCGGGATTAAATCTTAGCTGCCGGGTCTGTGGCAGAACTCGGTGTTAACAAAGAGAATTACGAATCGGTGGAGTCCCTGGCAAGGAAAAAACGCAGGCAAGCAAATTACCTTGCGAGCTCATCAGCCTCAACCAGAATAGACTGAACGCTGTCACCGTGTTGACTTCTACGCACTGCAGTGGGTGTCTGCGTGTTCATGCGTGTTACTGTGAATGTTTGTGTGCAGCGCTTCCATGTGGGTGTGCGTCCTGACATAAGCCTGCAGGTTCGCACCAGACAGAAGGAGAAATGAAAGCTTTTCACAGTGACACCCAATACGTGACACGTCCGACTGAGATTTCAGCATCAGTGCAGCAGCACATATTCAGCTTTGGCAGTGTTTTCCTCACCTCAGCCCCTCTTCACCGTGATCAATACAAAACGACAAGCCTTGTCCAAGTCATGTTGTCAAGGTTTTTGTTGTTTTGGTTTTTTTTTGGCCGGCACCAGTCAAGTGCAGCCAAAGCCAAGATCTCAAATTGTCAGTGATGGACCAGAAGCACTGCAGGGTGTTTGTTCTCTGTGTATTCAGCACTAAAGTATGTCTCTACCTGTCAATGCACAAACACAGTTTAACCCACTTGAGACTTTGCAGTTTTATTCTAAACTTCAAATCTACAATATTCATAATTAAAAACCGATGGTGAAACGTGGTATTTTCCAGTGAAGACTATAGTTGTGTATGGTTGTCACTGATGGGCCCTTGGTGCTCTCTGACCTTTTCCTCCTGACCTTGCGCTGTCTGGTTACCACCTGGCTTTAGGCAGAACGTGGCATGACAGAGGACAAACACAGCCTCGCATATACCCGATCATGATTAATGGAACCTCGTATATTCCTCATCACTCTCCCCAACAGCAGCTACATAAGGCCCAGGGCCAGAGCTCTGAGACCAGAATCCAAGCGAGGCTCACTCCTTCACAGCAACATGGCAACACTCCCAGAGCAGTTCAACTATTAATATAAATGGATCGTAAATATCCAGCATTCACGATAGTGGTTTTATAAAAGGTGCCACTGTTACGATGTTTTTAGCTGTATTGTCTATATAAGTATTCATTTAAATTCAGCCTTTATAGAGTGTATATGTTCTGGATGCTACAAGCAAACTGTGAACCCCCAACTGCTTGTTATCTGTCCTAATTGTCTAGAGATGGGGGTCAGTGAACCTCATACAGAGGTCTGTTAGACAGAGAGGAGATGGTGAGATGGGGTGTGGGGGTGTCACTGTAATCATATGGGGGATGAGGCATGGATTGGGTGGGGGGGGGTGGTCTATCTGCCTGCTGCCTCTCCTCATAGGAACATCTGCCTCTGAGACTGCAACAGATGCAGAGGCACAGAGGGAAAAGATGGAAGCGCGGTGGTGCAGGGTGCCGGCGTGTCCTGCAAGGTGGTTGTCGTTGTTTAGAGATTCACCAGTTGAAAGCTAACCAAGAACCTGACATTACAAACATATTAGTCGTATAGTATTTACACAGCCGTAGCGGATGAAAACAGCCACTCACAAAGTAGCAAGACATAAAGGTAGAGATGAGAGCAGGGGAAAAACACACCTAGTGAGGTAATTAGGGACCATTCAGTGATGTGCTAACACACCTCAGCTCGGAGCCTTCTGTTAAATCTCAGTAAGCCAATTTTCTGTGTACCAGTGAGATTCACCCAATAATTGGTCTGTGTATTGGTTTACCGCTGGACAGCTGCTGCTGCTGCGAAATAAATTGTTTGGTAAAGACTCCGTCCAGTTTGATGGGACCAAAAAGCAAACAGGCTGTATGATGAATGCAGATGTGCAGCTCACTGTTTCCATCAAATTAAAGCTTGAGGAATACTTGCATCTAAAGCTTTTCCAGTCTCTGTAGCTGTGGATTGTTTGGGGATATGTTGGCTCAGAGGTTCAAGGTGTTTGACTTTGGTGTCAAAGGCTTTTCAGATGTTTGCCTGCTGTAAGAGGATCTCAGGAAGTTTCAGGAAGCTGCTCCCTGAGGACCTCACTATAAATACACATAGTGCAGGTGTTGCAAGGTGCTGCGACATCCATGCAGCAGCGATCGGGTTGCAACACAGAGCTCTGTCCTACAGATGTTACTCGTGCAACCTTGTTGGACACTTCTGACTCAGTCACTGCTTTGTTTCATCACAAACAAATTTTCAGTCCCCCAAAGCTCAGCTGGTGTCAAGAACCCGGTGAGTAAATGGATCAGTCGCTGTATTGTCAGAGACTCAGTCCTTGGCTTTGCTTTTATTTGTGTTTTATTGTTCTCCTTGTCTGTGACACACAGAGGTCCTGTAAGGATGTGAGGTCTTATCTTTCTGAAAGTCTGGTGTGGACAGCGATCTGCCAGCTGACCAGCGGGCCACTAGCAGTGCTTATCAGGCTGTTCCGGTAGCAGCGCCTGGACCGCGCTTATCTCTTATCTTTAACACAGGATGTAGAGCAACACAAGCAGTGGCTGGACAGTGTCTAAGCAGGATATCAGGAGCACTGTTTACCTCGTGCACTGTGGAAGTACATTAACTGTGTTCATCAAAGACTCGTCTGCCTACAATGTTTATGAAATACTACAAACACCTGCCTGAAACATTGCCAACAAAAATCTAATTAGAGCAGTTGCTGCAGGGTAGGTGGGTTGCATTGAATTGGACAGGTGTTATAGCATTTGTTCCCAAAACACTGTAGAGGTTTACCTTCCTCCAGGAGGCAGAGGTATCCACTGACGTCTCCAGGGGTTATATCCAAAAAGTGAAAATAAATAAATAAATTGACCTACAGTATGTTAGAGAAGTACTGGCAGTAAATAAATTACTTCACAACAAAATCAGATATCCTGTTAGCTTCAAGGTGAACATGTGGAAATGCATCACATCTTAATATCAAAGTCTTTACAATTCCTGGACATCATGTTTGATGTAGATCTTTTGTGCTCTATGTATTTGTTCTTCTGCCGTTGGGTTACATTGATGCCCAAGTTCTTAAAGTACTCTTGGAAGCCTGTGTGGTCCTTTGTGCTTCATCTTTAGCTAAAAAGTTAAACTTTTTGAACTTCTTGTAATGTTAAATACTTTTCTATGCACCTGCTTCACTTTACTTGATGTTAAAACACTGCGAGTTCTGCTTCCCAGAGCTGTGCAGGATGCCCCTGTTAACGCCCAGTGGGCTTTTCAAACACTGACCGCCAAGCGTGTTTGTTATGACAGACATGATTAATACATGTCAAGTGGAGGCCATGCTGGGGATTTAAGCTAATTTTGGAGTCAGTTTGCCAGAGGCAAGAAAAAATAGCACGTCTCACTGAACTTGGTTACATATTTGAACATCATCTTGCCTTCTCGTGCCTGTGGCATGTGAAAACACATCCAGTCCCAATGTTTCTGTTGCACTATTCTCACTGCATGCGTGCAGCTGGATCCTCACTAGCAGCCACGACGTGGCTGTGATTAAACACACCTCAGTAGCTGTCATCTTCATTATGGATGAGTGACTGGCAGCGCAGGGCCTAAGGGCTGACATGGCCTGTCAGCTGACCTTTCTGCTGTTACTGTGAACTTTGATATATTGTTTACGTGACTCCTCACAAAACCTGCTAAAATGCGTGACCTTTTGAAAGGTGGGATGTGCTGAATGCCCGTTGCCATGATGTGAGATGGTGAGATCTATAGCTGAACGCCAGTGAGTTGGGCTTGAACATTAAACGAACATCACTCCAGCCTGAGTGGGCAAATGCTTTTAGCTGATCCACTCAGCTCAAATAATATATGTTTGGAAATTAGCGATAGACCATGTTGACGGTCCAGAACTACAGTCACTTTGTTCTCTTTCCGTCTTAATGAAGGCTTGCAGTCTAATATCTGTGCTGTATTGATGCTGGGCTCCATCTTCAGCGCTGAGATGCTGGCTAGTCAAACCTGGCAAACAACAAAAGACCATAGCCAAGAATAACGTGACCCGTCAGTCTGCTGCTGAGTTTGACTAAAGCAGGGTTTGTTATAAATCCAAGTATGTGTTCTCGACGTCTAATAAAATGACCACAGATTTAAATGATCAAGTCCATGCGTGGTTGCCAGTCGCAAAGGTCCCGATACGGGATTAAATGTAGCGCAGCCCCGAGGGTGTGAACATCTTTGAAAGCTGCGCTGAGTCCCACATAAACAATACTGCTGATCCTCTAGACCTCAAACGCCCACACAATGCAGCCCTGAGCTGCAGAGGAAGAGAGCTGGGTTTTTACAGTGGGATAGATTAGTGTACACACAATTAAAATGGGTCATTCCACCAGGCTCTGCCAGGACGGTATTTTTATTGTTGGGAGTATCCCGTTGGATTAGCCCCCTGTTCTATCCTCCCTGCTGCATTCTTTATGTAGCGAATGAAAGGCTGCAGTGGGCAGGGAATTAAAGTCTGTTTGATGGTGTTGCATTTTAATGGCCTATTAACTCTGTTAATCGTGGAAAAGTCGAGGAACTTTTTCACAGAATTGTCTTGGAGTAGGAAAGAAGTTGTCCCAGTTTTGCGTGTGCTACAACATACGTCTAGATGCCCACCGTTGTGTTAATTAGGGTACAGGGCAGGTGGACACTGCAGCTAACAGCCGTAAAGGTGCTGTTCATGCCTCACCCTGCTCAGAGTGCCCTCATGTGATGAACCTGTGGCTTATCACCACCTCTTAAACAAAGCTCTCATCGCTCTGACAAGGACTTTTAAAAAGAAAGTGAGGGGAGCAGAGGCCTTTGCACAAATCATCTGTCGCTGGAGGGCTGCAGCTGTCAGTGGCACTCTGTCAGGCAGCAGTGAGGGAATGAGAGAGTGAAATATGGCGAGCCCGGCCCAGGTCTGCGCCTGCCCGTTCCTTAATTTGGCCATTTGAATGCAAAGCTGTCATTGATCTGATTGCCGGTGTGCAGCTCCAGCTCCGAAGTGAGATTCACTGCCTGCCCGGCTTGACAAGGAGCTGTGACTAGAACATGGGGCTTATTGTGGAGGCGAGGTGGCATTCAAACCCACTGAGCCACACACAAGCAGTTACTGATGCGCACAAAGCTGTTTTAGCAGAGATGTAGGCCAAATCTAGAGCCTCAGTCCTACTGCCCCCCCTCAGTGTCTCCACTCTGCTTATATTTCAGCTCCCTAATGCTGAGTATTATCGTGCAGGACTTTTTGACTTATCCGAAACCGACCTGACATTATTACCTTTCGCCATAGGTGTGACTTTCTCTGCTTTGCATACACAGACACAACATATCCAACATGTCATCCCGTTTAGAGTAGCCCTCAGTCACTGTCGGCATCTGTCAAACAGACAGGAGTCTGACCGCAGATGCGGCTGTGCGCCGACTGCTCTGCCCTCCACTGTAACCACACACACGTCTGGATGCAAGGTGGGCTACAGAACTCGTTCAGTGCCTATTCCGGAGGATGCTAAGCAGTAAGGAAGCTGCAGGTTACAGTCTGGCTGGAGTATTTCTCTACTCTCTCAGATGTTTTGCTGTTCTGCTTCACTGTCCTCCTAATCTGTGGCCTCTATGCTATATAACTGTCTTACCACGAGGAGAGACCAGCGGTTTCATCAGGTATTTGCTGTATGTGCTGCTGTTTTTTTTACTCTCTATTCATCTTGTTGTAATTTCTCATTCAGCATAAATGGAGCTTCGGAGTATTGTAAAATTAAACCTCATCCCTGTTGACATTTAACGGAATAAAAAATAGCACACAGTAAAATCTGTGATGCAGTTTCTTAAATTACCAGCTCCCAGGGTTAATACAGGAATTCTGTCAAGGGACCGACTAGTGCGGAGCTGCGTAACCGTCCTGTGCTTATTTTTTTACTGCTTATTAGAAGCGAGGGATTGCTGGTTATTTCCGTGCTTTTTGGTGATGTTAGTGCAGCCGTACGCTCTGTTTTAAATCTGTGGAGCTCTGAGATCTGGTGTGGAATGTGCAGAGGCGGGCAGAAGCATATTGGTCTGGAGGGCTGCTGACAGACAGATTGATGCAGTGCTCACTCCTCTGAGAGATGATGAATGACTTTCTCTGTTGTTCGACTAAGTTGCCAGCTCCCCTCCGACGGAAGAGATTTTGGCCTCGGAGAGCGGAGTAGGACTTCTGGTGGCAAAAGAGGAAGAGCGGCAGCGCTCAACAAGTTGGCTTTGGATATGGTTCAGGCTGCACTTGGAGCATGATGAGGTTATAAACCCCTCGACCTAACAAAACACTGGAAAATCCTCTTGTAGGCTTTCAGGCAAGAAATGGAAACTTTTCTCGTGTTGCTTGTCACAATTCTCAGAAGATTGATTACAGCTTACACTTATTAGCTGGCTTGTTGCCTCTGGATACTCCAGGGTGTGTTTTCTGTATCATGCAGTTCACCCACTTACTCACATAGGACTGATGACAGACACGCCCACATGCAGACAGAGGAGTTCAACACGTGTAGGTGAAAGCTGTCTGCAGTCACAGAGCCTGAAGCAACGTGTGCTCTTTTCTCTCTGGGTGGCCAACAGATGTTTTATGTGTTGTTCTTATATTGTTTTATCGTTATTGTCTTCTGTTGCTCTCATAACTCTGCTCTATTAGTCCTTTAATAGCATTCTGTTCAGTATAGTAGCTGGATCTTTGAGCAGTTGACAGCGGTCACTCCACCACTAACACCAACCTGCAACATTCAGCGTAACTCTACATCCATATCTTCACCCCTTCCCTCTATGTTTTCATAATGCTGCACCCAAAACGCAGCGGGTGGCTTTTCTGATTATCCAGCACTTTTAATATGCAAACATCACACGAACGCAGGGAGATTATAATGCCAGGGACCTCGTCTCAGACAGATGCTGTGGAACCCTGTGATGCCGTGTTGATTAATGGTGTGGATTGGTGTACTCCCGCTGTTGGCTATGTAGGTCAGACAAATTAAATAAGGAGTTTTTCCACTTAAATATAGCAACGCCTGTACACTGCTTGATCAGCGTGTAGCATGTCGGCAGCAAAGTGCGAGTCAAGAACTTTTAAAATGACTCCATTATGTGGCTGTGTCATACAGAGCCACCAGAAGGGGTTTGACTGTCTGTTCTCATCTTGCAGCCGATCAAAAGGCTTTGATTAGATCTGTAATAACTTAGTCATTTAAAGAATTTCATTTAGTTGGATTTGAGTTTTTGTGTGTTCTGTGGCCTCCTCTTCAGTAGTCGCAGCCCGAGGCTTGTCTCTGTGGCTGCTGTTGAACCAGCGTATTAGGCACAATGTTGTCGATGATGGATGGACAGTGGCTGTTCAGTTGGATCTCCGATAGCACCACAGTTTAACAGGCGGCTCTTTCAACGGGGGAGACGCGCCAGCAGCAGGGAGGATAGATGGAGGGGTGGCTGGACGAAGGGGGAGAGCCTGGATTAATGAGGGGCGTCTGGTGAGTGATGGGGCGACATCAGTAGACGGCTGTTTCAATTTCAGCCTCCCACTCTACATCCTGTCTGTTATTCATCAGGCAGAAGTGCAGAAACTCTTCTGCTCCTCCACTCGAAGCACTCAAGGCTTTTTTTCCCCTCTTCTCAATAACAATGGTCTCTCTCCCCTTGTGGTCTCTTGACCTCCTGAGAAGTTAGACTCCTAACAACCAGGACGTTGTCTTATATGTAAAAGGAGTTGCTGGTACTTTCTGTTGCGTTCTACGCGTGAACGCTGCTTGTTTATCGTCATTGTCAGGTTGTGCGCAGGGCCGTGAACTCCCTTCCCTCCAGGTTCCCCTCATTGCAGTTGCTTTCCTTCCTGATCCCATCCCTCCTCAATGAGACCATTACAATCAGTATCGTGTGGAGCCCTGCCTCCACAATCCCCTCTGAGGAGGGGGTGGGGGGTGGAGTTCAGAGAGGAGAAACCTTGAGGAGCAGAGGAGTTAGAGAAGCCGCAGATGAAAGCCGCGAGGGCGAGAGGAGGAATGAGAGGACATGTGAGGAGAGGGAGGCGGGACACAAGGAGCACATTAACTATTTATGAGCCTGCTCCTAGGGCTAATGGGAATTACATCTGTTTTAATTATTGACGACCTAACCGACTGTCTTTATAAGCATCTCCTCTGGGGACTGAGCTGCCTGACAGATGTATTCCGTAGTTGTTAGCACATGTGGAGTGTTCTGTCACACTCCACCAATAATATTTGTGTGGGTCTCTAAATGTTTGAGTTCATTCAGTTATATTTTTATAATAAGAACAAGGACATAGGAAAAAAAACCCAAATCAACTTATCTCCCATCAGCACATTTGTCTCCTGCCTTAGGCTTGGAAGGGGAAGTCTTTAAGGTAATGTACCGGTGCTAGCACACAGACCTAGAGGGAACACAACGGACCGGTGCACCTGCACGGAGAAAGAACGTCTAAGTTAGACTTACTTTACACAGAAACGCTTTCTTTCAAGGGAACAGATTTCATGGTAGCTGAAACTTGGCTGACTTGAGCTCCTGCGTTTCTCTCTTGCCAGTCAACTCTCGAGTCGAGCTGTACTCAGATTCGTTGCCAACTGGCCCTCAGTCAGCTCCATTGTGAGAAGGTATTGGTGTAGCAGATGGCACCGAAGAAGCCTGAGGTATCTTCAGAAAACAGAGGTCCTGGCTTCGTTGCAAGTTGAAGCAAGATTATTTTTGCTCAAGATGAACTCTGGTGTGTTTGTGTGTGTCTAGTTGTGTACATGTGATTCCATTCTCTTTTCCGCTACAAATACCACCATGTTTGTATACAGATCTGATCTCAATATGTGAATCAGGATCTCTTTATTTTTATTCTCTTCTAATGGTCCCTTAGAGAGGAAGCATTGACATACAGGAGAAGACACAGGCAGATAAATCTGTCTCCGTTATCAGTACCTGCCTTCTGCTGGCCGTCATTACCATCAGTGCAGTCCCAGTCGTTTGTCACCTCCTCTTAGACACAAGCAGCCTTTCATTTTTTACACTCAGCTTCATTGTCCTGAGCTGCTCACGTTCAAATGTGCTGATACACTTTATTATAGCCAGAGATGTAGACGTCCTTAAGGAGAGGCTTCTCCTCTAAATTAGAGTCTGGCCTTTTCTAGTCTGGATGAGTTCACTGAGTAATGGGCCCTATTAAATGCCGGCCTACTGGACGTGGATGGTGGGAGGAGGCGGTGGAGGGGACAAGTAGAGGGGATGGGCAAGGGCTTGTCCTCCCTCTGATGAATGGTCTCAGAAATGCTCCTTACCGCATGTGTCATACAGCATCTGGAGATGTATTGATGTGCTGCAGGGCGAAAGGTTGCCAGCAGTGTTACAGCAGATTGCATCAAGAGGTGAGAGAGGGGAAAGTAGGAGTAGGACAGTAGGCAGTGTGTCAAAGACGAGGCAGGAAACCAAAAGGCAAATAAAAACGAAAGAGACAGTTGCTACGTGAATTGCAACAGCGAACAAATATGTTGATCAGCCAAGTGACAAATTCTAGCAGGGTGATGGAGAGGAATGGTCCAGTACCTCTGGCTGAGGTGTTATCTTACTAACAGTGTATTATCATCCTCATTAGAGCGTGTTCCGCGGTTAATTATTGATCAGCTATACAGCGATAAGTCACTCACCAACGGCCCCGTTCTCAGGCTCAACAGTCTCCCTGCTGGGGCACCGACACACACATATACACAGAGACACAAAAGCTGTTTGTCATTGTTTGCTCTCACATCAGTATGTGTTAGTCTCTGCGTTAATGTAAGTTCAACGCGCTCACTGAGCAACTGAGCCTCCCTCACTCCTGTTTAGTTTAATAGAATGCGAAACTCCAGAGACCATGTGGTTTATTAGCGCGCTAATGGCTGTTAGTGTCAAAACTGTGTTAGAAGTGCCGTAATGGAATGATGCTCCCCTCAATAGAAAGGCTAATTTATTATTTGCACAGCCAGTGGTGGAAATTGGGGAAACGCAACACAACAGAAAAAGGAATTTCACAGTTCCTTTATTGACGAGTAACTATAAATAAGGAGACGGTAGTGACAGTATTCCTATTCCTGTGACTGGGATTGTAAGTGTTGCTCTCCCATGGGCCGATGCATTTTACATTCAAATGTTATGAGGTGCGTCATAAACTTGTTTAAGCACACAAAGCTCCAAGCACTAGGCATTTACTGGAAACTAGGTGGTCACCCATCCCACTGACCCTCTTGTCTTCTGAGGATCAGGGTTTTTTTTCACAGTGAGTTACTGTAGAGCCTGATCAATGCAGCTGAGAACAGAACCACTCCATTTGATAATGCTGTAATTTTGAATGCCATTGTCGTGTAATGTGGAAATGTCACGGTCTCTGATTTGTGGCTGTACTGTGTGCGGAGGCTTTCTGCAGACGCTAATGCTGTGGCCAGGTCAGGGTCCCACAGAACATGATGAATCCAACTATTCCCAGAGCCTTAGTTCCCTGTGCGTACACTGGATTGTTACAGTCTGCATTTGAAAAACAGTCAGTCATGTGCCAAATAACTGTATGTGGTTAAATGGCCTTTCAGCAGATCCTCCTTTTATCCTGTAACAATGGCTGAACCCTTTTGTTAGTGTTTGATAAATGCACAGGTCTAGAGGATGAAGATTAGAATCTTCCTGCCTTATTCTTTTATTTTTATGTTTTTGCTTTGATGCCCACTGAGATGCAGCTTTAGAAAAACGACACACAGTGTAAATCCGAAGCGAGAACATGCTCATCTCCTCCAAAGGAAACAAAGGGAGCGTTTGCTTGGTAAGTTGTGATATAATTGAGTGTGCACTCATTGATTTTCTTGTCTCTCCTCTCCTGCAGGTAAGTGGATGTGTTTTGCCGCGAGGGGTCCGGGGGCTGTGGGCTGGTAAGTGTGGAATCATTTTGAGCGCAGAGTCATTTTTCAGCGCAGGACACAGTCTCACTCGTCTCTGTCCTCAGACATGCTGAATGGACGGCTGCTTACCTACACAGCCCAGGACATTTATATTCAATGAAGTGTCTTTGCTGGTCCCCTTCAAAATACTTAAACGGCAGCAATTTGTCCTTTTCTTGCTCTCCTGGGATTAACCGCTGTCCACTGAAATAGAAGGAAAAGCAACAAACTGGGAATCTGAACAAAGCTAATGAATGTGCAGCCTGTGAGTGTCGTCGCGAGAGTGACGCGGAGAGAAAGCGCAGCACAAAGTGGAAGTGAAATAATTGTTTAACAGACAACCTGACAAGCAAGACAAAGGCAGACGTTGGCCAAAATAAGACCTCTTCCTTTGATTATGCAAAGCAGTTCTCCCTTCATCCGCTTCACAATGCATTGTGGGTAGTCATTAGATCACTCCACGTTACTGACGAAAGATGTGAGGTCCTGTAAGACTGGAACTGATAAGTCAGCGTAGGATATAGCATCTGCGTGTCCTAATATAGACTTTACTTGTTAATGTGCTGCAGTTGTTCAACAACATATTTTACTTGCAGTGTGAAGAATTCATTGATGATATACATCATTAACAAACTGAGAAGGAATTATTTTGGTTGTAAAAGGAAATTAATTGAAGTCTAAGTAGTAAGGCAGCATTTTGTTTGGCAGTCGGTTAAGTGGAAATCCACTGTACTCTTTTCCTGAGTCGTTACGCTGGAAGACAGACTGAGGGCTAATCCGTACTGCAGGCAGGAGCAGACGAAGAGTGAGGCAAATGGAAAAACACACGTCCTGCAGATTTGAAAAGGTCACTCTGTGGACGCATCTCCTCGCGTACGTGGCCCTGCATCTGTTAGCCTCAGCTTATACCTCCTCACCACCTGCCTACCACACAGCACACTCACGGGCAAAACAACGCGCCTAAATATTTTACCTTTTCAATACATATTTGATCACAGACAGCTCTGTAGCTCTCCAGCTTCCTGCTGAGTATGTGGTGCGAGACTCTTTGTTTAGCTTGATACACTGAAATCTCATCCTCTACAACCAGTCTCCTGGTGTTCACAGGTTAGAGGACAGACCAGAGTGTCAGGCTGCCTCCTAATTAGGAGTTTGTATTTTTATGAGTTAACATAACATTGAACATATTGAAAACAGCAGTCTTCAATTATCCAATAGGTTTTTATAGCTTGTGGAAAACACACGATAATTAACTTCATGTTGTTTTCAGTGAAATCTACCAGCATGTATTATCAAATGTTTTCTGCAGAGAATCAGAACCACAAATACAAAGCAGTAATTTGACAAAGTGGTTAATTCTGTAGCACAACGTTAGTATCTCAGTTTGAGCACATAGAGAGTTTCGTCTCATTTTAGCGATTGACCTTTTTCGATTGATTATGTCTCCCTGCTGCACAGGTGTGGTAAATATCAAGACGTTCACAGAATCAAT
This sequence comes from Macropodus opercularis, assembly GCA_030770545.1. Classification (NCBI taxonomy): domain Eukaryota; kingdom Metazoa; phylum Chordata; class Actinopteri; order Anabantiformes; family Osphronemidae; genus Macropodus; species Macropodus opercularis. Next base: position 5,653,733 of record CM061112.1, read on the forward strand.
TAACCTTCATGCAGCGTCATTTGCATATTTTAATTTGCTTCATCAATTAGTAACTCGTTCATCATGAGCTTAAATTCTGATTAAACCACAAATAAAAGTTTCATTAGTTTATTTATCTTTCCAGTAAGAATATCTCATCATTTGATGTAATAAATGGATTAGCAAAATCTATCTAATGAAATTGATTTTATTTTTTTTTATTCCAGAGATCAGAATCAGAAATCAGTTTATGCTCAGCTAACCCTCAGCCAGAAGTAGCCTCACTGTGTCTCACAATCTAGACTTTTAATCGCTTGTCAGTGGTCCACACACCGTAATCTTGTTTGTTGTAAACACACACTTTCACACACGATGCACAGACAGTGGCTGGATTGGGACTTGGTTAGTGCAGCGTGCGAAACACAAACACACTCCTGAGAGACGCCATGTCACGAATTAGACCTAAATGAACCCCCCTGTGTGAGCCTGTATGCAAGATCTCAAACATCTAAGACAGACTTTGTGGCAGTCTGCGTCAAAGACTGTTTTTCCTGGACCACATTATGTGTTGTGATCCACTGCAATGTCTGTATTTCTCCAGAATCAGTGCAGTTTGAGTGTAGTGGGTGACGGACTGGAAGGACCATCGTATCAGAATTCAAAAAGGAGTCACAGCCCCGTGTTGGACCATAAATCCCTGGAATCTGGGAGCGTGGCGGTGAGGAATGTGTGCCAGGGTGCATGTATCATGTTCACATGGCCTGTCGCTGACATGACAGTTCGCTGATCCTCTTAAGCCAACCCCCGATACAAATGTTCTGTGTTGACATTATCTGCTGCAGGAAGCTGCGCTGCGCCAGAGTCTGTATTGTCCAATAATAAAGCTCTCATCCAGTAGCAATAATGTCTGAGCTGATTACAGTTGACCTTCAGACTGGTGTTCGAAAACAAGCTGGACGACGACCCTCCGTGTCTCCTCAGACCGTAGTACTACCCTTCATATATGTTTGGTTCCACACAAGCCCGAGAAGAGGAACTCTAAGGTGGTACACAGGATGTCTTTGTTTACCCGCGTGCAAGAGACTAAAGCGTAGCTTGTTGAAAGACGGGATAAAAGAAGCAGGGGCCCGGAAAAGGATGGGACATAGAGATGTTGAAGAGAGTGGGACACAGTTGTAGCGTGACACTAGTGTGTTACTTATGTATACATGAAGTGTAATAATGCAGCATCTTGGCATTTATTGGCGCAATCATCATATCAAATCAGTAATTTGATAGAATTAATTCATGTGCAATTTATCTGTGTACACATTTCAGAAGGCACAGGTGTGTCTGTGTGCATCATATGCATGTAATGCCCACATTCACTGGCCCGTGTCGAGACCAAAACCAAGCACTTAAGTCACAGATGGTTTGGATATGTCCTGGCACTCGGGCCTCTCTCTCTGCAGCTTTGCCTAAAGTGGAGAACTCCGTTAAATCTCACTCTGAGACTAAAAACCGCAGAAAAGCACAGTAGCTGTTGACGGGATAATCATTCAGTTTTCACCATCATGGTTTGGCTTGTTGAACCACTGCAGCAGCGGCAGCAGGGCGTCGCTGGCACTTCCAACAGAACTGTGCTCTATTAATTCATTTCTGCCTTAGTGTTAAATACGCAAAGCCTATAACTAAGACACTCTTCCCTGGCAGTCCATCAAACTCTCTACAGTTGCAGCCACCATTCATGCACAAGCAACCATATAATGTGTTTTGGGAGAGTCATCATGCAGCACTAAAAATAACATCCGCTGTGGAGGGACATGTTAAGAATAAGACCATTTGATGTGACTTAAGTGAAACCACCATAGCGGCAACATTAGCATTTGCATATCTTACACCTGTCCAAACTGACAAAAGTGTCACGATCAAAGAGGTACAGTGGTGTCGGAATGTAAATATTAAATTAGGGTGGACCCCGAGGCCTTGGTTCGTTAGATGAAGTGGATGACAGAGAAAGACGTATTTGTCCCGCGATGGAAATCTCGCAGATAAACATCCTTTGTTATGGTGATTAGATGACGCTGTGGGTGACAGCCATTGGCTGCGGCGGGGAAGAGTGCTCTTCAGGAGCCAATGGCTTTTGTTATCAGCGTCTGGCAGCTGGAAAGCCAATAAAGAAATTGAATCCTACAAGAGGCACAGGGCCCCGAAACAGATTTTATGTGCGACTCATTCTGCCAAGCAGAGGGAACGAAGAGAGAGATGTGGTTGTCTGCAAAATGGCCTCGAGAGCAGCACTAAATTTCCTGAGGAGAAATGAGAATGATTATTAGCACCTCATTCAGAGTGGGATCATCAGCTTGTGACTGCTATTTTTGGCTCAAGCTTGTATTTAATGTTTTACATTATTAGTGGATAAAGTAATGAAATCTTCAGTTTTTAGTGCCTCTTTTCATTGAATGTCAACTGGTAAATCTCGGGGGTTGGTGGGTTTATCGTGTTTATTCATTTGTCAAATGTAATAAGTAGTGTGTGGATCCGCTGCTGTTTACCTAGTTGTGTGTGCTAAATGCATTAGGTGTCACCTTTGCACAGCTGCTACACACCAGCTCTACCCAGAGGAAACTGTTGCCTCGTTCCACGTTCTGAGTTTACATTTGTTTGTCTGTTTGTGCTTCTGCTGTACGTGTGAGTTTAGTTGCTCTGCCTGTGGATTCAACCGTCCTTTGCTATTTGTGTCAGTCTGAGGCCCATCCAGCCCCCACACCTCTTAACATCCCAGCCCCAAACTCTCCTGTGTGCACTTCCATACATTACTTCTCATTGCACGGCTAATAGAGCTCCTGTTATGGGCCAAACATTTAAATGTATTTCTGAATAGAGGTTCATGGTTTGGGTGCTTGTTGGTGATCATCAAAGTTGTTGTTTGTTTGTGTTTGTGTTTTCTTGTTGCTGCAGTTTACTGGAATTATCCGATTATTATAATCTGTAACATATGGCCCATTTCTGAGCCCAATATCATTTAGTCATTTCCAAGGGAAGCTTTGCTTACTGAAACCCTCTGGCCAGCGGCGAACAGCCAACTGGAAGTGATTGATAGGGGGAAAAAAGTCTTACCTCTAATAGAAAAGTAGCTTTTTCTATAACCTGCATTATATAACACAGATGGGTCAACTAGAGTGCTGTAAAAGATATCTATGGGAAAAAGGGGCAGCATTTAGCTATTATCTCCTTCTATACTTCAAGTGCAGTTGTGGAGCAGAGAGTGGATTTTTATGCTCTGCACAGGGAATAATGGCATATGCAGCCATTTATTGTGTTGGATGTGTCCAAGGCATCGCTGAAAGATGCTGTGGCCTTTTTGTACATCGTAGAAATGGAATTAAGGCAACACAGAGGTAGAAGGGAATGGTTTTATTTTTAAATATTTTTTTAATAATACACGTAGCTGCTTTTATTTTTCCACTTGGGTCTTTGTGAGGCTGTTGTCGTCCGCTGAACACTGAAGGGTGGATGAATAGACGATTTGTGGCACTGCTGTCCTTCCCCAGGGATCCATTTTCTTTCGCCTTGTTTCAGACTCCAGTGAAGGTTGAACTGTACAGCTAGAGAATGTGGATGAGTTTTACGTTTCAATTTGCTTTTCAGAGAAAGAAAGCACAGATTGAATGTAATGAAGTAGTCTCCCATAATCCTTTGTTTTATTTCTTTTTTTTGGAAAAACAACCACATGTAGTCAATGCAGGAATTCCTTCTGACATCTAAATGAATGCTATACATCTCATTACAAAGGAGATTTAGCTCAAATTTACTAAAGGACTTAGATTAAAGCTGAATGCCTAATCCCTCTCCAGCCTATAGCTGAGCCCTATTGATAGATCGCTCTCTCACGAGAGGTAGAGGAGATCAATAGGCAAACAGCATCATTGATCCCGACTGCTTTGAAGTCATGTCTCTCCCAGCCAGAGATCCGCATCTCTCAGATCCCCGCTGTCACACGAGCCCCTCTGTCCCCAGCTGCCTCGTCTGGTTAATGGCTGTCATAAAACTGGATCCCTGTTTACAGAATTTGTGGTGTGAGTATGAAGAACAGACAATTTTACAGAGTCACTAATCAGGTTTAATTGATTTGATGCTTGTAATAACGTTGCCACAGTACTAGAACCTATGCGTTAATATTTATTTCAGATTGTGTGTATGATTCCTGAGAGGATTACATGGAAAGACGAGGCTCTGTGACGAGTAAAGTCTTAATATGCTGCCTTTTAAACCACAGTAACACGTCCCAGATGTGCGGCACAGTGCTCCTGGGAAGCTTTTGCTAATGACATCATCGTAGTGGTCCAGACAGACATGGGCATCCCTCCGACGAGCAGGCCATCGTATTATTATGTGGTTCTCCACGGAACTTCTCTGTCTCTCCCAAAGCCATTTATAACAGAAGAGAGATTCAATGTACCCGAGGTGTGGAAATCTGACTTTTCCAACCCAACATGCAGATAGTGATCATTTAACAGAGAGAAGTGCAACAAAGCCAACCGATGCTGCCTTTTTTTGCTTTCCTGAAACCTCTGCCTTCAGTTTTCTTGGAAACACATTTTCCCCCTTCTTTTTTTCTGGAAAACTCCATTCCTCTCTCTGCCCTCAATGTGCTGACAGAGGCAGTTATCACAGCTCCCAATAATGTGTGTTTCCACTGGTGAGCACAATAAAAGGCTTTTGGGAAGTCTTGTCAAATCCATTTATTTTACAACAATGGGGTATAATGGAGATGGCACATTGGGATTTTTTATTTCTTGGTTCACTAGAATTAATTGTTTCTTTGATTTTTTTTTTTTTTTTTTCTTGCCCAAGTTGGACAAAAGTGTAGTCAAGGCTATATCTTCACTTCATATCATAATCATTTGAGAATTGAGTGCGTTCTTAAGCAGTTTAAACGTCACTTGCATGAACAAAGTATGTTCTTTTTTTTATAACAAATTAGGAGTATGTCCTTTAAATATAACTGTAATTATCCTTTATGTGTGTGTATTTTGCTCACATATCGTGAAGTAATCTTCATGTTGAGAGAACAGCCGTCTACCCAGAGCAGTTCATCAACCAATATGCTACCATATAAGTTGCATGAACGTCCATCTCCGACGTTGGAGCGTATCTTAGTGCCGTCATGTGTATCCTCTCCCTCTATTCGTCTCTGGCAGAGAGCGAAGCCAAACAGCCCCTGAGCTTGTTCATTAGAGCAGCTCTGTGTTGTGCCTTGTCAGACTCACTGCCAAGGCAAGATTCTCTTTTCCTTTGAAAAATAAAGAGGCAGCAGGGCATTTTGAAGGTAATATTTTCACGTGGGCACGTTCAGGAACAGAGCAGGCAGCGATGGAGCTGCTCTAAAAAGAGTCGTTGGATGTGATCAGTGGCAGCAACAATCAGACAGGAGACAACGCATGAGAGAAACATGCAGAGTTGCTGTTCTGCAGCTACTGTTGACCTCTGACCTGTAACCTGTGAGGAAGTTTGCATATAGGCAATCAATCACAAATTGCTTCTGCTAAGTAACGATCTGCACCACACCTGTTCATGCTAATTTCCATTCATGTCCATGTATTAGCCAGCATGGCAGCAGGAATCGATGAGCAGAAGGAGCCTCAGCCCCGTTCGACCACCTCTGTGTGTTAAAGCATAAAGTCGTATGTGACCTTTTGTGCATTTTACATGTAGATATATTCTGCTCCTGTGTCCACTGTTACAGCCCACATAGTGTATTGATGAAACAAAAATCAGTGGAAGCCACCTGGTTTGATTTGTGTGTTTAATTTAACATGGAATTAAATAAGATTTGGAAATCATTTATGTTGACGGTACAAGTAAGTAATTAATTAAATTCTCACCTGCAGCAGATCTGCCACCAGACCTCACATGCACCTTACTGGAATTTACGTCGTCCAGGAGATGGAGGTGCTCACATGCATCTGTTCCTGCGTCTGTCTACGGCTTTTCTCAGTCTGAACCCGTTTGGTGCCCCTTCCATCCTCCTCGCAGCCAACGCCAGCAATCCTGGCCTTGAGGGAGCAGTTTGTTTGAGGGGAGCTGGTCGATGGCACAGATTGCCCAGCCAGGCTGTAATTACACTGAAATCTGAAATGGCACTACTTGAAAAAGGATGAACTGGTCAATAAGCACAGCGGCGTCCTTCCGACATGAACCCCGCCTTCACCAATGTCGCAGTTGTTACCCCTCGGCTCAATTAATGCTCTGAGAGTAGACGCGATTGATTGTTGTGATGTTAACTGAAACGCAACGTCGTCTTAGAAATCGATGTGAGGGTCTGTGTTGTTGCAGTTGCTCATATTTTCCTCCCTGTTTATTTGAGGAGGGAATTAATCAAGGATTAAACTGTAGTTTTGTCCTTTGCATGTTTGATTACTGTAACGTCCCTAGGCAGTAAAAAGCAATGTGCTTAATGAATGCAGTATCTCTGTGTCCTGGCAGTGTGTCAGCGTCATAGGTACCCAAGCATGTCCTCAGACAGCTCTAGTATTGGCCTCACATGTCCCTGATCTTCATTCCTACCAGTCCTCTGCCCTTTTTTCTCATTTCTTTAGACAACTGGGACAAAATGTGCCTGCCAGATACAGGAGTTGTCTTTAAAGATGGACCCTCATTTGGCTCTGTATTCTCAAACATGCTCGGATTTAAATGGTCATTAGATCTTAGAGAAGCAGCAAAAGACTCAACTTTGAGCTCAACTATATCCTGACTTGTTAAAAGTGGCACTTTGTTGTCTCTTGTTGTTGGACTTGGTTAGTGATTGGTTTCACATCAACCTGTCCCCCACCAGGTTTCCTTCACATTTCCAGACTTCATTTTTCAGTGTTGTACAGTAGTTCCCATGAGAATATGAATGCATGCATTATGATTTTAATGAGTTAAGCAGTCATCCGTGGCATATACAGCGGTTCTGCTTTGAACCTGCTTATTATTCATGAGTTCTTGGTAATTGAGATTATGCTTTGTTACAGCACAAATTTCATACCACTGTCACCAGCTGTATGAAAAAAAGGAATTTAAACCCATATTATGTAGATATGCAAAACCCAACCATAATTGTTTAATTAAAGTTTTTGTGCCTTTGACTGAGACAGCCTGGAGTTCGCTGGGGTCTACACAAAGAAACCATTAAAGCAGCCTCCTTCAGATATCACTTTACTCTCCTCCAGCCTTGACAAAGCACCTTTCACCCAGGCCGACCTTGTTCTTGTATCTCGCCTACTTTACTGCCACCAGCACATTGTTACTAGAGCACAGATGTCTGTCGTAATGGCTGGAGGGCAAAGCGAGAGAGCATCATAAAATGGAAAGAGTCATTTATTTATTTATTTGTTTGCTTGTTTATTTATTTTCTCTGTCACCGCCGTGTCGTCTGAGAGTGGGACATGGCGGCACTGGCCCCAGGGAGGGGAGAGAGATTTGTGAGCAAGGATGCTTGACTGGATCCGGCAGAGTGGAGGCTGCCTGGCGTCCGACCTGCTTGGCACATGATACGCTGTATCTAAAAGGAGAGCGGCGTTTAAGAAAATGACAGTGTTTGCATTTTTATGACGCGTTTTGTTTCAAATCAGAGCTACGCTGTGCCATGTGAAGAGAGTGAAGTGGTTTGTGCATGGATTTAGCGTAGCAATGAATGTAGTACAAATCAGACGGCGTCACAGAAGGATAAGTAAGCTGTTCTCATACATTTCCTGTCAGCTGTCAAATCCACTTCATCTACATATGTAAGGAAGAAGGGTGGGAGCAGCAGATGGTAGTGTCACCTGGACTGCATGTGTGATGATAGATGGCCACCTGCGCTGGGGTTTATCTCACAAACCAAGTTTGGGCTCTGTGTTGTGTTACATATTGGAACTGTGAGCGAAACGGGCTAAAGCTGCTCCAGTGTGTTCTGTCGTGTTGCTAAGGAGATTACCGAGGCAAATCTAGCAGAGCTGTTGATCAAAGGTGTCTGTTGTGTAGAAATACTGATGCTTAAAAAAATGACTTTCATCTCAGCACTGAGGGATAAGCACACACACAAGTTTGCACAGTAACTTTTATGGAAAACGGATCTGTGGTTCCTTAATTCCACAGTTGTGTAACCACTGAACGTAAGGAAGCGCTTATATTTTCCATTTCATCGGGGAGTGTAACTGTCAAACCAGAGGAGTTGTTCTTCTTATTCATCTTTTTTTTTTTTTTTGTAAAAATTTGACAAATAAGCCAATGAGGCCACAAGTAGTAGAAACATGCCCAGAGACGAAAACCCCTAAAACGAGCTCGGTTTAGGATTCAGGAAAGGCTGGCGGTGGGGTAGAATGCTGGGGGGACATGACAAATTACAGGCCAACAGCTTCTCTTATTAATTTATCATGATGGGTCCACTCCCTCTGACATATGCTTGGTAGCTAGGCTGCAACTGTTGGCAGCTTTGGGAGGACATTAGCATAGTAAAACAATCCCCCATGAAGAAAAGTATGGGTTATCCTCCACTAGGACACTGACATCATAATTGAAAGTGACTGATATAATTTTACAAGCTTTTCAGGACGTCCTGGTTCTGCTTTTAACCATACAGTCTCAAATTAAACTCAGCATAGAGTGTTGATTGAACCATAACAATAATAAATCCATACAAACGTATTCCAGCTCAGTGCTGCCTCCAGTGAAGAGGGCTTCTCCTCAGAGAGCTGTCATTCATTCCCATCCATTATCTCTCCGGCTTGGCGTGCATGGCTGAGCACCGCCAGCCTGTGGAGCACACTGGGTCTGATCCCCGCCACCACAGCTCAGTTGCAGAGCTGTGAGCTTCCCAGGCCTCCCAGCAGACTGCACCACACTGGAGAAGAGGCGTCAGCTGCCTCCTCCACCAACACCCACTGCAGTACAATAGCTTGGATGTTTTGGCTGTGTTTCTATTTCCCAGACGTCGCTATCAAGTGCGTGGAATCGAGCTTTCTGCTCCCTGTGCATGGATCAGTTGGAATCGAGCTTAGATGAGTTGCTGCATGTCGGCTGTTACTTGTGCTTAGATGGATTCGGATCAAGAAACAGTCGCAGCTTGTTCGCATGTTTAGCTCCGTTGAGTTTGTATTGTCTTGGGGCGATGTCGGGATAATAGCACAGCTTAGCGCTTCATTTTTACCGCCACCTATCATTTCACCATTAAATAAACTAAATCCCTTTGCTTATGACGCCTCATTGTAATTACAGCACAGCCAAAATAATTTTCCGTGGAAAACTCTGTCAGGGATTTAATGAAGAGAACGGCACTCCTGGGAGCAGAAGTCTGGATGTGGAGACGAACGCGTGATTCAATCCTTCAAATGCGTCTGGAATGCACCTCCTTGGTCTTGATCCAGTTTCAGATCAAAGACCTGGAGAAAAAGTAAAACGCGTACCAGAGATATTGCTTTTGATATAATTAATCATTTAATGGATGTTTCTGTGCCTCATAAATCATGTTTTACTGCTTGGTATATCTGTATAGTTCAGTGGTAGTAATCATGTAATTATGTTGTTTTGATGAGACTTTCAAATTGTGGCCATGAAAAGAAAGAAGGTGATAAATTGAGTATTTAATAGCTGTAGCTGTTATTGTGGAGGTTTTTCACTTTTATGTAGTACAATGTATTGTTTTACATTTGTATGATTTGAATATTCTTTATGATCACACAGTCCAGCGTGTTTGTATCTTTAACATGCAGCCTTCCCCCTTTGGAGAAAATTCTTTAGTCATCAACATCTGCCCCAAAGATCAGAGTTTTGAACTGTGAGAAAATGTTCTTTAATAGGAAAGCCAATAAAATATTCATCCGAGTGCTGTGACTCCACATTGAAGCTTTGAGAATTATGTCCAAAAGTTATCGGCGTAAATGAATCGTGGACGTTTTGCCGTCTCGGAAGAGTTGACATTTTAAGTGGGCCAGCTAGAAAATGCTTGGTGTCGTATTTTAACTGTGGTCTGGTCACGGGGACGAATGCTTTTATACAGCGATGAAATGGAAAACGCATAAATAACCTTTCAAAGATCCGTATGGCTTTAATTTGAGCCGTACTGTCCCAGAATGCACTCCTTCTCCTGCCGTTTAATAACCACCGCACTATGTCAACAGCCTTTCACAATAAGGAAAAGGCCTTCAGGCCGTTGTTGCCCTCCGTAATAGTGATACCCACACGTTATTGTATGTCTGCCTGCTCAGACTCTCTCACACATGCTGTTATGCTGAATATGACTCGTACAACACACGGCTGCTTTGACCAACACGCTTTTTTTATTCCTACATTGTTTCGAGGAGTTCTCACAGCCCCTTAGCTTGAAATGAATGATTCCGCACAAAAGACGCACAGAAGTTCAGAATTAATCACAGAACCCTACAATAGATTCAGCTATTGTATGACTTTTATTTATGTGACAGCTCCTCCTGTGAAGTTTCAAATAAATGATGTAGGAACATGGGAAGATTTGAATGGCTTTAATTGTGATCTGTTTCACATTTGTGGTGCTGAGCTATTGTTTGTGAAACAAAGTCACATCTGTAGGGTTAAAAGGACACATCAGACGCACACAGGCCCGTAGACTCCTAGCGACCAGGTGACTCACACGCCCCAGTCACTGCTCTGCTCCCTGACACAACAGGCTCACGCTCCACAGTCCGAGCTCTTCACCGTGTAGATTTTATGTTCATCTACATGTAGCTTGTACACAAACATTAGCACTGTCACATAAATCAAACTTCTGTGTGTAATTGCCTTCCTAATGGAAAGGGATCGTTTGGACGCATAAACTAAGTGGACGTCTGGTTTCAGACTCGGCTAAATAGAGTTTTAATGACTCCCTTCTTCTGTGGGGCTATTGTGAGGCTCTGAATTATAATCTTCAGAGCCATGTAAGCCTACCGCAAAAGAGTAGAACTCACTGGGACACACAAATACATTTGGCCAGCGGAGTGACACTCATGTCAAACTCTCATAAGTGCTACTCGGCTTCCTTTATGTCAGTAAATGATATAAATGTCTACATTTCCTGCTGAAAAGGCAAATTCAAGCTTGGACAGTCTGGAGAGTTGTGCAACGTCGGTGTGACGTCATCGTGTAATGTGAGCAGATAGCAGGAATAAGTGTGAAATAAAGCAGCTGATTTAGTTACTGTTTAAGCCAAAGGTGCTTTTCCTGATTGAGGCCTCTGCTTATTTTTTAGGATTAGATTTTTTTTCGTAATGTGTTCCATTTTCTAAACCACAACCCCTCCTCGCTGACTCACTCCCACGGCTGCAGATTCTCAAGTTTATTTCAAGCTACCTCTGCCAGTGAGTCCACCTTTAGAGTAGATGACGGCTCTCTTCAAGAAATCCTGCGCCTCTGTCCACTGACTGACAAAAGCATCACACGGTTAAATCGGTTTGCCTCCTTAATGTCACTCCTCCTTGTCTGGTGGCGTTATTACCTCAGGGCCTGGTCTGATGCGACTATTCACGTCTTTGATGAGGCAGTGCGATGAAAAGTTGCTTCTCGCGTGAGTGCACTTGGTAACAAGCATTCCTTCGAGACAGATCATCGATCACGTTGTTCACTTTATGACTGAACTGATTCCAGTCAGTCGTGATTTGGAAAAGGCTGCGGGCACTTGGAGCTGCCAGCCTGTCTGTCACTTGTCCAACATTCTTGGGCGGCACAGAAGTGATAGACAGGCAGCTGGTTGCTGACTTGTCAAACATGTTATTATTAGCTGTTTTTGCGTCTTTCTCACCAGTAGACAGATGTTACTGGAGTAAACCTTTTATTTCATGCATATGTGTGATGTGTGTGTGTGTGCGTGTATATGTATATATGTGTATATATATATTTTTTTTGTAACAGCAAACATGTTAAAATAATTTTGACGTACAAAACACCCACGTCGCTTGTTTATGTAGGATTGAAGCCCTGCCTTGGGTTCTTCTTTTGAGATTGTCATTGCACTGTTGCATCTTATATATTTGTTATTATTAATATAGGCTTGTTTTTCTCTTTTCCTCCTTTAATAATCCCCAAAAAATATTTTTTTTTCACAGAAAGTCACATGAAGAGTCACAGATCCGTGGCGGTTGTTGATCCTATCAAACGCGTGCGCTGACATTAAAATAGCTTTATGCTCACATGTTGAAACAAGCAGCCTTTCATGTGCAGCGAAACCAGCCGACGGAGCCGCAGCCTGGCTGGGGTCTCCAATCTCGCTCACCGCATGATGGTGTGTGAGATTTATTTGGACCAGCGCCTCTTCTTTGATGATTCACTGTTCGAAGCAGAGCATGATGGGCCTCGTCTTCCTCCTGCTCATCTCAAACCACTCTTCTTTATCACAAGGATCCGTGCTGGGTTTGGCTGTAGAAAAAAAAAAAGATAACAACAACAAATTATCCAGATAGTGCTGCTGAAACAAAGAGGCGATGAGAGAAGTAGTCTGTCTGATGATGTTTTTGTCAGTGAGGTAAGAAGACATTGGCAGATCTTTTTGGAGGAAAGGTAGCGCTTTCAGAGTTTGTTGTTGTTGTTGTTATGACAGTAGACATGTAACCTTGAGATGCATGTAATTGTTCTCATGCGTGCCTGGCATTTTAAACCCCAAACTGAGACACAGTTAAGACCCTGAAGGACAAAAAGCTGTGTCAAAGCCGTAATAGGATAAACCAGCATCCGGATAGCAGTCGCTCTCACAGACGGCTGTGTTTAATTTACATATGGACACTAACACGGTCTAAACATTTGTGTACTGTCGCTGTCTCACCTTGTTGCCTCTGCAGCGCTCGTCAGTACAGAGTGACTGTGAGGGGACGATGGATGCTTGGATGTTTCCATAGAGCAGAAAAGAGGAAGTGCGCGTGGATGCACATGTATCCTGAGTTTGATGGGACGTTTGCTGGTTTTGCATCATTATCGTCGACCTGAAGGTCACACACTAGTCGTTCATGTTTTTATTATTTATTTTAGTCTTTTAATCTCGTGAGGTGCTGCCGTCGGCTCGGGGTGTTGAGGTGTGAAGGTCACTCCGTCCCTCTGCGTGCAAGCCACAGTACCTTTCCCTCACCAGTTTAGCCCACAGCATCACCCCGCAGGTGCCAGCCAACAACCATCGTGACCCGGGGGGGCTGTGGTGCCACACCGCTCGCCGTTGACCCCTTTCCTACCCAACACAGTCACCGCCTCTGCCTGCGCCGCCATATGTTTTGCCATCGACTGTCATACTTAGAGGGCAAAGGTGAGAGATGCCCAGCGGTACCATTCTGGCAGAGCGCGCCACCCCATCAGGGCAGCACACAGACTATGACACATTTCCTGGAGGGTGTTGGGCTGTATTTTGACAGTGTGTTTAGGAATTTAACTGCATGAATGCAGATTCACTGCACTTGAGTGTGACTGACCACAGCTCATTCCTTCCTTTGGCCCAAACTTCACTATGGTAATTAGAAAGCCTCCTTCAGTTGGACATGGCTACTGGGGGGGTAATGTTTCCTGCTGAATTGCCTGTCTTGCTTTCTGTGGTTAGGAGGAAACCGGTCAGTGCTTTGGTTCCCTGGGGAGGGACAACGTGAGCAGAAGTGGGTCTCTTAACTATGGTTGAACGCAAATCTAACGATACACATTATTGCAAATGCTGTGCAGATGGATGCGCTTGACAGACGCCAATGGTGCAGCTTCTCTGTTAAAAATGTACTTTTAAATTAAAATCAATTAATTTGACGGTTCCTAAGGTTTACAGTAACTTTCTTTGTCATTCTATATGTGTTGCCCTACTTATTTCATCTCGGTTGAACCCCTTACGCAGAATAAGAATCCAGCCGTTTGCTAAAATGTTTCCTAGTGAAAGCTTATCAGAAGCATTGAGATAAAAGGTTTGAACGGGGAACATGTTTGGCCAGTCACAGCCTTAAGCAGATTTTATTTTTATTGGCCAGCAACCAGCAGCTTCCTTATCTGTTAGTGACTGTACTGTTTTGTAGCATTTCAGTGAAAGATAATTCTTTAAAGAGAAACATAATCCTACGTGGTATCGCACTCTGTGCTGCAGCACTTGCGTTAGTATGGCTTCCCTTCATGTGTACGTGTTGCAAAGTGATAAATGGCACCGTCTGAACAGACGCATGAATGTTAGAATGTCTTAGGCAGCTATTACTACAGTGACATAAAGAGTTGGATTACCTCCGAAAAGCCTCCCAGACCATAAGCACTGTGACCTGTTAGGAATTTATGGAGACAAAATCCATCTGCACACCTGTCCAAACCGAAGCCCCACTTCACACAAGGGCCTTTAGCAACATAGCAGCCCATGCATTTAAATAGGAGTATTATTATAATGACAGATGTCTCCTCAAATGTGTGTGTTTGGATGGGTCACACCGTTTTTTCAAGGGGGGGACTTGGGCTGTAAAGCACGGCTACAGTCTGACAGGTTGGAGAGTCCTGGTGGAGACACGAGCCTGAACACTTGACCTCATGGCTTGACCTTTATGCTAATGCCTGAGAATTTATTATCGGCCACTTTGGGCCCTGTGAGCACCCGTACTGACTGAAATGTGCGTCTAAATGGACTGAGTGGCACGACAGACTGCAAGTGGTGATGTATTTATACACTATTCTGTTCCTGTCAGCAAAAACTGGGTCCCCAAGAAATCTGTGTAGGACGTGTGGTGTAGGTGTCGATGAAACAAAGGAGAGCAGTGCTTGTGTGTGTGTGCTGTCAGTCAGTTATATCTTGGCCACGCTGAATCCTCAAGGTTTGCACATCTCAGATTTTACATTCAGCACGACCGGAAACAGGCTGAAATGTTACGTCTCTGTCCTGTGGTTTCTAACCGAGCGATTTCCTTTGTACTGGTACTTTTTTTAAATAGGGCAGCCAGGTCAGGGAAAGGTTGGCAGGTAAATTTAGAAAAACCTAATGGCTCAGACTTGCCTCCAGAGTTAAGTCTGTAGTTCTCAAAGCTCCCAGAGAAGACACAGTAAGCTTCTAAGATTAAGACCGGATAGTTTCAGGGTCTTGTCCAAAACGTCGATTCTATTTCAGCTCAAAAAATCAATTTTTGGTTGAGAAGGAAAATGCTGTGAACATCTGCTTCCTTTAAAAATGATTTCACGCTACTGGAGGCTCAGCCAAGTCCTTCTGTAATTCAGCGTGGACCACCGTGCTCCAGCCGGCATCGTGCAGAGAACATGTGGACAGGGAGGAATAACTAAGTATGGTATTTCAAACAGGTCGTCACATTTCTCTGAGTGATCAGTGCGGCTGAAGACGTCTCTCGTGAAGGAAAAAAAACAGAGCGGGGCAATTAAATGAAGGCTTTTCCTTGAATGTGAGCCAGCGCATTGACAGCGTGAAATTGTCAGATGTAACTGAACCTCCAGCAATTTACCTTCGCAGTGTGAATGAGTGTCATTTGTTTTCATTCACTTTGGTAAAGGGATCACAGGAAGATCAGCGTGTCGACCGACTGCTTACATGTGGTTGCGAACATTAAATATCCTGGTCTGGCGTATTGACACACCTGGTTTCAGAGTAATTACTGCTCTTAACTTAAATCAATTAGCAATCGTAAGCGCCATTAGCTACTTATACTACGCAGCCAACGGCTCCACTAAGTCAAAACACTGTGTTAATTGTTAATGCTTTTCTAATGACTGGTAATTGTTTAAATTACATAGCAGGGTGCTGATCAAGGGGCTGTGAAGATGGTGAATTAGAGCTTTTGCACTAAGACATCTTTCCTGTTTGTTACATGCTTGTTCTGTCGATCCTGTCTGTGATGACTCTCCTCCATCGTATTCAGGTAAGATTATTGAACCTTTCTTCTTAAAATTAAATTCTATTTCTTTTATTCCGCATTTGGAATAACTGCACGCATCTACGGGAATGTTGTTGTCGTTGTTTTCACTATTAATTTCACATTTCGTGCGCTGAGTGATTACGTCCTTGTCTGCTGGTTCTGTCCCAACACAACAAATCTGGTTGAGTGAACTGAATTCAGTCGCTCTTTGCTTCACTGACTCTGGGAGCATGGTGAGAGCAACACAAGCATATTTCTGCTGAATTTCACTGAACAGCTGTCTGAACTTCCAAAATGTCTTCCCTAAACTTTTATTTAGAAATATATTAGTTGTTCCCTCAATATAATGAATTTACCACCCAAATAAAGATGTAAAGCTAAATCAATAAGCTATGTGAGGGACATAACATAATCAAATACACAAAAGCGTCTGTAAACCTCCACAAAAGAGAGAAAAGAAAAAAACAAGGTCACCTTATTCCTCTTCTGAGGATCCATTGAGCAGTTGAGAATGGGGACAGGAGGAGCGTGTGTGAGACAAGATAACACACAAGAATGGCACAGAGTAATTGAGATATCAATCAAGGAGGTTATTTCAGGGGTAATTGCTGAGGTCCTTTGGTTTGTGTTTGCGTGTGAGAGACACAGAAAGCGAGAGAAGATTGGAAGAGGGGAAAAAAAGTGGATTGTCTTGAGTCTGTCATTTGTCTTTTCCACAGTGGATATCACATTCATTCCTGTTTTTCTGTGCATCTTCGAGGCTTTTTATTTAGCTGCGTCTGCTGTGAGTTATTTGTGGCCTGTTATTTTACACGTGCATGCCGTTATTTATCTTTAATTTGGTTTAGACCAATAAATAAATGAGATGCAGTGGGAGGTAGCGACTGCTATGCTAAAAATGATACCTTGCTTTATTCTAAGTGGTGAAGCTTCATTTTGAAATGGAAATCTGCAGCGACATTCATACAGCGCTGAATGTTTATGCATGTGGAATGCTTCATTTTATTAACTGCCAGTCTGCCGTTGTTTCGGTACGGATAGGCGTTGGAGACTTTTCGCCAGGCGTCAGGCTTTGTTTTAAGGGCAACACAGCGCTCATGAATAATCCATTTCCTCATGAGATTACTTCCTGTAATAACACGGCTCCGCTCCCCAAGGACGTACTACTACAGACACAACACCCTCTGCTTCAGGCGCACACTTCATGCCTCGCGCGTACCTGCATTCAAGTCCAGGTAGATTATTTGTATATTAGCATAAGAACGTTCCCTTTTAATTTGCCATTTTCTGCCCAAGTGCTCTCTGATACTGTACTCCCTGCATGGTTAAGTCAGGCAATAGGCTTTTAATTGTGTGAAGGTAATAAGAATTATAGCCCTGGGTAAACTGGGTAACTTGCATTTGATCAGTATTCATCCTCTGCTCGTCACAGGAATTGGGCGCAGAGGGTGTTTGTGACTGGAGTTTAATTTTGGCGCAGTTAACAGCTGGAAATGCACTAATTCAAACTATAGTCTTTAAGAGGATGCTGCACACAGTCAAGAAATACTCTCGCAGACGGCCCTCACACTCTTACCAGTGGCTGTTTAAACATAAGATACAGAGAAAGCAGTAGTACACAACTACATGTATATCCAATTACTGCTGAACAGACATGAATCTGACACAAATAATATGAAATGTGAGTGTAGCACCGTGTGTTGCACTGGGTTGGAGACGTTTGGACATCTGGCTTGGTCATCATCACTCTCTGCTCTTACTGTTTGAACGGAGGAAGGGTCTTCTTTACATCACCCCCAGTAACTGAGCCTCTGACCACTGCCTGTGTTTCTAGATGATGTGCTTATGGAATGGAACCGTGGAAAGAAGCACAGAGGAGGAAATGAAGGGAGGGGGTGTTATTTCAGGATGGAAGGAGCAGGTTTGGGAATTTCTCTCTCTCTCAATATTCGTTAACATTTAATTTTTCGCCCTTGCCAGCTCCCTCTTCTTTTCTTTCTCATGCTTTGTGGCTGCTGTCCCTTAACACGAGTGATTATAAAACCAGGGATGCTTCCACGGGCAAACACATTCGCACAAACAGCTGGGATAAACCTGACTGACACCTGAAACACCCAATTACTGGCTACCATCAAACACTTATTCACATTATTCATCCAATCATCACTCAAGGCTGGCAATTAATGATGACTCCAGCCAACCATGAAGCGAACATGATAGGGGGCATTAGAGGAGCAGCCGGGGGTGGCGATGTGGCGAAACGGGAGAAGGATGTCTGAGCATGTTGTCAACAGGCCTGAGATGTAGATGACAAATGACCAGTGCTGGTTTCTCATCAAGAGGTTGTCTGTGTTATTCATGGCGCTGTGTCTGATTGAATAATGTCATTTCAAAGGAGAGCGATGGGACCTTTTATGTGGAACTGGAGGGGCTTGTCATGGATTAAAGCACATTTGGGCCCCGTATTGCTGAAGTTTTCACTCAGTCTGAATTGACTTATTGATCAGTGGTTAATCAATTCAGCCTATGAATTGATTTGTCACCATCAGCTCATACATCAGAGCGCTTCCAGTTTGCCAGGGCCTCGTTTGTGAATAATGTCCTTTTTGCCTGTTCCTTGACTTCCCTGCTAATGTTCCTGTTTTTGGTTAAAGGTGTTTACGAGTGTCATACTTTCATGTTCTCTTTTATTTTTTATTTTTTAAAGAGAAATTGTCGGCTGCTTGCTGAACATAAAAAGGACTTTCACCACCAGTGTGGCCGCTGCTAACATGAAAGCTGTCTGGCTCTTTCTTTGAAGACGTGGGCCTTTTAAGAACTGATGTGATGCGTCAGCACTTTGTGTGAGGGCTGCAACAACTGCACTGCTGCTTAAGTGCAAATGCGAGGTAATATTTGGAGAAAAACTAAAACCACAGTCAAGAAGATATTAAAGACCAAACCATTTGCTCATAAAATAAATGAGTGTTTGTCTGTAGAGCATCATGCATGGGTTAGCTGGGCTCAGGCTGAGAGGAGCTAGGAGTGTAGGAACTTTTAAAGCTATTAAATATGGTAGCTTTTAAAGCGACACAGGGAGGCGTGCAGACAAGAGAGATGGAGACACTAAGGGCAAGAATGAAAGATCACAGATAGTCATCATTATCCAGCCTCAGTCCTCCCAGTGGTGAAGCAGATCAATACCTTGTGTCCAGCGTGGCCCTGCAGAGGAACCAACTCCACACAGACTCTCATTACTGCCACCATTCTCTCCAACACACACACACTCTGCACACAACTGTGTCTTAAAAGCATTTAAATGAATGCAGATTAGTGACTCGTACGTTTGAAGACAGTGTCTGTTCACTAGGCTGCACAGATGAAAGTAGTTTTCTTCAAACGGTTTTGTTTTTCCCAACATGTCAGGCCTTTCAGCTTCTCATGTGCACACACACACTCCCTCCCTCCCAATCAATCCAAATCCCAATCTCAATAGAATTAGGTCATAATATTTGCTATGTTAACGAGTTTCTATTTTTGAATAATTAACGTGGAGTTGGTGGAATTTGAGGAGGGAATTGGGTCTGGATTTAAACGCACTGCGCCCCTGATGAATGCGTATGTATGTGAGAGCAGCTGATGCCTGTTCTGCATTTGCTGCTGTGGCAGAGGGAGGCGCGTTAGGATTTTGGACACCTTTTTACCGTGAATGACATGTGAGAGTTACTGTACTGTATGTGTGGGTTTTTGTGTACATCTATAAAAATCGGTCTGCCCTTTTTGGAGCGCTCCCAGCTGCCCTTTAGCTCTAGGGAGTGGCACAGAGTCCTCCAGCCTCTCTGATTATCGTTCACCGTAAAGTTCAACAAGCCAACGGATGCTCTCCCGAACAGCGACGCAGAGCTCTGTTTTCTCACTCCTAATGAAATGAAGGTCAGTTTGTTTGTGCTGCGGCTTGTATAGTTTCATCTTCTCTATTGGCTCCGCATGTCCCTTAATGAATCTAAAACGAACTTAGTCGCCCTCTCTGGGAGCTGGAAGGGGCTTGTCTGTCACTCTGGGAGAGTGGAAATCAGATTCAGGAAACAGCTGTGTGTATGCTTTTTTTTTTTTGTGGCATTTTCATCAGGAACACACCGACACTGAACCACCAGATGTGCGTGCACGCTTTCTAGCTGTCGGTCCCAGGAGAGGGGAGAGCCACCTGCTGGAGTGGCCCCGCTGCTGCTACCCCATGACCTTTTAATATCTAGATGCATCCATTTGCTGTGCTGCATTAAGTCTACATTAGGCGTGTTACAGGTGACACGGAGGCTCTGTGTTCAGTATTGTCGCTTTAAAAGGACTTGCTATTACAGGGCTGCATCACCTTCATAAAGGCTTCCTGCTGGGTGTGAAGTGGGCTGGAGAGTCTTTGGTCATTCCTCCTGCCCTCCTCTGATGTCTCTCGCTTGGAAAACAAGGCTGTCTTTGTCTAACCTTTGTCTGTTTGGATGGAGCCAGGCACAAGTCGTAGGAAAACTCTGTCAAATCTGTCAACCTGGTTCCCACAGTAGCTGCACAGGTTCAGTTCAGTAAAGGGCTCATAACTCAGAGTGATGACATCGTGCTGCTGCTGTTGTCGTGATGTCCAGAGAAGTACTTTGCAGGACCCAACCCTCCGGTGATTGTTAAGCGTTTTTGGCCGCTTATAATGAATAGAAAATGAAAGAGATTTAAACTGATGGACGCATACAGTATCTGACATAAGCTCAGTAGAATACACACAGATGCTGAATGAAAAGGATGAGAGATGGCAGAAGAGGAAATAAAGGGCTGATAGAGGTGTGTTTCTCTTTCACTAGGCTTCACATTCTGCCACTAAAATGCCACAACAGAAAAAGCTGCAATGCATGAATAACTTGATTTGACATGAAATGATACTCGACCGCAGGGTGTTGACCTTGTGTCACACGTGATGCTGCAAAGGCCATTTCTAAATACGTTGCTTTTATATAGACGACGACTCGGTGTCTGTCTGTGTGTGTATCCACTAGTCGGACTGTGTTCTGTTATTACCTCTAGATTTGCAGACAGCGTTGGTCCAGCGCAGCCGTTCTAATAAATTCAGCTGCGTGAGGTGATTAAAGTGAATCAGTTGGAATATCCCCTATGGTTTTTCTTGAATTAGTAGTTTAACCAAAATGTAATGTTTTAAAAGCAGTGACGCATAAACACTGCTACGACCTTTATGTGTAAAGCAAAAGAAATGTATTATGTTACGATGAGACAGTGTTTGTGGTTAAGTGTTGTGAAATGTGGAAGTGGACGCCCACCTGATGCCTGCAGGCACCGTCATACGTCCTTTTAACGTTTCTATACACATATGTATAGTCTCTGTCTACTTATACACCGTGTGCTGCACACATTCACACAGCCCAAGGAGCTGAGGGTTAGAGTTGCAGCATTTTTACTTTTCCCAGTTCTCTCCGTAAAGGAACTGATCTAAGCTGTTTCCTATGGCATTAAATATGCATTAGTCCCAGCCTTTCATGTGGGAGCTGAGCGTGTTTTGTGTAAGAAGTCCTGGGGATATTTTCTGATACTTGCAGCCCACCAATTTTTATCTTCATCTTTTAATTAAGAAGGAGAATGAGGTCTGCGAGAAAGAGAGCTAATCTTTATTAAATGGAATTTCTGGGCCACTGGGTTGCCTCAGGGCTGGTTACGAAACATCCCACCAATAACCACCACAAACCCCCAGCTCCACCATCCACCATCGCTCGTCAATTAACCTTGAAGATACCACAATGGAAAGCGGCATCACCCCAACAGAGGGCTACGCTACCCAGTCATTTTTGCAGCCGCTCACCTGTTATGTCTCGTTCTCTTAGACTAATGTCGAATCCCATTGTTCACGCTGTCAGTAAGCCATTTCCAGCTCGTGGAAAGGTGCACAGCCCCCGGGCCCCCCAGCCTGGTTATCAATCACTCTGTGACAAATGCCTGTGGGGGCCTTTGGGGGGGTTGTGCCCACGCTGGCCGTACCGGCTCACCGGGAAAAAGGTGATGGTTAATCCCAGCACTCCGCAGCCTCCTGTGGCCGCCACTGGTCGCGCTTATTTCCGCTTTCCTGGCAGGTTGGGCCTCTACTCTTCTATTATCCTTCTACCTGTAATTAAAGGCAGCCAAGAGGAACTGAGATGGAGCAGGGGAAGAGAAGGGATCAGGATGGGTGTCCATATTTCACATAGAGGCTAGTTGGTGGAGAGTGCAGCCTTTTCATTGCCGTGGGGTTATGTGTAATTACACTCACCTTCCTCCTCTGAAAGCTGCTGTTCACTACACTGGTTCCTGCTTTGGCACTGAGCATAAAACCTAGTGTTCACCGGTCTGAACAAACAGTACGTGGCTCTTTTGTTCCTGGGTTTGTCTCGTTTTGTTACAGAATCTCCTTGTAGTAAGGCGAATGAAACCTGCACCTCAGTCTGCGTGTTGGGTCTGTGTAAATAAAGAGGATACTCAGTAATTCCATCCTGCCAGCACACGCCACGACTGTGATATTGCACACAGCAAACACAGCCTGTTCACATTCATAAATCTTAAACATGTTCTCGTTTTTTTCCCTCATCTTCCCTCTGCGGTCCTGACATTTCCAGTGCCAGTGTTGTGTGAGTGTAACCCCATGCCGGGGCTTTGTCTGTGGGCCCACGCTGGCTAGAATTGGACAAGATTGGAACCTGTCACAGTAATGGGGTCTCTGACCTGGTGGGCCTATCGCAGCTCGTGTATGTGTCGAGTGATGTATGAGGACACAAACTGTCCAATTGGGCCTCGTGGCCATGGCTCAGCTGCCATAAACAACCCGACTTGGTTATTAGTAGGGCGTCGAATATTGATTATTTTAAATGGCTATCGCATTACACTCATAAATATACATTGATTACACATTGATTTGGTTTTGAAGAATGCAAACCCATTACTGCTTCCTCAAGGCCCCTTTGAGACAAAGCTGTTTTAACAGTTATCCCAACTCAGTGACTCAACGTGAAGATAAATGTTGTTGTTTTTTACCCACATGTATATAAAGTATTGCAGTTATATTGTAAATATCGTTTCATATATTGTCCCCCGACGTACAAAAGTAGCAGCAGTTTTCCAGGAACAGCTGGAGTCATTTCTTGGTAATTTTAGTTGTTTTACAGTCCATTGAGAGAAAACCAAATCTCCGCTCCCCTATAATGGAACCCAACAACCATCATCTTCACATTCCACTGCAGCCTAAACCACCGAACATACCAGGCCCAGTACTTTACCAGCGCACAATCGCAGTGTCTGCACAAAATACAACACATCATTAACTGCGGTCTAACCCAGGTTATTAATACACAATCTTTCGCTCAGTCCGTGAACTCCCCTCGCTAGGAAAGCCTTGAGGGTATGGATAGTTCATGTATGCCACTGCCAGCATTGTAGAGGAGTTTTACAACCATGTCAGCACTCATTCTGTCGTGAACTGCATTTTACCTTTTACCTCTTTGAATTCGCTCCTCAGCACTTTGGGCTTTTGATTCTCCCTCACTTCCTCCAGCTGCCGCCTGCAAGTGTTGATCACTTCGACGTCAGTGTGCCTTGCTCACCGTAGGGGTAAATAATCAGATTTGTGAGAAGGAATCAGTAGTCAGAGCAGGTGAGAATTGAATTTTTGAACCCTGGGTTTTATTGGCCTGACATGAATACTCCTCAGCAGATGAAGCAGCGTGTCTGAAACCGAATTACTAATCCGAAACAGGTGAGACAACATTAAAAGATGTTTATTTAATGGTAAGACTAGTGCATAAAAAATGCATGATATAATTCAATACAAAACAAAATCACCAACCTATAAACCAGTAGCTGTGCTCCTCCTATAACATAAGACCAGACTATAGAACAATACATACTGTATATTAACACACCGCAGCGTCTCAGTTAAGATACATTTTTGCAAACAGTTGTGCACATGTTCCTCAAATTGGGGAAATATCAGCTGGCAAAATGCCAAATTCAGTAGGATTAAGACAATAAGACCTGTGTTCAAAATGATAGAACTCTCCAGTACAAGAGGCTGGAATCGGCTAAACGTGAGGAGAAATAGCGAGAAGAGGTGAGAAATTGAGTGATGTGTGGACTCGGTGTCCTGACAGCCTGAATTTTGTGCTGCCTGCACAGACGCAATAGTTCAACATGATGAGAAGTGGAAAACGGAGTGTGGCAAAACAAAGACTATTGATGGCGCTCTCTCACCTACAACTAGTGCTCATTGCACGTCTGGCGGGGCCATAGATTTACTCTCTTTTGTAAAGTGAATGTCTGTAGCTTTTCTGGGGTCAGTTGAGAAAATATTTAATCATATTTCCATTTTTTGTCTCATCCACTTGATCCAATTGAATGACTTTTATAACATCAGTAACTTTCTATAACTATCAAACCTATTATTTCTGTCGTCGTATAAGAGGTTAAGTCGGTGGCCTGCTTCCATTTAAATCTAGCCTCTGTTATAATGTGTGAATCCTTTGGATGATTTTTTTCCATCATTATTCTTATCAGCACGGAGTATAAAGGTATCGAACATTTTAATAAAGGAGCTCCCCGGAGCTTGACGGAGCAGGACATAGGGTGCATTCAGCCTTGAGGCATTCTTAAGTAGAAAGAGCGGCAGAGAGCTTGATCTATCTTTATGGGCTTTTAATTACACACAGCTGGCTGGGCTCCAGTCTCCAGAGAGCCGTGGTAAAGAACGTGTCAGGACCAGCCACCGCTTCGCTGGCGGTTCGGTGTTGCCTAAACACCCTGGAGGGAGAGGGGGACGATCACAGGTTAATTCAAGACACGTTCACCGGAGCCACAGGCAGCTGTCGATCATAGCTCCGTCTTTTGATTGACGCAGTGAAAACAACTGTCGAGACGGGTTGCTAGTAAATCGGCAGACTCGCATACCGACTGTGTTCCCTACGTTACATCACATCAATGCAAACGTGGTTGATCCAGTGAATCCAAAAGGCTCCTGCAGACACTAGTTAGTTTTTTCTGTAGGCTAACCACATTATTTCATGCACACACAACACACGCTGCCCATTTCCACACACCATCACTTTCTCACCCTTCTTGCATTAACACACTTTCGGGCAGATTAAACGCCTTGGTCTGAGGCGCCCTCACACACACCAGAAGCCATTGATTCACGTAACTCTCACCTGCAGAACCGTACTTTACTACAAAATGAATGGTGTAACCTCCAGGCAGTGTCAAGGTGAAGAAAGTGTGTCTGCGCCTCCCTGGCGAGCTTTTTCTTTGCTTCAGCTCTCTCTAGTTAATGGTTCAAGTGTGGAGAGCGTTACTGCAGTCGGGCTTGGCCAGATGAGCCTAGAGGAGATGGTCTGTGGGAGAGGAGGATACAGGGTGTAATCACAGGCAATCATCAGCTCCCTCAGTGGAATTCTGCTCCTCTGGACAGGACTGCTTGGCCCCGAACCTGTGATTTGAGCTGTGAGGTGGAGTGAAACAAAAGAAAAAGGGGGAGGATGAGGAGGACAATGAAGATTCATAACAGAGTACAAAGAAATGGAGGATTCTAGTGATTTACAGAAGATGAAAATAACCCACAGTCCCACTTGTTTTGCAACTAGGCACCGAGTGCATTCACGCAGCCCCTTCAGAAGAGAGTGTGCGTTGGATCATAAGCTGCCACATTATGAGGACAGAAGCCGAGAGAACAAGCACAGACCCAAGAGCAAACTACTCCCATGCCCTGCGTGCGCATTCGCCCGCAGTGACTGGGCACCTTGTGAGATTTTGTGCCTGTGTCAGCGAGCAGCCACTCCGGGCATCATGCCACAGCACCTTTGTTGTGTTAATGCCTGCGTCAGAGCTCTGCACCTTCAGGATCAAACGGCTCCATCAATCGGTACGGCAAAGCAAAAGACTCACAGCCATGCAGCCAGCATCTAGTCTGAGAGTCTGGGCAACATGGCTTCTTGACCTGCCTCCTCCTGCTTGGCTGGCTGTCTTCATCAGTGTGCAGACAGTCTGCAGGTTTGGTACGGATGCAGAACACAGAATGGTTCTGCTTTACAGATGAACAAAAAGCAACTTGTGTTTTTACGGCTATGTGCTGTTGGCTCTGCCTTTTCTGTAGTGTACAGCGATACTGTGTGAGAGAAGAGTCCTGGGCTGTTTGCCTCTAACCCTCAGTCCTATGTGTTCTGTGGTTTAGTCTGGTTGTCTGCGTTCTACTGCGGTCTTTCATCACGTTCACTCCCCGCTGTGGCATGCCTAACCGAGTGTGTGTGTGTAGGTAAGACCAGATCTTTACTGCCATCTAGTGGCAGACTGCTATAAATATTTCAGTGAGGTCAAAGAGATCATGCATAAAAAAACTAAATGTATGAAAAATCAGAGGTCTGGGGTGTTTTGTAAGCACGGTGCACCTACAGTGTGTTTGTGTAGGTGGGTAGCTCATTAAGGGGAGTCTATATTAGTGTTGCAGGTCATTTAACTCAATGAGCTAACGCTAATTCTCCAATCCTTCTGTGCACTGCCACTTGTCACACATTTGCATGTAAATTGCTTTAAATGTGATGTTGGCGCTAAGTTCCATGATAATCGTTGCTTGTTTAAAATTCCTGAATGCGTTCGATGCACTGTTAAGCTCCCCTTCTCAAATTCCTGTCAGCTGTGCACAGGCGTTCTCCTCTATTTAGGAAGAGCTTCGAAGCTGCTCGGATCATCCTGCTTGCTCTCTGTTTCGTGTGTTCGGGCTTGTGGGTGGTTATGGCGGACATGTCTCTGTAAATACTGCATGTCCGTGCAGCTCCAGTCACAGTGATCAGTATTCTGAAACCGTCACCGGCTCGTTGGAGTCACTGGAAGGGCAGGAATATGAATTCACATTTCTAACTGGGTCATTCTATAGGAATTTCCAGGATTATCGTAGGTGTACACACTACACCTGTGTGGCCATTGCTGGTGGGCAATCAGACTTTAGAAGAGCACGCTTGTTCAGTGTAATTTGTGTCTGCTGGTTGATTGTTTGCCTCAGGAGGCACAAAGATGGTGCTTGCTGCTAAACGTAATTGAATAGCCCATTTACATTCTGCTAATTGATTCTGGAGGGTTTTTTTTCTGCGTTTGTGTGTTTCGAGTCAGTCGCCGGCGATCTAATGCAACAATTATAAACAATACAGTTTATACTGCTGCAATCAGAAACAGGGAATGTTGAATACTTTAACAAAACAATACAGTTTGGATCACATGTAAACTTTTGTGGTCTCTGTAAGAGCAGATATTAAAGGACACACTAGCTCACAGGTTTTCTGTCTCGCCAAGGTGACCAGCGTGCTCCTGCAGACAGAGCGAGCCTACAGCAACAGATCAACACGTGGACTCTTTGATGTTTCCATACATGCCAGCGTGCAACATCCATCCCGGCTGTAATAAATATTTTATGCGTCTGCCTGCGTATACCTGTGTACGTGTGTATTCGACTTTATTTGATCTTTCATAAGATGCAGGAGAAAGTCTGCCTCAAACATATAATAGTTGACTTCTCACACAGGAAATGTGCAGGACAACCACTTAAACAAAAAATCTCGACCGCATTTTTCCAGCGTCGTCTCATCTGTATGTGTACACACGCCAACAGAGTGACTGTTTATATATTTTGGCCTAACGGCACATCCTGAAGAGTGTTTTTCTGCAGCATTTGCATCTCATTCACCGCGTGTTTATATTAACCTCTGGTCTAGGTTTCCTTTTGTAAATGTTGTGAAGGCAGCTTTAAACAGGATGCAGGTCAGCTGTAGTATTAGTTTACACAGAGATATACAGGTTGACCGGCGTGTCCCTGGACTGAGATCCGTGTCCTCACGCTGTTTGGACAAAGACGTCTGGAGGTGTGCAGACGACACAACGATGTGGCGCTGATCAGATGTACTTCCTGTGGGCTCTCCATGCCATCGCTCTCATTCCATTTTCATTTTCCAGGTCTTTGGGTTGTGTGCGTTTATGTCTGTGATCTTGTTTCCATTTTGGCACTGTCAGAGTCTGCTCAACGTCACCGTTGTGTCTGGAAGAGCTGTATTACCAGATGTCCTTTGGTTCTGTCAGCAGCACTGACTCAGTGAGCCGTGCCCTGAAGGATGGTTTTGGGAGGGGAGACATCGTTGTTCTGGTGCCTATCCAAGCCCATGTCTGTCCTCCCTCTGCTCCTCTGTTTCCCTCTCTTGCGTTCTTTACTTTTTTTTTTTTGTTTTTTTTTATCCCATTTCTTCTTCCTCTTCTCCCACGACCTCAGGGGGTCTTCAGGAGGTGCAGCTTTCCAAAATGGGATGATTTCCCCCCTCTTTTTCTTCTCTGGTCACTCTCTCCATCTCCCAGATTAACACAGAAAAAACCCTAAACCTCACTGCTGAGTGACTCATTCAAATAATTGTTGCTTTTAGCTGTATCAGGTTTCTCTTTTCTCTGACTCTATTTTTTGCTTCTCTCTCTTTCTCCCAGTACAGTGTGGTATGTGGGCCACTGGTGAATTAGTGCCTTTGAATGAAAAGGCAGAAAAAATACCCAGTGACACCAGAGAGAGAGAGAATCTGCATAGGCCTGTAATCTTCTGCGCCGTTTCTATCAATATCATCAAATAAAGTCCGTAAGAGATTGGGTCACTTTGAACGTGTTTGCGTACGAGTAAGGATGGCTGTACTGTGTGTGTTTAGGTTTGTCTAGGTGGAGTTCAGCATTCCTGTACAGGAAGACACCTTTCACAGAGTACACAGCCTATTCAAAGCTGGATAACAGAGGCAACAAAGAGACGCTGTGTGTGTGGGCGTGTGGGAAGGACTGTAAGAAACAAAGTAGATGAGATGATAAAGGAACGGGGAGTGGTCCCAGAGAGGAAGCCTTAGACCGACTGGAGACGCAAAATACACAACTGAATCTTTTTAGGACAGAAAGGGTAACGGACATGTGGAGGGAAGTATGAGAGCCCTCCTCCCGGACAAATCTGAGCTGCTGTAGGCTATCCTGTAGCCAGCCCTGCCTCCGTTCCCCTCCTCTCCCCGTCCCATGTGAGCAGCAGCCTCATGACTGGACCTTCTGTAACTGCGCTCTGCTGACGCTCTCTCTGCTCCGGCAGACATGCATTGTTCTCCGACGCACTACTTGTTGCTCCTGTTCTCAAAGACGAGCCCTGCGTTAGCTCTGCTGTAAGGTTGGCTGGGAAAAGGCTTCGGCTGCCGCGCGGTGAGTACGCTGACGTTATAATTCCAGCAGGAATGATCCCATTCATTTGTTTTGCTCTGTTAAACAATGCGTTTAAAGTTGGAAATTGTCAGGTACTGTATGAGTGAGAGGAGATTTTTAAGCAGTGGGGGTGGACAGCTGTGAAAAGCACACGGTACTTTAGTAGAGTTAAGTTTGTAAGATCCCTTCTACGTCTCGTCTTGTTTCTGGCTGACTGGTTGTTTCCTTTTTGCTGACTCACTCTATTAACTTAATACACATGGCTCCGTGCTATGTGGGTGTGCGTAGAGTACATGTTTGTCATCACACGCGAATAAATCTGTGCCATTGTCACTCCTATCCTTGGTGTGTCAGTCAATTTTAGTTTTTGTGTCTTTGCTAAATGTGAAACTTGAACTGGGAGTGGGAAGCTGAGAAGGAGGGATGCTGGTGTTTTGCTGGCTCACTATTTGTCATCACTCCAAGGTCCCTATTGATTTCCTTCTCTCTCCGCTCGCTGAATGCGAACAATAGCCTCACGCCTGGCCAAGACCCCCAGTAAATACGCCAACTAAATATCAGCACCAAATCTCCTGCAAGATGTTGTTCTTTGCTTTGTCGCCAGATGCGCGCACACACACACACACACACACACACACACACACACACACACACACAATTGGGCCTTGTCGACTAGAGGGACTCCATTGTTTGTTGCGTATAATTGTTTGAGTGTATGTTTCTAAAACCCAGTCGAAAAGGTTGTGGACAATGAAGTCTGTCACGGAGTGAATGTGGATTTCTCCCTCTCTCCCTCTCCCTTTCCTGTTCATGTCCCCCTGCACATCTGGACCTCCCCACCAGCTGACAAGGAACAAGAGAGCGGATGGAGACAGAAAGGGATGGGGAGAAGAAGGAGAAAGATAGAACTGAGAGGAATGGGAGTTTACTCAGGCCAGAGTTCCCCCGGTAGACTTCCCCCAGTGCAGGAAGAACGTGCCTCACAATGTCACTGTATGAGAGGAAACTTCAGCTCACACAGCCGGGAAGCAGCATTAGACTCACTCTTGCATAAAGCACATACAGACCTATTTGAACTGTGCATCTAGCTTCATGCGCGTCTTTGGAGAGCTTTAGACTCTGCATGTGTCAAATCTTCAACATGAAGCTTTAGCTGTCAAAAAAAAAAATCCTATTGTTTGTCTCTGTGCTCATCAGTGCGTGTTTGTCCACAGCTGGTCTCTGCTGAGATTGCCTCAGAATGAAACCATAATGAGAAGCCCCACTTTAAAGAGAATGGCCCAAAAACCCATATGCTCCAGCTGTTGTACTGCTCTGCCAGAGCTGGGCTGTCACTGGGCTCCTGCTTGGCCATACCATGTTAACCCCGGTTGCCATGGCAACGGGTGTATGCGGTCATCATTAGGCAGTAGACAAAGCGCAGATGCCCTTACTTGAATGGGCAAAAGTCTCCCCAACATGTGGGGTTTTCTGAGTTTTAGGGGTGGCCGTTATTGGGACGGTGATAAAACCCCAGCTTTTATTTGCTCTACAGCATCACAGGAATCGCTTGAGTCGGCACTTTTCCCATATGTGTAATCCAGTCACCTCCCTCTGTCAGTGCAGCTGGTCTTCGTCCACACTGCTATTTCTCAGTTTATATCCGGCTGTTACAGGCTGAGCTTATATTTTTGCGTCTTTTATTGCGGTGATGTCGTGATGCAGGTGGCAGCAGAGTGACATCAGCATTAACATTATTAGTCGTCCTGTAAAAGTGATCACTGACTGTTCTGACTTCAGTCTTATGTTACTGTAGTCACTGGGCAGGCTGAGTGCTGGGATGTGGTGTCATTTGGCACAACAAGCACAGTACTGTACCGTAATGTATGCGTCCTTGTAAACAAATCATAGAATGGAAGACAAATGTGTTCATCTGGGTTACAGAGCTGTGATTGGTTGTTCACTGAAAATAGAGATGTCACAGATATGGAACAAAGCCGCGGCTCATGAGCCGGAGATCAACACGAAGGGTCAAAATCAAATGATTAAATGTGGGATGTGTGAATGTGGTTAGACTGTTGTCATCAGAAGCTAAAGCAACTTTTTGTTTAGTTTCAACTTTTACTGTTCTTATGAAATTGCAGCCATCTGGGGAATGTATCCTAAAAAGTCTTTAGGTGTCTTATGAGAACTAGTTTGCTTCGCTTTGTGAGTTGGATTGCATAAATCTAAGCAGTTCCAGCTGGCTTCTTCTGATCCCACTCTTTCTTTCCACATCTCATTCATCTCTAGCCTCTTATTTTAGGATGGATCAGTCCTCAGAGCCCCACGTTAAGCTCATCCTTCTTTAGAGTTTTCATCCCTGACCTGCGCCTGATGTTAGCACACATGCACGGCTGCCTCGCATGCACATCTCCATTACCTCGAATCAGAGATTTGTCAAAGTCAGCTACAAGATGGATTACAGCACCAGAGCAGGGTCAGTTCTGATGTGAACCTCGGGAGCCCTGTACAATAGGAGTATAGATATAAGCTTCATTATGTATTAAAGCATCAGGCTCATTTTGATCAACAGTGTTGGTTCACTAAAGGAAGCAAAGCTGCCCCAGAGCATCACCAAGCCCCCACCGATAGAATTGCTGTTGTTTAATAACTTGATATCTAGTTATCAAACCTAACATAACTCTGCTCCAGAGCTGCTTGTGTTTTTACTGCAAAGTCGCAAACCATCATGTTGGTCAATGTTCATATGCCGCTTTATTTTTATACGAACACACACACACTGTTGCAGTAAGTGATTACTTACACGTGGTACTGAAGATTATCACCACTGTTCTCTGCAGCCTCTTCTTCCTTACCAGCTCTGACTACAGCATTATCCACTGCTTCTGCTCTTACTATAAAGTCTGGCTTCAAAAGCTTGTTAAATCTATTTTGAAACAAGTCAGAGGCCAGGTATAAATCTCCAGCAAACCCGAGTTTTTAACATGTCATGGGTTACACATCATATTGAGATGAGAGGATTACAGCTATTATTGGTGAGCAAAAGAACATTGGCTGATTATGGCTCCACTGTGTGTGTGGATACAAAGAGCTCTGATTGCTGCTGGCACTGCCGCCCCGCTTCCCAGCATACTAAGCATTGACTGGCACAGCAGGGGGACAGGATATTCTGTAGGCACACAGACACTTACGTGCCGTCATGGAGGGACACGTCAGATACAATGATTAGCACTTTGTAGTTTCATCTCATGTTTCACTGTCGTGCACTTCTTCATTTCTTAAGATTTATTCTTTTCTTTTTTATTTTTGACTGCACGATTTCTGAGAGCATGTGATTATGCTTTTCTTAAACCTTATCAAACACCACTAATGGTTGATCTTCCCTAACACCATTTGTGTGCACACTCTTGGGAAACAGCTGTGATGTATGAGTGTTGGAGTGTGAGGGGATGACCTCAGCAGAGGGGAGGTCCCCGAGGACTCGTGTCAGCTGCAGCCTGCGCTCGTTGGCAGGACTTTCTCACACTCTGTATCTGTAGTAATAAGTAAAGCTGCCTTAACCCCCACAAACCCCGTCCTGAGCCTTCACAGCGATCACAAATCTCCAGAATGCAAGACGAGCCTTTTAACACACACACACCACACAGTCACATAGTGAATGTTTAGGGAGCATTGTGCGTTGAATTTCAGGTGCTCGCGTTTGCTAACCAGGTGTGGAGGGAGTGAGGTGTGTGTTTCCCTCTCGTAAGTCATCTGCTGCATTTTGGTGACTATGTTTACAGTGTGTGTTTAAGTCCAGCTTTGAATGGTCTGTTTCGGACATGCTGTAATTTACACGGGCTGTAGTTATGGTATTTCCTGCACGCAGGGCCAGTGTTATGCCCATCAGCCTTGGTTTGAGGCTTCTGGCTCATGTGTCCTGCGGCTTTTGTTTAGTGGGAAGCATAAGGAGCTATGTCCACATTATGGTCTGGTTCCGGCATCGCTTTAGATCCTCAATTTAAACCCATTAGATCCTGTTTTCTTACGCGCTAGTCACATTACTGTGGTGACATTATTTGTCACGAGAGCACACATCATTTCCTTCAGGTGGCCTCCGTCCACTCCTTGCTCCTGACTGAAGCCACTGTCGATCCATAAATAAATGGTTGCCTCTTTTGAGGACGGCTGTGCTACCAGTCATGGATGGAAAATAATAACAGGGCCACCAACCGTATCCTTTGCTACAGATTAGGAATGTGGGTACTGTGCTTTTGAGCCAAGTGCATGTGCAAGTACATTTACTTGTCTGTGAACCTGTTTGTGTCTAAACAGCTTGTGAATTCTTGGAGCCAGTATTAATCACAGGGCAAATAAATTTCTTTCTCTGGAGATTTCCTGCATTAAGCCTCACTCAGAGTACGGTAAATGTGTGAAAGTGCAAACAGTTAGTTCTGAGTGGGTGAGGAGGGAAATTAATGTTCTTGTTTCTGCTGTGGAACGGTGCCGCTTGAATCTGTAAACACAAACACCAACGTTTTATCTTTGCACCGGTTCTTTGTGTGAATCTCTGTGCTCCTCGGTGTAGGACACTTCCAGTACTGATCTCATGCTTTGCTCATCCACACCAAATGCTAAAAAAATATGATAACTGCACTTGGAGGCAAATAGTGAAAGTCAGATGTGACATCTTGTCTTATCAGTGCTTTACCCCAGGGGGAGCTATTGCTCCAGCTGTGTACTGCCCCTTCCACGCCTGCCCCCTGGACCCTGAGTCAACCTGGTGTCATATCTGCCTTTATCAGCTTTTTCCCTCCCTCCTAAATTTATTTCCCATTATAGTTTAATCAATCCACTTTCCAAATGCCAGACATTTTCCCTATTTTTGATTCCCCGACAGTGACCACCTTACATTTTACCATGACATCATACCAAAAGCTCAGTCCACAGCTGTAAACATGTTTCCACCACATGTCCCTTTGTGATGCCAGTCATTTGTGCTTGAGGTTATGACTGAGGTCATCCCGTGAACTACACAGTGTCTAAGTTGGGCTGACTTTATTCTTGCTCTAGCTCTCCTCAGCATTACCCGTGTAGATGTTCTTGAGCTCGCAGAGTACAGTGCGTGTTTCTGGCTCTCATTCATGTTCAGGTGAGGTGTTTGTGTGGGTGTGTGTACCTGCAGGGCAGTTGTGTGATCGTCACAGGCTTTAAAAACGTCTTATGTGTTCTGTAATGCCATGCAGATTTATTTCTGAACCAACACATGTAACTTGATTGAGTTTGCTGATGGCACGTCCACAACAAAGACCTATTCATTCCACAGAGGTGTTTAGTTTTTCACTTCTCGCATGTTATAGTTACGCTAGTCTTTATCCTGCTTTAGCACATCTTTAAATACTTGTCAGATCTCAGCACTTCCCGTGTGTGCTCATATTTCTTACACTCTGAGATCATCATGGTCGGGTCGTCTTGCATCTGTCCCTCAATATATTCCAGACTTTGACAAGAAGAGGGGAAATGCGTGCTTAGATAAAGGAAAATAACAAGACGCTAACTGAAGGGGCAGCATCTCTGTGGCATGGTGGTCAGACGCAGCAACCATGTAACTGTAACATTGACGCTAGACTTCAGTTTGGAGGTAGTTACTGCCGTTTCCATGCGTTGATGAACGACAGCTGCCGCAGATTCGTCCGCATTCAAGCTCTACATGTTGTAGACAGAGAGGCCGCAGGACAAAAACAACAATAACTTGTAGGTAAATATTTCTTCTAGAATATGTGCCAAGTCTGCACCACAGGATATGGATTTTTTTGGGGCGTCAAACCCTGAAGAACATAACTCCTGCTCCAACACAAGCCTCCTGTTTGTATGTATGTTTAGTCCCCGAGCTTTCTCCCTCACCAGCTATGTGCTCTGTCTGATTAAAATGACTTGTTTTACTATTTACATACTAAAATATTAATTGAATCATCAAAATGGCAATATTATCTCAGACAGAGTCCTCTGTAACCTGAATCCATTTTTACTCAATCTGCACTTCATCCCAGTTGGCCCATTAACCTTGACACTGCTTCTGGTCCCGCTGAGTCTTCTCGGCTCTAGAGAAGCTCTGCTCGTCCAGAAGGGCGAGGGAGCAGTGGAGCAGGCTCATTACTGGTGCACTGGCTGGCCTCTAACCCAGACTGGAAGGACAATCATTAAACACACAAAACTAATGGCCGCCAACTGTTCCACTTGTTTCGTCAGTCAGCCTAGCTGTGGGATTGTGTGTTGTTGTGTTGTGTGTTGGCACAGATTACACGCTGATAATATCTGTTAGTACTCAGCAACACAGAGCGACAGGGGAACCGAGTGAAAGAGAGCGAGTCAGAGAGGTGCGTTAATTGGTTGTGAGTGACCGTCTGGACCAGAGAGGACGCCCCGTCGGGCCGTAATGAGATCACGTCCGGCTGGAGCAGCCATCACCATAGCTTATGCCAGGCATCGGGCATTGCCATGGTAACCTCTTAGCTACTGAATCATTGACTTCCAGCACTAAACAGAGAGTCATCGCTGTGTTTCAGATGGTCAAAGGTGATGTGGTGGTGTTGAATGACAACAGTGCTGCTGACATCAAATGCACGGTCTGATGTGTAATGTTTTAAGAAAGCATTTATTGGCTCCTCCTAGACATAATTTTAAAATGAGAAGCTGTAATTAAATGATAATTTAAGGTTTGAAAAAAAAGAAATTTTTAGATGGAAAAAAAAACGCTAGTTGCCTAGCGTTTGTTTACGTTATACTCGAATGCACTGGAATAATGACGGGAAGTCAATGGCACATTTAATTATGCTGCTTGCAGTGTGAATATAATTATTGTTTAGTCAGTGTGGCCTTACTGTGTAAGACACAAACCTTAAGGGCTCAAACTGATAGAATACAAATAAAATATATCCTTTTGTTGCTTGTGATATGAACCAGTTCAAGTAATTAGGAAACAAATAGATGTTTGTGTAGTTTCATGTTTTTGTGGCCTGACACTGTCACTGGGTTCATATTTTGCCCCAGTAAGCAGGATCCTCCGGGCTGAAGAGGGGGAGAAATTCCTGTGAAAGTGGATGGCCGCCGCGGTTGAGCTGAGCTTGCAGTATGTTTGTGTGTTGTGTGGTTTCGTTTTGTGTGGACAGATAGACAGAGACATACTGAGGCTGTGCCGCACACACACACACACACACCGACCAGAGAGGAATGAGACACTGGCACGTTGGTTAGCGCTTATTTGTTTTTAGTGAGAACTCCCATCAATTGGGCTCCGTGCTAATGAATATGATCATTTCAGTCAATGTGAACGTTTATTATTAAACCGAAGGAAAACCTGAAATTATACAAATGCACGGGGGAGAGAGGAAAGAGGAGACCCATGTAGAAACGATTATGAATGAATGTTAGGAAGGAAATGTGAAGCGGTTTAACTGGCTAATGATGTCAGGGTCTTATATAACATGTTCTGTACAGTACACACTGTCAGACCACAGTTAAATCCAGAGGATGGAGCCAGTCACGTTATTCTGTGGTGTCTAGAGTACAAAAACACATCAGCTCTACATATTCAACCTACGATCGGCTCACATTTACTCTTCGCCTCATAGTTATTCATATTTATTTAGGTTCTTGTTCCAAACTGGAACCTATAAAACTGGATTTGATGGTAAATACAAATGGCACAATAGTAATAATTGTCTTCGTCAGTAATGTTTAATATGGCAAAACTGTAAAACTCTCCAACTTCTCTAGCAACAGACTAACAGGGGTCTGAGTTCTAACGGGATTTCAGTTTAATGGTGATGTAGTGTTGAAATCCCTCTGCACTGAGGTTTAGATATTTATCGCCCGTTGTGAGGCAGAAGAACAGTTTCTCTATGTCAGCACGGCCGTTTACTCGCCTGTAATGTGTAAATGGGCGAGTACATGTGACAGAGCGTGTTGCGGGTTGTGTGTGAGATATATGACGGCTGTGTGAATACTGACAGTAATTACAGGAGGCCGTACCACAGAGCGGCCTGGGGCTGGCCGAGGAACAGGTTATTATAACATCTAATACATGACCAAATGTCAGCCGTGTCTGCAGCCTTCACTACACAGAAACTGAAGCTCTACATGGTTCACCATCGCTTCTGCGCTGAAGTATTATTGCTGGTGTGTGTGTCAGTGTCTGCTGTTTATTATTTGAGCAGGGATAATGTGGAATATCCAGAAGTGGGCTCTCTTCACACCTCACTCCACGGGGGTCTTCTGCTCAGTCACTCAGCTTCCTGTGAAAACACACGCCTAATTTCAAAGAGCCAACTCTTGCATCTGTGAGTTAAATCCTTTACGCTGTCACCCTGGTTCCTGGGTTGTCTCGCACCATGACAGGTGAGGTTGTTGACTCAGAGAAAGCAGACACAGGCCTATAAAATACTAAGCGAACCCACTGGCTACTGTCTTGTTAGCACTGAGACTTTACAGCTAATCTGTGTGTGTTTGTGTGTGTAGCAACCGATGTGCCTGCTATGCTGTATACTTACTGCCTATAAACCTGAAGCAAGCGCTATAAAACTGAGCTGTAGATGAAGCAGCAGAGGATAATTATGCAGTGCGTTCCCAGCACACATGGTCATTAATAAGGTTTTTCTTTTTTTCCTGTATCTACCTCAGAGGCTAACATATGGCAGAGCGGCTGACTTCACATAACTCGACATATAACAGTTCACTGTCCCTTATGGGAAAGTCTGTTCTGAGTAACAGCAGGGGGCGCCACCATGTCCTACCCTAATGTCACTATGTCCTATGGAGAAAAACAGCAACCAGACGAAGCCACATTTTGGGAGAGATAGATTAATAAATTCTGATAACGACTTGGTCGTATTTGGGAGATTGATGCTGTTTTTGTGCCAACATACCCATGTAGGTGAGTACATAAAGTGACTCCTGGCTGTTGTGGTCTGTGTCTGTGTAGTGCAGGGCTTCAGTACACAGGGCAGGATGACCTGCCAAATGTGCGACACACGTGGCATTTGCTGTGGGCCTGGCGCTGCCACCCTGACACCAGATCCGCTGCCAGACGAGTCTCATGAACGTCTCCACCGCCTGCACCTGTGGACTCGGTGACAATCATATACTTGATTATATATATATATATCATATACTTCATGCAAAACAAACAGTGGCCATTTTTTTTCTGAATGCCAGCCTCAGCCTTTAAATGGGAACCGAGCTTAAAAACCGTCTGTTCTGTTAGCGGACTCCAGCCTCATACCACTGCAAGCTCGCTCATCCCAAGCATCTGTCCTTTCAGTCACCCCCTGATTAAAACTCTCAGTTTGCACATTCGCTGTGTCTTTCTCTCACACATACACACACAATAGAGTAACACAAGCACCTAGCAAATGGCCACAGGCGCGCACTGCATGGAGAATCAGGGAATCCAGGGCTTAGCACAAATATGCTTTGTTTTTATATTAGCGGTTTTCTGCACTGAGCACATGAAAGAGGCCTACAATTACCAGTGCATTATGAAAACACGCAGGACTTCTTGGAAATACTACCAGAAGATGTGGAGTCTGCGGGAGGCATGACACAGTCTACAAGTATAAAAACTCTAATCCTCGCGCTGCATCTATCACCACGGTTGCCCTCGTGTTATTTACTTACTGTACCAGCTTGACACTGGAAGGATTTAGTTTCATGCAGGTCTACGCAGCTGCTCTGCTTTTCCTGCCACTGCCCAAATACTGTATCTAGTTTGTTTTTGCTGGTGTTCTGCGCACAGTACATATCACCTTTTGTGTTCGTCTCCCACCCCTCTCCACTGCCGCCCCCCTTTCATTCCCTTCCTCGCTCCCTCCAGCCCCAGAGGTAATTCCTGTGTTGATATTCAAAGTGAACTTCCCCAGCTTTCAAACGGCTTCAGTGTTATGCTTGACCACCCTATTGAAAAGTAATACCTAGAGCACATAAACAGCGAGTACCAGGCGTCCGCTGTTACTCCCTGGAAGCATTGTTTTCAGTAATACGAGCAGTGTGTTGATTTAATTTAATGACTTGCTTGGCTAGAGGAGGGGAGCAAGGAAACAGTAATTAGTTGTCATGCTAATTGGGCTCGTGCGTTAACTCCCACGCAAGCTGGGGCAGGCCTGGCCGCCTGCTCATCACACACTTTCTGTCACATTGAAATGAACACAAACACAGTTATTAAATAAAACTACAGCACTCACTCACTCCCAGACTGGCTCAGAGGAGGTGACTCAGGGCTGGCAGCCCTTTGACCTTTTAAATACAAGGAATTAATGATGAGAGACTCTTGATCCCAATTATGGGTGTGTATTGGGTTTCTTCATGCTAATTTGATAAAAGGAGGAACATGGCAGATTTGACTTGGTTTCCCGGTTAAGAGATGATTAATCTGTTTGTGTTTCTTTAGTCGTGTGCACTGCTGTGAGTACACGTAGACTCCTGCTTGTCAGCTTTGTGTGGTCACGTACAGCATTCCTTCAGTGCGTTGGTGGTGCCCTTGATGTCTGTCCACAAGGTTGTTAATCACCCCTTGCTGTGTGTTCATGACTCCCTCAGGGGTTATTTTTAAGGCCCGGGGTCACTGACCTCCAGGAAAGGTCACTCTCACTATCGGCAGAGGTCCAGCTCCTTGCTTTACCGCCAGCTGCATTCTTTTTCTATCTCTATCCCCGTTTTATCCTCAGCCTCATGTCTCTCCACCAGCGCTCTGTCTTTTTCCACCTCACACATCTTCTCAGCTTTACTTTTGGTCCATACCAGCCGTGGTCGCAGGGTTGAAAGGTTGGTGGACTTTGACCTCTGGTTGGTTAATTATTTTGAGGAAGAACTGCCACAGACCAAAAAAAAAAACACATGGATTTCTTCAGCTACATTTCAAAATCTCACCCACTAGTTTCAGACTTGCAGATCCCGTGTCTCCTTCCAGACTCCCTCTGCTCGGCCTCCACCTTACATCATCTGTGCTTTGCGTGTGTAGACACGCTGCCCTGTTTACTAGCAATTGCTCTGACTCATCAGCACTGGAAAATGACACACTGTAATTCAGGGCTAGTGCATTTACAGACAAACGTCTGCCTTGATGGAGGTTTATCTGCATCTTTAACATTATTTAGCCTGAGAGTGTTGAATGAAGAGACACAGGCAGGAGATTAGTTGATAGCGGTGGAAGTGTCATAGTCATTACTGTGGTTGACTTCATTTAAGGTAAACGACAGGTTTAATTCAATTCAGTTCATTTTTATTTATATAGCGCCAATTCACAACAACAGGTATCTTAAGGTTTAAGACCTTACACAACTAATCCCAACAAATGCCACATAGAGCAGGCTTGTAAGACAATCAATAAATTGTACATTTTAATAGCAACAGTGGAGAAACTCCCTCTATAGAGGAATAAACCTGAAAGGGCCTCTGTGCTCAAAGGAATTGGTTGAACCCATTTCTGAGACGAACGCATATTCATTTAGTTAATTTCTTCTTGTCTGGCGACACGACACCTTGACACCATGGGAAGCGCTGCCTACCACACAAACACAGCAGCAGTGTTTGATGAGCATGTGCAGCGAGTCAGCAGGCATCCTCCTCTCCTTATTAACAGTTTGACCTCTCTGTTTGAGGCGCTCCAGGTGGGGTCACACCGTCTTGTATTTGGATAAGAGGGGGTTCAGACAGGAAGCGGCTTGGTGCATACAGAGCACTCGTGTGTGCGTAAGAGGGGTGACTTTCACCACCCGCTCTTCTGTTCTTAGCTGGGGGGGACGGGGAGGATGATGAGGGTGGCTCATAAACGAGTCACTGTTCTGTAGAAACAGAATGACTGATGGACAGCATGTCCATGATGTTGAGCAGCTGCTGCTCTTCAGCAGCCTGTAAAATGTTTTTCTGCACCTACGCACCCTGTGAATCACTGTATAGGGAAGCGATCGGAACAAATACCAGTGAGGTTGTCCTGCAGTGTGATGTCTTACACATTCATGCTCCCCTAAGGACGAATCCATAACGACTGTAGTAAAGCTCTGTTTCTTCCTTTTTAGTGCCACCAGTCTTGCTGAAATGTAGGTTTTCTTTTTAAATTGATTTTGCTCAACAAGCATTAGGTGGATTGCAATTGATTGTGGACAGTCTCGTGGATTGTTTCTTACGTCACTGTGGGAGCCTATTACACCCTCCATAATCGGCAATATCACATTTCCCCTTACTGCGGGTGAAACCGTATCCCTGGGGATTATTGTGTAACCGAGCGCGTTGCGCATGTTTACAGTAAAGAAAGTGTGATTAACCTTTTTGTGGTGTGTTTTTCTTCGTTCTGCACATGCACATGCTGCCGTTGACTGATCTACGACACCACAGCAGGTGAGGCAGCGCTAGCCAGTGAAATCACAGGGGAACGAGCAGCGTTAGAAGCTCCTGTCTGGTGCTTCTTGCAGCTTTTGCTGCTCTGAGAAAACATGTTTGTGTTAACAACAGAGGCTGAGTCTCGGGACCTCTTCATTACAATAGAGCAGCCTGTTGGCGGACCATAGCAAATGGCTGATCAGACAGCATAACTGTGCAATTTCATGCTTGCGCATATTTCACGTTATCCTCCTTGTATTCAAACGAGCTCTATAGCACATGCAGCACTGTGTTTACATTATAACACACAAACGCTATTTGTTTACGGTGTGTTTTGCTTAGGGTTTCATTAGTTTAGGACATAGGTCACATGAAAGCCCTTTTCCCCCCACAGTCTCTATGTTTTTCAATTGTGTGGAGAATGTGCTTTGTTCACTGTCTCTATTCAGCAGAGCATTACTGGAAAACTATGCATGAGACAAATCATTTTCCTGAGTTTTTACACATGTACCGTAAATGAACTGCACTTCACTGATCAACTTTATGATATAATGAGCAACTTTCTTTATTAATGATTCCTGTGGGGTTCATTTCTGGTCATTGGGCTCCTGACAAGTGTTTTTCTGCTGTAG
Source organism: Macropodus opercularis (assembly GCA_030770545.1). Lineage (NCBI taxonomy): Eukaryota > Metazoa > Chordata > Actinopteri > Anabantiformes > Osphronemidae > Macropodus > Macropodus opercularis. The sequence continues at coordinate 5,695,722 of CM061112.1, forward strand.
TGTAATGCTGGGAGGAGTGTGAGGGAGAGAGGCGGTGGGTGAAGAGAAGGGGAGGCGCAGTGTTTGGAGGGTTTGCTCGCTGCGGAGCTGCTCCGGGCGTTCTCTCTCTCTCTCTCTCTCTCTCCCGCTTCAGAACTTTTTCATGGAAATAAACTTGCGTGCGGTCGCTTGATTCGTTTCCTATCACCCAGCGAACACCTTTGCGTGGTTTCCCGAAGGCGTGTGAGCACTTGGAGGAGTTCTCCCACCCCCCAGGTGCGGACGCTGGCTTGTGCACGGGCACAAATCCGAGTTGTGCGGACTGTGGAGCGGGGAGCGCGCCGCTAGGTCGGTTTTAGCCGAACGACCTGTTGTGAGTCCACTCGTGTCAGTATTTTCTGGGGTTTATTATTTGAATTCGAAGCAGGTGTTGTCGCGGGATTTAGCTGAAGATGCCAGGACACGATTTACGCACTAAACTTTGGATAATATCAAACAATTTTGGAGCGTTTCACCGGTGCGTCAAGGGCACTTTCCTCTAAGCAGCCTTGGCACCGACATCTCGTTTGCTGCTGTGATCAGGCCCTTCCAGTGGGCTTGGGTTCAAGTTTGGCACCGGACTGAACACAGACTATTGTAACATTATGGAAGGCGACCAGGGAGCCGGTGCGGCTGCTGATGAGCCCCAGGCCAACAGCGCCGCGCCGTCCGACAGTTTTTCCCAACTGTGGACGGACGTCATGGGGATGCTGGTAAGTTTTTAGGGGGGAGGGGTGACACAAACCACAGAGGGACAAAGTAAATTCACAACTAATCGAGACTTGTCCTCCTCACCGGCGACATTGATCGTGTAGCCGACAAGTCGGTGCGTGCACATCACGCATCACAACACTTGGAAACGCGTCACCGGAGTCGGTGAAACTCAGCTGCTCCAGTTTACGTGAAGTCTGGGATTCAGCTGGTTTGGGTTTAGCCGCCGGTGACGAGTTCATGCTGTTGGGGCGGCGGCTGGATCTGAATTCAAAAAGGAGTCGAATAACAGTATGGTATGTAACGCACCGAGACGAAGCCTGGGACTGTGTGGGTGTGTGTTGTGAGTTTAGTGCATTGTTAGATTAGAGCCCAGTTGCGCGTCACTGAGGCCCCACAGCTGAAGAGATGTGTCCGTGTGATGGGCACCAAACACACGCGTAAAAGCGGCGACTTTCCAATTTGTCTGCGCCCTGAAATGCCCGGTGGTTGTTAGCACTTTGCTGCTCTGCCTGTTTAAGCAGGATTCTCCTCAACGTCAGGACTGCTCACTTTACTTAAACGGGTGTTTAAGTTAAAAACAAGTTGTTGTTTTTTTTTTACAACCTACGACATTTCTGGTTGTCTGCCAGCAGCAGCGCTCATTTTACAGGCCAGGGTGTTGTTGATCCGCTGACCAAATGTTTGCAGCCACTTTCAGTCTGTTAGGACATACGTGTTAATTTGGTTTGGTCTGGCACTGAAGATGTGAGTGATGTGTGCCTGCTCTTAGTGGGGGAGGCTGTCCTTCCCTCTGACACCAGGTGGGAGACCTGGCTCCTTGCCAGGCGATTTATTGAGATTTATTGCTCTGGAAGCAAATGTCTTCACGGCTGAACTTTTGAGCTAAAATACACAACGGCAACAAGGCCATGCGAGCAGTTTGGTCTGCCACACACACACCCACGTCTGCCAGTTCCAGTCGAAACTTTGGCCAAAATGAAGCAAGACATCCCCACAGAACAGCCACCAGGCTGCTGGAGATGAAACATGGCCAGCGTTTGCTTGTTGTGACGTCACAATCTTTGCCTGTCTGTCAAGTGTCTTGTAAGTTGTTTTAAAAACCATTAGCCTTCCTGCCAGCAGTATTTCAGAATGACTGACATCAGCTTTTACTGTACTGTATACGTTCACAAGTTTGTCTTTAGTCTCCTGTCTTGCACGTATGCAACTGGATTCTTACATACTGGAACCAGTTAAACCCAACTGGACGACAACTGAGCTAATACATCGCTTTCCTCTGCGTGTAAATGAGCACAGACATAATTTATGTGACTTGTATCAGAGATTTGAAGTTGTTTGCCTTTAATTAGTCCTCACACAGGACTGTGCTTTGTGTTAGTAACATTTCAGTTAAACTGCCCTTTCAGGTGAACCTTTTCTTAACAATGTGTCTCTCGTTCCCTTTGTGAGGAGCTATTCTAAGCCTTATCAACGCCGTATCTTCCTTGGACCAAATAGATTCGCTATATATAACATTTTCTCTGTAACTTTCAATGGCTTTTGTTTTGCTTGGGAGCCTGCTGTGTAAGTGAATGCCCTTTAAATTTCAAGTAGCCCAAAGCCTTTTGACCCCACCTGACTCACACACATGAGAAGAGGCCAGCAGGTCTGGCCAACACGTTACCGTTCCCAGCCTTCCACTGTTTACGTGAGGTTTCAGCAGACGTGACAAGTGTCACGCTGGCGCTGCTCACGTGCGAGTGTGGATAAGCATTAAAACGACAGAGTTCACGGGCTTTCTAAAGAAGATTTCAGCTTGTTTTGATTGTAAATCAAAGGCCACTTAAGTGTGCAGCATTTTTCCAAGGCTCCTGGCTTTGAGGTTCAGTAGCCTGTTGTGGAATGTGTTTAATTAGAATACCTCAGTACGCCAGTCGTTTGTGTGTGGTTAGAGCTAAATAAATAGCTCTTCAGCTAATTAAGAGCCAAAGGCAGTGGTTGGATTTACAGATTTGCGTCCAGTCCCAGACCTGATGCATCTGAACTTTCCTTAGTGATCGTCCCATGAACCACCATAAAACTGTGTAACACAGACAAGTGACGGGGCTTTTTTGTGTGTCTGCACAGAATTTCAGATTTGTGATGCTGTTAGTTTCATTTCTCTATATCTCTAATATGGAGGAGGTTGTTGGAGATTTTTTAGTTTCACTCCCTCCATTGTGTATAATCTAATCAGAGACTCGTACAGCTGACAGACATTTATGATTCCCTCGTCAGTTCTATTGCTTGAAAGGTCATCTTAAGCCAATATTTCACTTGCCTGTGGGAAGTCCCTGTGTCTGAAGTCTGGTTTGCGGTGTTTCACACAACGCGGGTGGGAGTTCAACTGATTATGCAGTCGACAATGCTTCGTCTCCAAACGTGATTATTGATTCCGTCTAGGAAACGTTCATTTATAGTTAGATGAGGTGATGCTTGCCCCTGTATAACGGCAACTACTGCATGTCATTGCCAGTAATGGTCTGTAACACTGCGTCATTTGTGTGTAGCTGTCCATTCGTAGAGCTCCGTCTGTCACTGGTTTCCTTATGGAGGTCATGCTGTGATCTGGCAGGTTTCCTCTACTGGGACGTCTCAACGCTGTTCTGCTCAGGCCACGGATATCCACAGGAAGCCTTTTAAAAGGGGTGGGCTGTGGCCCCTGGCTTTACCATCCTCGACAGTGTCCCCCCCCATGGCTGTGGTACATCTAGTCAGACTGCTATAGTTAGTTGATGTAACACAGCACATTAGCAACAATCCCATTGTGTCTTTCTACATGTGATCTGTTTTCAATCATTGCTGGCAATTTAGTGGTAGAAGTACTGCGTCCTGTTAGAGAAGGTGGAGCATCTGGATGGACGGAGGCCTGGGTGGGTTAGCTAGCGATCAGCCAGCTTTCATCATGACCTGTAGGTTTTTAAGATGAGGTTTTCTGGCTTATTCACTTGATGCGTGTCAGCAAAGCAAAACAAGCCACTTTGTGGCAACTCCAACCTGCCGTAGTTTACACAAACTACAGACGTTCTAGGATTACGTCAGATGCACGGCGTCATCGTGTATCTTTCTCTAAGACAATGTCACCCAGTCAGCCCTGTAACAATAGTTAATGCCATGAATGCTTCAATTCAACCACCATCAACCTATGTAACTGATCTCCAGTATGATGAAAAGCACTGTCAGGAATGTGAGCCTAAAGGACAGACCAGAGCAAACATGTTGGACCCAGTGGCTACTGGAATGTAGACACTCATGGATGGGGGCATGTGTTTCTTCCTCTTGATTGTGGTGGTGGATCATTGCATCTTAAATTGGCTTGTATGGGCCAGTAGCAGAATAATGGCTTATTTAATATACATTACACACGGTCGAGTGTTAAATTCCTTTTGTATACCCGAAGTATTTACTAGCAGTAAATCTTTACCACCATACTCGGCTAATGAACTAATGTTGTTTTGTATTGACTAACGCAGTGTCTGCATAGGCAAACCTCCAGGAATGCAACAGCTAATTAGTTAAATGAGCACAGAGGCTTGTACAGTATGTTGGAAATCTGGCTGGGATTCTCCTCCCAAGCAATCCTGGGTGAATATTGTGTAAATCACAGGGCAATGCCTCAGTAGCAATCAAATCACACATTAGTGAAACACTCGACCGCTGTGGTGCAATACTAGTAATTTGTGTGATGGTGGAAAAACATGGCAGCCACTAACTCGCAGCCATGGCTTCTCACAGATCAGCACTTCCACAGCGGTAACGTTCGGTTCAGAGATGCACAAACCCGCACAACTACAAGCATTTAGTTCTATTATGTCCAACAAATTGTCAGTGAAGGAGCCGCGTTGAGTGAACCATCTCGGTTTTGGACGACTAATAAAGCTGTGAGTACACACACGTACTCTTTCTTGCCTGGTTGCTGCTGTTTCTCTTTTATGAGACCATTGTTGCTATTGTCTAAGTCAGGCAGGGAGGCGACCTCCCTCACGTCCAGGGTGGAGTACCGGTATTAGTTCCTATTGTAATTGTTTGAATCGTCTGTAACTTGCTTGGTTAGTATATAAAGTGCTCTTATTGGGATATGCTAAAGAACCTTTTGAAGTTTTTTAACTTGACATGGTATCACACACAGACTTGTTTCATCTAATCTAGAGATACAGATGAAAAAGGTTTTCTCTTCTCCGTCGCCAGATGTTTTATCCTTCTCTCACCCCACAGCTGCTCTAGTCGAAAGACCACAAATCAACCGTTGTCCAGACTGCGAGCCCCCACCACCCAACTTTCTGAACCAGGCTCGTGGACCCACTAGCTGAGCTCTTCATAATTATGCCTTGACCACTGACTGTCCTGTAGCTCCACTGCCAACTAAACATCCTGAGTAAACAGTTGCTCCTTAACACATGAGAACACATTCACTCTAGCTTTCAGTAGCAGAGCCTTCCATTTAAGCTTTGTCAGTCAAGAGTGAAATCTCAAGCCTTGGTTTTCTGTCTCGTGTATGTGGCAGATGCGTCAGCACCACTGTGGCATGTGCAGGACGATTAAAACACTTGTGCAATCAGAGCGCTTTCAGTCAATGTGAGGGCTGAAAGGGAAAGCGTGTCTGTTCCCACCAGGAATCTCAGTCCTCTTGAAGCATATGTCTGGCCAGAACAGGGTTTCACATGTAGTGGGAGTGTAGATAGCAGCAAGTTTTTTGTTAGTGCATAGGTTGTGGTTGATGCTCAGTCAATTATTGTTGTTTGTATACTCCATCAGTGAGCTGGGTTGGATTTGATTGGCTCCGTTCTGTTTGTTTTGGTCAGATGGCATCGAGACCTGCGTGTGTGCATGCTAATGTGTGTTTTCTCTGACCAGACACCCATCTCTTTATGTGTGTGTGTGTGTGTGTGTGTGCGTGCGTGTGCGTGTGTGTGGCAGTCACACTCACAGTGAGCCATTCATTTGTGGCCTGGCACCCAGATAGGGAGCCTGGTTAAGAAAGACAGAGACTGAGAGAGACTGTTCGAACCCTGCACAGTGACTCAATGCTAGTTGTCTGCCTGGCACAGATTAGATCAACACTGTTGAATATTCAGCAGTTCGCCATCATCGTGGCCAGTATGGCCTACCTTTACCCAAGGCAAGAGATGGCAGCCAGTCGTCTCTAACAAATCATCCAGACAAGTCTAAAAAGCTTAATTCACGAACCCACTAAGTTTCAGAAAATGTTTCTGGCCTTGGGCAGCAGCCCCGTTTGGCTGGACAACAGTATTGACTGAATTCCAGATAAGTTCTAATGCCAGTCTGAAAAGTGCATTGACGCACAACTTCCTCCCTCCGTCTTAAACACCTCTAGCAGACAATGGCAGGAACCTTGCTGCTCCAAACTACAGCTCGCTGGAAACGTCTGTTTGGTTTGGATTTTAGTGAATGTCTGAGGCAGTAAAGGGCATGAGCTGCAACAAAGACCAAAGAAACAAACCATGGTCCACCGAAAACACTCCTGATAAGAATCCCAAAGAACGCCTAACTTATACAAAGTGATATTTTTAGATTTTTGTGTTTGTGTAAAGAAAATAAGCAGATTGCTGAATGGTAGCAACACATGGCTGATAAACTACATGAAAGAACACAGATGTTTTATTTATTTTTTTTAGAGATGCTGAATATTTGAATAACAGCTTGCCCAGCTGGAGTTTTGCTGTGGTAGCATTTCCTTCCCAAGGCTGCAGCAGCCCATTAGCTCAACCGTTTCCTTTCTTCCTGTCTGCAGGATGGTTCTCTGGGCAACATAGATGACCTTGCCCAGGAATACTCAGAGTATTACAACACCTGCTTCAGTGACGTCAGCGATCGCATGGAGGAGCTACGCAAAAGACGAGTGTCCCAAGAGCTCGATATGGTAAATGCACGCAAACGCCACGCACACCAATGTGATTTATCTTTCACACCTCCTACTGAGTTTGCACGCCTTTAAGTTGCTTTAGGCAAATGATGCAATGTTTCTTTTGCAAATCCTGTGCTAATGACCCTCAAAATCCCCCTTTTCATAAATGGCCTAGTAGCTGTAAAGTCTTATTTCCAAGCTCTTAGCCAACAGCCTGGCAAGGAAAGCGGTGACAGAAGGGAAATGAATGTGCGCTGCAGTGTTAGACTAAAAACAAACGCAGCGCGCCTTTGCTGGATGTGAATGCAGCGGTGTTCTGGAAGGCCGTGGGGAAGTTTGGGTGCCTTTTCACAAGGATGTAGGCTAGTGGGCCACCCCTTAGGTTGCCAAGCTGCAAGCACATGTATGAAGGAATGCTGCTGGTGCTGGTACAGAGGCCCGGTGGGTCGTCGCACAGAAGAACAACTACTGAATGTTGTACTCCGTAGCTGCTCTGACTGGGAAAGAAGTGACTGCCCACTTAATGTACTGTACTGTTGTAATTCATAACATATGGTCGATAAAATAAGCTCTTAAGTTGTCACAAATACAGTATAATTGCCTATTGCAATGTGCTTTTTGTTGGGTTGACAGCTTGGCTTAGATGCATAGGTAAGAATCATAGCTGTGAATGTGCTGCAGATGCATCTGATCATTCTGTCGCTTAAGGGCTTTCTGTCTGTGGCCAGAGGTTTTGATTGATGTTCTACTGTTGTGTGATTTTCACAGTAATAAGAAATGTAATACTTTGCGAAGATCTTATTCCGAGGAGATAAAACAGGGAAGGTGAGAGCAATCGGGGCTCAGAGGAAAAGCGCTGGCTGGGCTCTGAGCCTGAAAATCGGCACAGGAGGTGGATAAGGATGTGAACAGAGGAAGGCGCAGGGAGGAGGATGAGGGGAATGAAGCGGAGGAGTGGGGAATGTGAGAGCCTGCAGCTGTCCCACCACTCTGCAAGGTTTGGCACCAAAATATAGGAGAAGTGAAGGAAAGCAACCAGGAAGAAATGGGTATGGGTCAGACAACACCTTATTGAGAGCTCTCAAACGCCCAGTATCAGCCCACGCTATATGGATTGAACTTTACGCTGAATTTCGGTGCAGTCCTTTTCCAAATTTAGTTTTGGAAAATTGAATTGTAGAGTGGCCTTTTCTCCACTAAGCCTCCAAGGTTAGAGAAGATTCCTTCTTCTGGGCCACACTGAGGGCAAACTCAGTTTCCAGCTTCAGTGACTATTTGAGCGAGTTCCAGAGGAAACTGCAAACCACTGCAGCCTTGCTCCTTAAGAGCAGATGATTGAAAGTAACAATATTGGACGATTAACAAGCATCACTCACAATCGAAAGACCTGTTATTTGTAAAGTAGCATAGTTTCTTGTTTGGTATCTTGAATTCCTTCCTGTCTTTAATCGGTCTCTCTACGTTGTTGGGACACAGAAGACCTCAGTCACTCCAGATCAGCTCCGGTCAGTAGTCGCCCCTTAGAGATCAAAGGTCATCTCTAGTTAGTCCTTTGTAATTCTTCACATTCGAACTATAGAGGACTCGTGATAAGGGCCTGTCTAATTAAAGGCTCTTATAGATTATCTTTCTGTAATGACAAAACTTTGCAAGATCTTGTGGAAAATACTTACAGAAAGCCCCGAGTGTCTGTGGTCAATATGATGACACCAAAGAAGAAGTTAACAAGATATAGGTTTTGTTTGCTTAAGTTTCTGTTCTCCAAATTATGGAAATTTACTTTTGGTTTCTGTTTGGGTTTATAAATAATTTTTTTTTATCAGGCATAGGTGACAGACATTATGGCTGTCTGCACTTCTGCTTGATTTCCATTGTGTTGTTCTTCTGCAACTTCATGTTAGTTTGCATAGCAGGAACACACGGGGTTAAATAAACATCCCCTTTAGAGAAGGGAACCCCTGGATTAGCACGACTGTGCACAGTTTCCCAGCGCCACTGCAGGCACAGTTTGTTCAGGCACAGACACACTTATTTGGGAATACGCAAGCATTTTCCCAGGAAGTTTTGAAATGGATCAAGTTCAGCAACAAAAGGCATTGTATAGAGTGATGGGTCATCAAAAGGTCAAAGGTTAAGGATTCTCAGCATGGACACTGAAGCTACATGAGGGGTCTAATAGACATGCAGGGAATGCTGGTGGTGTGGATAATTGTGTGTAGCCAAGGGAGACATCAAACTCTATTTCTGAGATCACAGTGATGGAACAGATGAGCAACATCAAGATAGGTCATTGTGGAATTTGTGGCTTTAAGGCGGGCATTTAATCACGCGTCTCCAACCCACAACAAAGCCCGACCATAATCAAACATTGCAGCATCGTCCGTGGTAACGCAATTTTAAAGCTGTGAATGAGCAGCCTAGTTAACGAATCCCTTTGATGGTTTAACCAAGCTGCTCCAGTAGTAGGTTTGATCATTGTCTTCATCACTAAAGCACGATTGACACGAAAACGCCTCAGCAGGAACCTTCGCCTCAGGAATCGTCTATAACAGTTTTTCTGTCTGAATAACTTGAAGTTAGGCGTCAAGGCTCAAATACAGACTGTAGACTTTGCCGCGAGGTCGGCAAGAGTGCGGTTAATGTGCTAATATGTCCATGAAATTTGTCAAAGTGGGTCAGCTCACCAGGGTTAAAACTGCAGTCCAGGAAAAAGACCAACTCTGCTGCTTATTTGTTCTCCTTTTCTAAAGGTTTTACCTAAAAATGCGTGAACAGCAGACTGTTGCCATAGAATTACTTTCAGTTGACGTTGGCATTGGTCTATTGTTGGCATAACTGCTGTGGATTTAATACTAATAATTGTATAATTTGTTAGTCAGTCTTGGGACTGTGGCCCCGTCTTTGGAATTTGTAACAGCTCGGGTATTTGTCTTGAAATACCAAACAATGATGATCCATAGAGCTCAGGAATGTTGCGCGCTGCAAAGGCATCCGCGCCTGTGCTTCAATATGCACGTACACACACAGACGCTCTCAAAGTGTGGAGAGTAAGCGGGTGGAAATGTTTCACATCAATAAATCAGACTCAGATTTACTGCTTTAAATGAGATTTGAAATGCAATGTGTGCCTGTGAGTGTCGATCTGCGTATGAGTCCTTCCAAACCAGCCGGTTCTGCAGGCTTGCATCGCGCCATACTGGTCCCACAGCTAACGTCTTTCTGTTTGTGCCGGTCGTTCCTAGCTCCTGCGTGCTTGTCCACCCAGACTTATTTAACCGCGCCAAGTTGGCAAACCTCTGAAAGCCACCTGGTCTTTCTAGTTTGGTCTCTGAGGTGGGCTCATATTCCACTGTAGGTGGGCCTTGTAGTCATGTTTGGGCTCAGCTGCTGCTATTTAATGTCATCAGTCTTCTCCCCTTTACTTCAGAATAACAGTCTGATCTTAACAGCAAAGCCCAGTGTAGCTGTAGCTCCTAGACAGAATGACAGAAGGAGCTTTTGATGCCTGTGTGCGTGTTGGGGTTGAGTGATTTCCGATGCTTTTTTTTTTAATTTCTGCAGACACTGTGATCTTAATTAGCCAGAGCTCACTCTCATGCCCTATTGCTCATCCTTCCCTTCTCTCACTCTTATATAAATTTAGTTCAGTCACACTTAAGCGATCTTCAAGTCTTGAATTTACATCATTCTTGCGTGCGCAGGGAGCGTGCATAGCCAACCCTGTGGACATTTTGAAGAGAAACATGCACATTCACACAAATAAGTGCCCATAAGTAGGGCAGTATCTCGAGCTGATGCTAGTAGGTTCAAGTAGAGGACAGCGTCCCCCCTCTGGGAGTGTGTTGTCAGATCTAAGGTGCATGCATGCATACAGACAGACGGACACCCCCTCAATCTACAATTCCCCCTTATGTTTGCCTCACCATTAACGATGCACATCCTCGGAGTTTACCTTGGGAAGCTTGAATTCTCCCTTCCCTTCCTGTGCTGTGACAAATTCATCTTGCAGACCTGCAGCGAGAGGCAGACGGGATGTAGGTTTTGTTTGCTTTTCACTGATCTCCTGGTCTCCTCGCTCTCTCACCCCCTCCTTCCAGGTCAGAGATGGCAAGCGCAGACAGGGTGTAAGGGGAAGCAGAGGAGGAGCGGGAGGAACAGAGAGCTGCTTTGTGTTTTTCTCTTAGAGGCAGTATGTGTGGAAGTGGAGGCGAGTCGTCTGTGCATGTTGTTTGATTTGGGCATCTGTCTGTGTTTATGTCTGTGGTGGCACATATGTAGCTATGAGAGTGTATGTGTCCCTTCTCTGTTCACCAGTCAGTGAGTTGAAGGTGCTTATAATTACGGTGCCTGTTATTATCCAGCGGTGAAACTGGCAGAGGTCTCCTCTCTCTGCAGCCTAAAAGAGCCATCAAAGAGGATCTGTTCACAAAAACAATCAACCACTACCTTTGTGAAAGTATTCGTGACTGTGCAGGTGGAAATGGACACACACCGTGTTCGTGGTGCCTTTGCTTTTTTTTATGGGTTATTCTGAATACACCACATGATGCCCTTATTTAAACAGAGCTCACTCTCAAAGCTGGACTTGTTTAAAGGATAGATGCGTCCTTTCTTTGCCTCTGAACTCAATAGACACAGTCCTTTGAAGAGCTGATAGGGTTTTATTTTTATTGACCTTAGACATGGACGCTGTTTGACTTTATCAAAGAGCAGAGAGGATGAATTGTTTTGGGCTCTTTCACCACAACAACTTGATTTAGCTCCTGAAGAGACTTCCAGACCGGTGCCTCTGCCCATTCGCTTACTGTAACAGACAGGTACTGAAGTTAGCGTTAAAGCTACATACTGTCTCACTAGCATCTTTAAAGTTAATTACTGTTGTGATAAGTGTAAGGTACGGGCTAATTTTAAGGCCTTGTGCCACTTCGGCACTTTAGGCCTTCTCCTCACATGACATGTGGCCTACATGTCTGTAGGAGCTCCTGAAGGAGGTGATGTCGCTTCTGACTAAGTCCTTAAAGTACCACTCATGCGTAGTGAGTGGCACTCCCTTTCCAGAGCCAGTCAACAAAGACGGTTAAACTAAAGGTCACTTTGATTATGAAGCAAGATAAGACGGAGTGACTAAAGCGTTCAGTCGTCGGCTTCCTCTGACGAGTATCCTACGGTCTAATATTTGGGTGTGACGCTAATGATGCATCTCTCAAAATAACCTGTTCCCAATTCCTCTCTGTGCGGGAATCTCCTGTTCCACTGACGACACAGAATAAAGTACACGATATCCTTTTATTTGCATAGAGCTGCCATATTAGCAAAATCAAAATGTCCACTTTACAATGTGCATCGTGAGAGGTTTCCAGTAATCCTTAAGGTCAAAGTGAAAGCAGAAACAGGAACTTGTCTTGGTTTTTGTTTTCTCTCCCCAATGGCTTTCAGCAATACCACCAGGCTGGCACTTCCTCAGAAATGTCCCAAAATACACGAAATCAAAAAGTAATTAAAGTAAAAAGTTTATTTTAAATCTTAGTCTGCATTTATATTAATCTCACACCTGCCACAGGTATTCGTGAAGTACTTTACTTGGTTGTGGTTTCCCTCCAGCTCATGTCAGAAGAAATAAAGATGCACGGGATATTCCAGTGTGCAGTGAGCAGAAATACGGCCACTACAGATGAGCAGTTTTGACACGATGGTTACCTCGAGGGTTAGAGACGCAGTCCCCGGTCCACATTCTGAAAATATGCTTGCTACCCTTAAGCAGAGCGCTGACCTCATCTGTTTTGCTGCTGCTACGGGCCCACAGTATTAAACAAGTCCCATATTGTTCAGTAATATTCTCCAAAAATGTTAAAAATCACACAAGAACACACCAGTGAGAAACAACACAGTGGGTCCAGTCCCTGAAAGTGGTTCAGTTCTGTAGAAGCATTTAGTCTGACACACATCTGTATCTGGAAATACCATGAAGGGGTCAGGTCTGCTTTTGACATATGCAAACGATGAAAACAGTGTAGTTTAAGACCTGACGCTGACAATGTGCCCTGGAGAGACCCAGCAACATTCCTCTAAGAAGAGAAATGAATTTTCCACTGTTTTTATAACGGAATAGTCAATTTAGTTGTTTTTTTTTATTCATGGGTAAAGTCTGTATATCCGTTTTCCTTATAAACCAGCTCACTCTCACGTGCTGTGGTTTCATTTACTCTAATCTTGTAAGAACAGCAGGAGTTAACTTCGTAGGGAGGTGCAGGCAGAAGCACTGTCGTCACGCCCTGGACATAATGGAGCCGGCTACGTAGGTGTATCTGTCATGTTGTGTTACGCTGGGAAGCCCAAGAGTTTGTGCCTCCACCCAGTGTTGTTGAGCAATAATTAGGGCAAGCAGTGCAGGTTGGATTATCTGAGGACAGTCTGGGCTGTTTGAGTGGACACACACGTGCTGGTGTTTGTTTTCCACCGGTATGTCTGCACGAACCTCGTTCTCACTGTTTATGTCCGTTAGCCAACTACGTGTTGTCAGTCCTTCACTTTCTGATCCTGACCGTTCTGCCTCCATTGTTGTCTTTTTCAGGAGAAACAGGACCCCAGCAGCACCTCTCTGCAGCTCCGTAATGAAATCCAGGTAAATTCTAAAAGCCCGTGTCTTTAAAGTGTCACCATTGGATGAAGAAGTCGGCCTGACACCTGTTTGCTTGTCTCCTTCCTCAGGAATCCCTGGGCTTCAGCAGCGAGGTGTCTACTCCAGAAACAGACAGAAAGTATGTGATTTTTTTTTTTCCCCCTCCTCCATCACCGTAACGTGACCACAGCTAGTGTGGAACAATGAAATGTGCTTGTGTTCAATCATTCCGTGTTGCGTCTTCATCTGGATCTCATTGAACCGTGCATGCACAACACCAGGTGCTGCACAAAGGGCCGATGCGTCTCCCGTGTGACAGGTTGTTGCTACAACACCGGTCCAAAATAAACTAGTCCGCGATATTCACGGCCGCCACACATTCTGTATGACCCATTACTGACTAGAACTCACCCAGTCACATCCCTGCTGCACTTAAAGGAAAACCACTGGCTGCTTCCTCAGCCCGACCTGCTCAGTCCGGCAGCCATTCTCTGTTCGGCCGCGTTTCCTTCCTGCCTTTGTGTCCAGCGGGGGGGAAGCGGAGAAAGGGTGATGGCCAAATGATTACAGCAAAGAAGCATGAACGAAAGAGCAGGATGGAACTGGGCATGGGTGGGGTTCCTTATTCACTGGTTCCTGTAACACAAAGCGTGTGTGTGTGTGTGTGACGTTTTGCACACCAGTATATTATGCGTGCATGAGAATTTTCTACTTTGGCCCATGGCGTCACTGTGCACACTGCTACACATAGTTGAAGTAATCGAACTGTACAGTTGCTGGATTTATTCAGTGCCTGTGAAGTTAGATGGAAGGTCAAGAGGAGTTTCACATGTTTACTCAGAGCGAGATGAGGAATGAAGATTTCCCTGCAGAATCACTTCACTGGTCCACTGCAATTTAACAGATCTGAAGTGTGGATGAACAGATTAGTGCAGGAATTGGGAGCCCCAGTCAAAACCCAGCGCTATGTTTGCCAGAACCAAAGGCTAAATAAATCGTGTTGTGACAGAATAAAGATCTTGCCTTCATCTCGGGTTTTCCTAATCTTTGCATGTATTTGTCCGCATCACCTCTTTGTGACCCCCAGTGGAATTGTTGGCTTCACTCGATATCCACGTGCAGAGGAAGTGCATACCACAGACGGGATCTCGTCTCAAACTTCTGTATATGTTGCACAGACAAATGCCAAGAATGATGGGAACCAGATGCCACGTTTCGCATGACGTCGCCTCCCTCGCTGTTTGAAGGAGGCCCAGATAGCGCATATAACTGTGCTGCTCTCGCTCCAGTCCTCCTCTGTCTTTTCTCCATCTTCTATGTCTTACTTGCCCCCCCCCTTTGGTTGATTATGGTGGTTAATGGGTCTCAGGTAGTGATTCGTCATGTTCAGACGGACACAGCGACATGGACACACATTCACACGCACACTCGCGGATACCGCCGTCATCACTTCGCTGTGGGACAATAGCACCCAAAGGAGATTACCCAGACTTCATTTTGCGACTGTGCCACCCCTCCGCCTGCGTCTCTTTGTCACGTTGTTGGCAGGAGACGGGCATAGCTCCCACAATGCCTGGTATGCGAGTGGTGATGACAGAGCCGTCTCAGAAAGCTGTTGGGTTCCTGGTTTGGAACGTGATTGATTAGTGGGTATTGTTGTGGGAACCACAGGCTTATCAGTGAGTTTAACAGCAGAGGTAAATGGATCTTGATGAAAGCATAGATGTGCAAAGATATATTATGGTCATTATTTAGTTTGTAAGAGTCCAACCCTAATAATGCAAAACCTCAAATCACTCAAATACATATACAAGTGGTAGGATTTTCTATTATGAAACTGTCTTCCACTTCTGCGTGACCTCTGAGCCCGTGGATAAATAACCCCTGAAGGGTCGTCCCCCTGCTCTTCCTGTGGCCGCTGTCACGCAGGGTCGCTGCCTTCTATTGTCCCCAGTCACACACTGGAGATGACCTCGCTCCAGGTGGACAGGCTCGCAGCCCTTGTCCTCATACTGTACGGGAACACACTGTTATGATACATGCTGAGTGCAGCAAAAACTGCCAGTAAGACACAAAATAGAGACAAACAGCTGTGTGTCCGTGTCTTACTGCAGGTTTGTCATCTTTCCTGGACAGCAGCACCGTCACATAGGTTGGGAGCTGTCTTAGACCTGTGATTCATATAGTAGCTGCCTTGTTCAACTTTCCTCATGTTGTTAGAATATGGTTGCAGCTACTGCGTGTTTTACAAACGGGGGGGGGTGAGCTACAGCGACGCACCGTAGAAGCCTCCATTCAATTAGCATCTCATTAAGTTGCCATGGTAGCCAAGCTTTAGGCCGCGTGACGTTTTCCCAGTGCAGTGAGAGGACTGGCATATCTGAACACGTGCAGCCAGCGGAGAGGGAAGCGACCCGTTTGTCTTGCTTTGAGCCCATCACACACTTTCACTGACGTTCTCTTGCGGCCACCTGTGTCTGTGCTTAGCGCAGCAGCTGGAGGCCCCTGTGCATTTGGCTTAAATTAAGAGATGTTTGCACAAGATCGGGGCGGGTATGAGAGAGTAGAGAGATGTTGGCACCTGTAGGAAGTGTCGCTTCCTCTTCACTCTGTTCCATGTGCAAACGGCCTCTTTCTGTGAAGTTTTGAGCACAGTGTAGCTCCCCCTCCCCCCTTCTTTTATGCGGACAGAAATAGATTGCCATTGATGTGGTTTCTCACATTCACCACAACTAGGCAGAGTCAGCCATGCCCTCACGCACAGCAAAAACAAATCAGTGAAAAACTGGCGTGAGGCTGCTCATACATGACTTTTTGATTGGAAGCTGAAGGCGCTTCATGTGTCACAACAAGCCTTCAAGTTTTTTTTGCTTTCCCAGTACGTCCCGGTTATTTAAGACGGTTTCTAGACATGTCGAGGTTGTGCTTTTAGATTCGGTTATTTTCCATCTCTCCCTCTCTTATGCCCGCTCTCGCTCTTCAGTCTGTCTTCCTCGTGACTGACTGTCCTGTGGAGGGAAGTGGAAACACAAACAGGCTGAGTCTGCCCTGTGGTTTCTCCTCCTCCCGTCTCTCGCTCCATCTGCTCTCTTCCTTCTTTCCATACTTTCCCTCTTTAGTCTACACTCCTCGCTTTAACATGTCGGCTCTTATTCTCCTCCGTGACGTTCGCTCCTTAAATACATTGTATCACCACCGTTTTCATTGTCTACATCCTCTCCACCGCCTCCCCTCCACCTTCTCCCACTCAGGCCTGAGGAGCCCGTTTTGCCTTAACTTAAGTATCACTACTGGCCCCAAGTGGCAGACAGACAAAACTACAGCTACACTAAACATGACTTTATGATCATGTAGGAACACAGAAGTGGATGTTTGAATTTTTCCCACTGATTCTTGACTCTTCTTCCAGAATGCCCCTGCACAAGTCCAGCTCTGAAGATGGATCTGGAGGTAAAATGAGATCCATTCCCACTTATCTCTTCCGCTGTCTTATAAAATCAGATTGAACAATTTGTGTCTCTGTGTTGACTGATCTTTTCTTCTTAGGCAAATGGGACAATAAAAAGAAAAACAAATCCTTTTGGCAGAACTTCCGCAAGTCTCCACACAAACCCGTGGTGCGACAGGCTTCTAAAGGTTTGTGCGCATCCTGGTTTGTCTCGATACAGACACATATCTCCTCATACTTCACTGTCCTGTCGTTGATTTTTACTCCATTAGGAGAGGACATTGGCTACGTGGCCAGTGAGATCACCATGAGCGACGAAGAGCGAATCCAGCTGATGATGATGGTGAAAGAGAAGATGATTACCGTAGAAGAAGCTCTAGCTCGGGTAGGAAGCTCCACGGACGCCCCGCCTCCGTTCCACCTTCCCCCTCAATCCCCACCGCACACTTTCCTTTAGAACCACCAGATTATCTCCCAAATCCTCTGATCTTCTCCTGGTGTAGTTTGCTTCCTGCCCATCACATAGTGCTGACTTACTAAAATGACTGACTCCTACTAACCATGATGAGGCCCCCACATTTTAACTGCTTTGTTCTCTTTACATACATCTACACACACGTACACACACACACAAGCTCCAGCCCAGAGGTTTGGGAGTCTGGGGATTTCAGGGTGTGAGCTCATGGAGTGTGTGGGTGTGCTGCTCTGATCATAATTGCCAGGTGATGGTTGTAGTAACTCAATAGCCCCATCTGTTGGGGGGATACTTGGTGCATTGAGGTTTTTCTTGGTAGGTGGACATGGTGGATAATTCTTTGGCTCCTTACTCTACACCTTCCCCCAAGCTGACTCTCAACACGTCTCTCTTTTATTCATCTACCTCTTCTCCCTTCCTTCCCCTCCTTTTTTATGCCACTCACCTTTTATAACGTGAGTAGCATGATTGCTCGGCAGCATTCGAGCTCTGGCTTGCTCTCGGCAAGACAAGTGTTTAATTGTCCTCCTCTGTTTTTCAGCACTTTTATTTTTCATTTCAGCCAGTAGCTTGGTCTTGGTGTGTGTGTCTCTCTCTCCCTCTCTCCCTCCCTCCCTCCCTCCCTCGCTCTCCTTCTCTAGTGATTGACAGCCAGTCAAACCAGTCAATCAGCCTTTGTGCATAGATTTGTTGACCTCTGCTGTTGAACATCATCTTATTGGATTTATTGTCCGTGCAGTTGTACGTAACATGTGTCCAGAGATGTAGTGGACTATAGATGCAGTAATAATCAATCAATCCCGCCTTCAGTGCACGTTTTTTACTCTTTAACCAGTAAGACTGATGTCTTCTCAGCAGGGCAGACATCCGTCCTGTACATGAAATTTTGATGATATTTACTATATTCTTACCACTACATCGCTGGTTGAGTCCTCCTGTCTGTGTGTGCTTGTCTGTCTTTGTACACTGGGATTGCGCGCTGCTGTTGTCTAGTCCACCAGTTAGGATCCAGTGAGAGAGAGCGTGCTGGGTGAGAGTGCGTGGCCCCGCCCTGTTCCTCTGTCTCTCTCTAAACTCTTCTTCTCCACATAGCTGAAGGAGTATGAGCGCAGCAGACAGTCCAGCAGTACTGACACTGCAGAGTGGGCTGAAGGATGTGCACCCAATCTTAACCAGTCCTCAAACTGCAATGTAAGTATCCCCCCCTCCCCAAAACCCCCAAAGCTCCCTTGTTTGTTCTGCCTGTTCTAACTCTCTCAGCTTTCAGTTTCATTGAGATGTGATGGAGAATAGTGGTTTTGGTTTCGACGTGTGAATGATTGTGTGTTTATCCCGACATAAACTCCCACTAGCTTTAGATTTGAAACATTTTTTTTGTTTTTGTACCAGAACAAAACCCACCTACAATCAACTTTGATCCTCTTCTCATCCATTCATCTCACCTTCTCTCTGATCTTTATTCCCTGGCCAAACTTTTCCACATACATTCTCTCCACCATGTCACATGCCACTTAATACTACAGGTGTTTGCTCTATGAGTAACTTATAACCAGACTATATATTGAATATCTCAAGGGGTTAATTGTGACTTTGTCCGCAAATGAGATCCACAGCACTGTCGGCTGCTGTGGTGCAGAAATTATCTGATGAAAATTTAGGTCAGGCCTATTTCTGTCAGATGTAACTGACATCAGAACGGCTCCTAAACCTCACTATAACCTTTTTAAGTGAGCCGAGTGCGAGGGTTCTTGTTGTTGTGTACCTTCTGTGAGTTGGCGAGCTGCAGCTCAGACGATCCCATCCTGTCAGATCTGGTTTGGTCTCTGTTGTGTGTGTTTGTATATGTTGGCTCCGATGCAGATTTACGGTGGTTTGAATAATCCTGCGCTGTATGGGATGACGTGCTAATAACATGCAGTCAGACCGTCCCGCGTACTGAAATGCTTTTGTTTTGCAAGTTTTCCAAGCACAATGTAAACACCCCACTAACTGACGGCATTACTGTCCTGAAAAAACTATGTTTGCATGTTGCGTTGTTACAGTTGGAGTAAACGTGCGCTAACCCTGCAGCTTTCAGACAGATGTGCTTAGATCTTGACTAGGGTACTTTTCCGTAATCACTTTTTTTAAGTGCTTGCATGACAGACGTGCTTGACTTTTGCACATCCGTGCTGCTCTGGTGACTCTTTAGTCCATGCAAGGAATTTATGGTTTGCATTCATAAGCACGAGGAGTCAGATTTTACATTGCTGTTTTGTACTTTGGGTGAATCAGTAGATCCATGAATACTTATGCAAAGTAGTCTCTGAGTCTCTATTAAGCTCTTCCTCTGGTGGTGATTGATGATTTCCTTCAATAAGAAAAACACGTTAATTAATTTTTCGCTCAAGCTCTGTCTCCTGTCTGGCTGTTTGATGTGGGTGAATGAATTGTGCATGAGTTTGCTGATCGTCTTATCAGTCGGTTAACACTTGCGTTACCGCTCAGCTGCTTCCTGCTGGTTGATGCTGGGGTAGTGTGAGCAGCCAGGGGAGAGGAAGAGGAGTTACTGAGGACGTATTGTGTACAGGAACACCCAGCTTGGCTCTAGAGGCTGTGATCTAATGTCCATGAGAGGAAGCAAGAAAGAGAAGGACTTAAGATAAAGACTTGGCTCTCAGCCCCAGGGCCTTGACAGTGGGGGGAGGTCCATATCTCCACATGCCCCAAGTTCCAAAATTGGCCACTTTGAGACGTATTTCTGCTCTGCAGGGGCCTCTGTCGTGTCATGTACTGTCCCTCATTCTTCAATGGAACCAGACATGTTAATGTACAGTTGCAGTTCTAGGCCATGCTATGCATTGCTCTGCTGCCGTTTCTTTCTCCAGCCTGTCTTCACCCGGCGATAGGAGCCCACATTCCAGGCCTGGCCATTAGTGATGAGGGGGCCAAGGCAGGGTCAGAGGGGCTCAAATGCTGGGATTGTTCTCCGTGGACAACACGCCTTTTCTCTCCTAGCTGTGCGGCACTGCGCTTCCAAACAGCCCCTCATTCCTCTGAACTGGATGCGCTAACAGGCTGCATCTCTATGTGCCAGCATGTGCAGAGGGCCACTGATATTATTTTGGACCATGCATGCATGAGAATGTGGTCAGTGTACTATGGATTTACTGGACGTGCTCTCGCTGACCTGTTGGACATAGGAAGCAGGATCCCCCTATTTTAAATGGATGAGTTGGTAAGAAAACACCAGGCTTGTTTCTAGATAGTTTGGTGCTGCTGTGAAGGAAATCGTTTGGCTTCTGGCTTCTTGTTTCCTAAATTTAAGTATGTTTTCCAAATTGTGAGAAGTATATTTAAAGCAGTTTATGAAGTGATGTTGTTGCATGTAAATGCCAATGATGTTCCATTGGCTTTGTTGCTCAGACCTTCAATGGTGTTGTCAGGCCTGCCTGATTCATTGCCTCGTATGTTTTACCTTCTTTCTGCATGTGTCTCATTTGCATGGACTGCATTCCTCAGAGCAAGGGGAAGGCTTGTAGATCACCGTCGCGATCCCCCTCACAAACGGAAAAGAACAAGTCATGTGGGTTAACTTCAAAATTACGTGTACTACAGTGAGCACTCTCCACAAAGTTGTATACCAAGGTGTCGTTTTCTATTCTTCATCATAGTAATTCAGTGGGAAAGGGGTCTGGGAGCACAGCCTGGGCCACCTTATGGTGGGCTGACCTATCTCTCTGCAGTCTCTTCTATCAATCCAATCTTGGGCATAGACTTGTTATTACACTACATTCTCTGAGGCTAATACTCTCAAGTATCATCTGGAGCAAATGGAAAGTCAAAAACCAGCAGCGTAGCCAGGCCTGTGTGGTTCAGTTGAAGGATTGTCAAGGAGAATTGGACTGAGAGACGGTGGAGTTATGAGGTTTCAGAGCCTATTTCTGTGGTTTGTCAGAGGCCAATTCATTGCCTTTACCCCAGTTCTGGTCTGCTGACACGACACATGAGCGCAAGTGATGAGGTGATGGTGAAGTATATAAAGCTGTTCAGTACATGGGGATGGGGCTGGCTCGATGCCACAGTGTAGAATTTTTCCATTTTCTAGTTCTTTGTGAAGTTTTTAACACTCGTGAATGCGCAGAAATGAAATAATAAAGTGGCTTTAGTGCTGTGGTTCCATGGAGGATTTGCGGACAGTGTCAGATCTGTTTGCTTCAACTGAGCCACAGTTGTTAACATCATCTGTACTGTATGTCAGCATCCTCAGAGCCAGGTCTGTGGTCTAAACGCAGCGACAGCAAGTGCTTCAGCGCTGCAGAATAAAAAAAAAAGCAGCATTTCATTAGACTGAGCCATGTCCGCTGGGTTCTGTCTAGTGCCTGTGTCTCCCTGCGCAAGCGATGCAGTCGGCCTCGACTGTGGAACTGGCAGTGTGTGACCAGAGAGGTGATGTTGCTATGGAAACCGATGGCCAACAGAAACAAATTAAGTTGTTGAGCGCTGTGATAATAGGGGCTGTTTCTGCCAGACAATCTTTACCCAAGTGATCAGCTCATCACCATCATTACATCTAGGCCTTAGCAAGAATGTGCATAGACATGGGGACTTTCCGTGTGTGTGTGTCTCTGCAGATGCTCAGTAAGTGGGTGGGGGGATACTTGCGTGAGCGATGGAGCTGTTTGTGACTGAATTATCCTGTCTCTCTTTTTCCCCACTCTGCTGTGGCTGGTAAAAAAAAAAAAAAAAAAATCCAAGGATGCTGACACCCATAAAGCACAACCAGTGACATTCCATTTCCTGTGGAGGAAACAGAGGGCAGCTCATTTGTTGTAATACTGATTTATTGTATCACTCACTTGTGCCCATTTCTTTAAAATTACGATGTCCTCTGGTTTGTCATTTCTTCTGTGCTCGCCATCAAAATAGGTTTCACACAGTGCATCTCTCCAGTGCTCCATTTCTCACCTCACTAACTGTGACTCCATCCTAAACACAACGCACATGTTTGTTGCATCCACCAAGTGTCAATGTATATTCCTCGAACTGTTGCGTTTTATTTTCACACTGCTTTGATCAGTTCAAAACGAAAAACACGTGTCACAGCTTGTGTCATGACGCTGCACTGGAGAGAAGGTTTTTCTTCCTTTTGTCCATGATTCTCTTTGTAAGATGGCGTTTGACTGTCTGTCTGTGGTATTATATCGTCCCTCCCTCCCTCCCTGTCTCACCAGTCTCGAGAACAGTCAGACGATGAGCAATCAGAAGATTCTGTGAAGTTTAAACGCCTTCACAAACTGGTTAACTCAACGCGCCGGGTCAGGAAAAAACTCATTAAGGTGGAAGAGGGCAAGAAACATGCCTCTGAAGGTTTGTTGCTTTTCAGTCATTTGTGTCTTTGATCTATCGACAATTCTTTGCTAATGTATTACATTTTAATTTCTCATGGGTTTTGCCTGATACTCAGACTTGAAGAATGTGTTTTGAAATGTGTTTTTTCTGGCTCGCTGTGGTTTGGAAAACCACAAATAGGTCATGGGACAGCACAAAATCAGATGTGTAAATAATCCTGAGTTGCAAACGCTTTCTTTGTGTCTTTAGATTTTCTGAATCTGGAAGCAACTCCCACCTGTGAGGACAACACAGCTCTCTACACGGGTGTCCTGAAGAAGCCTGCTTTGCCCCAGGAGGCCTCTCTGCCTTCCCTCACCCACGATCAACTCTCTCTGGATGGAGACACAGACAGTCTGACCACCTCGCCCTCCTCCAGCAGTCTAGACACCTGGTCTGGGCACAAGCTGGTCAAAACCTTCAGTAAATCTTCCAGCACCCACGGACTCATCCGACCACCCAAGAGAACACCGCTTGGCTCTGGAGGCCTGGGAGGCTCCATCTCCGCCGTAGGAGGCAGTGGCTCTTCGTTCTCGGAGCTGGATGGCTGTGGATTGGACGACGAAGGGAAACTGTCGCGCTCCACAACTGACGGCGAGATGCGGAAGGCCCTGAACTCCATCTCCCACGGGGTAAGTAACAACGAGGCGCTCTATGCCTTCTATGGCCTCACCAAACCTCGTCCTAAACCCCACAACCAGTCCCGTCTCCTGATCTCCCTGGATGACGGTCAGCAAGGCAGCCCCAAACACCAACCTGCCCACCGGCACCTCGGCAGCTGGACGCACCGGAAACCCGACCCCAACTATGCGTACTCCACTAAGCACCTACTGTACCAGCGTGCACGCAATGCCAAGACCCCTGTCTCCCCCTTGTCTGTCACCCCCTCCTCCCCGGCACGCTGCGACGTAGCCAAATCAAAGGGTTTTGGAAGCGGGGGAAGTGGCTGGGTGTTCCCCTCCCGTCGGCTGCGTGGCCGAACCGCAGTCAGCGAGCTGAACATCACCTATGTGGTAGAACGGAGCCTGTACGGTCACCTGAACTGGGCCCAGCTGGTCCGCCCGGTTACGCTCAGCCGCGCTGAGCGCCGCTGTCTATTGGAGGAGGACCGGGAAGCGGACAGGAAGTGGGCGGCCAGTGTGGACCGCTGCACCAAGCGCGTGCTCTTGCGGATCCAGCAGAAGTCTGTGAGTTTGGAGGGTGAAATTCAAATCGACCGCCGCGTGTGAGAAGGAGTCAGTGTACTTCAAAGTTGCAGAAAAGCTCAGAGGTTAAAGCAAAAGGTGCCGCAAATGAGACCCAGCAGGTTAAATGTTATTAAATATAGTCTGAAAAGAACGGTTCATGTGTTGAAAACGTTATCTATCACGGAGCCAAATGCCCTTAGAAGAATGTCGTCGTCTTTGACCTTTAAGCGCATGCCTTTGACTTCAAACCTTTTCACTTCAGCTGAATATAAAATGATTATGGAATAGGCTGTGCCCCACTTCGGAGGTTAACTTACAGCGGAGGTTTTATAAGTGCCTTGTATAAATGTCATATCCCCGAAGAACACTTGCTCGGTCACACAGATCCCTGTTGTACAAGCTGCAGGCTGCTCGTCCTCAGAACTACACAGCGCATACCCTCGGAGACCGATTCAGAGAATGTCCTGATTAAGTCAACTTCAGTGACTGCAGCTGCTTTACACACACACCAAGGTACAGCGTGTTCTAGTATAGTATAGACGCAATAAAAGAGAACAGAAATCAGGTTGACACCATATGTTAGCATTTATTTCCTACTAATGAGAACCAGCATGAAGAGGGTCTGGTTGCTGGTTACTTGTGGTGTGTCTGTGAAGAAGTAGTCACACAAAACCCAGGTGGTGATTTGGAGAAGCTATTCTGCAGCTTTGAGGGTACCTGAGTCCTGTCGTGTTCTAGTCAATTCACCGGAGGTCGTTCTCATCCAAAAGCTCTGAGTCCACTTTTTTCTGTTGTTGCTTTTCTTGTTCTTTTTGGCTCGTGCCTCTATGGTTACAGATTCGATGTTTTTTAGTTGTTTTTCTTTGCTTAAAATTGTCGTTAGAGGAATTTTTTCCTGGGTGCATGTCCATTTCATCGAACATTGCCATCACATTCTTTTTGGACGTTCTTGAAACCGTGCTTCTTGTGGACCTGGAACTACAGGAATCTGATATAAACAATTTTATTACTTTGTCTTGGATTTTCTTTGTGGGAGTGTACTTCATTAGGGCAGATTTTTTTTGGTGCAATCAAAAGCCATCAAGTGCGTCACTTTTTCTTTTTCTTTTCCCCAGATGCTTTACTTGCATGTCACTGTCTGCGTGTTTGTTCGTGACCTTTCCGCAGCGCCAGTGAAAGTTTCGTAATAAGATCTGGATCCTCATTTTACCCCTTTCATGACATAGTTCCCCTTTGTGTCTTCCCCTTATCTTGCTGCTGTTCTCCAGAGTCAAGAAAAATGTCCACCACACCCCCCCCCTCACCGTCCAGTCTCATGACCCCACGTACATACAAACCATAAGCATTACATGCATATGTACATTATTCAGACCACTGCCTGCATTGTGCCAAGCATGAGTCATGGATATGTTTCTGTAACGTGACACTGTGAGCGTGACTCATTTCATTGTGTTTTGACCCCCCCCCCCCCCCCTCTGCAGAGAACATGCAGCTTCGGAGGCTTCGACCTGTCCAACCGCTCGCTCCATGTGGTCAACGCAGGCTCCGAGGCCAACGTAAGTGCTGGCAGTTGGTGAAATTAGAAGAGGCTGTGAGGAGCCTGCGTTGAAGCTCTGCTGTCACACCGAATCACCCTTTCTGCTCTGTTTCCCTCGTTTTTGTGATCTCCCTGCCCTTTGTCTTCTGCTCTTCAATTTCCCCTGATTCGTCCGTTCTCCCTCCTCTCTGTTAATTTGACTCCACTCTCCCCTCTCACAGAATAAAGAACACGAGGCTATATACAGGGAAGTGGTCAAGTCACCAACAACCTCTCGAATCTCACTGGGCAAAAAGGTCAAGTCGGTCAAGGAGACGATGAGGAAACGCATGTCGAAGAAGTACAGCAGCTCCTTGTCTGAGCAGGTTAGACGCAAACACGCATGCAGATACGTTTGACAACACAGAGTTTTGTAGGTTTCCTTTGTTTTTGTGCAGCAGCTAAAACACAAATGTTCTGGCAAATTCACACATTGCGTTTAATCCTTAGCACAGCTGTAAAGAAATAAAACCTCCCCATGTTCTGCAAACATTTAGACAAAGTTGTGCTGTGTAAACCACTTATTCTGTCCACAGGCTGTGAGTGGGTGGGAAGTATTTGTGTTAGCTACAGAATAAACACAGAGCAGTGCAGCGCATTTGGATTGTGCTCTGACTGGGCCCAAGAGTGTAAGGGTGGAGTGTGTGCTTCAAGCTGAGCTCATGCACTGATGCAAGTCTCCCCCAGGGTTGTTGTTAGGAAACAGTGACCAAATGTGTGAGAGTGGATGAGTGGCCTAATCTTTGGGTCCGGCGTCTCCAGCAGCGTCCGGTCCAGCTGTAGAAAGTTTGGTTCGGTGGCGCATACATCCAGACAGGAGTCATGGAGCCAGTGGTTGGGAAAGAGCAAAGAAAAACTAATCTCAGCGTCTCAACCGTTTCCTAGACCCCAGTGCCACCTAGTGGTTTACTGGAATATAACCTGCCGTTAGACACATGAATTCTATTTCATGCTCAAAGGCCTGTTTTATGTGGTTTCTCAAATGAAAAGCACTTGGTAAACACATTTTAAAAAACCAAATCCCAGAACGAAGATTATTTTATTCATAGATGCTGTTTCCTTATCTGCTCAGTTATGATCCTGGTGTTTCAGTCATGTTTCGTCTTTGTTTTTCTCCTGTGTGTATAATATTCTTCGTTCCTCAACACTTTTCCATCCCTCACATCTTTTCACCTCCCAACATTTTCCTGTGTGTTTTTTCCTCGCTGTCCTCTCATTGACCAGCTGTGTCTCTCTTACAGTCGAGTCCGGATGGAGCCCCTGGTTCACCTCAGTCCCCTCAGCCTGACACCGACTCTCTGGAGAAGCCAAAGCTAAAGGCTGGAGGCTCAGTGGAAAGTCTGCGCAGTTCACTCAGCGGACAGAGTTCAATGAGTAAGACGAGAGCCGCTGTCCTACAAAAGGCTGCTTTCACACAAATACTTTCTCATCAGTTGCTTTGTGTAGATGTTTTTGACACAAGTTAAAATGATTTGCCGGGGTTCAATGCACTCAGTTGCATCAGGAGCCGACGGCACTGTTCACGTGTGTGTTCTTTGTCTGCAGGTGGCCAGACGGTGAGCACCACCGACTCCTCGGCCAGCAACAGAGAAAGTGTGAAGTCCGAGGACGGTGATGACGAGGAGCCGCCTTACAGAGGACCGTTCTGTGGCCGCGCTAGAGTTCACACCGACTTCACCCCGAGCCCGTACGACACAGACTCCCTCAAACTGAAGGTAAAACACACTTGATTGTACCCAGGTGTCACATCTACATGATTTTTATGTTGTAGTATCATCCAACACAGACTAGACTTGAAGTGTAAACCTGATTTTTTTTTTCTTTCTGATTCACCTCTAGCGTGGTGATGTGATTGACATCATCAGTAAGCCACCCATGGGAACATGGATGGGTCTGCTGAACAACAAAGTCGGCACCTTCAAGTTCATCTACGTGGACGTGCTGAATGAGGAGGAGGAGAAACCCAAGAGGCCAGTGAGGAGGAGGAGGAAGGGCCGACCACCCAAACCCACCTCTGTGGAGGAGCTATTGGAGCGTATTAACCTCAAGGTACGACTCAGAAATCAGTGCGTCCAAAACGTCCACCCATTTGGCCAAAGACGAAGCTTGTAATGGAAATGAAAATGTCTTTCTAGCCGAATAATGTGACAGCACATTTGGAGGCAGCGATAAATATAGTGCGGCTAATTACAGGCCGCACAGTTTAGGATGTTTGATCTGATGCGTAAACAGTAACACCCGCATTCTCCCAGCCACGCCCCAATAAATCCCAGAGTCTCTGATCTCCGCCTTCACATGGCCGTGATCATATCGTCTCCACCCACTCAGGCAGTGAGAAGGTCACGCTTATCCCCAAATGCAGGAAGGGACTCTTGTTTCATCTCCGCCCAGCGAATCAAGGCTGAGTCACAGATTACAGATCTGGAGCACAATGCTCATACAGCAGCACGGCCCTCCTGAGCTGCTGTGAGTCTGGGTGTCACGACCTGAATCCTGGAGTGGGCGACTCAGACTAAACACATGTAAAACATTTTCAGTTTAAAGGCACTGGGCTTAAAGATGCATCAAGCCTGGCAGAGCGGAGTAGACCGACTTTAGGTGTCATCTTAACACCTCTCCTAAGTTGCGTATTGTAGCTGTCAGCTGGCGAAGCAGACGATTAACCACGCATGAGCAGTTCTGTCTGTAACCGTCGCGTACGCACCTCCACGCTCTCCTCTGAAGCCGCTGCCAGACAGACCTTGGATTCATAACGTGTTTGCGTTTTCCACTGACCCCAAAGAGCAAGATGCGCTCGGATTGAGAGGACTCGGCCGCTCGTGTTTGTGCTAGTTAGCCGGTGGTCCTTTGTTTAGTCCCGCATCATCCAGCAGAAATAGAACAGACACACGCAGACCTCCGCTGTGATTGATGGTCTCGTTGGTGACACACAGTCTCTGCGTTCGTCCAACAAAGTGCGTGGGTCACACAAACACAGAGGCCAGTAATATTCAAAGTGGAAGCTGTGATGAGTGCTTTAAATGTCAGTGTCAGCTGACTCACACAGGGTGTATCTAAAGGTTTTTAACTCTTTGTGCTGCCTCGGATCGGTGGTTTGAGTCTCTAGCCTCCTCTGTGTTTGTGTTAGTAGTGGTTGGAGAGCTTTGATGTAATTGTCCCCACCTCCAGTTCGTGCTGTTCCCACATGTTTGCCTTGTATTCCTTTCATGTCCTGTTTCCCGTTTTGGTCACATTTAGAAGAGCTGTGGCCACACACTGTACAGCTCTACCACTAATGCTGCAACAACTCTCTTTTATATGCCTGTCAACAAAACAAAGTTTGTGTCATATTAAATTGTGTTGAAAGTTTTTGTCGGCTATAGCTGATGTAACAGCAGCTTAATGTGATTACAGGCTAAAAACAAATCAGAATCAACAAGATCTGAATAGTGTTTTTTTTATTATTTTATCTGCAGCAGTATAAATATTTATGGGTTCTTATATTCGGATGTGTGTCTTCTGTCGTCCAGGAGCACATGCCTACTTTCCTGTTCAACGGTTATGAGGATCTGGACACGTTCAAGTTGCTAGAAGAAGAAGACTTGGATGAGCTGAACATCAGGGATCCTCAGCACAGAGCTGTGCTGCTCACAGCTGTAGAGCTGCTACAGGAGTACGACAGTAAGTGGCCGTCAGGACGTCTGTGTGCGTTTGGCACTGAAGAGAAAATGTCATGCTAGTCTGTTTTTATGAAATCTGTCAGCGCACGTGACACAAATTTCAGAAAACTAACAAAAAAAATGACATCAAGTCATCCCTACAAGAGGAAACCATCTGTCCTCGCTTTTACCTAAATGATGCTATTTGCTGTGCCCCTCTGTGTCTTCAGGCAGCAGTGATCCAGAGCGCAGCGGCCTGTCGGGCTCCCAGGAGAAACTACTGTCTGAGGGCCGGGGGCTGGTGGGAGACTCCCCGCGGGACTCCGGGTGCTACGAGAGCAATGAGAACCTGGAGAATGGTAATGATAGCTTTGTTTAGCCCAGCACTGGGAACCGGCCTGTGTAAAGCGTTGTCCTAGACTCTCATGCCCATTTACCTTTCTGGGCCTCTGCTGCATCTCTGCCATGCTTCTGCATCTAACACCCTGCCAGGCAAACAGCTCCTGCCACCTCTGCACCTCCCCCCTCCCACCATCACCCCTCTGGCTTGGGTGTTGTAGCAATGCATCATCTTATACGCTCTTATCTGCTGTTGTCCGTTCATTCTGCTTTCTTCACCAGCATTTCCGTCTTATAGGCATTCACTGTCATCAGTCCAGTCCAGTTGTAACTGAAAGGGAACCAGGGCCCAGGCCGCTAAGGCTAGTCCACCCCACATTGCTGGGAGCACAGAGGGAGAGACTTTCCCCAGTGCACAGAACTGCTCTGATGAGATCAAATTCACTACCCTGTCACGGACTCCGATTCCCAGCCCTCCCATCCGTGGGCTCGTGGCCAGTAGAGGGACACCAGGAAGATGATTGTGAGCTCATAGAGTATTTCTGCTAAGAGCTCATCGTCTAGCATGTCAACAGTTGTTTATTTGCTGTGGTGATTCTTTGGCCTGATGAGGTTTTTAAAAATAAGTAAAAGATTCCCAGCTGCTGTTTAATATGTTGGCCTCATATTTTAAGGGGTCACTTTTCTCAAGTTTATTGCACATACAGTATGTGCCTGAAAGATGTGGATGGACATGTTTTTCAAACGATAAGTTGCTTGAGGTCTTATTTGTGACTTTATTTTTCGTTTTGCTTTTAGACTGCTCTCTGCATAACTGTGTGCTTTCAACATTCTTAACTGCGCCATAACCCTTGAACCACTGCTTTGTCAAACCATGTCTTCTTTCTCTATCTGTTGGGATCCAGTGCGGCTGCTGGGGTTTCCCCTTTATGTTTGAATCTGTCACCTAGGGTCCTCGGTACAGCGAGCAACCTGCCACGGTAGAGATTTAAGCTGTGGAATAAAAACCACTTCTTCAAAAAAAAAAAAAACTTGGCCTCTTGTTCCTGCTTCATTTTTAGTTTTGGCTTTTTTCGGTCTGTTTTTTTTACTTCCACGGCTAAACGCTGTTCACAAACTAGCTGCTTAACATGTGGTTCTACATTTCTTCACGCTCTGTCAGGGTTCCACAGTGCTATTACAGACACATTACTACAGGCGCAGTATTCAGATGTGTGAATGACCAAAGGCGAATTTTTAGTTTCTGTGCGATTTAGAACAACATACAGATGTTTTGGCACTGTAGAGCCTTGAGTATATGCTCTTTATTCTTTCCTCAACACTTGATCAACTTTCCTATAACTAGATCAAGTAATCCTACCACATTACTGTAATCTACCTATCTAACGCACTTCTATAACATGGTGATCCACAGTTCAGTCAAATTAAATGTGGGTAATAGTGATATTCAGATACTGGTCGCATCATATAAATCTTTACGTTTAGTGCTGTGTGTTATATATGTGAAGATTTCACACATCTGAAACAAAACCTGTGACTGGTTATACGTTCAAATTGCAAAAATGTCTGTCAGAATTATTTTTGCTAAATCTAAATTGAAACTCAAAACAGTGTGGCTGCAACGTGGCCTAGTAGGGTTTAGGGCAAGCAAACAGATGTGAAAGAAAAGAAGCCTGTTTGTAAAAACAATGTTTTAATTATCTGAATGATCAGTGGCAATAATGGACTTGAACGATCCGAGCACGTCTTCTACTGTTGTTGAAGTTCAACTGTTCTGCCACAGACTGATCAGTTTTCCAGCCACACAAACATTTAGTCATTGCAGACATTCGTCATCACCAGAGGATGAACCTCACTTCATGTAGCATCATAATCAGTTCAATAACCAAATACATTGACACTTACTTATTCCCTGTTATTCTCTAAATGTAATATTATTTCTAGCGAACAGTAATTTTGAAAATGTGCTAATTTTAGAAATGTATTTGGTGCATAAAACATGCGACACAGTTTAAGTATAACTTACTAATGTTGCAATACAATCCAGTAAAAGTTGGCCACCGTCAGTTTGACAAGTGTTTTCTAATAAGAAGGCGCAGCTCTTACATTTTTAATTTTGAAGGGTGTTGTATTTGACAGTCAGCAGACTTCATTCTTCTCTGATTTTCTGTCTAAAAATGAACATTGTAATTAAAGTAAATATAGTATGTCTTGGAACTGTCAAGGTTACTTTATTATAATCTCCCAGACCCAAATGGTCACAGCAAAAACACCAATGTTTTAAATTATTCAGACGTTTCTGGGAACCGTTGGGGAACATTTCATGACATTTCCATCTATTTAACCTCTTTGCTATCTTCCAACTTTTTGTGACACCCATCCATTTCATCCATCCATTCTGTCCCGCAGGCCACAGGGTAGATGGTAAGTTTCTTCAGCGTGTTTCTAATTCAGTATTCTATCCAGATATCTTTATTTGGCGTTGCTGCCATGGCATAAGCAAATCAGCCAGTCGGGTCATTAGACAAACAGCTAATCCGACGCCAGCGCCACTCCACCTCTTCTACATAAACATTTGTCAGCTTTTACTGTGGTTTTCAGAGAAGCTTTATTCACTCTGAACCAGATACTTGCATGAGTAATTTTGGCTTTGGGCTTCTGAGGGTCTTATTAAAAGTAACTGGGGCTGTGAACATGTTTTCCTGTGATGCAGATTATTCTGTAATAGATTTAATTTTGAGATTCAATACGTCACATTTTTCTGCATTTGCCAAAAACTGCAGCCAAGAAACACAGCATGGTGATACAAGGCAGTGAAGTACTGTACTGCTAATGGGAAACAGATTTGAGCAGTGGTGAATGCATTACTGTACTGCCCCGTTTTTTAGTCCGTAACTTTGGTTACCCTGGGCTAAGAATTTGTTTTCATGTTGCAGGTAAGAGCAGGAAAGTTTCCCGCTCCAGTCGTTCGTCAGCAGGCCTCCAGTCCCCGGACTACCCCACCCTGCCCATGACCCTTTCAACGGAGGCTCTGCAACAAAACGGTAAGAACCAGCGCTTAAAGTTCCCGAGGAGCTTCTTCATCAAGCCATCCCTGAAGGGATTCAACCTGCTGGGGCTGCGGAAAAGCCAAAGACAGTCTCCCATCCCAGCGAGCCGCAGCTGCGAGGACCTGGACGGACCCCCGCAGCCCACTGGACCCTGGAAACGCTCCCACTCTCTGGGAGATCTGCACTGGGAGCAGAGTGCTGAGCAGAAAAAGGATCTGGGTGTGGCTCATAAAACCACTAAGGAGCGACCCAAATCTGGCAACAGTAGCCCTGCCAAGGTCTGTAGAGATGAAGGGTCCCCCTCTCAGAATGGGAACCCAACAGTCAGCCCTAAAGGAAGGGCTGAGAGACCACCCATCCCATCCCAGCTGCCTCTTCACCCTCCCTGCCCTGCAGCCCAGTCCCCCAATTACCCAGAGCTCCTCTCAAGCCCAAGCCCCCCAGAGTCCAGTGGTGAAAGAGTCATTCGGACTCACCCCAAAAAGCCTCCAGTTCCTCCTCCTGTCCCTGCCAAAAAGTCTAAGGAGAGACTGGCCAACGGCCTACGCCACCCCCCCCTCTCCCAGCCCTCCTCTCCGTCGCCCACCCCCTCTCCTACCCACTCTGTCACCCGTTCCCACCCCAGCAGCCCCGTAATCTGCAGCGGCAGCAGTAGTCCCAGTGCCCCCGCTCTGCCCGCCAAGAGCCCGAGCACCCATACCAGCCCTTGCGCCACCTCGTCTGCCTCTTCGATGGGTGAGGAGTCCGGCAGTCCACCAGCAGCGCAGCCTCCGTGGCTCTCAGATCTGGGGGGCAAGGTGGCCGTCGCAAGAAAACTTTCCCATACCAAGACGAGTTCGGACCTGCTCACACTGCTGGAACAACGACTGGAGGTGGAGGGAATCGATCTGACAGAGGAACCGTACTCAGACAAGGTTAGCCAAGAATCATTTATCCAAACCTGAAGCAATTTGGTCCAAATCCAAACCGGCACCATTTGTTAATACATCGTGATACGTTATTGCTCTACAGAACTAATACTAGAGAGGTGACTCAAATGAAAGTCAGCTCCATAGTTCCTCTGGGCTGTGATCGTTTGGTTTAGCGCTGTAACATGCTTAACTTACCTCAGTCATAATTGTACTGCAGCTTGGATGTGGATCACTCTGTGCTTAGTCCAACATCAGTGAATTGGTTTAGAACTCATTTAGTTTCAAAATAGACTCTGCACTGCCCTGTTGTATGCAATGGCATTTATATGTGTGCGAGAGTGTGTGCACAATAATAAATACTGCCTTGAACTGAGGGGAAAGACTGTGGGTTGAGTCTCACTATGATGCGGTTTGAGACTGTTAAGTTTATGGGCTGGATTGTACTGAAGGCAGACGTGGCCATAAAAGCCTCTGCCACTCGCCAGACCCCAGGCTGGGCCCCTTTAACACCGAGGAGCCCCTGGCAGGAAAACAACACACACACAGACGTGAAGAGATGAGGTGAGAAATAGTGCATTAGACCACAGCACAGCTCTGCCGGATTCCTGTTACTCACAAGTGGATTGGCAGAGACGCAAGAGGCGCAGGAGTAGCAACAAGTAGGGTAGTAGTTTTGCACGTTGCTTGGATTGTTCAAATGCATCTGCCCTCCTCTGAGGAGATCTACCCACCCCTCTGTATGTACTTATCACTATTTACTACCGTTTCATGATCAGAATCTTCCCCCATTGTCTACTGATAATTATCTCTTCCTTATGTTACTGACGTGAGCAGCAGAGCTGTAGTGACAATAAAACAACTAGTGTGTGTTTCAAGCACCAAAATACACTGATCTGCACTTAGTCTCATCTCTCTTGTCTTGGAAATGTCTTGAATCACTTTAGAAATGTGCTCATTACTTTGCCAGAAGACGTTTTCTACTTTAGCCTGTAATTTGACACCATTAGTCTGCTTAGCTAATTAAGGAACCAGGTCTCAGACTGCATAATCACCATAACAAGCACAATGAGCAAGTACAAAGTTAAAACGCTGCTTCATAACAGGCCACTTCATGCTGCTTATAAACCTCTCTGGTCTATCAATCTTTCTGTCTTCTGTAAAGCGTAATTAGACGTGTTCCTCTTTCAATGAAACTAGCGTCAAACGTCTCCATCTCCCCGTTTCTCCCCAGCACGGACGCTGTGGGATCCCCCAGCAGCTGGTGCAGCGCTACTCTGAAGACCTGGCGCAGCCTGTGAAGGACGTGGCCGCCACCATGGACCAGCTCAGAGTCAAAGAGCTGCGTAAACAACACCGCATGGCTGTAAGACGGACGCACGGATTCACCCGAGTCTTTCTGAGTTGGAGAGCTGTAATATAATAAGACTTTGTTATTCACTCAGATTCCCTCTGGAGGTCTGACAGAGATGTGCCGGAAGCCGCTGCCCTCGGGTAACATCAGCACCGTCTCTGATTGGCTCGTCTCCATCGGCCTGCCCATGTACGCCGCATCCCTGGCAGCCGCCGGCGTCGACACGCTGAGCCGCGTGGCCTCGTTGACGGAACGCGGCGCCTGGGACGCCGGGGTGCGAGACGAACGACACGCCCGCCGGTTGATCAGCGAGGCGAGACAGGTCAGCACACACAGGGAGGTGCCGTCCTAAGCACGGTGGGTCGGAAGGTATCCGCTTACGGGTTCGTACCGTGTCACGCGAACACGGTCTGTATGTGGGGCTGAAACTACACTAAAGTGTGTCCTGTCACACGCGAGTAAGAAAAGGAGCCGGCCGCTCTCATCTGGGCTCTATCGATCTGTCTTTTCTCAAATGTTTACGGCTGTAAGGAGATCCTCCTGACAGACAAGACAAGACATCAGATGCCTTTTAAAATAAACTGCAGACTCGTTCTCTGGGGATGGCTTTTATTCTGAAGGCTCCCGCAACGTCTTAAAATAAGGACTTGGAACTGCCTCTGAGGAAGATAGCACAGCGTCTTTTTTTAAGGATGGATGTTTTTTAAAATGCAGAGAGAGGTTTATTTCCTGCGTGTTTCATTCTCAACTCAAGTTTTGTGGAAAGGCAATTTTAACTGAGGGTCTTGAAAAGAAGTTGCTCGGCCACAGTGAGTTCCTTCACACACGGCTTCTTATTCTCACAAACGGGTTCGTGATGAGGATGATGACAGAACTCTCCCATCATCTGGACTAAACACAACAAATATCCGGTCAACAGTGAATATTGGTGTTTTGAGATGGCTCATTTTGTATCATGTTTCTGTATTGTAGCATAATGCATATGTTAATTTTTAAAATTGATGATGTTAAAATTTGTACTTGCATTTTGAATGTTGCAGCCTTTAGTTGTGGCCAGCGCTCAGTCATTTCTAAGCTGAATCAGCTGCCATCACACCCTTTCTATTTCATGCTATACTGTATGTGTTCTCTCACTGCGTGTCTCGGACGCACGCTCTGTTCCAGTAAGAACACGAGGCTTTCAGAAAGCTGTTTTACTGCACCTTTATCACAATCAGCTTTCATAGCAACAATACATTCCCTGTGTACCCAAGGACGTTTGAATGCCTTATGAATATTAATGAATAGCTAGAGCTAGAAGCTATGGACTTGACTTGACTACAAGCATTTTGTTCTGAACGTGTCTGACTGGGGGGGGGGGCGGTTGAGACAGACAGGCATCACCCTACACAACGGTTTGTATGATAACCCTACAGAACCACACGCACGACGGGGCTGGTTCCGGACTGAACGTCCGTCGCCTTGTTCAGCGCGTTCATGCAGCCGACGTCTGGGCCGTGACGTCTGGACGTTACCGTCTCTGCTTTAGTTACAGCTCGACAATAAGCTGTTTGTGACTCCTTCAATTGATACTATAGGCGGTTAAAGAAGCAGTTACATCAGGTGTGAAGCTGGCCTCCAAGGTCACTGCATCATCTTGAAAATCAGGGAAATGCACAGATGGGTCAACCTGGTAAATAAAGTACAACCCGTGGGCCAAACAGAAATGAAACGACTGTTTTCTAACAAAGCTTCTGTCTGTCCAAGACTTATTCCAAGGATTTTGTGTTTAGAGTGTGACCATAGTGAGATGCAGTGATGCAGTGGGCACTTGATACATAGACGTCTGATGCCTTTTTCTCTCCAATCAAAGTGGTGCTCTGGGAACGTGAGAATGGGGGTCGTCAGTAGAGAAGAACAAGACCCACGATGTGTTTTGTAAAGAATGAAAATACTGACACTGTAAATGCACTTTAGAGGGTAAATTTAGCTCTTTTACAGGCAAAATTGGCATCATTTTGTTCACAGGTCCATAAATGGACGTTTGTTGTCAGGTATTGTAAAGGATTTCAGTGGGTTATGCTGGTATTTTAGTTCCCAATGACAGTTTCAATAACCATTCATGACTTAACCTTCTAGTTTCTCAAAATCATTTTTTGCTGTTCAAAAAATAAATTCTTAATTACATATATGAAATGCTTCGCAGACGTTGCACATTCTGTATATGTAATTAATATTTAAATAAGTTATTTTTGCTTTTTTCATATCAACTGTAATTAGCTGTACTATATGAATAGCAATACCTTCCTGCATAATGCACATTGCTTTAGCCAGTGAGGAACGACAGTATGTATTTGTAAAATATGTGTACAAATTATTTTATTTGGTTTCCATCTACCCAATGATTGTCCATACATATCTGCTTGTGTATTGAACAGCAAAATTAATGTCTATAACTATTTGTCATTCTGAAATATAATAAAAACTGTTTCTTGCCACATGTTGAGTTTCTGATTGCCGCTCGTGGACGCGTACACACACACAGAATAATGGACAAGTATGGTGCGGCTTCCTGTCTTCATCGATGCAGTTTACTGACGCTGCACATTCTGTTTGTATTAAAATAAAATACCCTTATCCACCCTTAAAATAAAAAATGGACGCAGCAGGAGCAGTAACACTGATTAAATTCTGCCTTTCTAACATGTTCTGAGTTTTCCTTCTTGGGTGTAGGAGAATTTGAATAGACCTCTGTGATACGTTACACTATAGTACGAGGAAACATTTTGTAAACCACTAGACAGGAGGCTCCTCCAGCCTGTTGCAGCGTCTGTTATCAAAGAGGTTTTCCAACGTATTCATATGAAACCGCTCCAAACAGATGCACACAAACCCAGTGACCCTAACTATTGGTTATTACCCAGCGTTACTCCCACTTCCTAATAGCTGGAACGATGCAGCCGATCAGTGAGAGGTCGACTTAATGGTAAGTGACCGACCTTTCAAACACAGCTGCCAAATGTTTAACCGTTGTATCAGGCCGACTCAGGGTCTCTTACTGTTTTCCAGTAATGTATTTACTCCAGTGGGATTTTATTAGTTTAGGCAAAACCTTGAGCAACAACATCTGCTTACTGGGTCCGTGTCACCGAGTAGTTTCACAGTAACATCACTTACTTATCCTGAGACACTGAGTCATATCACAGATGAACTGTGAACGTAAATCTATTAGATTCTGAAGATGTGTTTGTGTGTGTGATTCTTCCAGGTGGTGTTTAATCTGGTATTTGTTGCCGATGCTTTTCGGTGTAATAAATGTGCAGCTTTTTGTGCAAACCCTGCAAAGTGCAGCACTTCGCACCTAATTTACCTGTAAAAGTCGCGGCAACTGGCCCATCATTGATCCTCTTTATTACCTCCAGCGTGTGAAGCCAAACCGTTCTCCCTCCATCGTTGTTGCTCCCTTGACAACTCTACCTGTCACCGGTGAAAGTTATGAGTGTCTCGTTCTGGCAGCTGTGTTGAATGACTGCTGTTGCCACCGTAAGTGCAGGTGTAGTGTAATAGTGGCTTCTGTGGAAAGATTGATGGCGCAGTGCAGGTTCCTTACAGCTGCCCTGAGGGAGAAGAGAAAGTTTAAACGCACACATAGTAACCGGCTGAAAGAAAATACACAGTAGGTGACGTTTCGTGTTTTGTGCTGACGATATGAAACTTATTAATAAACCAAATCATCATCAAATTGGCAAACACAAGGCCACGACTTCGCACGTGCTGCTTATTGAAATAAAACTTCTTTTGTTGATCATTCCTCCTGTTGTGTTCTTCAACACTGGGTGACGCTGTTTTACGCGCGACTCCCAAACGCTCCTGTCTTAGGTGGAAGTTTTTCCTCTTTCCACGTTCAGTAATCTGACACCCCCCCCCCCCCCCCCCCCCCCCCCCCAAAAAAAAAAGGCCGAGCAGAAGGATGGACCCTTAACTGGAAGGACGGAAGGAAGGAACAGTCATCCAACGAGCGCAAGCTTAGCGGGATCGAGCTGAAGCCCAACGCGTGAAAAACGAGCCCGTGGCTACGGCGGCGGAGCGGAGCTGGGTCCCTGCGCCGCAAATGACCTCGGAGCGAGAAGTTTCACTTCCCACAGGCGGATGGGTGGCGGACCTCGGCGATTTGTGAGGAGGAGATGATGAAGAATTTCAGCAGCAGTCCCCTTCATAACCACATCCAGACTCCCGGGCACATCAGAGAGCGAAACAACCGAAAGTACAGCTTACTGTCTGCGCTGCCGTGGCGGTTCTCCCTGCGCGGTTATGGTTTCTGCATGGCTGCGCTGTTCCTCTTCTGCTTCGCCTCCCTCTTCTACCAGCTGAACGGGGGACCCCCTAAAATCCTGCTGGACCTCCGACTGTACCTCGGTAAGAACTTTGGATTCTCCCATTGCTTCTCCGTCATTCCGTGGTTCGTATGGGCAAAGCTTCCGCTGCGTGTCTGGACCTCATTCATTGTTTGGGTAGAGACCGTGGACCTCAGATTATCCCTCGTCTAACTTGCTTTGGCCGCGCACTCTGTCACACGCACAACTGGCTCCTGGTAAATCTTCTATTATATCTACCTGGAAGGTTTCCCATCTAACGGGGAGGAATGCGCTCCTTTGAAAATCAGCTCTGACTTGTCGGAGCATGACTGAGGTTTATTGTGGCAACTGTTGGGTTGATACAGGGAGCGGATGGTGGCTGACGGCTCCTCGTCTGCATCCAGCTGCTGCGCTCCAGACGCACAAGCGGAACGAGGAGCGAACTGAACCCGTCCTGCTGTAGTGAATCAGCGAAGGGGCGCAGTAAGTTGTTCGTGGCACAGCCTTGCGTTGCTACATAGACGTCTGTGTTTGTGTGTGAGGTTGAGTCAAAGGAAGTGGCTTCGTTTCTTTATGACTTGATAAACATCTGAAACAGTCACCTGCTAATCCCAGAGGTCAAAGAGGTTTCCTGTGGACCCACAGCTTTATTTTGCCAAGGTGCAAAACAAATGCGTCTTTACTTACTAAAAGTCACGCAGCACTTTTAAAAATGACCTTATGGACAGAAGCCAAATTATGTAAGAGAAGCATGGATGCACCTGTGTGACGTGAGCTTCCCTGCACATCGTTGCTGGTCCTGCCCCGTTTCCTTGCCTAAACTTTAAGTACGTTGGCCTGCGAGCGGGCGAGACAGAACTGCAGCAAATCCACTTAGTGGTGTTTTCCAGTCATTAAGATGCTTAGACAAGAAGAACAGAACTTGGTTTTGAGTGAAACTAATGATGCTGTAAACGGTTTCGGACGCCGTGTCCTGGTTCCTCGTGTCAAGCAAAGCATCAGGAACCTGGCGCATCACGGGCAGCTTCTGTGGTGAATTCCAAAAAGGTTGGATGTTGTTTGGAAAAAGAGAAGGAGACAGAAAAGTAGAACAGGCTTCACATGTGGTCTCCTTATTGTCCTGGTTCTGAAGAAGATAGTGAAACGTGGAAGTAGGAACAAGCAAATTGGCGGTGAAATTATCTTTAAGAGCAAGTTTGGAGGCTAAAGTTATCCATGCAAAGAACTTCGTGTTCTTCAGATTGTGCCTCTTTGCCACCTTTCCCCCGGTAATTATAGAGCTCTGTCTTTCTTTGTCGATGACTGGAACAAGTTTCCAGCTGAGTCAGGAACTGGATGCGAACCCTAAAAGGCATCTGCGTGACGCACCACCAGCACAAATAATCGTTCTAGGCCAGCGTCCTCTAATGAGCAACCTGCTTATTAATATTACTCTTTTGCTTGAACTGTTTTGTGTTACTTTTGGCTCCACTGTGCCAAGATGTAGGCGATGATTAGTGCCTGGGTTTCTCTCCCTCAGACACAGCGCACACTGAACAGAGCCTGTTTTGTCTGGCCGGGCAGAGGGAGAGAGCGCTTGGCGTTGGAGCACGTCACTCAACGTATAGAAGCAGCTAAAACGCTTTAGACCTGGACGTGCTCTCGTTCCCAGGGCCGATACAGAAGCGTCTCGGCTTGAGCGATGAGTTGTGTGTGTTTGTCTCCTTGCATGGATGCACACGGGGCTCTGTGGACGTTTGACGTGGCTGAGCACGGGTGTCTGACTGAACCAGCTGTTCAGGCTAAATCTGGGCTCTGGGGCCGGTTCGCTTCGATTCCCCACCTCTGATTGGTTAATACTGCACACAGTCGTCTTGTAGCTCCACGGAGGAGAGAGAAGCATCCAGAGTTCGCTGTTCCCCAGAATTATCCACTTATTCAGAGTGATGTCTCACCATTAGACTTTTAATAACACTTAAGTAAACAGGTCTGTGTGTGGGTGTGTGTTTCCAATTCCCAGTCATAAATCCCAAATACTGAAGTTGGTGTGACTGTCAGTCTCTCACTAAACACTGCTGTGCTTCTCAAAAGACCTCTGTGGCCGGGAAACACACACACACACACACACACTCCCTCACAAATTGAAGTTGCTAGTAAGTGGCGCAGGCGGCGTGATTCGCAGGCTGCAGGGCGGTGCTGGGGATTAGGCAGGTATGTGCGGACACAGACGGTTTGTGTCCTTTTTTTTTTTTTACAGCGAGTGGGTGAACGCAAACGTTTCAGTGCATTCAAATAAAGTTTAGTTTGGCTGCTCTGAGCTGTGCTGCCGAGTTACTTTCAGATACAAGTGAGAGCTTTGACCTTTAGCCCATAAACGGTTCCACTAACCCTGATTGACGTTCCAGCATTTTGTGTCACATATGTATTTTACAGGCCGCCTGCAAGCACTTGTGAACTGGCTCTGATGAGTGAGCCAGGTGCTTAAGTGTGATGTTTGGAGCGCCCCCTCAAAACGCCTACTTCCTGTTAAAGAATATTAAAAGCCAGCTGAGTCATATTTTGGTTCTTCAGACTCTCATAATGTCATAGACTAATATTTTCAATCCATCCAACACTTCCACCTGACATAGCTCATTAAGAGGTGCCGGCAGGCCGTGAAGGCGTTCGTCCTCCGTATTCCCTCCGTCTGCTGTATGTTCTCTAAGAAAACAAAGCCCAAAACAACAGCTCCCGCCTGACGTCACCTCCAGCCTCGATGCCAAAACAATCAGACATCTCATTCTGCCGTTTCCTGTAGGTTGGAGGAGCGAGTAGCGCTCCCTGCTGTGCAGCGGCCTCTGTTTATTTACCTGCTTTCTGATGTGCATGCCAAGCTGTTAGCTGGGTTTAGGGGTCGTTGGAAGGGTAGTAGCTTTAAATTCCCCTGCACATTAACATTGTTTACGCTGTTAACTTGCTGTTTTGACCATCGTCACGTCCCCTGACTTCCCCGTCCTTACGTACTACTCTGTTATTGTGCACCACGTTTTAGGCATTGCCTTCAGGGTTTATTCAGTACGAACTCATGCAGGTCTCACTCATGCCGAGTGGATTTGAACAGAGGAAACAAGACTGTATTAACAATTTAACACATGCAGTAAATCGATTAGGGTGTTTTCTCGTCATGTTCTGGTTTAGTACAATATGTAAGTAAAATAACTTATGTTGACCCTGGGATTAGCTAATAGAAGCAATTAGCCTCACTATGCCTGAGTGGTAGCTGTGGGCCTCACCAGAGAGACGGGCAAAGACTAAAACAACATAAGGGCAATTATCGTTTATTAGCGCATTTGTTTTCACCACACTAAAAGAGAGCGCGCTTCATGGGGGAAACAAAATGAGCAACGCGCCAGCGCCGTTAAACTGCGACTGCTGTTCCAGCCTTTCTGAGTAATGATGGTTACAACCAGAGAGAAATCCCAGATACATTTGTGGGCGATGGTTTTGTGAGTTGGTGCTACGCTACTGGATGTTTACTCTGCTTTTGACAAGTGACTCATCACATGGAGACAAATTAATACCGAGGCCGTTTCAGAGAGCGTGCAGCAGTTCATCTACGCTGACCTGTCAAAGCAGCATGACGCCAGATTAGAGATGTAGAAATTATAATGTCTAAAATGGCTTGAACCAGGACAGATATTTCAATTTGTTGTCCTGTGATGGAGTCGGGTGATTTAGTTCCTGTCGTCGTGCAGGAAAAGAAATTTCTGTCAAAAACTTCTATAGTCCAACGTGAGGATGTACCAGCGTGTTGTGTTCCTCACAGCTCTAATCCAGAGTCTATTCATATGAGCCTTTTGTTCCATGTATTCAAGAATACATCGTATATCTTGTTGCCAACACGCTGCTGGTGGCTTGGACCCTGGCTGACGCTTGTAAGGAGGCGGGTCGGCGTGTCCCATAATTTAAAAGATCAGAGCCAGGATAAATAGAGGCCCGGCGACAAAATGAGGTGTCCACTCAGAACATGTACTGCCCCGCTTTAATCAAACCTCATCTTTCATTTCCTTTCATGACACAATGAGAAACACAATAATGTCAGTTTGCTGTTTAAGTGTTGTTGATTTTGGATGATGGCGATTTGTCCTTCCTCGTGTATCAGCGCCCTGGTGTTGAGTGCGTTTCCCTTCAGACGGCTGCATAATTAAACACTTGTCATCAAGCAGCAGGTTGGTGTGTTCGCTCAGGCCAAGCAATTATTTTCCAATTTGATCCAGCAGCTGGATTCTGGCTTCTTCCTGCGAACCAGAATCAGCTGATTGGCTGTTATGGGGCTTGTTGAAGACGCGTTGCCTGGTGGTCAGCGACATGCCTTGTTCGAGGAACTCTGAGTTCACCGCGGCTCTGTCTGCTAGTCTCGTTTCATGGCGATGAAAAAATATATCGGTTTAAAATAGCAGCCTTAAGTATACAGCGGGGCAGATAGAGCTGCGAAGCCCAGCCCATGCTGTTAAAACCGCCATGTGCTAGTTTGGGGAAATGCGTTGCCTTGCTCTCTAAAGTTTTATATAGACTGTGCCAGGGTTCAACTGAGTTGAAGGAGAAATCCAGATTGTGAAATGGAGGAGATTTTCATTTATAGTATATAGTTTATAGTATAGTCCTGCGGCCAGATACCATGACACCTAAAGGCAGCGCCAGGTGTGGCTGCCGGACGTCACCTTTTTGTACCGTGACACTAAACCACAGCGGATCATTTTCCACAACACCGGCCTTGATGAGGGTCTCGACTCCCAACATGAGCAGTACACGCTGCACTGATGTTACAATCCAGCTCCTTTTCGCTGCAGCCTTTCCATTCACAGCTGCTACACTTTTTTACTCTCCAGTTAGTTTTCGCAGCTCTCCACACGTCTGATGGTCCAGCGAAGTAAGCAGGAAGTCTAGGAAGACGTCGGACCGTACTGGTGCTTTAGACTGAACGTCACCACGGCTAGTGAGTGTCTCGCTGCAGCTTTAATGCCAAACTATCGTTCATCGTGCTAGCGCTCCTCACGCTGAGACAGATCTGTGTATTGAAAGTTGAAGGGGGGCGTTTGCTCTGAAGATGGCCTTAAAAGCATTTGTGAAATGTTGGGACGGAATGTGGTTGTTCCCTGTGGAAAGCAAACGTCCCGTCGGCCAAATCTCACGCCTCCGTCTCAAAATGTGCTCCTTCTCTCAAACACGCCTTTGTAACATTTCCTTCAGTCTCACGCTTGACAGCGCGTCGTACCTGTGGAACGTAGAAGCAAACTCTGAAGCTCAAAATTCACATCCTGCCGCCACCTGTCACAACTCTTCATTATCTTCATCTTAATTGTCCTCACTTGACGTTGCGAACAACTGGTCCTTCAGCTGCTGCAGCCGCAGTGATAGGCTGAACCGTAACCCTGCACAAATGTTCTGGTCTGCTGGAGAAACACGTTTTCCAGATGTTTTGAAGAAACACAGTCCAAAGTTAGCGAAGTCTTTACCCTAAGACACGCGAACACCCAGGTTCCAATACGTATTTTCATCCCAGTCAAGACAGAAGCTGGGTCCTTTCTCTCAGCGGGGCATTATTTCAGCAGGAGGGTGATGGGGTCACGTTTGGTTGGAGTT
Source organism: Macropodus opercularis (assembly GCA_030770545.1). NCBI lineage: Eukaryota > Metazoa > Chordata > Actinopteri > Anabantiformes > Osphronemidae > Macropodus > Macropodus opercularis. Next base: position 5,740,237 of record CM061112.1, read on the forward strand.
GGAAAGCTTCCGTAGAGGGTTGGAAGCCTAGTAGTAAACAGGAGGTCAAAGGTCACGCTGGTTGGTTTTCGTCTGTATAGTTTTCTTCTTTCTTACATGCGTTGCTACATGCTTTAACAGCCATCAGTTGCCTGGCCCTGCTTCACTGGCCCGGATCCGGGTTGTGTAGTGTTTCCACTGGCTTGGCCCAAAACCTTCTCTTCAGCACCAGTCTGGATTAGACAGAGCTGAGGTTGTGCCAGAAGGACCTGCCTGTCCTGTAAATCCATCCATCTCTGCCACGAATGTTCACCCTTAGAATGGCCACACTTGGGTTTAATCTTCATCCAGTTCCTCTTCTCCCTCTTTCTGTCGTCCGTCCTGTTTTTCGTCTGTTCCTCTGCCACTTTCTCTCTTTGTGTCTTCCTGCCAACTATCTCTCCTTTCACTCTGTGTTGTTTTACTCTCTTCCTCCTGTTTCCTCTCCTCTGCGTTAAAAAAACAAAACAAACGGCTGCATAAATTCTTTCCTGGACAGCAAACTCTGGGCGAACAGACGCGGCCTGTGTGTTGTGCACGGCGCTGCTGTGGGCCGTACATGGAGCAGGCTCACACTCACACAGATGTGCCCCTGGCTGCGTTGGCCTCATGGTAGTGCCAGCTGGAGCGTTTGTGTCTCTAATCACTACAGTTCCATTACATACGCCAGTGCGTGACTTTGAAACCACTGAGCTCTCGTGAACCGTCCTCCATGTACCTACTGGCGTGGTGTTACCTGTGAGCGTGCGTCTCTCATATCCAAGTGTCTGAGCCTGTCACGAGAAATCTCAAATGTTTCATGACAACAACATTTTGTGTTGTGTCTCTAGCTCGGTGTTGTCTGTAATTACCCGCTCTGTTCTAATGAGGTGCTTCTGAGCGGCTGGAGGGAACCGCTCGACACGAGCTGGCGCAGCACGGGCCGCATTGCCAAATTAAAGGGAGTCTCTCTGTGCAACACACGGAACATGCACGAGAAGATCTAATCAACTCAGGAACATGTAAACTTTTTGTTTACTTCTGCAGTTGTGATGTGTCATGTTAACAGTTTCCTGTAAGTGTCATTGAGAGATTAGTGCTGAAAACCACGTTTTCAGACATATGCAACGTGTCTGTTGCATACGTCTGACTGTGGCGTTGAAGTTTCTAGGAGCAGCAGGTTCCTGTGGGTTGATCTAAATAAAGGCCTTGACGGACCAGCACAATCTGGGCTCGTGGGTTATTTTTCCTGACTTTCCTGGCTGGACGTCTTCATGCTGCACCACTTCAACTAGGCCTTCGTGTAGCATGTGTGTCCAGGTTGACGCGTTGTCTTGGAAGGAGAAACGAGTGGAAACGCATACATCCTCTGCTCTGTGGCCTCCTCCTTCTCCTCACTCCTCCGCTGTCTCTCCACCAGTCGAGTGCACAGAACTGACCAGGAGTGAAAGCTGTCAGTAGCTTGTGACTTGTCAGAGCTCGTGCTAATCTGCAGAGTGCGAATACTGTACTTATTTTCACAACGTGCAACAACTAGATTAATGATGAGTCATGCTTAGTGTCTGACGTGCACCGTTCAAAGCCGTCCTGCCTGGCCACCGCTCAGTTAATCATCGCCGCTGCCCTCAGATGACATTGAGCCGACCATCAGATGCTGTTTATGAATGAAAGCTAGTTATTACTCGCGCTGCTGTCTGGCCCGGATTTGAAGCTCAGCCCATGTTTCCAAGAGGCCAGTCAAGGGTGAGAGAGTTTCTCTCAGCTTAACTCTTCCAGCCAGGATTAGCGCGAATCAACAGCGTTGGCGCGTGGATGGTTTGCCTACCCCTGCGTCAGAGTGCGTTTGGCTCAGCAGGGTGCCTGTTGGTCCAACGCGGTAAAAGATGCACATTTATCACCGTGAACGCTCGCAGATGTCTCCGTTTGCCGCTGATGACAGAAACAGTAACAGGACTACGCTTGGCATCCTGCCTGTAAGGACTGACCCATAATCGCTGTATTCAGGTATATAATAGCTTTGGGTTTCGTTGGCTAGACAATAAAAGCACAGGACAAAGGTAGTTCTGTGGAAACATACATACAAGTATTTGTGTGTGATGTTGTATGTTATGGTGGTTTTGGACCATCACCATCCCAGCGTCTTTGAATAGTGTGTGTTGGTTTTACACATTTGTGATTGACGACACAGTTACAATGCTACACTCTGTACTTCAGTCCTCCAAAGCCTTGGAGGTGAAGTGAGTGGATTGGTTTGGCTGCAGCCTGTTTCACGCTTCGTCTATAAATACTTGTTTGCCGTTCTCGGGTCTGGGAGCTGCCATCTGTTGTTTTTTTGCTCAGTTGTTGCTCTTTGCTCTCCTTTTTGGGTCGAGTGCCAAATGCTCGTCGCTGCATTATCACCAAATTCAGTTCAGTCATTGTCACTCAACACACATTCACTTCGGTTAAAAGGAGCATTTTTATGTCTGTACTAAAGAAAGTCCCTTCAACTTGGACGATTTGCAGTGCGGACAGGAGCGTGCTTTTGATTATGTTAGCATGATATACGAGACTTCAAGTGTTATACAGAAAGTTTGCAGAACTTCACTGACATGTGCTCAACACATGGGAAAGGCTCCGTATCTGGCACCTGGTGAGGGCAGCGTACAAACCATGCAGGGATGAGTTTCAGGAGGCTCTGTAATGATGTCATGCGGTACAAGGTGGTCTGCTGTCGACGCACATCCTGTGGCTTCTGGTCTCAGGCTTTTACAGTAAAAGGTCTTTTCGCACACAGAGGGACTCGTTTCTCCACCGATGCTTCCCCGTTGTGCAGACGTGCCTCTAAACAAATACACCTGATAAAATGTCATCCTTTGCGTGAAACACACAAACGTCCTAAAAGAGCCGAGCGCTAAACAGGGGAGTGGCAGCGTCCAGCGGTCCAGCGGTGGTTGAAGCTGGCACTGACCGGCGCTGCAAACCGAGACGGAGGCCGACAGCAGCTTCCGTCAGATGAGTATTTATGTGAGAAATGATTCAGGCGTGGAGGTCAGCGCTCTGCCACCATCCACTGTGTAATTAGCGAGTGGTTGGAGGTTTCACATGTGAAAACGCACAAAAACAGTCATCACACGCATGCAAAGAATAACCATTATGTGCAAGTACACGAAGATTATTAAAGGTTTTAGAAGCGCGAGCAGGAGCCCACTGGCATCGACGCCTGTGTATGGAAGGGAATGATGACAAAGCCGTTAACTACTTACAACGAGTCAGCTTATGCTCGTTTGGTCGAGTCTCGTCTAGCAGCAGGTAGAAGCGCCTGGGTTTGAATCCTGCTGCTCCAGCTTCCTCCCACTCTGCTTAGACCTGCAGTCAGGTTATTGGAGACTCTACACTGTCTGCTTGTGGGGCCTGAGTGTCCAGAGTGTTTGCTTCTCACCCAGTGACACCAGGGTTTGCCTCCAACACCTCTGGTACTGAAGAAATGCGGTTATGGTCCTGGATGAATTATCCCTGTGCTTAACTCTTGATTCTTTCTGCCTGGGTGTTTCTTTCCCTTCCTTCTATCTCACAGGCCTCACTCTAGTGTGAGACTTCGCGCCACACAGGCTCCTTTTATTCCGTCTGTTTGCTCTGCAGGGCCAAGCTGCATCCCCAGCTCTGCCGAGCTCTGAGCTGAGCCGCCGACGACTGCTGCTGACATTAATTAGGTGCTGGATTCGATGCTTTAGACCCAACAATCATCCGTCTGTGTGCCGTCTGACGCACACACGTGGCCGACACATGCACACGCAGACGCACATTTTGTTATGATTAAGATTCTGTCATATTTTATAGCAGCGCGCTGAGGAATGCATGTAGGCTCTGCCATCAACTTCAGCGGAAGCCCGTTGGTTCCTGATCCAGCTCCACGCACTGTGCAGCCTGAGAACCTTTTATCACAGCTGTCAATTATCATTTTGTTGAGTGAGTGTTTGATACATATGCTCTGAGAAACACACTAGATATCAGCACACAGAGGAAATCCCAGTTAGGTCTTTCCTATATGCTTCTCTCTGCATCTGTCAGTGCATGAAACTGGTGGAATCATTATGTTTGTGTCTGTTGAAGGGATTTCAGGCCTTCAGGGAAGCTCTGGCTGCCAGACACTGCTATTCATCTTCTTTTGCTGACCTCCGCAGAGGACGCGAAAACAATTTGATAACGTTTTGTTCCTGTTTCCTGTTTGCTGCCTTTCCGTCTTCCGTGCTCGGTGTATTTCCCTTTCTTTCCTCACCGTGGTGTGGAATGCAGCAGCTGCTTTTCCTGAATCTTCTTCCTATGTCATCTGTCAAACCCACAAGAATTCAGTGTCAGCGACAAAGTGTCAAAATGTCAAATTATTTCTATAAATTCTGATTTATTAGTTTCCATTTAGCCTCTTCCCAGATGTGAATTTTTCCCTTTGTGTATGATATGCAGCTGTGGGGGTTGACCACAGTCCTCATCTGCGCCTGCATGCACGTCCAAGAATGAAACCTAAAGATGTGAAATCCCGCACGCTGAGACAAATTCTGCAGCTATAAGAGTCGTGAACACGTTTTGCTCTCGTGTGGCACCAATAAACATGCAACGCAAAGTTTCCTGCCATGTCACCGTAGGGGCTCGTCACCCTCTGTGTTCATGACGGCCTCCTTTCTAGTTTGTTCATAGTGGAGGAGGGAAGACAGCTGTCGTCGTGACAGGCCAGCAGAAAATCAAAATAGATGTTAAGACTTGGTTCACCAACAGTGGTGCAGTATTTGGCTTAGTGGTGATTGTGCAGAGTACGCGCCCAGCTCTCTGTGTTTTTCTAGGTTTATCTATAGCCTCATCTGTGACTCAAGGGTGTTGGATGTTTATAGTTTCCACAACTGGTTGTTGCCTGACATTGTTATAATGCAATAACGCAGTGTCAAGCGATTGTCGTGTGTGTTGTCTTTTCTGTGCGAGTTCACAGCACATGTAGGGGGGGTAAGGGTTTTGGAAAAGGCTTCTGCTTACGCCGTTGGTAGAAAGAGTCAGAGGTCAAAGAAGATATTTGTGACATTTCATAAGCAAACCACTCTCTGGTCAACACTGTGTGGATAACCAGTATCAAGCAGGATGGTCATGAGGAGGCTTCAGGGGGCGACACAAGCAGCTGCTGCAGAAAGAAAAAAGACAAATTCCTTGAAAAACTGATTAAGTTTGGTTAAGGCCTGAGGCCAAGGGAGCTGTGTTGTAAACAAACAATTAAAACAGGGTGTTTTTCTAGCTTTTTTCCTGGGAGGCGGAGACTTTCGCCCCATCACAGCGGAGGCAGCGTGTGGATAAAGCCTGTGACAGCAAAAGCTTCTTGACTTCTGTAAAAGTAACTTCATCGTATGCAGAAATGCCGGAGGTGGATGCGAGACGTTGGCGCTTTGACTGGTCGTACTCATGTGTATGTTTGATTCTGCTACGCTCCTAATTGACCTTAATTGTGCGACATCCCACATCAAGACACCCGACTCATTCCTTGTGTTGAGTTGTGTGCGACAGTAGTGTTTGTGTGCAGCTGTCGGGCTCGGCCACTTACACATGATGAATTTCCACATCTGGTGTGTGTGAGCTGGTGTAAAGCAACAGCGGCTGAGTAGTTGCCCAGTGGCGGTTGGTCTATAATGGGTTGGCCACTGAAACCTAACAGTCGTAGTTGTTGTACAATGTTTACCATAATAATTTTTTATCCTATAATGTTCTGATGTGGCTCTGATTTGGTTCTTGGAACATATTTGGCTTGTTGTTCTTGCTTCATTTTGAAGGCGTCTTTGTGTTAATTATGTTTTGTATGGGAACTATTCCAGATCATATCCTGTTAATAATGTATTTACTTATGTGATGTGTGATAGAACTAACAGGAACTAATACGGACACAATATTAAAGGAACTGATCCTTTCTTGGCTTCTATTACATCTTCTCAACTGCTTCTTTTCCCTTTTGAGCTCTGAGCCGTCACTTCACTCTGAAAGTGGCTCCGTTTGTCAACTGTAGCACAAATTTACAGCTTTAATATTTGAAACCCCACATTATAAGAGTCATTTAGACTTTCTGAGCCTTTTGCTGCGCAGCCAGATTGAGCTCTGCTTTGCTGGCTCATCACTTCAGCTGTACTGTACCACCCTGTTGTATATGCAGTGGCAGCCACTGGTGTCCACAAATAACATGCTGACTGTCATCCTGAAGTCTGCCAAGCCCTGTACATCTGTGCATGTATGCGCCCATCTTACAGTACTGCTACGTTTTAGGAACCAAAATTGGAGGCGAGCATCGAGTCTACAAATTAGTGTCCCTACCAGATTTGGGTCCTTGGGCACCTGCAATAACAAGCACGGCTTTCTATTCATATCACTAAGCTTTCCGACCATTGTTGACTCCCCAGTGACTGAGGGGTGATGTGGAGCAGCGTGCGGAGGGTGGAGACCCTGACCCTCAGCCTAACTCCCATCTGTAATTAGGTGGATGGGTCACGCTTTCAGTTTTAATGGAGGACCACTCCCTCACTCCAAATCAAAGGGTTGGGTGACCACACACACAGAGAAATGCATGTATGCAGCCTGTACTGGCTGACTCTCCATTATGGCACAAATGTTTAGGATTGTAACCATAGACGTGTCTAAGTTTAACTGGGTGTGTTTTACACAGCTGGGCCCAAATGGAGTTATGTAACTTTTAACTGCAGCTCAGATTGTTATGAGAGACAAGTATCTGTCAAAGTATCTGAAATCTGTTAGACATTCGTCCTGCTCTCTGGTCATGTTCAGTAGGAGCTATGTCCTTGTAACACTTGCAGTAGGCGCTTGAAGCACAGACATTTTAGACATTTTAATTTTGGAAACTACGGCAGGATGTGGCCAAGAATGAGAAGGTTTCGTCCTCACAGGCTGAGAACCTGTAATCTAGTTTTGCATAGTTGTAGAACATTCCAGAGCCAGGGCAAACTTCAACGCTGCGTCTGTGTTGGCCTTCTTCTAAAAGGCCATTCCTGTGTGGTTTCCGCTATTCTGGGATCTGCTTTCTCCTAAGCACAGGTTCCCATTTTCTCAGAACAAATGAAATGGTCTGTGCTTTAAATACTTGTTTACGAACTTCCCAAACAAGCTGTAGCATTCCTGAAGCGAGCCGGGAATAAAGGGAACATTCCAGAATGAGGAATTGGTTCGTGCTGATTTGAGCAAAAACCTCACGTCTTGTACACATGTAAATATCTCTGCGTTTGTCTAGGAAAATTAATATTTTCTCTAAATCTGTATGACAAGGCTTTTAGTTTTTCTGCTCTTACAACGTCAATTATTTTTGCACTGACTCATTAAACATCATTATCGCAGCTAACGGGGTGGCTAATTGGTGTCGATGGTCATTTGCTTTAACAGAACAGCCATGTTTAAATAAATGTTTAAACTTTGTTTACACCTATGTAAACACAGAGTTTTTAGATTGTGTCCAACTATTAGTGTGGTTGTTGTGAGTTTCCTGCCAGCTTTCCAATAATTATGTTGTGTTCATGCAGAACAAAACATCTGTGGTAATGATCAACTTCATACACATTCTTGTTTTATCCTCTGATATTAATCACCATATTTAAGCTTGAAGTAGTGCATGATAAACCTCTGCTCAGAAACCATGAAATGTGGCTTGATTTGTGGAGAGGCTTTGTTGTTTACAGCATTTGCTTGTATTTGCAGCAGTTTTTCATCATTAACGATGACAAAACCATCCACAGAGCAAACAGCGCGGCCTCCTACATGGCACAGACGCCTGTACAGCTGCCTCGTCGAGCTTTAAGCAGTTTTTGATGTGTTGAGCTGTCATATTTTAGACAGAATTAAAATCTAATTTTTTCAAATTAAAACTCAAGTGAGAAAGATTCTTTTTGTACGTGTTCATTGTTGGTTTAGTAACATGTTATTGTGTAGCTGCAGTCATTCTGGGGAGGGATCGTGGATCTTGTGACACTGTAATCCAATTAACCATTTAGCTACAATCCAATGCGTGCCCACTTTCCAGTTTCTCCTACAGATCCACCCAGTCCCCATCCTCCCCTTTGTTGTCATCCCAGTAATCCACCCATGCATGTGGCAAACTTGGGTTGATAAGACGCTGCCAAACTCTGGTTCACTCAGTAATTAGGTGGAACAGGGCTTCATTTGTCATCAATGGGAATGTTCCTAACTGAGTGTAAGGCAATTTTAACTTCTGTGGTTCTTTTGGATGGAGCTCTGTAAAGTTCAGAGTGAAGCCCTTGTTATTAAACTATAGATTCTTCATAAATTATGTTCAGGGCGGCAGCTAAAGTCCAGCCAGAACATATAATGTGAATTTATGCAACCTGGTTAATTCAGTTTGGGAATTGTAAAATATTTCTTAATCAAGGCAGAGTCCCATGAAAGTCTAAGGTCAATGAGTACATTGAACTGCATAGTGTCTCTCAAAGTTCATTCTCCTCCCTCTGTGGGTGGTGGAGGAGGAGGGCAGCTGTCAGCTTTTACGAGCTTCGTGCGCTGGAAGAAATTAGTTCCAATCCTCTGTCCAAAGCGCTAATGAGAAGCACACCCGGGAAGTGGGGAGGAGTTGGATATGCTTTGTGGAGGTGGGTTTGGTTTCGTGATGGATACGGACCTGAGATGTGTGACGCTCCTTCATCGTCGCCCTGCTCTGACTTCAAACGCCTTAGCAGTGAACAGACTGCATCTAGACAAGCTGCGTCCCTGAGCCGCCCTCAGCATTTTTAACCAAACTCATGAGAAGGAAACAGGAAAACCACCTGAGCGTAAGCCTGTGAACATGTAGTATCACGAATGTGTCCTCATTCATTGTTTCTTGCGTTTCTCGTTTGTGATTTGCATGTTTCAGGGATGCTCGCTCCCAGGTTTGTTTGCCTCACACACTCATTGGACAGGCTCTCTTGAATGAGCGCCGTTGTTTCCACATGAAAGAGCTTCACAGTGTTCCAGCTACTGTAGAAATAGGCCACAGCATACTCACGTTTAACAGTGGAGCAGGTGAACTGAGGGGCAGAGATGTGGAGTAAACTTTGTCTCTGGAAGCCTAAAGCTAGAGAATCATTTTTAATAACATGGAATCATAAAGCAGCTTGTTTTGTCCTTACTTCTCCTGATTTTGCTTCTTAAATTGATATGATGAACCTGATGTATGCTCTCTTCTGGCAGGTGAATCCACGTATCTGGACGACCACGGCCCCCCGGCCCCAAGAGTAAGTCTCGCTCTGTGTCTTAATGCTGTTTTCTCCTCTCGGCCTCTACTGCCCCTTCATCTCCAAGCCAGTTTAGTATATTCTGGCTAAATATGAAGGCTACGTGACGACGCTGCAGGCGAACGCACCACAGGGACCCAGTGTGACAGTAAAGCTGTGAACAAACTCTAACACAGGCGCCTTGTATTCATCCAGCTGCGTGTGCTGCTTCTGTCTGTGTGCAGCCTTATTCGTTATCTCCGTCAGTTCTGAGTTTAACATTCAGCATAGAGCTACAAGAGGTAATCATCTGGCTACGGGTTAGTTTGTGGTTCATGTGAGCAGCTGTTTGGATTACGTTAGCTCACATGGACTTTGTGTTTACTTTGAAAAGCCTGTTGTGGCCTCTACATCAAAGCAGGCACGAGTCTGTAATTGTTTCATACAGATAACAGTAAAAGGTTATTTATTCACAGCAATATGTGGAGATGTTAATAATAGTATACATAATAAGGACTTCTGTTCTGGGTGATTATTCATAGGTTTGCTCACTACTCAGTCTGAGCTTCTAATAAATCTAAATTTCCCTTATTCGTACATAAAGTGGAGAGTGTAACAGCTTGACTGTGTCCTGAGTCAAAGGACTCTGTTAATATTTACATTATTATACAAACAGAAGCTCTGGAATTGGCTTTGAGTGTCAGGGCCTCACAATAATAATAATAATAGTTATGACCTCTGCCCCAGGTCTGGTCTTTTAGATGGCTGCCCAACCCTACTGTAGGTCCTGCTCAGTGCACTCGGGTTGGAAAAGACAAGACGTCCTACAATGAATGTATATGTACTGTTTAGATGATTACTGGTACCTTCCCATTAATCTTTATTAACAAATATATTTGTCAAGCAATCAATCAGACAGTCTTTCACTGGATGAGAGAGGTTACTATGGCAATAAAAACATCTCATTATTCGGAAAAAAACATTTTATAACATTTCATTTGTTTTCGTAAAATTGTATTTCTGCTTTCACAGAAATGTACAAACTAACCATCAATAATTAAGTGTGTTTTTATGCTCATGTGACATATTTGCATCTGCAGTAGCAGCTTTGCTACACGCAGCCACAGTGATTATACGTTAGGCTACGTTGATTGATTCCATTACTTTCTTCTTCTCATCTCCCAGACAGACGGTGCTAATACGATGTCAGTGGCGAGTGCTACATCAACCACGGTTCTCATTAAGTTTTTGTTGACATTCCTCTGCAGTGAGGTCGCCGCTGCAGCAGAGGTTGGTCTCATTACAACGCGTGAGCAGGAGCTGAGGCTCGGGTAAAAACAGGAAAAGGTGGAAAAACCCAGTTGAAAGCTCAGAGTAAATGAAATTGTTTGAAAGAAGCACACAGCTCAGAACAGGGTTATGAGTCCTAATGTAGATGCGACAAGACTGTCGACATGTTTTGTTTCCCAATATTCTCTAAATTCTCAAAACTTAAACTTTATCTGCTGTTTTTGTTCTGAAGTAGAAAACAGTAGAAGCTGAAATGTGTCTGTGAGAGACTTCTGAGCCTCACTAGCTTAAGTCTTTCATATTTGATGAGCTCATACATATTTTAATCCACTAACTTATAAAAAGTAAAACGATGACAGATTATTGAATATTCAACAAAGCATTTCCATCTCCGTATGTTACAGCGTGTGTTCCGCATGGTCAAGCAGCTACTTCAGTGCCACATTTCCTCCCCGCTATTAAATATCTATTCATCTTAACTCATCTGAACATACTGCGATGGAAAGTCTGCTGTCATAGCTACTTAGTGTACAGCAGGAAGACTTCCTCCCTCCTTCAGCGCTGAGGAGTGGAGATGAATGGATCGCTCGTTAAGTGAACAAACGCTCCGCTGTGCCCTGAAACCTTAACGGGCTGTGGCTCCACTCAGCGAGAGACGGTCATCTGAGAGTAGGGAGCAATGATGTCAGGGCTGGATGCGCTGAAACCAACATACCGTAGCACTGTTGTGCAAGTGGAGAGCAGGATAAATTGTTGTACATGTGTGTTTAGAAACAGGATGAATTGTGTACATGCATGTTTACTGAACTATCAGCGTATGAACTGTGAGGACAGGGGCAGGACTGCTCATCTACTCGATTAGAGTTGGCGAGCATCAGAACTGTAACTAAGAAAATAGTGGTTACGCCAGATAACAGTGGAAAGTGGACCTGATACATAAAACTTATACTGTTTGTCTGATGTGAGTCTTGGGTTGTACAACATCAGGCTGTTAAAGGTCTGACACTGTCATTTGTTTCATTTGTCTCATTGTTGTGATAAGCTGAGGAGACCGTGGTAACACCAAAGAATGTTGCAGTGCTGTCCAAGAGAAGCATCTCCTACAGCATCGTCTCCTAATGTTTTCCCAGAACTAAGGGAAAGTTTAATCATAGCGCATTTTTAATCATATTTTAAAGTAACGTTGAATGTACATTGTACAGTCTCGCTGGGCAGCACAAGCTGAATCACGCCTGCCAATGAAACTAAGCACCAGTGAATTGTGCCGTGGTGAATGCATCCATTGACCTTGTTATTATGTCAAGTTGAACCATCTCATTCAGCAAAATACTGGGAAAAGACAACCAGGAGGTGGGATCAGTACATGAGATATATATTTATACGTCTATACTTCTTTTCTTATTATCTTCTGGGTACACTGAAGTCTTTCACATCATCCATCTTGCTTCCTCTTTCACTCTCCATCCATCTGTTACTTTATGACTTCTGCTGGAGCTCTGGCGATCGCTCAGAGAAGCCATCTTTACTGAGCCTGTGCTTGGGATGGGGTGCTGCTCTTGGAAGCGACAGGATAAACTAACTCACGTAGAGAGAGTGTGTGTGTGTGCAGAGCTCTGTGTTATGGAATCTCCCGCAGAGCTAAATACCACTGAGTTTAACTAAAGATCAGTAATAACTTCTTGTCACAGTGAAGGGGTGAACCAGCATGTGAGGGTCATCCTGTAACAGCCAGTGAACCAGTAGTTCATTCACCTATAAAACTAGACAATTTGTCACCAACATACCATGAATCAGTGAAGCAGTCGGTCGTACTCCAAACGACCAAACACATTTCGGAGCTGTGAGCGAACTCCTGACGTCAATATTTTTTGTAGAATTGTGTTTTTTGCTTGGACTGTCTTCATTCTTAAGGGGCCACTTGTGTAAAGCTCCTGGACCCTGGATATAATTGCCAAATTAGTGCATTCTTGCTAACCATGTGTTAAAATGAGTCTCATGTTCAGTAGTCACTAAATAGAATTAGAAGTTTACCATAGCAAGCCTGTTTTTCAAAGTAAAACTAAGTTGTACAAACATACTGTAGAAGTTTTTTTTATTTCAGTAACTGAATTATGGCTGAGCTATTGAACGGGTTGTTTCGTAACTGGTGAGTCATGAAATCTGTGTGTCTGAAATAGAGAGAGATGAATCACTTTACAGAGATAACAGTACAGTACTCTCTGCTGGATGAATGTGGTTATGAACAGCGAAGATGAAACAGGCATGTTTACTGAGCTGCGATATGTGGAGCAGTTGACTTCAGCCCCAGGGACAGGAGATGTGAGAAAAGGTCAAAGGTTGTAGAAGCACTATAAGAGGAGAGACAGGTTGAGCAATTTCCATTTAATTTCTCAATGTATCACTTTCGATATGGGGGATCTTATTACACGTCGTCTAATTTTCCATGTAGGTTAAACTCTGTGGTGGTACAGTCTAACAGCGGTTGAAATTACAGACCTGTATTGAGGTGCTGCACAAAGCCTGCACAGGGCAAAAATATGCCTTAGTATAGTATGATGAGAAAAATATGCCTTAGTATAGTATGATGAGAAAATTATGCCTTAGTATATAGTATGATGAGAAAAATATGCCTTAGTATATAGTATGATGAGAAAAATATGCCTTAGTATAGTATGATGAGAAAATTATGCCTTAGTATAGTATGATGAGAAAATTATGCCTTAGTATAGTATGATGAGAAAATTATGCCTTAGTATAGTATGATGAGAAAAATATGCCTTAGTATAGTATGATGTGAAAAATATGCCTTAGTATAGTATGATGAGAAAATTATGCCTTAGTATAGTATGATGTGAAAACTATGCTTTAGTATAGTATGATGAGAAAAATATGCCTTAGTATAGTATGATGTGAAAAATATGCCTTAGTATAGTGTGATGACAAAATTATGCCTTAGTATAGTATGATGACAAATTATGCCTTAGTATAGTATGATGAGAAAATTATGCCTTAGTATAGTATGTGGTCAAAATGATGCCTTAGTATAGTATGATGTGAAAACTATGCCTTAGTATAGTATGATGAGAAAAATATGCCTTAGTATAGTATGATGAGAAAATTATGCCTTAGTATAGTATGATGAGAAAATTATGCCTTAGTATAGTATGATGAGAAAATTATGCCTTAGTATAGTATGATGAGAAAAATATGCCTTAGTATAGTATGATGAGAAAAATATGCCTTAGTATAGTATGATGAGAAAATTATGCCTTAGTATAGTATGATGAGAAAATTATGCCTTAGTATAGTATGATGAGAAAAATATGCCTTAGTATAGTATGATGAGAAAAATATGCCTTAGTATAGTATGATGACAAAATTATGCCTTAGTATAGTATGATGACAAATTATGCCTTAGTATAGTATGATGAGAAAATTATGCCTTAGTATAGTATGTGGTCAAAATGATGCCTTAGTATAGTATGATGTGAAAACTATGCCTTAGTATAGTATGATGAGAAAAATATGCCTTAGTATAGTATGATGAGAAAATTATGCCTTAGTATAGTATGATGACAAAATTATGCCTTAGTATAGTATGATGACAAATTATGCCTTAGTATAGTATGATGAGAAAATTATGCCTTAGTATAGTATGTGGTCAAAATGATGCCTTAGTATAGTATGATGTGAAAACTATGCCTTAGTATAGTATGATGAGAAAAATATGCCTTAGTATAGTATGATGAGAAAAATATGCCTTAGTATAGTATGATGAGAAAATTATGCCTTAGTATAGTATGATGAGAAAATTATGCCTTAGTATAGTATGATGAGAAAATTATGCCTTAGTATAGTATGATGAGAAAAATATGCCTTAGTATAGTATGTGGTCAAAAATATGCCTTAGTATAGTATGATGTGAAAACTATGCCTTAGTATAGTATGATGACAAATTATGCCTTAGTATAGTATGATGAGAAAATTATGCCTTAGTATAGTATGTGGTCAAAATGATGCCTTAGTATAGTATGATGTGAAAACTATGCCTTAGTATAGTATGATGAGAAAAATATGCCTTAGTATAGTATGATGAGAAAAATATGCCTTAGTATAGTATGATGAGAAAATTATGCCTTAGTATAGTATGATGAGAAAAATATGCCTTAGTATAGTATGATGAGAAAAATATGCCTTAGTATAGTATGATGAGAAAAATATGCCTTAGTATAGTATGATGTGAAAACTATGCCTTAGTATAGTATGATGAGAAAAATATGCCTTAGTATAGTATGATGAGAAAATTATGCCTTAGTATAGTATGTGGTCAAAATGATGCCTTAGTATAGTATGATGTGAAAACTATGCCTTAGTATAGTATGATGAGAAAAATATGCCTTAGTATAGTATGATGAGAAAATTATGCCTTAGTATAGTATGATGACAAATTATGCCTTAGTATAGTATGATGAGAAAATTATGCCTTAGTATAGTATGTGGTCAAAATGATGCCTTAGTATAGTATGATGTGAAAACTATGCCTTAGTATAGTATGATGAGAAAATTATGCCTTAGTATAGTATGATGAGAAAATTATGCCTTAGTATAGTATGATGAGAAAATTATGCCTTAGTATAGTATGATGAGAAAATTATGCCTTAGTATAGTATGATGAGAAAATTATGCCTTAGTATAGTATGATGAGAAAAATATGCCTTAGTATAGTATGATGAGAAAAATATGCCTTAGTATAGTATGATGAGAAAATTATGCCTTAGTATAGTATGATGAGAAAATTATGCCTTAGTATAGTATGATGAGAAAAATATGCCTTAGTATAGTATGATGAGAAAAATATGCCTTAGTATAGTATGATGAGAAAATTATGCCTTAGTATAGTATGATGTGAAAACTATGCCTTAGTATAGTATGATGAGAAAATTATGCCTTAGTATAGTATGATGAGAAAAATATGCCTTAGTATAGTATGATGTGAAAACTATGCCTTAGTATAGTATGATGAGAAAATTATGCCTTAGTATAGTATGATGTGAAAGCTATGCCTTAGTATAGTATGATGAGAAAATTATGCCTTAGTATAGTATGATGAGAAAAATATGCCTTAGTATAGTATGATGAGAAAAATATGCCTTAGTATAGTATGATGAGAAAAATATGCCTTAGTATAGTATGATGAGAAAATTATGCCTTAGTATAGTATGATGAGAAAAATATGCCTTAGTATAGTATGATGAGAAAAATATGCCTTAGTATAGTATGATGAGAAAAATATGCCTTAGTATAGTATGATGAGAAAAATATGCCTTAGTATAGTATGATGAGAAAATTATGCCTTAGTATAGTATGATGTGAAAACTATGCCTTAGTATAGTATGATGAGAAAATTATGCCTTAGTATAGTATGATGTGAAAGCTATGCCTTAGTATAGTATGATGAGAAAATTATGCCTTAGTATAGTATGTGGTCAAAATTATGCCTTAGTATAGTATGATGTGAAAAATATGCCTTAGTATAGTATGATGAGAAAAATATGCCTTAGTATAGTATGATGTGAAAACTATGCCTTAGTATAGTATGATGAGAAAATTATGCCTTAGTATAGTATGATGTGAAAACTATGCCTTAGTATAGTATGATGAGAAAAATATGCCTTAGTATAGTATGATGAGAAAAATATGCCTTAGTATAGTATGATGAGAAAAATATGCCTTAGTATAGTATGATGTGAAAACTATGCCTTAGTATAGTATGATGTGAAAACTATGCCTTAGTATAGTATGATGAGAAAACTATGCCTTAGTATAGTATGATGTGAAAAATATGCCTTAGTATAGTATGATGTGAAAATTATGCCTTAGTATAGTATGATGTAAAAAATATGCCTTAGTATAGTATGATGTGAAAAATATGCCTTAGTATAGTATGATGAGAAAAATATGCCTTAGTATAGTATGATGAGAAAAATATGCCTTAGTATAGTATGATGTGAAAACTATGCCTTAGTATAGTATGATGAGAAAACTATGCCTTAGTATAGTATGATGTGAAAAATATGCCTTAGTATAGTATGATGAGAAAAATATGCCTTAGTATAGTATGATGAGAAAAATATGCCTTAGTATAGTGTGATGACAAAATTATGCCTTAGTATAGTGTGATGAGAAAATTATGCCTTAGTATAGTATGATGTGAAAATTATGCCTTAGTATAGTATGATGAGAAAAATATGCCTTAGTATAGTATGATGAGAAAATTATGCCTTAGTATAGTATGATGAGAAAATTATGCCTTAGTATAGTATGATGAGAAAAATATGCCTTAGTATAGTATGATGAGAAAAATATGCCTTAGTATAGTATGTGGTCAAAAATATGCCTTAGTATAGTATGATGAGAAAATTATGCCTTAGTATAGTATGATGTGAAAACTATGCCTTAGTATAGTATGATGACAAAATTATGCCTTAGTATAGTATGATGAGAAAAATATGCCTTAGTATAGTGTGATGACAAAATTATGCCTTAGTATAGTATGATGAGAAAATTATGCCTTAGTATAGTATGATGTGAAAATTATGCCTTAGTATAGTATGATGAGAAAATTATGCCTTAGTATAGTATGATGAGAAAAATATGCCTTAGTATAGTATGATGAGAAAAATATGCCTTAGTATAGTATGATGTGAAAACTATGCCTTAGTATAGTATGATGAGAAAACTATGCCTTAGTATAGTATGATGAGAAAAATATGCCTTAGTATAGTATGATGAGAAAACTATGCCTTAGTATAGTATGATGAGAAAAATATGCCTTAGTATAGTATGATGAGAAAAATATGCCTTAGTATAGTATGATGAGAAAATTATGCCTTAGTATAGTATGATGAGAAAATTATGCCTTAGTATAGTATGATGAGAAAAATATGCCTTAGTATAGTATGTGGTCAAAAATATGCCTTAGTATAGTATGATGTGAAAACTATGCCTTAGTATAGTATGATGAGAAAAATATGCCTTAGTATAGTATGTGGTCAAAATTATGCCTTAGTATAGTATGATGAGAAAATTATGCCTTAGTATAGTATGATGTGAAAACTATGCCTTAGTATAGTATGATGAGAAAATTATGCCTTAGTATAGTATGATGAGAAAAATATGCCTTAGTATAGTATGTGGTCAAAAATATGCCTTAGTATAGTATGATGAGAAAATTATGCCTTAGTATAGTATGATGAGAAAAATATGCCTTAGTATAGTATGTGGTCAAAATTATGCCTTAGTATAGTATGATGAGAAAATTATGCCTTAGTATAGTATGATGTGAAAACTATGCCTTAGTATAGTATGATGAGAAAATTATGCCTTAGTATAGTATGATGAGAAAAATATGCCTTAGTATAGTATGTGGTCAAAAATATGCCTTAGTATAGTATGATGAGAAAAATATGCCTTAGTATAGTATGATGAGAAAAATATGCCTTAGTATAGTATGATGAGAAAAATATGCCTTAGTATAGTATGATGAGAAAATTATGCCTTAGTATAGTATGATGAGAAAATTATGCCTTAGTATAGTATGATGAGAAAAATATGCCTTAGTATAGTATGATGTGAAAAATATGCCTTAGTATAGTATGATGTGAAAAATATGCCTTAGTATAGTATGATGTGAAAACTATGCCTTAGTATAGTATGATGTGAAAAATATGCCTTAGTATAGTATGATGTGAAAACTATGCCTTAGTATAGTATGATGTGAAAAATATCTCTTTTTGAAGAATGTGGTCAGTTATTTGCTGTTGTACAGTATTTTCTATATTCTATATTTCTTTAGTGTAGAACTGTCTTCTTTGTGTTTGCAGGTCCTTCCATTTCCCAGCCAGGTGGTTTATAACCGTGTGGGGAAGTGCGGCAGCCGGACGGTCGTCATCCTCCTTCGGTTACTGGCGGAGAAGCACCAGTTCAACCTGGTCTCCTCCGACATCCACAACAAAACCCGCCTCACCAAACATGAGCAGGTGAGACAATCACTGGGCAACGGATGAATTAAAGTGGCTTCAACCCGAACTGATAACACCCAGTTCCAACCACATTCTTTGTAGGAAATGAAGAAACAGAAAAGCTTCACATTTTTATTGTTTTGGTCATTGTGGGTTTTCATTAGACACCACTTTTAAGCCAACACCTTATGTATTTGTCTTCTGTACAGAAACATCGTAAAGCTGTTAAACTGCTCACATTCAAAGTATCTTCAACCAACTGCAAACATTGTCTGTGTAGTGATGTAACCGCTTGTGTCGCGCACTCAACTATGTGGTCACAGAGAACTCAGCAGCACCTGGAGTTCATTCAATGTCTGTCTTTCATTCAGTGTGAGAACAAGGCTGAAGAAATCTCCTTTTATGTTTCCCAGCATATCTGGAGGACATGAGTTTTGGCTCTACAGAGGAAAGACTGCTTTCATTGAAAAACCGCAGCCTCCTCACACAGAGCGGTCTGGTGCCGGTGGGGATGCCAAGTCCAAGGCGGATGTGCGTAAAGCATATCTAAATGGCAGCGATCAGTAGTGACGCATCATCGTTCACTGTGGCTTTTTCCACTAGCCCACATATGTTACACTGTATTTCTTAACCCTGTGCAGCCTTCGACGTTGTTGTGACTGTCTCCGTTTTTAAGTTTTAAAGAGTCTTGTGATACTATTGATCTCAAAGGTTGTTGTTTGTTATATTGTGTGCAGTGATGACCTACACTTCCTGGGTTTGTATCTGTGTTGCGTTCGCATGTTGACACACTTAGCTGAGGTGACTCACACCTTTGTGGTGACTGGTTGTGAATAAGGACGTCAGCAGTAGATCAGCAGATGCTAAATATGTCCCTAATTAACTGTTACTGAGTGAATTGAAGAAAACGTTAAGCCAATATTGAAACAGCTACGTGTTTACTCAGTCATCAAACCCTGAAACACACAGCGTGGTAGCGCGCTGTTATGCTGGACATGAAACATCTCTGTGAACGGTCTAGCGCTCTGTGGGAAGAGTGTTTGCCCTCCAGTGTCCACGCAAGGGGGATCTGTTCAAGTGCACGTCTGTGGTTGTGTGTTATTCTGCAAAGTGTGTCTCTGGCTTTGTGTTTATTTGTTTGCATATGTCTGTGTGTGTTGACTTATGCAGATACAAACATCCACGGCCTATGTTTAGAAAGGCTGGACTCGTCATTTGGGATTCTGGCTCAGATGTGCCGTTGTTGGGCCAGTTCCCTGCTGGCCGTCAGTGCACTAATAGGTTTGCCCGTGGTTGATGTGTTATGCGCTGGGTTCCACAGAGTGAAGGTGCCCTATTCATGTTTTAGGAATACAGCCGAGTGACAGCAGCTCAAACATTTCCAGGAGAAAGAATGAAAAAAGTTTTAAAAACCTCCAACAACAGAGAGACAGCATTTTAATTGTGTGTCTGGTTTAATGTGGGATCCTGTTTCCTCCCTCTTACCAAAAACGTAACCAGCAGATGCTCTACGGCCGTAAATCGTGTGTATCTGTATCACTCAGCCACAGATGTGTAAACACCAAGTGACTGACCCCAGTACCAAGCAGAGGCTGGAAACGGCTTTTACACCCTTGGTCCCGTCTTACCATCAAACATCTATACTTGTCCCTTCTGCAGGCATCGATAACTTGAATTACATTTCGACTGTAAGACTTAGAGAGAATTTCCGGCTGAGCTGAATCCTGGGCAGCCGTCGTAGCGTTCTGTGGTTTTGGCTCTTCCTTCATTTCCCGTGATGAGACCTATAAGGACGCCGCAGGGGCTCAGGAGGGGGGGGGGGGGGGGGGGGGGGGGGGGGTTTGCAGGTATGCCTGGAATCTCATGCTGTCCTCCACTTTCCCTCTGTCTCCCTGCAGCCCTCCCTGCTAAATGAGAGGGCGGCCTGGCCAGACAGCCATGAAGGGTGTGTCAGAAAACACACATGCACTTACCAAATGTGTTCAAGGGTCTGCAGCCTGGGTGTGTGGGGGAGGAGACATCTGGGCTAATTGCTCTTAACTCCTGCAGAAACCAAGTGACTGTATTTTAAAGCAGAACTTGTTGGGGACCAAACATATTGATAAACATATTGCTGCAGAGACACAAAGACGTGACGCATGGTGGCAGAAGAAACTTGGACCTTGGCGATTAACACTGTGCTTTTTGGGTTTGTTTTCTGTCTTTTGTTCAGGTGGATCTGATGAAGAACATCAGTAATATGCCGCAGCCTTTCCTCTACACGCGTCACGTTCATTTCCTCAACTTTACCAGGTAACAGCCAAACGATCCCATTTTGTTCCATATATATGTCAGGTCTGTACAGAGAACTTACATTTGTATTTGTTAGGTTCAGAATAGAGCAGCCTGTTTATATCAACATAATCCGGGACCCCATCAACCGGTTCCTCTCCAATTATTTCTTCCGGCGCTTTGGTGACTGGAGGGGGGAGCAGAACCACCTCATCCGCACCCCAGGGATGAAAGATGATGAACGATACCTGGTGAGTGCTGCAGAGTAGAACAGCTGTACACATGAATAAAATCCAACTCGAGTCTCACACAAAGTATTTCACGTACGTGCGGTGGAACCTGCTGATTGATGGGCTGTAGTTTTGTGGCCAAAAGTTTGCACCTGCCTTTGAGTTTGTAAAAGAGCTTGATGAGGAGGATTTCATTATCAGCTGTGGTTTGGCCGATCGTAAATCACAGACAGCCGGTTTCCCTTGTTCCTTCTATGTTTAGCTGTGCATCCTCCCATAAGATTGTCTTAAATTTGTAATAGGAGAACTGTAAAAGGAGAACTGATCGTTCCCTTCCCTGAATCTGAATCTGTGAACCTCTGCTCATCGTTCAAGATCATGTTCTTATGCCCAAAAGGCAATTTTCTCTGTTTTGGGCATTAGATAAAACAGAGCCACAGTTGTTTATGGCTCGAAATACTAACTTGACAGAGCTGTACATTTACTTTATGACTGAGACAGTGGCTTGCCAATAACAGCGCTTTAAATCCATATCTGGTTTGGGTTCAGGCCAGCTGCTTCCAGAACATGAAGCTCAGTTGAGAGGTGAATTGAATTGTTGCAAATTTCTTATTCTGCTGCGACCCTGATACACAGTAAAACAAAATTACTGACATCATGCTCTCTTTGAAGATGTCCTACTCGCTGGAAGGAGAAAGGCTGATTACGATTCCAATTAGAGACCGGATTTAGTAAAACCACATCACTAACCTCGTACTCGACATCTGACTTGCAGAGCTGTTTACTTCTGTCGCACCATACATTTCCTCATGGCCATTTGCGGACGAGTATTTTGCGGAATATCTGCAATGAAACTGGAAAAGCTTTAGAGTTAGAAGCAGGGAGAAGCAACAGCTCTGTTAATGTCTGGGCGCAGGAACACAGGTTCACCTTCTCCCTGATCGGGATGCTGTCGGCGTATCCAGCCATTCTCAGAGGCCAGCAGGCGGAGAGAATGTCATCCTGGCTTCAGTCTGACTGTGTAATTAAGTATTGGGCTGTTTTTCCTGGAGTTGTGGAGCATGTGAGTTATTAAAGTATGCAGACCACGGGGGCCCCTCGCTACAGTTAAAGGAGATGGGGAGACTGCTGCTGCAGACTGTGCCACACTCACATCGATAACGCACTTACTGGAACCTGGTTCTCCTGCAGAATGAGTCCGTGTACACGGGCCTGAGCTGTTTAAACGTGAGGCTGCAGAGAGCTAAAGGGTCTGTGCTGTGCTGCAGTCAGACTGGAGTCCTGCATCTCAGGCACAGGTCCTGTTCTTGGCCGACTGCAGCTTTAAGGCTGTCTGAGTTGTGAGAGACTTAAAGTACAGATTTTAGGCCAGGAAAAGAATGTCCCAGCTAGTCTGGCATTTTCAGCATGTGTGTGTATGTGTGTGTGTCCGTGTGTCCCAGTGGGTGCCCTGCTAAGTCAACACTCACGTTTAACACACGGCATAACCCCTGCCTGCTGTGCATTAGCTCCGCCTGCCCTGTGACAGGTGTGGGTGAACGAACGGCGTCAGGTCGCCACCAGGAGCCGCATACATGCCTGTGGCCGGTTTGGGATTTTCTCAGCCACCACACGTACAGGACCTACATTATGAGCTGGTTTAAGAGAACAAAAGCAACACACTGTATGAGATTCTCTGTCCATCCCTTGGCTGATGTCCAACCTTTAAAACAGAAGCAACAATCATTACATATTTCATTGATATTTCTATATTATCAGTGGCTCAAATGACTAAGATCCCAGATCTGACCCGGTGACGTTAGTGCAGCATGAGATCAAATGTTGGCCCTGTGGACGTTCTGTTGGTTCCGATCTGAGTTCGCTCCATGCTCACAATTAACTGCCTGATTGGAAAGGTTTATATCATCGGTTAACCCTGACTTCATTCATGCGCTGAGGGAGACGGGTGGCTGTTACAGATTAGAGCCTGCTCAGCTGCTCTTATCCCCGGTGAGAAAAGAAACGACGGCCCTGCGAGCGTGCACACAGGAGCCGCCTTTAAAACATTAATGGGCTTTTTCTTTTTTTTTTTTAACTGAGTCTGTATTGTGTCTGCCAGGCGTATTTAATTGCGTGTAGTTGCAGCGATATCCTCAGGGGTCCCCTAAACGTGCGGTGTCAAGTGTCAGAGTTGGGACAGTCCTGGCAAAATGCCGTGTATGTCAGGGAAACGCGTCACGCGTCAGCTTTGACTTCCTCTGGTTCTAGTTTAGTTTAGTTTCACTCTTTTTCTCTTTTTTCCTTCTTGGGAGCTGCTGCAACAAATTGATTGCAGTAAACCATTTCCAGTATATGTTTACTAGAATGGCAACATTAGTTAGTTCAAGTGTTAACTGTAAATTGAGATTCTTTGAAATTTCTTGCATGGTTCCTGGTTTCTCAGACAGGACACCCTGCCAGGATCTTTGTTTTGATTGTTTCCATTGATAAAATGTACAGTAATACTGAAACTAGACAAGCAGAGGGAGAGTGGTGACTGTAGGAATGTAAGAGCTGTTTCTGGAGGTTCCTTTGGGCTGTTGTTTTGGTTTCTTTGAAAAGCTTTCCAAGGTTTTGCTTCACTGATCACCAATAAGTCTTGTTTGTAGTGTGTAGCGCAGAACAGACAGTCACGAAGTTCTCACAAACCCTGCAGCTGTTCGATGAATCAGAGACGCCGTCGTACCACAGTGCAGCTGCAAGGAAGAAACAGACGGCTGATTTATGCCGTCCCAGCTCACGCATGGACCCTTCGCACTCGTCCTGTAGCACAGTTAGTCTCTGTGGGGACACAAAAATAAGCTTTACATATACACATATAGGGATAAAGACATTTTAATACTCATGGAACTATATTAGAACGGACACATGTTGTGCGTGTTCGCTCGCGTCTCGCCCTCAGCAGCGGCCTGTGTTCCCTGGTGAAAGGCTGGGCCAGTGGTCCTGTCTGACGCAGCTTAATCTCCACGTTGGACTCAGCCTTGGCTTTGATAAATTGTTCTTTATTAATGAGCCGTTACCGACTTGTCAGGCCATAAATCTAAAGGGCAACTGCGACGTAATCATTACACTTTTAATTAATTTCCTTCGTCTTTCAGGCGCTTTTCAGTTTCACTCACAGGCTCGTCAACGCTTTTGGCTTCATGCATGTTGTCCGGTGCCTGTATGACTCCTCGTGTGATTGAGTCACACTTTGTGGAGAGTTCTGTCGCTCTGGTTTTGTTTCCATGCATGAGGCTTATGTCACCTGACATGGATTTGAAGGCTGGTTCCACGTCGCTCTGGCTGGACTTCACCCCTTCCTCTCGCGTCCTCCACGTTTCCTTCCATTATTAATTATATACCATACTCAGACAAGTGGCGTTTTGATTTTCACACAACTGATCTGACCACTTAAGCTTAAATTCCTTAATTATCAAAACATTCTGTACTTTGTGAGTCGATACCCAACTATATGGTGTTTTATTTTATTTTATTTTTGCATCTGGGAGCAGCTGAGATGCACAGGATGTTGTTAGGCAAAGCACTTTGGCTTGTGTTGCACACTACTAATTGTTTGTAGCTGTTGTAGCAGGTGCATTTCCCCACTGTGGGATCAATAAAGAATTATCTTATCTTTTTTTTATCTTATCTTATCTATCCAGCAATCATACATAGACTTCTGGTGAAGAGCTCCCTCTAGTGGCAGCGTCCAACCCTTACAGTTTGAAATGTATAAAACATTAACTTATTTAACTTGTATGTTTTTCTTTCAGGATATCAATGTGTGCATTCTAGAGAATTACCCTGAGTGCTCCAACCCTAAGGTTTTCTACATCATCCCTTACTTCTGTGGACAGCACCCTCAATGCAGGTATGACTCCAGTGGCACAACATCCTACGTGAGTGGTTTTTAAGAACCTCCCTATTGCTGTCCGCTCCAGAAAAAGCTAAATATGTCCTTGTTTAACTGTCTCTTACTCTCTCTGTGCTTCGCTCCCAACCAGAGAGCCAGGAGTGTGGGCTCTGGAGAGGGCCAAACAAAACGTGCTGGAGAACTACCTCCTCGTGGGGATCCTGGAGGAGCTGGAGGATGTTCTGCTTCTGCTGGAGAGGCTCCTACCTCATTACTTCACAGGGGTACTGGACATCTACAAGAGCCCCGGTACATTCTTGTTTAAGCATCACATCAGTCCAGTCCTGTTGTTTTTAAATTGTCTTTCTCACGTTTCCAGCAGCTGATGCCGTCTTAGGGTTTTCTTATTTTTCTTCCTGCAGACTACAGGAAAATGGGGAACATGACAGGCACAGTGCGTAAACACACCCCCTCTCTGAAGGCCCTGCAGGTGCTGTACCACCGCATGCGCTATGAGTATGACTTCTACAACTTTGTCCGTGACCAGTTCCACCTCATGAAGAAAAAAATTGGCCTCAAGTCTGTCTCCCAACCCCCCGTCTACTCACCTGCTTTCCTGCGGGAGCTGGCGCTTCGGACGCCAGAGCCTCTGGATGAAGACGAGGAACTGGACACAGATCTGGATGATGCCAACAGCTGGCTGGTCCATCTCTAAGGGCTAAGCTTTGATGAACATTAGAAGTCGCCAAATATGCTCATTTGCTCAAAGGGGGGTGTTTCCAGCATTCTCCAGTAAAGCGTGGTTGTGGATGCTAACGCTCATGTTTGTGCGAGCTCTGCCACAGACTCCTATCAGGACGGGCTCCGCACGGTGGACTGCAGTCAAGAGAAATTAGAAGGACAATTTAGAACGACTACGGGAAATAATATTGAGCTCAGTCTGGGTTGATTTGAGCTTGTTTATTCTATAAAAAAAAACATTTCCATCTCCAGGAGAGATAAATGAAATATTCTAAATGTTGGAGCCTGATTACTGTAGGAAAGGACTTCACAGACACTGGTCACAACAGAGGAGCTGACTTTATGAAACGTCCAGGCCTGAAAGCTGTGCCATAAGTATTGTAGGTATATTAGTCGCCCAGGACTGTTGTAAGTGCCAAACTTTGCTAACAAGTGTCTGCGTGACAGGAGCCTCTGGAGGAGTATTGTGACATACTCAGATTATGTTATATTATTGGTTTATAACATTTTGTTTCATTTGTAAAGTATAATTAAATGTAGTGGGGGTTAATTAGTGAGCACTCAATTATGAATTCAAAGAATTCCAACGTGTGCGTGAATGATTGAGTTTGACCCAAAGCAGCAGTGTTTTTATGGATGTACATTTATTACTTGGGTCAGTTGTGGAGAATGTAGGTTGGAATAAGAGTCACACACTACAGCGTGTGGAGCGTAATTAGTTTAACCCAAAGTTTAAAAGATGGAACTTGCCAAATACCAGAGTTTCTGGTGCGTTACAAAACTATATGCATCTACAGCACTTTTTTTTAAGCGACTAAGAAATCCTGCATGAACAAGGAGGGATTTGGTCACAAAACTGGATACTAATTTCATTTTGCAGGTTTATTTTGGTCTGTTGTTGTTCTAGTAAAATCATTTAGTGTTGCCAGCTCATGTCTCATTGTCTAGCAGCTAATCTGAGTGCAGGCTTCGTGTCACTCGTCTAAGAAAGCGTCCAGAGAGCAGTAACTATAAGCTACTATGTGACTGTCATCCACGTGTTTTACTAAACCATCCTAATCTCAGTTGTCTCTACCTTTTCATTGCCATGGATTGTTTTTGCGTTGTTGTTGTTGTTATATTTTATTTGTCAGTTTAATTTATTATTTTGTATTCATTTGCATTCCAGTTACGATTCTCAGGAAGGAAAAATGAATGAATAACTTGATCGTTTGTGTTTTCTGGTGACCATAAAACTATTGTTGACGTATGCAGTATGTGTCTAAAATCAGTTTATATCAGCAGCTGAAAACCGGTTAACAACTATTTTAGCCCATCGTCTTACACAGTCCTCAAAATAAATGTGCTCCAACTATTGCAGCTACAGATTGTTTCTGAGTTACACGCATGTATTGCTAACAAAGTTTCATTTTTTTTTTACTGCTGCATCTACAGAACAGGGTTGGTTTTGTCTCCCAGTTTCTAGTCACATGAGTTTGGTTTACCGTCCAGACCACGTTTATTTAATTGTCTTCCTGTTTCTGCTGGACAGAAAAAAACTCGCTGTTAATATCTTTTATAGCATCTTCTCTAAACTTTAACCCAACTTATCATCAAAGTGATATAATACTGGCTACAATGGCTTAGTGAAGAGATATCTGGGGTAAACTGAATGAATGGAATCCCCACCACACGTACTGGAGCCAATCTAAGGCTTGAAAATTCAGTGCTATTGGTTTGGCGTCGCTGGTTAAGGTTACTTCAGTTTTCCTTCCCCTCAGAAACAAGGCTGTTAGTGTTGTGTAGCTCCCTGGCTTTTAGTGTATATTCCTATTAATAGCTTGCGCTCCTAAAGTTAGAGTAATAAAAGTTGCTCATTTATCAAATCAGCTTTATTGTATGATCCGATTTCGCAGTATCACTGTTGTTACAGCAAATACTTAAGACAGATGTGAGGGGGCAAATGCCAGCACCAGTCACTTTCCACCTTAAAATAACAGTAATACTAATAAAGACCGGTTTGATACACAACAGACGAGATCATTCGAACTGTGAAGCTGGTGATCGAGTTTTATCACTGTTCCTAAACAAGTTCATTATCCTGAATGGTTGTGCTTCTTCAGATTAAAGAAACAGGATGAAGTGATGTGAAAGACAAACGTGCAGGAAGCGTACGTCACTATTGCACGTTGATGGAAGTAAATACTGTTGTGATTCATTCCTGTGATTGGTCCAAACAACTGGAGATCACATCATCACTCTTTGACATACAGTAATACTGTATTAGTGCACGTACTGTTCTTGACCAGCATGTGCTTACATATTACTCACTGACACACACACAAACCTAAACTAAATATTAAATTAGAAAACAGTCTTAACTATGATTTCACAGTGATTTGTAAAAGTGGATGCCCTGAGAAAAAACGTTGGAAAAAACAAAAAGGTAGCTTTCAGTTACAAAAAGGCCCTTCTTGCTTCCGACTATAATCTAATTGCCTCTATGAAGGACACGCTGCAGCAGGTAAGATAAGGAAGGCACAGTCACGATACGACGACTTTGTAGTTACTAAATTGCAGTGCAGCAGATCAGTCATGATAACTTATCTGTTTCACTGAAGTCTTTGTTTCCCTTCATTCTGTTGTCCATCATGCTATTATTAGCAATACCCCCAAGTTATTTGCAAGCAGCCAGATAAGATTCTGACTTTAAACAGCCCCTACGGTCGAAAAGCAACTTCACGTCTCAGCTTTGACGTGCCAGCGCTGGACAGCGTTCTGGATGCCTTTCAAACGAAGTGGTTTAGAGGATCGTTTGTCCATCGCCTGACTTTTGTTGTGGCAGTGTCACTACTTACTAAGACCTGTACAGTGGCTTTTCACTGCATCCACCGTGTCTGTGACAAATTGCTTCCTTCTACATGCAGACTGCTTTCGGCGACGTCTCAGGACCTATACGATCAAACAACTGGTCCCACTGCAGAAGAAAATGTCAAAAAAATAAAAAACAGTTCAAATGAATAAACAATTGGCGTAAAGGTTTCAGAGTTTGTGGTGATCATCTCCACTACAGTATACAGCTCA
The DNA here is from genome assembly GCA_030770545.1 of Macropodus opercularis. NCBI lineage: Eukaryota > Metazoa > Chordata > Actinopteri > Anabantiformes > Osphronemidae > Macropodus > Macropodus opercularis. Next base: position 5,768,918 of record CM061112.1, read on the forward strand.
GGCTTTCACTTGTTGGTTCATCTCCACCCCGTCCGTCTTGCTGGGCTTACGTCCCAGAGCTTCAGCCTCATCTAAAGTGGTCGTCAGAGGTGTGCCCAGGGTCTCAGGTAGTAAAAACGCCAGCAGACCGATAACGAAGGCCAATATTCCCACGATCAGCTGCACGGCATCGTGTTGAATCAAGAGAAAATACATGGTTTACAACTATTTTACAAGGCACTTTTGTTACTGATCTGTGTCAAATGGACACATGGCAGGATGATAAAAACAGGTGATATAATATTAAGCACACCTGAGGTAGGTAGACCCAGACGTCAGCCAGGTACACACAGAAGGGAGCCACCACACTGCCAACGCGGCACATCATGCTGCCACTGCCTACAGCCAGAGTCCTGGAGAGAGATCACCACCAATAACAACACACTGCATCCCTGCAAACCTTGTGCTCAGTGCATACGTATGAGATGCCCAAAAATACGTTGCTTACTCAGATTATTCTAAAATGTGCCTGTTCCGAGTCACTTACCTAATGATGGTTGGGTAAAGCTCACAGGTGTAGAGGTAGACAAGACCGAAGGCAATGGCGATGGCAAACTTCCCCGTCATACTGAGAGCAACCACCGCTATGTCAGCGTCCTGTGTAGGAGATGAACGGATGATTCCTACTGGACCGACTCACTGTTAATGCATTTAACACTTGTTTGTTTCTTATTATGTGCATCCACATGTAAATATATGACCGACACACAGTCCTGTTTACATAGAAACCGCTTGTGTGCCGTCTTGTTTATGTGTCTGTCTTCATTTATCAGTAACAATCTTATTTATATCGCGTCTTTTATGGCGGCAGTGGTTATTTTTATCATCCTGTCCAGATGGCAGAGTTGACAGAGGCTATATTATGTGTGAACAGTATGTAGTGCTAAGTGAAATGCTTCGTGTTAATGGTTCGATCCAAGTTGTTATTAACCGTTAGTCTCATTAAACACAGCTTTAGAAAACATGAAGGAATAAGACGTTCGCAGCTGGTACTGAATACACGTCGGTAACAAATGGCACAGTAACACAAGTGATGTTGCTCCTTGTCTGTGTGTGTACGTCTAACACTACGACCTGCATTAATGTTACTATGTTTATACACAAGTCATAAAGTTAACTTGGGAGCGTGGCTATATTTCCATCTGCAGTTTGCCAGAGGGCATGCTGTTATGTTACATGTCACATTTGTTGACTGCTGTTCAGAATGGCTTTCAAAGTCAAAGGTCACGCTGTATTTACTTGGATATTAGGTAGAAGCTGTTAGCCAACCATGAGCTCTACTAATTTAGACCAGACACTGGGAACAGCACATGCTGCATATCAGTGGTGCAAGTGTCAGGGTCAGCTCTAGGACAACAGTCCAGACGGACCCTGACAATGCAAAACATACTGTTAAAACATCCCTTCATTTTCTAAGGTTTTATGTTCTGTTCTCTCACTAAATGCAGATTAGGTTTTGTCAGCTAGAAAAACAAGCTCCAGTATTCGTTCCTGACAGATACTGTGCCGACATTCAACATGGGTAAATGGTTTATGTTACCCTGAGTCTGGCAATAAGTAAAAAGATCGTGACCGACCGTCCGCTATAATTTTTAACTAGCAAAAGTAGTTTTATAACCGCAATGAAAATAAACTGCTGATTCATCAACGTGTGTCAGAAATATAGACAACTCTCATTACACACAGGTTAAGATGACTTAATATAAACACACATCTTTATACGTACAGCAGGCACCACTATGATGAGCATACAAGCGACTCCGGCCAGGAGCAGAGCGGGGGCACACGTCTTCTTCCTGCCGATCCTGTCCATTGCATAACACCCAATCAGATAAGAGGGGAGCTCCACTGCACCTGGAAACAAGTCACAGTGATTTCCTGTCAACCTAAACAAAAGCAGTTATTGGATCATCTCAGCAGATCGTCGCCCAGTAACATACTGTACCAGCTATGAAGAGGTTAATGTACTGGTTTCCTCCTAAGTTGACGGACCCCAGAGAGAAAACGTAGTAGCCCAGGCTGCCGATGAACCAGATGGCCCACACCGTGCACGTACGCCCCGCCATCCTCCAGCTGCGGAACAGATCCAGGATGGACAGCTTCTTCGACGGCGCCTCCCCCGACTCCTGCTCCAGCAGATCTGTGCCATTCTCACGCTCCTCTGTCCCCAGAAGTTCCTCCGCTCTCAGCGTGCACTCAAGGCCGTTGAAGTGGGCGATTTTATCCAGCAGGGTCTGAGTGTCCTTGTAACGGCGCTTGGCCATCAGATAAAAGGGCGTCTCAGGGAACTTCCAGCAAAAAAGCAAGAAGGGCGAGGTGCATACGGAGAGGATGATTTGGTAGATCCACCAGACCCGCACCAGGTAGCCGACCAGGGCCACTGTCATAATGCCGACCGCAAAGGCCGCATGCACATGCATAGAGGTCCATGTTCGTACTTTGATGCCAGTAAACTCTGTGACATAGACGAACACCACCACAAGGTAGCCACTGGACACCTGCCAACAGGTAGGAGCATGGAAAGAGAAAATGAGACGACAGGTTTATGCAGAAATGCCATTTAGTGGGTACATGTCAGTCACACGTTGATGGTCGAATACTGAGATGAGTTGATAATATAACACCACATAGAAGTCTCAGCTTACATGGAGACTAGAGAATCTGAGCTGTGTTGTGTGTGGCCGTGCAGAGTCTAACTATCTGAGTGCGATTCTGTGTGAAAAACAACAGCTGTAGCTCAGGAGGACTGGGGGGGATGGTAGAAGACAGGCGGCTGGAGTGACCAGGGTCACGTCATGCGAGTTTGAAACAGCGATGACGCTCTTCACTTGTGGCACGTTGTTCGCACCCGCCGGCTAAAGAACAGGACTCACCATGGCAAGGATGAAGCGGAGCACCACAAAGGCATAGTAGCTCCCCGAGAAGGCTACAGCGACCCCGAGCCCAAACTGACAGGCACTGGTAAACATCAGAATCCTCACACGGCCAACCCTGGAACACGGCCCCCCACAGAGAGACGCCAGGACAACGAGACAGAGAGTTTCAAAAAGCAAAAGGTCAAATAAATGGCTATTTTGCATTAGAGAATATGGTCACATGATCACATATACTACAGCCGCTGCTCACCTGTCAGCAATGTCCCCAAACAACAGAGCTCCCACAAGCACCCCCAGCATGAAGGTGGGCTGGCACAGCTTGGCCAGCCATTCTTTCTCACACACCAGATCCCAGTCGGTCACTATGCTTTGGTGAACTTCTGTGTGGTCGTAAACAAAGTTCCCGTGGCAGGCTTTCACTGATTTGTTGCCGTCAAAGTCATATGAAAAGTCTTTGGGGTTAATGCGCAGCGCGCAGCGGCACTGGCCGAGCTCCCACTGTTCGCCTTCAGCCGTCTTCACCACCAGAGGTCCAGTCGCGGATTTGAACACCGGCAGGATGTCCTCCACACTGTGTGCCGTTAGGTTATGGTACAGAACGTCGGTGATGTTGCCTGGCACAGTGCACACAAAGTTTGGGGTGATCACCAGGAAAACTGAGGCCAGGTAGTGGATGCCGCACGCTATGGCCTGGAAGACTACTGCAAAGTACAGACATGCCTGAAACCTGGAGAGAAGGAAAACACTGAAATACGCTGACACGCAGGGCCGAGGACATAAAACATATAGAGTCACTGTAATAAAATGCAGCTTTCTAAGACAAGTTGAACGTAGCGCATTTAAAACGCGTCCCCGACAGAAGACTCAGTGAATCATTGACGCGTGACAGAAACACTTCTACAAGTTTTACAACATCCACAGTTATCCTGCACAACTTACGACACTTAGGCTGAATATCCTGTGTATGTTTATGCAGATGGTTTTTTAAAGCCGTATCCGCAACACGGTATAAAAATAAACTTAAGGCGTTGAGAACTTATTTATCCAAAGCTGCTGTATCCAACTGGTTGACGATTAAGCGCGACAATACCGGAACCAGCACACAGAGGAATTTAACTGAACGCGTGAATTAAGTCTGGGGCAGAATACACTTGCTGTCAGTACCGTTTGAAATGGCCCAGCTCGTCGAATACTCTCTCCACAGTCATTTTGCAGCGTCGGGCTTGTGCGTCGAGGCTCCCGCTGCGTCTCTGTCCGGCGCGCAGCGTCTCCTTAGCGCGTCAGCACTAAATCCTAAACTGTGGCTGGAGCTGAAGGGGCGGTGCGCGCGAGGGGTCCACTTTCAACCACGATGGGGAAATGAAAGCCTCACACACTCACACACTCACACTCACACACACACACACACACACACTTTAGTTGGCGACTTGCTCTGAATGTCCTGTAACAGACGCTGTCACCAAAAGTGTCTTTCAGTAAAGATTAGAGACACGTGTGGCTTTTTAATTTATCTGATTGATTTTGTGTAGATTTACTCACAGGCTGTATAAACCAATCACAGATAAGTGAGCCCAACTGATTTGGAGATGTGTGCTATCAGCGGGGAAGCTGGGACGTTTCACTCTCTTGTAAACTACTCTTACACCAGTGTAGCATAATTATATCATGGAGCCATATTTCCTCTGTAAACAAACAGACAGCTGCTGTATAACTTTAGGGCTGCTGAATTCATAAACCACCGACATGCTGCATCCTCTAAACCCGCGTGAGAAGAATTCATCATCTACATTATTGTGTTATTGTCCTTTCTACACTTTAGTTTAAGCCATTATTTTGTCGTTTGATCTGTAAGTTTGACTCAGGAGATGCACAATAAAGGGACATTGTCACTGATGATTCCTCATTTCACTATTCACATTATTCCACATCATCACAGCTGCTGAGACATTCTCACTCAATCAACACTCAAGGTGTTTAGAAACCTGTGGTGCCAAGAGACAACGCCGCTCTCTTATGTATTGCTGTTGGGGATTGTGATTAATGATTGATACTGTATGTGCAGTATGTGGCTGTACTGACCCATGGCACCTTACTGCTTCGGTCTCGCCATCTGAGTCGCAGATGTTAGGAAAGAATCAGACAGGACAGGTGTAATTGCAGGTAAATCCAGGTAGTCTAACATGTGCAGCACCCTGAAACCTGGCAGCAGGTCTGCATAGTCAGCATTTTACCACCAACAGATCATTCCCACATTTATTGCACAGTGGACCCTGCTTTGATTATCCTACACAAATAAGACCAAGGGCATCATCAATCTCTGCAGGGCTCTACGCGGCATTTAATGCTCCACGAGGCCCGACTTCACAAGAAATGTGACAGATTATCAGACAAGGGGAGACGGTCACAAACAAATGATGGTGATGATTAAGCAGACGGCACAAGTTGTGCTGCCAACATCTGAGTCAATGAGCTACAAAATGTTTGTATTTGTTAATTATTCTTAGACAGCTCATTAATTGTAGCTATTTAACAGACACAGTGTAAAGTTTCATCCACTTATCAGTCACTGCGTTAACCTCTGACTGGGAGGTTTGCGTATTTGCGTGTGTTTGTTATTTTTGGCTTCACACACACACACAACAGAAGCAAGGGCGCGTTAACCTTCACCTGCTCCTGGTACAACTGGCTGCTTCCCACCAGCCGAGTGTGGAACCTGCATCACCTGCAACACATCAGGAGGCGTTTGTCGTTCAGAATGGATCACGGATCTGCCAGTAGCCTCCACTTGTGTCTTCATGACCCCTGCGTGACAGCTGTGCTCTGCTGACGAAGGAGGAGGAGCCGGTGGGTCGAGTTTGAGTGGCCTCTGTGGTCTGCACCTTATTTTGGGAGAGGGGAAGAGAAAATAAAGTCAGACTTACACAAATGTGCTCTGTGCGTCAGCAGATCCTGACAAATCATTCCAACGTGTGACCTCATTACACAGATACAAACAATCAAGTGTGTTTAATGAGAAAACCCACAACACAGAGTCTGTTCCTGAAATCTGTTGCCTGGGTGCATTCTTTCCACGTTCTCTCATTGATTCCATCACCAATTCAATTACAGTCTGACCTACATCGCTTCAAGCAGCCACAGACGGGAAGAGAGACTTAATCTGATCCATCTGGTCAATGTTCACGACAAACCACTTGGCGGCAGTAGAGATTGTTGAATGCGTTAAAAATTATTTTTTCACCGTTCCCAGAGCTGATGTAGATAGTTGTGCTCCCTCATTTCCATATTATTGATTTACACAAATGAAATGAATAATTATACATTACCAGAATTTAGACTAGAATCAGTTCTTTCATAACTCAAATCCAGCCCCCAACTGGTGAACAGACACACACAACATGACCTACAAAATCCAGCCCATATCACTGAGAGGCTGGGGTGGCTACGGTTTCCCTCCATAGGGGGCAGTAGAGAGCTATTCGGAAGCTCCTAGTGCAAACGAAACTTTGCCTTGATCGTTAACAGCAAACAAGGCACATTCATCATTTGTTATGGAAAAATGAGCAACGAGAGAAAAAAACATCTGCGCGAGGTTTACTCCGCAAGATGTGAGGATATAAAAACAGGCTCTGTCTGTATATCAGCACGAGAAGTAGTTCTGCTTCTTATTTTGCTCATTAACGCGTCGGTGATGCTTTTCATGCGTTTTGTTTGACCCGAGCTGCTGGGATAGAGCCGACCACTGTGCAGATGTTAGGAGGGAACGCAGGCCACGCAGGAGCAGCAGGCCCGGCCCATGTCTAGAGTTACACAGTAACCCAAGAGTTTGTGGGGCGGGGGGAGATGATCTGAGGGGGCAGAGCAACAGGAGGGTGAAGAAAAAGAAAGCAAATTAGAGAGGCGTGTGTTTGGTAAAAACAGGGACACGAGAGTGTGAGGAGGGAGTTCCTGAAGTTTTCCACGAGGGCAGCACACTTTGTGCGTCGTTCCACACACTGACACTCAGGTTAAGATGCATGCGTGTGTTACTCAGATGTGCGCTGGTGTCGTTGACTGAAACCTCTTGGTCTGGTGGGAAAGAGATGGGAAGAATAACTTGGGCAGGAGGAGTGTGAAGAATGGGCTAGACAAGGCAACAGGCCCAAGAGATGGACTGAGGCGCGTCGGACAGGTTCTGTTTGGACATGGGCAGGGAGCGGCTCTCCCGGGGGTTTCTCCTGCGTTTGGGTGTCCTTCTCACAGCTGCGTGTGTGGCCGTTCACGTTTACCTGGAGACGGGCTGGAGAGAAGCACCTGCACGTCCGACCGCGGGACATTCCAGCCAGCCTGGCCACGACCGGGGCCAGCAAAGCAGAACCAAGCGGGTCTCTGCAGCGGCTGAGAGGCGGGAGTGGAGCGTAAAACGAAGAATCTCTTATGTTCAAACAGCGAAGAGGGAAAGCCCAGCGAGGAGGAGGAATAGAGACAGAGGGGACTCATCAAAGGTATGTTCACGATCAACCGACTTCTGAGTTCTAACTGCTGCGATTAAGATTCTTGCGAGGTTATCAGATCATAAATCAGCATAGTAGGAGACAGAGTGGCCCAGTGAGGAGCCTTCACGCCACCTCAGAGTCACTGGCTTAACGCTTGGTCATCCCAGGAAGGTGATGAGGGAAGGAACCGGCAGCAGAATCAGCCGTGCATCTCTGAAATGCTTTAAAGTACGGTGAGAGGCTTATCTGCAGCACAAAATGCCAGCATAGGTTCAACCGCTCTCAAAAAAAACACACTACAGGAACTTGACCTTCGACCTCTGATGCGTGGGTGTGTCAGAGCACCAGATTATCAAAAACGCCCCACGCCTCTTTGTTTTTGTCATCTGCCTTCTTGTACCTTTGATTTTCCCCCCTTTCATTCATGCCTTGCTCTCATCTCCATCCCAGCAGCCTTTTATGGTGCCATTTGATCTGTGCACCCGTCAGTCTCCCTTTTGTTCCCGTTCACTGCCAATTCCAGTCAACCCTCCCACCACCTGCACACGCATCCACACAGCGAGGCTGCGTCTCCGTTTCTCGGCGTCAGTGATGTCCTCCCCTCCACTTCACGTTTCCTCCTTTCTGTTGTACTCTGGCATAAAATCGCTCGTCTCTAAATCTTTCATGACTTAACTAACGAGCAACACTGCTGAGTTTTAAATGCCACAGAAATCACTGCAGGGCTATTATGCCACACTGGGCACTCATGCACCATCAATATTACATACCACCATATGCTGCTTGCTCTCGCTGCTTCTTAACACAGAATTTGTCACATAAAAAGCCCTGAAGACGCCCAGATAAACTTCTGTGTCATCTCCTCGTGCTTTTTTTAACACTCCTCCTTTCCACCTACACTTTGTCTCACTTCATTCTCCCTTTAGGCAGTCGTCTTCAAGATCACCGTTTGGCTTCTGCTCTGTCATGTTAACCTGTCCCCGCTCTTCGTACTCTCATCCTCGCTTTTGCTTTCCCGTCTCCCCTGTCTGTTTCGATTTAAAACTTCAGACTCGCCTCCTACTTCTAACCCAGATTTTCTCTGTCTTCTTATAACAGCTCTGTTTCTTTGAACCTTCGCTTGCTTGTTGCACTCTCCTCTCAATTAGGTGCAAAAAGGCAAAAGTATAGTAATAAAGTAATAAGGGAGGACGTAGAAGGCGACAGGACAGACTGATGCTGACTAATTCTGTCTCCCTTAATAAACTCTGTGTTTGTGTAAGACAGAAACACCCAGAGGCTTTGTTTTAGTAAAAGCCAATCTAAAGGAAAGCTGATCTCTTCGCCATCAGCCATCCACATAAATACACTCGCACACTCTCCGTCTTTAATCATGCACCTCTTGCAGGCTTTCGTCCCTGCTAGGAGAACGCGAAAATCTATAGACAGACATAAAATATGTTGGGCCAAAGGACAGCAGCAACAGAGCTGGAGACGAAGAGGAAGGGGCCAGATGACTGGTAATATCATTTAAGGCCATCGATAAAGCTGGAGCCAGTTTTCTGCCTCATCTAGTTTTGCAGCGTCTTAAGAGACACTTTTACATAACATGTAAAAGTGTGTTTGCATGCTCGCTGTTCAGGCTCCAGTCTGAGGAACGGAAGGAGACGAGAGCTAAAATAGTTGGACTGTTGCATTAAAACTTGAAGTTTATAATTTTGCATCAAAGGAAATAAATGATAAAGCCTGAATTAAGCATAATATGGCCACTTTAATGTATAAATGAACACACAGCTCTCTCTTAGCTATTCTCGCTGCCCTCACTCCACAGTCCCATTTCACAGAGGAGGGATTGTGTTGAAGCTCTACAGCGATTTCTACATGAACTCTGTCCCAGACGCAGAGATTTCTCCTAGATGGGCCAGCTGTCACTCATGTGTCACACGGATTCAGCCTCAAAGCCCGCAGCTCATCACAGAGCAGCATGGTGTACCCATGCATTCGCTCAGGCTTCGGAGTTTTAGAAGACTTTGTCATATAAAACGAGACATCCCACAGAAGAGAAACGATCCAGCAGTGTTGAGATGCCAAAGAATTAATTCGTCCAACCTCATGCAATACCCGATCTTTTCATCTTGTAAATATGCAGGAGATCTGAGCTAGAAAAGACAGAAATACAAATGTGCTCACAGTAAAGGGAAATGAAAGGTGACCAGGGGAGAATAATTAAACAATTCAATCACTTTGTTTGAATGTGGATAAAACATTTTGACTAAACCCACCAATAACAGAACAGCCTGCGCTTTATTTCAAATGATTTCTTATAATTAGATTGGACATGAGGTAATTTATCTGCAAGGGCAGCAGCGATAACTCTCATTCAGATAAGCGCTGGTGTGGTTTGGTTGGGATAGAGTGCAACAGGAGGAGGCCACTTTGTTTTGCCTGTGACATCCACTGCCAACCAGTGTAGTCTCCAGTTGAATTTCTAATGCAGGAACCCAGTGACCTTAGTCGTGTCCTGGAAAGCTGAAAGAGAGAGGGAGCGAGAGGGTGGGGTTGACTTGTGTAATCCCAAAGGTGTGACTGGAGTCAGTTCCCAGGCATCTTTAACCTCCTGCTGAGGCATCGGAGAATCCAGGAAGTCACAAGGAATCATCCGCTCGGACGCTGACGTGTCACCTGGGTCACACTCTGCTCCCTCATGAGCTAAAAACGTCTATTTCAGTCTGCAGTTGCCCTCGGTCTTATTATTCACACACTCACAGTGGCTAATAGCACAAAACCAGGACATTCCATTAACCTTTATGCTCAAACATGTCTCGTATTCCTGCCTCTAATATGACGCTGCCTTACAGCAGCAGTAAGCAGGTGGAGCGGTGCCGAAAGGCCTCTCTGCAGGCCAGAGTAATCTCCTCACAGTCTAGGATCACTCGCCCCTGAAAAGGAGCTTACAGAGCAAAAGCAGTAATTCCAGTCAGCTGAAGTGCGAGCAGCGAAACAAACAATACTTTCACGAGCTTCAGTGATTATTGGATTATATAATCAAACTAACAGCACATCACCAGGTAGCCTCACCAAGTGAACAACTTCTGAGTCGAGTTCTGTACAAACCCTTTCCCGAACAGGATGATCAAAACCACATGGTGCACTTTACACCGGCTCAGTAAACAGTGGGGCTGTTGTACGAGCTAACTGCCATTAGACAAAGACGCCCACGTCGGCGTCAGACTGTGAACCCCATTGTACATTACTCTCCTCAGCACAGATGCCTCGCCTGGAACATTCCAGAGAGTCCTCCGCCTCCTTCCCAGCGGAACTGAATGAATGCCTCGACCTTTGACACGAGGTGACCCCACTCTCGCCTTTGCTCCTCACACACACCAGCAGTACCTGCATCCAAACAACCACGTTAGACCCGAACATGGTTAGAAGCCCAACTTCTCCGACAATACTTTTGTTACTTTCTTTCTGGTTTTGTATTAATATTTAAATTCCTCATCTTGTCTTTTCGCCCCAGGAAATTTGTCACATATGTAGCTCAGCGTGTTTCCTTTGCATTTCCCAACTAGGCATCACAATCTCAGATCTTTCCTCTGGGATGCCGTCCAAAAGCACAGACGCACGCTCGCATGGATAGATTCACACGTATAGGATTTAACTGCAAGCCTGCAAACAATAACGCCCCATCTGTGCGTTGAGCTGCTGGCCAATACGGCGGATTCAGGCACAATATGATCACATCATAAGATGGCATGACTCATTTCTTCAATAAGTATGTGAAAAGGAGAGAAACGGTTCATATTCTGTGATAAGATCAGCTGTTAGTTATGCAGAAACCACATGTGACTGATGGGAATCTGTCAAACTAAACCACACACACACACACACACACACACACACACACACACACACACACACACGCACGCACGCACGCACGCACGCACGCACGCACGCACGCACGCACGCACGCACGCACGCACGCACGCACGCACGCACGCACGCACGCACGCACGCACAGCTGCCTTTGCTTTTAACACATTCAACTTGTTAAACTGGCTACACTGTGATTTAAAAGCTGATTAACAACCAATAAACATCTGTAAGGTACTGATGGTCTCTCACGTGCAAACACACGGTTTCTCTCTCGCTCTGTCCTCATCCCTTTGCGTCAACGCACTAGTGAGCCCCACTCTGCTCACTGTGACCATGTTTGGTTTGTTCGGCTTGTCCTTCTCTTCTGTCACTGCCGACCCCAGACACTCGCTCTGGCCCTGCCCCTGCATGTTCACTGATCCTGCGTAACAGTCCTCTGGATCTTCCCCGTCCCCCCACGCACCTGCTGCTCAGAAATCTAAATATCTTGAGAACTACCAAGTTAAATAGAAAGGCTCAGAATCTGAAGCGTTTAGTTATTTTAAATGTGGTAAAATATTCGAATAAGCACCGTTTAGTTCTCTACTTTAAACCGCTGACTGCACAGTTCACTGAAAGGGCTGTTGGAGCTCATTCACAGAACAGCGTGGTGGGAAAAGCGCAGAAGGGATGAACAAAGATTCAAGAATGTGGAGCGATGCTGCTGATGCTTGGGTACCATGACAACAAAGACCGCTTTCGTTCCTGCTTGCCCGTGTTGGATGCGAGTACTTCATGTGGTTCTGCGTGTCTTGCTGTTTGAGGCTCAAGTCCCTGATGTGCTCTTTCCAGTGGTTTCGCCACCGCAGAGGGAGGCTAATGTGAATCAGTCCCCCACTGCTCCATTAAACCGCTGCGTCTCTGTCCGCCCACTTCTCCATCACTTCTTGACCTTCATTTGGCGCACAGCTGAGTTTTCAACCCGAGCTGTCAGGAAAACGCAGCTTGTCAAAGAACATTTTCGAGAAGTCAAGAGACTCCACACACTGTTGAACTTGACTGCACATCCTTGGTGGGGCAAGAAATGAGCAGCAGGTCTGACACATCACGCTGGCACAGCTCACCTGTGTCTGGCTCTTCTGTCACGCTTGATATTCTGCTGACAATTTGTTTACTCAGTCGCTGATAAAGTACTGTGGCTGTGTCCTGACACTATTTTTGGTTATTTTTGGTGTAAATCCATCTACATTTTCATTTGTCAGCTAGTCCTTTACCTTCCTGTGAGGCTCCCCCGTGTTCTGCTCCTCTGGCTCCACTGTCTTGTTGTATCCAGTCGACTCTTGTCTACCCATCCATCCTCTTCTCTCCGAGGGATTTTTCACACTTGGTTTGGCTGCTCACACCTCTCACACACCCTGAGAGAGCCACAGATTCACAGACACACACACACATCTGCATCAGGACACGCAACGCAAACAAAGCCTCGTTTTCAAATCTGTTAGAAATAAAATGACATGTAAAGAAACCTGAGAAAATGAGAGAACAAGTAAAATTCTATAGCATTTGTTTCAACTTTTTTTTTTTTTGCACTTTACTCCCCGTGCTCAAAAATGCCACGATATATTCTGTAGCCTCTTCTTTCTTAACATTTTCATCCGAAGTTCTCCCACAGCTCAGAGTTAAACTGGAACCTATTTTAGCAGTGATGTCTGGACCACTGGTTTCACTTCTTTCAGAGTTTCACCTCCAGTAGTGGGTTGGTGCGTGTCTCACTCTGTCCTTCTGCCTCTTAGCGTCTTCGCTGTTACTATTCAACTCCACCCTATAAACAGCCAGCTCCCACAGAACCCATTGTCCCAGATATCCGCTCTCTGATCAGTAGTCCTGTCCCAACCTGTGCCAGGCTGATGCATGAAGCCTGACAGCTGAGCTTTGCAGGTAGGGCTCGCTAAGGAGATGAACAGGGCAGCTAGGAGACAGAGAGCTCTCAGAGTCCCTGAGATGCAAAAAAAAATGGATGTTATATGTTTTCGTGGAAATACCTCCCAGGCTGATGTGCTGGCTTTCTGTTGCATACGAGTCTCCAGTAAATCCAGGTCCTGGATTAAAAGTAGGCTCTGGTTAGATGCTAGATAAATGAATTTACTTTGTTAGTTCGATGCTGCATTTTTATTTGCAATAGACTAAATGAAAGGGAGATAAATTACGTCTTGTGTGTGTTCGTGTGGCCAGAGTAAAACCTAATTGGCAAAAACAAATGCTACAAACTGATACCCGCACGTACAGCATTCATCACCCTGTTTGTCCTGCAGTGTAATTATGTTGATCATGCACGAGGGCTGTAATTATTTTAAACGGACACAAATGAAAAATGGAAAGAAAAAAGAGGGAGGGGGGGTGTACACACGGAAATGAGAGCGAGAGATAAAGATGGAAGTAAACAGGGAGGATGTAAAGCAGAGAGGGGAGGGGAGGGGAGGGGAGGGGAGGGGGGGGGTATGGAAAGCATTCAGATCTTTTGACACGCCGCAAATCGATTCAGTGCTGAATGCTGAACAGTGAACAGTGCTGCGTGGATCCAGGGCTGCAGCCGTTAAAGCGACAGCTGACTCTGTGTTGGCTGATCCACGATAAGCATCACAGAGGGAGGAAATCGCACACGGTGCTGGCGTAGATAACGTATTACTACCCTACTGTGAGTTTAAATGTGTCTTCATAGACCAGTGGTTTACCTGCCTGTGAAGATATCATATCTATCACACATTCGAAACACTCCAGGAAAGCAGATGAACACATGATGTATGACCTGCACGCAAAGCTAAGCTGCAGGGTTCAACTGTCTGAGGAAAGAGGAACGCAGACGAGAGGCTGCTATTTCTAAACAGATGCGATGTCCTTTGACCTTCGCTCATTTTCATCTATCACTAATGAACAAACAAAAACAGCTCTGCCTCTCGTTATCTCTCCATCCCAACAGCCTCTGCTCTAGACCATGAACACACGCATTCCTGCAGAAACGAAGCCGGCTGTGAAGCAGAACTCAGCCAGGTTTCAGGAATGTGACCAACAGCAGCACTTCCCACTGCTGCGCTGCGACGAGCTGCCAGACTGATGATAAAGCCTTTCTTTACCGCCGTCATGCGCAGTAGATATCTTTTTTAATTTGCACCCTGCAGCACAGGATGAATAAGAATAAACAACAGGCCTCGTTTTACTAAAATAGCAGTGGAAATTAACTTCAGCAGTTTATTTGTAACTAACACTCACAGGTAGAAAAAAAAAAAAATCCTCCACGAGTACATTGCGACCTAGTTCCACGTGTGTTTATGCACAAGTGGGTTATAACACCTGAACGAAAAAAGCTCCTTTTAGTGTGGTCCTCGCAGTGAATTTCTTTGCAGTGGCCTACTTTGATGTTAGCTAAATGTCAGCTTTTGTGTTCTTTTCAGTGTTGATAATCAGAGCCTGTGTGTTCCTGTGTGTGTTGCAGCCTCGGTGGCACATAACCCTGGAGCCCTGGGCTTCTGAGAGTCGCTCCCTGGAGGATGAAGCTAAGAGGTTTCTAAACTACATCACGACGCCACAAGTGAGTCATCGGTTAGATTCTTGCTGGTGTTTTAAATGAGCGTCCGGTGCTTATATAAAAACGATAATTTGGCCATGTACAATTTGAAAATAAATTTTGCTGGTGGACGCGAACCATTGCTTCAAAGCATTTGCTGTAATGGGTGAGTGTCCAGATACAGAGTGATGAGGGCTGCGACTCAAATACTGCCGTTTTGCAGCCGTTGGATGTGGCGACGTTTAGATATTTCTGTATTTTTTATTTGCTTATTTATTTATTTTATGCTTCATCCTTTGCTGCCTGCTACAGTGTATTAAGGGCCACAGCTCCTTAAACTTTTATGAATCTTCATGGCTTTGAGCAAACATGAACCAAATGCTGCACCAGATGTATAAATATGGCATAAAGAAAGTTTGAAGACAGATTATTGGAGTTTTAGAAAGTACTGGAAGGTCGGGCAGCGTTTTACTTGGACAGTTCTTCTTCATACCGCGTGTCTCTGTTGGTCTTTCTCATTCAGATTAGCCAGAGAGGGTTTGTCTGGCTTGACAGCACAAACATTACTCCACCATCTGTCGCACACACAGAGCTCACATGTAATCAATGAAATGCTGGGGGTGTTGGTTTATCCTTGGCGGTTTTGAATTACTGCAAATTGATAAGCACGTTGAGCTTCCTGGGTTTAGGAGTTTGTGTTTCAGATGTAATATTTGAGGGAAACGATAACGTGTAGCCCTCCATGTGACTGAGTCTGTATTCTCTAAGCAGACGCTCAGCAAACAGAGGGAAAGACACGGCACAAGCATGTGTGTGTGAGTGGGAGCTGTGGAAAGGAACAGTCCATCATAGCCAGTGACAGGCAGGATCGGGGGAGTCGGTGGGGGCACAGCAGCGTCTTCAGCTGTAATGCTGACTGACACTGTGCCTGGTGGTGCTGCTACTCACAGAGACTGGCTGTGACACGGCTCCTCGGATGCACGCAGCAGCTCACCCGCAGACGGGGAGTGTTTCCCAAAGGTGTGCCCCGAATGTGCCGCAGATCGTTTTCTGTGCAGAGCAAAGCAAACGAACGCATTCCTTTAAGTTTCACCGCTTTGAGCGCGGCAGCAGCTCAGCCACTGATCGCTCAGCAGATATGAGGTGCTACACTAATCCAGAAGGATTTTGCATTCGGCTGTGCATTGTGTGCTGATGACTGCTTTCACTCACTAACAATGAGCTTGCTCTAAATTCGTTTAAATAGATTACGGCAGCACCCACACGTAGAACAGCCTTCTTTTTACAACAAAGGCAGAGTGGGTGACTTTTATTCCCCGGCAAAAGGTGACACTGCGTCTGACTCAGCCGGCGGCTTCCTCGCCCCACTCGCCCTGCATAAACGCTCTGATTAGAGAGCGGGAGTTTGTACAAAAGGCCTCAGTGAGAGATTCTTTTGAGGCTTTAAAAATCAAATTCGCCTGAAAGAGAAATTTGCTGTGGGAATGTAAACACGCATAATGAACAGTTTCAAATGTCAGTGTCGGAACTGAACAATGGATGTGATTTTATAAGAGATGGGGATACAGTCCAGACGATTGTTCCCTGACAACAGGATATTTTTGAAAGGCAATAATAATTTCTACTTTCTTTTATATTTGCGTGGGCTTCATTTAAAATGTCCTGAGCAAACACTGGGACTTTATAGAACACAGTGGGCAGGACAGGGACACATTATTTTATCAGAGTCGCAGATCTTCTGTGTGTTACACTGACCCAATACTGAACCACACAGCTGGGTTGTAATAGGTCTACTTTTTCCTACGTCCAGCTGTCGTGTTCATCGTTGGCTGGTAAAGAAGCATCCAAGGGTGCCTGGCAGGTGTGCTTCGACTCAAAGTACAGCCTGACTCACAGGATGGAGAGCAAACACTGCAGAGTCTACTCGTTTGGGTGAGTATAAGCGCACACACACCTCCGAACTTCACTCAGCCCTCGGCCATCATATAAATCTAGTCCCAGCTGAGTCTCAACAGTAATGGTCTTTTACACATAATGTTCAGTGAGTTATTTTCAGAACGTGATGCATCTTGCTCTATTTCAACAAAGAAGACTGCTATGCGCATAATGGAGGAGGGAGTGCTGCTGTCTCTGCTTTTAGCTGTCAGCCTCGTCTCTCTATGTCTGATTTGTCATTGAGCCTATTTATTCAGAGGCCAGATTAGCGAGTGGCCGTTGCAGTTCGTTGTTTCTTGCTTCTTACTGGGTGCAGTCTGCCAGCCCAAAGTGTTTTAACGTCCAAGAGTCAATCACTCCCAGTCAACTTTGTGCTGCGGGTCAGCTGACCCGGCCTCGGTCCGCTGGGCCTCCACTGTGCTAGTGGAGGACTTAAGTGAGGCAGCTTATTAATTTGACTGTTGAGAGACAGCACAGGTGTGTTGGCTTCAAGTCTGCCAGGCCTCCAAGACAGAGGTGACGGAGAAGGACAGGAGTGGGGTTTAGCTTACGGCCTCTCAGTACAGAGTAGGGGTCAGAGGTCAAATGGAGGGAGTTGGGCATGAAGACGAGCTACATGAGCGTACATCAAAAGTAAAAGCAGTGTCTCTTACATTACATCACCTCTGGGCATTACTGCAACACCAAAGTTTCCTAAAGGTAAAACCTTACAAAACAGGATCTATGGTACAGGTAATCAAACCTTCTTGGTTCACTTTTGTGCAGTCTGTCCTCAAAGTTTCCTCTAGCTGACCCTGATTCACACGCACTCTTCTGGCTCAAGATCTTGACTCTATGCCAGGTTCTCTCTTCTCCATAGCTCAGGAGTCAAAGCCTGTAACTTCTGCTTCACAGGACACTGCTTTTAATAAAAACTGTCAAACTCTACTGCATACCCATGCATTTGTGTGTGTTACTACATGTTGACTACTTGTGTTGATATTCTTGTGCGTCTGTGGACGATCTGTCCCATTTAACGTGGCCATGCCTGGGCAGGATGAGCAGCTGCTCTCTGATTGGTCTGTCACATGGTGGAGGATGCAGGGTGTGGAGCATATTTTTCCACATGGAAGACCAATCATCCAATGTTCCCATCTCATACTGAGACGGTATGAGTTGAAGAAAATGGCTTCCTCAGCTTATCGCTTCAAACCCATCGTTCCTCTTTTTAATCAATCAGATTTTTCTCAACTAAGAAGTGAAAATCATACAGTGGAGCCACTTCTTAAAACAACAAGAGGAGGTTCTTTTCTATTCTGTGGGATTTTTCTATAATAATAGTGTTAAACAATGGTCTCGTAACATTTATTTGTTTCAGGGATAGTTAAACGTAGGTGTAGGTGATTTATTCAGCAATTATGTTTGGCTGGAGAGAGACAACATTTAATTACAGCTTCCTGCAAACAACTGTGTGTGACCTTCAGTTTGTGTAATGTGAACACTACAGACGCATTACTTCATGTAGAAGAGTTTTCACATCCTCACATAATAAAGAGGTCTACTGTGAAAAGTTTGCTAGACAGTAATTCACAGGCAGTCATTTAAATCGGGAGCTATTAGAGTATCTAGGCTAAAACACAGCAGGGGAATTGAAAGAATACCTGCACTTGATATTCACAGACCATGTGTTTGCCATTGTAATGCAATGTGGAATGAAAGAGGAAAGGAGGCCACTGGGAAGCTTGAGAGCCTGACATGGTATACGAACAAAGTGAGAAGCTGATATGTGAGGGCTGTAGGGACAAGCTAGGATGTTGCCTCAGCCCACCCAGCGTTTGTTAGTGTCCAACCACACTGTTGACATTACTCAGCGCCAGGTGTTTATCAGATTCACAATCCACAGGGTTTTTTGTGGTTTATCACACAAACACATCTTTACATCCGGTTGCCACGGCTCTAGTGAACAAGCATCTCTACACACCCCCTCTAGTCCTCTATCATACGATAGTCTCACCAGACAGGATATTACAGTGAAGACCTTCCTTTTCCAGTATTGTGATCCAGAAGTAGTTCTGTTGCTCTGCGGTTCCCCACTGCTCCCTGAGCAGTCCCCCGATTCCTGTCAGTTCAAGTGTGGCTGCACCACCTCCTCAGAGAATGGGAAACACTCAATGAAATATTTAGTGAGCCAAAAAAAGAGGCGTCTGCTCGCATCTCAATCGCTTCTCATACCCTCATCTGTTACCTGCCTTCTAGTGGGATGCATTAGGGGCCCTGGGCACTGTGAAATACACTCCCTACGCCGCAATTACAGAACACAGCAGCAGCGCAAACAGGACACGGGGGGGACACAGAGACAGTAACTGAGAAAGGGAAAACGCAAAGTTAGACGACCCATAGGGGAGTCGAAAGAAACTGAGAGGTACAGAGGATGTCTCTGTCTGCTTAGACTTGCACATCGTATTTCAAATTGGAGATAAAGGTTTGAAAAAGAAGTGGGGACTGAACAAAAGACAGAAATGTTAAACAAAAGAGACAGAGAAAAAACAAGACGCATTCATTGTTTTAGTTTTTTTTTTGGGCGGAGTATTGATTTGTGGACTTTCATGTGTGATGCCTACATCAAACGCATTGCGGTGAATAGCGCTATCAGATGATAGTGTGATGGGAAGCTGAATGGCTTCCTATGAAATCCAACCCACTCCCATTCAGTAAAATGCAGCAGATCTAATTTGTAGCTAACTTTTCCCGGTGAATACGGTAATAGCATTAATTTCAATATACGTAGTGATATTATACTTTGTTGCACCAGTGGTAAACTTTGGTTTCTGAAGACTATTTGGTACAATTTGCATAGAAACCGGCAACGACATATTTAAATGGTGAGCAAACAAGACCTTTACAATTATACCTGCATGTTCTCTAAAGCCCAAAGGTCCAGCTTCAGTGTCCAGTGTCTCCCTGTGCAGGCTGGGAGCCGACGACCGGTCCCTGGAGCGATTCCTCGCCAAGTCAGGGTGTGAGGTTCACTGCTTCGATCCCAGCCTGAAGCTGCCTCACCTGCAGCAAGCGGAGATGTGGCTCCATCGGCTCTCCGTAGACTGGAGAGATCCAAACCCGGCCTTGGTCGCTCAGCGTCAGTACGCCAACACCAAGAAGCTGGCCACCATCCTGAATGACTTTGGGCACAGACAGGTAGGACACAGTGTGATTTACCCATCAATCAACCAGACCGGCATCAGCAGAATATGACTCATCTAATTCTTGACTCAGACTTAAGGGGGATGAACCCAATATATATGTTTGTTAGTCCCCCAGGGTTCACATTCCATCACTTCAAACAGAGATCAATCACATCCTCACGCAGCCCTAACGATGGCATGCATACTAATAAACACAGTGAACAGGTCTCTTGGGGAACCAGCTGAATGATAATTCAAGGTCAACGAAGCCAAACGTCTTTTACATAGGTAGTGAAATCAAGCTGAAGGGCCGTCAGTCTTCTTGTCTTATCTCACAATGGTTGTTACAGACACAGACTAATGACAGAGCAGTCAGACATGGATGAAAAAATTAACTGCTGCATTGGTACATTTATTTATCACTGCAAATTAATTTAGTGGCATAAGGTCACACCAATCGGCTTGAGGGACAACAGTATTCACCTGTTTTAAATGCAGGGCCACGCTTGCAGGTTGGTAATAAGCTTTTAATGTGAGTACACAGTTTGCCCAAGGAGCAGGCAGCAGCAGGAGCAGAGTGTTGTCCTCTCAAAGGCTCAGAGCCAGCGGCGGGAAACGCAGTCTCCTGGAAGGATGGGAAATGCATTTCTGCAGTGTGGCAACTAGAGTTTCACCACACGTCAGCGATGCTTTATGTAACAGGTCCTGGTTTGCTGTATGTCTCACATCTAATTTAGTAGAAACATGCGGTGCAGCTGCCGAGTTCATGAAACGTGTCTCATTTATTAGAAATGGTTAGAAATAAGAGCTAGCTATGAGAAATGTGGATGGAAAACCCATCCATCCATCCATCCATCTTCTTCTGCTTTATCCGGGGCCGGGTCGCGGGGGTAGCAGTCTGAGCAGAGAGCCCCACACTTCCCTCTCCCTGGACACTTCCTCCAGCTCTTCCGGGGGGACCCCGAGGCGTTCCCAGGCCAGCCGAGAAACATAGTCTCTCCAGCGTGTTCTGGGTCTTCCCCGGGGCCTCCTCCCAGTTGGACATGCCCGGAATACCTCCCCAGGGAGGCGTCCAGGAGGCATCCTAAATAGGTGTCCAAGCCACCTCAACTGACTCCTCTCGATGTGGAGGAGCAGCGGCTCTACTCCGAGCTCCTCCCGAGTGACTGAGCTCCTCACCCTATCTCTAAGGGTGCGCCCTGCCACCCTGCGAAGGAAGCTCATTTCGGCCGCTTGTATCCGAGATCTTGTCCTTTCGGTCATGACCCAAAGTTCATGACCATAGGTGAGGGTAGGAACGTAGATCGACCAGTAAATAGGATGGATGGAAAACATTTATAACAAATAGGACCTGGATGAGCTGGGAACCATAAAGCATTACCGGTAACTACAGCACTATGTGCCAGTATCAGTGAAGCCACTATGTCGCTCAGTAGTTTAGTTAGTGGAAATCCTTTTAAGTAAACACAATGTATCTATAATTAATATCTGCTCTCTAGTGGCTGAAGCACATGAAGCGTTTAATAATAAAAGGTAAAAGACAGAAAAACATAAATTCTGACCAGTCATGTCGGAAAAAGATGTAAAACACGTAAATAAACAATTTGTTAATAGCTTAACAGTCCAACATTTCAAGTCAATTAACAAAGCAAAACATAAACTTCCATTAAAAGTTATTCCCTCAACTCATAAAACTTATTTATAACAATTCTCACAACTTTCTCATCAAAAGAGTGTCTAAATCGAAATTTGTTCCAATGCGCTGCCCAATCCCGAGACTGCTTAACAAAATTAATTACCGTGTGAATTCCGATTCCATCCTACACGAGTCGCTGGGAGGGGACGAAATGTTTGCCAATTGGGTATAAAAAAAAACAAAACTGTTTGCAGCAATCTCGCATTAATTTGTCTGAGGTGCCAAATTGTTTTCATAAAATATTGTACAGAGCGGGTACAATACAGCCTTATTATTGTAGAGTGCGTTGAATCCACAATCATTTCCATTGTTTACCACGGGCAGCAGTCTTCTTTCAGTTTAAAATACACAAATGAGGACTGAAGCAAAGCACCAACAAAGGCATCACTTAGAGAAATCTATTGTAACATCAACTAGTGAGGCACCATTATTACGTGAATATTTGATATACGTTTTAAATCCATCCATTACATTTACAGGCTGAGAGGTGGTTAAAAGGATTGTCGCTAATGTGGAAGCTTTTGAAACCTTTAAGGTCAAACAAGTCCCATCCCTGAGCAGAAAAAAAACGCAAAATCCTGAAAATGAGCTTTAAACGATGGGAAGAAGAGTCTTCCTATTTGCATATGACCTAAGGGTTCCATTAACATTCATCTTGAAGGATTTTCTGCTCCAACACAGCAAGCCTTGTCAAGCCACTCTCTCCCTCAATCTATCATCAACACTGGTAAAGCCAGAAGAAAGGCCAAGCTTCAAATGCTCTTTTGCATCTTTTAATAGCATTCATGTCCAATAATTCTAGCTTAACGTCAGTCTGGTGCTTTAATAGAAGTCATTTATTACCTGGGAGAAAACCCACCACGTCTGATCTTGTGATCTTCTGGTTGTAGGTGGATGTACTGAAGGCAGACATCGAGAGCGCAGAGTGGAAGATTCTGGAGAATTTAATCTTGGAAGGAGTATTGGACTCGGTCGGCCAGCTGCTCCTGGAGCTTCACCTGCACTGGCCGGGCTTCGAGGTGGCTGGGGATGACCCATCTGTGGTGCGGTACTGGTTCAGCCTGCTGAAAGAGCTGGAACGGGCCAAGTTCCACCTCTTCTACGTCTACAGTGACCCAGGGAGACCTCACCTCTTCCTGCATAAGAATGTCTTCAATGCAAGCAGTGCTTACACTTTAAGCTGGGTGAAGACCGACTGGACGTTTTGAGAGATCCCAGAGAAGACATTTCTAGGGCATGCTTGTTCTCCAGCAGACTGCTCCTTCCAGAAAACAAATACCCTGCCCTTACTGATCCTCTTCCTTTTACCCTATGACCTCGGCCGTGCAGAAGGGTAGTACTACCTCATATCCATATCCACTGTGCTGTTGGCTGCAGGTCAGCCTCTGACTCACAGTCACCCCTGTTATCATGGTGCTGTCTGAGTCCAGCCCAGAGCCAAACGGTTTCACTTCATATTCCATAGCCTTTTCTACACTAGTCTGCACAGCTTCCACAACAGAAAGAATTACAGAAAATGGGTAATAAAAATGGCAGGTGGGTAAAATCGCCTGCCCTACAGTGAGAAGTCACAACTACAGCAGGACAAAGAAAGCCGAGGATGGTGGGTAATAAAAAGTAGAGAAGAGTCAACTCAATGTCAGTGTCATAGGTAACTCAATGTTACCTATGACACTAAAAGGCCAAAAGCTTTGATCAAATATAATAAACAAAAATGACTGGTTCACTTCATCATGTTGTGTTCAATTATTGATGGCAACCCCCCCACGAGGAATCAATGCTTAAGCTTCTTAAAAATGTAAAACATACAGAATGTTTATTTCCTTAAAGAGATGGTCAAATTGAAAACAAAAGAGTGAAACAAAGCAAACTGAACACTGGAAATTGCTTTTTGCGGCAGAACCATTTTTAAAAGTCTGTTCATTTCTGTACAGACATTACATGAGTACATATTTGAACTGGCATGACGGGATACAAAAATACACTGCTACTATAAGACTGGATACCAGTCTTGTGGCTTTCAATAAAAAGAAAAAAAAAAAAATCCATGGGACAACCAGTTCCAGTCTCAGAAGCCCCTTACCCAAAGACAAGAATGGACCTAATCCCAGAGTTTGATCTGTCCATCCCAACCACAGGTGATGACCTTGGATGTTTCGTGTGGATGCCACAGGGCGCTGATGCACACCTTGTCGTGAGCTTTGATCCTGTGGTACAGTTTGGTGGTTTTCCAATCCCAAATGTTCAGTTTTCCATCTGCATCTCCTGAGACCACGTAGCTGGTGAGGAGTACAAATGAGAGGAGGGAGATGAGGATAAAAAGATTAGCACTTCGTTAAGAATGACTCTTGAGTACACCTGCAGAAAGGTGCCAGTCAAAATCTTAGGTATGTTTATCATTTATTTATTGTCGTTTTACATATATTTCCTTTTATTACATTTAATTCACTTCTCTCCTCCTTTATTAACCATGAGCCTGAAATTGAGCTAAATTGAACAAAACTGAGCCAACAACAAGATGTTTACCTCATGTCTGGGGAGAAGTCCACTTGACAGGCATAGCCAGCCACCATGTGGCCTTTAAAAATCTTCTTCTTGTTCAGTCTGAAGCGGTTTTGGGCTCCAAAGATCAAAATCTGGTTATCCATAGACTGGCAGGCGAGCCATTTACCTGGGGTGAGAAACAGACAAGCAGCATGAAGAAACTTGCAAAGGTCTCAAAGGGCATCTACACCCAATACATTCAATATAGCTACATATTCAAATATGATGTTATTTCAAACTTCTGCGTACACTAGAGCTGAGAGATCGTTTCAACAAGTTTTGAAACGCCCATCAGCCTGCTAATCTGCCTCATTGAGATGATTTTGTTCAGCCAAATGTTTAACAAGCAGCCACTAATGTATGTGATGTGGCATCATGACGCTACCTGCCACTGCTGTTAGCAGGCTCTAAAACTGGCAGCGGAGGTTCAGCATGAGCCAAATACTTTTTTAAAGCAGCAGATAAATGATAAGTGGAAATATGTCTCAAGGACAAAACTCAAATTTGGGTTTACAACACTCAACACACAAAACTCAAAACAAATTAGAAGAAAAATGACGAGTCTTTTCATGAGCGACTGCTCACTTGAGATCTACTTCCCAGAGCATTTTAAGTCCTGACAGAAAGACACTCAAAGTCACTACACAGTGTCAAAGCATTACACGACTCACTGCACTTCTTAAAAGCAAACATGTTTGAAATTATTATTTGGTATGAAAAAGACACAGTGTTGGTGTCTTCTATTAAGATGGCAGAGAGGTGAGGAAAAGAAAACAGGCTTTCAATGTGGTGCCAGGGGAAGGAAGCTGGGGTCCATTTAGATTCTGAAGGAACTGAATGGTCTCCCGCTGAGAACACATTTGTTATTCACACAGACTGCAGAAACATGAATGGTGCCCAAAGCGAGTAGCGCGAGGACATGAAAGAGGGAACCCAAAGTAGGTGGCAAATAGGTTTCAGAGGAGCAAATAGGTTTCATTTCTCATCCTCTCTCTCGCCTGTGATTTGCCCACCAGTCAGTTAAAACTGAAGAAGCCTTTTATATGACGGTGAAAAACCTCAGGAGAGTCCAGCTGCCACCGGGTAGCACAAGACTCATATTTACCGACAGATTTAACAGCTGTGATGACATCGTCTCAGTACTTTCAGACAAGAAAATAAATAATGCAATTCTACAATATTATAGAATAAAGTAGGGATCACAGGATTTTGCTTCTTTTTGGTGCACGCTGTCATTAATTAGCTGCTGTGTATTCAGTAGTTCACACTCGCTGCCCTATTTAACTGCCTGTTTTATTTTTAGTAAGTTTGGGTTCATTTACCCCCAGAGACCTCTGTGCTGCATGCTTGACTGGCCGTGTGTTTTGTACCATGATGCGACTACTCACCATTGGGAGAGAGTGTCACAGCTGGCATGGAGTGCATACTGGGCTCAGCAATGTACTTGAAGTCCACAGGGATGTCCCTGGAAAAAAAAGCATAACATATCAGAGGATGAAGACGACAACCTGAGCAGCCACACAAGGTAAAAGGTAAACACTGTTGTCTGGTCACCAGCTTGTAAAGAAAACACACACACACAGCAAGTGAATCTTAAAAAAGAAGCTTCTGATGCACTGCAGACTGTACCGGCACCAGATCATTTATAATCCCTTCCTCGCTGCTTCAGGACAGACTGGACACTTGGCCATTTGCTCTTTGGCCTGCAGACATCTCACATCCTCAGTGTAGTGCGAGTCTGCCAAGTTGAGAACATGCCAATAGCTGCTTTTTTTATACTGACCTTTGAAACTTGCCACAAACTAAGTGAATGAGTGCTGTGTCACATGAGGAAAACACAGTCGCAATTATAAACTGGACAGACACAATATCTGCAGTGGGATTAATAATATGTTCTGTAACCAGCCTGCAGAAAAACAGGAAATGAAAGCCCACCATTTAGAGTTAGTGTGCATATGTACATTAAATTTACATTTTTCATATCATAATTCAGATTTGGCTCAATATTAAATTTTAATAATTCAGGTCTTTTTTATAATTAAAATAAATGACAGAGGGTTGTTGGATGACATGATGTTCCATCCTGTGTAATTCCAGCAAGGTCTCTTTATCCTTTTTCTCAATCCATCATCATCATCACAAGCAACAAACACAGTTTCATTGCTCCCTGAGAGCTTGATTTGTTTGATGATCCTCTATCGTATAAACAAAGACTCATCTTACGATAGCTTCGGAAAAAGTCTCCTACGAAAACACGGACAGAATTTGAATTGTGTTTGAGCATTTGCAGAAGGATGTGAGTTATTTCTAACAATCCAGGTTTCCCCATCACACTGTCCCCGCTCTATCGGCATTTGACTGCTCTGCTGAATTCAGTGTAGTGCTTTACAGCATCTCTCATGAGAGGTGAAGGCTTTAAGAGGGAGGCAAGAGCTGGGAGCTAGGGAGAAAAAAGGTACAGTACATCCACTCTTTGACCCAATATCCTACTTGCATGCTTGTTCCCACGCTGAGCCAAAAAAAGCCCATGGGAGACCCGCGCGCCTCTAGACAAGCGTAGAAAACCTCATGGGATGTGTACTTAAATGGACGGTTAATTCCCATCATTCATAGGTTGGAGGGAAAAAAACGGTCACCTTTGATTCCACAGGAAGCTTTTCTTTCCAGCTCGTCTGCAAATATTAATCCTCTGAGTAATAAATACCAGCATTTATTTATCACCACAGGAAATTAGTTTTAAACTCGAGCAGAAATTCAGCTTTAGGCGAAAAACGTTTCCAGTGTAACAGATGCACATGTAGCAGGCATATTGCTGCAGAGGTTATGGCTCAAAGCACAGCTGGCTGTAATGTCCAAGTCAGGGTCATGATGTCTACTCGTGTTATGAACGAGTACTGAAAGGAACAGTGCTGTCTTCAGGAAGCCCACTGGGTCAGAATACTCAGAAGTGACTTCCTGGAACACTTTAACGTGTTGGGTTGATGAACAATGAATACGAATTGTTCCTGTTTTCATGTTCAAAGCAGATGGGTTTCTCTGAGGTGCTGCCCAACACAACCACAGTCCTCCCTTATTCACCATTCAGTAGTGGGGAGACGCATGATATGCTTGCTTGGAAGCAGAACAACAAGGGCATAAAGAAGCACACTGGAATCACTTCACACGCACAATGCATCAGTATTTCAGGCTCACCATTCCCAAACTCGGAGGCTCTTGTCATCGGACGTGCTGACAAACCGACGGCTGTCATCGACGAAAGTGATTGTGTTGACGGCTCCCAGGTGACGGTCATATTCTTGAACCACCTCACCTGACCTGATGTCCCACTGTCAGAAAGCAAGAATCAGAATAGAGGTAAACACATATAACCATGACAATTCAAATCAGAACTTAATGGATTAGAGAAAAAAAAAAAAGGATCAAACCCAACTTGTTCC
The DNA here is from genome assembly GCA_030770545.1 of Macropodus opercularis. Taxonomy (NCBI): domain Eukaryota; kingdom Metazoa; phylum Chordata; class Actinopteri; order Anabantiformes; family Osphronemidae; genus Macropodus; species Macropodus opercularis. Next base: position 5,796,474 of record CM061112.1, read on the forward strand.
ACTGCACAGTCTCACTTTTGTGGGAGACAAATATTAAAATCTAACAAAAAGACATCTTGGGTAATACTGGATAACATTTATGCGCTCTCTCTCTCTCTATGTTTTTTCCTTTAAATCCTACCCTTTGCTTTGACAGCGAGAGAAAGATAAAGAGACGGAGAGCAGCCATTGCGCCATTGTAATAACGACTAACACTCATCTGGATGATTAGAAGACAAACTTTGCACTTGTTACAAAAACATCGACTGATTTTCCGTTATTGTTGACACTGAAAGACAAAAAGCTTAAAACTTAACAGCTGCACAGTTTCAGATTATGCACTGTGGGAGTCAGTTTGTTCTGTTACAGACTGTTATAGCCACAGAAGTCTTTGCTTCTTTCCCACCCCGATGCTGCCTGTGATGAATTGCTTGCTCTAGTCCTGTCAGCCCCTGAACTTTGCGCACGCACGCACACGCACGCGCACGCGCACACGCACACACACACACACACACATCGAAACACACTTGTGCTTGAAGATGAGAGTGTATTTTATGCTCCCTTGGACACCAAGGGTATACATATAAATTCATGTGTGCATCTGCTTGGTCATCTGGGAAATAACCATGAGATGATGGTGGGGGCTAAATTGAATTGCTCGCAATGCGGTAAATGTCAGCGTTACCTGAACAATCTTCTTATCCGACATGCCGGCAACAAAAAGGTTCTGTTTGTCTTCATCTGGGTTGAACTTGACGCAGTACGGTACCTTCCGGTTGGTGAAGCGGGAGATACACTGGCCTGCGGAGAGAATAAAAAAAAATTGGAGCTTCAAGATAATCCACAATGGCTTTTCAGAAAAGCGCCTTCGAACTGTTTAAAACCGAAAGAAAGCCAGAGTCTAAAAAGTTTAAGAATGACTGCTGTGTTCCTGCAGGCAACAACACCTCTGGTGTAAAACAAGACATTTTCCTTTGTTTGCTTGTGTTTATTCATCATAGACAAGTCACTACAGGATGATGCTACCACCACAGATTAAAAAAAATGAATGCAACCCCAAGAGGGGGAGATTAGAATGGGAGGCTTCTCAGCAACATAATTTGTATGCAACATCCTTTGCTATTACTTTAAACAAGACAGAATGAAATACTGAAATAATATTGTACACTTTAATGTTGTCTACAGCTGAGGTCATTCTGATTGTGTTAAAACCTTGTTACACGTGACTGTTGGTAAACAGTTCTTATAGTAAAAATACTACACTACTAAAACAACTCATAGAAAAATAAAAATATTAAATATTTATGTTAAATAGATTCTGTGTAGGACAGAAGAATCCTGTTATGAACAAGTGGGGGGGGTTGTTAACCCTTCTCTGCCCTCTGCTGGAGGGCTGAGACGCCAGGGTGGAAATTTGGTAAACATCATCAAGTACAAGTCTTAAAAATCTCATTTGAGTCATTTTTAACAACCACCTGTGGCTGTGGTGAAGTGTGTGTGTGTTCATGTTGCCTACCTGTTTCTGAGTCCCAGAGCTTTAGGTAGCGATCATAGGCAGCACTGAGGAACTGCGTCCCAGTGTTGTTGAAGCAAATGTCTCGCACTGCTTTGCTGTGGCCTATTGCACAGACACAACATTTCCAGACATATTACAAACAAAGTCATTATTTTCCTATTAAAGTAATTCCATAACTTACACCCTACACCCCTTTAGAAGTCTTTTAAATTAATTTAAATGAAATCTGGTTATAGGAAAAGCGATATGCTAAGGAAGAACGATAGAGTGTGTGAAGAGAGATCAAATTAAACAAAAAGCTGTTTTCGCCACCTTTTCTTCTTCCCTTCCTAATTCACCACACACACACTACTGTAGGTGATGAGGGCTCCCTGTGGACTAGGCACATGCAGACGCTTGCACTCTTTCCCACTGAGACTAAGTGTGACTGCTGTAATCCTGTTTGCCAGACCAAAGACAACAGTGCCACTGTAGGAAGCTACACACACTCATAGTATTCATGTGTGTATGTAGTGAACCACAAATACACACAAGAAGAAAAAAGCTGATTTCTAATACAGAGTCAAGCCTAAAAAAATACTGTGCAAAACATGTAGAAATATTTAGTAAAAACTGAAGAAAAAAAAATCAGCAACTACAAAAAAAACAAAACAAAATGAAACATCATCATCATCTCAGAGTGGTAAATAAATAAACAAAATATTTTATTATATTGACTCTTCTCCGTGTCTTGTGCCCTCCCTTGCCCCCAGTTCCCATCAGCCCCTGGGCTGTTGAATTATGCATATTGTGTGAATGAGCTGACAAGCAGAACCAGAGCTGCAGACAATCTCTATTCTGACAGTGTGCTGTCTGTAGGAAGAAAGCGAGGATGACCTGCATGCATTAGCCTAAACTCCTCACACTGCAACTATTAAAAAACAAACATGTTACAGTAACGCTGAGCTCACAGACTGTCACTGCTGCAAATTTCCCAAACAGGTCATATTTAAGGCCTTGAGCATATTTCGTGTCAACATGTTGCTGACTATTCATTGCTGTGTACAAAAGCTTCTAGATTGGAAGCAGATTCCACAATATTTTGACACTTGTGCTTTTTTTGTATAAATGTTTGATGAGAACTCACCGATAAAAGTCCGAATACACCTCCTCTCATTGTACACTTCCCACAGCTGTGAAGAAAACAGGACAACTAAAGTAAGGATTGATTTGCAAAGCCACTACATTCCAGTGCTACATTAAATTTAGCAGGTAAAAAGAAAAAAAATATTAAATTCAAATATGCACCTTAATCTTGCAATCCATAGAGCAGGAGAGAAGTAGATGACCAGAGCTAGGAAATAATCGGATGGCGCTGACCCCCTGGAAAATAAAACGGGAGCGTTGACAGGCAGACACATAATTAAGCCAGAGAACTTGTCATATAATATATATATAGACATTAGGAAAAACTTCCTTTAGGTTACCAAACTTTCTCTAAAATACGCTACAAAACATTGGTGATATCATATGGACCATCCTCCATTATCTTGACATCAGCACGTGCACATATTTATTAGCCATCAAACATCTTAGCATTTCATTTTAGGCACTGAAGGCTGTAACTTCCTGCACAAAGCAGACAGAAGCCAATTTAAAACTTCAGCAATTCCGCTCTCCCTCAAGCATAGTGAAAGATCTGAGGCACGTATCAAATGATTCTTGGAATAACCCAGCGCCTGCCTTAATATTTGAATTATAAAGACTGCGTTTTGAATGTGACAGAATGAGCTCTGATGTTTCAGAAACAAGCTAAATGTAAGTGCCTTTTATCATATTATTCAGATGTATCCTGGAGGTTTTACTGACTGCCGTGGATTCCTCAATAATGGAATATGCTGTCCATATACCCACAAAGACAGTTATGTTTACAGCGTTTATTAGTAGAAGTTGCCACCTGCAAAGCTTATCAGGAAATACTTCGATGAGAAATATTTATTCATTTGTACATGCACTGCAATACATGTACACATGGCCACACAAACAAATAAAGTTGCATGTCACTGACCTTGGTATGTCCAGACCAGACATGAATCTGTTTCTTTGGAAGGTAACACTTGTCTGGAACTTCTGCAGAACGCAGGTTGATGCCCACATCCTGTGGGACATGAAGGTACGACCTGCCCTGGTAGTCATACATTTCTTTAACTGTAGGTAAAGCAAAAAGAGAAAACGCATCAAACACACGAATACTGAACTGAACACTGAAGCATCCGTAAGGCAAATATTTAAAAGTACAGTATCATATTTCTTTTTTACCATCTGCTTTCTACAATCCCTAAAAAGAAAAAACACTAATCGGTTAACACCAAATTAGAGGGATGTACAATACCATGTAGAATTGTCTTCTCTTCTGCTGGACACTCTTCCTCATTCTTTCCTTTCTTTTGCCGCTTGGCTGTGATCTCATCCAGCTCTTTCTGCTCATTCTGGAAAATGAAATAATTTCTTTTTGGATGCAGTTGTGAAAACCAGTTGAATACAATAAGGTGTGTACACTCAGATGCATGTCCATGGGGATTATGTGCTCTTTAAGTTTGCTCTGATTTGTATTTATATTGTATTACATGATAAACAAAGTATTACCTCTGTTGGTTTGGCCACAGCCTTCTCATCTGCATATTTTGCCCATGGTCCAAGGAAACCTTCGATCTCTCCTGCTTCTCCACCTTTGATTTTTTTCCTTTTCTCTGACTTTTTATGTCCACTCTCAAACACAGTTAGCCCTTAGAGGAGGTATCATTAAATGTTATGATTCTGAAATTCTCTTACAAGATACATCATACACCACAAAACAAAATAGTCATACTGGGGTGTGCAGACAAATGAATAATAAATGAGGTGTGATTAATGGTCACCTTTATTTTTCTCAGCCTCATCCACTGCGCCAATGTAGCTGTTAGTGGACGCTTCGTGTGTGTCAATAGATGGATCTAAAGCATAACCTATTAGCAGATTGGAGAAAGTTTGAAGACAGTCGATAAAATACAAGGTATTTCCTTATGTTGACCACACCAAACCTTTGAGATGAGACACAAGCCTACCATAGGTGGAGAAGGTCCTCCTTTGCTGTTCAAACATGAAGTCATTGACATGAGCAGGCTCTGCATAGCCAGACAACATGTTCCTTGGGGCAGCCATTTGCTGAGTTTTAAATGGATTCATTGGCCCAAACTAGGAGATAATACAATATAATGAACAATAAGATAAAACCTTTAGGGAAACTAATAAGGGACAAGAGCTTTTGCATGACCATTGTGTTTGTTTATATATTGCGCACAACTTTAGAAACAAAGAGTCCAGTAATAATGATAATATCAATAATAAACAACTAGAAGTTTTTACACTGTATCCAGATTATATGAATACTTTGCCCATTATTGGGTATGATATGCAGGCAACTACAGGCCATTCATGTAGAAAAATCTTTAAAACTTACAATTAACTTGCAACAAACAAATTAAGTTTCACTGAAATCTAGTCTCTATTATATCAGATTATTAAATGATATTTTTGAACATGACAGACGTAGATTTTGAGACTTACCTCTGGCGCAAACATAGTTTCAAATGTCGGGTTATAATTAACTTCTTTCAACGACGGGTCCAGGTGTGTACCAGTCTCAACAGACTCCTAACACAAAGATACAAATCAGTAAAAAGACCCCCGTTATTTGTCTAAGCAAACGCACAAAAGGGGAGTAAAGAGAAATGGATTTTATCTTATTAATCTTAAAGATACTATTACAGCCACTAGATTAGCCTTCTGCTAGAGACTCAGCGTTCCGCGCTAAACATACAGGCTTTAACTCGTAACTAAAATCAACGTTAAACGCTTCACATTACACAATAAATATGCAGCATTTCCTATTAATAATTATAGCACTATTCTTGTTTACGTTCGGCGTGGTTAAACCGCAGTTAACTTTATTGTTGTGCGTTAGCGTTGAGCTAACGCATAGCTAACCTGGTAAGCTTACCTTAACGGCGACCTCGGGCGCAGAATTGAGAACAGCCAAAGACATCGTTCGACCTGTCTGCAAAGGTTTAAGGTGTACCGTGGCGTCCGGGTCCACTGGCCCGGCTTTCTCGGCGCTGGCGCTTGGTTCCGAATCATTTTCTGAATCAGAATCGCTGCCATAAGAAACGAGGGAAGATATGGCGGCAGACATCTTGGATGTTGTGAAGTCACCGGAAGCAAGTGGGCGGTACTTCCGTTATGACCATGATATGTAATAAAGTTAAACAGAAATTCTAACATATTAAAGCTGTAATAAATGTAAACATGGAATTTGTTATTATGTTAGAATCAAACTTCGTTCAATTAATCAAAAATTAAATTCCATGATAATTACCTACCGAATTTACTAAAGCGAAAATTCCAAACGTTGCTTGTTTTTAGTTTTTCAGAATCACCTCTTGTTAAATGCATAGTTTCTGATCTTGACTGTTTTATTTCATACAAATAAAAAACAACAGTAACACAAGTCTCTTTGGCAGCTTCTTGCTTGGTACTTGACCTTCTTGCGTTTGTTGTTAAACATGTTGACATAAATTCAATTTTAACAAATGACAGTAAAAACCACTGTGCGTGAGATCGATTGCCCGCACAATGGCGGGATTTTTATGCACAACGAAAGCTGGAATAATCGAATCGACCTGCAGAAACACCGAAGGTTGGCCAGCAGCAGGCGACGGGTTGACATAAGTAGCCAACGCTGCGAGCGCGCACGTTGACCGCGAGCCTCCCACGAGCACACCGTTAATGCTCGGGACGCTCTCTCGCGCCCCAACAATAGAGTGGTACGTACCATTGTTACTGAAAATAACGGGGGCATTTTCTGCTGGATGAACGTCGTTTTACTCTACTCGCGTTGCTAAGACGACACGTGGGCGCGTATAAGTAAAACGGATGGTTTTGTTTCATTAGAATAACTGCTCTTTCCTTAAGTGGACTTCATTTACATGCCACTTTCGGCATTATCCTGCCGGTGGGTCCCTTTGGGTAGAAGTGGCAGGTTTGCCTCCGCCTCTTCTAGCAGGAGTACATTTGATATCAGAGACAGTACAATCATGGATCCGACCCGGGGATTTAAATTTCTGGACACGGTGGCATGTTCTGCCGCTCAGTGAGGATGGAAAGGAATTAAGTGGGCTTTCAGCGAACGTATCAGGTATTTCGCCTCTTTGTTTGTTTTGTCTTTCAGCAGTTTTAACTTGATAACGAGACTTTAGTAACGTCATTTTAATTTGTCACCACGTTGTAACGTTAGAGTCGAGCTAAGCAGGAGCTGCATGACTAATAACGGTCTGTAATTCAACCCTGCCCGGCCATCACTCACCACATTAACCGAGTACACAGGTGATAAGTGTCGCGATGTCAAAGTGGCCAAAGGTGTTAAGTATTCATAATACATTCATTAGCGAGTAACTGGTGTCTTTTTGCAATCGGATGATTAATTGCAATGCTACACATCTGCACGAGCTCCCGCAGCAGCCGCGTCTTGAGCCTGACACTGAGGAATATCACGCTTGTGTGGAAATAATTGCAGCGCAGCGCAGTCTGTCCAGCGTCTCCAAACCCCCTCAAACCCACGTCCTTCAATGTGTTTTCGTTTTGTTTGTTGTTGTTTTTTTTTTTTTTTTGGGGGGGGGGGGGGGCACAGTTGCAGCTGGGCACGGTGTGATTGTGACCGAGAAGACCGCTGGCATCGGCAATATGCGATTTTAATTTCCCCACTGTGAATGCGCTGACTTGCCTCAGAGAGCAGAGAGGAGAGGGGCTGGGGTCTATTCCAGCCTGCTTGGTTTGCAGTCATGGGGGATGGTAGCCTTCAGTCCAGTGGAAATCATGCTTTGTGAAATTCGAAACCTTTGTACTACTTCAGAGGCATAGGCAAAGAAAAATATATGTGTGTAGGACTTCTCAGCATTTAATAATACCCTGAGAGAACAGATAGGAAAGTGTGTATGTGGAGCAGTGGGGACTCAGCTTCCATTACATGATCCCGACTCGTGTGGTGCCATATACTGTAATATGTGGTTTGCATTAAACTGGCCACATTCTCTAATCTCAACTAGAGTTTTGGGACGCTGTGCACAGCTTCTCAGCTTTTATAGAAGCTTGTAGTAGAAATTTGAGTTATGAATGAGTTGTATTTTGAGACATCAGCTGCAGAGCCATTGATAAAAGTCGACGTGTCTAAGCTCCTGTCCAGTAGCTTAGTGTAGTGAGTTTGTCTGTAGGATGCACTACATTTACTTTCATGTTACACACAACATGGCTGGATGCGCCCTGATTACTAAATGTAATGAGTTGGTTAAATAATCATTACTATCAGGACAGTTCATATTTAAACATTATTGCCTCACAAGGAAATTCCTTTAAGTCTAGACATCATGTCGATATCTGCAAACAGAACTAAAATTAGCCACACAGCTCCGCACACCTACACTGTCTGCAATATGGTGCAATGTACACACAAGAGATTCACACATTTCAGCACAACCGAAATTTAAAGCCTGAACATGTTGATGCATAGCAGTAACACACGTTAGGTGAATGGATGTTGTTTACAGAAGTTGGCATAGCATGCAGTCCATGTATGAAAAGAGCTTGGACTCCTGTGACAAAAACACATTGCAGCTGTTAAATGCATCAGTGTGCAACAGGCATCCAAACTGTCACATGACGTGGTGGCAGCTATAGGCTGGGTTTCGTAACTGCTCAGAAGGATGGTGTAACCTTTGCCATTTTAAAAATTTGATGGATTTTTCAGCTGCGGAAAAACCTAAAGCTGGCAAAGGCAGTGAAAGGAGAGGGGGTCTATTCAGAGACTTGTTTTATAATACCTGAAACCATTTATTAGATGCTGAGATGTACCCAATGGTGGAGCATAGGTGTCTCAGAATAGAACACTAACAAGAGAACAACATAGTTTTATCTGATTCTGGTTGTGAGCTCTTTTCCTGCTGGAGATGGCATTCCCACACATTTTGTAGTTCTCATGTTTGCCTGTGTCTCTGAGGCCCCTGTGCTAGAAGAGCTTGGCAAGGATCCTGCTGAGGCTTTTGGACTTCTCTTAGTTGTTGACATTGCTCTGATCCTCTGCCAGTCCCTGGCCTTCTCGTGCCAGCATAAGAAGAATATCTCTTTCTTTCCCTCTCTTTTGTCTTTCTCCACAGAGGTGAAGAGAGGTGATAAGAGGACACACAGCATAACAGAGGGAGTGTGTAGTGAGGGAAGGGGAGATGAGAGTGAAATGAGTGATGTGTGTCTGGCATTTGGATGGGGGGTAGAAGGTGGCCCAAGGGATCCAGGAAAGGTAGAGACAAAGAAAATTTGTTTGTGTGCAATGTGCAACACCCCTTTACGTGGCATCTAGTGGAGCCACAGAACGACCTCCTATCTCCCAGCTGTTTGGATGCTCCAGAGGCCCCAACACACAGGAGCTATTGTTCTTCCTCTTGGCCGGGCCCACAGCACTATAATGCGGCTTCTGTCCCTGGACTAAACTGGCCTGACAGAGGGACACCAGGGTTCAGTTAGCCCAGCTGACTGGTATTCCTAGTGTTTTACGGCCACTGCCTCCACTACGTCCACTAAGTCGTGGCAGGGAAGACCCTGCTCTGCCCAGGTTTAGTCTTGACTGACTTTCCTTTTTCTCAGTTCTCAAAATCTCACTCCCAGCCTTTCTTTCCCTTTTTTGTTCAAACACGTATTCTGGTATTTTTAATATGCTTTGCAGCATTTACTGTAATTTGCATGGAGGCATAGCACAGTGTAGCACAGGGAGGGAAGGCTGGGCAGAGCAAAGTGGATTCATTCAAAGTGTCACGATAGCACTACGTAAGCTCCATGAAGTTTTGAAATCAGATAAACTACAAAACTGATTATTTACTTTCGCTAGAAATCTGATTACCTGATGTATCTGCTACATGAATGCATAGATTTACAGTAACCAAGTTACTCAAGTAACCTGATTTTCTTGAGAAACATGGTTCCTTTTACTCTCAGCTGATAACACACAACCAAAAGAAAGCTAAAGTAAGGTAAAACTCAATATTAGCTAGTATATTATCAGCACACTCTTTCCCGAATAAGGAAGTCCTCATGAATCAGCAGTCAGTAACAGCCAGGTACGGTATTTGGCAGATTGGGTATTGCAGTGTCCTGTGGCTGACCAGGGTTATTCTCTTTGCTAAGAGCCAAATAAGCTACAGTCTGTGGTGTCATGTGTACATTGATAATAATGATGATAAAGGTAGTCTGATACCTTCCATGGTACAATGGAGCTTTCACCTGTTCCAGGAGGGAATTGGATACAGGATTGTTCTCAGTAGGCTTGAGCACTAACAGTGGGTATTTGCCCTAATGTGTTATTGTATGTATACAGTGTCCAGGGTCAGGGTATTGTTAGTCCTTGTATTTCTGTTCTGTGCATAATCTTGCTCTGAATGCTGCCAGCTGACTTCAGAATGGTCTCTGCAGCTGCACGGATAGCATGCGTATATTTGAATAGATTGGAATATGCAAAGTTAAGCAAAATAGCGAACCAACATGATGGGCACAGCATGCTCTATATTCTTTGCTGTTTTCATGTGTCTCTCTCTCGTTGTCGTTGAATATGTGGTCTTTTCACTGCTATGGTCTCTGTCTTCTGTCACCAATCTTTTTCCTTCTTATGAAAAGGAACAAATTCGAAATAAAAGATTCAATAGCCTTTTGTTTTAAGCACATAATGTACCACAAGCTTTTTATTTTGTATTCCTAGCTCAAGGTTGCTGCTGCAGCCCTCACTCACGTCTTGTTTTTCTTCTCACGATAAACGGTCTAAAAATAACAATTAATGTCATAAAAGAACATTTCAGCATCTTATAAAGTGATGCTGTCTTCTCTTTTCTCACTGCAGTAAAAAGTGCTGAGAAACAGTAATGAAAGCAAAAGTGGAAGTCGCCTCTTGCCACCCCAGTGTGTGTTTGTCCACAGATTCACAGCAGGGAGGCCTGTGCACACAGACAACTGCTGCTTTCAATTAGAAACCAATATTTGGCTGTTCATTTATGGCTCACAGCAGGGATCCCACCCCGCCTTGGATTTGTATGAGACCCGAGCTCAAGACTGATTAGAGCTGGATGGAAGCCCAGTAGAAACCGCGAGTGTATGCTTCCTAGCCATCTCATGGAAAGACTAGAGGCGGCCTTGTTATTCTTTTGTTTTTTGATGGTTAGCAGGAAATGCCAAATTCACTAAAACCCTCAGCAAGAAAGCTGCCGTAATCAGTCTAACTCAGCAGTCATTTGATCTGTGCTACCTACGTTTATCACACACCGATGCCGTCAGTTCACCAGGTTAAAAGTGCTGCTGCAGAGCAGGGGTCAAAAAAAGGTTAAGAAGTTCTTACTGGTGAAAGAAGCATCTTCAAAAGACAGTGACGAAGCAGTGAAAATGTTAATACATCAGGATGGATGATGTTTGTGAATATCAGCTGCCAAGCGTATACAAACCATGTTAACATTTCTATCATATGATGATGAAATTAAGCCCAGACTCTCCTAAGCTCTGAGTAAGAGTCTGTGACAGTTACCAGTAACTTACATAAGCCTTTATTTCTAAACATGTGCCTATTGTGTAGTGTAATAGTGGTAGACACTGTTTTTGGATTTATACATAATGAGACAATGATGCTGACCCAGGGCACAATCTGACGTGGATTCTGAAATAAGAAGGAAATAAAAAGCTTTGTAAATTTGCCCCTGACTGTCTGTGTGCTGCCCTGTATGACCTTTGCTTACAGACAAACATTTACAGTTGATTCAATCACTGTGCTTGGGGGCTGGGCTTCACCTTAGGGTCTACTATTTAACTAAGTCTGCTGGGTGTAAATGGTAAAGTAGCAGCTCGTGTGTGTCCATCCTGTGATGTAGGGTAAGGTCAAAGGTCGTTTTGTGCATCTGTGTGTGTATGGTTATATAAATGTCATTGGCAACTTGAGGCAAGAGCCTGGTTTACGCTGCTAACAGATAGGTGCTGACAGACAGACCCAGCCTCCCCACTGCTGGGACTGCTGCTAGGTCTGCTGCAGAGCATCTCTTCTTCCCATCTGTCTCACTCTCCGTTCTTCATTCCTCCCTCTCTCACACCCTGCTTCCTCCTTTCTGTTTCTTCGTTCTTCTCTCTTCCCATAAGCTGGACGAGCGCAGGCAGCGCTGTCTGCATCCAGTGAGGCTAACGACGACTGTCAGTTTTGTGGTCAAGATTATGTCTTAGCTGGACATCAACAGTGTCTGGGGCATGGCCAGATTGTCTTTTGTATGCAGCTTTACTGTGAGTTCAAACAAAGGTAACATTACTGCGAAAGAGAGCAGTAGGAGTGACACAGTTGCTCGCCAGGCCAGGTGTTGCCTGGAGCTTCAAATTAAAAACTGCAAAGGCAGCTTGGCTCCAGAATAAAAAGGTAAAATCTTTGCAAGTTTATTTTGAGCCATCGTGCAGCTTGACTTGTTGTCTAATACCCATGTGGTAGGATGCGATAAAGATGTCTTTACACGTTGGAATTTAAATACCTTCAGTGTTGTCCTGGCCTTGTTGTTTACATTAACACTTCCTTCACAGACTTCCTTCGTGACCTCTAGGTTTCAGGATATAATGATGCTGTTGTGTCAACCAGATTCTGTTCTGCGTACACCAAGTGAAGAGAGACAGAGCTCTTGGTTTTCAGGCAACACAACAGTGACTGTGACTGACAAGGGGCGTGTCACTCATTAGCTCACGCTCACATACACAGAGATGCAGTGATGAGGACGACCGATAAGTCTGACTGACCAAGATCGATAACAAGGAGTCATGTGGGAACAGTGACAGCAGCGCTTTTGATTCTATTTATGCAGCTACTTGTGCAGTTGCACGACCAAAGCTATAGACTCACTCCAGTCTTAATATTGAAAAGAAGGCTGGGCTCCTGAAATCTGCCCACTGATAAGAGCAAAAAGCAATGCAAGCAAGAGGCTGTGTACCTGCAGGAATTGGATTTGCTTGCTTTTCAAGATGTGTCAACTGGGGTGAAGCGAAGAGCTTCACAATAGCTGGTGACGACCAGAAGAAAGAGGAACAAAGGGTGAGAGGTGCTTTTGTCTCACTCTATCACCCTTGTCTGAGACAAGACACTGCATGGGCTTGATCTAATGATCAGGTCTATACTGTATGTCAGCTGTTCAGCGTTGGATTTAATCTCTTGTCTGAATGTGTGATCCTCAGACTCCATCTAAATATAGTGAATTGAATCACGTAGACTTAGGTACTGCCACACTCGGAAACGGAAATGGAAAAAGTGCTTACCATCCACCAGGAATCAATATAATGCTAAATTAAGTGGATGACAAAGATCTTAATCAAGTCAGTCTCTTTCCTCCCACCACATTTCTCTTGCCATTTGCATGCAGAGCCTGTTCACCCACCATTTTGCCTTCAGTGGCGTTTTCAGGCATTACTGTCAGCGTGACTATGTGGGGTGGAGGGTGGGTAGGGGTTGCTGGTATGTCAACAGACAGGGATCACATGACGCCTGCAGCTGACTGACCCCTAATGAGTATGCTGCTGTTTCTAGAGATGGGGGAAAGGCCCGTAGGACAGTGAGCGTCTGTGCCTGCCTCCCTGCCACTTTATCACCACCTGTTGATTCTGAAAGCTCAGTATAGCTTCTTTTTCCACAATCCTTTCATATGTTTTGTTTTCACTGTTAAGTTTCATAATAATGAATTTTTGACTCAAAAGTTACCACTTAGCTTAACATTGCAGAACTAGTTACGTTAACATCAACAGGTGGTTGTTTTACGCTAGACTTTCCTGTAGGGAAGGTCCTGAGCATTGTTGTTCTACCCATTCGTCCCTAAACCTAAAAAATAGTTTGTGACTGTGTAATGGTTACTGCAGCTGTTAGAGGTCGTCATACTGTAATATGCTTAGTTTGCTGCGGTTCCAAATTACCTATAAAGTCTTAGTTTACAGGCCAGTCTCATTGCTCCAGTATCTGATCCCTCTTGGAGAGTACAGTCTTACTCACACAAGGCTCTGACAGCACCTTTCCACATTAAGATGTGTTTTGGCCCATATTACCGCTGAGAGACTGGAAAAATGTTACAACTGTAGCTTCACAGAGTGTATATAAATGAATTAACACTTGTTCGTCTCAGTGATCAGTCCTCCTGTTCTGTGTCCACTGACACTGCCTCAGGCCTCCTCACAGCAAGGACACCTTCACTAACCATCACCACCGTGCTCTGCCAGCACTTTGTTCACAGCATCGTCTCGCATGCACAGACAGTGACACTGAACACAAACTCAAGAGACAGACAGATGAGAGGTTTGCACAGCTGCCCAGGGCACTGTCTGAACGGCCCAATTTATCCCCCAAATACTCCCTGCCTTCCCTTTTGTCTCCCTCAGCTGCTGCCAGGTGCCACTTAATTCTCTAAATTGTTGGTTCTACCTGCCGGTTAGTATAATTTATTAATTCTTTGCACAAACATAATACAAAAAGAAGAACAAACTGGAACGAGGAAAGTTTAGGACCCTAAGTATAAAATGTGTACTATCTTAGTTGAATCCTTGACTAAATTACTAGATTAAAATGTGATAATCTCCACTGAAATTAAAAGTATATTATTAGCAATTGCGATAAAAAGTGACCAGCAACAGGTCGGGACCTTTTTTCTTTTTTCCGTCTTTACACATTACATTCTGCGCAAGAGGCAGTGGTGCATGAGAGATTAAAATACACTTTGGCTCCAAGCTGTGTCACAAGACTTAATTTTGTGGCCTTGGATGTGCATCAAGAGAAGACGTTTATAGAGCAACAGTCGTCCGCAGAGCTGTATTTGCACTTTTCACTACAATGATGCAGTGAGGGGTAATGAAAGCAGAAGAAGGTGAGTGCTCAAAGGGCACTTCAGATGTGCTGAAGTAGGCTGCCACACCGTGTGATTCGTGTGTCTCCACACTCAAAGTGTAATTGATTTTGACATGTTCCCACCTGGGGATATTTACAGATGTCATGTGAATGGGAAACACTACATCAAAAGACATTGTATCGTATTGAGTCACAATACTTTCTGCATTGCAATAAATGGAAAAAATTGCCACATCAGTGAGGCACGAGCTCCTACATCCCAAAGTCTTTCTCATTCGTTATACCCCGTCTCTAGCCTGAAATACAGAAGTCCTGTGTTGATCTCAATGAGAGAAAATGATCTCATTCTCTGTCTCCCTTTTCCCTAGTGCCACCCACATTGCTTTTTTGTCTTTGTTTTTTCAAGCCTCAAGCGGCTTCGCTCTCATTTTCTCTTTGTCTCTTTACTCCCTGCTATACTTTTCCCCAAGCTCTGGACAACCTCCGTCTCTGCACTGGAGTTTAGAAACTTTTTTGCATGAAGCTGAGGGTTTTCTTGCCACTTGTAAATACATTGATTAACGCATATTGCTATACACAATCACCTGTCATACTGCAGCTGGAGGAACTGGGTCCACAAAGCACCCTTGTGTGTACAACACCCTTCCAATATCTATTGACAAGCAAATGAGCGGATGCAATGAATGGAGCGACTCAATTTTCATTTGGCAGGCATGTCTACTAAATGTAAGTGTTTTGCCCTCCTAACGGGCTTCTTGGCTGGCCTGCACTCCAGTGCGTTGGTCTTGCGAGTACGCTTGTGTGCTTGCTTTATGCCGATTTTCTTTTTTACAGTTGTGGTTTCTATTGTGGGAGCCGTCAGGGGTTAGAGTAGCGGTTGGTTGGTGTGCATGTCCTTCACGTCTGTATGAACAGTGAGGGAGTTCGTATAATGCAGTTTCCCTCACAGGCCAAACAAGCGCAGCTGCACGGTACGAGCATGCAGACATTTATTATTGAGCAGCAGGCTTTCATTATTCATACCAGTCGGTTTTTGTGCACTCAGCAGATAAACTTCTTTGAGTCTGTTTGTTCGTCAGACACTCTCCTCATTGATGTTGGCACACAGACGTCCATGAATATTTACTTGTGCGTGCCTACAGTGGAATAAAGCCTGTTTACTAAATGAATGTCTGGCGCGATCTAATCTTTCTCTAACGAACTATGTTGGCTGTGTCCAGCTAAGGCTCGTCATTCATTATGCTCTGAATTTAAAATACAATAGAAAGAAAAGCTCGCAATGGAAAGTTTTGATTCAGCACCAGAGAAATCCTACAGTGCGTAGCTTTATTGCTGCACAAAGACAAAAACCTCCATAGTTGTTCATGTAATTAATACTGGAACTGCATTAATTCTATTTTTAATTGCTGGTGAAAATAGCCGACTGACAGCAGCCAGGAATTCTGTGATTTAGCATTTTTAGCAGTCAGCTCATGGTGGTTTCCTTTTTGTCAGAAGCAACTCCTAAAACTTGTTTACAGCTGCCAGGCAACATTAAAACAATGTGGAAACCCAGCCAGCCGCTGGATCAGTGCCATCTGAGCACCTGAGTACAATCTGAGTGCCAGCGTGCCAAAATGCTCCGTTTGATCGGCGCTGGCCGAGGAGAGGCATTGTGTAGTGCTAAACGACTGCCTTGCTTCACAGCCCTGCGTGGCTGGGGGTCGCATACTGTCAAACTGTACATGACAAACTCGGATGGAGGCAAACTGGCTGGCAAAATTCATAGAAGAGCTTATAACACTGTTTGTTTAAGCAGAAGTTAGAAGGCATGTCAAACAACATCTTGAGAAATAGTGCTGGGAAAAAGTTTTTGAAGAGAAGAAATTAGTTATCGTGAGGCCGTATCCCTCGCGACGAGCCGGCTGTTAAGTTTCCCACTACCAGCAGATCTAGTTAGCATAGCTGTCTGAGCCCAGCCTGACAGCACTGGTGGTATTTTTAGCCCAACAACAAAAGATCTGTGTCTATGCTATAGCGCCTCACTGGTGAGGGCCTGCAAGGTGTCATCCCAACACTGAAGCGGTGCTGCCTGCTGCAGAACTGGCAGGAGAGGCGATGGGGGAAAGTGGGATGTAGTTTCCAATAGAGGGCCAGGTACGTGTGTGAGTGAGGTTTTACTTCTTCTTACCGTTTTCATATGGCAACATGTTTGGGTTTGTTTTGTTTAAATCGTAGTGGAGAGGAGGTTCTGCAGTGGGGCCGTGCATCTGAGGTTTAATGTTTCAAAGTGAATTAAAAAAATCTCACTTGTAGCAAATGCAAACTAAGAAATCCATTATCTTGTGATTAAATGTGTCTGGCCATCTGAGCCATTTTGAAAGGAGATGAAGATGAAATTCCAGTCATATGTGCTAATGAGGGAGAAAATGAAAGAACAAACAGCATTTAAAAATTTATAGCTGCCTCATTACAATAAGAAAAATGATGAGCCAGTCATGTTTTGTGTTCCTGTTGAGGCTGTGAAGTCACAGAGGGAAGTCTTTTAATCAGCAGAAGGCAACAGAAGAGGAGTCTCCTTCAAGTGTCATGTCTGACAATGTAAATTTCATCATTTCTTTTTTTTATAATTAGCTGTGGTAGCTGTCCTGCACTGGATATCAGCATCACTGATTCAAAGCATCTGCTGCTAAGCTTTGCCAGTTTGATGTGTCTCTCAGCCAATGGCTACTTTGGCTTTGCCAACATCATGATTAGATGTCTGTGTTTTTGTGTTTGCAGATGTTCATAGTTTAGAAAGAAACGTGGAGAGTAGTGATGAAGGACAAAATGACTAGTTTGACAGAGTGAACAGTGTGTCTTCAAGCTGTGCTGAATGGTTTGAGACAGAAAAGCACACGGATGTAACTGTAGCAACTACAACTATCAATAGCATCAGTAAGCAAAAATTAAAACCTCATGCTCACGTAGTGCACATGTTTAGCCGTCTTGCTATTTTTTGATGGATGAATTCCATTGATATTTAGCAAAACCTCCACTGACTGTCATATTTTATAGTCACTCATGGTGCATCACAGGTCTGGTTTTCCTCCTAGCCCTCCAAGTAAATTGAAAAAGCCCTCAACCTGCTCCATGTTAAGCAGCCCGCCGCTATATTGTGTGGCAGAGTGAGTGAGTAAATGCTCTATTAGGATTCATTAGAGCCTCTAGTTGGACATATTGTCCAGAGTGCAATGAGCCGCACCACCGGAGGCCCGTAGCCCTTCACTGACACGTGCCGTCTTGCATGCTGCTTTGTGCTTGCACACAATGGATGAGTAGTCTCCTATTCTCTTTCTCATTAAATTCCTCAGTCGCTATCGCTGTTTTGACCTATCACCCTGATCTTAGCCCGTTCATTCCCCGTCTCTTTTTTCCCCCCACCTTCTTTGCCTCTGCCTTTTGTTGGGATGCTATAAAATGACCAGTGACATCCCCCTGCAGACGTTGCTATGGTGATAGGTGACAGTGGGAAGCACCGCCCAAGATGGATAGGACTGTAAGAAGGAAGACAGTGGCAAGGGGTGTGCGGAGTGGGAGCAGACTCGCTAGTCCATAGACTGTAAGGAGAAATAAAGAAGGAAACTAGAAGGTAGAGGAAATATTTCTGATGCATGTCTCTTAGCGTTAGTTGTGTCAATACACACATTATGCTGAATATAGAGAAATCTGTCTCAGAGTCCGTGCAGTGATGCATAATTTGTCTGGTCCATCTGATTGTAAAATAGATTATACATGCAAGATCTGTAATAACACAAGTATATGTTTTACATCTAAAGTGATTTCTTATCCTTAAACTCTTATGGTGAAACAGTTAAATGTTCTCCACAGTTACAGAAACTCTTTCTGAATGAAAAAGGCTTTCATTATGAGCATCTTTTATTTATCTGCTGGAACACTCTTTGTGGAATAAATCTTTTTAGTGATTTCTCATTAAGTGCTTTGTGTCGCTAGTAAAGCACAAGTGTTGCTTATTAAGACCCTTAGGCTAAGCAGAACAATACTAGTGACTCCACGTCTGTGAATGTTGTTGCTATGGTTTTGTAAATTTTAACGAGTTTAGGTTTAGTGTTTGTTCCCTCTCTTGCTGCCTCATTTTTTTCTCTCCATCTGTCAGGACCAAAGTGATGCGTAAGCGTTTCTCAGAGGAACAACTCTGTCTTATTACATCCTGTCGTAGCATGTTATGGAAACTCTGGTGGATAAATGCAGTGTGTTTGTGTGGATGTAGTATCTGAGTGACTGTGTGAGCCGCTGTGGGGGGAAGTCGTCGCTCCTGTGGACAGCAGGGCTTGAGTTAACTTTTATTCAGTCAGCGAGGCAGCAAATAAATGCTGCAGTCATTAATTACACAGACAAATGTGTCTGCACCAAGACCGGCAAGACAGTCCAAGGAAGTCTTTAAAATCAAGTTAACGTCCTGATCATTATCTTTCCTTTACAGCTGTGTTGTTTTGGAATTTATCACTTTTGTACCATTTAAAAAAATACATTTTTGTGTCTGCTATTTATTTTCTAGTGGCGTAACTCAAAATGGTTCTTTCACTGTCTGTGCCATCTTTGCCCTCTAAAATCTTATTTTTCCATCGTGTCTGTCCCCCCCCCCCCTTAACCAACCCTGTTCTCTGTCATCTTCAGAAATAACTTGTATGACCCACTAGGTAGGAGGAAGGTTGTTGAAAGGACAACGCATTCCTCTACGGAGAGATGAGGGAGGAAAGAGGCCTTGAAGAGACAGAGCTGAGCACAGGAGGGAAGGGCACCAAAACAGCATGAGCTTGCCCTGCAGACACATTTGTCATGATCTGTGTGCGTGTATGTGTGTTAAATAAGCCAGTGTGCGTGTGCATGGCAGAGAAATACAGTAATGATTGACCGATGTAACTGGTTTGCATCTGTATCCGTCCGTCTTTATGTGCAGCGCTTACTGTAGTAATGGAGGGGATATTTATAAATAATAATAATAATAAGGCGGAGCTTGATGCTCTGTAAGGAGAAATTTAAATTAGGCAAAATGAGCCAAAAAAAACCCTGGACCCAAACGTTTGTTCCTAAATGATTTTACCGTCACTCTTACACTGTAGCTGCACATTCCCCTTGCGTTTATCTAAAGCTCTCTGTTTATACGCTGGCTCATCTCTTAATTGTCAAGCTTCAGCTGAGTTTTGTGACATGCTCACATGTGAAATGACAACTCTGGTGCAGGCCTGCTCTGTTCATACGCTTCGCGAGGTGTCCACCAGGGTGATGTGCAAGCTGTGGCAACAACAACACGTCCCAGTATCAGTGGGATAACAACAGAAGGCTGATACCGTATGTAGCCCAGAAACATGCAATGAGCTAGAACAGCTAAGGGAAACTGGTTGCATCCCAACACACACACAAATAATGAACTTCAACAGGTACAAATTGAAGGGCAGCAAAGCAAATATGTATATGTCCTAAATGTTAAGCTCTATTGCCTTCATTTTCAATTTTTTGTGTTTTTGTTTTGTGTGTGTGAAGACCATCCTGTACACACATTAGACGGACTTCGTGTGGGTGTGGTCTATGTGCCGAAGGTCAACATAATAACACAGGGCTCAACCATCCATTACTGGGACTACGGGATGCAGGGGGTAATGTCAGTGAGCAGTGGGTCAAGAGGTGGCCCAATCAGGAAGCGAATGGAGTGTGTGTCTGTGTGTGTGTGACAAAGGACTGTGGTATTTTAGAGGTGGGCAGGGATACGGTGCTCAGCTTGAGTGTGGGCCACATTAACGTCAGCCACACACCTCATTCAAAGCACTTTAACGGCAGCGCTGAGAGGTGCGTGTTCTCCTTCTCTCCTTTTATGGACATTGATGCCCCCATTTAAAATGCTTCCAAGGTGAATCACCTCAACAAAGCTTGTTAGTCCCTCTTTCTCCCCTACAACCATCCAAAGCTGAGTCGTTTCCTGGAATAGCCTTCCCCCAGCCGACATTTGTATGGTCACCATGAAATTGTGTTTCTTCATCAGTGAAGGCAACACCTTTAAAAAATGCCACCATGTTCTTAAAGCGGTCGACTTCGAGATTAATTGGGTCTTTAACAAGTTTAGGTCAAGCCTAGTCGATTATTCAGTCTGAGCATCTGAACTGCACGTTACTGCCCTCTGCTCTATGGATTTCAGTCCTCAACGTCCTTACTGTTCTGTGTTACAGTCAGATCTGCAGGTTTCTACCAGGTGTGGCAAAGGCGTCTTAAGTGCAGTAGGTGCATTTAGGTCATTTGTGTTAACTGATATTGTGTCTCCTGCAGCCTAACACTGTAGTCTTAATGCTGTAAGCAAGTGGGTTGCGATATATTAGCCACGTTATGCATGAAGAGCACGGTGCTAAGTCAGTGAGACAGATGAGTCAACGTGGCCGTTAGCAATGTCAAAACACTTCCTCTCTGGTACAGTTGCATTTTCTAAACCACCTTTCACCTTGTATTCGCTTCGTACGTCTCCATTTCACTCTTGTGTCATGAGGATTCTGATGTTAATAGCAGAGGAGCTGAAAAAACGCTTCTGTCTGTCTTCTAAGGCTTTGTGCACTAATGAAGTTGTGCTCTCTGTTCCTTCCCAACCCTCCTCTGTCCCGTCTCCTTGCTGCACCTGACATGTGTAGGTAGCGGCATCGCAGCAGAAGGATGCCGCTGGTGAAGCGAACCATTGAGCCCCGGCACCTGTGCCACACAGTGCTGCCAAGAAACATCAAGAACGAGCTGGAGTGTGTGACTAACATCTCCTTGGCCAACGTTATACGGCAGCTCAGCAGCCTCAGTCAGTAGGACACGCACGCACGCACGCACGCACGCACACACAAACACTGTTATGGTGATTAAATACCAACTGGCCATGCAAATTGTGTGTCAGCTCATGTGCTTCCCATTAGCCAATTAGCTAACAATTCAGCTATTATTTACAGAGTCAGCTGATGTTTACTTGTCACTCAATTTCACTCAGTTTCAATTTCATTCCTTTTTTTGTCCAGGGAAAACAAAAATAACACTTGGAAACCGATTTAGATGCATGACCTAATCACTTTCCGTATCTAGTATCTTAGTTCATGTATTTTTTTTTTTTACCTCAGTGCTACACAGCTCTCTGTAATAAAGCATCTCTAACACTCACATCTCCATCAGAGCAGCCAGTCTGCAATGATAGACTCCTCAGGGATTTCCAGACACCACTGACACAGCACGTCTCCAACTCTCAATCTCTGTAATTGCACATCTTTATAAGTACGCTTGACATGGAAAGAACAGCACTTCTACTCTTCTGTGATTGTGTTCGACAAAGGGCTTGAGCTTTCTAAACAAAAGGACCTAAATGTTGTATCGTACGGTCCCCAGAGTCGATGAAATGAGTGAGACTGTTCTACCAAAGAACTCCTGCTTTCCATAACTGAATAAACATTGGTAGAAAGCTACCACTGTCTCTTTTCAGTACTTTTACTTCTTTATCTTTTATAGTGCCATGTATAATTAACAATTAAAAGTTTTCGCCTGCGTTCACTTGTGTGTTTCTGTGTCATGCAGGTAAATATGCAGAAGACCTGTTTGGAGAGCTGTTCAACGAGGCCCACTCCTTCTCCTTCAGGGTCAACTCCCTGCAGGAGCGCGTGGATCGCCTCTCCATCAGTGTCACACAGCTGGACCCCAAAGAGGAGGAATGTGAGTGCTATAATTTCTCTCCCCCCTGCTTTTAAACTTTTTTTACTCACACTTTCACCTCTTTAATTTTGCCTCTGTATCTGCCACCTCAGTGTGCGTGTGCTTCAGCTATGTGATGGCGCTCGTCTGTCTCCCCACGTAATAATGGCTGTTATTAGAGGATATGGCAGCTCTGACACAGTGTCATTTTTCACCCCCAGTACTACAAACCCAAGCCTCTATTAGAAAATTCTGCCAGACTTTCACATTGCCTGGATGCTCGTTTACCCACTGAAGGCTTTTGTGTGTGAGAAGAGATTGAATGCATGGTCGGTCAATATCTGTGATGAGCAATAATAGAAAGGAAAGTGATGATCTGCAGCACTCCCAGGTAAGCCAGCTTATTCTGAAGGAGGGGAGGGAAGGGGGAGAGGAGAGCGCTGCGGGTGCAAAGTAAAAAGGGAGGGAATCACAGCAGCGTTATTCCATGCTCCAAGACGCCGTATCGATTTCCCTCGGGCGAGCAGTGTTTATGAGTTCGCACAATGCAACTCTAACTGCTTCCTTGTCACTGACACAAAGACTGTATTCACTGCTTAGGGCTATTCAGTGAATGCAAGCTTTCCTACCTTTTGGAAAGCCAATGAACTGTTTCTTGGATTTGATGGCTTTCTGTTTTAAACAGTCTTTGATGATCCTCTTTTGCTCTTGTAACCCACAGAATGTTCACCCTAGACTTTCTTGTCCTAGCCTCTGGTTCATTTCATCTCTGTTCACCTGTCATTCAATTATTTCCTGCTCTCCACCTTTTCTCCTCCGCCTCCACATGTGGTAGCTGTAGTAATTGAATAATTGTGTGTGATCTAATCATGAAGTGAATTATTATCACACTAGAGTGGTGGAAGGGCAAACAGGCTCACTATATTGCCTTGCCTGCAATGTGTGAGATGTTAATATTTATGTTATTAGATATACATCTAACAGATTTACGTTGGGCAGTGCTCATGCAACAACAAGCCAGTCTATGTATCATTTTGGCAAAAGGCTATTGTTTATCTTCATGTGATTCTATCTGTGTCTGTGTCTGCATCTGCGCATGTGGTCCACATCTTTATCTGCCTTCATAAATAAGCCTGACTTTCCCACTTTAGCCTGAAGTATTGGCATTGACAGCGGATAAAGATCAGCTGAGTTGCAGTTTAAACATGTTGTAGTGGAGCAGCTAAGAGTTAAAAAAAAAAAAAAAAGATGGAAGGATAGAGGGCACTGCAGCAAGAGCAGTCGAGTGAAAAAAGGTTGTACTGCAGAATTTTCTGGGCCACGTTAAAACGGCCTCCTCTGCAGGTTACACAGTTTTCCCACTCAGTTCAACTCTAGACAGCTGGATTTGTTTATAAGCAAATTAGGTTTTGTTATGAATAAATCTTAAAATAAAATGAATCTTCATAAATACATTGACAATCAGATGGCTCTAATAACAAGATAACAATATAATGCGTCTTGCTCTCAGATCAGTGTGATGGAAATATGGACACTTTTGGAGGTTTACAAAATCCGGGGGTGGTTTCCTGTAAATACCACCTTTCATTCCCACCCCCACACTTTTCTTACCCTCACACGCTCAAACACACATGGCAGTGCAGTTTAGAGTGAGCTTTTAGCACAAGTGAATGACTATGACTTGCCTTGTAATTGTCTATGTGGATCTGTGGTCTGGATGAGAGGAGGAGTGAAGCAGAGAGAAATGAGTGCAGGCAGAAATGGAGCCATAAATCTGAACTATAGAGGGATGAAGACAGGAGGATGGGGGCAGGGCAGGATGAAGGAGAAAGGAGGAAGAGGACACAAAAAGAACTGCGTAGAAACTGTCCTCAAAACACCTCACACGCTTCTTTGAATCCCTTTAAAACCTGTAATCCTTTAGAACCTGGGCACGAGCGAACAGATTACACTCTCTCTCACCTGCCTGAAAACGTGGCTCAGACTGTCAGATCTCACAGCCTAATTGCTGCATTTATGATTCGATACCGAATTATGCTTTATGTTGTATTTTAATTCACAGTGGATGCAGAACGGTGGCGCTGGGATCAAGGCACACTCATATTCAAATCAGTTTATATTGCTCTTAAACTGCAACAAATTGCAGTTGAGTGGATATATTTTTGCATCTAAAATACTAGTAGCAGTAGTTGAAATAATAACCTACTGCAAACGAGCTGTGGTGGGGAACCAGAGCTGTAATGCTGTGTTACGCCCTCATAACAATAAAATAAAAGCTTAATAGAGAGAGAGACATTATTATATAATAACCCTGTGGTTAAAGCAACTGTGATAAAGCCTATTTCTACAAGGTTGTAAAGTGTCTTTTATATGTGTGAATTTAATTGATGCAGTTATTACTGCAAACTGCTTGGTTACCGTTGGTTACGGTAGATCTGAATATTCAAAATGTCTAAATAGACGTATGTGTTTCAGGGTGTAACCATTTCTCACATTTTTCCTTCAGTCTCACCATGAGAGGAGCCTTTTCACACCTTTAAAACTGTTTATGCACCTAAGAACTAAATCTAAACTTCCCTTTACAGACAGAGGTGATGATGAAGTGACAAACTCTCAGTATTAAGATCAGTTGCATTTGAAAACCGAGCTCAGGTTCACTTACGCGGAGCATTATGTAATGTTGACGGGGTTAATGGTGTTTAGTTGAAGGTTGGGAACGTGTGAAGAGATGATGCAGAGGTTAAGGACTGAACAGTGTTTTATCATTTGAATTAACGCGCATGCACAACCCCTCCAACCCTTAAGCTTATGATGCTACTCAGTTTGCCCCGTAGGCCTTCACTCCCCTTCCTCATCTCCTGAGCTCTGGCTGCTCCCCCACAGCTTTGTTGTCCTTCCCGAGCCTCTCCCATCCCTCTGATTGATCTCTACTCTCCCTTCCTTTTGCCTGGATGCTATTTGTAGGCTGTCAGGCTCTCTTCCCCCTCTCTAGCTGGCTAAACTAATGGCGTGTGTCCCCTATTTAATGGCACTGTTATGTGAGTGCATAGGCTGCAGGTCATAATAGAAGGCCACAAAGCCACCACGAGTCCTTCTGGGCTCTAAGTGTTTCTTTATATACTCCACAGTCTCTCTCCACTTTTCTATTAGCCCTTCAGGCGATCTGTCCTTCTCTTCCATGACAGGGTTTCTTCTTAGTCCTCTGCTGCCAAATGCTTTTCTTCATTTTCACTAGTGTCCTTATCTTTTATTGCCTCTTAACACTTCTCAACTCTAATTTTCTGTGACATGCTTTACATACTTTGACTTATCTCCCATTCATCTCTCGTGTTAATTCCTCATAGTACAAGTCTTACTTGCTAGTGTTTACTTCCTTACACATTTTGTCAATGTAAGTGTCACATTGAAGTAGAGAGGACAAAATGAAAGACATGCGACATATAAATACGGTTATAGGCACAGAAGGCAAAGCTGGGGAACAAACTGACTGGTAGAGAGGAAAGAGTGATTCAGGGCTGCAGGAGTGGAAATGTGGGGCGACATCTGCATTGAAGTACAGCAGGAGACGAAGCCATGCCTGCATGCTAAGAGATGCTCTGGCCTATGCCTTTTCTTATCTGCCCTAGCAGTGCGTAGGACTGCATGACTATGAGGAGCAGGATAACAAGAACAGAGGGAAAACCTTTCCCTAAAAGATGGAGGGACGAAAACGGGCACAGGAGTGTGTGTGAGAAGGAACTTCCTCTGCTGTTTGTTTGAGCAGTTTTTAGCGAGATGCTATCTGTCCAGGAGAAAAATCTGAGCCAGAGAAAGATGAACTACCCACCATGGGACCGATAAGCTGATATCAGAGGCTTCTGCTGCACCTGGTGCAACTCCACCCGATACACAAAGACACACACACACACTCGTGGCTCCTCTAACGCACACATAAATACACCTTAGTTAAATGTCTTCGCTAAATGAACGTAATTGGCAGCTCGGCTGAATAGGTGACATTTTGTAATTAGGATGTAGGACATCATGTTGAGATATCCATCTGTGTTTTTAACTGATCCTGTGTGTGTGTTTCTGCCTGCATTGATTAGTGCAGCGTGCCTTTCTCAGCGCTCAGTGTTGCTTGGCAGAGGTTTCTAACCACCTCACTCTGCATCAAATACATCTTGACACACACACTGCCGCGCTGCCTTTCTCTTGTTTATCGGTTTTGCACGTACTTGTCACACAGTCTGACAGTCCTCTCCCTCCCCTAAATGCTTTGGGGCAGCAGGGCACAATGCTCCTGTTCAGCACACAGCACTCAGCAGCGGCAGTTTGAGACGTGTGGGCAGTTTCCTGTAGCTTTGTCCTGATCCGCACTCTGGCCTACCTGCGGAAAGAGGTTCATGAAATGCCCTGCTGCAATCACTAAAGCATCAACAAAGCATCACTTCAAGGTTTAGATCTCCCTCACTCTCTCTAAGCTTCTCCTCTCAACTTTAACTTCTTACTCGACTTGTCCCTGGCATTTCCCTCCTCTGTGATCACTGTGGGCAGTGTAACCGTCGCGTCATTTTTGACTTGCGATTGGTCCTGGACTGTTTTGTTCTGGACTCATGCTAAGTTATGATAAACTATAATGATGCTTTTCGTGTTCGCACCACGACCTCCTTTAATTTCTTAACACCTAATGTAAAGGGCCACTTACTAGATTGGAATTTATTATTATTTGTGGCTCCCAAAGAGGACGATGACAACTCTCGCTGCACATGGAGAGAAAATAATCAGATGCAAACAAAACATTATTAATGTCTGTAGCTTGTCCTGAACCATGGAGGCAGGAGGAGTCAAGAAAACAGAGCGGCCGCTGTCGGTTTCCTCTTGTGGTTATTCCTGTTTGTGTAGAACAATCTGCTGCATACGGTGTGTGTTTTCTGTTTTGATGGCTGCTCAAGCTTCCCCCCTTGTGTTGTCTCTGAAGCCAGATTCAGCCTCTGGCTCTGCTCAGGTTGCTGCAGCTCTCTCATGGGACACCTTTCTCATGCCTTTCTGGTTTCCTCGTCAAAGTCATACTATGTATGTTTTTACGCGTTTGTGATCGTCTGCCTTGCTGCATCACTCCTCGCTCTTCATTTACATATTTCCGTGTTAGGTTCCACGTCTGCCTCTTCCTGTGCACTTCAAATTCGCTCTCACCTCTCACCATAGTTTTTCTGTATTTCAAGCACATGGTTTTAATGTCAGCGCCTGCTCCTTGTTTTACTGTTCTCTTCTTCTCTGCCCCGTTTCTAATACCCTGCCTCTGTTGGGTTCTTGCTGTCCTAATATCTCCCTCTTGTACTCGCTGACCTTTTCCTAACTCCTATAGTGTTACTTACCGAACCTGGGCTCTCTTATACCGTTAATAATGACACTCCAGTGCCTCAGGTGGCAGGCCCCACACTACACCGAGAGCCAGTGGAAGTCATTATCCTGCTGTACTGCTGCAGCGTAGCAGATCAGACTGGTTTAGCCCTTTCGAGGACTCTGTACAGTAAACAGCTGTGCTCGCCTTGTTTTATTAATGTACAGTCACGGTCTTGACAACTCACGTGTTTTCTGTTCGTACTGACTGTATGTTTCAGGTTATAGGTTAGCACTGGATGCAGTATGACGTCATTGTTCACGCCGTGTTGTTTTGTCTGTGGTAGCAATGCTAATAAGTGTGGATTGTTAACAATACTTACTCCACATGCCACACAGCTTTTTCAGTTTCCCCCCTGGGCAACAGTAAAGTGTATCCATTTGTCACTCGCTCATGTATAATTCAGGCCGAGTTGCAACGCTCTGGATGTCTTTCCAAGACGTGCACTTTTCTACTTGGTCCGGTCAGATTGAGGTTTAGCTTATTCTGGTGGGTTTTTCTTTTTTTTCCCTCAGCATTTCCTCCGAACTGGCTTTCTGTGCATTATTGTGCTGTTCTTTCGGCTCAACACATAATAACAATAAGTCTGTAACTAACAAGTAATTATCTCTGTGTCTACAATGATGGTAATGTTTGGTCTTCCATCTTTCTATCCCTCCCTCAGTGTCTCTTCAGGACATTACCATGAGGAAGGCTTTCAGGAGCTCGACTATTCAGGACCAGCAGCTGTTCGATCGCAAGTCGCTGCCCATCCCACTGCAAGAAACTTTCCATACCTGCGAGCAGCCGCCGCCCCTCAACATCCTCACACCCTACAGGTCTGAATGTGCAAAACATTTTTTTGTAGTTTTTGTCGTTATTTAAAATGACGTAGAGGGAATAGAGTAAGTTACATGGTGCCATTGTCGTCGCTTTACTCTAACTCCATTCATCTCTACATACAGTACTTCTGTTATTTCAGCCTAACTTCTTTCTCTGATATTTCTGCCTGTGTACCAGTGATGCTCAGTGACGAACCACCCAAACTGGAAATGATATAAACTTGGCTAACTCTAACCTCAGATGGATGGGACTTTCAGATTAAATACCTAACATTTCATGTGCATTGTTTGCATGTCTTCAAAGTCTGTTTAGTTTATCTCGGAGAGCACCGAGCTGTGTCGGTGTATTATCACAGACATGCTTGTGCTTCTCTCACACCAGGCATTTTTTAGCTCTTCAGGCTCCTTGTGAGAGTCAGAAGGAATCATCTGAAGATGAATAATCCATAAAGCTCTGCTGCCCAGCACCCTCCCTTTTATTTCTCTGTATTCTCACCCTGCTGTTTTCTCACTCGACCTCTCACCCTTTTTTCTTCCTTACATGACCCTAACAAAACTTGCCATCCTGACTGAGCCAGTTAGAGAAAGTTTTTTCCATGCATAGATACATCAACAAGCAATGAAGGGAGGTGCAGGTTTAGACTCTGGTTTAAATCAGCCGTCCGTGCCTTTGACACAGTAAAAGGTGTGTGTCCGTGTGATTTCTTGCTGACCTTGTTTTTCAGCTTTACTCTTAATGCTCAGTTTTGCGCTGGCTAAAGGCTACGCGTCATCTTAAATGCTGCAAGTCAAATTAAATATAAAAATGTACATTGTGAGCATAAAGGTCAGTGGTCAACATGGCTGGTACTGCTCTCACCCCCATTTAATAAAATGGGAATCCCCTTGGGCTCGTAGTTATACTTTATACGCATAATGAGCATTTTCTGCTTTAAACAACTATCAAATAATGATCAAAATTGTTGCAGTTGACAGTTGATAAATGGATTAAATATTTCCGTTATAATTGGTATTATGTGGATCACTGGATTAAAACGGCCGAAATACTCTTTTTGGTCCTAATTAATTTGAGTTCAGTCTTTATACAATTTTCATCCCAGAGCTGATTTGTTCATAAGCTCTGAATGGCTGATTAGGATTATCATGAGTGATGATTTACTTTTCAGTCCAATCATTTCCTCTCTTTTCCTTTTCTTACCAAGAGGCTCCCTGGGACACCACAGCCTGAGAATAGCTGCTCGCTGTCTTCATCTCTTTCTTATTATAAACCCAAGCGCACACACATGAATTTACACCTGAAATATACACACAGTGGATGATTGTTTATATGAACGGGACTGTCTACCGTAGCTCTCTACACCCCTGCCTTATCCCATCGATTTTATTTTCTTCCCTTTGTTGTGTTGCATTTCATTAAACTTTCAACTCTTCCCTTTTGAAGCTTTTCCTTTTCATGTTTCATGTTTCATGTCATCATCGGATAATTGTCTTCCACAGTGTGGCAAACACTTGGTGACGGCTGCTGTAAATGTTTAGCTTTAGTTTTAAAGTTGAGTTTTGTCCACTCAATGGCCAGAAAGCATCCTACCATAAAGGAGCCCTTAAATAGGAAATTAGCGTCACCAGCTTCTTATGTCTTGAGCGCTCACCCTAACCCTTAGTATTTGTAGTTTTATTATATTTAAAGCTGCATTTTGAAAGAAAATCCAGCTAAGTCCAGATCAAGCATATTTAGACTTTATGGAAAATGTAATATCAAATTCTAAAAGATGTAACTGATGATTTGAATACTGCATTCCTTCCACACATTGTCTACACCGATCAGTTATAAGTATTTGGCAAAAGGCAGAGACATATTTGGAAGCTGCCAAAGAGAAAGAAAGACATCACAGGGCAATTTCCAAGGGCTGTCCCCACTTTGATGTGAAATAATCTTTCTAAACAGCATGTATGGGTAGTGTGTATGACAGTTGCCTTGTCAGAAGGGACCTTTGATGTGGTAACTACCTGCGTCTGTCAGATGTTGTTTTCGCTTCCCTCCTTATCATCACAGCACTGTTTCCCCCTGTGACCTCCAACGACAATGGCATCTGAAATGAAACAACAGAGCAGCAAAGACAGGAAGGAATGAATGATAACACAGGCCATTAGCTATTACTCATGACAAATGGTAAACAGATATGATTTCCGGAGTTAGAGCACACAGGACAAGACCAGCAGTGGCACAAAAGGAAAAATAATTATTATTCAATATGTCCCTCACTCTATTTATTTGTTTGTTCTGCAGCTGCGAGTCAGTGAGCTGCTATATGGATCAATTGTCAGTAATGTGAATCAAAGTCTTGATTCACACAACATGAGCCAATGCAACAACAAATGAATTGTTCTAATTTTTATTTATTTTCAGTAAGCATAAATTCAGTACAGCAGTAAAAAGTAACAAACTAAAATGTTTTTGGAGAAACTATCTCTGCATCATCTGTGGCTGCAGCTAATGAGCATCATCATCACTAATCAGTTTAATTCACTTGACATATGCTCTTTAGTTATTAGCACGTTGAATTGCAGCTCTAGTGTTAGTCAGTGGACTAAATATTTAGCAGTTCTTCATGTAATGTTTTTAGATTTTGTTAATATTAAATGTTTGACCTACTGAAACGTAATGTGACCTTATGGTTGTCCACCTGCAGGGACGATGGGAAGGAAGGTCTGAAGTTCTATACGAATCCATCGTACTTCTTTGACCTGTGGAGAGAGAAGATGCTGCAGGACACGGAGGACAAGAGGAAAGAGAGACGGAAACAGAAGGTGAGTCTTTAACTTTGCAAGCACCGGGCCCCAGCTGCATACTGTATGTTGAACTTTTGTTCAGTTTAGCAAGCAGGGAGACATAAAGTGAACAGGAGGCAATGACTGACGTGTCCTCCGTGAATCATCCGACGATTCAGAGGTAGATTCACAGGTCTGGCTCCATATCATGTCGTCTAATGCATTAATTAGCCACCACTCACAGATTAATCAGTTCTTCCTCCAGTCAACCCACTTACTTATTACTTGTGTGATCATTACATCTAATTAATGGGAGCATCTGCTCTTCACTTGCCTCTGTGCTGTGCGTCGCTGCAAAAACATACGGAAACATAGCCTCTGTATTTACATGCGTTCTGATGAGCTTGTGTATGTTGAATTGTTAACAACGCAGACACATACGCATCCATCCTCGGCAAACTCGCTGACCCCTTATTCACCGGGAGCTCTAATCACCACCAGCTTGCATTTTAATGCGTGGGAAGCAGGGGTGAGCAATCATAGCTCAGGCCATGTCAGTGAGAAATAAGGAGAATGATCTACTATTGAGTGAAGAGGATATCATTTTTGGTTATGAGGTTTTTAATGATTGTGGGATTGGTGCAGAGAGAACAGATAATTAGCTGTAAGGATTCAGAAAAATTAACAATATTGGTATTTGGTTGTTGTGTGTTTAGTATTCACCAGCTATACATGGATATTTTTTAAATGAAACTTAGGGTTTGTTTGCCACAGGAGGCAAACGTTTTCTGCTTCAAAGGGTTATGTTGATATGACCAAAGCTCTTTCCAGTGATTTCATTCTAATTAAAACCTCGGGTGGGCTCAGATTGTGAAGTCCTGTTCATTCCCTCCCTTAACCGCGCTGGCAGTAAGACAGACCCCATGGAAAGTCCTAGAGGACATTCACAGTGGAAGCAGGACAGATTAGAGGAATTACACACACATATTTGTTGGTTTGTGTAACCATCGTGGCAGATAAATGGTCTGAATGAGGATCAGGGAAAAACAGAGGATGTGTGCGTGTCTGCAGGCAGCATGGAGAATCACCTAGTGAAAGGGAGAAATGCTTCTAAGTTAAGCTGCACACAGAAACAAAAATACTCAAGATCCAAATCAGACATGAGCTACAGTAACATACAACTGCAGTGTCCAGGAGCCGACAGGCCACCTGTCGGTCAGTCTGGCCCCATCTGAGATTGGCTGCTAACAGATCGTGTCAGGTCTCTCTCTTTTCAGTCTCACTCTTTCTTCCCACAACTTTGTATTTTGCAGTCACTGCCAAGGACTGTGCTTTATTTAATATCACAATAGTAGAATTAATTTAAATTTAACATTTAAATGAACATTTAGCTCATGATTATTTATGCATGTCGGTAAACTTCAGATGACATCTATGTCTACACAACAACACTGGCAAAAGAATTTCTAAATACATTATTTGTGAAAACACCCAATGAGTAGCAAAGGTTTTATCCCAAGGCAGGGAAGAACCGCATTGAATGGCTCAGTGAGTGAAGTGGTGATGAACATCCACGGTTATTGTATAGTGTCAATAACCTTGATCTCTCCTCATGTAAAGCGCACTGTACGATCCATCACTAACACATGGATCTTTTGTATGACCACATGTCTAATTAAATTCTTCACTACTGGATTTGAGATGTACTGTACAAGATTATGCCTGACAGAGAGCAGCAATGATGAGACTGCCATGTCTTTCCATTTTCAGTAGATATGTTAGACAAAGTGGCTATGTCATGTTTCTAGTTAGTTTAAAACCACATTTACACACGCTGTGTTACAAACAGGCAACAGATTAGCAGCCAGTCAGAAATGAAAAACAGCACCGAGCAAAGAGAGAGGAAGAGAAAGCTGCAGATCCTTAATCTCATTAGCTCTTGTGTTAGCCTCAGCCTCAGTGGATTAGCAGTAGACTATGTGCTGAGCCATACAGATGGAGACAGAGGGAGTGGGAGGAAAGTCCCAGGGACACGGGAGAAAACGAAATGAGAGGGAGACAGGAAGTTGGCAAGAGAAACAAAAAGAGAGAGCTTGGGTCCAAACTGCATCAAGGTTTGTCTCTAGTGGAAAGGACCCAGTGACTCGTT
Organism: Macropodus opercularis; assembly: GCA_030770545.1. Taxonomy (NCBI): domain Eukaryota; kingdom Metazoa; phylum Chordata; class Actinopteri; order Anabantiformes; family Osphronemidae; genus Macropodus; species Macropodus opercularis. The sequence continues at coordinate 5,829,717 of CM061112.1, forward strand.
CACTCATGCTCCTGTCTTATTTTAGTACTCACGAGCATCGTAATGGAACAGATTGACATTTAAAGGGTTTTCTTATTCTGGATACAGCAATACATGTTTTTGTCCAAGCTTTTTATACAAGTGGACGAGAAAAAAATGAAGTCACAAATGCCTAAATGAATAAAACTAAATGTAGGGGAACAAAAAGTCAATACACTAATTTCTATTTCTAAGGACATTGTGAAGAATACACACCAATAGGAACAAAATGCTTTGTGTTAGAGTTTGTTGGTTGCAGGTGTAGTTAAAAAGGTGTGAGCCACTTGAGAATCAACCACAAGACATGCACTGCTGAGATCTGCAGAGGCATGGAACAAATCAGAAACCTGGCGTTTGGTTGTCTGACCTCAGGAAAGTCCTTTTTCACATCAAAGCCTTCTCTCTACACACTTACAGTAGCAGTCAGCAAAAGGCTTCATTGCTGTTCTTGTATGAATTTGAAATGCCATCCTCCCAACAAGAATCTTTCCAGCCCCTGATGCTGTGGTTACCATGCCAACCACTCTGGTCCTTTCAAGACGCAGAGAGCAGGGTTAAAGCAGTGAGACACAGGAGAGGACTGAGACCCTGAGCCCCCTGCTACGGGGGCTATGCACCATCACCACTGGGTGTTTGTTTAGACTGGGACCAGTCCAGTAGGAAGGAGAAGAAGAGTTTTTTTTCCTCTAACTCTTTCTAACTCTGTGCAGCTGGAAATGCTTTATCTTGTGTGTCCCAAGGACCTCACAAGAATCTTCTCTGAAACCCCTCCTTCCCTAACTCCCCCAGAGGTAAGACCCCCTCACCCCCCCAACCAGAGCATCTACTCCCAACATTCTGACGCCTGCAGCCCTCCCTCACCTCACTGTCCTTTTGATTTGGTCTGGACTAGGGGGCTCTCTCAGTAGCTGCATATAAATACTGCACACGTATGGACAAATTCAGTAGATGATCAGCAGCAGTAATGTTTGTATTGTTAAAGGTGTTTGTGTTATTGTCAGCAGCGTGGTTCAATGGCCATGTCTCCCACTGGGGGTCATTTATCTGGTAACATTGCTCCAGCTGTGCTAAGTCAGTCATATTGATTGATATGCACTCAAAATGCAGAAACACAAGTGTGTGTGTGTAGTATGCATAACCAAGCACGGACACAACGTGCTTCAAATCTGGTGCTAACACTGCGACACGTCCCCTGCCAGTCCCAGTCCGTTCAGATGAGGGATGACAGACACAGGCACACAGCATTTTGAAATTAGCTGCATTTGTAAAAACACGGTGACAAATGCATGTGAGGACACACTCACACACAGATGCACCGTTTCTCATGGTGTCTGGTATAAGAAACGCAGCATGTTTCCCTCCTCAGTTTACTCTCTGCTTTTTACCACTAACAAAGACGACTGTTACACTGCACCAAACCTTAACCCAGTGACTTTGTGTTGAACAGACACACACTGCAGGCATTATACCTATTTCTCTGCTATTATCTGTCACAATATAACATTGATAAATCAACACTCATAACAAAAAGTAAACATTCCTGAGTACTACTGCAGGATGTATTTTGAATTTAGCTTTTTACTACGACACGACTACATTCCAGAAAGCCAGAGGTTCATCCCAGTCAAACCCATGCTGGACTAAAAGGTGTAAAAACTGGCCTAGGTTTAAATATTTGACCTCCTAATGCAGCTGCTACAGCCTCAGCAGACAGCGTTGGCAGGGTGTTGGGAATAAATTATATTCAGTGTGTGCATTTAGTAGCAGTAGGAGGCAGTGCGTTGTCTCGCAGTGTGCGTGCACTAAGCGCAGAGGCTTCCCCCTCAGCCACGGCCTCATCAGGGGTAATGGGCCGTGATGAATCAGAACCTAATCAATGTGCATTACCACTAGTATTCATTCCTGAGCTCCCAGCAGCCGTGGATCAGCAACATCAACACCATTTAGCCAGAGCAGAAGAGATGCTGTCCACAACCCACCTGTCGACCAGCACGTTTCATTCGACACCACACGAACACACACAGAGTTATTGAACAAGGAATTATGTGTCAGAGCTTTTCTCCACCTCCAGGACCATTTCTATAGGGAAGGATGCCCCACTACACACACACACACACACACAGATGCCCCATACTATTTAATCTGGATGGTGTTTCTGTCATTAGAAATGAGGCTGCAGTAGTTTCTCAGAATCTGAGGAAATGTTCTGTGTTTAGTGGCCAGAATGTGTTTTAGTGTATAAAACCCGATTTTGTAACAACTACAGATTTTCCACTACTGTGAATTGATCACACTTTAAAGTTATAAATACTCAACAAATCCCAAGACTAAAACTAACAATGAGATAATCTTATTACTATCTGGGTGATACGTTTCGTCTATGAATGGACAATTACATTTATCTTAAAACACACAACATTGTGCTGTATTTACTCTTTCTATCTACAGGGCCCGGCTTGAATGTTTCTGCCTTTTTTTCTTAAGTATTTGTTCACAGTACGAAATATATGATTAGATAAATGTATTAATACATATATAAACTGTGTTCTACTTAAACTGCCTGCCAGGATTGCTTATTGCTTTTTAACGTGGTTCTGGACAGAAGTAATTGAGAAGGCGTTCTGTTGTACATCAGTGTTTGTTCTTTCTGTGCTGTGTATTATTTTGAGTTGACTCGAGCACGTTTGTTTTGCACGTCATTCTTCAGTGTGTGCTGTTGTCCTGCAGTCTTTCCCATGTGGCCTTTTTGTCCTTCTATTCCAGTGAGATCTGTCTCTTGTGTTTTCTCGGAGGCTCAGTTGTGTTTTTCACCTGGGTGTGTGGGCGCGTGGACTGGACTGTGTCCCACCTGCATTGTGACGTCCTGAGCCGTGCACGTTTGTCATTTTTCAGTTTAACAGCACTTTTCTTTTCCCTCTTTTCCCCCTTTTGTCCCACTGGCTCTCACCACCCACTGTTTTTGTCCCTGTTGACTGTGACTGTAGTGTTGTGCTCAATCCTGTGCCATGTTGGATTTTTTTGAAGCCCCCTCCCCTCACCCCCAGTGCTTCTCTTGTGGTTTTTGTTTTTGTTCTTGTAGTTGCAGGATCCCCGCATGTATGATCAGGTCTATAGGTACTTAGACCTTCCAGGGCAGGTATGTGAAAATACAGCGTTATTATGTGTGTCTTTAAAGTCAGTCATGCTGAAATCTGGGAGGGAGGGAGTGCTGTCTGATGGTGGACGGAGTAAAACCCTAAAACCTTTTTTTAGTCTATTGTGAATTCCAGATCGTGGTATAAATAAACTCCTGTATTATCCTTTAATTTGGCCCGACTCTGTCAAGGAGCACTCCCTGTTCCCAAGCCTGTTTTCTTTTCCTTCTCCTTAGGCAGCGACTGTATGTGATCTGTTTTCAGTATATATGGATGATACCTCATCTTTACTCGCAGTAGCTTAAAAAGAACACAAATCTCTAAGTCTTTAAGAGGAAAATGTTTTAATAACTGTTATTAAAAGATTAGGGTGGATTGTTTATGAGGAGGCTTTGGTGGTGTGTATGGATACATGAAGGGGGGGTTAATTGTCATGAAACAGGGGAAAATAACCATAAAGGGCAACTCAGATCTTTAAAGTCTGTGTGTCTGAATAGTCATAAATTGCTTTTTACTCGTGTCATACTTGCCTCTCTAACCTCTCCCAGTTGTTACAGTGTGTAACAGGCAGTCGCTCTGTCTAATCTGTTATCTCCTCTCTCCTTCTCTCCTCATCTCGTGTGGGTTCGTCCTCCATCTGATTGACACCCTCTGCTGCATCTCTCTGATCTGTGTCTTCCTCCGAAAACATTTCTTCCCGCACCCTCATCACCTCCTCTGGCAAAGCTGAAGGCGATAGACCGTCCTCCAGAGCCAGAGAAGGTACCGCGCGCGCCTCACGACCGTAAGAAGGAGTGGCAGAAACTGGCCCTGGGTGCAGAGCTTGCCCAGGACATACCTGACGACAAACACAGGGAAGCCAACGGATCTGCAGGTTACCACGACAACAGGTATGTGTGGAAGCATTTCTCACACATCATAGTATGAACATACAAATATGTAAACAGTGTTTTAGCCACGGAAAGATAAAAAATACTAGCAAATACTAATAGTACTAATAAATAGCATCAGGATGTAATCAGCTGATCTACAACACTAAATTCCACCAGTTGCATTTTACACTATAAATGTGAGTAATCAAAAAAGACAGTTAAACAATGAAAAGGCACCTTTTTGCTCAGGGCTAACTTGTACATGGATCAGCTGGACGGACCCTTCTCGCTGGCGGCGCTGCCCTACACCCAGATGAACGAGCTTCTGAGCCGCACGGGGGACAGAATGTATTCACGGCCTCACGACCCTCCGCCACCGCCTCCCATGCACCCGCTGGGAGAGATCAAGCCACCCTCTGTGATCAGGTGGAGGGACGACACACAACCTCAGTCTAGTTTGATTTCCAAAGTCCCAGTCAGATACGGCATAGTTCTTTTTTACTACTTCACCCTGATTCATTCACATTCACACATGTGTCTTTGGTGTATTACTTATGGATCAGTAGGTGATGGTGAGTGGCATTTCATTACTTTTCTTCCTTTGAGTGTTGATTCTGTGTAAGAAGATGAGGATTTTTCGCTCTGATGGAGCTTAAAAGAAAAAAACACAGGGAAGAAGGGAAGGCTGAAGCACTAGACCAACGATTTCAGCTTTAGGGGACAAAGACTGGAAGAAAGAAAAAGGGCAGGATCAATAGTGTTAAGGCCACTGAACATATTGCAAGTCGTTTCTCTACTGTGCACATTTGCTGCTTAGGTCACTCTTTGACGGGATGGAGAGATCAGAGGGAATGATTAAGGCTGCGGCTGCAACAGCTCTAGAGAAACATTGCATTGATTTTTGCAGCTGTCTTCTCCTCTTACTCTCAAACTCTATTCCCATCTTCATCTGTCCCCTGTATTTTATTTACTTCTCAAGCCCTCGCTGACCTTTAGGTCCGGTCTCTCCATTTCTTCCTTTCAGAAGTTACTATCATCATACTTCATCTCATTTTCTCACTTCACTCTTTTTAAAATCTTCCCGACACTTAATGTGGCGCATTAAGCAGATACTAGTACAAGATACAGCCTTTATTGTGCATGGTGGAAGCACTCAGCACATTATTTTCCTCCCCCTTCCCTCTCACTGTGCTTTTTGTCTGCAGCAATTTTCTCCGTAGGAAGAAAATTGATTGTGAACACGTCAGTCGTGTCGTGTTTGTTATTAGCTCGATCCACCCACACAGCTTCAGCATCAGTGAATGGCCAGCAGTGATAACGTTCTGCCTTTTAATGTACAAGTTAGGCGCTGCAGTATTTCAGCTCCCCTCACATACCAAGTCCTTTAACCTCTAATTTGGTGTACAAACACTCTGATTTCCAGACTAGTAGCAAAGTTAATCCATCCAAACATCTAAACCTCCTTGAGAACTGCACTTATGCACGGCTGCACATTCTTAATTGAAAAGAAATGATTTGTCTTGTCACCTAATAAACCACTTAATGTTTAATTTTGTTGTGCAAAACAGAACAAATTAATCTAGACGCACCTTTTTATCTTTATTCCCTCCAGCTCCAGTTCAGGTTTTTCCGACAGCAGACCCCAGTCTCCAGCCCGGGCAGCTGGCCTCAACTCCAACACTCTTCCTCCTCCGCCTCCTCCTCTTCCTCCTCCACCTCCTCCGTTGCCCTCCACGGGCCTACGGGGCACCCCACCTCCTCCCATTCCTCCTCTGCCGGCCCAACAGCCCCCAGCTATTCCGCCTCCGCCTGCTCCTCTACAGATTGCCCCAGGGGTGCTCCATCCTGCCCCTCCGCCTGTGGCGCCTCCTCTACACTCTTCTTCCCCAGCCCGTCTTCAGCAGATCCTGGACAAAAGCCCATACATGGGCTCTGGGACACAGTCAGACAGCACCATCCTGCCACCCCCCCCACCGCCACCTCCCCTGCCCCTGCCTGGAGCGCGGAGCTCGTCTCCCTGTCCATCAGGTGCACCACCTGTGCCGGCTTTCCCTTCAGCAGGAGCCATGGCCTCCTCGTTGTCCCACACTGTCCACGATGTGGGGAACAAGAGACACCATCCAACCAATCTGCCACCCATAAGCGACGCACGCAGTGTTTTACTGGAGGCTATCAGAAAAGGTGGGTTGTGTCTTTTTAAAGAAATGTCATTTTGGCAGCCTGTGACGATAATCATGTGGCTGTTCCTTGATGTTTGCCTTACATACACTGTGGGAAACCTTCGACATCAACCCACGTTTCCCTTTCTGTTCATTCTTCCCTCTCCAGGCATACAACTGCGGAAAGTGGAGGAGCAGCGAGAGCAAGAGGCCAAGCATGAGCGAGTTGGCAACGACGTGGCCACCATCCTGTCACGCCGCATTGCTGTGGAGTACTCTGACTCTGAGGATGAGTCCGAGTTTGATGAAGGAGACTGGATGGAATGATGGCGGTCAGATGGATGGGGCAGGGAGAACAGCGGTGGCAGGAGGAGACGAACCTCCACAGACCCTGTACTCAACACCGCATCAAGCAGCCCTTTCTGGGAAAAGAAGGGAAACATGGTCCTCTTTTCCTGTCGAGCTCTTCTCTCATATCGCTGTCTCGTTGTGATTTGTGTTTGGAGGAGACTCCGTGTTGCCCTCGTCTTTCTAGTGTCCCAAGAAAGGTTCTTTTGTTTCTGCACTACCACACAAACTTATTTCTGATGGATTTTTTTACAACAAAATCCCCATGTTTGTTATTATTATTATACATGAAAAACTGAAGAATCACTTGTTATTGTTTCATATCTGTGTGTCAATGTTAGAAAAAAAAACAAGAATAGAGAATGAAAAAATGAAGGCATGCTGCATATAGCATTAGTTCTCCAGCACAGTTTTGCCACCTGGTGGCTAAACGTGGCATCGAATGAGTGATGTTCTGTTTTCTCATCTTTCCTTTACCTTTATCTGCTGGAACGCCGCAGTTTCATTGGGCCAGTATCTACAGATACAGTGTGAAAAATCAGCTGGGTTGTGTTGTTTTCTTCCTTGTTATCAGCACTGACTTTATTTACCAAGAACAAGCAAAGGACTGTGTTGGTTTGTCATGTGACGATTGTTGTATGGTTGAAAATGAAGATGTTAAAGCATATGGCTGCCTTGGTAATTTGTGTTTGCGTATCGAGTCACGTACACATTAACCTCAACCCCAGGGAAATGTATGCCATGAGATTGACCCCTTCTGTTAATTAAAGGTTCTGAGAAGCCTGCAAAGAAAACAAAGATGAAACACTGAGCCATGTCTTTTTGAATCGGAGCTCCTCTCCTTTTCTTTTCCAGACAAAGACGCTGGGAATCAATAGATGGTGTAGATGTACAGTAGATTTCCTGCCTCTCTCATTGTCCGTCATGACTATTCAATGTGCTGAGGAAAACTTACCCACGATAACGAGTCTGACCAGCACCTGGTACAAACCACTCAGCCTCACTAGGCAGCTGCCCCATCCCCCCACCCCCCCAGATCCCTGATGATTAACAGTGTACCTGCCCGCTAACGAGAAGCCGCATCTCGTTTGGTTCTTCAGCAGCAAATGTTGTCCAGAAGAAAGCCGTCGGCGTGATACTGCCTTTCTAGGCCTATGAGATGACGATACACTCTGCCTTGTTCGACTCATTTCAAAGAAAGCGTCTGCCATCTTTTTCCGTTTGTTTGTTAGTTCTTTCTTCTACTTGCCTTATTGTTCGTACAAAGCGTATTGTTGAGTTAATGAATGTACTGTGCTGTTACTACTTACTTGCCTGCGCTTTTATGGATTTGCCGTTTCTATGTTTGGGAGGAAAAGGGATGGGGAAGAAGCTTGGTTTAAAAAAAAGGTAAGATTAAATCAATACTGTATACCATGTAACTTATGTAACTGTTGACTGTAACAGTTTGCTTGAAATGATTAAAACCTAATGTTATGTTTCAGCAGTAATTGGAAAGGCTGCTTAATTTTTTTTGCATATGGATCCAGACATAGATTAATCAAGTATCCACAAGCCTGGATGTGAATGGAAGACGACGCTGGAGAACACGTCATTGTGTAGGCTTGTCATGGTTAGTTAGCACCTGACGTACACACCAGCCCCTGAGACACGAATTAACACCTAAGTAAAATCTGCTGAGCTCTCACCACAGTTCGTGGTGAACTGGCAGGAGGAAGCGTATGAAAAAACACATTTGTCAAAGGGGAAATGATGAAACACCTGATTTAATTACCTGCTCTTCTGTTCGCACACGGAAGACGCCAAACTTTCACTTTAGAGAAAATTGCCAGATTTGTTTTCCTCCCAAATCATTAAATCACAGACTCCACAAACCCAAACCTGTGTCAAAATGTAACTTATATACACACACAACCTGAGAAGAACACTATTTCTACTGAAACAATTCTTTCACTGAGTTTTAGAGATTATTTCAAATATTGAATACATCCAAATGTGCATTAATACTGTAAACATAGCTGCACATAAACCTCTACAAAGAGAGAAGGCAGAGCATGAACAATACTAAAATGATTTGCTGCAGAAGAAAACTAGTAAAACACTGCTTCACAGTAAACTACTGCTGCCTAACTGTTATTATACTGTAAGGTACCGCACCTACTGTCAGTCAATGTTGCAGCCTGTTTAAGAATACATCACTATTTCTGACTTGCAAAGACGGTGACATTACACTTGTAGAAGTGACTTTTTATGAATGAAATGAAAAAGATGTAAAACAGTATGTACAGTAAGGCTGAGTGCTCACTTTTCAATGTCCAGTTACAATGAAGTTTTCAGAAACGTGTGGACATACATGTGTCTTTTTCTCTCTGGCTACTTATCTTTGAGAGCGTTGCTCCTTCGGCGGGAGAACACCTTTTGCACCTGTCGGGCCCGGGTACCAAATCCCAGAGACTGCAGAGACTCAGTGATGAAGCGCTGGGTGGGGGAGACACAGAGCACCACCAGCAGCTTGGCCTCACCACCTGGTGGACGAGATGGACAAGGACGAGGCGATTACCTCAACACTAAATGCAGTAACAAGTATTATTATGTTTCATGTACACGTTGTCGCCTGTGGGAATGTTGATGTGTGACAGTGCTGCGTGTGGTCACCGATGGCATCTTGAAGCAGGTGTGTGAGTTTGCTGTTCCTGTAGGGAACATGTGGTCTCTGTTCGGCCAGAGCTCCCAGGACGTCAGACAGAGCAGAGAGGCTGCGATTTATACAGGACACCTCCCACAGCACAGCCCCCGAAACTCCAGACACTCCTGATAACCACACATAGCATCTCATAGCATAGTATAGCATCATGTCAAATAAGCATCCCTGAGCTCAGAGTCCGACTTACCGACACACTCGCTTCCTGCCAGGTCCACCAGCTGCAGCTTGGTTCTGAACAGAGAGATGCTGGGCCTGGGGGAGGGACACGGGGAGGAACTGGGAGAGGTTGCAGGGCTCGCAGAGAGCTTGTCAGATGAGCTTCGAGCAGCCGAGTTGGCACGATGACAGCGCGGACTCCACCACTCGCCCTGGGCGGAGCGGTGCATGTCCTTCTTGGCACTCTGCAGCCTGCGGGCTGAACAGAACAGTCCGAGAGTCAAACTGGAGGAATGTGTCGCTGTAATATAAACACATAGGATGGTGTGTGTGTGAATGGATGCATCTCACCCAAGGCCAGTGCATTGGGGCTCTTGGAGGAAACGGTCAGAGTGACAATGAGGTGAGAGCGTGACGAGTCGCTGTGGATCAGAGTGTTACAGTGAGCCCTGCGCTTCAGAACTCTGCTGACGATCTGCATCACGTCAGCGGCGCAAGACACAGGCCTGGAAAACCAACACATTATAACTCGCTTTAATGCTTAAAGCTGCTTGAATGAATCAAAAGACTCCTGCCACTTACTCGTGTGCAAGCGAGGTGACCTGGCTGGTACCGGAGGACGTGGTGATGACATCCCTGCGCTGGCTGACACTGTTCCCCTGCTCGTCCCTGCCAAGCAGGTCCAGCACCTCATTGTTGTGCACCTCCACCACGGACACCTCCACCGTGTGGCTCTCTGCAGGCTTCTCTGAGATCAGCCTGACTCACATGGGAACAGACAGGCATCATTAGCAAAAACACAGGGTTGAGGTTCCAGGTAAATATCGTCGGTCAGTTCTCAGTGGACATTAAACATTAAGAACCTTAATAAGAATCAGTGGTTTTTACTTTCATTTCACCTTAACTCAACTGTTAAATACAGCGAATTACGCAAATGCTGTTGAGTAAACGGAGCCTGTGTTTCTCACCGAAACAGCTCGGCAGCAGCCTTCGGGATGATGCCCTGCTGTGCCTCCTGCTGTGCGCGTGAGTGTTCTTCCATTGGCTGCGATCCCACCATGGTGTGAGTCTTCCCACTGCCGGTCTGTCCGTATGCCATGATACACACATTATAGCTGCCGGCGAAGGGAGGGAGTCGTCACTTAATTATTGCTGAAGCCATGAGAGTGTTATTGAGTCTATTCCATCCTTAGGTCATGGTGTTTGGTACACAGTCAAACACGAAACACGATGAAATGAAAAGGAATGCTCCATTGTTCCTTTGAGTACAATCATTTTTAACTTCATTTGAATTGTTTAGCACTCACCCGTCCAGCAGCGAGGTCAGGAGCGGCTTGACGTCCTCAAACACGGCGTCTTGGGAATCCTGAGGTCCGTGCACCCTGGGAGACACATTTTCCCGTAAAGCTCACGCAATAACAGGCTCTGGCTGCACCGTGCCGGCGCATCATTGTCACCTTTCAAACTCAAACATCTTGTTCTGGGCTGGCATCCCCGTCTTGGAGCAGTTCACCATCACCGTGTCCTTAAAGCAGCGTAGGAAGAGTAACACGGCGCAGTGAGAGCCACGAAGCTACCAGTCAAACGTGGCAGAATGTCCGAGAGTGGGTGAAAACTTACATCACTGACGGCATGAACTACTTCCTCTGCTGATGAAGGCCTAGTGGGGAAAGCCAGAGCGCGTTATGTTCATCTGTTTCATTTCATATCAACTCATCTGATATATGCATTTTAATATACTGCTTTAAACGAACGGACGCACCCTGAGCCAGAAGCCTGGACGTGGTCAAAAGGTAGAACTGGCCGCACCCTGCAGTGAACCCTGATGTTCCCTCTCAACTCCTGTTGTAGAACAGAGAGCGCGCTTAGTTTATATGGGAGACAATTATTGTATTACGCATAATTGTTAGACAAACAGCAAACATCTGCCCTCACCACCAGCGCGTTATGCAGCTCTTTTCTCCTCCGTCTCTCCTCCCTGCACCTCTGCTTCTCCTCCTCCAGGGAGAGCTCCAGAGCCGCAACCTGCAACTCTGGTCAGAGGCAGAAGCTCACTGGGTCTGAGCTTACGGGCTCAAGTTTTACATCATTCAGTCAGCGCGGAGAACACAAGGACAGATGTGATACTTTTGACAGGATCAGTGTCACCACGTATCAGCGAGCGCTGATTGATGACGTCAAAGACACCACAGGTACACGGGTCCACGCCGCACTTACTCTGAAGCTCATCTCCGCGTTGACCCTTTAAGGACGAGACGACTTGCTCGACCTTCTCCAGCAGCTGCTTGCACTGCTCCTCCAGCTCGGTGGCAAAGCTCACGTACACTGCAAACACTTCGCTCAGGCCCAGCTTCAGCGCCTGTCGCCAGCACACAGAGCGGCCATGTGAGCAGTGAGCAGGCAGCAACCAGCCTCTCTGGACTTTCTACGGTGGTTTAGTACCTGGACCTCAGACAGGAGTTTGGCGAGGACAGAGCGAGTTGTCTGCTGTGCGTTCCTCCGGTGCTCGGCGTGGTTCGGGGCCTGGGTCTCCTCCTCGTGGCCTCCACGCAGTTTCCCAAGACACTGAAATGACAACAACATAAGAGCTCGAACGCCAGAAAGAAAGGAACCAGATAATGTACTAGATGCACCTGAACCACACAGAGCATCAAGTACCTGCCTAGTGCAGGTCTGTGGGTAGGATACAGTCGAGAGTCTTTAGGTGGTAGGATATGAGGATTAGACAACAACTACAACAATAATGTGTCATCAAATAGAGAAAATAAAGGATTAAAAGGAAGGAAGGGCGTCTACAAACAGAACTAAACATCTAGTTTGTGCTGGCTCGTTTGAAAGACTCTTAATTTGACTCACCAGCACTTGGGTCAGAACAACCCAACGTGTGGCCAACTGCAGGTTATTTTTTACGCAGCAGTCAATTCCGTCTACAGGTTTAATCCTCTTACCTCAGCGAGTCTTAAATGAAGAAGAGCATTCGCTGTCTCCAGCTCCAGCAAACGATCTTCTTTACTCTGAAACCGCAGGGGAACTTGTTACAGGAGCTCTGGACGTGATGCGCCCTAAACTACTGAGTAAACCAGAGTCTTTAACGCCACAGCCGCATTTCAGACTAGACCCCAGTAACGTGTGGCGGATTAAAGTGTGTCCTACCCTCAGCTTGTGCTCCAGCAGATGCACCTGATGCGCAAATATTTGGTCGCGGTTGATGAAAAGAGGCATTTTGTTACTCAAGGAAAAGAGTCTGAGAGTTGAACAAGCAGCCGCGACTCCTCGCTGCTCCGCTCGCCAAGCGTCCTCTCGGGTCACGTGGTTAATCCGATTACGAACTCGGCTCGGCTCGGCTCGTCTCGGCTCACCTGAACGTGCCTCCCAGGTGAACGAGGAGCTGCTTCGTCAGAGGGAGGAACTTGAAAAATCAACACGGAATATGACGTAATAACGGTAATGAGAAATAACCAGACTGAGCTTTAAATAGCTGCAGCTCCTGTTCATTTCTAGTCGCACTGACGTAAACTGGATTTGTAAATGAGGTGTTTACCGTTTGTAGCCGACAGGGGGCAGCAAGACAAGCGACGAGTGACGCGTCAACCGGAAAAGCTACACCTCACGAAGAAGAAGAAGAAGCAGCAGAAGAAGAAGAAGAAACAGAAACAACGCTTCCGCACAGTCACAGTTTCTGTCAGTCATCAGCTCGTTTCATCACAAAATGACTAAAGCAAAAGACAGAAGACGAGAGAAAATCAGCGTCGCTTCAGAGGTGCAGTAAGAATGTGTCCATTAATTTCCGTGTGTCTCGGTGCATGTTTATTACATTATTATTATTATTATTATTATATCATATCATGAGCCCAGTGTTTAACATGTGACCGTTTCCGTAGCTCGACCGTCTGGAGGAGCGGAGGGCTCGTTGCCAGGACAACCTGGACAGGGCGGACTTCAGGAGCAGGAAAGAGAAGCTGTCCGACAGGGAGAGGTGATGGAAACGCACCGTCTCCCTAGACGCTAATAGACGAATGTGATCAAAGCCAATGAGTGACCTAACAGAAGCTCTGTGTCTGCTGCTCCACAGGCAGGAGCTGGAGGATGAGATGACCATCATGAACGAAAGGGTGCAAAAATTAGGTGGGTTTGTATGTTACTCCCGAATGTGTCGTAATTCTGCAAAACATCGTTCATCTGGCCCATGTACTTGCTTTTTTACCATTAAGAACAGACTTATTTATGGAAATATTCAAATTGTTATGAAAGCATTGGCCAGTGTATGTCTGCTTTCACACAATAATGTTAACAATGTACTCTGTCCTAGACAAAGAGCTGGAGACCCTAAGAGGAGAGAATCGGAAGAACATGCTGCTGTCAGTCGCTCTGCTCGCAATCAGTGCTCTTTTCTACTATATGTTTTTCTACAATGAGGAGGACTCGTGACTGAAACGGCAACGAGCTCGGGGCCGTGATGCTTTGTAATTAAATACGCGCCCAGGTCTGGGGATTCGAGCAGAGTAAAGATTGAGTGATGTGTTCATGAAATACCTCAGTGCTGCCTTCAGACGGCATCACTACGCCTTCATCTTATCGGTCATGGTCCGCAAGTTGTCGCTGGTGATGAAGGATAAAGGTGAATATGCAGCAGGGACACCTAACAGTAAATATACAGTGGGAGAGATACACGGTGTAGTCAGATTGCTTATACAGTTTGTGTTCTGCAACATCAATAATTGCTAATAATTATACAGTACAAATATACTACAAATAACCACACATCGCACAATCAGTAAATTTGCCATTTGTTTTTATACTTTGTTAAGGAAGAATGTATTGTTTTTGTTTTTTTACCATGATGAATCCTAATGATGCCAAATATGTCCACAAACCTCCTGGTTTCAACACATAAAAAGTTGGACAATATTAATTTGGTTTGTAATTTTTATCAGCTGTGTTAGTCTATCGCTGGGCGGCACGGTGGTGTGGTGGTTAGCGCTGTCGCCTCACAGCAAGAAGGTCCCGGGTTTGATTCCTGTGTGGAGTTTGCATGTTCTCCCCGTGTCTGCGTGGGTTTTCTCCGGGGTCTCCGGTTTCCTCCCACAGTCAAAAGACATGCAGTTAGGTCAATTGGTTGGATGCGTAAATTGCCCATAGGTGTGAGTGTGTGTATGACTGTGATTGTGTGTCTATATATGTGGCCCTGCGATGGACTGGCGATCTGTCCAGGGTGTACCCTGCCTCTCGCCCAAAGCCAGCTGGGATAGGCTCCAGCACGCCCGCGACCCCTTCGGGGAAAAAGCGGAAGAAGATGGATGGATGGATGGATGGATGGATAGTCTATCGCTCTGTAATTTATGTATCTGTCATGAATATATTAAAGAGTATTGATTTTTGAAGCATGTTATTTGCTACTGCTTGTGTGTTCTCATTTCTTGTCTGTGAGGCCTGTTGAAAACTTTTAATTATATGTCTCACTTGTTGGTGATATTATTGATATAATATTATCAGGAAACGTGTTTTTTCACCCACTGATGATGTGATGTGATTACAGCAGCACTAGAGGGCAGTCTTAGGTCCGTCTCTGTTTCCATGTGGGGGGCATAAATAAAAACCAAAGGAACGTTTCGGATGTTGTCTGTATCACTGAGCTTAACTGGACACCAGACAGTAATTTCGAGCGAGCTCAGTCGGTTCTGGTTCTGGTCACAACATATTTACAAATACTCCAAAATGTCATTTAATTGAAATTTTACTTCAAATCCAAGAGCAAATCCAGTGAAACGAACAGGACAGTTTTGTCAGTTAAAGTGTGTGTCCTGCCTCCTACAGACTTATCACCAACGACGTGCACAACACGCCTACACACACTCATTCGCTCAGCCCCAGATAAACCAAAGGTAAACAAGCTCATTACGCAACACTTCTGTGGTATTTAAATGATCACTGGCTGAATAAGTTTGAATATTAGTTTTGTGGCGGTTGATATTACAAATACTGCAACTAATTTAAAAGCACATTGAAAAAACATTAAAAGGTGAGAAATTATATTTGAAAATCAGTCTGAATACACACGTGTGACACTGCAGTTCTTTAATTTCTACTTGGTGTAATTACTTTCAGGTTACTCTACTGCCTTGTCTGACACTGACCTTGTGTACAGTTCTGCTTTTCATGACACCGTGGCCCCAACATATGTATGTAGATGACTTACATAAAAAATAAAATAGGTCCGTCTGTGCAGCAAAATGCCAGATGTCGCTTTGAATTTATGTGGTTCACAAGGAGAAAGACGCCTGATCTCACCCACTGCAGGTGGAAGTTCAGTGTCATCTTGTTATGTAAGTTATTTGAAAGTTGTCATCTCTGCGGGTAGTGACCCTTTACTGCCGTTAGATAATATCATGAAGGGCTTAAATCAGATGTTTGCTCATTTGTCAGATGAATACATTATTCACTGGATGTCTTGTATGATGCATGACTAAATGCGCACAATCAATATGCAATGTCAATGTACATTTATTTAGCAGTAGAGAAAAGAACAACCAAATAGAAAACAACAAGAGCAGTTAAAAGCATCAGTAGCTTTTAGTACTAGAAGCAACAGCTAAACCCAAGTACAGGGAATACTATAAGAAAACTGATACTATAAGTAAAATATTTCAAGAATCCTAAATAAATTCATTACCTTTGTAGAGAACATAATTGCTTTTTATGCAGCCTTCAACCTGAGATGTGTCACAAATATAATAGTATTTTAAGATAATTTCTCAGAACTTGCAGGATTAAGAGTCGTCACGCTGTGATACTGATGTAAGTCATCTTCCTGACTTCCTGAGTCTTCTCTTAATAAATAAAAGGGAGACTTTTGAAACGAAGATGACAGCAGAGTCAAGCAAAGCAGGAGCAGGAGAGACGGGGAGTACACTGTCATTATCGTAAGGGCTACGCTGCTCTGTACTGTCCTGACTGGGGCTGGAAGGTTCCGTGAGTGTCTGAGAGAGGAGATGGGCTAATGGTGGGTAATGAGGCTCAAAGAACCTGTGAGTAATGGCGAGCGAGCCTATAGAAGAAACAGACAGTATGTGAACTGGCTGCTGCCATGTTCAGTTCTGCACAAGGACCACACAGAACTCACTCTGAGCTTCAGCTGCTTCGTCTGCCATCACAAGCTTCTTATTATCCTGCAGGTCAAAACGACCTCTTCTGGAAAGTAATAAAGACATTTCATTGAGGATGATACTTTCTCTTTCTGCCTGAGGTGTGCAGAACTAATTTCAAAATATAGTTGAGCCCCAGGCAGGATAAATGATAAACATAATGTTTTGGACAGTTTATTCTGGTTAAATATCGAGTCCACAGAGCGACTCAGCAAAGAAAAACAACAGCATAACAGAAACACTGTAAGAGGGATAGGAAGACGGAATCGAAGGATGGACTCCAAAGAAATAAAGGTTTTCAATCACTAGATCTAATGCAGTAGATTTAGTATGAGAACCAATCCCCGAAGCAAACAGCACCTGAAGGAGGCGGCAGCAGGTATGAAAAATGACTTAGATACAGAGAGTAACAGTTACCATGTGGACATAGTGGACATCATAAAGCAGGTGCCCTTCACCCAGCGACACAACACTGCTTGTACACAACATGAAGGGAATCCAAAGGGAACCTCAGAGCGACAGACTGCACCACCACAGACACCAGTGTGTTAGGGCAGAAATTATATAGAAACAAAACAACAAATCCCGTCTGAGCCTCAGTAGTGTGTCGCTGCCCAGAACCCTTTAATACACCCTGACCTACACGGTTGTCATGGCTCAGGTGTCAGGTATCTCTCACATACAAAGAGCCACAATGTACACAAACACTCAGCAAGGACGGGGCATATACCGTACAACGCACAACACAGCCCGCATACATACAGGCGTCACATGCTCACCCACTCACAGTCTGGAGAGACACCCAGGAGAAAGGCTGCTAACGAGCACAACACAGCCTACGTGACTTCAGTTCGCTGTTCACTTACTGTGTTTGAACAGGAGAAGGCAAATGACGACAAAGCATGTGCTTGAGCGACATGATGACCCCTCGTAGGATATTTAGAATATATTAATAATAGTACTGAAAAGTACTGATTGAGAGCAATAGTTACCTGGATGGGCCTACACTACCCATGGGGAGTAAGATCATGTCTATCTATATATCAGACTTTCCTGCAACATCGCTTTCATGTTGTATGAATATGAACTGACAACCAAGGAAACAAACCAAGCCATTTGTGTGATTACACAATCAATATCACCAAAGCCTTTTCCATCGAGCTAATGGCCGACTCAGTAATAGTAATGTTCCTACAGAGAGCACTTGCTACACCAGTATAATTACTGTTATTAATGAGAGAATCATACGACTGTGTACTTTGGTGATTGCCTGGAGAGTTGCTCCGATCAAGCATTACATAATTCAAGCATTGCTAGCAGCCCCTATTTAGCCTAATGGATGTGATATCTGCAGGTCTACAGGTGAACTTTGTGGTTGTTAATATTAACCTCTTCAACACAAGACAGTCCACTTGGCTGTTGAGACTTCATGACACAGCATTTAAATGTATTAAATAACATTTTCTACATAAGCTGTTTGTGTTTGGAGTGACTGTGATGTGGGGAAATCTAACTCATGACCCTCTGAGTGTGGGAGAAAATGCACAATAGCTTTCCTTCTTGAATAAAGATCTTTAAGTTCATTGTTTTGGTTTTTGGACCTCACGCATCATTGTGAAGTTCCTCTCAGCCACAGCAGCTAAAAATGAGTTCAAACACATGCACATTAAGCTCACATCAACTTGGACGAGAGGCCTTTCAGAACTGGCAACTGAAGATGAGATAGGGTGGAAAGAATCAGAAACACTTGTAAATAGACCTCAATGTCCCTTTTTTTGTCTCATGCTACATGGGCTATAAAAAATGGCCTTTAAGCAACCAGCTTGTGAAAGACGTGCACACGGATACAGCTACTAAGACTGTTCTATGCCTACTTCCATGCTTTTGCTTCAGAATAACATTCTATCTTTATGAAACGATGGGAAGATGAGATTTCAGTATTCAAACACAGGCTCCCTGGTTTGAAAGCATATCTCTGCTCCCGTGTGGCACCAGGACCTGTATCAACATCCTGGCAGATAAACTGCTCTATTCCTCGCTGCCAGGGTTATTCAGTCTTTACAGTGCAGCTGACTTGGAGAGCACACTGACTTATTATCGTCTCTCTTTTCGCTCCGTCACACACAGATACACGTGCAGATAACCGCTTCACTCCCGCACTGTAGATGGTGACGAGACGAGAGGCGGCGTCAAAGCAACAGCCTACACAACCTTTTCATTTCCTGCACTTGGACAGGGGAGTGCAGTGTCTTATCAATGCAACCATATACCAAGGCCAGCGTGGAGTTACACAGAGAGACAGCTGTGGTTGTTTTACTTAATAGCTGTTAGAGTTTACCCGCTTAAGCAGAGAGGGCTGTAATCAGTAACTGCCATGCACACACACCACAAGGCACATGTTTTCACACATTTGAAGCATCTCTTACTTGCACACACAATCTGAACAAACAGGATTTAAATGTGCAATTTTAGCGGGTCAATGTGCCATTAGTCTCTTCAAATAGACCCACCTACGTTCTGGAGGAAGAGCCTGGAATAAGGTGGAGAGAATGTCAAAACAAAAACACGGCCAAAGATGCGCACTACACTCAAGACAGGTGGTGGATTTTATCTCTTTATTCCTCTTGTAGAAAATTTCCATCAAAGACAATACAATACAAAATATAAAAATGGCACACGGTACTCACAAGTGGAGACATTTAGACACAGTAAAGGCTATACAATACTGCTTTGGCTTTTTAAAAAACATAAAGTGCAAGATTTTCCATGACTTTTTCTCACTTAGGTACATTCACAGATTTGTTATGTCTATTTTTTGTTCACAGCATTTCCAAAATCTCATCCTAACTTGTGTTGAGACATAGTAAAGTGCAGATATAGAATGCATGAGAAACGCGCTTTTAGCGTCACAGTCCCTTCCGTGTTTGTGTTTGTAAAGCTGTCACTGTCAGCTGTAAGCAGATTGTCGATGGTCGTGTCTTTTTGCTCTGGGTTTCCTCACGCACGGAGGCCTAGCACCTTTTTAGACCTCACTGGGTGACCTGGAACGGTAGGCCCCGTTGGCCTGAAAGCAGCCGCAGAGAAGCATGTAGATGGAGCGCTGGATCTCTGCATTTCTATAGGCGTAGATGATGGGGTTGATCATGGAGTTGTAGGTGGCTGGAAGCAGTGTGGCATACGTGTACACTGATGGATACTCCCGCTCGCCTACGAGGCAGTAGATAGCAAAGGGCAGCCAGCTGGCGCCGAACGTTCCCAAGATGATGGCGAGGGTGGAGACCCCCTTCTTAGTGGCAACGTAATGGGACGTGGCGAAAAAGTGCTGCTGCAGGGCAATCTGGTGGGCGTGGCGGCACACAATTTTGCAGATTTTGAAATAAAGGGTGAGCATGAGCACAAAGATGACAAAGAAGGAGGTCGCCAGGAGTGTGACGTTGCTCCGAGTCAAAGGGCGGACAATGCTGCAGGACGCTGGGTCGTCCAGGCAGTTCCAACCAAGCACCGGCAGCAAGCCCAGGAACAGAGACACCCCCCAGGTCCCGACTAACATCAGGTGGACGTACTGCAGCGTCTTCTCTGAGAAGTACGTCAGAGCGTTGTAGAGAGAGAAGTAACGGTCCACTGTTATAGCCAGGAGGCTGCTGATAGAGGCAGTGAAGGAGGCCACTAGGAAGCCGACAGTAATAAGACTGATGGTCTCAGAGGAGATCACATATTGAAACACAAAGTTCAGGATTAATCCCATTCCGGCCAGCAGGTCCGCTGTGGCCAGGCTCCCGATCAGCACAAACATGGGAGTCCTCAGTGTCGGCGTGTAGAAGATGATTGCTACCACTATAGCGTTTTCACAGGTGATAACAGTGCCAGACATACACAGCATAATGTCCCACGGGTTGACGGGGAACTCTAACGGGGCGGTGGAGAACTCCAGGCTGCCGTTGTGCTCTGGAGACTCCGCTTCCATCCATGTGAGACCTTCCCCAGGCACAGGAGTCGCAGAGGAGTCATTCACCACCAGCGACTCGTTCATATCTCCACGCTGTCGTCCCTTCGTCCTGTGGCCAGAACATAAACAAGGAGAGTCAGCATAGAGTTAAAGCTAAAACTGACTTAAATACCAACATCACAGGAACGTATTCAACAATGCCTAACAAAGCTGGCATCATTTCTAGGCTCTGTGTAAGTCAATTCGTTTGTCAGGTGTACGGCAAATAGGGTAGAGCTCCGTTTTAACTGGTTGAACAACAAAGTAGAACGATAATGAAGTAGCCTAGAACAATTAACGTAACATTTATTACGGCGGCTACAGGGAACAGCTGTTAAAGGTGAGTTAGTGTTTTAAACGCTGTTGCTCTAGCGGAGCAGTAAAAAGCGCAGGAGCTGTCTGTGGTGCTGAAACTCCAGGCGCCGTTATAACTGTTACTTTGAGACTGAATTATGACTATTTTAACCGCATATGTCCGACAACTAAATGATTATTCACTGCTATTTTGGAGAAACAGCTTAAAGTAACACAAAACCAGCGAGGCTGCAAAACCTAATAATTGCATTGTTGTTTGGAGAAGTTCTGAATACGTACCTCCGTGACAAAATGATCTGAGGTGATGTTTTCGCTGAAATCACAGCCCCTCGCCCAAAGCGAAAGTATATTTGAATTTGGAATTGAAACGAAAAAGACGCTCCCGCAGACCTTCTCAAGTGAAGCCCTTGGTTTTGCTGTGCTTCCCACGCATGGGACAGACACGCGGGGCAGGAGTGGCGTGAAGCATTGGCCGGTGTTCAGCTCGGTGAGGAAGGCGAACGCAATGAGGAAGATGGACGAGAGGGGACCGAGTCGCGAGGACGCGGGAGGAGAGCTTTAAACAGGCGTGACGTCACGGAGGGCAGGGAGGGAGAGGGAGAGAGGGAGGGAGAGAGAGAGACTGGACGGGAGTCCCTTCCTCTCCTTAGGCTCCTTCATACACAAACGCCTCCTTACCGTAGTAAGTGCAGGTTGTTGCAAGGTCTTCGTACAGCGCCACCTCAGCACACGTCTCTCATGAAACACGTCCAAAAAGCCCGTCAGGCTGTTAGGACTTCTTTCATTGCATATATGAAAGTTACAAAGTTACAACTGCTTGCTTTCAATGACAGTTTTAATGACGGCACCAACAGCACTCAAGTGTTTAAGTGTGTGAGATTTCTGAAAAATAACTGCTATTGCCCAAAATTTGTCAGAGCAAAGATCAGCTTTTTAATTTCTTTGTCTACTCTGTTGCTATACCAACCTGCTGTTTGACTGATCCTGAATTGTCCATTGTTTTGTGAGATCTGTAAGCAAACAAAAATTAAACCAGTAAAGTAAGAGGAGCATTATGGCCTCTATACTTACTTAGAGTAGACTCACTCTCTAATAGTTAATAGCGTTGTATGTATGTATGTACACCTAAATACCTGAATGCCATCTAACAGTGGGTGAAATCTTGGGCAACAAACAAGAGTGGAGTAGACTCAAAGCAGTGCTGCATTATGGTAACCAGTACTGGTTTCCAGGCAACAGCTGTTTGGCCACCTTTTGTCAGCAGACTGGAGACTGGAGAGGGGGTTGTTTTCATTCATAAGCTAAGCGGTCACATGAAGTGCCTACTGACTCATGTCAAAGACCTGAACAGATCCCAAAAATATACTTTAAAATACTTTTTGATTGAGTCCTGTGATCGTAAAGCGCCATAGTTCCACCAAAATAGAAGCACTTCACCGCTGGCGACACACAATCGTTTTATTTCTGTGAGGACGACCAAGAGCAGATGAGTGAACAGATGCACTTATTCATCCAAACCTGTATTTGTGGAGCGTTCAGCGTAATGAGACACCTGCCATCAGAAATGTAAAAACAGCAGAACAGGGTCTGTTTTTTTTCAAAACAGCCCTCATGTGGAAACAGACCCTAATCGTCTACAGCGCCAGCAAACACAGACCACAGCGCGCTCGCCTAACAGCACGCCTGCTCTCACGTGCACATGGACAAACAAAAGCTCAGTGACTCACCCCCTAATTTGACAAGTTCCTTAGAAAGATATTTACTGGGGAGAAATGTGTGTGTCTGTAATTACACTTGAAAAGGGCCATTACTAAGGGAGGTGAGACAAAAGAAGGTTTAAATGATTAAAGAAAGCAACAAAAAAAAAGAAGCGTGTCTGCAGGAGACAAGAATAGGAAGAACAGTAGAGGTGAGGGAAGAAAATGGGAAAAGCGTCTAAGAAAGAGCGAAACATGACAGAGTTAATGTCAAGATACAACACCTTGATTTACTTTCAAATCTGACCCAGTTTCCACTGGATTTAGTCAAGGACACTTACACACACGCTATTGTTCCTGGAAAACAAAATGAGAGGAGCGTTCACAAAAGGAATGGTCACATAACCTGATAAATATGTCGGATCCACTTTGTGCGCTCGCTGGGCTGCAGATGTCATCGTGACTTTGATTGTGTGAGTTCTTTGTTTTTTTTTTTTAGTTTGTAACAGCTGAAATCAGGTGAGTTGTAATTAAAAGCGGTGGTTGCAGACAACAGATCGGGACAGAGTCTTAAATTAATTTAGTTTTGAAACATCAATGGCTATAGTGTCTAAAAGCAGTCCCACTGTGAGGTCAGAGCAATGTTTACTAGCAGGTCTGCCACGGTGGCTAACGTGATAATGAGCCTCCTGAGGAGCTTTGAGCATTTGAACTATTCTTCTTTTCAGTAATTACCAGGGATAAAAGCATCTTGACCAGTCTGACTTGGATCCACACCAAAGTAATAACATGCAAAGGTGTACGCACAGTCTTTCAAGGCTGCTGAGAAGCTCCTTCTTTACTTAAATACAGTATATCTGTAAGTGCACTCCAGCACTTCAGTTACAAGGAAAATACTACAAGGTTAGAAAATGGACAGTGGGAGACGGACTAATCCTATTTCCTCCTCTCAACCTAATGTGAATTTAAGTAGAGAAAGGGTGATTTTTCTTTAATTCGCTCTCCATCACATCACATGCTGCAGCACTCCTGCGCTCCCCTCCTCCTCCAGCTCACGAGGCACTGATGTCGAGTCAGTATGCTGCCCGTGTGTGTGTGTGTGTATTAGAGGAAAGGCAGCCTTCATCGCATTTCACATTTTTTGACACCTGTGGATGAAAGCTGCATAATAAGAGAGAGGAGAGGGAATAGGACAAGTTTGATACACAATGCGAGTAATAAGGTGGGTGAAAAAAGACATTGTTGTACAAAAGGAGCATCAACAGAGCTCACACAAGACAAAGAGCAAAGGGTAATGTAGGTAATAAATAAATGTTTAATTTAGAACTAAAGTACACAAACATCTTCTGACATCTCCAAAAGGCATTTACATGAAACAAAGGCTTTGTGCAGTTTTGTAAACTAAAAATAGGGCCCGAACCACATCAGAGTAAGATAATTACAACGGCATGTGAATTAGATTTTTAACAAATCACTTGTTGAATCTTTGGGCCTATAATCATATTAATCTATCTGACATTCAAGATCCAACTTTATGAAGGTCTGATGTGCATCTAATTAAATAAAGTTTCTTAAAATGGCTAAACTGTAACCAAACTTAAAACAGATTTTTTTAAATAAGAACAAATAAAAAAGCGCCATATTTAGAAGGTTACGTTTCTGTTTATGCTTCTCACATAATGAAAGTGTGACTGGTGTCAGAACAGAAGCTTTACCATGTGACTGTGTACAATGATCCCGTGCTAAGTAGTAACATAGACCCAGATGTTGAGATTCAGGTGTCTCACATGTATCTGTTCCTGACGTATTCCCTGTACGTCAACACGTCGTCCCTGCACAGCACCCTCACCTGTCCCTGCCCTGCCATCACATGGCTCTCAAACACGTCGTGGCTGTCTCTGTCGACCTGCGGAGGAGAAATGCTGTATATGCTGTCCTCCGAGAAGCAGGACACTGGCTCTCTGAAGAAAAAAGAAAAATCGACGTTATGTTATATTTTTACCTGTGGGGAAAAAAAAACGCTTGTTTAAGGGCAGAAAAAGCACGAAAGACTATAAAAATGTCCCTGAAAGCGTCCTGTCTGCTGCAGAGAGCAGGTGATTAGGAGGGCGGTTAATGGAGACAACACGCGGATGCAGAGATCGGCACAGAATTACTCATAGTTTCTCAGAAGCTACACTGTAGAGCATGGCTCATCATCTGCAGGGTAGATTATCGAGTGCGTGCTTGTCAGGTCGTCCACTCAGGCAGCCAGTTCAACAGCGGCTGAGGCCCAGTGAGAAGCCGCTCAGACACATGGCTGCAACGAAACACGTACGTGCCCACAGCGCTGCTGCCATCGAAGCCACCCCTTAGGCTACAGGCGTGAAAAGCTAAACTCATCTCTAATAGACTGGCGCCCTTATCATTTAATGCTTTTAATACTTCTGTTGGCTGCTTTGAGCATTTGGAGGCTACAGCTCTCGCAGATCTTTGTTGTGTACAGTTACTATGGTGACACGTGTCATTGTCATCCAGGCTGTTTAGTTGCTCCCACACAGTGTCCACGTCCCCCTGTTCTGCAGATCAGTGAGCGAGAAGCCGAGGTTGCGTTACCGTCTTCCCTTGCTTGGAAAGTACATTATTACACCTGGTTATATTTAGATTTCAAACTAAAACAAAGATTAGGCGGCCACATGAGCACAGACAACAGCCTGCTAGGTTCATGACAGACGCGTGGGCGTGAACGATACCTGGAATAAATGTGTGCGCTGATGAGAAATACACGCATAGCGGAGAAAGCAGCTTGTCTTTATTTGTGTTGTTAGTTGGCTTGTTGACTGCTTAGCTCTCAGACAGATAATCACTGCAGCCTGCCAAAATGCTAAGTAATGCGAGCTGCAAAGAACGCTTCCCTCCTTTGTTGTCACACTTGTACAAATGCATGGGAAACATAAATCACTGTGCTAATGCTTCTCTCAACACCGATCTGCCACAGCATTCATATCATTTCCACTTCATCCACCAACTAGATGAGCTACACAGAGGGAGGTGACAGACTGAAGGGCTCTTAAAAGTGAAAACACGTTTGAGGTGCTGTAACAGCATCTTAGAATAGCACTGTTGCACAACAACAGCCACACCGGCTGAACCCTGTGGTCCCAGCACGAGGGAGAGTGCAATGGACTGACAAACGGCCTGAGTGACGAAAGCGATCAAGGAGGTTGCAAACAGATGTTGCAGTTCACCGCTGGCTGAGGTTGTCTCAATGTGTCCACCTCTGTGTGACACGTAATAACTCCAGCCTGCGCTGAATGAGAGGCAGCGTTTCCTATTCACCTATGAATTAAATTCATGCATGAACAAATAAAAAAAAGTCACGTTTTCAGAGTTGTTGTGTTTGCTCTAAATGTGCTAGCAGCATATTTCAAGTCTCCAATTTACATCTTCTCATTACTGCAACTGTCTCTCTGGCTTCCTGATAACAGTTATTAAGGTGCATCTGTTCACTGACAGCACTGCAGAATGTCTTTAAGTTTAATTAATCACGTCTGTTGGTCTACCTCTCAGTCTGAAATGGCTCCATGAGGTGTTGAATGCTGGTATTAATGTTGTATGTTCATTCCAGAGGATGAAGTCTAGTTACTTCGTTTATCATGTGGTGCCACAATGTGATTTACATTCTTGACATTTTGTGTTTTCATGTTTCAGGTTCTTGAAACGATATAAGAGCGAGCGCATTGACCTAAAGTGACTGGACTATTCCTTGTCCAGTCATCCGCTGCTAAAGGGTCTCTTTTATCCTGCACAAGTGTTTTCACGTGCATTTAACAGCATGAATGTGGACAAGCAAGAATTGTTAATTCAGAGAACATCTATTATGAGGGACACTGACAGTGAATTTGTCATTGAGTTGCTCTCGGCCTGTGAGTGTCTGTGTGCATGAGCAGAAGCAATAAAGAAAGAAAGCAAGACAAAGCAGGAAGCCGCTTATGTGTCTCTATACAGTAGCTGCACATTGCCATCCCACGTGTAGCTGAATTTTGAATCTGGCTCTGGGGGAAAAAAACAAAAGACTTCATCTATGACCCGCTGGGTCATGGCTGCACAAGCAGTGATGTTTGGCCTGGCTGAGATGAAACAAGAAGTGGAGACCCCCCCCCAGAGACCACTTAGGGTGAGCAACCGTTCACTAGTCTCACTGCTGCTGGAAAAGTTGGGCGGTATTTAGAAGGATTACAACAACAGTCCAACAAAACAACATGAAACTCAATTTATGTGAG
Organism: Macropodus opercularis; assembly: GCA_030770545.1. NCBI lineage: Eukaryota > Metazoa > Chordata > Actinopteri > Anabantiformes > Osphronemidae > Macropodus > Macropodus opercularis. Next base: position 5,856,509 of record CM061112.1, read on the forward strand.
TGAGGATTAGAGTGTGGGGCTACACTTGTTTTACTGAGTTTGTGTTTGGGTTAATGTGTCACATGTTTTACTCACAAGCAGATGATGTTTTCCAGTTTTATGTGTTCAGTTCTCTCCACTTTGTGCTGGTTCTCACCCAGATGTGCAAACCTGAAAACACACACACACACTGAAAAACATTCCTGCAAAACAAGCCAGTGCGCTACACGTGTTTGTCACTCGCGCCCGCCATCTTTCTCACGTGAAGACTAATTAACACACGCTAACTGGGTAACAGTGTTATTAATCTCTTTAACACACTGGTTCTTATTGTTGACTCTTTCACACGAATACTCTGACATGAACTAAGCATATCTGCTGTGATGTTCAGAGCATGTCACCATCACAACCTTAAATTTCCCTGTGGGTCATTTTTCTTGCACAGAGACTCGGTGGAGAAAGTTCCCCTCTGGCTCTTGCTTATGATTTTTAATATTAATGCATTGATTAGCAGAGCTCTGGCTACAGCTAACATCCTTGGAGCCGTCCCAACTTCTAGCTTCAGTAATGAATGTTGTTTCATTCTCATTATGTGCCATTACAACAAGGAGGATATGAGCCGTGTTTCAATCATGCCTCAAATCTGCCCACTATTAACAAAGAGGAAGAAATTAAGTTACAGTAGCTACAGTAGAAACAAACAGTTGGCGTTTCTTGCATCACTGTGTATTTCTTTAGAAGTCAATTATACAAATTGTAAATACATATTTTTCTTTAGAAATTCACACACAATAAACGACAAGGCACAAAAAAAGATCTTCCCTTGGAAATATTACCACACACTGGCTACTGAAAAGCAGCAGACCAGTGGGGGTGAAGCTATTAAAGTTTCATCACATACTCTGTACTGTATGTGTAGTTTGTGTCCAGAACAGACGGTTGCGTTCAGTTTCAGAAGCTGAAGAGAGAGATTTGCTGTGGCTCATCGATGTGGTTGGGAGCATACAGAGAGGAAGGACAGGATGAAAAAGAGAGGAGGGGGAGAACATGAAACACAGGGAAGAAGGAAGTGAAAGATGGACCAGTGAGGTGACACACAGTGATGCACACAGAGGGGTAAGGTTGACAATGTCCTTGCAAAATGACCAATATCTCCCTGGTGGGGGGATGCTGCTGACATCGACTGCCTCATTGGGTGGATTGACAATAATGATAAAGAGGAAAATATTTTCCTCAGGATGGATGTGCAGGGGATGAAAATAGGGCTGGAGCTTCTTTGCAACGTGACACAGAAACATGACAAAGAACATGTGGGAATAGTACAGTACTAAGCTACTGAGCTGAAGGCAAATAGAGGACAGCTCTGTTGTATTCATTTGTAAGCCAGGAAAAAACATCAAGGGAACCTCGTATGAACGTTTACTGTTAGGTACTAAAGTTTTAGACAACGACACCATTTTGATAACTGAACTGTGGTAAAACAGGTGCATGCACTGTGGTCAACCTCTAGAGTACAGTACGTGTTCCGTGTGTGTCTGCTGTAGAGCACCTGTCATAAATGAGCAGATCTTTTTCAGAGGGACATTTAGCCAGATTAAGTCCATAGGGCTCCTTATTGGTCATCTGCAGCTGAATCTCCTGAAGAGGTGACAAATGATAAAAGAGAAGTTGTAACGACAAGAAAAAACACACAAGACTTAACATCACGTATGACTTGAAACAGTTTAACTTGAGACACCTCAGGATGAAAATTAATTATTTAGACCTTATGTAAAACAAATATCAATCAACATAATAGAATACTATGCTGTGAAATGATGATAAAAAAAGATGTTACAATAATTGAAACCGCTGTGAATTCAATATTGTACCATCTTACAATATATATATATATATATATATATATTATTTATAGTATTTGCTATATATCAGTTGAAAGGCATATATAACTATATCAACAAAGTCCTAGAAGCCAAGCAAGGACAAATAAGAAGGTTGGATATCATTTAGACTGCAGACCCGGCCTTCAAAGTGTCTACTAGAGCTGGGACTTGAGTCCATAAGGTACAGGTCAGATTATATTTACAAAACAATAACTGCACCAAACCTAAATTGAAAAAAAAAAAAAAAAAAAAAACAGCTTGGAGGTGTCTGTCCCAGCACAACCCTCACGAGGATGAAGCGTGGCAGTGAGTGAGCATTATACACATGCAGTACTGAACTAGAACAAGCCATAAACATTTCCAAAGCATATTTCATTATAAAAACATGCAGTAAAGTCAGACTTCACTATTTTTACGTTTTATCCAGATTCCAAACAGTTTCAGTATCAAATGGGAACACGTTTAACATTTTTACCCTTAAAATATTTTTGTTGTTGATCTTTTCCCAATTATTTACAAGGTCAATAACAGCCCAGTACAACAGCGGTGAACATGAAGACCCTGAAGCAGACAGTGGGCAATAACAGACGGAGGCCAACTGCACTAAGAAGGTGAAGAGGCAGTGGAAACGCGCTCACGAGCGCCGTGAGCTGCGTCTTTGGTCGCTCGCCTGAAATGCTCCCAGTCAACAGTTGGGGCTGACATTATGTCTTATGGCTCAGCCTGCCACCTTACTCGTGTCTGTAGGCGCGTGAGGAGCCCACGCCATTATGAGAAATCATGGTCTCATCTGATGCATCTCAATTTTGTGTTCTGAGTGTTGAGTGTTCTCTTGGCAGAAATTAGACAAGTTAACAACAATTTAGAAAACACTTTAAAAGCTGATGCAAATACTTCTAAGAACTCGCTCTTTCCTGACACTTCAGCAAAATGCAACATAATGCATTCAACTGTGGTCGTCTTTCTATTGATCCGAGCTTTGGAGAGGGGAGAACAAACAAGGGTGTTCTAGGATCATGTCCAACAAACAGCAGCTGTGAATACACACACACGCACAGAAGATCACAAAAACACACAGTTCAGACCATGATCACATGGCAACACAAACACACTGTAGCACACACACTTAATGTGGCGTGTGGAGCACAGATGACTGTAGGGATATACCGGCTCGTATGTCCACCCACACACATTGAAAATCCATCCATGTTCACGCAGGCACACGGACGCTCAAACTGAGGTGGAATATGAAATGAACATGTGTAATTACGTGGCAAAAGCCGTAATGATCTGATGTTTAAATATTTCAATGGTTTTGTGTTGCGCCGGCACCCCGGCAATCAGTTCTCACAGACAGGCAGCAACACAAGAGGCATGAGGGGGAGTATGTGTGCCCGACACGTGAGCCTCCAATCCAGCTCGAAATATTCATGACCTGCTCATTACTCAAGGCTCCGAGCAGACAAGGCAAAGAAAACCAGTGGAAGGCACATCATAAATCAGGAGGGGAAAGAGATGGATGGAAGACGAAGGAATGCATTTGCCTCAAGCTGGTCGAGATTTGTGCTTTTTAAATTTGTCTTGTCCAGAATTTTTGCTCAGTTTACATCAAGTCATGAATATTTTTGAAAAACAATACTGTGGGCATAGCTCCGCTAACTTTATATTAGACGTGGCGTACAACAAAGTGAATTCATAATCTGTCAATGCCATAAATGCCAAAGTTTGGCAGGTAAAACATTCAGTACAACATTCCTTATTAAAAACACAGGTTGAATGAAGAGTGAGAGAAAGTGTTAATGTTAAGAAAAAAAGAAGCCACATTAAAGAACCAAAACTGAAGTCTGGAAGTTGAGCCATGACATCAGGACTTCGCCAAGCAAAGACCTGATACCATCTGTTACACAAACACTTAGACTCCAAAATGTGACGATTCCTTTCACCGCCAAAAAACCCACAACAGTAGGAATCTGGCAGCAAATACGGCAATTTATGAAAATGACAGAGAAGTGGAGATATGTGAGAAAAGTAGGACAGAGAGGCAAAGTATTGGCAGGAGGAATCACCCCACTCCTGTTTATGTCATAATTACCCTAAGGGCTGTAAATAATGCCTGTAACCATGGTGACATCACTATTACTGCAGAAACCAAAGGTTTAGGGAGCACTGGGCTCTTTATGCAACATTTACTGTAGGAGATTTCAATCGCCAGTGGATGCATCCTGTTGATACACTGACCTGTGGTGGCAGTTAAACCAAATTACCTAAATTATTCAGCATCATATTAATATTTAGAATTAAAGCTTAAACTAAATTTGAGAATGTAACTAAAAAAAGACTTCCATTCAATTCTCCACGCAACCAAGCTCATCACAGACTAAACCCTTCACTCTGGAAGTCACGAAGGCTGATGTCCCTTCTTCTGTCTGACGTAAACAGAAACGCAGCGTTTATTTTCTGTGAGAGTCTTGGGAGAGGGGGGAAGTGGAAAATACATAAAAATATAATCAGGGGACTCAAATGGGAAACCAAAATGCTATTCAGGCCCAAAATACAAGTGGGCAGGTTAAACTCAGTTTGAACCGTCATAACATTTCCCTCCGGTCTTTGGGAGATTAAAAACCGCTGAATCATTAGAGGACCTCATTTAACAGGTGGCTGTTTTTTCACAACACAGAACAATAAGGCTCCGAATTATCAAAATGCTGATTTACTTGTCATTTAAATAGCTCCTTCAACATTGTAAATATGATTTTACTGCAGTGCAAATACGTTATGGACATTTTAACATGCAAGTCTGTTTTAGGGGCATTGTTTCCTTAGATGCTTGTATTTTCATACCTCCTGTGTGCGACTGCTTTCTCCGGATTCTGTCAGCAGTTTGATCGGGGTGGAGCGCTGGGAGACGGACCCGTCATCGTCACGGTCGTCTTCGGAGTCGTCCTCCGACGTGCTGGAGATGGCCTCCTCGCTCGGGGGAGGGGGTGCGCTGGCTGCCGTCTTCCTCTGGAGCAGCGTCTCCTCTTTGCTGCTCTTGTTGCTGCCGAAGGCCACACAAGAGCAATCAAATGAATGAACGCTAACAATGCTCTGTTTAATATGCATTCAACTAATCTAAATCCAAGGTTGTTTGTTACATTGTTTCAGACTACAATTTATGTGGCAGATGGTTTTAGGAGGTTTACTGCATGAAGGAAAACAAAACGAACAGCAAACTATTACAAATGTGAGCATGTATACCGACTTAGACGCACTCACCCCAGAACTGATTTGCCCGTTTCCTCTGGCTTGCGAACAGTGAATGGGCTTGGATCCACTCCAACCGTCTTGGGCATAAATTCCCTTTATGAACATGAAATACAAAGGAACCCATTAGCTGGCATCCTGCATTTGCCAATAAAACCTAATGAATGTTTTGTGCAAGTGTTTTCCATCTAATAAATTTGGGACAACGTTTGACAGAAATATTGTATATGTATCGGATGCGTTTTATGTGTCACTCAACAACATGTTTGACTTTTGGACCTTAAGTTTAGAGGTGTTTACTTGTGTGTGTGTGTGTGTGTGTGTCCACCTTGAAGAGTTTGTCATGGTGATGCAGAATGTGTCTTCGAACGAGGTGAGCTCATAAGGTTTGAAGAATTCCGTGTAGACATCAATACTTTCATCCAACTGGTTCACTCGCTTCACTTTGATCTTCTTCATGTTGTCCTCACAAGAAACTGCACAGGAACAGAAAACAACAGTTTAGAGGAGCATGATTCTGGGGAGAGATGCTAAAAAGTTAAATATACAGTGTGTGTGAGATACATGACGTGTTGCAGATGCTGTATACTGAAGAGATACCTTCATCATAGGCCACGGGAAGGGAGGACAGGATTCCCTCTGACCACCACAGTGTGTAGCTAAAGACAGACACACACAAATAAATTAACACCTTCTAGAAAACAGTCTGCACCATCTCATCTGGGACTTCACATAACCTAGATATGAAAATTGGCTTAGCTGGACCACCTACTGCACAACTCCTGAATACATCCCCCTTTTATTCAATCTGACCAATTTGAGTGAATGCACTGATTATTATTTTGAGTGTGATGTGCTACTTAGGCGAGTTTGAGAGCAAAAGCTCAGTGTGTGGCTCCCAAATTCAATTCAGTAGCAGCCATGTTAATTTCTTGGTATAATGGCTGAACTACCTTGGTCCATTGTGGCTGCATAAACTAGTTGGCCTGTGGCAGAAACAGGGTCTACATTTATGTAAGTACCACGAGAACGGAAAGCAAACAACGTGCACAGGGCATACTAGCGCAGACAAAGACACAAAACGTACAAGGACACACAAAAGCCAGCCAGGAAAGTGACAAAACTAACAATGTGGAATTTGTAGGGCAAAGCCAGATTTTCTTACTATAAATGGGAGTCGCAAGCTCTGCTGTCAACTGAGCAGCATCAACCAACACAACAAACACCAATTACACAAATTACCGTCTGACCTCAGAGCAGTAGCTGCAGTGAAACAGGTACTGTATTAATAGAGAGGAAGCTTAACAGCAGCGCAACCACAACTAACCACACAATCAGTAGAGTCCCATAAAACCATACCCAACTGCCCACACGGCTAAGCTTTTATCAGCAACTATTAAGAGCAACAGACCATTTATGAATTTGACAGCATTTCATATGGTTTTGTGAGTTCACACTTATTTAGATTTAGATTTGTGCATATTCCTGCAGGAAGTACGGACGCTTGTAAAACGTGTGGGTGCGTGCACCTGCGTCTGTCTTGGAGCAGGGCCATAGTGCTCCTCTGGTGCAGGTAGAAGTCAGTGGGCAACTCCCACAGATGTGGCTTGGATTCTGATGGCTGATAGACTTGGAGGAACAGATTGATGGCATCCTGTCTGTCAGCATCTGAAGGAGAGAAGATGGACACTCAATTCAACAATAACTATTCACGCCGAGCAGAAAATGTTTGGCTACGAGAGCGTGCCAAGATAATCTGTGTGGATGTTTGTTCAGCATGTGGCACGTGTTTTTGCATGTCGCCCAGTTTGGGCCCTTTTAATCGCTCTCCCAACTGGGAAGCCACGTGCCTGCAGCTCCACCAGCCACGTCAGATAATTGTGGACCAGCCAGGGGTTTTATTAAAGCCCACAACCACCTTTTCGAGGTAATTTTCACCCTGGGGTTCATTCGATACTGTACATCACGAGATAGCTACAGTGTGAGCTTTGTGCACAATACCCAAGTGCGGCGGGTGTCATCGGCAGCAAATAGGAGGAAGGATAGTTAACTCTGAGCTCTGTCTGTACAATACGTTGCAGACTACAGTATATTCAAACTGGTGCAGCGACAGTATTTCTCCTACAGCCACATTGGTAACATCTGTGAACTACGCTGAGCAAGTAGGAGGCTAATAATAGTTTTTGTTGTCATCGCTGGCTCTCTAATGACCTTATTAATAATTAGGTAACACACTTAATACAGACTCCTGAAGACATTTACAATTTGCATAATGAGAATGAATGAATTACGTTGTGTTTATACTGCTGTTTTTCTACGGTATATGTCTTTAATGGCTCGCGGGAGGAGCAGACGCTTAATTTTGCGACCCTGGTCACTGTCACTTTAGAAAACCTTAGAGCAGGCAAAGGTATTGCTCAGTGTTTCTTTCTCACTTGACATTTCAGTCTGAACGAATAATGTGATAGACTACTTTACTCGTTCTGCTCTCAAAGAACCAGTGATTTCAACCGATGATGAAAAAGCCACAGTCTGTTTTGTGGGTCACGTAGCACTCGTGATTTAATAAACGCTCTCCATTCCTTGGTCTAGTAATGTCACCGTTACATACATAGCACTCACTAGTGTACCGTTTTACCTTTAAACACTTTACTACACCCATGTACATTTACACAAACCCATCGTATTAGACTATAAACTAGGGGGTAATTAAGAATTATTAGAAGAGTGAATTGCAGGCAAAGAAAAGCCGCTTTACTGTATCAAGCACAGATTCACAATTAGATCTTGATTGCAATTAAGAACAAAAGCAGAAACATCCCTTTAGTTCATTTAAAACTTTCTCCAGGCAATAATATCGGAAATCAAATGTCCTCAAAATATCCCCGTTGCAGCAGTTGACAATAAAATCCTAACAATGTAAATGTCACTGGAAGTGGTTCAGACACGCTGTTGAGACCCAGCAGTTGAAGAGCGACAAGTGTCTGTATGTATTATTGGTCTTGTTGTAAGGTATGGTTTAGTGTGATGTTCGTATTGGAAAAGCTCGTTCATAGTACTTGTTTGTGTGGCGCACACCTGAGAAAGCATTGCTGTAGTAGCGTGACAGCGTCTGCATGATGTCCTTGGAGTGCTGAGTCCAGGGGGCAATCTTCCGGTAGGTTTTCACCCTGTGGACCAGCTGGGAGCCGCCATACTGCAAGGACAGAGTATCTCCATGGTCCTCGTACAGCTCCTCAAACAGCCTACAGGACCGTACACATCACACTGGTCAGATACATGTAGACATGTGGTCGCACGTACACGTTGCTTATAAATACATTACCTCACGCAGTCAGTATCAAACTGCAGCTTGGGCTTGTCAATCATCCCTAATGCATACAGCTGATAGGCCAGTGCACACTTTCCCACCATGAACTGGGCAGTATTGGTCCGGTCCAGACAGTCCACACAGTTGGTTCTCAACACACCAGTCTACAATGATCGAGCCTTATGAAACAGATACCACTTATCTGCTATAGAATCTGTCTGTCATGTATATAAACCATCACAGTGTCTGGTCAGACGCAAACTACAGGTATATGAAAATGAGCAGATTATGAGGACTATTAAAGGCAAACTATGAATATTCATTATAGTGACTCCAATAAAAACACAATCATGGTTTCCATGAAAAACCCATAGAATTTGTTATCAAAGCATCTTTCAGTTCTATGCATATCTTCTATCATTGATGTAGATATTCAAGCACCATGAAACATTTACCAGGAACTTAATTTACTCTACTTTGTTCTTTGTGCATAACAAAAACGTAAATATGTCACCAGCGTACCTGGACTCGCCCACAAGTTGTGATGTGTCCACCTAAATCTCCCCACCTGAGGAAACACATCTGATTAATGCAGAACGTTTACTCCCATCCAGCCTTAATGTCGTGTAACCTCTGTGTACTTTACAGTATGTATCCCAAAGCATATAATGTACAGTACAACAAATACTGTTAATATGCTGTAGTGTTTTCTATTAGTGAGTTTTAGAACCTCTGTTAGATTTTATTACTTTCAGACAGACATTAAGTTAAGTCAAGCTTAAAGTTTTAGATTTTAACGTAGACAGACAGGAGCCGGCAGCCATTTCTGGCCCTGGAGTATTATTCTTGTTTCTACCTTCGTTCAATAACCCTCTCGCTAGTCAACACTTTCTTTTTAAAGTGTTTTCCAAATAAAGAGACAGAAAAACGTATAAATTGTTGCAAAGAGGCCGCTCTGAAAACAAAATTCAATAGTTGTTAAATGCTTGAGTTTCAAAGCAGAAGTTACGTATGAACTCTGTGAACTGACCGAGACCAATGCAATAAAGTAACAAATCTCAGATCATCATTATTCATAGTCTTTTATGCATGTGATGGAGACCTGAGTGCCCCAAAGGTATTAGTGCATCTACATAAAAGCTGTGAGCATGAGCATGAAGTGAAAGTGCATTACAAAGAAAGTGAGCCAGCACTGGTTAATGCAAAAGCAGGGATAATAAATACCCAGCCTGGCATGGCCGCTGCGTTATGTAACAGAATGGTAATGTTGGGTGAAAGCGATTAAGACATGCAGACAATGGAAGAGCCATGCGCCGAGTACATGGACGGCAATCTACTCAGCTCATTAGCAGAAAACTCTCCACGACACAACTGCCATCAGGAATAATTCCCATTAAGAATTCAGATGTGGAGAGGTGCCAAATTAAGCAGTTGGATAAACGTATGATTCGTAGGAAACATAACGATAGACTAAATTCTTACAGACAGGTCCTAATATGACGTTATTTAAGTTTCATATGAACATATGGATGACATTTAATCTAAAAGAATGTGTAATAGTGTGTTAAATGCTAAGGACAAGGGACAGAGTAGATAAAGGGATCACCTGTCATCTGGTCTGAGGGTGTGACAGTAGAATTCGGATCGATTGATAAAGAAGCCAGTTCTTTTGACCACGTTCTCTGCGATCATACTCAGACGGTCGAGAACGTTGCACAGCTTACTGAAAGAAAGAGAGAAATTCAACCATTGTGTGTACATGGATGACTTTGTAATGCACAAACTGTTGCAGGCTACAGGCATGGACAGAACCGTCGCAACCTCTTGGTGTAGCGAGCCATGTCCCAAGCGATGTAGTCGATGCAGTGATCTGGAGGAAGGAACTGATTTAAGTTGATCACAGCTGGGTAGAGCTCTTCACTCAGAATCTTCTCGTGTTTCCGTTTTTCGCGTTTCTGTAACAGACAGAGACACAACTTGAGACGTGTGACTCTGCCTCTACAACCAAAGAGCAAAGTGTCTTTTATGTATAGTTAAATGAGATGTGGAGCGAGAAGAGCCAGATGTGACGGAATAAATGGATAAAGAGACATCAGTCCTCGTCTGCTCCTCCAAAGACAACTTAAATGTTTTCATGTCGCTCTCAAAAACGTGAAGCTGGCTGAGTCATTGGGTCAGACGCAGATATAAAATCTCACAAAAATGGCAACCATGTAAAATTTAATAATGTAATATTTAAATAATTAAATAAATATATAATATTTAAACATTTGCTAAGACACTAACTGATCGCTCATCTTTGGAGCAGCACTGGATACTTTTAGGGTTTCTATTAATGCAAACAAAAGACAATAAAAAAAGAGCAAAAACACTCAAGGTCTCTCTAATCACACTGTCCAATCAATGGCTCTGTGCACTTCTCTGCCCCTCGCTGGGCCTTTGACTGACCACCCTGGGTGTTAATCAGCTTGGATGCATCATTTAGCAGCTCGCTACACATCCAGCAGTGGCAACACAATACAGTGACCTGTCAAATCGCCGCTGTCCTTCCACACTAACTGTACTAAGTAGAGCGCGTCACGCAGGCTGCCACGCACAACACACACGAGCGGAGAACACGCGTCGTCTTCACAGACATAAACCAAAATAGCAACGCAATGGTGATAATGACGGTTGTACTGACTGTAGATGTTCAAATGTGTCGTCATGAATGAATGAGTCACATGTTCATCCAGGTGAAGGCAAGTCATGGACATTTTAATGGATGGAAATTAGCTCCAATTATTTTAATATACAATAACTAGGATGTGATTAATTACTTGTTTTATGCATTTGTCATATTTATACTACTTACTTTTGTTTGTGACGGTCTGATGTTGTGTGGTTGCTGCCATTTTGCTAATGAGTCTCTCATAAAAAGTTCTTTTTTTAATCTTTGGACATCGCCCTGATTATACTTGCTGAAATAAAAGTTATCTCCCACAGAACAAATGGGCTGTAATTAAGTTAGCTGGTTGGAAAAATGATTCACGTGCTTGGCCATGTGCACGCTTACTCTCCCTCTCCTAACGTACACACTCACACGCACCAAACCCACGACAAAAGCATGCATCCATCCCGCAAAGCGCGACCCCAGTCGTCACAAGCGCGAGATGGACTGTTTTATGGTTAATTGCCAAATCTTTTTTTCCTGTCTCACTGGGATAAGAGAGAGGGTGTAGTGCATTAGCCAGAGGTCCCCTCCCTTATTCCCCATGGTCTGCAGATATCACATGGCTGCGACTTGTGCGGACCACTGAGGTTTATGATTCGTCCCTTGTCTCACGGCTCCCTTGTGAGTGACAACGTGAGCGGGAAACCCGAGCTACAGAGCGTATGTGTATATCCACGCATGGATATGCAAATACAAACGCTACGACCAGACTGGCTCAGATAGCAACATGTATATAAGTTGCACAGAGGGGTACAAATTTGAGTAAGTGACAGCAATCAGCAGTTTAACGATTGATGCTTATTTTACAGCAAGAGAACGTGACGCGAGACCGTGGTAAAAGCCGTGTGTGCCTTTGTGTCTGCCCTGTCATTGTCGCTGAGAGTTTTCTCAGCGACGCAAAGGGAGGATTTTCAAGGTGGCATTTCAACTGCAAGCAATCACCAACCCAGCTACTTGGAAAATCGCATGCGATTATTCTCAAAAGCAATGACTAAATTCCAATATAAATCAAGTGCTTGGGCAATTACACAGTCACAGCGTTATTAGATAACTACTTGATGAATGAATGCACAGACCGGGAATAATTTACTTGAACAATCCACAGCAACAATCAACGGTTTAAACAATCAAATAAAGAAGCTGTAAACCAAAGTCTAGTATTTTACTTAATGACATAAGAAATAATAACCACCCACTAAGACAAAGTTGTCTTTGAGCAAACAAAAATGAACAAATAAGTGTTTGTGTGTTACCTTGACCAAGTTGAGGATGATGATAGGCGATCCGAACCTCTGCAGCATCTGGTCAAAGTGCAGGGCGGCTACATGGGCATATGGGTCAGCCTGGTCCACTGGAAAATCCAAAGTCATATCAATATGAAATAAATATGCTACTGTGACCTGGCTTTCACTGCCATTTCTACTGAAAATGGCAACATCCCTGCCAAGTCACTACACCTGCAGCTTGCCACCAAACTGGACCAGCGGAGCCAATAAACGATTCAAAGAAATAGGTCAGACTGCGAGTTCATCTTACTCGAACAGACAATACAAACACAAGCTTGAGCACTTTTGCCAAGTCCACCTTTCCTCAGGCCTTAGTGGAGATAAAAATCAAAGAATAACAGCTGATAACATATAGAACATTACATATTGTTAGCTGATCCATGTGATATGGATGAATGTATTCTGATTAAATGTTCAACATGTCTCGTGGCCACGTTGCTGACCTACATCCAACAGATGCCATTCAATGCAGCCCACATAAAAATCAAGTAAATATAACAGGTGTATATAATGTGGGTTGATTATGTGTAATGTCAGTTTCACAGTAATCAAAGTCTTTGTGGAAAGAAGGGGAGATACAGCACCTTGTTGTGCTATTAACTACTACTTAAAGTACCGTCTGCCTGAGCTGCAGACACTGAAGTGCTACAATAATAAGAATCTTATCTACTGTAGCTCTCTGCATAATTCACATGGACATGTTGAAAATGCTGACAAACCTAACATATGTATATGCATAATTTACAACATGTAGTGACCGAGAAGTTTAACTGAGAGCTTCAACTGAGGGGAAACTAACACCTCAGTAAGAAAGTATGTCAACAGCTGTCTCACAGAGGCAAGTTATTGATCGCTTAAAAAAAAAAAAAACACAGCCAGAATTGAATGGTGCAAAGAGTCAGATAAGGACTGCCTTTAGGGATCAAAGCGGAGGCTGGGCGATGAGGTAAACAGATGCACGGAGGACACACTCAGCGCCTCTCTCTCACTCACGTAAATGTCATCCGAGAATGAATTAAAGGGCAAATGAGGAGGAAAAGATTATGACTTAATACTGGCATTGTACACATGCAGGCACCAGTGTCTTGCTGTGTAAACGCACACAGAAACACACACAGAAACACACACACAGCCGTGTCCAGAGCCATCGGTTTGAGGGACCCGATCGCCTCCCATTGGCCTTCACGTCATGTTTTAACCCAGCTCCTAATGAAATGAAAGAATGGATGTAATGATGAAAACCAAGAAGGGGCTGTCCTGGCTTCACCTACTACCTTTTAAGTTTTCTATCTTTTTGCCAGGGGTCAGAAAGAAGAGCTTTGGGACAATGTTGCTAAAAAGGTTATTTGTAGTCTTTGACAGCTGCTGGAATGAATACAATGAACACTAGAAGCACAAATAGATGATTTTGATGCGTTGTCATGTGTCAGGGCTCTGTGAACATAAGAAAATCATACGTTGAAGGCTAGGCTTCGCTTTTGGATTATTAAGCAAAGCCGTATGGATGTTATGGATGGATGTGACGGTAATATCCAGTCTAACACGTGATCTTCATACCTAGTTAAAATATTCTAACGATGGGCAGCAAAGATGCTGTTGATGGGCAAAGAGATACAGAGATCAGGTATAAAGAGTGGTCCTACATCTTATGGGGGGCTTTGGCATCATGGTGGAAATGTCCTGTGACCAGTACAGTGGGACTGAACCTCGCACTTGGACATATGAGGAGTAACTTCCTGCTGTAAAAGACGTAACTGAGGCATCATGGACAATCTGCTCCGTCTCCACCTCATTGGCCACATCCCCCTGGAAACAAAAGAACAATACAAAAAACAAGGTTGGTAAGAAGACACCACGAGGCCCATTTAATAGCTTCTAACACGAGATCGCAACTTGTCATGAAAGTGATAAAAGAATCCAAAATGTCTCTCAGAAAAAAAATAAATTGGCTCCCTTCCACCACGCACGCACGCACGCGCACACACACACACGCACACACGCGCGCACACACACACACACACACACACACGCGTGCGCGCACACACACAAACACACACTTGTGCATGCCCAAGGAAGATGCAGTGGGTCGAATTAACCCCCCATGACCGTCCTGAGTCACCTCAATCATCACTCTATCCTTCCCTGTTGCCTCGGTGACACTGTACATGTACCTCACAGTTGGCTCCTCTTTTAAGAAAGCGGGTTCCGGCAAATTTGCTGGAGCGCCTGGCAATGAGGGTGATGTGAACAGGTCGGCCGTAGATCAGAAGCTCTGCAGTCGGCAGGTCAAGGAGGAAACACTTACAGAATTTACAGTCTAGACATATGACCCACTAGACCCACTATATTAATACACTAGCCAGCGGTTGGCTCCCTGCATCAGTTACTGTATGCTTTCATCAGCTTCCTATACATGTGCTTCAAACAGGGTGTTTTGTTCTTCTTTTTTATCCCTTGCAAGTGTGTGAGTTTTGCTTAAGCATCTTGTCAACAACAAACTTTGATATTTATCCCATCCCTTCTTCAACACTTCTCTTACTGCACACACTGACCCTATATTAGAATATTAATTCCTTAAATATGGAGTCACCTAATTGATGTGTGGTTTGAATACAATGGACTTGGTGGTATATTAATTGAAATCTTTCTTAGAAGTAACCTAAGGCAGACTTTCACTGTAATAAATCAGACTGTTTACTCAGCTCCAGTCAGCCCCAAAGCTCCTCTGCAGCAGCAACCTATGCATCAATACCACTAAAACTTATTCACGTTGCGTCTAATTTAAATCCCTGCAACGCAGATTATGTTTAGTCAAAGGTGCAAATCCAAAGCAACTCTATAAAAGGAAGACAGATGCTACACGTGTATTTATGCACCAAACACAGGGTTGGTTCGTCATGTACCTCATCTGATTAAATATGCACAATTTTGCCCCTTTTTCGCTGCAGATAACAGATGGAGTGATTATGCAAGTGACAGTGTTTACATACCTGATAACCACTGATTAATTGCCAGCAGACTTGTTTTGCTAAAGCCCTAAAAACAAATTGCATCTGCAGTTTGGTGGTGAATCACAGTGTAATCCACGTCCCGGACGCAATTTAGTAAGTGATGCTGAGAGATGAGAGGGTGACATTCACAGAGGTTACAGCAGTGACTTCAACCAGACCTCAACTTTAACAGATTACTGGACTTTGCTTAAAGGATACTTGACTGGCCGCAAAAGCCATGGATTATATACATGAGCCAGTCACGGTGCACTATGTCCTTGACTCGCTCCAGCAGCTTGCCATTCCACACGTACTTGCAGTACGGCTCGTTGTGGACGCCGTAAACCACTGTGGTGGAACAGTAGGAACACATAAAACCTGTGAATCACTATAATGTCCACAGATCAGTCCATGATTAGTCAGACAACTAACAAACGGAAAAGAAAAGATTGGTCGGGGTGATGCAGGCAAAGGAAAATAAAGTCAAGCTCTCTTCACTTGAGCTCCAACAAAGAACAGCAATACACCAAACGTGAATCACGTCATACTTTTATGGGCAAACAGCAAAAACTACACCTAATCTGAGTTTTGTTTGACAGCATAATAAATTAATATTGATACAACTGAATACAAATGTGTGATTTTTCTTCAACTTAATTAGTGTTGGAGCGTTCCCATTCTTCATAGTAGAGAGAAGAGAGAGAGCGTGATAGAGAGAGAGATTAATAGCCAGAACAGAGTGGATTCCTTTCTGATCTACTGATAGCAACAGCTTAAGCTGCATATTGTGGTTTCAAGTAAAGCTAACTTTACTTATTGAATTTCCCTGCAGCAATCCACTGGCTGACAACACTCCACTCTCATGGTTCGCACTAGTTCCGTTTATTTTCACGTTTCTCCTCACACTTCAACTCATCAAGTGCCTCTCACTTAAATCCACTACTAACCTTGCGTAGGCAAACCCTCATCTTCAAAGATGTCGAAGCTGTCCTGTTTGGTCTGTGTGTGCACCTCTTCCTCAGTGGCAGAAGCTTCTGACGGCCACAGGTCATAAGGCCTCTGCAGTAAAGTCAGGTTGTACTGCAGCGAGTGGCTCAGGTCATAGCTGTAGCTGCAGGGCACGATGGCAGTATTATTTAAACAAGTACAGCCTGTACAGTCTCTTCATAAATTTAGGGATCTACTCATATCAAAGAAAACAACTAAATACAAAATACAACTGGAAACATCAAGTGCATTACATGTCAGACATGGCTGTGGCTCATCACAAAAAACCCCCCCCAAAAAAAACTGAAAAAGCAGGTTCTCACCAGGCTTCATCTGAGCTGTGGACAAATATGAGCAGTCTTCCTGCTGTTTTCACAACTACGAATTTCACTTACCCGAAGTAAAAGTTACTGGAGAGGTCCATGTTCTGAAAGATCCGCACATATCTGTAGGAGGAAATATCAGTCAGCCAAGCTACTACCCTTAAATGCTATAAATCTGAAATAATGAAATGTTGTTTTTCACTTAAAGAGTTGGTTTTGCCTATTCTTATTAACTCCAACACATCAGTTTCAAGAAGTGAGAGACAGAAGGGGGCGAACACGATGGTACCTTGCTTCATCAGGGTGTGTAACCCTCACGGAGTCATTGGGGATGTAGATCATGCTCGTGTCTTCAATTTTGTAGATGGAGCGCCCACCGATGTCAGCCACCTTTCTGCGTTTAGTAATTAGCACAATGTAGTATCCCTCAAGGAAACGTACAAACCCTGTTAAAAATAAAGACACTTTTTATACATGACATAGTTCGAAGTTCTGGAAAACCACTGTGAAAATAATTAGGTCAAGAGTTCTGCTGTCTTCTAATCAAGCTTGATAATAGAGTCATGTAAACAACTCCATTTGATGAGAAGGATCCCAAGTGGATGCGTGTCATTTACTAGATTATCTTTACACTCTAATGTACTGTAGCCATAATCGCCTTCTAATCAACAGAAAGTCCTTGTACATTTAGACTATTTACAGATGATGTGATAGGGCCCATAGTAGGTCTGTTCATACAAATAGAAAGCTACAAAGAGGGCAGATATAAAGTATGATGTCAATCTGCAGAAACAGACCAAAAACAGTTAACTCATCTGAAACAAGCTTGAACGTTGAGACAGTTCTTTAAACATTTCCGTCCCAGCTATACAGAGAACTCAACCGTGTTTACAAGAAAAGGTCGGTGTTGGTTTTCCTAACCAATAATTCCCACGTCCATTCGCTGCCATGCTTCCTGCCACAGATGGGTCACATTGACAAAAAGAAGGGGAATAAAAATATATTTAAAATAATGACTGAAACCTGAGTGGTGCCAGGCAAAGGGCTCTCAGGATACAATGTACCCTATTCCCTATGAAACAGTGACTTTCACAAGAAGCAGCTTGCGAAGAAAGACGACATTAGAGAACAATGGATAAAAGCTATCTATGCAAAAGTCAGAATCCGTCTGTGTCACTGTGACCGACACCCAGCCTCAACAATGTTGTCAAATGTAATCTTAAAAAATATAGTATTACATCGTTAATAAATAGGAGCAGGGTCCAGTTGTACCTTGGGTGGTTGGCATTATGCCCTGAAATAATACTTGTAATATTAATTAACCTATCCTATGCACGGATTTCACACTCGCAAAAAGGGAGATCAAAACATGCAGTATTTTATTTTTTATATCCTGTAAATGCTACTTCTCTGATTGCACCAGAAATACTGAATGTTTATAACGAGAAGCCACTGTGTCATTAATTCACTGATGAAATATGCATCAACTAAAGCACCAGAATATTTTATCAGAAGTTAAACCCACTTTATACAGTAACTGCTCAAGGTTTTACTGTATCTGTACAACAAACTCCAAAGCACAGCAACACACAGTTGAGCTTTCCCTCTCACACTCAAATCTAAAACGTGCTGTAATGAAAGTGCTGCAGTAGAAAAGTGTGTTAGCTACCTAACCTACTTTTACAAGCGTAGATTATGAATTGAATACAGCATTTATATACAGCATAGAGTCTACATAACAGGATAAGGCCCAAATGCCAGCAAGTCTCCATTAAATTCTGCTGGGTGGTCCATTTATTTTATGTATTTTTTTTTTCCATCTCTTGTACTTAAATGTAAACCATAATAAAGCAGCTGTTATAAAAACAACACTTTGTGGTAAATAAAGGCGACTGTACTCACCCACTATGCCATAGGCTAATAAAGCCCGAGACAAGCCTGATGAACCCTTTTGGCTGATTTTGGTGCGGTTGCCCAGGTCCAGACGACCCAGTAGGTCACGAACCTCAAGCTGGTTGTACACGTGCTGTTGAACCAAACCCATACATTTAGTTTACATAGAGAATATGCACAAAGCAGTAGGTCTCTTGATGTGAACACTGTTCAGATAAAGCTACTGCTTTGAAAGACAATATTACATTTTTCAACGATTGACACTGTGAAGTTTTTCTTTGGATTTTTCTCAGATGAATAGAAGCTCAAGCTAAAATTATTTTTTTATTGCATTTTAGAAAACCTTTTCAAATATGAAGCAGATTAGAACCATAAATCTTAAAATGACAAATGGTGATTTTCTTCTATGTAACAAAGAGTACAAGTCTTCCTCTTCCTCTCTTCTGTATATAAATAAAGCAATAAGTACTGTTTAACCAATGACGCCAAATTTACTGCAAAAGGATTTTGATTGATCCCAGCAAAGCAATTAAGCCAAAAATAGATTAGCTGCTGTTCACACGCTATTGGCAACATAGTAATGAATAAACAACTGTCTTTATTATTCAGTTCTGAATTTAACCTTTTTAATGTAATCTTTTAATTTAAAGAATATGTTTGTGTGGACACATTGTTCTAGGAGACTGCATCTTAGAAGTATAAGAGATGTTGATGTGTCATTTTTATTCATTACTGTGCATCTGCAAAAACTTTAACACCTATGATCTGAAGGTTTAAGGTCAGGCTGTTTAGTGTCTTAAACCTGCTCAAGACTTGATCACACACTGTTTAGAGAATACTGTACTGTCGTATACAGCACTCAAATCAAACGCACATGGTTTCCTGAGACGCAGCATAATATGCACAGGAATGAGAGTGTGGGGTTACGGATATTTAGTTATGGATGTTTCATATCAACAAGCATCATAATCATAATCACCCTCAGCATGAACAAACAAATCAGCTCCCAGCTCATATATCTTGGTAATGAGCAGAGCAGAAGAAAAGGAGCTGTCAACCACAATACACTTGGGATAAGTTGAGTGATTGTACAATTTCCCCTCAAGTACTGTATTACATAAGCATATACAAGTGCACTGTACAGTACAAACTCTCTTACCTTATCATCAATTATGACCAGGTCCTTGGGTTCAGTGCGATCAATCTTCAAGACTCTGTGCCTTGTCTGTGCCTGATTGCTCCCCACCAAAAAATATCTCTGGAAAAAATATATAAATTTACGGTCCGATTGCGAAATGGGCTATTTTTGCAACCCAGGGTGCAAAGTGTTATGTCTGAAGACTCTCGCATTAGATGTGTGATTGTTTTGTCCATACTAGGGTTCAATACGAGCAGCTTCCTTGTGACCGACTTTTAGTTCAGACTTGGTCTCACACTTTGAGAGAAGAGAAGGATAATGTGTCCTGGAAGAAACCTGTCTTCAAAATTCAGTAAACACAGACGTTCTGTAACTACAAGCGGACAGTCCCTGTGTTAAAGTCACACTTTCTTCACATCTTTGTTCCCCCATAAATGAAGGTTTTAGAAGACAGAAACTACACCTGTGTAATCCAAGGAGAGAGCTTGTCCTACCATTATATACCGTATACTTGATTTAGAGGACCTGGTGCCTACATTTCATAATACGTATGGGGAGCACACATATTTGATCAGAAGTCTACATTCTATTATGGTAAAAAGTGTAAATTGGAACACCTTGTATGAGTACAGTCTGAATACATAACATCCACCCTGTCCCGTTGCATTCAGGGTCCCAGTCAGCTCTTTATCCACTGGTCAATAAAACACACTCTAACGACTACATGTTTGCATTCAAACCAGATAGGTACAAAACATTAAACACCGCTGTATCTATGCAGCAAGATGCAATGCACTGTGTGTCCAGACCCCTGTCAACCACAACATTAAAACCACTGGTGAATTTGTGGCATCCATGCTGAAGTTTTAGGTGACATTAACATAGCCAGGGCTCAATCAAACTCTGCAGGTAAGACTGCAGGTGTAAGTGCAGTGGAAAAGCAGCCACAAACATTATTTTGCTGCCATCTATTGTTGGCCAACCATCATCTGAACTATTTATCCTCATAAGGGTTGAGATGGCGCTAGATCCTCTTGGCAGGGTAGTGGACAGGACCACAGATATGAAGAAAGACAGCTATTCACACGCACATGGGCAATTTAGAGGCTCCAATTAACCTAACTGCATGTCTTTGGACAGCTTCAGCTTGACTACCCAGAGAACTCTCACAGGCACATTTGAGAACATGCAAACAACACACAATTTCCGTTTTGTTCTTTTTCCTTGTTATAAAAAAGTGAAAACAATTAATCATTATGTTTGAATTAGTGCAGCAGTGCGTAGTACAAAAGTGCGTTTCTACGCTATTTAAAACCGAGAACGTTTAACCTTTACAGGTCGTGGTATTGTGCTGAGGTAATGATAACACCAACAGAAAGACCACGTCAAACTTACAGCTCTGGTTTCATACAGAACCATCCGCTGGATCCCACTGATGATAGCCGCCGCCGGAGGCATTTTAATCCCCGTGTCCTCAAAGCATTCACAACCGAGGGAACTTAACAGAAGAGCTGCAGTATAGAACCACAATTAAATACTAATCCGCCACATAATATAATAAAGCTCAAGATAGACCAGGTGTATATATATTAGTTGAGGCTAATGTGCATTTCCTAGCTCCTGACACTCACCACTGACTTTAGCTAACCAGCTGCATTAGCAACAAACCATGCGCTGTAGCGGTGACGTGCATCATCTCCGGCAGTCGAAACGACTGTTTTGGACGCTTTTAAGAAAGTAACTGCGACTTTTAACCTAGTCGAGGTTTTCCGGAGCACGAAGGAACGTGAAACACGAATTTGTTTTAGTCAGGTGACTGTCATGAACCGCTTCAGCGGAAGACGTGTCAGCTGATACGGCGCCTCGCAGAGACCAAAAGAACAAATGCGATTATTAAATAAACACAAACTTTAGCAAGTTCTCTTTGTATTTACAGTCAGATTAATACTGTATATTGTTAAACTTCGAAACCCATGATTATGTTGCAACAAACCACAAAAAGCTCGTGGAAGTCAAGTAATTACAAGGTGCAAAGCTGAATATCCTTAGGTTTGTCGGTTACTATGGTAACTACAGTACTTTCATTAACTTGTGATGCCAGAGTTACGAAAGCGAGGTTTGTCCATGTAGCCGGCGCAGATACTGCTAGTTGACCATCAAACCAACAAAGCGGTGACAGTTTTAAGGCTACTTTAATAAATTACTTTAGTTGGATTTGATAGACTGTAGCTACACTTTACTTAGTTTGTCACACTGGTGGCCATGGATCGTTATGTGGACAACCTGCTGGAGGACGAAGCTGAGAGAGAAGGTCTTCAGGCTAAACCCACCTGCTTCATCATAGTTGGACGACCGGTAATTATGTTTTCAATACACAACACGTCTCGTGCCACAGGACCTCACTGGCTCCATTTAAGCCTTGTTCATGTCTGTGTGGCAGGGTGTTGGCAAATCCACCTTGGCCAGAAAAATCGCAGACACCTGGAGATGCATTTTAATTGATGGTAAAGTAATTTTGTATTCTTTGTACCTTGATAATATGTCAGTTCAGACATTTCTCATCTGTTTCCCAATATTTCAGATTCAGATCTGCTCCACAGACACATAGACAATAAAACCAAGCAAGGCGCTGAGGTGAGTCTGTATCAGATATATGATGTCATATGTTCTTCATAGCCCATTCTGACTCAAAGTGACTCTTTCAGATCTTCGAGGTCTTGTCTGAGGGGAAGAGTGTGCCAGAGGACGTGGTGCTGCAGCTGATCCTTGACAGGCTTAACTCACCAGATGTGGAACACTACGGTAGCTCACATACTCAGCAGGATCACTAGTGATTCCACATGCATGTGTGATATGCACAGCAAACTACAAAATACGCATATAAGCCGTGACCTTGCTTGTCATTTGTTTTAATACAGGCTACGTGCTGAGCTGTCTGCCATACATGTCAGAAGAGTGTCTGAAGATTCAAGAGCAGATTGAGCTAATAAAAAGCCTTAAGTTAACGCCTGATTTCATCATTAATATTAAGGTTATCATCCCATCGTGTGTTTAGACTGGTGCACTGTCATTTTAGTTGTGTCTATTCTATAGCAATGATTAATTTTACCTTTAAATTACGCATCTGTGTTTCATGTCATGTGAACATTGGTTAAAGTATGTTGTCCCAACCTCTGCCAGTGTGCGGACAAGGATCTGGCCCATAGGCTGTCTGGTCTGAGGCAGAGCCCAGAGACAGGGCAGCTGTTCAACAGAGATCCGGTAAAAGAGATTTACAGCAAAAAGAGAGAGAACACTGATGATGAGGCGGCGGATGAGGAGGAACAGGTGTGTGTTTGAAAAGGATACGTCGAAATCCATGAAATTCTGTTGTAGTAACGATGCAATATTTTGCCTGCAGTCTCCAGAAGAGGAGCTTCCTGAACACAGTGCTGACCAGACGGTGTGGACGCCAGAGAATTTAGCCAGCAACGCTCTCCTCAGAATGAGCATGTACAGGGACACCATGCTCAGACCGCTGGAAGTACGTTGGTTTTGGTTGATTATTCTTTATTTTATTTAAGATTAATTAAACGTGCTATTGTCAAAGCTAATTAACATTTTTCAGGACTACATGACTGGTCACAACCCTCTGTACCTTTTGGAGCTTGATGGAAACAACACACCTGATGAGCTGCTCTTGGTAATCTGTGCTAAGGGATCGATGTCTGTGATCATCTAGCTGTTCTCTATGGCCTGACTTTCTTTTGTTGATTGTTTTGTCTGTAGTCTGTGATGTCCCGTCTTGGATCTATGGCAATAAAACGGGTCTCCATTCCCATCCTCCTCCACCAAACTGAAGATGAAGAACTGCCTGAAGACTTTGACTCTGTCTGTCATTAATGGCTATAGTTACATATCATGTGTATAGTTGCATGCATTTAAGTTTTATTTTATCTCCACTAATAATTTAACTAGCAGTTCTTTTATCCCAAATTCACTTCAATTTCAGGAAGAACTACTGAGGATGATGTCCTCCTCCAGGGTGGTGGCCCCAGGTTTTAGATGGAGAAGGAGCCGCTGGGGTCAAACCTGTCCTGTTGCTCTGAAGGAAGGCAAGGTCACTGCTGGCAAGCCTAGATTTTGTGTGGGGTAAGTGTATGGCCAGTTAAGGCATCAGCCCTACAGTTCATGGTAAGACTGGCTGAAAATATCAACATACTCTTAATCAAGATGAGACTAATTTTCACTATTCTTTTACAGCTTCCAAGGAAAACTCTACATGCTTTCATCCCAAGAGGCCTACCAGAAATTTGTGACAAACCCCAGACGCTACCTGGTCCCTCCAATGCCAAGACCACCTTGCAGGGTTTCCATTATTGGGCCTCCTCAGGCAGGAAAGAGTACCCTATGCAGGCTTCTAGCTCAGCGTTACAGCGCAGTGGTGCTTGACATGGAGGAATTGGTGAAGCCAGTTCTGGCCAGATTTGAACAGGAGAGGCTTGAACAAATCAAAGTGGACACGACACAGGTTGCTATTGAGAAAATCAGGATGGAGCTGTACGGCCGACAGAACTCAGGCAAGTAGTGGATAATATTATGTACACGTGCATCATACAGTGTTTGTTTTAAAACATCTTTTTGTATTTTGTTTATTAGATGAAGCCAGTGGCGTAGAAGGTAAGACGTTAAAATGCTGTGAACCGTTTCTGTTCTAAGACAAACACGGCTGAACAGACATGGATGATAAATCCTTTTTAATTTAACCTACAGTATACTGTACAAATCTGATGATTTCTTCTTTTTCTTTCTTCTCAGAGGATCACCCAGAGGTGAAAGCCATGGTGCTTAGTGCCCTGGAGGAAGCCAAGCAACAGAGCACATGTCCCCTCAGCTTGTACATAGAGGCACTGGAGAACCATATGAAACAGGTACAATACATAAAACGTTGTAATTACATTCAGTTCTTATTCATCAGTAAAAAATATTTTTATTATTATTTTTTTTTATTATTATTATTTTTAAACACTAAACACATTAAATCATAATTGTTATTACTATTCAGCTTTTTTATAAATGTAGTACAAAGAAATATGGCTGATGTTACAGATTGAAGAGGCGGATGTTGACAAAGAAGCCAGGGCTGGCTGGGTGCTCGACAACTTTCCTAACAACCTCTCCCAAATGGACGCGTTAAACCAAGCAGACATCTTACCAGATATCCTCTTCTGTCTCAACGACAAGAATGGAGATCAAGGTATTGGCTGCGGAATCGCAAACACGCTGTTGTTTGTTTACGTTTTTACATTTTCAGCCAGGCTTCATGCAGGGATGGGCCTCATTGTGTCCAACAGTTTTGAAGAGATTGTACGAAATGAACAAGGAGAGTGTGGACGACGCAGTGAGAAAGAGACTCCAGAAGGAGCAGTATGAGATGGGGAAACAGGCCTTGTAAGTACAAGGATAGCTGTTTCTTATCTCTCAGAGGGATTGTTTTTGTAGATTACTTGTGTTCACGACTTTGTTTCCCTTAATTTTAGTAATCAAAACATGGTAGATTCAGCAAATCTGGACACACTAATCGAAGAGACTGAGGGTACGGATAATCTGTCTGTGAAGCAGCCATAGTTTACACACTGTTCCCGCCTTCGGTGTTTCTATTTTACTCTATTGTTTTCATTGCATCTTGTCTTTGTAGAAAACGCTGAGCAATCTGACATCACTGCCCCTGCGCATCTCGATGTATCTGAGAAGACAGGTGAGAAGGCTCTAAACTCGTGATTCAGTGTTTACAAGCTAACTAAAAATATGCTATGCACACATTACACCTCAGCTCTTTTTCCTTGTTCGTTCCTCAAGCTGTGGTTCTACCCGATGTTTGGAGGTCGGGTTATCCAGACGGCCCAAAAATGAATGATTATAAACTGCAAGTGCAGCAATTCATATCTGAATGGGAGCAAATGCAGCCAGCTCTAAGTGTCAAATACTCAGTACTGGAGATTGGAGGCAAAACCCATGAAGACCTGCTTCAAGAAATTGTCTTTGAGATGGAGAGTGAGTGTAACTCCAGTTATAACACATAAAGGAACATGAGTGAACTCAACCATGACGGTTCAATCACATAAATTTCCAACCTGTCTGTGCTGACATGCATAATCTTCAGAACCTTTTCAGTACGTGTCCTGGGAGCTGTCATCCGTGGACTTAGACGAGGAGACAGAGGATTTTGAGGCCCTGGCAGAGCTTGAGAGAGCTGAGGAAGACAGCAGTGAGAATGATGCAGAAGAGGAGGAGAATGAAGTCAGTAAACCTAAGCCAGTGTCCTTTCTTTAATAATGCAGCAATAATCCATAATCAAACCTTAAGTATTTTGCCTTTTCAACGTAACCAGGGGGACAACAGACCCAGGAGGGTGTTAGGTGATACGTATCATTTCTGCCCTGTTGCCTTAAAAACGCATAATGTCCTGTGGCCCTGTACGGACACTACTGCAGCCATATATCAAGGAAAGACCTTCTATTTCTCCAGCCTAGATGCCAGAGACACCTTCCTTCAAAACCCAGCACAGTTTGTTGCACAGACTGAGCCACTCAAGGTATAAGCCAAAATTAAAAGAATGTACTGAAAATGAACTACTAGTAAAGTGTATTCATAAAATGTCCCCTCTACGTTTTTATCTAAGCCTCCAGCACTGCGGATTTTATTGCTTGGTCCTCGTGGATCAGGCAAAACCACTCATGGTGAGTGGCTCGCGCGGCAGCTTGGCCTCTTCTATATTCAGTTGAGGGAGCAACTCCAAATGCTCATCATTGCCAAGACACAGAAGAGGGTGCCTTACTCTGATGAGACCTCAGATGAGGATCACGATGATTTGGAGGCGCTTATACAAGAAGCCGTAGGGATGCGGGAGGAAACCAAGACTCCTTCTACCAGAATGAGTGAAAACAAGGTCACGTTTAGCATTGTTTTCCCCCTGTAATATATTTATTATTTTCTGTGTAGAATGCAGCTATAAGTTATAATATTTAGTACAAACATTTGCGTTTGTGTGTCTAAAACAGGAACTAAGTGATGAGGAAATGGCCATCACTGCCTACCTGTCTGATGGAGAACCACTGACGCCAGAGATCCTGAAAAAACTTATTGCACCATATTGGAATCAAGAGCCCTATATGTAGGACACTCAGGCTTTCTGCCCTTCATTTTTTCATATTTGCTTTAAAATTAAATAAAATAGTTGTAACCATTCTATATGCCGTCCATCAGCAACTAGTTAAAAGTTGAAGCAATGTATAGACCCATGTGAGAAATCAGTCTTTTCATCTAAACCTGCAAAAAAGCATCTGTGTTGTCCTCTATGTTTGATCTATTTTTACTATACTTTCTCACGTTATTTCCATAGGTCCACGGGTTTTATTTTAGAGGGCTTCCCACAGCATCCTGATGAGGTGCAGTACATGTTGCAGCAACAGCTCGTCCCTGACATTTTTGTAGTCCTGGCAGTGGATGTCACAGATGTTCAGAAGCGCCTCTTGCCCAACTACCTAAAGAACTGGCATGAGCGCCGCAATCACCATAAGGCACAGCTGGACCTTCTTCGTGATCTACAAAAGAAGAACAGGGTGAGCAGTTTGGTAGACTAATTGCTAGAATGAGAGAATTAGCTGTGTTGTGTCCTCTGTGAACTGGTATAGTGTTCTATGAATAGCTCATATGGAAATGTTCATGCAGGAAAGAAACATTCTCAAGAGAAGGGCTGAACTCTTGGCAGAGAAAAACAATGCAACAACCAAGAAGGTGAGCAATCTCATAATTAAAGCTGCCATATCCTTTTTAGCACTTATTAACTAGTTTCGTTCATTGCTTACATATCACATATTTGAGCAGTTTAGTTTCCCAGAAGATGAAGAAAATGACAAGCAGGACCACGAGGATGAAGATGCTGACAGTGAGATCGAGGCCATGCTGGAGCAGGAATTTTCATTCGATGAGAATGAGGAAGATGTTGAGAAAGAGGAGATGGAGGACACAGCGACAGAAAGGCTGCAGATGGAGATAGGAGAGCGGTTCGTGACGGATGAGAACAACCTCATCACTTTGACGGTACCAACCAGCCAAATATTTGCTGTCACACTCTGTATGAAGCGCTGTATTTGTAATTTAGTTGTTTCTTAAGCTTGTTCTGTGCTTTCTTATAATCAGGATCTCCTGACAGAGCAAAACATACCCATGTTGTCAATCAACGCGTCACGCAAGCTGCGGATCGTGCGGTATCAGCTGCTTCGGAAAACCCAGCCTTTGCTGACCAACAGGGAGTCACTCTTCCAAAAATGTCAACCTATATCATACAGCCTGGCCCATAAGCTGCTGTCCTCCTCATACAAGTTCCACAGTGCATTCGGCTGCTGGGATCCTGTAAAGGTAGATGTCCTTTCATGGTCTGAACATCTCTGTGAGCATCCAGGAGAAAACCACTAAGTGTACTTACAGCAGAGCAGTAGGGTATTATAACATTTCTTTTATTCTCCTCTGCAGCAATATGAAGAGAGAGACTTAATCCAGCCTCTGCAGTGGCCTCTTAATACAACGTATCCCCTGATGTTCCATCAGTATATCTACTTTTTTGCATCCAAGGAGAATCGCAAAACATTCCAGCTCAATCCCCTGAAGTACCTTCAGCAACCAAGGCCGAGCCCGTCTCTCCCTGTTAAAATAGCCATCACTGGACCACCTAAGTCTGGGAAAACAACTGGTAGGGCTTTCTGTTCTGTACATGTGTCAAATCTTTCTATATTTCCATATTCATCTGTGTTTCATCGCATCTCTCTCCAGCGGCACTGATGTTTGCTCAGAAATACGGCCTGGAGCGACTTTCCATTGGCAGTGCTGTGCGTTCGGTGCTTAACACTCGAGAGCACACAGACCTGGCTGTGCAGGTGAAAGAGCATCTTTCCCAGGGCCTGCTTTTGCCTGACGACATAGCCATTCGGTGTTTGGAGGTGGCGCTCATGAGCTCGAGCTGCAGTACTAAAGGGTACGACCACGGTTGTTGCGTTTGAGTTTGACTTGATTTCCAACAGACTTTAACATGCTCCACTTCTGGCTCCAGATATGTGCTCGACGGCTTTCCAATGACACTAAGGCAGGCACAGCTGATGGCCGCTCTGAGCATCATCCCCATGATAGTAGTAGAACTGCAGCTTGACACAGTAGAGGTGCTGAAAAGAGGCCTCGCAGACAAGATGAAGCCCAACAAGTCAGAGAACACACATCAATCAAAACTATACATTCAGATAATTTAGGATTGTTCTTTTTATCAGAAATATAACATAAAGTCTGAGAACTTTTGAAACAAAGTCTCCTGTTTCTCCCTCTGCCCTTGTAGGCCTCACCTGATGCATGACAGCTCTGAGATCCTGCACGTCCGTAACTCATGCTACAAGCAGGAGGCTGAACATGTGAGGAAACACTTCCAACAACAATATCAGAACTGGATTCTTCTTGATGGCTTAAAGTGCAAATGGTGGATCTGGAATCAAATTTTAAAGGAGGTCAGCATCAGCATGAAATATATCCACACTTACCTGGAGAGGATAGGAAAGAGTAAGTACTCGGCATCAGTATGCTATTAACACCTGGGAAGTCAAACAATGCATGGTTGTAAAGATTAGTTCTGTTTTAATAAAAATCATTTTCCTAATCTGATTTTTCACTTTTTAAAATCATATTATGTAGAAATTATACACATAGAGCAAATGAATTCATTCTATTTTATTTTGCAGAGCAAGCAGCCTGCATCAACAGACTGTGCATCACACCAAAGGAGCTGCAGGTTCGGCTTGGAGAGTTTGGTCAGTACTGCTCCGTCTGCCTGGCTCTTTGTCGGCACCTGGTGGACTGCTCAGAAACCGCATCCCTGACTCACGCAGCTGAGTACAGAGGGAAATGCTATAAGATGTGCAGTGAAGACCATTTAGAGGTCAGATATACTTTTACTAGATGTTGCATATTCTCTTTGCAATTTCTGTCGTAGCCAGATATTTATTTACACATTATACAGTAAATAGTGAATCCTCAACAAAGACAAAGTGTTAGCGACACAGACAAATGACCCTGAGCTCCACTTTTTTTTAACCTAGTTTATACATAAATATTTTTTTGGATACTTAACTGTGACCTAATGAAAACAGAGAATTGTGCTGTTGTTCTTACACCCACAGAGGTTTCTCACTGCTGCTGATACATTTGTGCCTCCTGGCTGCCCACACACGCTTCCTCAACCCCAGCTGCTGCCAAGGAAGCTAACTGAGAGTCAGGTGAAAAACAGGTTCCCACAGCAAGTTGAGATGAAGGGCTTCTGCCCTGTTACCTACATGGATGGAAAGCAAAGGTCAACTATTCCTTCTGTTACTGCAGCTTCCATACAATGACCCCACTGTGTTGTATTTTGTATTTCTGTCAGTTGTTGTTAGTTTGCAACTCCACAGAAAGGTTATCTGAGTCATGTTTTACTGTCCCCAATTCTTTGGCATAATTATGAGATTTCCATTCACGTTTTAGGTATGAATTTTTGGTTCGAGGAAAGATGGAATATGCTGTTGAATACAGAGAACGGATCTACGTGTTTGAGACACAGCAGAAACGGGACAAGTTTTTGAGGTGTGGAGCTTTCACTGTGTATATTTCAGACATGTTTGTCACATAATGTTCTGCTTCTAGCAGGTGTTCAGATGTGTAACTGTAATGGTCTTCTACCTCACGATGTTGCCTGACATCTACTGCGTCCTGTCCTCTTATGTAGGATTCCCGAAACCTACTGGGACCAGAAGCTGCCCAGAAAGGTCCCTCCTCTTTGTGAGCCTGTACTTCTCACGTCCCTTCCAACATTAGGATACTTGGAACAGGTGAGACACTTTCAAAATACAGAAAATGTTGTTACGGTCCTGTGTTGAGCTGATTCACACTTTCATACTGTATCTGCACTGCTCTGAGTGACTCTGTATTTTTAGGGTGTTGCAGTCTCAGTCATTAAAGCCATGACAGCTGTTGGGTGTCTCAAACCAAAGTACCCTTTCCTCAGTATAGAACGATCAGCCCTCCTCTATGTGGCCTTCTACCTGAAAGGTAAACAACATGTCAGGGTTACCTTTAAATAAAACATCATATGTGCATTTCTTATACCAAATAAGGATTGTAGTAAGAATATTAGGGTTTTTTTTTTCAATCACAATTCTGAATGAAATATATTTTTACAGCTTTTAACCACAAAAGCTCAGACTACTTGCGCCGAAAGTACAAAAAGAAACTGGCCTTGTTTGAAGAGAACTGTGCACTCATCGCTTACCTCAGCTCAACAATGAGTGGGAACTACAAGCCACCTCGTGCACGTCCCTTTGACTTCGAGTTTAAACTGAACAGGTTCCTGGCTTTGGGAGCTTTGCCGGGAGCTGTTGGTACGCTGTAGCTGTGTTTGTTTTGTACATTCAAAAAGTATTTTTCTTTGCTTGACCATACAGACAGTGCATCTTGTTTTCCACGACTTACACACTGTATGAAAATGAAATTAACATTAATAAAGGACCTTCAAGTTAAGCGTGATTTATTCATTTATTCTGCCCTTTGCGTCTCGAGCCAACCTAATTTTTCATATATAAATAGGCCCAAACATCAGCAGGACCCACTGAACTGGGAAGTGAACCACGTACATGAGTAGTGTTGTTGATTCGACGTCGTGTATTCTCGCGAGATTTGCAGAACCTGCTGAGCGCGAATTCGATTAGTTTGCTGGGCTTTCGCACCCTTTGCTGTGTTATGTGCAGCTGCTGTGATCTAGGTAAGCAGGCACGTCACGAAGCTAACATATTAGCCACAAAATGTTATAGCAACATCAAGCCATTTACAGTAACTACTGTCCGGCTTGGTAGATGGCAAATGACTTATGTAGGGCGTAGCGTTAGTTAGCCTGCTAAGCTAGCTCTGTAATGTGGCTGTCCTGATTATGTTTATACCTTAGTGTGGTTGTCAGTGTTGATTTAACCTGTTAACGCATAGACTTTGTACAATCTATGAAAGCCAACAGATATCACACCGGTGTCTAATTCGGAGAATCGGAGCGTCTATGTGAAGTTATACACATCGCTAGCAGCTGTGTGCTTCCTTTCACTTTCTTTTCAAATGTGCGTTGTCTAGGATGTCCAAAAGGAAAAGCGGTTCCGTCAGCGAAAACCCAAACAAACGGGCCAAACCCGGAATAGATGAAGACGAGGAAAATGAGAGTAGTGATGATGGTGAGCAGCCCGGGTCTCTGCTGAGGAGTCCGGTAAGTCACTGCTGCTAAACGTGTTTACTGTATGTGTTGGCAACAGCCGGGAAGCTGTATTACTTTTGAATCGCGTGTATCAAGCAGCTGGTGTTGTGTTTAGGTGCCATGTGCTGGCGACGTGGTGAGTGATGTAGGGATTGTGGAGAGCATCACACTGAAGAACTTCATGTGTCACTCTCTCCTTGGCCCCTTTGCGTTTGGTCCCAATGTCAACTTTGTTGTGGGCAACAATGGAAGTGAGTGTCATCACCTAACCGGGGGTTGGTCTGTCTGTCTGCCTGCAGCCGCTCCAATATTCTGTGTCTGTATGTGTTGCAGGTGGAAAGAGTGCTGTCCTGACTGCCCTCATAGTCGCCTTAGGTGGTAATGCACAAGCAACCAACAGAGGATCATCCCTCAAGGGTTTTGTAAAGGAAGGAGAGAGGTAGACTTTTTGCTGTAGCTGAGATTTGGTTGTAATTACCTTCTTAAAGTCATTTTAGGCCAAATGTTGTATGACTTCATGTCCTTCAACCCCCACTGGCACTTACAGAAATGTAGTGTTAATCAAGGCTTTGATTAAGACTGGATTCCACCAGAAATGTATAAATGTGTGACGTATCTACTGTACCTTCTTTCAAAAGTCATCCGAATTATCATATGCAGAAGTTCAACTGTGTTGCTCTCTTTCCTCAGCTCAGCTGATGTATCGATCACTCTGCGTAACAAAGGAAAGGATGCTTACAAACCTGAGGCATATGGCACAACCATCACTGTTGACCTCAGAATAACGCGTGAGGGGTTGAGAACCTATAAACTGAAAAGCAAGTCAGGTGAATGCCATGAGCTGTTAGATTCCTTATTTACAACTTAATACAGAAATATAGAATATCAGATCTCCCTCAGTGAATTTCAGTTTAACCACTTCTAAAAGGACCAAACAATATATATAAAAATGAAATGAATATACTTCATGTAATACTTTATAGATGTGTCATACACCCAAAGGTGCCCAACACACCTTTACAGTATGTGAACAAACACTTTAAATGTCATCTGACATTTCATTCAAATTACACAAATTTCTCCTCCCCTGGTACTGAATGAAAAAATTTAGTTTCCATGTCCAAAGGCAGGATACAAAAATTAGCTGAGCACAAATAAACCACTGAAAATAAAACATAGCTCTGTTTTAACGTCTTTTTGTTAGACAAATATTTCTCTGACCATTTTTCTTCTTGTAGGTTATATTATTTCTTCCAAAAAGGAGGAGCTCATATCCATATTGGACAATTTTAATATTCAGGTATGAGCCATGCCAGTATTGTACAGAACAATAATAATAATTATGAATAAACAACTGTGTGAGATTACTTGTGTTGGTTAGAGAGACTCATTATTTTGTGTTCTTCCAAAGGTCAACAATCCTGTGTCAGTTCTCACACAAGAAATGAGTAAGCACTTTTTACACTCCAAAGGAGAAGGAGACAAGTATAAGGTTTGTTGAGTAATTCTAATGTATAGAGCTGTTTATGTAATCTGTTGCTCTAAAAAGTCTGACTTTATATTCATTTATTTTTGCTTCAATTCAGTTTTTTATGAAAGCCACACAGCTAGACCAGATGAGAGAGGACTTTGTCTACATTAAAACCACAAAGCATGTCACAGAGGACAAAGTAGGCCAACACAGTGAAGTAAGAACCACCCTGGTCATCACATTTACTTTTATTCCTTTATCTTTATTTATTAGGCTTTATTGTGGATATAATTTGTAATCCAATAACTTGTAGCCCACTGACATTGTTAGAAAGCTTAGTTAATGTCTCCAACCATGTGTCTGTCTGGCGCAGTGTTTAAAAGACTTGAAGCGGAAGTACCTAGAGAAAGAGGATCGCTACAAGAGTCTAGCATCGCTTGACGAGATGCACACTAAACTGGAAGAGTTACAGAAGCAGATGGCTTGGGCGTTGGTAGGATACTGTATCTTCATAATACCACACTATCCTA
Organism: Macropodus opercularis; assembly: GCA_030770545.1. Lineage (NCBI taxonomy): Eukaryota > Metazoa > Chordata > Actinopteri > Anabantiformes > Osphronemidae > Macropodus > Macropodus opercularis. Next base: position 5,890,544 of record CM061112.1, read on the forward strand.
TGGCTGCACGCAATTAGATTAGTACAATTAAGTAAACTGAAATAAATTTAAAAGATTTAAGTGCATGTAACAGGTGACAGAGATGGAGAAGGAGCTGGAGCCAATGAAAGAGCAGCTACGATCAGAAAACCATTCTACTGAGAAATTTGATCTGAAGGTGGATGAATGGAAGGTATGTTACTGTAGTACTCGCCACACTAAGCAAAATAACTGATTCTCAGAATGAAGTGTAGGACAACACCAGCATCAAGTGTGTTAACTTTACAAGTAATTTGTTTTAATGAACCATAGGTTCTGTTTGATAGCCAACGTGTCCTTTCAGTGGTCTACTCCTCTAACATTTACCTGCGTCCTTTTCCAACTCATTTTTATGTAATGATGCAGAACAAGGTTGAGGTGGCTGAGCTGAAAAATAAGCAAATCCAGGAACAATTAGACGGAATCACCCAGCAAGTCCAGGACCTCCAGCCTAAATGCTCTGAGCTCAAAGCTGAGGTCCAGAGACGCAATACTCTTCTCAAGTCCATTGAGGTCAGTCACTTATGACCGGTCTATAATGTTTTGTCTCTGAGCTGTGTCTGCCCTCGTGGTTTAACCGTTGAGGTTACCCTGGAAAATATTCACTCGGAACTATGACCTTATTTTATGTTATATTATCAGAAATCTGTCAGAAAAGATTCCCTGTATCACAATCTAAATCTTACACCAAGCTGTCTGAGCTTAGTAATCTAATGCTTCTTGTGCAACTCTTTAGATAGCTATTCTTAGATTCTTTATGCTTTAAGGTCACTGTCCATAGATGCAAGAGTAACCTGAGGGATCTGGAAAAGGATAAAGTTCAACTTTCCTCAAGAATAAAGGATCTTAGGCAGAGGTACAGTACAAACTCAGCTTGTGTTCAAGTTTTGTCTTGCTTTCAAACTGAAAAATATTTTCACATCACTTCTATTTTTTTTTCTTCTAGCATCAGTCAGGCAAGAGGAGCAGAGAGTCAGGCCAGGACAGAGCATATGGAGCGCATACAAGCCGAGCTGGAGACCCTAAATCATCAGATTTCCACTTTGGGCCAGCAGATTGACCAGTATCAGAACGCCTGTAGTCGCGCAAAGGAGGAACAAAGGAAGATGAAGTGAGGAAACTGGACACCAAATCATTTAATCACACCGTGTCTCAACCAGTACAATTCATAGGTGACTCACGCTTCCTTCTTCTTTTCAGGAAAGAGCAGGAGGTGCTCCAGAGGTCCACTGATGCCAACAATAGAAACCTGCAGACTATGGAGAGCAGTCGCTCCAATCGACTGCGGCGCTTTGGAGAGCACATGCCCGCGCTCCTTAATGCCATTGAGGAAGCGCACAAAAAAAGGCAGTTCAGGCACAGACCCCGAGGACCTCTGGGTAAGACTCGGTGCCCTGCTGTACAGTATGCTGTCTCTTTTGTATGTTTGACTTTTCAGTGAGTGTCCTGTACCGACCCAAGAGAATTACAGTTGCAAATTAAAAATGCAGCAATAGATTTCCCATATGTCCCTCTATTCTACAGGTTACCTTATTAGCTTGAAGGACCCAGAGATGGCCCTGGCAATAGAAGTGTGCCTCAAAAGCCTACTGCAGGCTTTCACATGTGACAACTATGAAGACGAGAAGGTGCTGCAGGGTTTGATGGCAAGAGTGGTCCCAGGAGGGCGCAGGCCTGCCATCATAACCAGCCAGTTCCTCCCACATGTCCATGACACAAGAAGGAGGTGATGACAAACACAATATTTACACTTACTAGGCTTGTTTCAGTTTTTGTTTAACATATGTTGCTGCTTCAGCCAATCAGTCAAAACTGATGAAGCCTTTCATATAAGAGGTGAAACATCTTCAACAAGGAAGTTCAGTTGGGTTTCACTATAAAAATGAATACTTAATGGTTACATTCATGAAACGTCTGAAGGCTTTAAATCACATTGCTTTTTGTTTTGTTTTTTACGTCAGGGCCGTGAATCACCCTGAATATCCCTCGGTGCTCCAAGCTCTAGAAATTCATGACCCAGTTGTGGCAAACTGCCTGATTGACCAAAGGGGTATAGAGAGCATTCTTATCATTAAGGTAACAAAGTAATTCTTGACAAAGAAAGTCTCAGGAATACAAGGCACATTATGTAGCTGTGTTCAAAGCGGCTGTGATCGCTTTGTACGCAGAGCTGTAATGTAATGAATCAAAATTATTGTGGGTACTATCACACTAGCTTTGGTCACAAACATCATCATGTCTGGGTACTGGCGTAGCTGAGGTATATTGACATGGAGTGTTTTTGTTTTTTTTTTCTGTGTGTGAGTGTAGAATCGAACAGAGGCTCGTAGAGTGATGCAGGGCAGAAATCCTCCTCACAACTGTACCCAGGCCTTCTCTAAGGAGGGAGACCTGATCTTCAGCAACCGCAATTACACAGCAGACCAGCACAGAGCCAACTACCTCTCTGGAGATGTTGAGGAGGAGATCAGGTGTGTGGACGTGCACTGGAACGTCTTCCTTAATTCATCTCTGAGAATTTTATTTATTGGATAACATTGGGCAGCAGGTTGACAAGCACTAGACCTATGACCTTGAAGCTAAACCTCCATTCTCTGACGTTGTCTTTTCACTGACAAAACCACACTGATTAAATTGTGCTTGTGTGCTGAAGGAGCATCAGGCTTTACTGCAACACCGCTACACCCAGACTTTATAAATTTGATAGCTAGGTATTCAGAAGACAGTGAACTAAGTTTCCAGTTCTAATGGAGTGAGACCTCGTCCTGTAAGGCCACCAGTTGATCTTGCAAAGTTACAATATTTATCTCTTAAGATCGTATCCAGGTCTACTGTTGGTTCTAAATTCTTCTTTTTGCTGCCAGACACTTGCAGAGGGAGATTGAGAACCAGAGTGCTCAAGCAAATCGCTTCAGGCAGCAGATGAAGAAGTTGGATGATGACATCAAACAGAATGAAGACCTACTGAGAAGAGCCCGCACAGAGCAGAGAAATTCTGAGGTAACAATAGATTTATTTATTTTTTTTGCAAATCCAACTTATGTCCAGAGTATCATTTTTTTCCTTTTTTGTATTTATAAGGGTAAAGCCACAAAGCTAAAGCTGGACCTCAAAGACCTAAATAACGTAGATGAGCCTCAGTCTGAGGACCTCACACCACTGGTTTGTGCAGACATCTCACAATACAATCTTATATTAATTCATTATTTATGTAATATTTATGGTTTCACACTATTGCATTTTCACCACAGGAGGAGGATCTTCAAGAGATTAATACTAAGATCTCGTCCAAGAGTGTTGAGTATGATAACGTGCGTAGTGAGATGACCAAGCTCAAGGCCTCCTATGAGAAGGCAGAGCAGGACTACAAGCAGCACAAAGAGCAGATCAACACTGTCGCTGAGGAAGCCGAATCCATCAAGGTAGCGTCCGCAGAGCCAACTTTAAGTGTGAGATAAAATTGAGATCGAATCCCAGACCAATGGGTGGGCTACCTGTGGTTATTTGTGTCGTTCTAATGTCCAACAGGATGAGCTCAGTAAAGCGGATCAGGAGGTGATGAAGTGCAAGCATCACAAGAAACATTATGATGACAAGCGCAGTGCCCATCTCCAAAATATCAAGATTCTGGAAGGCAAACTGAAAAACAAGGAGGAGTTGCTTCAGGTATGCCACAGGGCAATGTGAAGGTTGAGTTCAGACACTCTTGTATCATTGAATCATCATCTTGTATCTTTGAGTCGAGAGATTTTAATAACCATCATTGTCATTTGCTTTAAATCGATGGTCTAACCTTCTTTGCCGGTTTATTTCAGGCTTCTGTGGCCAAGGCTAAAAAGATCAGTCCAGAGCACCTAGAAGTCCGTCGGACAGCCAAGAGTTTGGACAATGAGATAAACCGCCTCAAGGTTAAGATCACTACCCAGAAGGAACAACAGGGGGACCGTGAGGCCATTGTGAGGTGTGTTACTTCAGGTTCTGTAACAAATAATGATGGAGGTGTCATTACTGAAATGTTGCTTGTTACTCAGTCACTGACAATTTAACATGCTGGCAAAACAGAAACCAAAGACCAGCCAACATATGACCCTCCTTTCTGGCATTTAGGGAATACCAGGAAGCACTGGAGAACTACAAGAACATGGCACAGCAAATGAAGAACCTCAACAGCTTCATCAAATGTCTAGACAGCGTCATGAACCAAAGACTCCAGGTTTATGCTGACCTCAGGAGGCAAGTGCCGAAAGGACAACTCTCGTAAATAAACTTTAAAACAAAGACTACGCTGTAAATCATGCTTTGCCTGATTTGTTCTTAGGTTCCTCTCGGCGCGCTGTAAATACTACTTTGACAGCATGCTGGCACAGAGAGGCTACAGTGGCAGCATGACCTTTGACCACAAGAATGAAACCCTCTCCATCACAGTAAGAGCGTTTTCCATGAAATAGCTGAAAAAGATTTCTTTTTCATTTCTGCTTCTCAATACTTTTGATGTTGGAAAGATGTTATTAATATTTAATTTACATGAAACAAGCAACATTGCGCTGTGGCTAATATAATCACAACATATCACACTAATGAATGACTCTCACATTAGGTGCAGCCGGGCCAAGGAAACAAGGCAGACTTGAGCGACATGCGCTCCCTGTCTGGAGGAGAGCGCTCTTTCTCCACCGTTTGCTTTGTTCTGTCTCTTTGGGCCATCACAGAGGCGCCTTTCCGTTGCCTTGATGAATTCGATGTTTACATGGTAAGAGGGGATAGTTTGGATAGATGCCTGAATACTGAAGGTCACATCCTTAATCATTTCAGATAACTACAGGGTGATGGGAGTGTTTATTGCCTCTTTGTTTTAAGCCTTGCGTATGAAAAGATAACCATGGCTGTTGTGTTCAATTAGGACATGGTAAACAGGAGGATATCAATGGACATGATGCTGAAGGTGGCTGCTGGTCAGCGCTACAGACAGTTCATTTTCCTCACACCACAAAGCATGAGGTAATCATTGACAAAATATTCACATGAAAGCTGTTAGACCACCCAGATGTTGTTTATTGACTTAGCAGCTGTATGTTAGCTTAGAATATGAGCTGTGATGGACTGATGTGCTTAAGAAAAAAGAGCTCACGCCACTTAAACTCAAAAACGTGGTGATATTCTTATCTGCGTTGCTTTTCTTCTGCTTTTTCCAGTTCTCTTCCAGAGAGCGATATTATGCGCATCCTCCGTCTGAAAGATCCTGAACGTGGTCAGAACAACACACAAAGAGGTCAAAATGACGACCAATAGTGTTTTTTTAATAGTTGTTGTTTTTTGTAATTGTAATTTTGTCATTTGTTTTGTAATTGTAATCCACACGTCTGATACCAAGATCACCAGGTCTCTCCTGGGGTTTTCTTGGTTTAATGCAATTGTTACTTATTGTCCATCAAGTGGATTTCTGCTTTGAGAATATTTACTTTTAACAATCTTGATTTAATGTTTGTAGAAGAACCAGTCAAATGTTTGCACTGTTAATATAAAGGAGTCCTGGATAACAAGGGTATGTTTTCAGTTACAGTTCAATTTACTAGTCAAAATTTCCACATGTAAAGATTTAATAAGATTTTAAGCAACTGAGGATGTTCAATAAATATGTTCAAGTAGTCAAAAAAGAAATGCACTGTTCTTTTTGGACACCTTCAAACCTGAGACCTATGGAAGTCAGTCTTGCAAAGAGGAAGGATTTGCAGCTTTAAGGGCTTCTTGCCAAAGTTCTCACACAAGGCGGTCCACTGGAATGCATTTTCTCTCATGCACATAATGTCTGTTGACAACATATTTCCTGAGGAAAAGTGGTACTTCTTCATTTAACGCCTGAGAGCTGAAACAAGCAGACAACATGAAGCCGAAATCGCTTCCATCCAGGCTGTTCAGCAGAAATTCGGCAGAAACGTCAAGTGAGACTCTCCTTATACAAGCAGCACAATATCAAAGACAAGTGGATTGTGAGGATTGTTCTGGGACCTGGGATCAATCTGCCTGTGCCGACCACCAACAAGTGGCACCCAGCAGCAAGCAGAATGAGAAGAGCCAGAGAGAAATCCATTTTTCCTTTGCGTCAGAGAAGTACGAGCCGCTGATGGACGATGAGGCAGCCAATGCAAAGAAAGAGAAGAAGAAAATAAGGAAAGAGAAGTACAAAAAAGTAAAGAAGGTTTGTGTTCAGGATTGACTTTTTCTTAAATCTATTTAGAATATTTACTGCAATGAGCAGAAGCTTGCAAATGTTCTTGAGCCTCACATTAACCACATTTTTTATTACTTCTCTTTTTTATAGATGTGCAGGTAAGTCACAGTGTGAATCAGTTATTTCAGCATGGGATCAGTCAAATTATTTTGAAAATTGTGTGTATAACTGATTCTAAAAGTTAATTGGTACAAAACATGGAATGTTCTGGACAATCAACCCCAGTCAGACTCCAACCACAGATGACTGTCACCCTGCAGAGCTCTAAATCTGCATGTGTGCCTTCCTACTGTATCTAAGGCGAAAACATCTGACACAGTGTTGAAGTTTAAATATTCTAATCAAAGTTGGGATTTACCTTCCTTGCTCTTTCGCTCTGTCTTCACTTTCCTGCATAAATGGCCCTATGACGTTAATCAAGCTGAAACACCATAAACTCTAGAACACAGAGATACGAGTTAATCGTCTGACTCTAACGTGAGTGTTCTATTTACGGTACAGCACAGATTACTTTATAACCAAGTCCATGTGATTCAGGTGAAACAGAATGACTGACTGTGACCTCAATAAATAAATGTCTCACAACAAGTTATGAGACGTTTATTTCTATCAAACAGTAACAGTTATATTAGTTGAGCTTTCAATCTCGGTCTGATAAACAAATCGTAGATGAGTGTCAGACTGTTGTTTACAGTTTTCTATACTGTCCAAGTCACTAGTTCCACTATTGAATCATATTACACATCAAATCAAATGAACATCATTTCAAATGCAAGAATGAAAGACGTTATAATAAAATAGTAGAGCTGAACTTTTTATTGACTGATTTTCTTTCTTGTTTTTGTAGTTCTGTCATTGGTGAGTGGAAAAAAATGTACTGCAGTGTGTTTTTAAATACAGTATGTCATCAATCAACCAAATCCTGCAAAGTTATTATCCTGCATAATTATTATAGCAAAAAGCTGACAAATTTATATAATCAAGTTTTTGATTTAAAATGATTAATATTTAATTATTAATTAATTAATTAATTATCCAATAATTATTCCAAATACACTTACATTTTGATTCCCATGGATCAAAATAATTTGCCATACTACTAATCACCTTTACACTAAATTCCTCCTGACTTAATTTCATGTGTGGTTCCCATTATCTCCAGTGGTCATGAATAAACAGGTAAAAAGCTACACTTTGTTACACTTATTCACTGAAGGTGCAAGTCTGTCTTCATTTACACCTAAATGTTGATGAATATTGGTACAAATCAGCTACACTGAGCTGAGTAGGTGAAAGCCCTTCATAACATATTTACTAGTACGACTGCTTTTTAACCATGCTCACGTTTTTAGGGAAATAGGTCATGGTCAATGGTCCTGAAAACTATAGCGCAGTACAATCAGTGTATCAGTAACCAGGCCAGCTTTTTCACATCGATCAACACTGACACACTTTTGTCAGTCAGCTGTGGTCTATATATTGTGGAGGATGATTGGAAAACGAACTTTTTACATTGCATACAATACATTTTGTTATCATTTTATGGACATAGACAGTTTAACAATAACTTGGACTAGCTGGATAGAGTAGAATTTAAATAGTGCATTAAGGAAACTGGATTGTTTCTGTTTTATTCTTGTAAAACATCTGACTTCCTGTATCCGCTTCAGCCGGTTGGCCTTTTCCTGTTCCAGTAGCACAGGAGACAATAGAGTTCATGGGACACTACAGATTGAATGTCTCCTCCTGCTGTGCAATTGTTCTAAAGAATAAAAAAAACCACACTGGTTTTCTAAATTATCTTAGCCTTCACAACATGCCTCAGTTCTTAAATGTTGCTAAAGCTTTGGAGTCATTTCTGTAACCTGAATACTGTGGTTTCCTGTTTGTTTTTTTGTTAAGAAACATTAACTAAATTTGGCTAAATTCTTAATATTGTTCCAAATCTTTAACATAACATTGTGGGGCTTTAGTGCATTATTTATATCAATTATTGCCTACAGAATGAATTATTAATCTTTGTCTGTTTGTCTTTCAGAATGTTGGCAAAGCCCTGCGTGTTACCTGGAAGTGTCTAATGCTTGGTCTGTACAGCTTTGCCCTAGGATATTCTACACCGATTACGGTGGCAGCTACCTTTTCCCCTGAATTTCACCCTGACAGAAACCGGCCGTGAACAGAGATAAAACGCATCTCCTCCAGTTTCCCTACTTAAATATACAGCCGAATATGTGTTGCTTATAATGTTTGTGTGCTGGAAATTAAACTACGCACATTTTTGTACATTTTAATTAAAACTTGATTAAAACGTTTTATATGCAGACAAATTCTGACAAATTCCTTGTAAAAAATGTTTTAATCATTTATGTATGCATTGATTGTAAAGTGCGGTAATGTATTATGTATTATTTACAACAACTATCTTAGTTTTATTGTTGAAATAAATAATCTGGATTTAAGGTAATAATTGTTCATATAGTAAATTTTTATTGAAGTGACACACAGCAGGTGTTTGCATGTGTTTAGAAGGACAGTGTGGGAATGAAGCAGCTGTAGTGGGACAGCGATGAAGTGACTCACGGCATAATATGCTGGAGGAGGACGCGTAGATCAGTCAATCACCTGAAAAGTGACTGAAACTTAATGGATTTGGTTTATTGACTGTTAGAACATTTCTCAAATGTGAGAAGTTTTGTTAATGTGCAAGTCTTTTACATCAGTAAACTGGAAGGTGAATCTTGTTATTTTGTTGGGTTGAATTTATTTACCATGATTAGATTTTCTTTTGTGTCATTGTCACCAAACATTCACTTTTAGAATAATTATGTACAATTAATAATAAACGTAAGAATATGAAATGTTGTCCCCTGAGCATGTTATTGTTCTATAAATCGTGTTTGTAAATTAAATTTATATTGTACTCTTAAAAAAACATTAATGAACTTTAGTCGCCGTTGTGACGTAATCCGACCGCGACAGATAACCTTCTTCCGCGTTCTCTTGTTTACATGAGAGTTTTGGCAGTAGCTTAAGTGCAGTGTTAGGTTGCTGTTGTTTTTTTAAGATGACGGAGCAGAAAGCACAGAATATTAGCTCCATACCCATCGATGGGTTCAGTAATTTAAGAATAACGTCCATGTGGACATTTCTCATGTCTGTAAGTACAAGTTTACCTCCCTGATAAACAGCTACATATGTGTATAGCTAGCTAGCTAACGGCTAGCGCTAACCTAGATCCATTCCCTAAAACAGTCGCTAGAATTATCCCGTAGATTAAACGTTTTTTTTCTGTTATAGGTGCAGTGGTCGGAACCTTGGCTCATTGGTTTGATGGTGTTTCACGCTGTGTGTTTGACCCTGACTTTGGTCACCTGCAGATTCTACAGAGCTCAGATCTGTCATTTCCTGCTGATGGGTACGTGGATGAGGAAGACGCATAAATTGATCAGTTTACTTTAATTCCCAGTAATATCAGATGCTGGTTACTGACTTTGAGGATTGATTTAAGATTAATTTCATAACCAATGTACAGATTTAATGAATAGATTCAAGCATATGGCTCAGAATGCTTATAACCTTTATTTCAAATATTAGCCTTAGGTGTGATATTTGACATAAAATGAAATAACTACATAATAAAACACTGGTTCAGTAAGCAGCTGTGTAAAGTGTTAATTAATGGTAGTTATGAATTTCATAGATGTGTTCTCTCTGTGTAGTTGGCCTGGTGTACAGTGCCGAGTATCTGAACGAACTGGCTGCCATGAACTGGAGGTGAGGCTGTTACTCAGCTGTGCTACAGAAACATATTGATGCCACCAGGTTCAAATGTCGTCTGCTGGGGTTGTCGTCTTTACACCGTAATAAAACATGTTGTCCTTTGCAGGTCATTTTCAAATTTCCAGTATTTTGATTCCAAGGGCATGTTCATATCTTTGATCTTCTCAATCCCTCTTCTGCTCAATACTGTCATCATTGTGGTAAGCTTTCATTATCTTCCACCCTTTAAAATGAAGTAAAATACTGAAAACACTACTCAACACCTGTTCATATTTATGGTTTACATAACTACAGGCGGTGTGGGTGTGCAGGACATTTTCCACTATGACTGAGCTGAAGACTCTCCAGCTGAAGCGAAAGGCTCGCAGGGAGAAGAGAGAGAAGAATGACTGATCCCTATGAATATGTCCATTAATGGGCTTCAATGAGATGAACTAAGAATGTCTCCTTTACTAATCCTGAATTTTGGAGCTACAAGGCAGATTCCCTCTACCGACTCTAAAAGGATTTGTCGATGCCAGGGATGCATGTGTATTTTTGGTAATGGTTGTTGGTGTTGAGTATAATGTACACAAGCAAGGACCAAATTCTGCTTCCTGTTGATGTTCATGTTATGTTTGGTTTGGTTTGAAAAAAATAAAGGTGAAGCGTTTTTTACATATGTTTACATGTTTATAAATTAGGTAATAGTATCACATATCACATATTCCCATTTTGAGATGGGACAGCCACCTGTTAGCCACAGCTGGTTCAGTTCATTGCTCAAATGTTAGTAATGTTCTCTCTGTGTGGCTTAAATAAGCAGTAATAAACCACTAGAGGGCGGCATGGAATGGAGGGATAACACGTGCAGCTTTTTATTACTCTTGGAAACTTGTTCTTCACACTCCATTTATTACATTTTTTAATATTTGCCAATACTTGACAGGTTGTTTTGCATTGATGTTACTGTTGTTTTAATTTCAGTTATTTTGTGCTTATCGTGTTTTCCCAGAAGCTTTAAAAATAACTTGCATTCATCTGTCAGGATCTGTGTCTGGATACAGGTTACAGAAGTTATACGTTATCTTAGGGAATATGAAGAGTTGGTGTGGAATTGTTAAAGGTGGTGAAGTGTTCGTATGTCTGGAATTTTGGCTTACTCTACCTTGTGAACTTATCTCCAAAAGGGGAACAAGAGCAGGTGTCCCTCGCCTTCTCTCTTTCGCTCTCTTTCTCTCTCTGTGTTATTCCATAGCCCCTAATGATAACATTTATCCTAAATATAACCTAGTCCTACTTTAACCATAAAACCTGCAGCTCCAAATGTCCTTAAAAGCCAAAATTTAATTGCAAGAACAGTTAAATAAGAAAATTCATTCATTCATACAGCAGATACACACACTGGATGTTACTACGTTAATCAGCAGATCAAATGAAAATTGATTGACATGTCAATGTAAAAAACCTTTTTTGCATGAAACACCATCAAACCAAAGTTTTCAGCTACAGGTTGAAGTGGAGACCATTTCCCATTTGAATGTTCTGGTCTGATGTATAGTTTACAGCTCAACTCACAGATACAGGCTGCTTTACTTGGGTTTGTTCTGCAGAACAGCCCATTGCACAACAAGTCAGCTGTAGTCCTGTGGGTGAAAAAACACTTTGGATTGAAGATCAACCAGCACCTGCTTGGAAAGGAGTTTGAAAAGCTGATCACAAAGTTCAAGTTGAGAGGTTGGGTTCCAACAAAATTCACGTTATGAAGTGTAACAAGTCGATGAATGACAGAGTTTATGGTGGACGCTTGTCATGCGTATGGCTTATGAATTCATTTAAGGGTGGGTGTATCAATAGAGCCGATGAAGTGGAACATAGTGGACTGTTGTCGGAGAATCTGTGAAATACGTATTAGGGCAGCACACCAGGAATTATTTAAGGATCTGTGCCCAGAAAATGACATGCTTACCAAAGATGGATCATGTCAGTGCATTACTGCGTATGAGTGCAGGTTCATACAGGCTCTGTGAACTTTACAGATAGGAAACTGTGTATATGTAGTCATAGATGTGAAATAACTACCTCAACTTACTCCAGATAAAAAATAAAATTAAATTTAGTTGTGCCCCTTTTGTCAAATGTTATTCTACTGTACAAAGCCGTTACACAGTAATTGTGAGGCATCCTGATCCTGAGCTATGCACTGAAGATATATTATGTTTACATTTACTGTAAATGATCAAAGAGACCAGAAATTATGTTTTAAGTTCTATAGGTTTGAACAATGGTTGGCTCCACAGTGTGAGTTTGTAGCCAAACAACAAAGCCACCAGTGAACACTTGCTAACAGATGTTGGTAAAGTTTCATTTTTCAATATGACAATACTCAGTGTGAGAACAATGTAATGACCTGATTACTTTGAGAGGCAATAAAATATGAAACTTTGTGTATATGTTTTTGATTGTGCCACATGTCAAATGGAGTCTACTGCATATGAAAGAATGAGAATAAACAGATGCTGTCTGTAGGCAACAATGGGCGCCATGCGTTTATATCTTGTGTGCCGAAAGGAAATGAGCTTAAACAATGACAGTGATTTCTCCATCTGTCACAATCTTCTCGCTCACTCTTTCTATAGTTTACGTTGGCTGCTGCTGCAGATCCCACATCTGGGGTCATCTAATCTACTGGTAAAGACGGTTTGGCCAGGAGTCTGTGTTTATTGCAGCGTGATGCTAATTAAAAGCTTTTCTTGTGCTCTTTACTAGTTTGTGATGTACTGTGTAAACCTGCACAGCAGCACAGACTAAGGTAATTTCCTTTCACACGTAGCTTCTACATTTGACCATGTTTCACACTCAACTGAGACCAATTTCTGCTTTTGTGTCAACATTACTGCATTATACGCAGATTATACTTGATACTACTTGTGATTGCTAAATAGGGGATTAAAGCATTACTCCTGCATCTCTGCAGACTGTTTGCATCACAGTCCGAGCTGGTGGTGTTGCTCTGAAAGCAGCAACAGCAGCAGCAGCAATACTTGCTGGTTGAGTCACAGCGTGGCTGGACAAGCTTTGTAATGCAATAAAGAGAAAAGAGAGAGAGAAGAGCAACGACGAGAAAGTGATACAGAGTAATGGGTGACTCACTGTGTGTGCTCATGAATGAGTCACTGTGATGTACACCACCATATAAATCTATGGTATTAAACTTATTCTATGTACGGTGAGCCAGGAGTTAGGATCCCATAAGCATTTAAAAGATACAACCAATAATTAACATGAGATACGCTTTTAGACACATTTTTCTGTCCAAAATACGAATTAATTAAACGTTCACTCATGCATTTCATTCTTTATCAAATATAATATGTCAAAAGGTAAAGGTGTGCTGACTAAACGGCACAGTGGGCTTGAACCCAGTGACTCACTCCTGGTCTCAGATTCAGTGAGTCATCAATCAATCCATATCAAATACTACACCGATCGATCAGAGGATGATCACATCCTTTCATCATCGTTTGCTTTAAGAGGAACTACTGAAAAATTATTTACAGTAAATTGTGTTACCTGTGCTATGTTTACAACGCACAAGATTACTTAACCTTTATTAAGATCATGATAAAGGCTGTTTTAGTTGTAGCTCAAACTGTATGCACAGAAATATAAAGCTTAATAATACAGCAGCTTTACTAAGCATTGGTTTTGAGGGATATCAGGTTTCCAGAAGTGGTTACTGCTTTACATGTCACTTACAAGATGTCTCTTTAAGCAATAGATATAATGTATAAAAGCCACAGTCAACTGAAAGTAGTATACTTATGTTTCAGGTGAGGTCATTACTGTCACCCAAGATGCAAAGTTCCCTCCTTCGCTTACTCACTATTCCCTGTTTTTACTCAGACTCTCATTCCCACACTGACAGATTATTCTCTGTTCCAGATATCGAGTGACATTGTGGGAAGCTGCAAATCATTTTAGGAACTTTGTGAGACAAACAAGATCGTTGCCAAGTTTTCCCCTATTAAGGTCATTGTCAAAAATATTTCTGGACCTATTTCCTGTATTTGTCTGTACACTAATTTCCCTTTATTGAACATTTGCGGAGCAGCAAATCAAAGACTCTCAAGGTTATGCCAGCAACAGTCTGCATACAGTCAACATGTCTTTGCCCTGGTTGTTACCAATGTATTTGACGTTTCCCTGTCTCACGCCAACCTCTGATCCTCGTCTAAGACGTGACTGATTTGATTTGGCAGATGGATGCACAACTCAAAACGGTGAACCATGTATGTATACCAACACTTCCAGCATATTATCAGAAATCCATGGACACATACAAACACGCTTCTATGAACGTCTGATGTCATTACCTTCAGTAAAAAAATGGAAGGCAGCTAAGTTTATATGCAAGTCCTATTGAGGCCTAAAAGAAGTCAAATGCATGAAAAGTGGAGCCTTGGGTGGAGGACCTGCTGAATAAAATAAGCTTATTAATGTCCACTGTCACACATATCCGTCTGTCTGGACAACGTGTACACTCTAGGGACAGTGTCTCCATCGTCACTTATGCCAATTTGGTGCTTCCATCAGAAATGCATGAATCACCAGCCGTTACTGTGGTAAATTATAGAACTTTGTTACCTAGAGTGAACCGCCTCACTTCCACCGTGGCTGCAGAAGACAGGTGGCATCTAGTGCTTCACAGGCTTCTTTATCTTTTCTTTCTCATTTTTCAAATGACTAGGTCAGATCCAGTCGGTGTCAGACAGCGGGTAGAGGAGGAAGTTCTTCGTCTTCTCTTTTTTTAAATCTAACTCCTGTGTGCATTCACAATCTAGTTATCACCGTCAGTCAGCATTGGCATCTCCCAGTCTGGTAAAAATAAACTCAGAGTTGGGGTGTAAACAGAAACGAGGACGTTTCAGAATTCTTGGACATTTATGGAGAAACCGCTCTGTTCCGAACCGGGAGGAATGTATGTACCCAGGAATTTAACCACGTATTTTATGACATTGCTGCTGTTATTACTGCGTTAGTGCCCGTCAGTTCAGCGTTCACAGCAGGGAGCGCTCACTCAACTGGCTCAGTTCAACGTGACTTCTACACTTTTTTAATACACGCGATTTTGGCTGACGTGTAACTCAGAGCATATACTGTATTTGTTAGTACTTCACCGGAACTTTACAAACATCTTTAGTCTTTTGCTAAAACTGATTATTACAGAATGCGACTCATGGTCCAATTTTAAAATAGTCCTGTAGTTGTAGGCAACCAAAGCTTATTGGACTTAGTTTACTGGCTGCTGTTCTACTCCTACCTGGTCATTCTGTAGCTTTACTATTGTTGGTTAGTGCATCCATCTACAGACGCCTCTTCTCTGATCATGGCTTAATATTTTTGGGATAAAAGCATGAATTCCTACTAGCTTTTTTTCCATTTTAAATTGCCCTGCGCTTTCATCTCAGATCTAAACAACCTACATTTCTCTGTTTCTGTCAAAGATGCTAGTGTTTGATGGGAAACGTTTGGGCGTGTATCGCTCTTGCAGTGTCGGCCCTCCGTTGTTCACTTATCGCTAAATTAAAATTCTCTGAAACACAAGCCAAGGAACACAGCAGATTTTACTAACGCCGTGCAAGATGAAAAGAAGTTCTTTGGGTGGCTGATTGTAATAATGTACGGGATAACATCTGACTGAGATGAAGAGAGGGTGGTGTGGAGGATGAGAGCGGTGGTCTGCCTTTCTGTTAACACACTAAATGTTACAGTCACAGGCTTTTTTTCTGGAGGATGGCCCCGCGAGTCATCATCACCATCATCTTCATCGCATGTCTAATCAGCACATGTGTCACATGGAGGCTCCAACCAGCAAATTTTCACATCTGTTCACCTCTGGTGCCATTTAAAGGTGGCCTGTCTAGCCCGCAGCGTCATGCGCGGTACAGATAGTAATCTAACATTTGGTGTAACTTCTCTTTGAGCAACTGATGATGGAGTGCAGACGGAGGGTTTGGGTGCAACTCTTATAGGGATGCTAAAGTTTTGCCAAACACGCTGCTGCTGTTTATTAGCCACAGATGTGTCTATGTTTGAAACACAGAAATGAAAACAGCCCACATCAATAAAGAACTTGCAAATGCACTTAACTTGAATTTCTCCATTTGTCAGCCCAGCAGGATTCATAGTCTTTCAATTAGTTGGATGTGTCTTAGTTTACAACATGCTGATCTCATAAGCAGGTCAGGCATTATTATTATTATCTCCCCTGAGCCGACTTCCTCTTGGTAAAGACGTTCTCACTCTCTCTGGGGTCTCAGCTCTAATCAGCTTTTCTTGATTCACTTCGCTTCTAGGCCAAACTGTCTCGCTCCTTTGCTCTGCAGAAAACGCTCCAGCCTGCGATTCGGATCTCTTGTTGTTTTGAGGCTGCCTGCCAGACCTGATCTCCTGACTCTCTAAGCTTGAGTCTTTGAACCTGGCTCTGATCTTTGGCTTTGTCTCTGAAAATCTGGATTGTGAAGTCTGGCTCTGGACCTTAGGAGTCTGTCTTCTAAAATGTGGCTCAGCATAACAGCAGGCGCTGGTTTTGACTGGCTAGACCTGCGTCTTGGAGACTTTCACCTGCTCTCGTCACATCTGCATCCAAATTATTGAAGCCTGTGAAAAGCTGAACATCTCTGTTAAACGTCCTCCTGCTCCTGGGTTCCTGAGTGAGATGATCAGTCTGGGCTTCGTGGTGTTTCAGCAGCTCTTTAAGCCCTGCAACTAAACCTTTGCTTCTCCTTCGTCCAGCGCGCTGCATGCAGCCAGCAGCTTTGTCTACATTCCCACAATCTCCCTTCGTTCATCCACTTAATGGCCACATGATAGTGGCCGTGAAGGTCATAATTAGGATGTTCCCACTGAATTCTCCAGAGCCCACTATTAAAATTCCCATCATAAACACACTGCAACCGATCACGTTGCGACTGAGTGGCATCCAGAATGATTCTCCCTGGACAGCTCCGGACCATGTTGATGAAAGAATGCAAAGCATGAACAGACTCCATCGAACTCTTCCTGCTGCTTTCTAGCATAAAAGGCTTCATTAAGGGAAATAAATCTACAGTTTGTTGTAAGGAAGGTGGAGACTGCGACATATCTGTTCTGTCTCCTCTGTAACTGTTTTTATTTCTGCATTTCACATCCTGAACTCTCACCACGGTCGTCTGTTTTAAGAGATGCTCTTTCTCAGCAGGACGTAGCTTCCTAGGCTGCTGGATGTCCGCTCTTCTTGTGCCTATAAAAATATAATGCTCAGTGTCCTAAATTTGAATTAAAGCAGGATGCTTCGTACTGATCACCTGGGACGGTAACAGGAAGTTAGGAAGGTAGTGAAGGTTGATGCCAATAAAGCCAAGCTGAACCACTTACTATTAACTATCAAACTAAACACGTGTCACTGCTCATCTCAGTTAAGGATAGAAGCTTGTATCCACTGGCTTTTAAGCGTCTCCCATAATGCATTGTCTCAATCCGTCTGTTTCTGTTTGTTATCTTGACTCTCCAGGTAACCTCGGTTGGAGCCACACTACCCTGATACTTTGGCCACTTTGCCAGTCCATCACCAACAAGCAGACAGACATTAGTCATATGAGGACAGCCACACCCACACGTCTGGGCACACAGCAGACCCCAAATAGATACCAGTAAAATAGCTCCAATCTCCTCTGCTTAAACGTTCACCCACTAAATGATTAAGCATCAGAGGATTTCAAACCTCGGTCTGGAAATAATCGCGTCTCTCCCTCGACTGACACGCTTCTGCGTCATCAACCGTGTTTGTTGAGATTTCCGTCTGGGATGGAGAAGCTCTGTCTTCCTGATATCTCCCTTGCAAAGACATTTTCTGTCACAAGGGGTAATTTCCCACTACAAGACGTACTGCAAACACCGCTAACCTCCTGAAAGCACAAAGAGTGCAGACGGAGATGAAAGGAGAGATGAGAGGGCGATGCTGGGACCTCAAAGGCCACGTAGAAAACACCACCAAGTTTCTTTCTTCAAAAGAAATATTTGCTGCAATATTTAATGAGTAAGAATGAGACACTCTCTTCCCGCTCGAAAGAGAATCACTCATTTATCAGGCATATATACATGCAACAAGGCTGCACAGCTGATGAATGGGACAGCAGGTCCATGTAGCACATGAGTCAAAGAATAACATCGGTTGTGTTCTTCACTGGTCCTGATACCATAATAAAATTTCAAGAATAATAGCATTTGAGGGAAAGCAGAGCCCTTAACGTTAAGTCCAAAATCAAATGAATGGACACAGCAGGAATGATGTCATGGTTAATGTAATAAGCCAGAGCAATGCCTGTGGGACCTGTGATGGCATGCTTGCTCCTCATTTCAGTTGAATTAATAGTTGTACCTATAACCTCATTTAAAGTCTGTGTGCACCTCAGTGTACGAGCATTTTCTTAATCTGCGCTTTAACGTTTCATACTAATAAGAAACAAAAAATGTTTTTTAAGGAAATGACGCACATTGAATTTGACTTGGTAATTACTTAATTGAAATAAACTATATTAACTTTGTCACTCACGACATAAAATCAGGAAAAAGGCAGAGTTTCTGCTCATTTTGATTCATTTACATTGCAAGTTTGGGGTTGACTTCGAGTCTTTAACTATTTCTCTTCTAACTTCATACATCTCTGCTTTATCTCTTCAAGGTTGAAAAATGTGGGCATACATCTTTCAAACATGCGAAATGTTTATTGTTATGAATGAAGCATTTGTAAGAGAAAGAGGCAACAGGGAGCATGTAGTCAGACAGCAGGTGGTCTTCATGACGAGACGCTGCCTCCACTCTCCCTGTTCCAAGTCTGATCTATGGGCACACGGGGACTCGGCTTATCTACAGAAGGGTTGGAGGAGAGAGACATGACAAATGGACCTGTTGCTGAAAGATAAACAGAGGGGAGAAAAGGAGAAGAAGGCTCAGCATAAGGATATAACAAATGAAAGAAACAGGGAGAAAAGAAGCCAAATTAGAAATGAAAAAACGAGCACAACGAGAAATTTTATGATTGGCTTTGCTGTAGATTACACTGAAACATTTATTTTAGGATGCATCTGGTCATGAATGACATCAGTGCTTGACCTTTAAAGCAAGACTGCATGTTATACAACCACTATACAACTTTCCTTTAGTCCGGTTTCACTTAGTTCGTGGCCTCTTACGGTTTGGTACGATGCAATACTCAACCATCTGCAGACAAGCTCAGTCATACGTTTGTGTTTCACGCATGGCGTCTTTCCTTTCCTCTTTATCGCGTTGCATTATTCATCTTCTCATAACAATTGCTGTTTAACTGACTTCCTGAAGTTAAATGTTTCCGTTTAGTGCCTTTTTTTGACCCATGCATTAATAAATAAGGAGAAATTTCGTTGGTGTTGCACTGGGGGGGATTCAAGAGCAGGATTTTGAAACAAACAAACAGACGTACACCCTTTAATACTGACATCTATGCTCATTACTGTAATAACAATATAATAATAATAATATTTCAAATGAATCAAGGGAATCCTCTGTTGTAAGAAGCCGTGCACACGTCCACACCTCCACTGGCCACTCAAAACAAAGCCTTTATAAACAGCTTGAGACACAACAAAACCCCACTGACTTCAATAAACAGCAATAAAACCCATAAACCAAACTGGTAAAATCCCATTTGCTTTGGATCACTTGGTAAAAACCCCAGTCTGTCAAACAAAGAAGCCAGTAAAGCTCCCAAACTGCTCTGTCTGCAAATACTGTACGAACACACAATCACTGTTCGATTGTTTTGACCGGCATTGAACTAGAATCATTTGACGTGAGCCTGGAAGAAGCAGCACATGTGTAATAACAAAACATGCCTGCGTGTTCAGAGCAGCTCAGGCTGAGAGAAAGACAACACTGAAGCATGTTCACTCTTTGATTTACAGACAACGGACTGTTTCATTAAACGGCCAGGAAAACTGTTCAAGAGCAGCTAATAGGCAGCAAACGCATTAACTGCTTTGTGATGAATTCATGCCGACTTCGTCTGCTCAATCTCTGCTGTTGCAGCTGAAGAGAACATTAGCTCGGACAGACGGAGACAGATGGTGGTTAGCATTCGTAGAGGTCAGAAATTTAACCCCTTTGGGTCAAGACATTTCACCATTTATGGGCCACAGACTGATAATGAAACTCCCTTTACACTCCTCTTGTCCATCGAGGGAGGGGTCACAATCTTAACCGATGTGAAATAGGAAGACTTGAGAGGTGGCAAGGTTGGGAAAACATTTATCAGTCTGTGCTGCTCTTTAAATTCCTCAGATTCTTCTATTAAAAGAAGAATCTGCTCTTTTCTCTACATATGTTATAAAACACATGTCGGCAGGTCAACAATTAAAATTCACATACTTGAAGTGGCCCAAGTGCTTAGTCGAGTGATTTACTGCACTGTGTTACATTAGTATCAGTCATCTCTAGTGCGGTGACCACACGGGTTTACACACACAGCATCATCTGTAACCATCCGTAACAGTTACTGAGCAAAAACAAAGTGAGTTTGATTTTCTCGCCACACAAATCTAAACTATCGAAACCTTTCAGGTCATTTGCTGTTAATTAAATGTGTGTTATCACTGAAATGTTGTCATCACTTAAGGGGAATGTAATCCATGCTAAATGAAGATGCTTTTGCTTTTGCTTTGCAGCACAAGTTCAGAGTTCTGTCAGTGTGACTAAAGATAATAAACACAAGTATTCGTCTTACTCCCTTAAATTCCTCCAGGTCATTGCATGTGCTTGGTGAACTCCCTCGGATTATTATACTGTAATAAATATCTCAATTTCCACTTGAAAGGCGCAGCACCTTCAGCACAGCGACGTCCTTTGATGCTGAGGAGGAGACGACGCTGTGAGACAGCAGAAATTTACGAGCAAGCTTGTGCGTGTCGTGAATCTTCTGTGAGACCTCCCACTCTCTGCGCGCTGCTCCGTGAGACGCCGTTTGTGAGTGCTCACGCCGCGAGGCTCTTCAATGAAGTAAAGGTTGGGTCAGAAGAGGCTGAGTATATCACACAGCTGATAATAAGCCATCCTTCGCTCCACACGTCTTCCCCCCTTCTTGGAGGAGCACAGGACCATGTCCCTCTTTCATGGAAGCGGTATTGCCTGATGACCGGGGCCTCTTTCAGCAGAATAATGCTCTATGCCACAAAGCAACGACGGTTCAGGGCTGGTTTGAAGAGCACAGAGACCTCAGAGTTCCCTAGATCTCAGTCCAGTTGAGCATCTGTGGGATTTACTGGACAAACAAGTTTGATCCAAGGAGGCCCCACTAACTAACACAACTTGAAGCTGCTATGGTCTATAGTACTCAGCAAAAGGAGGACAGACACAATATTAGACTAGGATTACAGAGCCTGAAATAAGGAAGTCACTGTACATGGAAAAGAAAAGACTTAGAGCCAGAGGTACCTGACCTTGTAGAAACTACACGAACGGCTGTGTGATCCGGAGGGAGTGGGTGAGGAGCCCTGAACTGATAGAGAGGCTGCTGGAGCACTGACAGAAGACTATGCAATGAACAGACATGCTCTAAACTCTCAGAACAAATTGTGTTTGCACTGGCACATGTTTGTGATTCTTTTTTTTTTCTCCAATTTCTGACAGTTTCCTACAGATGTATCATTTATATATTTAAAGCTGGATTAGCTGCACCAACATGCCTGCAGAATTCAGATCGAGTTCCAGCTGTCCTAATTCTTTATGACGTCCAACTCCTACATGCTTTACACCTGCTTCTATGTTGTTGTTTAATGTCATATCAAATCCTCCCTGTGAACAGGTGCCTCTTGCTGTTGCATCACAGCTGATAACATTTCCCACATAACACATTTAAGGCAAAGTTTGGGCCCCGACAGTTCACAAGACGCAGGACCTGTGTCCTGAATAACAACCAAATCGGTTTTCTCCCTCGGAACCACAGAAATAAATTATTACAACATCCCAGTTGTTGTTTTAAAGTCTCTCTTCAACTTTTTGTGCATTTCACTTGGCATTTTTCTATGGAAACATCAAGAGAAGTCAATTTTAATTTGGCCAGTTTAGACCAGACGCCAGTAAAAAAAAAAGTTCTTCTCTGCACGTTTGCCCTGCTGTTTATTCTGCTGATGGGTGTTTGCTGTCGTTGTGTGCATATATTATGTATGTGAGTATGGCGTACACCTACTGTAAGTCAGATATCATGTTTCCCGCTCTGTCACCAGAACAAGTTGTAACAAGAACTCAGCTCTGGCCACGTGGCTGGGGGGAAAACGGGATGCACAGAATGACGGGACGATGGGAATCATCCATGTCACCCATCTAACAATATAGTCTGTGTACATCTGAAGTGAGAGGAGTCTGACTCTTCTCAGGATAGTGGTCTGACTGTACTAACGCACGTATTTCATGTGATGTACTTTATGTACTAGTGTTTATCTATTGGCTGGCGGTCTACTCAGCTCTTTGTAATCCCTCCATCAAAGCTGCATGGATGCCTATAGAGCGTCAGAGTATTATTACATCATCCTGAAATAATGCAAAGACTGTTGTTTCTTTCTTCTGTTATTAGCCAGTGGCTCACAAAAGGAACTAAATGTGCTTCTTGTCATTAGAACAAAACAGAGGATTGGCTTCCTTGACTGAACGCCTATAAAACCTTTGCGTGCGGGTGCACATACAAATAATGTCATCTAGGAATCACGCAGTCCTAGATAATGGTATAAGTACTGCAGTTCTTCCAAGGAACTGGCTCCAAATCAGGCTGCAGCTACAGGAACTGATCCATGATCCTGAGTGCTTTTTCCGTACAGACATGGTGAGGCCTTTTCTTGAGAATACACTGCTGTCAAGCAGGAGCCTTCTAGGAATTAATTATTATCTCTGCTCTATTACCAAATCTTACACCAAACCTATTCCTCTGAGGCCTTTCCCTCTATTCATGAACTATTCCTATACTGAACATCCTTTGTCACGCATTTACATGCTCAAAGTGAAAGTGCACAAGGCTGCACACTTTCCAGTGTAATCCAGTACAAAACCATACCATTTATTTTCTCTAGGGAAATTACATTTACAAACCTCTCACCCTCTTAAACATTTACAAACACAGAGCTGACGCAACCTCCTCTCTCTCTCTCACTTCCCTTGGTGTTTCTCCCTCAAGCTTTTAGATCTCATGTCAGCGATATTGAGTGCTTGGGGCCCTGCAGGAAAAGTGTGTTAGTATCAATTGCTCCCGCAAGGATTGACATCTGGGAAGAGCTGCTTCACATTCGAACATCTGATGTAAGTTTAGCAACAGGATCCTGGGCACCAAGTGCAGTCGAGCTTTTCAGGCTTGCTGCAACAGAATACAGCAGGCAAACAGTTATTGTGACCTTTGGGATTTGTTGCAGATCAGATGATGAAGTATGACTGAATGGACACCGATGCTATGGGAGAGATCAGCTGCTATCGTCAGTGACGCTGGAATTATCTGACTGGTGTTACCTCAGTACTGTTTTCTTGCCTTGCTGTTACTTCTTCAGCTCCCTAAAATAAGTAAACACAGCAAATCCAAAGGCCCGGAAATTGAAAACTGAGCGACACTGAAGCATCCTGCCTAAATAAACAAATTCCATAGTGTTGTCTCATTTCATTCAGGAGACTTTGCCACTAAACCAACAAACTCTCCACTGCAGCGCTCAGTCAGCGCTCTCGCTCTGATGTGCTGATCTTTTGCATTTCATACAGTTGTAAGCGTTGACAACTGTGCCACAAGCATATTCTTCCCCTACTTGTCAACCAAAGACAGAATCCTCATCACAAGGTTGCACACATGCACACGGGGGGAAGGCTACAGTAGTTTAATAATGATTTATTATGCATGGGCAGGAACGGTAAAGATCACTGGATGATCAAAAGACAAAGGCAGCCAACAGTGTTGAGAAACAGCAGAACTCAGGCTCTGATTACTTTCCTCCTTCTCACAGTTGGGTGAACGTGAGATTCAAGCAGTTTATCACAGAGGAGTTTATGACAGGAGCATAAATTCAAATTATTGACATGATTATTCTTTTGTGGTTAAAGCTTTACTGGGTCTGTGTCTGACATGCTTTTAACCTGTCACACACACGATTATTATAGTGATTTAATCCTCAAACATGCAGGACGTGTAACTTGCATCCTGTAAAACTGAACAATCCACAGAAATGTATAACACTGAATACAAAGTGTTTCTTTCTGCAGAAATCACACAACAGGTAAATCTGCAACTGCCAAAACAAATGTTTTTGTGGGATGACAGTGATGGGTGCAGCCTCCTTTTCTGTTCTTGAGGAGGATGGCTAAGTGGTCACAGGTCATTTCACAATATGGCCTGAGAATTGTGTTTTGCACATTTACAGGAAGGAATCGAGCTGAGGCTTGTGAATCATGTTATTTCGACTTCAGGGGCAGTACGTACATGCGATCGCGTGGCAGTTACGCTTCATATAGCAGATGTAGAAGCCTTCATCTCTTTATGGCGAAGAAATCGCTGTCATCTCACTAATCTAGAGGACTGAGCTTTGAATTCTAGTGGGTCATTAAGCTAACACATAAAACTGAAGCCAAATGACTCAACATCCCTTAATAATATTAGGGACAGGGAAATGAAAGTGTGTGCGCGTGTCAGACAGAAGAGGGGTTAGGTTTGTTTTCTTGAGTAAAACGTAATAACTCAATAATATGTAGTTTGGCTTTAGCAACAATGTAGCATCAACATTAAAAACTGAAACCTGAATGTAGATCACATATGAATTTATGATCCATCCTGCATTTGTTTGCTTCTTTCAGACAAGTTAATTCATTGCTTTGAGTTAAACCAAGCCAAGCAGCAGCAGCCTATCTGAGTTCAAACATGGAGAGACTGTGATAGAAGTAAAGGCCTTCAGGTACTGAACTGTGTTAACTATACTGCAGAAGAAGAGACGGTGACATTATCCTTTGGTTATTTCATCATCCACGATAAAACAACGCTGGTGATTCCTCTGACCCTCACCTTTTTTTTTTTCACGTCTCTGAAATCTCGACCTTGACCCTGGTATTTATTTATCAGCCGACGGGAGTTTCACAAACAAAAATGTGACGCTGCTTTTCAGATTTACTGATTTACTGACTGATCCAGTGCAGACTCTCCATAGCTCCGTTTCTACTGTCAACAGCCTGATCGCATCCTGGACTGACACAGCTGGAGGAGAGCTGCACTTGTTTCCTGTGAAAAAGGTCAAGTTCAGTCAGCTTGAACCGTTTGTGCACTTGCTCTGGAGTAGCCTCATCCTCACGGCCACAGGAAGCACCTTCCATCTATTCTCTTTACAATTACATTTACACATAATAAGAATGAAGAGGCGTTTAATGAACAGCTAGACTAAGGACAGTTATATAGTAGTAAAATAGCAGACAATAAACACTGAGGGATTAATGCGAGAGACTATTCCACTTCTTAATGAGTTATTTAACACCAAACCTCCCACATCTTGTCAATAGCCAATTAAAATTTCAAATCCTTTGTGCTAAGGCCAATCAGTCGTTGCATTCTCCTCGAATCTCACTTGCATTGACAGCTGTGTCATTCCTGAACAGTGAGCTACAGCTGGGGAGATGCAGAGGAAATAATGGTTTCCATACTGCACTTAAACATCCATAAATCATACTCCGTCCATGCTGCCGTCAGTTACGTGGATGAAAAAATTAATTGTGTGTTTATAACCCTGATCATGTGAGACTTCTATTTGCAGGGGCAGCACACAGGGATGTATCTGAACTGTTCAAGTACTTTCCTCTCACTCCTCCATCACCTTTCCCGACTCCAGCCTCTAATAACAAACATGTGTGTACGACATGGAGGAAAACGTTTGCTTCAATACTGGAGCCTTTCCCGTACGGGTGGAATGTGCGGTTTGGGATTCCTTTTAAATTATTAACAAATACGTATTTATATTCATTTGCATTTTCCTTTTCAGATTTCTCATGTGATACATGTTATTTGGAGATAACGCATGACAAAGTATTTCACTGGCAACACCATCGGTTCACTCGGTGTCAAATGTACGCTGTCAAACTGTTGACAAAACGTTTTTCAAAACCGCCATAAGCAGCGACAGTAATAGATGTGCTGTTTGTGGAATGGGTGCATGTGGAACAGGAAAAACGAGGCCCGGGGAAAAAAGCGCAGTGGCTGGATCCTGCCTTCTCACAATAGGAGCAGAAGCAGCAGCTTTGGAAAAGCATTCAACTGGCCTTGTTTGCATGACCCATCGGGCTAAAGATGCCACATGTACAATTGCCCAAGCATATGTGACATGAAGAGATGTGATGACAGACTCGCCTGCATTTCCTGGAGATCATAAGAAGCTGTAATGAAAAGGAGAAGAAGAGACAGCGAATTGTGTTTATGATGACAAGAGAACCAAAAACACAAGCTCTAAGTCACTGCTGATGTTTTTGTGCGACTACACCTTTAGTCGCCTCCTGCTACTGGCGCCGCCCGCTGCCTTTTAAATGATTCTCATTCTGGTGTCGAGTGTTTTCACTTTGCCTTCATGCAGCACTAGATGAGGAACATGTTTTTATTTAACTCAGCTGTGCTGGATCGCAAATACAAAAACCTGCAATTTTGCAATCAGAGACCGTAAACTCATTTTTCATTCTGACAACATATGATAATGACACTTTAAAGTTCATTGACTCTGAAAAACACTTATATAAATTGCATGTTAGACAAACAAGGGCAGAGTCTCTGAGTGGAAGCAACAGTAAAGACGAAGTCAACTTTATGTCAAGTACATTTGTTGGGAGACGCATGTGAAACCTGTCCAGAACATCCAGGCTCGTGTTTCACTGAAACTTCCAGTTCTGTCCTATACGTCGTCTGGAAGCTGCCGATCAAACACAGACGATACAGCTGCACAACCACGAGCCCAACCTTCAATGATTTGTTTCATAAGCGATGTAACATTACTGTATTGACGATGGGCGTCCGGAAAATATTCAAGATTTCAGTCTCCTCTAATTAAATTGCGAGCACCCGTCATGATGTGGGATAATACGATGCAAGTTTCCTCCAATTTGTTGTTCCCAGCATACTTAAGTAAATTATAATCAAACGTGATGCTGTGTTTTCTGGCTGTAAGATGCTTAAAGGACAAGTACTGGGCCCTTTCTTTGCCCCTGACATAACATAAGCCTCCATTTTGCCTGTACTAACCGTAATGGATAGAAAGCACCTAATTGGTAAAGACAGTACATAATCCCACCAGCTGAGCAAGTCTATTAAACTGTCAAAGTGTGTGTCTGTCCACATTCAGTATCTGCTGATGTACAGCGGGACAGTTTACTCCCAACATTCAGCGCAAGTCAAGGCCAGCCAGCTGCCGTGTGAATGATAGAGGCCGATGTAAAGAGGACGGGAAAGATAACTTTTAAAGAAAACGATCCTGGAGCACTAAGAGACACAGAGGATCTCTTCGGTATCAATGAGGAGGACTTTTCTTAACCACAGCCACATGTGGATCGAGCCTGGCTTGGATACCAGCAGCTTGGTCGTGATGTGTCTGAGTAGACGCTAGATTTCATGGCTGAGCAGAAGGTTCGGAGCCTTTAACACAGTTGTAAGCATGTTTTGATTTAATCTGCCAATTCAACAGTTACAGCCGTCAGCGGTGTCGTGACCTCCACATGTGAAAGGCTTTTCAACATCTTTGATTGCAGCAGAGGGTTCCCCCCTTTCGCTGTGGCCAAGATCAGAGAAAGTCTAGTTGTTTGACCGCGTTGAAAACAGAGGAAGTGAAATTTTCAACTTGGACGAGAGATGCGAGGGGAAAGAGAATTGATTAAAACGTCTTTCAGTGAGTTCAGGAAGAAATGGAGAATGAGACAATGAGCGTGATGAAACCACGGCACCACATCTGTGAGGCTGACCACAGTGTGCTTGACTAAACATCATGAGAAGGTGACTCACTGACTTGCACATCTAACGGCATAGTTTCACATGTGACTATTTCAGAGTCTGCAAAGTTCACACAACAGCACAGGAATAAAAGAAACTGGGCTAAACAAGATCATCGACCTTTCTGATATTTTATGTGAAGTCAGGCTTTGTGCTGTTGTTTCTGCTTTGCGAAACCTTTCAGCGAGCAAACACTGAGCAGCAGAGATCTGCAAAACATTAGAGCAGTAGTCATAAATATGGAAACACATTCAAGTGAAAGTGTCCAAGTACACCGACTTTCTTCAGTTCGGACTTATTTGCATGTGCTGACAGATCACATGACATGAACATTCTGTTGTCTTTATGGGTCATCAGACGTTTCATAATGTCACCGTTTTCCTTTTTTCCCCCCATTTGCTCTCTCACACAAACAAAACAGTTTTTTGTATTTTTTAAATGGCGCCACTTGTGAATATGACGCCTTCAGTTGTTAGGAGACATCACAGCAGTAGGCGAACTTCAATTAAATGTGCAGCCACTGCAGAATGACGCCACCTGCTGAAACCGCAGCTTTCAATGTAGAATAATCCGGCAGAATTAGGGAATATGTAGCGTTTATTACCCAACAAAAAGTTACCCTTTAAACAGCACATGATGGAGTCACATGGTCAGATTATTGGCCTACATGTACTTCATTAAAAGAACTGAGCATCGTCTTTATTCTAACCATGACACACATCAGAGATCAGGCTCCTCTGTCTGTGCTGATAACAGCACTAGTTGCTTCAAAACCCAGACCTCCGCTACAAACTCAAGTTACATCGTGACCTTTTGATTCTTACTGCGACCTAAAGCTGATCCATCCTGTCTGATCTATGCAAAATAACGATAGAAGGGATGAATCACTGGGGAACCAAATGCCGTCGGTACTTTCCGTCATCGTTTTGGTCAGTTCATTTAATCAGCTGTACGCACGAAGCAAAACTGTCTGTGCGTATTCCGCCAGGCTTTGGCACTAAAAGTCTGAGAAATACGAAGCACTGGCTGCTCAGTGAGGAGCTGGGTTCAGCTGGGTGACAGTGCGCGCTGTCCTTTCAGCACCAAGGTTTTACGCACGGCCACAAGATTTACGTTACTCAGACAAGCAGTGAAAAGACAAACAGCACTGTCACACATACAAATGCAGCGCAAACACAGACGCGCGGTCCAGGGTCTACTGAAAGGTTTTGCTATGTTTGTGTTAAATTGTGAAACTGCAGAAACTTTATTATTAAAAGTCTGAAAGCTCTGTTGCCTTTCATCGTGTTTTCATACTATGGTCAACTCCGTAAGTCTCACTGGCAGATTTAACCTCAGGTTTGATTTGAGGGGGTGGGAGCATGAGAACCAACTGCACGCCCAGACATAAAAGAGAAGGTTTTACCAGCTACACTGGGCACAAAGCCTGTGGAGACGTCAACTATAGTTACCAAGAATGCGCAAGAAATCGTGCTAATTAATTTTCATAGAATCATCCTTAAACGGTAATTGTGTTTCAGTTCCCATGATGGACGTAAAGCCACAATGGCTCTAAATGGAGGAAGATATGCGAGCATTTCCACTAAGATGTCGGTATCTGCGCTGCGCGCTGGGCTGATTGGGAATTTCAGTGGAAGTATTAGAAAGGGAAACGCTTCCTGTAACCGCGTATCGCACAGATAAATGGAGTAACGGAGAGGAGGGAGGCGCAGAAAACTTGACAGCATTCAAGTGATGGCCAGTCAACTCCTGAGGACTTTACGCGTCGCGACAATAATGCGTCTTATTATTAACAGACATTGAGGAGTAACCCAGAGGGGATAGGTCACACACAGAATAAAAAGTCAGCTTTGCTTCTCCAAGAGGACTGATCTGCTCTGGCGAGGACGCACGCGGATCTTTCAGCTGTTAGTCCACTCTCTCCTTGCAGTAGGTGGTGTTCAGGTCGGTCGGTGATGACTACAGACACTCGGCGACGACTCGTGTGACTGCAGAAGTTTTGCTTTTATCCTCACGGTAGCAGATTTTAAAGGGACGCGGAATTCAGGACCGGAGTGAAGCAGGGATTCAAAGGAAAGTTGTGCATAGTTCTTTATTTCTTCGCCATCCTTGTTGGATTCACGGGACATAATCATACAACGTTGAAGAGGCTCCAAAGGCTTGAAGGTAACATCAGTATAAAGCTGCTATTCATTTCTGAACTACTTAACTGTAACCAGATAAGAGCTGTATTTGTTCTCACGCATTCTTGCTCTGTCGCAAACTGATCCCTAATCTTAAAGACATTTCTAGACAAATTAAACTTAAACCACAGGTCAACGCACAGCAGCTCAGGAGCAAACCTGTGCTTATGCTGGTGATCGCCAGCAGGAGGCTATTTGAAGATGTAAATGTCTTACAAGTAAACGAGGGAAGCGTTTCAATGCAATGAACGACTTCAGAGTTGTTGCGCAAAGTGCTTAAATTAGTCTACACCCATTCTCACTCCGTGTGTTGATGGACAGATATTTTACATAACATTTCAAGAAAAAACGCAACGAAGTCTTGAGCCACAGTCAAAGCCTGGTCTCACTGTTTAATAATGCGCATTAATGCCAGTCAGCAGTAAAACACGCTGGTTTTGTTACTGGGGTCTCTAGGCCTGGAGACATGGGTCGTTAAAGGTGAGAGCCGCACTTTAATTTGACATTTCTGCCAAATCTCTCTTGCAGGTGTGCGGCCAGACTTCTCCCGCAGAGGAGCTGAACCCGGGTTCGCATCTTTCTCGCTCACCCAGAGTTATGAAGGAGTTGCGCAAACACTTCACTGTGGGACTGCTGCTGGTGATGTGCACGCTTACCGGCCACTGCAGCGAGAGCGCGCCCTCGGCGGCCCCGGCGGGCAGGACCGCGCAGCAGGACTTGAGGCGGATGGTGGAGATCATGAAACACGTGGAGGGGAACCGGGGCCGCCATGGCGCGAGGACTGCGGCCCCGCTGACGACGCGGGCGCGGACGTCTCCGGTGGTGGGCGTGCGCAAAACCGAAAGGAAAGGGGACGATATTGCTGGTGAGTGGCGGCTTGTCATCATGGGCGGGGACTCAGGAGGATGCTGTAACCAGTCATCAAGGACGTAAACTGGAATATGTTTCGCATTATCTTATTGCAAAGTCATTATGTATTGTACTAGTCGATTTAAAGGGCCGTTGCCACTAACACACAGTTTTGCATTTCATGTTTTGGTAAAGGCTGCTCGCTGACACGACTTTCCCCCTTCTCTTTTTCCAGTCGTAATCCCGACCGATGGCAGAAAGAAGGAGAAATTTCTGAAACACATAACTGGTAAGGCCTCATTACAGAGAGAGATTAGCAAAGCAGTCATAAACTGCCGGATAAGGGGCCATACGTTGAGCCTCAGATAATGGCATTAGAAATGATGTCAGTGCAGGTGTTTGCAATTTTCCCAAAGCCTATGTCCTCCTTTCAGGGCCGCTCTACTTCAGTCCCAAGTGCAGGAAGGATGTGTACAGACTGTATCACCACACCAGAGACTGCACGATACCTGCATGTAAGCTGCAATTACATTATACTACCATGATAAGTGAAGCCTTGTGTTAGTCGGGTGAGCAATGAGCACGTGTCCAAAGCGGATATCTTCCACTCATACCTCAGTCGTCTCTTCGCAGACTTCAAAAGATGCGCTCGACTTCTGACTCGGCTAGCCGGCAGCCCACAGTGCACAGTGGGGTAGCACACAAGGTACCAACGCAACCACCATTCGTTCAGTCATCAATGTTTGATCAGACAGAAATGACAAAAGTAACGTCACAGACAATATAAGATTTGGGAATCTTAAGTACAAATTTCCTCCTAAAGTGTAATTAATTACACTTATTTTAACTGATAGTTGAGACAAGTCACAGTCTTGATAATAGTAATACTCCTAATAACGACTCCTTTTCTGTGTTGTCACTTTTGTTTAAGTGATGAATCTGCTCCTTCAGTGTGAAGTTGTATGTGGTGAAACTAGAACCGTAGTGATATGCACAAGCTCACAGCAGCACAACAAGAGAAGCAGACCTGTGCCAAATCAACGTTCTCCTTTTTTGTCTAAGCTCCTTTTTGGAGAGGAAAGTATTTTTTCAGGTACTGCCAAGTAGGAGAGAGTGCTGAAATACACTTCCTTGTTTTTGCAGATCGAAGCCAAACAAGATCTCCAGAAGAAAAAAAAGTGCCTTGTTCAGTAAGTGGGAAGCCTAAAATACTCCAACCATCCCCAGCCGATATTAGGCACAGTATCGTCCTTCAGAGGCCTGTTCTGGTAAGGCGTGGATTACTGCCGCCCACTGTTTTGGATGAGCCTCGATGGTTGGCTGTCACCACGAGGGAGCAACCAGGCAGCAGAACCAGAAGCAGGATAAAGATGGTGAAAGTGTGAAGTGGAGGAGGAAAAACAAACAAGCGGCTCAGAGGAAAAAAGAAAGAAAACTGGGACTGTTGTGTCTCGATGGCATCCAAAAATATGTTGCTAAAAAGGGATTGCATTTGTTTATTTTGTTCATTTCTTTAAGAAAAGAACAAAATCCAAACGTACTATTTTGGGTATGACTTGCTTTCTGCGATCGGTTTGCTCTGTTCGAGTGATTCAGGTTGAGCCCATCCATTCTACTGCGCCACCTACTGCCTGACTAAAAACAGCCGGATGGTAGTGATGGCACAACTTCACCTTCCTGTGCACACAGAGGAAGAAAATGAGGAACTAATTTATAAACTGCATGAATATTTCTCTTTGTCTTTGCAAGACATGTCAAACGCAAAGTATAACTCACTGGCCTCTTGTGGACACTGTGTGGTACATCTATATTTATTTATATATATATATATGTATATATATCTATGACGTGTCCCCAGATGTCACTGGCTGAAATTTGCTATGACCACTTAAAGCAGAAACGTGTGCATATTGTACAGCATCAGGAGAACCCTCACACCTAATAAATGAATGACAATTATCAAAGGTGTCTTAAATGGACAGACTGTATATACAGTATATAAATATATATATATTTAAAATGAAATATATTTAAATAAATTATAAGGTTGGTACAAATATGAATGCGTCGTCTTTTCTTAGTCCTGACAACGGTTTAAGTAAGTAAATACTGCTTTTTTTCATGTAAACAGTTACGTAGCAGGCTGCAGTCATTTTCACTTAACCATGCCGACTGATGGATATATTGCGTAACAGGTCTACATGTGTTACAGTCCGATGACAACACACAGTAAAGGCAGCTGAGCAGAAAAACTGCAAAGAGGAAAAATCCTAGCTCTGTTTAAAAGCCAGGACCTACAAAGTGCAAAAACCACCACTTGCGGTCTTACAGGAGCTCATGTGCGAGATGTTTCTGGCTCAGCTGTTGCAGAGAAAGCAGCACAGACTCTTAGAAGTCAAACACGCAGACGCAGCCGGGACCACACGATTATCTAACTTTAAACATTTGTGTAGTAAAAGTACATAAATCCTTGCGTTCACCAACTGGTGTGACCCACAGTAATAACCTCACACATTTCCAGTAAATTACTCTCAGGCCTGCTCATCAGCTTAGAGGGCTCTTAGTCCATTCCTTCTTAGAACAGCTTCAACTACACTGGTTGGCTTCACTGCATGAATTGCCTGCTTCAGGAGTTTGACTTGGCCCCTAAAATACATTAAACTCCCTTCATTTAACTCGGGCCCATCAGGCGGATGGGCAGCCCGACATTCGCCTGAGAACCTTGCTTGTATAACTCGGAGGGTACACAGAGAAAATAACATCACGATTAAGATCAACTTAAAAGATTAACAAAAACAAGATCAGAAAATGAATGTTGGAATTTAGACCAACATTAACTTTGACCCCGGGGGCCGACCTTTAACCTCAGAATTGTCCATTCATGCATTATGGTCTGCAGGGCTTCCTCATTCCCAACAGCCTCACAAAGATCAATCAGTGTGGAAGAACACACCCAATAATTATTTAGTCTTAAATGTATTTATTTTATCACCTGGATTTACAGTAAAGTTATTGTGTTTTCCTAATATCACAGCTCTTTCACAACAAGGTACATGGTGATAAGTGCTTGTATGACACGGCCAAAATAGATGTGGTTAATTATTTGTGTTGAATTATTTCAGGTGGGACGTTGTTAGGAGTTGGCCTCTAGAAACGCTTTGCAGCAACGCACGCACTGTTCGTACACCTGTTCAAAGTCCTCATCACTTCCCTAAGAGGCAAAAAGAGAGAAATTACATTTCAGTTACACACAGCTGAGATGTTGTTTTATCCAGTGGCAAAAGTGTATGATTCAATCCATCTGTAGACACAGATTGTAAGAACCATTTAGTGATGTGGTTTGAAAAGAAAAGAAAAGTAACTCGGCCATCATTTTGCAGCTGAAGACAATCGGCTGCAACTCGCTGAGTGCTAAGACTCATATTTATATTTGACAACACAATATTTGTTAAGGAAGTTATATGAATGTTGAAATGTTGGTCTTGATGGTAAAGAGGTGGGAAAACCTGAGAGGCTGTAATGAACATGTTGTTCGTACTGTAAACATCCTGATTGCTTAAAATGCAGTGATTGCTCCAATATGAAAAGTCATTTGTATCTGTCTTAATCCATTTCTATCACATAAACACTGACATTCAAGACATAACAAATTTCAAGATTTTGACATAATCATGATTAGTATAGGAAACAACAACACGGCTATGGCTGCAGCTACAGTAATGACTATGATCACTGATTATTTTTAATTCATCCAAAAACATGGACAACATAAAACAAATGAAAACAGTGCAAATGCCCATCAAACATCCCCTTAAAGAGAAGGAACATTACATAATAGAGATGTGTGTTTGCAACACATTTTGGAGAAATTAATTACAAATTTTCTATTATCAGAGCCAAAAAGTGTCTTGGGTTTCTTTTAGATTAACTTTGGTCACTTTTCCCAAAACTATAAAACAACATTCCGTACAGTCCCAGGCCAGAAACCGATGGCGAGTGATGTTTTTATCTGTTGACCCCCCTTCTTCTACATCTGTCCAATCAGAACAGAAGATGAGGGAAAGTGTCGCTTTAAAGGTGCAGAAGATCAAATGAGCCTTTTGAGTCTCATAGAAGACAGGATGCAAACATATTACAGTTAAAGCAAGTCAATCCTAAACTCAGATTTTCTCAGTGATTCAACTGGTAGAAGAGTCTGGTGAACTCGTTGGAGACTGTGGTGAGTGTAGTATCAAGAAAAAACGGACAAGAAATCATGTGTCTCCATTTATCGTGATGCACTAACAATTTGTGTCTGGCTCTTCATCCCAAATGGTTCCTGGCAACCGGCCTCAGTTCAATACAGACGAGTGTCCACTGACAGAGCGTGTAATTCAAACGTTCTTTTGCAAGCAGGACACGCTGACTTTCTAATACAGCAGAAGACACATGGTCTACAACATCTTCCTTCAACAATTTTTATTTTTATACTTTTTGGATCCTGGTTCCAGAAAAACTCTAAAGCTACAACTTGTGTAATGTAAAAAATGTGAGGGTTCAGAGAACAATATCATTTTGTATATCGACAACTTAACCTTAATAAAACATACAGGCCTTCGCCAAGATTTACTCCCTTGAGTTTTTCCAACCTAATAAAAATAAAAAACATTTTAACTGCAGAGAAGAAATGAAAGGGATGAAAAAAGAGAAACCAGTCTGTAACCTGGTTTTAATGGGCGATTGAAGAGATACCGTGTGTGTTTCAACTCGCAGGTTCTATTTAGAGCCTGCTTTCTTCATTTATTGCGTTAAAACATGACCTACGACTAAACTACCACGTACACCTGAAGACCAGCATGTCCAAATCAGAGACCATCATATGTCGCAGTTTAAACAGGCGTCCTGCTATTAGTGGAGGAGCATTCTCCGTAAATGTCACACATAATAAATCATTCACACACACACCATCAAACGATTGAAGTTTGATGAAGAATTCAAGACCCTGAATTTCTTATTTTCTAGCAAACCCTTTTTAGTGAAGTTTAATTGTATGACTCAACAGCCACACAGTGATGCTGGACAATCTGTGCACCAAGCACATTAGTAAACAGTAAATTAAAATCATCATCATGCCAATGTTATGAGCCACTGTCCATCTATTCTGTTTAAACCACGTTCCCACAGTCCCAATGAAGCCGATTACATATACACACTGTGTATATATTTCAGTTTAATTACATTTATTTATAAAAGGACAAAGTCCCTTCCTGAATCTGCTCGCTACTGGGAGCCAATTTTACTTGCACAGATGTAAATAGTACTATATTTAGATGTGGCTGTGTACACACTTTGCTACACTAGTCAGCATTCACAGCAGCTGCACTGTGTAACAGGGACCATCTCAAAACAAACAGCTGTTGCCATGTTCCTGAAAATGAAAGGAACATCCTATAATGTTTAGATCTTGGACTGGCTCAGCAAACTAAAACTGCTTTTAGTGTTAGAAAGTATTATAAAAACAAAACAACATGTACATTTATATTAAATAATGGGGCCGTTCTAGGTCATTTAAACGGATGCTGAATGTGAACCAGCTGATGCAAATCATTTTATTCTGTACATACGGCATTCAGTACATTTATTTCAGCTCACTTTAGCAGGTCAAATATGTACATCCCTGCTTTGTCACTATGATAGACTTCCAAGATCCTGTTAAATTCCCCAACCACGTCATGCACAACCCTTCGTATGACCTTCGCATGTGCTGGAAACAGCTTTCAGTTTGTTTTCACATTACTTTTACTGTCACTGCTTGAAGCGTTTCATTCTTTATGCTTAGTATATCACACTTTATATGAGGAATCAGCTCAGTGATCAGAACATCACACACTGACGACTTACCTTGAAAACACTCTTGCACTTACACTTGAGTACTTACATAATACGGATCACTGATGATCAGCTGCTTCTGAGGGTCATATATACCAAGAAGCTCAATCTTTGCTTTCAGGTTTTTCACAGAATTTGCTTTCCTTTTTAAGTCACTGAAAATCAATGAAAGAAAACTTTTGAGAAGCACAATATCAACCTGTTTTAGCCAATAAGAAACAAAGTTCAAAACACAAGCATAACAATCAATACGTTTTAAAGTTGAACACAGCGAGATGGGCTCTGTTAAAAGAAAACTAAACACAAACAGGGCTCTCTTTGTCTGGAACAACGTTTCATTTTCTCAGTGTGGTCAGCTTAACACTTGGAGGAAAAGAAATATGTGGGAGAGACAAAAAGGCAAAGAGGCAAAACTGAGCAAAGACAAGGCATCCAAAGAACTCAGTAAGCAGCTTACAGATCAGATCTGCCATAGGCATGTGATCTCAAAATGATCCCTAAATGTTCAAAGTAGCAAAAAATATCCCTCCCTCTGACCTTTGGAAAGAGCTTAAGAGAGGGCTTAAGGAAGGATATTGCTCATTAAAGAAAGGCATTTACCTACATGTTACAGCCCAATTTTACCACTAGGAGTAATATGTCACAGCCGAGAAAGTGGGACAACCTACTTTGACCCATTCATCATAAATAAGTGAAATGTGACACATAACAAATGACATTAGTGTTTCAGCAACTGTGTGTGCAACTGCAGCTTGAGCTCAAAGAGAAAAATAACTGTACCTCAGATTGCTCTCATCCATGCAGAGAATGTGCTCAAAGGTCATGAAGTCTTCTTTGGTCACCTACACATAGAGAAAGACAAGACAAAAGCAAATGTTACAGGTGGCTCTGAGTGGAAATGCAGATACAAAGACAATTTGTTCAGTGGAAGTCACACATACAACCAAAGTCTGTTAAAATCAATATTCTCTCTGTAGAATCATGTCACGGTGATCTAATTGGCAGGATAAGAGAGGGTGTGGTCCGTCCTTATATTCTGGTGAATTAATTGGCAGCTTTGTTGCAGCAGGGAAAATGGGTTTAAACAAACATTACAACAAAAACTAAGACATTTTCCAAAAGGACGCAACATTATTAAAACAGAGATATGATCACAGTACAATTAAATTTTTGTC
Source organism: Macropodus opercularis (assembly GCA_030770545.1). Taxonomy (NCBI): domain Eukaryota; kingdom Metazoa; phylum Chordata; class Actinopteri; order Anabantiformes; family Osphronemidae; genus Macropodus; species Macropodus opercularis. The sequence goes on from CM061112.1 coordinate 5,928,671, forward strand.
ACTGAAGGTAGACAGGGTTGTGTTATAACTAGAAATATGCAAATTAACTGAGGGAACTGTGGAAAAAAGCAAGCAGGACCAAATTCCACAACTGCACCTTTCCAGGAATCTGAAAAGCAAAGTGCACCACCCTTTGAGCTCCAAGGTGAAAAACGGCCAATTTGCAGCATCCACAAAGCAATCAATGATAATGATGGATTAAGCATGGATCCCAAAATTACTGCCAGTTTTTAGAAAGAACTTTTAGTTCAGTTTCTTAGTGTGTGACTCATGCAGGCAATTTAAAGGAATAATGGCTTTTGCAAAACAATGCATCTAATTCTGCCAAATTATTTTGTCCACCTTCTATAACGCATTAATACATATGTTAACTTATGATGTACATTCAGCTAAAAGCAGTTACATAGTCACCAATAATTATGCACAATAATACAAATTATATTTGAATCTTGATTTAAAAGAAAAATAACTTCTTTCTAGTAAATAAAAAAATATGTTGCAGCAATATGATGAGGATTAACCTGTCTTATGTAATATTTGTGATAATATTACATTAATTTCAAATTAATGAATAAAACCACTGCTAAAAGTCATGTTTCCATTACTGTAACACAAAGTGGATTTTATTGTGAAGAAGCCACAGGAAGTAAAAGAAGTTCGTCTCACAGATTAACAGCTATTCTCATATTTATGGCTGTGCAGTCACCAGTGGTGGCCTTTTTGTAACTTTTTTGTTTGCATTAAACATCCCCACCAAATCTGCGAGAGCTGTGAAATTACATATACATAGATATATTAAAGAAATTACAACTTTAAGATGATTCTAAAAAAACCTAATGGAAAAGTCAGCTGCACATCTGTAAACATCTAGGAAGGTGTTGTGCCAGACGTTATGTTTAGGATTTGATAGAATAAGCACACAAAAAGCATAAGAGGAAGTACACTAAACGAGTCAGTCAGAACAATGTGAGTAGAACGTGTGCAGCTCCTTAGAGTCAGTACTGGTTTATGTAACAGCAGAAGAGTAAGCAGATGTTTGTACAGAATGCATAATTTTTTTTTAAACAAATCCATCTTTGTCTTTCCATGAGAGTCTGAGCACTGTTTCCACTCTCACACGGTCTCTCCCACATCTGTGCAGTGATGATCACAGCAGCTCCTCCTCCCGTCTAACCTGCACTGTCACACTAACGCAAACAGATCTAATCCCTAATTAGAGAAAAAGCCTCATGCCATATTCACACACACAAAAAAAAAAGAGATAGCAAAATTTGGAACATACCTGACTGTGATCGGAGTAGTTCAAGTTCACCATGTTAATTAGTTAAAGCACACATGTAATTAATACAATTATTAGCAGGTTTTAGTCTTAAGATGCTGATTTTGTCCATGGTAGCTCACGGTCACACTGCAAAATATGATGTTGTGCAGCATCTCAAAACTAAAATGATGACAGGCAAAACGGATGCATCTTACATTACAATACGTTTGGAGATTGGAAATTTAACTAAATGGGGGGGGGGGCATAGAGGGTGGAAAAAAAGTCAGTGATGGAAAAACAAAAACACAAGAGGGAAGACCAAAGATTTGTCAAATTGAATTTGGTCGATTTGGTTGGATTTCAGCCAAGGGTTGAGACAGATTGGATGATGAACTCACTGTTTGACAAGCCAATGAGATGGCACGTCTCAAAACATGGATACATGAACATGTGAAACCCTTGAACTAACAATGAAGCATCAAGCAAGTGTTTTACGGACACAGGGGAGTAGGAGTTGCACAGACGATAAGCACAACATTGTGCCTGAAGGCTCTATGTGGACAAACATCTTGGTGTGATTTTAGGCCTGTTTCACGATTTAAAACACATGCTGCAAAATGTGATACAACAATTGCTCAAGTGGCTTCATTAATATTTTGAAGGCACCATGAATGCTATTATTTAGTACAGAGATGCAAGTCTGGTCAACAGGCCTTTCATCATTCAGCTCAGCTATGATGTATATTGGTACAGGCTGTACAGAATAAAAATGTACTTAAGTAAGCAGAAAGCACAGAATTTTAAAAATATGTATAAATAAATCCAGGCCAACTAAAAACAACTAAACTGCCAAGTTAAATGGTTTTATTTCTGCCGTCAGTTCGTTTTAAACTGAAGTTTACCAGGAACCTCCAAAATTGCTGTTTAACTTCCCACTGAGATTTGAACACCGTTAATAACTAAAAACCAGCTGAGTTAGTGGGTGGCAAACAAGTCAGACATGTGGAAAAACAGCATGACACAAGGGACTGGATGCTACAGATGTTTTATGGCAACTTTAGAAAAGAGTTTTATAATTATGGATGAAACTGTGGTACGACCCAAAGACCGTCTCTGTTGCTCTCAGCACTTTCTCCATACAAGCCCCCAGTGTTTGAGAACAGACTATTTGTTTTATCTGGAACAAGAAACCTTAGTTTATGGTCCTAACATTTTATGTAATAGTTTTTATTTGGCTGTGTGGTTAATAACACATTCTCCTCTGTACCAACTTCAGAAGACTTCAGATTTATTACTGCATTACCCAGACTTCAGTATATTACTTTAAGTTTTTAAGGTTGTAATATTGTGTAAGTCTTCATGAATTTATGTTATTACTTGTTGAATACAAGCGACAAGTAATAACATAGACACCACACAAGTCTAAATCGTGCAAAGATAACATCTCTCACAAAGAAGGAAGAAGTTATAAATAACAGCTAATAATACGAGTTGGACACTGGGACCAAACTGTTTGTGCAGACAGTCACAGTTACAGTAATTTAATGAAAATGAAGTGTTGTCAATTGCTTTCTAGCATTAAATGTTGGAGCTAACTGGTCTTGATGAAATGCTATTTGATAAATATGACACTAATTTGATAATTACTAAAGTTACAGTATGTCCAGACTCATTGTTTTACCAACATCACATTCCTACAAACAAACACCAGCTGAGGCAAGAGAAGCCACATCTGGCTGTACCTGTCGTGCCCTGTGGCTCGTCTCAATGTCATGCTTCCTTAAGCAGGCCAGGCCACGGGCATCCGGTAAGCTGCCTGTATTCCAGTCAGATGTGGCACCACTGTCTATGACCCACTGCAACAACAGAGAACAAAAAGGGGCTGCTAGCTAAGCAGGTGTAGAGGTGAGTGGTCGTACCTGTCTGGCCACATGCCTCATGGGCACATCATGCCTCTTCATGCAGGCTTGACCGCGGTAGTCTGGTGGATTTCCTATCTCATAGGTGGAGGTGGCAGCACTGTCTATCCTCCACTAGGCAGAGCAGAGCACGAGGAACAATAACACAGCAAAAATGATGCATACTCTAATCCGCAGGCAAATTGTGGTGGGACAGCAACTGCTATAAAGCTTTTTCTTAAGGACAGATTAGGGGACACAGGTTTTAATTCAATCAACCACACAATAATCTAAGAGGTCTTTGAAATTACAAATGTAATTAAAAAATAGAAATAATAATCTGTGTTTGGGTTAATGTAATATTAAATGAATTATGACTTTACCTTATCAGCAACACCAGCATCTGTTGCCATTTTCCTGAATACTGCTTCAGCAATTGGGGATCGGCAAATATTCCCTGTTACAAAACACAATCATGAACTACAAATACATTGGAGTGACTGCAATTCATGTGCCATAAAATACATCAATCCAAGGTCAAGCCTTGTCCGGCACTACGATCAAGGTTTTCACAGCGACATCGGTTTGGCCTTCCTGGGTTAAGCCCCCTCAGAATATCACTGATCCATCATCAAAACTGATGATCATTCATACGCTTAGTATTGTGCTCATCACAACAGCTCCAAACTGTCTCATGTCTGTCAAATGTGTCCAGTGTTCATTCCCACCAACACAGAATCTTCTCTGCACCTTTTGCCCACCGTACTGGTACCAAAGCACCAACTGATTCAGACCCTATCGCGCCAAACTAGTGCAGGCTTCACCACGAACTTAAGCGCAACCGAAAAGAACCACAAACCTGCCAAGTAAGCAGAGGTAGTGATTAGCTTAACTAAACATGCATTCAGTAAGTAACGTGACTCCAGCCAGACACACTGCAATGAACCGCATCTAATTACGACAGTTTGATAACAACCCGTGGCTTAATGAAAGGTAACATGACAGTTAACGCTAACTTTTCAACTCCCATTCATTGAACAGAGCGACGTAGCTACTGTAGCTCAAACACTGAGCTAACGACAACCGGAACCTAAAGACGCTGTGATAGCATAGTAAAATATCACTAACATTCAGCATTGACATTATTAGGGAGGCCTTAATACCAAATTAAACTAATTACCTTACCCAGACAAACGAACAGAACAGACTTTGAGCCAGTAGCCGCCATGTTGCTGTGAAGGGTCCTGTGTCGGCGGCAGCAGGTGGCCACGCGGTGCCTGAACAGAACCTCCCATTTACTGAAGTGCGTCCTTTGTACTTTCTTTTTTTATTATTTTTTATTTATTATGTTTTACTGTTGACTGTTTCTTCTACTATTTTGCTATATATTTTTATTTGACGTTTGTTAATATTTTTGCGGATGTTCTCATGAACAGTATCATACTCGACCTCTTGTATCTCTGACTCCAAAGCACTTGAGAAAGTGTTTTGTTGTGTTTTTCTTTTGTCTAAATATGTTTTACTGCCTACTGCAAACCACCAAATCACTATTTACTTCCTGTTTCAGTCAGTGTTTTCTTCCTTGTTTCATTGAAAGTCACTGACTCATCTCTGAGGATCTGTTTGTTTCTTTACAATGTGTGTGTATCAAAGAGAGTAAGTGAGAATGAAATGTCTCACTTTTAACTTCTTCCCTACACCCCCCTCTGACATGTCAATCCTGTTTATGCACAACAAGTACGGTAATCAACGTTTTGTAAGGTCAAGCTCATAAAAGTAAAGGTTTATTACTGTATATTGCTACTTTCTGGCTACATCATGTAAAACGTCCCTCATGAAAGGCTACACATGGCTTTGTCAGATTGTTTAATTATGGCTTTTCGTGTACCTTTCAATTAATTACTGTCCCCTGTGGGTTTCCAAAGTTACCTGTTTTCTAGGAACCAATTTATTGCAGTCTGTTAATGGTATGCACTGCTGCCTTCGCTGTAATGAGGATGAAACAGGTCTACTCCATTAGTATCTGTAACAGAAATATTACACTTTGATCTATATCAAAAACCATGAAGAATGACGTTGGTTGGATTTTGTGAGTCTACTAATCCGCTATAATAAAAATAAACACGGGTTCTCTCTGGTTTCAGAGATTTTATTAGCTTTCTGGGCTTCTCTGAGAACATCAACTTCTTTCAAAAAATGTTACGAGCAAAGGGAGAAGATTAGTAAAGGGCAGCTGTTTGTTATCACACCCAATTTGCTCTCGTTAACAAGTTCATGTGTTCAAAGCAGCAGCATTGTCTGTGAATGTATTTCCTGGAACAGAAACAACCTGGAAAACTGGAACGTGTGAGAAGAATGTGTGAGTCTATTCTTGATCAATGTCGGGCTCCATATAAATCCCTGCCAAACCAAAAATTGAAAACATCACACATGCACAAATGTAACTTCATTTGTATGCAAACATGTTCATGTATTCAGTGTTATTTTTGTATTGTACAGAATTCAATCATTAAAACAATAAGATGATCTGACAGGCGCAGTAGCTGCAGCTGAGACTGTAGCAAGTATTTAAAGTGTGCTGCAGTGGGAAGTGGGGAGTCATCCAAGTATTACCTGCAGCATCATTTTATTACAAGGCAGAGTTGTGATGCGTACTGTACATACGAAGCTGTACAAACTGTTATAAAACCCAGACCTGTGGTTTGTTGAGCTGATCCGATTAGACCATTGCTAAAGTATTAGTGAAAGCCATGACTTAAGATGAAGGATTTCACTGTGACTTATACATTTTTGAGCCAAGAATATAATTTTGGCAGTACTTTCTCATTACAGTGAAAGATTTTAATTACTTCAATATAAATAAAAAGAATATGACTGGTTATGTTTCACCATTTGACTACATTTAAATAAATATGACTTGTGTTGTTAGGGATGCTATGTTTTTATTGGCTTCTTGTTACAATTTCTGCTGACGGAGTGTTTTTTAAAATACATAACCTGATATAAAAAGTAGACTTGTGGGTGTTTTGTGATGGAGGTTCAGCAGGGTTTGTCGCTAACACCATTCATGAACTAAAATGATCATGTTAGGGTTTATTTTATTCAGTAAGATGATTTAATAATTGAAGAAATGTTATCATTGAAATTTGGAAATCCACTTCTCCCAGAGAAACAAGGGAACAAGAAACGTCTACAAGTGATGTGTAAAGAAAATAATTCTATTATTTTAACATTCTATACATTCTATTCTACTAACGCTGCAGCCATTCAGAAATACAGTATGATGAGCCTGAGATAAATAGACACTGAGTAATTGAGTAAGAGGTGAAGGTGACCTTAAATTCCTGGAAATGAGCGCTGCATGCATTATTACCAATTATGACTTATTTTACATAACATTGAACAACAACTGCAAGTAAAAGATGCCTGCAGCAATTAGATCTGATAATTTGTGAGCCATGTTAATTTAGTCTGTCGCTTTCATTCAGGTTTCAAGGATGGATGTTAATTAGTGCGAATGACTCAATGAAAAACCAATTAGCAGATGATGCATTCTCATATTAAAGAGTATAATATTTTTCCTACTAGCTGCGAGTTGAAATGATATTGAAGTGAGAAGACTCGGGGGGGAAGTGACTAATTGAGTCAGTGTTTGTGTTTACTCTGCTCCCATTGCCTTTTTCTAATTAGACAGAAGATTATGTTAAATGACAAAGTCATGTATGGAAGAATAAAATGAAAGTTAGGAATATTTGGGACTTAGGACATTATGTAATGTTTTATGATTGAATTTGATAATAAACCAAAATCCCTCAGTTAAGTTAAGCAGCAACAGGCCCAGTATGTGACGTTTAAAAGTCGTCAGTCAGATTCAACGTTGCAGAGCAATTAAGGCCAAGTCACTGCAAGACTTCATTCTAATGACTTTCACTCTGTTTATTCTAGTGCTGCCCTCTGCCTTTTGAATGAATAACCCCAATGGTCTGGTATTCATTCATTATGCTAACAAGCAGTTTGTACACAGATGTTTGAGTTTCTAGTTTAGAGAGTGGTTTCAATTACAAGCACAGGGAGAGCAGGAAGCCAGTTTCTACCCCGTTAATTTGTGTGATGGGATTCACAGTTGGTGCTTTTTCCATCAGTTTCCATCAAATGAGTTCAAACCTTCATCTTGCAGCTGTTATAAATGAAGTATGTGTCAACACATTCGCTGAAAACTGTGCTGTTGAGATAGTTGGGAGGGAGGATCTTTAAAAGTCATGTGTATGCAATGGCACATGTTCGTGCTAAGTCTGCCTTCCCCCCAAGAACACATCCGATACAAATGATACATATATGAGATAAATTAGGCTGTGGGACGCCACCAACTGAGCCTGTGGTCAAACTGTTACCAGATGTAATCACTCTCTTAGAAGTCTTGAGGTGTTCCAATGTTCCTGCAACTTCGAGCTCTTTGTTTAGAGTCTATGGTCTGTAACTATAGTTCTGGTTTTGGTTCTTTCGTGGCACACATATCCGATCAGCTACTACTGTCTGATTTACCTCACAGTAACACTATCAGATACCTCAGTGGCAGATGTTTCAACGTGTTCACACAAACCAAGATATGTAAACAGAGTAATAACCATTTAAAAGAATTCCCACCCCATTCAATGAGTCAGTTTCTACGAAAATGTAGCAAAGTCTTAAACTGGTTTTGTGTATTGGGCAAGAAGGATGTAGACCCACTTTTCCACTATAGAAGGTGTGTCAGTTTGCACTGTTCTTACTTGCGATGGTATCAGGTGTACTTTGAGCAGACTTGTGTTTGGTTCAAACTAGCCCTGGACAGGATGGGTGGGGTAATGTGATGTGTGTTTGAACAGACAAGGTGAAGTTTCCTGAATGGAAACGTTCTCCTTCGAGAGGCCACGCGCTGTAGGATTACCGACTACCTGGGAATAACCACAACCGTTTTCATTAAAACCGCAATGGAGACAACAAGCGGGACAACAAAAATCCTGGTCAAAGGGCCCGAGTACCTTCGAAAGCAAATGGAACGGGAGAGTGAGGCAAAAGGACGTGTGAGTGCTGTGGAGAGACTCGCCGCAAGTAAACCCAGATATGTGAAAAGCCAGCAGGTGGTCAGCACGACTCAGGAGCCAGTTATCAGTATTGAATCAGCTTCTGTGAGCAGTACGGGCTCATCTAACCAGAGCTCAAAACATGGCGCGAATCTTGTTGTGGTGAGTAACTCAGCAGAGGTTACAAGTAGTGCACAGGTCTGCTCACCAGTGGAGGTGCGTCGCTCCAGCTCCAAGAAACGGCCAGATTCTCTGCTGCTGTACCGGCAGAAAAGTGATTTAGTGAAAGGTGCAGCAAATGACCGGAAACACCCCATCACACGTAAGCTGCTGCTTCACTCCGTGAACGTAAGCGTTATGTTACCCGAGGCAGCAGAAAAGGAGAGTGAGTCTAAAGGTAACGATGGAAAAATCAACACACCTGAGGGAACAGCAAAGGAATGTGGCTCACAGTCAGAGAGGAGGAGGAACGGCCTGACAGAACAATATAGCACTGGAAGTAGTGAATCTGGTCCAAATAGGGCAGCTGCTCTCCTAACTGTCCCTGAGGTGGAAGGGAGGTCTGGCAAAGGGGTCAGTCGTTCTCACTCCGACATCAGCTCCAGATACTCCAAAAACTTTGCAGACTTTGACGCGTTTTTCAAGTACTGCGGGCTGGACAGTGAAGTCCTTGACTCTCTGGGGAAAGAGAACTTCTCGACGCACTCAGATAACGCTGCAGCGAACGTGAGAAGCGTCAGTGTGTCCACGTCGGACGACGGCTTCTCCAGGAGCAGTGGAGACAGCGACGGGCTACAGGAAGAGGAGTTAGAGGGAAAGATACGTCAGGGGACGTCAGTTATCGAACGCAACGCGCGGATTATTAAATGGCTGTACAGCTGCAAAAACGCCACAGAAACTGGGAAAACATTACGAGACCTTCATTGACATAACTCATTCCTTCTCCAGGCGCCGGCGCTCACCTAAGGCTGTACAGATGATGTATTTCATTGAGGTGTCATATTTTTGCTGACTATATATCAAGACTTATTAAAATAGGTATTTGTCAAATGACTCGCTGAGTTAAGGGAGCAGCTAGAGGTTATTCCTGTCTTTGACTTGTGGAAATCTCTAACCTTTGTCCTCACTTCTGGGCTGTATTGCGCGGAATGTGACACTTCCTACACATGAAGGTTTTGCATGTTTGATTGTGTTCAGACTTGCAGAGAGCTACAGTACCTGACAGCGCTCGGTGTCACGTTGCCGGTGAAACACCCACCAACACAGAAACGCATCCAGAACCTTCACATTTTATGTTGCAAATGTGTGTTTGGCATAATAATTTAATTAATTTGCTTTTGGTATGTGAACAAGTTAACAGATTTGAATTTTAAAATGATGTCAGGTTGTGACATCACAAAAACATGCTTTAAAAATGTAGGTAGAAGAACTAAGGTTCTTGCCAGAAATATTTCAGGGTCTGTATCAGTCAGTACTGATATTCATAAATCTATGAGATCAACTCCCCATTTCTCTCCAGGTGAAATGACTACGTTCCAGTGATTTACACATAAACACACACACATAAATACCCAGCTGTGCTCCTTATGTGCTTTACATTATAACGCAGAGGGTGGTTACTGTTGAGCTTAACAAAACTGTAAAATCATTCAATTTAACTGCACTTGGAGTGAAAGGTTCGTAGAATGAGATTATTTTCCAGACAATTCAGCTGGACCCAGAATTTTCTTAGAGGAATGTGACTGATAATGATAGGCTTAGTGAATCGCCGTAACTATATCTCCCTTTCCTCCCCATTCTAGGTCAGCTATGGCTCCAATACTTTCTCTCTGTTGTTGTCTTTTAGCCAATCCCCCTTGATGAACGCTCAGAAACTGTGACACAGGTGCTAAAGAGGGCAGACTATTACTGACTGAATGTATCACGTCAACAAACAATCCATACTGCATAATCATCTACGTTAATACCTCGTACCCTGCTGCACGTGGACACGCCTGTTTTTTTCCCAGAAGCCTCGAGGACTAGTTCACACCAGGGCAGGTTGAGTCCTGCTGTTTCCACGCGTCCTCTGCCAGAACATGGACTTAATACACATTCAGCCGAAGATTCAGCTAATGAGGTACTTAACGATACAGAGGTGTGTGTGTGGTTCAACCTACATATTTGGGGACATGTGTGCTGCTTGCATTGTTGTAGGATTGTTATTTCTTCAAATGTTTTTTTTATTGCATAAATGTGCTTTTATATACATTGACAACAGTAGTTATCTGTTACTGAAGTACTGAAAACTTTGTAAACCTGCTACACAAATGTATACTGCACTGTATAATGTATGTTGGACATCTCACTGCCTGGAGGGAACAAAAAGGCTTTGAATTTACTGACTGATGCCCAAAGGGGGCAGTGTTACTGTGTAATAAAGTAGGGAACTATGCTGTGTCCAACAAGCCTCTGGCTGCAATAAAATAACACATATTAATACTAAGAGGTGACAGTTATAACTATGCAGCATGTTGTCTATTTAGATTGTCCTCGACCAAGCTAGAGGCAGGAAGTTCCCACAAAAATAAAATGCCGTTGGTTATATTAAGCGTTTGGTGTTGAAATCATGTATTAGCATATCAATTTGAAATGCTCTTTAATCTGTCTGTCCATTAGTCCAGCTCCCATCCCCCTTCTCAAAATCAAAACACAAGTACATGTGCGCAGTCTTCTGTCACGTGTCGAGAAAAGCCCCGTCAAAACAGCTGGGATCAGAAAAAAAAGTGATCGACGGACACCGCCGGCCAATCAGAAAAAGAGATGTCGGGTAGCAACACGCTGAACGTTAACATGTCGTCCAATAGGAAAGCAGCTGGGGGCGTGACCGAAAGCCCGAGTGCGCACTGTGTTTACTTCCGTCAATATTTCCACCGCGGAAGGCAGGACGAGGAGCAGAGGCAGGGATCACAACAAAGACATCTAGTCTCTTAAGGTTTGTTATAAACCTCCAGCCATTTCAGAAGCCGAGCTTATTTCTTGCTGTCCTGTCGTGTTTCCCTGCATCGGTCGACTGGCAGCTCCGTCTCTTGCTGCATTTGTACTGTTGAGCCTTCGCTAACGTTGTTATTTTCCAAATGCTGCGCGTAAATGCGTCATGGTTGCTGTCGGCTGCTTTGGGAAAGCATTTTGTCTGACTGTGCCATTTTGCCCTTCAGTGCTTAATCCGCACTAACACGGCAGAGTAGAAGCGCATTACTGTAACAGCAGAATATTACAGTAGATGATTAGCTGGCGGCTGCGCATCGCACCTTGTCAGAACAGTTAGATTTATTATTGTAGTTGTCTCTGACTTCATAGCAAATTCAAAAGCTTGTTCACACGTTGAAACAAAGGCATCTCAGGTGTCCACGTGCCCGTTTGATCTTCTCTGAAGGGGATCAAATGACTGACTGAATCAGGTCAGATGGGTTGATCCAGTAATTACAGTTACAGATGTTAGTTACTACAATAAAATGTTTTAAATTTGGGGTTTGAGAGAATTTACATAAAGCCTGGTTTAATTATTGGTATTAAGCAACTAGCTACTGAGTTGCTTACAAGATTCTAATTATTATGATTTCACTATTCTGCTATTAAATCAATTCATTTTTATAACAGCGTCTTTGTCATCCCCCAGATAAAATGCCTTTCTTGGGTCAGGATTGGAGGTCGCCTGGATGGAGCTGGACAAAGACAGAGCACGGTTGGAAAAGGATTGTTTTCTACGGGCACGACTTGGAAGACAACAACCAAGAGATAGATCTGAATATGTAAGACCTTTGTCACTGTAATTACTTTATTGGCATTGGAATATCATCATATCTGCCAGATTAGATGTAACAGAATGGGAACAACATGTTATTGCTAAAATACACAGTTGTAAAACTATTCTAACTGTGAAGCTGTCCAACTTTAGCTTTAAACAGACTTAATAAACCAGAAGGAAAAGGAGGAAGTGAATCCACTCAGTGAACAAAAGTATTGGTAAAGTTCTTGACCAGTTAAAGCCATAGATACTTAATGTCAATGGGAAAATGTTTCATTTATGGCACACAAATCTGAGTGTTTGACTCAGTTTGTGTGATCAATGTTAACAAACCAGTTCTTCTGACAGAGAAACATAAGAGTCACTTCAAAATTCAAACAATGCCTGTTAAAATGTTGTCCCCTCCCAAAGGCGTGAAGCACATTCGGCTTTTGAGAGCAGCTCATGTTGAACACATTCTGCTCTTTCAGCCTTTCTGGCCTGTGTCACGTGTCCTTGTGGGCAGTTTGGATCGCTGCTCAGCAGGAGGGCTCGCCTAGTTGTAGTATTTACAACGCAAGAGCTCAGTTTGCTTGTGTGTGTCTATATGCTGATTAATAGAAAGATGCACCGGTCTGTTCATGACCAGGCCTCGCTTAAAGAGTGGGCTGGGCCTCAGCGCTTTGCTGGCACTGAGTGGGTGAACAGGGGAACAGAAGCACCAGTTTGTGATATCTCCGTCGTAGGCACAGTGGCGCTTTATGTATTGATAAGAGAGCACTACCTCACGGTACCACATTAGTTCGTCAGCACTCTTCTCATAAAAAGGCAACGGATGTGGCAGTAGACAATAACCCATGACATCATCTCTTCAGACTGGCAGCTGTCCAAATGTAGCCGGTGACCTCATGCAGCCACCGACCCACGTTTCATAGGCCAGCACATGTCAGACTTAAAAGAAGGAAGAGCTTTATGATGATGACTGGTGTGATACTCTGTTATTAGACTGTTCATGCTGACTTTAAACACATCCTTCCTCCTCTTGCTGATATGCTTCAGGGTATGGTTTAAATATCCAGCACCTTCCTGACTCGTGTCGTGTCTTTTAGTGGCTCTGTGGTGGCTGGTGCACCGCACGCAATCTGGGTAAAAACAACACGCTGCTGTCTTCCTTACTTGTAATTCACTGTGCCAGTCTACTGCTCGTCTGTGTTTGAGTGTGTGTGTGCCCCTGTAGAACTGGATAACTGGATAGAGACGAGGGATTACTGTGGAGCCCAACCCCATCAGTTGACTTTGCATTAGAGAAGGAAATCCAGCCCCTCACTTATGCCGGAGAAAAAGAAAATGAGTTTCTTAATCCAGTCCCATGTTTGAGTGAAGTAAATGTTTCGTCCAGCTTCTCCTAAACAGAACATAGCTGTGGTGTTTTTTGTGTCACTGCCACCTTGTATGAAATGTCTTCACATGTTATTTCATTGCATCTTCTTTATACCATGGTGCTTGCATATCTTTAAAAGAAGTCATGCCAGACTCTCAGTGACAGCAGGTGCCACAGTTCAGAGAGATGCGTGCAGCTTACGTTGTCAGATGTCCAGCTTTAGTACACGTTCACGCACGAAGGCCAATACCTGCTTAAGATAAGATAAGATAACATCATTCTTTATTGATCCCACAGTGGGGAAATTCGATTGTTGCAACAGCTACAAACAATTAAAAACACACTGCAACTATTTGTGCTGTTTTAGAAACCGAGGTTTGTGTTAATACATGTACAATTTAGTTTCAGTTGCCAGAATGTTAAGATCCATCTTGGGAGAAATAACAAGACCACTTATCCAGCAACGAGGCCCAGTAAGGCTGCCAGCAATAACAGAGATTAGATGGATATCTCCAGACGTTTTGAGATCTTGACATGTTTTGCAGTTTGTCTGGAAAAATACAGCCGGACTCATTCATATGGTTTTTGCATTACAGGCCCTAATGTACAGAATGTGTGACATCTGTCTGGTTGTTCTGACTGGTTTCACATCTGCAGCAGCCTGCAAGTCATCGCAGCCTGTCCAGAGTGAAACACTACGTTTCAGACCAGTTATTTTCATTCATCCTGTTGATATGCGAATCCGCCAGCCCTTCACTTTGAAACCACCGCGTCTCACAGCCTTTGGGACTCATCATTTGTAATCACATTGTTTTTAGGCGCATTGGTCTCTTTAACACATTTCTCCTCACTCCTCTGTCTAAACAGGCTCTGCCGCAACAACAAGGAAAATCTCTTTGTCAGTGGCGTGTGTGACCTCCCCACAACCAAAAGGAAAAAGGACTTCTACAACAATAACACCAAGTCTCAGTGTGAGTTTCAGCAACACATCATCACGTCTGGGTTGTGAGAGGGATTTGTGGTATGAAAAGTGAAGAACCTTAATCTAAAAGCAGCAAATGTTTTGAGTCCCTAGCTGACACAAATTCAAAGTGAAGGCACAAGAATTTACTGACCACATTGTTTGCATTGTTGGATTAATTGGATTGAAGAATTTATGTGGTAATGTATCACCTGAGGTTATCATTGTGCCTAATGGTTTAGTGTGTATTAAAATATGTTTGGGACTGTGTTTACACTACTTAAACATTCATTTTGAAGTCTGATTCAACTTTTCCAAAACAGATTCTGTGGGAAATACAATCGTTTGTCAGCACTAAAGCCCTCCGTCCATAATTTATGTCCATAAATGGAACTCAGTCTTTTTCATTTTGCATTAGTTTCATTTGCAGATGTTTCAAAAGTTCTGTTTCTGTGAAAGAAAGTCTTACACTGACTGAATTCAACTTCACATTGAAACACTGTTTGAAGCATTGTTTCACAAATAATGTGCATGTTTTCTTTTTCCAGTTGTTTACACAGATAAATGGATTTACGTGCAGAAAGGAAGCACAAAAGAAGTGAGTGGTGGAGCCATTGTTACCACGTCAAGAACGTACCTGGCGTTGATTGGCACAGTGTGTGTTTGTATTGAAGGTTTCTGCCTTGTGTCTGTTCACGCACAGCGACATGGCTACTGCACGCTCGGAGAGGCCCTCAACCGCCTGGACTTCTCCAGCGCCATCCAGGACCTGAGGAGATTTAACTATGTCGCAAAAGTGAGCAAAGATTAAACCACATGTGTAATATTTCAATCTTTTCATCTTACTTATTGTTGCTACGCCTCGCTCCAACAGCTTTTCCAGCTTATAGCCAGGTCTCAGCTGACGTCTTTGAGTGGAGCTGCCCAGAAAAACTATTTCAATATATTGGAGAAGATTGTAAGGAAGGGTGAGAATTGGTTACTTTTAACAATGACTTGACTTCTGCAACCCATAAGTGAGTTATTTAAAACGGTCTTCGACAGTTATGTTGAGACATGATTATGACCACTGGATGGTTTTCCTTCTGTGATCTGGGTGTAGTTCTAGAGGACCACTACAACCCGCGCCTTGTCAAGGAGCTGCTGCAGGACCTGAGCTCCACTCTGCACAGTCTGACTGTCCACGTCGGCAGGTGCGTCCTCGTGGGTAACATCAACATCTGGTTGTGCCGACTGGAGACCATTCTGAAATGGCAGCAGCAACTCAACAACCTCCAGATCCCCAAGGTAGACACAATGAATTAGTGTGTGTGAATGTGAAGCACATGCATGAGTCTGCATCTCTTTTTGTCCCACATCGTTCTGTTTTATTTTATGTATGCATTCATGTATTAACTTATTTACTTTATTGGTTATTGCAGCAAATGAGCAACGGCATGTCACTGAGCGACTTGCCGCTTCACACTCAGAACAAGATCCTCTACAAGTTGTCCGATGCCTATGACATCATTAACCTGGGACAGGCCACGCCGACGCTGCACATCCTCAGTGAGAACAGGACGCTGTGGAAGAAACTCTGCCACTTTCACTTCTCCGACAAACAGGTGAACGCACGAAAACATGAAACCTCATCAACACAGCAATCAAAGATATGATTGAGTTGATCTTTTTGGCCACTAGGGGGAACAGTTGCCACGTTTATCACAGTTGTCTGGCTTCAGTTCCTTCACACTGTGTCGCCCACGTAGCGAACTGGGTTAATGAGAAAATGGCCTTGATTACATGTCATTACACTGTGTTGCAGAAATAATTACATTCCTGCTTTTTGTTTTGTTTTTCAAACTTCTGTCTGCAGTTCTGCAAAAACTTGGTCCTAACAAAAAGTGACAACGTGGACTGGAAGCTGATGTACTTCACCCTGCAGAAACATTACCCCATGAAAGAGCAGTACGGTGACACCTTGCACTTCTGCAAACACTGTAGCATCCTCTTTTGGAAGGTAAACAAAACTATAACTCTCACCTGAACCGCAGTCACATTAGACACAGACAACTAACTGGTAGTGTCAACATTTCATCATTTTGTGGCCTCAGAGACCCTTTGTTCCAATCACACAGCTTTTTTCTATGATAGCTGTCTGTGTTTGTTTAAAACAAACAAGTTCCTAACCACATATTCATTTCTTTCTAAGGACAATGTTCCTATTACCTAAAGGGGGAAAAACATGTCCCACGTGTAGAAACATACTAGTTATTATTGTTGTTGTGTACGTAGCAGTTTGAGATCGAAAGGCTGGTTTGTCTTTATGATGTTTTGAGGTGATAACATCTGGAATATAGCGTCTGTCCTCCTTGACTCACTTATCCCATAATCCTGAGCTGGTTCCCTATACTGTTAACTGCCCTTTCTGCATCCCTCTCCTTGCTTGTCTCGCTTCCTTCCTGCTTCTCCTCCTGGTTTCCCTCCTGTCTGATTCTTAAGGATCTCCACCTGGCTTTGTTATTCAAGGTACTTTCTGTCCCATCATGCCTTTCTGTTTCTTCAGTTGCCAGTTTGTGTGACATTTACCCAGTGATGATGTTTTATGGCTTAGCTCTTATCGCTTATCTTATGTCATCATGTTTTGCGGTGTGTTTAGTAAACAGTGCTATTTGTTCTGGTGCCTACAGATCATAAACTTCTTTGAATTCTGAGTTTTATTCATGTATCGACTGTGTTCCAGGACTGCGGACACCCCTGCACAGCCAACGATCCCGACAGCCTTATGCCCATCTCCCCGCAGCACTTTATCGACCTCTTCAAATTCTGAACTTGCCATGTTGTTGTTCCGTGTCCTTCGTCCCTGATTCCACTCCAGGACTGTGTATGACACGTTCATCTACTCAACACAAAAGGGCTTGAAGAAGAAAGAAACATCTTTTCCCATACGCACAAACGTTTCCTTGAAACAAATAAAAGAGTAAACAATGTTTAATTGTGCTGGTGATGGCTTAAAAGGGAGAAACTTATTTCTTTTCTTTTTGCGCAAATGTTTTGTCTTTTTGTCAAAGAAAATCAGCTCCTGTCAGAGGAAATATAAAACTATTCAATTTAAAAAATAATACTTACCAATCGTAATTCTAAAGCATTTACATGTAATAAGGCGTAGCATTGTTGAAGTAAGTAGTAAGTTTACGTGTAAAGGTTTTACTGACACAGGTGAACGTCTACGGTTTGGCAGATTGACATGACTCGTGTGGTTGTTTATTTAATGGGGTTAAACTTTATGCTTCTTGTCCTGCTTTACTTTTGTGGCGTTTCTCTGCAATAACTGGGTGCATGTGGTGTTTGAGCCTTTGTTTACATGCCGTGCGTCGTCCTTCGTGAACTCTTGCCGTGCTCTGTGTACATTGAAGACGCTAAATAGAAATTATGCTGTAAAAACTTCATTCGCTGTACAAGTTTTTACGACCTACTTTTGTCCAGAGACAGAGAAAATGTAAAATATTATTTATGACCAAAAAAAAGTTTTGTATCCTTCCTTTCAACTTTTGTAATATTCCCTTACTGTTCCAATACTGTAGTTGGTTCTGTCGTGACTTTTAATGGAACAGAAACTGTTACTATCATAACAGAACTAGCTATGATGTAATAAAATATTTCTAAAAAACTGATTATCTAATTCCTGTTATGTTTTTTTAACTGTTATCATCATATTTCAGCTTGAAATGCTTGTTATTAGAGGATTATGGTGGAATATATTTTAAATCAAGTGTGTTTGCTTAGGGTTGAAAGAACAGTCAAACTAAATCTATATTCTGTCTGAGCACATGTGACCTGGCCTTAGTGAATAAATACAGGATCCAGGCATCCATGGAAGGGGTATCTGTGTCTGTGCGCGCTCCTGGCTGCAGTGACGCATGAAGCAATCCAAGTAAACAGACCAGACAGGAAAGAAGAACAAAGCAGTCTGGTGGCAGGAATTTGTTTGTTATTTGTTATTCATCAAAAAGGAATAATCAAATCATTGTAGAAATGAGATCGCTGGTCATCTTTTCCGTCCTGTACAATAAGCAGATTTTCAAACTGATCAGCTGGTTTGACAATGCAGCACACAAACACTGGTCCTGCTGGCGAGCTCACTGCTACCTGAAGACACTGGCTTGTAATTGGAAACTGGCAAATGTCTCGAGGCTGGTTCAGCACAGGTGCGAGCTGGGTTTACCCTCGCGTACCCGCACGCCTGCTGCGATGAGCAGGTTTGCACTCGGAGGATGATCTGCTCAAATTTATAGCAAACGTGTGATGTCCGTCTTTTGAGAAAAGGCACTTGACGGCGCACAAACTCAGTGTTTTCTTAATAAACAAGTCTTTTCACTGTTGCTTATATATAAATTCTATGAACATTCAATCTCATTTAAACATATAAAGGGATTTCTTTCACTTTTATGTTATGGTAAATTCATGTATATAGTCTGGCATTTGTTTGATATGTTAAAAACAGGTTGTGTGAACACTGTTAACAATCAGTCTAATATGACATGAATGTAGCATCACCTCTTATATTTTCTAAACAGTAGCAGGACATAAAATCTCCACATCAGTGCTGCTCGTATGTCCACTCACAACACGACCACACAGATGCTTCGGATGCTTCAATTCTATGATTGCACAGCCCATGAACAACGTGTGAGTTAAGGCTTCAAGCTCCCAGGTCTGAGCCACAGAATGATGTGTAAATAGCTTTTGTCAAATGTTGGCAATATTCATTCATTCATCTTCTTCCGCTTTTTCCCCGAAGGGGGCGCGGGCGTGCTGGCTATCCCAGCTGGCTTTGTTACACCCTGGACAGATCGCCAGTCTATCGCAGGGCCACACATAGACACACAAGCCCCAGTCATGCACACACTCACACCTATGGGCAAGTTACGCGTTTTTTCCAATTGACCTAACTGCACATCTTTGGACTGTGGGAGGAAAACCGGAGAAAACCCACACAGACACGGGGAGAACATGCAAACTCCACACAGAAAGGGAATCGAACCCGGGACCCTCTTGCGACAGTGCTAACCACCACACCACCGTGCCGCCTATGTTGGCAATATAAAATTTATAAAACATCTTAATTCCAGGCCAGTAGGTATCACAGTTACCATGGTTACAGTAGTTTAAGGCATTCATTAGTTGTCATTTACAGTTTATGCCAGTGATGAAGCTGACGTGTGCATTTTGTCTTCAGAGCATCTAAATCTCTTATATTAAATAGAGAACAAGCTTTAAATGAATGTGGTGCGTTTGGAGATTTACTGCATTGTAGCATTTTACCAAGCAGCCAATGATAAAATAGATTTCAGCCACATTAACTACAGGGATAAGCGGATCATCTTGGTCGGGTCTTCATTGATGGAGCACAGGTGAGGAGGGAGCGTGAAACGCTATTTGAAGCCCTCCCACGCGCTCTCTGACACAATCCCTCTGCTAATCCTGCTGATGCCGGCCAGTTTGACTTTAGCGCGAGCCGTCCACCTGACGGCGGCCGTTGAATCCTTGGAGTCTGACAGGTTGGCGTAGCGGGAAGAGTCCTCCTCAAGACCCCGCCCCCCCCAAGAGGCGAGTTCTAAGGGGACGCCTAGAGAGTCAGGGAAGGACACGTGCGAGCCCTCATTCTGGCTCTTCTCATCCAGGGCCTCGTCAGTAACAGTCTCAGTTAGGTTTTCCAGCTGAGGCGGTTCCCATCCCTCTATCTTCTCTGCCTTTTTAGAAGGTGAGATCTGCCTCATCGTTGTCGTAACGCTCTCCCAGAAACAGGAGCCCTTTTCTGGCTTGTCCTTCTTTTCCTTCTCCTTCTCATCATCTTTGAGTTTCTTGTGTGACCTTCAAGTAAAAACCAGGAGACGATCAGCCACATACAAAACAACCTGTCAGATGGAAGTAACTGCACCGCTGACGACCTCAGTATAAATAGCTGGGGAACAAACGTGTGTGAGATATCTTAACACTGGAGACTTTCCCCATAGAGCAGGTCATTATATGGGAATTCCCGGTTGTGTGTCACAGGGAGGTGATTGATTTAGATTTTCCTTTCCATGTATATTCCACTTCACTGAAAGGCTGAAAGTTAATAACTGTCCAGCGTATAAACAAACACAGGCAGTTGGACACGACCCCATTATTTCTAGTCAGCATTGTAAATATTTCGGCTACACACACTTGAGCAGTAATGGTAACGGCCTCTGAGGGTCTGTTACCACACTGCGACCCAGAAATGATCCGGCAGCTGTGATATGCATCTGTTCAAGGTCACGGTGTGAGCTCACCCTCTGCGGTCAGCCACCTTCACCCCTGTCAATAAGAAGTGTTCGTCATCTTTGGAGGAGAACATCTTCTTCTCCCGCCTCTCTTTCTTGCACATGATCTTCTTCACCTTGGCCTCCTGACAGAAACCAGCAGAAACGACAACGTTAGCGCTGATGTCTGCGTGCGAGTGGTTAATCCTCCCTGAAGAGGCAGATTTTGTAAACTCCCTGATGTTTAGCAAAGCAGTTGTTATTTTTACGCCGGTGAAAATGTTTTTTTTTTTAAACTGTATTTCAGGTTTTGTTGATTCTGAACTAATGACACATGCATCCTTTTCGAGACATTCGATTCGGTTTTATTGGCTTGGCAGTAATGTTTGGCTCCTGACACACATTCCACTGGACGACCAACCACTACCTCTCTCCAAACTCCCCAATCGCCCCGAACGCCTCCCAGAACACGCATCGCCCTGCTGAGTTACTGTGGAGCAAGCGTTTGGCTCAGTGCTTCTCCCTGTCTGGGAAGAATTCCCAATGTCGGCCGTCAAGGTCAAACATTCACTCCTACTCAGATCCGTGCCTGTCTTTGCATCGCTTTTATCAAAACATCCTCAGCGTTCACATCATTCGATGACTGCGTTGAACTCTGGCGACCCTTTTAACCTGCTTCTTTTGTTTCTGTTTCTTCTCAGGAGGCGCCTCATTCCAACATGCATCTCTGGGCCGGAGACCAGAGGAAGTGACAGCAGCTACAACAAGCAAACAACTAGCTGCACATGAAAGCAGTCGGCTCTCAGGCCAAACAGGAACACATGTGATACAGCGAGATCTGAGATCAAGCTTCACGTTGGTATTCCTGAACTAAATACCCAAATCCTCCCCCTCTCACCTTGGATCATTTTGAACATGTGCTTGTTGGATTTCACCATCACCAAAATCACATTGCAACATTTCACCTGAGCTGTTTCAACACTCTGGAAACAGATTGTAGCCTTATATGTGCACGCATGCATGTGTGCACATACAGAAGCCACCATTCTTTTCAGCACTGACCTCCAGGCAACTAGGATTCAAAGCAGCTCAGTGCCCAATAATCTCTGGAGCCAAAAAAGCAGGTAAACCAAGCAGCTCACTGAGGCTCAGTATGGGGACGCTCCAGCTCCAGCTCCACGCCTGACAGAACAATGGAGCTCTTATAGGACCAAATCCTTCCATCCACGCCTCAGAGGTGGAAGCTGGCGTTAAAGAGGTGTTACACTTTGGAAATATTGAATAAACTGGACATTTTACTTAGTTTTGGTGGATGCATAAACACATATCAGAGCTTCTGTTGCCAAAACTTCCTAAAAACACAGAATTATCTGCAAATATGGTTAGAATGACACCTCTATCACAGCATGAGCTAAGAAGTGAAAGTGCTGCTGCTTTGTGACTTGTAAAATATTTACGTGGCTCTGTAAAATGAAACTCTGCCTCAAGGCCGAAGCCAGCTCCTTCACAGCCACCTCCTGTGTCCTAATATGAGCAAAACAACCAACAGTAGGACGCTTGCAGCCGTCTACGGCGGCAGAGCAGCGCGCTGCTATTTTCAGCCGAACAGTGATTGTTCCCATCCTAAAGGCCCAGCTCCTCGAAAGAATGCTGCGCTTCCTTCCTTTCGGGCCCGGCCACCCTTATCCCAACAGGTCAGCCATGAAACACGTCCTGAGTCGAGTCACCTATTAGCTGCTGCTCACACACAGTAAGGACTCGTGTGAGACTGGTTTATGGCGACACTCAGAAGAAGAGCTCAGACGTCTTTGGGTTGAGCAGAAGATACAAACGTCTCCTATGAACAAGGAAACACATACACAAACACATATTTCTACCTCAAGCACACAAAGGATGCTCATCCACGGCCTGCGTCCTCAAACGAATTAAAAAATGAACAGCAATATAATATAATAATACCGATACAGTAGAATTACCAGCTTTCTGAAACCTTCAACTTAAAGACATACATGAAGGCACAAACTTCACCGTTTAGAGAAACCTTTGTGCTGAAGGCTCAGACTTACATAACAGCCATAACAACAAAAACGTTTTCCAGTGATAAGGTTTAGCATAAATCAGGAGTTGATGTTTACACATAAACACTGCTGCCTCAGCACTTCTGACTCTGCTGGACTGTCAAACACTGCGGTCACGAGGAATCTACCTCCGTGTGTGCGTTGTTACTGTATGTGTGTGTCTGTGTGTGTACAGTCAGCGTGTGAGAAGATAAGAGTGTGTTGGGCGAGCGCGTCGCATATCTTCAGTAAGTGAGCTTATGTTTGACAGAAGATAGTGTGTTTGTGTCTGTGTTACGTCTACGTTGCTGTAAAGTTGCTCGGTTTACCTTGGATATGCCGCTGACAGCTTCCTCCTCCTCTTCCTCTCCTTCTATGTCCTTGTCCTGAGACACACACACACACACACACACACCAGCAGTGAGTTAACACAAATAGCAACCCCCCAACGCAAACAGACACACGCACAGTGTGGCGTGTGTGCAGGCTTTCCTGTAAAACAGAGTTACACCTTTTCACAGACGTAACACAAACACAACGCGTTAATGGTGGGATGAGATGGAGGGATGGAGGACGAGGGGAAGCCCCAGGACCCCAGAGGGCAGATTTAAACAAAAGACAACAAAAACAACTCCTCCACCTGCTGTTTTAACAGGACCTGGTGTATAAGCACAGCTGTTTTAGCTCCACTGTGCTTTGGTCTCCAGGCTCATTTTATTAGCAGGCGTCCACCTATCGTAGGGTAGATGGTTCAATTCCTGGCTCCTCCTGTCATATGTCAAGGTGTCGAGGAAGCATCCAGTCATCTTCAATCAAAGATGCCAAAAGAATAGGGAATATCTTTCTAAATTCAAATAAATGATCTTTGTTCAGACAGTTGTAAAATTACAGTTGAAGTGAACATTTCTAAGACTTGACCTTAAAGAACACGAAATCATAAAAACAGTAGGATGTTCATCAGATATGCAGCTGAGCCTGAGATGACTGAGGTGGAGCCAGATTTGAAAGGTGTATGAACAGCTATAAAAAAAAAACAGCTTCACCCAAATCTTTGCTTCAAGTAACAAACATCAGCTTTATCCTTCCTTCACCTCTAATGATTTAGCTGCGGGGCCGTCTGATCTGCAGATGAACATTAGTGCCGTTGTTCAGGTGCGTTGCAGTTCTAAGCTGTAGACTTAGAGCCTGTTGATCTGAGAGCAACCAAAGCTGCTGCACAGGTCCTGTGGTTGCCCTCCAGCACAGACATTGACTTCAAATCCTGCGCGTTGTCTCCACCCTCCCCCCCCATTTCACTTTCTCTTAGCCTCTGAGTCTATGAAAGTGCTCGTGTGTGAGGTACAGTACAGCAGGCAAATCAGACACATGAAAGGAAAACGTCACAACGTCAGTGGCACATGCAGCATAAAGAATGATTCGTTTGTTGAGAGACTGATTTAAAGATAAAGATCACAGGTTGAAACACATCGGCCGAAGAGTTGTTGCTGCTGTGTACTATAAAAATAATACGGAGCAAAATCCCTAAACACCCACTGTACTATCTAATCGTATTGCTCATGTCACACTGGAGGCCTTAAGGTTACAGAAGCTGGGACCACCAAGATGAATGTGGGTGGAGAAAGTATGGGTGCCCTTGAGCAAGGCCATTTATCCCCAGCGCCTCCTGAAAAGCAGCCAACGCATCAAAGTGTGGTTGTTCTGAGCAGCTTCCAACTCTACAGAATCAATAGAACCAGTCTCTACTGCTTATCATGATTTATTGTTATGGTTTATTTTATAAATAACTAAATCAAGTAGTTCAGCAACTGACCACTAAACCATAAAAAATGAAAACGCATTGAGATTTGTCTCCAAACAAAGCAGTTTAAATGGGTTATGAGCCATTTTGTTTGCGAGCCTGTTTTGAATCCTGCTTTACCTCTTCCAACCTAAAGCTGAGATCATGGCACAAACACGACGCATCCGTTGTTTTCCACTTCGCTGCTGGGCCATGATTTGAATAAGGGGAAGCTAAAGGCTGCACATGCAGATGGTGTTATCGTGACTTTCTGTTCTGGTTGATTGTGTGTCACTGCTGGGATGGATGTGCCTCCTCACGTTGTTTATGACGTTTTATGATCCAATCCCTGACCCCTGGATGTACTTTATCGTCATGGCAACTTGAGGAGACCTCCCTGGTGACTTTCCCAGGAATTCTGTTCTGATCTCAGACCAGCTCTAGTCAACCATGTAGTGCTGCTGAGGACTGGGCACAGGGTTAGAATCTGAACTGAGCACAGCTCTTGGTACGGCAGGACCACATGCATTGGTTCCCAGGGCAGTGGCTTCATACGACTGTTGGAACCAAGCCAAAGATCACCGATCTCGGCAGTAACACAACAACTGATGACAAATGTTCAGCATCCATTCAACTACTAATGAACACATTTACACACCTAATGCTGCCGACAGATGAAAATAGATACAGTCAACATGAGAGAACATCAGTCTGTGGTCTGACCTTTAGTCGTCTTTACTTACGGTCCAGTACTGTAACACTATCAAAACACTGTCTCAGAGTGTTTCACGCTTTACAGACGTTGTCGCATGTACATTAAAATGAATAAATCTCAAAACCATAACGATAACAAATCACGACTTAAAAAACCACAAACACTGTTTACTGCCCAAACATTTCCATCTAAATTAATTTAGGACTTTGTCGGTGCCTGAAATGCATCTTGATCCAGTAAACAAATAACTAAACTAAATACCATTGAGAACATCAACACTATCTTAGATGAGCTTGTGTGTCTTCTCATGTCTTCTCTCCATTGCCCCTCCACACCTTGACACAGCACAGCTGCTCCACTATATCCTGCAATAAGCCTGGAGAACCTCCTCCATCATCTCAGTCTAACACCATGTTGAGTATTAGGTGACTAGACTGGAAGGTTTACTAACTTCATTGGAAAAGTATGTGAGAAACGTTCAAGGAGCATTTTAACAATACAGAAGCTTTTCTGTTTGGCTTGTAGGACATTTCTTATATATTTTCTTTATAATTGTTTGTGAAATTCACAAATATATTTAGTCTAAAAAAATAAAGATGACTTTCATAGACGTTTGAACTATTAAGGGGAAAACACGTGAACAGAGCAATAAGACTAATGTTTGCTTCTCCTCGCCCTCATTATTACCTTGTAGGAGTGATGATAATGCCAGGACACGTCGTCTTCCTCCGACGCATAATCCACCAGCACTTTACTTTTGCTTTTTTTAAACATAGCTCCACTTGCAGCAGAAGCAATTCGTCCTGTCCTCGGTGGAAGAGCAAAGTTAAGCCCCGGCTCGATCGCGACGACGCACCACCGACGCGCGTTCCTCGCTTGTTATTCCTCCAGCAACAAGTTCAAAAGAGACTTTCTCTGAAAAACAGCTTATTCATTCATAGAGTCGCCAGGAACTGGGAGGTTCCAGTAGTTTGTGCCGACGTTTACGCTCCGTTTCGTAAGTGTTTGGCGTGCGTCGGTGCGTTTTTGCGCAGGCTCGACCACCTGGACCTCACGCCGTCGCTCCTCCCATGTCCCCCATTCTCCGGTTCCTTGAAGTCACCAAGGCCTCTCCGTCACATCTCCAGCCAATACAAGCTCCGACTACGCATTTATGTAAAATGCGTTAACCTTTTCCAAAGGAAAGACATTTAAATTTATTTTGCACTGGATAAATAGGGAAACGGATATAAGCTGCGAGCACACACACAAAAACGCTTTAACTTCGAGGTTTACAAATACAGAAGCTGTGTTTTTTTTATTTGCACTTATAGTTTTAGTGGTGGGAGAACTATTCAGATTATTAACGTGAGACTCAAAATGTAATGATGATGATTAGATTATTTACTGCTTGTTTGTTTACAGCAATACGTGTTATTTAAACTATTCATTTTAACGTGCACAGTTTTCGTGTTAGTTCTTTAGGTCAAAGATCATTTCTGCTGACGTTTATCTCTCAAAGTGCAAAACAAAATATTCAGCAAAATCAATTCTTCAGGGAGTGCTTGTCATGTCCTGTAACTGTGTAGATCATAGGTTTGTTTAAGAAATGAAATCTAAAAAAGAAATCCCTCCCTCACTCCGTCCGTCTCTCTCTCACCGAGACCTCTGACGCCAGGGAAAACAAACGACACATTATTCTGGTGGGCTGACCTCCTAAAATAGGCACAGTAGCTCCAGTTAAGACTCACCTGACTCCTGGTCCTTCAATTCTCGCTTCAGTATCCACATTATACAGTAAGTCAGTTGGGAATGTGGGTTAGTAGATGTTTAAGAATCAGCAGGAGAAGGTTTCAGTCCTTCTATCCCCACAGCTGTTAATGGCTTCAACGCTCACACAAGTAGCAAAGTGTACGTCTTTGTCCTAGTCCTTTGGTTTTCATAATTAGTTGCTCTGACATGGTTGATGATTATTGGTGCCAGCTGACACGAGCCACGGCTGTAACGACGTGCCCATCACCTGTCAATGGGCAGGTCAGTGACCTTTGACACTGAGGGTCAGTAGCAGGTCATCTGCTCATTCGAGATCCTTTTCATTCCCACAGTGAGTCTGCAGGGGTTATTTACTGTGGAGGTGGCCCCAGTCAACAGTGGTTATTAAACCTTGACCCCATTGGGCTCACGGCAACTGTTACAGTGAGAAGAAGTACAGGAGTAGAACGTATTGTAGGTCTTGATGATTTTATGGCATTTGTTAACAAAAGCACACACATAGTTTTAAAATGTCCCAATAATCAGGTGCTGTTTGGCAGCTACAGCACTTGATGTCCCTGTGTCAGCATGTCCTGTATGTGTACGGATAAGGGCCGTACACAGACTCCTACGTCAGCTGTTCCAATAAGAGACAGCGGATCCGGTGCGTCAGGGTCAAGCAGTCGTGGTGGGACACAGCTGGGATTATCTAACCTGCTTTAATTGTGTCACCCAGACACAGATGGAGTGACAAAGGCTTCGCTAAGATGTCAGCACCAACACAGTGTAATGTTCAGAAAATTAAAGTTACTGCTCTGATGTTTGAGTTCAAACATTTAGGGTTTTTTTCTGTAAAAATATAAATATGGAAATACAAATAGGCCATTATTTTTACATGGTCCTCATCATAAGAACCAGTTTTGGTTTGTTTTTCAGCCTGTTTTGGAAGGAAGGAGCCAACTGAGATTAACCATGACTCAGCAACTATCTGAAGAGATTCACAGGTCACAGGGTTCTCCTGCACCAACCCATGGGACCACATCAAAAGCTGGTAGCTAGGAACAGAGATTAAAGCTGTAATCGCGTTCACAGGCTAAAGACGTTCCTTAGAGGCTCTCTGCTCAGCGGTGTCTTAGTGAACACTTTGAATCTGAAAAGCTGAACATTACATACAAGTTTAAAAGTAAAACGTTTAAGGCTGCTTTTACTGGTTTTAAATCCAGAAAAGAACAAAGGAAATCCAACAGCTCGTACTAACAAAGAGTAAACCATTTGTGGGAGCACTCCTGCCCCAACATGACGAACGTAAGCCTTAAATCTTTTAATAATCATGCACAGCAGACATTAGAGGTTGCAGCAACTAACTCTGCAATTATCACGATACGTTTAAATTTGTAGTGACGGTTGCTGGTGTCGGCCGCATTAAACGATCTCTCTCTGTTAGAAAGCTGGACAGAGGAAGCAGAAGTTGACAGAAAAGGTCAAAGGTCAGAGATGCAGTAGAAAGGATGAGGGTCCGGTGGTGGACAAGTAAAACAGTAGCAGAGCAGGTAGTAGTGACTTTGCAGCACTGGGTCATTACTCCAGCTTTTGCACAAGAGCTTGGAAACTCTGTAGTTTGGCTTGTCTCTGCCAATATTTCTCCACCCTGTGTCCCTGACCCAGCTTCCCAGAGGACATTTAACCAAAGTGTTATCAGTGGCGTGATTGGCTCCATTCTCCAGTCACACCTCACCGGTTTTCCACAGTGGCCCCTAAATAGCCTGGATGTGCCGTAGCATACGCGGCGCCCAGCGTGTTAACGCGCTGCCAGGTAACGACACACATCCACACAGCTGCTGGACAGAGACTGGAGCAGAACACAGGTTCGTCCATAACGTAGATCTTAGTTATACGCTGCATCTGTTACTGTACGTTTTAATGAGCTCGAGGCGGAGAACACATTTAACGGCTAAGCTCTTCCGCTGATCTACCTATTTCGAGGCAGGAAGAATGTGCTGCGTCACTGAGGTCACACACGCACAAACCAACATCTAAATCCACCAGTTGTGCTTTATCACGTGTTAGATTTGACCTGTGTGTGTGTGTGTGTCTACTGTCAGGCGCCACACGTTGCCAAAATACAGGACACAGATATTTTTTAAATATCAGCTAGTGTAAATTTGATGTGATAACATATCGCATGACCCTTGAGGAAATATCTCTATCTGCTCACATTCCCTTTATAAGGAGGTCAAAAGTGAATCTTATGCTGACAAAGGCCCAGTGTCTCGCTCAGGGACATTTCACCAGGGTGTTTAGTAAATTTTGCCTACAGGGGCACATGAACAAGGCCGTCTGCTGTGTTCAGTGACAACAATCCTCGCAGCAGCATGACGAGCAGCTGATTTAAAGCCATATTTCCTCTTCATGCATGTAAAATAATCGTGTTCCTCCTTTCTCAGCTCACGTAGCGTATTAAGGCATCGTGCATCATGATGCGCTTGGCATTTTCTCAGGCCATACAGGTGTGATGCTGTAAGACTAGAATCTAATAGACGCAACACAGACTCCCCAGGCACAGACACTGTGCGCTGCATGAACATACGCGCGCAGGTAGTGTAAAGCCTGAAAAAGCCCTAATGGACGTATCCCTTGGCCGTTCTCATCCAAAGACATTCAGCTCTTTGTTGTAGGCTGCAGGAGATGGTAACAAGAGCTGCCGCTGAAACAAACACACAATAGACCCCTGTGTGTGTTTGTGCATTTGTGAACTTGGAGGGAGTAAGAAATCTGGTCTGGCTGTCCGTGACGCCTGACTCGTCTCCCTGACTCATCGCCCTGAGGTTGGGAACCGGATGCGAAAACAGACAAACAGGTGTGTTTCTCCGGTTTAAAGGGAGAAACCACAGAAACGTTTGAAAGGTTTATTTGTGCCACAAGTGGTCAACAAGTGGTTGGAGTTAATCACTGTGGTTGTTGAGCCCCCCGTATATTTCCACATGTTTTCTACATAAAGCTCAGCTCTAAGCTCCCATTAAATCCAGAGTGGCACAACTTCAATCCGACTGGCTCCTGCTGGGAGATTTGGGCCTGTTCCCCAAGCTGCTTAGACCTGTAACTGGGTCAGAACCCTGTGTCGTAGCCCGACCGTGCTCTGCTAGAAGGCAGGAGCATTTGAGGTGGGATCAACCGGACTGAGCTGAACAGGAGAGAACCAGCAAGAAAGTGTTTGGAAAGTTCTAACAAATAAATGTTTTCGCAGGATGTGTCTTAAGTAACTGAAGAACACCCCATAGTAGCTGTATCAAACCGGATTATTAAACTGCTACTCTTTTTTATTAAATAATTTACATTGTGCTTGTGTAGCTGTCAGTCAGGTAACTTCCCTTGCACACACCCAAACCGTTTAAACACGATTCAAGACGAAATGACTGAAGTCTATGCTGACATCTAGTGAAAGAAAGAGGAATGTTTTTATTTTGATGTAGTTCTGAATTTATTACAGGAAGTTTGCTTGTCTCCAAATATGTTTCAAAGAGAAGATACATAAAAACGTTAGCCTTGAGTTTAAAGGTCTTAATGATTTATTAAATACAAACGACGACATCAATTAAAATGTGAATTGTTAAAGGTGCTTTGTTGTGCATTTAAAGTTTGACTATTACTAATATAAATAACAACAATACGACCACATGTAAGTATTACCTACAATAATACATTATAACCGTCATAAACATAGACACATACTGTACAAGAGACATTTTATGACTATATACCAAAACCAAAACAAACCTAAACAAAGTGATTGTGCAGCAAGAATAAATGATAATTACTGCTATAAAGCATCACAGTTGAAATCCTTTGTTCAGTCAGAATTTCTGTCACAAACATGCGTGGTTCAAACAACCATGCTTCAATCTCTTCAAGCATAATCATATATATATGCTGGTCTAAAAAAAAAGAGAGATGGAGGCTCACTCACTATTGTGTCTTAAATTCTAAAACTAGTTAATATTTCTGTGCTTGCAACGTGAAATAACAATAACGCTAATAATAAGTGTCTTACTTTGTTGGTCATGCATTCATATTTTTCCTTTATATATTTTAATAAAACAAAAACGAAACCCTTGTCTGTTATTAAGCTACTGTGCGACCTTCTTGTTCGACTGCGGTGTGCAACTGGGACACGTCCAGGAGGAATCACATGTTGCTTCAGCTGGGATCCAGGGTGGCTGTCCTGGCCCCTTTGCCTGACAACAGCACAGCAGCGTTGTGTGTGAGTCCAAACAGATATGTCCCAGTCCAGCTCACAACAGGAGCTGGAAGTGCTCCATGTCAACGTCTACTAATCTCATCCTGCAAATCCAAATAATGTGTACATCACTATGTACACGCTATATACACAAAGTGCAAAGGTCAAAGGTCAGACATTTCTGTTTAGATTGTTTTCTCTGTGCATGTGTTCATTGTCGTGGTATAATATGCTTGTTGTGCGTCGTCACAGCGCTGGCTTTTCCCCGAAGGTAGGACGGACCTGCAAGCTCTGAGTTACATCACGGAAATTGCCAAAATGCCAGAGGAAATGTAACAGTGATTAAAGACGTTAGTGCCTGGAAGAGGTTGTTTAAGGGCCACATTGTAAAAAAGTGTCAGATTGATTTGTTTTTAGTTTATATTCTTCGATGGTAAGGCACGAGATACGAGGAGGAAAAGTGGTTAAAGTGTAACAGCAACCAAGTTCAGCTGCCTGTTTCTCAGCACAGCGTTCACACACAAACACAACTGCACTGTAGGAAAAAGGAGAGGTAGTTCAAACAGGGAGCTTCTTCACTGTTTACTGCACTAGCAAAGCCTTAAGGCAACAATAAAATCATAATAAATCCAGAACGAGGACGGTATTAAACTCCAACCACTGTGAGGGCATTATTAGTTGGGATTCACAGAGAAAAAAACTAAACAGAAACATCTTTGTTCGTCTTTTCAGGGTATAATTAAAAAAACATTTTTGAAATGAGCTTGTTTGCGTTTAGGTGGTAAAGACTGATTTCATTCTCATTTTTGTCTTTGGTCTTGTAGCCAGTTAGCTTAGCATAAAAGCATTTAAATAGTGAATTTAACTCAAAATCTTCAAAAACAATACTGAGAGTAGTTATGTCTGTAGCGTTACGTCGCCACCCCTCTCATCTAAACAGGTGACTTGATGGTTTGTAGTGCAGCGCGAGTTGGCGGGAGCTGTAGCCAGACATGCCGATCCCCATGAGGCCGAGCAGGGCGGCCATGCGCGGCATCACAGAGCCCTCCTGGGTCTGCAGCACGGTCTGGGAAGCCTGAGTCTGCAAGAGAGAGCAGGGGTCACCACCACCGCCACCCATGCACCGTGCAGGGGATTCGCCACTGGGCACGATCACTGCTGAGGATGGAGATGATGACCAAGGCTGCAGGCCAGGAACGTTCCTCCTGGTTCTGGCTGCAGTGGAGTCTTTAAACAGGTGACCCTGGTCACACACCTGTCTTATCCCAGCAATGGTCTTACCATACGGGAAGAGTCGCACTAGCATTTCCATTTTTGTCAAGTTTGAGTCCACTGTCACCCATCACATACAGTCCTCTGCAGGTGTGGACACATCTCAGGATTCTGTGCTAATCCAAGTTAAATCACATTTTAATTTAGGGATTTTCTTCACACCACAGACTTCAGAATAAAAGTATGGATTGAGAACATTTACCATCTTTTTAAGTGAATAATTCACTGTATTGAAGCTGAGGAAATGATTTTGCAGCTTCAAAAGTACAGTTTTCTGTCACATTGCAACAGAAATGTTTATTTATAGAGATAACTTAGTAGAGCTTGACAAACACAAACAATACCATAAATGACTAAATCCTGCTGCAGGATTTCTATGTTTGCAACATCCAGCAGGATTAGTGGGAACATGGATCTGTGATTTCCTTGGAGATCCAATTAGAGGGCATTTATCTGACCCTGGGGAGCTGGGGCATCTCGGATCCAAATCCTTTTAAAGACAGGCTGCTGTAATCCTCCGTTCTAAATCCTGACCTGACAAACTCAAAGACGGGCACTTTGTGCGCAGTGATGAGTCAGCAATATGAATTCAGCACATAGATACAGTTAGAGACAAATGTAATTTCTGCTACATTTACCTTTTGGGTATTAAGACCGTTGTGAATGTTTGAAATCTACACACTGTAGTTTAACACCAGTGAAGTCCAGGGATTAGTGCAGCACTATGACTATAAAGGCTCTAATGAAATATGTCGTAAACCTGCCTTTTATATCCAGAATGATCATTAATCTATAAAAGGCCTAAAGCATCTTACGCACCTGGAGGAATCTAATATATCCAGGGGTCAGGCGAGGGATTCGAAAAAACATTGTTGTTGTTCTCTCCAGCGCTTCACAGCCGAGACCACAAAACCTCCTCTGCAACCAGCCCTTGGAGTTTTCTGCTTGGCAACTCAGTTGGAGAGAATCTCCCCGCGTCCTCGCTCTTTGCCTCTCTGGCCTCGGCCTTCTCCTCTAGCCTCAGTGTGCCAGCAGTAGCAGCTGTCCCCTGCGTCCAAAGACTCACACACAGTCCTCACACCCTCTCAGCAACACACTGAAACACAAACTCACACCTGCACTGTAACGATCTCCCCTGAGGGACGTCCAGTGCCTATGGGTCGTATATAAGGCACCGTCTTCATTGCGTAAGATTGTCACAT
The DNA here is from genome assembly GCA_030770545.1 of Macropodus opercularis. NCBI lineage: Eukaryota > Metazoa > Chordata > Actinopteri > Anabantiformes > Osphronemidae > Macropodus > Macropodus opercularis. Next base: position 5,962,255 of record CM061112.1, read on the forward strand.
GATGTTTGTGTGGATCTTGGTGTTTGTGCTTTTGTGTCAGTGCAGGATTAGCCGAGCCTCTGGATTAATAAACCATGAAAAAGGCTCCATCAACAAACAAAGGATGTGACCATGACATCCACATGGGTTAATGAGAACAAAATGAACAATTACACAAACTACTAAAGAGCCTCCGACACGGATTGTGTTGCCTTGTAAAAGGACTTTACCGCAGCGCTCACAATTAAAATAAAAAAAACACCAAGGAGATTAAACAATGTAGCAGAAAAAGTTCTTTATATGCAGGTTCCAGAAAATCAACAGCTATAAAACTAATTTCTTACTGAGTTTGTTCTTTGTTTCTCAGGAAAAAAATACTGTTAATTGCCACTGGAAACAGCCTAATTGTTTTGACACACTGCTCAGGAACAGATTAGCCCAATCTAGAAGACATGCAACACTGATTAAAGGAAACCTAATTACTTAATCACTCAGAAACAATGCAGTTAAAAGTACAGTACAGTCGTCTTAGTGTTATTCTTAGGTACCTTGAAGGTGCCAATACAAAACAAAGACTTTGCGACTCTACATGCCACCGTGTCAGATCAGTGTGTTCACATCTGTTTCTGTCACTGTAAATGTTTTACCTTTGTATTGGAATACATTTTTAATTAAAAATAAATTCCTCATTTGTAAAAATCACACACATAGATTGCACCTGCATTTGACATAATTCTGATTATAATATGGAAGCAAACAGTCCACACAAAGCCGCAGGCATTTATCAGGGCGACTAACGCGTCACTACTGCGTGTCGTCAGACGGAGAAGGACCCCTGCTAGCTCCCCAAGCGGACACGGGCTGGTGGAAACTTCAGCAATTGTGCATTTAAGAACATTTTCATACTAATAAAACTGTAAATCTCGTAACATATGGGGAGTTAATGGTCTGCCGACGCTGCCTCGCCGCAGAAGACTGAAGTTGTCCTTCTGAGCGGGTAACAACTGGCTGGCTAACGTAGCCAGCTAACAGCTAAAGCTGCTTCAGCCACGCAGATTGGTTTCTTAGAAAACACTGACAACAGTGACACTAAACAACCAGGTCCGTGTACTTCATCTGTTTTTCGTCAAACTGTATCTCGGAGAGGGGCATGGGCCCATTTTACTGCAACTTAACTGACAGCTGCTAACAACAACAACACAACAAATAGGTAATTGCTTGTATTTCCAGTGTTTCTGCGGGCTGAGATTCTGATGTTGTAATTAGGTTCTCGCGTCGGGAAGAACAAACACATTGGCCGTGAGAGTCAGTTTGTTTTATATGTAATGTTGACGTATAGTCAATATTAATGAACCGAACCACCGATTAACTGACTGGTTGTTTGGGCTTCAGCACTACACGTTGCTGCGCCTTTGGCTGCCTACAATGGATTAAAGTCTCTTCATTGATCCTCAGTGTGTTTCTTGCAACGCATCTGCCAACTTGGTAACGTTTTGTTATTGTGGATTGTTTCAGTCATAATGAAGAGAAGAGCTGAGGCGCCCTTGACACCACTGCATGGCACAAAAAGGAGCTATGATTACAGCAGCTCAGATGAAGAGTCTCGCTTGTCCAGACAGGGTAGAGCAAACATTTCCACCTCTAAACAACGATTAGGTAGAAATCATGCTGAGTGTGCTCAAACCTGATAATTTAAGGTACTGACTTTATAATACTGTGTTTGTGCCTATTTTTAGGTCAGTCAATTAAGGTGTGATGAACAGTTTAAAGGAAATTGTCCAAGTACAGTTGAATGGATGGACATGGTGATCTTTGTCGTTGTGCTTGTGTGGTTTTGTCCTGTACAGACTCCAGCCAAAATGAGTCCCTCAGTGACCAGGAGGATCACAGACCTGGGTTCTCTATGCCCTCTATATCCTTTGATGCCCAAGACACAGACAACTCTACGCAGGCCCCCTCTAAGTTCTCCATGTACAACAGTGTGTCACAGAAGCTCATGGTAATCCTTCAAAAACTACTAACTATACATGTCTCACATTACAGATATATGATATCTTATTTGGCAAATGTGGCAAACATAGTTTTACTCTGTTGTTATGTGTATCATAATTCCCCTTTCTGTTACTACTTATGCCTTCAGGCTAAAATGGGTTTCCGTGAGGGGGAGGGTCTGGGAAAGTTTGGCCAGGGACGCAAGGAGATTGTGGAGGCTTCTACACAGAGAGGCAGAAGAGGTCTTGGTCTCACACTACAGGGCTTCCAGGGAGAGCTCAATGTTGACTGGCAAGATGAACCAGAGGTACACAACAGTAACTGTGCAATGCTTCAGAAATATTAGTGGAATTGTATTAGGTTTCAGATATAATAGAACAAAGCAACTGTTCATTGTACCTGTTGATATATTTGTTTGTGTCTTTTCTGTTTGTCTGATTAGCCGACTGCTGTAGAGAAGGTAGATTGGTTCCCAGAATGCACCACAGAAACCCCAGATGCAGATGAGCTGGGGGACTGGATGGTTACAGGACCGGTAAAAAGACAGACACTGGGATTTATATACATACACACACAAACACCATGCCCTGGATCCTCATTTCCTTGATACACATGTACAGTACAACTTGTTCAAGTTCTGTTTTTTATGGCTTACAGAGAAAACTTAAGATTGAAGACGAGACAGAGTTTTGTACAGAAGATCTCCTACACACTCTCCTAAGGTGCAAGGTAAAGCACCTACTGTCCATTTACGTCCCGTTTTTTATTCTTAATACAAAGCATGTAATAATGAACAATAACATCCGTTACTGTTGACAATAACAGATTTCTAATAAAATCATTAAGAATGAGAAAGTTCCTTTGGATAGCTGTGTTTCCTGAATTTCCTCGGTTGGGAAACCACTGTTTCTATGTGACATTCAGACAGTATTTGATGACCTGGAGGGTGAAGAGATGAGAAGAGCACGGACACGTTCAAACCCTTATGAGACAATCAGAGGAGGCATCTTTCTGAACAGGTCAGCCATTTAGTACTTGAAGAAATTAACAGCATTAATGTGTAAATGCTTTTTTAATGTGTAATTAGGTGGGAGCCAACTCATCAAATACAGTTTTATTTTATGTTGTCGATATTTAGAGCTGCTATGAAAATGGCCAACCTCGACCACTGCTTCGACTATATGTTCACTAACCCAAAGGATTCACATGGGGTGAGTGGGTCAGTGGAACTGATATGTGCACAGACTTTTGCCCACAAAAACAGATGGCGAGACTCACTGATGTCTGGTCCCACTCTCATTATGTAGAAACCTCTGACGAAGGACCGTGAGGGTGAGCTGCTGTACTTTGGTGACGTCTGTGCAGGGCCTGGAGGCTTTTCTGAGTACATACTGTGGAAAAGACGCTGGCATGCCAAGGGCTTTGGCATGACGCTGAAAGGACCCTGTGATTTCAAACTGGAGGATTTCTTTGCAGCTCCGAGTGAGCTGTTCGAGCCTTACTACGGTACGCTCACACAAAGCTGCGCGTCGCACTTGTGTGGTGATCGGTGAGTCAGTGAAAAGCTTGACCTCTGTGTGTCCCAAGGTGAGGGAGGAGTGGATGGAGATGGTGACATCACTCGGCCAGAGAATATGACTGCCTTTCGAAACTTTGTCCTGGAGAGCACTGAGAGGAGAGGGCTGCACTTTCTCATGGCAGATGGAGTGAGACTACTTCACTTTTTATTTTGTGTAACATTTTAACATGACTGTGGGTTCTGTTTAGTGACTGGATCAACCTCTCTGACTTTGGTAGGGTTTCTCTGTGGAAGGCCAGGAGAACATCCAGGAGATCTTGAGCAAACAGCTTCTGCTCTGTCAGTTCCTCACAGCCCTCTCTACCCTCAGGACAGGTGTGTGTTTGTGCCTCGGTTGTGAGTCATGTAGACATTCTACATACCTATCCATTAATGGCTAGTATTGGTTATTATAGTCACTCATACTGGGGCCTTTGTCTTCTCCAGGTGGCCACTTTGTGTGTAAGACTTTTGACCTCTTCACTCCCTTCAGTGTGGGTTTGGTCTACCTGGTCTACCTCTGCTTCGACAGGATTTCTCTCTTCAAACCTGTCACCAGCAGGCCTGCCAACTCTGAGAGGTGAGGCTGCAGATGTGTTTTCTCTTGTGTGTCTATGTTTTTTGCAGTCTCTTTGCTGTGGGTCACATTTTTGATTTCGACTAAAACGAGACACCCCTTACATATTCACAGATATATTGTGTGCCGCGGTCTGAAGCCTGGTTCAGACGCCGTCAGGGAATACATGTTCAGAGTTAACTTAAAACTAAACCAGCTGAGAAATACAGACAGAGATGTTACAGAGGTGGTTCCCCTGAACATCATCAAAGACGATACTGACTTCTACCAGTTTATGGTCAACTCCAACGAGAGGTAGAGTCACTCGATATCTACAAAGGATTTACTTTTTCTATACTGTATGACTGTAAACACTGTACTCATCAAAGTTTGAATTCACTGTCACTGCAGCCTCTGTGCGGTTCAGATCAAAGCATTGGGTAAGATCCATGCTTATGTTGTTGACCCGTGAGTAACCTTTTTTATTCCCATCCATTTATCTGTATGTGCAGCTTTGGAGTGATTTGGTTACTGTGGGGCACTGACTTTGTGGCACTTTGTTATTGTTTCTAGGGCCCTTTCAGAGCCAAGGCAAGCTGACATTAGGAAGGAGTGTCTGAAGCTGTGGGGGGTATATGAAACACTTTTAATATAGATATTCAAATAGAAAAAATAGCTGTTGTAATCTATTACAATTCCATTGTTTTGTCTCTAAACTGTTTTTGTCTCTTTGCAGGTCCCAGACAAAGCCAGAGTCACTCCTGCTTCCTCAGATCCAAGGTCAAAATTCTATGAACTGATCAAGGTCAGTTTATAGATCTGTTACTGAAAGAATTGTGTGGATAAAATTGGAGACGTGGCAGTAGAACAACTTTTTGCTTTTTTTCAGCAATAAATTAATTAATTAGGGCTGTGAAAAATAAAGTCCACTGTAGATAATCACTGTTATCCGTGTGCTTTTGATTGATAATAAATGTGTCTGTACGTTTTCAGAATTCTGAAGTGGAGTCCTTCCAGTCTAAGATCACTCCTCTTAACTCCAGCACACTGGAAAAGCTGCGTCATATCCTGGACCACAGGTGCATTGTGGGAGGAGGAGAGCAGATCTTTCTTCTAGCTCTGGGGGTGAGTCTGAAGAGGAACCGTTTTTTCTTTCTGTGTACAATGATCCGTGCTTGAACCAGTTTAATCATATTTCTTCTCTTGTTGTTTTGGGTAGAAGTCTCAGATATATACGTGGGATGCAAAGATGCCCGTGCGCTGGAAGAAACTGGAGGGTTTCAGGCTGGAATTGCCAAGAGATACGCTTTTAAGCGTGGAGATCGTCCAGGAGCTGAAGGGTGAAGTGAGTGAAGGGAGGCATACCCACCAGAATCTGTTGTGCTTGGCTCCATTTCTCGTTACGATGAAACACTGCAGTTGTTCTCAGTGAATGCTGTGTACATAGCCACGGGTCTGTTAGAGATGCACCTTGTACATGGTTGTTGTACAAGTACAAATATAGTATATTTGTTCCTCAGGGCAAAGCTCAGCGGAGAATTGGTGCAGTTCATGTAATGGATGCACTAATACTTAATGGCACTGATGTACGAGATCAGCACTTTAACCAACGGTAGGACACTGGTGCCACCATTTGTACAACTGCTGAGCACTGCAAGCTGGACACAGCACTGTACGATTAGCCGTGGAAGCATTTCGCTTTTTGTTAAAGTTCACTAAAAGAAACCGATTGTATGTCCAGGATCCAGATGGCTGAGAAATTTGTGAAGGCTGTGGCCAAACCAAGCAGACCAGACATGAACCCTATCAGGTAATAACTGGAAGGAATTCAGCCATTTTGATTTGGCTTTGGAATTTTTTTTGCTGGAGTCTTAAAGGAACTGGAAGATTTGACAGTACGAGGTGTGAAGGGTCGAAGTGCAATGAGGTGAGAAATTTGAAATGTAGTGTAAATTAGTGTTGCATTTCTTTTCTTTTTCAGAGTGAAAGAAGTTTACAGACTGGAGGAAATGGAGAAAATCTTTGTCAGGTATAACACCACGACTTTCCTAAAGTGAACAATGACTTTTAAAGACCAGGCTTGGTGTGATTCTATAAATGTCAAGGGTACTTTTGTTACTGCAATGTGCCTGTTTTCTATTTCTAGACTAGAAATGAAGGTAACAAAGAGTTCTGGAGGATTCCCACGTCTGTCTTACACTGGCAGAGACGACCGTCACTTCCTCCCCACGGGCCTATACATCATTAAGACTGTTAACGGTTTGTACAGTCAGGTTATAAATTCTAATCCGAGTCGAATTTACCGAAGTATCTCTAACACTTCAACTTTCTACTCTGGCTGCACCCATCAGAGCCGTGGACGATGGCGTACAGTAAAAACTCCAAGATGAAATTTTTCTATAACAAAAAAACGAAGGATTCCACATACGAAATGCCGCCAAATGCTGCTGCCCCCTTCCAGTACGTACCGCCTGCACGCTAACGTTTACCTCAGCTCATATAGCCAGCGTCTCTGTATGAACACCGTATTAATTGTACATGACCTTTTTGACTGTCTTTGTCCTCAGCGTCTGCCACTCCGAGCGACTCTTCTGGGCCTGGGTGGACGGGGTGATAGTTCATGATTCTCAGACCCGGATGGACCCGGAGAAACTGTCCAAAGACGATGTTTTGTCATTCATTCACCAGAACCACCAGCCTTGACTCCCAGTGCTGCACCTGCCACCGCCTGAGGACAGAATGCACTTACTTATGGAAGAAATGTAGACTTTACACCTCTCAGTCACAAGACGAAAAAACAGCCAGTGGTTTTAACAACCTGCTTTATGAGACCTGACGGCACCTTCTACGTCTGCCATTTGAGGTCACAAGCAGGTTGGAGTCGTGATGTTGGATGTGAGGACTTGTTCAGTTAGTTTTAAATGGCTCCGTGTCTGTAGGTGCTTGCATGGCATGACACTGACGGAGAGGGTTACATATGTTGAACTATGCATCCATTCTTGCTTGCTTCCCACTTCGCCATAATCACAGGCGCTCATCTCATCTCATCCTGCCTCTGTAGGAACGTCCCAGTGACAGAAGCAAAGCCCAACTCTGTAGCAAAATCCTAAACACAACAATCGAGTTTTACAATATTCTTTACAACAGTGACACGTGTGGTCGCTTTCCCACATTCGTACCTGATCTGTCAAGGAGTGTTTGCGTGTTGAAAATCTGAAAGGTGTCTGATTAGCTTTTAAGTTGTTTCTACCTTGTCACCTTGTGACTGTGCCTCATCACCTGGACTGTGTGTTTATTAAACGCTGTAAATGGCTTCATTTGGTTCCTGTTTGATTCTTTTGATGTAAAGAACAACGCCCTATAAAAAATAAATGTTAGATGCTCACTGCAGGATATAGTCTCGCCCCTGGTGAAATGTGGTTCTTCCACTTCGCCAAACAAATAACGTCAGATTCGCACTCGCTCGGCCAATCAGATGCGAGCTTTATGTGTCCGGAAGTGACGTTGCGAACATTGGCAGCAGCGCGCTCCGTCTGCTCGCTGGGACCAAAACGCGTGAAGTTACAGGTACGTGCGTCTTGTGTGTCCTCTTCAGTTCGACACTTGCGCTGCAACGTCTTAACCAAAGCTGTTGTTGAGATGGTGAAGGTTTTGCACAGTGCGCGTCAAATTATCCGAGTTGTGCAACTTCACGGGCGTTGGATACATAACAAGTGTCACGTGACGTGATGTAACAGGCTTCACACCTGCGCGAGCTGTTATGAGACGCACCTGACGCCTCGCGCTCCCTCCGATGCTTCGCAGTCATTGTCGACGCTTTCCCTCGAACAGACGTTCGCTGAGCAGCGGCCATGCTGAAGGCTCTGGGACAGACGCTCTTCTCCACCGGGCTGCAGAGCCCCACGTTCACTGCAGAGGACCCCAAGGTAAAGCGTGGTGGTCGGTGAATTCTCAGACTTTACTGAAAGTTGCTGCAGCGTTAAGGCTATAATGTGCAATGCAGCTACAAGCGTAACCGCGTTGTCATAGTTACAGGGTCAGGCAGCCTGTCATACACAGTAACACCTCGTGATTGACTGGACTATAGTCACTGTGGTTCCTACCGTACTGAACAAATGTCCAGATGATTGTTTTATTGTTGTAGCTTTGAATGTTTTTAATCTCAGATGTGAAGTGGTGTCACAGTAGAACACATCTGCTGTGTAAGCAAAGCCAAAGTTCCCGGTCAACATCCTTTTCTGCCATTATCGCTATTTTTACACTGAACTATGCATTAACGATCTAAATCAATAATCAACAAGCATTTGTGTTGGTTGCAGGGACAAGACTATGAGGTCCGCACCTACCACGCCACTAAGTGGGCGAGCACCTCGCTCAGCGGGATGCAGATGGATGCGGCCATGAGCACCGGCTTCCGCAGACTCTTCAGATACATCCAAGGCACCAACCAAAGCAGTGAGTCTCAGGAAACGCTAATGTGCGGCGACAAGATCAGCGTTCGAACGTCGCGCAAGTTGTGGATAACTTGTGAGACCATGAATAAATGCAAGAGCGAGCACTTTAGAACTGGCTCAGCAGTTTTTCAGAGCGTCACGACTTTTGTCCTGCTCAGCAGTTCACAGCGGGATTATTTATGAGAATCTGAATTGCTAGTGCTGTTGATTGGTGAGGCCCGCTGTGTAAGGACAGTGCGATCTATAAACACGGTGTTTAATCCTCTACATCTGCCAACCATCTGTTCAGGCGCTGGTACATACAAAGTTTTGATTTGCCACCTGGCAACAGAGGGCTTGTTTAGAAACCGTGATATGAGCATCCCGCAGAAGCTGATCACCGTTTTGTTCCATGTTCGCTTTCTCAACACGCCTTGTTCACTGGCTCCTCAGAGGTCAAAGTGGAGATGACGGCCCCGGTTACGTGCCGTGTGGATCCCGGAGCCGGCCCTGCGTGCGAGTCTCGCTTCACCGTGTCCTTCTACATCCCCCAGGAGCATCAGACGAGTCCGCCAGAACCCAGCGACCCAGAGGTGTTTGTGGAGCAGCGGAAGGAGTTTACAGCTTATGTCAGGTAGAGCAGCCAGTTACCAGATTATAATGCTGCTAAAGGCTACTCCATTATAACTACGCCTTCATTATTATCATTTTAATTCCTTCTTCCAGGACTTATGGTGGTTTCGCCAATGACACCACGAGGCAGGAGGAGCTTCTGAAACTGCTGGAGAGCCTCCAGCGGGACGGAGTCCAGTACGTCGACAAGCCGTACTACACCGCTGGTTACGACAGCCCCTTCAAACTGACCAACCGCAGGAACGAGGTCTGGGTCCTCAAGAACAACCCAGAAGAGGAGAAGTAGAGAGGTCAAAGGTCACACATCACCCACTCACAACTTCATAAATTACATATTAACAACTAATATAAGTAAATACCCTCCAGCTCTAAATAAGACATACGAAGGCCAGAGTTGAACAAGATTAAATCAGTGGAGCCGTGTTCCCAGCAGAGGGAGCCAAGTAGACAGGAAACGCTTTTCTCATTTGGTGCCTCTTCAGAAAGAAACTACAAGTGCCTTAAGTCAAAAATCGCATAAAAGCTTAATTACTCGGCAGCTGTTTACCTGTTTACACGTAAACCTCAACTAGACATAGGTCATGTACCTGCATGCATTCCACAGTTCCACTAAAACTACAAACCTGCTGTCTTTGTGTTACTAGTTCTTCATTACAGACGTTATAAAATCATGCAGCTGCAGGCGGGTTTGGAAAACTTCTTAAAATATGGAGCCCATCAATCTACCTAAAGTTTCTAAATGATATTTCCACTGATCGTATTATATACACTTGCTAATCTAATTGTGGACATTTGGTTATTTCTAATTACTGGGAACATCCTCTGAAATGATTCTCCTTAACCTGCTCAGTCTGGGTCACAAAAACCTCATCAGCACATTTCTGCATTAAGGTTTCACACAGTGGTTTTTAACATTTTGGTGCCTTGTGTTTCTAACAAATAACAACAAGCATGTTTTTATAGATTTACCTTTTATACATACAACTGAAGTATAAGCGCCTGAAATAAAAGGATGTACTAATACATGAATCATAGGAAATATCAGTCTCCTCTATATAATGTGAGACTATGTAAAATTTATTAAGTCATTAATAATAAATGCATCTCATCATCATTACTCTGGCAATGTATCACCTGTCTTTGGTGTGTGTGTCTGTTTTTGACGTGTTTATTTTTTTAAATGTGGTTTGAATAACAAATGCAAAGCATCACTGTGAGCTGTGTCCGATCTGCAGCGGATACAGATCGTGACCTTTTTATCATTCAGATGAAGCTCCCGCCGCCCTTTATCCTCTCTCCCTCTCCTGCCCTGTCTGCTGAGTCATAGGTTTTATTTGTGGCGGAACTGTTCCTGATATCATGTTCAGATACTCAGCAGGAATTTTTTTTGTTTAAACACACACTGCATCTTCATGTGGTGTTCAAGTTCACTGATCGTGCTCATCTGTTTTACTCAGTCATGGCTTCTTTTTCTTTTTCTACCCCCTCTGGCCTGGGGGAGACGTTGAGTTGACGTGGAGGACAGGGCTTAAAAATACTTCTGTGGCAAAACTAATTTTCTAGTGGCAAAGATTAACTTGAGCACTAGTACAGTTTATACTTAGTCATGTGACATAGTGTATTTTTACTTGATTTTAAGGTCCCAGTTTCTTATCAAAGCCTCTTGGTTGAGCTTAGGGTGTCTGTAGGTGTGTTGCTGTCTGGTACTTTTACATTACGCTAATATTAGCTTACTCACTTAATCTGAACGTTCTCTGTTCAGATAAATGTAGTCTGCCGCTAGTGATGTGCATGTTTTCCTGACTTGTTCATAGTTGGCGTAAGGATGCTGAACAGAGGGCGTCTCGTATCAAAGGAGAGGGAAACAAGAGGCGTCAATACTGTGATTATAGCTGGAAGGAGTTTGTATTGATTCCTCTGTCGGCCAGATGGACACAGCGTCACCAGTGCAGTGACAGAGGGCAGATGACTGCTGAGCTGGGGGGACAGAAGCAGCTGTTTAATACCGAAGACGCAGAAATTTCAAATGGAAGGTGCACGACGGCTGCGACCAGCAGAGAATTTTGAGAGGTTGTAGTAGAGACTTGCAAAGTGCACATACTGCAAAGGTCCGTCATGGGCTGGTTCCGTGTCCTAACACGATGTCTGCAAGGAGCCGATGAGCCTGTGTGTGGAGGGAGGGAGGGGTAAATGATGGCCTCTGGAGTTCTCCAGATGACGGACGAATGTGGGTGCCATGGCGACGGTGCTAATGAGGTGGCGATTCTGGCGTTAGGCTAGCAGATGGCTGTGAATCGCACATTCGCACACACAGAAAAACTGACACACATACCCACACTTTAAATATTGCCTTGTTTTTATTACACAGACATACACGAGCGTTCGCAGCCGCCTTCAGCTCTGCTCCCACACTTCACGACTTCTTGTGTCCTCCCGTGTTTTTCACGTGCTTTGAGATTGAAACGTTTCCTGGTTTCGCTGTCATGAGACGAGTCCACGCCCCAAGTGCTCAATCATGGCTGGGAGGGAGGAGGTGGAGACACACTGCGGTCACAGGTGATTAAACCGCAGCCTGTTATTGGCTGTTAGGAGGTTGTGAAGTCTTACGCCTGTCACCTCAGGTTACGACGAAGAGACCACGTTTACTCTGCTGTGAACACCAGCGAGAGATTTGCATCATCCAAGATTAAGGGCTGTGGAAGGCTAAAGCATAAATATTAACAACAAAGGATTATTTAATTTTGAAGCACCTTTTAAAGGAAATGATGTGGTCCTAGCCCCTCTTAACCCTTCACAGAGCCTCCGTCAACCTGTCTGCTGAGCAGTTCATACTGCCGCCCTGCTATGTGAAAATAAATAGTCTACAAAAAAGAAAACGACTCCCTTCCAGCAGACATGGGCCTGTACAATGTACAAGTCCTTTTGAAAATAAGTCAGTGTTACTTAAAACTAATTTCTCTATATATTTACATACAGAACAATATAAAACTGCAAAAGGATGAACGGAAAAAAGCTCAACAGCATTATAGAAACCAAGTCCTAAAAAGGTCCTAGTGGGCAAACTAAACGTCTGGACCGTATGAAGTGTCAGACAAGCAGTACTGATTGTTCACAGCCAGCTACTGTTCAGCTTTCAGTTCTTTGGTAGCCAATAGATCACTGAAAGACCCGGGCAGTAAATCAGCTTTCTGTCTAATGTGATTTCTGGCTTTACATTTATAGAATCATACTTTACTAAGTCAAGACATCCCTTGTTTATAGAAACAAACTTTAAAACATACTTTTGAAGTCACAAAGAAAAAGACCTGTGGACAGTGCAAAATCTACAGATTTAAGTTCGTTTGAGGTTTTCAGACATTGAAGAATTTTTTTTTTACCCTAAACAGTTGTCAACTTGTTGCCTTTCGATAGGTGGCAGCACTGAGTCCTCTGCACTTCCTACGGACCTCTGAACACACCAGCTGCAACCTAAACCACTGACCCTAACGGCATAAAGCAAAACCCTGGTGATAACCGTAGCTGAGGATCTACCTTGGCGTCGCCAAGGAGCCTGAACATTCGCAGGCAGTGGCGCTCTCACACGCTTTCAAAGCAAACGGCAGAGATGCAGAAGCTGAGCGTGACACACGCCTTCACAGTCCACTCTTTCTACCTGCCTGGCTACGTAGCATCACAGCAGCAAGTTAAGCAAACAACTTGTCACTTTTCAATTCCTTCGATTCACCTTAGTTTGCCATCTGAATCTGGGCTTTCAGAGAAACTAAATGGTCCTGGGTAGGTGAAGAAGAGGATAAATTGTTAAACAGCAAAACAAATGGAAAACAAACTAAGAAACGCTCTTCTTGTAACACAAAGGGTGAGTCACCAAACAGAAGAGAGTGAGAATCGCAGGAGTCTTCAAAAGCTGCACCAGAACCAGATCTCCACTTCAGACTAAGTTCAGTCCAGCCTGCAACCTCTAAGCTCGCATCAGGACTGGACATGCTCACATCCTCAGATGTAGCGCTGAGGCGGTGGAGCACAGGAAGGCGTCTCTAACGGGCCTTTCGTTGGCTCCTTTTCCCGCCTCCTACCTGTTTATAGCAAATGAGTTCAGCCCGTGTCTAAGGGGCGGCTCCTTAAGTTCTGCTCTCCTTAGATAAAGTGCCGTTGGAGTTTTGGAGCACCGGTCCGGCCAGACTCTCTGCAGTATCGCCGTACTCGCTCTCAGCCAGCTCCCCTTCACGTTCGCAGATGACTGTCATTGGGCTGCTGAGGATCCTACTGCGTGCGTTGTACTTGCTGCTGGCAGCAGACGGCGGCGTACGTGAACGCCCATACTTGGTCATTGAATAAGATGGTGACGTTGGTGAGGACATAGTTAAGACCTCGTACCGGTTCCACTCATCTGTCACCCGCTTAGCACGTCCAGGGGAGGCAAAGGGGCTGTGTGGTGTGGTTGGGGAGGAGGGTGAAGCAGGGGGATCTAATGCTGACTCAGAGCGTGTTCGCTGGAAGCGCGGGTCGGTGGAGCGAAGCATCTCGGCAGCGGACATCCTGAAACTAGTCTCGGAGCGGCTTCCCTTCTTCAGCAGGAGGGCCTTGAAGGTGTCGCTACTGGTGGACGACTTGCGGAGGTTACGCTGGATGGAGCCGGACTGCCGGGGCAGAGAGGACACCAGTCCAGGGGATGGGCTTGTGGGGGTGGAAGGTGGAGACTGTGGCTGGCTCCCGGCACGGGACTTGTCATCCTCGGATTCCTTGCGTCCCAGGACCTTGCGCTTGGACCTAGAGGAAGATGTGGACAAACCCAATTAATGGCGCACAACAATTCAAGCAGCAGCAGACTACAAGCAGGGTTAATTTTTTTAAGGAGTGAAGCAACTTAGGGGCAGTTGAATTGACAGTGGAGAAGGTATAAATGAGTTGCAAGAAGAAACGATACGGCAGCAGTTTTGTTAAGAAATGAGGTCATCAAATATATTCAGATTTTAAGGCTAGAGTGTGGGAGCTCAGCCTTTTGAGTGTTTGTAGCTTAAAAACAAGATTGTACTTAAATACACGCCTCCAGTATTTGTCCCAAATTTGCCATATGTCACCGCTGCCCCTAGCTGTCATGCGTCACAGCACAAATCTTAAAACAGTTAAGGCACAATGAGCATTAAGCAGTGTAGTATCTCAATGAACCAAATGAAAGAGAAGTGTTTTAATTCCAAACTGCAGACGCTGCAGCTCAGAATTAAAACTCAGATATGGCACATTGAAATTAATCAAAAACACAAACGGGGAGAAGAGCCTAAAGCAGTTTTAATCGCACAAAGACGATTCAGCCCCCTCTCAGCAGGGGGTATCAGAATGTTTGGCTGCACCACTCAGCCTACACCATCTAGATCTTCTTTACCAAAGCAATGCAATAAAGCTGCAAATGGCAGAATACAGTAGATTAAGGCCAGCAGGGAAACAGTCTTATTAATCTTCTGCTGTATGTTACAAATAGGTAGTATAACCGCGATGGCAGAAACAAGCCTTGCTAATTAAAGTGAAGGGGCTACTTGCCACTTCGCACCTCTCTAGAAAGGCAGCACCCACCCACTGCATGCCCCCTCTGCACAAGGGAGGAGAAAGGAGGAGGGGGGAGACAGAGATGATTAAAGGCATGGAAAATACAGATCGTGTGATAGGGAGCACCAAATTGATGCTAAAGGTAAAGAATGGAGTGAAGGACACAGTGAGAAAATCCTTAATCCCCAGATTAGATCTACAGAAAGAAATTCTTCCCTAAAGAACAAATAATGTGCAGAGAATATGCTTGTGAAGGTCAAACTAGAGGGAGCTGTGAGGAATGTCAATGATTTGTGGACGTATCCGAGTCTCCTTTCTGATTTAGAAACGCTGCAAGATGTGTCTGTGCCCTAAATTCAACCCCCATCTAGCGCCATCCCCTGTGAGCTCCCTCTCCACGTTAGCCCATCAGCATTACATAAGACTTCCTCACACACATTCACACGTGCATACGCTCACACACCTGATAATGGTCAAGCAGTACGTCCGTACTGAACTCCCAGTGGCAAACGCAGAAACATGCAAATACAACATAACAATGCAGATGCAGATCAATGCTTTTCTCTCGGCTGTTACACGTTTAGGTAAGAGGATCTCCCTCCACAGAAGTTGTATATTCTCCTGCGGCTGTGAAGATTTTTTTAAATTAAAAGTAGTAAAACTGTCAGAAATGTGATTAGGAGACATTAGCATGAAACTTTGCAGATTGTCAGCTGCTCTAATTTTAACACCATGGCCAGGAATTCATCATCACTTCCACGCTCCTCAAATATCTGTAAAATTATTCTATACGTGCTATACTGGTGAGGTGTGATGGAGGACAGCAGAATGAAGAGTGGTAATGAAACATGGATTGAAGGTAGGGTTTGTGCACAGCAGAACGAAATGAACGCCTGAGATGCTCAAGAGAACTCCAGCTGCCACCACACGTGACTGTGAAAAACAAATCGGCGAGCTGCATTACAAATTTATGTGCGCTGCCTTTGAAGCATGAGAACACGTATGCAATGTATGTCAGAGAGCCACATGGAATACAAGAGAGGTGGAAGACGGGAAAAACGCAAGTCGCTCTCTCTGGTGGCCTCTAACCTACATTAGGACCAGAGGGTGTCAAGCGGTTAAATAATGGATGAAGGAGCCTTTTTCCTTCTGCTGAGAATGAACAATGTTCATGACTTTAAAACGGGCGCCTTGATAAACATTTGACTGACTCACGGAACTGTACCGGAAACAGAGCTGGAAGACTCCAGAGACCAGCGATCTGACAGATGCATACGCTTACAGATGGGACAGTGCTCACTGAAGTTATGACTGTGAGGTGGAGAGGGTGACGAGATGAGGGGGATGGAAAAAAAAATCGTGTTGAAGGGTGAGAGGACAGCTTGGAGGTAAGAGGGATAACTGGTTTATGATCAAATGAGATTCCAACAGAAAGAGTAGGGAACTAAAATGAAAACTAGAGGAAACACAATGACGAACGAAAGAAAGGAACTGGAATGAATAATATATTGGGGAGTAAAGTGGTTGACGAATGAAGCTAAAGTACGAATAGAGACGCATCCTGGTACCTGTGAATGGCAGCAAAGAGGTCCTCAGTGGTTCGGGGCCGCGTGGGAGTCGGGGTGACCATGGTCCTCTCAGCTGCCCCGTTGGCTGACGGGGCCGGAGACGATTCAGCCGTACTGGAGTCGAACACCTCACCTGAGACAGAGAAACACGCACACTGTTACGAGGGAGCACGCGCTCGCAGTCCTTTAGGTCGCACAGCACACTCGTGAATCTACAATCCTGTCGCATTAACCTGGCAGGCTATGAAATCTGAAGTGGTACGGAGGAGGTGCTGGACTGTCTTCTTACATTCTGTCTTCTTTCTTCTCTAGTTCAGCTCGTTTCTTTTCCTCCTCTTCCTCCTGCAACCTTCACACTCACGTCCGTGCTTCAACTGCCTGAGCCGCTGCAACCAGTCTCACTTTACAATCCCTCATCCCGTCTCCCCTTCACCCCCTTACCAGATATGTTCCCACCCCTCAGATCCGATAGAGACCCTCCCCCTCTCCCTCCAACCACGGAAAGCGTCTCCCCTGGGACATTTGCCCCCTCCCTTACCTCAGAGTGATGAACGGGTCTCAATAGGACCGACCGAGAATGGAAGATTAACATAAGCGAAGAGGAAAACACAGGAAAGAAGGATTGTTCGCAGAAAAAGACACAAGTAGACGGTGAAGGCTGGAGTGTGTGAGAGGGCAGAGAAAAAGCAATGCGGGAAAAATGAAGGGACAATAGCCTCAAGAGATCTCTGCATATAAAATACAGTAGAATGAGTAAACGCGAGGACGAAGTGAAAAGGCTGCAGGACTGCTCTGCCAATGATAAGCTGTCTATCCTGGGCTATTTTCACAGTTTTCAAACCTTTAAAAGATTGTGGTTTTAAGTTTGGATTCGAAGGGGAAAATGAATTTCATAGCTGCCTGAGGAGCTGGCCACAGGCGGCAGCATCACTACTAACCACACAGGATTATGGTAATGGGCTTAACTAATCCATAAATGAAGTTCTGGACTGACACCACTTAAAATTTGTGGGGGGTTTTCCACAAAGTCTGCACATGACTAACAACATTCTTAACATAAGTGAAAAGTACTTTCATTCAGTCAGACTCACCTGTGTCATCGTCCTTGGAGCTGATGGATCCACTGCTGCTTTCTCCGTCTCCCTCCTCTTCTTCCTCATCGTGAGCATCTCCATTCGTACACAGTCCAGAGTCAAGACCTGTCCCATCGCTGGCAGAGGCTGAGATGCGAGGCTTGTCCTTGATTTCTGTGCATGCTTCACTGGTCCCTGCTAATGGCTCAGGGCTTTCTAAAATATCCTCCTCCTCATGTTGCATGCTTTCCTTTTCTTTCTCCTCATCCTTTGCCTTGTTGTACAGAGCGTCTACTTGGTCTTGTGTCTTGAACAGGCTGGTTGGTTGTTCATGCTGAGATGGAAGTGGTTCATTGATTGATTGGGGGCTAAATGGTGGGAGAAAAGAGAGCTTGGGTTTCTTGAAGACTGCTGGGGGCTTCTGTTTGACAGGAGAGCTTTGCAAGCCAAGCTGGGAACTCTGCAGTGATTCCTGCCCTCCATGTGTTTCTTTTTCATTGAAGGGAAAGTAACTCAGATCTTCAGCCTTTTCATTTAAGACAGTACTATCTGGTGTTTCATCTGTAATACAGCAGTCTAATGAGAAGTCTTCTAAGAGCTTCGACACAGGTGATGGTGAGGAGTTACGCAAGTCTTCATCTGGGGAGCTGTTAAACACAGTGGGATGCTCCTGGGAGCAAGATTTCTCTATGATCTGGGGCTTTTGAAGCAGAAGGAGGCCCTCTGTTTCTTGGGCTTTGGTGTGGTCCGATTTTTCATTCATTTCCTTATCTGGCCGTTTAACAGAGCGTAACTGAACGCTTTGCAGTGCAAATGGAGTGATCAGGGGCTTGGGTGACTTTGCAGGGCTATTGGAAGCAGCTGGTTTGGGAGCATCTTTTTCTGTCTTCACTAAAGATAGGGATGCAGAAGACTGACTAAAGGTAGGCAGTGGAGGAGGCGGAGGGGGCCCTAAGGAGGGAAGTGGAGGTGGTGGGGGAGGACTGAAGCTCCCATTAAAGGATGAACTAGGGTGGATAAGCATTTCAGGGGATGGAGGAGGTGGAAATTCTGGAGATGTAGAGCTAGCAGAGAGGGAGCTCAGAGCCTGTGGTGTAGCTGGTAACGGGGGTGCTGGTGGAGGAGGGTCTGTAGTGGACCCTGGTGGCAAAGGGGGAGGGAAAGGTGGGGGTGGGCTAAGAGGAGTGTTGGGAGCTGAGGATGAGAAGACGGGCAGCGGTGGAGGTGGAGGAGGACCTGTGCTCTTGAGCGAGTCTGAGGTGTTGGAGGAAAGGGATGTGGAAGAGGAGGACATGGACACAGAGGAGAGGAGAGATGACTTCCTCTCTGGTACTTTGGGTTTGGGCCGAGTGCCAGAGGGAGACTGGCACCTAGTGATCGATGGCACTGGGGTTCCAGCTGTGGGGGTGTTGGACTGGCTGGAGTAGCCGCTAGAGGGGGAGGTCAGTCTGTGCACCCGGTCTGGTGAGGAGGTGGATGCTTTGGGCTTTGCTGCCATCCCTCCCCCCTGATCTGGAGCTCCAGGGTGGTGCTGTCTGTTAGGAAAATCACCTCCATTCTGCAGACCTCCTTGGTGAGGCCCAACTGATATGTTATCTGCAGCGTGGGCCGGAGGGGTCTGTGCCCGCTGGTCTCCATGGTTCCGTGGGTACTCCATATAATAACCCCAAGAGTCGGCGTAATCTGAGCGCAAGCTGCTGGTGTCGCTGTGTGCAGGTGTGACGTGGCATAGTGAGTACACATTAGACACACCACTGCAGTTTGTGTTTGCTGCTAGTGATGCTGCAGAGCTACCTGCACTGATGCTACTCTGACTGCGTGGCCGCAGCAACCAAGGGTCGTCGTAGTCGCTGCTTGGGCTATGAGAGGGTGAGGATGGTGAAGCGCCTTTTCCTTTACCCCCCTTCAATCCCATTTGGAGGCTCTGCTGTAAGCTAGCAATTAGCGACTCGTTAAGCATGGCTCCATTTGCTTCGTTAGCGCCACCAAGGGCGCTAACACCTCCTAGGGGTTTCTTCGCAGCGGGCTTGCGCCTTAGAGAGTCTGTACGGGCTGGGGGCAGAGGAGGTTTTTTAGACTTGCGAAGGGAGATGCTGCGAGACAGGGAACAATCACTGTACAGACTTCCAGAGTCTTCCTGATTGGCCATCTCGCGGCACTCATACATGCTGTGTCTCATGGCCCGCCCTGCTCCTGTCCCATGTCCGCTGCCATGGCTGCGAGAGCGCAGGCCTGAGTCCAGGTGCATGGAGGTGTAGTATCCATCATTGTCCTGAGAATACAGGGAGCTGGAATCAGTGGTGGTCCGGGAGGAGAGCTCCAGGCTGCTGTACAGCTGGTTGATGGGAGTAGAGCAGCTGGAGGTAAGGGTGCGGTGTGGGACCACCACGTTTTCTTGTGTGGCATATATCCACTCTTCCTCCGGCAAGCAGGATGGAGGTGTGGGGGCCAGGGTGCTGTGGCTGTGCGCACTGCTGTCTGAGTGCCCTGACTCGCTAGCGGTTGCTGTAACGACTAGACCACCGTCCTGTGCTGCATGTGTTGGGGTGGAAGTTGCCAAGGCTGGGCAGGTGGAGCTGTGGGTGAAGGCTGTTGGACTTGATATTGCAGGGTCAATGTTGATGGAGGAAGCCAGGCTGAGTGGTCGAGCTGTAGGGTAGGCTGAGGCTGGGCAGTGGGGGATTTGACCAGATGCGTTGAGGGCAATGACCTCAGTAGACTTAGACATGGTGGCATTGGGGATGAGTGAGGTGGAATAAGCAGCATGTGGCGAGACCACACAGGCTGGATTCCCACCCCATTCACTGGACTGTGTCGCCCTCACCTCCTGAGACTTGGGCCTGGGCAGGGTCCCTATCCTTGGGGCGTTTCTCATGTGCACCACAGTATCATCAACCTGAAGCTTTCCAATTTGCCTCTGAGGTGTAGACAGCTCCTCTGACTTGATTGGGGTGCTGCTATAGATGGGATCAGCACTGAGGGACACCCTGGCACCCTGTCTAGGCAGACTGTGAAAACGGGAAGCGTCTCCATGGAACTGATGTGGCAGCATCAAGATCCCAGAGCTGTCCGTACTGGAGACAGATATACTTCCTGTTGACGATGAAGCAGAAATTCCAGCCATCTGAGCAGCGATGCCCTGCCCCCTCTGTGCCCGAATCCTTCTCATAGATGGGGGTACAACCTTTACTTCTTCAGTTTGGCAGCTTGAATCTCTGGTATCTGAACGTCGCAGCGTTGAGTTCACACTTCCTACTCTGCCTAAAGTGGAGTACTGTCCTGGGATGAACATGGAATGCGGCCGGAGCTCTCCACCACGTCCTTTCGCTGCTGTCAAAAGAAGACAGAACATAAGATAAACATGACTGATCCACTACTTGGCCCTTCTGTTTCAATATTTGCCATCTGTTCTTCCACTGGACTGTGGTGGTCACAGGGTTAATAATTTAATAACTTAATAACTTCTAGCTTCCTACATTAAGGAGGAAAGGCTATAACGGGAGACAGAGAGAAGAGAAAGAGCTTCCCCACTATGAATCCCCTCCTACACTGGCTCCGGCTTAGTCCGACAAAAAACAAATATTCTCAGATGGTTCAGGAAAGGCAGCTGGTTACGCGTTAGGAAGCCAGCAAACAAGCACATACTAGTACAAAAACATAAACAAGGACACACATGCATGTACATCCAGTGTTGACACAATGTGGTACACAGGGCTAAACAGGACAGAACATACATAATATGCAAATACAAGGACTCCCAGAAATGCGGCTACACCACAGATATACACACTGAACATACCAGCTGGTAAACAAACACAGGGTTGTGAAACAGAAGAGGATGTCTAGTGTGTCTTCCGTCTGTGGTGGATCTCCTGTTGATGTTCGTATTCGAAACATAAACACTCCGGTGTCCTGTCTTCTCTCTGTCCTCTGTTCTGCTCTCTCTTAACTACACATGCACTTGCTTCCTCCTTTGCTAAAAGCTGGAGTGACAGCTTGGCTGCTGCTTCTGCTGCGATAGATTAAGCTGCAGGTTTACTTTGCAGGCAGCTCTAGAGCAAGAAAAGGGAGGGATGAACCACTGGGACAATTACCCCAGCTCAGTAATCATAACATTCAGTCTCGTCAAACTGGGCACTAACGACACTTGAAAGCTCTTCTCCCACCATTTTGTGTCTGGGTGATCTTATCGCACCAAGACATGACATCTAAATGCTGCCTCCATCCTACAGCTCAAAAAACATGTAAATAAGCAATCATCAGCAAAAGGTGCCATCAAGGCAGCCCGACGTCGGCTTAACACCAAGCTCAGCTGAGTCACCAAAGTGTGAGAGGTCTGTGAACCTTCATGTGTGTCCTCATCAAGGACAGGGGCAAAAGATGAAAGTTGTATTAACACGCTGCAGGGCCAAGTGTCTAATTATCACTACATGATGTGACACGTGCTATGATTATCAATATGACACAGACACAGACACACAATTAACGCACAGTATTGACAGATGTGAGGCAGAAGAAATCTGACCCAGGGGGTTTTTGGAACCCTTCATTTTTAGGACTGGCCACATTTATACTTACAAGAAAATGGTATAACAGTAAAAACAATCTACACAAGGAAAGGTCCAATTAAAATGGCAAAACTACAATAGAAGTAAATCATTGTGTTTTTCTTGCTGTGGGTAAAGTTTAACAGGGTGAAGAAGAGAAAACGAGGACACTTGTAGAATTGAACAAGTAGTGACTGAACAGCTGCAGGGCCTTGATCCAACACTATGGACTTGCATGTGTCCTTTATTCCCTCTCAGGGGAAGTTACTCAGTGCAATACTGCAGGTGGGTTAACGGTTGCATCAGTGTACAGACGTGTTTGGGTTAGGTTATAGTAAGTAATGAGACAAGGAGCCATGCTCGTCCAGAGTGTTGGCACAGGTCTGAGGACAGTAGCAGGCAACACAGAGTCCCACGGTGATCCATACCTAGCTCCATGTTGATGTTTTCAGGCAGACCTGATATAGTCTTTCTGCGTTTGACCTTCTTGGGCCGACGGGACACGGTGTCAGTGTTAATGAAGGAACGCCGGATGCTTGCCTGTCGGTCAAATACTGCCCCTGGTAGCCGGAAGGGCGAGAGCATGGCAGGCGGACACAGGCAAATAGAGTCGGTTAGTAGAAGGAACAAACTCAAAAACATGCAGGGTTTTTTTGGTTTTGTTGTTTTAAGTTGAACAGCTATAAGGCAGCTCCACCAAACTATAATGGAACATTTTAAACTGATCTATCTGATGATCACAGCATGAAGATGTTTGATGTAAAGATTTAATTGCAACATCTTAGAGAATAGTGAGGATAATAGTTTTCTTAGATATGACTTTACCCCATCCACACTGGAGGTTGATATAGAGACACTGTTGTGACAGTGCTATAATATCATAATCTTGTCAAATCTTTTTTTTAGAAAAAAAAATACAGGTTCAATATCAAACCTTTGGCGAATATAACCAAGATTTTCTTCCATGATAGACTTTACTAGGGGTAACTGAGCAAATTCCTTTAGTCTTTTAGATAAACCGACCATTTAATTACTTCAAATGGTCTAAAAATTGACAATATTTACCGAGCATTTCTGTTTTTTACGTTTACAACAACAAGTTCCAGTCTTGCATGCAAGGTGTATCCATGCAACAAATTTAGGATATGTCAGACATGCTGTACATGCTCTCATGACAAAACCACACATGCAAAGGAAGGATAAACGGTGAAGCGCGCACACACAGACACACACACACACACGGTCTTAGCCAATATCCTTCTCGCTATCTGTGTAGTTTCCCTGAAGGAAGAGCGGCTCACTATGAACTGGTCGTCTTTCTACTATGTGGCTCGCTGCTGACAGCCTGTAGGCGTTGGGGGAAATATAAAAATGTTATGAGGGCAGATAGTGTCTATCACATTCTCTCTCAGAGTGACAGAAAAGTCCCAGATCTCTCTCTGTGTCTGTGTCTTTTACTTGCTCCTTCCCTGTAATGTAAAGTGACAGCAGATGAACAGCGCAGTGATTTGTGTAGAGTGGGACCACATTACCTACTCATTAGAGCCCAAACGACAACAGACTTGCAGTTCTATTGGCCTTGACAGCAGAAAATTCAGATTTAATACTCGACCGTGAGATTTAGTCTCTCCACTGTTGAAAACGCCCTTATTCCCAAATGATGCATAGTATCCCCTTGTAGATATTAAATAACACAATTGGCTGAATAACATCTTACGTGATAGATGTGATGTACTACAAAGGGAATTTTCTCCACACGTTTTGCTGTGTGTTCATCAAACGTCCTGTGATCTGACATAAAGTCAGTGAGAAGCCTTGACCCTTGAATAAGCTGTCAGACAATTTTCACACAAACACTCAGTCACACTCGTACAGGAAGGTGAGGGTCAGTCTCCAAGGAACATAATGGAAGATGAGACAATGCGCAGAGCTACAGGAGAGTAGGCAGACGTCTATGACTGACACATACAGTTTTTCTCCTTTGTGGACGATTGGATACATTCATTAATATGTCTATATCCACTCGGTTACAAAAGGTTGATTAAAGGAACAGTCTGACATGTTTGTTTGTGTTAGAAGATGTAACCAGTTAAGTCATCATGACAAAGTATATTTTTTAAATTCATTGGAAGTCAGGTGATTTTCAAATCATTTTCAAATGTTACATAAAAAATCTTTTAGGACTTTCTCATTCTCATTGACAGATAACATGTCAGAAAAACAAATGTTGTGATCAGTGGTAATGGGTTAATATTGCAGAACAGAGCAGGATAAGGCCAGATCACGTAACAAAAGCAACAGGGCGTGAGTTTAACCATCAAGATTGAGGAATGGTCGCTAATTACTAAATGCTACACTAATGATTAAGAGATGAACACAATGGTCTAACGGAAGCGGGACTCAGTAGGTGTGGCAAACCTGTGACGTTGATGGCGACTATGTCTGTGGGCACGGCCTGAGCTGCTCGCCTCATCTTCTCCTCAGGCGTGGGAAGGGGCATAGCCTTGTTCCATACCATCTGTCTGTCAACCTCCCCTTCTTCGTCCCCACCCTGTGGTGTCTGGGGTCTCATGGAGAGCTCAGATTTGTCGTCTTCTGCCGATGACGCTGTGGACTGCCAGAGAAAGGAAATATTTCACAAACAAAAACAAGGACATAAATATATTTTTTTTTATAAAGCTTAGAAATAAGGAATAAAGAAAAATGCCAAGATAATATAAGAAAACATAAGAGCGAATAGAATATTATAGAGCTTAAAGGCCCACAACCACATTGATTGGTGATTGTTTGGGCACACACAAAATTGACTTGAACACTTTTTACTGCTGGGACCTTTAGAAACTTGACATCCCACGATCAATCAAAACCAAATGGAAACACACACATGCAGCGTACCACAATCACCTATCAGAGTAAATTGACCGAGCGATGGGAAACAGCAGCATGAAAGCAAGAAAAAGAAAAGAACAAAAATCACTCATGCATTAAACTGGGTCCACGCAGTGAGACGTCTGAGTCACAGTGTGGACTTTACACTGGGAAGAAAAAAAACATTTTAGTGCAGCATCCAGGCTTTAAATTGAGCTTTTAACAGCAAAACATCTGATTACGTCCTGCAATTCCAGCTTTCTAATTTGCTAAAGCCAACGTCTAAGTCAATCTCAACTGAAACTCTGAAGACAAATCCTGAATGATCTGGTTACAGATCAATTTCAGACGCAAAAACATCACTGCTCACTTTTACTGCATCACCACACTTTACCATTGTGCACCTGGAACAACATGAGTGTTATTCCCAGAATAGTCTGAAGTCTTCAGTGTGTTCTTTTTGTTCAGAGATATAAAAATGCTACACGAGCAATATTACTGCTCTGTTACTAGTCCCAACTGTTGGATGCACTACAAAAGATGGCTTCCACACAGACCACGCATGGATAGATTGGTAAAAAAGTGGGAGGCAACAGAGAAGAGGGGAGATGAGGGAACTTGGTTTGGCTTGTTACTTTGCATCATTGTGTCTTAACCAGGAAGTCGGTTTCTCCCTTTGATGCTGCTGTCAGGCAATGTTAGGCTCACTGGTCTCAGGACAACAGAAAGTGATGGGGAAGAGGGTAAAACGGTGAAGGACAGGGAGGGGGAAGGAGGACACAAGAGAAGAGGAGGTGAGGGTGTGGAAAGTGCAAACAAAGATAACGAAAGATGTGAGTTGACAGTTCAGAAAGAAAACAGTTTGTTAGTGAGTTCAAGGGTCGAGACAGGCATGACTGGCATGGAGGGGCTTCAGGGGACAAAGGAGGCCCTTATTATAACAGAGAAAGACCCCCTGACCCTTTCAGATCCCCAAATCATCACGTGTGAGTATTTGTGTTTGTGTGTGAGGGAAGGAGACGAGGCAAAACATTTTTAATGCTGGTCTACTCTGTCCATCGCTGCCTTTCTTTCGGCCTCATCTATACAATAAAAATAAAGCTTGAACAAACAGCCCCACCCAGTGATGGGAAAAGGCAACTGTAATTGACAAACAGGTATTCTCTCATAAGACTCAAAATATGTGAGTTGAAGGCTTTTAATAATCAATCCTGTCCCTCATAAAAAATATACAACTTCTAACTTTCATTTTAAGTGGTTGGGATTAAAATGACTACTATTTTACAATTAATAAAAAAGTGAAAAAGCAGTTCTGTTTCAGTTAAAATGGGCACTTTCACTTCTAAACCACTGGAGGGCAGAGTGATACTGTTTTAACCGAGTTGGAGCTGCTGTGGATTTATTTGTTCGCATTTAAATCAGTGCTATGCACGTGCATACCTTCTTGTCGATTTCGTCGTCCTCATCATCCTGCAAGCTGCTGGTGGACTGAATGGGGTCAGAGAAGGTGGGACCCTGAGAGTAGTACTGGGAGCTCCGGAAACCGTCTTTTCTCAGCTTGTCACATTCTGCAGGACACAGACAGAACCAGGTTATAGACAGAACAATCAGGAGCAAGAGCACATGCTGTATTTATAGCCAGTGTATGCTGTATATATGCCACAAACATCACGAAACGTATTGTACATTTAAAGACATCAAATTACATTTTCAATACTTACACTGATCTCTAGGTTTGTGTTATACATATAACACACACTAGACATTTAGCATTAAGAATAAACTGGCCAATAACAGTAAAATTCAAATGTGTGAAATATTTAGAAGGCAGAGCTGTGTAACACTTACTAACTCCATTCAGTGCATCATTGGTTGTGTGTGTGTGTGTGTGTGTGTGTGTCTTTTGTGTCAGTCACATAAGTGTGGATTCTGCTGGATGCAGCCAAGCTTGCTCGCGCCTCCACACGCGACCACCTGCTGTGATGTATGCATGTGTGGCTGTGTGGTGAGAGGAGAGGTCCTAAATGAATGTCTGTGCGCTTGTGGGTACGTTTATGCAAAACAGTTCTTTGATTTGTGGGTCTTTAGGTGCAAGCGCGTTTTGGAGAAGTGAGGAGGAGTTTCAGACACATGTTTGAGCATTGAGACGTGGCTTTGGGGTCATGGCTAGGGCAAAAATGAGGGTTGAGGCTGGAGTGCGGACTGTAGAACGCATTATACCAGTGAGCCTTGTCACAAAGAAAGAAATACAAATGTGTGTGTGGAACCAGAGGGGTATCAGTTTCAGTCTGTCACACACAGATGGCAGAAGCATCCCTCATTTTTCTCCACACATTTGTCTCGAGTGGTATTTGGCAGATCGTCTCTATCGTTCTCTCTGCTAATATATGTGATAGCTCATTTTTTGCCCAGGCCTCTAGTTCTATTCAAGAGGTAGTACTACAACACCTTCAGTACAGTACCATGTGCATGTACTGATGTGCAACCTCAAGAAGGGAAACATGCTTTTTTAAAAACCTTTTAATGTTGAAACGGGCTCTGGGACAGTGTTTCATCTCGCATTTTGGATATTTTCTCAGTACTTGATACACAATCAAAATCCATTTTAGGGAATTAGACCTGCATTAAAGCAGATGCACATCCGATTAGAGATACTCCTTTTGATCCTTTTGTGCGTCATTTATCTCTATAGCTAATTGCAACCCATCTCAACGGACACACACCCTGGTGCATGTATAATGCTGTCACTTAACAGATCCTAATGGGGTTGGTAAACGTAGCTGCTTTAACAACAACCTGATGTGGTAGCGGAATGGAAGAAGAGATTTAGAAAGCATGACGGTAATGAGGATGATAACAAGCAGAAGGGCTGTTAAGGTGACTGGTGATGCGTGATTGGGGACGGTTGATAAAATACATGAGCTGTGAGCTGTTTGTTACTCGGCAGAGCTGAAAGCGGGGGATCGGTAAGTGACACCAAAAAAGAACAAAAGGATTGTGATATTTTGCAGTTGCATCTTTTGCAAATATGCAGTAAGTATATGAGGCTAGAGGTCACTGAATTACATCACAAAGAAATTAATGCATCACACTTGGGTTATTATTGACACATCATTATTGACTCATATTGACACATGAGTCATACAGAATTTTCCCGATACATTTCCACATGCACTGGCTTCAACACAAACCCCCTCATGACTGTGAGAGGATGCGTGCTGCCATCTGACGGGGTATTGATTACTGTGCTTTGCACACCAGACAGTAGGTGATCTCGTGTATCTGTCTATGGTTTCGCTGAATATTGACGGGTCACATGTGCATTAGAGAAGGAGCTGCACATGTTTAATGTTTATTGTATAACTGTGCTTGGAGGTTAAATAAAACTACTACAAATAAAACTTTTTCTCTACCACTTAACCTCCACTCTCAACTTCCTGGAGCTGCAGGAATTAAGGTGCTAAGACACATCAGACACGGGCAGAACAGGTGCTACCACTGGACACCTGTTGGCTGTCAGTTAGGACCCCTGGGGCTGGGCAGTGACAGGGACAGGGACAGGATCAAGGAACGGGGCTGCACCCATCCAAGCTCCCAGGTGGTGTTTGCGTGTTTGCATGCCTACCAACATTAATAGTGCAGGAAGTAGTACACAACAGCAATGGGCACAGTAGCCGAACAATGTGAAAGACAAAGAACATTTTGTGTCTGTGGGACCAAGCAGGTGACTCACACATCGTAAGCATCAGATTACAACTGCCTCCCCCCCATTTATCTCTGTCTCTCCCTTTATCTCAGTGTCTTTTATCTAGTGACACACAAGGCCAACCTAGCATGTAAACAGCAGGCCTTTACAGTAACACACCACCCATGAAGACACACACAGGCCCATAACAACACATCTAGTGCCTTTCTCACACTATCTTGACTCGCTGTTTGTCTGACAACGAGGCTGTGTGCCTTTTGTCTTAGCTTGTACTGGATAAACAAGAAGATTATGATGTCACACCATTGTTGGCTAAACACACATTACAAGTATGTGTTTTGATGTCATGACACTTTGGTGCCATTGCCCTGCAGTGACAAACGTAACGACATTCAGCCTCTTTCCCACTGTTTGAGCTGAAATTATATATTGGAGTTACCGACAGGTACCACTTGGATTTTCTTCCTTGACTCTGGTCGTACTGGATCGTATCTTGCTCTGGCTAGCTGCCTGGTTTAAAAGCTCACCTCGCAGAGCAGTCTTGAGGTTGACTTTGGCCTGTCGATGGAGGTCTTCTACACAGGGTGGCCTGCTGCCTGGCAGGAAGACGTTCTCCTGCTGGTGCCATGGAGCCGTGTAATGAACTGTCCACTTGCTCTCCTCATCCAGATTAGACACAGCTGCAGACACACATAAAGAAGTTATCTTCAAAACTGTCCTCATACGTTACAGAATTTAGAAGCAGGTCATTTAATCCATTGGTTTACATTTGAAGGCTGTGGATCAGAAAACATCCTGTTTCCTATTTGTTGAAGCAGAGGAAGGGGAAAGGAAGTAAAGTACTTTGCATCACGGTGTCACTACCCACACCAACAACATGACACGTATCTGAGACATTACTCTTTTAGTGGGCCACACACCTCAGAGAGGGAGGGAAACATAGTGGAACAACCTGGTTTGAAATACAGTCCACTCATCATCCAACACAACATAACACAACTGTTACACATTGAAAGCATGTAACTTCATCATAAACTACATTAGGATCACACTGGTGAACCATCTGTTCACATTACATTCAAATTCCTAAACTGCACCTTTTTCGATGTGTTCAACAACAACAAAGCTCAAACAACACAACATAATTAGTTAAGCTGAAACTCTAACAGCAAACATGTTCTTTTTGTAGTGCCTGAAGTGCCTTTTTCAGCCAGACAACACTAATTCAACATTAAAATGACATTACTGTGCTAATCTTTGCATTGCATGTTACTGCTGACCTAGAAAAGGCTCCATTCCAGTGTTGTCTCCACTAAGTAACACTGTGTATTCACAGCTGCAGTGTTCCTGTAATAAAACACGCTAACCAAAAGCCAAGCTTACCAAGTGAGCGTATCCAAGCCAAAGTTGGTGATCGTGGATGCAGAACTAGCTCCATTAAATCGAACAAATGTTAGTCCTGTCCTCTACCAGTGTGTCCTTGTCCTGACTGACACAACATGGCCATCTGACTGGAACAGGGAGAAGCCTGGTGGATCCACAAGGAAGGGGATGGGTAATGAAAAGGGGCTGGGAGTGTTGTTTAAGGGTTTTCTCACAGGTGCTAATGAGATATAGTAGGATGAATAGTGCATGTGTGTATCTGTGTTGGGGGAGGGTCTCTGAGGTAGAGGATGAAGACAAGAGGTAAAGACTGCTAAGTGCCGGATGGCAGACATGTAAGCAACTGTTAGACACAGACGTCCTGAAAGGCATCAAGGCTGACACATCAAAGGCTCTAACTACAGCATAGAGGCATTTACAGGGGGACAGTCCACCAAAGAACAAGTCCTGCTCCAGTCTGTGACGCTTGTTGGGCTAACTGCTTCTCCAGCTGCTAGAGGTTGTGTGTCATTGTGTGTATTCATGTTCCCTCTCACTCCGTTTCCAAACACCTTTTCACCCATTCATTCACAAATCACTACCCTCTTGCTAGCCACTCCTCGTATCTCTGCATCTACACACCATGCTCTGTCATCTAAAAGTGCCACAATACGCAGTCTGTATATGCAGACTCAGGGTGACTGAGCTTGTGTATTGGCAGCGTTTCCCATGTTTGATGTGTGCCTTCACCGGGCACAATAATCAATCACATAAGTCACGAGGCAACATGTGAGAGCTGAGTAAATCTAACGTGCAAAAGGATTACCTCAAATCACACTCACACACGGTTAAGTTGTAGCATATATTTTATTGATGGGGAAACATTTGTCTAACTAAGGAACAGTGTGAATCTTGGGCCTCCACTAGCTCCAAAAGTACTGCCACAATGTGCCTTTGAGCAAGGCCTTGATGCACCAGGAGTGTTTCCTCAAATTAAAATTAAAAATGTTATCTGCTCTCGCTTTTCACTCACAGGTAGTCCTCGCCCAGCCTTCATTTCTGACTATAGGGTTTAACAGACCTCCATCAGGCTACAGGCACAGCAAAGACTTGGGGGCTATGGACACAAAGCCTGTATTGTCCCTCTGCATCAGTCTCCACATCAGGCCTTTCAGTGCCACAATACCCCCTAGCCCCTCATCCCAGTCTCAAACATGTTGGACTCTGGCGCGAAAGTCTTTCAGAAGTCCACTAATCCCTCTGTGCATTGACATCTCAGCTCTCACTATGCCCACTAGCAAGCACAGAGAGCACAAACATTGTACTGGAAACCAAGCAGTCATCCTGTATGTATGTATGATCTCTGTGGATACAGGTAATGCAAAGCCATAAGCTGTAACAGACATATGATGTTAATCTGAACCAGGTTCACAAACACCCACCGATGTACTGCTTCTGAACAACCGCTTGTGTTTTATAGGTTATTTTGAGGTTTCAGGTTGGCAAAAAGAAAATATTACCACCACATTTGGTTTTGAACGGACGTTCAAGTCATTACAATCATCAAGCCATTACAATTTATTTGCCTACAGACAGCAGAACGGAAGGAAGTTATAGAAAGACGTCAGACTGCAGGCTGAACGCACTAAAGTGCAGCAGGGGACCAAGGTGCCCGTCTAGTGAGCAAAGAGCAGACATGTGCAAGATAAACTGTGCTAACAATCTCACCTCACACAGCGTATGATAAACCTGAGATGAGGACTGGTACAATCGGCATGTGCTGCTAATCCTCCTAACAATAATCTACTGTTGATACATGAGACACAGACCAAGTGCGGCCTCTGAATATGAAATTAGCCAGAACACAGAGATCTAAAAAGAGACAGTAAATCTATTTCTAATAAAGAGCTCCTGAATTTAATTGCCTCTAGTTGCCGGTTTAACAAAAGCTTTTAGGTCATTAAATGCAAATAGTTGTTACGCTGTGAAGTCTTGACCCAGTGGTTACCTGGTAACAGGGTGCAACACAGAGCTGGGTCGGGATTGAGCAGACGCAGCAATGCCCACAGGAAACTAGTAGTTGTGATATTATGATATAGAAAACATTTAGTCTTAAGTGGATATACAACAAAGCATAAGGAGATGAAAACAGTTATTTAAAATGGCTACAATAAATAAAAAATATCATGTCTGTCAACATCAGACACTTGCTCCTTAATAAAATTACTACAATAATGTTCATCAGTAAAACAGAAGTAAAAATATCTCACCCTTTCTTTTGAAGTATTTAATCACAGATTTTAATGAGGTCCCAATGAACACCATTATTCCGGTTCAACGTGTCGCTCTTACTTGGAAAAACGTGTCTTAATGAGACGTGGAAAAAAAGAAAACGGATAAATCCAGGTGGATCAGAGAAAGGAGACCGGTGGAAGGAGCGCTGGCCTCAGCTCTCCTCCACTCACATTCTCGCTGTACGCCGGCTTGTCCGATAGCGTGTGCGAACGTCTACTACGCCTAGAGGACAGCCTCTACCCCTATCTCCTTCTCTAAACACACAGACGCTCCAACACTCCCCCTCAACTCCACCACCACTCCTCCTCCCTCAGGCAGTCCGGTCCACAGAGACACACAAACACACACAGCAGGAGGGGTGTAAGACCGGCCCCTCTGCTCTTCTGTGCTTTGGTTACCAAGGAGTTCTGGCTGCCTCTCCCCTAATTTCTCATCATCAGTCGTTCCCTCTCGCTGTCTCTTTCTCTCTCAGCACTCTTTTTATTTCTTTGCTCTGCAGGATTCGGAATATATCTCAAAGTTAAACATGCCTTATTAGAGCAAACAGCCACACTCGTGCTAGTTTTCTGTGAATGTCAATACTCATTTCATTCCATCAGCCTCCCTTTTCCGTGTCCCATCTCTATTCTTGGAAAAGTAATCAGCACACCGCCTCTTTTGCTGCCACGCCACAGTCGACTGAGGAATATTTATGAATCTAATTAAACTATCAGACACCTCTACACGAGAACATGCTTATTAAAAACACACAGAGCTTTTCACAGTCTTCTTAAGAGGATTCAGCTTCCAACTGTAACATCTCATTCATGCCCAGATTCCGTAAGTTTTAAGTTAGGGTATCAGAAACCTAAATACTTGTGATCTCCAGATCTTTATTTTTTTCTTCATCTG
Source organism: Macropodus opercularis (assembly GCA_030770545.1). Classification (NCBI taxonomy): domain Eukaryota; kingdom Metazoa; phylum Chordata; class Actinopteri; order Anabantiformes; family Osphronemidae; genus Macropodus; species Macropodus opercularis. The sequence goes on from CM061112.1 coordinate 5,995,257, forward strand.
TCTGATTTCTCCGAGCCTGCTGTGTGCGCACATGGTCCCCGAATCTGTGCCACATGAATATAGATCAGATACAATCCGCCCATTGTCCAATACGCTCACAATCTATCACTCACACACCCATTCAAACACGCGCAAACGTACCCGCACAGACCGTCAAGCCCCTCCTTTTGGGACCTTTTCAGTTCAAATGGAGGGAGAGGGTGAGTAGAAGGGAGGGAGGCGGGGGGGCAGCAACAAGAGCTTGAATGGGACTGAAAATGATCCTTGAGTTTGTGGCTACAAAGGACAGCCCCCCCTCCATTTGTCCCCCCTAGACCTTGCTCATCTGAATCATGCAACTCATCGGAGAGGTGCAGTTGGATCTTGTTCCTGCACAGTCCACTATACACTATCAAGCACTTATTCACTGTATTAGTTGTTAGTAGTTAGTTTTAGCTGATTGGCATAAATTATTCTTGGCATCTCTATTTATATCAGATGATTTTGGAAAAGGTGCAAATACATACATTCAGAGATTCCCTGTCTAAATTATTATCGAGACAACACAGCCAATATAAAGATGTCACTCTACGCGGACTGTCTGGCACGCGTTCAGTATTAGGATAATTATGCAGACACAAGCCCAAGCACCACTCATTTAAGAGCCCATTGTTCTAAGCACAGTGTCAGACATGCACACAAACACACACACAGTGTTACAGACAGGTCATCAACTCTATCCGCTGAAGGAAGGCTTGAAATCTAGGCCACCTCTAGGATTAGGGCTATCTATTCAATCAGCCATACGTCCACACAGCCGTCAGCTCATTCTAAATGAAGAACGAAAGCTGCAGCTACAACACAGACCAATTTATACCTGCTAAGAAGGGACAGGTAGAGGAATGTGTGGTGGTAGAGAGTGGACCTCAGAGAATGACCTTCTGTCATAGCTTAGTCTGTGTCTCATCCTATTTTCACACCTCATTTGTATCTTCCCACCAAGGCAGTGCCAGCTAAACAGTCTCTCACACATCCTAGTTTTCATTTCCTTAGACCAGAGTGATAAATTTGACAAATGCTTGTTTCTTCCAGCTGCAGTTATTTGACCACTGCCCCAAAGCCACATATTCTTCTCTTCTGTAACCTTGTTGGATAAAAAAACAACTTGTTAAATTGCGCATACGCATCCACCTCCCCCTTCGTCTGACAGGTCTCCGTTTTAATTTTTCTAATTGGACTTGGAAGAGAGATCTGAGCTGACCATCTAAAACCCATTAACTCAACCTGATCTGCCAACGTCAAATCTCTCGTTCTCGCCACCCCTTCTCTGGCAAAGGTGCCAACCAGCAGAAAAGCATGTGCAGTGGCTAAGTACTTGTTTGTTTCACATGTGAGCACACAAGCTAAGGCTCAAACAGGAAATGTATTAAGGACCTAGAAAAGCTGAATACATAAAACACTTTATATCGCTCTCTCATCTGCTTTTTCCTGTGAATGGAGATCTATAATTTATAACATGCAGAGCAACAAACTTGCTCTCTCATTCCCTCTCGACTTCTTTCATCCTTGTGAATGAAAGCGTAGCATCAAGGGTCAATGGGAATTGCTTCTGGGATTGAGAGCAAGGCATGAATAATCTATCAGTAGGAAGTAAAAGGGGGAAGAGATATGATATTATGATGCTTGGTCATTATACACACAAGAGACTTGATAAGCCCAAAAGACAGGCGGAGAATGAGTCAACTTTCTATAGCGCTCATAAACAGGCAGTTAAGCAGTTCAACTTCCACCTCCCTCCTGAACAAACATCAGAGGCTAGGCTGAGTAAACAAACTGGGATAGCTGCTCCTCTGGAGCTAATGATCTTAACACGGGGTAAAGTTCCCGCACACGTGAACTTCAGTCCACTCCCACACCCTTTCCTGACACCAAACCCATGCTGTCATACTCTGTCTACCTGCTTAGCAGAAAGCGGTAACTCCAATGCTTCCTCTCCATCCCTCTTCCCATCTCATTAGACTTGCTCCATTGAAGCAGCTGGGATTCTTACATACACACACACACAATGCAATGCGTTGTGTGTTTCTGAATTTCTAAAAAGAATGTTCTGTAAGTTTAAATTCACAATTCAAACTTCAGTATTGCATGGCTTTGTGTATACTGCATTCTTCTTCTTCATGAAAAGCAAGTGGGGCCTCCCTCTATAGGCCTTTCCTCCTTTGTGATCCATGAGAAAAGCCTTCAAGTCAGGTTGACACCACGCAAACTACGCCCTGAGCACGCAGACACCATCACTAATATAATCAGACCCTGCTCATTGTGCTATTGTGTGGGTTCTGGTTCACAAGTATGACCATATCCTCGATATATTTGTACTTTCTGTCCAAACACCATGATGTGTACGCAAAATAAGAAAGAGAGAAAAGTCAAAAAAAGGAGGGGGGGGGGGGGGGTAGTATTAAAAGCTAAACTTTGCACAAAGACCTTGAAACACAGATGAAAGTAAAGAGATGGGCAAGCAAAGTTTGCCTCCATAAAATGTTGAAAGATTCTTTGATGTGGTTGAAGCTGAATCAGCTGAGCAGAATAGTGATGCGAGGCAGGATTAAGCGATGCAGCATTTATAGGGACAAAAGAAACGAGAGACAGCAGAGATAAAGGCAGGTGGGAGACAAAAAGGAGCAGATGAAGCTCGAAGGAAAAGAGATAAATAGTGTAAATGCAAAGCACACATAGGTAGATTATTACAAACAGATATGATCCACAGGAAGACAACCACAGAAATACATACAAAGGCCCAGCAGGCCTGACGGTCATGCCTAGTTTTCTCTCCCCTGGCATCTGACCCGGGCGCTCTCGGCTGACCCCCTTTGAAATTCAAGGCAAGATAAAACAGCAAGAACGACAGAAAGAGCAGAGGATGTACTACGTCCTCTGTTTGAGGTTGTTGACAGATGTGCGACTGAACGTGAGTCTAGCTTGTGATGAGAAACAAAAAAGAGCTAAAAAACAAAGATCAGGCCAAACTGACAGGGAGGCAGGCAACCATCAAAGCACCAAAGTCCTTGCTAAACATCAATTCAGCAAGGAAACGTTTCAAACTAACAATAAAGGCAGGTCAGTGTGTAACTGTTCACGCCTGTAAAGCAGCAAGTTTAAACACTGTTATTTTACAAGCTGGTGATTTGTACGTCTGAGCTTTTGGTGTCTTTTAGAAGAGGGTGGCTGTTTTATGTTCTTGTCAACATGGATTTGTAGCCAACCGTCCGTTTTCCCCTTAGCAACAGAGCTTTAAATCTAATGCAAACTAACACCCCCGGCCTCTCACACACCCCCAGCTGCCCCCTTCAGGTTGGCAGGACAAAAAGCTGAAAGTGAAACCCGCCTGCTGGAAAGTGGAGCATTTGTATGTTGGCAGGACAACAGTTAACCCAATACGCCCAGACATACCCACCAACAGGTATAAATTAATTTTACTCCATCCATTTAATAGACGTTTGCAAAGATCTCTTTCCTTGTTGTGTTGGTTGTTTTTTTGACTCGTGGCAGCCTCCATCCTCTCACTGATAGCGGAACATAAAGATAGACCTGTGGCAGTGCCATTACCGCTCCGTCACACTGTCTCCAGCCATATTGACTCTGGACCCTTCTCGCTCTACGTTGGACCCTCTGAGGACCCACCACATCGATAAGCTTGGTGCTTAAGTGCGTTTGTGAGAGGTGTGTTGTAGGCACACGCTGATCAGATGTCTCACAGGCCCTTTGATTTATGATTGCTCAGCGTAGGCTGACATCATGCTGCATGCTGTAGTATGTATGGATTAATGAGACATTGTCCCGCTGTTTCCATGATCTACCTTATTTCTTGTGTCACATTTTTTATGCAAGCACAGGTTGGTATACACATGCACGTAGGGATTTATACATACATTACAATATGATGGCAGCCACATAGGTCTCTTGACCTACATTCTGCACCAGGATTGTCTGCTCCTATGAGTCTACATGTATGTGTGCATTCATACACACACTTTTCCTTCCATCTCCTTTTCCACAGCAGCACACAATTATTAATACACATTACTTTGAAACACAAAATGCGAGCCAGTGTAATTAAACTAGTTGTGAGATTTCTCTATGAGGCACATTTACACAATTATAAGTATGAATAATGTCCACACTGGGGCGATGACAGCAATGACAGCTGCAAAATGACTTCATTTGCTTATTAGTATCATTGGTTCACTGCACATTTTACAATGAAGGCATTTAGCTAATGCTCCAATAAAGGTGATTTAGCTGCGTATGTCTCCTTTTCAAACAGCTGTTGGAAAATCCAAACATAAAAATGTCTTACACTGCAAGAGTGTGTTGCTTCTGCTGTTACCATGACCATGGTGCTACACTCACACTGCTGACAAGAGGGTCTTGTCTGATTTAGACACAGCGGCACAAAGACAGACTGAGCTAATTTAGGTTAAGTGCCTCCAGTAGCTCAAGGGCACAAAGCAACAAGCCACCTGGGGCAAGCCTGCACCACAGCGAGGAAGGCACGGATGCATGTGTCCATATGAGACACCAGTGGGTTAAAGCCGAATACAAGCTACATACAATGTCTGCGTGTATGTTTATCTGCATGCTCTCCATCAATAGAGCAAAACTGACACTGTACCGTTTGACCCATTTCCCAAACTGTACCTCATTTCTCAAAAGCAACAACAGTAGGTCATTTAGGGAGGGGAGGGAGAGCAAATTGACCAATGACCACACATTTAGGAAGTGTGGAAGACAATCAGCCTCCGGCCTGTAACATAATCAGGAGGTTAATTTAAAAGTCGGATGGAAGCTCCAGTGGGTGACATTGATTTTTTGTTTATTAACCAAGATGATTACAATGCATGATTGAATATGGCTTTAAAGATCAAGCTAGACTGATTAGATTACTATCCTCTCTGTGATTTGTAAAATAATCAACTCTTTACAATGCACAAACAATGAATGATAATGAAAATATAATATTTAATGAACATTATGTTCACAGTTTCAGTGGGGCCAGGAGTTTTGGAGCTTCATAATTCAATAATTTCTTTTGTTGCTGGGGAAATTCTCACACTAACTGAACAACAACTCCTCTTGTCACAGTACAACCAAGCACAAAACAGTATTTTCTGAATCCCCCTGCTAATTTGTAAGGTTAGCATGTGATCCCAGGGCAAAGACAGAGGGTTAAATGTGTCAGGGCAGGCTTAGAGCTCAAACAAAGACAAATAAAAGACAACACACTGTGACTGGTGGTGTCATACGAGCTGTCAAACTATCTCTGGGAAGCGTATTGCAGTCGTGTCAGCACATACATGCGTTAATCAGGGTTATCTTTATCGACAATCCGATATTAAGAGCTCGTCTGAGAAAAAAGCAGGACCCCAAATCCACTTAAGCCCCCACCCACTTTCCACTTCCTTCTTTAATGAAACACCCCACCCCCCACCTCGCTGTCCCTCCCTCTTTGTCCCATCTGAGCAATAATGGAAGGATGGAGGCATTAATAGGAAGTGCAGACCTCCCATGTATGCAATGAGAGCACCCCCCTAATGGGACCAGAGGGAAACAAAACCAGCTCTCTGATCAAATAATCCAAAATTTAAGACCGCCATTATTCCTCACATGTCTCTTTTTCATGTAGATAAATTGGGGCATTCAGTCTAATGGGCCATTATTTAATAATTGGCCGGTAACTCTATTTAGTAATTAAGACATTCTATTAATGTTCATTTAGTATCACACACAAAGCAACCGTGAATATGCGCTAACATAATTTCTGTCATGAGCAAAATTGATTTTTCACAGATGATCAACTTTAAAACCATGGATTAAAACACTGCTCTTTCATCCACCAAATGAATCCGTCTGCATGTTTGTACAATAGCGCCACCTTGTGGGAAATATGGCAACAGTTGGCACAAACAGAACTGCTTTTCCACTGTTATCCCACACACAGCTCCTCGAGAGGATAACAGCAGTCTAGGAATTTAGCTTCTAATACAAACAAACAAAATTAGGTTAAAACTGTCATTGGGAGAGTTCCTGTGGTTGTACAAGCAAAGTTAATGGCTGTAGCTTCCTTTACAGCTTTGTCTTTGGTCATGACACTAAGGTGGAGAAACCCTTGAAAAATGTTGCCATGGTGAGGACAACTCATTAGTAAAACAGATTTAAAGAGGCTTTTAAAATCACTTTCTTTCCTCTCTCTCCGTTCTCTCCTTTTATAATCAGTCTCTATGGGGGACACAAGCTTTTCAGAGGCTCAGCATTGCTTCTTTGGCTTAATGGAAACTCCAGCTGATTGGGACATAAAGGGGCCTGCGGCTAAGGAGAAGACAGGAAGAAGGACACTCAGGCTGGGGTACAAGGTGGAGAGCAAGGAGTCTTTGGCGGATGAGAGACTTGGCATCACAAAGGAGGAAACAGATTAGATGGAAGAGCAGTGACTGAGCAGAGCAGCCAAAAGAGACAACTATACACAGGACATGGTCATGAACAGTAAAAAGAGGCTCAGATCAAATTATTTTATTATCTATTTACTGCTTTGTTCATATTTAGTTTTCATCAATGCTTACAGGAATAAGTAAATCCTCACCTTTTAGAAGCTAAAACCAAAACGACAAATGTGCAATAATTGGCTTGTTTTTTTTTTAAGTTAGTGATTCATGAGTCATTTCCTGTCAATTAACTGAGATGATGGTCACATGTTCTTGCTCCACCTCTGATTCACCTAGATTACAGCAAGCAGAAGCAAATTATTCTAGGACATCTTCACTATGTCGATATTTTCCCCTTGACTTACTGCAGACAGTGCACTTTCTGTGAACCGTGCAGTGGAAGTGGCAAGGAACAGACTGGTCAGTAGAGCAAACAGGGCCAGAAACCTCAGACGACCAGACTCGAAGCAGCATGAGGTGGAAAAAAAAGCCTCCTCTAATAGCAGCACTCATTAAAGAAATGAGCTGTAACTGAAGTTGGCGCAGACATGGAGCGATTAAATGGGGGGCGGCCAACCTTGGTCCTCAGGAGTCGGGGCCTTGCTTTTCTATTACCATTCCTGTAGTTACAGCTTCTGGTAGGCTGAACACACATGACCCATGTTATCAGCAGTGAGTAGTGCAGGCATAGTTGGAAAATGCACCTTGCAGGTCCACAGCACAGGGACCATATGATGCACTACACTAACCCAACTTACAGGGGAGCAATCACAGTTCATTAACTGACAATCAAGTCAGTCTAAGTAAAACCCAGTTATACACACAGGGGGGTTTATGGGTCTATAACACCTGATCCCTCCTGAAAAAGTCTCCCAGATGAAAAGCCATCTGAGCCCTGACCAATTCTACTAATGTGACCACATTGGTCTACTCATTTTGAGGAAAACACACAATGAAAGACAAAAAAGAAAACTGCTGCACTGGGACATAGCTTCACACTCTGGGTGACAGCTGGCACAGTTGACAATACAATTTCATGACATATAAATTTAAGCAGAAATATTGAGTGGTTTTCTGTGGCGATAAACCTAATATATGTAGATTTAGGACAACTGGCAGCTGTACCTTAACAAATTGACCTATAGGTGTACACACACAGACTGAACTCCACCCAACTCGATTACCTCCAGTATTCGTCACTATTATCCTCTTGTCACACATGATGGAGGAGCACCTGTTTAGCCAATCACTAGCCAGCCATTACCTATTAGGCCTTTAACTGGCTGAGACGTCTCCATCTGTTAGATACACAGATAGCTATTACCCAGTGATCACAGTTCACCTCCTTTATTTTCTAAGACGGACGTCTACAGGGAAAAGAACTAGAAATATGTGAATGAGTCTGCAATAGTGTTGAATTTCAGAATGGACAGAAAGGAGGACAAAAGTATATATGCATGTGTAGTCACACGGACACAAACGGGGTTAAAGAAAGAGGGAGAGCGAGGCACAGAGACTGGAGTAGACTTTGAAGGAAAACAGAGCCCTAACCTATTTTACAGTTGAATGACCCAAACCGACCTTTGACCCCCAGTGCTCAAAAGTGCTTGTGTGTGTCCTTTTCTTCATCTCATTAAGCAGTGTGTCATGCTGTCCACTGTTCTGCCTCCTCAAACCTGCTCCTCGGGGGGTTTTCATGCACATTCAGGACTAAGTGTATACTTGTCGTTACTCGTGTGTTTGGGATTGTGTACGACGGTGGGTATAAGCCATGAAAACATGACTAATAAATGCCATTGTGCTAATAAGAATGGGTTTTCATCCGACTTCAGAGAGTGATGAGCTGCTTTGACCTGAGGAAAATACCTCATTTTGTTCACGTTCTAGTTAACTGGCCAACATGTCGCTGCAATCTTGTAGCCCAGTTCAGGGCCTGGTCTCAAATATAAAAGTAATAATACAGTGACCGCATGCAGACCAGCTCTAATGGTGCTCTGTCAATCATGGAGCTGAATATATTGACCCCCCCAATTCCCTCTGCTACAATTATAATACTCTAACTAATTTTCAGCAGTGCTTCCTCCATAAACGCAGCCAATCCATTTCATTTGGCCTATTTACTCTACAAGCCTGGCCTGCCTCAGGTGCTCTTCCCTCGGGAGCTATTGGCACCGATTGGTCGATAGCTGAACCTGCATCCCCACTGAGGGATTATGGGGGATCTGGTGAAACACCTGCTCCACCACTAAACTGATAAACTAAAAGGAAGACAGCGGGAGACATCAAGGCAACGAATAAAGTTTTGCCATTTCTGTTCTATGCAACTGTGTAAAGAATAGGAGAGCTTAGGGGACAGAAAGACAGACGCAGCACATAGACAAGAAGTACTCCAATTTGTGCATGTTTGTGTGTGTAAGGATCATCTGTTTAGTGGTGCATGACTACAGAATGACTGGGAGCTTGATTCAACCTACAGAGCCCAGACAATACCGTACCCATAGCAGCGACATCTTGTGCTGTCACAGCATGTTAGCCAAAGCAGGCGTGAGGATGGGCTGCACTCATCTGGCAGCATATTGTTACGCTAAACAAACACGAGTAAGGGATTTGGTATTAAATAAGCATACATGCATAAAGACATTAGAGAGTAGTTAGTATAGTTGGGCGGACAAAAACTCAAAAACAAAAAAGGATTGTTACTGAGACCAGGTTTAGGCCATAACTGCAGTGCATTCACAGATAACAGCATTGTAAGTGGCCATTAATACAGTATGTGGAAATCTGGAAACAGGTCAAACACTTCTATCAGTCTGTCTTTTATCCCTCTGCACTCTCTGAATCTCCCTGATGGTTCCTTTATGTAGTGGCAGAGGTGAAAGTGGGTCACCTTCATAACCCCAAGAGTGTCAGCTCCACCACGCTCATACTGTCAGCTCTATTACACTCGCCTCCTCCAGGCCTGGCCCATCACCTCCAGCTGTTAGCTATTGTGTCTTGTTCCCATGGGCTACCACCCGGGGAGAACTACACTCCCAAAAGAGGGTGAAGTATGGTCTGGATGCAAGCAAGTGAGGCAAACATCTATAACAAATAAAGAGGTTCAACTAAATCCATGCTATGTGTTACGTGTGAGTAGATAAATGCAGGAGTTTAAATATGTGGTGATGCATTTCTCTGAGGGTCATCTGGTTCCTGCCTAAATCTTCCTCAGTAGAGGCCAAAGGTCTCCAGGGTCACAAAGCCACAATCTGCATTAATGCAATACTGGACACCCAGAATAACACACACACACAGAGAGATGACACACATAGGCAGGCGGCACAGATCACTCGATTCCTACTGGGATGGAAATCAGCTAATAAGAAGAGACAAGGCTCAGCTTGGGAAAGCTTTGACCACGTGTTTGACGTGTGAATATTTCCCACAAACAGGTCAGGTGAATTAAGTACTCTAACAAGTAGGACAGAAAATACTACTAACACTACTGAAGCCAAGCTCTAATGTGGTGTAAGACACACACTGAAACGGATGCTTAAGTAGCTCAAGCTATTAGTAACATCGCAGGGAAGCAGCCTACATGTATAACTGCAGTATCTTTAAGGTTCTCCACAACAGCCTAGAATGCATGAGACCTAAACAGGTTACAGTCTCTGATACTTAGCTAACTACTTAACTACTCTGTGGTCTGTACCTTTTCCATCTTGATAAGTTTGTGTTTTCCCGGACGAGCCTGTAGCGACGGGTCCAAGCAACGGTTTGGGTGTCCAGAGAGAGTCCTGCTTCTGGTGAACCTTTGACACAGAAAGCAAACGTTTGCGCAGACACCCTTCTGGCCTGGTGGGCCTGGGGCTGGGGAAGGCCTCTGCCTGGAGGCTGTTCCCCATCTTGCTGGCGAGCCTAAAGGAGCACAGAGCTTTCTTCTCGCTAGGACGGTCCTCATAGCAGGCCCTGTGCCAGCAGTTGACCACCGGCTCTGAGGAGAGGCAGTGCACGTATGTGATCATCCCCACCCACCCCACAGGCCACCCTCCCTTGCTCTGTCCAAGATGCAAGCCCCTAACTACTCCTCCCTCTGGCACAACCCTCTCTCTATGTGGAACCTCCACTTGAGGTGGTGAGATGGGGCAGTGAAGGGTGTGTGGAAGACCTCCCCCTTGCTCCCAAACCCTCAATAGGCCTCCCCCTCTCTTTCTGAGTAGATAAATTGGAGGTTTTGAGGTTTTTGCAGACCACTGTGAACCCAATCGCCCTCTGTCTCCCCCTCTCTCCTCCTACTGTTTTTATCCTTCCTCTCTTTCTCTCAGGGGATCCTATTGACTTGCATTGATTTGCCTGACAAAGGAAGGCTGTGTGCTGTGTCAGACTACAAGATTGAACTCCAGAACAAATATTTTAAAGAAACATTGTAGCATGAGGCTATTAAAGAATCCTGTCTGCTTGTCAGTGGATTGGCTGTCTGGTGGATACCCCAGAACCCAAACGGCACCACAAGATATTTCAACACTCTAAAGATGCAAAAATGAGGTCTAAAAACAAAGAGCAGCGCCTTATTGGAAATACCAGTGGTCAGAGCCTTTTTATCCTTTGCAATGACCCAGAAACATCCATCACAAACTGTTTGCAAACGGGATCCAACAATGTTGAGAAACCATCTTGTCTTCTCTTAAACGAAGAAAAATTAATCCCTCAGAGTTTGTTGAATTTAAGAGCATCCTCTGCCTCTTTCTTCATCGGAGACAAAGCAGAGGCAATGTTCAGTGGCATCCACATGGTCTATATTCTATCAGCTCCTCCTACTCCCTCTGTCCTCTTCTCCTCAATACTGTTGTTGTAATCTCTAAACCCAGATTATCCATCCTCAGCCCCTAGCTTCTGATTGCGACACACACACACACCACAGATGGGCACCAGGCTGTAGATAATTACCTACATTACCTCGACAGCTCAAATGTGTGGAAGACTTGTCAGCTGGTTGAGATCAGATGACGCACAATAGGTGAAGAAAGCTGCAGATATCAACTTACTGCCTTCTCTGGACCTTCACTTCTGTTCCAGACTAGACAGGATCAAACCTAAACATACTGAAGACGTGTTTCAAACCTTTGCAGAATTTAATGGAGCTGAAGTCACAGAGGATCAGGAGGGACACAGTACTACACGACTGTCAAACACAGACAGGTGTAAGCATGACAAAAACAAGATAAGCACCAAACAAACAGTTATGCACAGTATAAGAAACAACAGTAACTGCACGTGGTAGCAACATCAGACTAACCTGCCAGGTGAGGGTGTGCATGTGTGTGTGTGAGCCTTAATCAGCTTGGCTGTGAAAGGCTGATCCTGATATGCTCAGATTAAAAGGCTAGAGACTAGACGAGAACAGAAGTAGACAAAATGGATAAAAGTTGAACAGACACAAAGTAATTTTTCAAAAAGACAGTAAATGAAACCCAGATAATTAAAAGTTGTCAAATGTACAATAATACTATAGGGAAATAGCTCCCTCTGGTGCCAGGCAGTGTGATTACTCTATATGCACCTCCAAACCTAAACCTAAAGTCCTACCTGATTGCATCTTCGTGGGAATTGTGAATTGTGGGTAAGTGTGTGAGAGTGTGTAAACACTCAGATACCCAGGGGCTAAAACATCCATTACTGATAGTTATCATTTCCACAGGACGAGTAAGTCAGCCAACACACAAGCTGATTACAAAACCAAAACCACTGCATGCACAGAGACACACACATACAACCCTAATGGACAAACCACAGCACGCACACACACACACACACACACATACAAAACAGTGTGTGGACACACGTAGCCCACTTAGCCAAAAGATTCTGACTGTGGCCTAAATTGCACTTAACACTGTTGTTGCCCTAAATCCATAAATACATAGACACAGTAGGTCATCCAGTTTACAGGGAAAGCATCAGCGGGTTTATAGTCACACAGACCCACACACAGAGCAAGCATCATTAAATTGCAATGGTTTTTACAGTAACACCCACATAAACAGACATTATTGCATATATATTTATGTTGGTGGTGTTGGTTAAAGTCATGGGTCAATACACAGTCCACACAAACACATTATTGTCATGTGTGTCTGCTGGTATGTCTCACATCATGCAATGAAGATGAAGCGGTTATTTCAAGTAGGAGACTTAGTTTTGGGAGAATGTACTGTGTGTATCTTAATACTGCATGCAGGTTCTTGTACGTGTCTATGAAAACTCCCATGTGGGCATACCTTTCTCTGTTTGTGAGGACGGGAAGCCAAAGCGGAAGGATTTGGGAATGGGACAATGGTAACCATGGCTACACATAGGTCTGAATGGAGCAAGAGAAGCACCTGCATGCTGAGTTAGTCCTCTGTCTGGGGAAGTCATCTGCAAATCCACAGGGTGTCAGCCATTGTTTTCTCAAACTTCACACACAACCAAACTTCTAAAGCTCCGTCCCTAGAAACCTCACAGTTTAGCATCATCTAACAAATGGCATGTCCCACTAAAAATACACTTTTAGTGGGACATGCCATTACACAACACTTTTTACTGACCACTAATCAACTTCTGAACTTTAAAACTATTCAAAAAAACAGTTCTTTTCAGCAGACAATGCTTCATGGAGTCCTGACACAAGTGCATTCACGGGCCACTGGCACTGTACGTTACCATCTATTATTTATTTATGAGACCAGGAATGTGACGTAGGTTAAATTGCAAAAGCAACAGCACATACTCATAATTCAACACAGACACAATAGTTGTTAGTGATGGCCAAAAATGACTCAAAACATCTATGTTGTGGTACCTGTTCTGATGCTTCATATATAGCTGACAAGCGTCTGCAAGCCCATCGCTCTGCTGTCTACATTTCAGCACCTGTCTCCTGTCCTTCCTGCTTATCGCCGAAGATAAGCACCCTGCCACATCGAGTGTGAGAACATCCATCAACGCTGCTACCCACAAGGCCAGAGGGCAGATAGTGGGTCAGCGTCCGTTCAAGAGGTCAAAGTCTCTACAGACACAGCACAGGTGCAGTGTTTAGTACACTTACAGGTTAACAAGGGGGACTGCAATGGGGTGAAAAGCTAGAAAAGCTGCTGACAACTCTGTTACTTCGGTGTAATTTCTCCAAAATGATTAAATGTTACAAACCTATGCACATGTTCTTTGCAAGTGTATACTGCTTGAAGCTTTGCACTGAATTATTCATCATAGTTGAACATAAAATGCTGCATAGTTTTTTAAATGGTTCAATAGTCATTTGCGTTCTACTGCGTTCATATTAAAATGCACACAACACATTTTAAACTCAGTGATCCAAGTACACACTTCTTTACTGAAGCATCTGGATTGTCACATCTGTGCTTCCCTTTCAACAGCTCTCCACATCCAAAACATCTGAAGCTGCTATAACTCTTACACATCTGAGATAAGTATAATCGCAGTGCTTGAAAACAAACCAAGAAAAATGTACAGCAAAATCTACTCAGCCAAAGACATGTATTTACAGCGTGGACAAGAACTGAGCTGCCTTGACTGACCTCACAACAAGGTCAGATGAATTCTTAGCAGGAATTCATTAGATCTACTTGACATGGACAGACATCTTGCATTTGTAAACCCCTCACACTGCAGGAAACCTCTAATTTGAGTAAGAACGAGGTCTCCAAAAGCCACTAATCCCTACTCAGTCCCTTCTTATGTCTGCTTTCTGGCACAGATTGTACTCAAATACAGAAATAACTTATGTAACATGCCAAACGCCACACCAAGTGGTCTGGCTGACTAGCAAAAGGGCTTACACTAAAATACAAGGATTTAATGCAGAAGAGGAGGGGGACTGAGTGAGTGGGTGGGCAAAACAGATGAGAATCCACTTTGATCGCAGCTGGATATGGAGAAACATGAACTGAAAATGCGTCAAATCTGCCTTAGAGTTGGCAACTATCTAACAGTGGGGGTTCATAGTGTAAGTCATTCTGTTACTGGCAACCAATGTGGAGTAATCTACTGGTGGGATCACAGTGTTAGATGTAATGCAAAGTATTTGGGTCAGCGTATCGTCTACCTTGGAGTTTTGTCTATCAAAACTGTTTTGGTCTTTAACTACAACTAATGTTAACTAACGTTCAGCATTAAATGCAGGGAAATAAAACTAAATGATGCAACATCTGTTTCTATTCAAGTCTGACCAGAGTCGCACAGCGTGGAAACTCTATAACTGACAAGACAAATTACCTCATACAGCTGACCAACTGTAATGTTGCCACAAATAGTTGAAGATCATTTTATATTACCTAATTTCTTGAAGACTTACATTTCCAGACCACACAATAATTATCGAAGCTTTCACAAGAACGATTTCCTCATTTCTGAGATAACAGTTTGGCCCTTTAGTAATCTGTGCTGACAGTGCATGCTTTGTGTGTGAGTCAAACAGTATAGAATGACTAGGAGCAGAAAAAAATGCTAAAAAAAAAAAGACTCCTCTTATTTCACTTTTATTCAGTCTGTGAAGGAACAACCAACACATGGCCCCAGTCTGCAGGACGGAAACTGTTGCTTTGCCAGCTGTTACTGTGGACAACCCACACTCCGGCACTAACACATCACTCATCTCCACTAAAACAAGCACATTTAGAGAGCGGCATATAGTGTAATAACGTTATCATGTTTTCACAAAGACAACACCTCAGCAGAAGAACATTTAGAAAGTAGTAAGAGGGAAAAAGAGAGATGTGATTAAAGTCAGTGAACCTAAATTAGTCAGAAACAGAGAGAAAGAACAAAGGAAAACACCGGTGAAGCTGATGGGACAAAGATCGCTTCCCACAACTTTTCTTTGTTTCTGAAAGTCTGAGGAAAAATCTCCACTCTCACTGGAAACACACAAGACGCGTACACGTACCTTTCAGACAGAACATGGCTCATCCTCACATATCCACAAGGAACAAACACTTTGTCCTTTCGTCCTTCCTCCTCTCACTGTTTCAGATTTTGCTCGTTCTTGCCCTCCTCTCCTCTCCCCCTCGCCCTTTTCCTCTACACTGTGCGGTCAAAGTGTTCACACACAGACACACAGATCCTGACACATGCACTTCTCTCTCCCGCTGCCTCCTTTGCCATCTCCCTCCCTCATAGTATCCCCTCACACACATATTCACACAAACATGCGCACGCTCTGAGTGGCAGCAAGCCAGCTTATACACCGCAGGAAACAGCTTTGTGACCCCCCCCCCCACAGCGCTGCTTCCCTTCTCTTTCTCCCTGCATCTCTGAATGTCTCTCTACCACACTGACACCCCAACCCCCCAAAATGTCTCCACCCTATCAGTATTAGGAGAAATGTAAGCTTACAGCTGTTGTCCACTACAAGCCTAATTGATGTACATAATGAAAACGCATCAATACCCAAAAAATAATTCATTACGTACACCGCTACAAAAATTAGGGGGTCAAAGTCCAAGATCCAGCACTCACTTATGTACTAATGCACTAATTACAGCTCCACCCACTATGAAACTACCATGGATAAATGACAACATTATAAAAGTGGAATTTGAGCCAACAGATGCACCTAATAAAGTCAGTGAGTGCATTTTATCACGAATCATTAGGGAATATAAATAAGACATCAACTTATCAGCCGGACAAAAATAAAAAATAAAAACTTCACACACCGTTTGGGCCTAGTGTTTGTGATTGTAAAAAATCCCGGCAGTCAGCAGTTTCAGTGAGTGAGTGAGGCAGGGGGCCCCGGCTTGAGGCCGAGCCATTGTGTGCTCATCACATATGATCACTTTAATCCTCGCGATTCAATCGTTTGTTTTCAGGTGCAAGCTTGGTGCATCCCAAACCCCTCCGTGCTGGCTGTTCTGAATAAGCAGAGGAGTCACGTGGAAGGGACACACAAATACAGACTCTGGAAACACAATCAAGCAAACAAAATATTTTGTCTTTGAGTATTTAGAATCACTTCATGTCTATTACAATTTCAAAGCAATAGCAGCTCCCACTGTGCAGAGCATTGATTTCTACCACGGTTCTGTAATGACTCTCTTCTGGTAAGGCTTTAATGTACTAAATGCTCAGTTCTCAGGATTACTGTAAATATGCAGATACAAATGCCAAATATGACAAGAGTCATAAGAGACTTCAAACACGATCAGGACTGATGTGACGTATGGCTGCCTTTTATATTTCCCTTGATTTAGATAGATGCATAACAGATGCATAGTCTGTGTGCATGCATTTACTTTATGAAGACTATAATGAACGTTACGCTTCCATCCCTTATGGTTTGGCACCAAGACTTATAACCCTTCATGCCAAATAGCTACAGTAATTACAGCAATGGCTATGGTTGAGGTCGTAAACTCAAATCTAATACTATATGCATACTCATGACTATACTACTGGAACATCTGTAGTCATTCTAAGGTTACATCTCATAGACATATACTACACTGGTAGGTATGGCAGCAGGTATGGTCATGTGCAATTACACCGAGCAGTACAGTATGTCAGACTGTACATTTGTAAAGTGTCACTAACTGAGTGTGCCTGTGCACATGTATGTGTTATGTACATGGCAATCCCACCCAAATACCTCGGCAGGGTAGGACATGCCTGCCTCAGACAGATGCCGCCAGCTGCAGGCACCAGTCTGGGTGAAAATGGATGAAGTGAGAGTGCCATAAAAGTGCAACCCTGGAAATGATCTGCAATTAAAAGCACACTAATCCACACATAAAACCACCTAACCACACAGTAAAACCTGGCTTCATCAAACCTCCACCTTAATTGGCTGCTGGTTTGCCCAAATAGCTCTAAGTTGAACGTTTATACTGAACCCCTTGGCTGTGAAACAATTTGAGGTTTGCCTAATCACTGCTCTCACAGAGGAAGTGGTAGCAGCAGAAAATATGTGAAAGATTATTTATTTATTTGCATTTACCAATACAGCCGTGTACTCTACAACTACAGGATGTAAAAACCATAGTGCGTAGGATTCCAGTTAACCACTGCTGTCATTCACCAAAATACAGTCCGCTTCTACCAACATTATACAAACAATATCGTACAGGCTAAATTACTGTACATGCTGCGTGAGACACAAAGACATTATCTTATCTAAAACGTTTAACAGTCATGAGTTCCATGATTTGTGTTAGCACAAGACAAACCCGAATAACATAAGCAGATATGATCCACACTAAGCTTGTTGCAGCAAATATAAAGCTTCATAGCATAAAGAGTCAGACACGCAAGGACGCTGGACTTGAGAAAATCAAACTTCCAGGCTGCTCATTTATAACAGATGAGCAGAAACTAAATGGAAAAATCACGGAAGACAATGTGGTAACAATTACTGGAAAAGACATGATTAAGACAATAAGATATTATCATCAACCTTGTGACGTATTGGACAACATCAGTGCATCCCATCAACGTAAGCCCCAGGCCTCTGTCCGCTTACAATCGCAAATCATGTTCACAAACATGATTACATATTTTCCTCTACTGTTTATATCACTGAGCCAGAGCATTTATGGATTATATCCTATACTACAAAGATAATATGATACAATATGATTTAGAAAAAGGTGGGTATTGCATCAGAGATTACGGTTTTACAGAGGAAATAAGGGTTAATCCGAATTACACTGGGCTACAATTGAGCTGCATTGTGTGACAGGCTTTGCAGGTTTTGTATCATACAGTTCATCTGATATGGGCTCAACTAACAGAAGGTTATGTGGGTCAGAGATTCAAATAAAGTGACTTACCTACAGCATCATCGTCAGCACATGAGGGAAAGAAAGAATAAAAAAAAAAAAAAACACCACAAACCTGAAACATTGCTCCATTCAGATAACATGTGTTGTGACATATGTTGTAAATGTGCATTTTTAATGTAACCTGTGTGTACAGCACGTCCCATGCTGTGGGCCACATCATTTCTGCCTGTCTTTTAATGAGGCCCTGCTGGTTTATACGTCCCATCATCTCCCCGTACTGCGAATTATAATCTGCTAATCTGGATTCACACATAGACTCCACAATGCTGAGGAGTGTGTTTCTGTGTGTGTGAGGACATGTCTGGGACTGTTATGCAAGAGTCTTGGTCTCATCTGAATCCTCTCAAATTTTACTAAGCACTTAAAGACCTTTTCATTGAGTCTAAATTCATAAACAGTTTATTACGGGTGGAGACTTAGTTATGCCAAGATGTGATTAATATTTAGGTCAACTGGTCTATAGATATTTTTAAAAAGGAAAAACATGGTGACAAACTGTAAATCCCAAGTTCTACTAAATCTTTAAATCCAAACTTACATGTTAACATACTGCAATTATACTACACTTGCCAACAGCAAGAACATTTCATTCAGTGACTTGCTTGAAACTACATATTAGAAGCACTAATGCAATCAATGTACAGTAAACCCCAGATTCCCATATGCCAAACGGACCAGACAGGGATTCAGATCTATAAATGCTGAGGGACTGCAAAAAGTAAATCGTGAACCAGCTATTTGGCTCTGATTCCGAGTCTGTGCCAAAACAACAAACACCTGGTTGGTTTTGTGTTGTTCTGTTCATTGTTTTAGTGTTTGTCATTAATTATTCATAATCCACCTGAAGAGCCAATAGCAGCTTGTGAAGCAGATGGGTCAGTCACACATCACTGGTTCCGTGTTGTCCTGATAGGAAGGTCAAACCGAACCACACCAGGAAACGCTTGCATGTTACCTTGGCAACTGAAGCAAACGCCCGACCAGTCAAGCTGGAGACAGCGTCAAAATTGCAGGTTCTGGAGCCACAGGCACTCATTTCAAGGCTATATTTACACACAGGCACGGTGCGTGGCTGCCCATGTGCTTTATAATGGGTCCAGGCTGGAGTGTGGAACTAACATCCAGATGTTATATATACTTCAGCTGCAAACTAAAGAGCTATTCTTTTGGGGTGTTTGGTCTATGTGGCGCTCAGTGAGCAGACATACAATAACGAGTGTGTGCGTATGCGTGCACTCGGCAGGAACGGTTTTATATTGACCTGTCTATGACACTGTCTTTGGCCTAAAATTAGGTTAGAAAGAATCACCCTGTGCATGAGAGCAAGGGAGGAAGAAGAACACTTATGTATCTATATGTAAACAAACTAGCATAGAACAGGACATGTCTGCCTTGGTCTTCATCCTCTAACCCACTCAACTTCTTAAATACATTTACAAGTAAATGATCAAATATTATAGATTGAAATTGATTATTTCTGGATAGATTTCCCAATTCTAGCCATCATCCAATCAAATATCAAATCTCTCAACTTACAGTAATTGTATATAAAGGCATATATTTTTGCAGCAACCTAGTTTCTTCACTGGTTTAATCCAAAACTTTTTAGTCTGCAATAGTTTGCAATAGCTAGTGTGAAACATCTATAGGCTTGTGTTTAACGATGATGTTGCTAAATGTTGAGTGTTTAATCCTTTTTTGGCTGCAGCTTCTACCCTTTGACTTTGAGAAGGATGTCAAGACCTCGAACCATCCCAGCTATGTGCAGCACGTAGCTGTTTTAGGAAAGAGCAGGTTCAGAGGTGATGCAGTGGCCAGGACGGACTGAGACTGGCAATAAAAGACAACAACAGCAACAAGCTCCACATTCCTGCCAAGCAATGTAATGACAATCTATGTTTAGGAAACGCCACATGTTTCAAGAACCACACTACAACCAGGCTGCAACAATTTACCACATTTATGAAATGAAATGTTGAAATGAAAGAGTAGAGAAAAATTACTTAATTGACTTGAAAGCAGGATGAAAATGTGACATCTGCTTTATGTACTTGAATGTTGTGAATACGTCATCGTGTCACACAGATCTGTTTTAGTCTGCCACTATGTCTCTTCGTGTGGTTTTACATAAAGAATTTGTTTTGAAATAATGTTTTTCCATGTTTTTGTACAAACTGAAAACATGAACACAAACCTTCCCAGGGATAAACACCTGCATATTTAACATGTTGGTAAACACGTACGCAGGTGGAAGAAGTACATATTCAGAATTCAAGTTACGCGGACTTGAAATATTACTTGACTACAAGTACTACATCCAATTGCAGCAGAATAAAATTAACAAAAAGAAAATACTCAGGTAAAGTACAAACGCCCCAAAATAGTATTTAAGTGAGTGATGATTACTGAGGTGGTTTTGCTGATCTGAGTCCAGCTGAAAGAGACCTGTCATCTGCTGAAGACAGTATTGTAAGAGCATGGGGCAGCACCGGTGACTTTTTCCGTTCTCAGATAAAGACAAAGCTAGAGTTACAACCATGGTCACCAAAGTGTTATGAACACACACACGCGCACACACACACACACACATACATCCAGTGAACCAATGAATAAATAATAATCTTTATCTGGAAACACAATACCCCCTAGGCACAGAGAGAAGCATTAATGTTGTTCTTACCTGAAGAAAGGTGGACTCCAAATAAATATTGGCAGCGATGTAATATAATAATAATAATATAGATTTGAAGTAGTAATAATAAAAAGTATTATGCTACAGTGTTATTGCTTAGTCTGAGTGATGAGCTATTCAACAAAGCAGCACAGCCTCTCTCTGGAACCAAACCCAGCGCACACATCGCCACCAGCCTGTGACATCAACTGCATTCGGCCTGATGCATTATCGTTTACCTATGGCTCACACAAAGTCCTCTTTGACAAACTAATAATCCCACTGGCTCCCTACGGAAACCAGGAAGTGTCAGGAACACAATTACGAAGAAAAGGGGCCATAAAAAGACAGTGACCTACTTCTCCCTTGGCTTGTGCATGTAAACAAGTCATTCACACGCTTCCTGGTGGAGGTCGAAAACAAAAAGCCATTCATACAAGCAACAAGCTGTAATGGTGGCAAGTCGACACACTGTGGTTTGGTGGACAACTCTGCTCTCACCTATTTTGTGTTGAGGGTGGTATACCCAGCTGTCATCATCATCATCATCATCT
Source organism: Macropodus opercularis (assembly GCA_030770545.1). NCBI lineage: Eukaryota > Metazoa > Chordata > Actinopteri > Anabantiformes > Osphronemidae > Macropodus > Macropodus opercularis. Next base: position 6,016,756 of record CM061112.1, read on the forward strand.
CTGGCAGCAGTGTGAAGGTGAGTGTGCGAATAAGAGTACAAGTGGTGTTTGTGGATGGCGTGCAGCTCATTCTGGCTGTGGAAGACGCGCCTGCTCTGGCGGGACAGAGTGGACACGCTGAGCCAGCTGAGGGCCCGGGACAGTCCCGCTGCTTTCTCCTTTCGAAAGGACGCAGACCTCCTGTCCCCTCTCATCTTCACTCAGATGAAAGAGAGTCCGAAACAAGAGGATGCTGGATCGAAATGCTTTAATCCTTAGTAGTTATGCAGTCTAATCATGAGATACCAAGCATTTTAAAATGCAGAATCCAGAACTGCATATATCCTATAAGGGAAGAAGTTCAGCCCTAGCCCAGTTTTCCTTCCCTTTGTCCCATTTCATGACTTGGATAGGTCCAACGTCCAGTCTCTTACTCCTTCAATTCATCTCTTTGTCATGAGGCAAATATGACACCACACAGTCTCCTTCCCTTTCTTCTCTTCTTTTGTGCTTAAAGATTCTGGGCTCGATTCCCAAATCCAGAGGTGTAATTAGACAACCTGGCATCTGGAAACTCACCGCCCTCTGTGGCACACGCTCAGATACACACACTTGTGTGTGCACGCTCCCTGTTGGCTGCAATATTCGTTATGACAGGATGGAAAGCTTTCCAAATGTCAATAACATACTTTTTAAACACAGCAAGTCAAAGTTTGTTGTGCCATAGAGCCTTGTTATCTCCAGTTGCACACACCAGCTGACACACGCCGTCTCAGGTCCAACCTGTAGACGAAGAGGTTTCAGTGTCCCGGGGTTTTTAACCAGCCTGATGAAGTTACATGCTCACATGTGAAATCCTCCAGGCACAATTCCCAAAGAGAGAGCCTATATTTTGTGTGCCAAAGACGACAATGCGTGTTTCCACCTTCTTCGTTTTCCTGTTCCTGCTTTTTTGACACGTTTCCCTGGAGTCTTGTTGTCGTATGGTGGATGAAGTGTGCCAAGTAGGTTGATGGGCTGTTGACAGTCGCTTGGACCTGTCTCTCCAATCAGCTGATCAGCACAATGACTACAGCAAGAAGGGAAGCCCACACCTGCCCACAGCGTGACACACAGACAGCCATACAATAAAACTCTGCTCCTGATCGGTCCTCAAGTTGGTGACAGCAAGCGTTGCCTATGTTTTGAGTTAGGGCTAAGGTTACACCCAGCTCTAGTAGCCACGGAGCTGAAATACGAGTCAGCCCGCCCCTCGTTCCCTCCCTTCTGTTTTGTGTGATGCCCCTCCCCTGTATCTATTTCCCAGCATGGCAATCACTCCTTTTCTCCTTCCCTCACACGTTCTGTCCCTTTGTTTAGTTTTCTGGTTATACTATATTTTAATGATTCAGGTGCAGCATATTTGAAATAAAATGCATTGTAACGTCAGCAAGAATCGGGTAAATTAACGGCGTAACTGCGGACTTTGAGAGAACATGTGATACAATCCCATGGAAGCACCGTCATTTAAATTAAATCTAGAATGGAGACATTTCTCATCCTTTCTTGTCTGCCTGAGGCACGAGAAGCAACTTGCTCTACAACAAATTCATTGCCTGAAAAGTGGAAAGTGATAAAAACACCCACCCAACCATGCCGCTAGATTATATACAATAAACATGGAAGGCCAGTCTCAAACTACAGAGCTATTGCATTTGAGTGGCTTTAATCTGAACATTTTCATGAGAACAAACAATTTTGAACATTTTCATCAAATATAATTCACATGCATGGAGGCCCTCAGGGAAAAAAACATACTTGTTGGTGTTACGGGTTTGTGAGGGCGGAGATTTCGCACCCAAGTGAAGCTGCAGAGTCAGTGTGTGACCACCAAGGTGTGACAATAAACCTGCACCTTGGTGTGTAAGTGTGTGTCCTACACATGTCGCAGCACCCCTGTAACCGTAATCAATCCTGCTCACTGCCTTGTTAAACGTACAGCCGTTTTTCACCATTTACAGCTATTCACTGTGATGAGAGGTCAGCATCTGGGATCAACCCCAGTTTACCAGTAATTCTGACCACACAAATTACAAGATGAGAATATTTAAATGTGCGTATTAAGCACATCATTTAGAAAATAAACATTTACATTGTGACTACTGCTCTACAGAAATACAAAGGTTTGCAACATGACAACACACAAAAACATGTAAAGGTATAGTGCACATAACACATAATCAACTTTTTAATCATTGTGCGTGTGTGTGTTCACTTTAAAAACATCACACTGTCAAAGAATGTACACATAATTGTATCTCGACAGGCATGTGGAGGTGAGTAACTGTTAAAATAGCGAAGACCCTAACTGACGACAGTTTAAAAAAAAAAAAACAGGTTGAACAGGCCCCAGACAAGAAGAAAACACTAAAGGCAAAGGTCAGACTGATTTAGTCAACGTAGAGACAGAACAACAGCGAAATTACATGAAAATCGCATGAGAGTAAATAATCTGATAGATTGATTCGTCACAAAGGACTATGTAAAACAAACTGGTATTATAGGCAGCAACCCAGTGAGTTTACTGATTATCAAGGCAAAGGATCTGACCAAGAAAACCACACTAACTCCAGTTGGGTACGACATTATCCTGCTAAATATATCACATATATCCAGATGCATGGACATGAACTTGGATGAGGGTGTGTAATCTGACCTAATCTTTGTTTATGATGAGCATTTTCAGACAGACTATAGGAATACGTAACGTTGACTTCATTTATTTAAGACAATGGTATAGAGCCATGCTATGCACACAGTATTTGCAATTTGTTGTTGGACAGTAAATCAAATGATATAATGAATATACAAAATGATTCTACTAGATGAGGTCACTGCTTCTCAAAAGGTACTATTATACAGTACAGTGCAAACGTTTTACGCGGGTGTGAAAAAATGCTGTAAACAAAGTATGCTTTCAGAAATGGAAGTGTTAAACATTTAATTAATAAATAAATGGCATATTGTAAATCATTATTTATATTTCTAAAAGCATTGGTTTTTACAGCATTTTTTCACACCTGCCTAAAACCTCTGCACATTACTGTATAGAATATATGTAATAATGTCAGTACATCCTAATCTTATTACTGCTCCTAAACGGCCCATGTTAACCTTAAAGAGCCTTAATAACATGAATCCAAGCTGTGTCCACAAACCAATACAATGATGTAGTGCAGGCAAATTAAGGGCTGTGCTGACAACCAATTACTTGCACCACTGGCTGTAACAGAATGTGCAAATTTTACAAATTGCAATTCAGATCATCACTGTAATTAAAACACTGCACAACATCATATCTTTTATACAGACTCCCCAGTTTTATATGAAAGTAACCAGGTTCCAGGTGATGTGTGACTGGTGTAAACGCCTGACGATCTCGGAAACGCCTGACGCAGCTGCACAAAAGGTAAATATAACAGACACACAAACCTTGGAAGCAACAAACACAAATACACGCAAGGAAAGTAGCATTTAGTGGATTCATCCAATCACAATTGTGTGTTTCCGCCACTAAAAGCCCAGGCTGAACGTCTCCAAATTCCAAACCTTAGTAAATACAGTTCACAGCGCGTGTTTCCCAGCGGTAACACATTCACAGAACCAGTTAAACACAGAGGTTCAGCTCTGCCACATAGGAAGGCTTTTATTACACTCCAACACCCCACATTTACTGGGCCACTGATATAGTAGTTGGTGTTTGTGTGCGTGTGTGTCTCTGTACCAATTGGACACAAACCTGTTGATTTGGGACAGCGTGTCTTTTTGGAAACCTAAATGAATTCCCCACTTTGGGTTCACTGCTACCACAGTAAGAAAAATATGTGAACTGGTTGTAAAGCTCTGGTTTTAGCATGTGATTTAGGCATTGAATAGTTTAGTTTAAATTAGGGTAAACGTCCGGGGCTCCAGAGGAAGTATGCTCAACCTCTATATTAGTTCTAAATTAGGTGGCTACAAGAGGTGTTGGAATCTGAAGGGTAAAGTGGCCCCCACTCCCTCACATACCTTCAGCCTGTGTGTTACTTTATTACAAAAGACAGAACGGGAAGTTATAAGTCTGCTTAAAAGTAAAAAAAACAAACATACAAATATATAACATTTAAAGTCTGATTTATTAATGGAGTATATAGGCCAAAGGTCTTCATATTTATGTTGTTATTTTGCTCCTTTTTTATCTGTCCTTTAGAAGACATGGATTATTAGAAAACACCACTTCTGAACAATAAGGAAAGAATTACATTAAATTGTATGTAGAAACTAGAGTGCATGTGGGGAATGAGTGCAGAAACCCTCTTTAGGCCCCCATGAGGTTTTGCAGAGAGGTGATGCATCATTCACACTGACAGTAATAGACAAGTGGTGTTTATGTGCTATGTCAGAAGTAACCGCATGAACTGTGTGTGGGATAACGAGAATACATGATGCTTGCACATGTTGTGTAATGTCCCAAAGGAGAACATTTAATTTACCTCAAGTAATCTTGTACATATGCAGTTTAATGAAAAGGTGCAGGACAGCTCACTCAGTTAACCATCTGAGCCCCAGTAGGTCACTGGTGTCCACTAATGTCATTTGGTGGCGCGGTGCTTTTAAACTGCCAATAAGAATGATGAGACGTTAGATGAGTGGGGTGAGGTTGACCTTAAGGTCATTTGGGTGCAGGGTGACAGGCTTTGCACTGCAATGAATAAGACATGAACAAATAAATAGCAAATCGTTTTCTTGTGAACTCAACCAGGATTATAAAGAAAATAGAATAATTCAAAATATAATAGATGAGGAAAAAGTGAGTCACACAGTATAAAATGTCCCACTGTGATTTTAGCTTCCTTACAACCCCAGGGCATCAGAGGACAGGGCAGGGTCCAGCTACTGGCCTCTGGTGGTCATCTGTATTGTCACATGTTTGAAATACAACTCTCCCATTAATCCCAATTAACAAAGATAACAATTGGTCACCTGGCTCTTTAACACAAACAACAGTTGTGCATGCAAATACATACAAATACAAACTAGTTGGTTTGTCTGTATTTACTATCTCCATCCTGAGGGGGGCGCCGTAAGGCATACATTTGTGTGGCTACCAAAATGATGGTCAGTGTCTACTTAGCTCTTGACAATTTGAAGAATGAAATGGGTGAAGAAACTAAATGAGCTAGAAAAGGAGCCTCGTGGTATCTGTATGTTTGTATATTGAAGCTTCCTATCGCAGTCAATAAACAACACAGTCTTCTGGCCAGAAGGAAACGGTCTGCGCTCAGATAGCTATCAGCAGTCAGATAATGCTGCTATTTCAAACGTTCAAGGCCTAAATTTGGCCTCAGTGGAACAGGCCCCTGCAGGACTCTCTCAGCCCTACTCAAGCTGTTAGACTGCACCTAAGCTGGTCTGAACTCCCAGAGTCAGCTCTCAGAAGACAAATCCCCTCATTCCTCTGAACACATGCTCCATTCCAGCAGAAAAACTATGTGTGTAACTATGTGTGTGCTACCTAATGCTATTATTCTACGATAAAAGCTGTTGGTTGTGCCAGGAGCATTGCCAAGCACCTCTCCTGAGTGTGTATCTAAGAGACATGCGACTCCAGTTTATCCACACTGACAAAGAGAGAAGTCAAGTAGGTACTGACCTTTAACCCTCTCACCCCTGACTAAAAGGAGTAGCCAGCCACATACTTAACTATGGCTACACTTCAGACTATGCACGAAATGGAGAACAGTGGGTTTAATCCCTGCACGCATGCTACATGAACAAATGCACCACCATCAAAACAAAAGACGTGTTTGAGGCACATCTGTAAAACAGTTGGTCCATCTTAAAAGGCTGAAGTGTGTGTGTGAAGATATGTGTACAGCTGGTTTGCAAGATTCGGTCTGTCCATGCTGTCAATTTATGAGGCACGAGCTTGTTTCTGTGAGTGGAACAGGGAGGAATGAGGAAAAAGGAAGAGCACAGTGAGGTGAGATCATAGAACGGAAAGAATAAAGGTTTGATGAAGGAGTGGAACTATATCATACAAGACAAATGAGCTCCGGTAATCTGAGTCGGGCATTCACACAGTCAAACACACACACACCTAGTAGGGCTGTGTCCAGTGGTTTGAGGGGAGATAGGGTGCGGCCGACTCTTTGCATTCCTGATCAGTCATGCCTGAGTGGTGGCGCTGGTCCAGCAGACCTGAGGCCAGATGTGCTCTGCATAAGTGCTGAATGTTTTACACAGTGTATGGAGGTCACAAAATCAAGTGTTCATATTTACACATTCAATGAAATACAAATGTGATCTACTCAGCTTCTAAACAACTAGGAAAACATTTGTTTTTATGAACTCTAAAACCTGGCACCAAATGAGACCATAGCCCTGAGTAAACCTATACTGCAGTGTAAGAAATATACCGTGTGACGATCTAGTCCGACTACTCACATGGTGTGCTGCTGTGTGTGCCTGTGTGTGATCTAACACAGCGTGTTTGTCATTGCAACAGTGTTTAAACTCGCCTTGTGTAACTGTGACATGTGGCCAAACCAGTTTTAAATGTCCCAGGTAAGAGCACACTTGGTGGGGAGAGAGCATGTGTGTGAGCGCATGTGTTGCGTGTGGTGACAGCAGTTCGTCCAACAGCTGTTTGTGCTGTGTGGTAATAACAGCAAGGTCCACTCAGAGAACTGATGCAGACATGTAGGCGAACAAGGTTGTACCGTAAAAATGTTACCCCTTCATCATGTTGTGTCAATTGTTTCATTGCTTCATGTGAAACTCTCTTGACTTTAGCTTAACATGTACTTGTATGAGAAGTGTCCACTGAGCAAAGGGGCAGTTATTACAGCTTTCACTAGCTGGGAATCTGCACTCACTCAGTTATGACACCATACAATAATTACTGCCAAGCTGTTCAGTGTGGCTCACATGAGGCTTCAACTGCACATTAAGATACATAAAACACATTTCAAAAGAAAAACATAAATTGGGAAATGTTACCTCTGGTGTCTTTTATAACGGATGTGAAAATTAGACTTGGTTTCTAAAAAAACATTTTTCACACAAGTGAAGCTGGACTTCACCAGCAGAATCACACGGATCAGCAGAATCTAAAGGGGGGTGTGTTGGACAGTCAGACAGAGGTGAAGCTAAAGTTCAGCTTTTGTGCTGACAGCCAATCTGGCAGCCCACCAGGAATCCAATCTGGCAACACGCCCATCAAACCCCACTGGGGCTTTTTACTACAGGTGCCACATCCCACGGCGGAGGCCTCTTTCTTTGTGTGCATGTGGGTGTACGTTAGGGAGCATGTGGCAGGACCACGTAAGAAGGCCAATAAAAACTAAATATGAGAAACACATGAATTGTTTTTTGTTAGCCCGTTCCAGCTCACAACCCTCTTCGAGGTGTGACTATTATGCGCCATGTGTTTACATATATAAAGCCTTTTAACAAGCACACGAGTGGAACACAGTGAGAGGAAACTCTAATAAAAGCCAGGACGTGTGAAATAACAGTAGCAGGAGTGTGTGTGTGGGGGGCCCTCATCCATGATGCTCATGAGTCTGTGTATGTGTCCATGTGTGCACTGCAGCAGAAACACTATTTATCCAAACTCACACTATTTCTCTTCTGGAAACTCTCACCATTGGCATCAACATTTAGACAGAAAGACGTTAATGTGGATACAAAGACAGAAAAAGAGAGAGAATAGCAGACAAGAGAATTATGCTCATCAGGCAGACGGCAGGTCGACCGTTACTCTGACAATAGGGGCTGACTCTGAGTCTGGCATTTTGCCCCCTACAGCTGGGACCTGTCACTGGGACAGACACACACACGCACAATAATTTGTTATTCAGCGATCATCCTTCTTATCCAGGCTCATAGCACTACATCAACCTATCAAAAAAGTATTTTACACGCTGGACTGAGACATGCTTTCATTTACCACACAGATTTTTAACTGCAACCTCTTTCTACCCCTGCTGGCTTACTTCCCTTACTCCTGATCCAAGAGCAGCTCCCAAACAGAGTCATCCCGTTAGTGAGGGATTTAGGAGCAGAGTCTAGATCAGCAGTTGCTGGCAAGACCAGCTGGCAGCACCGACCTCCAGACGGTTTTCAGGCACATTACCACGAGTGTAATGGGGAGCAAGAATACACAAACTTGTGCACAATGGATCAACGCAAAGTAGAGCGTCTGTGCAGAACACACCACTAAGAGTAATATAAACAAGAATAGAGTTTATATTCACTATGCTAAGATTAAGCATATAACACAGCAATACTGTCAAAACACGCTTATCCAAACACACATTATTCAAAAATAGAGTTCCTCCCACGACCTGTCACAGGTTTGAGAGCAGAGTTCCATCTGGCCACCCTTCATTTCCATCCTTCTTCCCCAACCAATTCGTCCTTCTCCCTCTATCTACATCCCTTTGCCTCATCTCAGTCTTTTCTGTCCTTTGACCGGTTTCCATTTGTTTGTCCATCTCAAATCACTGTTTCAACATTTCTCTAACAGACCTCCCTCCTCCTCGTCTTATCATGCCTTCTTACTTTTCTCAAACACAGTCAGTCTTTGAGTCTCTTGAACTCGAGGGGGGTTGAACACAAACTCTCAGGCTACCTCGGACTTAAAGCCAAAGGCCGCTGGGTCGTGGCCAACCAACCACCCACCCACCCACCCACAGCGCACGAAGAGGAACTTTAGCGTACTGACTGTAGGGACTTTCCTTTTGTGTGTGTTGCTGGTCATCACGTCCGTCGTACTGGACACGTCTCTCTCAGGTCTGTGACTGTCAGCATACAGGGGTTCGAGAGTTAGAGTGAGCATTTCACAGTGTGATTTCAGTTTGTGTATTTATGTATGTACCAGAAAGTGTGTTCACTTGTGCACACTTTAAATCCAGTCAAGTGACCACATCCCAACAAAGAACTAGTCCAGTCATAAGCTACAAATCCTCTGCTCTATCAACTCACACCTCACAGTGCTTTTAGTTTAGTTTTTTTAAAAAGAAACTGAATGTAAAATACAGCCCCATCCAAGACAGGTATTGTGTATTTTTCCATTGTGTCTCAGGTTCCACTAGTCCCTTACGCCGCTCTAGGGCATCTGTTTCAAACTGTGTTTGAAACATATTATGTTTCTGAGATGCATGGGAAAGCTCAGTGGCAGGGCTCTATGCCATCTCTCCACCTCCCACTTGTCAAGACAACAGAGCCACTCCATCATTAAAACACCACACACACACACACAAAAAAGACTGAATCACAAAAAGCTTTGCTTCAGTGTCTAATAATTACACAGATTAATAATGTTTTCAATCCCGTACTGGCTCAGCAAACAACAACAACAGAGGAGGTTTAGGTGAAGTACAGTATTTTTCAAGCACTGTGGTGATTACAGGAAGATAAAGTGTTACAAAACTCAATAAAACTCCATAAAACAATATCCAATGACAGTTGTGGGATTTTAATGATGGCATATTTAACCACAACCACAAAGAATAGATAAAACAGATTTGCTGAGAATTTTAGCTTTGATTTTTAATTATTTAATCATAAATACATATTGTGATAGAGAAATACTTGGAGGGTTTTGGGTTTTATTGATTTTTTTGGTTGTGATGCTATGATTCAAATACAAAACAACTGAGTACAGTCTACAGTAACACAAGAGATAAAAGGAAGAAGAGAGAACAAAGAGTTCATCTATTTCTTGCCCCAAGGCTTATTTAATGAATGGTGAATTGGAAAGTTAATAACCAGTAGGGATGCACAATTCACTATGGGGTCTACAGCAATACAGTATTTCAGAAGAAGCAACCAAGCCCAGGAGAGCCTACAGAATGGAAACACCTACGCCCGGCTGCACGCTGACATCTGGACACACACTCTCAGACTAAATCATTACCGTCACTAGTAAAAGGATGTAAAGTCACGATACAAGGTGGGATAAAGAGACATGCAACATGTGAATCAAATTTGTAACAATGGCTACACTAAAGCATACAATAGCAAATGTATGCAATTGTCTTTCTTTCCTTCTTTCTCTTGCTGCGCACTGATAAACACAAATTTGTTCAAAAACGTCTTTCCTGATAAAATAACGAATGACATGCAAATCTTGGAATCTAAGTTGCCAGTTGAACTGGTTGGACCAGTCAGCTGTGGGTACAGGCTGTTGACAGGACAGAAAGTGGCCCAGTGTGGGTCGAAGGGGTGTGAGAGCAGGTCAGTGCGCTGCAGTGAGAAATTTATGGCTGAGCTTAAGGAGCTGTAGTCATTGTGGGTGGTGACCAAAGTCGCTCAGAGTGTGTGTGAGAATTATACAGAGCAAAAACAGAACGGCGCCTGTGGGCTCCGTATGGTATCACACTGACAAAACACTGAGGTTAATGATCTCTCTGTAACGCACATGGCAATATTTCACTTTCTGTTCCCAAGTCAAAGAGGACACTTGGGCTATTTCCACTTCCTGAGAAAGACTGGTTTCTACACACACCCACACAGCTTCACTTACTCCAGATCCGCTCAGTTCTTCACACAAGTCTCAAGGTATCACCATAAAACAAATGTGATTGCGTCCTACTGCAAAACTGCTATGAAAGTACTGACAGAGTTCAAATTCTACACTGCTATACAGAAGGGAGTTGATGTTAGAACATCTGGAGAAACAGTGCTGTGTTGAAAAACTGTGGAAAATGTCCACACAGGACCGTTGTGTATCAAATAAAATCACTTACCTGTTGAGTTGTGCGCACAAGGTCATAAAGAGGTTGGATAAAAGTCAGGTGGAGGTGACGTCCAAAGTCATGTGGAGAGATGAGAATAGCAACATTAGTTTCAGCTCCTTTTTCAAACCTGATTGCACATACAAGCTCTTCATCAACAATCCGTGGCGCTGAGGATCAGTTTGTGAACTGTGAGGGAGACGTTGTGGGAAACGAGAGCACTCATGTGTGACAGGTACAGGCATCCTGAACTGAAGCTGCATTGGTGCATTACTGATCTGACGTCATTAGTGACACATGGCAAATGGTGGTTTTCTATGCCAAGTATTTTCACCTGTGGCTTATTTCACTGTGGGGAAGTTATCAGTCGAACAGTCGGCACAGACACCTTTATTAATACACCTTACAGCTATTTAATTTTTTAATTTCAGATCGGAAAGCACACATTAAATCGCTCTAAGGTTTTCCTTCCTTATTAGATAAAAACAAAACTAAGTCAAAATAGCATCTTTAACAAATCTAGATTTAATTTCTTGTCCACAGTGGCATGACAAAAATAGCCACTCTGGTTTATGAGCCAAGCCATTATAACGTTTATATTACATGCTGTATATAAGTAAGATCCTCTGATGGATCATCAAGATCACAATAAGCGTAAAATGCTCTCAGGTGAGTTTTGTTTGTATGCTGTACTATATTATTAACTGAACACCTTGTAACGACATTTCTTGGAGCTGAAATGAATGAGCAAACATGAACGATGGAAGGCTCCTGTTAAATGTCAACACATTGCACAAGTAGTGACAACTGTCAAGCTCTTAAATGTGACTCATATCTCCAGAGAAAGAGGAAATGCTGATTTACTGGCAGTAAAATGCAAGACATTTGTCTGGTAGTCAATGAACAACATCTAAACTGGGCTGTTCCTTTTAGAATGACGATATGAAGGCTGAATCATCATATCAAGTCTGATCAAGAAAGAATAAGAGGATAAAAATATAGTCCATCTGTTTGAGAAGTAACCCTGTGTTTACAACTTCAGTTCATGACTGAGTCTCAGCAAGGTCATTACATCTAATGTGTGGGCAAGTAACACAGAAGGTGTTTGAGGGGTGACAGGAAGGGACAGAGCTTCACACCAGAGATGATAGACACAAAGACAATCTGTGTGTGTGAAAGACAATAATACAGCAGGAAAGGAAGAAGAAATAAAGTGAGAGAAATGTGTAAATGAATAAAATATTGTTTTTACAACCAAATCTAACAAAAAGCCATTAAAAAGAATGTTTCACAACACGATATAATCTGAGAAAATGATGACACCTAAAGATACAAATAATAATTTACACACACAAATATAAAGCAGTATGTAATGGAGAGGAAAGGGAAACTTCACCTCCAGTGCCAAGTCTATTTCTCTCTCCCTCAGCCCATCAGTCAACTCAGTCCAGGTCCCTGCTGCTCCTTACTCATCCTCACAAACCGATAGCCTGAACAAAGCCACAGCTACACTGATTGCCTCCAGTTTCTTATACATCTCTCTCTCCTCATCTCCTTTTCCAATTCACACTGTTCACACATTCACTTCTCTATTTTAGCTCTGTGCTCACCCTCAGCTCTCTCATTGTTGACTTCACTCCATCTACTTCAATCGCTCAATTATGCATGCACATGCACGCACAGACCTACCCGAATAAGGGTTCCTCCTTTGCTTCCGGGTCCAAATCCTGATCACTTTAACTGGCATGATGTTATCTGATTATAAACATGGTGCACTGTGGCAGTTTAAACATCCATCACATCCATCAACATCGTGTGCAGAGCTCTCACACATGTTGGCCAATCAAAAACCTGTCACAAAGAAAGGGTGTGTGTGTCAAGAGGAAAGGGTCCATTCAAAGGGGCCCCTAACTAGTAACCCCCCAACCCTGAGGTTGCTAGGGTGATGCAGTCGCTATCTGCCAAAGGCTGCTGTTGCTACGCCGACGTAGCATATCCTGTACTTGCCTCTTAATAGGTCCTCAACTCGCTAAAGGTAGGGGTCATGAGTGCATAACTGGGAAGCACACACACACACACACATACTTTGAATACATTCTTTGAAAGACTAAGCTCCTTATCTCACTGAAGGACAAAATAGCCCAGTTCCTCACAAGGTGAAACAGTTGCATTGCATGTTTATTGCTTTATGAAAATTTGTAGCATCCAGTGCAACTTTCTCTATACCCCTGTAGTCCATTCTAGTTTTCTTTTATGTCTTCTTCTTCTTTCCAGTGCTCAGTCATAACACTCTAATGTGACAATGGAGGGGATTCACAAACACCACTAAAACTCATAAAGCAACAACAAACATCCTAAAAGAACTTTGATCAGCACCAGCAAGATACGGTTGGCTCTTGCAATCATCTGTGTTTTTCTTGGCTTAAAGTTAGTGTGTCTAAAACAAAATCAACCCTGACCTGTGTTTAAAGCATATGATAATAGTGTGTGTAAACAGCTCTCATTTTCCTTAATCATAACTTGCAAAGCATCACGAAACCCTTTGACTATGTCTTTTCCTCGGGATAATCATCATTACTGCTCTCTTATTCCAATCCAGCAGGAAATGGCAACGAGAAACATGTCACATCCCGTGGCTGGTGACGCTACCATGGACTAGACAAAAAATTGTGAGGGAACAATCTAAGGAGGTGATTGGATCAGAAGGCTGTAGAAGCATCATATCTCTAAGGTTTCAAAGGTCTAGGATGCAGGGCACATGGTGACAGGAACAGGAAATGGAACAGGATATGGTTGACATCGCTATCTCCTACAGGATGCTGGGAAATGCTTGTCTGACAATGGGTAGGGAGTCTTGATTTTATTGTTCTTTCCTGAAGTTCATTCATTCGTGGTGAGTTACATCTTGGTTAATCAGTTTATTCCTGTTTTTCATCACACATTCATGAATACACCACCATTCTTGTCATTTTCTCACACATGCACACACCATCACAAGGTTTTTTTTTCTTCTACTAGTGTACATGTGAACAGTTTACTATGTGTTAAAAAAAATAAATCTGTATCACACACGTTATTTCCACAAAGTACGGATTTCCTCCCTTTCATTCCTCATGCATTTCCTCTCCACTTTCCTCTCCTTGCTGCCCATGTCGCTTTAGCCTGCCCAACCTACAGAATTCACTCAAAACCTGACAAAACCTACAAAAGAGAACTGTGAATATGAACAAAACTGAAAACAGCCAAGTGTAGAAGAACAAAGTAAAGATATAAACAGCAGAAACCACAAGAACTTTGAAAATGCTGAATATGTTGACTAAAAGAACACATTTTGATTATGAATCAGTAGATGCAAACATGTCAGCACACACAGACACATACAGTAAAACACAGAGTGAATCTGCGCTGCATGTGGTAGAAAGGCTTTGGACTGAAGTGAAGGCTGCTTTTCAGATTGGGCGTGTGTTTCTTTTTTGACCAGACCTTTTCTCACACTCTGCAGGATTTGATGCCAAATTCACACTTAACAGCAAGAGGAACGCCGTCAAGGCCTTCAATCAAATGCAAATAAGCATAATTAGGGATTCAGGCCAGACTACACAGAGTGAGAATCATGCACACGTGTACAAACAGAGGACAAGCCCTGATGTCTGCCACTAGTTAGACCACAAAATAAGGCAATCAAGGCGTTTGATTGAGCTAAAAAACATTTAAGTCACATTCAAACAAAGCAACAAAAAATTTACCCGGAAAATGGCAGACTTGCCAAGAGAACAAGCACAAATTTGTCTCATATCTTACTCTAGTCCTGACAAGAGCTGCTGCAGCAACAATCAGCAGGGTGTGCATGTGTTTCAGTGGGCTGCAGCACAGAACAAGTGAAAGCGAGAGTAATACCAGTAAAAGCCAGCAGCCCACAGATGCTGGCTCACTGTCTTCAACTGTTCTGTCAAGGTTCTTCTCCAGACATCCAGGTAGAGGTGAGTGGTGGATGAGTCATGGCAGACTACTTCCCATGAATCATCTTTAATACAGTCAGACTTTTGTCTGGCACAGAGGAATTTTTAACTGTATTAATTTGTTTTAATATGATTGACTATGAAACAACAGTGACAGTCAAAACTAACTAAATAAAACAAATTATTATCATGCCTGGCTATTTACTTTTGGATGATCTTAAATGGAATTGTAAACAATAAAAAAAGGGTAGGAAGAATAAAGTCCGAGTGATATTAAAAGCTCGACCACATCTGTTTGAGGGAGACACACGATACTGAAAAAATATACACACACCTGAGGGAAAGAATATTATCCTCGAACAGAAACCACATGTGATGCTAATATAGCATTACACTGTGCATGTGTCTTTATGTGTGAAAAAGGAAAACCAAAGTTTGGAAAGCTACAGTGATACTCAAGTATACACAGATGCTTTTGTACAGGGATGTATGGAAACATGACCTGATTCCATTTAGTGTCCCAGTGACCCACAAGGAAGTCCTGGCCACAGTGAGCAAGCTGGTTTGTGTGTAGATTTCTTATGGTGCTGCTGCATTTCAAGCTGTCTGCACCATGCTATGAGTGGCTGGTAGACGTGAGCTCATACAATGGGCTTCTGTGTGAGACTGGGTGATGGGGTGGAGAGATTAAAGCAAAGGAAGGAGAAAGGCTGAAAGGGGGAGGACAGCGCTACATGTAAACTTGGACTTGATGCAAACTACAGATGAGTCTGTCAGTGTAAATGAACTATCAGCGATCAGCTTCATTATTCAGAAAAGCTAATTCCCTGAGATCACTTTACACACGCATTTCTAGTTATATAAGCAACGTGACAGTGTCAAACTATAAGATGTTTTTCAGAGAGTATCGGGGTACAATCTTTAATTGCTTAACTGCACATGTGGCAAAACTTTGTTAACTACACCCACAGTACTCCACCCAAACTATTGGGGTTGAACCCAAACCACAAACCAATGTGCAGCTTCAAATCCCAAGGAAAAAAATATGAACCCTACATTGTGCAAGTCTCGAGCAGAAACAAAAGGGATGAGGCAAGGAGGAGTGGTAAGAGAGAACTGCTGAGACCTCGTGTGTCACCTCCCTGCTCCTGTAATTGCCTCCCTTCCCAGCCCTTCCCCAGCCCATAACAACCACATGAAAGGCCTGCTGGGTTGGGTTCCCATATGGTGAAGAGACAAGAGGGTGTGTGCGTGTGTCTGTGCAGTGTGTTTAGACGGCTTCGCTCATGAAGGGGCTCCCTTCGACCTAATGCCCCCAGACTTAAGAAGCCATGCAGACTGATGTCTTCCTGAGGACTCTCTCAGTCTCCCTGCCCAATTAGGACACTCAGTTATGCTGTTAATGGATGTTTACCATCGACTGCCCTCTGCCTTCAACCCTCTCTTCCTTCATCCTTCTCTCCTGAGCCTTCAACATATTTTTCTTCCTCTTTCCTAGTCTTCATTACCAACCACATTTACACATTGTTGGGTGTTTTAGCATAGGAGAGCTTATTAACACACTATATCAAGACACTCTGCTTCCTCAATAAATCACTGCAAATATTACAACAGGCATCTGGTTCTATGTTATGGTTACTATTATTTACTTTGCACCTGCTATGGTTTTATTTACACCATCTCATTCCTCCCTGAATGATGAATTTACCCACCCACGTGTGGAATTAAACTTCTTTCTCTCTTTAGCTCCCTTTCTTTCTGTTCTTTTATTCTGAATTCTCCTCAGTGCCTCTTCTTTATTCTCCGCTTCTCAAACTGATCCTCTCACTTCCGCTCCCTCCCTCTTTTTCTTTTGAGCCACCAAGTTGTGACTGTTGCAGATATGGTCAGCTTGCTGTGAGCACTCAAAACTGGCCAAGAATCTGTCTGTGTCTGGTTTTAAGGTATTGCCTTTGTGCCAGAGGGAATTAGCCTCTCTTTTCCTCCCCTGGTTGTGAACGGCCATGCTTGAATCGTCAGCGTCGACGGGACATAGACTGGCCAGAGAAAAAGAAAACACTTGAAAAAGATACATCAAAGTTCAGAAAGAGTGTGAAAGAGAAGGAAGGGGCAGGGAACATGTCTGATAATGAAAAGGACCAAACTGCAACAACCACAACTAACAATAAATAAAAACCAAAGTTAAAGGTTTTATATTGTATAAAGTGACAAACCGGCTACCTGAATATTTTGCATTTATACTACTAATACATTGGCTTAAGGACACATAATAGTGTAAACAGGATGTTTGTCAAGTGGTCTTCATATGAGATAATATTAAAAACAAAATGGCAAAACGTGTGGAGAGAGCAAGAAACAGTAGAAAAACCGTTTGTATTCATGAATGATTGATAAAAGAGAAAGATTGATGGGATTCCCTTTTCCTCTCAGCCCTAGGGGATCTGACATTTCTATCCAGACTGCACATCACTGCCTCTGTCTTCCCACAACAAAGCCCCTCAGTCTCATCTCCAGATCTCTAGAGCCTCTGGGGCTCAGAGGACCTATGCTTCCCCAAGGCCAAGAGCCTTTACTCAGCTTATTAACCTGGTTCACTACCCCATCTTCTTCAGGACCTTTGGGCCTCTAGACCACGTTTTTCCAGCCGTGCTGGGAGGTTGGGGGCAGGGTAGAGTGGAGGATTGCAGCTGATGAGTGAATTTAGCTCCATTCTAGCAGACAGAAGGGGCATACTGAGGAGGCCGAGGGAGATTCATTGAAAGGGGGGTGATTTTCCTTTTATGTGGTGGTATCTCGTTAGCTACTGTGGGTTTCATGGAGGATAAAGGATCAAACAAAGGAGTGAAACTAAAAAGATCAAATTAAAGGGCCATAAGGGAAGCCTAACCTGACCAAAACCAGTAAAGAGCTCAAATAAAATGACACCTTAAGCTTCTCACCTGTGCACAGTGGAAACTGAAACACACAAAACACAGACAAAATGCACATCGCTCTGAGGTAGAAACCAAATCCTTAACAAACAGGTGAAACTGTCGTACAACACGTTCTGCCCTGATTAAGCCACTAACAGCTGCAGAACAACAGCCACCTGACACGCAAGTATCACTGTACAGACTGTTCATAACCTAGAGCAAGGACCGAAACTTAAAGATGGACTATTACAGAAAATATCTCAGTTTTCAGATGCATAACATCCCATAGTTGGGTAGAATCATACAGTACTTACGCAATATTTGTATTTACAGATTTATGGTCGACTAGACATGGATTAACTACATTACAATAATTTTAGAGCTTTGCAAACCATACATGAATGATATCCCTGGGTCTAGGAAATAGACCTAATCAAACAACTACAATGGTAATAGCCAGCCTCACCCAACACACACAGTCTCTTTCTTTCCACACACATTAAGAGAAGGTCAACAGCACAGCTGAGTCAATACACCAGGACGCAAGCTGGCAGTAGCCACAGGAGCAGAGACGCAGATTTTTATTTTCCAATGGCCACTCCATCATCCATACTGCAAAATACTGTGCGAAACACTTGTTGAGCAAGATAGTTAAATTTCGTTCTGAGATGTTTTTGTTAGGTTTGTATTTATAATGTAACACCATCTAAATCTGCAGACCAGAACACACCTCAACCTCTCCCGGGACAAAAAAAAAAACTCAGGCCAAGAACAGCAGCAGCTGAAAGTGGTCAGACATGAGCAGCAGCTCTCATAACACTTGCACAACCTGCTGTGGATTTAAAACACTCACAATAAAACAAGATACAACGTTAATATTCAAGTAATAAGCAAATAACGTGTATGTAATTATATATCTCCACCCTGGTTTAGGCCCAAAAGTAAACAGGTACCAACACAAACACACAGGTTATTTCCCATCAGATTTGCACCCTATTGCAGCCTTCTTTGCTGGGCAGTAACAAGAATGGGCGTGCAGACTCCAGCAGGAATTAAAGGAGATTAACCATTCTCTAGCCGTATGAAATAATATTCCTCATAATCCCCATCACTGACTCTGAAAATCCCCTCTCACTGTGTGGCATGGGAGGGCCTCTCTACATGAGCTCTCTAAACTCTTACTCTTCTAAACACACACACACACACAGTTCTTGTGCCCACAAACGTGTTAGTATCATAATATCACAGTAAATGCAGCACTGTGATCACCTTGAGAATTTTGCAGGTGTCTTCTTTTTTATATTTTATATAATCATTTTAAATGAAACTACTGTTTCCATAACACAAAGTACCGTAAATACTGATCGAGAAATGTGAATTTAAGTCTGCACACGTTCTCTTTTCCTCCGGGCAATTTCACAACGAGACTGGGGGAAGCGCTCTCACGTTATAATGTTTTGTACACTCATTTTCAACTTGGTGCTGAGGTGACAACAGGTGGTTTGGATTTTTCTCCACTGTTTCCTTGCCTCCTGCTGAGAGGGCAGAGTACATGTGAGAGGAGGAGGAAGGTCAAAGAAGTAAAGTTCAGGAGCAGTTTTGATTCACAGGGTTGTAGATGTGCAGGACATGGGAACCAGAAACAGATGACAGTGAGAGTGAGGAAAAACCTGGGATTAGATGGACCAAAATAAGTGTAAAACAGCAAAGATATATTGCAATCTGGGAGTTATAAGGTCACACACCTCTTTTTCAAATGGTGCTTTATGTCAAGCATGGCAGCATATCATGGCCCAAACATGTGTCTGGACCAAGTCAGACAGGAACAGGCCATAAAAAAGTAGTAGCAAAAAGTTAAATACTGATGGATGCAAGCTTTGAGGGAGACAAATACACACAAAAAAAAGGTTTTAAATCATCCAAGCACAATGAGGTCTCTGTAGATGCACCAGACAGCTACAGAAGAAGATTCAGGAGTCAACAGGGATTCCAGTGCAGAGTACGTCATATTTCACAGTGACAGACATTATTTTCAGACACACACGAGCAGCGTTCTGGGGTGAAAGAGAGAGACAGATGATGGGCCAAAGATCTGCTTCAGGCAGCTAAAGTAGAGACAAAAGCATTTCACTGTGGCCTATACGTAAATATGCAGAGTAATTAATAGAAAAAATAGCACAGTAATAAATTCAATCAACTCTGTTCTATTTGTCTAAAAAATATCATATATTTTACGATCACTGGCAAAGCTAAAACAACCAAAACCACAAGCTGTACACTATGCACATGCATGAATAAGTTAAAACTTTTATAAGACAAATTAAAATTTTACCAGCAAAACCTCTACAGCTTTTATTGGTAATATTACAACCAAATACAAAGTGGACTGACTAAAGTGCTGAGCTGCACAATGCATAACAGGATCCACAAGTCCTACATTGTCCCTGCAATATAAAACATTACGTCTTCTTGCCTAAGAGCTTGTTTATTCAGCTGAGGAAGTTTGTTGAATGTCGTCAATGTTTACAAGAATAAAAATATGCCTGAAAAGACTCAGACAGCTGTTCCTAAGGAAAGGTCTGCTTCCAAATATAGCTGAAGCTCCACCCTAACTTCTCATCTTCCAGCAACGAGTTAAATACTACTAAAATGCTGTTGACCCAACATTCTGCTTATTCATGAACACAAGTTCAAAAGAAGCTGTGATCCTATACCAACTTGATTTGGTCTGGACGGGATACGGTTTTTCTTTCAGTGTGAGGGCAGTTAGTCAATGTAAATCCACTGCATAATGTTTTCAAGTGTGCACAAAGTGTGCAGTTAAGTGGCACAAGTGACAGATGTGTCAGAAAATCTGTGTTTACTTTTCCTGAGAGCGTCATGGAGTCAGAGTGTGAGTGCTTGCATGCTTCTAAGTAGACGTGTACAGCGTGTTTCTGAGTAAAGTATAGTGAAGTATAGATGCAGGATAACAATAGACTTGTTCCTGTAAGATGAGCTCCCACCTGCTGCAGTGTGTCATTACGTACAGTACGGATGTGCTGGCGTGGCCTACTGTACACATCACTGCTAAACCATAGTACTCAACAGGATGTAGTAAATCCTATATTTTGTTACAAGCATTAGAGGCTACTGTGTGATTTTACATCTTCTGTCACTGATGCAAGCACTAAGATAGACTAAATTAAATTCACATAAAACAAATTAATAGTAA
Source organism: Macropodus opercularis (assembly GCA_030770545.1). NCBI lineage: Eukaryota > Metazoa > Chordata > Actinopteri > Anabantiformes > Osphronemidae > Macropodus > Macropodus opercularis. Next base: position 6,037,583 of record CM061112.1, read on the forward strand.
ATGTTACCAACATTTTTGCCCATATACATACCTGACAGACACTCCTGCTGAGAAAGGTTTTATTTGGACCAGCATGTGTTGAGTTCAGAGAATGGAAAATGACATTTTTAAACATGTATGACGACTACAGCCATGACAGTGTTTAAAGGTAAATCCTGACAATCAATAAATGTATCGTCCAGCAGAAGCATAAACAGAGGGGGTTGAAAAAACATAGACATAATAAAGATGTATAGCAGGAGCAAAAAAGATTAGAAGAGAGACAAAACGCTACAGAAAGTTGTGGGGTGGGCAGGGGCCATGTCTTTGTTGTGGCGTGGGGGCTGACATCAAAGTGCAGAGGATGAACTGAGATGACAGAGGAAAGGTCTGGAAGCCATATGAAACAACAAGAATGGAGAAAGGAAGAGAGATGTAGTGCAGGGAGCAAGAGAGACGGGAGAGAGGAAGAGACAATAAAACAGAGGAAGAAGGCAGGCAAAAAAGGGAGAGTGACCAACAATGGAATATGCTGAAGCATCATGTCACAGCTGTGCACATACACACACACACATTCACTTAGCACAGGATGTGAAAACATTTGGCCGCACAGAAGAGTATGCAAGCCTCCTTCAAGCCATGTTTGTTCATCTTTAATTTGTCTGTTCCAAAGTTGAGCAACAACTCTTAACGCAGGCCCGTGGGTTCTCAGCAGATTTTGCCTAAGTTCAGCATTTTTGCCACTCTAGTGGAAATACACTTAGACCTGAACATCTGGCCATTTGTGCCTCCTCCAAAACAATAGTTGTGTAAAATCTGGGCTCCAACCTCAACTGAGATTCTTCAACTGCACCACAAACGCATAATTCTACAATATAAACAGTAAAAAAAGCTGTAAAATATCAAAAACATGACTTTTACTGAATAACAGTGTGGTATGACAGTAGAAATACTTCTATTCTGAAAGACGACGCACAGTTCAGTCCATATTGAAAGCTGCTGTGCCAACTGTGTGGAAAGGATTTGTCTTGTTGTTAGACAGGTCTCCATAAAATGTATGGATACATTACAGGCCATGTCTGCATCTGTCAATGCACAGGAGCGTCACAACAGAACGACAGACATAAGGAAAATGTAGGAGCTGAAGTGCCATCCCAATCCATCCCTAGATCCTCCTCCCGGCAGAGATCACTACAGTGGAAATTAAATCTCGCTCATCTCCTTGCTGGATGGTTAAACCCTGGATTACCACGAACTGCCAACCTGCACATATTACATCTGGCTTCTCTCAGTGTGGACATACGGTAGGCGTGTGTTTGTGCAAGCCGCCATGATAAATTCTGACTTTATATATCAAATAGATACATTTGATATAAATAGATATAGAGAGAACAATATATATTTAGATAGCCACAAGAATGTGATTATTTCACTTTCTACAAATAAGAGGTCTTAAAAAGTTGAGCGACTACAGCGCAGTCATACTAAGAATGGAAAAGAACTAACAATGAAATGCAAAAACAGCTGAGCAACATTATCAAACACTGGAATGAAAGGGCTGATAAAATACGCTAGTACACAACACAGAGTGATCTTATTTTCACTATCAGTCCACACAGGCTTAACACCACTGGCCAAGACTTAATCACAAAATGCCAGCGCACGCGCACACACAGACAGATTCTCTAAATTTAGTAATTTCTTATTAACTTTAGTGTCCCATAACATCCAGAGCAAAGCAATCCCTGACAGGTTTAGTCTGATTAAGTCAAGGAGTTGCACGACAACGCTGACATCAGGAATTACATACAGTATGATTATCAAACATTTTATGGAAACAGACTGCTGAAGAACACATAGTGCAAGACAAATACACAAGAAAGCTTTTGGAACAACCCTTGCATTCATCGCTCATCTCTGCTTCTTTCACTTCCTAATACTTCCTGTGCCCTAGCCAGGGTTTCATCTAAATCCTGGGCAGTGTGCATAATGGCGTGAGAGAGGCCAGTAGCAAGCGTGAACATACACACAGTCCAAGTCAAATCATGTCAATGGCAATATCCTAGTTCTGGGAATGTTGCAGTCCTTTCCCACTCTTGTTCCCTGTTTTTTCCCCCTTCTCTCTCTGTCTATTCCAATTTGAGTCTTTTGTCTTTCATAGGACCAGGTCGACCTCCAGAACCAGGCCAGGCTCCGTTTGCTGGAACCAGTCCTGTGGGAACTGACTTGTGGATTCTAGCTGTGTAATGAGTGCCTCTATCAATGAATGGAGGGAATCACAGCCCTTCTGACTGAAAAGTGCCGAGGGGTATTGAGGTGGGATAAACAGTGTGTGTGTTTGTGTGGCAAACAGGAAAAGGTGGTTTAAATACCACAAACTGAAATAAGTTTATCCAGGCACGAGTAAGCTTTGTTATTCTTTGTCATATGACAAGACCCACAAGTTGGATCATACATTTTAGATTTAGTTTTTATAGTAGAGCCCACAGTAGTTAGTGTGGTCACAGGTCCTTGAGAAGTACTTGAGCACAGCAGCAGACATTAAACACGATGGCACGTTAGAGATGAAAGATTATCACTCAAAACCATCTATAAATATCACAGAGATAGAGAAGGAATGCACAGTTTGCACGAGAGTCAATGAGCGGAAGAGGGACTGTGGACATTAATACGTCATCTGTAAACATCTTCCCACACCATTGGTTCAAAGCAGCAGGTACCTGGTGGGCACCAAGATATCAGGGAGGCCCTAAGACTCCCGACTCCAATTAACCTTCACTTGTTCGACCTACTTTCTACATTAAAATAGAATACTCCCAATTCAACCCGCTGCTATATTTGGCAAAGACTCCGGGTTTAACGTTGCACCTAACAAAAGTCAACCAGTCGTCTAGACCTGAATCAATTCAATGCTTGAATAACAGAACAGCTCTAGTTTCTTCATTGGGACAAACACGTATGTGTCTTATTTGATAACAAACATCTTTGTGTTCTATATTGCAGATAAGAAAAATGCACATTTAAAACAGAGTAACATCAATGCTACTCTTTTCCATCCCTACTGACACAGAAACATGATGAATCTATTTGACTCAAGCTTGAACTTTCATATTTGATGAAACAATTTTCTCTATATAATGAAGTTGTCCTAAGGTCATCACCTGGGTGTGGCAGTGGTGGCCCATGACCCAGTCTCTTGTTAGCCTTTAGCAGAAACCCAATCTATGCAAACTAGACTTTGTTTAAACTCTTGACTCTAAGTGTCAGGTGTTCCCCTCTGAGGCTGCAGAAAATGACCTCTGATCTTTGCCCTGGCTTCCACAAAAATGGATTAACAGTGAAACGAGACAGTCAAAATACACACAGAGGAAATCCCACCTGCCTATCATGTCCTTGTTCACATTGCTCCTTATGATTACAAACCGAGACACTACAGAGACACACTTGTCCCTCAATGTCAGGCCCACTACACAGGGGCCCCTCTCGTAGCCCCTCAAACGTAATATGATCCATCTCAGAGATGCTTTTAGAGAAGGAATCCTGACCCACAGTACTTAAAGACAGGAGGGTGACCAGTCACACTTAAACATTTACATGCAAACCATAAGCCCTGCATTTTCAAAATCTTAATTTACTTACATTCGAAAAGGAAATATTTAATCAAGTTACAAATCATCAAATAACAGACAGCAGTGTGGGTAACTGCTGTCTTGTGTTTATAATACATTGTTAACATATACACATATGTAAATATGTAAAGACAAGAATCTGTGAAGCATCTAGATTAGTAGTTTGTTAAGCCGTGAGTAACGGCATGTTGCAGCTGCAGTAAAATACACATGTGTTACACATTAACTTTCTTACAAATACCCATTCAAAACAACCCAGCCAGCTGTTCTGCTCCATAACATGACATATTCAAATCCTCTACTCCCTTCCTGAATCAAAGCTGCAGGGTGTAACAAAAGGCAGGTGTGTGCGTGCGCTTTGGGTTAGCTTATGTGTGCATGCTGTAATGAATCTGGAGGCAATGCCTCTGTGCACATTCCTGTGTACTCTCTGCACCTTGTCTTACACTTTTCAAAGACTTGAACAAGACAAACCTTTAGAAACAGGAATTCCCAACCTCACCCAGGAGTGTATCAAAAGTTCAACACATGCAAGTAAAGCATTTTGTCAAGTGATGGGATAACAGGGGATTAAATGTGTGGTAGCTGTCATGTAGCAGCAGTTGTCTTGATGAAGTATCACAGTGAGTATGGCACACCATACATCATATTCATTCATGTCTGGGAACTGTCTGTTCAGCTTATCATTTCACTGCAACCAGTTCTGTGTGTACATGAAGAGTAGTGAGTCACGGTCCGACACAGGATGAATAGGTAGGAAGGACAGCAAAACGACATAAAAGACTCATGAGTCACAACTTAAATCATCCTCATTCACCGATGGCTGCTGGAATCTGGGCTTGCCGTCTGAATCCTACTTTGCAACATATTTGTAAAGTCTAATTAAATCAACAAAGAACCTGTGCATGGAAAAAATAGAAAACATAATCTCAAAACCACAATGTTGACAAACATTGCATAAGAATTAATTCAATAGAACACTGTGGTAAATCATATGAATACTTAGAGGCCTTTTTGTTGGGCAGCAGACAACAACAGGCTTATCTGTACTATCTGCACAATGTTGGAACAGTCACCACTGTCCAAGTCTGAGTTAATATATAACCTCTGTGAGTGAGACTGAGAATAGGCTTTAATGTCGGCACGCAAACAAAACACAACAACAAACATGAGCAGTTAATAACATAGACTTTCCATTCGTCTTTGCACTGACCAACTATGTTTGCGTGGCTAACACAGGGGAAATGTTTTGATATTCAGTGATTTCAATGTCCTGTTGATCTAAACACAGATGGTCAACGTGCTGAGAGAAAATCCATCATTTGTGACAGGTCTCAACAGCCCTAATAACTATGTCTGAAGCAGAACAAATAAAGCCATGTGGTCAGGAGACACAGGTTACTCCTCCCTGCTTCTCTGATCTGGACAAAATGTGACGGTCAACTTGTACCTGAGCAGCATCTAACCACACTAATGACTATGTTATTATGACAACACCACAGGCCCAACAGAATGACCTGCTTGTCAGACAGTGACACGTTTATAGCCACTCCTTGAATTTATAAAATGTGCTTTTTGACATAACGTCTTTATCACACTTCCGTGGTGTCTATAAACATCGTAGCCAACACTTCCAAACTTACGGATTTGGACTTTCTTGGGATCCAACTTGTCCACTTCATCCTGCAGGTTCTGCAGCCGCCCCTGGATCCTGCAGGACCTCCTGAACACCATCCCTGCCTCCACCTCGATGCCCAGGAAGATATCGCTGGCATGTCGAGAAAGGTCGGAAAGTTGGTGAATGATGTTAGTCAACGTGTGACAGCTAACTTCATCCGAAGACGAGAATAACACCGGCTTTCGCAGCTTGCGTCTCCCGGGTTCCTCTCGGGGGAACCAGCCATCCTTCGGCGATAACCTACTCACACGCCGCGGCTCAACAGTCCTCTGATGAAAAGGCATTTTTATTTCATGCCAATATCTCCAACAGGACCGAAAAATGTTCGCGCAAGTTTCTCACAGCGTTAACAGCGACCCAAGACGCGCTGCCTGCCTGCAGCCCGGAATGTGTAGGGGCCAGTATAATCCTTCAATCCCGCCATATTTCGCTTTTTCAAAGCATGGGACTTTGTACCGCTGTACGCTGGAGACGTTGCCTCCCAAAACCTATTCAAATTCAAGCAGACACGGCTCAGGCCGGAGAGCGAGGAGAAAAAACACACAAGGAAAAGTAGGAAAGTACAAATAAAAACCCGGACACCGCCACAACCACCTGTAGCAACTGGACTTGGAGCCAGATCAGCGGAGGAGAGTTACCTGCCTCCCCCGGCGCGGAGCCAGTGGAGCGGACTGAAGGAAAACCAGACCCGGAGTCTCTCCACAGCCGGAGCGGGAGTTAGCGTTCGATCAGTGGATCCACCGCGTCAGGGTCAACCAGGCCACTAGTAATTAATCGTTTACACTTATAGCAGTGCCACAATAGCGAGATAATGACGTTAAGAGAGGCTTTAATGACCTTAATGAAATTTAAAGCAAGAACAGTGTAATTGAATGCAATTAAAGGTACCGGCTTGGGTCTGGCTAATGGACCGAAGGTATTAAGTAGGTATTTCCACATTACACATTCTACTACGTTTACAATATATGGCTTCACTTCTACAAACTCACGACTGAAGCCCGAAAAACGTGTTTTATTATTAAAACTTTCCCAGCGGAATAGAAAAATAAAACTGCAACTATCTGCTCGCAAAGTGACGTCACACACCTTATGCTTGCTAACCGAGCGTTAGCTAAACTACTGTTTTCTGTTAATTAGGTACAGACACTCAGCTTCAACGAAAGTTGAATATACGTTACATTGGGCAAGTAGAAAACAGCAGAGCACAAGCTTGTCTAGTTAATGGATTTAAGTTATGTTAGTTTGCTTTCCACGATAAACTGTTCAGTTCACAGTAGTTGTCACAAAAAGAAAAGCTTAACTGAACCCAAATACGCACTGAAACAAACGTTTAGTTTAATTTTGCTTGTAAAAACATCTTTGTTTGAATTCTATTATAACAGCTTTCTTAATGCTTACTGTATTTATTAGAGCAGGACTTGGTGGCGGTAGAGTAGCGCCGTTTATCCGTGGTGAACTAGCATTAGCACAAGTAATTTATCTAGCTAACAGTTTAGCTTTTATTCGGTTCACAAACGTTGCATAGCTAGTTTGCTTTAGTTACTAGCGTTAGTTAACAGTAGGGTTAACAGTAAACAATGTGTGTAGATTAAACTAATGTTAAATACATGTATAACCTCTGTGTTCATGTCTTAACTTTAAATAATTACACTGGATTACAATTACTAGCATGAGAACACGGAGCCATGTTCTCTCTCATACCTGCTCTAATATCTGGTGATGTTTGTGTCCGGTTCCCACAGCTGCTCTGTGGGTTTCAAGGCCAGACTCTCATCATTCCAGCCTCGTGTTCGGCCTGCACAGTTTGCAATACACAGGCCTCAAGTTCACTGGGCTCTTCTTTAAATCTACACAACGACGTCCGGCTGGGACAACGTGTTTGTGGGGTTTAGTTACTGCGCCCCCTGGTGCCTGTAAGTGAACGCAGCAACTTCAACGTCTCCCCATGTGACGTTCATTCCACACCAGCATTTCCACTCTTCGTATTCCAATTCTCAGCTATGCGTGTGGCAACAGTTGAACAAGTTACTCAATATTATGTTGCAAAAATGTGAGTCAGTGCTGGCGGCTCATAGTCTTAACATGAGGACATTCCATGTGCACTGTGAAAAAAGACTGCGTTTGGTGTGTTATCCTGTTGTGGATGAACAACCTCCATATTTGTCCTTTTCAGTATTAAACAAATGTAATTAATAGGACAGCAACATGGGAGGGAGAAGTTCATCTGTGGTGGAAAAGGGAATCAAACAGTGTTTTATTAAACCTGTACAATTTCTGTCTTTTCTTATTCCAATGAGTGGCTGGCTCAAAAACCACAGGTGCCTTTTAAAAAAAGCCCTGATTAAAGCTGCAGCCCTGACTCACTGTTTATACTTCACTGAGACAATTGAAAGGAACTGAGTCATCTGTCATTTAATTTGATCCACCTGCCGTGTGTGGGAAATGGTTTATTTGAAGCAAACTCAGTACTGTACACATGAATGTTTAATAACTAAAAATTAAAGTGATTAAAAGAGTCCAGTTCTAGAGATGAACTTAAGTTTAATCAAGATTAAATATATATATGCCCAAAAAGATCTTGCAACTCATAAGAGATCCAAGCAAGTCAAAACAATACAAAATAAAAAAAAAAAGAGTTTTTCTGTCTGTCATGAGACACTTCCTAGGAGTTTGGACTTTCATTCAGGCAAAATGCATACACATATCTCATTCACCATATTATACAGTGCATTGATTCTCAAAACCCTAGCCTTCTTCCACATCTAAAAACCCATACATAAATTCATTTGTAGAATTATTTACATACAAGGCTCAACATGTCAACTGAATCCATTTTGTGACCGATCAGAAACTTAAAAACGACAAACACCACGCAACAGAAAGTGAGGGAACTCTAACTTTATGGGCCACAGGTAGTGATATTTTGTTACACACATCACTGCACTGATAAGAGGCTGAAGCAGCCTCTAATTAAATATGACAAACTGACAGCAGGACACTGGAGGAACACTCACTGTAAGTTAGTCCACCAGGGTCTTAACATTTTGGTTGAATGCACACAAAAATATACAAATACAGCTCAGCAAGTGTGATAAAGTGAAACCAAATATCTGTTGCCCATTGAACATACTCCACATTCAACAACCACCATTCCAACTCTGAAAACAACCAGGTGGATGGTACACAAAACATGCATAAGCAATGCAAATGAGCAGTGACTCTTAAATTAAAAACATTTAGATGTCAGAACTAAGTTAGCAAAGTAACCATGTCACCCAAGACACAACTATAGCTATACTCAGATATGGTTTTAACAATACCAGGACTGAAATGACAGAGCGAGTTATTACCAAATAGAAAAAACACAGAACAGCAAAACAAATTTGTGTCAGATTTTTAAGCCCCTGTGAGATGTAACAGCGTGCTGTGATTTCTAATACTAGATTTTTAGATGCAGTTGTGTGTCAGAGCTGATTACAGCACCACAAACACAGTGAAAAGAAAATCTGCTTGGTCTGCCGTATCAACATGAGCTGTCCATTTCTTTATTCGTTTATAAAACCTTGATGGGCAGACTGGCTGTCAGCAAGAACTGAGGCAACTGGTTGTTGGTGGAAGAAACTGAGAGGTCAAGAAAATAAAAAAAAAGATATATTTGTAGGAGAAAAGATATCATTTAGTAATTTCATTTGCATTTAGACATATTATTCTGTATCGCATAGTGAGACCCTTGAGTGGCCAAAGGTCCCACAGCCATTCAGCCCGTATCAGTGTCACGTGCATATTCTCAATCATCACCCGTGACTTCATTTGGAGTTTACTTTAAACTCTGCCTTGACCTCGTGCCCATCCTTCCTAAACGTTTATAAGTAAAAAATATATTCCTGGTGTCAATCGGAATGTATGAAAGAAAGAGCACTACCTTCACTGAACAATCTTCTCAGGTCATCTTGTATGCGTAGTAGCAGGGGAATAACATACTCTCTAACCACAGAAAGAATCCGTTTAAATGTGTGTGTGTGTGTGAGCTCTCGGCAGAACAAAAGGCATAGTGTTATGAAGTACATTTGCAACATCATTTGGTTTTCAACATTTTTGTGTTCTTGTGGGATACACAACCACTATTACCACCAAACAGGACACGTTGGCTCACAGAGCAGTGCTGAACTTAACAGGTTCCCATTCATGGCTATGAAAGCGTCGCTCAGGCCAGAAGCAGCCACAAGGCCACGCTGGACAGTGTCGGTAGTAGAGGAAGAGCTCAGGGTGAAAAGTGGTACAATGCAGTATGAGAGCAAAGTCCATCAGCTTGGTTTATGTGAGCGCAGCAAGGACAGATGGTGAATATTCAACAAGGATACACACCTCTTCCAAGAGCCTGATGACAAGATCTAGCGTAGGTGTATTCTGGGACACACACACACACACACACACACACACAGTACATACACATTAGTCCAAGCTCCACACTGGGGCTGCAGATGTGTCTCTTAGTTGCCCTCTGGTGTTTGTTTTCTAGAATACATCTGCTCTCACTGCTTCCTTCACACACGCATACATACAGATTTCTATCCCACACGACTCCACCTACACACACACACACACACAAACAGACAAATATATGAACATACACACTCCTTGGCTCCCCGTGTCTGTATTCAGGCTTATCTGGTGTAGTAGACTCTGTAGTAAACACTCTTGGAGCGCCAGAGTGAATAGGAGTTGTCAAACTTGAGCAGGTAGACGCCGCGGCCGGGGTACTGGTGGCTGCCTGCGTACACCTCCTCATGACAGTCCCGCCGGTACACCGGCACAATCTCATCTACCTGTGGCTTCCCTGCCTCCTTCTTCGCCTTCTCCTCTTCACTGGGAGGTTCTCCTGTAGAGAGACCAACATGGATCATTGGCAATTCATTGGAGAACTAAAACTACACAGTGCCTCGCTGCTATAAACACAGACAACATAACGGAGCAAAAATAGCATTTTTAAATGTTATATTATATTTTCCATAGCACTGCTACGGGAGTCCCGCTACACTACTTTAGATCTTGTGAGGGAACATGGTAAGCAGCACACTTCCCACCCACACCTCACCTTCATCCTCCTCATCCTCATCACTGGACTCTGACACATGCACGCTGACTGAAGCAGTGGCAGCATCTGTCCACTCGAAGAAGACCCCAAAGCCAATGTCATAATAGTCTGTAGCAAACTCCCAGAACAAGTAGGAACCCTCCTCATGGGTGGGGACTCGCACTGTGACCACCTCCCCTCGCCCCACTGTGATCACGCTGTCTGCATCCTGCCGGATTTTCTCCTTGAAATCCTTAATCTGTGGCCGTGTCCACATGGAAGGAGCAGCTATGACGGGTGGAGAATCAGCTGTGGTTGAGGGATAAGAGATGTTTTTAGAATCTGGTCTAAAATACAAGATAAGCGACTTTCTGAATGTGGAGTGAATGCCACTTTAACCAGCCCTCGATCGTGTTGTTGCTCTTCTCTTCCATGTCCTTCAGGTCACATCAACAAGTCAAGTTTCAGGTTTGTTTTATAGAGATTTTTCTGCCGTGTTGGCATTAGCATACAATAAAATAAAATGTAAATGCTGCGTAGGTGAACTGAGTGTAGTGTTTTACTAGATTAGTAGCCATCTAGGGCTCACCAACCTAATAAAGGTCCATTCTCTGAGACCTCATCTGCAGGCTCAGGCTCTGGCTCCCGGTCCAGGCTCTCGGAGTATGTGTCCGACTGGCCTCCATTGAGTGTGGGAACTTCCTCCCCCACAGGTGGTGGAGCTGCACATAACGGTCCAGCTGCCGAGGCAGGGATAGTGTCACCGCTGTTAAAGTTGCTCGATTCTATAGTGCCATGCATCATGGAATCAGCTTGCTGCTGTTGCTTCTGTAAGGCCGCCTGGGAGAAAAGGAAGACAACGCTGAGACGAGAATTTCAAAGCAGGGACACAAACCAAAAATTTTACGTTCCTACAGCATGGCTGTAATGTTAATGTTTGAACTGCACATCACTGCATTCATTGCATTGCAAGTACAAGTTAGTCCGTTTCACATCCTACCTGTTGCTGGGCCAGCTGGACCTGGTAAAGCTGCTGCATGTACTGCTGGTAGTGCTGCTCCTGCAGCTGACGGATGAGGCCCAGCTGTTGCTCTGGGCTGTGGGGGTATTGCTGCGCTGCATACTGTTGAAACTGCACTGCTGTCTGGGCATTCAGTGCTGCCATTATCTGTTGTCTGGGAAGTAGAACAGAAAGGAAGAGTTAGCAGAAAATGACTGCGGACAACAGAAAAATATTCCTCTGTGAACCAAGTTTCAGAGAAACACTGGCCCTGCTAAAGTGAGCAGCCTGACAAGGACTCTGCAACAGCTCCATTGCTTGAAAAGACAATACCGCTGTAGCTATCAGTGACAGCGGAGTGTGATGTCATACTGAAGCCAAATCGATATTCTTCAAGCTGAAGACAAAAATACAGTGACAAAAAGTTACATACTTCTGCTGCTCAACCCGTAGCCTCTCTTCCTCAGCCTGTCTCCTTTCCTCTTCCTCTCTTCTCAGTCGTTCCTCCTCTTCAAGCCTGCGTCTCTCCTCCTCCTGTCTTAGTCGCTCCCTCTCCTCCTCCTCTTGCCGTTGACGCTCCTCCTCCTCTTTCCTGCAGAGCAGCAAAGTCATGAAGCATATCATAAATGATGCAAGTGGTTTACTAAAGACCACGATGTGATAAATGTCCAATACTCCCTCTGCTGTTACAGGGTTTCTTTAGCAGCATGCAGAACAAACTGGATCTGTATATAGACTGTGCAGCAGATGGATTTCCCTATGGGAACTAAAGTCAAGCATCTTACCTTCTTCTTTCTTGCTCCTCCCTTTCGATCTTGTGCGATGTGATGTAGGGAGCAAAGAGGTTACAGCACTTGTTAAGCAGCTTGACAAACTCCACCATGGCCTCCTCCTTCTCCATGTTACCCAGAGATGCCCACTCTCTCCTACAGAGAGAGATGGAGGTAACTACAACAGCCGGTATTGTCATGTTATCATAAAAATGTCACAAAGGACATTTATATATTTAACATTTGTAGTAACCATTCCTACATAAATAAAATTTCATTTCTTCATGGCAAGTGTGAATTTGCATTTCTGGAACACAGCTATGTACACGTGTACAAACATCTGATGTTGTTACCTGCGATCATTTCCAAGGACATCGAAGAAGCCGACCTCTGGTGAAGCATCAGGATTATAAGGGCCCAATAACACTTGTTTGTGCAGAGCCACTAGTCGAAGCTTCTCCTCATAAGTCGGATGAAAGGCCTTACCATCTTTATCTGAGAGCAGCAATGTGGAAGTAATTAGTATGCACTTCTAATAGTACGCTGTAATAAGCATGTGCTGTATTATCAACTGTAGTAAAATACTGTATAAGGTCCAATAGTATTCAAAACAGCAGCATATGTAACAATTGCACTATTTGTTATGATCTATAACAATCACGTCTACTTTTGTGAAAGCTAACAGATTTATACAACTTGAGCAACTGCACCTAACTCCAAGCGATTAACAACAATACACAGATTACTATCACACAGTGAGGCAATATGGCCCAAACCTGTTCGCACAGTCATCTGGAGTATTATGTGGTAGCAGTACCAGTACAATAGCTCACACAGTCTGCGTTCAGGGCGATTACTGACTACGCCTCCTCTTACACGTCTTAAGGTAAGTCAGGACACAATATTTGCAGCACTTGTGTTGAATGTCTCTGGAAACGCTGATGTTACTTCTGTGTACCTGGTGCCTACATGATACAAGTGGCTGGTGTTGCACTCAGCGCTTCCTGGTGGGAGTGGTATGGACGCCAGGAGGCTAACAGAGCCGCAGAACTGGCTGATCGTCACACGATCTTTCCTGCCCGGACCCATCGCCCAAGGCAGCTGTGACTTCATGGGAATCAAGTTAATAACATGGACCAGCATTAAGCTCAGTTCCCGCAGGACACCGGGAGCTGGTCAGCGTCACAGATCTGTGTAATAAACTTACCAGCGTGGGCCCTTTAGCCGCACAGCTGGACGATGCGATTATCTACGAGCCCCCGTTCACTTAGAATGAATAGTTAGCCTGCCTCCATCAGCTAGTGCTAGCTGCCGAGGCTGCTGTGAGACCAGTCAGGCAACTGTAAACGGTTGTGTTTCCGGGCAAAACGCAGACCAACTGAAACTCGCTGTTTCACTCAATGACAGCCAGCTAACAGCGTGTTAGCTTGTCCTTAGCTGTGGAGCTAACGTGAGCGTAATGACAGTGACAGCTAGGCTAGCAACGCTAGCAAGCGGGCTAGCACCAGGCAGCGACTGTCTTACACTTTAACCGTACGAGTTGGGGCTAATGCTAGCAGGTCTGCGCGTCGAACCGAGTCTGGGTTTACCTTTAAAGAACTTGAGGGCCATCCCGTAGAGCTCTGGTAGAGGAAAGCCCCATTTCCTCTCAATCGCAGACCTGGCAGTCTCTCCATCTTCGCCTCCAGCGGCGCCCGGTGCCTGGCTCTCGGCTTGCGTGGAATCAAAGTCCGGCTCTTCGACTTGGCTTTGGTCGCCCTCCGGATCGGGACTGAGGGTGAGGCCATCGATGGACACTTCGAGCCGGCTGGAGGGAGCACTGTCGAGGTCGCCGCTCTGAACCTCTGTCGCCATCATGTAGACTGTCAGCTGAAGCGGCCACGTACCTACTTCCGTTCAGACTGGGCGGAAGTTCCGGGCGATGCTTGCCCCAAGTAAATAATGACGACGCTTTAACCGAGACACAGAAATATATATTTTAAAGTTATTATGTCTATCTTGCCACCAATATGTATCCAAGAATGTCATTTGTAATTCATAGTGTCTGCAGAAATGTAAAAACCCAACATAAATCAATAAACGAATGAAAATACACGTTTTTTGTCATTACAGACTTTTTTTTAATGTCATGGCCTTTTAAATCAGCTTAACGTCTTTATTAACACAACTGCAGCTAAAATATGTCTTATTTTAAATAAATGGGTTTTTTTTACTGTAACTGTTTTATTTCTAATGTTAGAGTAATAATTGCAGCTGCAGCCATTAAACATATGTGTATTCAGGTAACGTATGACACGACTGAATGATACCAGTGTTAACATCGTTAAAAATAACACAGCACTATCAGCAAGTCATTTTTGTTTTCATAACAAGCCTTATGTATGAGTATAACAAACTGTGAGACATATTTTGAGGCAAAGAAATATAATAATGACACACACACTGTATAATAATGACATTTTATTAATTATCGTTACATTGGGCATGATGTCTTTTTGGGGAAACTGTACTGCAAATCCAGCCTCAAATACACAAACACTGAACCCATAACAGCTGTCATTTTAACATAGACCTGCAAACTTGTGAGGATGATTTACCTGTCTGTCTGCAGGCTAAATGGATAGTGCTCAGAACAATCTGTGGGTGTAGTTGTGAGTCTTTTAAGGTGTGAATGTGCTTTTGTTTGTGTCTACAAAGGCAGCTGTCTACTGGAGAAGGTCAGTACAAATCTCAAAGTGTTTGATGTTCGGAAGTGTAGTCTGTTAAGAACAATATATGATCCTTAATTCACTGGAAACACGCTCTTTAATCAAATTAACTGTTAAATCTTTATAGTTGTTAGTGTGACAAAGTATGATGAACAATAAAAACAAAAGCATTTTATGTTTTCCCTTCACAATGCTAATCCTGTTTTACGTTGGCCACAACTTTGTGGACACACATGAGGAGGACCTGTCACTCACTTAACTTTAAAGTCTGGTTTAAGCAGAGCACTCTGGTCTGTGCACACAGGGAATACCCAATTAAGGTGTTCAGACAAAGCAGCTTGTAAACTGTGAATGAGTCAACCAACAAGCACATCCTACCTGAACAATGCTGCATGTGTCAAAGAACAGAGATCAGAAAGTGCTGTTGCTGCAGAAAAATAACACAGTGGCCACCAAGTGATCAACAAAGACCCACAAAACACAAAAAGACTAGTTGTTCTGTGCAGCAAGAAAGTATAACAGTTAAATACTACTCTCTATAGAAAGCAATTCAATGGGTCACAAAGTTGTTCAAGCATTCAGTTGGATTTTTATTGAAAATCTGTGATAATAAAAACGTCTGCACATGATATCAGAAGACACGGGGGCATTAGTTTGCCTATGCCTGACCTCTTGACTTTCCACTCTCCTCATGAAATTAAAGAGGCCCATTAAATAATCCGCCTGATCACTTTTAAAGGTGGATTTGTTTCACTGCAAAGGGACAGGATGGGTCATGTAATGTAAATTAACAGTGCCTACAGAGGCTCTACACACAACTAGTTAATATGTCTAAAGGAAGAGTACAGACACTAATTGTGTTTTTAAGCTTTTTTATACATGAAATAATATGCAAAAGCAGGAAAAACGTTTAGATTCAAGATTATCGATCCTGTTGATGCAAAATTATAATTCATTTGATTGGAATGGATTATATATTGAATGTAATGTTTTTATTTCATCAAGTTACAAACAAGGGTCCTTTCCGTCTCTATTCCACTGAGGAAATGGTAGTTTCCGACTGGCCCTCTTTGAAGGTTACGTGTCCATTACTGCTTCATCCATTCCAAAGAGAATAAATGTTTTCTCTGCCGATGTGTATTGGACATGCAGATTCCATTAAAAACTCCTTAAAGAGACCTGCGGCCGCTCCACCGTCCCAGGTGCGATGGTTTCACACCTCCGGCAGCCTGCAGACGTCTGAAGCTGCTGAGCGGCTGCTGCAGTGCCGGCCAGGGCTGATGGTCGGCCCATTCACACATCCACACAGCATCACCTTTGATCACGGGGGGATTTAACCCCAGCGAGCGCACAGGTCTCCAACTCAGTCAGTCGCTGGAGGTAAGACGAAGATAATCATGTCTGCACTGCATGGGAATATGCGCGTCGGGGACCTGAACCCCTTTCAGATGTATCACGAAGGGGCTCTGCAGATGAACAGCATGGCGAACGCAGGTATGTACTTAAACTACTCGAAACCCGAGAGAACACGACACAAACTTTTCAGTCTGTGCGTAATTTACGCACGCAGCTCCCGCAACAGCTAAACAGATTGTGTTGTCTTTTCAGATTACTCAGCTTCAGATGTCGCGCACTACCTCAACGCTGCAAACTCGGTACCCAGGGAGGATAAATGTGTGGCGATACTGACGCACAGGAGAAAGAGGACCAACTTCACCCAGCAGCAAATTGAGGTGCTGGAGAAGGTTTACTCAGACACTAAGTACCCGGATATCTACCTTAGAGAGAGACTGGAGGCTCTGACCGGCCTGCCGGAGTCCAGGATTCAGGTAATGTCCCGACGTCTTTTGCGCGCAAAGTCTTAAAGTTAAAGCATAGTTGTTTTGCGTTTTAACATCTGTTGTTCGTATATTCCTCATATAACATTTAATCACAGAGTTTCATCGGTGCTCATGGTTTTCTTTTTTTTCTTTCAAACAAAGGTGTGGTTTCAGAATAGAAGGGCCAAGTCCCGTCGCCAAGTTGGTTCATCAGTCGCCATGAAAGCCACCAATCCTCCAGCAGCCGCCCCCTTCAGCCAGCTCCACAGCAGGGTGGCCCCAGAGAAAGGTGATTACTGCTCAAGGCTCATTTGTTGGTTAATGTGAACATGTTATACGGACAACGGTCATACTCTACCATGTGGATTACAAAGTATTTTCGTTTTTCAGTTTATGACAACAACCATGGAGCAGACGCCCACAGGCTAGGTGGTTTTGGATTAGAGGATAATTTCAGACCCATGATGCACCAAAGCACAGAGGACCAGCACCAAACCAGTCTCGCCACCAAACTCAGCAGCTATGATCACACCTCTGTCTCCTGCATCTATGAGAAGGAGGGACCCAGAATGATGCCTGAGGATCTGCAGCGACACAAGCTGAGTGT
The DNA here is from genome assembly GCA_030770545.1 of Macropodus opercularis. Lineage (NCBI taxonomy): Eukaryota > Metazoa > Chordata > Actinopteri > Anabantiformes > Osphronemidae > Macropodus > Macropodus opercularis. Next base: position 6,054,848 of record CM061112.1, read on the forward strand.
AAATGTACCATGCTGCAACATCCACCTTTATCCCAAGGAGAACGAGCCTCAACCCAAGATGGAAACCAACATGACCGGCAAGCAGGATACAAAAGTTCTCGTGGAATACGACAATTTTCCTCCCAACAAAACCATTGGACCAGAAATGAAAGTCGTGATCCCTCCCATCCCGACACAGAATAGCTTCAACAGGTCATCACCAAAGGACGCTGGATGTCTAATCCAGTATCCTCAGGTGAGGCCAACAGCAGCGAGGTTCGGTCATTTCTCCCCAGTCCAAACCGCTGAGGCCCAGGACTTTACTGACTCAGACTCCGAGTGGGAAAACGAGGCTATGGTTGGCTTTGGGGCATTTATGTAATGCTTCACAATAGATGGCTTCATGTATTATACGAGCTGATATTAAGGAAGTTACAGCTGTTGTATTTATTTTAAAAATGTTTTATTGTGTTAATAAAGATTATAACTATGAGACCAAATCCAGAGTTGCAGTATTATGTTTAATATAAAAAGACAAACATTTATATACAACTGCCCTGAGGCATTCCCATATACAATTATACAAAACTGAAAAGAAGAATCTCTTGGGGGAAAAACAGCTGACTTGAATTTAAAAGTACATACAGGCTTAGTGTGGGGGTTGCAGCAGCAGCCATGACAAAGGTGGAAACGCTAAGAGGGGGTAAAAGGCATCAAAACCCCAGAGTTCTCCTTTATAAAAATACCAAAATCTCTTTTCAGTGCACACAAAATTACAAAAGCCATTTCTGAATACACAGAAATGTTGATGTTACTACTAACAATCAGATATTTTACAATTATCTACAATAAACAATTTTATAAAACATTCTCTAGCCCCCTGTGCTCACCATCGGTGGAGCGACAGAACACAACACTTACACGGGGAACCTTTAGAGTAAGCAAAATATTGATTCATAACCATACACACCTATTCAAAAATAAATAAATACAGAATATAAAAACTGTAAGAATGTTTGGCACATGAAACTAATAAATAACTATTGAGTTAATTGGAACATGTGGATTTGTGACCAGAGAGAAAGACTTTCAGTTTTGTGTTCAGTTGTGTGCACAAACATTTTCATACAATAAATGGGTGAGTGAAATACTAATGATATCCTCCCTCCATTCAGCACAAAGCTTCAGGAACCTGGACAAACTTGTTTCACTGGGACGTATAAGCTGTATAGAGGTGGTCCAGAACATCCACACAGGAATTTGTTTAAAACCTGTTTACAGTTGAAAGCACCTTCTTGAAAGGCAATATTGTTGGACCGCACTTGTACGTGTGTGCAGTGGATTTAGGATCTACAGATGCTTAGACTGCATTGGTGTTGTTGGCAGCAAATGCATGCAGATTGCCCAGCTGACTAAGGCCACTCTGGATGTGTGCTACGTGGATCTCAACATTGTTCTGGAAGCAACTGGAAAGACAAAGGAAAGTAAAACATGTGATGATAAGCTGTGGACTGAACTGGACACATTTATTAAATCACCTACCTGAGGTTGGAGGGGTCTATCGTTGCCTTAATGTCATTAAGAGAATCTGTTAGAGATTTAAACTCAAATGAATTCAGATCGCCTCCATCCGCCAGACACTGAAACAAGCCAGAATAACAGATAAATTAATGTCACCACCAAAGAAGTAGAACAGTATAAAAAGACTGAAACTGACAAACATGCCTGGAACCTCATAATTTGTACATTTGTAAACAAATTAGTAAATACAAGTTGTTTTCATAACTGAAAGGCATGTGAATAATCAAACAAACACGATGAACACATTTGGGATCATTAACAATTGAAAGTTGTTAGCAGCAGCGGCCTAGCGTTACTGTATATTCTCTACCTTGATCTGTAGAAGCAGAGCAGTGAGGCGGGAGATGAGGTGCGTAAAGCTGGGGTTTGTAACGCTTTGCTGTCCCTCCTTCAGGGTGTTGCTCAACTGCACCATCTGCTGGGCCTCCTCTTCACAGCGCCGCCGCAGCTCTGCGGGGTGGTCGGCGGGAACCATACCCTGATCTGGGGCAAGCTGCATTAACACATGAGTGGTCATCATCTTAAAGAAAGCTTTACTAACCAATTACTTCAGACTGGAAAAGATTGATTAGGAGGTAAAATGTTAGAAATACGAGAATACTTGGCTTGGGCTGAAGTGCATCTATTGACTTACTTCACAGCAGAACTGCTGAACTTCATGAAGCACCTTGTTCAGATCTTTATTGAGCTGCTCCAGTTCAAGCACTGTGGTTGCATATCGCTTCTGGAAGTCCAGGTCTATTTGCATCGAGTATGATTTCTGAAAACAAAATCACAAGTTGGGCTTTTTGTCCAGTATTAGGCTCAGGGACCTTTGACAGCCTTTGAAGCAACTTCAATACTGCAATGACTGTACCAGTTTCTCTGCCTCTGTGTTCATTTCTTTAAGGTGTTTGATGTGCTCCTTCTTTATCATGAGGATCTTGGACAGCCTCGTCTATTAATAAAAATAAGTTTGTTAACAAGTGATGAAAGGTTTTAGGACGTCACCTGTGTTCCATTTGACAGGGAATCCTTACCACTTGAACCAGGAATTTAACAGGAAATCCTCCCAGAGTATCTCCCTCAGCACCGAGAAGTTTATTCCTCCATGGTGACTGATTGATAAGAGGGTCATTGTCCTGTTAAGAAAAAACATCAATCTAAAGAATGAGACTTACTATTTTTAAGGCTTTATTTGTTTAATGATGATGCACTCTCCCCCTGACCGTTACTCAATTCCTTTTAATTTCAAATTAAAATTTAGGTTAGATATGAATTAGTTGTTGTAACAGGAGATAAAGTATAGCTAGCATTTTACTGTGGTTAATAGATTAAATATATGATTGCTGGTAAACAGTAAACTGAACTAAACTGCTGTCTGGTTGGACTAATTATCTTAAAACATAACACTCTCAGAACAATGCCTGTCTACCAGGTGTTGTAACAACTAATGCAGGTTTAGACCAGCACCAATAATTGTTTACAGCTGAAAGGGGAGTGTGACAGAACAACTTATATAAATCTGTTAAATTTAGGTTCAAATTACCATGAGGACCGGAGTGGTAGCAGATGGGTAGGGTCCTCTAGGTGGAGTCATGAGGTTTTGCATGTAGCGTGTTGACCGGTGCTTTTGTGCAAAGGCGGAGATGGGCATGGTCTCATTGGGTTCATTGCTCTGAAAAAAGCAGAAGCTTAATGTGCTATCATAAATTAGGGATAGCACAGCTAACACATATAGCATGTTGACAATGTTTTGTATTGATATCTTGCTCCGCTTAAGGATGCAATACAAGGCAATCCTTACAGACATGTCTTCATGTGCATCGCCACTAGACTGACAGACACATGAAGGCAAAATAAGTTCCACACCATAAGTGATAAAATGTTTCCGTGTTTTGTTTTAGGGTGAACCCATCACAGAAATTTGTTATGCTAATACTGTTGCACAGTGGAAGTTTACTGAGGAATGTGACGGCCAGAGACTGTAACTCAAATATTGCTGTGATCTCATCAGATCTGACAGAGTTGACATGATCTAATGAAACGCTGTTGGATTAGATAAATGCACAGTGTCCACAAGTCATACAAATTCAGAGGACAACAGCCACTGGAGTATAAATGTTATGAAATATATACCTTAGTTACCTGTAGACATGTATCTAGGCAACAGACTAATCTTACCAGAACTTCATAGTCGGGCACAGTGTGTGTTCCCAGGCCACTGCGATCAAAGGTGACACGGTAAGTGGCAGCAGTGGTGTCCACTGCATCAATCTGTCCTGTGAACAACCCATCGTGGACACCTCGAAGTCGAGCTGCCAAGCAAAGACAAGAACAGTAGTGTTACCTTTAATATGGTACAAAGGCACACATATCCAGGAACACTTGCACTTACAAACGTTTGTTTATACTCATTCAAACACTTGGTTAAAGACGTCTTACCTGTGACTTTAGTTCCTATGATGAGAGGCAGAGGGATTTCATCAGGAAGGTCTTTGCAGTTTGACACGTCAGACAGTTTTCTTTGCTGCAGCAGGCGCATTTTCTGCCTCTTCTGTCTCAACGCTGTTCGCTCTTCAGCAAAAAATGCTGAAGAGCACCTGAACAGTAAAACCATCCATGGCGCTTTAGCAACTTTTTAACTTTTTCATAACATATTACGACCTTGCAAAAAGAGTTTAATAAAAAAAATCTGTACCTTTAATACTTAGCTTTAAACACACACACACACACATACATATATATAGACACACACACACAATGTTTACATATTAATAAACATTAGAAGTGCTGAAAAGTACCGTCTAGGTTTTCCCATCAGTCTCCTGATTGTTCCCCACTCAACCCTTGTCAGCTTTCGTGTTTTCAGGTTGGGGAAAGATTCCTTGAGACACAGGCAGAATTCATTGTCTCCCTCAAAAAGTGGTCTGAAAAAGAAATAAAAAGACCAAGATGTATTCAACAACACTGCGTTTGTATGTACTTATTTCACATTGTGAAAGTCTTGAAAATGTGAAAGTGGAACTTTACCTGTCAATATTGGAATAGAACCATTCATAGATACACCACTTGTGGGCTTTGGGTAGCTTAAGGAGGTTTCTTAACCTCAGCCCTATTTTCTGTGATGCCTTCTTATCAGGTGTCACCACGTTAGAAAACTTCTGTAAATCAAAATGTCGGCAAACAGTTGTTTCACATACTGTCACAATACATATGAAGCCAACGGCAAAAAACTAGAAAACCTAAAGTTAAAACATAATATACTTTAGTAATAGTACGTAAAAATTACCTGAGGTGTGGTGGTGACCCTCTGGCTCCTCCGAGGAGATCTAGAGGGGAGACGATGCTGTGGTTGCTCATCTTCTTCCCGAAACAAACGGCTCCTCTTTGAGCTCCGTGTGGGCTAAAAGGACAAATGGGTTCTATAAACAGTATCAAAAATAAATCCTGCAAAAATGAAATCAGTTTTTAATACAAGGTGCCATGTTTGTGTGCATGCTATGTGTGGAAAACAAGCCGCTCAGCAAATATTCAGACAAATATGTGTAACAGTGCTTTTGTACTGTTACTGTCAGTGATGGTGGACAAAGTACAGTCTGACACACGCACACAAGTACATGTACAAGCAGTTCTGGGTTGATGGTTCTGCATAACTTACTAAACGAACAACTCTTTATTTAAAACTAGAAGCCTTTTATTACTCAGTAAAAACAAGGTCATTCAGCTGTTAATCTGAGTTTAGTATTTATAGTTTATAATTCAATATAACTCCCTTCACTTTACCAGTTTTCAAACCGACTTGTATTCTGTGTCTTACCGTGTCCATTGTGAGGGAAGAATGTCGTCCCCTGGTGTTATGAGCTCTTGGGAAGTTGTTCTTTTCATTCAGAGTGTTAGACAAACTACCTTCTGCAAAAAAAAAAAAAAAAACAAGATGAAGACCTTGTTGATGTTGGTGAGCAGAAAAAGAAAAATGAATCTGTGTGTTATCATACGCAGAATTATTACAGTTCACAGTGTATGTAGACGCAGTACCAAGACAACGCACAGAAAAGAAAAACGTGCACTTGTACCTTTTAGACTGACGAGTGCCTCTGCTGAAGAGCCTGATAAAAAGACAAAGCGGTCCACATCAATGTGAAGCAGTACACCAGCAGCATTAAAACCACACTGGGAGAGGCACACAATGAGCTGAGCAGACGCAATACTTGCTGTATCCTGACGAGATTGAAGTTAAAATGTCAGGTCTTGAATAAATGATGTGGAAAATCTGTAGCTCCGTCCTTTAAACGGTGACATCAGCCAGGTGGCTTTAGTAATAGCTAGCACAGTCCGTTAGGCCAGTTCCCCCAGAGAGAGCTGTCAAGCACGGGTCTAACCCGGTCTGGACGTATTATACCATGAAATAAGCTAAACAGGCTAACATCACCTGTGTTACAACCCGGAGTTCGTATCCAGTCACATCACCTTCGTGCACACAGCCCAAAATAGCAATTTTATCTCTTAGCAGAGAAGAGATGTTCATTTCAGCTTCAACTCAGTCAGAATGATTCAGAACGTTACCGTGTAACGTTAACGTGCGCTAACTACCGTTTATTACAGAGAAGCTGTCGTGTAAGGTTAAAAGCTGTGTCCAGCTAAACTCGCACATAATAGCTAGCGTGTGTAATTGGACCGTGTGCGTGCCCTGCCAGAGTTTTTGTTCTTACTGTTTACCGTCTAAGGTTAGCGGGCTCGTTAGCTCGTAGCTATGCTAACGTTATTTGTTTACCCAGTTAGGCTAAAAGTAACTTGCTCAACTCCAGCATTAGCTATGGTTAGCCTCTTGCGCTAACAAGGGTTAGCTTACCTAAACCGACCGGTAATTCTTTGCGTCTAAAAATGACTTTATGGACTCCACCCAAAACTTACAATATTTATTACACGGGCGCAATTACCCGCCTATCGCCAAATGTGTATTTTCTCACCACGGGACCGTTGCGTGTTTACGGTGCAAAACTCCTTAAATTTGTGTTGTTACTCACTCTCGTCTAACAGCTGGTCCATCTCCGCCATCTTGAATTAGCCGCGCCGCTTTTCAAAGACCTTGTCAAATTGCATTCTGGGTCGGGACGCTATCTGGAGGGCGATTTGAGAAACAAAAACGCCGAAATTCACAACACCGATGCTTTAGAAATCGCCCGGTTTGGCCGATTACACAAGTACATACTAACCTATATCTACAAGAATCCGAATTCAAGGCTAAATGTGTCGAGAAAAGCTGGACAAGGCGCTTCAGATGAGAACTGAACACAAATCCGCTCCATTGTTTCACTTACAGCTTTGGTTTCTGCTCCTTGCTTTAAAGGGATGCTGGTGCTTCATTTCGGTTAATTTCCCATCATTTACAAGCTGTTGCCGTCAGTTATTCACATTTTACGCCCTGCTTTAAATACACGGGGCTGTCCGTCATCATTAGAGAGGCCAAAAGCTCCTCACCAATAACTGGACAGAAAAACTTAATATGTACATTTATTTAACAAAAACAAAACAATCCACAAGCAAGTATGACATTTTTCAGAACTCTTAATGTTTTATTGAGGTTTCAGGCAAATGGAAAAAGAAAACATTTAAAAAGTGGACCATACATCATTACAGTTTTTCACAGGATCTTTAATAAACATGAATAACACTTTTATTTTCTGAAAGGAATACAAAAGACATTTATGCATGTCAGTCCTTCTACAGGATCTAAACCCATCAGTCTATTAAAGGTTCTTATTGGACGTTTTAATTGGAAACCCTAGCAAAATATGAAAGTGGGTTTGCAAATCAGAAACGTTTCCAGACTTCCTGCCTTATTATTAACATGTTTATGAAATGTAGAACAAGTTGCCACGTGACTTTGAAAGTTACTAACATTTCCTGATGTTAACCTGTAACTCATATCTTCTTATCTAGTATGCACCATGCTTTACAGTATTGCGCTGGGGTTTGCAGTCTTATGAGTCTGGCATAGGTATTTAAATACCTAAAGCATTTCTAAGCCTGCAGGTAACCTGATGAAGAAGCAATCAAGTGAGTAGAATTTTGCAGTGACCATTGTGAAGTGTGGACATACCATCACTTTTCACCAAACATCTTTTGTTGCAGAGAACAAATCCCAAGCATCTGGAGGCAACAGTGGTCTTAGTTTTCACAGAGGAGGGATCGGACATGGCTCCTCTCACCACAGGGACGTCTGGTAGTTAAACTTAATCTTCAGGAGATATTTCATGTTTACCTGTGCTACATCATACACAATGTATCTGGAGGAGCAGTGGTTAAGGAAAACAAAGACCACACAGAAGACCTGACTACGAAAAATGGACATTTCTCATAGACAGATTTCATAAGACAGTATGCCACCACCAGACAAACAGCAATTAAAATTATAACCAGGGAGATAAATAAAAAAGGATACTCGTTGTACAGAAGACTTGTGTCATCAATGTTGGTGTGGACTCCTTTGCCCAGAGGCACTTGCACCCCTTCTAAAGTGACAGTAGCACCTGGATCAGGAGCAGTTCTACCCAAACCTGCAAAGAAAGAAAATGCTACAGTCAAACTCTGAAGTACAAACCTCGACGCACTGTTAGAATAGAACCCACATGCTGCTAGTTGCTCACTGAGTAGTTCTAAAATATGTAGCCATTCACAACTAATTCAGTTCCATTCTTAATTAAGCAATCACATCACATTCTCATACCTTTAACACTGTGTTTGCCCTTAGGTAATTTTGTGATGTGTGACGCTTTCTTCAACTCATGCCTGCAGAAAAAACGGAAATCGTATTTGTTTACACTTTGATAAGCAGCCCAGGAAAATGTTGATATTTATGTGTAATCTATCTGACTGTGACTCACATATTGCCGAGGGCAACCTCAGCCAGGAGTATGAGGCCTACAGGGTCCGACTGGGAGGTGTGACAGTAGTTGGCACTCTTCGACACCATATCAGCGAAGTACACACCTTTGCCAAACATGTAGCCAGTCTAGATAACATCAGTGTAATGCATGAGTCAACATGAATCTTTTCAACAGATAGGTACTAGAGAGAGGGTGTATTTAACCACGAAAAGCACGCACCACTGGGGCCTCTGGAGGGGCAATGCGAAGACCCTGAGACAAGATACCAGCATAGTTGGTGGTTCGAGAACCGTGCCACAGCAGCTGGCGATTGTGTAGCTCCTCGAAAGGACGGTAACGTTGGTGCTCTCCCTCTCTAACAATTTTGAAGATCTAAGAGATGAGAAACAGGTAAGACATGGTTTATGGTATATTATAAAGTTGCACTATAATCAAGTCAAATCAATCAATCCAATGTTTTATAGTTGTGTTTTTTTTACTTACTTCTTGTACTTCCAGTGTGTACGTGTTGTGTGTAGCAGCGTGAGTGTTCTTAACATACTGATTGATGATTTCAGCCTCCTTTGTGGCTTTATCAACAACCTGCAAAGTAAACACATCACATGCTGCAGTCTGTCCATACAAAATGTCTCTGTGCATTGTCCACGATGAACATTACTCTTCTAAAAGAAAATGAGGACAAATCGATGGTATTAAAGACAGCTGCACTGCTCACCTCAATCCTGGTTTTGAGTTTCTCATAATTGATGTCGATGGGATCCTTCTCATTGTCCTGGGCACCTCCTCTCAGCAGGCTGTAAGCCACTTCAATATCCAACAGGTTGTCCAACATTTGAACTTTAGCCTGGAAAGTGATGTGTAGACACGATTACCGCCTGCAGTTTTAAAAGTTGTATTTGGCTTCTTACAGAAAGAACATGTATGTAGTATGCTGGCATGTGTGCTCTTACTTGAATGTAGTCCAGGCTATTGAGTAGCGGTGGTTTCTTCATGCCAAAGTCGTGTGGTATCAAGGTGTAGAAGCGATTGGAGAGATCCAGTATCTGTGATTCGGGTACACAATCTGAAACAGCCTATATGAGACAAAGAATAAATGCTCAGTGTTGCTTAAAAATCATGGGGTCAATGCAGAGTTTGAGAGCTTTTTATAAGAAAAACATGAGGAGCGTGTTGGTGACACTGACCTGCTGTACTTCAGTCAGGAGGGCGTAGGCACTCTGGATCTGCCGCTTGCTCAGTTTTCCAAGGGGCATCTTCTGAAGGTCAATCTAAACACAGGTTTATAGGGTGGGACAAAAAAAATGTTTCCCCTTGTGTAGCTTTTAGACAACAAGAAGTTTCATATTTAAGAGTAAAATGAACCTAATAACTAAACAAGTAGAAGCTGAGGAAAACGAGCAGGACCCATCTCACCTCAAACTCCACCATGGCCTTCTTCATGCTTTCCACATCAAAGATCATCTTGATCAGTTCCTGAACAGGTTTTGCCAGCTTAGACTTGTCACCAGCTGTGGCCGTCAGCCTCTTCACCGCTTCCTCATCCTGTCCATCGAGATGAATGTCACACAGAAACAAAGTCTAGTCAGGTACAGACAACATGATGCAGGCATCCCAGGTGCTGCGTTTGTGCGAACCTGTCCATAATCAATCTCCAGAGGATAGAACTTATTAGGATATTTGGTGAAGTTGGACGAGCCCCACTCGTTGCCAGTTTTCTCTTTGTACACGCCGAGGAAGTTGTCCAGGGCAGAGTTCTTGTCATGAAACTTGTCCAGCTTGTTGCCTCCTATGGTGGTGCCCACTCTGCCCCATGACCTGAACACCCAGTACCTGCACATAGATCACAGACAGGCATTGCAACGAAGCGTGAGAGAGCGAGATATTATAACGGAGACCATATTGTTCATAAATCTCTGGACTGAAATAAGATACCTTTTATGCACGTCATCCTCCAGCAGCTGCAGTTTATAGTAAGAGTTAGTTCCTCTGACAATGTCCACAAGCCCTAAAGTGGCGCTGAACATCTTTCCGCTTTGCTCCAGGACATGGGCACTGTTCTCCAGACCTACAAGCAAACAAACTCATCAACCAAAGTGGAAAAAAATGACAAGATGGTTCATTCAGCCCAGGGAACTTGAGTGAGTACCTGAGTCTGGATCCACAGCAGCTCCACCTTTAACTGTAAGTTTCATCTTCTTGGCTTTGCTACCACCTGTAATTATGATGCAGGGATGCATTAGCACATTATTGACAGTGTCTTCAGTTTTTAAGCACAGCACTAAATATTCCCTGACCTTCCTCCTCCTTCACCCTCCCTGTGCTCTTCATTGCCAGGCCTCCAGATTTGGAAGACACGGATGGCGCCTGAGCCTCAACTTTGACCTCTGCCCCCCATGGTGAGATGGCGTGCAGGGAGACCAGTTCCTGGAGAGCTTTCCCCGATGATTTGATGTCTGTCAGGAAATCCTCTGAGACCACGCGCACACCTGCGTCCCTCACCTCTTCCATTTTCTTGCTCATCTTCTCCACTTCCTCTGAGGATGAGGACATATGAGGAAGTTGTGAATATTAAACTACACAAGTATTTTAAGACAGACCTGGGGGCACTTACTGTTCCCTGTATTATTTCCAGCTTTAAGAAATGGTTACTCACTCTTGGAGCTAAGGCACAGAGAAGCCATTTTGGCTGTGCCTGTAATCTTTCCACCCAACTCCTCTACTGCTGCCTTCAGATCGTCTTTGTTCTTGCTCAGCTTGCCCACAGCCAAGAACTTCATACCAGTCAGAGGCTTGTCTATGGAACAAAACCATAAATTAACCAGTCATTAGTTGATGTACCACAAGACAAACATCTCATTTAAATTATTTAAATAATTTAGACGTTTTGTTAGGCGCATACAGCAGCACATCAACAAATCATGTGCTCATACAGGAGAGTATAAAACGCAAACAAATGAAAAATTCACCTGTAGGTGCTCCCTCTGGCAGTAGCTCAGCTGGGGCACTGGAAGCACTCGGCAGAGGCTCGGCTTTGACTTTTGCCAGGGTTTGAGTGGGTGTCTCTTTGGGATATGTCCTGTCTTGTCGCTTAAACTTGAATTTTTTCAGAAAAGGCACCTCACCAAATTCCTGAAATAAAAAGACAAGTAAGACCAGAAGTTTAATATGACGATGAGTTTTTTTTTTTTTTTTTTTAAATGGATGTTCTACTTTCACCAGTAAAGATAAAGAGCACTTTCTGAATAACTCTGAGAAGGTAAGAGAGCCATGAAATGAGGTGACCTACCTTAGGGATGACCCAGTCTTTGCGTGCGGGAGTAGCAGTTTTGAACACGCACTTGGTCCAGGCTGAGATGTCGCCTGTGCAGTAATATGCATCACCCTTAAACACAAGCTGGCCCTGGCACTCCTTACAGGCCTCTAGAGCACCGAAGGCCATGCCGTCAGCCAGGCAGTCCACCACCTGGTAATGTCAATTAAAAAATATATCTTTATCATTTTAACAGTGTTCAAGTTTCCCCAAATAAAATAAAATGATGTGGTTGTCTTACGTTGGACTCTCCAGAGGGAACCTCTTGGCCATTTGCAATCAGCAGCTCCTTCATGTCGTTGATTGAGCAGTGCTTCCTCAGCTTGTCCTTAATCCCCCATATCAGCTGGCTTTGATTCTGTAGATAAATAAAAACAATATACAGGGTGACGCATTCAGAACACGAACACCAAACCTAATGTGCAATTGGGACACAAGTTACGGTACCTTCAACTGCTCTTCCAGCTTTTTTATTTCATCCTCTTCCTGCTTCTTCTGTTTCTTTGAAACTCCATCCACCTCATCAGATTTACGCTTTCTGCAAATACAAAAACAAATACGAATAAATGCTTGTTTAGTCTCTCTCACTGATCCACTGATCAGCTGAAAAGAGAAATATCAAACTTAAAAAACAAAATGGTTGTGGCACAAAACATTCAAACTTTTGCATTAATGTTGACAGTTAAAAACATATTAGACATGTCTTCCTTAGAGTGTTTCCTCCAAACATTTGCTTGTTTTTGTTCTGTAAGGGAAAAAGGAAGGTGAAAACACAACCAAAGTCATTTCCTAAATGAGGCCAGAAGGGACAAGGGCAGATAGAAAACATTAGGAGCAAACAAGCCTGAATCTGACACCTTTATTCATTAAGCAAATTCATTAGAGTCCTATCAGTTAATGGACACAAATACACACAAGCTGGTACACGTCCTCACAGTCCCAGGTGTCTGCGGTGATATTGCCCAGCCTGCCCTGACACGAAAGATGTATTAGCTCCCCGTGAGACCAGACACCAGCACACACATTTTAGTTAATGACCAGCAATCAAGTGTCTCCATCTGATCCTCTAAAGTGTGAGAAACACTCGAAAAACATTGCTTGTCAGACAACAAGTGACATCAAGGGTGAGTTCTATAAGAAGCGTCCTCCAGTCCCGCTTCGCCAGAGGCTGTGTGGGATGGTTAACCTCAGTGTACGAGCACCAATTTAGAACGGTTGCAATACAAATAAGATGTTAGTTCCTTGAGCCACAACGTTTACTTTAAACGGGACTGTGCAACTGTAGATTGGTGAGTGATTTCACTGCTTGGATGCATTTGATCACCTATGTACCTTTACTTTTAACTTTAAATTCTCTTCTCTTACAGGAAAATTATGGATAACACAAGCGCGTTTCAGAACCTCTACACCTTCCAACAAACTAGAAACTCATCTCATCTGACTTTCCCTCTCCTCCAACATTTCCAGAACTTTTCAGCCCCTTCCTCCACCTCCTCCTCCTCTCCTCCACCTGCTGATTTGACTATTTCCCCTAATGTCGCATACATGGTGGCAGAGCTCGTCATCGCCTTTCTCTCCACATTTGGCAACTTGCTGGTCTGTGTCGCCGTAGGCATCAACCGTAAGCTACGCACCGTCACCAACTACTTCCTGGTCTCGCTCGCAGTCGCTGACATCTGCGTGGGCACCATTGCCATTCCCTGCGCCATCCTGACTGATGTGGGTTTACCACGGCACAACCTACACCTGTGCCTGCTCATGCTGAGCGTGTTGATAATGTTAACCCAGAGCTCCATCTTCAGCCTACTGGCTGTGGCTGTGGAGCGCTACGTGGCCATCTTCATGCCCTTCCGCTACCAGATCCTGATGACCTCTCGCAACGCAGCGCTAGTGATCCTTGCTACATGGTTGCTGGCCTTTCTCATTGGGCTCGTACCTCTGATGGGTTGGCACAAGACGCCACCTGAGTCCGGCTACTGTTTCTTTGTCTTTGTGGTGGACATGACATACATGGTCTATTTCAACTTCTTTGCTTGTGTGCTGATGCCGCTGGTGATCATGTTTCTCATCTACGCCCAAATCTTTGTCATGGTTAAGCGACAGGCGAGACGCATCACATGTGAGCAAAGCTGCCGAGGAGAGAGACAAATGAGGGCTGCAGCCAGCATACGTCGGGAGATGAAGACAGCCACTTCACTGTTTCTGGTGCTTTTCCTTTTCGCAATCTGCTGGATCCCGCTCCACATAATCAACTGCTTCCTACTCCTGTGTCCATGTTGTTCTGTGCCACTGGAACTGCTGCTCACTGCCATCATCCTGTCACATGCAAACTCTGCTGTTAACCCTTTCCTGTACGCATACACAATGACCACTTTCAGGGACACGTTTAAGGCTATTTTGTTGTGCTGCAGAGCCGTGGGAGATAGTGAGGACTCCAACTGAGCTTGTGGTGAGGAAGGTCAAAATGCATAGAGCTGATAAAACTTGGATGCCAATTATAGACCACTCATATATGAAATAATATTATGCATTATCCTAAATGGCCAAATCTGCTCAGGACATCTCTCACCCTTCAGATTTGACAGCAGGAAGCCTCTTTGTGAGTTCCTCTTTGTCTTCAGCCCGTAATGCGATGAAACCTTTCAGCTGGGCAGCGCTGTATTCTGGTTTGAAGGCCAGCTCTTCCCTGCGGCTCACGAAACATGCTGTGTGGTACCACCGGTCAATCAGACCCAGCTGCGGCTTCTCGGGGTCGACAGTTTTCCTGGACACGCGAATCTGATCCTGAAGGTCAGAGAATCAGAAGCATTACCAAACAATTCCAACATGTCAACACAACCTAAAACAACCAACGAGAAATGTTTACATTTGACGATTGGCTATGAATCATACAACATATCTTTGTTATTGTTATACTCTCAGTGCATTAAAAAGTGGCTTCTAACCTTTTCTATTTTCTGCTCACAGCCTTTGCACGTGCTGCGGTTAGACTTGGCATATTCCACTGCAAAGTCATTCAGTGTCTTCTCCCCTTTAGCTCCGCTCTTCTGGCCTCCTTCTCCTATGAGAAGAAAGTTGTTACAGTTGCGATAAAATATTTGTGGATTATGAAAAAATGCCTTACAATACAAAACATGCAAAAATATTTAATAAACAGCAGAGCTTGGTAGTGAGTAAGAAGCAGTTTACTACAATTTGCTTGGTGCCTACGCAAAAAAAAGAAAGAAGCTACTTTCGCTACTCAGGAGGCTTATAAAAGCTTCATGTCCTTACATAGTTAAGAGGGCATTACGTAATGTCACCAGTCCTTGATGTGCACATAAAAAGCCCTTATGTCGAGTACTGACCTCCTGTGGCTCCACCAGTCTCAATGGCCTTCTTGACGCTCTCCTGGTCCTTCCAGCGAAGGTCAGAAAAACCAGCTATGTCACCAGTGGCCTGAGCTGATGCCCGCTGCCAGAAGCAGGAGAAGTGGTGCCAGTGCGGTACTTTCCCATCAAACATGGGTGACTGCGGGGTAGAAAAAAAAAAGAACAAACAATTTATTTATAACAATGAATGACTTATTATGATCTCACAGAGTTCCAAAGTGCAGAGATGTGCACTGGTCGTGTTGCTACTGTGACAGACAACATTTTATGCATCAATCTCCATAAATTGATCAAAAGCAGGTTATTAGGATCATGGTCGCTTGCAAGCAGTGAAGTGACTGTCACGAGGCTCTGCTGACTTGCAGTGTGTGAAGCAGACTGACTGGACTTTTCAGCAGTCGCGTTAAGAAGGTCTGGGCTCATTAGACCTCTCCAGGGGAGCAGCACTGCACACGCTGTTGCTGTGATTGGGGCTTCAGGGTTTGCTGCTCGCACGGCTACAGTGTGAACACGTGTGATCAGACCGAAGGAGACGCATCGGCAGAGCTCGCTGTGTGAACCTCGGGATGCTCTGCTGAGACACCCCGAGGTTCAGAAAGGCTCAGCGGTTCTTTGTGAGCAGGGCTCCGTAGACAATGTCAGCCATTTAAATGCTAAACAGGGCCTCGGCCACTGAACCAAAAGCACGCGTTACACTGCAAGCTCGCGTTTTGCAGAGAGATGAGCACGAACGTTTACGGGAGAATAACCAGCAACATTAAACGGGGACGTGGTAAAATAGCTGGTGAGCTAGTTAGCAGAGCAGCTATGTTCACACGCACCGACTCCGCCGCTACGTCACCTGCACCATGATGGCCATCCTCAGCGAACCTTTCTCTATGTTTTCTTTGCATTTCTTGCACGACGCGCGGCCGCTCTTGGCGTATTCCGCCCGGTACAGCTTGTCCTTCTCGGAATCATCCATGGTCCCGTGGAGATAGAGCGAAACGAGAAGCGGAGGCGGGGAGACGAACTTTCTCTGGATTACGAGGAGCCACAACAATCAATGCAGAGTCACGGAATCCCGCGTGCCTGCACGGCAACACAGATAGCCAGGAAGCGCGAAGAGCTCTCACTCCGCCGCTGGATTCGCCGCCACATCAGCAACTGATGCAAAAGTAGCTTTATTGTCTTTTCTCATAAAACGCACGCACTTAACCCTAGATTATACCGGTAACAAAAGTAAAGTATACAAAACAACTCATCTCATTTCAATTTCTCTTATTTATCTTATTAGAACCCGCTTCACTCGAGTGATCAACTTGGACATGTCTTCAATCCTTTTAGACTGAATCGACGCCGCTTAGAATAGTTACAGTTAGTAACAGCATGTACTTAGGCCTCCGAGGAGCTTTTCAATGTCTGATTATAGCATACAACAAATAAAATCAAAACGTAATAAACCGCATGCATTATTGAAATATGAACTATATACCTATATATATATACATGAAACATATCTAGTTGTCTGTATTTGGTTTGCTCTGCATGGTTATGTTATTATGAATCTACCTCAGAAATTATTTTAAGGGTTAAGAAAATCTGCGAGTGAAATATTTGTCTTAATAGACGATCAGTGAGTCAGACGTATAATCCCCGCGCTTGTTGCAGGCAGAACTAACAGAGTCCAGAGAAATCGTTCAGACTGAAGGAAGAGACAAATCTGCCTTCATGTGAAAAAACAACAATAACAATAACAACTAACTAACGAGCAATACTAATATAATATATATAAGTATACTTTTATGATATTTATTCATTTTCCTACACAAACTGTAATGTTGTACCTTTGCGTTTCACTCAAAGCAATGAATGAATGTGTGATAGAATATTACTAATTATGAATTAAACACACACAAGCACTCACTTTATGAACAGAACAGATTTTATTTTATTTATTTATTTTTTACATATCAAATCTGAATAACATACATACCGATGTCCCCAGTAGGTAGGATTGTGCTCAGCTGAGTGTCATTTTAGGGTAAGCTCAGAATTTTCCATTATTGAGCCTTGAGGTATATCACATATGTTAGATTACATTACTGCAGAATCTGGGTTAGTTTTACATTTTGATGAGGTGATGGAATTACAGTCATTCTCTATGCTCTTCTCCTTCTTAGACCCTTTAGTTGAATACTGGCATCATAAAACCCTGACACACAAGTTTTGTCAGTCTTGGAGTTCAAACAAAAACAAACTAACAACTGCTCCGGAGCTATGATAAAAATAGTATTACATGAACTAACACAGCCCTCTGTGGCCATTAGTTTCAGTGTACAGCAGGAGGTTTTACCTGGAGGGGTGTTGGCATTGAAGTGGGAACTCTACATGTGCATCGAACGATCGTGTACTGAGGTAGAACTGGACTGATTATAGTGTCATTTGTCACACTGAGATTTCCAGCATAAAATTAAACATCCCAGAGAAATACAGCAATATAAAACGTACTACACATTTAAAAAGCAATAATTATCAATAATTAATTGGTTGTTTTGAGGTATAGTGTGTTTTGGCGTAGAGGTCTAATGATGGAGTGGTATCCCAGCAAACATGTTGTAAAAACTGTAACAGTGCTTATAAACATGTCCATATGGCATCAACAACTACTCTGCAACAGTCCAGTAGCTCAAAACCATCCAAGAGCTGTAAACAAGCAGAGACAGCCTGGCTGGACTGCGTTCCCTCTGCAGTCACCTCAACCCTGACAGTCCACTTAGCACTGCAGAGAGCACGGAGTCAGACCAAAGCCCCCCCTGGCATCTCTCATCTTCTCCTTGTGTCTGGCCTGGACGAGACCGAACACCACTTCTGCCAGAGTCATGCGTCCTGCTGTCCTTCCCCCCGTGCGGCCATCTGCTCCAGCTTTGGCCCTCTTACTGCGCATGGTGCTGATGAAGTAGGTCCGGACTTTCCCCTGGTGCTCACTCACCTGCGATGACAGGAGTGGTCACAGATGGATGGAAAGTCTTTACAATGTTCTTTGAGATATTTATTTGAGATATTTATTATCCCCTCTTAGAAATATGATTTAACATGTTTCTAACACTGCACTGTTGTCTTCTATTTCATCCTTCTATTTGTTCACCAGTAGATGTCTCCCTAGTTTTAGTTTTAGTCTCCCTGGCTTCACATCTAAAAGTGTGAGCTGATCAGGGATTGCTGTGTGTTGGTGCCTGATTTAATTTAATCCCACGGGTGTTTTCAGTTCCTCTTACTTATTAGTTACATCAACTAGGATGAAATTGGATAAAAATAAGTTGGAATTGACAGGCCTTTTGGCAACAGATGTTTTGACACATGACAGAATTGTCTTTGAACACATTAGCGTCTCACCCCTTTGACAAATATTTCTCCACGTAACTCCAGGACGAAGCCCCAGTCAGCCAGGATCCTCTGCGTGGCCTCTGGTACCTGGATGCGTCCGCTCACACCAGTGCTGTCCATGCGACTGGCCAGGTTCACTGTTGACCCCCAGATGTCATACTGAGGCTTGGTGGCACCGATCACACCTGCTACCACTGGCCCATGAGCAATGCCTGTTGAAGTCAAAGAATGACATATATAATTGATTTTAAAATAATTATTTAATAGTAGTAGTAGTATTAAAAACGGTGTGTGTGTGTGTGTGCAGGTGTAGCCACTTACCCACACGTAGGTGAAAGTTTTTGGCACAGTGTCTGTTGATCTCTTTCAAGGTCTCTTTCATTGCCAGCGCAAACAAAACAAGCTCACTCAGGTGATTCCATTCGTCCTTTGAATCCTTGGATATTGATAGAGAGACACACTACATGTAGAAGCTGATACCAGTAAATGACGTTCAAGACTGGCTGCAACAAAATTAGGTGGACTACGTAAAGTTCACCTGTCTCTCTGGGGCCAAGCCAGAGGCTGCCATGTAGCAGCTCCCAGTGGTCTTGATCTTCTCTACATAGTGGAAGTACGACTCCTGCAACAACTTTGTTAGACGAAACAACCAGGTACAAAAAAAATACAGTCATACAACAGTGCTAGCAGAGTCCCATTTGTCAAGAGAGAGGCCTGGACTGAACCAGGACTCTCTGCTCTTCCCTTAAGGGGAAGCAGGGATAGTACAGAAATATACTGCATATATATAGTTATCATTTAAATGCACTGTGGGGCGCAGTCTAGGGGGTTTAAGTCTCATACTAACTTCATCAAAGGCAGCAATGATCTCGTTCAGCAGGCGGAGACAATCAACGCCTTCGTGTTTGATCTCTTTCTGCTCAAAATACTCATCAAACCCAGCGATGGAGGCAAACATAACACCCACTTCATCATAGGACTGGGAGTAAAGCTCCTGAAAGGAGGATTAAAGAAGTAGTATACTATGTACACACACACACACACACACATATATATATATTGCCTGTACATTTTCACTGTACTATTTCATTGGCAAGTAATTAAAAAACTGAGGAGCTACGATCAAAAGTCCTTGTACCTCATCATTCTTGCTCCGGTCCAGAAAATGTCGTGCTACATGAAGAGGCAGGATGTTGTGCAATAAACATTCGTTGTGTTCTCGTAGCTCCTTCATGTCCTCCACTTCCTGCTGGGCTTGCAAGCGCCACAGGAAATCCAACCTAGCAGTGGCTTCCCACTGGGGAACAAAGGACGGACATAGTATCTGTCAGCAGTCACCGGAACCGAAGCACCGGCAGGCTTCAAATGGGACAAAAGTACCTGCTGTCCATTGTAGAAGACAGATAAAATAAAGATGGCCATGAGAAGGATGGAGATGCCTTTTCTCCTGACATAGTGAGATCTGTGAAGACGTAAACAAAGAAAGATGATTTGTAACAGTTAAATCAGGCCCAAGTAGCATCTCCAGTAGAGAAGGCACTGACTTGTGCGTGATGTCATGCTGTGTAAGTGTGAGGAAGGCCGCATGGATGAGGTAGGAGTAAACAGCCACTGCCAGCAGCAGCACCACCAGCTTCAACAGAGAGTTCAGGCGCAGAAACACGGCACAAGTCACCA